>CP053138.2:5000000-10000000 GCA_022674325.2 Grapholita molesta
GTGCTTGATAATGGAGGTGTAGTATGTTATCCGAAAGATGTCGCGTGACTAAATAAACGTGATAAAGATATTACTTTCATCTATAAAACATTTTTGTTATTAAACATCTTCCGAATTGTATTTTTGGAAAATGAAAAACACCTAAACACATTTTTTTTATACGCACATAAAAAAAGAGACTATCGACAATGCACACTGCAAGGTACAACACTACGTGTCACATGACTCGAGTGCCGGTTGACTCGTACAAAAACTTTTCCGTTATTATTTGAATAAAAACGCTTACGGGTGAAATGAAACCTCCCCATTTAGACACTTTTGACACTTAGCTTCTTGCTCGGCCATTAAAAGGCATTCTAATAGGGTTTTTAAATATTTTTGAAAGGTGCATTCGCAGTTAATTTAGGACCTAAATCCGTGGAGGTCACTATTAGGTGCAAAACGGTTTAGTGCGTAAGCAAACAACAGGGTGCAAGTCGAACTCGCGCACCGAGGATTCCGTACAAACTTGCAGGTATATAAATAAAAGTTAAAAACTTATGGCCAATACAGACGGCCTGCAACCCAACTGCAGTTTGTATAGGAACGGTGCAGACGTAGTGCAGTTGATCTGCAGTTCGTATACAAATTTTGGGTAGCATACACTCCTCTATATCGGGCATTATGCATTTCACAATTTTACCTTTATCTGTGCTATAAGACGGTTGCTTCGAGCTAAATTTCGAAATTCTAGACTATGGGAAGTACCCTGTAGGTTTTAATTCCCTTGCGTATGTCGAAACGTGAGTTTTTCAGCTATCTGATATTGCAAGCTATCATTTAAAAATAAACTATCAAACACAGTAAACTACATGTAGCACTTCTGCTATTTTCCAAACCTACTTTTAGTTAATTTAAATAATGGTCTTTTACGCTTAAACGATTTTTTTACCTAACTACAGCGCTTTGGCGCCGTGCGGTTAGTTGTATTTGTGATATATAAATAAATAAATTTCTTAGCAATAAATCAAAAAACACAGTTATAACACAAAATGTTTTATGTATATCGTTGTCTGTCCGTTATACAAGTAATTTATAACTAGCTTTTATGTCAGAAATCGAAGGCTGATTGGTATTGTTTAGAACTTACAGTAAACGAACCATTCATGTAACCGCTGCTACCCTAAACAATAGATTTGATTGGCTGGCTCGTTTTCATAAAGCTTTGTTAGAACTTATGTCAGATCAAATTTTAGTCATGACGGCACCCATAATGCATCCATAGTGCAGGAGTAAACTTGTGAAATTAAATATCGATAGATAGTTTTGGACCCGGGTATGTCCTTAAACTACGTCCAACAATGAGAGGTAGGGCACAGCTATGACCATCACGCTTGAATCTGGAGCAGCCCAACTGGGGAAGTACCTCTTCCTAACAGAAGACCACAGCCATAATAGCACTGCTACCTTTCAGGTCTGTAGGTTGTTGTGTAGATAGTTGTGTTCCTGATGGTGAGTAAGGTTCCCAGAGGTCCAACCCCCCTTAAAGGCCGGCAACGCGCTTGTGACTCCCCTGGTGTTGCGGGTGCCCATGGGCGACGGTAATTGCTTACCACCAGGCGATCCGTCTGCTCGTTTGCCGCCTATGTCATAAAAAAAGGTAAATAATATACATTACTATGCATGCTTTCATTTATATACCTGTCGATGGTAGCAATTTATTGCAATTTAATATTAATATCTATTTAATAAATGAAGCCTATTTTAGTGTGAATACTAAAAATATTTAGATTATGAAATCTCAAAATTAATTAGACTGATTCATTTAATTACCCAATATTATGCAGTAATTAAATTACATGTTCCTCATGAGCTAATAATTCAACAACAAGCTTGTTAATGAAGTTTTGACATTTTATACAAACTTTATTTAATTAATAATTATTCAGATGATTTGTTTTTGTATTCATGTCAGCTAGTTCCATTTCATACGGTTGAAGATAAACACAGACAAGTTGAACATATCACCTCACACCAACTACGAAAAAAGTAGATTGACCTTCTATTCTGTGCTTATCTTTAATTTTTTCATACTCAGATGAGTTGGGTTAATTATTGGAAAGACATATAGCCTCGTAACGCCCACCATAGTAAAATATTTAATTTTTTTTTTTTTTATGACATAAGGTGGCAAACGAGCAGACGGATTGCCTGATGGTAAGCAATTACCGTCGCCCATGGGCACTCGCAACACCAAGGTAGTCACAAGCGCGTTGCCGACCTATAAGTGTGTTGGAGCTCTGGGAACCTTATTCACCATCAGGAACACAACACTACATACCTGAAAGGTAGCAGTGCTATTATGGCTGTGGTCTTCTGTAAGGAGGAGGTACTTCCCCAGTTGGGCTGCTCTAGATTCAAGCGTGATGGTACTTCGCTGTGCCCTACCTCTCATTGTTGGACGTAGTTTAAGGACATACCCGGGTCATGGTCCGGGTTCTGTGCTTATCTTTAAATTTTTCATACTCAGATGAGTGGGGTAAATTATTGAAAAGACACTTTTGGAGTATGAATATTACTAAAGCTCCATTTTTAATAAAAAATATATTGAACAAAGCAAGCTTATGATCAGTCAGCGTCATATAGTTAGTTGCAGTCAGTATGGGCAAATATATCGATACTGTGGGAGGATGTGTATCGATATATTTGGCCATACTGACTGTAACTAAATATATGCCGCTGACTGTTAATTACGTAGTTCACGTTTGGTGGCGATGCAACTCAATATGACCTACTTTTTATGCGTTTACTTGTGATTTTTAAGTAAAATAGCTTTTTTCCGTACCGTACCTGCTGCATGAACAGTCAGCGTCATATAGTTAGTTGCAGTCAGTATGGGCAAATATATCGATACTGTGGGAGGATGTGTATCGATATATTTGGCCATACTGACTGTAACTAAATATATGCCGCTGACTGTTCATGCAGCAGGTACGGTACGGAAAAAAGCTATTTTACTTAAAAATCACAAGTAAACGCATAAAAAGTAGGTCATATTGAGTTGCATCGCCACCAAACGTGAACTACGTAATTACATCGAGCAAATAATTAATTTCTGCCAGTTAAGCCCGCAGTTTCGACAAACAAAATATGTGCCGGGCAGGGCTAGGGCTGGCGGAATCCGGTTTAAACCGGATTTTATGACGGGCCAGCTTACTTTGACGAAAATTGCGGTTACATTGTTGCTCTCCTGTTAATTAAAGTATACGGGTATCAATCTGGTTCGAGGTCGTATTTCGAGCAAGGCTTTTAACAACCACATTATTATCATCAATATTTTAAGCATAAACGAATTTTTTATCGTAATAAGAGTAACGCACCCATTTTTATAATGAAAAAAAAAACCGTTTTAACACGTTCGCTGTCCCAATACAAGAGGATCTGGCAAAGTTATGCACAAACCCAACTGTGCTTATAGTATAGGGATGTGACCCCATAGTGGGAGCATAGACGCCTGAAAAAACACTTCATGTCCCCACGGGGGCACGCGGACAGGGCTGGGAACGTGTTAATTAAGCAATGTCTATTGGTTACTTTCATATTTACTTACACTTGACTGAATATCGGTGCGATTGCTCTGACCAACTGATCTATATTTCTATTTTAAAACCTTTTACTTAACTTGCAATGTAAGTAGTATATATAAGTATGTTCGGGTGAAATCTTGCAACTCGATTGTAAAGCAGATATATTTTACCGATTGAGCTGACATTTTTCACACTTATGCAAGTTCGGTGACAATGCAATATTACGATTGATTTGACCTGATGTGCAACTAAATAAACTACACAAGATAAACCAGTGGTGTGTAGGCTAGTTAAAATCTTCTAGATGAAGTAGTTGATAATTATGCGAAATGAGTACAGTAGGCAATAAAAGCTTATACCAAAAATGACGTTATTGACATAAACTAAGTACATTGTTATCGATGTTTTTTCCATTTTTTTTTTGTATTACAAAAATATAATATATGTTACTTGTAAGTGTGTATAAAAAAATTCGCTATCACACATGTCTGCTTAATAAGAAGTAACTTAACTCACTAGAGAAAGAGTATGACACCTTCCAAATATAAAAAAAAAATATCTATTTTATCGTGTCTGCACACTAGAATTCTAAGAAGTCGATCATAATTAAGTCTCAACCCTGTCGGCCGTCGGTGTAGTCGACTCCATTCAACTGTTTACAAGTCGAATTAAAATGTTTTAAGCGCCAACAATATGTAGATTGCAACCGCGTTAAATTATTAAAGTTTACCCACAACTTCGCGGACACCTCTAAAAGTTAGCGAAACACAGCAATTATTATAACTGGAGCCACCAAAGGCATAAAGTTTGCTTTGAGTTCAGTGCGCCTGCATTTCCGTAAACATCAGTAAATAAACACGAACGTTTCCATCGTCGACGAATCTGCATCGACTACATAGTACTCTCTACAGAATGTAGTAGTAGCTGTGAATATTACAGGATATACTTACATAAATTGACTGAGCCTCAAGCTAAGCTCAAGAAGGCTTGAATGGGTACTCAACGATATATGCATAAATACTTAAATACATAGAAAACACCCATGACTTAGGATCAAATATCTTTTATTCTATTCTATTCCTGCACGCAGAGCTGTCATCAAGCCCAATGTCGTCGTATCGTTACTGTATTGTGGGTATAAAGGCATTTAATATAGCATCTCGTATACGTTAAAAAAAAGTAACTAACTGTCTTTTGTTTTGATCTGTATTGAGTTAAATCCGTGTTAGAAGAAGTAAAGAATATATACATATATATATCCTCCAGAATCGAAAATTCGGACCTTATTATGTGCAAGCAGTAAAACAATTCTGTAAAAACAGTTATTTCTCTAGATTTTTTTATTGACAGAGTCAATTAATTACGAGAAACTCATTGCAATAGAACTCTGAGTAAGTCTCCTATTGAAACTTTGTGTGTAATAAATTTACGAGCGAACCATCTCAGCGTCTGCAATCGATAATAAAATATCTCCTCCGCAGACCACGTGTTAATTCCTAGAAATTCAATAAGTTCCCAAATAATGGGAATATCCGCGCCAATGGCACTCGAGTCCGCCTTGACAAGACAAAGAAATTGTCTGGCTAACAGCCAACCGGCGAACCAGCTTCTTGGAACAGTCCAAATGGTGAAAGTAGTTAAAACAATCGCGACTTTAATGTCAACTACATAAAGGTCACGGAAAAGTAAGATAGCCGATGCGCTGAAAAGCCTAACCGATCAAAGATTACTCCTGGACAAAAGTCACATTCAAAAGGTAGGCTTCAATTCTAAATTGCAGAAGTTTTCTATTGAATTTTGGTGGAACAGCAAAGCTAGCGTTACGCTGAATGGGCTAACGTATGTTGGTATTCTTGGAGAGCTGCCGAGATAGTTGCCAACGATTAGGTACTTTTTAAGTCGGCTCTAGACTCTGTACGTTATGAGAAAAAAAAATGATATTGTATTAGGAAAGTATGCTTTTTGAAATTCTTGTGCTTTTTGTAATATATAAAATAGAAGTGTTGTGTGTAGTAATTTAGAGACTAAGAGACATCACCACACGTTTAGGTAGGATCTTAAAAGTTAGAGCAGAAGACAAAGATAGTTTTCTTATGTCTGATAGTGTTAGATTATTAGAACACAGCCAGAGTTAACATAAGTATAGTTTAGCTGTGTTGTAAAAGGCCTCATTATCTTGATACTGACAAGCAATGCATATTTTTTAAGTGTATTTTTTTCCGGATTCTATGCCTAATTTCAGCTCTAACGGCATAAGAACTGGATCAATATTTAATATTTTAACAACTATAACGCTGACAAAGTTCTGCACTAATGTAACATAGATTTATACTGATCAACACTTAATTAAGTAAAAGTTTGATTTTGTTTTTTATGAATTTCAAGGTATTCAGAAATAATTCATATTAACCTACTACCAAACATGCTTTCAGAATGTAAACAAAACTGCAGACTCATTGCACGTCTCGACGCCATTAATTTTGATTTAAACTTGATTTGAGTTTACTTATTACCCTGATAGTTATCACATTAGCACTTATTAAAGTAAAATAAATGGGTTTTCTACAAATGCATGTGTGTTCTTTTGGGTTGGGCAATGAACTTAACTTACTTATTCGCTCTGCAGCCCTAGCCACCGGCATCCAGGGCTTTGCCCCGCTGTTATAATAAAGTTTTTATTTTTTTTATATGTTGATATGTATTGTTATATGAAAATGTTATATAAGACCTAGCCTAAGACTCCAAATGTATAAAGGAGCTAATATATAATGTAAATATGTACAAATCCGCCGTGTGATGCCGGCTGACTAGAATAGCACCACTCCATCTCCTCCCACGGGTGTCGTAAGAGGCGACAAAGGGAAAAATCCTACGGACGGGCAGCAGCGTCCGTCGAAACCCAATCTACAGCTACTGCGGTCGCCAACCCGCCTGCCAAGCGTGGCGACTATGGCAACTACCCCGAAGATGATACCAGTCATATTTGTGGGAGGCCTATGTCCAGCAGTGGACTGCACACGGCTGAAATGTATGTATGTATGTATGTACCTATATATGTAATAATAAAATAGTATTATTGTTTGTACGATTAAATACTATTATTATAACATAGTTAAAGTTCAAGCGTTTCAATAATATATATTTCAAACAACTATACTTTGTGTTTTGTGGCCGCGATCACGGTTCAATGAACTTTTAAAATTACCCCCGCGAGAGTATCACGGTTGCCAGTTTTAACAGAAATAGGTATCAGTTCCAACTAAAGTAATCAAATATTAGCATTGCAGTACAAAACTTTGTCATGTGGAATTCTTAATTGATATAGGACTGATTAATTATTAAACGCAAAAAGCAGAAAGAACCTAAACACTATTAACCCTCTGTGGCGCTTAGGACCTTTGGAAAAACATAACAACTGAATTAGTTTTTGATGTTTTGATGTAAATAGAACTTTACATATGTCCAAGCCATCGATGTATAATGAACGTAGATTCACAATCAGCCCAAAAAAAATGGCTTTAAAAACAGCCGCTCGAACAACTTAGGCGGCACATTTAGTTAGTCTTCTTTGAAGTGTCAACAGTGTAAGTATCAACAATGACTGAAAAGTTATTACTTTATCAATAGTGAAGTTTGATAGTTAATAATTAGAACACTGAGTTGTTTTTTCTTTGTTTATGTTATCTAAAAGCGGATTATAAATTAGCATTATGAGCATAAACTGGAATGTGATAGTCATGTCATCTAGTGGCATATTTTTGTACATAATTTGTTCGCGTGTAGGAGTCTATTTCTTTATGTCAGTGGTCCAAGCGTATTATGGCATTAAATGCGCCATCTTCAAAAATCGCTCCATGCGGCAGTTTAGGGGCTGGGCATACCGGCGGCTACTCGATGCTTTCCTAGCGATTCCTAAGTCTCTGCAGCGTACAATTTAGTATAAGAACGCTGAGTAAACGCTCTTATTGGGTACCTACGCCTGTGTGAAGATATTTATTTAAATCGTTTTAACAATAACAACTACTACTACTACGTCAGCCAAGGACGTCCGAAATAGGTCTCCCCGTAGACCGAGGTAAGCAATGTGGGTGAGCTTAAGATAATCGACACGGTTGACAGGCGGGATGTCGATCGCAGTATGTTCCACCGTTCTAAATGGGAAGCTGTTGCCTTTGCTCCCGGTCGGATCAATAACTATTTATCTTTTTTTTTTAAGTATGTCCAGCATGGGCGTCTTTCGACTGACATGATGATGATGATGATGATGATGATGATTCTGCGTGAATCCCTCTGTAATCCCCGTACGATAAATTCAAGTGCCGTGTCGTGCCAGCTGAATGCGCTGTTGTGCTGGCTGAGATGTTTCGCTTTGATTTTCATATACAACGACTGTGGCAAACAAACATACTGCCCACCTGGTGGTAAGCAATTACCGTAGCCTATGGACGCCTGCAACTTCAGAGGATTCACATGTACATTGCCTACCCTTTAAGAACCTATACACAAGTTTTTTGAAGACCCTCATACTGTAGTCCCTAGGGAAAACCTGAGCAGGGAGTTCCTTCCACAGCCAGTGCGTTCGCGGGAGGAAATTCCTCTTAAGCTTAGTGCGCGATTCTTTAGACTCCAGAGTGTGAGGATGAATGCACTGCTAATGGCGAGCGGTGCGATGGTGGAAAGTGGCTGTTAACATGAAAATTACAAATGTACCTATCAGAATAACCTCCTCCTTTTTTTGAAGTCGGTTAAAAACAGATCGAACGAACATTAACATGATCTTTTCTATACTCTATTCTACTTTCGATTGCGGTTTCTACAAACGATTGTCATCTTGGTTACCTGATCAGTAATGCCGTTGACCTCAATGACCCCTTAATTCAGTACACGGTATACAATACACAAAACTGGTCAAGACCTCACGCACGAAAGGTTCCGTACCATGATATCTTTAGACACTAAGTATATGTATGAAATTAAAAACGGTATGTAATGTATGAAAGCGCCCTTAAATATTAAATGTACTACATCTATTTCTTAGTGTAGGTCAATGTGGGTAAGACCGTCTACCAATCAATTTCTTACATTATCTCATAGATATTTAGTGCCATATGACGGACTTCCCTTAAAAATATAGTATGCCGGTCTTACCCACATTGACCTTACTTAATGAATACACAAATGAATATTCTGTGAACATTTCAAGCGTCTAATACCGAGCAAAAGTCCGACTAAAAAATCCGTTTTTTATGTGGCAGCCCTCTTAAATTTATTATATTGTTTTTAGTAACTATTTATCGTTTACCGGCAACAGCAGTTCCGTTAATATTTATTTTGTAGGTGTTTGTATTTGTTATAAAAAAGCAAAAGAAATATATCTATGAAAACAACAACTGATGTTTCACATTTTGATTTTTATGTTATTTCTATCACGGTTCGTGAGATGCCTGGTGACAGACAGACGGAGAGTATAGTACTACTTAGTTACAAACGGATAAACTCACGTGTAATAATTTCTCAATTTCTCAGCGGGCGCGACGTGCAGAACGCCGTGCAAGGCAGCGGACAGCAGTGAGTGATACACCCTCATCGCGATCGGTGTGTCCTGACTCGGCTTGAAGATGGGTACCAGAGCTTACCCGAAACATGTCGCCTAGTGCGATATAATTACACGTGAGTTTATCCGTTTGTAACTAAGTAGTAGTAACATGGCTCACAACAGTTTTAATTGGAGAGTATAGTCTTATTAAAGTCGTTTTTTAGCCTTTAGGTATGGAACCCTAGAAACTATTCGTTCTGTGAAAAATTACCTGTCTGACTCCGCAATGGGTCAAGGCCCGACCCCGATTCTAGGGGTTGAATTTATAGTCATAATATTTCTGTTTTTATTGGTTTTTATTTACCTCGTCCAAACTTTGTTACAAAACGTTTTTACAAAGCTTTACTATTACAAATTGATTGAACTGATTTTTGTAAAGATACTCATAAATACCGTGTGATGCCGGCTGAATAGAACAGCACCACCCAATCTCCTCCCGCGGGTATCGTAAGAGGCGACAAAGCGAAAAATCCTACGGACGGGTAACAGCGTCATTCGAAACCCAATCTGCAGCTACTGCCGTCGCCAACCCGCCTGCCAAGCGTGGCGACTATGGCAAGTACCCCCAAGATGATGTGTAGTAGTGTAGGGACGCCCGGCCGGACTCAGGCGGGCTGTCGATCGCTTGTTGCAGTCATTCAGCCCAGGATGATACAAGTCATATTTGTGGGTGCCCTACGTCCAGGAGTGGACTGCATACGGCTGAAATGTACTCATGAATAAAAGTTGTTCTTGCCTAGGCTAAGTATACTTGAATTTTGGCAATAAATTTACCTATTTTAGGGCTCTGTAGCTTAAATAGCAACAAAGCAATTCGTCCATTCGTCCATTCGACCTGTCTGTCTATCTAAATGTCACAAGCACTGAACTGGCAAATTATAAACGGAATATTTATTGAAATGTTTTACTTGTGTTTTGAATGCCCTTCTTATAGTTTTCTAGTAAAATATATTTAGGCCCTATACATGTAACGAAATCTAAAAATAAATTATACATTAGTCGATAGAACGCTGAAAGTATATATCATTGAGGTTTACTGTAACATTTATAATAAAATCGAATGTTGCTTATGTTTCACTCTGTAACGAGGAGCATAAACATGAGCTGTTTACGTTGGGTGACCGACGCAGACACAATACAATTAATAAGGTTGAATCTTACGATAATTTTGTGTTTAGTTTTTTAATAAAGTAAGTTTTCTGAAATATTTTCATTGAAAGAAAAACAAAAAAATTAAGAATAAAAAAAACGAAGACAATAGAATTAATAAAGTTAATTAAATCAAGGGCCCTGTTTAGATTGTATACTGTAACTAGTTAAGTACTTGTAGTTGTTATCATAATACGATTGTAATTTCTGTAAATAAATGTATGACATTAAGTAAAATGCTAAAAAAAAATAATTTTAAAATATTATGAAAAAAAACATCCTAAAATTATTCTAGTATAGGTACTTACAACAATAGATTTTTTAAACATTTGTGACCATACCGTTATTCATATATCGTTACACCTACGGAACCAGTTTTATATTATTTAGCACTCACACCAAAATAAACGGACACTAGAGAATTCGCGTTACCGTAACCCCTACAAGTACATGAGCTAATGAGGTAATTGTAAACGTGAATGACTGCGTAACACAATGGATAAGAGACCCTCTGTCCACTTTGTCCCTACCTCACTTGACATTACTTGTAATTTGCTATTACTGCATTCTATTTGATTAACTGATTTGTTTGATGGACCTCGCATTTCATACTTAAATGAATAAATATTACAGCAAATTCTTACACAAATTTACTAAGCCCCACGGTAAGCTTATGAAGGCTTGTATTGTGGGTACTCAGCCAACGATATAATATATAATATACAAGTACTTAAATACATACAAAATACCCATGAAGTTGAGTGAATTGAGTGAGAAACAAATATCCGTGCTCATGACACAAATAAATGCCCTTACTAGGATTTGAACCCAGGACCATCGGCTTCATAGGCAAGGTCACTACCCACTAGACCAAACTTGTCGTACTTATAATTTTATTATTCATAATCATAATCATAATTGTACCGTAACAATTGTACTGTACGAAAAGCCAAAAAAAAAATCCTTGACAAATAAAGTTACCTAAATATACCTTTTCATTGCTCATTCGTACCTATAAGTACTTTCTTTATCTCTTAGAATCACAATAATACAATAAAATAATACAAAATGTTTTTAACACGTGCACTGCGACAATCAACTAACTCATGAATGAATAATACAAATACTGGTACGCAGTTAAAGTGTTATTACAATTACAGTTCTTTGAATAAGTAACTACCAACCACCCAACCTTAGTAATGTATCTGAGAAGTAATTAGTATCATTTCCTTATGAATCTTATAATATGGACATTCTTGATTACGCAGTCGTATTCTGATAGCTTAATAAAAATGTTATGAGCTCAGCGCAATCAATTTAGGTAAGCGTCCGTGTTCTGGACACTGTACCTGAATGTCATCTTTAAACTTCAGGCTTTTACAATAAAGGTGACCGCTGGGTGTCCACTATTGGGCATTAACATGTCGAGGACTGAGATGTTTACCTGTTGTCAGCTTTGGGACTATATTTCGAATGAATTCACAGTCATGTTCGGCAGGCCCATGTACCAAAACTGCGCCAAAGATAGCCCGGTTTCTAAGATAGCCCAATGAAATTTAAATTCATTCGGACGGTTAAAAGTATATTTATTGGTTGGGCTATCTTAGAAAACGGGCTATCTTTGGCGCAGCTTTGGTACATGGGCCTGCCAGTATATTTATTGATTTGGCTCTTAGGAACCGGACCATCTTTGACACAGGTACCTCATGTGAAGATATAACCTTTTAAATAGGACAGTTCAGTATTTTGGGTATAATTATTTTTAAACTAAAATAAAAGTATGTGTAACATACCCAGATCCTCAGCATCCTCACTCCATTCCCCGGTGCCAAGCACGAGAGCCGCCGACACCACCAGTAGCACCACGTGACGGGTCAGCGTCCTGACAACTGCCATTTTCACTGCACACTATTCCGCCATTTTGTTTAACCTGCACACGCGGCCATTTTGTATCGACATGCTTACTTTTTTCTTGTTTTCTTTGAGTCAATGCTTATAATTATTTGTATATCGTAAATACTTATACGTTTGAATGTAATTTATTTAAGAACGTCTTTTTTTTTATTGGCATGGCCGTGTTTAGGTTTACTGTACATTTTGTATTTATTATTTAATCACTAATTATTATCATTTTTCATTAATTATGCTCGACGACTAGTCATGGCCGATGTATTTTCTGTTGAGTGTATGACTTTTTAGCGTACGATATTTTTAAATATTAATTACAATGTATTTCATACGAAGATATTTAGATTTAGGCTCATTGAAAGTTAACTAGTAGACAAAACATTACATTCTTAGTAATATAAAGTATTTACAATGATCATTTCGGTTTATTTGCTTCACCTAACTCGGGTTCAACGTTAGAATAATATGTAATCTTCTTAACATTAAGTACTGCACAGTTTTGTTTCACGCACGAGCCGTTCGGGGCTCAGTTAATATCGCTTTGAATTATTCAGGAGTGTTTTAGCCACGCCGTCGCCACCTGGAACAGAGTGAGGGCGTCATTTTCTTTTCAAACAAAAACGGGAACACACTGCCGGAATATAATAAACTTAAAATGGCGTAGGAATTTATGGCTGTCAGGATAAACGTGCAACGCTGCACTCAAACAGCGAGCACAATAAAAAAAAATCATTTTTTTTTATGACAAAAGGTGGCAAACGATTAGACGGATTGCCTGATGGTAAGCAATTACCATCGCCCATGAGCACCCGTAACACCAGGGGAGTCACAAGCACGTTGCCGGCCTTTAAGGGGGGTTGGAGCTCTGGGAACGTTACTCACCATCAGGAACACAACACTACATACCTGAAAGGTAGCAGTGCTGTTATATATAGATGTTATGTGTACATCTTAATAAATGTATCATAGACAGGTATAGTAATTATGCTCGAGCCATGGTAATGTTATAACACAATCGAATAAGACAGTGTTATTAAACTTTCAGTAGGTATGACAGAGAAGCAATTTCAACCATGTCATAAACTCACATTGTGGTTATTGCTTACTACTAAAAGGTCCTAATTACTATATGTAGGTACATTTGTTACCCTCCACCTCTCGTTGAAGGGTAATAAAGAAACTGGCTTCCCTTTTTTTCCTGACCCTAAAAAGACAAATACTACATTTCTAACCTCATTAATATCTTCGGAAGAATAAAAGCGACGTGCCTTTCATAAAACAAACAATAAGATAATATTATACGACGACCTAGCCCCACATTAAGCTCAATGAGGTTTGCGTTGTGAACCCTAAATGGGTACCCATTGTATGTCATTTAGCAGGATTCTAAGTCGTAACTGCTAACTAATTAGTAATAATCGTAATGTCCATTTATTCACTACTTAATACAAGTTGCAAGTTCTATGGATTACGTTTGACATAAAGCTGCACTGGAAACTAGGCTCTGAAACACGCGTCTCATGACAAAAATAAAAGTAAATAAATATTACAGGACATTTTTACACTTTACTGATAAGCTCAAGAAGGCTTGTGTTCTGGGCAGTCAACGATATGTATAATAAAAGTTGAAATAGATGACATATACTTAAGAAAAAGCGACAGCTATCGCGGCTGACGCCTTAACCAATTCGGCCACCCGTACACAGCGGAACCCGTCGAAATTAATCAAGTATATGTAATCTTGTTTATTTTTATTTAAAAATCAAAGCAAATCAAATAATTTCATAAATAATATTTGTTCTTAGTTTGATATGTATAATAGTTATACAAATACTTAAATACATACATAGATAAAACCATGACTCGGTAACAAATATCTGTGACCACTACCCACTAGACCAAAGCTTTCATCAAAACTATAGGTGCTAGCAGTTTTTATATATAATATGTAGGTATACTAAAAATGAGACACAAATATATTTTATCCGATAAGTCTAAATTAACAACAATAACAACCCATGTGCTGACTAGAATAGCACCACCCCATCTCCTCGCGCGCATGTTGTAAGAGGCGACAAAGGAAAAAATCCGACGGACGGGCAGCAGCGTCCGTCGACACCCACTCTACAGCTACTGCGGTCGTCAACCCGCCTGCCAAGCGTGGCGTCTATGGCAAGTACCTCCAAGATGATACAAGTCATATTTGTGGGAGGCCTATGTATAGCAGTGGACTGCGTACGGCTGAAATGTACAGTCTAAATTAATTGTATATTGAAACATGTTTTGTCAGGTAACGAGGAGAATACTCATGAGCCGTTCAAGTTGGCTGACCGACGAATACTACGGGCATCTGTGACTGGGCACTTGGCATCGGCGATGGCTGTGGCGAGTGACTACCCTCATTTTCAAAAATATTCTCAATTGTAGGGTTGCACACATTTGCGCACACGTGACCCCTTTCAATACAAATAACGTGTATGAATCTCACGACAGTTTTGTGTTTGAAGTAAAGTGAAAAATAACTTTTAAGAACATATTATTATAGTTGTTGTTGATATAACTTTGATGACAGTTAAAATATAAAAACGATACATCAGTACGTATTACCCACACTATACTACAATTTAGTTGTTATACGAAAATACCCGCGATGTGAGCCATTCGTTGTTTTACCGCCCTGGGTACGTAATATACTATTTAAGCACAATATGTTCTATGATTATAGTATTATGTACCGTGTTCTCAGCAAAGAATAAATATTTACATTTTTTAGAATAATTTACTTATAATTATAAGACCAAGTCGTTCACTGAATCTTAATTTTATATATTCTCAATACTTAAAAGAACGTTAACAAAAGAAAGATCCTCTAGTAAAAGCAATACTGGCCTTCTCAATTATTCAAACTGCATTCAATTTTATACAAAAAATCACTTCATTCAAATCAATAAGCACTGGCCAGAGCTGCAGTCTGCTGCCGAGACTCTTAGAATTAATTTCAAAAGCGAGTACTGTGAAAAACATGAATAGAAGCTTTTAAGAAGAAAATTAAATTAAAACATAACTAGCCGAGCTTTCATCTGCAGTAGAACCAAAGTTACCGATATAGCCCTCCGGATCGTCAAACTTAAGGGGCAACCGATGGTGAGGTGGAAAGGTTCTGGAGTGGCGACGACGAACTGGGAGACACAGCGTATGTAGGCCTCCCACAAGGTGGACCGACGACCTAGTTAGAGTCGCGGGATGCTGCTGGATCGGTCTGCTTGGGTCATTCTGGCGGAGGCCTATGTCCAGCAGTGGTCTTTCGGCTGGCAAGATGATGATGATGATGATGATGAACTAGCCGAGCGATAACAACACAAAGTGTAAGGTAAACATCGGGGTGCTCATTTTTCTAGCCTCCTGAGGCCGCGACCATACAAGTAAAATGCTACTCCGATTCATTCTTTATAGTGTAGGAAATAAAGCATAATTTATTTTGTGTTAAAATCGAAGAAAACAAATAAAACTCAACTCTGTTCAAATTTCATAAAATTCAAATTTCTTTAAAGTAATTTGTACTACATGTAGGCCTCTGGGTCTCAGGAGGCTAGGAAGAAATAACACGACTCGATTGAGAATACTTCCTAAACGCGGCATTTTTTTTAGATATGCTCAGATTTATTATTTTACGAAAATTCTTTAATAGATTGGAAGAAAAACAGAATCCTGGAATAAAAAAATATCATAACAAGACGACAAAACCGTATAAAAACAATTATCTACGCGAAACACGCGTACCTATGTTAGCTTACAGGGTAACATTCCTTTGAAATAATATAGGTAGATTCTAGGTATTTTATTTGATATACGAGACAAAATGTTATGTTAACCTTTCCGTCAAAAAACTCGTTACTACTTTAATATATAATAGTAACATCTTTTTGTGTTTTTTTTTTATTTATACCATAATAATATAGCTACAGTCAGCAGCAGAAGTTGCTAAGCGTTTGAGGTGTTTAAATTGAGGTCAACACATCTCTATTGTCAAGAGAATAAGAGCGTGCGTAGGTCATTTTGAACACTTCAAACGCTTAGCTACTTTTGCTGCTGACTGTACCTAAATAACTACTTTTAAAAGAACACACACCAAATGGAAATCGCTAGAGATACCAAGAATTTATGCAAAGCTGCTTGAAATTATGCAAAACCTACTGTCTTCAAGCCAGCAGAGTAACATAAAAACATTTCTGTAAACAAAAAGATTTTTCTCTTTCTATTTTATTTCGGCAAATACGTTTTACCGTTTCACCTGTCAGTCTTGATTACCACGAACAAGGGGCAAATCGATACGTACGTGGTATGAAATAACATAATAATCTTGAATTTCTTTTTATTAGGTTCATAATGTCTAACTAAAAATTACTGAGAAATTGGTTAAGGCTTCAACCGCGATAGCTAGAAATGCGGGTTCAACTCCTATATTGGATGCCGGAGGTCCTTTTAAATAAATATTTCGGGACAGTCTTACTTGTCACTTTTTTATAAGTATATATCATCTATTTCAATGTAAATAGTAGTGTTACTACTTAAAAATCAAAGCAAATTAAATTATGTAATGAATAATATTTTGATTTGTTCTTAGTTGCAAAGATGGCAGCACTATCACTCCAGCTATATCAGAATTCCGAAAGAAATTCAAATAGAAGATGAAAACACATAGGGTTTCGTCTTAGACTTGTTAAACGGTTCCAAAAATAAATAAGATTACATATACTTGACCAATTTCGTCAGGTTCCGCCGTGTTCGGGTGGTCAAATCGGGCTAATATTGAGACCCGAGTGAGCGTACAATTCCAAACTTAAACCACGTGCATATCGAGTGGTTCAATGAATGGAAAATTGAACGTTGGGGGGGGTTTCAAGCCACGAGAGGGGAACACAATTTGCTTTCGAGTGAAACAGAAATTTTCA
The DNA here is from genome assembly GCA_022674325.2 of Grapholita molesta. Taxonomy (NCBI): domain Eukaryota; kingdom Metazoa; phylum Arthropoda; class Insecta; order Lepidoptera; family Tortricidae; genus Grapholita; species Grapholita molesta. The sequence goes on from CP053138.2 coordinate 5,017,172, forward strand.
CCTCACCACCATGAACTCTAAAATATAAAAAAAAAAAATTAAATTATTAGTATCGTTTCCCATCGTTTATCATTCTACTAAAGTGATAGGTGTCATTAGATAGTTTATAGTAGCATTTTTTTTGATCTAGTCAATATTTATTGGAGTAAAACGCAATACAAAAATTAAAACTAAAAACATATTTAAAAGTGCACCTTAGTCAATCCAATAATTTTCAAATTGATCGATTGAGCTTAGCCCGACATGTTCTTGGCCGGTATTCAGTATTGCTGTGAGTGGTAGGAACACTAATAAACGCAAAATATATGCAAATAGGGGGAGGCCTATGTTCAAGGGGGAGGCCTATGTTCAGCAGTGGACGTCTTATGGCTGAGATGATGAGATGATGATGATATGCAAATAGGTATAATGGATTGGATCGACTATCACTTTATTAAGGATAATATAGCATTATTATTGTTAGGCAAGATGGTCATGTATTCGTTTCAGCCGTATGCAGTCCACTGCTGGACATAGGCCTCCCACAAATATGCTTGTATCATCTTGAGATAGTTGCCATAGTCGCCACGCTTGACAGGGGGTTTGGCGACCGCAATAGTTGTAGATTGTTTTACAATGGACGCTGCTGCCCATCCGTAGGATTTTTCCCTTTGTCGCCTCTTACGACACCAGCGGGAGGAGATGGGGTGGTGCTATCCCAGTCAGCCGGCATCACACGGCAAACGGTGGGAACATTAATAAAAGCAAACTATAATATATGCAAATAAGTATAATGAATTGGATCGATCGCATTAGGTAGCATTGTTAGTCAATACGGTCATGTACAGTCCGCATTAATAAGTCACAACAGAAGTTTGCTACTGAATAGTTACTATGATATTCTATCTGTATTTATTTCCTTCGGGAGAAGCTAAAGTCACGAGAATACAATAGTACCGATTTACTTTATTGACGTGTTTCACAATTCTCACCTCGGAAAACAGGAGAAAATTATATGTTTCACAAAAGTCTATACATAAAAAGCCTCTCATTAAATCGAACCCGCTATAATTATCTAACCTATCTATTAATTGAAGTTACCATGAGCATCTCTTAATTTTAATAAAAAGTCCTATTCATTTTTAAGCACTTGGTTATTTGAACAAAAAACACATCGCTGAGCAATATAATGACGCCTTAATAAATAGTTACTATTAGGCATCCATCAAGTACGCGATCATATCAGTTATTAAACTCTAAATAAATAAATAGATGTCAAATGTAGGTAACATTGTAGACAAGTTAACCCTTGTATGATTGTTGCACCAGCATTTGTGTTTGTAATGTATGTATGAATTTTAAATAAATAAATAGAATAAATGTTTCGGGACAATCTTACACAAATCGAACTAGTCCTATGGCTAAGTAAGGTTTGTGTTGTAGATACTAGACGACGACGATATATACATAGAAAACACCCATGACTCAGGAAACCTGTGATCATCACACAAATAAATGCCCTGACTGGGATTTGAACCCAGGACCTAACTACTGCTACCCAACAACGGCTGGTGGTAAAGGAATTCGTAGTTTTATAAAAGTTGAATTAACAAAAATCTACTGTATTAACAATTCAAATAATAACGTAAAATGGGGTGAGTAGGTCAGACAGAGGCATGAAGAGGTTTTTTATTGGTTACTGCTACCTATTAAATTCTTATTACAAATGGAGCTATAGTAATATTCATACTCCAAAAGTGTCGATTCAATAACTTCTCCAAAACACATTTGTATGCCCACCACACCCCAATCACAGGGTGAGGTGAGACCCTGCTATTCTGTATTTATCTTTAAAATTATGAAGTATAACTAGCTAAAATCATAAAAAAACTAGTATACAAACGACCTTATTAATAAAGTTAATTTTGTATAAAACGTAAAAATATTTTTTATCGAGGTTGGAAACCGGTTTCTCCCAACTCACCCCGTTTTGCGGAACGCGGAAACTCCAAATACCACAGACAACCCTGTTATTTCATAGGTATGTGTTAATCAGTGGTTCCTTGATTTCTCTCAGCGTTTTCTCAAAGAATGCGCATTTCTCTTGCACAAACGTAAACAAGTAATCTTTTGTGTGGAATTTAATAACTTTTAACTCTATTACATTTTCATAGAGCGCGTAGTCTAGTATGAAAAGTGAATTTATTCATAGTAGTTGAACCTGCAAACTTACGAGTAACACTGCCATACAAAATTTCAATACCATGCCCTTTTAGGAGTTCATTTTCTAAAACTCCCTTCTTATTGGTTGTCGTATGTATTTATGTAGCGTGCCTCCAACTATTGTGCTTTCAATTTTAGGCTCGATTCTACACACTTTACTGAACTAATTTTGTTTGCAACTTAAAAAAATACCAACTATTAACTTATTAGACCTCAAGATTTAATCCTGAAGTCAGTGTATTGTGTACATTCCATACTCGTATTATCGTTATCTCACAGTGAATGCGACATTTTCTTGTTTGACATTTGACGTTTCTTAAAAGTGAAAACAATCAGTAGCATACTGTATATTTCATGTTTGACTGTGTACATTGAAAATAAAATTTAACTTGTGTGATAATAGTAAAATTAAGAATCTGCTTTTTAAAAGTTGCAGAACATAATATGGTCAGTTTGGGGAGTAAAATCAAAACTTCAATTTAAAGCTATAGTCAAAGGCCAATTTGTTAAGAACCAGCTGAGAACTGTGTTCATTTAAGTCTGACAGTCAGTCAGGACTTTTAGATTTTTATATTACATAGAAGATTTTCTTCCCTGAGACGATTCTCTCGATATCAATATGAACAACAATACTGTGTGTAAGTCTAATACGGGCGAAGAATTAAACCAGACATAGGATTTACCAGTATAATCATTAATCAAAAGGTTTTTCTTTAATTATACCTATTATGCATATGTAATTAATTTTTGTAAACTTTCTGAGCAGTAATGTACTGCGAACGTTACGCGATATGAGCTTTTGAAACAAACTGTCAACGAGTGTTTAACTCAAGTGTGCATTACATTACGGGCCGATTTTTTTTATATGAATAAAATTATACTTCTAAGCAAAAGTTATCTAAATATATTTCTTATGTCATATTCTACCCTCCGTTAAGAGATTCGCCCGTATAATATTTACACACTGTATACTCGTATCTCCATGATCTCAACACTTCTCAGAAACCAAGCACTCTATGTAAGTTCGGTTCGTAAAGTACTGCTTAGAACAAAAGATGCTGAATATTTTAGTACCACCCCGCAGTCACCTAATATGACAAACTCAAAACACTCTCGCTTTATTGGAGCAAGTATCTAGAATATTCTACTAATTTTGAGTTCGACGGCGTCAATCGTATCCTTTTTTTTACATATACACGACTGACCAGCATTTTTCGTCTGCCACACCTGGGGCCTATTTCTCGTACACTTGTAATACAAGCGGAAGTCTCTTTCTAACAACAGTTGTTAAAAAGCGACTTCCGCTTCTATGTTCAAGAAATAGGCCTCTGATGATTAGTCTCGACGAAATTGAGGATGTAGCAGTTAAAAGGCGTATTACCATTTGGTTTAGACAGTATTAGTAACATTTTAAATCATTCAAATACTTTTTTCGAACGAATTTCGAAAAGCATTTTTTTTTTACACCAGCAACAAGAACAAAAAGTTGCTACATGTTTGCGGCGTTTGGAGTTCAAACTACGGGATTATGGGGGCCAAATCCACACTAACTCTACATATACAGAGTGACCACAGGGCTAGCTGCTATTTAACCGAGTGGATCAGCATTGCAGCTGAGAATGAGGCCAGTCTTCTGGGCACTCTACCCAGTAACTGAGACCTAGGAAAGATTTTGTGTTTATTTATTTAGGTTTATATCATATATTTGGTCGTTTTATTGTTCTAAAATAAATTATCATTAAAGTTGTGGGTAATGTGTTACTTAGTTTAGATCATAATCAGAAAGAATAGTTTATGAGATAGAATTGACGTTAATAATATTAGATTTTATCGAAATGAAAAATAACACAGTAGTTATCACGATAATTAAGACTTCCTGCTAGCCGAATATGGTCGTGTTTTTGTCACTTGTCACAATGTCTGTCATGCTCTAACAAGTATGTGAGTGTGAAAGTGACGGATAGCGCGATAGACGATAAAATGTCAACCATGGTAGATGTTCTGGTTAAGGAAACAGGGCGTGGTAATTAGTCACGTGTAGACAGGTTGCGATGAGCTCTACTGATGTGTTTTCTTGATTCAAAACATACTACGTATACATACATAGTCACAAGATAATTGGAGCCATTTGGTATTTTGATCATTACATAATAAATGTGTAGGTTTTTAGGCTAATAATCATTTCTTTACGCAGTCAATTTTATTGTTTAATAGAACATATTACACAAAAATATATACAGTAATACCACTGGCAAAACCCTAATTATATATTTTTTTTATAACAGAGGTGGCAAACTAATTGCAAACGGATTGCCTGATGGTAAGCAACTACAGTCGGTCATGGGCACCCGCAACACCAGGGGAGTCACAAGCGCGTTGCCGGCCTTTAAGAGGGGTCGGAGCTCTGGGAACCTTACTCACCACCAGGAACACAACACTACATACCTTAAAGGTAGCAGTGCTACTTATTATGGCTGTGGTCTTCTGTAAGTAGGAGGTACTTCTCCGGTTGGGCTTCTCCAAACTCAAGCGCGTGATGGCACTTCGCTGTGCCCTATCTCTCATTGTTGGACGTAGTTTAAAAATGTATATATGTTATAAATAAAATATGGACCGTAAATACCCCTCGCTACCCATGGTACCCAGAAGGCTTTGTATGGCCAGGCTTAACCTGGCCGAAATATTTGCCAGCCCTCTGATTACCCGAGGCATCGATTAGGTGATTTTAGGAGATTTCTTTAAAGAGAGCCTTTGCGCTAGGTCCCCATGGTCCTAAGGTCTCTACGCCTAACGGCGCGAATATTTTGCCCTCACTAGTAGCTGAATATGGTTGTACTTAGTCAATTATTTTTCACTTCTCATGCTCTAAAAGTGTGTCATATTATGCTTGCCAAGGCGGACTAAAGTAATACATTTAGCCTCTTGGGAAAATATGTATACATACATATTTATGATATACAAAACGTTTTAAATTGACCAACCAGAACACTTCATCGTATTAAATCCACCAATCACGACAGATATCGAAGTTAATCGCAACTCTAGATTCTTTTTTGGTGCGAATACTGTTTAAAAATGTGAAATCATTAAAAAAACTTTGTATAAAGTATCAACCAATCAGACAATACCACAATATTAAAATCGACCAATGAGGAAACGCAATCAAATTGTCAAAGCATTAGGTGCTTTTTAGTTCCTACTTCACAAGCATTAAAAAAAAGTTTAAATCGTTGGCAAACTCTTTGAAGCCCCAATTATACGTTGTCTATGGCATTTATTCACGACGTATATATCCTATCTGTATCAAAGCAGTGAATAAAATACAAAGACTGCCAAATTAAACATTTTTGACCCAGAATTCATTGCGGGTGAATAAAATTGTATTCATTATTTGTTGAAATGTTATTTTATCTTATTTTCTCGCAATCGAAGTGAAAACTAGTATGCATAACTCGGGTCTAAACGCCATATTACCCCTCGAACAATTTTCCCTCACTTCGTTCGGGAAAATAACCATCTCGTGGTACTATGGCCTACTTTAGCCCCTTGTCAAACAATCTACTATTCTTATTTCTATTAATATAAAATTATTATTCCGCAAAAAAATAACAGGAATATTTAAATTCTATGTTATTTCCCTACTTGATTGTACATTCATAATAAAAGTATCAAAACTAAGCAAAATTTGTGATTAATTTGTGACTGACTGTCATTGTTGTGATTTTAAAATTGGAACGATTAACTTTCTTTAATAGTACATTACTGCAGCCGCCGGGAAACAGGGGGTTGAAGGCTGAGTTGTATAGACGGCCGACCGTAGGGAGGCCGGATAGTATACGAAGCCTTCAAGACCCTTTCACGGCTAGGCATGTATAGTGCTTTTCTCAAACTAATGCAATGAAATAAATAAAAAAATACCACTGAACAAAACAGCTTCACGATAAAAGTTTTTTAATTGTCCCTCCAATCCCGCTTTGTAGTATTTTTGCCTTCGATGTAATAATTAATGACTATCATAAATAGTCTGTCTATAATTACTATATACAACATTTAAAAAACCACCAAAAAAGAATCCACTTACCTTTTAAATGATGGCGCTACGGCATCTGCCTTTGGCGGTACACAATAACAAAATATAGATACATAAAACCGGGCCCGGTTAGATTATTAAATTTTTATGCACCCGTAACACTATATCTAAGTCACAAAAGCATTGAATCACACCATTTACCACTATATAGTCTTAATAAACAGAGTTTTACACGCCGAGAAACTTTTCCATTCCGCCATTATTAAAACAAGTAAAAGTGTCCTGTGATTGGTTGACTCAAAAATGCGTTCAAAAACGCGCATGCGTGGAGTATTGTTTGGTGTTGCCAATACAATTTTAAAATTGAGAGCATGAATAATAAATATAATAATGTAATAACCTGATGATATGAATATTCATTTTTATGATAAATAAAATAAATCTCTTTATACCATTTCGTCTGAAATAAGCGAGATTATTTTTTAGCCCGCTAATCATTTAGTCACTAAAAATGATAAAAAAATATAATTCAGCTGTTTGAACAGGCTTCATGAACATAGACGCCAGGTATACATAAAAATTTAAAAAAAATTACTTCCCGGCCTAGGCCTTCAATTTTATATGAAATTCGTTACCTGTCCTCTGGAGTCGATCCGCCCTAAACGTGATACTTCGAAGCCTATTATGACGCACGTAACGAAGACATTTCATTGCATGTTTGAGAAAAATATATTTTCTCAAACTTGCAATGAAATATTGTCTTTACATTCCTTATAATAGACTAGGAAGTATGGGTTTTTGGGCGCGGCAAGTGAAGGGGACGGAAATGGACTTTCATATAACTTTGCAGGCCTACCCTGCAAAGTAACTCTTTTTTCGACAATTATTTTATACAGAGGCAAAGGCAAGTGCTATAGCAAACAGCTGATGTTCATTTTTAATATTCGATTTCATTGTTAGTTGCAATTTTGCAAATTTCATTTTTTGAAGCATTTCTTTTATTTCATTGTATGTTTGAGAAAAGCACTATACATGCCTGTCGTGAAAACGGATTCCCGGCCTCGTTTCACTATCCCCACTTGGCCGGAAATCCTCATTTTCCCGGCCTTTGATGTTATGTACTATTATTAAAAAGAACAAACAAATTAACTTTGTTTTGTAATTCGTTTTGTTTTTATCTAATTCATTCAATTTTAAAGAATATTGATAAATAATTGAGTTATTTTTTATTTTTACTAAAGGTAAAGACATTTCAATCGGCCGAAGGAAATTGTTTGGTCTTCGGGGAAATTGTGAAACAGCAATCGCTGATCATATTTTATAAAAGTATCAGAAAGTATAACAAAATTGTTTTTCTTCTTCTTTTTCTTCACAGTAAACTCTGCTATACAAAGTACTCTAAACTAGTCTTTCAAGTGTGTTAATAAAAGTCACTTTTGGTAAAAAATTGTTCTCATAAAGCATATTTAATGATCATACAATATGCCAAGCGTGTCAAGTGTGCAAAATAATAGTGAACTTATGTAGTGACTGAGTGAATTAATAAAATTAATTAATTTCATTTTTTGGGCAATTTCACTTTCAGGGACACCCAATTAACTTATTTGTCAAATAAAAGTTAAATCAGTGGTCAGTTTAGTGACGACAATTAAGCTTTAAATCTTTATGTAAATCATCTTTATTCGCATTTTTCTATTACAATAACACGTATTATTTATGGATTTAACATAAAACAGTAGATTATAATTATTGAAATTTAAAGCTTAATTTGTCGTCACTAAACTGACCACTGATTTAACTTTTATTTGACAAATAAGGCAATTGGGTGTCCCTGAAAGTGAAATTGCCCTTTTATGCTTTCGTTCAGAAACAACTTCAAATCAAGTTAAAGTATAGTAAAAAACAAAAAAATTCACATCACTAATTACTTAGCTCTAATAAAACAAATGATGTAAGTAGTATATTTTGTTATGTGTTTCAGGTAAAAACGATAGAAATTATAAATAAAGGTAAAACGTTTTTGATACTCGACTCAACGGCGAAAACTCAATTGTTTAACAAATTGTTGTCGCACTTACTCAATTTGCCAGTTCTTAGGTAAGTGCTACATGTGTACTACGGCGTAGAACGTCAAGGCCAGTGCTACGAATATTCGTAGCGTTTCGAGTAATATCAACAATAATATTCGTTTTCTCTGTAGCAGTTCAATACGCGCTACGCTCGTAGCACATCCGAGCGCTTTTTACGCTTTGCAGACAAAAGAGGTTTCGAACAGAGGAGCAGAATAGCTCCTGATACTCAACGTTTAATCCTAAGTGTATCTCTTAATATTCTTATACTTCATCATCATCATCATATCAGGAGAAGGACGTTCACTGCTGGACATAGGCCTCCCCTAAAGCGACCCACAATGACCGGTTTGCGCCACCTGCATATAGCATATTCCAGCGATTTTTACCAAATCGTCAGTCCACCTTGTGGGGGTCTGCCCACACTGTGCCTTCTGTTACGTGGTCGTAACTAATTTATAGTAGTAATAATGTATGAACAATCCCATTGCTTATAAGAACTGTTAAAGCAGTGCCTTATATCTATTAACCAAAAAGCTGTGGGTGGAAAACTATTTTTTTAAATTTGCATTTTTTTTTATTGTTAACGTCTTTATCTGTAAAATTGATTGTTATTCTAAATAAAAAGTTATAATTTGTATATATATCTCGTTAGCTGAGTACCCACAACACAGCTTTCTTGAGCTTACGCGGCTCAGTCAATTTGCGTAAGAATGTCCTGTCTAAATATTTGACGACGACCCCCCTCCCCTCCACGCCCCACCAATGCTTGTGTAACTAGTAGGTTTGTAAACAAAAATAACCATTCGAGTATACTTCAAATGGAATACGAAAAAAACTCAAGTCATTTACAATAAGCTGCAAACAAGTAAAAATCCGCGGAGGAAATACACAAAGCACAGTCTTTTTATTTCAAAAACGCCGTAACCGACTTGTGATTTCAAACGAAATAGACCTTTTGGTCACGCGGTTATTATCCGGCCTTGTAAACAAATTATTCACCCACGCGGTGTGATGTCGGACAGAACATCGTATCAAAGAACGAATTATTAACACAATTTTAGGTACGAACACAACTAAAATGTTCACGTTGTGAGGTTAAGTAAATTTTAGTGTAGTAAAGTATAAAGTACATTTTACTGTAATTGTAAAGTCGCTTTAAAATTTTAAGCATTTTTTTTCTAGGAACGACACGTCCAAGCTCCTGCCAGATGGACCGATGACAGTCATGTAGTTTTTTTTTTTTAAGCTCGATGGCCGTTCGGCACATTAGAGCGATCGGACTGTGTTGGGAGAAGGTAGCCTGACGAAAATCCAGGACCCTTCCGCATTGGACTTAATTTGTACTACTGGAATACTCCTACTGAGTTTACGTTTCCAGCGAGATTGGTTGAGTCTCAACCGAATCCAAGTGGTGATGACTTATAAAGAGCGGTCGGAGGCGATTGGATCTTGAAAACCACATCTGTTGGCGCGAATTGGGTAAGCCCTCTGTTCAGCAGTGGACGACTAAGGGCTTATGGTGATGATGATTAACAACATCATCGTTAACTATGAACTCGTTTTTTATTTGGGCGTTAATATAAAAACATAATTTTATTCGCAACTTAGTAAACGCTACGAGAATTATTTATACGCCATGTTTTTTATTTTTCTTTAAAGTAGACACATTGCTTGATAAGTTAATAGAAACAACCAGGTATATCGATTTTTATAAAGTTCGTAAAAATGCATACATAAAAGAAAAAATATATTGTATTTTGTTCTCATTTGCATGAAATAAAAAAATTAATTGGTATCGAAATCATACATTTCGGGCAACCATAGTAAAAAACTTTTTGTGGTATTGTTTCCGTTCTCAAAGTTTAGTATTAAATATGGAGACTGTTCGGCGCTATACAATTTCTCCATACAAATATTATATGCAGACTTAGCGAGTATGATTTTGCCGGGTCTAGAGGTACTGTGAACTTAAATAATAGATTGCCAGAACAAGGCTAGTGGGGTTTTCTATTTATAACCCTAAACACACGTGCACCTGTATGTTTAATTTTATATCGATGATTTACTATTATGTCATATAATTATATATTACTCTAATTGCCCCCGTTCAAGCTCATCGGGGCAAAGGCAGACTAAAAAAATTACGGGACGACTTGAACTCATTCCACAGAGTGGTGAAAAAAAAAAGAAGTCATTTTCTTAACAGTGGGATACAAAAATATATTAAAACAAACTTATAATGTAGTTTGTTATTATATACAAGTTTTTTACTTCCTTACAGTTAATGTAAGGAAATATTTTTTGTTTTTGATTACTTATTATCTTTATAAATAAAAGTTGCTGAATCAGCTGAAACTCTAAGTTCTCTAACATTATGTATAGTAAATATCCTAACACTAAATATTGTATTTCAATTTACTTTTTGAACCTTTCACATGAAATATATTCAAGCATTTTTTTTCCAATTTAGCAAAAAGTTATATATATGCTAGCTTTTGGATGTCCGAAGCAATGTCTAATTACATTAAAAATAATGGATTATATTATTGGTATTAATATTATATTATTTTTATTTATAATAATGGGTCTAAGTTATTAATATAATATTTACTAAAAATGAAAGTTGTTTTTTTTTATTTTTTTATTTCTGTTGTTTAAGTGGTGTTACCACTTAAAATTGAGTTTTATATATTTAAGAAAACGTAAGCAATCCCTGCAATTTCGAAGAGCAAATACTTAATTCACATCTTACTTTATAGTCTTGTAGTTTTAAATCTAAGAAAGTGTGGTTCTAAAAGGTACACAAACAATATTTCTTTGTACAAAAAAAAAACATTTTAAAATAGCGTGGTTAAACATGCGATAGTCGTTATAAATGGTTTAGTTGCAATAAGTGCATTTTCACACGTCATTGACAGTGCTCGACTGTTCGGTTAAAGGACAGATTGTGTTTGATAACAGTGCCCGAATAATTAATGAACGAAGTTTATATTTCCGTTACAAATACTTTTTATTTAATTATTATTTAAATGCTTAATTACTCAATAAAATAGAAAAGTAGATTTAATAAAAAAATATTGGAATAAACAGATGGTTGCGTTCGGTTGCATCCATACCTAATTATTCATGAAAAAATAACTACATATAAAAATATCACCCTCTGTCCGGTGACCACAAACGATGCTATAAAAATAAAATAAAAAATGTTTATTTCGGATCATGATAGATTCATAGAGATTTGTAACTAAAAATAAAACTTAAAAATTACGCATTACTTGCTATTTATTTATTTAAAAAGCATGCTATGTTAATACAAAGAAAAAAAAGATATAGGGTTCGAAAAGTCGGGATAAAATCTAAATTTAGTATACATGGTACAATTTTTAGTTGTTTTATTTAGTAATTATGTTACTAGCTTTTACCCGCGGTTTATTAGGAAAAAACGTAGCCTGTTTGTTAATCCAAGATGTCCGTTAACTCCACACCAAATTTTATTAAAATCGCTCCAGCCGTTTAGACGTGAAGAAGTAACAAACATACACACTCACAAACTTTCGCATTCATAATATTAGTGTAGATTCCATTTCTTCAAAGGATATTTGCGATATTACTTAATAAATAATGGCTAAGACAACTGAACATACGTATAAACTTATATCAATAGGAACAAGATGCTTTAATAATCCTAATATTACTTGAGAAATATTGTAAACATAAAAGTATCAAAGCATTATAAAATGAAATAAATGACATACTACTTAAAAAATAACTAGGCCCACCAGGTTTTTCTTAGGTATATCTCATTTATTTCAATGTAAAATCCACATTGTGTTACTACTTAAAAATCAGGCCAAAGCAAAATTACTCATTTGATGTGTTCCTAGTTTTACTTAGAATCATGCTGAAAAAAATACACGATTACAAAAGCTGCTACGCATAATGCAAACTTGAATTAAAATATAAATACCCAAAAAAGTCTCCTTTTAACACACTTCAGTCCTATTCACGCACTGATAACGTCACCGTTCATAACAAAACTGAACTATATCTCTGTAACTTTGACGTTTGGTTACACTTCGTAACGCAGCGACACAAGTGAAGCGACGCAGACGTGAGGCTTGTCGCGAGTCGCGCGGGCCACTAAACGTAGCAGTCGCTTGGCGCGGCGCACCTCGGGACAACTCCGCAGGTACGTTCAGGTACTATTAATTACTTGGGGTCCAAATTAACGTATTGGCCGTGTTCAGACGTGACGAAACGGCCCGTGATGTTTCCTTTTGATGTGCTTGTCAATTAAGTGTTGAGTTTCAGTGGCGTTGTGTTCATTCAAATTAATTTGATAATTAATGTTTTTTTTTTCCGTTTCAGATTTAATGTTAGCTGATTTGATTTATTGATATTTGTACACCAGGTTTAATACGTCTTCTATATTTCATATTAGTTTCTATTACCTATCGTATCAATACATTTTATATAAATGATAGCTTTTGATTTATTCTTCTTTTTCATTGTATTATTTGTCGACATGTGTATGCAGGTTAAAATAGGATTTTTTTCACAAGAGTTGTTTTTGGGACATTGAAGTTTTTGAATTGAAAACTTGGACATCGGACTAAAACAAGATACGAGTATCTAATAAAATTTAACCAAAAAAAAAATGTTAAGTAGAAACGTTTGCTAACGAAACCATAATTCTTAGAATTATAGGAAAAAATAAAAAATTAACTACCCCGAGCAAGACTCGAATTCGCGACTCTGGGATACAAGCTCATCGCTCTCGCAACAGAGCTGCAGAGGCTTGCTTAAAGGCAGCGAATTTCTCCATTCCCTTCGTTTGGGGAAGACCTATGTCCAGCAGTCGGCGTCCTTTGGCTGATAGGATGGTGATAGTGATGATTAATTAATAAACAACTACCTACTTGAAAACCAGACGATACTTAAATCTACTAAATTAAAACGACCATGCACGCAAATTATGAATGGGCTTTAATCTATATTGTCGACATTTATATTTTATTTTTTAATACTACGTAGAGTAGTGTTGATTTGCATATTTCACGACCGTACACAGTGAACGCAATATTAAATTGTTCCGTTCGCAATAAAATACCTCCATAATACGCGTGATGGCGGAGTTAAAGTATAAAAGGGCGCGGAACTTTTTGGGGATCCACTTACCAACATCACTATTGGGACTAGCGGGAAGTTTATCGCACTTGCCGCCCCAATGAAGTCGGCGCAAGACCGGGGCGTTACTGCTAAGGTCCACCGAGCACTAGTCTCAATCATGTATTAATAAATAATAAATATTCAGGACAATCTTACACAAATCGACCTAGTCCTACGGTAAGCTCGTAAGGCTTGTATTGTAGGTACTAGACGACGATATATATAATAGATAGATACATATAAATACTTAAATACATAGAAAACAACCATGACCCAGGAACAAATATCTGTGCTCATCACACAAATAAATGCCCTGATTGGAAATCGAACCCAGGACCATCGGCTTCATAGGCAGGGTCACTACCCACTAGGCCAGACCAGTCGTCAAGTTTATAATTATTAGGCACCTACATGTTTTCTGATGCATACATACTGGTCACAAGCCACTTCCATCGAAGCTAAAGTAAACAGTGTGCCACTAAACGGTTTTGTAGCTTACGTACTTGTTGCCTACAAGAATTGCGTTGGAATGTACTACATTGCTTTTATTAGGTACTTGTATATTCTTAAACGTACTTAACAAATTTAATACAATGCCTCAAGGGCCTTTTTTAGATTTTATACTATACTAGTAGTTATCATAATACGATTGTAATTTCTGTAAATAAATGTATTTGTCTCACTAATTTCCATTTCCAATATTATTATTTTTTAATCCAATTTATTTTTATATTGTTATAGCGGGAACTATCAGTGGATGCATTTACCAATATCGCTATTCGGACTGGCAGGAAGTGTATCGCATTTGCCGCCCCAGCGAAGTCGGCTTATAACCGGGGCGTCACTGCAGTAGTCCACCGAGCACTAATCTCAAACATCATTTATTAATAATACAAAACGGACTGATTACAAGTTTGGAGCGATGTAAAAGTAAGCCGTGGCAATATTTAGTGCTCAAATGGACTGCTTGTCTCTTTTTGGTAAAATGTACTTCGCGTGAAATATTATTACGACTAATTTGTTGTTGTAGTCATGATTAAACTGCTGCTATACGTGGTTAAGTCTCGATTATTGCTAATAATGGGTAAAAACCGAGAAAGTTTAAATCAGTAACTGCTTTGTAATTTTTTCTAGCTAGATTAAACTGTAAAATCCAAGTTAATTTGATATTGAAATGGTGCGAGAACTTTCAGTTGCTGCATTTACCATTATCGCCAGTGGAACTAGCGGGGAGTTTATCGTACTTGCCGCCCCACTGAAGTCGGCGCAGAACCAGTCATGTATGCTAATCATATTTCAACCTAGGTAGGAATGTGACGATTTTTGGTGGGGCAAAACTATGGGCAAACTATTTTGTTTCTGGGTTTAATACATGAACACATGGTTTTACAAAAATAAAACTTAAATATTTTGTAAATAAAAATAATGAATTGCTTATAATGGCAGATAATGCAACTTAGAATATAGGTCATGTAGAAATAGTTGAAAACGTTGAGAAAATTACTTTGGTATTAAATTATTTCAACATTAATTTTAAGTGAACTACCCGAAATAAAACTTAGATTGTGGTGTTGCCGTAGGCCCCACGCTTCGTAGGCAGGTCTGCGAACGAAGTAGATTTTTATACAGCTTCTTCTGCGACGCTCATTCTTTGGTTTTTTCCTTTGCGACACCCGTAGCGCAAGAAAAGATGCGCTATTGTCAGCTGGCAGCAAATGCACGGCACAATAAACAATTAATTTGAATTCATCATCATCATCATCTCCGCCATAACACGTACAATGCTGAACATAGGCATCTCCCTTGGACCTCCATGTACCGGTTGGTAGCAACCTGCAATGCCTGTCTTCCGGCGACCTCAATGAGGTCGTCTGTCTATCTTGTGGGTGGATGTCCTACGCTGCGCTTTCTAGTCCATGATCTCGATTAAATTCATTGTTCGTTTAAATTAATAGTACGTAAATATTGTATAAGTTTTATTTTATTAATATTTCACTACGTTCAATATTGACCACCCAGATCGTTGACGGCATACGCGGCTGTGGCATCTGGTACAAAATAAGCCTGATTTTAACATGTTTACAGTCCAGTGCCCCATGCATGAGTCACGACGGACTATCTTCACAAGTCCGTGCCCCAAACGTGGGTCACTATAACCGACCAGGTACGCACTGAAATCAAATCGCTTCCAACTGCATCCAATCGTGCTAAATAATATAAAGATAATTCTGATTTTTCTATCAATATTTCTGTTACATAGACAACAGAATTCAGTAATATATATTGTAGTAATCCGAGTATATAACTGGGCGTTCCTTAGTGACATACGTGCGAGGAAATCAATACATTTTGTATGGGGATTGTGAACGTAAATATAAATAATATAAATAAATAAATAAATAAATAAATATTTCGGACATTCTTACACAAATCGACCTAGTCCCACGGTAAGCTCAATAAGGCTTGTGTTGCAGGTACTAGACGACGATATATATAATAAATAGATACATATAAATACTTAAATACATAGAAAACACCCATGACTCAGGAACAAATATCTGTGCTCATCACACAAATAAATGCCCTGACTGGGAATCGAACCCAGGATCTTCGGCTTCATAGGCAGGGTTACTACCCACTAGGCCAGACCGGTCGTCAAAACGTGTTTGAACGTGTTACCGTTCAAAAGTTAAAACATTCATACACTATACGTTTCTTATTTAAACTGGATGACTGAGACCAATGCTCGTCAGGGATATATAAACACGGAGCATCATTCTTGAGTAGCACACTATACGCTAACATGTTTCTGACGTTAGAAATTATCTAATGAGTTGAGCACCGCTTATATTTAAACTTTCATGGCTCATTCTGACATTTAACTAAGAACATTTTTACCCGATGTTAGTTAGTTTATTTATGACTAGCTTTTCCTCGCAACTTCGTTGGCTAGTCATGCCCGTCTTTGAAGTATGATTGCCGAATAAGAAATATACTATGTCCTTTCTCGTAGATCAAACTCTCTCCATATCAAATGTCATCCCAGTTGGCTCAGCGGCTTAAGCGTGAAGAGGTAACAGACAGACAAACAGAGTTACTTTCGCATTTATAATATTAGCATGGAATTAGTATAGATAATATGGACTAGTAGGGATGCCTTAATTTCGCCAATGGCAAAATGGCGGAAAGCGACAATATTTTTAAACGTAACAAATATAAGAGCCTGCATGGACAGAGAGTTAAAAAACACTGTACTGTGTTCAACATTTTTTTTAATGACATAGGCGGCAAACGAGCAGACGGATTGCCTGGTGGTAAGCAATTACCGTTGCCCATGGCCACCCGCACCACCAGATGAGTCTTTAGTTCTGAGATGGCCTTTAAAAGGGGGTTGGAGCTCTGGGAACCTTACTCACCATCAGGAACACAGCACCATTTTGTACCGTTTGGCGTAGAAAGCCTAGGTCCATGAGGCCCCAGCACGCACAAACATTTTGCAGAAATCGCGAAGCGTCTGGTTGATGTAACTGGTAAACGAAGAGCTGGCAACTTTCTCGCACAACGCATCAGCATTTCCGTTGTTTTTCTAAAATAGATAAGCTAAAATGATACTGTGTATCTCTTTTGAGTAAACACAAAAATGTTACACTTCCTAAGAAGATGTATATTCGTTTTGACAAATTGGTCTTATGGGGAAACTTCAGAATTGAATATTGGCTATATATTTTTCGAAAGAAAATTATTTATTCTCAAGTCCAATATATACTAAACCTATTCCATATAAATGTATTAAATGTATCAAGTAATATTAGTTTAAAAACTCAAATATTGCAGAACCTATGGTTAAGAAAGCTAATAAAGAACTTAATATTGTCTTCGGTTGCCGCGATAATTACTCATGAAATAAAACAACTAAAACGGATTAAATCGCGTATACTAATTTAAACTTCATCCCGACGTTTCGAACCCTTTAGCAGCGTTCGTGGTCATCGGGTGGACTCACGCGAAATAAAACGCGATTTAATCCGTTTTAGTTGTTTTATTTCATAATAAAGAACTTTTTTTTATGACTACATAAACTAAGTAGTTTTAATGACTTTTAAATACTTTAAATAATATGAATTAAATTATATTTTAAAGATACGATTTTCAGACGACTTATCATATCTGCAGCTCGGATTCACAAAGAAGCCAGCAGGAATTCACAAAAAATAATTCGTTCTAGGTAATTCGACTATTATATATTCGTTGTCGACAGAGCGTTAGTACTAGAAAGCATTAATTTGGTATCTACTTAGGGTATCTATCATCCGGACGAATAGAATAGTAAAATAAAAATCGGGAAAAAAGTTTATTTAGGGTACCTCTACATGTGAAGTAGGGGGTAATTTTTATTTCGGCTCAACCCTAAATTATAAGCTGTTGTTCGATAGGTATTTATATTATAATGGGGATTTGCGTTAAATACCTATATTTTAAATACCTATAAAAATCAGATTTGGCTAGTGGGTAAATACACTGCTTAAGCAGGCGACGGCTTTGAGATCAAATCAAAGTAAGCGCATTTACTTGTGTGAAGAGCACAGATATTTGTTCCCGAGTCATGGGGTGTTTTCTATGTATTTAAGAATTTGTATCCATACTATAATATTATAAATGCGAAATTGTGTCTGTTTGTTTGTCCGTCTTTCACGGCAAAACTGAGCAACGAATTGATGTGATTTTTTAAGTGGAGATAGTTGAAAGGATGGAGAGTGACATAGGCTACTTTTTCCAGCGGGAAAACATCTCATTCTCACGGGAAGACTCAATATGTTACATTTCGACGACCGGTCTGGCCTACTGGGTAGTGACCCTACCTATGAATCCGATGGTCCTGGGTTCGATTCCCAATCGGGGCATTTATTTGTGTGATAAGCACAGATATTTGTTCCTGAGTCATGGGTGTTTTCTATGTATTTAAGTATTTATACCTATGTATCTATTTATTATATATATCGTCGTCTAGTACCTGCAACACAAGCCTTACTGAGCTTACCTAGGGGCGATTTGTGTAAGAATGTCCCGAAATATTTATTTATTTATTTATTTTACACGCGGGCATCATCTAGTATTACATATATCGTTGGCTGAGTTACCGTGGGGCTCAGTCAATTTTTATAAGGACGTCCTATTATATTTATTATAAACTTATAAAACATATATAATATAACTAACGGGGGCTAACTCAGCCATTAAATTTTAATAGTAGTTAAGTCACCCGAACATAAGTTGGTCGGCAAGTCGTTTCTGCGCTCTATAAAGCTTTTTTAGTTTACGTATTTAGGTCAACTTAAGAATATTCGTCTATAAAAATATGGCTGGCAGTTCAAAACTTTTGGTCATTAAAAATGTTCGGTTTTTGCCTGACTACCGAAAATCGGGGTGAGGAAATAATTTTTGGTTACGTGTCAAAGTTACCTTTTTTACCTTTTAAAAAAAAAAGGGTTCAATACTCTTCGGTAGATGTCGCTACACGTCACCCGTAATGATAAGCGGCGCTCGTGTAGCACAATTGCTAATGCACTGGGCTAGTGATCCAGTGGTTGTGGGTTCGAGACCCGTTGCGAGTAAATTTTTTCTATTTTACTATTTTTTCTTTCGTTTTTAATATCTTTTTTACTCGTGTAATACCAAAGAGTATTATGAAATATTTTTGCACGCCAAGGACAAGCAATATCAAAACTTATGAAAATTAATTAACACGAGTGATTAACTTAGTTCAGTATCTGCGAGTATAGAATTCGACGATCTCAGAAAAGAAGCCGTCATCAACAGTTTTCTTAAGTATATATGTTAACGGAAATGTATGTAATCTAATAAATTATACTTACACATTTCCCAGGAAATCTATACATTTCCTAAAACGCAATCGGAAATGTAAAACATTTAAGACATTGGTACATTTCCTAATACGATATTGGAATTATATACAATTCCCAGGAAATTTATACATTTAAGTGGTATAAATGTTAAAAATAGAATTAAAATGCACTTGTTAAAATTTTGTGAAGAGTACAATTATAAATACATAATTTTATACATATATATATATATATATATATATATATTCTCATTTTCAATTCGTGAACTGCTTATTTGATTTATGGGGTAAAATTGGTTACATATTTTTTACTACATTGAAATGAAATGAAATGAAAATATTTATTTGATAAAAATGGGTGTTACACAGGATCTTATTTACAAATTTTTGTATCTCCATTTTCAGCCTGTACAGACATACAAATTGAGAGAACTTACGACTATAATTAGTTAATTACTTAATACATTTACCTACTATATTAGTTTAGTAATGAGGGTTTCATGCTTAATATTATAAGCACTATATATTCTTCGGTTGCCGCGATAATTACTCATGAAATAAAACAACTGAAACGGATTATCTATATCGCGTATATTAATTTATATTTCATCCCGATGTTTCGGACCCTTTAGCAGTGTTCGTGGTCATTGGACGGACTGAGGAAAATGTTAATTTACCTCCATCCAAAAATTACAATATTTACCTACCCACATATAAATTGTTAAACAATTTCGGTGCTTGTGTGATGCTTATAAGAAGCACAATATTGCTTTATTTCGTTATAAACACTATTACAAGTATATTCTTTATTACAGGACATCTTTAGTTACACAAATTGACTGAGCCCTAAGGTAAGCTTAAGACGACTTGTGTTCTGGGACTCAACCAACGATATACATATATAATATAGAAATACTAAATACATAGGAAACATTAATGACTTAGGAACAAACCTGTGATCGTAACACAAATATATGTCTTTACTGGGATTTGAATCCAGGACCGTCGGCTTCATAGGCTGCCAGCATGGGGGTTTTTTGTCATAAAGGTGCTGTTTCACTTGAACAGAACTTCGATCATTCGCAGTTTTTAAGCAGATTCGACGAATTGTTCGTCGAACGTACAATAACTCTCTGTTCGCGAGAATGCTCATTTCAAGAGAATGCTCAAGTCTATCAGCACCTTTATGGTCACGCTTGGTAGGCGGGATGGCGATCGCAGTAAGTTCCAGCTTTAAAGTACGCCCATCTTCCAGTGGTTCCTGGTCGCTGTTTAGAGACAATACCCCCCGATCCTGTCAGACTCATTCCATTTACAGTCTGGCAAGTAAAATTCGTGTAACCTTTACTACCTACTGGAGTAGAAGAAAAAAATATATCCTTAGGTATACCTTATATATAGATAGTACTAACGTACGTAACGTACAGCGATGACCATTACGCTTGAATCTGGGGCAGCCCAACTGGGGAAGTACCTCCTCCTTACAGAAGACCACAGCCATAATAGCACTACTACCTTTCAGGTATGTAGTGTTGTGTGCCTGATGGTGAGTAAGGTTCCCAGAGCTCCAACCCCCCTTAAAGGCCGGCAACGCGCTTGTGACTCTCCTGGTGTTGCAATCCGTCTGCTCGTTTGCCGCCTATGTCATAAAAAAAACTAAACTTATGCGTTTGTATATATATCCTTTATGCGAGTAACTATAACCTAAACCCAAACACCCATACTTACCCCGTACGGAAAACGAAAACTATGCAAACAAAACTTATAATGATCCGAATTATTAACGTGTCTACTGACGTCGACAGAACAGCACTAAATTAGCCCGGGAGCGACTTTATCTCGTTTCCAAGCGAGGGGCCGCGACATCCGATAGCGCCTTCGATTACCGGCGCAAAGTAAATTCTATCTCCCTTCCTCACGTGGCTAGGAACAAACTGGAATTATCTTCTCTTTACAATGCTTGTTGGGGATATCGACATAGGTTCCATTGCATATAATTTTAAGCAACGGTTGAGAATAGCACCGCACGTCTTCAGAAAACGCAAGCGACAAAGGGAAAAGCTGACGAATGGGCAACAGCGTCCGTCGAATCGAAATTTAATCACTACTGCGGTTGCCAACCCGCCTGCCATGCGTGTTATGGCAACTCCAACCCAAAAATGATACAAATCATATTTGGGAGCCTATGTCCAGCAGTAGACGTCATACGGATAAAATGATTGATGTTGATACCAAAAATGGTATTTAAATGCAAGAGTGTAAAATCTATTCCTGCTTCTTCAATGAAAGTCAGTTCCAGATCAACTAAGTATTTATTTGTATTATGCAAACACAATAACTTCTAACAATTTTCTTATCCGTTTTTCTTCGCCGCACCAAACGTCAAGTCTCCCTCCAAAAACTCTATGTCTCGAAAAAAAACAAAAGTGTTCCCTTATGAAAATGACGTTACCCGTTTTAAAATAGAGTTGCCATATCTAATCTTTAAACACCCTAAGTATTACTATGTTGTTAGTTATGATTATAAACAAAATGACCTTACAGCTTCGGCCGTCCTGTTTAAAGTGGGGTCCACCCCAAAAGTTATAGAAGAACAAAAATAACTTATAAGAAAACACAATCAAGGAGCTCTGCACTTTCAAATAATTACAAAATTATAAATATTCTCAACACATAAATTATATTTTAAGTAATCTACGATCATCTGTGCGATATTAATTGCTTAATACCATTCAATTCTGCACTGATCGCTTGCAAGCTAATAACAATTATTATAAATTTTTCAGTCTCAACAAATACATTATATTCTAGTCTACGATCATCTGTGCGATATTAATTGCTTAATACCATTCAATTCTGCACTGATCGCTCACAGGCTAATAAGAATTATTATACATTTTTCAGTCTCAACAAGTACATTATATTCTAGTCTACGATCATCTGTGCGATATTAATTGCTTAATACCATTCAATTCTGCACTGATCGCTCACAGGCTAATAAGAATTATTATACATTTTTCAGTCTCAACAAGTACATTATATTCTAGTCTACGATCATCTGTGCGATATTAATTGCTTAATACCATTCAATTCTGCACTGACCACTCACAAGCTAACAAGAATTATTATCAGTCTCAACAACTACATTATATTCTAGTCTACGCTCATCTGTGCGATATTAATTGCTTAATACCATTCAATTCTGCACTGACCGCTCACAAGCTAACAAGAATTATTATACATTTTTCAGTCTCAACAACTACATTATATTCTAGTCTACGATCATCTGTGCGATATTAATTGCTTAATACCATTCAATTCTGCACTGATCGCTCACAGGCTAATAAGAATTATTATACATTTTTCAGTCTCAACAAGTACTTTATATTCTAGTCTACGATCATCTGTGCGATATTAATTGCTTAATACCATTCAATTCTGCACTGACCGCTCACAAGCTAATAACAATTATTTAAAAATTTTCAAGGTAAAAATTTTCAGGTACAATTTAAAGGAACATACCTTTTACTCTATTCTATTAAATATTCTATATGTATATATAATTTTTTTTAGATAGAATACACAAATCTTATTCTGTATCGCTCGTTTTACAATCATTTTTAGCACTACTATCGCTGGAATAACCTTTATAACTAAGCCAAGGGTGAATTTTATCTAGAGCTACAATGTTTTCATATTTCCTGTTTCCTTTTTTAGTCAATGGTGTATTTTCAATTAGAAACCTATCATTTGGTAGAATTTTTAGAATACGGTAGGGGCCATGGAACTTAGGTATTAATTTCTTTGATTTACCTATGTGATCCTTATCTATAATAGTTCTTTCAACTCTAACCAAGTCTCCGATGTTATAAGATGTAGCAGCCCGTCTGTGTTTATTAAATACCTTTTTTGAATATTCTTGCTGTCTATCTATTCTATTTTTAGCTTCCGTTCTCAACTGAGTTAGATCATCACCTGTTGCTCGCTCAGCAACATCACCAATAGCATCGTTTAATGTATTTTCTGATGGCGTTAGAAAGTTACAACCAAACAATAGTTCGGATGGAGTTTTACAAGTCGTTTTATTTATGGTAGTATTAATCCCTAACTGAATTTCTCCTACGTATTCATCCCAAGTATTATCATCTTTCCCGTGACATAAAGTGCTTAAAGCGTCCAATATCGTACGGTTAAAACGTTCGACCTGCCCGTTTGCTCTCGGAGAAGCAACTGCATTTAAGACATGTTTAACACCTATTTTATCCGTATATTCTTTAAATTTTGCACTTGTAAAGCACGATCCTCGATCTGTTATTAAACGAGACGGAGGTCTGAAGTAACTAAAATGATCTTTAAACGTTCTTATAGCAGTACTAGTTTTTGTGTCTCTTACAGCCCGGATACCAACGTATTTAGTGAACGCATCGACTATAACAAGTATGTACATGTTGCCTTTCTTAGAGCGCACAAAGGGGCCTAGATGGTCGGCATGAACGTTGTGAAAAGGCTTTTCAATTTTAGGAATTGGATGTAACATCCCTTCTTTACACCCACCCGGTGCCTTATGGTGAGCACATTCAAGACACGCAGCTACATATTTTTTTGTGAACCGTCGCATTTTCGGAAACCAATAAGAGCTACGCAGTCGGCTCAAAGTTTTTTCAAAACCGAAATGCCCAATATTGTCATGATTCATGCGCAAAACCTGCCACCTAACGCCACGAGGTACGACCCACCTTAAACTTCCGTCTTTTAAAATTCGATATATGTAGTTTCCTTTTAATTGATAATTCTTTTGAACATCAACAATATATTTAGTATCGTTATCTTGCAGTATTTGCCTAACACGTTTTAATTCATCATCATCACTTTGCACTGTTGCTATCCAATCATTAACATTAATATTTAAAACATCGATAACGTGTGAATTTGTTTCGTTTACGGGTTCAGAAACAGGACCACGACTAAGAGCATCCACATGAGCCATACGACATCCAGGCCTATACTCTATCTCGCAGTCGTACTCCTGAAACTGTACCCACCAACGAGATATACGAGGTATAAGATCTCTTTTTGTAAGCGTAGTCCGTAGAGCATTACAGTCGGTTATTATTTTGAATTTTAACCCTAATAAGTACACTCGAAAACGGCTAAGTGATGCGACTACAGCAAGGGTTTCCAATTCAAATGAGTGTAATTTTTGTTCATCTGCCGTAGTTTTCCTACTGTAATACGCTACAGCTCGCAGCAATCCATCTGAACCGCGCTGCATCAAAATTCCAGCAATACCAAATTTAGATGCGTCAGTGTGCAACTCCGTTACTAATTTGGGATCATACAATGCCAAGATAGGGCGTTCTATTAATTTTTGTTTCAATGTACTAAACGCCTCTGTATGCTCAATTGTCCATTTCCATTCAAATTTAGTTCTTAAAAGGTCAGTTAATGGATGTGCTATCAGAGCAAAGTTTTTGACAAATCTACGGAAAAAACTGGCTAACCCTAAAAACCACCTTACGTCATGAACATTCTGCGGCGTCGGAAAATTTGAGATAGCTATAGTTTTACGCGCACCTGGCCGTATGCCGTTACCACTTACGTGAAATCCTAGAAAATCTAATTCTTTATAGAAAAAATGACATTTCTTTAATTTCAGCGTAAGACCTGCCTCTTTTAAGAGATGTAATACCTCATCTAAGCGTGTTAAACCCTCTTCAAAATTATGTGCCGGAATTAGTATATCATCCATATAGATAATAACATACCTAACTTGTGCAAACACCCTATTCATAGTCCTTTGAAACACGGACGGCGCATTGGCTAACCCGAATGGTAAGCGTTTATATTTATATTGCCCGTCAGGGGTTACAAACGAAGTGAAATCCTGTGATGATTCGGCGATTGGAATCTGGTAGTATCCAGAGGCGAGATCGAGACTAATAAACAAAGAATTACCTGCTAACCTGTCCAATTGATCATCTATGAGCGGAAGGGGGTAATGTTCTTTTCGGGTTTTGTTATTCAAAGCCCTATAGTCGACACAGAGTCGCTTTTCACCAGTTTTCTTTTGTACCAATAAAATTGGACTAGCGTAAGGCGAATTCGACTCACAAACTATGTCCGCGTCAATCATTTCTTGTACCATTGTACGAACCAACTCTCGTTCGGGATACGACAATCTATAAGGGCGGTAAACCACCGGCTGCTTGTCCGTCAATTCAATCTCCATCTGAACCACATTTGTAAATCCTAAGTCCTTTAAGCTATTCGAAAAACACGCTTCATGTTTTTTTTAAACTAGTTTTAGCTTTGTTACTTCATCATCACCTAGGTGGTCACTAATATTGAGATCAGTACATGAATCATCTTCAAAGTTCAGGGAGTTTACATAGAGACTAAAGTTGGTAGTTATAACACGAGCAAACAGTTCCCCTTTCACCAAAGTCACTGGTAATTCAGTTACATTATGCACTAATATTTCGCCCTCACCTTTTTCCAAATTATATTCACCTGGTAAAAGATACATATTGGCATTTGGTTTCCCACGCAAACCACCTGTGATATATATGGGACCAGAATAATTTGTATTAGAGTTCACATGAATAATTGTCATCTTGTTCGGTAAAACTATTGTGTCTGCTAGCAATTTTAGATGTAATTTGGACTGTACTTTTTTTTCAATACTGAGTTTGTCATCAGTTTTTGTAATAATTATGCCAGGTTTTTCAGTGAAACTATGACCTACTAATACTGGATACTTTATATCATTATCATTAACAATATACGTACTAACTGTTTCAACTACATTACTTATCTCTATTTCAACATCTACTTGGCCTAGAGGCATTATCCCATATGGTCCTATTCCTCTCAAAACTGGAAGGTAACTCTGCATGTCCCAATTTATTCCCATTTTAACTGCTTCACTATGTCTTAGTAATGTGGCCTCACTGCCTAAATCAACAAAACCATGTGTGATAATGTTATTTATTTTCATATCTACCTCATACTTGTTGCTTCTCTTGCTATCACTCTTAAAATGTGTATCAAAATTAACACGCAAGACATTCTTTTCAGATGTACTTTCGCCCTTGTCTTGTGTCACACCAGGTAATTTTGGACAATTCGTGGATATATGCCCTATTCTATGACATATGTTACATCTCAAAATATTTTTTGTACATTTAAAACTAAAGTGACCTTGTTCATTACAGTTGTAACATACAATAGGAGGTTTAGTAAGAGATTTTGAGCCTGCATCTGAGGCTAAAGTTTTAAAGTTACCGCTGGCTGTATTTGAAACATTAGGTCTCCTTGTCCATGTATTACTGTTAAATTTATGTTTGTCAGAATCACGTGACTGTTGTTTAGCAGATTGAAAATACTCCAATACATGTTCAGGCTGCTGATATTTTAAAGCCTTGGCACCTAATCTAACCGACCTGTCCTCTATTCCGTTTAAAATGCAATCTACAGCTTGCTTACCATGAATATTACACCGATTTAATAAATTTAACTTGGCATAGAAATAAAGTTCTAGAGACTCATTGTACTTTACCCGCTTATTTAACATTTCTGTCAAAAGCTCAGCATAATCATCGATGCTTGGAAAAGATTCAGTTAATTTAATTTTCCATTCTGACCATGTAAATGACATTGACGGTAACGCCAGATACCAATTCTTTGCAACACCAGACAACTTGGGTAAAGCATAATGAATTATTTGGTCATCCCCCCAGTTGTATAATCTTGCACACTCTTCAACCTTATTGAGCCACATATATATAGTTTGTTCCTTAACCATGGGATCAAACTCTGGTATTACATTGCCTAACATAGGAAACTTATTACCTTCTGGTCTATTACTAGTTAAAGTTTTAACTAATTCCTTAAGAAATAACTGATGTTCATTACCTGAATGTATATTAGTATTGTCCATGCCTGTTAAAACTGGTTGATCCTTAAAGCACCGACTATTCAGATGATTGCGGCTGAAACTCTGATGATCATGCTTACGGCTGTCAAAGTCACTACTGCTGCTTCGACTGTGACTCTTGTAATAACGGCTTCGGCTCCGTCTAACACAGCTGCGACTACGACGACCACGGCTCTTCGTACTACGACGACGACTGGTACTACGACTAGTTCGATTTTCTTGTCTACGTTTTCGACTCGGTTTCCGACTGCGTTTACAATAACGTTCACGTCTTTCCTCAGAACGGCTCCTCCGACCTTCACTGGACGTAAAACTAGGGCTTCTCGAAGACTGATAACGGTAACGCTTGCGTTTTTCCTTCAAGTCATTAGTACTTTGTTCCCGCTCACGGCGCCTTTTTACCTTCTTACTCGTATGAACCGATTTATGTTTACTGCGACTGCGATGTTCAGGAGTTCGTGACTGATCTTCTTCATTCTCATTCTGATTACTATCCATCGTAAATAAAAATTTCGTCCACAACGACGAAACAAAAATGTTAGGTTTATTTCAACAATAGTGGGTTTCTAGGTAATTATACCACTTCTGAGATGTAAAATCTATTCCTGCTTCTTCAATGAAAGTCAGTTCCAGATCAACTAAGTATTTATTTGTATTATGCAAACACAATAACTTCTAACAATTTTCTTATCCGTTTTTCTTCGCCGCACCAAACGTCAAGTCTCCCTCCAAAAACTCTATGTCTCGAAAAAAAACAAAAGTGTTCCCTTATGAAAATGACGTTACCCGTTTTAACATAGAGTTGCCATATCTAATCTTTAAACACCCTAAGTATTACTATGTTGTTAGTTATGATTATTAACAAAATGACCTTACAAGAGCGATTTTCAAAAATCATCAAAAAGAGATCTAGTAAATTTTAAAGATAGTTACTTTCATTGCGATTTGAAAAGTATCATAGTTGCAAGTTGCACCATAATCTCATAATTATTCCGTTTTACGGTACGCGTAGCTTGTCTCATATTCGCAAAAGTTTATGTCATAACATTGAAAAGCAAACGAAGCAGTTGTCGTATATTTTTATTGCAATTAAGGCAGAACTATCAATTGGCATCTATAAGCATATATTCATTTATTGTAGTACTACAAAACCCATAGTGCGCAAAACGTTCAAGTTGATAAACAAGATCAAGTGTGGGTAGTTCGATAAACTTGCGCGGCTAGATGTTGATGTCAATTTTAACCAGTCTTCGTTCGAGACCACGAGGAGAATGTCGTTCTAGAAACTTTGGAGATAATTTTAAAGTTACGCAGTTAAGTCTCATTTATTTGTAATAAGTAGTAAAGGTTTCACGCAAGATATCTACACTTCTACACTAATATTGTAAAGGCTAAAGTTTGTGAGTGTGTATGTTTGTTACTTTTTCACGTCTAAACGGCTGGAGCGATCTTAATTAAATTTGGTATGGAGTTAGCTGACACCCCGGATTAACACATAGGCTACGTTTTTTTTTCAATAAACCGCGGGTAACACCACAGCGCACAGCTAGTATTTCATAATTGTCAAATATCATAACAGCTTACTCGAACATCATGTACTTATTTGTATTAGACTAGTGAAAAGGCGAGACTGAGGAGTCACATCATGACCATCATCATCATTTATTTAATAGCCATGCTCTTGTCGGTGGAGTAATTTCTAATCTCTCTTTTCATGGTAAGTGAGGACGAGGTCAAACGCTGGTCAGTCTTCTATAAAATAAAATAATAATGAAATAAATGAAGTCCCGTGTTGTGGCGCTTCTATTTCATAAAAGACAAAAGATGCATAAAGAACCGTATGTAAGTACTCGTGTATGTTTTGTTTTTTACTGCTAACGATATGCTTAGATTTCTGCAATATTTTTTTTTTAATATTCCATAATATTACATAATAATATCTGAATCGTTCACTCGTCTACACTCATGGAATCTCGGTCGGGTCGGCACTAAATTAACCCGGGAGCAAGTTTATCTTGTTTCCAACCGAAAGGTTGCGATAGCGGCTTCGATTACCCGCGTTGGTGCTTTTGTATACCTTAAGTAATGTGATGTTTGTATGCTAATTATATACTAGCTACACCCTTCATTTTATATTGAAACTGGGTATATAAAATCGTCTTGATCTGGGTAGCAGATACCTTGAGAAAAATACTTAAAACGATAAATATTTTTGGAAAATCTTTAGTATCGATGTTCACCCATTGTAGAGAATTCGATAGCTAAGAGTATTAAAAATGGGCTGAAAACTAAAAGGCGACCGTATTCCAAAAAATATAATGACAACTGATAGAATATGTACAAAAACAGGATTCAAAAATAAAGACATAGACAAAACAGTAAAACAGTATAAAACCTCGTCGACACCCATTTTTGTATTCATATCCTACAGCTAGCACAATTATTTTTCAAATATATTGACACAATTTAAACTAAGGGCTCCTTTATATGTAGGATCTGTGTATCATCCCAAAACTGCAATCAGAAGTATCAGAACCCACCGAAACTGCAATCAGAAGCCACCGGAGGACGGTCAGCAGCGTGCAGCAGCAGCAAATGTGGTCTCCAACCTGCCTGTTAAGCAAAGAGTTTATGGCATTAAGCCCCCATGCTGTTTATGGTGGATTACGGAGTAGACCCGTGTTCAGCCGTGGACATCCTTGACTGAAGTAGTAGCTTTTATCTGTGGTCACATACATTAACCTCACGTTTAAAATTCAAACAACCCTTCACCTCGAGGATCTAAGATTAATGTCGACGTTAGTTCGCCAACGGCAGAAAAACGGAAAAGTACCCGCAAAAAACCAAAGGTTAAATAAAGGTTCTCTCGGCGTAGGTCATCAAGAGAGGTCATCTCGAAACGAAATTGACAGATTGTCGTTACGCGTTTGAGTCGCGGTGAACGAAAAAGGGACTTAATTGAAACCGATGTTGCCATAAGCTAACCTCCAGGAATCTATTGAACATGATTATTTTTCTGTATCAGATTTTTTTTCTTGTTATATTAAGAGAGTTACTTCAATATTTTTAATAGAATGACGAGAACCACGCAAAAAGATTAGTCTTGTCTGAATTTCAATAAAACCTTTTTTGCAGCGTACTGGCGGTTTTTTATCAGGATGACATAGGTACCTAGAGCGAGAAAAAAAATACCATAGCGTTTTAAAATCGACAAGTCGTTAATACAAAATAGAATTGTTCCCACATTGTTCCAGCAGCCTCTGAAGGTATGCAAACCGGCCAATAAATATAGTTAATTATCACATGATATTTGAACTAAACAAGAATGTACAGTCAGCTTCATATAGTTGGTAGCATCCAAAGTAGTCAAATAGTTCGGTACACCATACAAATTCTATGGTGTAACGAACTTTTTGAGTACTTTGAATGCTACCAACTATATGACGCTGACTGTACCTAAGTAACAAAACGTGTATACTATGACAATGAAACAAGTTTTTTTTTTTATAAAATTTTGGGACAGTCTTACACAAAACGACCTAGTCCTACGGTAAGCTCAGTAAGGTTTGTGTTGTAAGTACTAGACGACGATATATATAATAGATACATATAAATACTTAAATACTTAGAAAACACTCATGACTCAGGAACAAATATCTGTGCTCATTATTTACACAAATAGATGCCCTGACTGTAATTCGAACCCATAGGCTTCATAGGCAGAGTCACTACCCACTAGTCCAGACGGGTCGTCAAAATTTAATTTAATTTAACTTTTAATGACATTGATTGCGAAACTATGAAGTTAAATGGATTTGTTTACATTTTATTTATTTTCTATAGACCGAATATAGTTTACATTTGGACCCGGGTATGTTCCTAAACTACGTCCAACAATGAGAGGTAGGGCACAGCGATGACCATCACGCTTGAATCTGGGGCAGCCCAACTGGGGAAGTACCTCCTCCTTACAGAAGACCACAGCCATAATAGCACTGCTACCTTTCAGGTATGCAGTGTTGTGTTCCTGATGGTGAGTAAGGTTCCCAGAGCTCCAACCCCCCTTAAAGGCCGGCAACGCGCTTGTGACTCCCCTGGTGTTGCGGGTGCCCATGGGCGACGGTAATTGCCGTCTGTAATTGATCATTAAAAAAAAAGACATAATTAGGATCACCATATGAATTTTTCAAACATAAAAGCCACAAAACCCGGGATATCCAGCTTTGTAGGCCGAGTAGCTACTAAACTATAATAACTAGAACTACTTAATAGATACGCCATCTCAAGGGACTCAAGGGGCAGCTAATGTCTGCGTTTATATCATTTATCGCTGTCTATGTCGTTTATTGCCGTGGACGTCAGAACGTGACGGATATTTTATCCAAAGGTTGTGGTAAAATGGAACATAATCCTGGCCCGCACGCTCAGTGCATGTGTAGACAATATTTAACCTTAAGCTGTTGTAATAAGGTCTATAATTGTATATATATTTATGCCATTGACAGATTTAATTATTTAACATCGTAGAGGTTTTCTCCAGTATAAGGTTTTTATCGAAAACTAAAGCCTGACTTGCCTACGAAGCTGAAATTCCTGGTTTTGAATCAGTCATTTGACTATTTGTGAATTTATTAGGAATATTCTATATATTTTAGTATTTGTATATTACAACACGAGCCTTATATTTATTTATTTTTAAAAGCCTTAACATATTAAATGAATATAGTCAAATAGTTTTCAAGTGTGAGAAGGATTTTTCTGAAAAATATGTTGTATTTTAAATTGTTTAGGAATATGTTAAATTCTTTAGGATACAAAAATATACAATAAGCTGAGCTCTGAGACAAAGGAGGCAAGCTCATATGAGCAGAATCTTCCCAGGATAAAGACAGTTTTACTGGGTAAATTAAGTGTATTATAGTCTAAACTCTAAAGGAGTTCTTGAAGACCACTCACAACTAGCCTCTATGACATTGTAGATTTTTAGTCGCTTATTACTATATTTTATCGTTTTTTGTGCGTATTTAATAATTTCATTTTTGTAATTTATGTTAATTCTAATTTATTTGTCATATACAAATGTTTGTGATGTCAAGATATGTTTTATGACATAAATTTTTTTTTATTGAATTAGTTGTACACACAAAAACTATCTTAGCTGTACATCGGTGGAGTTTATGCCTTATATTATAATAAGGTCTATCAATGTACAGCTAAGAGTGTTGCTGTATACAAAACAAGGTCAGTTTTTTAGTTGACTTAACGACCACTTCCAGCTGCTAGTAAGCTATATTGAAGTTCCCATGCTGTAGTTTAGTAGTGATTAGTGAGTTTCGCAACAAATTAGAAGCGTCTAAAACTTGGTTACCGCCAGTGTTGTTAAAACTGTGGCTCTACCACGAATTGGAAAAAAGGTACTTGCCAGTATCAGTGTGAACTATTTGTACGGAGAAATTATACAAATCCCAACATTGTGATTCATGTCAACTTGTGGTAATGGTACTTACTCTCAGGAGCGTATTATATTTGAACCTTTTAATAGAAAACTCCCGTGAGACTCAGACATACTAAAATATAGATAAAAACGGGTCACTCACGTATCTTAAAGTCGAATAACGCTCGACATATGTTTCGGTCCAATTCGTGAACCATACTCATGAGCTCCGTGCCGCACCGTCGCTGGCGCCGGCCCTTTGAGTTATTCGACTTTAAGATACGTGGTGACCCGTTTTTATCTATATTATAGTATATATTTGAACCGTCTAGCCAAGCTCGTAGTGACGCAGCTAAGCTAGAGGCTCAGGGCTCGAAAACTGACCATGCCACATATATGTACGTTTATCACAAATATTTGTTTCTGAGTTATGGACGTTACATTTATTTAAGCATTTATCCAATAATATATTATAATATATGTGTTTACAATCTATATATCGTATAATACCTACAAAAAGACCCTATTCTAATTTTGTGAGATTGCCCTAAAATAATATGTAAATATTTATATTTAATTCAATTTTATACGAGTACAACGGACTTTGAGTTCTAATAATCAACTATTTACCAGTCCAATCCACCATCATACCTCTAATCACCGCCTTGCCTTGACAAAGAGTGACAAATTTACCGAGATTACACAATTATAAGTGTAATAATAGCGATCCCGTACGCCTATATCTAAACAAGTTAATTCACAAAACACAGGCCTATAAAAACTCGTCCCATTTCTTAATAATATTATTCTAAGTAACTTTTATGCTAATGTACTTATTGTGATTTTTTCCATCCCTGCATTATATCCCTGTATGAGGAAAACCTGATTAAATTAAAAGAAGTATATTATTTCCGGGGATAAGAATTGTCTATAGGGTTTCTCGTGGCTTTCTGCGGAATTGTAATGACGAAATCAGTAAGGTCACATTATTTCATAAGCGTACTAGATAACCTCTGCTAGGGACCTTCTCTTCATATAAATCATTAACCTCTTTCATTATTCGACGCGATATGTTCGAGGCAAGAAAAAGCGTCTCCGACATTAGGGCTTTTCCATTAGTTATATACTAAAAGTAGCTCAGTTTTATGATCAAAGTCGATTCTTACATTTCAGCCCCTATGTCGGTAACACGCGATGTTCGAGAGATATAGTTTGGCGGGGAACTCTTTCACTATATGTATACTGAAGGCTTACTGCGAAAATCAAATTCTTAGACTTCGAACGACTATCTCTGTCACTCTAATTACGCCTGAATTGGAGTAAAAAATAAGGTGTTCCAAATTAACGAAGTTTGATGTTCGCGGTGGGCCCTCTGTATTTTGTTCTCACGCTTTTAGCTTCACAAATAAAAACAGAGGATTATATTATAGCTTATCACTTTGTATATACAATGTCATCGAAGTGCGCCATCATAGTGTCTAAGAATCGGAATTATGCATCGAGTTGTTCCATCGTTGGATAATGTGCAACTTGTTTGTCAGAATGGATATTCTTGTCGAATTTTTAAGTAAGTACGGTTTCCAGTTTAACTTACAACCATATGGTTAGTATACCTAATTCCCCAAAATTAGAGGTGATGGCCAATTTTGCTTACCTTTTCGAAATCGCCTTTTCGGAAACGCCTTTTCAAAAGCGTGTACTTAACAGAACAGCGAAGACAGTCCTGCGACAATGTAATTTGCTGGTATTAGCGATTACAGACCGAGCGTGAACCCATCGCCAAGTAATATAAGTAAGCCAAATGAGCGCTCCTTCCTAAATAGACACAATACTGTTATTGCATTTATTGTATATATTGCTTGGGAATAATACATTGACGGATTATTTTACCAATTAGTATTGGATGGCTCGTGGGATAAAAATAAAGAAGTTCTGACAGCTGCGCGCTGTTTAAGTGACATATCTAGATGAGTGTTTACAGTTGTGATGCCTAAGTGAATGTATCTTTACCTATCATCATCATTTCAGCCGTAATTTGTCCACTGCTGAGCACAGGCCTTCTGCACATATGACTTGGATCATCTTGGGGGGTAGATGCCATAGTCACGCTTGGCAGGCGGGTTAGCGACTGCAGTAACTGTAGATTGGGTCTCGACGGACGCTGCTGTCCATCCATGTCATACGACACCCGTGGAAGGATATGGCAGGAATAACAAATATATCATGCCATTATAGAAGCAATAAATAGAAAAAATAGATTTAAAGATTACCATAATGAAGATGAGTGAAGGTATGTGCTCTAAGAACGAACATACTGCTAATACACCGATGCTAAAAGAGCAACTTGAGACTAATAATAATATATTCATTTGAATGACAAGATTGTATTATATTTGTCTCAAACTGACGTTCATCATCATCATCTCAGCCATAAGACGTCCACTACATAACACGGGCCTGGGCCGCCCGGTGAGCGCCCGGTGGGCACCGGAAGGCCCGGACTCGGGATTTTTACGTTTAGGAGACTGGACGGTATAACGTGAGACACCATCAAAGATTGTCTCACGTTAGAGCGGCCCGTCTCCGAGTCGAGGCCACCATCGCTACATTTAGTATGGAATGAATCACGTGATCACCGAGCGCTCCGAGCCAATCGGCCCGGGCTCGGGCCGGTCATGCGACGGACGTTACAGCCATGTAAAAAGGCTCTACTCGGCCCGGTGACGTGATGTCCTCGCGATATTGACGACTGGTGATGATCGTCTACTCTCAACAAATGGCCGGATAGAACGACGCTCTTGTTAATGTCCATATTCGAGTATCGAACCGCTCGGGAGGGCGACGTGTAGGAGACGTGACGGTGTAACGCGAATCATCCTTAATGCACAATTTTGAGTGAAATCTGCGCTATCGGCTGAGCGTGGTCCCGACCTAGTTAATTTCCTTCCGATGCTGATAACTGAACTACCAATCGGGGATTCAGGGATGTTATACTGTCACTTAGCGCAGCAAGCATTCACTCCAAGCATGCGACTGTAATATTGGCTTAGAAGCCCTTAGGTGTGCATTTGAAGATCACTACAGATTACAGACATTATGCTCGATATATGGATGAATGGCCGTTAGTTGACTCGATGCATGACCGACTTTCTGAAGATAAAAGGGTCAGCCTTCCGTATGATTAGCTTAGGAAAATTATATTAAACAACAATGGTTAAATTATTGTGTTATTTTACAAGATATTAATGCTAATCCCCGCGTTGTCCCGGCATTTTGCCATGGCTCATGGGAGCCTGCGGTCCGCTTCGCAATTAATCCCAGGATTTGGCGTAGGCACCAGTTTTACGAAAGCGACTGCCATCTGCCCTTCCAACCCAGAGGGTAAACTAAGCCTTATTGGGACTAGTTCGGTTTCCACGCGATGTTTTCCTTCATCGAAAAGCTTTCCACTTCCGAAACGGCAAAAATATAAGTAACAGTTATAACAAGATTAAGCCCCATATAATTTGCAATTATTTTACTATAAACATGTCAAACATTGAAGATAACTTCTTGATAATTAAATTAAAAATAAACACGGTTCTACTCACGTTTATTTAGTCACTCGCGCGACATATTTCGGAGAACATAGGCCTCCATTTTCAAGCACTAAGATGCTGAGTGTCCGTTCGGTTCGCCGATCGCGATCGCCTATGTTCTCCGAAACATTTCGCGCGAGTGACTAAATAAACGTGAGTAGAACCGTGTTTATCTTTAATTTATATAATATGTCTCACGAAAGTTTAAATACAAATTCTTGATGTTATTATTTTTCAAACGCTGGAGACCACAATTCACTGGTTTACTTGTGGCGAACACTCTCGCGCTAGAAATCTGAATAATGTCTGTGCTCGAGATGTCATTACCTACTCGCCCGTTAACGAAAAGCGACTAGCGTATTCGGTAGCTCACACATACGACGTTCCGGTGTAGTGACGGTGAATCCGTTAGTCGCTTCGTACTGTTTCGTCACGTACCCAGAGGTGCTGCCGCGAAAGACGATATTCGTAATTTTCGCACGATTGTCTCTGTTTCTCTCAAGACGCCTTTATTGGAGTACAAGAGAAAGATGCTTCCAAATATTGTACTATCAATCAACAAAACTAATAGGGCAGAGAGAATTCGTCGCCGGTTGAACCTCAAAATGGCGAAGTAGTCTTGAGAAATTATTTTTTCTTTAGTTCATTAACGTTGTTTAATCTGTAATATTGATAGATTATTATGCAGTGATCTAACGCAAAATTGTGCTGCTAATGAAAAATTTAAAATACGTTTTACCACAATTTTGGTCCCTGTTGCCTCTTACTTAACTTTCTGTAAAGTCCAGCTACCACTTCAAAAAAAGCAAGGCCTCCTACCAAACAACGCCATGCTCTAAAAGCAAACTTGATATGTTATTTTACTTATTTGTAAATTTACTTTTTTAAACGCACAACACGCGACAATACGAATTTTGCCGATATAAATAACCTGGATTCAAAACTTTTTATTTTTTTTGCTTTTTCATTTGCGTGGGTACATTTTCCTTCAGGTACGCTAGGGTTCCCCTTGGTGGACTTAATAATACAGGTATATATATGTATATATATATGTCATTATGATGCGCCATAGTGACATATATATACTAATAGCTTTGCGTAATATTCTCTATTGTAATAAAGTGTAGGAACCGTTAAAGTTTAAATCACTAATACAAATCCACCCTAAACATATAATTAATATCCACTTTATATATTTTAGTGTAAAATTAATATTCCTCGTGTCTTATTGAACAAAGCAATGAAACTGCGTCAAAGCTAAGCCGTATTGTCTTATTGAAACTTTATTCATTAGGCGAGCCAAAGTTTAACGAAATTTGTTTATTGTCACGAGTCTTTAATCTACTTTGACACAATATAAGTATTCCTATCTTTAACTTTAAAAAACTCAGAATAAATGTAACGCATGTAATTTCTGAGACTTGTAAAGTAGCGAATGACATCTCGCACATAAATCTGGAGCTAGCCTAAAGGGGGAAGTACCTCCAACTTACCACTGCCAAATTGAACTAGACCCTATAACTAGTGTTGCGGTCCTGTCAGTGAGTAAGGTCGCCTAAAAGCTCAGAGCCTTAAAGAGGTAGGCAACGCGCGTATGAATCATCTAGTGGTACAGAGGCTCTAGTGTAAGTTTCTTTTGACGTCAAAAAACGTTTACGAACGCGTAAGTGATAATGTTATTTATATGGGAAACGCAAACGCGTTCGTGACGTAAAGTTACGTTAAAAACTTACACTCGGGGATCAGGCGTCCATAGGTACGCTATACGATAGGTAACTGCTCACCATCAAGTAGGCCGTATTTTTTGTTTGCCATTGTCGTACTATGAGTAAATTCTAATTTGATTATTTTTCTTTCGTTTTACTTTGACGATATAAATTTAAATAATGATTTATGTTCGTTATGACCTTTATAATCCATATGTACAGCCACCATCAGATATATCGGAGCTGTGAAGGTGGTCACAAATATCTGAACATGCACTTTATCGCCTTGATATTCGAGGCGTTGTTCCCATATTTGTAACCCCCTCCACAGCTCCTATATATCTTTTGGCGACTGTAATATGAACGACCAAACATATAAACTACACAGTGTAGCAGCTCATATATCATCACTTTTAATTAAATAATCTAGAATGTAATATTATTATACTGTAACGAATAAATATTGTGTGCCATTGAATAGGAATGATCGTATGAAATGTGAAACTTTACCCCCTCTAATAATAATTGAAATTTCGAGATATTCCGACATGATAGGTGCCTACTGTTCTAATTTTGAAAGACACTTAATTTTGCACATAATCTGAAGTTACAGGAAGCATTTATATTAGTCAGCAATATTTGTAATAGAACAATAAAACCATTTTTGTTTGGCGATCCAATAATAATGCTAAAATGTACTATTACTTTATTACTGTCGTTAGCTAGTAAATAAATGAAATAAAGAAACCACTAATTACACAATTAATGTGTGACATTTAATATATGTAATGCGCATTCATATAACTAATAAATGGACACCATTCAATAAATAGCCACGTTATACTGAAAATGAATACTGGTTACTATAAATAGAACCTATTTTTGTATTATCTGGCCTGTTACTGAATAGTGGCCAGTAATTGAAACCTCATTAGAAAATGTATTCTATTTATATGAGGCCAATTATTGACAATTTGCCCTAAAAAGTATGTTTCCAATAATAAAAATGATAGATCAAACGTGTTCGTTTCTGTATTTTTTTTTTCTAAGCCTATGTGTGTGTCCCACTGCTGGGCAAAGGCCTCTCCCCTTGTTTGCCATGACTCCCGATCCGCTGTTTCTGAGGGCCAGTTCCCGTCAAACGCGTCTAGGTCGTCCCGCCATCTCCGCCGTCATTATGTATTTGATTCATCAAATTTAAGAGGCCAATTGAATTATAGTTTAAAGGGGTTCTAGAATATGTGTAATCTCTTATTTAATGATCTTATTAACAGGTTTTTTTAACATGACAAATTTGTTTCCTAGTTTTCTCCAAAAAAATATAAATATACAGGGTGGCTCATTCAAATCGGTGAGTATGGGGAAATCTGGAACTAAAAAACATACAAAGATTTGTTCTAGGGAACCATGTCATCGATTTTAGGGACAAGAAAAACTGTATACATAGATATAAAAAAAATGTGTTCATTTTTGGAATCGACCAAAGTTCTTAAAAATAAAATTAAAAAATATTGAATTACAATGCATTTTATTCATTTGAGATACCATGTTTCATGGTAACTTTTGCTGCCTATAATCAACACAATCCATATCCAAACGAAAATAATTAAAAGTTTTATTTTTCAAAACAACCTGATTCAATTCTCGAACATAGTACAAGTTTTTTTTTAATGTATGTATGCAGTTTTTCTTGTCCCTAAAATCGATGACATGGTTCTTAAGAACAAATCTTTGTATGTCTTATAGTTCCAGATTTCCCCATACTGACCGATTTGAATGAGCCACCCTGTATACTTAAACGTATTCCGAGAACCAAGTACAGTCAGCGGTAAAAGTATCCGTAACTAATTTTTTTGCACCTTATATATAAGTAACCAGTTTTTTAACTCACCCGCTGCCAACCCAACAAACTGTCAGCCGGACAAGTGAACGAAAAATTACAAAATAGCTGGCTGGTTTAGCGCCGGCAATTCTACCACTGACATCCAACTGTTTCACTTGTTTTTTTAAACTGGCTACATTCAACATCACCGAAATTCTGTAATTAAAACAAACAGTAGGGCGGGCGTGTTGAACACAGCTGCGTTTTGCACTGCAATGCTTTATTCTGCATTTAAAAATTTCATAGACAGAATGTTTTTATTTATTTCCGATAGTTCATAATCATCATCATAAATCAGCCGATGACGTCCATTGCTGGATTCCACTGTTGGATAGGCCTCTCCTATAGCAACCCACAGAGAACGGTTTTGCGCCACCTGCATCCAGTGGACTAAGAAGTTACCACTTATCATATATTATTCTCCATAAAAAAACGATTTCGTCACTTGAAATTAGTTGATTGACAGCAATAAAATGATGAAACATACAGATTTTTCATCATTTTGATAAATATATTATGTTAGGTTAGCTTTGTTTTATAATAATCCTGAAAAGTCAACAGTTTCAAAAAATAATACATTATTCGAAATGATGAATTATGCCAAAGGAAATTTTATGCCAATACATTTTCTGTAAGACAATACTTCGGACGACCGGTCTGGCCTAGTGGGTAGTGACCCTGCCTATAAATAATTAAAATATAAATAAATATTTCGGGACAATTTCACAAATCGACCTAGTCCTACGGTAAGCTCAGTAAGGCTTGTGTGGTAAGTAGTAGACGACGATATATATAATATATAGATACATCAATCGAACCCAGGACCATCGGCTTCATAGGTAGTGACTCTACCTATGAAGCATGTACACCCCTTTTTTAACAGTATTGAAACAACAATTCATGATTACATATATGCAATGGGATACCTTGCGGGTCGAAAATTGACGTAAGCTACTTTGTATCCCTGAAATTGCAAGGCCTCGTAAGGATATGCATAAGACCCCTGCTTAGTAAGACGGAACTTGTTCCGTAAGTAAATCTCTTGAGATTTACTTAAAACTAATCCGGGCTTTGGATATTTGCGATACCTTTCTTTATTGGTGTCAGGCCAGGATATCCAACGAAGCGGTTTATGCGAATGAGAAGAGCTTCCATGATCGAAGACATGGTCCTAGACGCTAACTAAATAAATAAATAAGTAAAGGAATGTTCTATAATATTCTTACGCAATTCGACTGAGCTACACGGTAAGCTCAAGAAGGCTTGTGTTGTGGGTACTAAGCCAACGATATATATAATACTTAGGTAAATACAAAGAAAACACGCATGACTCAGGAACAAATATATGTGCTCATTGGATTTGAACCCAGGAGCATCGGCTTCATAGGCAGGGTCACTACCCACTACACCAAAACGGTCGTCAATACAACAAAATAAAAAAGTACCATACAAGAAAATTATATGAATTTTTTGGTTCTGTTATTCCTTCTAGCATAGTCGGTTTATCTACAAATTCCTTAGAATTTGTGGTGTTTACTATTCCACAGTTAATATTTCTATCAATATAGTAACAACCAACTGCAAATTACAGTTATTAGCAGAAGGAAAGATATTATAAGGAAACTTTCTTTGGGAAGTGACTAGTATCATTAAACATCAACCTATTTATATTTAAATCGAAAGAAAAATAAAAATCCTAATCCAGGATCCAGTGGTTGTGGGTTCGAGTCCCGCTGCGTGTCAAATTTTTCTATTTTTCTTTCGATTTAAATATCTTTGAATTGCTAGCAGACGTTTCTGCTTAATATAAAAATAGTCAACTTATTTATGGTCAAAAAATTCATAAGTATACGAGTCAAATTTTGAACTGAAACCTCTTATACCGCTAGCCTATGATTATTAAATTGTAACAATAATCTATTAATAGTGCATTTAAGATTCCATTAAAACTCAATAGTCCCATAATACAGACATGGGCAACATCCGATTAGTGTACCCCTTCATTTTCATTAAATTATCGAAAGGGACTCCACGCATTGGTTCGATCCGGTCCGCTTACGGAAAAGATCTACTTAGGATTATTGACTTGGACAATCATTGTTTTCATTAAAGCTATTCTGTACGTTGTTTAATTTCAACCAGATCAGTTTCAGTAAACCTCTGTCCCTAGATTCCGAATTAGAATTCATAGGAGAATTAAATCACCCAGCTGTATACTAAGTGAACGAGCATCTCTATAAAACTTTTGTGTCGCCAATGACAACGCACTGAGAATAACCAACACACTGACCATTGGTGAACCGTATTTCGAAGCCTTAAGGATCACAATGGCTCACTAACTGTGTCACCGATGTTACTGGCCATATATTCCCAATATTCCTAAACAAACCAGTATAATGGAATCTCGAGATGAATAAAAAGCATGCCTGATGGAGATCGAGCGTCGAGTGGTTTCCTTAAGCGTCGTGTTAGGCAAGTAAATGCAATGATGTCTGACTTTTGAATAGGGCTGGCACCGAAATTCAGGGCTTCTGAATAAATCATGACCGCCGGCCGGCGATTCCGGGCATTATAAAACAACACAACACCACTTAGTTCGCTTGACTTATTACATTTGTTTAGGAGGTGGGCGGGACTGAATGTTTGACTAGTTGACGACGTGACAGTTTCCTTCTGTTTCGTAATGTGAATAGCGATTATTTTGACGTTGAGTTGTCGCTTTATTTACGTAAATACTGACTACCTTGAACTAATATTGTTACCGTCAAT
The DNA here is from genome assembly GCA_022674325.2 of Grapholita molesta. NCBI lineage: Eukaryota > Metazoa > Arthropoda > Insecta > Lepidoptera > Tortricidae > Grapholita > Grapholita molesta. Next base: position 5,059,813 of record CP053138.2, read on the forward strand.
CTTGAGTATTGTTTTAAGTTTAGAATTTTTAATCCCGTTTGTATTCTCTTGGGGTGATAATTATTGTGTAGCTTAAATTTACCCAAAAAATGTTCAGACTATGTCAGGCGACTACTATAATTATCATGTTTTTTATTTCCAGTATAACTACAATTAATTTCATAAATCATTTTTTTATTTAAATAATTATTTGATAGTTTAAACAATGAATCCCGATTAACTCCTAATTTAAACATGTACGAAAAAATAAGGTTTTGCAATATTTATTTTAAAAAGTTTTATTTTTTTCGAACAACTTTTTACTATGGGGTTACCTTTGTAAATTGTAAAAAGAAAAATAATTTTCTCATACATTTCCTAAACTTATACTTGACCTTTTCTATGGAACAGCTCATATTTAATTTTATTTAACAAAGTTGACCACATAGCAAAAGTTGTTCAACATCACGAACAAATGCCGGTTTGATAACCTTGTATCACGTTTTTGTAACACCCGTATAGACATTAGGCGACAACTCTCGTGAATAGACATGTAGGTATGGCGATAGTTAGTAGCAAAGTTCACCCCTAACTTCTGTACCTTAGTAAATATATTTTGTGTTACACGTGTTTCCTTGATCCACAGATCACTTACAAAATTGACCCAGTAACATATCAATCGCCACGCGCGAGCTGGCTAAGTCGCATCTTAAAGCCTGCGAAGGAAAGATGACTATAACTTGTTTAAGGCATAGGTACTTATACGTTTTTGCTGATAGTATTGGACCCAATATATTGAACTGACAATAATTCAGGTCAAATCTAAAATATATAAACTATACGAGTATCTGTCTAACCAGATTATCCGAGTATATGTGGTGTTAGTAATAGCATTATAAGGATAATTTAAAGGATAATTGCCTCCCAAAGTACGTGTACGTTGTACGTATCATTAATGGGCATATTACCTATAATTGTACATTTATAATAGTTTTAACAAAATGATATAATGCGCGAATCAGTGAGGCGCGAATTACAAAAACTAACCAAAATATTGAAGGTGTCAGAAAATTTACATATAACCCCAAAACAATTGTGTGTCATTTTACATTTACCACTAGGTACGTAGTATTAAAAAGTATAATTAAGTAACCGACTTTAATGCGGTTCCTCAAAAGACGGATTTATTTAAGCACCCGGATTTATTGCACCCTTGCAAAGCTGTAATCGCGATACTGTATAATATAAGCGTTTTGTCTGTTCGTTGCGCGGTCAAGACGCGCAATGCGCTGCGGTTAGTTAGGATCACACGCAATGAACAGATAAAACGCTTGCCGCGCCGCAATTCGCGCAATGTCGTGGCCGGGCCGTAATATGGAGTCTAAGGGAAGAGTTCTGGTATGTGGAAATATCTGAGTGATATCATTGTGTAACTGGTACCCTTCAACCTAATATTTGTCTAGAGGGATCAATCTACTCTTTCCGTCTGTTTTTTAGCTTTGCTGTCTGTGAAATAACATATTGCTATATTATCTCAGAAACTGCTTTGAAACATAGCTTCTACATTTATATTTCTCGTAGGAATTGTCATTATTTATATAGTTTTAGTATACCCCTTACATTTCATGAAATTGTGGAAAGGTTCTCTACGTGTTGCCTCGTTAGCTTGGTAACTTAATAACTGTGAATAACTTAGGTATGTAGGTCAAACACGATAATGAATAAAGAATGAAACAAGAGTAATTTTACAATAAACTGCCTTACTTTTATTAAAATTAAAGTCGAAAATGTTATTTACAATAATTACAATCTAGGAGGATATAACCAATATGGAGCCTACACACGGACTAATTTCTATTGGAAAAATTCTGCTGTTTTCGGCGCGGGGTAAGGTAACACATAAATAATGTTAACACTAATGCATTTTTTACGTGCGTCGCTACACACGCACACGACAAAATTATCAAACACTAGCATAAACTATATTCACACAAGCTCAAGAATTATGACCTGCGGCCGAGTAATTTTGGCAGAGGGGAACGCCTGTTAATTACTCCATATTGGTTATATCCTCCTAGATTACAATAGTATGAAAACCTACGAGTACTTAACTAGTTACAGCATCAAATTTAAAAAAGAGCCTTGAGGCATTTGTAGCAAGGATGCTGATGGCATTTTATCGTTGTATCGCAATATCTTCGGTCACCAGTTACATCAACCAGACGCTTAATTAACTTATTTTTTTGGACATGTCTCATCTAGATCCCCATTTTTTCAAATGAAGCCTTATAATCTTATAAACAATCGTAGGCTCGTTGGACGATTTTCCTCCCCCACAATGAACTTCGGTTATAAAAGAATGACTAATGGAACCGTATTAACAGTGAGAGACTTTTAGTCTTCATCATATTTTTCTGTGTTTAAAAAAGGTGTACTTTTATATGATTTCGTCTTCACTTAAGCCCTTTTCTACGAATTGTGTGGGGGATTTTAGAATAACAGAGCTCCGCCGGTCCATTCGTCAAAACATTTTTAAGTATTAAATTGAAGAGCGAAAAACGGGATATCAACTCAATTTTACTGACGTTCTAAAATGTTTACTTCTGATTAGTCTGGCCGGTACTAAACTTGTGTCCCGAGTTCGAAACCTGATGTAGACATTTGTCAGAAGTTGTAAAGAACAGGGTATTGACCCTAACCTGCAACCAAAAACTACTGGAGAACACACCTCTTAGACCCCTGCCAAGCGTGTATATTATGACATTCAACCTACCATTTGGAGGAGGCCTATGGCCCGAGGTGGCGTGACGTCTATGGCTGATAGGTAAGAGGGTAGGGGACAAATTTAAATCGAATTTTACGGTTCTAACAGTCAAAAACATACATATCTGATTAAGGAGCGGTACCGCGAACATCGAAGTCCGTATGTTTCGAGCATCTTTCTCTTTTACTCCAATTAAGGTGTCATGAGAGTGACAGAAACAATCGTCCGAAATTTACGAATATCGTTGTTCGCGGTAGCGCCGCAGGAGACGTGAGCTGGATCAACCTAACGAATCCAGTTAATAATAAGCTGTTTTAGTGAAATTAATAATATTTTTTAAGTATTAAATAAATAGTCTTAAATTAGTTACAAAATTCATGGTCGCCCCACTATTTGAACGCTCCCGTCGAATTAATTGAATGTCATCAAATAATCAGTTAGGTTACAATTCATTATAAAAAGATCTGGTATAACAATCAATGAGGATATGTTAATTAATCAGTTGTTTTAGTGACCATAGATAAAACTTTTAATAATATAATAATAGAAAAAATCCAACGGTGTTGACCTTAAGCCAACTTTGATGTCGCTTTTTGTGGGGGCGCATCTCGCTCGTCATCTCATGCCCATCTCATGAGCCATTATAATATTTTATAAATGGTAATTACGATTCTACTCACGTTTACTTAGCCACTCATGCGACATGTTTCGAAGAACATAGGCCTCCATTTCAAAGATTAAGATTGCTGAGTGTCCGTTCGGTTCGCTGCTCACGTCGCCGGCCCGTCACGCACTACCGTGCGTCGGGCTGCCCGTGCTCTTGATGTTAAAACCCGGCAATCTTAGTACTTTAAAATATTGTTTATAAAATATCTACCTTGTATTCGCACTTATAAACCACTTAGGTGGATCACAGAATTGAAACTGGTTGATTGCCCCCCTCAAAAGTGTATTTATTGAAGATAGAAATATACATTTTAATAACAATAAAAATTAAAACTAACTTAATACTACAAAAACTAAACATTAAACAGTCCCCCCTGACCGTTCCTGGCGCTTAGGTATCAGAGTACCAGAAGGCTCGGAAGCCGGTTAAATTTCCAAACCATTATCATGTACTTGGCGCAAAACCTTTTCATTTCGGTTTTACTCGCGAAACCGTTATTTTTAAACCGGTTTCTAGGGGAACATTTTCATAAAGTTCTTGTCAAGTTAACCGGTTTGGTTAAAGTTCCAAACCGGTTACCTTGACAAGAACTTTATGAAAATGTTCCCCTAAAAACCGGTTTATTCTAAAAAAGCATAAGTAGCTAGTAGCAATTTACTACGTGTCTGTATTTACGCGGCACACGCGGCATGCCGGCCATCGTCAATCGTCGAATAAAGCGGTTTTAACCGCTATTTTACATACCGGTTCCGAGCCTTGTCCACCACACTCGCTGCGTTTCCACGTAGACCTGCGATAGACAACCTTTGAGCCAGGAACTGGTTGATTAGGATCATACCGTCCCTTTCTTACTAACTTAACGCAAATATCGAAGAAAGCGCCTACGCTAACTCGGCTAAGTAAGCATTTAAAACATTCTTAACGTTGTTTCTGATTTACCTCCAAAAGTTACCTGGATTAAAATAACAAGAGGCAGGCACTCGACTCCAAAATGAAAAAGTAGTATCTTAAAATGTAGTCATAGGATCTTATTGCCTTTTGCTAAAAATGCTGACTAGCTTCAAATTCAAAGGAAAAGGGAAGCAATAGTAAATGTATTTCAAGGTACTTAAAGCCTTTTGGAGTCAAGTTGGTATTAAGGCGGGACTCCTCTCCCTCCGTTTTTATTACACGAGATTACAACAACGGTTAATTTATTCTCGAAATTTGTCTCATCGTGAAAAATTTCCCTTCACAATCGCTAACAAAAGGATGACTAATGGTTTCGTAAAACAAAGTTACACAACGCTTTAGAAACTTTAAAAACAAATTTCAAGGGCGTGAAATATTATCTTGGATTTTCACTCTGTTTCTTTGGGATGAATTTGGATCACTTTATGGTAATTATGTGTTAAGAATTATATCTAGAAATTGAACAAGTTAAGAATCTAAGTTTATTCATCAAAATATTTTTGTATTCGGTAACCCTAGACTACGTCAGTTGGTAAAGGTCCGACCACACAAAGCACCGACATACCACACGAAGGTAGGATTACGACTGATTTCAATAGTACTTTCCGCTGAACCACAAATGTTTCCTTCGAAAGTACCTCAACTCTCGGCGATAAGTCAACCGATCTTTTTTAATGTACAGTCCACTTCAATACTATTCTGTGCAAAGACACTTGAACAAATATCTGAGTCTTATTTATAGATACTACAGCCGTATCTCACTTGTTTGTTATACTCAATATTAATACTGATAGCTGTACTTCAAATCTCTCATTCAGCAACTACAAGCTGTAATATCTAACACAACCTAACTTTTACATCTATGTAAATCCAGGAAATCTAAATAACCCTAAAATAAACAAAAGAATCACCAATCTCGCCGAGAAAGAGCCTTTATAAATCCCGTTTTAGAGAAACAGAGATATGTCGCTGGACTATCAAAAAATGGCCGCCCATACATTTCGTTATCCCCTATATCGATCCTATAAGCACATAGTCCCAGCCCTTAGTGGTAAAAATTGCTAGTCAGTTCAGTCGGGGCGACTCAAACCATTCAATTTGTCGCACGGGACCCTTCTCAATACGTAATTGACACGGGCTTATCCTCGAACTTGGTGGCAAGATTCGTTCACATGTCTCTAAATAGCTCTCAATCTCACTTAGTGATTAGTCTTTCTTGATTGTATGAGTTATCTGCAGTCGGTGGCAAATGGTTGTTATGACATTTTAGTTTTTTAATAATTGTAACAATTATTATTTATTGAATTAATCTTGTAAAGCAAACACGACTGAAACGAAACCATAATTCTTAGTAATATAGGGGAAATTTAAAAATCTATTGCCTCGGGCGAGACTTGAACTCGCAACTCCGGGATGGTTCACTATTTTCTGGCAGAAACTTTTTTGACATATATTTGGTTCGCATAATAATACTTAGCAGAAGTATCATTTGGCAGAAACACCTTACGCATATATTTTTTTAGCATAAATAATTTCGCAGAATTTTATAATCCTGAATCTTATATTGGCATAATGTTGATGGTCATAACAGTTTCCTTAACGAATAGTCATTTCCTAGATATTTTTTTTGCATAATATTTAGGTGGCATAAAATTGATTAGCAGAATATCAGGTTGTCTAAATTTTTGCTAGGGTTGCAGTTCAAACCTAACTTAACCAAGTTGTTTTAAAAGCAGTTAGTCTTTGTTAGGGGACGCAGTTCCAACCTAACCTAACCTACTATTGTAACAGCCGTTCGTTTTGTAAAAGGCCGCAGTTCTAACCTAACCTAACCTACTTTTCTAACAGCCGTTCGTTTTTGTAAGAGGCCGTAGTTCTAACCTAACCTACCTACTTTTCTAACAGCCGTTCGTTATTGTAAGAGATCGCAGTTCTAACCTAACGTGTGTGTGAACCTGGCATATCAAAAGTTAGCAAACCAAAATTTGACGAGAGTTCTATTAGCATACCGAATAGTTCTAGAGTTCTAATTAGAATTTTTTAATAGTTCTGCTCAATTACGCGAAAAAATTAAATTTTTAAAATGAGATGCTAACTTCGCATATGACATCCCAGCATCCCAGCCGTTATAGATCCCACGACTTTGGGGAAGCGTTTAAATGAAGAGTTCTAACGTGTCTAGACTATTTGTAAAGAGTTCTAGTCAAAATTCGAAAAATAAAATTTTCATACTAATATAACACAAGAACAATGAAAATCAATTTTAGGTATATCAGGTCTTTATGTTAGGATGACGTCAAAAACTAATAAAAAGCCTCAATTACATCTTATTTGAGTATTACTACAATATATCTAGTTCAATACATAAGTAGAAATAAAGAATCTTATCTTCTAGAACGTAATTTCATTTCTAGAAGATTACCATAAAAAAATCAGTAAATCGAATAAATACAAACACGTGTACCCCAGCGCCCCAGCAAATGTAGCTGTTCGATCCATTATCGCACGCGGTAACGATAATTATCTTCTTCGTACACGTAAAACAAGGATTTCTTCCTTCTAGACCAACATATCAAGAAGATAATGATGAATCAATTCAGCTGAACTCCGAACGTCGATAACGTACAGGTACTATTTTGAGACTTAGCATCCCAGAAATTACAAACCTAAAGGGCAAAACTTTATACAATAAGGTTTAAAGCTATTTCGATTTATTATAAAACGAGGAGTTCTGTCTTCTAGAACGAAATTTAAATATTACTCTGACGATCGAACTTCGAAAGAATTGAAATTGATGAGAACGTACAAGTATTCCGTTTGAGACCCAGCATCCCAGAAACTACAGGTCTAAGGTCCAGCACTTATTACAAACAAGTTTAAGGCTATTCTGATACTTTATAAAACGAGGAGTTCTATCTTCTAGAACGAAATTTAAAAAATAATCAGAAGGTCGAACTTCTGATGTTAATCAAATCTATCTAACTGTACAAGAATTACTTTGACACTTAGCATCCCAGAATTTACAGATCTGAGGTCCAATACTTTATACATTTCAGATGGATACTATTCTAATACACAATAAAACAAGGAGTTCTATCTTCTATAACGAAATTTAAAAAATACTCTGAAGATCGAACCTTGAAATGTTTAAAATCCATGAAAATACAAGTGCTATTTTTGACACCCAGCATCCCAGAAATCACAAGCCTAAGGACCAAAAACTAATACAATTAGATTTGTGGCTATTCCGATACATTATAAAACGTGGAGTTCTATCTTCTAGAACGAAATTTTAAAATATACTCTGAAGATAGAACTTCGTAATTATTAAAATTTATGATAACGTACAAGTATAAAGTTTGAGACCCAGCATCCCAGAAATGACAAACCTAAGGCCTAGCTCTTGTTAAAAAAAAGTTTTGGGCTATTCTGTTACTTTATAAAACGAAGAGTTCTATCTTCAAGAATGAAATTTAAAAAATAATCAGAAGGTCTTGGATATGTAACTTCGATATGTTTCAAATCTATGAAAATTTACAAGTGTTACTGTTTGAGACCCAGCATCCCAGAAACTACAGGTCTGAGGTCCAGCACTTCATACTTGTTGGATGAACATTATTCTACTGCATTAAAAACCAAGGAGTTCTTACTTCTAGAACGAAACTAAAAAAAAACTCTGAAGGATAAATTTCGACGTTAATTAAATCGATGAAACTGTACGTGAACTGTGTTTGAGACGTAGCATCCCAGAAAGTACAGACCTGCGATCGAACATTTCATACATTTCGGATAGATACTAGTCTAACACAGTATAAAACGAGGAGTTCTATCTTCTAGAACGAAATTTAAATAAATACTCTGAAGGACTAACTTCGAAATTATTCAAATCTATGATGAAGTACAAGTATTCTGTTTGAGACCCAGCATCCCAGAAATGACAGGTCTGATGTCCAGCACTTCATACTTGTCGGATAAACAATATTACAATGCACTTTAAACCCAGGAGTTCTCTCTTCTAAAACGAAATTTAAAAATTAATCAGAAGGTCCAACTTCAAATCTATGTAATTGTACATGAACTATCTTTGAAACCCAGCATCCCAGACATTTCAAGCCTAAATGCGAGAAATTTACACAACTAGGATTTCGGCTATTCTGTTATATTATAAAACGAGGAGTTCTTACTTCTAGAACGAAATTTTAAAATATACTCTGAAGATCGAACTTCTTAATTATTAATATTTATGATAACGTACAAGTATAAAGTTTGAGACCCAGCATCCCAGAAATGACAAACCTAAGGCCTAGCGCTTGTTAAAAAAAAGTTTAGGGCTATTCTGTTACTATATAAAACGAGGAGTTCTGTCTTCTAGAACAAAATTTAAAAAATAATCAGAAGGTCGAACTTCTGATGTTAATCAAATCTATTTAACTGTACAAGAATTATCTTTGACACTTAGCATCCCAGAATTTACAGATCTGAGGTCCAATCCTTTATATATTTTAGATGAACACTATTCTAATACACAAAAAAACAAGGAGTTCTATCTTCTAGAACGAAATTTAAAAAAATACTCTGAAGATCGAACCTCGAAATGTTTAAAATCCATGAAAGTTATCTTTGACACCCAGCATCCCAGAAATCACCAGCCTAAGAACCAAAAATTAATACAATTAGGTTTGAGGCTATTTCGATATATTATAGAACGAGGAGTTCTATCTTCTAGAACGAAATTAAAAAAATGCTCTGAAGACCGAACTACGATATGTTACAAATCTATGAAAATTTAGAAGTGCTACTGTTTGAGACCCAGCATCCCAGAAATTACAGGTCTGAGGTCCAGCACTTCATACTTGTTAGATGAACACTATTCCACTGCATTAAAAACCAAGGAGTTCTTACTTCTAGAACGAAGCTAAAAAAACTCGAAAGGATAAATTTCGACGTTAATTAAATCGATGAAACTGTACATGAACTGTGTTTCAGACGTAGCATCCCAGAAAGTACAGACCTGCGATCGAACATTTCATACATTGCGGATAGAAACTAGTCGAACACCGTATAAAACGAGGAGTTCTATCTTCTAGAACGAAATTTAAAAAATGCTCTGAAGACTGAACTTCGAAATGTTTCAAATCTATGAAAATTTAGAAGTGCTACTGTTTGAGACCCAGCATCCCAGAAATGACAGGTCTGAAGTCCATCACTTCATACTTATCGGATATACAATATAACAATGCACTATAAACCCAGGAGTTCTCTCTTCTAGAACGAAATTTAAAAATCAATCAGAAGGTCCAACTTCAAATTTATGTAATTGTACATGAACTATCTTTGAAACCCAGCATCCCAGATATTTCAAGCCTAAATGCGAGAAATTTACACAACTAGGATTTCGGCTGTTCTGGTATATCATAAAACGAGGAGTTCTTACTTCTAGAACGAAATTTAAAAAAATACTCTGAAGATAGAACTTCGAAATTATTCAAATTTATGATATCGTACAAGTATAAAGTCTGAGTCCCAGCATCCCAGAAATGACAAGCCTAAGGTCTAGCGCTTATTACAAATAAGTTTAGGTTATTCTGATACTTTATAAAACGAGGAGTTCTATCTTCTAGAATGAAATATTAAAAAATACTCTGAAGACCGAACTTCTGACTTAACATAATCTATCTAACTGTATTTGAACTATCTTTGAAACCCAGCATCCCAGAAATTACAGGTCTGAAGCCCAGCACTTCATACTTGTCTGATATACACTATTCCAATGCACTATAAACCAAGGAGTTCTCTCTTCTAGAACGAAATTTAAAAATTAATCAGAAGGTCCAACTTCAAATCTATGTAATTGTACATGAACTATCTTTGAAACCCAGCATCCCAGATATTACAAGCCTAAATGCCAGAAATTTACACAACTAGGATTACGGCTATTCTGTTATATTATAAAACGAGGAGTTCTTACTTCTAGAACGAAATTTTAAAATATACTCTGAAGATAGAACTTCGTAATTATTAAAATTTATGATAACGTACAAGTATAAAGTTTGAGACCCAGCATCCCAGAAATGACAAACCTAAGGCCTAGCGCTTGTTAAAAAGTTTTGGGCTATTCTGTTACTTTATAAAACGAGGAGTTCTATCTTCAAGAACAAAATTAAAAAAATAATCAGAAGGTCGAACTTCTGATGTTAATCAAATCTATTTAACTGTACAAGAATTATCTTTGACACTTAGCATCCCAGAATTTACAGATCTGAGGTCCAATCCTTTATATATTTTAGATGAACACTATTCTAATACACAAAAAAACAAGGAGTTCTATCTTCTAGAACGAAATTTAAAAAAATACTCTGAAGATCGAACCTCGAAATGTTTAAAATCCATGAAAGTTATCTTTGACACCCAGCATCCCAGAAATCACCAGCCTAAGAACCAAAAATTAATACAATTAGGTTTGAGGCTATTCCGATATATTATTAAACGAAGAGTTCTATCTTCTAGAACGATCTAAAAAAAAATGCTCTGAAGACCGGACTTCGATATGTTACAAATGTATGAAAATTTAGAAGTGCTACTGTTTGAGACCCAGCATCCCAGAAATTACAGGTCTGAGGTCCAGCACTTCATACTTGTTAGATGAACACTATTCCACTGCATTAAAAACCAAGGAGTTCTTACTTCTAGAACGAAGCTAAAAAAACTCGAAAGGATAAATTTCGACGTTAATTAAATCGATGAAACTGTACATGAACTGTGTTTCAGACGTAGCATCCCAGAAAGTACAGACCTGCGATCGAACATTTCATACATTGCGGATAGATACTAGTCGAACACAGTATAAAACGAGGAGTTCTATCTTCTAGAACGAAATTTAAATAAATACTCTGAAGGACTAACTTCGAAATTATTCAAATCTATGATGAAGTACAAGTATTCTGTCGATCTTCAGAGTATTTTTAAATTTCGTTCTAGAAGATAGAACTCCTTGTTTTTTTGTGTATTAGAATAGTATTCATCTGAAATATATAAAGGATTGGACCTCAGATCTGTAAATTCTGGGATGCTAAGTGTCAAAGATAGTTCATGTACAGTTAAATAGATTTGATTAACATCAGAAGTTCGACTATCAGAGTATTTTTCAAATTTCGATCTAGAAGATAAAACTCCTCGTTTTATAAAGTATCGGAATAGCCCTAAACTTATTTGTAATAAGCGCTAGACCTTAGGCTTGTCATTTCTGGGATGCTGGGTCTCAAACTTTATACTTGTACGTTATCATAAATTTGAATAATTTCGAAGTTCTATCTTCAGAGTATTTTTAAATTTCCGTCTAGAAGAGAGAACTCCTGGGTTTATAGTGCATTGTAATATTGTATATCCGATAAGTATGAAGTGCTGGACCTCAGACCTGTCATTTCTGGGATGCTGGGTCTCAAACAGTAGCACTTATAAATTTTCATAGATTTGAAACATTTCGAAGTTTAGTCGTCAGAGCATTGTTTAAATTTCGTTCTAGAAGATAGAACTCTTCGTTTTGTAATGTATCGGAGTAGCCTCAAACCTAATTGTATTAATTTTTGGTCCTAAGGCTTGTGATTTCTGGGATGCTAGGTTTCAAAGTTAGTTCATGTACAATAACATAGATTTGATTGAAAGCAGAAGTTCTACTATCAGAGTATTTTTCAAATTTCGTTCTAGAAGATAGAACTCCTCGTTTTATACTGTGTTAGACTAGTGGTTATCCGAAATGTATGAAGTGCTGGACCTTAGACCTGTAATTTCTGGGATGCTGGGTCTCAAACATAATGATTGAACGGTAACATAGATTTGAATAATTTCGGAGGTCGATCTTTAGAGTATTTTTTTTAAATTCGTTCTAGAAGATAGAACTCCACGTTTTATAATAAATCGGAATAACCTCAAACCTAATTGTGTTAAATTTAGGTCCTTAGGCTTGTGATTTCTGGGATGCTGGGTTTCAAAGATAGTTCATGTACAATTACATAGATTTGATTGACAGCACAATTTCGACTATCAGAGTATTTTTCAAATTTCGTTCTAGAAGATAGAACTCTTCGTTTTGTACTGTGTTAGACTAGTATTTATCCGAAATCTATGAAGTGCTGGACCTTAGACCTGTAATTTCTGGGATGCTGGGTCTCAAAGATAGTTCAAATACAGTTAGATAGATTATGTTAAGTCAGAAGTTCGGTCTTCAGAGTATTTTTTAATATTTCATTCTAGAAGATAGAACTCCTCGTTTTATAAAGTATCAGAATAGCCCTAAACTTATTTGTAATAAGCGCTAGACCTTAGGCTTGTCATTTCTGGGATGCTGGGTCTCAAACTTTATACTTGTACGTTATCATAAATTTGAATAATTTCGAAGTTCTATCTCCAGAGTATTTTTTTAAATTTCCGTCTAGAAGAGAGAACTCCTGGGTTTATAGTGCATTGTAATATTGTATATCCGATAAGTATGAAGTGCTGGACCTCAGACCTGTCATTTCTGGGATGCTGGGTCTCAAACAGTAGCACTTATAAATTTTCATAGATTTGAAACATTTCGAAGTTTAGTCGTCAGAGCATTTTTAAATTTCGTTCTAGAAGATAGAACTCTTCGTTTTGTAATGTATCGGAGTAGCCTAAAACCTAATTGTATTAATTTTTGGTCCTAAGGCTTGTGATTTCTGGGATGCTAGGTTTCAAAGTTAGTTCATGTACAATAACATAGATTTGATTGAAAGCAGAAGTTCTACTATCGGAGTATTTTTCAAATTTCGTTCTAGAAGATAGAACTCCTCGTTGTGTACTGTTAGACCGATTACACGCATAATGACACATTTTAACCACGCAAAACGCCACTTACGCTGAACGACACATACGCAGAATGACACACACGCAATGTGAAACTTACGCAGAATGACACATACGCAAATTTGCACATACGCAGAATGACACACACGCAATTTGAAACTTACGCAGAATGACACATACGCAAATTTGCACATACGCAGAATGACACACACGCAATCTGAAACTTACGCAGAATGACACATACGCAAATTTGCACATACGCTCAAAATACATACGCAAAATGACATTGCTGCCTTAGTGCGCAAAAAACGTTCGAGTTAATAAAACAAAGACCTAGGGGGCGATTTTTGACTTTCGAGCGCTCGAATATGAGATTTTGAAGTGGCCCAAAAACGATGAAATCAAGTTTTAAAAATAAAATTGGTGGTTATTAAAAAAACCAATCGTTTTATAAAGCATCAAAATAGCCTTAAACCTATTTTTATAAAGCGCTAGATCTTAGAGGCCAGTAATTTCTGGGATGCTGGGTCTCAAACCGAATACTTGTACGTTCTCATCAATTTCAATTATTTCGAAGTTCGATCGTCAGAGTAATATTTGGGCGATTCTCCGAGCCGAGCTGTTTTACGTGACTTCGGTGGAACAATTTTTTTTTTTACTTTTTTAATGTGTAACATTAAATCCTAGATTCAGGCTTAAATTTAAAAAATATTGCCGGGAAAGGCCCCCTTGTAGACTTAACGGTTTTTAAGATATTTCAGTTTTTTAAATCACCGAAATCAAGTCCACCCACCGAAATCAATATTCATAAAAATATTCCAAATTGGTATTAAAATCACTTTAGAAGTGTTTAAGTCTAAGTTTTTATCAAAAAATACATGTCCATATTAATATCTTATTATATATATATTATTTTATCTTGTACTGTCTTTTTCTTATTAAATTCAGAAAAATCTTGCATTGGAAATTAACTTATGAACTATAAAGTATATACTTAGTTTCATATTTTCAGCCAAAGGAACTGATTTTAGCAAGCAAACTAGTCAATTCGGAAGAATTGCAGCCTACTCTCTTGCATTTTGTCGGCGATGTCACGCCGCACGCCCAGGCTACCTCGCACGTACACGTTGCAAATTTTATCGAGCCTGGTAACGCCGCACATCCAACTCAGCATCTTCATTTCGGCAACTTGGATGGTACGCAGGTGCTTCTGCGTCACTGCGCACGTCTCGCTGCCATAGGTTAAAACTGGTCTAATCATGATCTTATAGATCAGACCCTTTAGTTTGACCGGCACTTTTTTTTTTCGAAGGTCACACCAGTCACTTCCCGCCATTTTGCCATGCAGCGGCTGATGTGATGAATGTTGCATTGCATTCGATGTCTCCGGACATGTGCATTATACCACCCAGGTATTTGTACTGATGGCACATGGTGACTAATTGCCCATCAATGGATATCGGACTGTCGTCTCATGGATCTGGTTCGTTCAGGGACATGAATTGTGTTTTGGTAACACTCAACACCAGGCTTTGGATTGCAACTGGTGCTTCCAGGAATCGAGCTCTTTCTGCAGCTCGGTGCTGCTCTCAGTGCATATGGCTACATCGTCAGCGCATATAAATGTTAACTTTGCCAAATCTTGTGCTTCTTCAGTAAGCGAGTCCAAAAAGTAAGCAAAACAGGAAGGGGCTTAGTACTGAGCCCTGATGAACACCTTCTTTGACCGCTTTTGCTTTGGTCTCACCCACCGATGTCCGGACCACTGATCGTGCATCCCTATGTACATGTCAGCAAAGGTCTTGACATATTGCTCTGGGACATTTTTCTTTCGAAGGCTCCACCAAATAGTATCCCTTGGAGCACGGTCAAATGCCTTTTCCATGTCCAGGAACGCAATGAACAGCGGTTTTTTCTTCGAGCGATATTCTTCGGCAATTGTGGACAGAGCAAACATATTAGGATCGGTAGTTGATAAACCAGGTACGAAGCCATAATAATGTTTAGATAGTGAGCACTCTGACCTTATTCGGTTGTCGATTACTCTTTCGTAAAGCTTCATAGTATGGCTTAAGAGCTTGATGCCTCAGTAGTTGTTGCACTCTTACTTGCTTCCCTTTCCCTTGTAAATCGGAGCGATAGTGCGCAATCTCCATGCCTCTGGCATTTTGGAAGAGAGCAACACCTGACTGAAGAGATTAGAATAAAGCAACACACCAGTTTCTTGCAGGCATTTCCAAGCTTCCTTTTGGATAGTTACGGGGCTTTAGCTATAGGCTATTTTTGCAGCGCTTTCTTAACCTCATGTGGCTGTATCGGAGGTATGAGACCTACATTTGCTGCCATTTCCGGAAGCTGTGTAGCAGCAAGCGTAGGGTTTAGAAGTTGTTTATAGTAGTGATGCCAGACCGCAATGATATCTTTATCCTTAAAGAAACAGCTTCTTTGTACTTAATATATCGCTGGCCGAGCACCCGCATCCGCAACACAAGCCTTCTGGAGCTTTTATATGCAAGATGGGTGCCGAGAATGCGCGCACCGACGCATCGAGGAGCTTTTTATAGCGGTGTGGTGAGCACAGCACATCAATTTTGAAGAAGATGAAACCCGGGCTTATAATTTTGAACCAGAGCCTAAACATCATTGAGTACAAAATGACTGGAAAGTTGATGGCCTAATTTTTCTGGGATTGTCCAGGTATTTTGAAGATTAACTAAAAAGAAAAAGGGCTACATTATCATGTGTCTTTAAACTAGTATGCTTTTAGCTAGTGTGAACTTTAAACTTCATAATTTAAACAGTCATTTAGGACCCAAAATTTCATCAGACGGAACTATAAAGACTTGAAAGAATAGAAAGAAAGAAAGAAAGAAGAAAGAAAGAAGAACATTTATTGCCACATTAAAAAGTATGCAAACAATATACGAAAAACACAATATATGTAACTTAAAACTAATAATAATAATATAAACATTAGTGGACAATGGGTCCCAGTCTCAGCTTCTGCTCAGGCAGTGCCCGGCGCTGGTTTTCAGACTGGTCCCTAACTACACCTCGGTCGGTCACAAAAAAAGAGAGAGTCGGCTCCAAGATTCTTGATGGCCCAGAAGGAGAATCTTTATCAGAAGGCACTGAACTTGATAGATATAGGTCAACGGTAATCATAACTGATTAAATAGGAAAAATATCCGCAGATAGCATAAACAATTTTTTTTAAATGTTGCGATTAAATATACGAGTATACTAACAACGTTGGTGTTAACATTAACAACATATTCTTCAACTGTTTAGAATACAATTATAACATAAAAATAATTTAAAAACAAACAATTAACCTGTTTTTATAGTCAAGATTGATGACGGTGGCACCTTTTTTGATTTCGGTGGCCTAAAACCCCACCGAATCCACGGAAATCACACCCACTGAATTCAAATTTTATCGTTATTGAACAATTACACAAAAAGTAACAATTGTATTGAAAAGACTCACTGGTAACCAAATCACATACTTCTTGGCATGACTTAGGCACTGTTGCACTAAGAAAAGCACAAACACTGAACGAAAAATTTTGTTCACCGAATTCAAGAAAACACGAAACCAAACCCACCGAATGATGAAGATACCTTTGCGAATTCTGCTATTACACTGTGAGCCTACGTCCGCTCTCGTCGGTGAACGCGGTGCAACTGAAGCTACCTGTGGACGCGGCATTGAGTTCCTGGTATATTGCTTTGTGCGATACCGCCAAGTTTTGTAAACTCCAGCGAAATCAAGCGTTGGCGCGGGACATGGCGAAAATATGTTTTTATTTAATAAGGGTAATTCATATACTATGTTCAGTGAAATTATATTAGAACTAAACTAATTAGGAATATGTGAACCAATATTAAAAATTAATACAACATCCCCAACTAGAATTATAATTTTTTGTTTCAACAAATTTAGGTGCGGGACACGCCCACTGTATGTCAATTTCTGCACTTTTTATTTTTTTTATAATATTGAATATATATTTATGGAATATTTTATTAATTGTCGAGATATAACAGACGCTGAAATATGTGTATGAATTTTTTCAAAAATATTGGGCCAAAAATTCACGCAAATATAGCCTCGGACACGTAAAAACGCCACCTCCGAGAACTGCCCATTTAAATTTCGTTCTAGAAGAAAGAACTACTCGTTATATAATATATCGAAATAGCTTTAAACCTTATTGTATAAAGTTTTGGCCTTTAGGTTTATAATTTCTGGGATGCTGGGTCTTAAACAGTAACACTTGTAAATTTTCATAGATTTAAAACATATCGAAGTTCGGTCTTCAGAGCATTTTTTAAATTTCGTTCTAGAAGATAGAACTCCTCGTATTATAATGGATCGGAATAGCCTTAAACCTAATTGTATTCATTTTTGGCCTTTAAGCTTGTAATTTCTGGGATGCTGGGTTTCAAATAAAGTTTAAGTACAATTACATAGATTTGATTGAGAACAGAAGTTCGACTATCAGAGTATTTTTCAAATTTCGTTCTAAAAGATAGAACTCCTCGTTTTATAAAGTATCAGGATAGCCCTAAACTTGTTTGTAATAAGTGCTGGACCTTAGACCTGTAGTTTCTGGGATGCTGGGTCTCAAACATAAAACTTGAATGGTAACACAGATTTGAATAATTTTGAAGGTTGATATTCAGAGTATTTTTTTAAATTCATTCTAGAAGATACAACCCCTCGTTTTATAATGTATCGGAATAGCCTTAAACCTATTTGTATTAATTCTGACCTTTAGGTTTTTAATTTCTGGGATGCTGGGTGTCTAAGATAACACTTGCAAATTTTCATTGATTTAAAACATATCGAAGTTCGGTATTCAGAGCATTTTTTAAATTTCGTTCTAGAAGATAGAACTCCTCGTTTTATAATAAATCGGAATAACCTCAAACCTAATTGTGTTAATTTTAGGTCCTTAGGCTTGTGATTTCTGGGATGCTGGGTTTCAAAGATAGTTCATGTACAATTACATAGATTTGATTGACAGCACAATTTTGACTATCAGAGTATTTTTCAAATTTCGTTCTAGAAGATAGAACTCCTCGTTTTATACTGTGTTAGACTAGTATCTATCCGAAATGTATGAAGTGTTTGATCTTAAGTCTGTACTTTCTGGGATGCTACGTCTCAAACACAGTTAACGTACAGTTTCATCGATTTAATTAACGTCGAAATTTATCCTTTCGAGTTTCTTTTAGCTTCGTTCTAGAAGTAAGAACTCCTTGGTTTTGAATGCAGTAGAATAATGTTCATCCAACAAGTATGAAGTGCTGGACCTCAGACCTGTAGTTTCTGGGATGCTGGGTCTCAAACAGTAACACTTGTAAATTTTCATAGATTTGAAACATATCGAAGTTACATATCCAAGACCTTCTGATTATTTATTAAATTTCATTCTAGAAGATAGAACTCCTCGTTTTATAAAGTATCAGAATAACCTTAAATGTATTTGTATCAAGCGCTAGACCTTAGGTTTGTCATTTCTGGGATGCTGGGCCTCAAACTTGATACTTGTACGTTATCATAAATTTGAATAATTTCGAAGTTCTATCTTCAGAGTATATTTTAAAATTTCGTTCTAGAAGTAAGAACTCCTCGTTTTATGATAAACCACAATAGCCGTAATCCTAGTTGTGTAAATTTCTGGCATTTAGGCTTGTAATATCTGGGATGCTGGGTTTCAAAGATAGTTCATGTACAATTACATAGATTTGAATTTGGACCGTCTGATTAATTTTTAAATTTCGTTCTAGAAGAGAGAACTCCTTGGTTTGTAGTGCATTAGAATAGTGTTTATCAGACAAGTATGAAGTGCTGGGCCTCAGACCTGTCATTTCTGGGATGCTGAGTTTCAAAAATAGTTCATGTACAATTACATAGATTTGAAGTTGGACCTTCTGATTAATTTTTAAATTTCGTTCTAGAAGAGAGAACTCCTTGGTTTATAGTACATTAGAATAGTGTTTATCAGACAAGTATGAAGTGCTGGGCCTCAGACCTGTCATTTCTGGGATGCTGGGTATCAAACAGAATACTTTTACTTTATCATAGAATTGAATAGTTTCGAAGTTCAGTCTTCAGAGCATTTTTTAAATTTCGTTCTAGAAGATAGAACTCCTCGTTTTATACTGTGTTCGACTAGTATCTATCCGCAATGTATGAAATGTTTGATCTCAGGTCTGTTCCTTCTGGGATGCTACGTCTCAAACACAGTTCATGTACAGTTTCATCGATTTAATTAACGTCGAAATTTATCTTTCCGAGTTTTTTTTAGCTTCGTTCTAGAAGTAAGAACTCCTTGGTTTTTAATGCAGTGGAATAGTGTTCATCCAACAAGTTTAAAGTGCTGGACATCAAACCTGTAATTTCTGGGATGCTGGGTCTCAAACAGTAACACTTGTAAATTTTCATAGATTTGAAACATATCAAAGCTCGGTCTTCAGGGCATTTTTTTTAATTTCGTTCTAGAAGATAGAACCTCTTCGTTTTATAATGTATCAGAAAAGCCTCAAACCTATTTGTATTAATTTTTGGTTCTTAGGCTGGTGATTTCTGGGATGCTGGCTGTCAAAGATAACTTTCATGGATTTTAAACATTTCGAAGTTCGATCTTCAGAGTATTTTTTTAAATTTCGTTCTAGAAGTAAGAACTCCTCGTTTTTGTGTATTAGAATAGTATTTATCTGAAATATATAAAGGATTGGATCTCAGATCTGTAAATTCTGGGATGCTAAGTGTCAAAGATAATTCTTGTACAGTTAAATAGATTTGATTAACATCAGAAGTTCGACCTTCTGATTATTTTTAAATTTTGTTCTAGAAGATAGAACTCCTCGTTTTATAAAGTATCAGAATAGCCCTAAACTTTTTAACAAGCGCTAGGCCTTAGGTTTGTCATTTCTGGGATGCTGGGTCTCAAACTTTATACTTGTACGTTATCATAAATATTAATAATTACGAAGTTCGATCTTCAGAGTATATTTTAAAATTTCGTTCTAGAAGTAAGAACTCCTCGTTTTATAATATAACAGAATAGCCGAAATCCTAGTTGTGTAAATTTCTCGCATTTAGGCTCGAAATATCTGGGATGCTGGGTTTCAAAGATAGTTCATGTACAATTACATAGATTTGAAGTTGAACCTTCTGATTAATTTTTAAATTTCGTTCTAGAAGAGAGAACTCCTGGGTTTATAGTGCATTGTAATATTGTTTATCCGACAAGTATGAAGTGTTGGACCTCAGACCTGTCATTTCTGGGATGCTGGGTCTCAAACAGAATACTTGTACTTCATCATAGATTTGTATATTTTCGAAGTTAGTCCTTCTATTTATTTAAATTTCGTTCTAGAAGATAGAACTCCTCGTTTTATACTGTGTTAGACTAGTATCTATCCGAAATGTATGAAATGTTCGATCGCAGGTCTGTACTTTCTGGGATGCTACGTCTCAAACACAGTTCACGTACAGTTTCATCGATTTAATTAACGTCGAAATTTATCCTTCAGAGTTTTTTTTAGTTTCGTTCTAGAAGTAAGAACTCCTTGGTTTTTAATGCAGTAGAATAATGTTTATCCAACAAGTATGAAGTGCTGGACCTCAGACCTGTAGTTTCTGGGATGCTGGGTCTCAAACAGTAACACTTGTAAATTTTCATAGATTTGAAACATATCGAAGTTACATATCCAAGACCTTCTGATTATTTTTTAAATTTCATTCTAGAAGATAGAACTCTTCGTTTTATAAAGTATCAGAATAACCTTAAACTTATTTGTATAAAGCGCTAGACCTTAGGCTTGTCATTTCTGGGATGCTGGGTCTCAGACTTTATACTTGTACGTTATCATAAATTTGAATAATTTCGAAGTTCTATCTTCAGAGTATTTTTTTAAATTTCGTTCAAGAAGTAAGAACTCCTCGTTTTATGATAAACCAGAATAGCCGAAATCCTAGTTGTGTAAATGTTTCGCATTTAGGCTTGAAATATCTGGGATGCTGGGTTTCAAAGATATTTCATGTACAATTACATAGATTTGAAGTTGGACCTTCTGATTGATTTTTAAATTTCGTTCTAGAAGAGAGAACTCCTGGGTTTATAGTGCATTGTTATATTGTATATCCGATAAGTATGAAGTGCTGGACTTCAGACCTGTCATTTCTGGAATGCTGGGTCTCAAACAGTAGCACTTCTAAATTTTCATAGATTTGAAACATTTCGAAGTTCAGTCTTCAGAGCATTTTTTAAATTTCGTTCTAGAAGATAGAACTCCTCGTTTTATACTGTGTTCGACTAGTATCTATCCGCAATGTATGAAATGTTCGATCGCAGGTCTCTACTTTCTGGGATGCTACGTCTGAAACACAGTTCATGTACAGTTTCATCGATTTAATTAACGTCGAAATTTATCCTTCCGAGTTTTTTAGCTTCGTTCTAGAAGGAAGAACTCCTTGGTTTTTAATGCAGTGGAATAGTGTTCATCTAACAAGTATGAAGTGCTGGACCTCAGACCTGTAATTTCTGGGATGCTGGGTCTCAAACAGTAGCACTTCTAAATTTTCATAGATTTGTAACATATCGTAGTTCGGTCTTCAGAGCATTTTTTTAATTTCGTTCTAGAAGATGGAACTTCTCGTTTTATAATATATCGGAATAGCCTCAAACCTAATTGTATTAATTTTTGGTTCTTAGGCTGGTGATTTCTGGGATGCTGGGTGTCAAAGATAACTTTCATGGATTTTAAACATTTCGAGGTTCGATCTTCAGAGTATTTTTAAATTTCGTTCTAGAAGATAGAACTCCTTGTTTTTGTGTATTCGAATAGTATTTATCTGAAACATATAAAGGATTGGACCTCAGATCTGTAAATTCTGGGATGCTAAGTGTCAAAGATAATTCTTGTACAGTTAAATAGATTTGATTAACATCAGAAGTTCGACCTTCTGATTATTTTTAAATTTTGTTCTAGAAGATAGAACTCCTCGATTTATGAAGTATCAGAATAGCCCTAAACTTTTTTTAACAAGCGCTAGGCCTTAGGTTTGTCATTTCTGGGATGCTGGGTCTCAAACTTTATACTTGTACGTTATCATAAATTTTAATAATTACGAAGTTCTATCTTCAGAGTATATTTTAAAATTTCGTTCTAGAAGTAAGAACTCCTCGTTTTATAATATAACAGAATAGCCGTAATTCTAGTTGTGTAAATTTCTGGTATTTAGGCTTGTAATATCTGGGATGCTGGGTTTCAAAGATAGTTCATGTACAATTACATAGATTTGAAGTTGGACCTTCTGATTAATTTTTAAATTTCGTCCTAGAAGAGAGAACTCCTTGGTTTATAGTGCATTGGAATAGTGTATATCAGACAAGTATGAAGTGCTGGGCTTCAGACCTGTAATTTCTGGGATGCTGGGTTTCAAAGATAGTTCAAATACAGTTAGATAGATTATGATAAAGTCAGAAGTTCGGTCTTCAGAGTATTTTTTAACATTTCGTTCTAGAAGATAGAACTCCACGTTTTATAATGTATCGGAATAGCCACAAATCTAATTGTATTAGTTTTTGGTCCTTAGGCTTGTGATTTCTGGGATGCTGGGTGTCAAAAATAGCACTTGTATTTTCATGGATTTTAAACATTTCGAGCTTCGATCTTCAGAGTATTTTTTAAATTTCGTTCTAGAAGATAGAACTCCTTGTTTTATTGTGTATTAGAATAGTATCCATCTGAAATGTATAAAGTATTGGACCTCAGATCTGTAAATTCTGGGATGCTAAGTGTCAAAGTAATTCTTGTACAGTTAGATAGATTTGATTAACATCAGAAGTTCGACCTTCTGATTATTTTTTAAATTTCGTTCTAGAAGATAGAACTCCTCGTTTTATAAAGTATTAGAATAGCCTTAAACTTGTTTGTAATAAGTGCTGGACCTTAGACCTGTAGTTTCTGGGATGCTGGGTCTCAAACGGAATACTTGTACGTTCTCATCAATTTCAATTATTTCGTAGTTCGATCGTCAGAGTAATATTTAAATTTTGTTCTAGAAGACAGAACTCCTCGTTTTATAATATATCGAAATAGCTTTAAACCTTATTGTATAAAGTTTTGCCCTTTAGGTTTGTAATTTCTGGGATGCTAAGTCTCAAAAATAGTACCTGTACGTTATCGACGTTCGGAGTTCAGCTGAATTGATTCATCATTATCTTCTTGATATGTTGGTCTAGAAGGAAGAAATCCTTGTTTTACGTGTACAAAGAAAATAATTATCGTTACCGCGTGCGATATTGGATCGAACAGCTACATTTACTGGGGTGCTGGGGTACACGTGTTTGTATTTATTCGATTTACTGATTTTTTTATGGTAATCTTCTAGAAATGAAATTACGTTCTAGAAGATAAGATTCTTTATTTCTACTTATGTATTGAACTAGATATATTGTAGTAATACTCAAATAAGATGTAATTGAGGCTTTTATAAGTTTTGACGTCATCCTAACATAAAGACCTGATATACCTAAAATTGATTTTCATTGTTCTTGTGTTATATTAGTATGAAAATTATATTTTTCGAATTTTGACTAGAACTCTTTACAAATTGTCTAGACACGTTAGAACTCTTCATTTAAACGCTTCCCCAAAGTCGTGGGATCTATAACGGCTGGGATGCTGGGATGTCATATGCGAAGTTAGCATCTCATTTTAAAAATTTAATTTTTTCGCGTAATTGAGCAGAACTATTAAAAAATTATAATTAGAACTCTAGAACTATTCGGTATGCTAATAGAACTCTCGTCAAATTTTGGTTTGCTAACTTTTGATATGCCAGGTTCACACACACTAACCTAACCTACTTTTCTGCAAGCAGAAAAAAACATTATGCCATAATAAAAGTATGCTGCAGGACTATTATGCTACATAAAATGATGCTCAATAAAATCTACGAAGTCATTTTCTGCAAAATGATATGCTGCAAAATGAATTATATGCCAAGAAATAATAATGCCAAATATAGTTTATGCATAACTACCATTCGATTAAATGTGTTTCTGCGAAACATGTCCTGCGAAGTGTATTTCTGACCAATATTTTTCTGCCAGATGAGGGTTACCCCTCCGGGATACACGCCCTATAATCAACATCATCTCAGCCATAAGACGTCCACTGCTGAACATAGGCGTCCCCCTTGGACCTCCTACATGTACCGGTTGGAAGCAACCTGCATCCAGCGTCTTCCGGCGGCCTTAACGAGGTCGTCTGTCCATCTTGTGGGTGGACGTCCTACGCTGCGCCTGCTAGTCCGTGGTCTCCACTCGAGCACTTTTCGACCCCATCTGCCATCTTCTCTTCGTGCAATGTGCACTTCAGCTTGCTAACCCGGTGGGCTATGTCGGTGACTTTAGTTCGCCTACGGATCTCCTCATTTCTGAGTCGATCTCGTAGAGAAACCTTTTTGAACCCGGGTATGTCCTTAAACTACGTCCAACAATGAGAGGTAGGGCACAGCGAAGTATCACGCTTGAATCTGGAGAAGCCCAACTGGGGAAGTACCTCCTCCTTACAGAAAACCACAGCCTTAATAGCACTGCGACCATTCAGGTATGTAGTGTTGTGTTCCTGATGGTGAATAAGGTTCCCAGAGCTCCAACCCACTTATAGGTCGGCAACGCGCTTGTGACTCCCTTGGTGTTGCGAGTGCCCATGGGCGGCGGTAATTGCTTACCATCAGGCAATCCGTCTGCTCGTTTGCCACCTTATCATAAAAAATAAAAAAAAACTGCGAGCATAGCTCTCTCCATAGCTCATGCCCTATGCACCTGGATAATCCAACAGCGAGCCATCGCTCATCGGTGACAAATCACAAGATAACCCAGCCGCTTCTAGCCCGGAACTTTCTCGAAATTTCTCGAAAATCCCAACTTTGTTTTACAAAGTCATTAGTCATTCTTTTGTTAGTGACCCAGCTTCACTGCAAAATTTCATGACGCGGAAAGAAATTGCTTTAACATATAAAACGCTTTGTAATCTGAGGTAGCGCTGATAAAGACTGCGTATTTTACTTATAATTAAACAAGGTATTTGCTTCATTGCAAACTTGTCAAGTCTAGCAATTACTTTCGTTTCTTTTTCCTAGTAATTTTCGGACTGGTACCAATTCTCTTGACACTCATCACATCTATTTGCCACCGACTCCACTACTGGTCCTAGGCCTCCCTCATAGACCACCACAGGGAGCGATCTACAGAAAACTGCATCCATCCGTTTAGTTAGTGAATGTCCGACACTCATCATAATTTACTAAGTTTAAACTCTGTATTGGTGGCACAAAGTAATAATTTATATATCATACTTATAATTAAATAGGTATTAAATATTACAATTTAGGGTTTATAAAATTCTATAAATACAATTGTATCTACCAGACACGGAGGACATAGGCCTCCCCCATAAACAAGTCAAGCTATCTACCTAGTATATAATGTTGACAGTGATTCAATATGCCAGCTGGTATCGTGTAGACAAAGTGATATCTGCTTCTACAAAATGGTAATTGCTACCGTTCTTAAAATGTGTAAAAATAACCGGCATATTTACACAAATTGACTGAGCCTCACGATTAGCTCAAGGCTGGAGTGACTTAAACAATAAATATATGTATACAAAAGTTGATTCACCATTAAGCGAAACAAAAAACTAAAACAGCTCCTAAATCCAACCCTTTGTTAAAACTGAAGTGTGAAGTTAAAATACAACAAAACAGATCGGAATAAAACAATGTTGAGTAGTCTCATCTCATTTACCTTTTCAACTTACGGCAACACCCGTTCACGTGGTGTCCCCAATATCAGCTGGTGATATTGCACATGTACTTTCTATGCAAATGTACTGTAAAACTTGTTGATACTTTGCCCTGCTTCTGTGCTGCATTATTATCTTACGGTAAACTCACAATGGTGAATTGTGCGCAATAAATTGCTGCCAACCGGATTGCAAGCACAAAAGCCAGCTGCCACCAACTTTATAGCTTGCATTTGCTTATGCCATCTGCTAGCCTAATATAGTCGGGTTTTTATCATTTGTCACAATATCTGTCATGCTTCAACAAGTATGTGAGTGCGAAAGTAACGGATGGAGCGATAGACGATAAAATTGTAACCATGCTAGCCCTTCTGTGTAACATAATACCTAGTGCAGTATTATCATCATCATCATCTCAGCCATAAGACGTCCACTGCTGAACATAGGCCTCCCCCTTGGACCTCCACATGTACCGGTTGGAAGCGACCTACATCCAGCGTCTTCCGGCGACCTTAATGAGGTCTTCTGTCCATCTTGTGGGTGGACGTCCTACGCTGCGCTTGCTAGTCCGTGGTCTCCACTCGAGCACTTTTCGACCCCATCTGCCATCTTCTCTAGTGCAGTATCACCGAATACTTAAGTATCACGGTATCACTGACAAACCCCATTTAGTGTAAAACATATTTACACAGATTATTACAACTAAATAGGACTTAATCGCTTAACTTTAAATACCTCCGATGTTTAGAAAACAACATTGTCATGAAGATCCTCGGTGTAGACTGCCTATATTGACATAATCTAGTCGCGCGAATTTTTCGAACAACCCGCACTTGAGGCTCTAGTGTAAATTTCTTTTGACGTAAAAAACGTCTCGAACCCGTTAGTGATAAGATATTTATGGCGAGGCTGGATTGTTCTGATGGTAATAGTAAAGGTGATGTTGTATCATTTTTTGCATAGCATTTTTCAACTTGTCCTGAGCATCGGCACTGCGACCAGAAATCATCGGAGATCGGGCAGAGGGCTTCTCTTTAGAGCGGGAAACATACTACAATCGGCCAACCAACTGGTAAGCGTGGCTCAATGACCCAAATGTCATAATAGCCAATAAAGATCGCGGCATGCCGATCCTTGGATTGTTTGTGTATCAGTGGACATTCGTGAAGGAATGACTATCATATATTTTAAGTTTTAATTGTCTGTTAGTAGTTCTTAAAATAGTTGGGCTTTATGAGCGTACGAGCTTAGTAATAACCAAAAAAGAACCAATATAATCCAATTCCTGGAAATATTTTGCGAATCGCTATAAGTCCGCCAACACCCTAGCACTAGCTTCCTCTTCTGCTTGTACAGCCAACGTCAAATCAGTTCACACTTGCACCTTATTAGAGAGCAGTAAGGTGCAAAATTGGAAACATATCTTTGACTTTGAGCGGCAAATATTTACCGTGACACAGGCGACGAGCTCGCAACTAATTTCGGAGTACGCCGTTTGTGGCAAACGCCGGCGCCGGTAAACGGCGTTGAAAGTCTACACGTGGCTGGAATGAGCGTGCGAAACGTTTCACAGTACGATTCATCATGCTTCTAGCGTTTGTGCACGGCTCAATAGAACTCGGGGTCGGACAACCTTAAGAGGAAACTTGACTGGTATTTTTTCCGTACAAACTGTTTCCTCCATGTTTTTTAATCGTAGAGTAGTTAATTTCAACATATCTTGATCTTGATAACTAAAACGGTAATTAAAATTCTAAATGGCGGTTAATAAGAGACCTTTTTATAGGTCTCCGGGCAGCTAGAGGTTAGTGTCAGTTATGTATAAGTAATGTGTCCCTTTTATTGTTTTTATTTTTTATGTGTAAAAGGGCTTTAAACATTCACCTGGCTTACAAATCAGATAAGGTAAAACATATAAATATACTCGTCCAGCACATAATAACTCCCTATCATTCTGTTCCCAAAATTTCCTTATGATTGGTTAAGTTTTAGAGGTGGAAAGTGACGAGAATGAAACCTCGAGTTTTTTTTCGTGTTTTTTTTTGCCGCCTCGACTAGCAGTGCAATAAAATATCATCTATTTATTACAAATTTCATATTTGAAAAAGGACTCCGGTACAGTCGCCTCTTAACCTATGATTTAGCTCAGACTATGGAAACTGCCATATTGAGCTAGTATGATAGGTTTTCTTCACCGAAAAGGCACTGGTACAGGTATGAATGTCAGTTTTAACCCTAATTCTCACCCATTTAATAGTACTAAATTGAGTTTTGTATATATTTTTAATTTATTCTCTGAAGTTCTTTGAAAGTCTTACATGGCGACCGCAGTACGAGTAGCTGTTGATTTGGTTTTAACGGACGCTGCTTTCCGTCCGTCCCTCTCACGACACTCCCAGGACGAGATGGGGTGATGTTGGTTCAGAAAAAACATAATTTGACAAAAATATATTTGAGAGAAGTTTATGAATAGTGGGTATAACTGTAACGCTACTAGCAAATTTCGAAATCAAGATCATTACTTCACGTATCGATTTTAATCTGAACTCGACCGTCGCGTCGTCAAATTAATATTTATTCTTAATCACAATTTTCGAGTCCCGGAACGCGCATTGTAATTAGTAATTAGGAAAGCGGACTAATTCTTAGAAGCCTTCAGAGTCGACTGACAAATAATATATAATATTACTTCTCGTCGTATAACATAAAATTTTTTGTAACATCGGATGACAACAACCGACCAAAATAACATTTTAACGATAGGTTAAATTCTAATAAGAACAAATAAAATGATTTTATGAAATGTTTTCATTTGCTTTCATTTTTAAGTAGCCAGTATCGGAATTCTGGGTGTCGACATCTCTAGCTCAGTCCAGTTCCGCGGTCATTTAGAGGGAAAGGTCAAGTTGGCCTCGAAGAAGCTTGGTGTGCTCAACAGATCGAGGCAGTATTTCAGTTCGGCCCACCGCCCACAACTGTACAAGGCGCAAGTACGGCCACATATGGAATACTGTTCTCATCTCTGGTCAGGGGCACCCCAATACCAGCTTCTCTCTTTGGACCGCATCCAGCGGAGAGCGACTAGAATTGTCGGCAGCCAGGATATCTCGGACCGGCTTGACTCCTTGGCACTGCGTAGAGATGTGGCCTCACTCTGCATTTTCTACCGCATCTACTACGGAGAGTGCTCCGAGGAATTGTTCGGATTAATCCCAGCTGCTTCCTTCCGCCAGCGCTCTACACGACAACACTTCCATCATCACCACTTAGATGGTTGGCAGTCCTCAACTGTGCGTTTTTCTAGAAACTTCCTGCCTCGAACAGCAAAACTGCGCAGTATTTCTGGACCGATATGACATCCAAACCTTCAAGAAAAGAGCGTATAGGGATCTTAAAGGCCGGCAACGTACTTGTGACTCCTGGTGTTGCGAGTGTCCATGGGCGGCGGTAGTTGCTTACCATCAGGCAATCCGACTGCTCGTCTGCCTCCTATATCATAAATATATATATATATATATATATATATATATAAATTAAAAATTAAAATATAAAATTAAAAATTTAAATAGATGACAATATACTTATGTAAGAAAAAGTGACTACCTATCGCCTCGTACGCCGGAGGTACTCGTCGGTTTTAAGTATAGGTAATATTATCTAATTAAATTTAAGAATGGTTTATTTTTTATAATAAAATGTAATATCTTTTGTTTTGAGTTAGTATTAAAGTAGTATTTTCTTGAGTAATTAGAACATTTTACTATACGTGAGTCTGTTTAATAGATAGAAATACCACTAATTATTATACGTAATAAAAAAGCATTTAACAAAATGCATCCACGCCCATTGGTGTGCCTAAGTATGTTTAATTGAACATTTCTGTATTGAATAAAGGTGTATTCCGAAGATCAAGATGAATGAAAAAGTTAAAAAAAATACATGCCTATCCTCTAGCCGCCCAGATATCAAAACTTACCAGGCCAAATGCAACTATGCTTCTTCATAATTAAAATTCTAAATGGCGGTTAATAAGAGACCTTTTTATAGGTCTCCGGGCAGCTAGAGGTTAGTGTCAGTCGATTCCGTGTTGAAAAGTTAACCCTAAAATAGTGTAAAGATAAAATAAACGCGATTAGTAAGATATAGATATCTATACAGAGCTGTAGAATAATGGCTGATTTAACTCATATGTTTAGTTTTAGTTATTTCCTATTTAGTTTTTTTTAAGTTATTTACAGACTCTATATTGGAATTATACTCGTAACCATTTACACGTATAGTATATATAGTTACACATATATAATAAAATAATAATCATGTAGCATACAACCAGATCAAAGATTAAGCTGGCTTTAACTAGTTTATTAATTATCTAGAGTAATCTAGATTGTTAATCTGAGATAGATAATGGTTTGCTACGCAGATACTGCGTTACGGTGTCTATTTACATATAATACAATTTTTACTTGTAAAATGCTATTACTCCAGCACTACTGTATAACATACTACAATTGCTATATAATGAAATGTCACACTTAGATTCAACACAAAAGCTGTATTTTACTAAATATTTCTAATTTCCTCGAGTAAGGTAGAAGCACCAATGACGGACGTTTTAAGTTGACAGGTATTAGTGATGGTCACTTAGTTTTTAAGTCGAAGATCGTGTGGTTGACAGTTGATTGACATAACATTTATGTATGGACCTTATTTTTTTATAAAAATGGGTCCTTGTCCATTATAGGTGCCGTTTCCTTCCCTATAAAAGATGAAAATATATAAGTAAAATCCACTGCGTCCGGCTAGACTCAAAATTGCGATTCCGTGATAGCAACCCCCGGCGCTGTCAATTTGGTTTAAAACCTTGCCATCATATTATTTGCTTCAGGGGCCATTTCGCCTAGCGATATTTTTCGTTAGTTTGGTAACTGGCACTGTAGTTAATTGGACCTTTCGTCATAGAGAATTTACCGATATCGATATTATCCATGCCCTATCCCATACCAATTTAAGATAGGTACTACTTGGCAAACATTTCTAATGAATACAAAAATTATGAGTCTTATATTGTATTTAAACATGTGACGTGAGTCATTGTAATATGTTATAAATGAAAATGACGGCTTTACTTTACACGTTTAGTCACTAATGCGACATATTTCGGAGATCATAGGTCTCCATTTTCAAATACTAACAGTGCCTAGTGTCCGTTCGTCTCGACGCTTGCGCCTCGGACACGTTAGGCACTGCCAAGCGCCGAGCTGCCCGCGCTACTCTTGAAGTCCAGCCTTAAAGTATTAAGAATAACCTACATGAATTGATCATGATTTAACATCAATGCTCATGCTCAATCTATAATAAAGG
The DNA here is from genome assembly GCA_022674325.2 of Grapholita molesta. Classification (NCBI taxonomy): domain Eukaryota; kingdom Metazoa; phylum Arthropoda; class Insecta; order Lepidoptera; family Tortricidae; genus Grapholita; species Grapholita molesta. The sequence continues at coordinate 5,091,198 of CP053138.2, forward strand.
TAATCTGTGGCGTAGCGTAATCAAACCCAGTGTATTTAGAGAATGAGCATAATAAGCATCTCATCAACCCAATGGTGCGAATCATGAGTAGATTTGGCAACTGTATAGAATTGGCGCATTTAAATTTGCAGTTTTTTTTATGCCAATGGTGGCAAACGAGCAAAGTAACACCGTCTTCCATGGGCACCCAGTGGAGTCACTAGCGCGTTGCCGGCCTTTAAGGGGGGTTGAAGCTCTGGGAACCTTACTCACCATCAGGAACACAACACCACATACCTGAAAGGTAGCAGTGCTATTATGGCTGTGGTCTTCTGTAAGGAGGAGGTACGGGCTGCTCCAGATTCAAGCGTGATGGGACTTCCCTGTGCGCTACCTCTCATTGTTGGACGTAGTTTAAGAACATACCCGGGTTCAAAATTGTAAATAAAATTATATGTAAGTTTTGGTACTGTTCCAGACTCGGATATTGTCCCTAAACCAGATACCACCGCGGTGGAACATATTGCGATGACCAGCCCTGCCAAGCGTAGTGATTATGGCATTGAACCCCCTAAGCTAAGAGATCGCTCCCTGTGGTCTATGGGGGAGGCATATACAGCAGTGAGATGACAGATAAGAAGAAGCTTATGTCCAGCAGTGTACATCCGGGGCTGATAAAAGAACCATAATTTAGGCACAACATCAAAAAAAAATCTGCCACTGGTTCCAACCGCCTTTGACCTGAGTTGGAAACGTATGGAAACGGTACCGGAACAGGTGAAAAAAAAATACATTAAGAAATATTTTACTATTGAGGTTGAAAAATTTTGATCTAGAAGGTTTTATCAGTAGACAAAAATCTCTTTCTGTTATCCTCAATTGCATTCTAGTAACAAAGCGAATTGCATGCTTCTTCCTCATATAATTGCCGTAAAATTAAAATGATTTCTCATTTTCCATCTACCAGAACAACTAGCTAAAATAATTTTCTTAAAAGCACCGTTTGTTTTGTGCCCTCCAGACGCTTAAGTCTTTCATTCCACTTCCAAGTAAAAATCTCCAATTTGCAGCATAACAATCACTCAGACGGACGCAGCGAAGCGTTAAGGAGTGTTCAGCGTAGGCTGTCAGTTAGAGTCGAGAGTATACTCAAAGGGGCAGAAATATTGCCTTCTCGCACGACCCCTGCATACGTCAGCCTGAAAGACTCGACACAATAGACGAGCGACGGCTCACTGCGTCTCCAGATTAAGATAAAACCTTCACAGGTTTCTTCTGAGGCAACGGAGCGTCAAAGCTACAAACATACGTTGACTTTTGAAATGTACACGGTTGTAAAAGTCACTTTAAGAACATTCGCGCTGTTTGCGTGGGTGAATGTGGACATATGATTTAAATTCATAATTATGCGTGTTTGTTGTGTCAAATTAGGTTATGCTTCATTACGGGGATATGAATAGCGGGGAATGAGGGAAAGGAAATAAATGGTGAGTAATATATTATTTTTAGGTGCAATAAAAAAAATATTATTTATTTTATACTCTATAACGACTATAATGCAATAATGTTCGAGTATAATATGTACAAATAGTGGAACAGAAGAGTAAGTAAAGTAAAGTAAAAAAGTAAAAAGTCTTTAATAACTAAAAATAAATACAGTTTAACAATTTATAATCACGAGTCCCACACCTTTGTCGTGGGAATCAGATACATTTACCATAAATAAAAATTAGTATGCAAATAGTTATTTGTTATACAAGGGAGCCAAGTCAGTGATTACCTTCTCGTGCTAATATTGAGACCCGAGCTAGCGAAAGATTCCAAAATTCCAAAGAGTGGAATCTTGAGCATTGGGAGGGTCTCAAGGTACGAGAGGGGCACATACTTTTCTACCGAGTGCAACACACAAATTTTCACCTCACTACCGCGAGGAAAACTTTGATTCTAAAACTTTAACAAATGTAATCGAAATTATGAATGTCCAACACCTATCATTCAAAAACATTAAATAAAAGAACATCCAACCAGCTAAGGTAAAAAAACACTTAAATTCAAATTCCAGTAAGGCATTTATTTGTATGATGGGCTGATAAGCACAGGTGTTAGTGCCTGAGTCATTGGTGTTTTCTATGCATTTAAGTATTTATATATTATATATTATTATGGGCTAAATTACCAACTGAGTGGACCCAACAAGTCAGCCGGGCAGAGGCCTAAAAGGAGAAGGCGGTAAGACCTGGATGGTATTTGTGGCGATTGCGAGAACATGCATTACGCCGTGACGTGTGGCAAAAGCAGTGGGATACTACATAGGCTACTGAAAAAAATGGTTAGTTGTGTTTCAGGTATGTAGTCTTGTGTTCCTGATGGTGAGGTAAAGTTCCCAGAGCTCCAACCCCCCTTAAAGGCCGGCAACGCGCTTGTGATGCCCATGGGCGACGGTAATTGCTTACCACCAGGCAATCCGTCTGCTCCTTTGCCGCTTATGTCATAAAAAAAAAGTTGAGTATCCACAACACACGTCTTGAGCTTACCGTGGCGCACAGTAATTGTAAGGATGTCGTCTAATATCAACACAAGACCTTTTCGTCCCATAATATTCATTATTATTTTCAAATCTGAACTGACGAAACCTTCAAGAATTTACCTTTAGTCAACACAGGAGAAAATGAAAGAAAAACGGTGACCTCATTAATACCGTAATCCTGTTACAAGGCTTCTTGTGCTAAAGGGCTTATCTGTTAAACGAGATCATTTTGTGTTGTTTCCTTTAAAAATAATCCGGTTTCATGCGTAATTAGGGTCGTTAAGCGAAAACAATTGGAAATGGAAGTCGTTTCAGCAATTTTAAATTGCTTCATATAATATAACAATTGTTTCTATGTAGCATTGTATGTATACCGGGTGTTATAAAAAAAGTGATACATGATTATCAAGCCGGCACCTGGTCATGATTTGGAACAATTTTTACTATTTTTAGTGCAAAAAGATTTACCACCGGCACTCGGCCCAACTCCATACCCATTAATATAGAACATTGTCTAGTGTCAAATGTCAAAACGAAAAATCACATTTAACGTTAAATAATAAAGTTCCATATTAATTAATAAATATGAAAATGTCACTCATTTAATACGGTCATTCTTGACAGTTCGGGTGTCGTCGTATTTAGATAAAGATCCGAGTTTTGCCGAAGGAAAATAATTTCTCAATATATCTGTAATGAAGTCGACGACATTATAACTTCTGTACATATTTAATAAAACTTACGATACCTATGTAGATAAAGTTATGTATCCGACAAAATAAAGTAGGTACTAATATTCGTTTGTACTTATTATGAAACGAGCAAGAGGCGAGGGAAAACCACACTTGGGTTTTAATGTCTCTCATTATACGCCAGTCATGGATCGAGTAGCATGTCATAAGGGACGATGTAGATAAGCTGATAATGATGTACCAGTCACATACAGAACTAACCCTTAAGTACATGCCGCAACTTTCAACACAAGGCAATGAAGTATCGGGCACCAATGATGGACAGTTTAAGTTGACAGGTACCAGTGATCGACACTTAATTCTTAAGTCAAAGATCATATGGTTGACAGTTGATTGACTTAACATTTCTGTATGGACCTTATTTCTTTATAATAAGAGTGAACGTCCATAATGGGTCCTTGTTCATTATAGGTGCCATTACCTTAGCTTTAACTATTTCTACTAGATCATTTTTATATCGTTAATAGTATTACATTTAAGCTCCATTAACAACTACCAATTGAATACCCCAATTCTCATTCAAATGAGACTACATTTTATATAACAATGTTTTTGTTTTCATTTTTTAAGGATGATTCGGGAATTGATAACGGCTTAGTAAGCTATTATATTAATACACTTTTGTATATAAATTGAAATAGCTTAATAAGCTTATTTTTGCTTCTTTGAATCGCAACTGTCATTAGAATCCATTTTGTATCTCACTTAAAAATGAAATTTATTTCATTTTTCATCTTTAATATCTATACTATATTGATCATATTTAACAATAGAATGAGTAGCAAAAACATCGCTATTAAAATAAAAATATTGTCTGATTAGTGATTGCAAGTATTTTATGGAGTTAGAAAAACAAACCACGGTTCACTAGGGTGACGGCGCCAGTAATGGACAAGGAACCAATCATTAATTAGTGCTTATTTCAAACGGTCAAGTGTTGTGCATTTGTTGGTACATATTCAATTTATATCGTTATGGTTTTTGAATTAAGAATTAAGTGTCCATCACTGGTGCCTGTCAGCTTAAAGTGTCCAACCTTGGTGCCATCACCCTATATAAAAAAAACATTCTATGTAGTTGTGCAAACTATATTTATCCGTAATAGAACATTACACGATCCCTTTTAAGGTTATATATCATTTTCACTGTCCCAAAGTTTATTGTGAACTCTATCTTATTTCCGTAAGGTGTCCATGAGTCACATATGACTCACGGGACAGGGAAGTTGATATAATGCTGTTGTAAGAAAAAGACAGTATGAATCTCTCAGTATACGCTCTTGAGAAATAGCCTGGAAAAACTATATGTCTCGTTGTTTGGCTATGATATTTCGAAGCTTGCTTCTATATGCCGACTCCTCACTCCCGTGTTGATTGGATTACCTCGCTAACTTTTCAGCGAGTCGTCCTAATTAGAGCTTTCGCTTCGTTACTCCGATATACCTGCTCGATGTATATTTATTTTAAAAAAGTACACTGAGCAATGAGAACTAGCTTTGTAAGAAATTTAAATAGTGTAATGGGTATTAACTAGCTTTTATTTACTTTTATCTCTCCCGTTGTCTGTAATTAAATCTTGAAAGTGTAATTCAACCCATTTCAGAATCACATATCGTAAGCATAATGTTTTATCTTTAAGCATTTACATTCTTGTCCATATTGGAGCCATCACATTAGTCACGGATATTTTAAGAGATACATTACATTAAAACAATTAAATATAAACCTTTACATTATTTTATTACATTACAAACATTACATTACATTAAAACAATTAAATATAACCTATCAATTTTAGGCTAGGAGGATATAACCAATATGGAGTAGCCATTAACAGGCGTTCCCCTCTGCCAAAATTACTAGGCCGCCGGTCATAATTCTTGAAGTTGTGTGAATATACTTATGCTAGTGTTTGATAATTTTGTCGTGTGCGTGTGTAGCGACGCACGTAAAAAATGCATTAGTGATAACATTATTTATGTGTGTTACCTCACGCCCGCGCCGAAAACGGTAGAATTTGTCCGATAGAAATTAGTGCGGGTGTCGGCTCCATATTGGTTATTATCCTTCTAAACTTTAGGAGACCAGTTGAATGATAAGTAGTTTAAAGAGGTTCTAGAATATGTCTAAAGGGGTCTCATTTAATCGTCTTATTAACATGGTGTTTTATGGTAGCAATTTTGTTTCCTAGTTTTCTCAAAAAAAAACATAAAACCTATGATGTTTCATACTTACATGTGGAGAATAGAGTACTATCAGCGATAAAAATACTGTGACTAATTCGTTAACAATTCATATATACCAACAATAACATAACACATTATTAATGTGGTCACAATTTTTTCGCGTTATTTTTTTTTAGCTGGTTTAGGTTTAAAGACATTTTATTCTCATAGAAGACAAAAAATCACTAACACGAGAACATAGTTACATATTTACATGCTGTTTTCGTATTCGCAACATTAAACAATAAATTAATTTGCTTAAACATATATTTTTAAAGTTAAGTAAATTATTTTTAGGTAAGTACTAATATTACTAGTTTTGTGCACATTATAACAAGTTTCTATACTATATGCAGAGTTATCACTCCCGTGTTGATTGGATTACATTAAATTATTCAAGAAGTTTACATACAAAACCAAAAATTTCTAAAATCATCTCAATAATAAAACAGCTACTATAAAGCTTGCAAAATCTATGGACTATGTAATTTAACGATACTTTTTAAAGACTGCCTTTAAAGCGCGAAATAAGGTTTTATAAGGGTACAAGGACAATTTGTTTAACTTTTCAGCTAACATTAGCCAAGATGAGTTTCCCCGGTTCTCTTATGAAAGTCGCCGAGCCACTTAGCACTATCATAAAAGTTAAATGCCCCATAAATCATTGTAGGCGACGACAGCGTTGGGCACGGCGTAATGAACTGGCTTCTTATTAATAATAACTTGTTGGCGGTCGGAGCATCCCTTCAAGCCGACAGATTATGAAGCCCAACCCAATTTGGATCATGTTTCGCGCCATTTTGATTGATGAAATCAATAGAACGGTGGGTTGAAAAAAGTGATTGTGGAACTAGTTTTGAGTCATCTTTAATAAGTAATTGGAGTTAAATTTATCAATTTTCGAAAAGGTTTTGGTATAAAACTTGATGAGTGAATGAGTCTATCATGATTAAAAATTACTCCTTCAATTTCGACGCCGGTTGCCCGGTCATTCTCGCGGATAACTGACGTCCATGGACGTGTCAAACTATACGCATCTTTTCAAGTCAGAAGTAGGGTTAGACCTGTTATATTTTTTAAGTGTTGTACCGATTATCTTCTATATAAATAACTTAATAGCAACTGAAACCTTGACCTCGCATTATAACATATAACCCAAAACGATAAACAGGTCCCATTGTTTGATCATATGTCACTACCACAAAATCATATCATTAGTTGCGATAGCCGTAATGGTTTCGCTTCCCTTATTGAGCACAGCGTTATGATAGTTATTTAAAGGAACTCAATCAATACGGCAAGCCTTTAGCTGGAATAGGCGGTTATCATACCGCCGTAGCATTTACGCCCTAATATTTTTTTCCGACGGTATATCCTCAAACCACGTCCAAAAAAGAGGTGTGGCACTACGAATGTCATCTTGCTAAGTGTGGTAACGCGACTGATATCTCGCACAAATCTGGACCGACCACCTTCTGGCGAAGTACCTCCACCTTGCAAAAAAACCACAGCTATATAGCAGTAGACTCCACTCATAGTGCTGAGTTCCTGCCGATGAGTAAGATCACCAAAGAGCTCTGAGCAATTGTTGTGTGAATTCTCTGGAGTTACAGCGGTCAATATGATATGGTGACTGCTTACCATCAGATGGGCCATAAGCTTATGTGCCGCAGTCATAGTAAAAACTAAATTACCGTTGTGCTACGTCGAAATTGCGTACGGCGACGACGTACAAGCGTACCAGTTTGCTCCGTATATCTCCTACTAAGAGCGTGTTTCATTGAATTTGCACCTCCACACGGAGAGGCGACGCCAATACACACTGGTGATAACACTATCATCGTCATTATCAGCCAAAAAGCTTCCACTGCTGGACAAAAAACCCCCCTAATTTGGTAATCACCACACTTGACAGACGGGTTGGCATTCGCAGTAAAATACACCATAGCTGTGAGATGCTACTGTCCACAGATGTTCTTCGAAGTAATTTAATTAACGATATACCCGGGTACAATGTGTGGGTCAAAAACATGAGAAAACTAATGTTCACGGGGAAGATTGAGTATAAAACACCTCAAAGCCGCAGCTCCATTCGATCGTCAGACCACATATCTAAATCAATGAATATGACCGTTGGCACTGCAATTTGCCAGGCGACTGAAAGTAACCGATGGCAAGAACTGGTCAACACAAACATAAGGAGTCACGTTCCTCAGCAGTGAGGGATCGATCAAGAAGAAGAGAAGATGTAACAGTAAATATTGTCAAGATTTAACCTGGAATCCCTTAACTTTTCACGACGAAAGTCCATAGGAATAGGGGAAACAAAATTTGGCTTATCGACTTAAAACAATCTTAAAGTGACAGCAAAAGTGGCTGAACGGGAGAGGTGTTCAAAATGACCTATACGCGCTCTTATCCTCTCGACAGTAGAGATGACCTCATCTTGAACACCTCAACTGCTTAGCCGCTTCTGCTGCTGAGTGTACATTCCTGCACAGATCAGAATGATAACTGCCCTAGACCTAAATAGTTAGATATTATTGATGGCTGTTATGGGCAAACATTTCGATCTATGCGTTGTTTTGGACTTTTCGAACAGATTATGGTTAAACGGAATTTTATGGATCATAAAGATTAAATCTGATGCATTAGTAACAACCACAGACCACGAAGTTTTCAGCCTGTGTCCATTATAGACCGGAATAAACTATCATTTTATATGTAAAGCACTTGTGTGAACACGTTTGATGAATAATTTTCCTATAGTCTGTGCAGATCGGTATTTTTAACCGACTTCAAAAAAATAGGGTCTACGCTCGACTGTGTGTATTTTTTTATGTATGCTCACTGATTTCTCCCCCATTTTTAGACCGAACCTCAAAATGATTTTTGACTTGAAAGAAGATACTCCTGGATCTTGGATTTTTTCATATAATTTGAAAAGCCATAAAGATATTTGAGACATCATCATCATCTTATGATGCTGAGCTGATCAAAGAGGTTAGACTTTATAACGGTTAGGAGTTAGGCGATGTTGTTTACTTGAGAAAAGTAATGGAGCACCCCAGTGCCCTAGGCCGGATTTGAATCTGTGCCATCAGATTTCGCTGCCCACCCCACGCTGAACTTCACGCCATATATTTGGCGAAGTCTTTATTATGATAAACCACCTTATGTTAATACTGTGTATACATATATTGAAATAAAACAACAAAAACGGGTGGACATGCCACCCGATGACCACGAACGCTGCTGAAGGGTTCGAAACCTCAGGATGAAGATTAAATTGGTATATGCGATATAATAAGTTTTATTTCATGAGTAATTACATATAACAACCCAACCCCGATAACGGATAATCAAAGATCAAAGAGACTTTTGAAATTTTATTTAATATATAAAATATTTTAATTTATATAAAATATTAATATAAATTATTTTTCTATCAAGCATAAAGATGTTTCACCTTATAAGCGTTAACCGCACATTACAGAAACAGGAGCGAAGCCTGAACACGGCATAATTTCTTAAACAAAAATACAGGCTTAAAACAACAGCCTTAAGTAAATGCTCCTCGCTGCGAGCATCGTAAAGACAGGCAATAAAAAAGGCAAAACCGTAGAAATTATAGATCATAATCTCACGGCAGAGCGCGTTACTTTTATGCCTGGGCCACGGAATATCGCTACGAGCGGATTCATTTCCATGCAGCCAGCGTCGGTTTCACGTGTCTGATGCAACACACGCTCAGTGCTGACGCCAACTGCCATGAGATCGGGCGTCGTCCAAATTTTAATCGTGATGGTGGTTGGACTGGACCGCCAGCATGAAAGCCTGCACCTTAGGGAGTTTTGTAACAGTTTAGTGGACACAGTGAGTTCGGTGTGCTTAGAGTCTTTGTTGGTGGACGAATCGAACCCACGTCCTACCATTACAGCGGCTCCGGTGTCGGACCGCCCTCAACCAGTTTTGACAGCAAGAGCGGCGCGTGCAGCGCGGCGCCGGCGCGCGTCAGAGCGCGACGGGTCGGCGACGCGATCGGCGAACCGAACGGACACACATCACTCTTAGTTCTTGAAAATGGAGGCCTATGTTCTCCGAAACATGTCGTGCAAGTGACTAAACGTGAGTAGAACCGTATTAATCGTTAATTATTGTACTATGTCTCACGAAAGTTTAAATACAAAACTGCCATATTGTTAGATGCCCTTCACAAGATCCTTCCACGCCTTTCTATTCTCGACATTGCCTTAGACTTGCTCCAGCTCTGCCCAGTGGCTCGCAGCTCTGCCGTCAAACAACACATGTGTGCACAGTAATGTTACGTTTACGTCATCCGTATGATTTGTTAGAGTCCTGAGGCTCTAGTGTAAGTTTCTTTTGACGTAAAACAAACGTTTGGAACGCGTAAGTGATAATGTTATTTATATGGGTCACTCTAACGCGATGGTAAAGTAATATTACGTTAAAAACTTACACTCAGGGTTCTGTACCCTTACCATGAGTTGTGACATTAAGGTTTTCGATAACGAGTATCGAGTTTACTATCTGTGCATCTCGCTTGTACTATTTCTGTCGACTCGTTGATTTGTGATCTTTTTTTTTAGGATGCTGAGCAAATATTGCATAGTGTTTTGTTAAAGTCGGCGTTGTGTGTTGCACTTAACGTTTTTCCAAAATTAACTTGTACTTGCCAAATGTTTAGTTTAAAGCATCTGTAGCCCAGTTGGTAGAACGATGGGCAGTCGCCAGTCTTGCCCGAGGAAGTGATTTTCCATGTTCATTTATTTCTTGAAATTTCCATATATTTAATCCTATTTAATGAATATACAAAGAAGCCTTAATAATTTTTAATGTATTTAATACGATCGACTATCAGAGAATTTGAAAGGGCCACCTATGGCACCTATGTATTACCTTATCTGACGCTACGTTTGCTTTGTACGCTCGTCGCCGCTAGCGTTATCGAAGCGTGCTTTCCGTGGCCCCTCTGCTATGCTTCGGGAAGCACGTTTGTTTGAGTATTGATAAAATCATAGGAAATGGGCCGTAAATACGTTTCTCGGTGTATCCGTAATCTAGGATTACGTTGTGACAGGTTGACGTTAACGTGGTAATAATTGATTGGAGTACACAAATTAGTCCATCGAGTTATATTTTATATACCATTTAAATACTAGACCTACCGGGATTGGCCAGTTGACGTTACGTCGTTTCATTGAACAACTTACCCATACAAATATTTTAGCAAGTACTGCTAAAATATTTGTATGGCTAAAAAACTATGTTTATATCAGTTGAATCAAAAGTAAAGTATTTTTTCACCTCACTCGCTCGGAAAACCTTAGTTTATAGCGCGAAATCTGCGTGGAAAAGCTTATTTTATGCGCTAGCGTGGAAAAGTCATTCGAATTTCGAAGCCGATTGTTGTAATTCGCTGTGGTGCAATAACTTTTTTTTTAATATAGTTAAAACTCCTTCAACGCGTGACTGACGCCGCTACCGCGTAAAACGATCTTCGTAAATTTCGGACTATTGTCTCTGTCACTCTCATCGGAGTACAAGAGAAAGATGCTCGCAATATACGAACTTCGATGTTTGCGGTACCGAGCCTGAGTTCATATTAACCATAGACCAATCAGAAACATGATTTGATTACAGATTTTAAACTTCTTTATTTTTACCTACACTTTATTTTATGTCAAATAGTTTTTATTATAAATACTAATATTTTATGTCAAATTGGTTTTATTGTAAATACTAATAGTATTTCTGTTATAGTATTTATGTAATTTACATATTTTGGCTAATAATCCATTAAATAAAACACAATTATATTGTTTATTTGATAAAGAAATTGACATGTACTTAATATTGTAATATCTGAACGCAACCGAAAAAAAAGAATAATTTAAAAAGTTTTAAGTTATCACAATTCACGTAATCGCAAATTTGTCGGATTTGTCCTGTGCTAAGCTCTTTGAACTCAACTATAAAAATGTGTCGTTCTAGCAGCGATGCCGATATGATTTCCCTGAAAAATCGCGCGAAATGTTAATTTTATTGTTTTTCTTCCCGCTCGAATTTTCCTCGCTGTAGTGAGGTGAAAAGATGTGTGTTCCGCATGGCTGCAAAATTATTTGGCGTCTCGTATCTTGAAAGGCTCGCTACGCTCAGGAATCTATCTTTGAACCATTCGCTTCGCTCATGGTTCAATCATAGCTTCCTTCGCTTGCTCTGCTTTCAATTTCAACACTAACGCCAAATAACCACTTTGCAGCCTTGCATAACAAATAACTATTTTTTATGCGGCCATCCTTTCCCCCATTAAGCGCTTCAGACTTCGACAATACAAACATACATCACACAGACTGCTCTAAAATGTAGTGACACATTTAACATGGAAGGAAGTTACGTAAGTGCCCCTTGAGACGGTCAGACACACGGCCCGAATAAAATGCAGTGTTATATTCACAATTGGAGAGTTCTTCAGACGCCCGCCCCAATTCTGAGTCTGGTGTTCTTTAAATCGCCAGCCGAGTACAGGGGAATCTGAGGCAATAATGAGGAGAAGTATTCAGCTGTTATGCTACCGCCACACATTCGCACGAGTAGCTGGGTGAATAACGAGGCGAAACACGAGCACGCATGTGTACGCGGACGTCTCGCTATACCTCTCGTCCCTCGCATCGCGTTTTTGTATAGGCAAAGTTTCTTCGAACAGTTCGAACGTTTCGACGAATAGCGAGGCGAGTGACGAGCCAGCATGTCTAAACGCGGAGTAAGATTCGTTAAGACACTCGCCTGCGACATTATCTATGAAAAGGGACCTTATTGTCGATGGCGCTTATACGTTGTTCAAGACGATACAATACAAACGCAACGCGATTCGACGTAAGTGCCATCGACAATAAGGTCCCTTTTCCTAGATAATGACACCGCTCTTAACATTGCCGTGTGCTGCGTATATGTAAGCTAAATAGTTCTAATGTTTTAACTGTTACGAATATAATGTTACTTACCTACTTCCTTTAAACTCCATTTTGTAATGAAAAATAAATGTGATCGTTGTAACTACCATTGCTATAGACACCTGAGGTTTGGAGACCTGGTGACCTGACATACAGGTTCAACCTAGTTCTGGCACCAGTCTCCACCACACCGCACCGCACTTATTGTAAAGAAAAAAAATACTATGAGAAAACTACTGTACAGAATGTATACTTTGTGGTGGAGTCAATAAATACTTTTTTAATTTTTCATTTTCATGCTTATTGGTGTGAGACATTATTCACCATCACCATTCGGTTAGTCATAACTCTGCTAAATTACGAACTTTACTAAGTGACTCAACAGTCGAGTGGTGGAGTCACTAACACATTAAAAAAGAAGCAACAAGCGATGGAAAGTAAAAAAAAAGTAGGGGCTTTTACAAATGCGACAAGACACGAGAGATGAGACAATAAGGACGAACCATAATAACGAACCTTCTATCTCATACCTATTGAAATTATAAGCCCATCCCGTTCGAAATAGACTGGTTGAAACGTGTCTCGCCCGCGCTCGTGTCTCATATAGGAACCTAAGGACAGGTTTGCCCCACACTGATCCGCTGCACACAGATTCGGAAAGGAGCTTATGGTGCAAAGTAAGATGGCACAGACATATTTTCCTACTTCCTATACCCTGACCTAATTTTAACCGACAAAGAATATAATGACATAATATTGTCTACGGCTGCCGTGGAAATTCTTGAAATAAAAAAAACTATTAAAATTTGCAATTATTGCAATGACATTTTGCATATTTTTTCCGTCTGAATCGTAACATGTATTTTAAATACTGATATAAGTTAAGTTTAGGCCTAAGGTATAATTTGTATTTTTGAATAAATATAACTACTTACTACATTAAATCTAAGAAAGACCCTTGAGGCATTGTACCAAGGATGCTGACGGCATTCCCTCTTTATATCGCAATGCTCATAACGTTGTGCGAGGAAACCGCCAGTTCTTCGGTCATCCAGTTACGTTAACCAGACGCTAGCAGCGTCTGACTGTCATTTCTGTAACAAAATTTTGCATATTTCACTGATCGTCAGTATTTTGTCGTTAAAATTGTACAATTGTTTATTGGATTTAATTTAACGAAATACGACTTGTTTAATAATAGCATATATACTGGTACATAATTTATTGTCAGAAAAACTAAATACGTAGAAAACTAAAAATGATTAATTAAAACTAACAATAAAATTCAACTAAAACTAACATAACTTATTTTAGTAACGAAAGTTGGAAAGAATGAAAGATAAGGATGTGCCATGGACCACTGCGACCAGAATTATAATTCCGTGTAAGCTTACTCTAGTCTAATAATATCGCAAAATACTCCTCGCTCAAAAAACAAATGAGGTTTCACACGACGCTATAATTATGCGAGATCTATTTGTCACAGATATCTGTGTAAGGCGCAAACAAATTTCACGCAAAGAGGAATTCGTTTAGGTCGCTTAAGAATTTAAAATTTCTTTTTTACGACTTTTTAAGCGCACTTGCTTTTGAAGTAGGGTCTAGCACGTGCCTTACGAGTCTTATTATAGTTCAGTGTAAAAGTTAGATTGACGGCATTAAAAAGTTTTTTTATATCTCTAGAATGCACTTACAGCTTCTACTTTGGCATTGTAAAAGACTACTCAAACACTTTTCATTCTCGTTAGTAAATAATGTATATGACCTTTTGATTAATTTTCTATATTATACGAACGCTAAGCCCGCCTCTACGCTACGCTAGCTCGAATAAGCAACTTTTTTTTCTTTCTCTTAGTACTAGTATTATAATAGGTGAAAAACTTAACTGAAGGACAATGTCTATAAAGTTGTGCAGAGAATATTATGGAGCTAACGTCAACATTTGAATGTAGAACGCCGACATGCGTACACACATGTTACTACTACACAGGCCAGGTGTTTTAGCTAAGTTTTTCACTCATGCATGCATATTTAAACATACCCCATCACTACGTATCCACGTGACTACGCGCCAACCTTGAAACACCCTGCTTTTCAACCTTTCCACCCGCTAGCCTAGTACATTCTAGATTCCATTAAAACTCAATAGTCATTAAACCATGGCGGGTGCTGTCTCTGTGCGAGTCCCAGACACGGACAGGGGCAAAATCCGCTTTGCGTAGCCATTACATTTCATTAAATTGTCAGGGACTTGCGCGTTGGCTCGATCCGGCTCCGCATACGCCTCCCAAACGTCCGCAACAGCTTCCATATACGGAAAAGATAAATAAAAAAGTACTAGTAGATATTAAACGCCACTTTTCTACTTAAAAAACTGTAAAATTATGATCATAAGTTGTTCTTAATGTTCCTTATCACAGCAAGTAACATTGAAGTATACACAGCAATCATCTAGGCTAAACTTGGAAGAATTTTTAAACTCGACTAGTCCTCAAATTAGATAATTTCATCAACTGCGGCCTCGATCCGTAAAGGGAGCTGGAATTAAATGGTAACTAGCTGAGCAACAAATTAACTGACGCAAGGGGACGCCATACCTAATGCAATTCTAGCTCTTTGCTAGGGTTGTCGCTGCGGGATTATAAAGTCTAAGAAGATACGGAGCCTAGGAAGTTAGACATTAAAAATCGAAAAAGATATCTGTTATCTTGTTCTAACCCAATTCAACAAAACCCACGGCTGACGCCCTGACCAATAATCTATTTCAATTTATATTTAATTAGTGTTGCTACTAAAAAATCAAATCAAAATAATAAAATAAAGTAATTTGATTTTGCATTGTCACATTCTTACGAAAATTTATTTTATCAGCTTAAGAATAGATTGATACATATAAGTAAATAAATGCATAGTATTCGATATCCTTACACAAAACGACCTAGTTCTACAGTAAGTTCAAATAGAATTTCGTTGTAAATACTAAACGACGATATATACGCAGACGATAGATATAATAAAGGTTTAATTACATATCAAACGTACTAATATTAAAACGCACAAATAAATTCTTTTGCTAAAATTCATACCTGACCGGCCCTTATAATTTGTAATCATTACAATTTTATTCCAACCGACTACACTACGAAATTAAACTCTTTAGTGCTAAAACCTATGACGCAATCTGTAATTTAAAAACCAGCAAAGATTATGTCGAACGATGCTCAATATAAAGTTCCGTAGTGTTCCGTAGTTCCCATTCCGGTAATGAGGACGGGAACCGAAAAGGGGGTCAAAAAAGGACGGAGCAAATGATATATTTGAAATTGATATACGTTTTAAGTCCCGTTAATTATCATTCTTAATTGCAGTTTAAACTAAAAGTTATCATCATTTTTGAGGTCGCCGCCATCGAAATCGATAAGGAGAACATGATGATGATGATAATGATGATGATGAGTTGAATTATATGGGTTCCTGTCAAGTACGAAACTTGTAAAAGAACACGCAAATGAGTTGTTAAGCAATCATCATCTGACTAATTCTTTAAGCTTAATCACATTGCTAGTATTTAGTCATACGACGACTTTATAACACTCAAATGAGTTGTTAGGCAATCATCATCTGACTATAAATTCTTAAGCTTAATCACATTGCTAGTATTTAGTCATAAAAATACAAATTCAGGAATTCTTAACTTATTAATCTTATCATATTAACTATTTTTCCTAAATAGTAGATAAATATTAAATGTTTACTTTGTATAATTTGTGACAACCCTACACGCGCAGTCCGTCTCTCGGAACTACGATGTCCCATTTCAGTCAGTCCTCTTTTTAGATAAGGCTGAATATTTTTCGGATTAGAATTAAATTGTACATATTTTTATTTTCAACGCCAGTTTAATTTATGGTTAGGTAAATTTAAAACTTCATTCATTTCATACCTAGTTCACCTACTTAATAAAAAGTAGTAAATAACTTCATTTGACAAGATATAAAATTATATTTATTTCAATTATAAGTTTTACTTTACATAATTGTATAACAGATAATCGTAGACATTTTATTTTTTAAATGTAATAAAACATCAATGTAGGAGTACATTATTAACACACTTATAGTCCTAGATTTAAAGTTCAATTTTTCTTGGCAAATCCAAAGTGCAGCCCTAAATGCATGCATGTTGAAATGAATTTTTAATCCGAATAATCCTATGTTTTGAGGATTCCCGCCAGTTTTTGTTACAAAAAGTGGTAAGCCGATCCGCATTTCGCTGCAACGTACTTTTCGTACGTATCTGTTAGAAGGAATAATCGCGAGATATTTTATTATTGAAGTAAAATATGCAGTGATGTTTACTTCCATCGCCTGTGAACCCTGAGTAATACGATCGGCGTAACGAAAAAGAAAACAAATTATTCACTTTAACACCTTTGCTGCGGGACTTAGTTAACATCGCATTTAACCATACTTGTGTAGGGGTCGATCGACCCAATGACGCACTGAAGGTGTTAACCTTGACACATATTAAGTAACACTTAAAAACTAAGGGCTAGCTAGCACTAGAACGTCTATAAGTTTTTGTATATTGATAAAGATGTAAATTTCAATTATAATCTTTAAAATTACTAAAACTAAATCTAACTTAAAAAATAAAATATTAACTCAACTATTTACAAATAAAAAACTGGCTCCAACTCGGAGCCTGACGGAAGGGTTCCCAGAAGGCTGGCGGAGTTGCCACGCTGAATGGCCACCGGTAGCGTCTTTTAGACTTTTACTCACCTGCCTAAAATATCGTGTGCTCCGGGTCCCCAGGGTCCAAGGATATTATAAGTTATATTTATTATTTTATTTTTATATATATCCGCATACGCCTCCCAAATGTCCGGAACACCATTGTTCCGTGTACGAGAAAGACATATAAATAAAAATTAACAAATTCAGAAGGCGGCCATTTCTGGGCACGGGGCGCATAGCTCGGTGGTTCCTCTCTCTGCAGCCCTAATGTTTTTTTTTTAATGTTTTGAGTGTATTTAAAACCTGTCCTGAACTAAAACACTTATCTGTTTCTACTCTGAATCAGTGAAACTCCAATAGATGAAACTTGTCAGACCTAATCGTATAAATGAAAAATGACAATGAAATATCCCAACCCAATTTATAGAGACTTTGACAGTCTTGACACACATCGACTTTATAGTATTAGCACCATATTATGGTTGCCACTTTATAATGTCGCTTGTTTTGGGCTGACAGTCGTGAACAACTATATAGAGTAACGGGCTACATAAATGGTGCCTCAACCCTTCTGACATTTTGCCAGTGACTTCGGAATAGATGACACCCGACACTGAAACTTTGACACCTGTGCCGAGTCCCAACATTTATTTCAAACATGCGATATCGATAATCGCATTACTTTTCGCGGTAGGTACTGATAACTTTATGAAAGGAGTATTAATAATCCTAGTTTGTTATTTAACTATTTGACTGTTTCTTCTTCCTATGTTGGTATGAAGTGATATTGTTACCCTTTCCCGTTTTATTTACACTTTGAGACCAAACCTCAGTCGTGACACTGTGTAGTGCATAAACAATCTAATACAATGTGAAAAAGCCAGTTTCATTTGCATTCTTAAAGTAATCGGTTTACCACCAGCATCTCGGTTCAAACGGATTGGTAGAAAATTTAAATAAGACACCTTAAAGCGATGCATCCGCGCCGGCAACGCTGGCGTATGAGGGATTTCCTACGTTTCACACAGCCTATGACAAAATGGCGTACAATGGTTGAGCATTGTTTGGCAGTTAAGACTTTTTGTAAATGGGGAGCGTATACAGCCACTTACGGCCCGCCTTGAGCATAAAACGGGAATCTTCAGAAGAATACGGGCTGAGGAATGTTTGTGGAGCCATTTGTGCGGTCTAAACATGCTGCGTGGATTAATGTGAACTAGTTAAAACTTGTTTTTAATGGACGGTTTATATTTGAACTTATTAACGAAAAATGGCATTGAACGTAGAGGCTTGTGTAAATATAAAATCTAAATACATATACTACAGGCATTATTACACAAATTGACTAAGCACCGTAAGCTCAAGAAGGCTTGTGTTGTGGGTACTCGGTCAACCATATACAAAGTGTTCAAATACATAGAAAATTATCCCATCACTAAAGACCTGTGCTTATCATATAAATAAAACGATTTTTCTGAATTAATCCCATGGACAAAAGACATTTAAAATCATTAGGAAAAAATAACATTACAATAGTAATAGTAGTAATAACGATAGGGTACCTTCTCCTCCCGCGGATGTCGTAAGAGGCGACAAAGGGAGAATACTGACGAATGTCCGTCGAATCGCCTGCCAAGCGTAGCGACTATTGCAACTACCCCCCAAGATGAGTCATTTGGGGGAGACCATTGTTCAGCAGTGGACGATTTACGGCAGAATTGATGATAATAATGATGATGAGTAATGTAATCACAAATAATAGATTAAATGCCCTCCTAGCCCTGAACCGCGAACGTCGAAGTTCGTATACTTCGGGCATTTTTTTCTTTTACTCCAATTAAGGCGTCATGAGAGTGACAGAGACAATCGTCCGAAATTTACGTATTTAGTTTTTTGCGATAGAACCGCTAACCTACTCGTTAGTCGCTCTGCCTCCATTCTCTACAAGCAGAATCCATATGTAGGTCAATGCAACGCTTCCATAAAGCACAATCAGGACTTTCCTAGGTCAGATGCGGGATGGTAAATATTTAGGAATATGGAGTATAGGATAGTGAAATAGGATTTGAAGCGTGTTTGTCCATGTTTCAATTATTGTCTTTTTTACAGGAATTCTCTTGAAAGTAACTAATGTGTTTTTAACACATTCGTTGCCACCCCCTCCAAAAATGTATGGAAATGAACGCACATGTGCGTTGGTGGCAGTGAATGCGTTAAGTTTTAGGTAATGTCAGATGACATTGGCTACGTATTTCCCCCAGAGTTAGAGGCGTGTTATTATGCTAAGATTGTTTGTCGGTAATATTTTACCTTGATGATAGGCATTGTGAGTTTGGAATTTATTGACGTAAAATCGCATTAGACTGATCAACGCTTCAACTAAATATGTAAGGGTAAATCAGTGCATTGATTACCTACGAGACATGCTGCCCCTACTATAGGAACTTGTACAACCACAAAGGTAATTTTCTCTGTAGTACCTACATAATTGATTTTTTATGACAAAGGTGGCAAACGAGCAGACGGATTGCCTGATGGGACCAGGGGAGTCATAAGTGCGTTGCCGCCCTTCAAAGGGGGTTGGAGCTCTGGGAACCTTACTCACCATCAGGAAGACAACACTATATACCTGAAAGGTAGCAGTGCTGTTATGGCTGTGGTCTTCTGTAAGGAGGAGGTACTTCCCCAGTCGGGCTTCTCCAGACTCAAGCGTGATGGTACTTCGCTGTGCCCTACCTCTTATTGTTGGACGTAATTTAAGGACATACCCGGGTCCAAAAATTGTAACCAAGATTTATGATAAAATTGTAAACCGACTTTTGTGAGATTTGATTTAATTTCGACTTTTTTGTTATTCTTGACTATTGAAGTCAGCATTAGTAATTCCTTTTCCTCGTCTTGCCCCAAATAGCTTAACGGTAAAAGCACCCATTGTGACTTAAGTGCATGTTTACTGTAGTGTCCTGAGCAGAAAGATCGTAACCCCTGATGTATTTTACTGCCGCACCTAACACGTCTTTTTACTTTTAAATTTGAAGTGTAAACAACGAGATGTCTTCACAACGAGCCTTTCTGCATTGTCAAGGGGTTTGCTACCACATGAGATCGTTACTTTGGACAAATTTCATTCAAATTTCTGACAAATTTCATACTATACTGTGTGGAAGTCTAATACGGGCAAAGAATTAAACCAGACATAGGATTTACCAGTATAATCATTAACCAAAAGGTTTTTCTTTAATTATACCTATTGTAATTAAATTTTGAGAAATTTCTGAGCAATAATGTACTGCGAACATTACGCGATATTATTGGAAGTGTAACGCTGGCCATCTGCAAATAGGTAATTTAAAATTGTAATAGGCTAGTGTTCTGTGTTGTAACATCTGTCTAGATTTTTAATGTAAAAACATGTCATGTTAATTTTATAATGATATTAAAATATTTACATTTAATAAAACCCACTGCTGTTATTCTACTGTACTTCCATTAGATATAAGCTTTTGAAACTAACTGTCAACGAGTGTTTAACTCGAGTGTGTTGCATTACATTGCGGGACGAATTTTTTTGTATGGATTAAATTTTAATTGCACTTCTAAGTAAAAGTTTACTAAATATATTTCTTATATCCTATTCTACCCTCCGTTAAGAGATTTCCACACTGTATTTAATAGAAAATTACTAATTATTTATACCATCTTTCAGTATAACCACATCGTGTTTATAGTCAGGGCCTAACTAATTTTAAGCCAGACATTTTTTATTACCAGAGAATTCTCTCTTAATGGCGAATTCTGACTTATTATACACTAGCTGTGCCCCCGGTGTTACCCGCGGTTTATTAAGGAAAAAACGTAGCCTATGTGTTAATCCAGGGTGTCAGCTAATTCCATACCAAATTTTATTAAAGTCGCTCCAGCCGTTTAGAAGTAACAAACACTCACAAACTCTCGCCTTTATAATATAAGTGTCGATAGTGTAGATAATATTGCTTCCAAACTTTTATGAAACTAATATTTTAATGATTACTTCGTACCTTTGGATGACCGTTAATTATACAGCTCAAAAAACTTACCTTAAACCAGAGACCGGAAAACCCCTTCATTTGATTAATCATATCGATAGGGTAGCCCTATAGAAGTCTTACCGTAACGTGGTTAGCCTATAATAGGGTTACCTTATCGATATGGAAACCATTATGGATAGGCTTACCCAGGTTTCACATGGTTACCGAGTCGGATGGGGTAAAAATTGTTTTAATGTTTAGCGCTTACCATTTCATAGGGTTACCCTATGGGCGTCTCTTTTCCACGTAGGCATATAGTTTTAGAGTTTAAAATCGCTTAAACACATTTGAAAAACACTTGATAGGGTAACCTATCATTGAGGGTTTTTAAATTAGGTAAACGCTTGCTCAAACTAAGTCTATTAAACTGGTTAGCCTATCATCCGGGTAAGTCAATGATACGCTTACCAAACTGATAGGGTATTTAAAAACAACCCTATCAAAAACACAGGGTACCCCTTCTTTGGTAACCGGTTCCGGTCTCGGCCCTAAACCAAGTGTTTTCAAAATTCCTTCCTCCTTGAACATTCTCTTTGAATCGATACTTTCATTTTTAGATTAGTGAACGATATGATACAACCTAGAACAAGTCAAACAAGTTTATTAAACATTAAGGTTTGCGTTGGTTCTCTTTCAAGGTTGACCCTCACCCCGAGCGATGTCGAGATCCGGCTTTGGGTACCACTCAGGGGGGTAATGGGTACAGAACTTATTAATATTTTTGAAATTAGTTAGAACCACACATTCGTTAAAAAATTATCCATAGAACGTTGTACTTAAATAAATCTCTTTAGAGAAAATTACAGCACGAATATTAATATTGTCATTGAATTTCATCGCCATCAAAACGTGGTCTCCGACTTTACTGACATTCTGGTTATTTGCAACACAAATTGTTTTGGGGCTCAATTCAGAAATTAAAATCTAATGTGATAATACAAAATCAAGCAAAGTTAAAGCGTTTACAGGTACCTACAATTTTAATAGTGTACATTTTTACATTTCATTTGAAATTATACCGAATATCTTTCTTAGTAAAAGTTCTATATCATTTAACATACCTATACAAAGCAAAACTAATACAAGGCTTTTATAGTGCTAAACATTATATAATTAAGTTTGTCCAGCCTTATCAGAGTTATCAGTGGTATTTTTAAAGATTCTTTAGTGTAAGTTTCAAAAATATTGTATCATATTGTATATTGTATCATAAGATTCTGTAGCCAAGAAGAAGTTAAATCCTGTATTTATAATGCAATGCTCTTAGCGTACGACTTGCGGAGGTCACAGGTTCAAACCCCGGCTCTTACCAGTGAATTATAGGAACTTTTTACAAAATATCCTTTGATATTTACCACTTTTAACAGTCGCCGGACGTCTGCCTAATTAAATGAGGCAGACGTCCGGTTTTTTATCCAATAGCCCAGTAGCTAGTCCATCCTTTCCACCCAATAGCCTGGTACATTCTAGATTCCATTAAAACTCAATAGTCCTTACACCATGGCGGGTGTTGTCTCTGTGCGCTTAGTGCACCCCTTACATTTCATAAAATTGTCGAATGGGCCTCTGAGCGTTGGCTCGATCTGGCTCCGCGTACGCCTCCCAAATGTCCGGAACACCATTGTTCCGTGTACAGAAGAGAAATTAAAAATCAAATATCACATTAAAAAATTACAATACATTACTAAATAATTAATACCTAATATGCCGGGACATTGCGACGATGATGACTTTACTAATAAATTTTCAATGTTATTTCGATATGTGAAAAACGCATTCGAGAGTAAAGTCCTTAGTGATACATTAAAATGTAAATCTGTTTATAGTTATGCAACGTACAATGCTATGCAAATAAATTTGCTATGTCTTAAGCATGTCGCATATTTGATTAAGAAAATAAGCTTAAAATACCTAAAATGTGCAAGTATAATTTGCCGTGTGATGCCGGCTGACTAGAATAGCACCACCCAGATCTTCTCCCGCCGTAAGAGGCGACAAAGGGAAAAATCCTACGGACGGGCAGCACTTTGCACTCTTGTGAATAAAATGGAACTTTGCTATCTGTTTTTGAAGAATAAAGCAGTTCTTTCCGAGCTTGGGAGGTGAAAACAAATAATCTTGGCTTATATGCCGCTAATATTACAATTACAAGAAAATATCCATTGAGCAAGTTATGCGGCCTGCTTTTCCTTTGAGACCCGCAGAACAAAGAGCTCAGAAATTAAAATGGATCTCTAAGGAATAAAACGAGAATACATACAATTATTTTGTAATTAATTGTGTACAAATTAGAAGCAGTTAGCAAATAAGGCCAAAATGTAAACCGCACGTCTCTCTTAGAGTTTCTTTTTAAAATTACAAAAGCTGGAAAACGAGCAGACGGATTGCCTGATGGTAAGCAATTACCGTCACCAATGGGCAACACCAGTCACAGGCGCGTTGCCGGCCTTTATGGGGGGTTGGAGCTCTAGGAACCTTACCTTACCTTTTTGTGTTCTTCATCATGTTACATTATTATTAATAAAATAGTCTAAATCGGCAAATATCCATTGAGCAAGTGCGGCCTGCTTTTCCTTTGAGACCCGCAGAACAAAGAGCTCAGAAATTAAAATGGACCTCTAAGGAATAATAAGGAACACAACACTACATATCTCAAAGCTAGCAGTGTTTATTATAGCTGTGGTCTTCTGTAAGGAAGAGGTACTTCCCCAGTTGGGCTGCTCCAGACTCAAGCATGATGAAGTACGAGTAATAACATCAACATTTGCAGAAATTGCGAAACATCTGGTTGACGTAACTGGTGACCGAAGAGCTGGCGGCTTCCTCGAACAACGTAGCATTGCGATACAACGAGGAAATGCCGCCAGCATCCTTGATACAATGCTGAAGGGCCTTTTTACATTTAATGTAGTAAATAGTTAAGTACTCGTAATATTGTAATTATTGTTAATAAACAATTTGATTGATGTAATAACATAAATAATGTGCTTTGTGGCATTTTTTTCTTTGCTCCTTAATTGAGCCAGGGGTCTGAAAACTACAAACTTTCTACCCTCTTTTTAACCCCTTAATGGAATTTCCAAAAATCCCTTCTTAATGGGTTTACTAAATATTAGTGTACATATCGTTTCGTTTGTCAATTTTTCCGCGCACACTTATGTCTTAATTATGAGTATCTACCAGTGGCGGCGCATCTATAGAACCCGATTCCCGACGGCTTGACTAATTTTAATATACTTGACCGATTTACCATTAGCTCCTACAGGAAAGGAAAGCCATAATGGCTATGGTTTACTTAAGGAAAATACAAACCCACTTATTATCATGCTATATTGTTACACAAAGGAACAGAGTAGAGGATTACTTTATCGTGAACTGTAACCAAATTTTGAGGGCGTTTAAAAGCGTTTGCATACATTCCCATAAAATTTGCTTCCCAGCAACGTGGCCAACGCGATATAAATTTACCGACAAACTGTCAAACTTTTAACATCAACCATAGTAACCTCTTCTAGACAACCTAACATCAGTACTCTTACCATGAGTTGTGACATTGAGGTTTTCGATAACGAGTATCGAGTTTACTATCTGCGCATCTCGTTCGCACTAAAATAGTACAAGCGAGATGCACAGATGGTTAACTCGATACTCGTTATCGAAAACCTCAATGTCACAACTCATGGTAAGGGTACAGAGCCCAAAGGCTCTAGTGTAAGTTTCTTTTGTCGTAAAAAAACGTTTACAAACGCTTAAGTGATAAATTGATAATGTTATTTATATGGGAACAAAACGTCACCATCGCGTTAGAGTTACCCATAATAAATAATAAATAAATAAATGTTTCGGGACAATATTACAAAAATCGACCTAGTCCTACGGTAAGCTCAGTAAGGCTTGTGTTGTAGGTACTAGACGGCGATATATATAATAGATACATACATATAAATATTGAAATACTTAGAAAACACCCATGACTCAGGAACAAATATAATTGCTCATCACACAAATGCCCCGACTGGGTTTCGAACCCAGGACCACCCATATAAATAATATTATCGCTTACGCATTCGAGACGTTATTTTACGTCAAAAGAAATTTATTTACACTAGAGCTTACCGCAGATTGTAATATGTACTTCTGAGCTAACCAATAGACCAATAACCCCGAAATATTGCCTCGTACTTCCCAGAGTTTCAAACGGCCCATACAATAACCGTTTCATACAAAATAAATACATATAAATAAACAAAACGGAACGTGGTTAGTCTCGCATCACAAGTATCAGGCGCAACCTGCGCTTTATTTTACGGCAATTTATTTCTAGTGCATTGCAGCTCAGAGGAATTGCATTAGGCAAATACGTTCTATAGCGATCGCGTGGCATATTCTCGGATACGTTTAAATCCTCTACGATAAAGGTTTGCGATCAATGTATGTTGTGGGGCAGATTGGTTTGAGGTATCGTCATATTTTATAGTTTTTTTTAACTCGTTTGGGGAGCCCTTGAGCTTACAAGACAAACGCACATAAAAATGTTTTGAACTGGATACTGCGTTTAAGCCGCGACAGATGGTGCTAGTGTTTGTCTTTTTTTTTATGACATAGGCGGCAAACGAGCAGACGGATTGCCTGATGGTAAGCAATTACCGTCGCCCATGGGCACCCGCAACACCAGAGGAGTCACATGCGCGTTGCCGGCCTTTAAGGGGGGTTGGAGCTCTGGGAACCTTACTCACCATCAGGAACACAACACTACATACCTGAAAGGTAGCAGTGCTATTATGGCTGTGCTCTTCTGTAAGGAGGAGGTACTTCCCCAGTCGGGCTGCTCCAGACTCAAGCGTGAAGGTCATCGCTGTGCCCTACCTCTCATAAAATTGTCTAAGTTATGGCAACAATATAACGCGTTAATAATTGAATAATATTATGTAGTAATTTCAATATGTTGTATAATATAATGTACTAATTTCGTAATTGATTAGTACATTTTATTATATGAAATGGAAATAAAACCTAAACTAATTAGCCCAAAAATCTATAATAATGTAGATTATGCTGAGTAACCTATGTAACTTGCTTATTTTCCTCGAAATATACAGTTTAAATTTTAATGTTTTTTTTAGCATAATAATTGGCAATTCAGATGTTCTATGCTATATTTTGAAGCTTGGTCCTCAACAAACTTTTCCCACATAATTTACGCGTACCCGTAATATAAAATATAGTCATCGAAGTTTACGAAATTATATCAAATACTTATTTGTTGTAGAAAGTAAAGTGTTTAACTTTTCGTGCCATTGAGATCCAAGCTAGGGGAAGATTCCTAAATTAAACTAGCATAACGAGTGATTCAAGGAATGGAATCTTGAGCGTTGGGAGTATTCCAAGGTACAAGAAGGACACACACTTTGCTGCGAAGTTAAATACAATTTTTTTACATAAATAAAAAAAAAATCAAACATTTAAAAAATTTGCAAAGTTATTGGTATCCATCATTTACCATTCAAAAGCATTCAATAAAAGAACATCGAATATCAAAAAACACTCTGTTAGTAATAAAAAAATTGTATGTAATTACTTTGCACTTTTGTGAATAAATTAGAACTTTGCTATCAGTTTTTAAACAGCAAAACAGTCCTTTCCAAGCTATATATCTATTTATCTATCAGCCACGGACGTCTACTACTGGACAGGCTTATGTCCATAGACCGCCATCGGAATATCTACATAGAAATATAGGTGAAACTTAGCTAAAGCACCTATGTAGTAGTAGCATGTGTGTACACGCATGTCAGCGTTCTATATTCAAATTTTGACATAAGGTTCATTCATTCTCTGCACAACTACATAGACATGGTCCTTCAGTTAAGTTTTTCACATATACAAGTTTGATATCTATAAGCAACAATAATCCTGAAAGCTTATCAAAGGTATCAAGAGCTTAAGGAAATACGAGTTAATATTACCGGCTTATATCCGATGTTAAACAGTTTATAGGATTGTATGGAGGCCGCGTGCCTAACGCCATCTGTTTAGGATCTTCGTTACAATTAAAGATAATACTTGTGTGTATAATGCAAGCAATAATAATACGTTATAATTAATTTTTGTGTGGAGAATTAGGCATTTCCCGTATTTTCCATACAAAATGTGCCGGTTTGATATTTTTTTCGCCATTCTGAAATAGGTCATAAATCAAAATTAGGGCTGAAAATACTACATTGTTATAGGCAATTCCGATATTCGCGAATTTTGTATTTATTATACATAAAAAACAATATATGGTATACCCGAAGTATCAGCCGTGTGGTAGGGGCTGACTAGAATAGCACCACCCATCTCCTCACGGGTGTAGTAAGATTCTACAAAGGAAAAATCAACGGATGGGCAGTAGCGACAGTCGAAACTCAATCTACAGGTACTCCGGTCGCCAGCCCGCCTATCAAGCGTGGCAACTATAGCAACTACCGCCCAAGATGACACGAGTCATATTTGGGAGAGGTCTATGTCCAGCTACGGCTGAAATGTTGAATGCATGCATGATGGTAAAATAATTACTTTTTGCCAAAATTCTGTCACGATATACGAATGACACTTTCGTAAATCATGAGATCGAACCAGAGATCCGAGTAACGACAATCAGCTACCCGCACAGCCGCAGGCAGCCATCTTGTTCCACAAAAGTAGTAACGCCCCTTGTAAGAGTATTTTAAATATCATTGTTGAGGTTGTATATTGTTTTTAAGTATTTATTATATGTTTCGATTTTTAACTTATTTTGTCATGTTTGATTTTTGTATGTCAATTTATTAGTTTGTTTTTCAATAAGTATATTTTCGTTGCTCCAAGCTGTTGGTGTGTTATTTACAATAACCCCGTGTCCTTTTTAATCATATTGCAGTTATGACGTTTAGAAGTTTGAACTAGTTCCCCTCATGGTGCCATGGATATATCCACACTATATAGTTAGTTTTATAAAAAACTCTAGTCTATATAAATAAAATAAAAGACCAGAAAAGTTGTGTCACGTATTTTATTGAATCTAGACTCGGGCTGCAGGCACGTGGGAAAATAAAGCGCATCTGCTAGTTTTATTTCATTTTTAACGACTTTTAAAATGAAATCTTAGTTGGTTCTTTGAAGTTACATTCCTGGTTTTATAATAGCTATAGGTACCTGAGGAGAAAAAAACGACATTTTGTCGTACTACAATCAAAATTATTAAAAATAGTACTTGTGCTCTCTCGCTGTCAATAACTGGTGGCTTTTTTATTATTAAGGATGAATTAACCTTTAACTGACGTTGTAACACATGGCATATCTCACTTTTTACTAAATTGTAACAAGTAACTGTCATGAGATTAAGTTAGAATAATAGTACATTACTACAGAGGCCGGGAAATAAGGGTTTGCCGGCCGAGTATATGTAGACCAATCTCCAAGATGCTGTGTCACAAATTATAAGGAACATAATGTCAACATTGTAGTGCATGTTTGAGAAAAATATATAAATCCAATACTTAAAAAAAACGTTTTCTTATTTCAAAGGGCCTATTCTCAAAACCGGAGATAGATTTTTTAATCTGGCAAAATGTCCTGACGGCCATGTTGTTTTTTTTTTCAAGTACCACGTACCATGCAAATTCTCCACATACTTGAAGCGTCAAATAAATAAATAAAATAATCCCGATGACGTTGTCCGAACGCCTTGATTGCCATCTCACTAAATATTGGGTTGAGGTGTTGACAGCCCTTACCATGAGTTGTGACTTTCGAGGATTCGATAACGAGTATCGAATTTACTATCTGTGCATACATGTACAACTACACTTACATATCATGTACAAGCGAGATGCACAGATAGTAAACTCAATACTCGTTATCGAAAACATCAATGTTACAACTCATGGTACTAATTTAGTGCGAACGAGATGCACAGATAGTAAACTCGATACTCGTTAACAAAAACCTCAAAGTCACAACTCATGGTCAGGGTACTTGGTCGAGAAAAATAGGCCCTAATTACCCCTCGGTGCCTATGTATAAATTTTATTTGTTTATTTGGTACCTAGCATTAAGTAATTTTAACCCTACAGTGCATACTGTTCCACATATGGTACAACCATGATATTAGCGGAGTATGACGAAAATCGGGTAGGCAGCGACATCTGTTATACTTATAATAATTCCTTACAAACATAGCTTCTGCAAAAGTTCCGCGATTTGTCAGTAGGTAGCGGTAAATGATCGTGGCATCGAACGATCGAATAAATTTCGGTATGCTGTGCTAGAATACGATTTCAATGATTTCGGAATGCAATAACAAAATAATTTAAGAGTAAAATACTACGAAAAAATTATTGTTGTGACGTCAAAACTGTGCATAATTAAATGGTCAGATAATTTTTATAGTATTACTATATTTAGATAATGGTTTGATGTATTTTACAAACGTTCCCGATATGGTACACTATGCATTCACGTTCATATTGTTAATACAAACTAAGTATGGAACATTTACACTTATAGAGTCTTTATGGCGTTGGCATAAGTTTTAATTTCGCGTAAAGTGTTAGTATAGTTATTATGGTTTTGTAATAGTTTAGTACAGTAAAAGTTATGTTTTGTTTTTTGATTATAAGGAAGAAACCCTTACGAAATGTGCTGATATTTATCAATACTGCCTGGACGTTAAAATGCATGGAACTGGAACTGCATTCTTCGGCGGTCTCTCTCTTAAATTCGTAAATTCTTAAATATATTAGAAAAGCTCCGAAAAATACGCCAGAACGAAAAGAGAAGCGCTGTCATTAGATGAACAAATGTGTGCTACCAAGGTTTCGAATATTTTGAGGCAATAAGTATCTCCCAAATAAACCACATAAGTGGTTAGAGGGCAAATAAGCTTCTACTTTTGTACCGATGATCAAGGATTTTACTATAACTTTAATATATACATAGGAATTAAGCAAGGCCTGGAATTGAGAAATGTAAATAAATCTGATTTAGGGGCGAGCACCAACATAGTTATTCGGATTGCTGGGTGTATAACACGATTCCAGAATTGCATGATATAAGTACTTTGACAATTATTATACCAACAGATAATAATTATATTATACATATGATATAGTTAATAATTATTTGCATATACATATATTTGCATACTTGTGTATGAAATGTGATGTTCACACAACATTTTTAATATTTTTCTGACAAAATGAAGTTTGTGGTATAAGTTTTTATTGCCGACTGTACTTTTTCTTACACAGTCATCAACTTCTCATGGAGAGGATTCCAACGAGCTCAAACACCACGGCTTTATCTTGTGTATATAAGGAGTTGCTATGGCTACCTTCTAGTTCCAGCATCAGATCATACCCGTGTCACCATAATATTGCATTGTCAAAAAAAAAAACATATATAAGTATGCTAAATATCAGCTCAATCCGTTAAAAGTATCTGCTTTAAAATTTAGTCACAAGATTTCACCCCAACATACATAAACACATACAATACAAGTGAAATAAAAGCTTGTAAAAACCACTAAAGTGCCATATTTGTTTATTTTCATACTGTTTTAAATTGTACCTTACTGCATGGAGTTCCACATGTGGAATTCGAATAAAAAACCTTATTTCTCGGAAACCGCCTGTTGTATATTTTTTTTATTATTTTTCCCTAGAAGCTATCACCCATAGTTATCACATATAATTTTATATCCCATAAAAAAAAAGTCATGCATTGTAGGGTTAAGTTCATATGGATCACTTGGTCTGCAATAAACATTTTTTTTTTATAAATATGCCTGTTAAACAAGAGTTATTGAATAAGTTGAACCAAATAACACACAAAGAAATCAAAGGGTACATTTGGAGCATCCGATAATATGCGGTGTTATCACCAAAGCGATCTACTCAAGGCAACCTTTGGGAAAGTACACAATAGTTGAAACCCAATAGGCAGGCGAAGTGCGTCGAAGCGTGAACGCTCGCTCGTCTCAATATCTTTCCAAACAACCATAACAGTCTTTGTGATAGTAAGCCTTGCCTTGTATTAACCCATGTTATCCTGCCGTCACCCTTTTCATATTCCAACTGGCGTGATCTCACAAAGCCAATGCAAATAAAATTTACAAATGCCTTTACGACTTTTTTGTAAGCCCCGGTAAGCGTATTGAGTCAGAAAACGTATCCATAGGGTTTTCACCATTCGTTCTGTTTGTGCGCTCTGAGAATGCTTCGCTTGACAGAACTTTTGTTTGATGTCTTGTATGTAACGCGTCAGCAGTGAAGCATACTCAATTTACAAGGAGAGGAAAGTGCGTGTGATTTCCCAGTTTCTTAGAGATCCTTAGTCGAGGAATCAAGATAGCAACTATTACTGTTCTATCAGTCATATGGGTATCTTAAAACCGTATTAGGTGGACAGCCGTTTGCACAGAATTATGTATTTCTGTAGCAGATACTATAGTTATTTATTATACAAGGGAGCAAAGTTAGTGTTTACCCTCTCGTACCCCGAGACACGAACTAGCGAACGATTCTAAAATTGAACCATAAACATAGCCAATATTTCAAAAAGTGGAATATTGAGCGTTTAGAGCATTTCATAACACGAGAGGGAAACAATTTTTGCTGCCGAGTGAAACATAGAATATTTCACCTCACGACCGCGAAGAAAATACTAACTCAAATTAAGTTTACCTAAAAAATCATCATTTTATAAAAAATAGTATTTCCTAGCCGTTGCGGTAAAAAAATAATAATAATAATATCAACGCATGGCAGCTTGTGGCGAGCTGTAGTAGCGACTCCACGTACCTGAGCGCCCCTGGGGTGCCCTGTCGGACAGGTGGGACAGGTCCCCTGCCTCTGGCTTGCCTTCACCGGCCGTCCAGAGTGGGGTCGCGAGAGCTGCGTTCTCGAGGGTAGATGTGGAAACCTAAGTGGCGAGTTAGCTATATGTTTAAAGTCCAGTGACACCTCTCTATCCTTAGCCCTATGCACCGGTGTTGCCCTTGAGCCATCTTTGATGTCGCTTTTTGTGGGGGCCCATCTCGCATAGAGCGAGTCACCGTCTGCCGGAAATAAAATTGAATACCATTTTATTAGGCAGACGTCCGGTTTTTTATCCAATAACCCAGTAGCTAGTCCATGCTTTCCACCCAATAGCCTAGTACATTCTAGATTCCATTATAACTCAATAGTCCTTACACCATGGCGGGTGTTGTCTCTGTGCGCGTCCCATGATACGAACAGGGGCAACATCCGCTTAGTGTACCTCTTACATTTCATTAAATTGTCGAAAGTGCCTCTGCGCGTTGGCTCGATCTGGCTCCGCGTACGCCTCCCAAATGTCCGGAACACCATTGTTCCGTGTACGGAAGAGATATAGATAAACAATTTTCTGTTCAAGTGTCATGGCAAATACTGAATGGCAACCATTTTTTTTTTATTTAATTTTCCAAACATTTATGACACAAGTGTAATGTTCAAAATAAAACTTTCAATATCTTTATCCTTAGATAAACAAATTATTTTACGTCACACTGGGCAGTAAGAGAGATTTACCGCCCTAGGGCGCGACGGAAAATCACACTTTACACCCAGATGAAGACGTAAAACTATGTACCTACGCTCCACGGGCGGTAATAAGGAAGGCCTCAGATCGCTTGTTTACGGCCCAAATACCCGCAATCTGAGCCATTCTTCGTTTTACCGTCCTAGGTACGTAATATACTTTTGTGCACTAGTTTTTTTTCTACAAAATCGGCTGCATTTCGTTTTTAGGGTGCCGTACAAAAAAAACGGAAAACTTATTTCTTCTACGGACAAGCTTGCCAGTCTATAAAATAACTATGAATATACAACAGTTTAAAAAAAAATTAATGTCACCTACGGTACGGAACCCATAGTGTAGGGCCCTCCCTACACTATGGGTTCCGTACGCGTGGGGGTTCGACTGTTTCTCGGGTGCACAACGAGTTTGTACTTGAGCTTTTACCCCCAAACAAAGTTAAAGAGTTCATAATTACACACGTTGTAATTGTGATATTACTCTACCCCTATGTATCTCGGTATTACAGTTAGTAGAAGAAGTTACTAAGCGGGCTATATTCATAATGATCTTGACACGCTTTTATTCTCTTAACTATAAAGTCGTGTTAAGGTAATTTTGAACACTTCGGCCGTATAGCACAGTTAGCTCTGCTTCCAACTGCTGAGAGTCAAGTGTAGAAAGGGTCTAGGAGTATATAACACAAGATGAACCTATTTTAGTATTATATGACTATAATGTACAGTCAACCAATTTGATTTATGGGCCACTTCGTACCTTGTCACAGTGAAAATTTATATGAAAGACTTAAAAGATTTCTTATTAACGTAACTGTGACAAGTTACAAATAAAGCCCTTACTGGGATTTGAACCCAGGACATATACATGTATTCATGTATTCATGTAAATGTGTCAGGACCACTCTATCTCCTCCCGCGGGTGTCGTAAGAAGCGACAAAGGAAAAACTGACGGATGAGCAGCAGCATCCATCGAAACTGAATCAACAGCTACTGCGATCGGTAATCCGCCTAGCAAGCGTGACCGCTATGACAACTCCCCCAAAGATGATACAAGTCACACTTGGGGGTGGCCTATGTCCAGCAGTGAACGTTTTACGGCCGAAATTATGGGGATAATGATGTTTCAATCAGATGTATGCAATGCATCTGCATATTGATTGCGGTCTGCGGTATCAGAACGCAGGTGTTTAACGCTTAATCCTCATATTACTGCACTAGGATACTAAAATCCACTAAATTTCATTTCCATTAGCAAACATTATTGGTAATTGGTCCGAGTGGGATTGGAGTATACAAAACGTTCAGTTGAGTCATAATATATAACGGTTTTGTGTCAGACTCCCAAAAGCTGTGAAGCTAATTAACAGCGCCATGTGTTTTAGTAAATATCTATTGTCCCAGTTAAAAATTAAACCGGACCTGACGGAACTTAACCGTGATAAAACTAGTGGTATTTTTTTTTATGTCATAGGCGGCAAACGAGCAGACGGATTGCCTGGTGGTAAGCAACTACCGTCGCCCATGGGCACCCGCAACACCAGGGGAGTCACAAGCGCGTTGCCGGCCTTTAAGGGGGCTTGGAGCTCTGGGAACCTTACTCACCATCTGGAACACAGCACTACATACCCGAAAGGTAGCAGTGCTATTTTGGCTGTGGTCTTCTGTAAGGAGGAGGTACTTCCCCAGTTGGGCTGCTCCAGATTCAAGCGTGATGGTCATCGCTGTGCCCTACCTCTCATTGTTGGACGTAGTTTAAAGACATACCCGGGTCCAAAAAATAAACATAGCAAACGTACAGGGATTTTTGAGCCACTTAACTTAGTCGTGTACTCAGTACTGCATATCGGAAGTGCCATAGAAGACATTGGTAATTAATTACGCGGCTAAATTAAGAACATTGGCAAGTAGCTCAACAAACCCTGTACGGACGACTGTACAGTCGCCATCAATTATACCGGAGCTGTGGAGGTGGTCACATCTGAACAACGCCTCAATTGTCCAGGCGATAAAGCGCTTGTTCAGATATTTGTGACTACCTCCATAGCTTCGATATATCTCTTCATTTGTAACGTTCCGCCGCAAAAGGTACCTTATCAGGCTTACGCTATTGTTAACGACGCTTCAATACTAATGTGATACTTCGCAAACGAAAACGCCAACTGCCATAAGGTATTTTTTAAGGAATGACATATTTTAGTGAACATAAATATGCAAGGAGCGGAAAAGCCATAGCAAAAACTAGAGGTCGAACAAATGACCATTATTTCTATCGACTTATCGATATCACGGAATATTATCGCATTAGGTATTCATAATCAGCTTAAAAGATTATTCTGTAACATTTGACCTCTTTGATAAGCAACTTGCATCTCCATATTAAAGTAAAGCATGTCAACGTCACATATGTCATTTATGTCACTTAAGTTTTCATGCGTGATTTTCGTGCCGTGTTACTAAAATGGTTAATCCAAAAAGAAAAACCATTAACAAATGGATACAGAAAGATGCTGCTCTTAGTTACAAAGAAGATTCTTCCACAATATATTGCTCTAAATGTGACGTTCATTTACATCAAATATTTCTCGATAAGTCGATAAAACAGTTAGTGATTTATGCTATGACAAATTCCGCTCCTTGTTTATAAGACTTTATTTATTATCTACACAAAATTACCTTATCGATAGTCGATAGAAATAATAGTCATTTGTTCGACCTCTAGTTTTTGCTATGGCTTTTCCGCTCCTTGTAAATATGTCATGCATGCCAACGACTGGATCACGTGATTTATTTGCTTGCACATTTAAAAACCAATGTTCAGTTATTTTTGGATAACAACTAAGTTAGCCATACTGGTTCAATAGTCTCGTAACTCTTGCGTCCTTCTCACTCGTTATCTGTCTGTCCACACGAGCGAACAGCATTGTTCTACTGACTACAGCAAAAATGCACCAATAACATGTGAAACTGACATTGCCGGCACTGTTCACTAATTAATTATAAACCTTATTGCTAGTTCCATAAGGTCTATTGATGGTCAGTAGAAAGTTGTTGTTAGTACGTGCTTGATTCTTTTTGGTTTCGGATCGGTGTGACATAAGTCGAGCTAGATTGACGAATGATCATCCGGGCAGTGCACTCGTTTTGTTTGTTCTAGAAAAAATATAGTTTTATCTACGTACATATCATTAGTGCTCTAAAATACGTCCAGAAACCGTAGGCAATGACCAGCATTACCAACCATCAGAAATGAATTGAGATGTAATGTTAACATTAGGTACCTACTGAAAACCGTACGTTATGCGAAACGCCAATTCGTTACGTTTTTTAATATAAATCGAACGACATTTGAACTCGAGTGACAATAAAATAGGGAGTTCATTCGCTTGTCTATGGTTTAAAAAAATTTTTGACTGAGATACGAAATACGAAACGCCGTCATTCGAAGGTGTCATTTGTTTTGTTCGTTGACTTTTTAATGTTTACAAGTAGCACTAGTAATGATGCAGGTCATTTCCCTACGGTTCCTGAACCCATCTTAAAACACTTATGATATGTGTGTAGATAAAGCAGTGTATGCAACTATACATAATTAGGCATTATGCACAGATACATAAACTACTATTACGTACCTATATACATAATATACCAATATCCTCTAGCCGCCCGGAGACCTATAAAAAGGTATCTCATTGAATGGCATTTTGAATTTTAATTATGATAAATCATACCAACCAAACTATTTTGATGGCGGCTAGAGGATACAGCTACCCAGTAATTAATGTAAGTAAAATTAAACGTCTAAACAACAAACATCACGAGAAGATTAAAACATGGCCGCGTACTTCAAAGAAACATATTTGTTTTAGATTGCATACGTAACATTTATACTGCGTTCACAAATGAGTTTAGTAATGAGAAACTATAAAGGCTAGGTTAAGTTAGAACTGCGACTGTTACAGAACCAAATTACTTTTAGTAACTAGAAAGCCTGCCAGTAAAGCAAAAGCAAAAAATGGACATATTCATAACCAAATCGATGTTCGACGGCAATATGTCGCGTACCTTATGTCTTTCTAATTCATGTCTCGGCAATTAGCTTTTTATGG
The DNA here is from genome assembly GCA_022674325.2 of Grapholita molesta. Taxonomy (NCBI): domain Eukaryota; kingdom Metazoa; phylum Arthropoda; class Insecta; order Lepidoptera; family Tortricidae; genus Grapholita; species Grapholita molesta. The sequence continues at coordinate 5,128,146 of CP053138.2, forward strand.
CTCTGAAAGCGCCCTTTCTAAGTATATAACAAAGGTAGGTATGTAGGTAGGTATATAACAAAGGTAGGTACCATTGATATTCCGGGGAGTGTCACCGTCGATCGTCATCGTGATCCAGTGGCACTCCCCCTAACGGCAATGCGGACGTCGCCGCTGGGTTTTTTTTTTTTGGGTATTCTCCGCCCCTCCTCTTGGCTAGCAAGAGGAGCAGCGAGTTCAGTACCACCTCATTTATCGCGGTAGCTTCGAGCCACATCAAAGAAGGACTGCATACAAGTTCAGGGCAAAAGAGGCGTAAGTTAAAGTAAGGGATTGCAATTGATTGTGATTTATCTTTTAATACTACAAACGACAAATTAAGTCGACCTTAAGCTATGATGCCATATGCAGGTTTACATTGTCATGCTTATTAGCAATGGCGTCTAGGACCCAGGTTCCCAATGATTCCATCGACGAGTAGGGCGGTCTAAGGTTCATGGGAGTAATGGCGTCATTGGTGCACAATCATCATCATTTCAGCCGTTCTTATGGCTGGTGGATAATCATTTCAGCCATAAGAATGGCTGAAATGATGATCCACCTCTGAACATAAGCCTCCCTCCTGGACTTCCACAGGCGTTGGTTGGAAGCGACCTTTGAGAGGTCGTCTATCCATCTTGTGGATGGAAGCCCTATGAGGAGATCCGTAGACGAACTAAGGTAACCGACGTAGCCCACCGGGTTAGCAAGCTGGAGTGGCAATGGGCAGGCCACATTGCACGCAAAGCAGATGGCCGGTGGGGTCGATAAGTGTTCGAGTGACCACGGACTAGCAAGCGCAGCGTAGTCTACAATGCCATTAGAAAATATTAATGTAAGGAGTAAGACACCTCCACTTTGATACTCTTTATTAAACTGCACATTTATCTGAGTCTCTCCTCACATATTATAAACGGCAGTCCTCCCGAGGTACGTACAGTTGCAAACAAGTGAAAATTAACTTCGACAGGCTAGCCTGGGCCCTCGAACGTCGAAGTTCGTATATTTCGGGCATCTTTCTCTTTTACTTCAATTAAGACATCATGAGAGTGACAGAGACTATCTGCGTCGCTAGTCTGCTGCCTCACGCCCGGTAGATCATTATTTTTGTCTATCATTATGGGAGCGCGTTGCTTTTACCACCACGGCCCTAGCTTCGTTATCCCACTTTCCCTCTCGCAGTATTGACAAGAAAAGTACCAAAATATGTTTACCATACGTTAGCTTTACACATAACTTAATTAACTTAGAGCCCGGGCAGGTGCAATCGAAGGCGGTAAGTAAATACCGCAATGAATCACGGTAACAGTTTTCCGATAAGAGCCCTCGGCCGATAGAGTTGGAGCGTTTTATTGTGCCACTATTTTCACTGTATCGCGAGAGCTCGGGCGGAAACTGAGATAAAGTCTCGGTAATGTACAGTTGTTTACTTGGGTTGTGTGGATAGGGACACTGCGACGTACGGTATGAAACGTATGAATGCATGGTTTATATTCATAATTAATACGAGGGCAGTTTGATAATCTAAATCTGACTTAGTGAGTCCGTACGGACACCACACCTCATATTTCTCTGACCACTGATACGTCCACTAGTGATACTCTTACATCTTTGACGATCGCTGTCATAATTAAATTAAGAACAATGATTACCGTGAAACGGGGTGAGTAGAGAAAACTGACATTTAAACTTTTATGAAATTTTATTCTTACATTTTAACCAAACCTCATTTTATGAATCAGTGTTCCGGCCGTTTGCATTTTAGTTTTTTATTTTTATTTTAATCGGGGCATCTAACCTAACCTAACCTAACCTCATGTCCTAGTGGTGTGGGGAGAGATTTCTTACAAAGGTAATTTGGGATAATTTTTGGGTCGACACTTTTGGATGAGATTTATTTTCCAGTCAATCAATCGATATTTATATAAAACTACAATATACCTGGCACTATTATGTTATGATTTATTTTCAAATAAAATACATGCTAACCTACGCATGACAATAACTATTTACTAGATTAAATCGAAAAAAGACCCTTAGTACCTACCACGGATGCTGGCGGCATTTACTCGTTGCATCGCAATGCTGGTACTCTTCGGTCACCAGTTACGTCATCCGTAGAATTCCATTTTAGTCACAGGGGCGCAGCATCCATAAATGTTTCATATATCCACGAAATACAGTGTAAAGTCACAGTTCAAAATTTTAGAAGCCGGCAACACAGTGCGACACATACGAGAATTGCAAAAATATGACTACGATATTATTTTTCATTCGATGTCCTTTAGCTTCTTGTTTATCATCGAAACTATGTCATAGAGATTCGCTTCGCCTTTTATTATTTTACCACAATAATATAAACATCGCTAATAAAAACCCGACGGCTTGTCGCACCAACGTCTCTATACTCCGTGCACTGAACATACCGACCTGACTCTCTACAGTATGCCTTCGTAGGATATTTTAATTTTTCGGCCACATTGTCAGGAAGGATGGAAACAATCTCGAACAACGATGGTGACTGGCAAGATCGAGTCTAGAAGTCGCAGTCCAATAAGATGGTCAGACCAAGTCCGGTCATCATTAAACACGAATTTACACTATACACTCCACAAAGCAAAGAACAGGAACTGATGGTAGGACTTGATCAGATTAAAGGTCCTACGGGAGAATCACGACCCATGAATTTGGAAAGTGACGTGGAATAAAAACCGGAGTTAAATCGCACAGTTTCCAGACTCGCATTGACAGCAGAGAATACGAAACATATTACCCACCTAGAGCTGAAATATTTGCAACAAACTTGCACCAATTCGCACATTACCAGCACTGCAACGATCGACCCCAAAAAGGCATTCCGGACGATGTTCACGGTAATGAAATATTTTATTGCGCCCGCCGCTGCGAGACCTCCCCGGAATTTCAAGGGGACCTTACACAACATTGTACTCAGATTTTTAGTAATCCGCAAGTGTTAGAGACTTTTTTATGACGTTTTATTTTCGCGGCGGACGTGACGGTAGCACGTGGTTATGATTCTCGTGTTTTTGCGGATACCCCGGTTTTTGTTGCATTCGCTGTTATATTTCGAGCGAGTAAGTTCTTTAAAAGTTGGGCGTTGTGGTGTTGACATAAATTATGTCACATTTGTAGTAGATACAATTTAAACGTAGCCTTGAGATAGAGAGCAAAAATATCGAAATTTTCTACTTTGGTTAGATTGAGTTCCATGAGTTTCATCCATTATAAACTGGCTACAGACGTGTTCATAATTCCATCTCAGGTCGGATCCACGACTTATCTATGGACTGTCAAGGACAATACAGACATCACATCAGGAGCTTGCAAAATCCGTATGGATTTACCTGGCGGATGTGTCTAGAGAGTGTGAGTGTGTATGTGTAGAAAATACAACAAAATCTTGCAAAAAATGTTGACTGAGCTCTTGTTTCATTCAGCCATGATCTATGTGCTGAGTATTGTCAAGCAGGTCGTCAACCAATGAACCCCGCGATCGTGTTTTTCACTAGTTGTAAACACCATGGCGAGATATCTAGCTGACAAATCCACTAATAACAACTCCTCAATTTCATTTATTTTCTTCGTGTAAATATTCAATAAAATTAAGACGAAATAAAAGGGTGCCTTGTGTGCAACAGAAAGAATCATTTTGTGCTTTTGATAAATTGATTTGATTAATTTTGAATAAAAAATGACTAAATTCATCGTATTCCTTTTATTTCTGATACTATGTACGTTATTTAGCAAAACATAATCCTTATGATGAAGCTTTCCGAATTTTCGATAAAGCTACAGGGTAATTTTCTTTTCTCGTCTAGCTGGTTCGAATCACGGTTGAACCTTGTAACTATTTAACAATCTATTAATGCAGTTTAAATTGTTTTTTAAATTTAAATAATGCCTTTTTTCAGTAAAATGTTCCATTTACAATATTAGTACCATGAATATTAATAATATCACTCACTATCAGTATCCGATGTGACATAGCCGTGGGACACCCGGTAGGTATACAAAAGTGGACACCACCAGAGAACTAGCAGTGGTGTCGAGTGGTGGAATATACTGCGATCAACAGCTGCCCGCCGTGCGTGGCGATTATGGCAATAAACAATTGAACCCCGATGCCGTCTGTGCGGGAGGCTTATTTCCAGCAGTAGTAGTAGGCAGTATATACAAAAGCGAATAACTGCTAGAACAAAGCAATCAAAGCAAATGCCATCATATAGAGAAAGGTGTTTCACTGAGCTAGCGATTAGATAGTTTCCTGTTAGCGCTTACCTTTTGAACAGAGCAAGGCACGGCCGATTTATTTGTTTCAATGATTACTCAAAGCCAAGGTTGCCGGTATGCAACCATTCAAGTGCAAGCCTTATGTACCTACACAGAGAAATTCCGGGATTTCGGAATGTATACCCCAATGCGATTACTCACTGCATTCAACCCGTCGAAACATTGGTACCTTTAGGAAAGCCAGTGAACCAAGCGAAGCGGCGGCCGGCGGGTTCATTGAAGAATAAATACCGTAGATAACTGTATAGCTTGTACTCTCTGGTGTAGTTTTGGTAATAGTATATTCAGAGTATATCTTGATTATTTATTATTAGCCGTGTGATGCCGGCTGACTAGAATAGCACCACCCCATCTCCCGTGAGTGTCGTAAGAGGCGACAAAGGAAAAAATCCTACGGACGGGCAGCAGCGTCTGTCGAAACCCAATCTACAGCTACTGCGGTGACCAACCCGCCTGCCAACTTGGCACTTGATCATCTTGTTACATACAAGTTATATTTGTGGGAGGCCTATGTCCAGCAGTGGACTGCATACGGCTGAAATGTATGTATGCGTATATCTTGATTACGGAGTAAATTCTTCTTATATTTAGTATATCATCTCTCGAACGAACGTTAAAATGTAAAGTAGTTTAAATACAAAAGTTTCTGATCATAGATTAATCATAACTCATTTTAAACCGTCGAAAAAAAACGGAGGAGGTTCTCAATTCGACGCGTTTATATATATGTATATATATTTTATGACCACGCATAACATTTTACAGGGTAGTCCAATTTTGATAATTATTTTTTAATTGTTCCATTACTTAGTAATGGCATTCGTTTTCGGAAAACGCAACTTTTACATATAGAATATCCCCGGATAATTATAAACTCAAGCAACCGGATGAACCTTTCTTTAACTATTATAAAAAAAAAACATATTTTTTGTTGTATGGACGGAATAACGGACACGTAATAAAAAATAAATAAATTTTTAAGGACAGTCTAGTTTTCCGCTACATTCCATACAAAAAACCGACAAGTACCGGTTTGTATATGTTTTATGTTGAAGAGATTTTTTTTTAATCACCTCGATCAAAATGCGACCGCAAATTCGAATCTGCCGTTACATTATGTTTGTTTACTAATTACTTAAAATAAAAGCACTCACAGTAATTACCCTAAATATTCACAGCATTGGCCAACTCGACCATTCAAACATTTGAGATAATTTTTGAATGGCTCGGGTTGGGTCTATCGTCAAATTATCTACGATCAAACCCAATACATGGCAATTAATATGTAGTGGCCGGTTTGAAACCGGGTCACAGGTTAAATCCAGGGATGGGATTTTTTGTATTTGTTACTCTTTACACACATACTTATTTATACATTATTTTTTGTAGAAGAAAGTTGACTTAAACCAAAAGCCAAGAAGAACATATAGTCATTCACTACTTTGAAAATATCCCCGGAACTCATTCTGGCATTCAAAGGAAAAATGACGTAACTATGTATGGGATGAGTATAGAATTACTGCGTTCCAACTCTTTCTAATACCAAAATTAATTTTATCCCAGTAGCTTAAAAAATTAAACTACCTATCAGAGCCGCTCGAGGTGCCGATGCGATGTGTTATCGTGGTGAATGGTAGTACCATGTCTAGGGTTGGGACGTATTGCTTAGGTTTATCTAGTACCTGACCTGAGGGACACATTCATTTGTGTGTTAATTAGCTGTTACAGTGCTGTCCAGAAAAACTAGATCGATTATACGACGTTTTGTAAAAAATACAGCTTCATCTTTTTTAACAGATTTGCAGGGTGGATGTGGCGTTAGCTCATTTTGGAACTCCCTGATTTTATTTTCTACATTTAGATGATATATTTTTAATAATATAGCTATTAAAGATATGTCATCTATTTCCTTTTGAGTGACGATTCTTTTAATATAAGAACTTGAACCCTGTATATCATACTTTTTACATAATTTTAGCTTTAGATCGCGAACTTTCAACTTCGTCTACGTTACCTGGACTACACGCATCACTAGTCCCTCCCGATCTTAGTGCATCAGAAACTTCTGAATTACAACTATTGAATTCACAAAACCATGGATTGCATTTCCTTGAGACAGTCATTTAACGAGAGGCCTTTCTAGAAGTTGTTACGAATCACAATCCTCTCTCGAACCGTCTAGATCACGCCCACATCTCCAAACTTTCAATACCCTCCTTAATGCTTAAATCTATAAAAATACTACTCTTCCGGTCAAACATTGGAACAGTTTTTAAAAGTATATATGCGATATGCCAACTCTTTACTTCATTTTTGTCTATTGCAAATTTATCTAGTAGTAACTTTTGTGATAATCAAATAAAAATTGTTTACATTTGGTAAAATAAAGCAGAGACTAAAAATAATTTTATTACAAATTCACATTTTTCTGAAGTGTTGTGTTGTGTAATGTAATAAGGGATGACAACAACATTTTTGGAACTATTTAGGTGACATGTGTAAGATTGTTCTCAAATATGTTGACAATATGCTGTAAGCATCGCGTCGGTACAATCATTCTACCAACTAGCGGTACCTTTAACCGCCCGATGCGTGTAGAGTTAATTAGAAACACAAAACAGGTCGGCTAAGCAACTAAAAACTTACTAAAGTCAAATTAAACTCATAAATCCGACTCGCTTTCAACTGCGCGATTTAACTAACTCGAGATAGCATGTAAGTTTATAACTAATGTGTAGGAACATGAGATGCATAACCACAGAGAATATTTTGAAGAAATACCGCTTTTATATACAATTAGGATATTTTCAAGGCAAGAGTGAATAGGCTGTTACTGAACCAGCGTGTTACAACAACCCTCGACCTTGACACTTACCATCTGTGTGACTGAGGTCAAACGCTGGTCAGACTTTTATAAAAAAAAATCCAACTATGGTTACTTGTTAATTAAGAATAGAATGGGTCTGTCGCAAATTATTTACCTTCAGTTTTGACTTTTCGACACAGGTTTCACAGATAACTGACGTCCCATCAAACTAGAGTATAGACTGAGTATCCAGTGGTTGTGGGTTCGAGTCCCGCTGCGAGTCAAATTTTTCCTTCGATTTAAATATCGAGGACTGAGTATTAGTCATACTCATAGATGACCCAGGGTAAAAATAACATTGTGGCCTCGAACGTCCAATTCCCGGAATATCTCATTCTTTATTTATGCAATGTCTATATGTAAAACTTATTATTAGCGTATTTCGCATTTTAAACGAAATAATTGCTTTAATCCCGAATTACTATTTCGTGTCGCGTATTATAGTAAAACTAAATTAAGCAGTTTATTAAGAAAACAAGTTTTAACATGATTCTGATATTACACTATAAAAGGTAAGCCAAAAACATGCTCTAAAAGTCTAAAAAATGGGTCCGAATGTTCTTTACGTAACTATTGAATGGTCCTGTTGTGTCCGTTGTAAGCTGTGTTTGAAGTCAGGAGGTCCAAACTAACTTACACGGCAACACTACTCGTCCTAAGATAACAATGTACAGTCAGATTGCGAATGACATTGAGGATGTACGTTTGTGGGACCCTTTGTAGTCTCGTGTTCGCGGCGATGTATGAATAGGGTCTGACAGGCGTAGTGATGTGCCGTGAAACGTGGGGGTCTTGGAAGTATTTCCTGAACGAAGGAATTTACATACATACTCGTACATGTATACATTTATGCAGTCCAGTGCTGGACATAGGCCTCCCACAAATATGACTTATATCATCTTGGGGCTTTGCCATAGTCGCCACTCTTGGCAGGCGGGTTGGCGACCGCAGTAGCTGTAGATTGGGTTTCGACGGACGCTGCTGTACGTCCGTAGGATTTTTCCCTTTATCGCCCCTTACGGGTGTAGATGGGGTGGTGCTATTCTAATCAGCCGGCATCACACGGCTTGAAGGAATTTAATGCTAAACAAAAGTACTCGAGAGTTTACCATAAACCGCGGCTCCAACAGCAGCGTCCCTTGGACCGTTGAATCATACTCAATTTCCCTCTATCGATTAAACCGAGAACATTCCCTGTAGGTACAACACTACAAAGTGATGCGTTGCTAAGCAATAGCGTAAATTAGGATATGGCGGTGACCCGTCATTTGTAAGATAATAATGGGTTAGTTCGGAGTTTTGGAGGGTAGTTCTATGAAAGTAGTTCAGGCGTGAAGAGCATGACAAAAGCTTGTATAATTTCAATACTTTTTTATTGCTGATAAATAACACACATTTTTCTAGCAGGAACGATTTATTGTAAGTGATTGACAAAATAAAAACATCGACAGTCCTGTCATCGATAAGTAGCACTTCAACGTCATACATTTAATACAAAGATAAACATACGAGTTTTTACATATAAAGATATATAATTAAAACAAAACTATCAATTTATTTATATTTTACATACTTAAAAAAAACAATTATAAAAATAAAGTGGATCAAAAGTGAACAGATTACGTTCAATTTGAACAAGATCGGTGGCACGCATCGTCTAGGTAGGAAGCCGATATAAGTTTGTGGTTCTATGTAGGTCTTGTCGTCGGAGTAGTATATAGTTATCGATAGCAGGATTGTCGCTATTTTTATTGTGGCAAGCACTAAGCCAATGTTGTTCCTGTTAGAAAAACATCTAGGTGTATAAATACGCCATAAGGTGACTAGTGAAAACTTAAAGAGACGAGCGCTGAAGTGGCAATAGGCAAGGCGCATAGGTCGAAGAGTCTATGGCCGTTGGTAGTCGTTTGCTGCAGTGTGATACTGATAGATTGCTCTCTGTAGCAGCCGCTTGTAGAATGCAAGACCGCCACAGCGAGCAATCTAGCATACTGTATGCAGACGTCCGTAGCTAATAGATAGTGGGGGGATGGGTGAAATACTGACCGGATAAAACCGGCTCTGTTCTTATCACAATTTAGGGACTACTGTCTACCAACCGAAGGATAAACAGCAGCGACCCTTAGAATGAAACGCAGTGAGATTACCAACCTGCCTGCCAAGCCTGCCTGCTGTCTATGGCCTATTGAAGGCCCATGTCCACCACTGAACGTCCGTTGCTAACAAGTAAGGCACTGGTCCCACCGCGAGCTAGTGTAAATAAAATAGAGATATCGATGCCGGGCGATGAACTACGATCGCCCGGCTATGACATATATGTCCCTTTTATTTACACGGGATCGATTATCTTTTGTGCCGTGAAATAGCTGATAGCTTACTAGCTTGCGGTAGGATCGGTGCCTAAAGCTGTATGAAAGTATCATGTAAGTGATAATAGTTGAAACTTGACTTTTTAATTACAATTAAAACCAAAAGTTGACACCATTGTTTAAGTCTTCGTTAGGCCCTGTTTAATACGACGTTTTAATTTTTTGTTCGGGAATTTTTGAGGGTGGTTTCTCTGAAACGTCGCTGGCTCAGAGAAACCACCCTCAAACATTCCCGAAACATTAAAATATCGCCAGTCGCGGACACGCGTCGGTCGCCGGCAGCGGGTGGTCAGAGAAACCCGGCATTTTATATTAGCTTCTGTAGCAGTTTTAAAACGACCTGCGACTATTCTTGTTTACTGCCCCGTAATAGATATGAAGTTTCTTGAGCGACGTTTCATATTTCCCTTTTCGGTAGAATTCGTACGCTCTGTCTACAATGCTTGTAGTCAGTCAAGGGTAAAATCGCAAGTAGATCTCATAGATCACTTACATACCGAAATGTAGTATTTTTACTTTATTATTTTTTTATCTTAAAGTCATATTAATGTTCATTTTTGTTTTCTATGTAACAGTTAAACTAATAAAAATAATAAACATTACAAATCAAACTTCAAAATTAAAAAGCCCTGAAAGCTAGCAAGGCTTTTTTGTTCAATTCAAAGTTGACGAAATTTCTATTCTGAAGCATTGCTGCTTGCCGGATGTAGTCGATTTTTCCATTATTTCTAATAAATATAGTTTAATTTGTAGATGTTTCTGCTTAATGCAATGCTTATTTCTACAGCATCTATAAGTGCTGGTGTAGTGCTTTAATAATGTTTTCTAATATAAAGTCACGGCTAGACGAGTTTTTTTTACAGAAGTGACGACAAGTAAGTGAAAATATTATCCTGAAGCAACAGAGTGGTTTACCTTAATACTATATAACGTACTTTAACTACGAGTCTGTGAAACCTGCTACATAGTTCGGAGTCTACGCCTGGCAGTCTGTGGTACAACTGTACGAGACTACAAAACTCTCACTTGACCTACATAATATTTGTTTCATAAAACTGGAATAGTTCGGAAATATTGTCGATTTTCCACCCTGTGCATTTTTACCTCTTCATGCGAAACTAATTTTTAAAAGCAGAACTAGACCTTAACAAAAAATCCTATTTGTGTAGAATTTTTAAAATGGAATAGTAATACGAATCGTGAAAACAAGCTTTTCGTAGTAAAGAATCGTATTTTTTTGTCATTGAGAGTATCTTTCTTTATGTAATGTTAAGCCATTATACAATGGCTTATAAAGAATATACAATTGAGGAAATTGCGGTATTTTTCTGCCTGCTATTTGAACCTTATCACTGAGCAATAGAGTTCAAAGCGAGTAGACGAAATTACCCGATTGAAATTTCAAAGTAGGAGGCTGCTTAACATATCTGTCTTTTATGTACGTTACGTATATCTTCGTATAATACCTACAACCTACAACACATGCCTTATGAAGCTTACTGTCAATCTGTGTAAGGTTTTCCAAAAATATTTCATAGTTTTTCTTAATTTCGTATCAAGATTTCTACGACTGCTTATCACTGACAGGGACTGAGTCCTAGTAGCAAAAGTGTACCTACACATACATACATACATAGATTTCAGCCGTATGCAGTCCACTGCTGGACATAGGCCTCCCACATATATGATTTGTATCATCTTGGGGGTAGTTGCCATAGTCGCCACGCTTGAGAGGCGGGTTGGCGACCGCAGTAGCTGTAGATTGGGTTTCGACGGACGCCGCTGCCCGTCCGTAGGATTTCTTTGTCGCCTCTTACGACACCCTCGGGAGGAGATGGGGTGGTGCTATTCTAGTCAGCTGGCATCACACGGCAAAAGTGTGTAAGTTCCAAAACCTTCTCACATTACGCGCAATATTGACCTTTATGGGTCATATAGACCATATAACCAAACAATTGCCTTTTCTGTGGACAATGGTTAACGGCTCATGTTATCAAGTTATCACAAGTTATGTTTTTGTGATTTTATGTTATGTAAGAGTAGGAGTGGTTTATGCTGATATTTCATAGAATCAAATAAATAAATAATAAATAAAATATTTTCGGGACAATCTTACACAAATCGACCTAGTCCTACGGTAAGCTCAGTGAGGCTTGTGTAGGTACTAGACGACGTCTTCGTCGAGTACCAACACAAGCACAAGTATCTATATAATACCTATAGATAGATACATAAAAATACTTAGGTAAATACATAATTTAGAAAACACCAATGACGCAGAAACAAATATCTGTGCTCATGACACAAATAAATGCCGACTGGGATTCGAACCCAGGACCATTGGCTTCATAGGCAGGGACACTACCGACTAGAGCAGGCCAATCGTCAAATATTCCGCTTGGAAACCCTTAACTTTCACAATGTTCACACAAAAGACGCGAATCTGATTGACCTGTATGTTCCTTATTGACACGGTGTCCCGTTACGCCGGATGCCTATTTTACATCCCAGCTTTTCAGACAAGACAAATTCGGCCTAATTGTGATTTGTGCGCGACCCGGCCCGGGGCGATCGGTCGCAGATAAGACCGCATTCGCACGTTTCATAAATGACACCTTTTTGTAACTATCAATCGTGTAAATGGGTTAATTTGAGCGGTATTCGCATTTGACTACGCGGGATGACTTGGGGCGCGGAATCCATGAAAAGAAAAAAGTTCGAGTAAGGCCGATTTGTCTAACCTCCTAAGACCTACTGTAGAAGCAATATTCTCTAAGCAATATCATAATTTAGGCCGGCAACGCGCTTGTGACTCATCTGGTGTTGCAGGTGCCCATGGGCGACGGTAATTGCTTACCACCAGGCAATCCGTCTGCTCGTTTGCCGCCTATGTCATAAAAAAAAAGAAACTAATCCTATCGATGAGTACCTACTTCCTGATTGTGCAAGACAAATACAGTCGGCAATAAAACCTTGTATTTATATCATACTACTACTACATTTTTGGTACAAGCTTGTATTGCTGACTGTATTTTTCTTGCACAATCATCAACGTCGAGAGAATTCTAACGAGCTTAAACACTACGGGAGTTGCCATAGTCACCACGCTTGGCTGGCGGATTGGCGACCGTAGAATCTATTGAACCGAGTTCCACGGATGCTGCTGCCAGTCAGTACCAGCTTTTATTACCAGCATGTCACCATAATCGCCACGCTTCGCAGGCGGGTTGGCAATCGCAGTATGTTCCAACGCTCTAGAGGGCGCTGCTGCCCCTCTTTTGGTTTCAAAGGATATTGAAGAAATTTGGCTGGGTATTAACCCAGGGCAATAGTTACCCCGCAAACATTTTAACACGGGCACCTCAAAAATCAAAGCATCCCCATTTCCCACGTAGCTATTTATTTGTAATGTGCCCGAAGAATCAGTGTGTAATCTTGAAAACATTCCTCACATACAATTACAGTCACATCATCTATACCAAACTTTTCCGTATGAATAAATTATCCTACGCTCGCGCCTTTCTTAACTGGATAACTGTCTCTACTCATTAAAACGGAAGATGAGCACGATCATCCCCGTGTACATAATTAAGTACCCGGACTCGAGAGACGACATAAAATATGCACATCTGTCGCAAATTGAGAAATCCCCGATCCAAGGGAAAGTTTCGAACTGAAAACCTGTTGAAGACTTGCAAACTACTTTAACAGCTAAATGTGCCGTTTGTTCCTAAGTTATGTAGAAATTTTATTGTACAAAATTCGGGGCTGCAGAATTCGCTGTCCATGATTCTGCTTAAACTTTGCCGAGGCATATTTCAATGGTCTCATAATTTCACTGACATAGGCCTCAATCAAATATGACTTGTATCTTCTTAAGGGGAGTTGATATGGTCGCCCGGCAGGCGGTTTGGACTCCGGAGTAGCTGTTGATGAGGTTTCGACAGACGCTGCCCATACGTCGGTGTTTTGACTTTTTTGCCTCTTTTAGCACCCGCGGGAGGAGATTAGGTGGCTGTTCCCAGCTGACATCACATGGCAAAGTTTAGTTGGTCTAATAGTGAAAAAATAAATGTATTTTAGTTATGTGCTTAAAAATAATATTGCTTGAAACCGACCATTGGCAAAAATACTCGAAAATCATTCAGTTAATTGAATTATTAGGAGCTAATAAATATAAAATGACATAAAAATACACACCACATTTTTTCAAGAGCTCGTGCCCTACTGTAATATTTATTTAACAGTTATTGAAGTATATTGACAACAGTCGATTTGAAGTGCAAGAAGCGAAAATACTCAAACGAGCTTGTAAAAACAAACAGTTTCGGACCGGGATGCACAAATATTTTTGAACAATGTCTCTGGTCCGAGGAAGTCATCTTGCTCGACAAATAAGGCAAGAAAGCAACGGATATAAAGACAATAGCAGGAGCATCGGTACTAATGATAACAGTAAAGAACACGCAAAATTCATGGCTTGAATATTATAGCGCTACAGTAAACTGTTTCATGTATATAAATTGATAGGTAATTGAGTTCAACGAAAAAAACAAATGTAACGAATTAGTTAAATGCATACAAAATGAGCAATAATAGGTATCGTTAAACTTAAGTGGCAGTGGGTGGGGCACATTGCATGAACCGATGAGAACCGATTGTTTTTATATTGAGCAGAAACGTCTGCTAGCATATCATCGATATTTGAAATCGAAAGAAAAAATAGAAAAATTTGACTCGCAGCGGGACTCGAACCCACAACCATTGGATCACTAGCCTAGTATCCTACCAATTGTGCCACACGAGTACCGCTTGGACTTGTCAAATCTTTCTACTTTTTCCTTCCTGGTATACGTCATTACGATTGGCCGTTGGGGCGTAAAAGTTTTCAATTGGTGATCACGTACGGAAGACGGAGAGTGGGCAGACATCAAGATGAAACGACGACTTGGTAAACATCTTCTGAATCCACTGGATACGGGTGGCGTAACACTGATCACTTCGACTGGCATGATGATGGTGATCAAGAAACCACCGAAGGACGAAAGCGTTCCTTTAGAATGGAAGAACTTACTGCGATCACCAAACGTGGCGACTACCATATGCTCAGAGATAGCTCCTAGTGTCGGTCTATAGGGGAGCAGCAGTGAACGTTCAAAGCTGATAGGTTATACAATAATTGCGCAGTTTTATTATTTATACTAATCACTACACAGCGCTCACGTTCACTCCCGTTCAAAAGTTAGAAAACGAATTAAGGATGACTCGCGTTACACCGTCGCCCTTCCTACGCGTCGACCTTACGAGCCCAAGCCCACCGACAACCCACCGAATATTGATAACACAAGAGTCGTTCCATCCAGCCATTTGTTGCGATTAGACGATCATCACACACCCATCGATTTTGCGTGGACATGACGTCGCCTTCCCATCACCGGGGCGAGCAGAGCCTTTTTACATAGCTGTAACGGCCGTCGCACGACCGGCCCGTGTACGGACCGAGTGACTCGGGCGGCTGGTCATGATTCATTCCATACAAAATATCGCGACGGTAACCTCGGCTCGGACGCGGGCCGGCGTAACATGAGTCAAACTTTAGATTGGTGTCAACCTCTTCCACGGAACTTTGTTTCTATTTGAAACTGTAAATACCAACCACGTTACTAAGAGTCAATAGGTGTGAAGTTTAAACATTATACAGATACTGGTGAGGAGATTCTGTAAAGTAATAACGGTTTAGCAGTTTAGAGTTCGGCTAGAGACAAGTTAATAATAAAGACGTATGTAGCTACTTGACTGAGCTACGTTGTTGCACACAATAAGTTATATCATTTCTTACAGAATGTTATTATCAGTCTTAAGATGAGTAAACTCTATCTATTGTAATATATGAAGTTATATTAGCTTGACCTCAGTAATATAGTTATTAAAGCGCATGATATGCAAACGGAAATCGAAGAAATATCTATTAGGGCACTTATTAAATGACAAATAAGAGTTTGATTAGCCGTAACCGAAACGCCATTTAAAGTAATATAATTAAAACTGTTGTGAGCCATGTTACTACAACTTAG
The DNA here is from genome assembly GCA_022674325.2 of Grapholita molesta. NCBI lineage: Eukaryota > Metazoa > Arthropoda > Insecta > Lepidoptera > Tortricidae > Grapholita > Grapholita molesta. The sequence goes on from CP053138.2 coordinate 5,143,784, forward strand.
TTACTAACAGATAAACTCACGTGTAATTATATCGCACTAGGCGACATGTTTCGGGTAAGCTCTGGTACCCATTTTCAAGCTGAGTCAGGACACTTCGCTCGCATTAAGAGTGTATCGCTCACACAATGTTTTACGCGTGAGTTTAGCCGTGTGTAGTAGTCATTAAAGTATTTAGATTTGATGCACTAGCGCCCTAATGATAATGTTTTCGTTCGATCTACCATTATCTTCTCGAGGATTAATTTTGTCTGCGGCCCCTGAACTTTGAACATTGATTACCAATCTGTTTTTGTAACCAGTCCCTTCATGTAGGTATACAATGGAACTCAGCCCTGTGTGCCCAACTTGACACAATGAACGTCCAAGTTTAAACCAGCCTGAACACAAATAAGCCCTCTGCTAACAGTTGCGGCGGCACAAACCACTGTGCCTAAATGTTTACCGCTTCATCAAGATTGCATTTGTGATTAAATAATCAAAGGACAGTTTTGTTTAGCCTTGTTCCGAGTTCTTTTGAACGAATGAATACATTGTTATAATGGCATAAAAAATCAAAGTTTATGAAAAATTGACAGCCCATCCAATGACCACGAACGCTGCTAAAGGGTTCAAGTTAATTAGGTGAAGTTTAAATTAGTACATGCGATAAAATCCGTTTCAGTTGTTTTATTTCATGAATAATTATCGCGGCAACCGAAGACAATATTAAGTCAAAGTTTTTTACTGTGAACATTAGTACTCGTAATAGGTGCTTATTATTTTGTATGCACATCTAGGCAACAGCTACTTTATAATGTGTTCTTTATTTTATTTTTTTTATATTTCTCTTTACCGCCCGCACAGTAATAAATTAGAATTTTTTTTTTATCAAAAAGTTTTGCAACTATTGGAGCCGTCTGTAGAAATATGTAAGACGGATCGGTGTTTGTATTTCAATTTGATATTTGTGGTCTATATTATGTTCGTAAACTGGTCTCGATATCTTAATTTAAACGAAGAAAATTTCGAAGACCTACTTTAACTGGCCTTCCTACCTTTCATCCTACCACCATTAAATTTAAGCAAGTTAGTTGGTTACACTACGCTATAAAAGTAAATTTACGAGTATCAATGATAATTTTGAAAATAAAATATACCTACGCGACGAATTGTCCTTCGTTTTATTTCATCGGTTAAAAGTATTTTATTAATAAATATACGTATATAGTCCTTAATTTTTATTTAAAAGCATATAAGATAACAATACAATATTTTATTTATAATTTTTATTTAATGTTATAATTAAGGTTTTTTTTGTCAGTATAGTTGCATGTATTTTTCTTTTGTGTAAGTTGTTTTAAATAAATACAATACAACATTACTTTTCAACTACCACTTTCACTCCATGACTTCTTGCTACCGTATATCCTTGTAAACCCTATTGGCTATCTGTTATCTGGACATCTGTCGCGCTCTAGTGTTTGCTTTTCATTTCTCGCCGCGACAAACGCGGGTGCGCGCGCAGCGATCGCAGGTGAGATAGCTTTGAACTCTTATCGCGATCGCTGTGCAGTGGACGCACGACCTATAGTATACGCAGGGTCTAAGTGGCAATTGCCAATGAAGTTTGTTGAAAGATAATATACCTACATGTCAATAATGAATTTAAATGACATGTCTAATACTTAAGAAAAGGATGGCTACGGGTTAGCCAGCCAGACCCGTACACGATTAACCACCGGATTTATACCGAATTTTTGCCGTGTGATGCCGGCTGACTAGAATAGCACCACCCCATCACCTCCCGCGGGTGTCGTAAGAGGCGACAAAGGGAAAAATCCTACGGACGGGCAGCAGCGTCCGTCGAAACCCAATCTACAGCTACTTCGGTCGCCAACCCGCCTGTCAAGCGTGGCGACTACGGCAACTACCCCCAAGATGATACAAGTCATATTTATGGGAGGCCGATGTCCAGCAGTGGACTGCATACGACTGACACGTATGTAATGTATATTATACCGAATTTTACTCATATTATAGTGATATTAACAATAAATAAATACTACGAGGTTTGTCGAAAGATAATACGTGGCAATAATGAATTGAAATAAGGCGTTTTTAACCGACTTCAAAAAAAGAAGGAGGTTATAAACGTAAGAAAAAGATATGACTCGTATACGTTTTACCTCCGGATTTGTGCCGGAATTTACACACATAATGGTGGTTTAAAAAATAAATAAATACTACATAATGTGTAGCACAGTTGTGGCATTATCTATGAAAAGGGACCTTATGGTCGATGGCACTTACGTCAAACCGCGTTACATTTGTATCGCGCAATTTTTAACAACGACATAAGCGCCATCGACAATAAGGTCCCTTTTCATAGATAATGTCACAGTTGCCATTGTACCGTTTATCACCCTATCAGTCGCACTCACAGACTTTTTGAGGCATGACAGATATAGTGACAAATTACAAAAACCCGAATATATTAGACTATACTATCCGTAAAACTATCTGGCCGGTAGGGTAATAAACGTCCGCTACCGTTAGGGGTGTAACATGTCGATAACTTATAATGTAAACGTCGATACAATTATTATATTTTCAAATGAAATCTTATATCATTGTTGATACTGTTTTTTTTTATGACAAAGGTGGCAAACGAGCAGACAGATTGCCTGATGGTAAGCAATTACAGTCGCCCATGGGCACTCGCAACACCAAGGGAGTCACAAGCGCGTTGCCGAGCTATAAGTGGGTTGGAGCTCTGGGAACCTTATTCATCATCAGGAACACAACACTACATACCTGAAAGGTAGCAGTGCTATTATGGCTGTGGTCTTCTGTAAGGAGGAGGTACTTCCCCAGTTGGGCTGCTCTTTTTAAAGTTATCTAATGAATAATACTAAATGTTTAAGTATTATTTTATATTTCTTAAGTAATTACCTAAATACGTGATTAGGTAAGTAGAGAAATGCATTAGTAATTATAGTACGTATGATTGATAGTCCTATTTAAGTCATCAGGAATAATTGATAACAAAATATACTATAACATAAAAGGGTAAAAACATCACAACCTACGTCGTAATGGAAGATTTTTGCAAAACCAATTTGACGACCACTTTATTGTAATACTTTATGTCAATAATTCAATATACCTATTTATATTTCGATAGTAACTATACAATACTGTTATATAAAACACCACTTAATTTATATTCTTTGTTTCATAATTTTATCAACATTCTTTTTTATGCGTAACGCTACTGCCCTATTGCTGCTCGGCCCTTTCCTTAAGCCGTGCAGGTGTAAAAGAGATAGCACGATTCCGATGATTTATTACCTAACCGACCAGATAGTTTTGCGGATAGTATAGCAGGATATCTTTACATAAACTGAGCCATACTGTAAACTCAAGTAGGCAACGTACTTGTGACTCTTCTGGTGTTGCGAGTGTCCATGGGCGACGGTAGTTGCTTACCATCAGGCAATCCGTCTGGTCGTTTGCCTCCTATATCATAAAAAAGGGCTTGTGTTGTGGGTACTCAGCCAACGATATATATAATGCACAAATACTTAAATACATAGAAAACACCTATGACTCAGGAACATGACATCTCGGCGGCGGCGGCTGGAGATGCGGGTTCGAATCCCGTCTCGAACGCTGGAGGGCATCGTCGCTTTTTCTTAAGTATATGTCATCTATTTCAGCTTTTAATTTAAAAAATTAAAGCAAATCAAAATATTTCATAAACAATAATTTGATTTGTTCTTACTTTCAGGTGAAAGATTATTGAAAGGTAACTCAAATATAATAAAATTATAACTACATAAAAAATACAATAAAAACGGTTGATGTTTCAATTTTTAAAACAGTTCAATAGTATTTTTCAGTATTTAAATTATAATACATGTAATAGTTCAAATTTTTAATTAATCAAAAATATAAACACAATATACCTACAATTAATTCACTTTTACAAACTATTTCTTAAAAAAACGATAAATAGCACATAATAGAAATTTTTAATTTATCTCGAGAGAGTTCTTAAAAAACATGAACATACCAGTTGTCGCCTGTAATAATAATAACTTTAAGGAACGCTTCTACACCACGAAAGTAACAACCATTTTAAAACTTTAAAAAAATGCGTAATTATTACATGAGATTTGTAACACACTAGTATGACATAATTAGAAGAAATCACTAAATTTTCTACTCCATTCCATCCACTATTCTTGTCAACTTCTTTGTTTCTTTCACCAGTTGCTCGTAAGATTCGTCAGAACTATTCACTCGAACTCGTCGTTCACTAGTAGTATATTGTCGTCTCGTTCGCCAGTCCTGTACCTGATTCTTAGGATGTGTGGGTGGCTTACACACACATTTCAACCCACGGAGTATCCCGTTGTATTCTAGCACACGGTAACTCCTGGCTCTACTGGCACACTCTCTGTTGTAACAATTCAATGGGACATCGGGTACTACTGGGCTAGGTACCGAATCATTTTTGCTCGCTATTGGTTTTCGACTTTCCTTCATTGCTACAGGAATCATAACAGTTGCAGTAATAGGTACTCCGTATTGGTTGTAATTACGAAGGTTTTGGTATGGCAATGAAATGCTTTCATTAGCTTTAGGCTTATCATATTGGGTATTAGCAATTATATGTTTTCGTGGTTCGATTTTTACGGGGAATTGAAATCCTTTTTGCTTATAGTAATTATTTATCACAGCGCTTACTGGAGGAAGAGTATTGACATCATATGATGCGTAAGGCCGATCATTCTTATTATGGAATCTCGAAAAAGGATAATTTATAGATGCTTGGATATTTTGTTTAATGTAGCCTGGTAACAGTTCTGAAAGCGTTTTCTCTTTGTAATAACCATTTCTTACCGGTTGCGACATAAAGTTGTATCCTCTTGAATTCTGAGCTGTACTAATACGTAATAAGTTATTGGGATTGCTAAATATGTCTAAAAAAAACGATTCACGTGTTTTAGTTCTCCAAGGTAATCGAGATTTTGCGTTTTTTATGTATACTAAAGACCTTTCGTGGTCTTCTTTAACACTCTGTCCATTTTCAAATATTTCCGAATCGTTGATATTAATGTGAGTGAGATCGACATTCGTTTCGGTTCGATTAAAGTGTTCTTCTGAGTCATTCGAAGATATATCATCTTCAGCCACAGCATACGTTTCCTCTGTAAGCTACAACAAATACAATATTTAAATTTATTAAAGGAATCTATGCTGGTACCAATATGTAGTTGACAGGCTAAAATTGGATTTCAAAAGAATATATCTGTGGTCCTAGTGAAAAACGGTATAAGTTTTATACTAGTTGTTTAAATGTTCATAAAAGAAATGGAAAAATATTCTAAATACATTTGGTCTGCAAACACAGCTGTCGGCCGTGAAATATAAGTCTTTGTATAACACTCCTCAAACTTTTCCTACTAACCTGTAAGGCAAGATTAACACAAGAGGATTGTGACAATATCTCGCGGTGAGATAACTACCTGTTTTTTTTCGAACTCTCCACTTTTTCACCAATTTGTGCCTTTAGACATCAATAGCGTCCATTATATAATACTACAAACAACAGGGAATCATAACCAAGTGACAATATTTAATTAAGAACTTTTTTAACATTTTATAAAGGAAAATAACGGCTCTAATCACGTTTATTCAGTCACTCGACTTGTCACATCTGCAACTTATTTACCGCCAATTCGAAATTTAAACAAACACATGACACCGTTTAATAAATACACTATAAAAATAATATATAATTTAATCAATGCTTATCGGTATAGGTAAAAAACTTAACTGAAGGACCATGTCTATGTAGTTATGCAGAGAATTATTATGGAACTTACGTCAGAATTTAAATATAGAACGCCGACATGCGTGTACAGACACGTTACTACATAGGCCAGGTGCTTTTGCTATGTTTTTCACCTATAATTTTGGTTGTAGGCTACCTTGAAATGACTTACTTCGGTCGTTGAAATAGCGGGAAATCCAGCGGAACATAAAACATTGAATCCAAAGAAAGTAACGAACGCTATTTTCATTATAAATATCAGTTCGTGCACCAACTCACTAGGCAATACTGAATGCAGGGATCTTACTGCAAACGCTATGTTGTTATTGATATTGCATTGTTTACTAATTAAACACTAAGATATGCTACAATACTAAATGGTGACGATAATATTTTCTCTTTGAATAAACAAGCTGTGTCATAGATAATATGATTCCAACCACATAAATACAACATGCAAGTAGACAATTCGTTTTTAGGTATAATTTCATTTTGATTTTTAATCACTAAACATATTAAGAGTAAGTACTGTAGGAATATTACTGAATGGCTAGGTACAAATGTTATTAATTCACAACAAATTAACTTAAAATATTTTCAGATTAGAGATTTTTAATATTGTCTTCGGTTTTCGCGATAATTACTCATGAAATGAAACAACAAAAAACTACTCTAACATCTTTACTAATTAGTATATGCGACATAATCCGTTAAAGAGATTTTTAGACAAATATATCACTCACCATTCATTACCGGCACGCGGCATGATAAGTTTGCTTTCTTAAACTGGGAATGTTGGCTTACGTTTATTGAACTCAAGATTCCTCTACAATATTGTTATTGTATTGTCCATAAAACCTTATGACTATTCTTGGGGTTTTCCATACACAAACCGATGGTGCTCTAAACATTTGTGGTATGCCTATATACATTTGTATAAAGCCTTCGAGGGTACACAAGTTACACAAAGAGGGAGTTCACAGAGAGGAACACGGTTTACTGAACTTACTAGGTGGTTATTTACAAAAGTATCGACTTTAACAATTAATGTTTTAGTTTTGTTGTTTGAAAAAAACCTATTTCGTTCATTTAAAAGTATTACACAATATTATGATCCCCTCGAATTTTATTTTTTTCACAATCTCTCTGCCTCAATACCCATAATATACCCATATCAATGTTGATTACGCCAGCGTTTTGGACGGATTTACCGGACATATAGGATTGGCAAATTGTAGTTTTAAGGTAGGTCCTATGTAAAATTTAAAGATCTAATGCTGCTTCACTTAATTTTTTACCATATTAGAGGTATTCTGTGGGTTCCTAAATAATAAATACAAGTTAACATAATAATAATTTAATTACAACAAAACGAGGCAAAAACACCTTACGCTTAGCAATTAACTAGTTCTGCCCAAAAATGGCAATAACATGATCCAGCAGATAATGAAGATCTATGCCATTTTCCTCCAATGTGGCAGTTTCCTGTTGGAACTGAGGAGTGTCCAAAAGAGCGGTGAACACAGATCTCCATTCGTCAGAGAACAGGTTGTCGATGGCATTTCTGAATTCCTCATCTTCTTCTTTCTTCTTTTGGAAAAGAGCGTCCAGCTTTTCTTTGGGGAAGACAGCAGCACTGTCTACAATGAAGGAGCTTAGAGAAGTGCCGGAGGCGTCGCGAGAACGAGAGCTGCGGCCGGTACTGGGGATGGCATCTGTGGAATCATAACATTATAGCCTAAGTATTGTCCATATATACTGCGACCAGAAACCAAGAGGACAGATCACAGTGTCCATTAGAGCCGAGAGATAGAAGGCGATCGCTAACCCAGACGGTCATACGTCAAGCGAAGCGGTTATGAAAATAACCCCCCTCTAACAATTAACTGTAGGAGAAGCCCTCAGGCAAGGTGGAGTGACGACTTGCGGAAGATGGCTGGCAGGAGCTGGATGCGAACAGTCGAAGATCAAACACGATGACGTGAAATTGGGGAGGCCTATGTCCAGCAGTGAACTGCGATATGCTGATGATAATAATGATAATGATTCAGTTGTAATACACTTCAAAAATAAAAGATTAATTAATATAAATTAATTCAAATAACGTGATACCATATAAAAAACGTGAATTTTACAAAATTTTCATCTTGTATTTAGAAATAATGGTACGAAAACTTCCGTGCGCGAGTCCGGCTCACAGTTGGTCCGTTTTAATAGATTACTAGCTGTGCCCCGCGGTGTTACCCGCGGTTTTTCAGGGAAAGGCGCCTATGTGTTAATCCAGGGTGTCAGCTAACTCCATACCAAATTTTTATTAAAATCGCCCCAGCCGTTTAGACGTGAAGAAGTAACAAACATACACACTTACAAATTTTCGCCTTTATAATATTATTGTAGATTATTAGATATTTTTATTACTTACTGACAGTTTCGTCGAGTTTATCCAGGAAGAAAGTGATATCAATGTTGTCAGTTTCTAAGAAGTCAACCACCTGTTGATATAGGAAATAAATTTTAATTATTATTATAATACAATACAATAAAACGTAGGGCCGCAGAATAAAAAATAGTATTGAGGGCCAACAACCAAAATGTTAATTATAAAATTGAATACCACCCTCTCTAACGCTTTTGCAAATACTAGCGATAAAGAGGCCAACAGTAGAATAAACAAATGAAGTGGTTCGAGGTAAACCATGGAATCAGAAAGTTCTTGGCGTTGAGGTTTCAAAAACTAATGTTTTATGCATACGACAGAAAAAAATATTACTTCTAGTATTTCTATGACATAATAATTATTTTGAAGTCATTAATTATTGATTACAATTAAAATATTATAAAGCACCTTTTAAAACGTAAACTCTGACGGTACCATATCTGTTTACTTATAGGCTACATAGCTGTACCCTTACCATGAGTTGTGACATTGAGGTTTTCGATAACGAGTATCAAGTTTACTATCTGTGCATCTCGCTTGTACTATTTTAGTGCGAACGAAATGCACAGATAGTAAACTTGAGACTCGTTAACCTCAAAGTCGCAACTCATGGTGAGGGTACGCATCTAATAATACGAGTAAGTGATCGACTCACAGCTTGGAATTCCGGCAGCAACTCCATTTCCAAAACGATTTCCTTGAAACCAGCAGTCTGCAAGTAGTCGAAGGCAGCATTAAACTCGTCGAACTCCTTGTAGCTGTCAATAAGCTGAGCCAATTCCTCTCCAGACTCCTGGAGGATCAAGTCGATGAAGTCTTCAAAATGCTCGTGGAAGTCCTTCCTCGGCTGAGGAACCGACGCGGCCAGGGCAAGAACGGCCAAAAAGCAAGCGGCTACCTTCATTTTGCAAGACTCGACTGATACCGAACTCCCAATCGATCGCGTTTTTATACAAAACAAATGAGGATTTATCTAGCCGTATCTGAGATTATCTAAGCTAAGCGAATACTTGAGAATATTCCGCTTATCAATTTTAATAGCAACTTTAAAGATCTGTCAATAAGGTTTGATATAGAATGAAATGTCATTTGCAATGCAATTTTCCCGAACTTTAGGCATTGAGATTCATTTTTGTTTATCGCGTGACATATCAGAGAGTCAAGTGGGCGCGTGAACATCTAGAAGCTGCAATACCATTGCTTGTTATGTATGTGTATTAAGTATGACTCATCTGTATTTCATATCTTAGTACATAGTAGAAAAACCAGACATGGCGTGATAAATATTTGACAAGAACGCTTACAAGTTCTTACGTCACACTATTTTAATATTTCTTGTTGCGAGCGCAGATCAGTGCGGTAGGTTCTTATTCTTATGATTCTCATGAATTAGTTTAAATTTAAAGTAACTAAAAACCGCTAAGCGTTTCGATTCTGGAAGTTCCCTTTTGTTTATTTAAGTTAATTGCGTATTATATAGACAGTAAATACCTACAACGTTTGACGTCTACGCCTAGTGGAAAGTGACCCTGCCTATAAAGTCGGCGGTCTTGTGTTCAAATCCCAGTAAGGGCTTTTATTTGTGTGATGAGCAAATATATTGTTCCTGAGTCATAGGTGTTTTCTATGAATTTAAGTATATGTATGTTATACATATATATCTTTGGCTGATTACCCACACCATAAGCCTTCTTACCGTGAGGCTTAGGCAATTTCTGCAAGGATGTCTCGAAATATTTATTATTTATTTACCTAACAGTAATAAATGAAGTCATGCAAATCAATATTAATCATTACTCAACGACGTAACTATTACTTAATATAACACAGTGAGTATAACTTGGGGCCTGTTGCATAACAATTAGTAATACTAGCGGAAGTCCCTTTCCAATTCAATTTATTAGAAAGAGAGTTCCTCTAATATTATAAGTTGTAAATTGTTATGCGATGGACCATATGGATGGACTATGGCAATAAAATTTCTTGAAAGCGAACAAATAATCCTTAGTCCAACTACATTTTTAACTACTGCAACACCTTTTTACCATAACTTTTGAGTATAAGCTATAAACCAGTACGATTAAGATTTAAAATTCCATGTATAACTTACTTTTATATTTAAAAAAGGGGTAGAATAAAAATTTATAACATTAATGTGGGTACGTATTTTTTAGCATACGTTAAAAGATATAAAACTGGTTCAGCATCAGGATTGCAAAATCTGTCAGTTATTTCAAAGAAACAAAGGATATAGGCAGTCAGTACCATCACAGCTGTGAAAACATGAATTCAGAAAACTGCGAGGCATCTAACAATCAGACGTCCAGCGGCTTCATAGACGATTACTCCCATCTCCGTCTATCATATTATCAGATGCGGGGAAGGAATATATCAATCGATTCGACTCAAGATATTCAAGATGTTCCAGCATTGAGCACAACAAGCACCAGACTTGATGTATCTGAATCAGAATCGGCCGTCGAAGCGAAAACAGAAATAGATGAAAAGCAACGAAGGCGTGAATATTACATCGCCCAGATACCGGATTTGCCTCATCCATCCTACACAATGGCATCAATAATAGCAGCCAAGTCTCGTCAAATGGGCAGTAATTTTGTTTATAACAACCAAATTGAACAGGGCAAGGATAAAGGAACTTTGGAGTTTACTCCTCGAGACAGGTCAACTATGCTCCCTGCCCAGTTTAAACGGGGAAACTAAAATTGTCGCAGTGAAATTAGTATTACGGGTGTGCTAAGTGGGAAACTATGTACTATACTTAATTGCCGTGGAGAATAATAATTGTGTATGTGCGTATTAGTGATAAAAAAGTCGTACCATTTAGTTATTATGACCAATTTAAATCTTAAGATATTTGTAGCAGTAATGATATTTTGATAAAGGCATTAAAATAAAAATAAAATTGCTTAATATATAATTATGATTTCACATTTATTTTCATTTTTTTCTATATACATTATGATGTCCTTAATTATCAATAATAAACTTAAAATACAAATGCATGTCAACTTAAAATTAGGCAGGTTAAATAAAAATACAACTTAAGGTTAACTAAAACTAATAAAATCAAAATGCTATTTTTTTCAATTTCCTATAATAATTTACTTTTCAAGCCTCTCTCCCATTCCTGGACAGCTACCCCAAGATCCCAAATTTTAAACTGCGCAAGGTAGCGGAACCCCGTGTATTAAGTTAAAATATCCAAGGGTGTCCTGGCACTCAAATGTGTTAAGTTATTAAAAACACAAACCTAAAAATGACATATTGAAATATTCTAACCTTACAATCGTAATTAGTTGTCGTAAAGTTGAAGTAACAAATAATGTTAGTTTACGACGTTTTTGCCGTGTGATGCCGGCTGACTAGAATAGAACCACCCTATCTCCTCCCGCGGGTGTCGTAAGAGGCGACAAAGGGAAAAATCCTACGGACGGGCAGCAGTGTCCGTCGAAATCCAATCTATAGTTACTGCGGTCGCTAACCCGCCTGCCAAGCGTGGCGACTATAGCAACTACCCCCAATATGATACAAGTCATATTTGTGGGAGGCCTATGTCCACCAGTGGACTGCATACAGCTGAAATGTATGTATGTAATGTTAGTTATGTTATCTCCACTCTTCACCATAGTGACTGACTGTTATCACATTACCCCCTTCCTCGGCTTTAGATATTATCCAATAAACAAATTCCCACTATCAGCTAGCTAAGAAGTTGACATTGGCCCATCAAAGTTTGATACGCTAAAATAAAATATGATACGTCAAACCTGATGCGCGGTTGAAGGGCTACTAAAATCATTTTTTTTATTAAATTGAGTAAACTGACAGCAGTTTTCATACTAAAGTTGTCAAACGACCTGTCAAATGTATGAAAACTGCTGTCAGTTTACTCCAATTAATTAAAAATTTGATTATAGGAGGAATAATGACTGGAGAACGCATCCGCGAGCGCCAGTAAGGGACTATGATATTTTGGCTTTCGCAGCTCAAAATGTAACAATTCTAATTCAAGCTAAAATATTAGCTTATTCTGTATTTACTACCGCAACTGTGTTTGTATACCCAAGAAAACTCCAATTGTATTTGTTTGTATCCCTCCAACTTTGACAGTTCTTCAGAACTGAACAGGGTTCAGTTTGAAGGGCAACCAAAATATGTGATACTATGACAAGGACGGATGAAAATAGCGCCGTCTCTGCCATATCTATGGAAAGTTATAAAAGACCATCCCTTTCGATCGTGGTATTATTATTAGCACGCTCCGTCTAGTTAAGAAGGACTATTTTTTAGACTGCGCCTTTTTGTTGGGTCATTAATCATTATGCAGACTTCATTCGTAACCTATCATAGACATACCATTTAACTAGACGGAGTGTGCTAATAATAATACCACGATCGAAAGGGATGGTCTTATGTAACTTTCCACAGGTATGGCAGAGACGGCGCTATTTTCGTCCGTCCTTGTCATAATTTCACACATTTTCGTTCCCCTCCAAACTAGACCCTTCAGAACTGTCAAAGTTGGAGGGGAACAAACAAATACAGTTGGAGTTTTCTTGGGTTTTCAACCAAAGTTGCGGTAACGAATACAGAATAAACTAATATTTTTGTTACAAAGAATGTCCTGTAACACAAAACTATTGTGCATTGTTACATTTTGGGCTACAAAAGCCAGAATATCTTCGTCCCTTACTGGCGCACGCGGATGCGTTCTCCAGTCATTGTTCCTCCTAGTAACCCATGCATATTATCAATCGCTACTCCACCATCACTTGACTGTTTGACATATCCTACTGGCATTCAACAATCTCTTTCGATATCTTATAGACGAATTTGATAAGCAAATGATAATAAAATACATCTGAATTATCTACACCACCGTCTTTCTGTTAAATTATGTTTGTATTAAGCAGAAATGCCTGCAAACAATCCAAGAATGTTTATAAATAAAGGGGATTTAAAAATTCGAATAAAAAACTAATACTTAGTATCCAGGAGTCTTCATTTTTAACCTGAACGAGGCTATGATTTTTTTTTTTTACTTTATTTCTAAAATCTTATACAAATTTATTTATTTAGTCATTTATGCTTAATTATGTATTGACTACTACTTATTGTTTAAAAAGTACAGTCAGCAGCAGAAGTGGCTAAGCGTTTGAGATGTTCAAAATGAGGTCAACACATCTCTATTGTCAAGAGAATAAGAGCGCGTGTAGGTAATTTTGAACACTTCAAACGCTTAGCCACTTTTGCTGCTGACTGTACAACTTTACTAATGTTCTTGGTACTTTATAAGGATGCAATCTGAGTCGTGACCCAAAATGTCAGTAGGTAAGTGATAAAGACGATGATCGAGTAAAAAAATTAGCTGTTCCATGCATTAATTGTGACTCCCCTGGTGTTGCGGGTGCCCATGGGCGACGGTAATTGCTTACCATCAGGCAATCCGTCTGCTCGTTTGCCACCTTATGTCATAAAAAAAAAATAACTCGCAATTAAGTCCCAGTATGTATGGAGTAGCAGATTTTTTTCGCGAATTCAATATTGGTCCCATGGGAAAAGTTGTTAAGTATGATCTTCTTTATCACTTTTTGACATTTTGGATTACGTCCCAAATCTCACCCATAGGTACTTAAAATGCCCTAGTAAAATTAATTTTTCTAAAAGTCTTAACACCGGCATCACTAATCCAACTCGTCATCAAGACCGCGACAGAAAAAAAACGTATAGTAATTACTGCCGCGGCTGATTTCCCTGGGCGCCGCGGTCCTCTTTCTACATTATTTTGTTTTTTAAAACAAAACTTTGATATTTCTTTGCTTTTATGTTATCTAATAATTCATGATAAATCGGACTAAGTAATGTACTATGGTAGTATATATACTATTGAAAAAAAAAATTTTTTTTGATGTGTCAATCGTCGCACAAAAAAAAATGAAATAAATTGAGTAGCTTGCATAATTATTCTTACTTTTGTGTAAGGAAGGAAAACAAAGATTTGCAAGTGCACATTACCTAAATTCCCAATATACACATGCCTATATACCATGTCAAAAATCATATCTGATATTTTTCATAATAAAATACGACGCTGCAGTCGACACATAGCCGCCAGGTAACTAACTTTTCATACATTTATAGATAACGAGCAACGAAAATATCTATTTTAAACATATTTTCCGGCATACCAAAAAAGATTAGTACACAATCTAATTTTCCATCACTGCAAAAGCTAACTTATTGTAATATTCTAAGGTTCACAATAGCTTGAAAAACGGAAAGGAAGGACATGTTCAACTTTAGTGTTATTTAGAACTTTTGTCCCCCGAGCCGAGCTACTTGTTTGACAGTTCGTTTTAACTTAAACCATATAAATAGTGCTCCCGGCGGAATACATATCTGACTTCGGCGAGTGTTTTTCAAACAGTAAGAGGCCGTTTGGGACTGAATCTAAATGACTTACTTATCAGTGAACGGTTTATTTAGTTTAACGCTCAGCATATTAAGGCGCGAGTTTACGTGTAGCACATTTTTAATTTATTTACATCACACTGGGCGGTAAGAGAGATTTACCACCATAGGGCGCGACGGAAAATCTAACTTTACACCCAGATGAAGACGTAATACTATGTATGTACGCACCACGGGCGGCAACAAAGAAGGCCTCAGATTGCTTCGGTCCGGTTCGGCTCACAAATACATCCAGTGGTTGTGGGTTCGAGTCCCGCTGCGAGTCAAATTTTTCTATTTTTCTTTCGATTTAAATATCGAAGAATACTTTTAAACAACTTGTTATGGGTCAGCGTTGGGATTATATTATAACCCTTTACTCTTCGGGATTATGAGAGGCCGTCCCATTATTTTGCAATAAAAAAAAAACACAAATAAAACTCGATGGTTCTCTTTTCTTCGAAAGCTAATCTTACAGTCCCGAGTATTTATGAAGTAAGGAGCAATGGAGTGTACCTTTAGATGCGGTTATGTGGGTAAGCATGACGGGCAAAAGATTTTCACTAGGAATCCTCAAACTTTACGTACGATCTGTAAAGGTTTAATCATTTCAGTGCCTAAATATGTATGTCACTAAATGACATTAATCAGGAGACATACATAAACGTGATTATATAAATTAGCATAAGTGCGTGAAAATCAAATAGCGCAATCATGTGACACTAGCGTCCGTAATTAGACTTCAAAACTGAACTAGAGCATATTCAGAAACTGATATTTGGCAATTTGGCAGAAAACAATCTAGATGTAGATGTAGTGTAGGGACGCCCGGCCGGGCTCAGGCGGGCTGTCGATCGCCTGTTGCAGTCATTCAGCCCAATCTAACTACTTTACGGAAAAATAATACCAGATCTTTTAGATCTTTTTTTATATTAAATTTTAGATACAATATTTGGTATATCCTATCCCTATATTTTACATTTGTTTGTCTAGAAATAATCCACCGATCTTTGATTTCAAAGCGGATAGAAAGATTTTTGAGAACTTCTGAAACTTTTTATAGTTATTGGTAACCATTTCAATAAGAAATTATACACATAACTATTTTATTTTATTTTATTTTATTTTGATTTTATTTTATTCGGGGCATCAACAGCAATACAATGAATATTACAGAGCACATATACAGAACATAAAGCCAATTATAGATGTCCACAAAATTACTACTAATGTGCAATAACTTAGTGGTCGTCTAGTAACACATAATGGGCAGAAACGACCCAAATGCGTGTTTATGTTTTGTGTATTCGTCTTAGTTTCAAGATGCTTCTATTCACTTCAAATTTCTATCACATTTCTCTCCCTCGAACACGTCCCTCGCCCCATAAATTAAAACCAGTCGGCGCGGTGCGTCGCTTTGTCGAGATAGCGCCAATTAGTTTCCACGTCCCGCGTATCCATTCCGTGGACGGGACGCCATTTTCAGTGTCGAATGGAATCACCGGTCGCCTTAAGCATGGCGAGGCGGAAACGACGCGGTCAAGATACGGGAAAAACTTTACTATCTGTATTTATATATACTGTACAGCAGACCTTGATCAATAAAAGGTGATTTTAAGACTTTTTATTATATACCACAAAGGTGGCAAACAAGCATGCGGCCCGACGGTAGGCGGTCACCAGAGTCTATGGACGTTTACAATACCGAGGCATCATTCACACGTTGCCGACTCCGAAGGCTTCTATCAAGGTGATTGTCTGTTTTAGTCTAAGACAATCATAACTAGCTGTGGCCCGCGGTGTTACCCCCGGTTTTTTAGGGAAAAAACGTAGCTTATGCGTTAATCCAGGGTGTCAGCTAACTCCATACTAAAATTTTAATAAAAAAAACCAGCCGTTTAGACGTGAAAAAGTAACAAACATACACACTCACAGACTTTCGCCTTTATGATATTAGTGTAGATAGTGTAGATTTGTCTTATACACAGACAAATGTAACTATCTAATTGAGAACTTGCAAGTTATACATAGCCAGTACTTACATCTTCCTCACGCTGCGCTGTCCCGTCATTTTGCCACGGCTCATGTAAGCTTGTTGTCCACACGATATCCAAAAAGCGACTGGTACACTACCTTCCATATTTCCTCGACTGTAATTATCTTTTAGCCTTGGTGCCGAAATATCGAACACTCTGTCAAATTAACATACATGGTAACTATCCCGTTTCTTTTTTTGTAATTCTGGTCTAGTCCAATGCTAAAACTCTATAAAATCGTGTTATATAAAGCGACCTAATCGTGTCCTCGCCTGAACGCGGGCGATCATTAGAGGCAGCCGCGCCAATGCAGCGGTCTCACGTGCAATGATATCATTGTCGTCGGTTCGGGCTTCAATTAAATTACTGGATAGTTGCAATCCGTAATTTGCAATTCATTTTTTGTAATCTTGTAAGAACGACTAATTTATATACACTGAAACCAGACATAGGATTTACCAGTATAATCATTAACCAAAAGGTTTTTCTTTAATGATTTCGACGACCGGTCTGGTCTAGTGGGTAGTGACCCTGCCTATGAAGCCGATGGTCCTGGGTTCGATTCCCAGTTAGGGCATTTATTTGTGTGTTGAGCACAGATATTTGTTCCTGAGTCATGGGTGTTTTCTATGTATTTAAGTATTTAATGTATCTATCTATTATATATATCGTCGTCTAGTACCTACAACACAAGCCTTACTGAGCTTACCGTAGGACTAGGTCGATTTGTGTAAGATTGTCCCGAAAGATTTATTTATTATTTATTTATTTATTTATTTAATGATACCTATTATACACATGTAATTAATTTTTGTAAAATTTCTGAGCAGTAAATGTACTGCGAATATTACGCGATATAAGCTTTTGAAACGAACTGTCAACGAGTGTTTAACTCGAGTGTGTTGCATTACATTGCGGACGAATATTTTTATATGGATAAAATTTTAATTGCACTTCTAAGTAAAAGTTATTTAAATATATTTCTTATGTCCTATTCTACCCTCCGTTAAGAGATTCGCCCGTATAAGACTTCCACACTGTATATATATTATTTGTGTCATGATTGTTTTCAAATTTCGATAAGAATTCCTACATAACCCTAAAAAGTATACATATTGATCGCAAACATTGTTATAATATTTTGAGATTATTTTTTATCTTTAGTCTCTTTGTATTTATTACTGTTAATTTTTTATTTTTTTGTTGATATCACTGGTGAACTTCAATTTCTACTTACTATCTTTTTAATTTTCATACTTGAATCCTTAGGTTACATACATACATACATACAATCACGCCTGTTTCCCAGGGGGTAGGCAGAGATCACGGATTTCCATTTGCTACTTTCCTGACAAATCACTTTCGCTTCACTCACTTTCATAACGTTCCTCATACATTAGGTTATGCGACTATTAAAAGAAAAGGTTTGAGTACCAACTGCCAGCGTGCTGATTACGGCATTTCACCTCCCATGCTCGGCGATTTCTCCCTGTGGCGGTCTATAGAGGAGGCCTGTGTCCAGCAGTAGACTAATACATGATATAATATGATAGGTATAATAAAATAATACGATATTAACTGGATCTTTCAGAACTTTTTATTTGCTCCACCGAAGGCAACGTTAAGTTAGCTCCGACACATTTCTTGCTGTCAATTAGTTGCCATAAGAAAATACAAAGCAACTCCGACCTGCACACGGAGACCTGCATGTTACAAGATTCTTTCCGTAGCTAGCATGTCTGTCACATTAGGAGGAAACCCATTGAAATAGATGGCATTAGGTACTTAAGACAAAGTTGTTGGCAATAAAAAATATGGTACATTTTCGTCGTCGTCGTTGTATTTAAAAAAAAGTACCATATTTTTTTAATACAACGACGGTGTCAAATAAGCATACGGCCCGCCTGATGATAAGTTTGATCGTCGTACATTTTCATCTACCCTCAGCTGGCTTAAGGAGCCATTTGAGGGTAGATTTTGTTTTCTATTGAAATACCTAAAGATACCGATGATAGATATTATAGATAGAGAAGACTATTGAATTGGGACTGTTTTGTATATATTTAGATTGTAAAGTTTTCCAAATTAATTTTGTATAGAGCAAACGTCTGCTAACGAAACCATAATTCGATATGGTGGAGTCATTCGCAGCCTTTGCATCTCTGCTAGCTTAGTTTTAGAGCGATGGCTAACCTAACCTAACACCCCATTCACACTCAACACTCACCAATTTACACCATCACACACTCCACACGAAACGGGGGAGGTTTTACTCCGTAGGCGACTGGGTTTCTTCCCAGTTGAGTCGGGCATGCGGTCAGGTCACGGGCCTGGCCGTATACTATGAGTATTTCCTCCCTCGTCGCAAAAAAAAATATAAAAAATAAACCTAACTAGCGAGTTCGAGTCTCGGTCGATGAATTTTCTATTTTTCCTTTAATTATAAATAAGGTTTACAACGACCCTTAAATTTGTTTAATCATGTAAAGAACGACCAGACACCTTTTTACTTTCTTGAAGAAAGTTTCTACATATATTTTCCGTAAACGCTAAGCTCATTCCAAGTGTTTACCGACATAATATTAAATATGCAAAATAGTTAACACTCGTGAGCGCATAAGCATAATACCAAACTACGTTGACATAATAAAAGTTGACACGACACTAATTTCATTTTACCGCGCGCACAATCTCCCTTAAGTATAGGGATGCGATTCTAACGTAAAAATAATATCGATTATTTTCGATAACTGATTATCACGAATCGATTATCACTTTAATCATTTTATGAGTAGGTTTTTTGTGTTTAAAACCTTTTTATTTTAATTTTAGGTATTATGAATAAAACGGTTTCACTCTATAATTCCTTACATTTATTCTTTAGTTATAAGAATGACTTCAAGTTTAAAATTTTCAGTCATTCTAATAATTAAATAATAAGATATCAATAACAAGAGCATGTCGGGCCATGCTCAGCGTAGGGTCCCGTAGTTTTCGAATAAACTACCTCCCTTCCCCACGTCAAATGTCGTCCCCTATATGTACCCTAATTATTTTTTTGACCACTTTGTCCATAGCCGAGACACAGAGCATAGCTGGACACAGGCAGACTTGGCGAAATTATAAAAAGGGTTCCTCACGGGTTGATCACGAGACCCTAAAATCAACTTTTGTAAATCGAGTAATAAAACAGATTTGTTATCATGTAAGCGACATTTAAATCGATAATTAAAAAAAATATTCAATCGATATCTTGCAGTCTCTAGTTAAGTGTCCGTAACGGCAAGTCTTGTTTAAAGTTAAAAAGGTGAAGTGCAGCGGGTGATCAAAAGCAAAGAGCAAGAGGGCGAAGGGTCGCGCTCCTCTGATCTTTGATACTCCGTGTATTTTCGAGACTTCGCTTCGTGTAATATTTTTACTCGAGAGTCGCATTAGCTCTGATACCGGATCGCTGCATACGAGACCGAGCAACCTTTATTAAATTTGATATGCGAAGGTATGACACCGGAATGTGGCGCCGTACAACGCTGGGCGGGGTATTGCGCGGTTATAGATTAAATAACAAGGTAATACTTCGGAGGTACATTAGAATAATTTGGGAAACACGTGTAAGGTTACTTTTTGTGGTTCCTTGGCCTGAGGGATTTGAAACGTGGTAGACATGAACAATTTTCACATGAAAATTTAATTTAAGTTTCGAAGTGACCGAGGTCTTTAGCAGATTTTTTAAAGTAAGGTTTCTGTTATGGTTATAAATGTTTTTACTTGTTTGTAGTTTTTTTTAATAAAATAAATGTATACGGCATATGTTTTTATTATAGAAGGTTTCAAACTTGTGTATTAGGGAGTTTTTAGAAAAGTGTACTGTAGAGATTAAGATCTTTACAGCCTCTGTGTTGATATAATGACAATTTGAAATGAGAATATTTTCCATCTGTGTCAGACTATTGACGTTGGTTTTTGATTAATTCTACAGGATACAATCTAAACTGTCGGTCACATGTATAGTTGATACAATAAAAAGATATTAAAAGAAGAATATACAGAATGTGTGTTACCTTTACCATTTCTAATCCACATAGGCATGTCCCTAATAATTTTAACAATAACAGAAGATATTTTAGTATTTTTTACGTATCCAGATCAGCATCATCATCATTTTAGCCGTATGTCGTCCACTGCTCGACAAGGGCTCCCCCAAAATATGACATATACCATCTTGAGGGGTAGTTGCCTTCGGCATGCTTGGCAAGCGGCATAGCGACCGCAACCGCTGATTGCGTTTCAACGGACGCTGCTGCCCATCCATCGGATGTTTCCCTTTGTCGACTCTTACGACACCAGCGGGAAGAGTTGGGGTGCTGCTATTCTAATCAGCTGGCACTACAAGGCACCATCAGTTGAGACATACGGAATATTATTTAATCTTTCGAACACCAAGAGCAACTAAAATTGCAATTCAACACTGTGCCGACCACGCCAACGACGCCTATAAATGTCATGGCGGACGCTCTTAATTAAAACTTTCTATTCCCAGATAAGGTATATAAGCATCGTATGATGAGCATAGTGGCGTCTTCATTAGTAGATATGTTGTCATTAAAGGTTTTTTTTCTGCGTCCGAACCCAACAGAAATATGAAAAAAATGAAACTTAATACAATAACGGGGTAGTCGTAATTTTATCGCGGCCGTTTAGGTCAATATCCAATTGCGATGTGACGCGAATAGGAATAGCATCGGACACAATATCCCGCCCCTGGGAACTGGGAAAAAATCACAACAATCCCGCCAACGCCCGCCACGGATTAGGTAAATCCATAGATTACCTTCCACTAGAACGACTACCATGTAAATACAGTTAAAGTTCGGTCCAGTCCGTTTTCTAACTAAAGATGTGGGAGGGAGTAGCCGCGCGTCAAGTGCCGTGCGTCAAGGAAACCAGGCTTTTTAAACTGGTTAATACTAACGGCCTGGCCACGACTATGCGCGACTTGCGGCGCGGCGAGCGTTTTAACTATTCGTTGCGCGGTCAAGACGCGCAATGCACTGCGGTTAGGTGGTATCACACGCAAGTCGCGTATAGTCGTGGCCGGGCCATTACATACATTTCCCCAAAAACTTCCAGCGTGTATATTTTACGCGAAAGACGATAATGGTGCTACTCTGGTTCCTGCACGAAGCAATGAGCATTGTCTATATGTTGTGGAGATCCTGTACTGGTGTTGGTTAACGCCAATCCGAGGCGGACCGAAGAATCTCAATATTTGTTCAAACAAAATGACGTGACATGGCCGTTATGATATATTACGCCATTATTTCAAATATTGAACAATATTATTATAATTCAAATTAACAATATGTCAAAAAAACCATAATGGCGTTGTCTATAATAAACCATTGACTATATGATCAAGTGAATTTTATTTTATTATACTTGCATGTATAGATAAAAATTAAGACAAACAAGCAGCTTATTAATAATAACAGTATTTTCCTTACACGGAACAATGGTGTTCCGGACATTTGGGAAGCGTACGTGGAGCCGGATCGAGCCAACACACAGAGGCCCAGACAGCACCCACCATGGTGTAAAGACTGAGTTTGAATGGAATCTAGAATGTACTAGGCTATTGGGTGCAAAGGATGGACTAGCTACTAGGCTATTGAATAAAAAACCGGACGTTTGCCTAATAAAATGGTATACCATTTTAATATCAGTCATTATTATCCAAAAATTTACTAGGTCAAATATGAGACAGTATAAATAGTGTAGTAATGTATTTTACTAGGTAGTAAAAACATCAAAATATGGTTAAGTCAGGTCGTTACTATCGTTGCTCGACAAAGCATAAACAGAGAGAAACTGTATTTTTTTTACGTTAGTATTATTATTCCAAAAAGACGTACAAGTGTATTTTTTGTATACTGCCCCTCAGGCCTCAGCCTTATATATAGGGCTACGCTATGCGAACGCCAAAAACAGAATCTACGGAACGCAATCTATGGGCAGATCGGTCTTACAGATTTACATAATAAGGATGCAGCCTCTCAAAAAAGATCGGGAGCGGTATTAGCATTTAGATTGTGCGTAGAAGAGTAATCAATCAAGTGGCCAGCGCAGGTTCCTAACAAGGTAATCTCTCGGAACAAGTTTATTGTCTTCCATTGAAAGTTAGGGCATCGATCATTCATTCGATATTGCCGCGTTCAATTGTTTGATTCCGGTTTAGAGTTGACAAACTTGGGGGTGATGCGGGTGAATTATTGGGCTGCAAATTATATTTGCATACTTTACTTTGGTTAAGCATGATACGGTAATAGTACATTGTGCAACGAGGATGGCAAGTTTGGTATATATTATTACCACCCGTGGTACATACAATGTTTTTCATCACATTTGCGAGGAAATAAAATAAATTCGTTGAAAACTCTTTGAAAACTACAATCAGACCGCATCCACTATAAAAGATTGTCAACAATGTCAACTTTTTTCTATGTCTTCCACAGATAATGTTAACAACTGCGTTTTGTTTTCGAAGTTGACAGATCATCCTGCCAAATAGTATCAATTATCAAAATCAAATAGAAAACAATTATTTTTAATAAATACTAAACATTAAATTGCAGTCAAATTTAATATAAAGATATGTTTTATACATATTAAAAGTTGGTTGTAGCAAACTTTTGAAGATATGAAATACACCTTGGCTGTCTGGAAACATCCTCAGTCCAAGTGAAGTATAGGTTCTGTATATTTTTAAAACTAAACTTAACAACCCGTGTGAGCTAAATCGGCTATAACTGCTCTGTACTCTCGCAAGTAATAACGCCATTGACGATCAAGTGTGATGAAAAACGATTAAAATCTTTGTCTGTAAAATTAAAAATTTAACACACATTTATAGGATTCAAACTAATGAATAACTAATGCGTATAATATAATATCAATATGGGTCAGGTATTTGACCAGGCACTAGGTAACGTCAATGTGGGTAAGACCGGCACACTAGTTATATTTTTAAGGGAAGTCCGTCATATGACACTTAGTACCTATGAGATAATGTAGGAAATTGGTTGGTAGACGGTATTCCAAGATAGACGGTCTTACCCTCATTGACTTACATATGTAGTTTTAAGTGTCCTTTTTAGTTAAGCTATTATAATATTGTAATTCTTGTGTAGCTTTTGTATTTGTATTTCTTTTGTATTATCATTTGTATTTTGACATGTTTAATTACGTATTTAATAAAAAAATAAACGGCATTTTAGCTGAATATAAAAATATCAATAATAATATTTCGGGACAATTTTACACGACCTAATCCTACGGTAAGCTCAGTAAGACTTGTGTTGTAGGTACTAGACGACGATATATACCTAATAGATATAAATACTTAAAGACATAAAAAACACCAAAGACTCAGGAATCTGTGCGCATCACACAAATAAATGCCCCGATTGGGAATCGAACTTAGGACCATCGGCTTCATCAGGACATTTGATTTATAAAAGTGGCATTTTTGATATGTTTTGATACCACCGTAAACTTTAGTCATCATCTTCGTCGCGTTGTCCCGGCATTTTGCCACGGCTCATGGGAGTCTGGGGTCAGCTTTGGCAACTAATCCCATTGGCGCAGGCTCTAGTTTTAGGAAACCGATTACCTGTCCTTCCAACCCAGAAGCTAAACTAGACCTTATTGGGACTACTCCGGATTCCTCCCGATGTTTTCCTTTAAGGAAAAGCGACTGGTAACTATCAAATCATATTTCGTACTTACGCTCCGTTAAAACTCATTTGGACGAGTCGGGGTTAGAACTAGCGACCTCCCATTGCAAGTCGCATACACTTACCGCTAGGCCACCAGCGTTTACTGTAAGAACCTTAGTAAATATGAAATTTTCGTCATCATCATCATCAGCCAATGGCAGTCGACTGATAGACATAGGCCTCCCCGATTTCACGCCATCGTGTTCAACCCAGAGATTCTTCTCACCCCGTGGTCGCCACTGTAACCAAGAATAGCGAGACTACCGGGAACTGGGCTCAGAATCATCGGGGAATTTTCCCATAATTGCCACGCGGAGCAGGCGGGTTGGCGATTGCAGGACGTAACTTCTCGCGCCGATGAAGCTGCTGCCCTTCATCAGCCTGTTGTATTTGGATGCCTATTGGATGCCATCCGTCGGTCGCCAGACCCTCGTCTGTTAATCAGCAGGGTGCACCGCGGGCAGGTGAGGTTGGCAATTGGGTAAACTTTGATGACCGGTCTGGCCTAGTGGGTTAGTGACCCTGCCTATGAAGCCGATGGTCCTAGGTTCGAATCCCAGTCAGGGCATTTATTTGTGTGATGAGCACAGATTTTTGTTCCTGAGTCATGAGTGTTTTCTATGTATTTAAGTATTTATATGAATCTATCTATTATATATATCGTCGTCTAGTACCTACACCACAAGCCTTACTGAGTTTACCGTAGGACTAGGTCGATTTGTGTAAAATTGTCTCGAAATATTTATTTATTTATTATTTATTTATTTAAACTTGCTGTTAATGTTCCCCCTTACACCCGTAGAAATTGTCGTCGCATTTCCAAGGCTCATTCACTAAGCAATTAAAATGATATAAGTAGTTCCCTTGCACTTCATCGCACCTTACATTACACTCATTGACGGATGCAACAATGTAAAAACTGTCTTACAATTAAGGCTCGACCATCAACTCGATAATTCTCAGGTGCGAACAAGCTATTATTAGCTGTAAAGTTGGGTCCAGACACATGGTGACGATAAAGGTAATAAAGTTTGTAGATGTTTTTTTTTATGATATAGGAGGCAAACGAGCAGAGGGATTGCCTGATGGTATGCAACTACCGCCGCCCATGGACACTCGCAACACCAGAGGAGTCACAAGTACGTTGCCGGCCTTTAAGACCCCTATACGCTCTTTTCTTGAAGGTTTATGTAGTTAAAGTTCTGGTGATTGACTGATTTGATATACCAAATTATCACAAAGTAGTAAACCGGTATTTTTTAAACGACTTAAAAAATTAGGGGGTTCTATGTTCGACTGTATGTATATTTTTTTTATGTATGTTCATCGCTTTCACCCCCATTTGTGGCCCGATAGTGGAAATTCTTTATTATTGGATTTTGGATATTCCCGGAATTCCTTATCACAAACCCTAAGTGTAAATGTCGTCGAGGCCATGGGTGTAGTACGCTGGTTCAGCAACAACCTATTCTCTATACTCTTGCCTTGTCTTGCCAAATTATATCTTAATTAAAAATAAAAATATTTTTTTGCCATTATTTCACCACAGGACAATTGTCATGACTCAAGTCCATTGGTAACATTGACCGCTTTCTATAGGGTGAGATGTGTGCTTATTTGCCAACAACACGTTATCTTTTAATAAAGTACCGATAAGTTTTATTACATAATCAATAAATAGGAAGTAACTAAGAACAAATCAAATTATTTTTTATGAAATATTTTTGATTTGCTTTGATTTTTAAGTAGTAATACTACTAAAAGTTGAAATAGATAACATATTGGTTAAGGCATCAGCCGCGATAGCTGGAGATGCGGGTTCGAATCCCGTCTCGAACACCGGAGGTCCTCGTCGTTTTTTCTTAAGTATATGTTATCTATTTCAACTTTTAATTTATATAATAGTATTACTACTTAAAAATCAAAGCAAATCAAAAATATTTCATAAAAAATAATTTGATTTGTTCTTAGTTTCATAGATGGCAGCACCACCTCTCTAGCTATATCAGAATCCCGAAAGGTATTCATATAGGAGGTGCAAAACACGTAGTGTTTCACCTTAGAGCTGGTAAAACGGTGCCTAAAACCGTTTAAAAATAAACAAGATCACATATACTTGATTAATTTCGACGTGGTCCGCTGTGTACGGGTGGCCAAATAGGTTAAGGCATCAGCCGCGATAGCTGGAGATGCAGGTTCGAATCCCGTCTCGAACACCGGAGGTCCTCGTCGTTTTTTCTTAAGTATATGTTATCTATTTCAACTTTTAATTTATATAGTAGTATTACTACTTAAAAATCAAAGCAAATCAAAAATATTTCATAAAAAATAATTTGATTTGTTCTTAGTTTCATAGATGGCAGAACCACCTCTCTAGCTATATCAGAACCCCGAAAGGTATTCATATAGGAGGTGCAAAACACGTAGTGTTTCACCTTAGAGCTGGTAAAACGGTGCCTAAAACCGTTTAAAAATAAACAAGATCACATATACTTGATTAATTTCGACGTGATCCGCTGTGTACGGGTGGCCAAATTGGTTAAGGCATCAGCCGCGATAGCTGGAGATGCGGGTTCGAATCCCGTCTCGAACACCGGAGGTCCTCGTCGTTTTTTCTTAAGTGTATGTTATCTATTTCAACTTTTAAATAGGTAGTAGTTTAGTGAAAAGCTCTTGACAATTGTCACGATACTTATTTTAAGAATTTTCGTTGTTTTTTGACGTGTCTTCGGTCGGAATTTGGCGATCATTGTCGTATTTATAGTGACAATTGTCAATAGCTTTTTCACAAAACTTTTTCGTTATTGTAGATAATATAATATGAAGTTTTTTTAACATTACATTGGTGGCCAACAAACATACAGCCCGCATATTGGGAAGCGGTCTCCGTAGCCTGTGGACGCCTGTTAGGAATGACACAATGATGTCGATATATGTCGCACCTGTCAGTTTGATGAATAGGGCCCGTATGCACCTGTACATAGGTATATATGTCGCAGGGAAATGGTCAAAATAGAGAAATGAACAAATCTCTAAGGGATATGATTAAATCACGCAGGACGTTAAAATGGCGAACCATTTCATCATTTCTCTAGAAAATTTCAGTAATTTGACCAAATCCCTGATTCGGTTTAGTGAAATCATAGAATCGACCAACAGACACGCCACGCTTTGTCATTTCACTAGATTTGTTTAGGAACTTGATAAAATCCCTGAACCAAGACAGTAAGCTGACGATATTAACTTAAAAATCAGCCAGCTTTGTCATTTCGCTAAACAAGTTTAGTGAAAAGTTAAAAATGTGTTGACATTTACACATTACAGGCCCGGTACCGCGAACGAAGTTCGTATATTTCGAGCACCTTTCTCTTTTACTCCTATAAAGGTGTCATGAGAGTGACAGACAATCGCCCGGAATTTACAAATATTTATTTATATAGGTAGATTATTTATACCTACGCGAATTCGTTTCAGTGTTTTATTTCAATAAATACGTATACCAGTAGGTAACCAAACAAAATATTATTCATATTTGTTAGGTACGAAATAAAAATAGTCAATCGCAATAATAATAAATTGCTATTCGGACCGCGAAATATTGCGTTTATGTATATAGGTAGTTGCCTTACAATTTATTATGCAGTAATCCAAGAGAAATTATATATAAAAGTGGACTTTTTGAACACGTAAGACGGTAAATAACGACACTGTAACTCTATGTCCCAAACACTAACAAGCCATATTAAGTCTGTTTTTTTTTATATTTTTGACAATTATTTACCAACCTTAAAATATTCCAAAACCATAAACAATACAAAATGTGGTATTTATTTCCTAACCTTGTGTGGATCTAGCATTACATTAAGGTTTAACACGTGAGAACAGCTTTTCATTCCAGTAAATTAGAGCCTAGTGTTAATTCCACGAATTAATTGCTGCTAGTGTTAAACGCACGTCACATTATAAGAGGGCGTGAGATGGGCGGTTTGCCGGTATTAAAACAGGGTGACCGTGTGTTCGGAGCAGTGAAACATGGAGTGGTTGATGGCGGTATGTCTGTTGGCTGTGGGAGTGCAAGCCGAGGTAAATATGTGACATTATCTATGAAAAGGGACCGTATTGTCGATGGCGCTTATGTCGTTGTTCAAGATTGCGCGATACAAATGTAACGCGGTTTCACGTAAGTGCCATCCACCATAAGGTCCCTTTTTTAAGACATTTTTTTGTCAAACGTTTGATTTATAATTCCTAAAGATAGTATCTATCAGCCACGGACGTCCACTGCCTGGTTCATAAGCCTCCCCCATAGACCCCCACAGGGATCGATCGTAATCTATTAGGCCAATTAAGGTATTACTAGGGAAACACAACGTGGGACGTCTGCAGGTTTATTTATTTATTTAACCTTTATTACATAAAAGACTTAACTAGGGTAAATCGCCAGTTACTGGCCACCTTATACTGAAAATGAATCTGTTTACCTATAAATAGAACACATTTTCAAATGGGGTTTCAATTACTGGCCACCTTATACTTAAATAAATTCTGTTTATAGGTAAATAGAGTCCATTTTCAGTATATGGTGGCCAGTTATTGAAAAGTGGCCAGTAACTGGTGATTTACTCTATATGTTTGTAAAGAAGTTCTTTCCGAGCTAGTCAGGTATAATAGTTATTTGTTATACAAGGGTGCAAAATTGTATTTTAACTGCGAGTGTGGGATTGAAACTCGAGCAAGGGAATGGATTCTATAGTTTAACCACGAGCAAAGCGAGTGATTTTGAAATAAAATCCTGAGCGTAGCGAGTGTTTCAATACACGCGAAGTAAATTACAATTGCACCCGTGTGTAACACAAAACTTTTCCCCTCACTACAGCGAGGAAAGTGAAACATGCAAAAAACGTTTAGAAATCGCATTGACTTTTTCTTTGCGTTTAGATACATTCAACATTTTTACAAAAGGTGCCTTTAGCTTAGCTTAGCTTGGGGTAGCCAGTACGATTTTCGAATGTTCTACTTCGATTTTCAACTCGGTGCGTAAGCGAGGCTCGCCCGCGCCCGCCGCCGCCGCCGCCGCCGCCGCCGCGGGGCAAGTGAGCTGTACTTCGCGAAATTAGACTTTAAAACCATAGCAATAAGAGCTCGAGCGAAGTCAACTTACTTTAATCACTAGTGGATAAAATGCGTTTTTACCCTCTCGTATTAAAGGATAAACAAGCGCTTTACGAGCTAGTGAGGGGAAAATATATTTATTATGTTTTACTTCTCCATTAAAGTTACAGTACACCTTTTAACTATCTTTGTTATAGTTTCCGACGAAAGAATTTCTCGATACTCTGAAACCCGTCGTTGCAAAATGTGAAGCCAGCACTGGTGTCGACAAAGGTAACTTTTTACATAAGATTACGTCTATCCAGAGCCCTGAGTGTGAGTTTTTAACGTAACAAAACGTCAGCATCGCGTTAGAGTTACCGTATAAATAACATTATCACTTATGCGTTCGAGACGTTTTTACACGTCAAAAGAAACTTACACTAGAGCCTCTGATAAAATATGATTCAAGCTAACATGAGACCCAGTTATTGTTCATACCTGTTCTGAAACCACCTGAGGACGGACTGCAGTGGGCCTGTAGAATTGTGGATCTAATTATTGTAAACTTGATGGATTGAACCGTTTGTGAATCACGGATTGAAAACTATGAAACCCTACACTGTGTAAGTTTCTTTTGACGTAAAAATACGTTTACGAACGCGTAAGTGATAACGTTACATATTTACATGGGAAAAGCAAACGCGTTCGTGACGTAAAGTTACGTTAAAAACTTACACTCAGGGCTCTGAGGATGGATGCCTTAGCCCGTTTATCTTAAGTATTTGGGATTTTTTTGAAAAAAATCTACCCAAGCAGTATGACAAGTACAAAATTAAAATATGCCAGTTTTGTGACGATAATTAAGCTGAGACCTGTATGGAAATTTTGCCTTATCTTCGACCCAATGGGATCTTTTGTGTAAAAGTTTTTGTCTTCCTTCGCATTATAATATTGCTTATAGTTAAGTTGCTTAAGTAACGATCATCAAATCTAAGTTCTTCACAGAACTTTAATCCTTAATTATGATCTCCAAACTCACATAACTTAAGTTATCTACAAATCACGCATCTATTCCAGATTATCGACAAATTATTTATATATTAATGAGGAACAAATTAATTTATATTTTGTAACTAATTCAGTTCCGCGGGTTATAATCGGGAATCTATATTTTCAGCACTTGTAGACGACTTCAGCAAAGGTACCATGGTTGAGGATGAGAAGTTAAAGGTATATGTTTTATTCATTTGTTTATCAAGCAACAAACTGCTTTAAAACATTATATTATTTAGCTAAAGGGTTTCATTATATTATTTAGCTTGTGTCTTTTCTTACGCTTTAATCTATTTTATTAGTTCTCATAACATAAGTATGTAAGTGGAATAGTTTCCAACATTTCCAAGATTTGTATCTTTAAATTTTATCAACTTCTAATTTTCCCGTGACGAAAATTACCTACTTAGGTTCATTCGACACATACAATCCAAGCTTGTGTACCAATTAACGATGTGCTTTTTGTTCACAGTGTTACATGAAATGCATCTTTTTGGAATTTCAAGTGGCAAGTACCCAACACACACATTGTACAGTAGGCAACAGAATTTACTAAGCAGGTCAGGTGTGCCGTATGACCTTGACACACTCTTATTCTCTAAACAATAAAGTCGTGACAAGATACCCGAATGAATTTTCATGGACCCGGGTATGTCTTTAAAATACTTCCAACAATGAGAGGTAGGGCACAGCGATGAAAATCAGGCTTGAATCTTTAGCAGACCAACTGGGGAAGTACCTCCTCCTTACAGAAGACCACAGACATAATAGCACTGCTACCTTTCAAGTATGTAGTGTTGTGTTCCTGATGGTGAATAAGGTTCTAAGAGCTCCAACCTCCTTTAAAGGCCGGCAACGCGCTTTTGACTCCCCTGGTGTTGCAGGTGCCCATGGGCGACGGTAATTGCTTACCACCAGGCAATCCGTCTGCTCGTTTTCCGCCTGTCATAAAAAAAGATCATTTTGAACACCTGATTCGCTTAGCAATTTTTACTGCTGACTATACACGTAAAAACAATAATTAAAAACATACTTATTTATTCACGTGAACTGTCATTCCCAGCTAGACGAAACCACAGGACACTTCCGCTACGAGAAGATGCTGGGTGCGCTCCCCCAGGAGATGAAAAGCATCGCGTACGACATGGGGAGGAACTGCATCCACTTCAAAGGAGAGGGAGGCGCTAACCTCTGCCAGGTGTCTTATGATCTACACCGGTGCTGGCAGCAAGCGGACCCGGAGGTAATTATTTACTTACTTTTTTTTATGAAAACCGTGCACCCGCAACACCTTAGTCATAAGCGCGTTGCTGGCCTTTAAGATAAGAGTACGTTCTTTTCTTGAAGGTATGAGGGTCGTATCGGTCCGGAAATACCGTTGACGGCAAATCATTCCACAGTTTTGATGTGCGAGGTAGGAAGTTTCTTGAGATACGCACAGTAGATGATTTCCAACTATCCAGGTAGTGGTGGTGGAAATGTTGCCGTGCAGAACGGTAGCGGAGGGAGGCGGCAAGGATTAATCCGAACAATTCCTCAGAACACTCTCCGTTGTAAATTTGATAGAAGATGCAGAGCGAGGCTACGTCTCTACGCAGCGCTAAAGGATCAAGCCGATTCGAAAGATCCTTGCAACCGACGATTCGAACTACTCTCCGTTGGATGTGGTCTGGAGGAAGAAGCTGGTACTGGGGAGCCCCTGCACACAGATGAGAGCAGTATTCCATGTGCGGGCGTACCTGCGCCTTATAAAGCTGAAGGCGGTGCGCCGGAGTAAATACTGTCTCGATCTGTTAAGCACACCAGTCTTCTTCAAAGCCAATTTGGCTTTACCATTTACCGAAACTGAACTTCGTGCATACATTGTCGCAACGACCTGAATTGGTTACTATAGACTGCCTGGCCCCTCTGTTTACTAGAGCGTATCTCCACAGGCATTTGGTTCATGTGGGGGGCAAACGATGCAGAGCGTACTCTGGCAAGCAAAAGACGAAGTGTCAAAATACCAAATTCTAGAAAAACTAGTACCAGTATCCGAAGTTCGAAATAGGATTTGAGTAAAAGGTAAGTTATGAGATATTGATAGCAGGAGAGGAAGCGTAACGCGCAGAGGGAGTGAGCTTAGCCAAGTGTCATATATTAAACAAGTGCTGGCTGCAGATGGTCAGATCAGAAGTTAAACAATTTTAAATTGGTATGATTAGAAGACAAAAGAAAAACCTCTCAAACCCGCAGCAATTGTCGGTAAGTATTTAATTACAAAACTGTTCATAAAATCACAATTCCTACAATAAAGTCAATAAGGCTGTATTGTGAGTACAGCCACGCGCCAGGTCGTATACATGTCAGGCATACCCGGCTGGAATAGTACATTGTTGCCTAGGTATAGAAAGTAAGCAATAGATGGACGAGTAAGTTCGCGGGCCGAACCGCATACTAGACGACGATATATGTCATAGATACATACACATAAACTCAAAAATACGCCCATAATGTTAATTTAAAGATGCTTTATATCGGAGGGAAAAATCATCGCGTCACCGGCGTGAGGGATTCTAAGTAGACTCCCAAACCTCTGTTAAGTATTTTATGATTTGCATAAACACCGGCAGTAAGAGGATCCGTAAGTAGGAAGCTATAAGGAGATTTTAAAAATCCCATATGAAACTACCCTGTTCCAAGAGGAGTGAAAGTCTGCCAAGACTTATAACATCTGCATAGATACTGATAGCATTAAAGTCGGAGGTAAATACGCTGTTCTATCAATCTTTATTCATGCCTTCTTAGGAGATTTAATATAAAACTACTTACTTGCGGACTGCTAAGGAATGGAATTCGCTCCCTTCGTCTGTATTCCCGGGAAGATATAATTTGGGTATTTTCAAAGCAAGAGTGAATAGGCTATTACTGAACTAGCGTGCTACAGCCTCGACCTCGTCGACACTTACCATCAGGTGCGACTGAGGTGAAACGCATTTTTGCATTAAAAAAATCTAAACGAATTCTTGTGATTTAACTAGTTACTTTGCTCAGTCAGATCTTTTAGTACATGCCTCTAGGTGTGTACTAAAAAATCAAACCCCAGAATTTCTCATTATCCAGAGGGGCTTTTGTCTAGGAGTCGGCGTCTTTCGGTAGATGATGGTGATGATGATACTGAGATGTTCAGTCGACATCAAAGATATGTACTTTTATATTTATTTTTGCATCTTATTACGAAGGAGTAAGTTGAAGAAGTCTATGTACCTATACATATCTTTGACGTCGACTTCGATTGAACTATCATATAGTAGTATACCTTTATTTTTTTGATCAGAATACCTGGTCAAAAAAAATAAGCGCGCGAAAATTTAAGACCGAAAAGGCTTTAATACATAAATCCTGATTTTATCAATCTGATGGAATGTTCTTGAATTGAAATAAAATTCATAGTATTTTTACTTTTAAAATTTAATGAAAAGCTCATAGCAATTAATTAATTTACTACTAACGGCGTTCGAATTCTAACATTACGTGAAACGGATAAAATCTTGCGTATCAGACCGACAGCATAGATAGACTTAGTATTAATAAGGCATATATACGTGGAATCTTAATAATAATACCAAGATCGAATGGTATGTTCTTAATAAACTTTCAATATGTATGGCAGAGATGATGCTATTATCGTTATTATTGCTTACTACCCTGCACCGCGTATTAAAGAAACACCAACTAAATTAAGTAGGTTACAAATCGTATTCTATAAGCCATATTGATATGTGTCTTGAAATTTGTCGGGTGTTATACCGGGTGTGGCCTGTAATAGGTGCATTAACTTTAGGCATCATTTCTACACCACAAACGTAGCAACATTTGTTCTACGACTTTTGAAAATAACTAATAGTTTAATAAATGGGCAGTTCTCAGAGGTGGCGTTTTTACGTGTCCGAGGCTATATTTGCGTGAATTTTTGGCCCAATATTTTTGAAAAAATTCATACACATATTTCAGCGTCTGTTATATCTCGACAATTAATAAAATATTCCATAACAACATATTCAATATTATAAAAAAATAAAAAGTGCAGAAATTGACGTACAGTGGGCGTGTCCCGCACCCAAATTTGTTGAAACAAAAAATTATAATTCAAGTTGGGGATGTTGTATTAACTTTTAATATTGGTTCACATATTCTTAATTAGTTAAGTTCTACTATAATTTCACTGAACATAATATATGAATTACCCTTATTAAATAAAAACATATTTTCGCTATGTCCCGCGCCAACGCTTGATTTCGCTGGAGTTTACAAAACTTGGCGGTATCGCACAAAGCAATATACCAGGAACTCAATGCCGCGTCCACAGGTAGCTTCAGTTACACCGCGTTCACCGACGAGAGCGGACGTAGGCTCACAGTGTAATAGCAGAATTCGCAAAGGTATCTTCATCATTCGGTGGGTTTGGTTTCGTGTTATCGTGAATTCGGTGAACAAAATTTTTCGTTAAGTGTTTGTGCTTTTCTTAGTGCAACAGTGCCTAAGTCATGCCAAGAAGTATGTGATTTGGTTACCAGTGAGTCTTTTCAATACAATGGTTACTTTTTGTGTAATTGTTCAATAACGATAAAATTTGAATTCAGTGGGTGTGATTTCCGTGGATTCGGTGGGGTTTTAGGCCACCGAAATCAAAAAGGTGCCACCGTGATCAATCTTGACTATAAAAACAGGTTAATTGTTTGTTTTAAATAATTTATATGTTATAATATACGAGTACACTAACAACGTTGGTGTTAACATTAATAACATATTCAACTGTTTAGAATTGTATTCTTAGATTTTTTTTGTTTTTGGATTGTATTCTTTTAGATTTGTATTAGAATTGTATTCTGTACAGTTTGATATGTTGTTAATGTTAACACCAAGGTTGTTAGTGTACTCGTATATTTAATCACAACTTAAAAATTATTAGTTATGCTATCTGCGGATATTTTTCCTATTTAATCAGTTATGATTACCGTTGATCTATATCTATAGAGTTCAGTGCCTTCTGTTAAAGATTCTCCTTCTGGGCCTATAATAGACGGTCATCAAGAATCTTGGAGCCGACTCTCTATTCTTTCAAGTCTTTATAGCTCCGTCTGATGAAATTTTGGGTCCTAAATTACTGTTTAAATTATGAAGTTTAAAGTTCACACTAGCTAAAAGCATACTAGTTTAAAGACACATGATAATGAAACCCTCTTTATTTTTAGTTAATCTTCAAAATACCTCGACAATCCCAGAAAAATTTGGCCATCAACTTTCAAGCCATTTTGTATTCAATGATGTTTAGGCTCTGGTTCAAAATTATAAGCCCGGGTTTCATCTTCTTCAAAATTGATGTGCTGTGTTCACCACACCGCTATAAAAAGCTCCTCGATGCGTCGGTGAGAACATTCTCGGCACCCATCTTGCATATAAAAGCTCCAGAAGGCTTGTGTTGCAGATGCGGGTGCTCGGCCAGCGATATATTAAGTACAAATAAGCTGTTTCTTTAAGGATAAAGATGTCATTGCGGCCTGGCATCACTACTATATCAACTTCTAAACCCTACGCTTGCTGCTACACAGCTTCCGGAACTGGCAGCAAATGTAGGTCTCATACCTCCGATACAGCCAAATGAGGTTAAGAAAGCGCTGCAAAAATAGGCCCCGTAGGTGTCCAAGTGGAAGCTTGGAAATGCCTGCAAGAAACTGGTGTGTTGCTACTTTCTAATCTCTTCAGTCAGGTGTTGCTCTCTTCCGAAATGCCAGAGGCATGGAGATTGCGCACTATCGTTCCGATTTACAAGGGAAAGGGAAGCTAGTACGAGTGCAACAACTACCGAGGCATCAAGCTCTTAAGCCATACTATGAAGCTTTACGAAAGAGTAATCGACAACCGAATAAGGTCAGAGTGCTCACTATCTCGACATTATTATGGCTTCGTACCTGGTTTATCAACTACCGATCCTTATATGTTTGCTCTGTCCACAATTGCCGAAGAATATCGCTCGAAGAAAAAACCGCTCTTCGTTGAGTTCCTGGACATGGAAAAGGTGTTTAACCGTGCTCCAAGGGATACTATTTGGTGGAGCCTTCGAAAGAAAAATGCCCCAGAGCAATATGACAAGATCATTGCTGACATGTATAGGGATGCACGATCAGTGGTCCGGACATCGGTGGGTGAGACCAAAGCAATAGCGATCAAAGAAGGTGTTCATCAGGGCTCAGTACTGAGCCCCTTCCTGTTTTGCTTAGTTTTTGGACTCGCTTACTAAAGAAGCATAAGATTTGGCAAAGTGGACATTTATATACGCTGACGATGTAGCCATATGCACTGAAAGCCGTACCGAGCTGCAGAAAGCGCTCGCTTCATGGAAGCACCAGTTGCAATCATGTCCCTTAACGAACCAGATCCACGTGACGACAGTCCAATACCCATCGATGGGCAATTAGTCACCATGTGTCATCAGTACAAATACCTGGGTGGTATAATGCACATGTCCGGAGACATCGAATGCAATGCAACATTCATCACCGCATAGCCGCTACATGGCAGAAATGGCGAGAATAAGTAACTGGTGTGACCTGCGACAAAAAAATGCCGGTCAAACCAAAGGGGGTGATCGTGATCAGAAGACCATGATTAGACCAGTTTTAACCTATGGCAGCGAGACGTGGGCGGTGACGCCGAAGCACCTGCGTACCATCTAAGTTGCTGAAATGAAGATGCTGAGGTGGATGTGCGGCGTTACCAGGCTCGATAAAATCCGCAACGAGTACGTGCGAGGAAGCCTGGGCGTGCGTGACATCGCCGACAAAATGCAAGAGAGTTAGGCTGCGATTCTTCCGAATTGACTAGTTTGCTTGCTAAAATCAGCTCGTTGGGCTGAAAATATGAAACTAAGTATATACTTTATAGTTAATGAGTTTCCAATGCAAGATATTTCTGAATTTAATAAGAAAACGTTACATGGACAAGTATTTTTTGATAAAAACTTAAAGACATAAACACTTTTAAAGTGATTTTAACACCAATTTTGAACTTTTTTATGAATATTGATTTCGGTAGGTGGACTTGATTTCGGTGATTTAAAAAACTAAAATATCTTAAAAACCGTTAAGTCTACAAGGGGGCCTTTCCCGGCAATATTTTTTAAATTTAAGCCTGAATCTAGGATTTAATGTTTCACATTAAAAAAGTAAAAAAAAAATTGTTCCACCGAAGTCACGCAAAACAGCTCGGCTCGGAGAATCGCCCAAATATTAATAAAAAAAGATTTTCTAAGCAAGCAATGTATTGCGAAAACTATGAAGTTTGTAAACATCAACTAGACTATTGGATGCTGTTCATTGAAAATACTATTTAGTTTGTTCGAAAAAATCACAAGTAATAAATTACCCAATTATTGAAAGTTGTAGAACAAATGTTGTTACGTTCGTAGTGTAGAAGCGATCTCTAAAATTTTTGCTCCTATTACAGGCCACACCCGGTATACGAGTATACATGCAATGTTACCTATAAATAATACCAAGTACGAACGGGATGTTCTTATTAAACTTTCAATATGTATGGCAGAGATGGCGCTATTATCGTTATTATTGCTTACTACTAAAATGCCCTAGCGTTCAATATTTTAAGGACAGCGGAAAAACCGACTAAATTAAGTAGGCTACAAACGGTTTTCTATAAGCCATATTGATAATGATATGTGTCTTGAAATTTGTCAGGTGTTATATTCCGTCCTTCTTCAACATTCGCGTGTGTCGACTCTATCGTATAACTTCGTTTGAGACCTTTTTTTTTATAAATGATAGGTTAGCATTTGGCCCCAATCTCTGATTGGTAAGTGACGATGAGGCCGATGATGGAGCATGCTTACCTAGCAAGTGCTTATTCAAAGACCGACGGCACGATTATAGTAATTATAATTCATATTCATATATACAGATATGTGTATATTAGCTGTTCATTTTAACGAATAACACAATTGTTCGTTTAGACAAAACAAGTGGCAAAGTAATTAATTAGCTTAATGATGTTCCTTAATTGCATACGACGTAACGTAGCATACCAGGAATGCTCTGAATTATTTGCTTTTCATTTGTAGAGTGGGTTAGTTGAGGAGTGGGATATATTCTGCAAACCGCTGCCCAAAATTGTTAGGATTAACTTCATTAACTCGTACGTGTAGATAGAGGCGGAAAAATTGGATATTTTTTTTAATGTAATAATGGTACCGGTACACGTCAATATTAAAAGTCATCCTTAAATATCTTTATTTTCAAATAAATACGGTCTGCAATAAGATTGTGCATGCTGGGACCCCATGGACCTTTTTTTATAAAACGACGGTGGCAAACAAGCGGGCCGTATGCCTGAAGCAAAGCAGTTACCGTAGCCTATGGACGCCTGCAACTCCAGAGGATTCACATTCGCGTTGCCTACCCTTTAAGATCCTATACAGTTCTTTTTTGAAGAACCTATACTGTAGTCCCTAGGGAAAACCTCGGCAGGGAGTTCATTTCCACAGCCGGAGCGTTCGCGGGAGGAAATTCCTCTTGAACCGCTTAGTGCGAAACCTAGAGTTTCTTTTCTAAACATGGGGCAGAGCTAGTGCATGTCGAGATAAGACTTATGCGGACGCCGAGATCGAACATCATCATCATCATCATCTCAGCCATAAGACGTCCACTGCTCAACATAGGCCTCCCCTTGGACCTCCACATGTACCGGTTGTAAGCGACCTGCATCCAGCGTCTTCCGGCGACCTTAATGAAGTCGTCTGTCCATCTTGTGGGTGGACGTCCTACGCTGCGCTTGCTAGTCGGTGGTCTCCACTCGAGCACTTTTCGACCCCATCGACTCTCTGCGTGCAATGTGGCCTGCCCATAGCCACTTCAGCTTGCTAACCCGGTGGGCTATGACGGTGACTTTAGTTCGCCTCCTGATTTCTGAGTCGATCACGTAAAGAAACTAGACAGAGATCGAACATATTTTGCGGCTATTGTATGTTGTAATAAATATTATTATATATTTCAGAAAACTGAGCACCGATTTTGATACTTATTTTATATTATATAAGATTATAAATAGATTCATATAAAAATAAAAACGAAATCTTAAGAAATAACGAAATGGTTTTGGAATTCAGTTGAAAAAAATTTGAATACCGTGTCAACTTCTAGATTTTTTCTATCTGGGCAAATTGAATCGTGAATCGAGTACCGAATACTTGTGGCGTAAAAACTCAATAATTTTCAGTTTTTGTGATATTAAGGTGATATTTACAAGACTCATTTGTGGCATTATCTATGAAAAGGGACCTTATGGTCGATGGCACTTACGTCAAACCGCGTTACATTTGTATCGCGCAATCTTTAACAACGACATAAGCGCCATCGACAATAAGGTCCCTTTTCATAGATAATGTCACATTTAGCGCTTTTGCGAGACTTCTCTGAACTCACTTCACCTTGAATGTTAAGAAGGCCGAGTCCGTTACCAGTACAGTCAGCAGCAGAAGTGGCTAAGCGTTTCAGGTGGTCAAAATAAGGTCAACACATCTCTATTGTCAAGAGAATAAGAGCGCGTGTAGGTCATTTTTAATACTTTAAACGCTTAGCCACTTTTGCTGCTGACTGTACGTGAAATACTTGAATTGCTTAAATGATTTGTTATAATAAAATATTTGATAATAAGATTAAATGGGAGAATGGAAGTTTTTATTAAGGTCAAGAATAAAAGTCGCGTGTAATGTTACGGCATTAAAAAACTATGACTTATTTATTATATTATAACAGATCATTAATTGATAATTCATGTCGTTATTACCAACACGATATCTTAATTAATACGACTATATATTTACAGTAAAATGTTTTTTTACATTAACACCTATGTTGCCACACCCTATCAGGGTCCATGTACATGTTTATGTATTTTGGGTTGCAAATAAAGATCTCTTATCTCTTATCAATACCTACTGTTAGTACAATTAACACACCATTTCAAATTCGAAGGCCCGACGCACTTAAAACTTAACAAAAGGGTCAAAAGGGCTCATAATGTTTGACTTTTGTTATTAAATCAGGAGCACTTCAAATTGGCACGCATTGTTGTAATTTGCAATCTGCATGCAACTAAAGCAAGACATTTTGGTACTTGAAAATAAAAAGACGTAATATTAGTTATTAGCGCTGTGTAATTACAATATTTTCATCGAAACTGTGCTTATCAAGCCTTACATCCGCGGTTTTTTTTTCGATTTATTGGACTTACGGTTTATTTAATACGGTTAATTGTGTTGTGTTTTTGCTATTTTGAGTTTTGGAGTATGAGCTGATGTACACATTTGTGACATTATCTAGCAAAAGGGACCTTATTGTCAATGGCGCTTACGTCGAACCGCGTTGAGTTTGTATTGCGGCATCTTGAACAACGGCGTAAGCGCCATGGACAATAATGTCCTCTTTGCTAGATAATGTCACATTTTATGTTCTGTCCGATTGGAACTAACCCCCTCCTCCGGTAATGGGTTGCTTTGAGATCTTACGCAGACAAAGTCGCGGGCTGTATGTATATAGAACAAAGTCGGGTGTAACCACACCGTTCATACTAGGACCGTTGAACAAATACTTAAATATTTGT
Organism: Grapholita molesta; assembly: GCA_022674325.2. Taxonomy (NCBI): domain Eukaryota; kingdom Metazoa; phylum Arthropoda; class Insecta; order Lepidoptera; family Tortricidae; genus Grapholita; species Grapholita molesta. The sequence continues at coordinate 5,185,121 of CP053138.2, forward strand.
TGCGTTGCGTAACCGACACCCTGGATTAACATAAAGGACTATTTACCCGACTATCCAAAATGTAATGGTATTGTTCCTAGTTTTATTACTGTAAGTCGATACGAAGTTCGCGGGGTCAGCTAGTAGAAACATCAGACGGTTAAAATTATCTTACTTAGCTAAAATGAGCGTGGAGCTTTACTAATGCAAATCTTCATTGATTATCCCAATTTTGCTGACCTAATTTAATCTTTACTGATGAGATGAATACTACCAGATGCCCAGATTTTAGTATGTTAATAAAGCAAATTAACTAACGGGGTTTCTACGCTCGTATGTATGGTATACCATCTAAATGGCCCAGCACGGGTAGCATGGTTGCTATTTTATCTATAGGTATATATAATATGTAATAGATAGTGTGACTAATGATAAAAAATCCTATCTATAGGTATAGATAGGATTTTTTATCATTAGTCACACTATCTATTACAAGTATTTCACTGCGAATGTGACGAATAGCGCGATAGAGGATAAAATGTGACATTATCTACGAAAAGGGATCTTATTGTCGATGGCGCTTATTTCGTTGTTCAAGACGATACAATATAAAAGCAACGCGATTCGACGTAAGTGCCATCGACAATAAGGTCCCTTTTCCTAGATAATGACATAAATAGCAACCACCAGTTCCGTTCTCCGTTTAGGCAAACCTTGGTTATAGGTAATGCTTGGTAAGTCAGTGATACAGCTATAGGTACTTTACGCAGAGCTCACAATAGGACATTGCAAGCAATAAATTGATGCCAACCATCAAAAACTTACAGTTACCATCGCTTCGCTATAAAATAGCTTGCATTTTCTTATATGTGTAAGATTTTTTTTTTATAACAAAGGTGAAAGGCGAGCAGACGGATTGCCTGAAGGTAAGCAATTACCGTCGCCCATGGGCACCCGCAACACCAAGGGAGTCACAAGCGCGTTGCCGGCCTTTAAGGGGGGTTGGAGCTCTGAGAACCTTACTCAGCATCAGTAACACAACACTATTATGGCTGTGGTCTTCTGCAATTAGGAGGTACTTCCCCAGTTAGGCTTCTCCAGACTCAAGCGTGATGATACTTCGCTGTGCCCTACTTCTCATTGTTGGACGTAGTTTAAGGACATACCCCGGTACATAAGATAATAATGCCGTATCACCGAATTACTAAAGTATCACCGATAAGACAAGGTTGGCCGTGCCTGGATGCGGGTGGTGCAAAACCGGCTACTTTGGAGGAGGCCTATGTCCCACAGCGGCCGTCCTTCGGCTTGTATGATGATGATGACATAGTAAAAATATATTAAAACTTTTGGATTACTTACACAATTACCTACACTATGGTTGACAAAACAGAACATTTTTATTTAACGTCTTGACCGCCAGTCATCTAGTCGTGACAGCTAAAATGCCTCATACGCCATGGTCATCATTACATGACAAGTAATGTACTAAACAGTAAATTCGTGGTGCATATAGAACGTCAGTTCATTCGAATGGTGGTCTAGACCACCATAGTTCGTTAGGTTATCAATTATCATCGTATTGATGGAAATAGGAACGACTACAGTTAATTTAATAGGGATATTTTGAAATAGAATATATCCTTTATGTGCGTCCGTATGTATGTCCTTTACCTATTTCAAATTGCCTTTAAACGTAAAATTTAGATACCATTTTTTTATCTGGCCTGCAAACTGAACAATCGCATAAAAAATCGCAAAATTCGTCTCTGTTATTCTTATTACGACTTAACTGAAATAAAGGAGAAAGTTGCCCGAAATTTCCGACCTTCACTAATACGATTTTCACGGTAGTTCACCAATTTTTCCTATTTTTTACAGCTTCACCCGCTTATTCATAACCGTCTCTCCAACCTACTCGTGTTTTAGATAAATGTGACATTATCTATGAAAAGGGACCTTATTGTCGATGGCGCTTATGTCGTTGTACAAGACGATACAATACAAACGCAACGCGATTGGACGTAAGAGCCATCGACAATAAGGTGCCTTTTCCTAGATAATGACACAAATTATGTTTTGTCGGTATCTTACCAATACAATTGTCACAGTGACAGATAAGGACAAAGAATAATTCCACTAATGTAAGTTTGATACTCTTTATGAATAAGCGTGTTAGACTTATGTTTCTATTATACTAATATTTTATTTTTTTGTTTCAGCATTATTTCCTTATGTGAGACGCCTTACCGACTTGTAAAGGATAATCCACACTAATTCTCCTTTCACCACTCCGTCAGTAAGAACAGGATAAAACTACAAATAAGAAAAACAAAGTATTATATTCATAAAACGTGGTTTATTGTTTTATTTTTGTACATATAAGTGCGTTAAACAAACTATTTGGGTGAGTCGGCTTCGCTCACGTTAAGAAGTGTTTAAGTTATTTTTAGCACACTATCGTTCAAAACGTAGTTTTGTATGCATGCATGCTTTTTGTTCCGAAAATTCTGTTTTATCCACAAATGTCTACGTCATATTTAATAGCTAAATCCCGAAGTCTCAGCCCGATCGGTTTAAAATTGACAAAGTTTCATACAAACTTTCATCCCCTATTTTATTCCCTTTCGGGGTAGAATTGATCAATATCCTTTCTTAGCGGATGCCTACTGCCATCTACCTGCATGCCAAATTTGAGCCCGATCCGTCCAGTGGTTTGGGCTGTGCGTTGATAGATCACTATGTCAGTCGGTCAGTCACTTTTGAGTTATACATATGTATTTAGATTAATCGTTGGTTGAGTACCTAGGTACACCACAAACCTTTTTGAGCTTACCTCTATTGAAAATTCTACTATTGATCATGAGTTAGCTCTCCCGAACTACGAGTGATTATATTGAGGTTTTTATTTGATAATTAAATCACAAACTTAAGAAAATACCACTGGGTAAATAAAAATGAATTTTCATATAAAAATGTTTGTTAAAAAATCCAATTTATGTAGTTATTAAATAAATTAAAAATTACGCATTACACTAATAGTTACAATAAACTTATCATAAAATTTTAGGTACCTACTTATTAATAAATGCTACGTAACATGAGAAATAAAATAAACATGTTACCTTTAGTTTTTACGCTAGTAACTCCCATTTAATTTGTTAGTTTAACCTTAAATTATCTTTACATAACAACTATAATTAAACTTAGTTCAATGGCAGTTTTTTTCATAAAATCTTAAAATTAAACTCGAACAGAGGTGACACGCATTACTTTTGCATTTGTTCCACGTGTCATTTTATTTAAGTTGATAAATATTTGGTTATCCGCAAAAATGACCAGTGAAAAATGCGACAGGCGCGGGGCGTAAAAAAAATTAAATTTGCGATCTAATTTTATAGTTAATGAACAATTCTCTAAATAAATGCGACTTTTGTTTTTTTCTTAAGAAAAAAGGAATTTTTACTCAGATTCACGACCTCTTAGCTCTCTTTTCCAATAGACAAAAAAATGTTTCAGACAGAAAATTTCATTTATTTTTAAAGTTTCCTCTTTTGTTGCCGCCCTACATAACATACAGAAAATGTAAAAATATATATATATATATATTCTCTGAGACAATATTTTTTCCTATTGTTCTAGAAACGTTCGTGATTCACAGTAGTAAAAACCTAAAATGTGACATTATCTATGAAAAAGGACCTCATTGCCGATGGCACACTTATGTCGTTGTTCAAGATGGCGCGATACAAGTGTAACGCGGTTCGACGTAAGTGCCATCGACCGTACGGTCCCTTTTCATAGATAATGCCACAAATTTACTTAACATAACTTTTAGGTACCGTCAGTATTTTTTATTACATTTTTTTAGAAAAATGCTTGAATATTTGTACGAAACGTGAGTTTCATATATTATTATACATTAATTATATAAACCTAAATCGATGATGGAGTATTAGTTTAAATCAAAATAGACACAACGGTTGTCGAGCTGCGGAAATGGGCCCGAAAACTAACTAACTATTAGTTTAACTCTGACTTAAGCTTGGGCAATTAGGAGCGTTTTGTGAGCGTGGCGCAGCGGGGCGCGACGCTGCCGTCCGAATGTGTGCCTTATTTTGTTACATTAGCCACACCGGTGTCACCGGTTTTAAGTGGCGCTACCGCCACGCTCACAAAACGCGCCTATGTGCCCAACCCTTTAGACACTGTAAGAGCGCTGTGACACTTGAGCAAATTGAAATCGATTTCTATACACACGTACGCGGCGAACTCGCGTTTCATTCGCCTCCGTACAAATGTCGCTCGATAATCGCAAGTGTGATATCAGCATCCACCTGCATACTGTAGGTACCTACTAGAGATCTGCCATTCCCTGTAAATTCCCAATATTACTATGGGGAAATTTACCATTTGGGAAAATGCCTCATAGTAATATTGGAAATTTAACGGGAACGGCACATCTCTAGTACTTACCGACGGCGGGTAATTGTTTTTCTTAGGTAAGACGGTGGCAATGCATATGCGTTTTCTTCCTGATTCCTGAAAACTGTTGAGCTGCGGGAATGTTAGTTAAGTCGGTGGGAATCGGCTTGTGAGGATGTATTGTGCCTACTTTAGTCTCCTATGTCACCAGCGCCAGCGGAGTGATCCTTCAAGAGTTCCTGGATCTCCTTGTAAATGCTCTCCAACATAACAAGCCGAGGCTTCGTGTACTGTAACATAATTCATACAAATATACTGTTATAAAAAACGTGATACAAGACTATCAATTTGACACCTATTCATGATTTTGAACATTTTTTACTATGCGGTCAAGATTGTAAAATTAAATGTGACATTATCTATGAAAGGGACCTTATTGTCGATGGCACTTATGTCGCTGTTCAAGATGGCGCGATACAAAATTGTAACGCGGTTCGACGTAAGTGCCATCGACCATAAGGTCCCTTTTCATAGATAATGCCACAAATAAAAATTGAGCTGTTCCATAGAAAATGTCAAGTAATAGTTGACGAAAATGTATGAGGGTTTTTTTTATTTATTTACAGGGTTGACCCCATAGTAAAAAATGTTCCAAATCATGACCAGATGCCGGCTTGATAATCTTGTATCACGTTTTTTATGACAATCTCTATAAGACGTAAAATAACGGCAAACTGTAAGCTTGAAAATGATTTTTACGAGCCTTTATTTAACTAGCAATCCATACTAATATTATAAATGCGAAAGTAACTCTCTGTCGGTGTGTCTGTTACCTCTTCACTCTTAAACAGTTGAACTAAATGGGATGATATTTGGTACGGAGAGAGTTTGCGGTACAGTCAGCGTCATATAGTTGGTAGCATCCAAAGTACTCAAAAAGTTCGGTACACCATAGAATTAGTATGGTGTACCGAACTATTTGAGTACTATGAATGCTACGAACTATATGACGTTGACTGTACATATGTTGTATGCCTGTCGGCTTAAAGTGTCCAACATTGGTGCCATCACACTACAGAGCACCTGCCTGCCAGAGGTAAGATAGCCTTGGTACAGGCACTTAGCAATCCGGAATTGTGGGGACCAATAAAATAATAGTATTCCAAAATGTGATTGTTATTATGTTATGAAGCTTTGTAAGCAGGGTTACTACCCACTAGGCCATCCCTGTCATCAGTGGTCTAATACATTGTTACACCTCTTATCGCTATGCAAATAAAAGTCTGTACAGATATATTTGGCTACTTTACATACATACATTTCAGCCGTATGCAGTCCACTGCTGGACATAGGCCTCCCACAAATATGACTTGTATCATCTTGGGAGGTAGTAGCCATAGTCGCCATGCTTGGCAGGCGGGTCAGCGAACGCAGTAGCTGTAGATTGGGTTTCGATGGATGCTGCTGCCCGTCTGTAGATGTTTCCCTTTGTCGCCTCTTACGACACCCGCGGGAGGACATGGGGTAGTGCTTTAGTTGCTAATAACTATTTGATGCTGATTGTATGTACAAAGATGATAGTTACCTTAAATAATGGTATCAACTGTACAGGTTCTTGTTCGCTGTTCACTTTGATTAGAAGGGTGAGGAAGTACAAAACTCGATTCTGAAATGAAACACAATTATAATTATTTAATTGATTCGTTTGTGGAAACCTGTTGCTGATTATTTTCATTGTTTTCTAAGGAAGCTCATGTTGCGCATTTTTTTATTGTAGGAGTTTAATTACACATTAAATCTCTTTAAATTATTTATTATAATTGTTTCATTTTATATTGCTTGGTATATTAACAGAAGCTACTAAATATATCACTTTAAATTAAATCAAACAATTTTTATTTATTTACTTAATTTACGAGGTACACTAGCTTCTTTAAATTAACAACAGTTGACCTAAAGAATATTCCATTAAAATGAATGGAAACAAACAAATGTGGTGTATATAAGTAAGTAAATAAACTGTAACTCAGTATCTGAAATCAAGGATGGTATCCTCTTAAGGCCCACCTTTGTAGGAAAAAAAAATCTCTTTTGTGTCAAAATCAAAGGAAGCAAATAAATTCAACTCTGTTCAAATTTTATAAAATTCAAATTTCTTTAAAGTAATTCTGTACTACACGTAGGCTCGTGGGCCTTAGGAGGACTTGGATAGGCAATGATCCTACAATATATTTTATCTACGTACATGTCATAAGTGCTCTAAAATGCGTCCAGAAACCGTAGGCAATGACCAGCATTACCAACCATCAGAAAGATTTCAGTAGGTAATGTTAACATTACCTACTGAAATCAGTAGGTTATGAATTTAAATTTGGAACAGCTGTCAAATTCAAGTCGGGTGTCTAATCTAGTATCTATAGATATTAAAACAGCCATTGATACGAAACGCCAATTCGTTATGTTTTTTTGATATAAATCGAACGACATTTGAACTCGAGTGACAGTAGAATAGGGAGTTCATTCGCTTGTCTATGGTGTAAAAAAAAAATTGACTGAGATACGAAATACGCAACGCCGCCGTTCCAAGCTGTCATTTGTTTTGTTCGTTGACTTTTTAATGTTTACAAGTAACCCTAGTAATAAATCATTTCTCTACGGTTTCTGAACCCATCTTAAAACACTTAATGATATGTGTGTAGATAAAGTAGTGTATGTAACTATACATAATTAGGCATTACAACAATCGTGTGATATTATTATGAAACTCGCCTTCGGCTCGTTTCATAAACCCACACTCTTGTTGTAATGCCCTTCATTATGCACAGATACATAAACTACTATTATCTACGTACATGGCATAAGTGCTCTAAAATGCGTCCAGAAACCGTAGGCAATGACCAGCATTACCAACCATCAGAAAGATTTTAGTAGGTAATGTTAACATTACCTACTGAAATCAGTAGGTTATGAATTTAAATTTGGAACAGCTGTCAAATTCAAGTGGGGTGTCTAATCTAGTATCTATAGATATTAAAACAGCCATTGATACGAAACGCCAATTCGTTATGTTTTTTTAATATAAATCGAACGACATTTGAACTCGAGTGACAGTAGAATAGGGAGTTCATTCGCTTGTCTATGTTTTAAAAAAATTTTTACTGAGATACGAAATACGCAACGCCGCCGTTCCAAACTGTCATTTGTTTTGTTCGTTGACTTTTTAATGTTTACAAGTAACCCTAGTAATAAGTCATTTCCCTACGGTTTCTGAACCCATCTTAAAACACTTAATGATATGTGTGTAGATAAAGTAGTGTATGTAACTATACATAATTAGGCATTACAACAATCGTGTGATATTATTATGAAACCCGCCTTCGGCTCGTTTCATAAACCCACACTCTTGTTGTAATGCCCTTCATTATGCACAAATACATAAACTACTATTTCCTGCATTGCTGGCTAAGGTAATAGTGCCATCTAGTGTTTCACAGCCACAATAGATCTCAGTTGCATAGAATTTGTTCACTGGCAAACTCACCCAAAGTAACTACACACAATACTTGACAGATGGCGATTTGTGCACCTAGTCCCAGAAATATATGTTTATCCAGCCAGAGGAACACAGTTTAGTACAGGCATTGTCGATTGACAAAGGAAGGATTCCTCCATATCCTGTAGCCGCCCGGACACCTATAAAAAGGCCTCCTATTGAATGCCATTTTGAATTTTAATTAAGACAAACCATAGTTGCATTTTGCCTGGCAAATCTCGATCTTTGGGTGGCTAGAGGATATATTGAGGGTTGAGTGGTCAAATCAGATAAATCGATTTAATATTTCATTGAAGTAACAATCATACGTAATTCACATGTAGTTCTAAATTCAAAATCCCATTTACTCAACTTATCGGGTTTGACCACGCAACCCTCGATATCATCCTTGCCCGTAATACAAAGATTACTTAATTTTAAGTAGGTAAATCTGTGTATGATTTATACTCTTGGTAAAAGAAAGCAGCATCTTCTACAGACAGCCTTAAGCCTAGATGTTGTGTTATGTTGCCAAGGGTACAATTTTTTTTTATGTTGAAAATGATATAATATTTTTATTAAATTCCTTACCAACTTAATAGCTTCATTAATAATGATGTCATCTATATTGGTCCATGGCACAAAATTATCTTCCCGACCAACAACATATTGCACCGAGTTCTGTATGCCCACAGTTGGAATGACTAGAAGTATCTCTAAAAACATATTTATAAATTAGTAACATGTACTGTTAGTTCCAACAAAATTAATATTAATTTAACACATTTTTTTTTACTCATAATAAAAGATCCAAATTGTATTATGCCAATAGGGTCTTCAAGTACTAGATAGAAATATGTACATTTTAGTAGAAAATAGGTATAGGATGTCCACTGCTGGACATAGGCCTCCCATAGCACAGTGATCGGTTTTACATCACCCGCATCCAGTGTATTCCCACAATCTTTACCATGTCATTGGTGCACCTGGTAGAGGGTCCACCACAACCATTCAAGAACCTTTACACCCCAACGGCCATTGGTTCTATGTGCAGTGTGTCCTGCCCACTGCCATTTAAGTTTAGCGATCCGAAAATATAAAGCACAGACAATCAAATAACATACCTGACTGAACACTATGTGTTACCCAAAAAAATACTAAGAATGATAAAACTGTAACTATAACTACCAGTACAGTCAAGCTAATTCTAACGTAAATCAGAAATATAACATTGGCCAATATGGCTACTAATAGCGAAATTATGCTCCAATTGTTTTTTGTTTTCTCATTGCTGCTGCTGTATGATATAGTGAATTGTCTGGATTTTGGAGAACTGTTTCTACCATCCACTCTAAGCGACAGCATAACGCCGTTAACATTCTCGTGCTTTAATGTTTTGTCGCCTTTAGACATGTGGCTGTTCATCAGAGCTTCTTGCATTGCAATTTGCAAATCGATAACATGTAAATACAACAAATTATTTGATTGTATTTTACTATTATTTTAAAAAATTCAAAACATTTCACATCATTAAAGTCTGTCAATTCAATTGTCATTTTGACAGATACTTCATACTGCCGTGGTCCGAATCGTGTACACTTTCAGAAGTTTATTCAAATGCCATGCTTTCAAGCCAATAATTTAAATATTCCGTCTAAACATTAAGTTAATAGATGTATTTATTTTACTCTAAAAGTTGGCACATTACTCCGAGCTCCGTAACCAGTAACATAAACAATAATTATTGATGATGATGTGGATATTAGACAGAAGGTAACCATAACAACTTCCATTACAAATACACATTTATACATCAGCGTAAAAATATTCTAGGAGCGAAGCATATAAGAAATTGCTATCAAAAGGGACGGAAAAAGATTAAACCATGTCGACGGAGAGTTCAGATGGCAACGCTTGGGTGTTTGACTCTCTTGTGGGTTTCCTGCATGGTCCTGTATGGAATGTCCCATTACAAACTTTTATTGAAGAAAAATCTCTGCGTGAGTAATAAATCCAAATAAAGCTATAAGTTATTGTACAAACCTATTAAAATAATAAAAAATATACCTCATGATAATTTTCCTTACGCATATCTCATTTTTCAACCAGCTTTTGAACCTACTGACAATGGAGATGTTTTGGACAGACCAGAATACAAGCAGATACATGATGAATATCGGAATTTGGTAAGCAATTACCTTTCTTTGTTTAACTAATATACATTCGTTGCATAACAGTACCTACTAATGGCAACTGCACCAATCAATAATCATAAGCCTATGTATGTAAATTTAATTGTACCTACATTTGCTAATCGTGAAATAACAACAGGTAGATGTGATGCTTGGATCTTTCATGGACGACATCGGGATCTCCGCAGATCAGTTCGAAGCAGCATGTAGACTATCAGCTCGCGATCTGGCTGGATTACCCGCGCAGTTTCACCGACGACTGTTCGAGCAGATCTGGGCTGCCAACGACTATGATATCTTCGTTAAAATGATGACGCACAAGAATGTCGAGCTGCAGCTGCAGGTTAGTGGGCGAGAAATGATTAAGTACCTTCATTATCTCATTGATCTCGTAATTAATTACGAATGTTATAAGCAGCGCCATTCACGAAGCATCAGTGAAAGGATCGCCAAATGTTAGGTGCATTTCTTCTTCATCATAGTTCACGAATAGCATGCGGTGATTTGTAGACGACAACATTACTTAATTTATTATAGGTGTAGACGTATATCATGGTCGGAGATAGACAGGATATGTCTCATAATCATAATATTGTATTTAACGGAATTCTGTGTAGTATTAAAGCCGATCTTTGATTCAAATTACGATCAAAGCAGCACCTTGTGTTTTCTGTCAAAGGCATTAGAGCTGATTGAGAGGCGGTTTGGAACATTGCCTAGTATTTTTGCAACCGTGCCGGAAGACTTGGAGACGTCCCGAAGCGATGATAGCGAAGACTGGCCCGACGCTGATGATGTTATGACTGAGATTAAAAAGTAAGCTTTGTTTTAGGAGTTGACACTACTTTGTTCTCATTTGGTTGTTAATATACCGCTTTCTACAACATTATAGTGTGTTTTAGATTACAACTCGATGATTTGGAAGATAATGCTGTCGTAAGCGTCCCTCCCGAGGAAGTGAAGGCTGAAAAGAACACTCTTCTCACTAAAGTGTCTAAACTGAACAGCTTTGAGAAGAAAGAAGATACAACTGAGAACGCGGGTTATCCAGCAGAACCAAAAATTGTAGAACCACCAAAGCCTGCGTCTAAAAAAGTTGAAGTAAGGAAAAAACCGTTAACGTCTTGTTTGGTGTCAACGACAAAAGACATGTAGCGTAGAGTTGCTAGAGTCAGTCGTAATTCAAATATTCTATTCTATATAACAGAAAGACTACAAATAATAAATTTAAATTTTAACGACTGCACTGCGCAGCGTGTACCTACGCTCGGAACCCTGCGACGAATGAAATGTATAGGTAGTAGGTACTTAGGTACAGGTACATAATCTTTATAGGTTATGGTATGTTATCTTTATCTTCAGAGGAATTTCCTCCCGCGTACGCTAAGGTTGTGGAATGAGCTTCTTGCGGACGTCATCCCAAAGGACTACAGTATGGGGTGGAGAAGGTAAAAAGGGTCTAGAGGTTTTTACGGGGTCGGCAACGCATGAATCCTCGGTATTGCAAACGTCCATAGGTTGCGGTGACCGCCTACCATCAAGCGGGCTGCATGCTTGTTTGCCACCTTTGTGGTATTAAAAAAAAGTAATAATACAAATGGCGGTGCGGGTCAAGGGCATTTCTAAGAGGTAAGACTGTTGGTGGTCAGTTGATATAAATCATACAGAAACTGCGGTTAATCGTTTTAGGTGAGCGAGGAAGAAATACGCGCACGCCAGGAATACTTGAAACAACAACGGGACAAGCTTTTAGCGCTAAAGAAACAGGTCCGAGAAAAAAGGTTGGGCGCTGCTGAAATCGGAACAGAAGGTAGGTAGATAATAGATATTTATTAGTCATCAGCACGAAACGTTGGTCAACCCTTGCTAAGTAGATAATATCTTAGGTTTCTAGGAGGAATAATGACTGGAGAACGCATCCGTGAGCGCCAGTAAGGGACATAGATATTCTGGTTTTAGAATTCCAAAATGTAACAATTCACTATAGTTTTGCTTTACAGGACAGTTTTTGTATCAAAAATATTAGCTTATTCTGTATTAATTACCGCAACTTTGGTTGAAAACCCAAGAAAACTCCAATTGTATTTGTTTCTTCCCCTCCAACTTTGACAGTTCTGAAGGGTCCAGTTTGGAGGGAAACAAAAATATGTGAGACTATAACAAGGACGGACGAAAATACGTATGGAAAATTACATAAGATCATCCCTTTCGATCAAGGTATTATTATTAGCACGCTCCGTCTAGTTAAATGGTATGTCTATATGTTAGGTTCACATCAGCCATTAGACATAAACTTTTGTTAGACAATATATAGCCTGTTCCAAAGTTTGAAAATGTTGCCAGAGTCAATGCTGCGTTAACGACGTCTCAGGGATCGTAAGTGACTTCTCAACCCTATTAGGGTTGTGGGCATGCCCACCATGCTCATAGTGGTGGATTCGCCCGAACATTCGGTAATCACTAGCATAGAATATAGTAGTAGTATCAGGACCGGGACAGGGCGCATACAAAAAGAGGCCTACGCTCCGCAGTGGCCAGTGACGACGGCGGCGGTCAGTAATGGTCACCGCAGTGAGCTAAAATAACTAGATTGTAGTTTATCGTGCATCCAACATTCTTCAAACCATATACTCATCCCTTTTTTTAATGTCATAGTGTTAGTGTAAGAAAAGACAGCAAGATTATCTGTCTATGCTCTAACATGACTTGGTCCAGATGGCGCAACCGCCTTGGCACGTCCAAGATCAGCGCGCGCAGCGCAAGCCGCGCTGGCTGGCGCGCCGCCGCCGCCGACGCCGGACGCCATGCAAATGCGCAAGGCTCTCGCTTCTAAACTGAAGACTGAAGTCGTAGATAACCATTAAGCTAACTATATATGATCGGCTGTTTCATGTACTTTAAATTATATTCAATAATATACTAGTTACTTCTAAAAAATTACGAAGCCTAACATTAGTATTTATAATAGATTACTATTGTTATTTAGCGTTGATCACGGTCATTAAGTTTTATACGCATTATTCCGCATTTAAAAAGTATTGAAAAAATAATAAGATAACTCTACACAAATAATCCAAATAGTTCTCCCATAAATCTTAAGTATATTCTATATCTTCACTTTTTGCGAAAGTCCGATCTAATATGAACCTTAAAGCATAATGCTGAGGTTGAAATTCAATTGACATCAATGTTAATGAATTGGACTTGATAAAGGTTAACCTTTTGAACGCTTCAAAATGTGACGTGTACGCCATGGTATGATTTGTGAAGAACAAATATAAACCTTACCTGTCAGCAGGACAATTGCTTTGACAGCGTCCGCCATAGCCACTTTAATGGTCGGTGGCGTGGCAGGCACGACATCATGCGAACACTTTAGTGGTGCTTGGCGTTCAAAAGGTTAATAAATAGAAATCTGGGTAGGTAGCTGTATATTTTAACCCACGTTTTAAACATGATATTGATACAAATAAAAATCTGAAACAGCCGCAGTTGTCTGTACCTTATTGTGATCTCTTGATAATAAGCCGCACTGATTGTTAGGTAAAGGAAAAATAAAATAAAACTTGACGTCGTATTTACCTTATATTTATATTGCTTACTTAACTAGTGACATCATAATAATAGCATTATGTATAGTAAGCTTATTTATTTTACACAACTTGCCAATAGGTAAATCTATTTTTCACTTTAAATTTGTGTATAAATTAGTTTGATGGGTATCCATCGAGAGATAAAAAATAGTCATTGTTACAGTCTACATTCAGCTACAACTTCGTATTTTAATCATTAAAAAATGTTATTTCAAGGAATATAATGATTTTATAATCTAATTGACGGCTCAATGCTATTAACACGCGGCAGTTGGCAGATTTGAAATTAAATTATTACATAAAATGTTTCATATTTACAATATACTCTGTCAAATTCATACCACGTATGTAATAATGAATTCCCCCTCTCGTTTACTGTGCACTTTTTAATTTATGAACGTCTAGAATTTTAAATAAATAGTTCTACAACAAGCTCAAATGAGTACCAATAATTTACAAAGTTTGACCATTTTTCCGATGTATGCCTGTAGCAAATTGAAGAGTTCAATTGATATGTCAGAGGAATTTGCAATAAAAATTGTGTGATATACAAGAAGTGTCGTCTTTATATTCGCAATATCAGTGGTCTAGTTATGGTTATGTAGTTTTATTATAATATGACACGGTAACCTTTTATGACGCAGTTTCAGAGATTTGTTCTTTGGTCGTCAAGACTGCATTGAATTACTGATCGTATAAGTATCGCCCAAAATGTTATTAGCAATATATGTATAATCTTGTTTTTTATTGAGACAGGTGTCCGTACAAACTTCGAAATTGGTCTTAAGGTTGAATTTTCTGAACACATTTACCTGTTGACTTTCATAAAGGTTTAGAATCTGTCACATCAACGATTGACCCGCGACCAAAGAGCAATAAAATCACTATATAGTCACTACTTTCGAAAAAATCTCGTATCTCACACTGCTCTGAGTAGGACGTAGTATCTCTGTATGCGTCCTATGGGACGCACACAGAAACGACATTTTTCTTTTGATTGACAGAATAAGATCGAGTTTCTTTCAGTAGTGACTATATAACCTGCATGCTTTCAGTTATGTTATAAGTGTTCTATTAAACTCACATAGTACATAAAACTGGAACATGGCATTATACTAACTCGCATACCATTAACAATTATATGTAACAATTAATTTGATTTATAAATAATACAGGGCGTAGTTCATATGATGGCACTCGCCCCGAAATAGAGAAAGCCGAAATAACGCTTTGGTCCTGAAATTTAATCGATTCATTACAATTTTTAATATCTAATTTTTCGTACCGAAAGTGTACCGTACTTAACAAATACTATTTGTAAGGATTATATGATGCTGTGTAAGTTTACTGTACATAATAACGTTTGTTAATAGTTTTTTAAAAGCTTATGACTACGACATAAAACCCAAGTCTCTCTTGCTTCTGGGGCTTATTCTGATAGCGAAAATTTAGCGCAACGAAAAGTTAGATAAAACAATGTCTATTATTTACGCTTGTTACGTTGTGCTAAAGTTTCGCTAAAGTCGTAGCAAAGTACCGTTCTTTGTGGACGTTTCGTGACGCTACATAGCACTTCAAGCTACCTATGTAGTGCAATTGTTTTAGTGCGTTTGTATTATATAAAATTATTAAAATAATGCTCTGTTACGCCGTAAATACCAATGTAGCGTAGCGTACCGTCGGTTGCTAGATCGGCTACGCAAAGCAACGATTTTATATATAGGACCCTTTACACACAGCGATTTACAATAAATGACAAGACGTCGCGCAGTAGTACTAACTAAAATTACAGATTTACGTTTATTTCGTTACAAAAGTCACTAATACAGTCAGCATCATATAGTTACATTGCGGTGTCGCCAAATATATCATAACACATCCTTACTGCTATATATAAAGATATGCATCGATATATTTGGCCACTTTGGTTGCTATTAACTATTTGACACTAGCTGTAGGTACCTGTTCGTTATTTTGCGTAGCCTAGTAGACACGGGACATTTGTCTAAATCAATCGTCGAATAAATGCAATGACGGAAACGGCTGTGTCCCGGAGAAGAGTTTATTTGATAAATCAGATTATGAATGTTTTTATAACATAAATATAAATAATAAGAATAAACAAGTACGGCTAGTATAGAGTTAATTTGGATTCTTCTTCGGAACACAGCTTTAACAACCAATAAATAGGCCCCAGTTGACATGAGACGGATCCGTGACTTCGAAAATTAAGATTCAAATTATAAAATTGACAGTTGTTGACGTAGTGGCGGAGGAGTATTTGTTCTTAGGCATCATGAATCCAATATGGATTTGCCTTTTCTTCATGAATCCAAAGAAAAACTGTAGATGTGGGAAAGTTAGTAAAGGCGGCGGGAATCGGCATGTATGGAGCCGCCGCTGATAGTTTGTCTAATACCAACCACCTTGTCACGTTATCCACTGACAATTATAAGTGATACTGATAAATTTATGATACGCCCTAGTTCATCTACAGTACCTATACTTGTTGTTGGTTTTCGTCTTCTCGTGGCGATCAGTCTAACCTCGTGAAGATCAGTCTGCAGTCGCAGTCAGCACAAAAACAGCTAGACCGACGCTAGAAGAAGACAAAAACTATAAATGATTCGCTATCAGCTTGGAATTTTAAACTTGTAGTTTTTAAACACGAATGTAATACAGAACTTGCAAGGTTATATTCTAATCAAACATATTGCCAATACTTGTTACTAGTTAAAAATTACTAGCTGACAGACAAAATACCTATATGCCAACTGGGGTCTAAGTATGCCAATTTTTAACAAAACTCATTCCTCAGTACCCTTACTATGAGTTGTGACATTGAGGTTTTCGATAACGCGTATCGAGTTGTGCATCTCGCTTGTACTATTTTAGTGCGAACGACATGCACAGATAGTAAACTCGATACTCGCTATCGAAATCCTCAAAGTCACAACTCATGCTACGGGTACAGTCCCGGATTCCCATCGGAGTTACGATAACGTAGGTACATTACAAAAATTAATTTTATTTACAAAACACGAACCGTAAAACTAGAGTAATAAAATGAAATGGACCTTAATCAGATACAGTTATCACATACACATTACTCTCTGCAGTATAAAACCTACAATCACCATAGACAGACATGAAAGTTGATTCGTTGAGAGAACAGAAGTCGTATACAATTTAGTTTGAACGTTGAAGTTTTTTTTTAAAGAAAATATTTGCATGCTTGATTCTCAATATAGCCCAACCACAATATAGGTCTAACGCTTAAGGCTTGGTCACATAGGGCGCGTTTTGTGGCGTGGCTCAGCGGGGCGCGACGCTGCCGTCCGAATGTGTGCCTTATTTCGTTACATTAGCCACACCGCTGTCACGCCCCGCCACGGACTCAAAACGCGCCTATCTGCCCAAGCCTTTAACTGAGTCTAGTGTGTTCTAGTGTGTGCACAATTGATGTGTCATGTGTATACCTCTGTATATTTTTCTAGCTGGAATGACATTTGCATAGTGTATGCCACAATATATATAACGCCAATCCTGTTATCGATAAGCTGAATCTACTTCTTGACAGTCAACATTGTGTACTCACACCCTATATTTTTAATTAAAAAGTTTCATGCAATTTAAGGATTTGAGCAGCCCTCTACATTTGGTACAGTAAAGTTACTATTGAATTTTAAGGTTCTGTACTCTCAACAAAGAGCGCCTTAGATTAAATTTAGAAAAATAAAAATATTCTCACAATAAATAAGTGCTTGCGTATTTACAAAATGGATCTTTTCACCATGAAGGCCATATCACGAATCGAACATTCATAACCTGGGCCAATGCTCTTACATAACCATTAACTAAACTATAACTAACGCAAAAGGTAAACGAAATTTTTAAGTCCGTCCTTCAGTTAGAGTATCAAAAAAATATTGGACGCGTATTTTTATTGTTAAACAAATTACAAAGATAAAGTGAGTCAGTGTTCGGGAGTAGCTCGCTATCTCACTTCTTAGTACAGTCTTAGCTTCAGTGTAAGGTACTTAAAAAAAAAAAGTGTATGGCGCGCATGTGAATCTTATGAAATTGCAGGCGTGTGGTTGTTAGACAATTGAACTCGATCATCACCGTATTTTTTTGATCACGCGTAAAATTAAAAATTGTCCAATATTTTTTTATAGTCTACCGAACGTAAAACAAAAAACTAGCCAGCTCATACAACGACATACAGTCAGCATAATATAGTTGGTGGCAGTCAGTGGCCAAGTCTATCCTTAGTGCTGTACAAATAAAGATCTGTAACGATATATTTGGCTACTTTGCTTGTGACTAACTGTACAACGTTGTATTCCTCGGAATGTCAGCTAGAATTTCTGCAGGTATGGCGTATTTCATTGGACGCTATAAATATTAGTTCGTCATTCGAATAAAAACAAGTATGTGCATATGGCTCTCAGCCAAATATTAAACAGTCTCAGGTGACTGTAGCGTGTATGTATTTCTTATAGCTTTTTGTGGTGTAATGATACACGGGGGGGACGGTTTTTTGTTGCGTTAGAAACGGTATTGGAATCAATTGTTATACATGTATATGTGTACCGATTAAGCAGATACCGATTTTTTTTAGAAAAATAATGTTTTTGAATTTTGTATGTTTCTAGGGGCTTTTTCAGAATAGGAGATTTAAATGTATGGAATTAAAAATTTCAACCTTATACAAAAACATTTCCGAAGTTTCGTGAGAAATTTGCGAAATGTTGCCATCTTGTATCTTGCCAGATGTACAGGGAATTTTATCCTTTTCGCCGTCATTGACTTGATATAAAGTTAATACATTTCGTGCCCCACACTGCACGACTTCATATCAAATCGTGGTTTTGGTCAGGATTGTATAAGTGCATAATTTGACGAGGTGTTGTTGACGACACTTCATTACTTAATTGCAACGAAAAGGTTATATAATAGTTGCATAAGTGGAATGGGTGGAAAAACTCGAGTGGCGCGTGTCACTATACGAGACACGTGCGAGCATTCTACAGAAACGTGCCAGAGGCGCTGGCCAACCTAGTTTGACAATGTACAGTACAGTGTAGGGATTGTCGAACCAGTTGCCAATCTTCGTAATTTAGCCGCATAATGCGTTTCCAATGTCTCGCGATCATGTCTCATACAAGGTTAGCATTACATATCAAATGGGAACAACCTCTGGGGAATTTACATAAACGTATTTTTCCACAAAAAAGCTCAGTAAAAAAACAAGCTATTGAGCAACTTAGGTCACCTAAATTTGATACTAAAGTTTGAGAGCTGCACATTCAAGTCACTGGTTAGAAGGAAGCAATTTGACTCCTGCATTAAAATTTTATGTTTGTAAACTAAATAGCCACTAACTAAATTTCTACATACATTTTTACACTTGCATCTCACATTCAATATGTATCCAAATACTCAGTTGTCCCTTTGTACTTTTGTGATTTTATTCCTTCAGAAAAATGATCCAACAAAAAAACTATTTCACATTAAATACTTTAGCCTACGTTTTAAATATATTTGTTCTAAACTGTAAGTGTCAGTGTGGAAGCATTTCTTGGTATTTTAGTACCTAGGGCCCTCCGAACTTAAAGATGCGTACAACGGTGACTGAGCAAGTTTGCGCAGCGATATTTATACAGTAAGCAACAAGTAGCTAAGCTGAGGTGTTTAAAAATAAAATCAACATGTGGCCCGCTTAGCCACTTTAGTTGCTGCCTGTATGGCTATAGTAGTAGCATTTACACGAAAATCATTTAGATTCCTTAGACTTGTCCGATGAGCATGTCTAAAAAAAGTTTATTTAAGTGACGGCGGTTCGATTTCTTTCTTAGGCAAGAGCCAATACGGCTCTGCCTCATGAAAAAAATAAAATAAAAATACGAGTGAGACTATTCGAACTGAAAATAAATTATAATTTACATAATGTTAAACAGTCCTGCATGCGGTTATAACTTCTGATGATCATATGATTGTATTCGATGTAATAACTGTTGGTAGACCTTAAGATATAAAAAAAAAACAACAGAAATAAAAAATCGGGAACTGCCGGTGCAGCTTAACAGTCTGACCGCCCAGTCAAAACTGAAAGCTGTCCCACTGAAGCGGCAACGACATCGTGGCGTCTAGGTGACAGTTTTATCGTCGATGTTTCGTATGTGATTTTTACTAGTTATCATCAAAAACTAAGTATCTTATTGTAAGAAATGTTCAGAATATTAGACTTGCTTTTCGATCAAGTCTATTTAGGGACGCTAAATTCTTCATGCATATACTGTACTTAATAGCATACTACATTCCGATATATAATAAGGCTACGCTGCTCACTAAAGCCTACTTGCACTTCTAGCTTAGCCAATTAACCCGAGGTTAACTACTTAAGTCCATACATTTGACAACGCTTAACTTTGGGTAAGCGGTTAACCATGAATGGCGCAAGTTAGCCTTAGACAGTCCCGTTGCACAGTCAAACTTATAAATATCTATACAAATTATCACTTCAGTCCATTGAAATAAGGTGCAAAATAGTATAAATATTTATAAAGTCAACCGGACTATCAAAAACAATTCCAGCTACTCCACATTTGTGTATCCCTAAAAACCCTTCTCTGAGATGCCATAAGAAGTTAATTTTAATTTGTATGAATTCTCATACGCTATAGTTAAAGATTTACTACGATACATGGGCGCAATATAACTACGGCACTTATATACAAGCACTGTTCCAAATAATTACTCCGGACCGTGGTCATTGATAATCTAAATCTACTCGATGGATAAGCCTGCCTGTCAAATGCTTACAGACGTTCATGAAGACTTACATGTTGAGACTGTACCGGAAGACTAAATCTGTCATCTAGCCTTAAGTTTGTACTGTTACATTAAGCTCAAAACTTGTGACGTCATAACATCCTCACGATTAAAATCAGGCACTTAGCAGTTTTACATGTAACACCATACTTTTACTCACCCCTGGTCACAATTTATTTCATCTCAATTTTTTACTGAATTTTTTATCTATGGTATAACTTTAATTTATTTTCCCGATTCGACTGCGACCGCCAAGCTTGTCGGAAAACTGTGTCCCAGACTGTGACAAAAGTATGACATTGTAAGTGGCATACGAAGTCGTGGCTTCTGGGTCATAGCTTTCCTTCGACGTGAATGGCCGTCTTTGGCGTTAAAAAGGTTAGCTAATAGGCTGATCGACCGACAAATGTTTTGAGCGAGCGCGTATACACAGCCCGAGCTGCCTGGCGAGGCAACCGCTTGTGTGAACCCGCCTGAACCATCTTTATCGGCACGCTCCAAGTGTGTCCAGATCTCTCAACTTGTATATTCTCCGAACCGTCTACAAGCATCCGACAGACTGAGCGTAAACAGAACAGTTGGGCCCATGTCACTAACTACACCTTACGGCATCACTGGTAGTGCACAGCGGGTGGGGGCGTTATATTCCTTGAAACACGGCGCACTACGCGAGGCGCGGCCGCTTGGCATCCCGCTCGTCGGCGCTCGCGACGGTCGTGCCCTCTTCCTCTTCGTCCGAGTCGCCGTCGTAATCAACGAGGCCCTGCGATTAACAAAAACATTTTTATGGATGTTCGACAAATTACAGTAATTAAGAGTCAGATGTGAAGAAGGAACGATTTATCAGGTTTCAAGAATCATTAGGGCGTGTGGGGCACGAAATGTACTGACTTGATATCAAGTCAATGGCGGTGAAAAGATTAATATATCCTCTAGTCGCCCGCAGATCAAAAGCTGCTAAGTCAAATGCTACTTTAATTTGTCGTAATTACAATTCAAAATGACATGGAATAGGCGACCTTTTTATAGGCCTCCAGGGTGGCTAGAGGATACGGGACGAATATACAAAATCAGGTACTGCCTATTTAATTACATCAGTACGAACGTTTAACCAATTTTTTTACAGTTTAGTCAATAAATTTTACTATATTAATATGACCAAACAATACGTTACGAGCGAATGACAGCTGAAGGTTGACAAGCAAGGTCACATCCGACAAAATGACAAGAGCTTACTCATTCAATTTTACGTAATTGTAATACAAATGTTATTGAATTATTAAAAATAATGTCCAATATACTTGATCATCGAACTAACTTAATAAATATATATCATCTACTAATATTGAATTTCGGACGGACGTAAGCAAGTAACAAGTAAAGTTAGCGTGAATAGACTCCACAATCAACCTTTAAAAAATATCTGATTGAAGCGCATATGTACTAGCATTAAGCATTTCGCCACTACTTCGAAAAAATAATTTTATCTTGAGCAGCCAATTAAAATAAAAAATGTGATAAATGTGATGTGTACTCGTATTTGATGCGTACAGAGTTATTGCGTTTCAACAAAGACTATCAGTGTGATTGAGATATGAGATATTTTAGTCAAGTAAAAATATTTTAAAGTTAAAGTATTTTAGCAAAGTAGTGACTAATATCGTTACTATAACTACAGTATTAATGTAAACCAGCCTTAATAAAATAGTTGTGGACATGCAAAAGAAAATGTGCGCACAAAGCAAAAGATATGGTTATATCATGCAGCGATAAAACAAGCACACTAGTAGGTACTAATAACACAGTTCCCTCTGAAGTATTTATTACGTATTTAATCTAAAATATTTATTGAGTAAAATATACATGTGGGTTCGAGTAGGCTAAATTAAAAAATAATAAGAACACAGCTACATTTTATGTATTATACATTAGTTTATTTGCACCGGTCTATAATATTACTGTTTAAAAGGATTACATTAGTTGAAATGACGAGGACCGACGTCGAAGCAGGATTCGATCCCGCAGCTCCAGCTATCGCGGCTGATGAATTAACCAATTTAGTGTAATTTGTTAAGTGTAAGTGTACGTACAGTCGAACGTAGATAGATAAGTGTCAACTGTTATAGCCACTATAAGGTCGCCATGAAAACGGCTTCGTGTTTTTTTTTTGCTGTTGTCCTTACTCAAAATAAGACACTAAAATAATGTATTAGAAACCCAACTAATCAACTTCTCTTGTATATAAAAATGAAAAACAAAGTATTATAACTCAAATTTTAAAGATGAAAATAAAACTTGACGTCGATACCGAATCCCACACTGTATGTTTTTAAATAAACTAATGAATTTAATATAGGCAACATGTATCAGCATCAAATAGTTAGTAGCGACCAAGGTAACCAAATTTCGACAAATATTGTACAGGGGTAATATTCAAGCTGACAATTTACAGACTACACTATCGAAACGGAAATAAAATAATTAATCATGTGACTTTGCGTTCGTGCTGTCATTCCACTTATTTTCCTTTAGGCATTGGTCCCACCGCGAGTTAGTAAGCTATGAGCTATCAGCTATCTCAAGGGATAAAAGATATGTCATAGCCGGACTATCGTAGTTTAACGCATTCACTGCCACCAACGCACATGTGCGTTCATTTCCATACATTTTTTGAGGGGGGTGGCAGCGAATGTGTTAAGGCCGGGCGATGAGTTATAAATATATATCTCTCGCTTTTATTTACACGGGAGCGATTATCTTTTGTCCCATGAAATAGCTGATAGCTCATAGCTTACTAGCTCGCGGTGGGAGCAGTGTCTTTGATGGCTTTCTATAAACAACTGTCAGCTTGACTACAGGCCCATCTTTATTTGTAAATTCAGTGTCAGCATCTCTATATATAGGTACATATTTCGCCACAAATTGACTAACTGTATGACGCCGATGGCACAGCATAGACACAAGATGGCCCCAGCGAAGCGTGATGCGAGAGGGAACTAAAAGTTTACCTTATCGAGTAATCTGGGCTCGGATACCTGAACGTCGGAGTGCGCGGGCTTGCCGCCGGGCGCGGCCGCGCCGAGCAGGACTCTGCTGGGGCCGTTCGCGGCCTCCGTACTCGTGCACACTTTCTTTTCTACTATTTTACCTGAAATTATTGGACATACATGACCATACATCGTTTAACCTTTTCAACGCTTTTCCTCTCGCGTCAAAATGTGACGTGTACGCCATGCCATTGTGAAGAACAAATATAAACCTTATCTGTCAGCAGGACAATTGCTTTGACAGCGTCCGCCATAACCACTTTAGTGGTCGGTGGCGTGGCAGGCATGACATCATGCGACCACTTTAGTGGTGCTTGGCGTTCAAAAGGTTAAACAAGTGCGATTAGCGACGAAGTATATGCGACAAAATAAATGGGCGAATGAACTATTTTTCCGTTGTCTGTCCTATCAGCCAGGGCAAAACAGTGGCGTAGTTTGTTAGAACAAATGTGGCATTATGGAATGTATTTTATCAAATGCGTATATCGCCTTTAGATGGAGTAAAACGGTGATTTTAGAGTCAACCAGGAGACCGTAACCTTGGCGACTAGTGACGTAAAATAATCGATTGAGACAAATAACACAATAGGCCAGTGGACTGAGTTACGAACATAGGTGACTACGTTATGCTATACAATTAGGTAGTTATTTTTTAAATATATATAGAATGTTAACTATTCATACATTAAGGACCAATTAGGGGAAAATATCTTGTCAGCATACCACAAATAGCCATTAACCTTATTTCAAAACAATCTTTTAATTTTCCTACAGTATTTACTTATACCTTTATGAAATGATTTGAACAATGTACTCGAGGCGTTTCTAGTTACTTTTACAGTTCCAATAATAATTAAGTTTTACATTAATAGATTTGAGAAATATTCAATATGTCAATAGTGAGAAACAAATTATGTATTAAATCAGTCGATCAATCGAGTCGTCATCGCATGTAGTGTCTAACCGGCTTTTCTCCCGTTCGATACCTTTGGGATCCGCTTAGCAACCAACATAGAAATTATTTTTTCTACTGTCACTCTCGCCTTCACTTTTTAATATCAGGTCAGTGTCCACGAGCATTGTTGTCGAGTGCGGTAGTTAGGCGACAAAACTAATGTTTATTAGATACATTCGATCGCCAGTTACAATAGTTACCGATGGCGTCGAGCGCGTGGTGCGGGTGCGGCTGCGCGGGCTCGAGCGGCGGCTCGTCGTCCAGCTCGTCCTCGTCGTTGAACCACATCTCCTCCTCGTCGTCGGGCGCGCGCGCCTCGCGCCGGTAGCGCGAGCGCAGCAGCGACGGCACCACGGCCTCGGCCACGCCCACGCTGCCGCTCACTGTCCACGAACAATGCGTTTGCTTAACAAACATTTTTCCGAACCAGTGTGTAAAAAGTGCACTTTGCGCATGCTTCGCTTGCGTAAATTTCACTTTTTAAGCACTTGTTATGAAAAATTGGGTTCGCTATACGTGTAAAAACTTATTTAAGACTTTCACCCTCATCGAATATTTTTTTTTTACTAGTATCAAAATGTACTAATCCAATAGCCTCGTCGGTCGAAGGGAAATTTTTTTAATATGCTCGTCTCATGTCTACCAAGTATGATATAAAGCTTGGCTATTCAAGTATGATCGATGCCCATACAATATATCGTTCTCGCATTGTTGGCTATGGTACCTACTAGTGCCATCTACCGTTTCACAGCCGCAATAAATCTCAGTTGCATATTTTATGTAATTTGTTCGCTGGCAAACGCCCGCAAAGCAACTACACACGATACTCGGCAGATGGAGCTTTGTGAACAGTACACATACTTAGTACCAAAAATATATGTTAAGCCAGAATTTCAGAGGAACGCGGTTTTGTATACGAATTGTTAAACCATTGCTTTTCTACATAGGCAAGCAAATGTGCAAACATTAAAAAAATAATCTATATATTTTTGGTCTGGATAATACCTGGTCCAACCGATTTCGGTAGCCATTCAGCGCAGTAACGCTGCAAGTGTTATGGGTATATTTGGGCCAGGTACAATTCGGGACGGATTTTTAGTAAATTATTTTTAGTCATAGTTTTGCTCGGACGATTCCATTGGTGAATTGAGTATGAACTATAAAGCCACCTGACGAAGCCTGCCCGAATATCTACGGATTATAGAAACAAAATAGCACATTACGTACCTCGATCCCGCTCTTTTAATTTATCCTGATGTTGATCATATCGTGTCTTCAACGCCTTGAACGTCTGTACATATTCCACGTCCTCCAGGATCTTGCCGTAGTTTTCAACGACATGTGAACAGAGTGACTTGATGTCTTCAAGTTTTATGAACTCAAATAATTCTAGGATAGCAGAGTCGAGCAGGTTATACCTGAAAACGTATGAGTAGCATATTTAAACATAAATTGGAAACCAGTAGCCTCAAGTGTCTCTGTGTGTACAGTCAGCAGCAAAAGTTGCTAAGCGTTTGAAGTGTTCAAAATGACCTACACGCGCTCTTATTCTCTTGACAATTGAGACGTGTTGACCTCATTTTGAACACCTGAATGCTTAGCTACTTCTGCTGCAGACTGTACCTATGATTATTTATTTTAATACTGTAGGGTCATTCAGTACAAGTTTCTGGTGTCAAATATACTTTAAGTACCTATAAATGATTGTAAGTCAAAATTTCAATGATATTTACATACAAATGTAGGGACCAAAAAACTTTGTACGGCGGCAGTTGGTAAAATATATGAACCACGCCTCTATTTTCGAGGCGATAATGTTCATGCTCTGATATTTATGAGTTCCTTGGCCGTTTAATTATATTTGATGGCGACCATAAAGTTGAGTAGTCATATCTATTACAATTTTTGTATTTAAACTTTCATGAGATTGTAAAATTATATAGGCCTCCATTTCGGCGGCCTATGTTCTCATACATGTCGCGCGAGTGACTAAATAAACGTGAGTATTTATGATTTATATAATCTATTACAATTTTACACCTTATGATGGGTCAAAGTTGAAATATGTGTACATATTAATGGCATAAAAACCTTGAGCATAAATATATATATACATTCTTTTAAAAAAATATGGCTTCCATATAATAGTACACATTACTACAGAGACCGAGAAGGGGTTGCCGACAACCTCCTCTTCTCAATCATGCAATGTCATATTTGTACCCAGTTGTATGGGAAAAATAATCTTGCTCGAAATTACCGGGCCCCGACTGTATATACAAATATAAACGAACTCATAATGAGAAAAAAGAGAAAATATAAACAAATGAAATCACTTTTCCGTACATACCTGCCATTATTTCTAAGGAACGCATCTATGACCGGTGCAAAGAGATTTCCCTTGATTATATACCGGTTATAGTATTCATCTTTCAGTGCAGTGATCTTGCGCATGAATCGTAGAGCACCCAACACTAGGAAGGTGTGTGTTGATCTCATAAGAACAAGTATGCGGCGAAGGAGATCCTGTAAAAAGAAAAATGTCATCAAACCTGGTCCGGTACCACGAACATCAAAGTTCGTATATTTCGAGCATCTTTCTCTTTTCCTCCAATCAAGGCGTCAGAGTGTCGAGAGTGACAGAGGCAATCGTCCCAAATTTACAAATATCGTCTTTCGCGGTAGCGCCTCTGGTTTAGTTGATGCATTGACCGTTAAAAGAGTATTATAAGGTTCAATTAAGGCTCCATTAGAATGACATAGACAATTGATCGAAATTTTCCATTTCTTTTTTTTTATACGACTGTGGCAAACAAGCATACGGCCCGCCTGAAGGTAAGCAGTTACCGTAGCCTATGGACGCCTGCAACTCCAGAGGATTCACATGCGCGTTGCCTACAGTTATTGGAGCTCTGGGAACCTTGCTCACCATCAGGAACAACACTACATACCTGGTAGGTAGCAGTGCTATTGTGGCTGTGGTCTTCCCCAGTTGGGCTTCTCCAGATTCAAGCGTGATGGTACTTTGCTGTGTCCTACCTATCATTGGACGTAGATCAAAATTCGATCGATTTTCGTGGTAGCGCTCCTGCAATGTTCGGAATGTCCGCGTTCCATGCTGCTCAAATCCCTTGGACGCTCCACGCTAGGCTGCACGCCCCGCTAATAGCTCCGCTTAGAGCATGCACTCAAGTTTTACTGGGAACTGGGGAAAATGCCATACAGAAAACCTACCTTGTTCAATATACAAGTTTTGATGTGATAAGTGTGATGTTCGACGCAGAACGAGAGCAGTTCCAGCACAAGACCCAGTAGCTGCACAGTGTGGTAGTCTTCCCTTAAAGGCTTCTCTCCTGTCGTGTTTTGTAGTAATGGTGCTGTAAAGAAAATAAGTTTTAACAGAACACTCAATTACTTCATCTCATCTTCCTCTTGTCCCAGCCATCTGACTTTCCAACCCAGAGGGTAAACTAGGCTTTATTGAGATTAGACTGGTTTCCTCAAGATATTTTCTTTCACTGAAGCATAGTAAGTAGTAAGCGACTGCTAATTATCAAATGATTTATTAGATATAATTCGTACATAAGTTCCGAAAAAACTCATTGGTACAAGGCAGAGTTCGAATCTGCGGCCTCCAACAATTTAAAACTAATGATTAAATTTTGACCAAAATTGGTTCACATTATGAAATATAGGTAGGTAGATAGGTAACTTTGCGTAATTTCAAATACCCTTGCCTGTTCTTAAATCTAAATCATATATATAATACAAAAAGCATGTCTAAATTATAAAAAAAAAAGATTTTAAAAATTGTCCCCACGAAAAACATATTCATACATAGAACATTGAAGCACCAACATAAGGATTTTTATTTTAAAATTGGACTATCCATTTTTTATACGCCACTTATACTAAAAACTAAATAAAAAGATATTGTATCATTTATTGAATGAGTAACATTTGACCATAAAGACATGGCACATGGAGGATAAGTATCTTAAATACTTTAGATAAACAATAACAGGACACTTTATTATGATTTAAAAACAATTTTGACTGCATTTGAAGGGTTACTAATAATTCGATATTTAAATCGAAAGAAAAATAGAAAAATTTGACTCGGAGCGGGACTGGAACCCACAACCACTGGATCACTAGCCCAGTGCACTTCCAATTGTGCTATCCGAGTACCGCTTAGACTTGTCAATTTTTTCTATCTTATCCTTCGTGGTATATCATGGGTGACGAGTTAAAAAAAAATAAAAAATAATAATTACTAATAATTGCCTATGAACCGCCTGACCCACAAACGGTAAAAAAATGACGTAATTTTACGGTTAAAGCAGAAACATTGTTTGCTTTCTCTAATAACATATTTCAAATAAAAGGAATCCATTGAACATACCAATGAGCGTCTGTATACTGTGTTTATAGAAAAAGTTTAGGAAGTCCGCCTTTTCACTCTTATTCACTGAAGCCAGCATGCTCTCCGGGTCCAAGAGGATGCGTAACACCCCCATGAGCTGCACCGCACCTCCAAGTTCAGGGTCACGGTCCCGTAGCATCTGTTCTATCACTATATTAAGCAGCATGTGCTCCTAAAACATGAATAATCAATTATGTAATCTTAGGTCAATGACAAGGTCATTTGTCAAGGCTAGATATAGATAAGATTGAAAATGTTTTCTTAATCTTATCTGTATGTAATGTTAAGAAGATATTATTATTATTATGCCATTGCTACATTTCCAAAGTGCAAAAGAAGATGAAACATCATAATCAAATTAATCTATATTCATTATGCTAAGGCTCATTTTGGTCTGCCTAAGCAACATATGTTGCTGATCATACTCTGCAATCCGACAGAAGCACATATTTAACTGTTTCTAGCTTTTGCAAGATTGCTAGCAAATTAGTATGACCTTGCTTTCAGCTGGTACACCATCAAACCAAGGAAGAACCAGTTTTGGATAAATGTAGGAATAAACTGTTCTAATTGCTTTAATCTGGACTTTACCTCTTCTGTGTTGTTAGCTTGCTGTAATGTGTAATCCCTCACTACTGAGGGTGAGAATTCCACAATATAAGTTAATATATCTATAGATGCAGTCTTGGTCTTCTGGTCATCTATACTTAATGTAATTTCTAACGCTGGCAGGATCCCCAATGAAACTAATGTTTTGTAGAACGCATCTTTATCTTGTGGCTGGAGGTTTTGTGAAAAATTACAAAACTCCTTTAAAAATAAAACTAAATCCCTCCGCTTTGGGTTTGGTGTCTTATCATCCATAAGCAACTTAAACAAATCTGTCAGAAATCTGTCATCTTCCTCTATGAGTTTTACTATTTCTACTTTATTAAAAAATATAAAACTAGATAATGTGCTAAGCAAATTATCCTCGAAGACTGTAGGTGTGGGTAAAACAATGTCCTGGATGTATTGAACTCTGTATGTTTGATGAATCTTTGCCAGCAAATCTTGATTTTTGATAGGAATGGCCTCTCTAAATTTTGCTAGCTCCCGCAGATATTCTCTATGTTTTTTTGGCTGTGATAGACTGGGATCATACTCAAGACAGCCAACTACATCAAATATAGTATCATCTGCAAACATTGTGTCAAACAAAGTGTTTTTATTGAGAAGGAATATGCTTTTAAATATCTCATAGAGATGATGTAAGCCTTCAATGTTTTCTATGTCTTCACACATATGGAAGAGATTGAGTAATTTTTTTATATAATGCTGAGTTTCTAGAGCTGCAGCCAATTTGTCTTTTCGGGCTGGTGAGACCAAGCAGCTGTTGACCAGCTCACTTATGTCTTCCAGTCTTCCCATCTCACAAGGTGGAAGTTCCACAGGTTGGACACTGTCTGACATCTCATCAAAGCGCTCATCTTCTGATTCTTCTACAATATCTTGTGTGATTTCAACTGATGGATCTTTTCCTTGTACCTACAAAATCAAAGGAGAATTAATACATTCATCATAAATATGTTTCTCATTTATTAAACAAATTTAGACATGTGATGGTTCTTTTCATAACCTAACCATTATCAGGACCATGACACATTGCTGTTTTACACAACAAAACAAAACTTAAGTTTGGTACAACAGAAATATTGATGAAACTAATTACAAAGTTAGATTGCTAAAGGTATTATGCAGTATAATGTGTTGCTAATCATGTTGCAACCTGTCTACCATAATCTAGACTGCAAAGTTTGAGGTAGTTTAACAAAAGACCTAGGTGTCTTTACAGACATTTCCTTGAATCATTATATTATTACTTTGTAAATGGTTACAGTAAGAAAGGCTTACCTGACAGATCTTCTCCCATATTTCATCACATCCAGCTTTTTCTTGAAAACTTAAAGCTAAATCAAAATTATCACCTTCTGACCATACTATTAACGTGTCTTGTTGCTTCTGGTAGGCTGTGTCTGGTTGAATTTTACTTTCTAAAAGAAGAGATCCATCAGACTCTGCCCTCACAAGAAGTGAGGTGCCCTTCAGTCTGTCTACATAACACGAGGAAACGTGTCCCGTCCCCCTGTCGTCCCATTGCCGGTCTGCGTTCAAAGCGTAAAGCTTAACCCTTCTTCTCGTGTCAGTCATTATAGTCAACGCTCTTTCCACTATGTATTCGAATAGTGACTCAATTATTAGGCGCTACTCTATTGCACCGTTGTATTCTTCTATTTAACTCCCATTTGTATGAAAACATGTGCACTTCTGTAACACAAATAAAACACTGATTCTTCTGTAAAACATAAAATTTCCACTCATAATTACCGTAATTACATTCAGTTTTACTTTTGGGTTTTACAATCAAATAAGACAATTTTCGAATAACTCATAAGTTTATAACAATCATATTGATAAGTGGTAAGTTAATAAACACTACAAATACATTTAAAATGTTTGAACGACAATGGATTGACCATTAAAATTATCGGGAATCACAAACAAAACAATACAAACTGTATGCCTTTCACAAAACCACAAGATTACGATAAATCACTACAACTATGCTTTCTAAGCTCTATTAGCACACACTTTTGCGAAAAACAAGATATTTACCGGACGTAACATTTATAGAATCGTCAAATTGACGTACCTTTAAAATAGCACAACATCAAATATCGCCATATTGGATTCACAACAACGCTTCGAGGACGGGGTTCTCAAAATGGCCGAATGCGCGGATAATTCAAACTTTATAGAGTCGAAAGCTATATTTTGAAGGTTGAATACTTTAAAAGCTCCCATTATCAAGTCGGAATATACTTTTGCTTAATTTTATACACAAATATAATAGCAGCTAATATAATTTTATATGCTAAATAATATTTAGAGGTAAAAGTACCAAATTTAATGGTTGCGTTCTGCTTAACCAGTTTATTTTCATTGAATATATAAAATCTACTTTTTATCTCTTTAAAACATTGATCAATCGCTGATTGTAAAATATAAAACAGTGAAAAGTTTGATAACTTAGGGAGAATCCATTTCATGCTACGTAGTATTATGAAAAACAGACTTATCAATGTTTGTAAATATTGTAATTCAAAGTCCTAAGGGAACTTCAGACAAAAATAATTAAAATTAGTGTTAAGTACCTCAATAAAATGTAAAAGAATATGAAATAATAAATACATTTATTCCTAAGTTAGAGCGTATATATTTTGTAAAAAAGTTTAAATTTTGAACGTAGCCGCTTTTAGGCTGCCATTTGCTGTAATCTGTCATTCATTTAATGTTATTGAATAGGTGTGTTTTTAATTTGTTTTGGTATAAAGAAGCTTAATTTTATTATAAATTTAAGTGGTTTGTGTAAGGAATACGTTAATAAAGTAGTTTTAAAACCCGCCACGAGCAATATGTGCTTGAAATAGTCATAATTAAAATGTAAGTATCCAGTCACATTATCGGCATTTGTTAAAGTAATATTATAAAAAACAATGGAATGTTAATCTCTGATTGCTTCGCGTATCTTAATATTTTTCTGAAACTGGCTATTAATATAGGAAAAGAAGGAAATAAATTAAATAAAAGTATTAATTTTGACAGATGTCATTGTAATTGTCAGTACTGTATAAGAATTTCTTTTCCTTATGAATAGCAGAAGTTATTTATTATTATACTACTTGTGATGCTTATCAACAACGCCTTCTTTAATGGTCTCATAATTAATATCATTCTTGCAGTATGAAGCAGTGGGACCAAGTTTATTTAATGGCATTTCCTGTTAGCGGACAAAATAATAATTGTTTGTATCTATAAGTTGTAAAATGAACACAGCATGTCTTTTTTGAGTACTACCGAAAATGTGGGGTAAGTAAATAGCTTTTCAAATGTGCTGTTAAGTAATCCTTTGAAAGAAATTCCATCAACGTCTTTGTTATAGTTTCAGTGGCATACCACAAAATATATCAGACGCGAGCTGTGCAACTCAATACAAGTTGGCAGTGGAGGGTGTCTCGGGGAACTGTGGAGATGTTAACATGTTCATACAGGACAGCTCTGGTGATGAACAAACATACATACCACACTTGAATGAAAATTTCTTCCAAACCAAATTTAAAATAGATCCCAACGAGCTTTATACATTTCATGATTCTGACATCATTGCTGGAGAAATAACAGTTAGTCATACGGATGATAATTTCATGTTCCCTGATAATGTTGAAGTGAAGGCCAAGTTCTTGGACAGTCCAAACAATGAGGTGGACCTTCAGATCAAAGGTTCTCTTCCAAATGGAGAGGTCATCAGAGATGAGATCAAGCTTGAGATTGTTCCTAATGGGCATTGCATGCCTGAGCCGCAACTTCTCGTGACTCCAGTTACTCCAAATTACAAAGATGTGAAGTCTTCTAATACCAAAGTTCCAAAAGCAAAGAATCCAAGCCACGGAAAAGAAATCAGTCGAAGTAACTCTGTTGAAGCAAGACGGCCAAGTGTTCATAGCCCAAAGGGCCAATCCAATAATGTAGCCTCATGTAAGAAAGTCAGTATTAATAGTCTTAATACTAATCATAGTAAGTCTTCGTTAAATCCCAAGCTGTTGGGGTCTGAAACTTTTCTGGATGTGTTTAAACGAGAACAGGGCCTGGTTGAGAATGCCCCCACAGTTATAAAGACTGAATCTCCCGCCGCACCCCCACCTAAAAATACATCATCTTCAGTAAAGAAAACACCGGCAGGTAAGCTTATTGTTTTTAATTATAATTATCAGATTGATGTGGAAACTGCTTTGTTTACTCTTTTAACTTATTCATTACATCAATTCATATAACTCACAATAACCGTGTTGTGCATGAATGGAATAATTTGCCAGAGTCAGTGATAACTCTCCTCAGTAAACAGTTTTAAAAAGGAACTTGACAAACATTTAAAATTTAAAAATGAACTGAACATACTTATACTGCTAGTATATCAACCAGTATAATGTAATAAATAAACATGTGTCACTGACTTATTCAGGATAAATGGACATAAACATAGGTATTTTAATTCATCATTTAATTCTAGAAATCTGGATAATTTTAAGTAAATTAAAACATAACTATGTACTTCATCAATACACAGACAAAAGTATGCAAAAGGTGAACATATAGTTGTGGCCAGATAATTAAGGTTAAGATTATTTTTCCCATAAAACTACATACAGACAGTCAAATCATTGTATTAAGTAATAAGTCTGTATTCTATTCATTTTAATCTTTTTGTATTTAAACTTACGTGAGACACATTTAGTAATTAACGATTAATACGGCGCGAGTGACTAAATAAACGTGAGTAGTACCATATTAATTGTTAATTACATTTCAATCTTGTTTAAACACGGACAAGTCAGTATTTTTAAAAAATAATATAAATAGCACAAGCTAAATTTATATTAAATCAAATTTAAAAAGTTGTTTGTATAATTGTATGGGAAAACCTTAACATAACTACAATGCAAAAGTCTATTACTTTATAACACTAATTAGAAATGATTAAGTAATTAATATTTTTTACTACAGTTTTACGGTATAAGTAATTAGTGACTAATGTTTGAAGAATGGCAATATCATGCCAATACTCCTAACTATTCACAAACCTGTTTATGGTCATTTAATTTCATTTAGTAATGTGATTAATGACCTTATGCGTCTCTAATTAAGTAATTACATCAGTATGCTGTTCAGAACTGTGCCAACCTCAAGACTCTATTTTGAATGAGAAATGTTTCCAACAATGGCCCAACATATGGAACTGAATGATAACATACATATATTGTCCTAGCACAACAATTTCTTGTAAGTGATTGACAAAAAAAAAAACATCTACAGTCCTGTTATCGATAAGTACCACTTCAATGTCATACTAAATATAAAGACAAGTATAGGGTAATAGGGTTAAAAATAAATAACAATAACAAAACTATCTATTGCAAATTATAAAAGTAAATTGGATCAAAATTGTACGGATTAAATTCAATTTGTTCAAGATCGGTGGCACGCGGTGTCTAGGTAGGTAGCCGATGTAAGTCTGTATACATGGTCGTATGTTTTTTATCGATAACAGGATTGTCGATATTTTTATTGTGGCAAGCACTAAGAAAATGTCGTACCAGCTAGAAAAAAAAATAGGCATAATGATAACTGCGCAGGCTGTGTTGTCTTGTGGGGCGAGAAAATTGCAGCGCTAAGCTGCTTGAGCAATATAGATAGACTCGCCTCTGCCTAATTGTCCCAAATCTCATTCTTCCAGATCCAGTGCCAGGACTCATTTTCCTCAGAAACACGAGCTTTTTGGATCCTAATTATTAAAAAAAGTGTCCTGAAATTCCCTTCCATTACGCCACCCTATATAAACTTTCTACTGATGGTCGCGTAATGGAAAAACAAATTTTAAATTTTTGTATGAAAATTTTGTGACACTTTTTTTTTAAATCAGGATCGAATTACCTCGTGATTCTGAAAAAAATAAGTCCTGGCACGTCCAGATCTGGAAGAATGAAGTTCGGGACAACGTTTTTTGAAAATGTCCTGCTATCAATGACGGCAGAACCCCTACGTATAAACAAAACAAACATCATTTTCTGTTACTTTTTCACATAACGCCGAAAAAAGTCATATTATACTCGTCTCGTATATCTAACATATGCTGACGTTGACTACACTTGCTATGTTATACACTCAGGAAGTTCAGTTTTTCCATTCTAACCATACATTACACTGTTGAGTGACAGGTGAATGACCGGGCCGTTTCTCACACGAATCCTTGAACAAATGAATGCTGAATATTATTTGCGAATGTAGTTCTTTGACCTGTTTAGTGTAACTAGTGAACTTAGTGATTTTAGTTTTTAGTGTAGTATTGTTGTCCCGTTGGAGGCAAACAAAAGGCAGATCGTTACGGCGATCCCTGGGGGAGGCCCAGGGGAGGTATGTCCAGCAGTGGACGTCTTCCAGCTGAAATGATGATGATAGTTGTGAGTCTGTTATGGCTTTCTTTTTTTTGAGAAACAATCAATACAAAAAGTGTACGATCAATGCGAAACGTAAATTATTTAATAATATTAATATGATTTAAACTAAGAACCATTTTTATAAGTATATTAAGATATACTATGAGTGAAATATACTTAATTAAAATTACTTAAACTGAAATTTCAATTCACATTTCTGAAATATCAAATATATTTATTATGTACGAAGGTACCTATAGGTATGACTCAGGGTATGGGTCATCGCGGTTTGGCGCTACTTGTACAAACGAAAGATTTGAAAGATGGCATGCAAAAGTAAACTTTATTTGATTACACTAAAGCTTATTCAGTTTTGAAGCCACTTGAAATTGTTCCATTTTACTAACTATTACGATTTGGATGATGGCAAGCAACATTTTTATTGACCATTGTATAATAGTTATCGTATTTTGTTTTGAACATCTTCGTGATATTTATGTTTTGAAATAAGCCGTACCACAGCCACATTTTAAGTGTCCTATTAATTAGCATTATGCCTAATGACGTTTACCCAATGAAAGAGAGAAACCGACGTAGGCTTATCGGCCCACCTGGCCAATAAACAATGAGTGCATCCGAGCTGCGTTATAGTAACATTTTTCTAAAGAACCCAGTAAGTGACTCACCCCATCCCCACTATTAGAAACAAACTTGATAGTAACATGGGAAATCTAGTTTAGTCACAACTAGTTGGTTAGCGACTTCATACGACTCCCGTGCTAAAGTGATTTCGTGTTTTGTGACCTTGGCTATGGATGATTACCAATGGCTAATGAATTTGATCTCGCCTAACCTCACCAACTGTGCTATGAACCGGACTCCGAATCTGCTTACCCCGAACGACATGGCTCGGAATTCTGGAACCCCGAACCCGCCTCTGTTTAATGATGCGGTAATGCTCCCTGATTTAACAACAATGCTAGAAGATTTTCACCACAACCAATTCAGTGATGATGCAGTTGAACCTTCCGGTAAGAAACTCTTAAGTTTTTGATAATTATCCTAATAATTGTACTTGTAATATCGTCGGGTGATAACAAAACTCATTAAAATATATATATTTTTTTTATTATACATGTGCTGTCTAAATTTCATCATCTTCCTTTATTTATTTAATTTGTTAGACATTTAAGGTGGTTTACCTCCAGGCCCCATTATAGTTTTCCAGATTGAACCACACAAAGCAGCAAGCTCAGTGTAAACGTTGTATAAGTTATTATTAGCCTTAATGTTAGTAAAATAGATACATATGAACTGTTTGTTTATAATATTATGTACATTATTTATAATAAACGAAGTAAATGTATATAATTAACGATTAACACGGTTCTACTCACGTTTACTAACTGTGTTAATTGTTAATTATTGTACTATGTCTCACGAAAGTTTGAATACAAATAAATGTATATATTGTTTATGTTTATTTTTTTTATAAGAATTACCATTTTATACCAATTAGTTTTATTTCATGTATTCACAGCATCCTGGTTTAAAAACTAAAATGTTTTCAAAAGAAAACTAAAAATTTAATTCTTACAAAATACAATAATAATTTTAAAATAAATTGGCTTTTTTAACTTCCATTTAACTCCGTCACGTTTTTTCTACTTCCAGAGCGATTGTTCACGAAAATATTTACTTTACCAAAAAATGTCTATAGCAAATTCCATTTCTTATTCACGTACCTAACTAGCAACCAGTCACACATTAGTTTTAAACCGGAAAAATTACCCTTCTTTTCACATGTGGTACCCTAAATTGTTACATAGCTAAGGAAAAAAATGATGGTTACTAAAAACGTTGCATAAAGTTGTTCAACTAGCCGGCTTACCAGCGGCTTCTATTGAGCGCTCGCGCCGGGCTCATAACCCATAAGCTGAGTCATACATTTTAGGCTGGTAACGGTTAAATTAAATTAAATAATAAATATATGTACTTTCTATTCACGAAAATAAAACCTTAATGCTATTGACAGAATGTTCTGCCAAACCACAACGTGGTTTGTTAGATATAACACTATTATTGTTGGATATAAAATGTCGCTAATCTTGTACAATCCTTGATAAGTTCCGGAGCCGTCGTATTTTAACAGTTCATTTATCTGATGCCTATCATAGTAAATCGATGTATATATCCTGGGACTAAGTATTTTCTAGTTCTTTGGCCAAAATAATTCGTCCAATAAGGTACCTACAGCAGTTTATCTTGTCCCTAAAATCGATCACATGGCTCCTAAGAACAAATCTTTGTATTGTCTTATAGTTCTAGATTTCCCCATACTGACCGATCTAAATGGGCCACCCTATATATGTCCAAATCGTTTTCCAGCCAAGTCGTCCCAAAGCAAAGTACGGCGAGGCCGCGGCCCAGCGGTCCACGAGGCGTTGCAGCGGATACCCACGCCCCGCGCCGTGCCGGTCCCGAACCGTGCGTGGCACGCCCCCGGCGACAGCCTGTTCGACTGCGGACCCCTCGACGACAGGCCGCCGGGGCTGAGGCAGTTCGAGAGCAGCAGTGACGATGATAATGTACCTGAGTTTGGTAAGTTATCTAATACATACAAGTAAGGTTCGAACCCAGTGCAGTTCCGACTCCGGCCCGCGGAAGGGTTTAATTCGGCCTGACACCGGTTCCGAATTGAGTATGCTGTCAGGGTAGCACCCCCCCTTACTCCCGTGGGAGTCGTAAGAGGTCAACTAAACTGAAAAGAATGATGAAAGTATAACATTACATTTCTATAAATACTTAGATTTGGCGCTCGTTATGAGCAATATTATAATGTACAGAAGGCAAAAAAAAATGTTATACAGATTTCATGCTTAATTAATGTCACAACAAAATGACGTACCTAATTTAAATTTTCTACAATTAAACTCCTATTAATTTGTTCCCGTACAACTTTGTAGAGAGAAATCTGTGTACCAGACGTTCACATGTACACTGAGTATGAGATGTGTTTACAACGAATATTTGTTCCTGGGTTATATGGACGATGTATATGTACAACACAAGCCTTAGGCACTGGTCCCACCGCGAGCTAGTAAGCTATGAGCTATCAGCCATTTCGAGGGACAAAAGGTGATCGCTCCCGTGTAAATAAAAGAGAGAGATACTTATATATTTATAGTTCATCGCCCGGCTA
The DNA here is from genome assembly GCA_022674325.2 of Grapholita molesta. Lineage (NCBI taxonomy): Eukaryota > Metazoa > Arthropoda > Insecta > Lepidoptera > Tortricidae > Grapholita > Grapholita molesta. The sequence goes on from CP053138.2 coordinate 5,224,340, forward strand.
TGTAATAATATATGTTTCTTGTCAGTGCCTTAATATACGGTAGTACTAAACCAACTCGGGTATTTTTCTAAATTCGTGCCTCCGACTAAACTATATCAACCCATATGAAAAGTTGAGTGTAACATTTTTTATAATCGTATTATTTTTCTAGAACTAGGTACGGGACCAGTTTGCGTGGAAGAAAGCGCTGCCGAGTCTCGTGGGGCTCGTCTGGCGCTCCGCAGAGCCGCTTTGAGGAGGCAAGTCATCAGGGCGGACACCTCTCTACGTCTGGCGAGGGATTATCGGGAGTACAAGTCGCTCGCGGCAATCATTAAGGTAAAGTACTGACTAACTGTATTAATGACCGTAACACGACTTTATTGTTAAGGGAATAAGAGCGTGTCTAGATCACACAGATCTTGACACCAACAGAAGTGGCTAAGCGGATGACTTGTGACTTGTGACTTCATATCAACTTTTTGGTGTGGAATCGGAACGTGGAACGGTCCTCTTAACAACTGTTTAAGACCTGCTTTGTTGCTATAACTAGCTTTTGCCCGCGGCTTCGCCCGAGATAAGAAGTATTTAAGTTATATTGAGCACACTATCGTTCAAAACGTAGTTTTGTATGCATGCATGCTTTTTGTTCGGAAAATGCCGTTAAAGCCACGATCGGTTTAAAATTGACAAAGTTTCATACAAACTTTCATCCCCTATTTTATCCACTTAGGGGTAGAATTGTACTAAATCCTTTCTTAGCCTTAGGATGCCTACGTCATAAAATCTACCTGCATGCCAAATTTCAGCCCGATCCGTCCTGTGGTTTGGGCTGTGCGTTGATAGATCACTATGTCAGTCACCTTTGAGTTGTATATATTTAGTTTGACGTTAACAAAACATGTACTTTAGTAGACGACCTTAATAACAAAGTGGTAAATTAGCATGATATGTTGTATGCATGTTTCGTGAATCTTAATGCAATGAAAACAGGTCTTCAACAGATGTCTAAGAATCTGCTTAGTTCGGAACGTTCTGGCAACGAGTGACTCTAAAAAACTGATTTACCTACCTATACACGCATTTATATCTGTATAGTTAATTAATTTTTGTTTTTAATCCCATATGAGGTCCCCTATATATTGATCAGGCGTTTAAAAATGAATAAGTTTACTTAGGTACTTCAGTTGAAACACCTGAAATGCTTAGCCACTTCTGCTGACTGTACAAAACGTAATTAATAATGGTGCAAAAAATGTCATCTTCATCATATGACCTGAAAGACGACCGCTGCTGGACACAGTACACACAAAAGCGACTCACAATGAGCGATATTTACTAGGTCGTCGGTTCACTATGTGTGTGTGAGTTGAGGGTTTGTAATTTTTAATACCGTTTGATCTTCATAAACGTGCTCCAACAACCTACCGGGGCTACCCGTTACCCCCTTCCTCGGCTTTAGATATTATCCAATAATATCAACTACCAAACAAAAGTATTGATTGCCTAAAATGAATCGGCATACGTCAATCCATCTTTTATACCCCGCCATTGTGGAGTAGTTTTTAATGGGATTGTGAAGACTCCATTCGTCATCTATGATTATCAATCGCTGTTTGGAGCCGACATATAACAGATAACCTATGGTTAAAAAAAAACTGTTTAGAATAACGTCACGGTTCAATCATAGTTTCCATATCCATCAATACCCGCCAGCTTTCCTTGGGCTCATGAAGAAGAGGCAAAGGGCAAAGCCATATTGGCTGCGTGTTGCCGTAGAATAAAATTCAACCGACGCCACTGAATGTTGAATGTTGATAAATAAATAGTGCGTCTTTAACAAAAACAGTTTTACACACATGTTTTAAAATGTGAAGCTGATTAAAAATAAGCCATTGACTGAAAGCGATTAGACAATCCCGTGATCATCATTATACCAATTATAACTTATTTGCAATATCTCCATTATGAATTTATTTAATTGTGAACCTTAATTTTATTACGTAAAGTACGATATTGTGTGAATTTTGCAAACGTTTAATACTGTTAGTATTAATTGCGATGAAACAGCTGATTTCTGCTAAGGTCAGTCAAACGTGATAAATATGATAACATAGCCTCTGTACTGACGTATGCCCACTGTTCTCTTATCAATAATTATCGCACAAATGTTTGTAAACATTTCGATGACTTATACAATTGTATTCGCAAAGAGTCGAATTATGATTCAATTTATTCTAAGTTACTGCGTGCTACGACTTTGAGGCTTATCGCTATGTAGTTATAGTTGAGTTTAGAATAACATCTTGACTAACCGAATGATTCATATGAATTTAAAGGAGCAGTCAGACTATGAGTAAACCTATTTTAGTTCGGTTTGTTGGTCTGTCCTGATAAGTACATGCAAAGTAAACACATACGTAACTATAAAATTAAGTATTATTTACAATTGTTTCCGTATGTATTTCAGCATCTGGGTAGTTGTGATTTTTGTCCATGCTCAGTATAGGAAAACTCAAAAACGGTTAAACGTATCAAGTTCCAAATCATTTTCATTGAAACTCGACTATGCTGTACTTTCATGATTTATTTCATATTTTTTGGACTTGCGTTTCCAAAGTTAGGGAAGGAATTTAATTTCTCCGCGTGTTTTACATATACCAAATTACTAAATTACAGCTCATGGCGAAACTATAAAGGTTCCTAGTTTGGTACTTTAGCGTTACTAACACGCTTGTAACACTTAAGGAGTTAAAAATTCATAAATTTGCTATGGCACTAACCAAAGAAATAAAATAAATTTTACTTTGTTGTATCGCTAATTTATTTACATTGAAAGAGAGTGTAAAGTACACATGACTTTACAGATTATCTCTAGTGCCTATTCAATTGTAAATTATTATTTTTTGCAAGTGTTTAATTAACTTGCAATGTACTTATATGTATGGAATCTTGCAACTCAATTTTGAAGCAGACATCTTTAATCTATTAAGCTGTAATTTAGAACATCTATGTAAGTTCGGTGACAATGCAATATTATGGTACTACAGATCTGATCTGATGCTGGAGGCAGAAGGTAGCAACAAGATAAACCAGTGGTGTATAGGCTCGTTAGAATCCTTTCGATGAGTAGATGGCGATTGTGCAAAAAAGTAAAGTCTGCAATAAAAGCTTGTACCAAAAATGACATTTTTGACAGAAATCTATTTGTAGACTTTGTTACAAATGTTCAGTCAAATGTTTAACGATTTGTAAAGAAATAACGCGGGAATTAAATTGCAAATAAGTATAAGGTTTATTAAAATTCTGTCTCAACTTTATGTTTACCTGACACAAACCTCTATTAACATATTGCTTCGATTATTTTCGTGGACAAGTTTAAACGTTGGAAACTACGTCTTATTACTTGGACGGAAGGCTGGAATTAGATTGCGTTCCAGATTATGATAAAAATCTATACAGGCTGCCCATGAGGAAAGGGAAAAATTTTAACACCATATTCCTAACCATATTAGAAGTTAAAAATATTAATTAATGTTTGCTAAATTCGGCTTTATTTTAGAGTTATTGCCATTAATAAGTAAAAGAGTTGTACATAAATCACCAGTACAAAACACCTTTATGATTGCGACGTTGCCAGACTGACACGTCTAAATTGACTGAATAAGTCAAATCCAGTTAATGTCAAAATGGATAATGTCAAAATATTTTCTCTCCCAAAATACAGAAAATTTGTAAATAATTTAGAATCGAACAGTTTACGAATTAATGGAATCTTGCAATGCATTTTCCCGCAAGCCAACAACAAGTTTTGATTTGTGAATCGTTTGTTTTCGTATTTAGTAGTACCTAAAAGTGGACCGCCACATAACTACAATGTTGTATTTAAATGAAAGTGATATCTGTTTAGGAGATTAAATGCCTTTTTCCATTACGGATATGGTATAGTATAAGGTACTAATGTACCTATGTAGTTTCGAGTTCTTCTTGTAATTATTGGGGTTTATTAAAAGTTTACGCTTATTATTATGAATCTCATTTAGTCCATTTAATTAACGTACACAATATCTTTAGTATTCATTTATTTATAAAAGGCTACCTACCTGAAATTCAATTTACAATTACAACCTACAATTAAATCATACAACACAAACTAGTATTATCACTATCTCCTCTACGATTTTTAAGACCAAATCCTTGATAGCTGTCTGGGATCCGTCCTCCCACCTGGAACATCTAAATGCTCAAGTCGCGATGTTTCCGGAAGATGCACGATATAATTTATTTTACCATGAGTGTTACACTCAACCACAACAGATCGTTTCAATAAACTTCCGTTATTAAATGCTGCTGCTGGCCGACTGAACTAGATAGAACCCTCTTGTTCTTAATATTAATCGGTGACGCTTTAAGAGTTTTATGTGTGTATTTCGCAACACTAATGTTATTCGTTTTAATTTTTAAAGTACATTTCTAATAAATTCAGGTTCAATGCTAAAATTAACAACTACACCACTGACGTTTAAAGTCATTCTGATTGTTGAATGACATGGACAATTTTTAAGTGGCCAGTAATTTATCGCATCTAATCTAAAGAGTATCTATGATGGCGAAACTCTTGTAAACTGTTTGTTGAGTACTCTCTTTGGTAGTAGGTAAACACGTACGTATTAGAAGTGACACATCGTGTCATAATTTTCTTTCGTTGTTTTAAACGACAAAAACCATAATTTGCTCTAAGAAAAATGCCACGTACATTTACGTCGCATCACGTCGGAGATATAATTTTCTGTTATGGTTTGTGCAATGGTAACTCCTTGCAGGCTGTTGAGGAGTACCGTCAAAGATTTCCCAATCGACATGTGCCCAAGCATACTACTTTTACGAGTTTGTTCAGACAACTACGCGAAAGAGGAATCCGACCGCATCTCTCGGAGCGAGTTGGAAGAATGAACATAGAGACAGAAAATAGAATATTGAACCTGATCACGGAAGATCCTACCCTGTCCACTCGACGCGTAGGCACTATGTGTGGCGTTGACAGTAAAGCTGTTTGGAGGTGTTTTAAAAGGTATAACCTCCGTCCTTTCCATTATAGGAAGGTTCAGGGGCTCTTAGAGAACGATGGGTTTTCTAGGATTGTGTATTGTCAACGAATTAACGCAAGATTGCAACAAGATCAAGATTTTATTCGAAAAATTTTATGGACTGATGAAGCACAGTTTACAAGGACGGGAATCTTTAATTCCCATAATTTCCATAACTGGATGGAAGAAAACCCGCACAAAGCCTGGGAATTCTCACACCAACATCAATTTTCGGTCAACATGTGGGCAGGCATTATTGGTGACCAATTGATAGGGCCTATAGAGTTTCCAGCTAGGTTGAATTCGGAACTGTATCAAAATTTTTTGCAAGAAGATTTGAATGTTCTCCTAGAAGACATTGATCTGGAAACTCGACGGTCTATGTGGTACCAACATGATGGAGCTCCCCCCCACTACGGTCTTATTGTTAGGAATTATCTAGACCGTGAGTTTCCAGATCGATGGATTGGTCGGGGCTCTCCAACAATACTTTGGCCTCCGAGATCTCCCGATCTTACCCCATTAGACTTTTATCTTTGGGGTACCCTGAAAAATATGGTTTACTCGAAACCTATCCGTTCCCGAGAACACCTCATACAAAGAATTATGGAAGCGGCACAGCAAATAAAAAACAGGCCTGTCCCACTGTGTAACCAAATACGTAGACGGTTAGATCTGTGTATTGAAAAGGACGGATTCCATTTTGAAAATTATATAAATTAATTTTTGAGGGGTTGTTTTATGTATTTCTATGTACCTGCCTATTTGTGTTATAGCCATACAATTTGAGTTGTACCTAATAAAGAAATACAAAATTATTTTTAATTTATTACTTCATTTTCAAGTCTTTATACTACTCTTTAAAGCCAAAAATTCTGTATCAAAATCCCGCTTTCCATTTTCCAAAATCTTTGAAACATAGAGATTTTTAGGTAATCTGTATAAACTGTAAAGCGATTATCCACTAGATAAATCGTCTAATCTGTATAAACTTTAGACGAATTAAAAGCGGACAGAGTCTGGCTAACCAATTATTACTCGATTGTTACTCTTAAAGTTGAAAAAATAAACTATACTCATCCCTTTTTTTGGGGTCGTAGTGCAAGCGAAAGAAAGAGACGGTATGATTCAATCGTCTATGCTTTAAGTGAGTAAACCAATTTTTTTTCACTGGCCAAACTCTAATCGCCTCAAAACAGGAAGCGAGAAAGACATATTTCGTATTCGTATTTTGTGTTAACCAACCTTTTTCTTGTTTCATATTCAGCGTGTTGCAGTTATTAACAAAGAAGGATCTAGACCTTGCTTTGAATAATCTATGCCCAAAAGTCTTCATGACATTGCCTCTTGTAAAAATAAAAGAGATAGCAACAACAAACGTTGCCAGCTCGCCCTAAGGCACTGTTACACTAGAGAATCAAATGTTATGTATTTATTATGTGAGAAAAAAATTACAAAATTAAAAAGCATAATTCGATCTATGTTTATATAACATTTATTACTCCTTATGACCCCAGGAATGCGTGGTTTAATTTTTTCCCTTTCCCCATGGGCACCGTGTATTTATGCTATTGAAAACAAGACTTATTTGACAGTTACTCAATACTTTCAAAGTCACGTGTTACAGATACGCATTTCTTTTGTCAAATGAAGAATAAATCATCACATTTCGGTTCACTCATCGGGAAATGTACCTATTACCTCTCATTACTTTGTATTACTTTAAGTTGAAACTCAGTAGGTAACTTTGTATGATCATACGGGTGAGTGTCGGGTCGCATTATTTTGATTGTCATAATTCATCATTAACCATAAATTCAACATTTGGCGTATTCTATTTTTTTTTAAATAGAAACTGGGAATTATCAGGAATTTAAGCTATGAGCTATGACACAGTTTAATACTTTAGGTTAGGTTAGGTTTGTTTTATAATAATCCCGAAAAGAAAAAATCGTATTATGACAAATGATAATTGAGATCAATTAGGAGTCATACAGATCCATTACGTCCGTGTCTTTCCTGTGGCCATTGTGAAAGTTAAGAGTTTTAAAGTCAAATATTTGATTCTATTACCTACTACCCGGACCGGGTATGTCCTTAAACTACGTCCAACAATGAGAGGTAGGGCACAGCGATGACCATCACGCTTGAATCTGGGACAGCCCAACTGGGGAAGTACCTCCTCCTTACAGAAGACCACAGCCATAATAGCACTGCTACCTTTCAGGTATGTAGTGCTGTGTTCCTGATGGTGAGTAAGGTTCCCAGAGCTCCAACCCCCCTTAAAGGCCGGCGACGCGCTTGTGACTTATCTGGTGTTGCGGGTGCCTATGGGCGACGGTAATTGCTTACCACCAGGCAATCCGTCCGGCAATAAAAAAAAAAACACAAAAACATAACTTATACTCATATAAGCCTTGAACTATTGACGACCTAAAAAGACGATAATTTGTATGACTCGTATGCATCCCATACACCGTTACCACATTTGTCTATTAACTGTTTTTTTTTTTAAAGCAGTTACAATTGTTGTCTCTGTTACTATCGATATATTATGGTAGTTCTTCATGTATCGTGTTTTTTTTACAGAAACAACTAAACGTTCAAGGATCGAGGTGCCGGCTTCCGACTCAGATGGTGAACCATTTGCTGGCGATGCGCGGCATGCCGGAGGTTCTTTCGTCACGGGAGCGGCGAAGACTCAGGTGATTTTTTATTTAAACTAGTTTCTACGGGTACAAAAAAATACAAAAATCTTTATTTCTTTAACATTTGTAGTTATGATGTAAGGCATGGGGCCACCTTAGCATATTCGCTCCTTTCCAGGATATATATGTGACCGTCCATAAGAAAAGGTCCCTTATGGCAGTTTCTAGTTACGGAGATATTGGCGTTTTCGTAAAACCCTTCAAAATTATCATTTTTTGGTTCTATGTAAAATAGTAATATATACAAATAGGGGTATGTTTGTACCTTGGTGTCAGCTGTGTACGTTAATTCTTTCTTTATTAAAATTGAGTTCAAAGTTTAGTAGAAAAGGTCCCTTATGGGAAATTGCATACAAAAATGAAAAAGATAAAATAATTAAAATTGTTTACAAGTATTTGTTTACAAATTTTACTTATTTTGTACACTATGTCAGTGGCAAACAAGGATACGGCCGTCCTGATGGTACCTAAGCAGTCACTGCAGCCTATAAATGCGTGCAAATCCATGGGACTCATATCTGATATTATAAACAAGTTTAAGTTATATACACAAGTAATAACAAAAAGGGCTTTAGGTACCTAAGTACCTATGATCATTTTAAATTTTATTTTACGTGTAGGTACTACATTTTTCGACTGACTTCAAAACATCTCTAGACGGCTTCTGCACTAGATGTATTACCTACAAAACGTAAAAAACCTACCTACATTATTATTATTATTGTTTATTTATTAAACCTACTACATGTAGCTACTGTGGTGAACTCGGCCACAGGAACCGAATACGAAATGATGTTATCTCAAACATGCAATGAAATATCGTCTTTACATTCCTTATAATAGACTCGGAAGTATGGGACGGAAATGGAATTTCATATAAAGGCCTAGGTCTGCAAAGTAACTTTTTTTTCCTTGATTATCCATACTGAGACAAAGATGGCGGGTGTCATAGCAAACAGTTAGTTGTGATTTTGCAAATTTCATTCACGCTCGCTCGGCCGTATATACCCACTTGGCCGAAAATCCTCATTTTCCCGGCTTTTGATGTAATGGAGATCAGTCAAATAAATTGGTAGTAGTTCCATTTATCGCAATAATTTCATATTCCAACAATGAGAAATAAGGGGTCAGACCGTGATTTTTGACTCCCCCCCCCCCATACACACCCCTACCCGGGAAGGTGAAGGGGATCAAAAATCACCTAAAATGTCCTTACGTGATTTATGAATGGTTCCTTAGTGGTAACGGACTGTTAACAGCACAGATATTGTGGTCTCGTTCGGCTTCCGGGATCACTAGGTAGGTACTATGTGGATTATTTAACGCTAACTTTAAATGAAAATTACTCATAACAGATCAATATTTTTAGAAAATTTATAATAACATTTTTTCTTCGGATTGCTGTTTTGATACAAGATTAGCAAATAAATTATGTAAATATTGTGCCGTATTGTAATTATCAATATGTTTTGTCTATGGTTGGTCATAAGGGCCCTTTTCTCAAATGTATGGGAGCGAAATTGTGATTTTTACGTAACTTTGATCGTGTATAAATAAAAAAGTGTGACCTGTAGAATAATAATAAGACTTTTGTGATACTCCTGTGGACTGATTAAAATATAATTTAGAACATACTATACCAAATTTGTTATTGTTCTAGGAAATATGTAACTGATAATAATAATCACATTTTAATTAAAAAAATAATAATTCGTAGCCTATGTGATTTTTGTTTCTATCCTAAAATGTAAGCTCAAATATGTTCTACTATATAATATGGTTCTGATTACAACATATTAAAGGAAAAGTAGAAAAATATTTTTTTAATAGTTTCGTCCATATGAGCGTGTTGCTATTTTCAAAGGCTATTTTTTCATGATCTGGAGGTCACATTAAAAAAACAATAACTGGGTTCCAAAGAAAAAACCCTTGAGATACGAAATCAATCATAATCTATGTAACTTCCAATGGGAACACACTTAAAACTAGTTTCAAACTTCTTTTGACGATTTCTCAAAAGTGCAGTTTTAGCATGTGTAAGTTTAATGTTTTTTATAAAAAAAAGTATGGGACTTAGAGTCATGATTTTTTTTGTATAAGATAGCTTATTTAATGTAGATTTAGGATCTGTGCTTAACTCAATACCTGCCATAAGGGACCTTTAGCCATGGACGGTCACATATTACATGATGTACATCATTTCACCTAAGGTGTATTAGGCTCACTTGCACGATCTAGGGTCAGTCACAAACAGACACACTTGCGCATTTATAATATTGTAAGGTTAAGTTACACCGACAGAGAGGCGGGCTGGTCGGGCGGCGAGAGCGGCGCCGCGCGGCCGTGGCCCGGCGCCGCGTGCTCGGAGCAGGGCTGCGCCGCGCCGCGCCTGCCGTGCGCGCGCTACTGCCTGGCGCACGTGACGCTGGCGCCCGAGCAGCGCCTGTACGCCGCCTGCGCCGCCGTGTTCGCGGGCGGCGCGCGCTGCAAGCAGCCCATCCTGCCGCTGCGGGACCACACGCCGCTGTGCGCCGAGCACGCGTGGAAGAGGGTGAGCATTCATATAATTAAAACTTTAGCCATGTTACGGCTGCTTGGTTACAAACGGATAAACGCGAGTGTAATTATATCGCACTAGGCGACATGTTTCGGGTAAGCTGTGGTGGTCACGACACTCACAAGCGTGGTGATATCAGGTGGTATCAGGGTCAGCGATATACCCTCAACACGAGCGCTGTGTCCTGAGTCGGCTCGAAAATGATTACACTTGAGTTTATCAGTTTGTGACTAAGTAGAGTAAGCATTACTTCTCTTTTATGTCTGCTAACGACGATATAACTCTTCTTATACAATTTTTGGTGAGTGTAAAATAAAACTTTCATGTTTGGTAACAGAACTTAGTAACCGACTAGACTGTAGAAGCTATATCTCGCCTGTAATTAACAAAAGCATTTGTCCAGGACAACTACGACAAGATGAGCCGCGATTGCAAGCCCAAGAAGCTGGCCAAGAAGCGCGTTCAGGCCGCCGCGCCGCGCCGCGCCAAGCGCCGCCGCCGCCCGCCGCGCGCGCGCCCTGCGCCCGCGCACGGCCACTGTCTCTCAGGTACTGTGCTGCCCTGCGGAGTGCGCTTGTCCACCTGGCGACGATACCGACATATACAAGCCATTATCACCCCGGTACCGCCGGGTACCGGATACAGTCACACTGACAACGGTCGGGTATAGCTTAGTCTCTCGCTGGAGTTTTTTAACGGACTAGCGTTAGAGAACCAGCGATAAAACTCCCATTAGATCTCGATACCACAACACCTCGGAATAGGTTAGCCCGCCTCCGTTCTCCGATCTGATCCGATCTCGCTGGAAGCAACGACTCAGTAACATCAAGTCTGGTGCGGTAGGGATCAGGATTAGCATCCCGAACGGAGAGTCCTACTGAGGAGCTTATTCAATACCAAATGGACGACAAGGAACAAATCTGCTCATAGCCCAGGAGGCCTGGCACAAGAGGGACGCCAAGGGAGGCTACCCGTCCCTCTTTAAATACTATAGTTAGAAAAGGATAGCAGATATGCATAAAAAACCCTTACGTATATAAATGTCATGTATGGCTTAAGCTGCTCGACGTCGATTCAACTCGACTATCCGATTCGACTGTACAGTAGAGGCTTGAAAGTGAAAGCAAAATAGAACGGCCGTGCCCTACAAAGACATAAGTCCACCTAAAGCGCTTTCGGCCGAGTCATTAAATGGAGATTTTCACGATTAATGTGACGAAATTAAAACAAAATATTTATTATTAATCATTTATTTTGTTATAGAAATCAACGTATGCTCAAACTCGTCGGCATACGACAGCTCGGAGGACGCCGGCATGGGCGCGCTCAGCGAAAGCGAGTTCATCGTCTCGGCCACCAACTCGCACGAACTTGGTAACGCTCGCATGATATTCTTTTTCTTTCTAGTCAAATTATAGATGCTCATATGTGACGTTCCGCGGATAAAGGTACTTTATCGCGATTGCCGCTTACGCTATTGTTAACGACGCTCTAATACTAATGTGATGCTTCGCAACGAAAGCGCCAGGCGGTACCTTTACACGCGGAATGTCAGATATGCTCTCACATGTAACACTATGAGCAAACCCCGGGTGCGAAAACAAGCCAATTCTATTCTATTCGTTATGCTATTCCTTAAATATCGAATCAGTCGATATTGTCCAAAAGCAATTTAAAATCATCTGTAATTCATTAATCATTATATTAGCTCATTGCTTAGTTTAAATACATTTTAATTATGTTGACCTGGGTATGTCCTTAAACTGCCACTGAGAAACCACCAGAGAACCAACAGCAGCGTCTCTTTAGATCATACTGCGGTCGCCAAACCGCCTGCCAAGCGTGGCGATTACGGCATTCTATGGCGATCTAAGAGAGAGGCCTGTGTCCAGCAATGGTCGTTCTTGTACAAATCGCTTTTATTTATACTTATCGCAACTATAAACAACCGATATCTAACTAACATTGACACAGCGTATATTCCTTACTAGTTGTATCCCGCGGTGTTACCCGCGGTTTATAAGGGAAAAACTTAGCCTATATGTTAATCCAGGGTGTCAGCTAACTCCATACCAAATTTTATTAAAATCGCTTCTAACCGCCGTCTAAACGTAGACGTGAAGAAGTAACAAACATGGACACAATATGTGACATTATCTATGAAAAGGGACCTTATTGTCGATGGCGCTTATGTCGTTTTTCAAGATGGCGCGATACAAACGTAACGCGGTTTGACGTAAGTGCCATCGACCATAAGGTCCCTTTTCTAAGATAATGCTACATATTAATGTAGATTAACATAGGTGTTCGGTTTTCAGAAGTAGGTGAGGTAGGACAAGTGCCTCCTGACGACATCCTGGACCCGGCCGTGCTGAGCCAGATTCCTGACGAGGCATTCACGGAGTTCTTCAATCAAGGTAATGGTCGTGCGCATAAAAAAAAGGATGTGCTTTCGTTTATAGTGTATATAGCTCGTTTAAACCATGTATGTAATGTTAGCAAGATGTCTGCTATATTATTTTAATTAACAAATTGTAGATATAACAGCTGTTCCGACAAGATACATATAGATTTATAAATACTAGCTACAAGTAATTTATCATAATTTATTAAATTAGCCGAGCCTTAAGACGAGTGTTAAAATGGCTACGATATGATAGGGCTCGTTCTTAGAAAGCATGTTTTTCACTTTCTTTTGTCATTCCCCTTTTACTTTTGACTTGTATTATTAAACATTAAGTGAAAACGTAGCTTTGTTTTCCGAAGTACGTTTTTCCCCACAGTTCCCAAGTAAAATTTACGTCGAGTGTTTATGTTGGTAAAATTGATTGTTGTGAAATTTCATTATGTGTGAAAAAGGTGCACGTGGTCACGGTCACGAACCCCTTCCCCAATCGTGATCAATAGTGATATTTTTCTGACGAGCCTTTAATTTAATATGTTGTATTCTACACAGGTGGTTCGTCGTTCGCGGAAAGTTCGGAGCTTGCTGCTGCGCTGGAGGCTGTGCTGGACGAGCGTGCGCTGGACAGCATCGGTGACGTGTTCCAGCATTCGCCGCACCAGCCTAAGCCTAAGGTAAGCCGTTACGATACTGAGCAAAGTCGCAATATTGGCAGGGTCGCCATGTGATGCTAGCAGTTTTTGAATTACATTAAAGATACATTACACACAATGAAATTGTAATCTTACCCAAATCAATAACTTCCCCAGACAACTATCTATTAAATTATGCTTGGAAAGATGGAATATATTATGTTAGCGCAAATAGTTATGTACTTTGGTTATACTTTCTGGCGCTAATCAATGAATTTCTTTTTCTTCCTTTCTTTACAATGTCACAGAGCTCCACTAATAATAGACTTTTTTTTTAATTTGTCACATACCGGGTTGAAAATTTACCTACTTCTGCAAGTTTTATACTATCACAGTTTTAGGTGGATTTAATAATTATGATTATATAATGTTTTGTATTCTTCTATTCTTCATTAATATTATATTATTTTCAGATGCAAGTGCCCGCATCAGTGGCAATGGAGATGTCGACGAGCGCCCCATCATAACGCATTAATCTACATTCTACTTTAAGCTATAATAAACTGTGTACTACAATAGGAACAAATTCATAGTCTCAAAGAGTTGAAATTATTTTTTTCATGCTTTAAGTTTTGTATGTCTGCATGAATGGATTGTGGAGTGCCGTGTAAGTGATATTAGTTTGGAATTAGGGTATGTAGAAGTGTTTGATAACTAGATTGCTGGTAAATGTGCAGATAGCTATGTCGTATGTTCGTTTGGCTGCGCAATGTACTCTAAAATTTACTCTGCGTTAAGCTAGAGTTTGAACACTTAAAGTGTTTAATTTAAATGTACTTATACCGCACGTTTCGGGTACGATCTGGTGCCCATTTTCAAGCCGATTCTGGACACACCGCTTGGGGCCAGGGCGTTACTTACTGGAGTCCGCTGCTATGCACGGCGTTTAGCTCGCGCGATATAAGTACACATGAGTTTATCCAATGTCACTGAGAACTTACATGACTTACAACAGTTATATTAAAGTTACTTATACTAAAGTAATTCCATAGTACACTTGTTATTGCATTTTACAAATTCATTTCATTTTGTGTCTTATTATTATGACACCAGAATCTAATCTCGCTAAATCCGAATCCATCCTATTCAAGCGTTGCGTAGCTATTCGACAATAGACAGACAGTGACACAAGCTTTCCTGTTAAAATGTAAAGTCGTTGCTTGTAATTTGATTGAAAAAATAATCTTTGTAATGTTGCTCATTAAAATGTTACTAAGGTATCTTAGGGTCTGTTTTAGAGACGGTACTTAACCTAACCTTAGTTGCATGAAGTATCAATAAATTTGCTTCTAAAATGCCTTATGCACAATTATATACAATACTGTATCATCGCCATGTTTCGTGTCTATAATATTGTCTTAATTTGATATTATTATGTCAGCCGTAAGCCGTCCATTCCTGGACACTATTTTTGCCATCCCATTTTTTTATAGTATGTCTCAAAAACAGACCCCGATGTACCCGTCATGTCCTCGTAAAACCCAATGTACAATATATCGTGCATTCTAAGTTTGATATATTAAACGTAAAAATGATTAGCGGCATTTTTATATCATCAAGTCTAGAACAGATGACGTTAAACATGACGTATGTAACAAATAGTGTATGTTGGGTCTTAACCTTTTGAATGCCAAGAGCGGATAATAACGTCGACGGAAATCTGAGTCAAACTCCACCTCATCTGTCACTTCATAATGTCACCTATTTATAGTTACATGTAGCCTACAACACAGCTCTAAGTTGACAGACTGGACTGGGTTAACCAACTTAACGTCCCCCACACGTCAAAAAATTAATTAACCATTTTGAATTAGCTACTTGACAATTTTTTTTATGTGTCTATCGGACCAATTACATAAGTAATACAGCAGGACAGGATTAAGAATATTTTGTTTAAAATGTTGACGTTCCTGCTTAACGACTGAAACGCCTCAAACTAAATGTTAGAATAATATGACGTATATATGATGTTCATTGTTCATCCGTCCCAAGGATTGTTAAATAAAAGAAATGCTGTATTAACCGTGAAATAGCGTTTGCGTATATTGTACTTTTTGAATTAAATGTAAGCAATCAAGTGGTACCATTTTTTTCACTTTGAATGTTAAAAAAGAAACCGAAATTTTTAACGTCCTGTATATTAACAAAATTTTTAGTTTAACTTTTTAATGTCCACTTTGTTATGATACACGAATGAATATCTATCCAATTCTGTCACGTTTTACAAAGGTGTCATTTACGTTGTCATTTTGTCGTGTATATGCGTCGCTGGCGTTCAAAAGGTTAAAAGGATAAATATCAACCTCAGTGTCTTCATAGCGTGGATGTACAAATCAAACACCAATACATTTATATAGCTAGGGCGTAACCCTTTCAATGTATCGTCGTAATTAGCATAGGTGAATTGTTACTACGTAGAAAATGTGTGTTGTTACGGGTTAAGTCGTGGTTAGACCAGGAATGTAGCAAGATTTGAGACTCTAGGTAAACGCAAGTAATATAACAACAAATATATCTGAATACTAAATTAAACTTTACAAGTACCTAAACGGGACTTAACCATTTTGACCCCAATGACTTATATATCGTCACCGCAGGTCCGACGCAAATGACTAATATATAGGGCACCGTCCACTGATCAAATTGGACCTACCTTTAGCAATCAAAATATACCTGAAAGATAACAGTGCCATAATAGCACTGCTGTTCCTAGAGCTCCAACCTCCCTTAAAGGCCGGCAATGCGCTTGTGTTGTGGGTACAACAATAATGTGTTGTAGCAATATCTAATGAAAATATTATCGATAATGTTAAAAAAAAGAAATTGCTGTAATTGAAATCATTTAATGTTTCATGACTGATCCACATTGAATCATATAATAATACCTATTTAAATAATTGGATAACAATGCAACTACATACCTACCAATTACTAATAGAAAAGGAATGTATTGCATGATTGCTACAGTAATTAATAATTCTTGACTACATTATCAAATAATTATTAAAATACACTACAACTAATGTTTAACCACTATTACGAAGTAATATCTAAGGTATCTAAGGTCATACCTATACGCACGCTTGAATGTTATAACTGTTGGTGAACCTTTAAATAAAATAAAATAAAATAAACCTTATCAACTTGACAAATATTAGAACTAGCTTTGAAATAGTTGACGTGTTTGATAAACGTCTGCGCCTAAATACTCCTCAATATTGTTCATCCTTATCCCTCGTATATACATTTGCGCGTGTAAGAAAGAAATACATTTCAATTACAATAAAAGGGTAATAGTCACGTTAGCGTGTCATAGAAACACAAGAATTGCTAGTTTATATTATTGGTTAGCTATCAATCTAGTACGTGTAGTGAAAGTGCAGTAGCGTCATACGAGGAAATCATTTTTCTCCACTGATTACCAATGCGTTGCGTGCAGTTTTTTTTTGCTATTACGAATTGCTTTCCATTTTTTCTGATTTATAATACTAGTTCTACAATGTATCCGGATAATGGTTGGACGCTCGCTTGGCATTTGCGGTTTCGTCATACGTGTGTGTATATTTAAGTATAAGAGGCACTGAACGTGAGATACCTGTGTCTTAAGTTATTGTTAAATACCGCGCATCTCCAAAATTGGGGCTTCGAATGTAAGGCTCGATTTTGCTCATAAAACTGAGCTACTTTTGGTCTACAACTTTTGAAATCTAATAGATTTGTAAAAAAAATACAACGCAAAACTTATTTGAGCAAGATCTTCACTAACTTTTACGTCTACCGCGTGTCTCCGACTTTAAATGTAAGGATCGATTTTGCTCATAAAACTAACTTCATTCAGTATAGGTATATATATGATTCAATAGTGGAAGCTTCCTGACAAAAAATTCCATCATTGGGGGGTATCCGGACGCGTCAAACTGTTAGCGTCATATTAGAGCCATCCTCGTTCAGATGATTAAAAAGTTGTTGTTATCACATGCTGCAGACATCAGACAGTTAATTGTTAAGTAAATAAGTACAGAAGGTGTATTAAAACACTTGAAAACTAATAATCCTGTTGCACTGTCACAACTTATTTTTATTTTAAAGCCGGACTTTTTTCTAAACCTCGGCAAAACCAATGTCACCTGTCAAATATTAAGAAAAACTAATTAAGCGTTTCTAAATCTAAATCGTAGTTGAATTTTAGACTATTCCTCGTATTAATAAAAGTCTCTGCTATGTAAACTAACTAATATTTGTTATCTTTCTTCTGTTTTGTGACAGTTGTCTCCGTTTTCTGACAATTGTGTTTGTTGGAAACAGACAAAATATAAATTAACAATAGTGAGATTTTTATGAAGAAGGGCGTAATACTTGCGTTTACCTATATCTCATGCATGTACTTAGACGAAATGTTATGTAGTGAATGGAAAAGCTTTCAAAGGTATTAGCAAAATTTGGGTGTGATGTAACATTTAAATGACGTTATCTTGGACAGTAGGGAATGTAAGTTTTGGTCCCAGTGGTATCCGATCAAGCATTTATTATTTATGTATCACCAAAATGGTATAAGGTGAATAAAAGAAAATGTGTTTGCTACTTGCCATCTGGTTAGATAATTATTTATAATCGAAGGATTTCCGTATGTGGGTACAGTCAGTATCATATAGTAAGTTGCAGCCATTATGGCCAAATATATCGTAACACTTCCTTACTGCTTTTGAGCTCTGTATCGATATATTTGGCCTATTTGGTTGCCACTAACTATTTGACGCTCACTGTACAGTCGCCATCACAAATATCTTAAAAAAGCCTCTATTGTCAAGACGATAAAGTGCATGTTCAGATATGTGTGACCTCCACAGCTCCGATATATCTGATGGCGACTGAGTCAGGTACATGGATTGTTGAGCCACTTGTCTATGTTCGTAACTTAGCCGCGTAGTGCAAATCTCTCGTGTCACCGCATCGGGAGACGTCGCTTTAAGGTTACGCGGCTAAATTACGAACGTTGGCATGGCTCAACAATCTCTGTGTGTGACTAACTGTACGCTATTTGTTTATTTATAATTTCAATATTTCCAGAGTTATAAATGTTATAATTACTATAAATCTATTTCGGTTAAAGACGAGTTCAAAAACATGTGTGCACAACTTCACTCTAATCCATAGATGTTAGGTGTAGTATTGTATACATTTTTATGAACTAGTTTTACGTTTACTATTGGGTGGTTATCACAAACACATTCTCTAACACTGCCTTTACCAAACCTGTATGTACCATCAGCGTCATATAGTTGGTAGCATCCAAAGTACTCATAAAGTTCGGTACACCATACAAATTCTATGGTGTACCGAACTATTTGAGTACTTTGAATGCTACCATCTATATGACGCTGACTGTACTGTACAGCCACGAAATATAACCAAATAAAATATTTTTGTAAAAGTTTATGTTCCTGTGTAAATCTTATGTGATTATTGTATGTGTGCGCAATTCGCTAGTATTCGATTGGTAGTGTTAAGTAGTATTTATTTATCTGGCTAGCAGAAGTGAATACTTTGAAGTACATATGTAATTTTTTTTTGTCAAAGTCTAAATTTTACCATGGGGACCGTGTGTTATGTCTTAAGCAATGTCTGTACTTGTAGCTATACTAAGTAAAATGGACTTTGATAGAAATGACAATAGCGACTAAGTTATACACGTTACTATTATACTACCACGGTGAAACTTGTATATTATCAGCATTTGTTTATTACATTTGTTGTAGTCAGCCAGAAGTTGCCGTGAGCCAGGTGTTCAGAATTATCTGGACACGCTCTTATTGACTATTAAGTCGTGTTAAGGTCCTTTTTAACATCTCTGCCGCATAGCAACTTCTGCTGCTGACTTTACCAATATGTAATATATGAATAATGTTTATATTTGAAATTCAGGCTCGCGAATTATTTTGACAGCGTCAAATCCCTTAACAATGTGTATTGTGTACAGGCCAGCCTACTGCGTATATCACGTTCTAGATGGCGGTATTATATGAACCTCATTCTGTAATGTATTTGGGTTATTTTGGAGCACTATCTTTGTTTGTAAAATCCCGTACAAAATTGTTGAGCCATTTGCAAAAAGAAGGATTACATACACTTGAGAATTTTTTACGGATTCTGCTGCGTCCGGGCGTTCGGTTTGGGCGCGAAAGTTTGAGATGCGGGTTCAAATCCTACCTCGGTAGACATAAAACCTGAGGCCTATTTCTCGAACACTTGTAACTTGTAATACAAGCGGAAGTCTCTTTCTAACAACAGGTGTCAAAAAGTGACTTCCGCTTGTATTACAAGTTTCAAGTGGTCGAGAAATAGGCCTTTTGTAATTTTTTCTTAAGTAAATGTCATCTATTTCAATTAATCAGTTGTCAAACATTTTTAGAGTAAAGCCAATCGGGCAAGATAGCGAATATTGAGTATAGTGACTCAAGAACCACTGTACGTGACTGTACTAATCTTACAATACCAAAATAAAGTTTAGTTCTAGATACCATTGCTATGAGATATATCGGAGCTGTGGAGGTGGCCACAAAATATCAAGACATGCTCTTTCTCGCATTGACAATAGAGGCGTTGTTCAGATATTTGTGACCACCTTCACAGCTCCGATATATCTGCTGGCGATCGTACGAGCACTTTCCTAAAGTTCAGGCCGGTACTGTGGTCGTATAATAGCTAATAACTGTAATTGTTTATCTAAATCAATAGAAAACTTGCAATAATCAGCCTTTTAGAATAAACAAATGCATATAAATATTTTTTACAAGACATTTAGCAATAGACCCGGTTTGCGTTGATGTCGCTATCGCTAGTGTAGATTTGAATAAGTTTTTACTGTGAAATGTATAGTTTTTTCCTTTGTTTGTACAACGCAACTTGTCCGGCAACCAACGTGTGTACAGTCAGCGACAGAAATAGCCAAGCAGTTGAGATGTTAGCATCTCCTTCGCAGACTCTTTGACAATAAAGTTGCATAAATGTTACTTTTGCACTTGCCTGTTCTTAATTTAGGGACGCGTCTCAAAATCGATAGAGAAAATATAATTTAAAAAAAAACTAAATTGAATGACCTGCTTGGAGATTTAAGAAGATTTCGTGATAACATCCCATTACGTCGACTTTTCGGTCTTAGGTGAGAACGATAACCTGGATCGTCCTATTTCTTTCTCATCTTGGCATGCCGTCATTCGCAGCTGCAGTGCAAAGTCGTGGCAAAGCCAGAGTGGAGTTTCGTATTCTTGACAAATTCATGAGTCAAACTAATTGACAGATTTTTTGTTAGAAGCAAGCTCAAGCAAGCATTTTACTAACTTAAAAATAATGTGGGGTAAATTTAGAAAAGCCTATAGGAATAAGCTAAATTGAAATTGAATACTTAGGTCACTAGGCAAAAAATAAGACGCCATTTTGAACTTCACTTGTTTAGTTGCCGGGCTGCTTGCGTGCAAAGCCAGAAGGACGTATAAGCATTGTAACGACGAACATAATATGACCTTTAAGCTTAGTACTATAGTGTAGTAACTGTATACTTGTACCGTCATAAATATGACCATGTTCCATATGACACTAAGGCCGCCTGTCCTGTATCAGCTTAATATTATTATTATTATTTTTAATTGTATGAATTGTTTTGTATGAAAGCGTATATGCTCTACAAATAAATAATAATGAGAACTATGTAGCATTTTGAAGCTGAGTGTCCGGGTGCGAGCTACTATGCAATAGACGATCCGTGTTCATTGGCGTGGCGTTCAAAAATATCTGACATATAACAATTTTGACTTAGCAACAACTTTGTATATATTTGCACTGTAAGCAACTGTATTTATATACTACGACCTGCTTGTTCAGAGCTGCAGTCAGTAAAGAAATGTTAACCTATTGACCGCCATATTACGAATGAAGTGACATGCAGTGTACGCCACGAATTGACAGTTGTACCTACATATTTGTCATGTAATGATGACCGTGGCGTGTGAGGCATTTCATTGGCTGTCATGACTAGATGACTGTGGCGTTCAAGAGGTTAAATAAGTAAACAATGTTAAATGAATTTGCAAAATTACCTACGATATTCAAAACCTTCTGTAGTATTTTGAGCAGTTACAAATACTTTTTAGTTCCGCTCCAAACTTATACAGAGGAATGGTGAGCACGCTTCGTTTAATGTACAAACGGCCTTAGGCAAACAAATAGGTATAATGACTGAGCAAAGAAAACGAAATTATATTTAGTTAATCAATTAGATTTTCATAAAATATAGATGCGTATATTTTGTTTTATCAATATAAAAGGTTACAAAGTGCGTCAAAGGAGTGGGGGCGTGTGACGTAAAGTAAAAACCATTTCAACTCCTTCCCATAATTTTTTGCTTATAATACTTATCCAATACTTTGTAATAATTTATCTGATTACTAAACAAATGTCATTATCCCTATTGAGTGGACACTAGAGCGGCGCGTCAGGAGTCGCGAACATTTCAAACATATGCAAACTTATGAGAGTGGGCACAGTGTACGCTGCTCTGAAAATTTGGACGCCGTTCGCAGAACGCGCCACTGGACGCTCGCGCCACTGAGACCGTACACTTAGAGTTAGTTTATAATAAAATGTACGCTTAAGTCTCTATACGCGGTACCTGCAATTTCTTTTCTAACAATATACAACAATAGTAATAGGTTCATGTAAACAAATGTATGTATTTTAACGTGGTAGGTATTTATTGTTTGTATTTACGCCTGAATAACAATATACAGACCTATCTCAAAGTAGTTCTTTTTATTTTCGACCATAACTCTATCAGCGTAAGGTTTAGTTTGGCTTTTGACTAGGTCTTTGTATTGTACGGGCCGTTTTGTAGATCAATTCGATTTGACTGCGTTTAGGAGATTAACATAATGTAAGTAGATATTTTGCACCTTAGCTTAAGGGAAAGTAGCCTGCAGAAACATAATCAGAACTCCAAGAAAACGTAATGCCCTTAACATTGTGATTAGTATCTCAATAAAAATCTCATTTTAACATTGCCTTTGTATCCAATAGTGGTATAGATGACTAACTTGTTAACTTGCGCGCGTATCTTGCTGGCCTCCACGTGGAGTACCTCCAGTAGGCTGAGTAGGCAGTAGGTAACTTGGCAAAATCAGACGCCTTAATTAGAGATGCAACTAATGTGGCCGGATACCGGATACCGAATATCCGGCGGTATCATCGGCCGGGTACCCGGATATCCGGCCGCCGTTTATCCGGCTAGAAATTTTACCTAAAATGAAGTAAATTCAAACGCGCGCGAGCGTGTGCACGAAAGTTACATTTGTAGCGAGAAACAAATGTAACTAATCTGATAGAAATTATGCCAAATCTACAGGCAGTGCAAAATGAAAAAAAATGTATTTATTTCGAATCAATGATCCATAGATTGAATTGCAGACACTAATAAAGGTAGTCTGAGAGATTAAACTGATCAATGATTACGCATAGTTTCTTAACTTTAGCCATGCGCTGACCTTAATGTACGTGATAACGTACTATCCGGTATCCGGCTGAATGCTAAAATTGTAACCGGATATCCATGCATCTCTAACCTTAATGCTTTAGTGAGTCAGCGCGCTGAAATGGTTAATATTGATTGAATGAGATATAAAATAAACAACTTTATGCGCTTATTTCTATAATCATTCGAGTGTGGTACCGTTGAAACTGCTAGGTTGACGATGACGACATCAAAAGTGGTTTGGATCTAATAAATACACTACCGTCAAAAAGTTTAAGACCAAACACAAAAATGTATGCAAATAATCAACTTTTTCATACTAGCACCTGGGTCCTTTTATATGAACTAGGATGTTATTTGAAGAATTGAGAGCTGCGATTCTGAGAGAGAGATTCTTAGAACAAACAATATTGTTTAAATCTCAAATTTTGAACATTTACTTTTAAGTGCCTTCTCAATCAAATACTTTTTCCTTACAAATGTATAGAAAAGAGTATTTGCTAAAGGTACAAAGCCAAAAATAATAAGTTTACCTTGTTTTCTATTGATTGCAAATTTATTTTGATGTTATTTAGAAGAGTTTATAACAATAAACTAAACATTGTGTTTGGTCTTAAACTTTTTGACGGTAGTGTATACTCAGCAGGAATGCTAGAATATTAAATTCGATAAAGTTAAATCTAATAGCAATAAATACTTACACTTTTCCAGGTATCAAGATGAACAAAGTCTTAAATCAATTGATATTTATACCGAATGGTCACGCTAATATATTATTAGACAATTTGACTGCTACGAAATATCTCCGTAGCTACTATAGGCATGGAAAATTCCACTAAATCTATCCTACGTCCTTCGCGGTAATTAATAATCTGCTATAAATTGCATCGTTAAGTATCATAATTAAAACTAGATAGGTATAGGAATATGATAATTATACATAGATACATGTATACAATATACATTTTCGAAATGTTCTCCGTCTATTAATTCGTTTTAGACATCGTATTGTTGGTAACAAATATGAAATGGTGACCATTTCTTTTTTTTTTTTGTCGCTTACATATGCAATTTGTACCTAAATGCGCTTGTAATGATAATGATAACATACATAATATGAAATATCTCTGGGTATAAATAACTAAGTAGACAGGTGGGATGCCGGTTTGATTTTTCAGGATATATACATCTGTGTGACTACCGGGAACCGATATCGTTCGTTCAATTATCTGATTGCTTCTTTATCGCTCGTATATGCTATCGTACATATAAATGTCGAGTGATAGATGGAGCTAGTCAATTTTCGACCTCAGATTTTCGCGGTAGTTTCCCGAATCGCGCGTAAATATCCAATTTTGTGTTCTCCTTGCGCCTATGTGACTTTACAGAAAAAAATGTACGCAATTAGCGTGAATTGTAGAAAAGTAAAATTATATTGTATTGTGACATTACATTATATTTTTGTCTTTTTTTTTTCTTTGTAATATTGCTTATACTTTATGAAACGATAACCAAATCTAAGTATTTATAGTAATTTAACGATGAATTATCGTCACTAAACTATCATAATATAACGTTTCTACAAGTCACGATAATTAAGGGTACAGTTGCCATCAGATATATCGGAGCTGTGGAGGTGGTCACAAATATCTGAACAACGCCTCTATTGTCAAAGCGATAAAGTGCATGTTCAGATATTTGTGACCACCTCCACAGCTCCGATATATCTGATGGCGACTGTACACATGTTTTGAAAACTCATATGAGCGCGTCATATATTTTCGCGCTTATTTTTCGAGATATTCTAGGAGTTGTACGTTGCCTGTTGGAGAAAGATGTGTGTAAATGTTCAAGGTGTTAGCGTTAACTACGGAAAGTGTTGTAGGCAAATAGAAAATTGTAATAATTATTAGTGTCGGTGTGTAGTGTTTCACGGGAACTCGTAAAAGAAGTACGAATTAAATTAGAAAATTGCTACCTCTAAATGCCTGTAAAATGGTCACGATTTGCTGTCCATAATACATACCACTAATGTTAAAAATTAAATAAACTATGAAGAAGTTTTGACTCTTACACACCTTTAATTATTTTGTATGATTTTAACCGTTTCCCCGCCACGTAAAAATAAAATCTCACATGCGTCATACGCCAAAGGTTTTTGCAGGCAAGCGAAAATATACTTTGCCTCTCAGTACGTAGGTCTAAGTCTTCGACTTGATATCAAGTCATGGCGTGTGGGGCACGAAATGTTCGGACTATATATCAAGTCAATGGCGTGGAAATGGTTAAAGTACCTTGAGCATGTTTGGTGTATGGTCATACTTACTCACGGACGTACAATGCTGGATATAGACCTCCCCATACCACTATGGCTGCGTCCTTCGATGAATTCTGGTCGCAGTTTAGTAATAGTACAGTCGAGTCGCCATTAGTTATAATCGGATCTGTGGTTACAAATAATAAATAACAATAAATATTTCGGGACAACCTTACACAAATCGACCTAGTCCTGTAGCTCAGTAAGGCTTGTGTTGTAGGTACTAGACGACGATATATATAATATATAGATACCAGTGACGGTGCTTCTATAGAACCCGATTCCCGACGTCTTGACTAATTTTCATATACCTCAGCTCCTACAGAAAAGGAAAGCCACATTGGCTACGGTTTGCTTAAGAATAATCCTAACTCGCCGCCACTGATAGATACATATAAATACTTAAATACATAGAAAACACCAATGACTCGGGAACAAATATCTGTGCTCATGACACAAATAAATGCCCTGACTGGGATTTGAACCCAGGACCATTGGCTTCATGGGCAGGGTAAACAAAACATGCGTTTTATCGCCTGTACAGAGGCGTTGGCGACTGTACGACCTAGTTTACTTGTAATTAATACTTGTTCTCATATCAAAATGAATACGACTGTGTTCATTTTATCCCGTGTCGCATTATGTGTCACTTTCGCACCTACGAACTAGTTAGAACGTGACAGCTTTGGTGACAGTATATAAAAACCACACCAAATTTGGATCGGTTACACGAAATCTTGAAACATCGTAGTTGAATTTTTTTGTATATAAAATATACAGTTCTTTATTGGATGACATCTGCGACGCCATATTTAATGAGTCGTTGGATGTGCGTGATGTAATCCATTCATAATTATTATAGCTGATTTAGAAGGTAGAAATTAATTTTGCATACATTATGTAGGTACAGTTAGCGTCATATAATTGGTAGCATCCAAAGTACTCATAAAGTTCGGTACACCATACAAATTCTATGGTGTACCGAACTATTTGACTACTTTGAATGATACCATTTATATGACGCTGACTGTACATCCCTGGCCAGGAATTTTGAGCACCCATGGTTTTTATATGAAAACTCGATATTTTACTGTAGTATTTACGAGTTTATATGATATTTTCTATGAAAATGGACCTTATTGTCGATGACACTTACGTAGAACCGCGTTGCGTTTGTATCGCGTTTTCTTTAACAACGACATAAGCGCCATTGACAATAAGGTCCCTTTTAATAGATAATGTCACATAATATCACTGATGTCATCAATTATTTTATACTCTTTATGAGTTTGAGTCAGAAAATTGTTTAACTGTATTAGGAAAGGCATGGTTTTTAGATTTGGAGGAAAAAGAGTGTGCTCAGTACTTTTGGCCAAGGCTATAAGATTCTATTAAAACTACCATCCCAATTCTACCCAGATTATATGTTCTCATAAACCTTTTTCATTATAGGTAGGTATAAAATGTCACTACTCTTCAGTTAGATTTTCATCTTTATTTATTATTTATATTTTGTCAGGATGTTTGTGTCATGATGCTACGTCATAGAGATATTAATGGGGATGCTGCCCATTGTCAGTTAACACCTTCGCTGTCAAGATCAAATAAGCATATTTTTATAAGGTCGAATCGACCTTATCCAGCTTTGAATTATGTTAAAGGGTTTCACATTATGCTTCATGCTATATGAAGATGCTTCATCAAATAAAAATAAGTTATTAAATCAAAACAATAGATAGGTAGGGTTACTAGTGAGTATTCTTTAGTTCAATGTCAATAAATTTGAGTACAGTCAGCATCATATAGTTGGTAGCATCCAAAGTACTTATAAAGTTCG
The DNA here is from genome assembly GCA_022674325.2 of Grapholita molesta. NCBI lineage: Eukaryota > Metazoa > Arthropoda > Insecta > Lepidoptera > Tortricidae > Grapholita > Grapholita molesta. Next base: position 5,251,441 of record CP053138.2, read on the forward strand.
GTACACCATAGAATTTGTATTGTGTACCGAGCAATTTGACTACTTTGAATGCTGCCAACTATTTGACGCTGACTTTATCTACCTTAACGTGACTGTCAATTAGTGCTTTTCAGTGATCATCACGCGAGCAAATTCGATTTAAATTACTTAGCGTCGGGATAGTGCAATACCGCGTAACTACAAATATCGATAGAGTTCGAAATTCAAACAATGTACCAAGAAACTGTATCATATTGCATTTGTTGGTTACGCGGTATTGCACTGCCCCGACGTTATGATTTATGATAACAAGTGACGACCTAGGCACTTCAATGAATTTAGCCCGCATTTTACGACCACTTGCACTGGTCATTTCGTTTCAATGTTAACCGCCAGGAATATTTCGATGACAAATACATTTGTCATTAGCAGTCAAGGGGTTAAACACTCCTAAATATAACACAGGTGACTGTGAAGATATATTTCTGTTTTGTTGGAAATACCTACGCAAATTTTCTGTCAGTAAATATGTGGTATTTATAGTAGGAGTTCTTTGGGTGAGGTGTCCTAGATAGGATAAAAATAAAATACAGGTTGGGTTGTCAGTGTTTATTACATAATTTCAATTTGATAGCTACTACAGATGCCATCAAATATATCGGAGCGGTCGAGATAGTCACACATATCTGAACAACGCCTCTATTGTCAAGGCGATAAAGTACATGTTCAGATATTTTTGAGTACCTTAGCCTCTCCGATAAATTATATATTTGATGGCGACTAGCGACTATATTATGATTTCTTTTCCCGTATGACATAAATGTACAGTCAGCGTTAAATAGTCGGTAGCAACCATAACCGCCAAATATATCGATACAGATCGTTTTTTAACGGACGAAAACCAAAAACGGAAGGTTCTCTCAAGTTATCGCGTATATATTTTTTTTATGAATGACCACGCATAATTATTTACAGGATACCTAGTCCGATTTTGTCAATTCTAGTTTTGTATAGCAGTAAGGTGTGTAGAAATATTTGGCAATATTGAACGCTACTATGATGCTGACTGTAGGTAAGTATCTTTATTAAACCTTATTATTAATAATAATTATATATTCCTCCATGTCATGGTGATTGGATTGATGCTTGTTAATAAAATGCAAACGGTTCTTTGCTAGTGAGGTGTAAAAAATGTTTAGAATAATTTTAACATAGACTTCTTTAAATAATACTGAAACGGATTAAATCCTGTATACTAATTTAAACTTCATTCCGACGGCAACCGAAGACAATATTATAGACTTCTTTGCCTCCCGTACCTTCGGGGCTACCGCGAAAATCGACATTTTTAATTTCGAACAATTATCTCTGTCACTCTCATGACACCTTAAGTAATTGGTGTAAAATAGGAAAATGCTCGAAATTTACAAACTCCGATATTCGCAGTTACCAGAGGCTCTAGTGTAAGTTTGTTTGACGTAAAAAACGTCTCGAACGCGTAAGCGTAAGTGATAATGTTATTTATATGGGTAACTCTAACGCGATGGTAAAGTAATATTACGTTAAAAAACTTACACTCAAGGCTCACTATACCGCTACCATGAATTGATAGTGACGGTACTCGATAGCGACTGCGTAAATGTTTTGTATGGAGAATAGGAGTGGAGTAGTGCATTAGCGATTACTTTTCGATAGGTATTTTATCTGAGGCGCTATCGAGTAACGTTTGTGGTTGTTGCCTATAGAAATCGGTACCATGAGTCACATTTTTGACATATGCTATCGAGCAACACGTAGGTCTTGAACCCTTCACAATTTGCTAGCCAAGTTTCCAAAACAAGCACGAGTGGAAAAAGTTTCGAGTTTGTTCCATTATGATAATAAATAACAATACATTTTAAAATAAATTACATCTATATATAGATATATCAACGGCTAGATACACACAACACGTGGCAGAAGACATGCGTTGGCACTAAGTTTGGCTCACTTCCTACAAATGCAGCATTGCATATTTATTTTAGTACCAACGAGTGGCAGAAAGATGTATTCGACATTCGCGATACGAGTCTAACTAGACTGCAAATAGAATTTATACATAGTTGCGTTGCGTTTAGTCAGCGCGCAGCGATGCCAAGGACGGTTGCAGTTGCGCTAGATCTGTTTATATGCTGTATTTAATACACAATTTATGTGTGGACCCGGGTATGTCCTTAAACAACGTCCAACAATGAGAGGTAGGGAACAGCGAAGTACCATCACGCTCGAGTCTGGAGTAGCCCAACTGGGGAAGTACCGCTCCTCCTTACAGAAGACCACAGCCGTAATAACACTGCTACCTTTCAGGTATTTAGTGTTGTGTTCCTGATGGTGAGTGAGGTTCCCAGAGCTCCAGCCCCCCTTAGAGGTCGGCAACGCGCTTGAGACTCCCCTGGTGTTGCGGGTGCCCACATGGGCGATGGTAATTGCTTACCATCAGGCAATCCGTCTGCTCGTTTGCCAGCTTATGTTATAAAAAAAAAAAACATAATCCAGAAAAGACATGTCTCATTAGTAGAAAACGTAGTTTACAATAAATGTGGCAAATGTACCCACAGTCCCCTTAGTCTTCGGCTTGTCTCTGCTACATATCCTATATCAGCCCCGGATGTCCACTGCTGGACATAGGCCTGCCCCATAGCATGGGAGGATTACATAATTGCCTCGCTTGGCAGGCGGGTTGGCGATCCCAGTATGTTCCACCACTCTAAAGGAAAACAGTTTCCTTTAGAGGTGGTACGCGAGCTCTGAATATTTCTGGTCCCATGCAGTTTGGGGACAATACCCGGTTCAAATTAGGGAGAAATTAAATACATACAGTCAGCAGCAGAAGTGGCTAAGCGTTTGAGGTGTTCAAAATGAGGTCAACGCGTCTCTATTGTCAAGATAATAAGAGCGCGTGCAGGTCATTTTGAACACTTCAAACGCTTGCCCACTTTTGCTGCTGACTGTACCTACAGGAATAATAAATACTGCTGAAATGTGCGTGAAATAACGTGGGTTATCAAAGTTATTACAAGACACAACATCTTTAGATGTTCCTTCCGTACAAAGGGTTAACAAAATATGTTGCAGCTAGTAAGTATATCTTGATTCTTGAAAAGTTTTTCATTCGATGCATTGTTTAAGAGTGCGGCCAAACTTCCCTAGGATAGTATACATCGTCAGGTATCAACCAAAACTCATAAGACTCAAGTTCAGTGTCATAATGAACTGAATTAGTTATAAAATAAGATTGGTGATTGTAAATATGTTTTTGTCACCAGCAGTGGCGGGGCGTCAATTTATTTCATAGGCAAGACGGAGCCGATATGAGTCCAATGCCCGGAATTAGGTGAGCTAAAATACCTAAAGTTCGCGAGAGGAAATAATATAGAGTGGTTACAATACCCGGAATCCAATTAAAATATTATTTTCATCCGGTTGTAACCACTCTATATTATGTCCTCTCGCGAACTTTAGGTATTTTAGCTCACCTAATTCCGGGCACTAGATATGGCTTAGCCTTGTCTTCATGGAAAACGTTGAACTGTAGTAAGTTCGGCGGGAATCGGCTTGTATAAACGCACCGCCACTGGTAACCAGTAAGCTGTGGTTGCCACCAGACGAAAACCTGGGATAGTATTCCGACGCACCCTCAATATGTTTGAAGTAACTACATTTCCGAAAGATGATGTCCATTGGTCGGTTTGGAGAGAACGCGGAGGCGGTGCAGTTACTGGCTGTAAGAAGGGCACAACAACCAGCTAACCACACTGCCAACGCGGCCTATCCTTATAAAAATCTTCAGTCTTGAAGTTCTTCGAGAGGCGGGTTGCTTGCCAAGTTGCCCTGAAGTCCGTGAGCTACAAAAATCCAATAGATTTAAAAGCATGCTGAGATAAGGCCATTTTGTGGCTTTTCTTCCTATTGTTTACATAGAAAAGAAGAAAATTATCGCAGTGTGTGATCTACTTATGAATATGCAACTATTATTCTTTTCATACTTTCTACTTAATTTCTCAGTACTCTCGGAATACATTTTCACCTATCAGGCTCGAAAGAACTCATGATTCTGAGTAGAAACCACATAAAAATATCCAAAAAAAAAAAGTTAAGTACCTATACAACTTAAAATGGCCCAGGTGACAAAAATGTACTGGTGCTAATGAATCAAAGCCCGGATGATGGGAAAAATTATGTGTTGACGTCTCAATAGTGCGAGGACACACATTTTATAAGTCGACAAAAACACGATGGCTTGGGCCACCATTACAAAATTTAATAAAATTATAGGTAAACAAAATTAAAATAAGCTGTTTGTACTTATTTTATTATTACAATCATTCCCGTGACCCGTAATATTGATAATAATTATAGTGCCTATGTAATTAGTTATCTGAAATAATATATAATAAGTATTTGATGGTAAAAGCTACTAGGTACTTGATGTAATATTATGTAGCAACCAGACATGTAAGATAATAAGTTTGATCAATCAATTTCCTATCAAAAAATTGTTCGTATGGATGTCGATAGAATAGTCGATATTTAATTAAACACTAGTGAAAAGTGCATTTTTGCTCCCGTAGTTCGGGGTTTTTCTAATGATTCATTAATTTCATTGTAAAACGTGTCTTTAAACTGCTTTAAAACTTTTTCAACTTTTAATACTTATTTTAATCAAATTTTCCGCCAAGATACTTAGACAAGAGCTTTTTTCAACGCCAGAGACGAAAGCTGCAATTAAGTACATTATTTCGTTTTCGAAAAGAGATCTGTTGCCGTTTTTATAATTATCAAAGTAGCCCCAAAATCTCCGAAGCCCCGTTTTACTGTAGTAGTATAATCAATGCTTCCTGGGGTATCATAATCTAGACCCTATGTAAGAAATCTATGAGTTTCGTCTCTCTTCAATTAAGGCGGGCAGTACGACGGCACAAACTAGGATTTCCTGCCACGTGCTTCCATCCGCTGCGCGCGCGCATACCACGCGCAGTGAAGGACGAATCGCCGGCACTGCATACCTGAAAGAAAAAAAAAATGTTATTTAAACTTTTGTTTGTCTTTAACAACGATTGAAAGAGAGTTATTCGTAAAAAAATGTTTGGTTTGTGACTGTCTTAAAAACCGCTGGGGACCTAGCAGTAAGGACTTTCAGGGATCAGAAGGCCTCAGGTTCGAATCCGGGTTTGTGCTTTCGCTCACTTTTTACCTCAATTTTCCTGCTTCTCGGTAAAGAAAATTTAAGGAAATCTGAACTAATTCCACTAAAATCTAGTTTTGTCTCTGCAAGGGCAGAGGCTTATTTCTCGAACATTTCTAACTTGTAATACAAACAGGAGTCACTTTTTGACACCCGTTGTTGAAAAGAGACTTCCGCTTGTATTACAAGTTACAAAGTGTTTGAGAAATAGGTTATAAATGGAAGTCGCTTCTGTAAAATGTGTCTACACGAAATCAAGGAATTAGGTGGCCTAGTGGACCCCAGGCTCCATAGAACAAAAGGCTGAGATCTGACACATGAAGATTTGCTTTGATACCACAGTACATTAAATTAACAGTAACATACACAACTAACTTTTATATCTAAGGATTAGAAACTTGAGTACCTATAATATGTAAAATTTTATATACGTTGCGTATGATAACTGAGGTTAGTAGATGGCGTTGTTACGGAATGTCAGTAAGCGATGTCGAATAGATTTTTAGCGGTAATGACACTCTGGTATATTACATAATATTATTAACTAGGTGATAGTTATTAATTGAGTACCACCTACTTTACGCCTTATACCCAATATGTAGCACTAGGATGATAATAACGGAGGAAGATTTCAAGTCGGCGCGACTATATTATTAGACTCTGTACAATTTTTCCACAAATATACTCTTCGCAAACGCTACCTAAGGCTATTTTCCCATGTCTTGATACAGTCAGTTAACAAAACATTGCCTACCGCGTTGCCTGTACACTGTACAGTCACATCTAAACATATTATAGGTATTAATACATTTTCCTTTTCCTGTACCTACCAGGAGGTTGACGATCATATATCTACGTATCAGCATTGCGATACAACGAGGAAATGCCGCCAGCATCCTTGGTACAATGCCTCGAGGGCCTTTTTTTAGATTTTATACTGTAACTAGTTAAGTACTTGTAATTATCATAATACGATTGTAATTTCTGTAAATAAATGTATAGGTACATTAATTGTCTCTCTATCTTCATTTATACGAATTAGTGCTCGTCACCTCTAACCAGGGCCGGCAGCGCGAACATCGATGTTCGTATATTTCGAGCATCTTTCTCTGTTACTCCAATTAAGGCGTCATGAGAGTGACAGAGACAATCGTCCGTAATTTACGAATATCGTTTTTCGCGGTAGCGCCTCAGTCTCTTATGTACATATATTTAGTTCATGACATGTGTGCCATCGCGATCACGTTTCCTTTATTTTTTTCCTTAACTATGGATACATGGAATGTGATGAAATGTGTATGATGTATCCGCGGGACCAAGTCTTGGTCACATATTTTTGTCACATTCATCCATATTTTTAGACGTGAAATGTACGTACCATACGCACTTCTGACTTTTTCCCCGGCAAAGAGACGGTTGTTTTATCATATTTGCATCTCGGTACATGAATTACTGAACTATTCAATGACCAGCAATATTGCAGTTGGTATTGAAATTGAATGACCACCGTTTTCTAATTATTTTATACTTAAGTTAAAGAAACGTTGTCGGTTACTATGGGCCTCATAAGAAGGTCTCCCAAAGGGCAATGGTGAGGGCTATGCTGGGAGTGTCTATGCGTGAAAGCATAAGATGTGATGTCATTAAAGTAACCGATTGCCCTCCGGATCGCTAAACTTGAGTGGGGCGGGATTACTTTGCACAAACGATTTAGCCGCTGGGGAGTAGGTAAAGGCGTCGTGGGCAGACCCCCAAAGTGTAAGTGTAAGTGGTCGCTATGGGGGAGGCCAATGTGCAGCAGTGGACGTCCTTCGGCTGATATGATGATGATTAATGAAGACTTTTATTGGATAGAATTGTTATTGATCCTCTATTCTGTGGCATCGCTTTGAAACTTAAAAAATCATCTATAATTTATCTCGGGAAGGTATTCTTGGTGTCGATTTGATACTTACAACTAAATATCATTCCAACTTAAATGCTCGCTAGTCGCTCATCAAAATTCTATTTTCTAATAAATCAGCCAACCTACACATTTTCTATAGTCCTCTCTTTCTAATACATTCAGTTTGAGCAGTCCAGGATATTATTCAGCTTCATTCGAGTTATACTGTACCTAAATAGTCTAAGGTACCTACAGTCTAGGGCTAAAATATACCTTTACCTACCGAGTCGTGAATATTCGCCCGAACTATTTATAATATCTTCGCCTAGTTATATTAAAATCAAAGTGCCCAGTAAATTTTTAGTATAGACAGCATTTATTACAATTAGTAACTATTTAAATAGATATTTAAGTCGAAAGAAAAATAGATTAATAAATTTGACTCGCAGCGGGACTCGAACCCACAACCACTGGATCACTAGCCCAGTGCACTACCAGTTGTGCTATACGAGCGCCGCTTAGACGTGTCAAATTTCTCTATCTTATCCTTCTTGGTATATACGTCATTACGGGTGACGTGTAGCGACATCTACCGAAGAGTATTGAACCCTTTTTACGGACCCTTTTTTTTTTTTTTCTATTTTTCTTTCGACTTAAATATCTTTGATATGCTAGCAGACGTTTCTGCTTAATATAAAAATTATTTAAATAGATAGTATTTATTATACTAATGCAGATCAATTCAAAAATAAAGCAGGAACTTTGACTTTAATATATACCTAATTGTAAGTTTAATCTATATATACATGCCCTTGGTTGTACAATACATTCATTAGTATGATTTCCCCTGAGATACGATTGCCGCTAGCTCTGACTGGCATTAGCAAGTCTGCAATTAAAATGTGCACGGCCATTTTTATGACGTCAGCAACAGTAGGTACCTACTTACTTTACGTGGGTATGCTATTATATGCTATTACGTGGGTATGACAATTATGAGCCGGGAACGGAATTTTCGTGACACTTTTCAAATGTTATAGTGATTTCTCATCTATCGACTTCCGATTTAAAAATATCGATTTAATATTTTAAGGTTATTTTAGGTTAGGTTATATAAATTGCGCTAAAGAGAGAAAAACTGTCAGTATTCTTTTCATATCTTGTTTTAAAGATGTCCTGTACTTACTATAAAGTTAACAAGAAGTTTAATATATAATTACATTAAAAGTCGAAAAATAAGCACTCATTATGGAATTTCAAAAATGCTACGACAAAATAGGTCGCTGTTTGAATAAATATGTCCTAATCTTCAGCCCGAGAGTTATTTCTCTATTAAGATTATCTCCTGTAAAATCATGGATGATAGTTTACCTGTAGTTGGTTCGAAGTAAACTGCATTTGGGGTAGTACTATGATACTTACTAAACTAATGTACAGTCAGCAGCAGCAGTAGCTAAGCATTTGAGGTGTTCAAAATGAGGTCAACACGTCTTTATTGTCAAGAGAATAAGAGCTCGTGTAGGTCATTTTGAAATTTTCAAACGCTTAGCAACTTTTGCTGCTGACTGTACGTATACTAGGTATGTAGTCAGAAGAACATTTTTCACTATTAAGTAATATATTTTATCTTTGTCTAGTTTTATTCATCTTTGCCTAAATAACAAACTATATAATGGGAGTACTAGCGTAAGAAAAGAATGGTATGATTTGCTCACAATTAGTATATGCTAAGTGAGAAACAAGTTAAATTTAGTTACTCAAAATGTAACGTCCTCGCCAACGTCTCTACTAAAGAAGAAATATAAACCTTATGTGTCAACAAGACAGTTGCTTTGACAGCGACAACGACGACATCATGCGACTCTTTAGGGGTTCATGGTGGTCAAAGGGTTAAGACTACTTGTATTAGTTATCTTATGTTAGCTCATGAAGCGCATCCTAAAATTGTAATTGCCATTGACTACCTATAATCATGCAAGCATGTTAATTCCTGTTCTTTTTGCTTTCTAGATCAATTTATTCTTATTATTACTTGTTTAGTTTTTTCTATTGTTCTATAATTCAGCATTAGATATTTAGGCATATGCACCCTGCGTATATCTTTTGTATGCTAATGTTTTTACTATTCATTACATATAACATAATGTTAAGTCAAGAACATATTCTTGACTTAATTAACCATGGGAACAAACCAATACAATGAAATGGTTTAATTTAGTCTGCAAAGCTAAATAGAATAAGAAATATCTATATTTACCTCTTTCTGGAGGTAATTTTAAATATAAAAATAAGGTAGTATGATTCTCTCGTTGTCGTCTTAATTCTTATATTTATGTACATTACTTGTATGAAAAAAATGACTATTTTCCTATGAGATGATCAGGATTCAATTTGTTTTATACCAGTCTTTTATATCATAAACTATAGTAATACTGCTAGCCTAATATGGTAGAGTGTTTATCATTTGTCACAATACCTGTCACGCTCCAACTGGTATGTCAGTGTGAAAGTGACGGATAGCGTGATAAACGATAAAATGACAACCATGCTATTCGTTCTGGAGCGTCCTTTTGGAACTTCTGCTAGTAATCCCAATAACATCTTATTTGTGTTCTAATAGGCAAAAAATTTAACATAAAATAAAACAAAAAACAACAGAAACAACAAAATATTTATTATTAAACTTAAAAATAAAACAATACAAAATACAAATAAACATGTTCTTTTGGTACTAGGTATATCGTCAGGTTTTTTTTAGTATTATGCATTATAATAACTTAAGAACACATAATACGTTTCTAAGACCTTTACACACGAACAGAAATTAATGAAGGTCTATATGTACTCGATATTAGCCAGTAGTATAATATTCGTACATTTCACAAATACACATTGGCCAAAAAGTTCTTGACTTACGAGTATTATAGGTAAAGATAATGCTGTCCTTTTTTATGCTTAAACTTACTACCCAAAAAACCGAATATATTGTTTTATCTCCTTCTGCTATTGTTTCTGGTGTTGCAGAATATAGGTGCATCTGCATATCACAGGTACGCCATTCAGTAGGTAGTAGGCACAAACAATCTTGGAATTCTGGCAAACCAGAGGCGATATTAAATTCTATAATTTACCTTTGATCTCTATTATCTTTGTTTAAACAAAAAAGAGAAAAACAGGCGCATGAACGAAGTGGTTTATGATACCAGTGGCGCTACCGCGAAAAACGATATTCATTCGGGCATCTTTCTCTTTTACTCCAATTAAGGCGCCATAAGAATGACCGAGACAATCGTCCGAAATTTACGAATATCATTTTCCGCAGTAGCGCCGCTGGTCAGAATTCTTTAGTCTTTGCTTTATTAGTACTAACATAAGAATACAGTGGGATCTCTCTATGATCTAAGTATGAAACTTTCTGTCTTAACTAAAGAAGTTGTTATTTTATTATACCAGCTAATTTTAATAATATAAAACCTTATAAAATATACGCCTGCAGTCAAGTAGACCTCGGAATATGAAACTATGCTGAAATGGAGGTCATATAGATACTGGCCCGCCTACGGACATCATCGCCAGCTCCTGGAACTTACTTTACTGACTATTATTGAACTTTATTCCATTGAAATAAGGTTTAAGAATAATCAAACTGTGTATACTCGTTTGTACGGATGGGCCGGCAGAGTAAAATGGGATTATACTGCAAGGCTAGAGTACGGCTTCGGTCACCCTAGTGCCACACTTATTTATACCGCTTTGCTAAGGTCAGGTGTTTAGGTTTGGCTCTACGGTTGCTTCGAAGCCTAATCTTAGCTAATTCAGATTATCTTTATCTTTTTTTAACTGACTTTTGTTTATATTCCGTTTGGGGTGTTGGAGCAGGCGGACTGTGTGGGGGAAAATCCAGGACTCTTCCGCAACAGACTTGAATATTAATACTGGAATACTCTTACTGACAATGAGTTTACGATCCAGCGAGATCGGTTGAATCGGTCTTAACCGAATCTGAGTAGTGTGATCTTAATCTAGTAACATATTATATGTAGATGACATTATAGCTTGAGATTTTAACTCCTGAATCACATTTTTTGAGATTCAATTACTTCACTTTGTATTTTGAAATTCTGTCAGAAAAAAAATGTATTTTTAGTAGATTCTGTGCAAAAGCGACTACCTTTGGATGTTCGGGTACATAAATATTAAGTAAATATAGAATTCCAGAAACACGTACCTACTCTCAACAGACAATAGTACACCTACTGGGAATAGTGATGTGCGCGTACTATTATTTATATTTACATCGATTGTTATGCATTTATCGATCACTATTCCGAGTGCTGCTGTCATCTCGCACATGCCTTGACTGCAAGGCTTAAATTATTATTATTTAAATTGCCTGGAACTGCTACTCCTGTCTTGTTTATCCTTTATTTATTTTTAGTAATATCACTCATAATATAAATTTCTGTAAGAACTAATAGACGAAGTAGCATGTCTATATTACAAAAACCTTTTTTATACTTACTATAATTTTTTTTTGTCTGGGCAATGCCGGATTGCTCGCATATCACCTAGGTACTTCAGCATTTCAATTGTAAATTAATTTTGACTCCATATTAGCAGGTCCCGGTTTTACTAACCAGGACGTTAATACAGACTTTTTGTTTGTGACTTACAACTAAAATTCTTTAATTACATTCTTTGTAAACCTTTTATACTTCGTTTTTGACTAACCATTACAAATTTGTCCACATTCAAGCCAACAGTTTATAATTTTGCTCATATTCCGTTTACAACCTACGTTTCGCTCACAAGTGTCCTTAAACCATTGTAACCTATACTCACTCAACTCAGAATTCCAGACGTCCGAGTACTTCATGACATCCTTTGCTAAATTCTATTACAGTGTCTTGAGCTATATCACTTCTGACACAAGGCCGTCCGAGAATAGTGCAACACTAGCGACAATACTTAATCTGTCTATTCTGAACCTTATGTTGTGAACTTTTAGGTTTAGAATCCAACAGCTGATAGATAACTAGTGTGAAACGGAACGTCTCGTGCCGGTTAAAATTATCTATAATTATTGTATGCCTATTCTTTGTCGCACTGACAGCTGTTTGAGTGGACACGTTCGTAGTTATTTTTTAAAGCCATCTTCATGGAAAGATCCAACAACACGTACTAGGGTTGATTTCGACTCAGAAACTTAAGGACAAAACGAAATAATGAATCTATATCGTTCAAAAGTTGATTTTGATTAATAACATTTTGGGGATAGGTACATTTGATATCATATAGGATCATTTCCGGTTTTCATTGTTGCAGTCGCCTCAGTGACATAGGTCAGCATCATTGTTACTAGAAGTCCAGACGAGACCGCTTGCCACCGGGAAAGTTATATAATTAACCTACATACTTGTTCGACTCATGATATGAATAAAAAAAAAACTTTATAATTATATTTTCAATGAGAATTACAAATTTTATATGGGTATATCTTGACATTTGTCTCATAATATGAAATTTCTTACAAAACTCCTACATATGACTAATCTCATGTCTATATTTATCTAAAATTCTTTATGATGACTATTTCTTCTCGTGACAAGTGTCTTGACCTCTCACAAAGTACTACACATTTATAGACGACATAAAACGAATTATAAAAAGACATCATTCGTTGTAAACAAGCTCAAAGTCCCATAGGTGGTTAGCGCGTTCTATTGCCTGTGGATCGCTGCAACGCCAGTAATTCAGATATGTTTAAACTAATCAACGTAATTGAATAAGGATTTGCTTTAAAAAAAAGGATTTACTAAATCCTATGGAACTCACACTATTATAGCGACATTGAAGAACTAGGTATCATTGTATTCGTTATGTATTTCACACCTAGATGGACACAATTGGAAGAATTTCGTAGAAATCTATCAGCCATATACACCGATGTTTGGAGTTATAAATCGTAAACATTATATTTTCCTTATTGACATCAAATAGAAAAAAATAACCTTGACTTTTTGCACATCGAATGAGGTACTTAATTTGTTCTATGAAGCTTTGAAATTATTTGTCCAATAACTACATAAGGCTACCCGGATGTATCCGGGATATTTCCCCTCCGGGAAGTAATATCTAGGTTTAAATGGACATTTTTGTGAATTCAGCTTTGACTATGACAGTCTCAAAAAGTTATTTGTTTTAGGATAGTCAATTGACGTGACAGAAAAAATATTTTTATAGGCTGCAGAGTCAGCTACTACCAATATATAAACTTTTTTCCTAAAAAAGACTGAAAAATACCGACATTTTTGCATAATCCAGGTAATTCTGAAACTTATTAACATGCTACTCAAATTATGTTTTATTAAATATATTGATTTGCTTTGATTTATAAGTGGAGATTCGGGTTCAAGTCTCGCCTCGGACGCCGGAGGATTTCGTTACTTTTTCTTAAGTATATGTCATCTATTTTCAATTTATTATTAATATGCTGTTTAATAAAAAACGGGAGTCATTTACTACATGAGATAATGGTAATTAATAGCTAATAATAAGTCTTATATTATATCATATAACCAGGTAAAATTTAACTGTAAATGACAATAGAGATTGTCCATATTGTTTACTAGCTTTTAAAACGATTCTGGTTATTAAAAGTTATTTATATAACCATGTTATATTATAATGAAGGCAGAAAATTTGAATAATAAAAGTTACGTCAGTAAATATATTCTATTTACATTACGCATTTAATTACTGAATGGGCATTCTTAATTAAATAACTCAGTATAATTAACAGTTTATTTATATTAAAGCAAGCGCTAATATATATATTTAATTCAAGTTTATTTCCTTCTTCGCTGGGTCAAAAGGCAAAGTATGAATGGTAATTAGAGATAAACCTATTACGTATTGCTATTCTTTAGTGTGAACTTTTTCCTTCATACATATGTATAGAAAACCGAAATCATTATGCCACTCGAAATAAGTTAAAGACTAGAACGTTTAGAAGTTTTTTAGAAAATAGGTTCTTCTCATTGTAAGAAAATTTGTTTAATTTCGTACTTCATTACTCTCCTGGTAGCTTTTAAAGTCAGTGCAACGTTACTCTTATAATTGATATAACCTTCAATGTTAATATACAAGAGAAAAAAAATCAAAATCTTTACTCCGATAGAGGAGAGGTAGAGCGCGACTGGTGCCAGAAAGAGAATTTCACGTTTTCTTTCGTATCTAACATTTAAGTTTCAATTTTCTTTATCTAGTTGCTACATATTATAGTTATGCTACCTCATGATAATATATGTATATATTTAGCATTATAGTCTGCGATTGACCGAATTGCTACAGCTTGTTGTCGGCTTGCAGTAATATTATTCCATAGAAAATGCTCTTTAATAGACAAATTGAATGTAGGTACCAGAGAACCGCGGTCGTAATTGTTGCTGTCGAAAGTCTACCGAGGGAACCTCCGACACAATGACTGCCATGATTACAGACGTTTTTTGCCAATGAATGAAAATTAGCTGTTTACGAGAATTCTTATGGTACTCTTAGAGACAAATGAATAAGTGTGCGTGTTCTCTGAATACTCTATTTGCAAGGGGTTCTAATGTGTAGACTCAAAATAAAACAAAAAATTGATATAAAGCTGTAATAAAAAAAACACGTCAACGGAATCATAATTCGTACAAAATAAATGAACAACAACAAGCATAAATAGAAGAAATATTAATAATTAAAGAAGTAATACTTTATAGAATCCATATACAAATAAGCTAACAACAATAATACATTTAAATACTTTCCAAATAATATTTATAATAAGCAAACACTGAAAAGTGTAGGTCACGTGACATACCTACAAATAAAAAGAAACGCACACAAAGGCTTATAATTAAACAATAACATGTAAAAAAACAATAAAAAAGTATCACATACGAGTAAACATAATAGAAATGGAAGATAATAAAATAATATCACTTAAAGTTCGTAATATAAGCGTTGAAATTCCGTTTGGCAGGTCAGAAGCGTCGCATACCGCGCCGGGGTGTCGTACCAGATAGTGCATTTACAGTTTCAACTTTGCCAAAACGCAAACTTGTCGCGTGCTGTGCAAACGCACTCCTGGCACGACCCCCGGGGCGAACTACGTCGATATCGGTTCACGAGCGCTGTGTCGCATCACTAGACAGTCTTTGCACTATGAACGGAATGTTTTTGCCGTTTTTCACTAATGTAACTATAGTGTCTTTAGGGTGTTTAAGTTAGTTAAGCGTGTTAATATATGAGGGCATGCGTCAGTTAGTATGATTGTCACATTATAATGACGAGCGTGTGTTGTGTAACAACGCAATATAACTCGTGTAGCCTTTAAGGAAGCTAGTTGCATCTAAGTGTCACCCGTCGTCGATGGACAAGGCCGATTAGATAACGTGGAAAGCATTGCAATTATGCGCTCTTATGAATTGTCTTTATTAATACGTTATTTAGTATTTGAACCGCTGTATATAACTACAGTTCTTTTTATAGTCTGAGTGGTGAGAAGTTGCCTAAACCTACCAAACATTTATATCCCGACGTATTTCCCTTTCTCTGTAGGTAAAGTTTGAAAATATCAACAACATATATTAGAACTATTCAAAAGTCTACAGTTTTTTTCTGCTCATTGAAATAAGATTTTATAATGCGCATCTTTGCACTTTATTTTTTAAACGGTCATATTTAATCTAACTACAGATTGATCGGCACTATGGGTGCAAAACTTTAACAAAACTCGTTAAGCGGATATAAAAGAGTGTATAGAACTATAAAAACAATTATATTCATAAACACAAATATTGGCATATCGAGATTCCGATATACAAAATTGGACACTAATTTGCCAATGTTATCGTATTTTTCTTGATGGTAAGTATTACCTCAGTTCAACAAGTTTTGTTAAAGTTTTGCACCGTTAATGCCGATCACGTTACTACATACAAACAAATGTTTGGGATACATATTATCTGTTTACGAGACTGGTAATTATGCTTTTTTTTTCTTAATCTGATGCCTATCGTAATGTTTTAAAAATACGTTTGTTTTGTAAGAACAAAGACGTTTCTCATGTCACTACTCGCCCACTACTCTTTAAATATTCAAAAAGAAAGTGTAGAGAAAGGTGACATTTAAATAATGGTTGTATTAATACAGGCCTTTCTTTTTTCATTGCCCGTTAACTGTAGGTACAGCCAGCAGCAAAAGTATCTAAGCGTTTGGAGTGTTCAAAATGAGTTACGCACGCTCTTATTCTCTTGACAATAGAGATGTGTTGACCTCAATTTGAACACCAACTTCTGCTGCTGACTGTACTAACTACTGTTTGCTCGAATTGTGTGATGGTAACTACGCATTAGGTACATTATACTATAGATTTTTAATCTTTCTCATCAAATAAGTTCTCTTATTTGATGAAATGATGAGAGTAAACTAAATAGTTTTTGATACATACAGTCAGCAGCAGAAGTAGCTAAGCATTTGAGGTGTTCAAAATGAGGTCAACACGTCTCTATTGTCAAGAGAATAAGAGCGCGTGTAGGTCATTTTGAACACTTCAAACGCTTAGCAACTTCTGCTGCTGACTGTACATATATCTTTTATCGACATGGCAAAGTTGTAATAAATCTTTAGCGAGTTCTCGGAAGACAATACAGGGAAAACGTTAAAATTACCTCGTGAGGTCATGATGAAGGCTTGGTCGTTACCAGCATAACTATTATATGAAGTTCCATTGCAAAAGGTACCTCATAGCGTTTGGCGCTTACGCTATTGTTAACGACGCTTCAATACTAATGTGATGCTTCGCAACGTAAGCGCCAACTGCCATAAGGTACCTTTTGCCGCGGAACGTCACAATATGTTCTAATGCAATACTAGTAACTGATCATATATAGGCCTTATGTCTTTGTGTTAAGGTTGACAATTGCTCGTTTATCAGTGTCGACTATACAGCAATAGTCATGTCATCATCGACTGTAGTCATTAAACGTGGCTGCATAGATCAAGGTACAGTCGACTATAAAGATATGTATACATTTTTTCACCTTAATCCTTTGTAATAAAGTGCAAAAGTGTATACATATCTTTGTAGTCGACTGTACAACAGTGTACTTGTTTGGCATAGCTGATTGCCAGCACTTATATAGGTAGGACTTGGTTCTTAATGCATTGATGATTAAACATGTGACATTATCTATGGGACCTTTTTGTCGATGGCGCTTACGCCGTTCTTCAAGATGCCGCAATACAAACGCAACGCGGTTCGACGTAAGCGCCGTCGACAGTAAGGTCCCTTTTGCTAGATAATGTTTGTTAGATATTTATTCCAAATTCGGGCAAAATAGCGCATGCCGGCAAAGTAACATAGATATTACTATTTGACATGAACGAGTATGTTATACCGGCTGTTATAATATAAATTATATGTTAACTGATGCGATAAAAAAAAATTCTCGTAGTTCTGAAGTCGTGCAAAGTTGTGAAGCACACGTGTCAGTTTTGATTGATAATAAGTTTATTTAAATTTCAAATGTCATATGTATTATGTAAGTATACTGACATTCAATTATGTTGGCAATGGTTCAGTGACAGACCTTCGGACACGTGTAATACTGCTATATATATATGTTTGCATGTATATACAGACTACGTAATACTGGATAGGTATTAATAATATGCACACCTGAGAGCATGTTCTATATTTATGTTGCATTAAAATGTCAATGGAACTAAGTGCATATAACTGCTATCTCTGACTTAAAATATGCTTTATAGATCAATCTGTACTATATAGGATAGGGATTTATAATGTTTCAATTAGATATGTGACATTAACTATGAAAAGGGACCTAATTTTCGATAGCTCTTATGTCGTTTTTCAAGATGGCGCGATACAAATGTAACGCGGTTAGACGTAAGTGCCATTGACCATATAGTCCCTTTTCATAGATAATGCCACATATGTTTACTAATAACCAGTGTTAGTTATAAGTTTAGGAATAGGTAAAATAACGGATTGTGTACACTCTGATTATTTATCTTGGTACGGAGCATTATTAACTTAGTGTAGAAATAACTCCCATGGGAACATCAGGTATAAATCGTTGTCACTGTCTAGTGTTTTAAGGCCTGATTACACATTGATTTAGTGCAAGTTCATACATTTGCCAATTATAATAACAAATTCGTTACTAGTAACAAATGTATGAACTCACACTAAACACAAATCTATGTGTAATCAGACTCAGGGGATTTGCAAACTATATACTGTTATAAAACAAGGATTTTCCTTAGTTTGACTATGCTTGTTTAAGATTCAAGCTACGAAAACTATGTACATTATTTATTCGATTTTAGTTATGGTAAAATGTATGCAATTTTGGTTATTACCACAGTTACAATTTAAACTCCATTGCTGTACCATAAACAAGAACCTACTACTACAAAAGGACCTGTAATTTAGTTCAAATTACGGGTATTTGGGTCGTTACAATCATGCTAGTAACACGCATTGGATCTACTCTGCAATACTATTTGTATTTATAAAAGCTTATGAACATTCGTGTCTCCGAGGCTTACAGGCCTTTTTGTTAATAGATCAAATTTTTCATTCTATGGCAACATCGGAAATGACAATTAAAATCATTTAAGATTGATGATGATATCTCAATGAAGCTTAAATAACCGTGAAAAATGTAAAATTAATGCTCGTACGACTATTATGATGAGTTTAAAGCTCAATTTTCCGTAACAGTAGTAGATCCTTGAATGGAGTTTGAATTAGCGTGAACCGTGTAAAATTTTAGAAATTGTTGGTTATCTATAGTAGTTAGGGTTCAGTTTGGCGTGGCAGGAATGTGAAACAAAGGTGATCGCAAGTAGGTCATCCCGCGGCCTTGTGCTGCGCAGTGACTGACATAGCCCTCCATCCGCGCCTGCGTGGGGTTATACTGCGGTTACGAGCCGGTATATATGAAGATAATAGGTTTTCATTGATAAATAATTTTGTAATTTTTTACCAATGAACCTGGCAATAGCTCCGTTTTCATAACATGGCATTACCACAGGTAAAACATATTGTTTTGTTGTTTTGGATTAATTAAATTAAAATTATATTTATTTAATCTTTGGTTGTTTTGTGCCTCAATTTTAAAGAGTGAAATGCAAGCGATGCGTGCAGTAAGATTTTGTAAAGTTCTATTAAATAGGTATATCTACTTATTATACCTACTTATGTTATAACAAATCCCCTTATCACGATTTTTTTACTTCTCATCGAGACTGGTAAGTTTAACATGCATGTCAATTTTGTCGCAATATAAAAAAAAAAACATTGTTTATCTTAGGCAATCTTAGACAAAACTGGCAAAGTTGCAACGTGCAAGTATCTAATACTAATAGATGTGAGGTTATGTAGGCGGTCCGATAAGCTATTGGGCGATACAGAACGCCTACGATCGCAAATGCAGTTGACGTAATGCAAGTCCTATTGCACCAACTGCATACACAACCGACCGTATGCGGACGTGATAAGGACTATTTTAACATAGCTTGTATTACTTGATGATGAGATTAAAACATTGCTAGTAATAATGGTTACATCTAAAAAAGGTTTATATGTGTCATTAGGAAAATGGACCTTATTGTCGATGGCACTTACGTCGAATCACGTTGCGTTTGTATTGTATCTTCTTGAACAACGACATAAGCGTCATCGACAATAAGGTACCCTTTTCATAGATAATGTCACATTAATATTGTCGCACTTGGCAGTAGTTACGTATTTGCGGCCTTTGGGGTTGAAACCCTGGAGCCGTGGGGTCCAAGTGCGTGCCGACTCTACTAAGAGATATCGGCGCGTCTTATAGAGATCTCTGGTGACCAGAGGGCCGGCCATTATTTCGCCCAACGGATTAGCATTGCCATCCAGCGCGGGAACGCGGCCAGCCTTGTGGGCACTCTACCTAATGACCAGGACCTAGGTCAATTTTTTTATTTATCGTTTAGTTTTTAGTTAGTATCACTATGTTTTTATCTTATATTTTTGCCTTAATTATAATAAATATTTATATTGTTAATGTTGATATTTTCGTGTTATATTTCTAAATTAGTTAATGAATATTAGGCCGCTTAGTCATTTGTACAACTGACTAATGATCGTGTAGCGTCTAAATAATTCGAATTACTAATAGACCTGTTTTCAAAATGACTTCTAAAATTAACGTTTTTCGTACTAAAGTCTCACAAATTTGGAATAAACATGTTTATGAACCTAACGTTGTTATGTCATGATTCGAAAGCGATCGTAAGATATATCCAAGAAAGTAGTATAAGTAAAAGTTAACTAGATAAACTGAATGTCTATAGCATTGCGTACTTAGACTATCTGTCAGGCTGATCTCTTAATTAGAAAGAACTTTGCAAATAGGAGATCAAACTTCGATAATTAAGATTCGTTTATCTTCGTTTCTGTCACTCGAGTAGCAAGTGATGGAAACGATAGATAGATATTTGATTTCTAGCCTAATGCCTATGTTTAGAACGTACGCAGTTGGAATAACACCTATTGGACTTTCGGGCTTTGTACAGTCACTGAAAATTATATTAATAAGTGCAAAAGGGTATACATATATAATCTTTATAATGCATATACAATTGATACTGTAAATTTAGAATTTATGAATCAATAAGTCACGAGTTTACGCGATGGAAGGCTCGGTCCGGCCCGTACTTTCCCTTTCAGAATATTGCAATCACAAAACGCAAATGGTACTTTGAAAGTCATGCTAGTGACGTGTCGTGTACGGGTTCTAAATTAAATGGAAGCACATGACAAATTCACTGTTTTTTCGGAAAAATCTTACTACACGTGTGTGGCATTTGAAAAGGCTTGTTTTCATGCAGATTTTAATAAGCGAGGGAACAATGACAGTTAGAGCATGCATATGATAAATGTGTATTTGCATAGTGCGCGTAATCTAGTTAAAAATCCCGTAGTAGGCGTTTGCGCAACACAATTCCAACATTCTAGAAGCACTGACACGATACACAAGCACTTCACTGCGCGTGTAGAGGCGACGCGCGCGGCGGGACCACTGCGCGCTCTGTTCCACTTTTCCTTCCGGCGAGTTGGCACCGCACCGGCGCGCCTTGCATAACGCGGGTTTCGCAAAGCGTTCGGTGCAGCAAGGCTCGAAATAAGCGCCAACGGGGCCGTTTGACGCAACGTGCCCACCTTCTGCTCCCTCCACGGCTGATTTCACGCGTATCACTTTCGCCGAGCTCGCTTTCATCCTTAGCGCATCCACGTTCCACTTGGTGGAGAGCGTGTGATCGCGCGATTATCGCGCTGAAGCACACGATGCACCGAACTGGGCCGGCCGCGCTCTGCTATGTTTACCTACGCTAGATTTTATAAAGCTTCTGTTTAATTAGAAACAATGTGGATTTGTTTGGCGCTTTACACGTGTTCCGCACGTGTTTACGGAGACGCGGTGGCGGAAACTTGTTGTATAAATTTGCATAGGAATTAACTAATCCCTAATAAACAATCGATATTGCGCGATTTCTTTTAATTTCTAAGCGCCCTTAAAGAGTCTTGTCGGTTTCAAACTCGATATTGTCGCCGCGGGCCTCCGTCTACAAATAGATGTTCCATTTTCTTGGCCAACTCACGCCTCAGACATATCAGTGAAAAGTTCCTCTCAGGTTCATCCCCGAAATCAAGTAGTCATCGGTAATTAATCTATTTAAAAATGCAGATTTATTTGAGGGTGCGCAAACTATTGAGAGGAATCTTTCATTAGAAACGCGACCTCGTGGCTGTCACCGTTGAGGTGAACTAGTAAATAATATTTTAACGTTTCGTTGCTTCGCGCTCGCTTCGAATACCCAAGGCCGAGTGACTCACGACTCACGAGCCCGTCTAACGCTACGAGTTAAACTGACTCAACCTCAACTCAACGTCACATGGACGAAACACCCTCAACGAATCGGGAGGAAAAACTGCAGGGATTCCTGATGACTCAAGAATGAGCACGTTTTAACCGCGACCGTTAGGACATAGGTTTTTCAAAGTACATATAGTCACGTCAATAGGAATGACAGGAAACTAAACGAATAACAATTTAACATACTATTATCGCTGCTCCTCAACATACAAGTTATAGAAAAAGTGGGAGAGCATTGCGTTAGCGAATCGACTGATCAAAAAAGTTAGGTATCGAATTGTTTGCGACTCAATGAGCATGTACACAAAACGATTTAAGTTGCCTATTGTTGGGCATGGCCTGTCAATCTTGGACGTAATCGAGCCCAACAAACACATAAATAACCGGACGGATTTGCCTGTTAACTGTTTGGCTCGGTCTCGAAATAAACTAACAATTAATTAGTACCGTAATGCACCGACCTAAAAACCTTAGGTGTTATTTGCTCGCTCGCAAGGTGTATTTTTGGACTCCTGGGCTCACACGTGAGGTGAGATCTACGCTGTCTTTGCAAGAAAACAACTCAAGGTTAGCTGTCACACGTATAAACTATCGCAATACTATTTAGTTTTAGCTAAACCTTTTACAAATTTAACTGTGCTGTTAGTAATACTGCGGTTTACTAGATAATGTACGCTCTAATGTGTTCGGTAGACGCAAGTTAGGTTTGCTAATATGCTAGTTCGATTATCGGTGGTAACGGCAATATCCCGAACGCTCCCGGCCGCTGGCAGGTCGCCCAAGGACGTGTATGCGACCTAGGACTTACGGTCAGGGTCAGGTCGAAGCCTAAACTAGGCTAGAATTTGCTGCAATGTTCTTGTAAAGCCCGCTTTCGAGTGGACGAGGGTTGTAGTGACGCTCTATGTTATGCGTCAGAAAATCTGCAGGCAATCAGATGTGTCTTTTAAATGTTCACCGAAGTTAGTTTTAGATTTTCTCGGCTATTAGGGACTGACAATAAATTATACTACGAATTATCGGGTACTTTCACTTTTGATCTAAGATGGAAATAAAAATGGAGAAGTGGCCATATTTATTTACCTTATATCGTTTTGCCCCAATACTTTACAGTACTCTTTGAATCTCTGAGAAAAGAGAGAATCTGGTCATTAGCGTATATTTCTATTATTTTATATACATACATATAATTTAGAAGAACATTTAATTTAGAAATAATGAAATGGACACATTGCTCCTATTAGGAAGAAAATTAATTATCGTAATTAGAGGCAATTTAATTTTAATTTACTTAATTTTAGTCAACATCAAAGTTAGAACTTCTAAGTTTCTATGCTATTAATAGACAGATAAAATCACATTAAGGGTAACTGTAACTTTCTTATCTCTGAAATAAAAAAAAATACTTTAGAAAAAGTTAAGCACCAACGAGTTCAGATGCGATTTTAAGAAAAAAATTATGTTTACATATACGGTTAACGGCCTATCCATAAACAACTCAAACTTTCAAATTTGCAAAAATGTTACAAAAAAGAAGGTAATCGCATCGCGTGTTCCGCCGAGTGGTGTCGTGAATTACAATGGCCAATCGCTACGTTACGACATTTAGAAAGTCAGCCACGGTCAATGGTCTTGTAGCGAAAGTTGGAGCGTGTGGAGCGGACTTTACGTATGGCGCAATCTTGTGCGAACAGCTGGCGGGGCATTTTTTTTAAATTGTCATGGGTTCAATAACTTCGATATTTAACTTGATGATACTTTTGATTATCACATGAATACGTATACAAACTTATTGTGGCTAACATTTTTTTTCTAGTCTGTATGATTTTGTTTTGTTGAAACTAATGTTATCTTAATTTGTACAAATGTTACGTAAAGCTTCCAGTCCTGCTAGCCCTAAAATTGTCGGGTTTTTATCATTTGTTTCAATACCTATCACGCTCTCACAAGTATAATGAGTGCGAAAGTGACGCATTACGCGATACACGATAAAAGTAACCATGCTATCCGGCTTGGACTAGGCAGCAAATTTTCGACTAAAATCGCAATACTCTGGGAGCTGTGAAGGTATTTGGAACTTAATTAAAGATAGATAACATAATACTGCAAACCTCGCCTTCAAGATTTGCGAATGCAACCGACGATTACATGCTTGATATAAGACCTCTTCACGTCTCATGTGACAAACAGTATCTCGCTCTATTTACAGTGTGGGAGAACTGGTCGAATAAGGAGCTAAACAGCTGATCAGTATCTTCCGTTTCCAATTGACATATTTACGACTTTCGATCACGTTGATAACGTCAAAAGTCAGGTCATGCTCGTTATGTGACTGGCTAGTCCGTCTAATGAATGATTTATGTTTCGTCAGCGATAGTATTATCGATATAATGAATCGATAGGAGAGAGACGGTTTTGCAAGAAAAGGAGGCAGTTATCTGCTAAAGGGTAGTTTGATGTAGACGAACGTATGTAGGTATGTTAGGTATGGATGGAGAAAAAGAACGAGGAAATATTTTCTTTATCTATCTTTTAGATGTCCACTGCTGGACATAGGCCTCCCCCATCAACTGCTACGGGCAGCCATCTTACTTTTTTTATACCACAAGGGTGGCAAACAAGCAAGCATCCCGTTTGATGGTAGGCGGTCACCGCAGCCTATGGACGGTTTACAATACTGAGGCATCATTCATCATTCTTACTCCAGCCGACTCCTAGCAATCATTTCCTACTTATAAATCTTATAACATTTTCTCAATGCTTTGTTAATTTATGGTCTTTTTTTACTGGCCTACTAATAAACAAAGACAAAATAAACTAACCTAAGTCTGTCCCTTGCGGAAGGGTGCCCATAAGGCTGGCTACATCCCCTCGCTGAATGGCTATGCCTATTCTTTGGCCGAGGAATGCGCCAGCCCTAGGGTCTCTGGTACATTGGAACAGTCTACCTCTAATATTTTTAAATAATTTGTGAGCGCTCGGACTCCACGGCCCAAGAGTCTCAACAGCAAATGCCGCAAATATTCTCAATAGATTTTAATACAGTATTGAGTAGGTTTGATATTACTGCGGAATAAAATTGAATAATGGACTAGTTAAAGGCCACGAGGGCCCCTTCAATCAAGCCCCATAAAAAATGAGCGGTCCATAGTCCGTGCGTCGGTCAGTAATTTATAGGTCATTCATAGATTAAGAGAAACATGGATCTGTTGTTCCAAAACTACCATTTAGGGATACCAACGGTCACGTAATTTATGCCATAGTGGCTACACTGGCTACAGATTTTTTTGCTACGAATCTATCTAATGTGGGGTAGATTAAGTTTTAGTTAGCTGTAAGTTGGATTTATATTCTAATCTGCATAGTTTTAAGCTGATATGTATGCAATGATGTGTAGGTAATTAGTACTTACTATAAAATATTGTAACAATTCTTTATGATATTTGGGAAGAACCTATCTACATATTCCTTTGTCTACTACGTCCGTTCACAATTTAATCGATACTTATAGGTTTCAATTGCATTTTATTCGTTTTACTAATTTATCTTCACCTAATTACGGGCTGTACGGTCAACGTCATTACACTTTTCATTTTATTATATTTATAGGCATTTAATTTCATTTTATTTACTCGCATTTCATTTAATTTCTACGTTACTTTATTACATTAGAAAAAATTGACAACATTTAATATTTTATTCCCGCAAACCTTAAACAACTTCTTATCACACTTAAGAGCAATTAATCGGATTACAGTCTATGAATTTTCACACAAAGCATTTTGTTTTTATGACTCTGATGTGCGTCCACAAAATTGAGTAGTGATCGTTACTAAAATATGTGGAAGTGAAAAAAAAAACCCATTAAAATAACAACCAACTAACTTCTATATTTAAATCGAAAGAAAAATAAAAACATTTAACTCGAAGTGGTGACGTATACCACGAAGGATAAGATAGAAAAATTTGACAGGTCTAAGCGGTACTCGGATAGCACAATCGGTAGTGCACTGGGCTAGTGATCCAGTGGTTGTGGGTTCGAGTCCCGCTTCGAGTAGAATTTTTCTAATTTTTTTCTATCTTTCTTTCGATTTAAATATCGAAGACAGACGTTTCTGCACAATTAAAAAAATAACCAACTAACTCTTAAACGCTAACCTAAAAATCACATTTACTCGACTTATCGGGTTTGACAGCACAGCCCACGATTTATTCCTTTCGCGTATTTGATACCTATTTATTCGAGATTGATACACGTCGTAACACAATTTATATCGAACCCGGACACCTAACAAGTAACAATAGAAATGTATTAACTGTCGGACCCGGGTGGCCTGTTATCAGTATGGGGCAATGTGGTGCGATTCATTCATTATGCTCCTAATTTATTTGATTAGATAGCAACGTTAGTTAGTCACATTTCAATGCAATGTGTGCGTATTTTAATATTCGAATCGTTTTATTTCATCAATGTATTGTGAGTCCCAAGCGGAGAAATAAAAGTTCGACCATTTCAGGAATCTTTCGGTTTAGCTCCAATTAAGACATAATTAGAGAATTAATCGTTCATCGATCGTTCCCCATCGATTTCGTTGGAGACCCAGGGGAGCCTTTGCGTAGCAGTGGGACACTCGAATATGCCAGTAAACTAAGTTATCCGAACCTAAATACATAATTGGTATAGGTACACTTCTTACGGGTAAGAAGCTTTTAGAGCAAATTCACAGAACAAAAAATAAAAACTAGGCTTTTGAAACGACGCGCGCACGATTATACATGGACAGCTAACATTTTAATAATAACTTTACTATGATTCTGATTGTTACAGTAGTGCACTCAACCGGAACGTTATTAACGCATTAAAATAAACTAACTGTCAACATCTAAAACAAAACCGACTCTTAGAATGTTCTAACACTGATAATCTCCAAATTCGGACACGAATTCGCATCGGCTCAATGAGATGCAATTGATAATTGTAACCGAACTAGCACCAGAGGTCCAAGATGCACCTGCGCATTGCATCCCCCCCTCACCAGCTCCCCCCCCGCAAGATGACCTTCGCCGCTGCATCCCTGGCCGCGTGCCAGCTGCAATATCTCACCTCGGCTCGAAATTGCGATTATTTAAAGAAATGGCACCGTTACGTGTGGTGGTAAGTGTAATGACAATAGCTCTTTAACGAATATAAAAAAAAAAGATTAATTGGTATAGTTACCAAAAGACGTATTTACATCAAGTTGCACAGAACGGACGGCAGAAAATTGGAATGACTGCAATAACTACATGACAAGCTTAATGTAATCACACTCACAAAATGTAATCACGCCTCTTATTGGCAATTATTCGTAAAAACGTCCAACTGACATATTTTATACAACAAACCCCGTTTTAGGTCTTTGCTCCACGGTCATTCACTGATTTTGTAAGACCAATTGAAAAATGGTTTCACAACTAACTGTTTTGCTTCTAAGCACTAGAAATCTAAAACCTAAGTCAATAAATTTGTAGCAATCGCGGCAAATTAAGACGGAACAATGAAACCAATTATCAGAGCATTGATTGTCGACATCTAGTCTCGGGGGGAGTGCGGGGCGAAGGTCGCGGGGTGCCTAGGGCGGATCTAGGTCTCGCGTCGTCATGGCAACCGAACCCTGGGCAAACCGACGCGGAGAAACTAAACATGAACGTCTACCATGGTTGACATTTTATCGTCTATCGCTGTATCCGTCACTTTTGCACTCACATACTCGTTAGAGCGTGACAGATATTGTGACAAGTGATAAAAACCCGACCATATTAGGCTAGCAGATTACCAAATCCCTATACAGCTGAGCACTACACGAGAAAACTGGTTATGGCGCGCGGAATGTGAGCGGTGAAAGTACGCGTCCGTTGCGAGAAAAAGTGTTTTCACGAGTTTCACCACGCAACAGGTGAGGTGACTAAAGCATAGCAGAGGGCGACGTGCGCGCAGAGCGAGGCGCGGCTAACGACTGCGCCTATACAGCTGCACCGAAATAACTGCTCGGTGCAGCCGGGCCGCTCGATGCAGCAAGCCCTCCCCCCTGCCCCCGCTGCAGGTCACGGTTGCAGGTCGCCATGGTTACGCGGGACCGGCGATCGATCCAGCTGTTGCAGCTGCCGACCTCGAGGCTTCCGAGTTCTGGATCTGCCTTGGACTTAGGGATCTTATAATTTAGTAGAGATTTTGTCTTCTGCAAGCTGTCTTTCACATTTAGCTGGAGAGTTTAGATACTCTATCAATAAAGCGTAAAGCAGTATCCACTACCTAAAAGTTCTTAGGGTGGTTTAGTCTTCCTCTAGCGTAAGCCTTAAAAGACCAAGATTTTAAGACAGAACCAAAATTTCTTGTCTTCTTTGATGAATCGCAATGATTTAGCAGAATATCTTAAGAAATGATTATGGCTATAGGTCTCACAGCGAATGAACTTTTGCTAAACTTAAATGTAATAAATATTCGTAAATCCTAGCATATTATAAGCCTACAGATTAAACACTAATGTCGACCCTGACATGCTTAGTTTTCCCTGGCGAACACTCGCCTCTGTACTGGTAGGCCGATAAGATAAACTAGTCTCAACAGTGTACATTTACAATGCAATATATTTTGATTCAGTAATGTAATATAGGTAAAATTGCTACAACAGATGCTGAGGCAAGCTCCTTTTTAACATCAGATATACAAATAGTTTTCACCTACATTAAAAATATCGTAGTTTTAAATCGTATGTTAAGTTCTCTCTCTGTTTTGTAGAATTTCATGTAACACTATTAAATAATAACCTTCTATGTCTAAAACGAAAGTATTCTCTATCATAATAGGCCTAAGCGTAAGATTATAATAGATAACATTTTAGTATACTTTATTTTCAAATAATGTACAAGGATTACAATTTTATAATAACTAGAACCTCTAGTCACCGGAGACCTATAAAAAGGTCTCCCATTGAATGCCATTTTGAATTTTAATTATGACAAACCAGAGTTGCATTTGGCCTAGCAAGCTTTGATCTCTAAGCTGCTAGAGGTTACTAAATATAAGTATTAAATCCAAAAAATGCCCTTAATGCATTGTAACAAAGATTCTGGGGGCATTTCCTCGTTGTATCGCAATGCTGATACGTTGTGTGAGGAAGCCGCCAGCTCTTTGGTCATCATTTAAACATAACAGTAGTACCAACTCCGACATTGAAAGACAGGGTATGTTTACCGCTAGTTTCTTCTTCATATCCTACTAGTATCAGCACTGCCTTAGACAAAATATTTTTGATATCCACTTAGTATGAATACAACTTTTTGCAGCAATCACGCTGTATTAACTACCATTCTATTTTTGTAGGATCTTGAATAAGTCAAATTAGGAAATATGTTTGACGACCGGTCTGGCCTAGTGGGTAGTGACCCTGCCTATGAAGCCGAAGGTCCTGGGTTCGATTCCCAGTCAGGGCATTTATTTGTGTGATGAGCACAGATATTTGTTCCTGAGTCATGGGTGTTTTCTATGTATTTAAGTATTTATATGTATCTATTTATTATATATATCGTCGTCTAGTACCTGCAGGTCACACACAAGCCTTATTGAGCTTACCGTAGGACTAGGTTGATTTGTGTAAGAATGTCCGAAATATTTATTTATTTATTATGTTTAAAAAAATCGTGGTCTTCATTAAGGCAAAGGAACGCATAAAGTAAATCTTTCATTTTGTTACATACATAAAAAAAGTAAAATATACGTAATGATATAATTTGTTCGGAGTAACAAAATAATATAACTCATACAACATACAGAACATTATTTACATTATGGTGCGGACAATGCGTGGAGTCTCGGGTTTAACTATGTACAGTGGTACAGTCAACCAATTTGATTTATAGGCCACTTCGTTCCTTGTCACAGTGAAAATCTATATGAAAGAAGCAAAAGATCTCTTATTAACGTCACTGTTACATGGTTCGAAGTGGCCTAGAAATCAAATTGGTTGACTATACATTGACAGATTATCGTTATCGCTGAGGATTCCAGGTTCTATCACTATTAGGTCGTTTTGAAGAAACAAAAGTACTTACACAAGTTGTTACAAGAAACCGCCTTTTTATGAAGTCTGTGTAGAGCGTAACGAACCAGCAAAAACTTCCAGTTTCATATTTTTGTACCTCATAACAAAAAATAAAAAAAAAATGCTATCATTTCACTAGCTGCACGTATCAGTTGCCACACCTATATATGAATGAGGAGACCTTATTGTCGATGGCACTTACGTCGAATCGCGTTGCGTTTGTATTGTACCGTCTTGAACAACGACATAAGCGCCATCGACAATAAGGTCCCTTTTCATAGATAATGTCACATATGTTTGCGTGTCCGCAAACGCAGGTTACAGTTTTCCGGTAATTTTGTCTGATTAACATTCCGAAGAGCTCGTGTGACGCTTGCATTAGGCTAAGCCAGTTTTCTATTACAAAAGCTTAATGTTAGATTAACTGTGTTAATAAGTAATATGATTATCGTTAAATTGTATGTATTTGAACGCAACGATGCAGAAAAAGGTTCATGTAAAACATGTTTACTTTTTCGCCAACAACCAACTGCTTACGAATAGTTCGACGGCGTATGCAGTTACTATACTTTGAGGTCTAATAAGTTCTCAAAACTGACAGTGTTTTTTAAAGTCGCAAAAACATAATTAAATCAGTAAAATGAGTGGAATCAAGCCATTTATTTAGAGCTCCATAGTCGAAGGCACGCTTATAATGCGTAAAATTCAGGAGCTTATGCGACATTTACAAACAGAAAAATGTGTCAATTTTTTTTAAATAATAATGTCAAAGAAAAATAAATCATCCCGATCTAGTACACTATACAATGAACAATTGGATCAAGCATATCATTAACGAGACAATACATTACAGCACCGTCCACGCCCTTGTCCGCTGCCTACATAGTCTAAATATCATCAAAGGGCCTGCCAGATACTGCTGGCATACTACTTGCATTACATTCCTAATCTATCACCCGTTCGACTCCTATAGTAACTTGACTATCAGACACGTATGGCTATGCTTAATCAAAGCTGAAATTACACTGGTTGATTTTAGGCGAACGTGTGAGCTATGAGAATAACCCTTGGCCGAGTGATGCCTGATCGACGCCAACATATCAAAATTTCGGTGAAAAAAAGGCGTAACTCAATGTAATTTTGTATGAAGTGGAACCTTTTTTTACTAAAGCTAAGATATTTAGACTTGAAGGCGCCGATCGGAGACATATTTATAACTGCTAATAATATGCACACGCAGATTTTTGGCTAGCTGGGAATACTAAAAACTGCACTGAGCTGAAAAGTCCGGGTTCAAATTTTGGATACATTTAGCCCTCAGCCCTCTGGTCTGCAACTAAGTTTTGACAAAAAGTTTTTTTTGCAAGGAGACAAATAATTTCTAAGAATTGCATTTGTACAATTAGAATCATATAGTTAGTTAGCAGCACGTCGCGTCTAGTTGTTACACCTCCTTACTGCTATACAAATAAAAACGTGTAGCGAAACATTTGGTTACTCTGGTTGCTGGCAACTATTTAACGCGGACTGTACAATTACTGACTTGTAAGATATTTTATGAAATATGTTTATTACGAGTTACCTCAATAGATCATAAAATTTAACTATTAAATTTAGAACAGTAAAAATGATCTAGTTGTCTTTGATATATTTTAAAGTCAAGAGCAATAACTTTAGGCATCGTTTCTACACCACAAACGTAGCAAAATTTCTTCTGTTACTTTTGAAAATAACTAGTTTATTAAATATGATTAAAAAGGAATAAGATTTTCCAAGCAAGCAATGTATTGTTAAAACTATGCAGGTTGCTGAGAGCAAACGTCAACTCGACTATTGTTGCTGATTCTGTTCATTGAAAATACTGTTTAAGGTAAGTTAACATAGTTTTTTCGAAATAATCAGAAATAATAATAAACTACACATTGATCCCTAAAGTTATTGGTCATATTACAGGAAAGAACCAGTTTAACCGTAAGTATATATACCAACCTATTTTTCCACCTGATTTGACAGAGCCCTGAGTGTAAGTTTTTAATGTAACGTTACGTCACGAACGCGTTTGCGTTTCCCATATAAGTAACATTATAACTTACGCGTTCCTAAACTTTTTTTACGTCAAAAGAAACTTACACTAGAGCCACTGAAAGTATTTAAAGATATGCGTAATGCATTTACTTTGCGAAATATCATTAGACGAATAATTTGATCGAAAAATACGTGCTAGGATTAGCAATAAGGTCCTTAAGATTTTGTATGGATAATGCAAACGTGTTAAACATTATTCAACGATATGACAGCAGCGAAGCATTTGCAAATACGTGTAGCGATTTTTAACATTCGCACATTTTTGTCCCGTGTCAATGACTGACACTTTGCGCAATAAATACTTGTGTCTTTTTTATGACAAACGGATTGCCTGATGGAAAGCAATTGGGCACGTCGCTCGTGGGCACCCGCAGTATCAGGAGAGTCACAAGCGCGTTGGCTGCCTTTAAGGGGGGTTGGAGCTCTGGGAACCTTACTCACCATCAGGAACACAACACTACATGTGTAATTATGGCTGTGGTCTTCTGTACGGAGTATGTGTACTTTGCCAGTTGAGCTTCTCTAGACTCAAGCGTGATAGTACTTCGCTGTGCCCTACCTCTCATTGTTGGACTAGCCGAGACAGACTACTCGTCTCAATTTAATTAATATAGTTAGAAAAAAACTTGTAGTCTCGTGGAGAGATACTGAAGCGACCTTCACGCTAGGTATACTGCTAAGAATAAGTTAGAAATTATAAATATAGGATAAATACTATCCTACAGGTACATCCGCAGAACTTAAAGCATCTTAATATCAAATTATATTTAAATCCGTTCAGTAGTTTCAGCATAAAGAGTATATAAGTCAGATAATACAAACAAAGGTAAGGTCAATGTGGGATGTGGGTAACACCGCCTCTCAGGAAAGACCGTCTACCAACCAATTTCCTACATTATCATCGGTATTTAGTGTCATATGACGGACTTCCCTTAAAAATAAAGTATGCCGGTCTTACCCACATTGACCTACTTAGTTTTGCATTTTTTAATTTAAGCTAGTCTAGTATTTATAAAGTTCTTGTAATACTTAGAAGTATATAATTATTTTAAAATAAAATCTCATCTTAAGCTAATCATAAAGATGCGTATGCTGTGATGCCGGCTGACTAGAATAATGGGTTATTCTACCCCATCTACTGCGGGTGGCGTAGGAGTAGGCGACAAAGGGAAAAATCCTACGGACGGGCAGCAGCGTCTGTCGAAACCCAGCAAGCCGTGGCAGCAAGATGATACAAGTTATATTTGTGGGAGGCATATGTCCAGCAGTGGACTGTATACGAATGAAATGTATGTATGTAATGTAAAGATGCGTACATAGAAAGTACCTAAGCAAAATTATCCAAAGGCGTATTAATGTACTGATTGCGAAGTGAAATGACATTCATAAGATGACGGGTCTCTACCTGTACAGCCCGAAGCTATGCCAACCGGGTTTGAAAGTGAAAATGTTGTCGCACCGAGCAAGCTCAAGTCCGCTTCGACTTAGCGTACTTACTACCTCATATTATAAATATAAAGGGTTTGATTATAGGGGCTTTAAATGGAAGGTTTGATTTTACTCCCCCAACATACTTTGTTCTGAAGATTTTAAAAACACTTAGTCTTAATTTTATTATTATCATAGAACTAATATATTTTATTAAATATTTTGATTTGCTTTGATTTTTAAGGACTACAACTATACATTTGTTTTTACATATACTTAAGAAAATAAGTGACAAAGACTTCCAGCGTAGGCAGCCGCGACTCCTGGACTTCAATGTTTTCAAGTATACACCTCATGTCAATTTGTCATACAAGATAAATTTAATTTTCAATTTACACGGTTGACAGTATTCTACTGTTTCTTTTCACTTTTAAGAAAAGTCAAAATGTCAAACAAGGTAATGTCGCCCTCGTACCATGAGACCAACCATTGCAATATTATCGCATTTTTTGATACACTGACTTCACGATTAAATTCTGATGTTTAATAAGTAAGTGTGTAGAATCGAGCCAAAGTCTAAGGCATATATTAACGGACTTCTAGTCGGTATTGTCGGTGACTTCTTATGAAGCGCGGGATCAAATCCTGGCTATGGCATTTATTAGTGTGTTTATCTACCGCTGCCTGGGCGTACAAAATCGTAATTATCGTCACGTTAATTGGCTGCATTATTTTCTTAAACCTCTCATATAGGCACATGATACATTGACAGATATCAAGTGGCAATTTGAATGCTTCATGCAATCTAGGTCGATCTAGGATCCAGCCCAGATCTAGGCCATCAGGTCACAGCCTAGTAAGATCAATACACATCGGGAATTTCCCAGAAATATTAGCAGAACTTTATAGGTCACTAGGTAGGTCAGAAAACAGTTATATACCTATCCTATGTATAATAAGAGGTGGAATATGTAACCTAAATAAGGTCGCCGTTACCTTATTTAGGTTACATATTGCACCTGGACAAGGACCCATGGACGTTTACTCTTATTATAAAGAATCCATACATAAATGTTACGTCAATAACTGTCAACTATACGATCTTTGACTTAAGAATGAAGTGTCCACCACTGGTATCTGTCAATCAGAATAACTTAAAATTTTGAGTGCCGCAGGCTCGAATAACTGCTGTAAACGTTAAGCAGATGAAAGATGAAAAACAGGAATAATTTAACTGTATACCGTCTCAGTAAATAATTTAACATCTTATCATTTTTAATCTTACACCTTACACCTCTTTCTCTTCCGCTTATATTACTTTTACAACGTCAAGTGTCCAAACCGCCTTTTAAATCTTTTGAGATACACATAATGATTGATGTATAAACAAATATGGTCATACCATGGCGTGGTGCAATTCATTTCTTGAGGTGAAAGCTTAGCCACATAAGTTTTTTTCTCAGTTTATCCAGCATACCCCTGAACGTTAGTCTAGTCATATTGGTTGTGGAGAATGTATTGGCAAGTGAACTTACATTCGCACAGGTCATGTTGATGGGCAGATCTCCACCACAAGACTTTGCTTTATGAAGCGTTTTGGAAACGGTTATCTACTTAATTTTTACGATCAAATTTTATTTCGGTTGAAAAGATGACAGCGTTAACTGCTCAATGCTACTAAACGCGGTCATTAATACTTTTTATTCCCCCAGGAAGGTAGCCCGGGGAAAATCCAAGACCATTCCATACTAGACTTAATTTGTACTACTGGAATAAATACTCCTACTGAGTTTACACTTCCAGCGAGATTGATTGAGGCGGTCTCAACCGAATCTGAGTATTTTTTACGCTTCCAACGAGATTCATTGTGGTGGTTTCGACCGAAAATCATGAATACTTAAATTCCACCAAGTCTAATGCATGAATACCAAAGTTCCGGAATCCCGAAATATCGGGATGTCGAACCAGTCTTGACAATATTCTAATACTGGAATTGAGAACAGCCCGATTTCGCATATTTTCTAGTTGCGGTCAGTATTAGAAGAATATGATAATCTTTATCACTGTGAATTTTCCGTATAATTATTCTGCAATAAAGAAAATTTTTCTCTATCCGAGCTTGGAATACGGTTAATTTAGTTATAGACAATTCCGGAAATCCGGTTTTCTCCATCTGACGAGTCTCTCTATATGAGCGGTAATTTATATTTTCGTCTACCGGTCTGGCCTAGTGGGTAGTGATCCGGCCTATATGAAGCCGATGGTCCTGTGTTCGATTCCCTGTCAGGGCATTTATTTGTGTGATGATCAGATGATCACAGATATTTGTTCCTGAGTCATGGGTGTTTTCTATGTATTTAAGTATGTATATGTATATGTATCAATCTATTATATATATAACGTCGTCTAGTACCTACAACACAAGCCTTACGGAGCTTACCGTAGGACTAGGTCGATTTGTGTCAGATTGTCCGGAAATATTTATTTATTTATATGAAAACTGCTAATTGTCGCGTCGGTACAAGTTGCTATTACTCCGTCTAGTTGAAGAGATCAGTCAGTCGATAAAATTCGCGATGTTATCGAAATGGAAAGTGCTGCGTAATTTTATTTGTGAATTAGTGACGGGATATACGCAATTAGGTGATTTTAATTTATTATAATTTAATATTCATTGAAGGAAAACAGTTACTTTTAGTTTCCTCAAGTTAATGCCGATTTGCCGATTCTTACGAAATTTGTAGCACTTAGACTTCAATAAATGGTTTAAGTAGCCAACGTCTATATTTATGCAACATGGCTTTACTTACGAATATGCGAAAGTATCGGTTTATAGTAAAGTAAAATAAACTTAGCAGTTTAATTGTGATTAATAATTCTTTGAATGTAGGTAGGCAGTAATGATTGATTCAATATTGCGGCGAATTGATAGACTCTCTTACAATATGCATAGTAATTTAATACCTAGATGTCAACGCCATTGTAAAATGCTTGCGCCAAACCGGTTTGGGGGAGGCCTATGTCCAGCAGTTGACGTCCTACGGCTGATAATGATGATGATAATATTTTTACGTGACCGTACAGAAAACTACTACTATCGGCTTCATCTCAAAACTCAAAGTCGCTCAACGAGCTACAGAGAGCTATGGTCGTAGTTTCTCTACGTGTTCGAATCAGAAATGAGGAGATCCGTAGGCGAACTAAAGTCACCAACATAGCCCACCGGGTTAGCAAGCTGAAGTGGCAATGGGCAGGCCACATTGCACGCAGAGAAGATGGCCGATGGGGTCGAAAAGTGCTGGAGTTGAGAACACGGACTAGCAAGCGCAGCCTACGACGTACCACAAGATAGACAGACGATCTCATTAAGGTCGCCGGAAGACGCTGAATGTAGGTCGCTTCCATGTGCAGGTCCAAGGGGGAGGCCCATGTTCCGCAGTGAACGTCTTATGGCTGTGATGATGATGATGTACAGACAACATAACGTGAATATACAAAACATACTGATCCTCATGCACCGTGTAAAAAAATAAAACAAGTTGGTACACAGATATTAACACTTTCACGATCAACACAAATCTTAACTAAACGTCGTATCTGTTCACTGAGTTGTACGGACATAAGCTGTTTTAAATGTGATTGTAGCGTGAGTGCGCGTGCGACCGTACGGCTGAGAGATCTTGGAAGACATTTGGATTTCAATTTCTCTTACATTACGAGAATGTAAATAGTTTAACTTGTTACATTCATAGAACTTCACTAGTCATTGTCTAGATTCGTGTGCGAAAATATTCTAAAGACTTAGTACAGGATGAATTCCGGCCAGCCTCTTTTGTTTCTCGTCCAACTTTTCAAACTAATGTCTAACTTTTACTCGAAATTTTATTTTAAATGTTGCCATGGAAGCCAATACAAATATTGACCTAAAAAGAAGAAAGTTTTCGAAACACAATTCCCGAGCACTTTCTGAAATTTGAAAATTAAAAATCGGTAAGTTGACCTTATCCGATGTTTTAAATCTGGTTTGCAAAAGAAGCTGACGACTACGAATACTAGGATCTAGGACTACTGGGAAACCTGGCAGCCGGAAAAAAGCGGCTCAGGGGGCTATATCTACATATGTGTCGCTTAACTTCAAACTCGGGTAAATCCATTCTGCTTTAAGGTTGATTATCTAAAAAAAATGTATAATAATCTGAATGCTTATCAACCTTAGAGCAAAATGGATTACCTGAGTTTGAAGTTAAGCGACACATATATGTCTGTGTATATATATGTCCACGACCATAAGGCAAATTAGACCTACGTGCACACGCATAAAGTTCAACTTTAGTTTTGACATTTTGATGTCGTGGTGTGTGAGCGTTAGCTTTTGCGTTTAACATGGCGCCGAAAAGGTTAAATATTTACAAACTTTATTGCATAATGATATACGAGCAAAATATTATGTGGCGGATTTAATGCCTAAAGGCAATTTCTACTAGACAACCAATATTGGGTAGAAAATTACTGTGTCAAAACTTATGTCAAATATATTATATAGAATGCCGGCATTGCTTATACAGACACTACTAGATAAATGCATTTAGTTAAGTTTATCACCTATACTAATTTATGCACCCATTTAGTACAGTCAAATGTAAACATATGAGAAACAAATGTACAGTCGCCATCGAATATCGGAGCTGGTGGTCATAAATATCGGAAGATGCACTTTATCGCCTTGAAATAGAGGCGTTGTTCGGATATTTCTGACAACCTCAACAACTCCTATAATTATATATGATTGCGACTGTACCTACACAAAAATATAATATAATTATACAAATATTTCTCGTGTTTCTCTTCTTCCCACGGTCGCTTTCCATCTTCTTCTCAAGAAAAAAACTGTTTTGGACTTTTCCAGGCGTGCATTTTGCTGTCATCTTCAGTACAATTTTCTATCCTTTTCTTCAGTAGGTTATACCGCTATCTTTTATCCTTGTCTTCGTTACGTGGACGAACTAAGGAACAACTGAGATACCACCAGCTGTGTTCACTCACAAAAAGAAACGAGAGAGCACAGCGTGGCACCCGGTCGTTCGATAGTCCCTTCTTCTTCTGTCTTATTCGTTTTACTCTTCCAGAAGAAAATTGTTAGTATGTTTTGATCCTTATAGCGGTCTACTTAAAGTTTACATTTCAAAGGTAAATAATTGGTCACATTGCAAACATTTCGAAAATCTAGGTGCTCTGTGATACCTACCCAAAATACTAAATCAAGTTTCATAGACAACGGCTCATATCACGAAGCGACTAATAATACTTACATGGCTAAAATGTTATTACCTATGTAAAGATATACAAAACACAACATTTGAGACACAGGTTAAAATTGGTATTTAAGTTAAGAGCTAATTATATCAACTCATGCCATCTGTACGTCTCGGCGTAAACTACATACCAACTACATCTACCAACAACGTGCGTTGCTTATGTTATAGCCGTCCCACGCCAAGAAATTGTTTAGTACGTTAGCGGTAGATGGCTCTGTTGTATAGCATAAGTGAAAAATCTTTAGGACATGTTTTAAGTCTGATTCGTGGTCTAGTAATTTAGTCGCGTAACTAATTTCTTCACAATACAAGTTTGTTTGATCCTTTAAAAACTCTTATTTTCATCAATATAAGGTTAAATAAAGTTAAGATTAGGTAACCTAATGAGTTGACAAAAAATCTGCTTTTTAATCTTTAGCCGCTCTGAGGTCTATAAAAAGTTACTTATTTCGTGCGTTTAATTCTGAACCCAATGTCGATACGACAAATTATTATCAGCAAGTTTTGATCTATAGGCGACTAAAGAATAAAATTAAATATAAAGTAGGTTTATTAATTAATTTATTTACACATAATTATCTAACGATATACACTCATATTGAATATATTTTTTTCTATAAGTAAATATTTAATTGTCGGTACAGTCAGCGTCAAACAGTAGCAACCGAAGGACCCAATTCTATCAGTAGAGATTATTATTTGTATACCAGTAAAAATGTGTTATTACGGTTTATTTGACCACTTTATCCACTCATATTCGTTTAAAATAGCTTCAAGCGATCTCAAACTCAGTAGGAGTATTTCAGTAAAGTACAAATCAAGTCTGGTGCAGAAAGCTCCTCGATTTTCCACCGGCTACCGTCCCATTTACAGAGTTCGCCTGTTCTAACATCTCGAACGGGAGCTTAAGTCACGTTAAAAAGGCCACTTTGATTGCTTCAACTTCAAACTATAATATAATACAAGTGAATACTGACGTCTCTGTTTTTTTTAAAATATTTTTTTTCATATAGGTAATACACACCGGATTTTTTAATTACAAAGAACAACAGTCACTGGAAATAATATCTTGCACTACGAAAGTTGCAGAAACATGTGACACATTCTTAATAACATTAGTTTATTTATGCGATCGAATCAGAAATATGTCATTATCTAGGAAAAGGGACCTTATTGTCGTTAGCACTTAAGTCGAATCGCGTTGCGTTTGTATCGTAACATCTTGAACAACGACATAAGCGCCATCGACAATAAGGTCCCTATTCATAGATAATGTCACAAATGAGCAGATACGCAAGTGCACCAAAGTCAAAACATTAGAATGGAGATGGTACGTATTAGATATTTTGAACATTTGAATGTTTACCGAGGACCAATGTCGTTCACATATCTGCATCTCTACCGAGCGGATAGCGCGATAGAGAGGCATACACGAGTATTATAGTCAATGTTGCAAAATTAACGAAACAAGACAGCGCTATGGAAACATACATTTCACCCGCATGCAGTCCACTGCTGGACATAGGTCTCCCACAAATATGACCTGTATCATCTTGGGGGTAGTTGTCACAGTCGCCACGCTTGGCCACCGGGTTGGCGACCGCAGTAGCTGTAGATTGGGTTTCGACACGAGATGGGGTGGTGCTATTCTAGTCAGCCGGCATCACACGGCAAACAGCGACTATGGCAACGCAAAGCGCTATATTTTTCCCCACCGTAGCAGCATTCGAAATTGGCATGAGTGTAACATCCGCCTAAAATATTTTTTCTGGTGTATTTCTGATCGTTTTGAGCTTGGAAGTAATGACATCTTAGGTAAACTACTTAAGCCACAAACGTCCACTACTGGACATGGGCCTGTCCCACAGACAGCGATAAGCATAATGCCATAATCCCACGCTTGACAGGCGAGTTGGCGGTTGTAGTAAGTTGTATGTTGACTCCGGTGGTGCCAGGTACATTAGGCAACATGTTCGATATAACTTAAGACAATGCAAATTAAAAGACTTTTCTACATATTCATCAAATAAGAAATAGATAGATTTTGGAGACTCAGTATGTTTCACAAAAAGTGTTGATAAGCGTTTACTAAAAGCGGTATACGTTAAAAAAGAGATAATTTAAAAAATCAATTAATAATTATACGTACATAGATTGGTATTCAAAATTTTTAACTATTAAAATTTAATTTGCCATTTTGTGGCACTTTTTTTGTATTCTGTTTTATTCTTATGTAATATGTCTGTGTTTGTGTATACGAATAAAAACAAAAACTAAACTTTAAACTAAAATAAAGATTTTTTTAAAGCCTATGCTATACAGCGTGCCTCAGATTATGAAACTTCAAATTCAAAGCTCGATTCTACACACTTTGTTTTGTGATTTAAAACTATTAGGACAACTAGTAGACCACAAAGTTTCATCTTGAAGTTTTGTGTATCAAAACTAGCGTCATTAATTTATCGCAATGGTAGTGATGTGGTTTGAGGGCGACAATACTTTGTTTGACATTTGACGTTTCTTAAAAGTGAAAAGATAAAGAAGCATACTGTCATTTTCGTGTTGTACCTACTGTAGTATACATTGAAAATAATATTAAACTTATTTTTTATTATGCAGAAACGTCTGCTAGCTTTGACTCGGAGCGGGACTCGAACCCACAACCACTGGATCACTAGGCCAGTGCACTTCCAATTGTGATATTCGAATTAAACACAATTGGAAGTGCACTGGGCTAGTGATCCAGTGGTTGTGGGTTCGAGTCCCGCTCCGACTCAAATTTTTCTATTCTTCTTTCGATTTAAATATCGAATATTAAACTTATACGATAATAATAAAATGAAGAACGAGTGAGTTTTTTTTGTACCACAAAATATGCACAGTTTGGGAAGTTATATAAAACATTCCGTTTAAAGCTATAGTCGAAGACCCTTTTATACATTACGCAAAATTCGCGGTCAAACTACGAACAGCATATTCATTATTTTTCCTATGAGATAAATTAAATGTAATAAATATAATCTATTAGATACCCGAAGTGAAGTGTGTACTAAATTATTTCGTGTAAATAATGTTCCGTTTAAAACCCTTTTTATGGCAAAACAGCGTAGACATCCGCACATGTATGTACATGAGTGAGGGTTGTAAACACCCTTTGTAACAAGCCCCCAACAAATTGTTTTATGTACAATTCAACAACACAACCTGCTATTGCTCGACTGTCGACTTTATGCCGTGGAGATAAGGTTCAAGAATGATCAGTGAAACTGTACCGAATATGGTACTAATTGTTCAATATTCTGCCTGTTGTTAGACTTTATCTCGTTGGGATAAGGGTGATTATAACTGTTGGGCCTATCCAGTTATATGTCAGGGGTCAGGGATCAGTAAGTGAGAAACAGGGGTGTGATCTAAGGGTGAGTTTGTAACAACGCTTTTTTTTGTTTTTTTATTTGAACCTGGGTCTATAATAAAAAGTTAGTTACCTAATTATTTTGTCCGTTTTATCAGCATCTGGGATATAAGAAAAAAAATCGTTCTATGCGTCTATTTTTCAGTAATTAATTAAACTTGCCATTTTGAATTCTGTCATGATTTACAAATTTGCTTAATTTACTTAGCGATCTTAACATTTAAAAAATATATTTATTAGAAATTTTCTTGCCTTTATTTAATTTTTAATTTATTTTATGATAAAAGAGGTAAACGGGCAGACGTATTGCCTGATGGTAAGCAATTACCGTCGCCCATGGGTACCCGCAACACCACTGACCACAGTCACAAGCACGTTGACGGCCTTTAAGATAAGAGTACACTCGGTCGACGCAACATGTCTTTTTCTTCCATACTA
Organism: Grapholita molesta; assembly: GCA_022674325.2. Lineage (NCBI taxonomy): Eukaryota > Metazoa > Arthropoda > Insecta > Lepidoptera > Tortricidae > Grapholita > Grapholita molesta. The sequence goes on from CP053138.2 coordinate 5,294,281, forward strand.
CTCTATCGCCCGTCATCATTCACACAATCCATCCATCTTTTCTTCGGTTTACTTTCATTCGTAATACCTTTCTTGTCACATGACTTTCATCCCTTCGCATCACGTGCCCGTACCTCGCTAGGCGATATACGCTTACTTTTCCTACATATAAGTATATAGGTACGCATACTTATCGAAGTGTAAACGAGTGATTCAATGTTTGTTTTATATTATTGCTCCTATTATAATATTCGCCTAGTACTGTCTATACCTATCTTTTTCATACTATTAATTCTGAATGGGATAGTAAGGAAAATAGGCAGTTTTTATACTCCCTTAAGATCTAGAGCTAACATCGTAATACCGTTTCTAATTTTCCCTCATTCCTGACCTAAGCAGGTCACAGATGTAGTAAAATATTGGGATGGACTTACCGATTGTATTAACATTCTTCTGTCTATTAGTGTGTCCTTTCCATGTTGACATCTGAAACAAGTAGGGAAGAGTAAATTATAGCATTTCTTACATGGCGGGAGGTAAAAAGGCGCCAGGTCTGGCCTATTGGGCAGTGACGCTGCCTATGAAGCCAGCTATGGGTTAAAATCCTTACGGGTATTTATTTGAGTGGAGAGCACAGACATTTGTTCCTGAGTCATGTGTTTTTTCTATTGTATTTAAGTACTTGTATATTATTCGTTGTTTGATGACAGGTCTGGCCTAGTGGGTCACTATCCACAGCCTATGTATCTGATGGTTCTGGGTCCAAATCCCAGTAACGGCATTTATTTGTGTGATGAACACAGATATTTGTTCGTAAATCATGGGTGTTTTCTATTGTATTTAAGTACTTGTATATTATATATATCATCGGATGAGTACCCATGCAGATCACAGCCGTCTTGAGCTTACCGTGGGGCTCAGTTAATTTGTGTAAGGATGTCCTGTAATATTTACATATTAAAAATACCTAAAAATCATACTTTTAATGTTCGCGTTCAGGTGTAAATATTAAAATGAAACCACCTCAATTACAAGATCATGAGCCTATTGCATAACAACTTGTAACTTTATTAGCAAAAGTCCCTTTCCAATTATTTTTATGAGAAAGAGAATTCCGCTAATATTATAAGTTGAAAAATGTCATGCAATGGGCCCCAGATGATAAATATAAATCAACTAGTGGTAAGTATAGTCATTACACAAAGGCTCTTTGTAGTAGTGTATACTTATATAGTGTACTGAGAGCGCGACCTCTTTTTCACATTTAGTACAGACTCCTGTACCCTTACCATGAGTTGTGACATTAAGGTTTTCGATAACGAGTATCGAGTTTACTATCTATGCATCTCGCTTGTACTATTTAAGTGCGAACAAGATGCACAGATAGTAAACTCGATACTCGTTATCGAAAACCTCAAAGTCACAACTCATGGTAAGGGTACTGTAAATCAATGACTGTAATTGAGTTTCAGGGTTTAACATGAACTTTTATATCATTCACTTGTAACTACAAGTAAATTTTAAGTTGTGTGGGGCAACATCGGGCACATTTTCGCAATTTCTTGTCAGGATCAACTATGGAGTCACACTCCCATACTGAATGAATGGGGACAGAATTCATACACTTGTGACATTGCCAGGCCGTTTTTATGGGGACAATGAACGTGATATAGTGGCCTTAAATATGATTAAAAACAAAACATTTATTCTGGAAGTAGCTGACTTCAAAGGCACATTTAAATGAGGCATAAATATAGAACAAAATACATTACTAACTTCTATAGATACAAATAGAACAAAATCGTTATGTAACAATAATAATTCATCAGCTTTTTTCAGATATCTCAACAATCAAAATTTGGACATTAAAACACTTCTATTTTGAACCTAATACAGTTAAAAATAAAGTCTACATTTCCGCAAATGTATGTTCTCAATGGACGGTGGAGATAATAGCTCGTTGTTAGTGGACATCCTTGAGGTCTGTAGTGCGGAAAACAAGTGTGTGGTTCCAATTGCTCGAATGGCTAATACTCAAACCAACTAGTAAACTGAGTGCCATGTATTGTCATAGGTCAACATACATTGGATTGCATGGGAACTAAATTTGCCCACATTCACGTAGTCTGAGAATATGCAAGTGCTTGTCATTCGTGGAGTTTACAGCAACGGTCTAGCAGGTAGCCAGGAAAATTATGTTGCATGACAATCATTTATTGCCGCTTGGAAAAGCAATATAATCTTTATAACTATAGAGAAAAACGCGTTTTATCCATTAATTTGGAATTGAGTAATTTATTGCAAGATGTATGTTACGGTTATACCGAGATTTAGATTCGCACCTTTTTTGTGGACATTACGAAAGTTATCAGTATTATTATCCAGCCAAACTTGCCCGGTACCGCGAACATCGATGAGATGCACAGATAGTAAACCCGATAATCGTTACTGAAAACCTCAATATCACAACTCATGGTAAGAGTACAGCCCTCTAGTCACCCGAAGCCTCTATCAGTTTTAAATTAATGACATCAAATTGAATAATAATTATATTTTTTATTATTGTATTTTTCTTAGTGTAGCTTTACTATAACTAGTTACATATTTTCCTTACGTTTTACATTAATATTTCTCTGCTGTCAATTTCTGCTTTGTATATTTAGATTTAGACACGACTACTCAAACTACGGTATAGAAACTAGAAAGAATCAATAATTACTAATAATAGGTCCACACATACGCGTATCTTGACAGTTGACGTACGCCACGTTTCTCTACAATAATATAAAACGAAGACGCTAACGACAAGCGGCGTTATTGCTAACTCGTGGTAGAGAATATAAACAAAAGATAAAGTATTGTTTGAAACAATATAACTTAATAACTAGGAACGAATGGAATTATTATACTAAAATTTTGATTTGCGTTGGTACTAAATTCACTCATATAAAGTGAATTAAATAGAAAACGTGACAAAGCACAGTAACACTACTATTTATAGGTACTAACTTAACCTAACAATAGAAGCAGCAGACGTAAGATATGTTTACACTTTGCGCCTTACTCCTTGGTAATACGGTCCAAAATGTAGTCAAACATTTGACGTCAACTTATCGGTATATTAAAGAACGTTTATATAACAAGAAATAACTCTGAACATGCTAAAAGCAAAGAAGCTTCATCAATGAGATTTCCAAATGAAACAAGTATTGAAGTTCCCGGGGCTAAAATCGGGCTAAAAATAACCTGAGGCCCCTAGGTTTTGCGTCATCTACCCACGCCTGGAAGTGGGAGGTTCCGCGCATGCGCTAGCTTCCGCCTACGCGAAATGTCAAAGGGCATCCAGGGCCCGGGATCTAGATCCTGCCGGGCAGCCACGGATTGGTTTTAGATCTGGGTCGTGCCTGACCTATTAAATTGTATGCATCGACGCAAAGGTTATAGGTGAGGCGTGGCGCGATTTTAAATAATCGTTCCATTTTTATACTCGTACAATGTTCAGGGAAACGGGTTAGGTAACACTGACATAAAGAAATGGACTACACGCGAACAAATTATGTAGAAAAATATGGCACTAAATGACATTTCTATCACGTTCCAGTTTATGCTGATTTAGAATTTTCTTTTAGATAATATTATCAAACAAAAAAGAGCTCAGTGTTCTAATTATTAAGCATCAAACTATCTATTGATAAAGTAATAACTTTTAGTCAATTGTGATTGTAAATCTACGTTTATTATACCTACATCGATGTTAGGTAATTAAATATTGTCTGAAACCTTTAAAGTATTTTCATTACATAATGCTAGAAGTAACAAATAAAATCGGTTTTTATGTTTATATGAAAATAAGTTGTTACCCGGATAACAGGTTCCTATTATAGCCGCTTAGTTTTTATCCTTCATAAGTATTAATTATCTTTTATCCCTGGTTAAATTAACTAATTGATTACGTCAGATTTATTTTCATTGCATGCTTGATTATCCCTTCTTGATTTTGAAATACAACTTTTCGTTTCTACAGCTCGGCACAGAACAAAAGCCGGGGTGAGTCACAGAGAAAACTCACCCCAACAGCGACTCTTCTTAACTAAATGAATACAAAGCGTCGAGTTAGGCGGGGGTTATGACGTCACTGCAAAATGTGAGTAAGGATTCCTAGTATATTTTTCCTAGCATTGAATACACATTACAAAGATGGTCCGTTGGCCGGAGTTTTACATGAATCTAAACCAATGCTGAATCGATTTGTTATGAAATTCGCTGCGACATGCGCTTTGAACTGCTGTAATTTGAGTAAGATCGGGAATAAATTCGAACATTATCTACACATGTCCCTATCGTTTATTGTATTTGTGCGATAGAGAGGCAGACAACAAACTTGGATTTTCGATGGCTACTGTTGGCGCTTTGGCTTGGCGGTAGACTAGAAAGATGTGCTTTAGGCGCTCTCTAGCGGCGGAAGCCTACAGTCCCAAAAATACCTACTTCCAAATCATCGCTATCTTTTATTATTCCTCATTCTTTATTTACAGTTTTATTTATAAATATGAGTGACACAAGGAGCTCTAAAGATTTCAGAAAAGCATGGAAACGGATAAATCACGTTTTACAGTCAGCAGCAGAAGTGGCTAAGTGTTTGAGGTGATCAAAATGAGGTCAACACATCTCTATTGTCTAGAGAATAAGAGCGCGTGTAGGTCATTTTGAACACTTCAAATGCTTAGCCACTTTTGCTGCTCACTGTACAAGTTGAATATTGCGCGACTGGTTTTGCTTCGTAGCATAATCATGAACCGTTCCTGCTGACTGACGTGGAGTTTCACGATATATAATTGTGTTTGAAATACAGAAAAGTTGTAGATTACCGCTGATTTTACGCAAACATATCAAACATTGAAGTCCACCTAAAACTACGCCAGGTAATAGTGAAGTTTCTAGTTTATAGGTCAACTGGTGAGGCCACTCGGATAACAGGTCAAACTCGGGGTATAAACTAATTCCACGAGGCTGACCCACTTCGGACATCAACTGATTGTTCCGGACAATATTAATGCTGGTTCCGTGACACGGGCCTGGAATACTCCATTTTCTTTATTCGATTATTGCCCTAAAGTTTCCTAAAACTTGTTACCTTCAGTCTTGCATCTTTTAGTATTTCATACTTGAAACTGATTCATGAGCACTTATGGAATCACACAAGTCAGGGAAGATTAAGTAAATACTCACAGTACACCTAAATAGGTATATTTATATACAGTGTGTAAATCTTATACGGGCGAATCGCTTAACGGAGGGTAGAATAGAACATAAGAAATGTATTTATATAACTTTTGCTTAGAAATACAATAAAAAAATTATCCATATAAAAAAATTCAGCATACAATGTAATGCAAGACACTCGAGTTAAACACTCGTTGACAGTTAGTTTCAAAAGCTTATATCGCGTAATGTTCGCAGTACATTACTGCTCAGAAATTTCCCAAAAAATAATTACATATGTATAATAGGTATAATTAAAGAAAAACCTTTTGGTTAATGATTATACTGGCAAATCCTATGTCTGGTTTAATTCTTCGCCCGTATTAGACTTACACACAGTATATGTAATTGCAATGAGAGTAACAGCCCTACCCTGACTTAGCCTTGCCCGTTTAGCAACTTTTGCTGTTGTCTGTACAGTCAGCAGCAGAAGTTGCTAAGCACGCGAGATGTTCAAAATAAGTTTAACGCGACTTTATTTTTAAGAAAATAAAAGCGTGTCAAGATCATTCTGAACACTTGCCCGCTTAGCAACTTCTGCTGCCGACTGTACAGACAGACAATTGCTAACAATTAAAACTCGGCCCTGAGACATGTGATACTGATTGGACTTGCGGTCTCAGTGGTAATAAAGGGACTGGTACATACATAGTGATCTAGTTTCATCATGATAAAAAAAAGCTAGCAAGTGTTAGTCGGACTCACGCAAGATGGGTTTCGTTCCGTTCCCCGTTACAACTTTAGACAAATAATCACTATAGGTCGGCAAAAAACGACAAAAAAATTAAACACGTTTGTATATGTTAGTGTTGTTATAGAGCAACGGACACACATTATTAATGATAACATGTCTAGCTATCACGGTTTGGTTTGGTCCATGGCGTCTAATTCCCCGAATGTCTAGAGTCGTCTTGTCCATTCAATGAACGTCTAGTGTCCACAAGTCTCATTCCCCGAATGTCTAGTCGTCATATGTCCATTTCCTTAATGTCTAGTGTCCATGGCGTCTAATTCCCCGAATGTCCAGTCGTCATACGTCCATTCCCTGAACGTCTAGTGTCCACAAACCTAATGCCCCGAATGTCTAGTCAGGCAGACAGACATTGGAGTATTAGTAGGTACAATCCGCTATTTTATATCACTCGTTGCCATGGTTACGGATCCCTGGGTCATTCTTAACACAGTTTTATGGCATCTTCATACACTAACCAATCATTTCTGTGGTAACTATTTGTCCCTTCTACTGGGGCACCTACTAAGCGCGTCGGCAGAACGCGACAAATTTCTCCTAAGTAGCTGTTTTCGCTTGGCTGATGGGACAGAGTAACAACAGGTATACAAATATTTTCTATATTTTGCAACAGTTTAGAAACATTCATACTTATCAATTACGGACAGGTCGATTCACAAAAGTTGGCGTGAGTTTTGTACTCAACTGTCAAGATTTACCTAGTAACGCCCACCATACTAAAATATTTAATAGTTAAAACCAATCAACCAATCCACAGTGAATAGGGTTGAAATGTGTACGAAAACTAATGAAACAAAGGAAACTCTGCTCTATTTCCTTTTATAAACGATTTAAACTCCATTGAAAGGGAGTGTGCATTGTAATGTACACCGGGTCTTACGAGGATATAGACATACGGAGCTAACTCCGTGAATCGGTACATATTTTTGTAACTTTGGCAGTGAACGAATTTTTACACTTGACTGTACTAAACTTTAAGATTTGTCATCAATATGATCGTCATTTGTCACCAAGTTCCGACAACCGAAGTCACTAAAACGGTTGACGTATTGATTGACGTTAGCAAAACATTTACAATATTAGTTCTGATAATCCGAGCTACAGGCCTAAGAAATAACGTCATGCAACTATTTGAATGCGAAAACCGTCTAATTGTGTAATGTGACGGAATAAAGAATTTCACACCGTACACTCCGCAGTAAACGAGTAATTACAGAATTTTCAAAATCGTAAAGTGTAAAGTCGTAAAAGTGCGGAATTCAAGACATTGTCGTATTCATAGCCCAGACTGTCCGATACCTAATACTGTGTGTAAGTCTAATACGGGCGAAGAATTAAACCAGACATAGGATTGACCAGTATAATCATTAACCAAAAGGTTTTTCTTTGATTATACCTATTATACACATGTAATTAATTTTTGTAAAATTTCTGAGCAGTAATGTACTGCGAACATTACGCGATATAAGCTTTTGAAACTAACTGTCAACGAGTGTTTAACTCGAGTGTCTTGCATTACATTGCGGGCCGAATTTTTTTATATGGATAAAATTTTTATTGCACTTTTAAGTAAAAGTTATCTAAATATATTTCTTATAGGTAGAATAGGACTATTCTACCCTCCGTTAAGAGATTTGCCCGTATAAGACTTCCACACTGTATATAAGATTTGATTGCATAAAGCCGTGGTGGCGTTCAGGCTTTAGTTTGGTCTTCTGACGATGTCAACGACTGGTTGTTAATGCTCAGAGTATTTTTTTAGATTATATTACATGACAGTAGGGTCCGGGATTCCTAGTGTAGTTCACCGGGGAAACGCAGTGAGAGTCTTGGGTACTTTTGCTTCTGGAATGACGCGGGGTTAGTTATTTGTTTCTTTTTATTAATTATTTACCCTCCACTTATGTACCTACTTCTTCTATATATTAAAAAAAAACATCAGGAAACGCACTAGTGACGCCATAAACATTTGTCACGCCATAAACGCAGCCAGTTCGACAATTTGAGTTTAACAAGAAAACTCAAATTAAGGTCAAAGATGGCGCTGCAGTATCTAATTTCGAAGAGGAATAGCTTGAATTTTATTGTATTATTTGGACGTATAGATGGATCCATGATCAAACCTTTTTTCATTGGAATAAATTACTTAAGGTTTGGTTAGATAATTATGGACAAAATTTTATGGATTGTTTCTTAATCTACGTCCATTTTTAAATACGTGTATTATAAATGGACGTAGTTTAAAAAAAAAAACATTTATTGACAAGTTAACACAATATGGCTCTTACAAGGACTATCCCACCATGTGTCTCTTAAGTCTATATTAGGTATACTTAAATTCTTTGTTTACCCATATCTGTTACTTTAAAAATTCTGGTTTGAGATGCGGCCAAAACATAACATAACTTAAGTATCTTTGAATCGTTAATAAATAAGCAGTTTACTCGTTAACTTAACTCCGCAAAAATATCGTATTTTAATTACAAGTTTTCCAACAATGTGACGATAGTGCGTTACGACGTTGTGTCGTTATTGGCACTGAACAGTCGCTTTTCTTATTTACCATCAACCTTGACGCCATTTTTATTTTCTTTCTATTTGTTATTACTACAAATGGGAACAGAAAAAAACACGCAGGGTGAATCACTAAAAGAGGAAAACGTGATGTGATGACTCAACCCGACTCTCCTAACCGAAACGAATACCAAACCTTTATCCTGGCTCATGACGTCACTGAATGTTGCGAATAGGTTACTAAGTATATTTTCTGTTAGGGCTCATAGTCTCCTTGTACTTTGCGATGTTGGCAAATAGGTTGAAATGTATCCAACGTTTTTACGAAGACAATATATTTTTTTCCAAAAACATTAGCAAGGCCAGATTTCAGACAATGTAGATTAAAGGCAAAACGTATTCGACATTCATTATACACAGATCACGAGCTATATATGTATACGCTCCGTTTTTCACAATGTGCACCGCGGATGTCACGTACTTTATACGGGAGTTTCCACATTCAGACCAAACGCAGTCGCTATATAACTACAAACTCAACTGCACAGGAAAAATTACCTTATCCAAAAAAGCGCTTAAGCCCTTATTCCTGCGCCTTCCATACTAAACTACAAAAAGATCATCGTAAACGCCGAACGCAATAACGTCCAAATTCCGATGCTCACTATTTATCGTCCATCATCACGCGTCATGTGTTCACCAACACAAGTGAACTGAAATAGTAACAAAAGAACACAAGACGATGCAAAACTCGACGCTGTTACGCCCTTTTGATTTGTGGCAGTAACACGTGTATTGAGACACGTGCATGTGTGAGTGCATGCAGCGGTGTGCATGCACATGCGCGTTGGGCACGGCCACGGCCGCAAAGACCTTGGGCTGGGTAGCAACAGCCATGCCAGCTTTTTTATTTTCGTTTTAGTTGCGCGTTTGCAGTTTAACAGAACGTTTTATGGAGTTGTAATGGCTCCAACAGAGGGCATGATATGTGCCAATTTGCCAAAGGCGAACACATACTATTAATATAGATAATACTTATGAGCAATTCGCCTCCGTATTTTCACTGTTTCTTAGTCGAATCAAATTAGGAAATAAATTAAGAACAGTGATAGATTACAAGCGAGTTTTTTTATTTATTTAAATATAAATATATTTTAGTACGCTAAATAAAATAGCTTCTTTAATAAATAAGTATGACATCAGAATCTTCAGTTGTTATGGAGTCTTTTACCTTTAAGATTTTTTAGAACTCTAAGATTTCTTATTTATAAAGCCTAGTCGATGTTGACTTTAGTTAATTTATCTACCATAAATTAATTTATCTATTCTAGAGGCACTAGAATATAAATTTGACAAAACTTAGTAAAAACTGAATTTGAATGATATGCACACACTTTAAAATAACCTCGATGTCTGATTGTCATTTTCGTATCGATAATATCTGACGTGTTTCGTATCGATAAAATATGCGGGGTTATATAAAGCGACCGAATTCGCCGTACGCCGATAGCCCGCAATGTAATGAACATTGTATACAAGTTCTTGCCTGGTCTAAATGAGGCTTTACGCAAATCGTCACTACTTTGAAAAATCCTATAAAAACATTTTTTTTAAAGGTTTTTATACATATGGACACGAAATACTAACACATTGGGCTATTTAATTGCATATGTGATTAGTAATTGCAGTCGCAAAACGTCCACTGTTGGACATAGGCCTCCCCAAAAAGTTATTTGTATCATCTTTGGATTTGCTATCGTCGCCACGCTTGGCAGGCGGGTTGGCGACCGCAGTAACTGTAGCGCACAATAAATGTGATTAAACTGTCATTTTAAAATAAATATAATGATCGATCCACCGTAAAAAACATGCACATTCGAACACCTAAATACAAGTCGGTTTATTTTGGGATGCCGAAAATAAATGAGACTCCACTACATTTATAATTTATAACCGGATCCTTTTATGGCGGCTGCATTTTATTACCAAATCGCCAAAGTGCAAGCTGCATCATTAACTTTCAGGATGCACCTTTTCGGAGTTGAAGGTAGGAACCATCGCATCCAAAGTACTAAATCCAATGTTAATTAAAATATAATGAATACACGATATAGGTTTAAATAAACCATCTTGGAGGGAAGGATAGAAAGCAAGAGAGGGAGAGGAAAGCCCAGACGCAGCTACATGAATCAAGTGAAGGATAATGTTGGGGTCGTTTCGTATCAAAAAGTCAAGGAGCTGGCGCAAGATAGGAAAAGCTGGAAGATACTCCACCGACAAGAGTCTAACTCTTAAGTTTATGATGATGATGATGAATGAATACACGATATAGGTTTACAGAATTGCAATAGTGTGCTCGAATAAGCGATGCGTGGCAATGACATTGTATGTCTCTTTCAATCGAGGGGTATTGGAAAGTGACAGTGATGTCACGGCGATAACTTGCGTCCATCCCACGGCCAGAAGGAGTCAGTAGTCAGTACCCTCACCATGAGTTGGGACATGAAGGTTTTCGATAACGAGTATCGAGTTTACTATCTGTCCATCTCGCTTGTACTATTTTAGTGCGTACGAGATGCACAGATAGTAAACTCGATACTCGTTATCGAAAACCTCAAAGTCACAACTCTAACAAACTATGGATAAACCTGAAAATACTGACTGAATGCCAAATTTTGGTACAGTTGCCATCAGATATATCTGAGCCGTGGAGGTGGTCACATGATATATGAACAACGTCTATTGAATGAATGAATGAATGAAATCATTTATTTCAAACAACACTTATCCATATTACATACATAAGTACATTGTCAAGGCGATAAAGTGCATGTTGTGATTTGTGACTACCCCACAGCTTCGTAATATCTGATGGCTACTGTACAACCCACAGATCTCTCTCGCTCGATATTTATGTAAGGTAAGCAACCGCTAAGATATTTTTAATTCATTTGCAGGGGGGATGTTCGGGGTTAAGCAAATATGGCGATATGAAGTTCCTGAGATCAACTGGTATAGTTTTGACTATTAAAAATAATCGAGAGGAGATACCTACTCGTACTAATGGCGTTATTCATAAACTTCTCAAACCTCCTACCTAAAATACGGTTTTTCTCTTTCCGTAGTTTGACATTTCTGTGTGTTAGAACGTGAAAACATTTATCTGACGTTTGTAGCTGTGAATAAAGCGCTGTACCTGCGCATAGATTACGATTTTCGATTGTTACAGCTTCGTCTTTAAAAACGAATCCGAAATGACTAAGTAATAGTGGTATTCTTTTTATATTTAGTCAAAATAATAGGCGGCACAGATTAAATATGCAAGTTCACATGACCATGCAAGATAGATTATCTACTTGAGAATAGAGTTCAAAATCGTGTATTTTTACACAACAGATACATTATCATCATAATAAATAAAGATAAGCCGTACACGTGTAATGACTCAAATATTCATATCATATCAAATATATCGAGGCTGTGAAGGTGGTCACAAATATCGGAGCACTTTATCGCCTTGCAAGTAGGCGTTGTTTACATATTTGTGACCAGAGCCCTGAGTGCAAGTTTTTAACTTAACTTTACGTCACGAACTCACGAACGCGTTTGCGTATAACATTATCACTTACGCGTTCGTAAACGTATTTTTATGTCAAAAGAAACATACAATAGAGCCTCTCTCCACAGCTCCGATATATCTGATGGCGACTGTACCTACATGTTGTCATTCACGAACGAGGACTGGTAGTTTGAATTAAGTGTATAAAAATGACGTTAAATACTTTATGGTATTTTATTTCGATTCTTGTAATAACAGGTTTTGTACTGATAGTTAAATGCCTACATATTATATGTGGTAGTCCACATGGAAAGGTACCTTATGGCCCTTGGCGCTTACGTTGCTAAGTGTCACATGAGTATTGAAGCGTCATTAACAATAGCGTAAGCGACAAGCGCCATAACGTACCTTTCCATGTGAACTACCACGTGTATATCATATCAGCACATAGGTATGTAAGTACTATCTTAGCAATGTGAATAAACAAGATACATTTTGGCACTGATCATTGTTTATTTTTCGTCACACACGTCGGGGTTCCAAATGGATTGTTGCTATACCTAATTCATTGTTCAATATAAACAAAATTATTGTCTTTTTAATCAACACTGTAAAAAAAAACCAATACACGAAAAATACCCCTACAATCATTATTTCGAAACGCAATGATTTGTGGTTTTGGTAAAACCATTGCTTTCCGGAGCCCTGAGTGTAAGTTTTTAACATAACTTTACGTCACGAACGCGTTTGCGTTTTCCATATAAATAACATTATCACTTACGCGTTCGTATACGATTTTTTAAGTGAAAAGAAATTTGTTACACTAGAGCCTCAGATGAATTTTTGTAATATAGTAAACCATTTTTATAAATTCACATATTTTTAAGAAGAAACGACAAAAGAACAAAGTTGAAATCATCGTGTATAAGAAATGATTTAATTACTATTCATCATTTTTCTCGCGTTGCCTCGTCATTTGCCACTCCTCATGAGACTCTGGGGACCGAAAAGCGACTGGTAATTACCAAATGATTTTCCGTACATAGGTTCGGTAAAACTCATTGGTAAATCGTTCGCTACCGCTATGCCACCAAGTATATTTATGTATTTTAATGTCAGATTTAATTATTAATTGATTTTGTAGGTATTTACTTTTTCTTGTATAAATTTTCTAACATACCATTTCTTCGTTTCTGAGTTAACAATGCCATGAGTCGAGTACTCGTCGCTCAATAATTGCCTCCCGGCCCCAAGTTTTGCAATGTGCAATGTGTGCATGAAATAAATAAATTGGCAAGTAAATAGGATTCCACGGAAATCGTATCAGAGCTCCTAAACTAGAAGCCAATATCCGGGAAATATTCCAATCGCTTCCGATACCTTATTTACATCTCATATCATATTATTCGAACGATACGGCTAGCTGTATCGTCATCGGTTCGAGTACCTTTACCACTCTTGACTTTGACGTTCGCACTAAAATAGTACAAGCGAGATGCACAGATAGTAACCTCGATACTCGTTATCGAAAACCTCAATCATGGTAAGGATACTGACATGAGCCCTGAGGCTCTAGTGTAAGTTTCTCTTGACGTAAAAAAAGTCACCATTATAAGTCCACTGCTGGACATAGGCCTCCTACAAATATGACTTGTATCATCTTGGGGGTAGTTGCTATTGTCGCCACGCTTGGCAGGCGGTATATAGGCAGTATATGTATGTATGTATGAATGTATGAACTCGTTATTGTACATCACATCGTCAGCCTTCAATGCGATTGTAAAGACACTACTGGCACCAACTGAATGGAAGAACAACATAAAGACCGGGTACATTTGCAAGATAGTTGTGAAGGTTGTTTTCTATTTGTGGACACGAGCTTATAGAAAGAAGGTTTCAGGTTTCTCGATATCCAAGGGTGGTGGAAAAAGTTGAAGAACCTTGGAAAGGTAAATATCTGGATTGTATTAATGTAAATGTGTTTTGTGGTGGAAACACTATAAATAAGTGAAACAATTTTAATAATAAGCAGTAATTATAGCAAGCACAAGTTGTTTTGTTCATTTTCAAAGGCAGACTGACTGACGGGCCGTATTGCGGTAATGACATACAAAATATTACAAACTAGCTGACCTGGCGAACTTCGTACCGCCTAAAAAGCGACAAAAGTAGTGATAGCTTTCAAAAATCACGGGATTTTTGTGATTTTTTTAGTACTTAATGTCTCAATCAGGGCTGTGACGATTCCAACCAATCCAAAATCATTTTAATCGGTTCAGCCGTTCTCGAGTTATAAGCGGTTGAACACACCCCACTTTATTATATATATATATATAGATTTAAAACAAGAACAATATAAAAATAAAGGGAGCAATCTAGACAGTCGTCAACACCTATAATAGTGTCAATACACCATTGAACAATATAGGTATCATTTTGTGAAATATTGAGAGAAGAGAGAATCCTAGGACATTGCACTATTTTTCTGATACTCACGTTTTGTTCATTGCCTATTTTGACTAAGGGCCTACGCTAATTTACGCGGACGCCCGCCGCGTGCCCCTATAAAAGTCGCCCGCTGCCCGCCGCGCGGATTAAAATTTGTACGGACATGCGGCGGGCGTCCGCGTAAGTTAGCGTAGGCCCTAAAATGTGATATAAAGGCTTGGGCACATAGGCGCGTTTTGTGAGCGTGGCGTTAGCGCAGCGTGACACCAGTGTGGCTAAGGTAACGAAATAAGGCACACATTCGGACGGCAGCGTCGCGCCCCGCTCACGCCACACTCACAAAACGCGCCTGTGTGCCCAAGCCTTAATAATATCTGACACATACTGTTCTGACACATACATTTGTTGATACAGACAGTATTAATCTCACCTCCCGATCTATACAAAGTTGTATGAGTATGTGTGATGTTTGTGTATGCTTTGAATTCGCAAGTGTTTACATGACGAGACTTTTAAATCAGTTTGTAACCTTTTTTAAAGTTACTGCATGATATAGAAGAGTATGTTTAAGTGCACAATACCTACCTATTACCTAATATCTAAGTACTATTTACCTTACCTACTTCCTTATAGGGTACCTACCTGTACATATTTCAGCTTGGGAAGTGACAAGCAAATAACTAGCTTAATTTTATTTATTTCGGAACGTTTTATCTTATATATTTATTTTACTGTGTGACACGATAAATACACGATACGACACAAATGATATAAGAGAAAGAGAGAAGGAAGGCTCTCTAGGTTCTGAATAGTATGTTGTGGTTTATTTCGTTTAGTTGGAAAGATCAAAAAAAAAAATGGAATAAAATAAATAATAAATCTGTTCAGTTGATTAATTTATGACGTTAAAATCAGAAATATCGTAACTATCATGCAAATTGAAAAACGCCATTACAATTGTCGATAGCGCTTGAGTGTAAATATGTACGTACCAATAGGGTAATACAAGTCTTCAGTAATGCATTACGTTCAGCCATGTTGCTGAAGCGTTTCATAAAAAAGCAGTAACCACAATTAAAAATACATTGAATAGTCTACCTTATTGCATCGAAACAAGGTTTATAAATGAATGAGTGCACAATTAGATATACGGCACGTGTATGTTGAGCTCACATTGGCGGCCATATTTGTTGGTGATCGAACGTCACGGTGACGCGCCTTCGTCAGCTGATATCGTTGCAATGCCTATAGTAGTAAATAATAATGCAAATATATGTATTTTTATACATTATTTTTCATTATTTTTAAGTTGTAAGATGAAAAATAACTCCCAACGACTTTTAGGCCAGTAATAGGTAATTTCTCAGGTGTTGGGCTAGAATCGTATAGGTGGAAAACTTAAGAAAGTCACCATATCGCTGTAGTTGTGCGGAGAATTAATATGGAACTTACGTCAAAATTTGCGTCGCGTGCGCCGAAATGCGTGTACAGACACGTTACTACTACATATAGCAGGTGCTTTAGCTAAGTTTTTCACCTATAGAATAAGTGTATTTTAAACTGCAACTGGGTACTTTTTTTTTTCTACGTCGTAACATTTTAAACACCCTGAGGAGCCTAAATAATAAAGATTTTCATTAAAAAATACATATAAAGAGAATGGATTACTATTTATTATACTTATAGTGTAAGCTTTTCTGTATACAAATACAACAGCCGAAATTTTAAATTAAGACCTATTAGGGTAATACAATTAAAACTGTTGTGAGCCATGTTACTACTACTTAGTTACAAACGGATAAACTCACGTGTAATTATATCGCACTAGGCGACATGTTTCGCCGACATGTCGCCTAGTGCGATATAATTACACGTGAGTTTATCCGTTTGTAACTAAGTAGTACCTATTAGGGTACTTCATTCAGTTGAAACGCTCGAGAAAAATCTTATCTCCCAAAGAAAGAAACTTATCTGGCGATTTTTTAAACTTCTAGTCGGAATAGAGCATCAGCTAGTTTTCAGGAAATGCACTAGACACTTGCTTTGAACACTTCTATATTGCACAATGAGCCGCTTAACAAGATTCTCTATTCGTCTATTGTGTGATTCACAAAAGGTAAGAAGATGCATTTCCTTATGCCGCTACTTCAGGACTGCGGGAGAACCTGGCAGGAGATTTCCTGGTTGAATACATTAGTTTTACACAGCGCACAAATGTGTGTTGCACAAACTGATTATCCTAATCAAGTCTGGAGCGGAAGCTTCCTGGAAAGCAAGTCTGGTGCGGAAGGGTCCCAAATTTTCTCCAGGCTACCTTCTTCCCACACAGTCTCCCTCTCTAACATTCCGAACGGTATATAGAGCTAATGTCAGGCCAAAAAAAAAACAAATTATCCGTTAATATGACGCAAATGTCATCCCATATTTAGTAAATGTAAAATTTTCTTGAGTGACTGAATACAGACGACACCCGACACCCGACACCGACACCCTTAACTAATATGTAAATTGCAGTGAATAAATCTACTTTATCGAAACGTGATCATTTGTTACACAGAAGTACCGGATTTAGCGCAGAAGCTAATTTCATCCACAAAGAACTTTCGGAATGTTTGTAGAATTACAACAGGTTTTCATTGCTTTCCTCGAATCAGTTTATTGATATGTTCATATTTCAGCCACGGTGCTAAACGGCGTGTAAATATTGACTAAGGCCAAAAATATTACACCCCGTGGGTTAGATTTTTCTTACCTACTGAAAAGGCAAAAAGCAAGGGCAATGGTTTTCTTTCGCAATAGAAAACGTACAGGTACTTTCAAAAGAATTGTTTTGGAGAAAAGGAACAACCATCCTAATAATATATAGTCACATTTTTGGGCCTCAAATTTTACTTCATACCTATTCGTACTTGAACCACGGCCGTTGAATTTAGGGCAAAGACACAATTGCCAAAAAGATTAGAAGCTCATTAAACAGAAGGAAACTGGCAACATGAAATTACCTTTTAAGTAAATAATTTCATCCATTCGACATCCTTGTGTAAATGACAAGTCAACAATGTTTGAGAACTCTCATATTACTATTGGATTATCATCAAGGTTATTAAGGTTAGCCAACAGATTGAATACTCTAACAAAATGCACAAAACAATTATTACAATGGACAAAGCGGATGCATTTCGGATTGAAGTATGTACATCACTGTATAATGAAATCCGTTTACTACGTTTTACAAAATATCTTGTTGGACTTCTTTGTATCATCAACAAACTAAAGAACAAGTAAGGCAAAATTTAAATCGTCTTTTGTGTAGTTGTCACGCCTGTTATATTTGTTAAAGTTAAACACATAGGGGGAACTCATACTAAAATATGTAAATTGGTTGCTCTAACCAATTGTGCAGACTATTGTAAATTCTGCCCTTCAATGTCTTTAAAAGAGGAAGTAATACTCTCAACCATATCAGATCTGTTGTGAATGATCTTTCTTAAGATTCGCAGCCAAGAACCAATAACAGAAAAACCTTATTTGCATAGTCAAAAGATTGTATATATATTTATGCGCGCTTCTTCCAAGATATCGCATCAATATTCTGACTTTGTAATGCTAGTTGCTAAGAGACTGGCTAAAATGTGCGCTCAGATGATAATGATCTGAAAGAAGACATGCATGTTTTTGTGTATTCGGGTATTGTTATTGGGTGTGCGCGAGCGCGGGTTCAAGGCGACTGCGCCATGTGGGAGGCCCCATGTGTACTCTGTTATTTTTGAGACTAGACTATAATATGACACACAGATCGCTCTAAACGAAGGTGATGTGATTAACCAGGATGATTGCTTGCGATATTTCGCTGTTTTGTTATCAGCAAAGCAAACTGTAATAAGAATGTTCTCTTCCAGTAGTTCCAGTATTTTCATGTAATTTTTCGACTGACAAATTGTATACAGGATCTATCTAAACTTAAACGATGTAAAGGTTGATTATTAACCGTACTTTACTTCTCCCACAACACAAGCCTTTTTGAGCTTACCGTGGGGCTCAGTCAATTTGTGTGTAAGAATGTCCTGCAATTGTACAGTCGCCATCAGATATATCAGAGCTGTGATGTGGTCATAAATATCTGCCTAAATGACGCTTCTATTACAGCCTTGATAATAGAGGTGTTCCGATATTTATGACCACCTCCACAGCTCCGATATATCTGATAGCGATGTACAAGGTGAATATGTAGATCAGTCGGATGATGCAGAACCGGTTCTGCTAAAGAATGCTCTGATAACAGAATTGAGTACCGAGTGCCTTAAGATTTTTTTATACTACGACGGTGGCAAACTATCATACGGTCCGCCTGATGGTAAGTGGCTACCGTAGCCTGTAGACGTCTGCAATTCCAGTGAATACACACGCGCCCTTTAAGAATTTATACACTCGTTTTTTGAAGAACCCCATACTGTTGCTACTTGAGAAAACCCAGAGAGGGAGTTCATTCTACGAATGTATCTTTAAAATTGGCAAATTATAAGGTATGCTACATAAATTCTTTGGAAACGGAGAGTAATGAGTCACTAGAAGAGTAATAATCAAAAGTACATGAAATATACAGAATTCACAATAGTCCCCAACTTAATTATGGTGCTCTAAAGGTTGTCTAAAAATTCTCAATAATCTTGTGTCTGGATAGTAAGTAATTCAAGGTAAAAGTTCAAGCAATCTTAGGTACAGCAATAGGACAGCAATCGAAAGATATTATTGAGACTATAGTCTACCTCGCTGCAATGAAAAACATGGAAAATTCCACATTTAGTTATTCGTTTTTTATTGCTCTTCAGGGTGTTGGCAACTGAATTTGATTCCATTACTACAAGTTCAGCAGGTGTTCCTCTATATATGTACATTTCCATCCCAATGTTTGGCGAATTCACAAGAGTATATATAGATATTATTGAAGCTATAGACACTCGAAAGCGTCGGCTGGGATCACCCGATCACCTTGAACTAAGCGCTCGACATTTTTTGCGACTGCCGATACAACAGGATACAAAATCAGGCCCTTGGACGCTTTGTTGATGCCCTTGGCTCAGAAATTTGGGATGCCATCTTAGAATTCCTCCGTGAAGACCTTGAGAACTTTGTAGGTGGACTTAAGTTGATACTTGTAATGTATGATAGAAATCCTAAGAAAATTTGTGAAAAGATTGATAAAAACGGAGCCCATATCGATATAGATATCGATATACATAATATTGAAAGGCCATTATTTTCTTAAACAAGAAGACACCTGAATAATAAATTTAGTGACTATATTACGCGCTTGGCTTGACATTCAAAGATGTAAACATTATTTGAAATGAGTAGGTACATAGGCTATTTTTGTAAACATAAAGTATGCGATTAAATGTACGTGAATTGAATCGTAATGAGCTATTTACCCTACAATTCAGAAAGAAAAGTTATTCTTAGCTCATAAACGTGTTTCTTTGAGCTGTTACTTATGGAATAAAGTTTGCTATTTGTTTCGTATCTATTAGCAATGATAAGAGAAGCCTTGAGCTGAGTCACTTAGAGGACGGACACATAGGTACATAAGTTGACTGTCTAATGTAAAACACAAATATGGCCGTAATACGTGTGCGAGTATATACATCTATACGATACGACGTAATATTTCCTTGATCCATTAGATTAAATGAAAATGTGATATAAACTGTAGCAGGACGCAATGCAACCTTCCAGTGTATTAAAACCTACTGCTTATTAAAGCGAATCGATCACATATCTCCCGGAATAAATTGCCAAGCGTCTCGTCTGGTCGTTTAAAGAAATCACACAGTTGTTGCTTACTTACCAAGACGGATGTTTGATATGAGGAAGTGTTGCATAACAGGTGAGCGTGGCCCAGCGCGGCGTCGCGGTAACTCTCATACTGAACCGAACGTCGTATTCCAAACACACTCAGACTGGTTAACAAGAGTTTTGGGGGGTTAACAGGTGTAAGGAGAAAAGTGCGGCGTACGGCGCGGTCGGCGAGGCACTGACGGCCGGTCGCGCCGAACGCCGGCCGCTCCTGCATTGCGGCCGAGCGGCGCGCAGCCGCACTCGCGCGCGCATGACCTTGGCATTGAACTTGGCAATGGGCCGGCGCGGGGGCCGGGGGCCTGATGCACCAGCTGCACCGCCCCTCTCCTTCCGTCAGCACGCGAGCGCCCCAAACCTGATCCCTACGAATTTTGCCCGCTCGCCCAATGGGAACGTTCCTATGACTTCCCTTGCCGCTGACGGATTAACTCGATTTGCTTTGTGAGCCTTGCTTTTTCCTTTGTCACATACTCGATGTATTTTATGTGATTATTAGCCTTGAATAATTTTCTACTTGTATTAATGTTTCATAACCGCCTATGGACGCCTACACTACCTACTTTGTCATCATTGGAAAACAATGACAGCTGATTTTTTGCATTTACTAGTAACTATATAACCGCCATATAGATTATTTTTCCTTTCGAGAGTCATCTTTCAGCTTCATCACATCGCCTTCATATATTCATTGTAACTAGAACGAAGGAAGTCACATGTTACCGTTCGCGTGGCTGATGTAACATTTGCACGCAAAAACTAGTCACCATTTATAGACTTAGGTTACCACCGCCATTTTGTTAAATTCCTAAACAAAGCCGTAACTAAAATGGATGGAAGTAATCAAATTCATGTCGTTACAAAATGAGTTATCCCGGTGATGTGGCGTACACGTGTCGGGGATGAAGGGGGAGGGGGGATGTTGGCGGGGATGATTCCAAGATCGATGAGGCGCGCGCAGGCGGCACCCTAGTGCTTGCGTCGCTAGGGCTACTGTCATATTTCCACGTCTATCCAAGTCTTTGCTGCGGAATATCCAGTATAAAAACTACCTATACATCTGTAGCAGCAATGAGTAACGCAGCTTGCGCTAACACTGGTTTTTCCTGAAACGCTAGCCAACAGTCGGGAAGCACTGATAATATATCGCTTGGGAGCTATTCCGCCGAAATACAAGTACCTACTTCGCATGTACAGATTCTACCTTCACAGCTAGGTAGATAGCCTTGTTTGTTATTTATTCCAGGCAGTCGTCAGGTGAAATAAACGAGGTAATTTTTCTGATAGCCAGAACAGTGAGCAACAAAAATATGTTCGATGTCTGTACAAACCCTATTCCCTTTGACATAGAGTGCGAAATGGTTTCAGCCAGCATCTGAGTCGCAACCTCTGCCGCACGCTGTACGGTAACTGTGAATTTCGCCGAGATGAAAACGCGTGACTGGTCGGACCGGTTTTTTGTTAATCTCAGGTATTGTATCAGAAGTTACACTTTAAGTTTATTGCGCAACTTCTGTACGAAAGTCTCTGGAATTGCGATACTTTTGGGATAAATTGGCGAAAAGTTTTCGTCGCTGAGTTGCTTTATATAAAAGGTCGGAGGTAATTGGCACATACCAAATTGGATTTGCCTTCAGTTCCAATACGTTCGCCGAGATTAGGAAAACAGGCGGAAATTACGTAATGACGAATTACACTGTTTACCTGTGGCCTTCTTTATAATGTGTTGGGTTGGGTCTATCCTAAATGACATAATTTATTTTTGCAAGTAGATATCTGTTTAGCAAGTTACATGTCCACTGCTGGACCTGGATATGGGCCTCCTCCATAAACTGCGATCATACCATAATCACCACGCTTGTCAGGCGGGTTGGAGGTCGCAGTACGCTTCACCCCTCTAAAGGAGCTGCTGTCCGTTTTCTGGTGGTGTCGGGGCGCACTTTAGGGACAATCCGGGTCCTAATAATTACCAATTTAAATTCAGGGAAATTATAGTTACTTATACATAGGTACTGCTATATATATATATTAAAAAAGACCAGCAAATTTTCCCTGTTGAAGACAAGTGACGTGGGTCATATTTCATATGAGAGGAGGTGGATTTTATGAAAGGTAGAGCACAGCGATGACCATCACGCTTGAATCTGGGGCAGACCAACTGGGGAAGTACCTCCTCCTTACAAAAGACCACAGTCATAATAGCACTGCTACCTTTCAGGTATGTAGTGTTGTGTTCCTGATGGTGAGTTAGGTTCCCAGAGCTCCAACCCCCCTTAAAGGCCGGCAACGCGCTTGTGACTTCCCTGGTATTGCGTGTGCCCATGGGCGACGGTAATTGCTTACCACCAGGCAATCCGTCTGCGCGTTTGCCGTCCATGTCATAAAAAAAAATATGTAGGGTGGATACAGGTTTTTCACTTGAGCCACGAATATGAAATATGATATGACCCACGTCACTTCACAATATAAAATATACTGATAATGATGCTCGGTGAATGTGTCATGGGCCAATAAATGATTTGGGACATTACTTATAATATAATGCCCTGGCATTTATATCGTTACATCTACTTGTCGATACATTTTATCGACTTTTCAGGCTACTATTTTTTTTTCTAATCCTGGCAACATTTTAACTGTCAATCTCTTTGCCTTATATTTTTAATATATCAAATATAGTTATTTGTACAACAAGAGAGGAAAGTTGGTTTTTCTTGCGAGTGTTTATTTTGATCCCCGATTAAGCGAATGATTCTATAATTGAATTACGAGCGTGGCGAGTTTTCATTGTTTTTTCACAGGGAAATAGGCTTGTTCGAGCTGCTGAGATGAAAATGTAGTGTTACCCTTGACTGCACCAAAATTTTTTTTCTGTTATATACTATGACTATGACACACAGGTTTTCCAGAGTAGATATGCCTATTAGATGCCGATTTTTAAGCATTTTCGTCTTCGTTAAAATGGTATAAGTTTCATTTAAGTTGTGTGGGACTTAAGCCGTTTTTCACTTAAATAGAATTACTAGTTGCCCTGTGTTCACACCTGTACCTGTAATACCTGTCAAGTATTTAAAAAAAACAAAGGTCGAACCAACGGAATTACGTAGGAAGGGTTCTTCGTATAATTATGTAAATTACTACGGTTTAGTCAAGTATTAATAAAAGGTCACACACAAAACACAAAAACTTAAGTATACTTTGTACGTTTGATACGTGCCTAATGTATGGTATGTTCGTTTTCATATTGCAAAAAAAGTCTTCATGTCTAAATAACTAACGTTCAAAATTAACATGAAAAAAAATTCCATATATTTTGTATTTATTAATTGAGGTCCGATTTTAAAACCATCATTATAGTTATGCCCATACTAGACCGAAACTACATACATACATTTCTGCCGTATGCAGTCCACTGCTGGACATAGGCCTCCCACAAATATGACTTCTATCATCTTGGGGGTAGTTCCGACTGGGACGCTGCTGCCCGTCCGTAGGATTTTTCCCTTTGTCGCCTCTTACACCCGCGGGAGGAGATGGGATGGTGTTATTCAAGTCAGCCGGCATCACACGGCTATGTATTTATTAATTGAGGTCCGATTATATGCCGATATCGGACCGAAACTCTTACAGTCATCGAATAGGTCTAACCTGAGGATTGAAAAATTGGACCTAAATCTATTTGGCTATCTGCCAGGGTGCCAGAATGACCATACTGTTTTAGGATAGACATTACTCTTAATTTTAAGGCACATAGGTGCGTTTTGTGAGCGTGGCGGGAGCGGGGCGCGATGCTGCCGCATCCGAATGTGTGCCTTTATTTCGTTACATTAGCCACACCACATAGCATCGCGCCCCGTTGCGCTGCCCTCACAAAACGCGCCTATGGGCCCAAGCCTTTAAATCAGTAGAAGTATTCCAGTAGTACAAATCAAGTCTGGTGCCGAAAGGTCCAGGATTATCCCCAGGCTATCTTCCTCCCACATATTCCGCTGGCTCTCACATTTTAAAGGTTTACAGAGCATAAGTCAAGTCAAAAAAAATTGCGTACCTTAGTGCATTTCAGCTCAGCTGGCCGATTCCGTATTACGGAGCCTTCATTAATTTATTCATTCATTCCATTTTAAAAAATTTTGAATCCTATTTCCTATTCTTTAAACGGCTCTTTGCCAAAAAATTTCAAAACTTACAAGCCGTGCTTTGAAGCTAATATTCAGTAGGTAAGAAGATTCTCCCCACAACGGGAGTCGGGAGTGTTTGTCCTTCTCATTTCACTTTTCTACCATAGATAGGGGTATAGTTTTTAGTAATCTAGAGAATCGTATGCAATGTTTACATCATCCATTGTCAATGGAAATCTATTGGCCTACATTGTTTATCATTCTTCTTGTATCTTCTTTCTAATGTCTTGGCATTCGGTGCTACATAGCGAACGACTCTTTTTATTATATTACGTAGTTAAATAAAAACTTTCAGGGGGGAATATTACTTTTCATGGCCGTATTGGTTTCCATTGAAATCGACGACATAACTTCCAAAGAAACCGACCTGCGGTAGAAAATTCAACGATTCGTTTTCCGATTTTATTGAATATGTGATATATATGCTCGTCCCCATCGTCCTATGACGTCGACAAGATACAAAACTCCAGTCATATGATCTCCCCCTCTAATATAATAATCCCCGTCCCTTTTCCCCTATACTTAAAAGAGAGGGAGGCAGTTCCAAGTTTTCGATGACGTCCGCCCGGGCGTGGGTGGCCTTGGATTGTATTCCTATTGCTTGTTGCGCTAACGCGGGACCCTAGTTCAGGCTAACCAGTATCTATGTTGTCTTAGAGTTTACATGGATCTTGAAGACAGGAGTTAGACTGGTTTTTAGTGGGCGTTGGCTTTGTAGGCGTTGGTTATGCTTGGCCTTGTGTGGTAGAATCGATAGGCGCGCGCTCAGCTGGGCCTGGCGAAGTAACGCGCGGTAATGAATCGGTACTTTGTTTTGGTATCCCGATACCCGGGCAAGCGTGGGTGGTTCTATTTGTCTCGTACCAGGGTTGTTTTATCACTGTTAACACTTCAAGGCTAAAAAGAAAAAAAATGTATTAAAAAAAAATTAGAATACGTAGGTACTTATATAGTTATACTTATAGATGACACACCGAACATATGCCTATGGTAAACAATGTTCTTACGTAAAATGTTTATGTGGCCAGGCAAGTGAAATGTGCCCAAGTGTACATCACAAGCGGATGCAAGATGGCGGCATTAGTTTGGTGTATATATTTACCGTCATATGTGACATTATCTATGATAAGGGACCTTATTGTCGATGGCGCTTACGCCGTTGTTCACGGTGCCGCAATATAAACGCAACGCGGTTCGACGTAAGCGCCATCGACAACAAGGTCCCTTTTGCTAGATAATGTCACATATTTGTTGATACTGAAATGTAATCAAGAAATATTAAAAGCTAATAATAAAATATTAAGTGCATATATATTTTTAACTGGGTTTAGTATTATTACGGATTGACAATAAATCTATATTTAGTTTGGTTTTTATAAGCAGTTTTTTTCTAAAACAGAGCTTCGCGCCGGGACGCAAAAAGTGATTCCGTGTGCACAAAAAATGAGAGCCTTTGAATGCTAATTGAGGTCTGATGTTGACAAATCAGAAATTGTCACTAATATTGTGTTTAATATTAATCATGTTTTCTGTTTGAATAATTGTTTTCATATTGAGATACATTTCAGCCGTATGCAGTCCACTGCTGGACATAGGCCTCCCACAAATATGACTTGAATCATCTTGGGGGTAGTTGCCATAGTCGCCACGCTTGGCAGGCGGTTTGGCGACTGCAGTAGCTGTAGATTGGGTTTCGACGGACGCTGCTGCCCGTCCGTAGGATTTTTCCCTTTGTCGCCTCTTACGACACCCGCGGGAGAAGATGGGGTGATGCTATTCTCGTCAGCCGGCATTACAAGGCGGATATTCAGATAGCCGGGTTGTAAAATTCATTACCCACCTCAAGGTGATACCTATATTTTGATTGTTACGATTAGTATAAGATTTAACAAGATAATGCACTCCAAATACTTTTTTATTCTGAGGGGTTAATTCTATTAAGATACATTAGACATGTTGAAGTCATTTTCAAAATAATGATTGAGAAGAAAAACGAAATGTTTGTCAATCATAAAAATATGTCATTTCGAACATTCACGACGCTTCTTCATACATTCTTTATAGAGTTCTAATTACTATTTCTGAAAATAACGTTTTTCCACGTTCATCGCCTGATTTGTTTTATTATATGTATAACATTGTTATCCTCGTAACGCCCAGTGTGCATTACAATGTACACTCCCTTTCAATGGAGTTGAAATCTTTTATAAAAGGAAATAGGGTAGAATTTCTTTTGTTTTAATAGTTTTCGTACAAACGAAAATTCATCCCAATTCATTGCATAGTAAGGTTGGTTTTAACTATTAAATATATAGGCGTTACGAGGATAATTATGTAGCTGTAATTTATACCCACACTAGCTTTTCCTCGCGACTTCGACGGCCAGCCTTCTTTAAAGTATGGTTGCGGGATAAAAATTATCCTACGCCCTTTCTTGTAGCTCAAACTCTCTCCATACTAAATTTCATCTCAAATCGTTCAGCGGTTTAAGCGTGAAGAGGTAACATACAGACAGAGATACTTTTGCATTTATTATAATAAACTAAAGTATGGAAGTATGGATAGCACGCAAACAGTGACGTATTTTAGGGAAATACTGACGTCACACCGCGGTACGTTGCGTCAGCCATGTTGCGTATTCTAGTGACGCTTATTGTAATACAATAATTTTAAATATGAATTCTAATAAAGGGTTGACTTTTGTATTTTTGCGTAATACATGAGTTTAGAAATGGTGGTGGATTTGTTAGGGTTCTCTTATTTATCGCCGAAAATTGTATGGCCGATTATGACTTCCCAACTCACTTTTCGCGTAATTTTATTTCGCCGAACGTTCATTTGCCAACTTATCAAATTTGTTTATTTCATTTGCCAACTTAACATTTACCAACTCAACATTTGGTCTGTGTTTTATAAATATAATGTAATTTTTCAAAACACCCATTTTCATGTTGTAGAATGTTTTGGTTGGCATAATATAAATTTGGTTCTTTATTGTTTTCAACTTTATTAGTAGAGGCATTTTGTGGGTAATGTATAGTATTAAAAAAAAAGTCGGTATTTTTTTCATTTAAAAAAGAAAAATCTACACCGGTTCTAACCCTACAACTCCCGAGAAGAGACCGGCAAGAAACTACGGCGGCACTTATTTTTTATGCGTAGTCCAAGAAGAAAACATATTAACAGTTAATTACAAGATAAAACTAAAAATACTAAAATATAAAATTAAAAATGTGTAAACAAAAACTTTACAAAAATATACATACTTTGATATGCTTTCTTATCTGAACTGTGTCATTTAAATACTATACTGGTAGTATATACAATTGATGATTTAAATGTTAGATGGTTTGGTTATAGTTTCTGGTGTGGCGAGTGGCTCAACAATTCCTGTCGGTGACTATACGCTCAAGTTATTGAAAGTTTGTACACATATATGGGAATGATAAATGAACAGCTGTTTGACGATAGCTTTTGACTATATATTACTCAGTATACCGACCCCCTTAGCTATCGATTGGAATTACGGTAATAAATATAATAATCAACTTATTGTTCCATTCAGCATTCATATAACAATATAACTCACGATATAATGGCAAATACCGATGCAGGAAAATCTTATGTATACCTATGTACATTTGCCATCAGATATATCGGAGCTGTGGAGGTGTTCACAAATATCGGAACATGCACTTTATCACATTGACAATAGAGGCGTTGTTTAGATATTTGTGACCACCTCCACAGCTCTAATACGATGGTGACAGGTACAGTCAGCAACAGAATAGCAGATGCCACGGAAAGTTTTGAATATTGGAATTTAAATAAATGAAAACATCGTAATGATTTACCCTAATTAAATCTACTTTACCCCCATGCGTTCGAAGGTCAGCTGGCAGCCGCTTTCGTAAAACTAGTGCCTACCTACGCCTGGGATTAGTTACCAAGCGGGCCCCAGGCTCCGATGAGCCGTGGCAATGTGCCGGGACAAGAGGATGATGATATGAGAATATTAATGTAGGTACGTGTAATTTGAATTTTTTTCAAATTAAAAATTGTCTTTAACCATGTCTGCCGACTGTACATATTTTCTTGAAATGGAGCTCTGTGACGGATAGACAGAAGGATTTCGAACGAACAGAAATAGAGTAGGTGTAGGTACTCGTACAGTCGCCATCAGATATATCGGAGCTGTGGAGATTGGTCACAAATATCGGAACAACGCCTCTATTATCAAGGCAATAAAGTGCATGCTCCAATATTTATGAATACCTTGACTGCTCCTATATATTTCATGGCGACTGTACATCTATCATCTCCCTCCTAATTGGTTCGTAGTTCGTACCCTAATAAACTATCAACAATTTTTTACTTTAACTATTTCATATGTATTTACTCAAACAGCAACAAAAACGCAGGTAGACAGCCATTACTAACCCTAACAAACAGATTTTATTCACTCCAAAACATCCTATGCTCCCTTCAAAATAATAACACTTACGCTCTTTTCGAGTTGAGATTTAATTCTACCGAAATACAGAACGTTTAACGTTATACGACTTATCAGGGGACTTACGTCCTTTCGAAGTGAACGAACGTGAGTGGGCGGCCGGTCAATACTGACACACACCCCACACCCTGCCAGCATCCCATGACCTACATAGGGGGGGAGGGGGGCACACGCACATAAAACGCACATGTGTGTGTGATATTGCATGTACACTACCGTGCAATATTATTATGCACGTCGGCCATAACTGGCATAATACTTCTGTGGAAAATGTCGTAGGGTGGGGGAGTGGGGGGTTACTTGAAATCTTTAAAATAGCTTATTTTAGGTAAAACGCTTTTATTTTGTTTGATGTGCTATGCTATTTACTAGACTTCATGGGAATCGTGTATGACGGAAGATAAGTCCACGGCCTGTACCCTTACCATGAGTTGTGACTATGAAGTTTTCGATAACGAGTATCGAGTTTACTAACTATCTGTGCATCTCGTTTGTACAGTTTTGTCGATTTTGAGCACTCGATGCTCGAATCGTGACATTTTAAACTCTATCAAACACGAAGAAATGGTATTTAAGAAGCATGAATGATATATATAAATAATCGTGGGTATCGAAACTATACAATTTGTGCAAAAATAATGGTAAGAACCTTTTGTGTGTGATTATTTTCGCTCTCAAAGTTTTATTGTTTTAGGTATGAATTGTATATGATTATTATACAATTCATACCTATATATTTTATGAATTCGACTGCGCGACTCTCAAAAATCGGCACTTTGAAGACCTTTTTTTGTCGTCCGTCAGCTGATATGATGACTGTACTACAATGGCGGTGGGTTAACCATTTTCCAAGGCAAGACGGAGCGGGAATATGGATTTACATTGTATTCATGAGTCCAAGGAAAACTGTTGAATTGTGGAAAACCTAGTCAAGCCGGCGGAAATAGGCTTGTATGGTCGCGTCTCTGCTGTATGTACTATAACCTCGTCAGCCCCAGCGTACAATTTGTTGTACAAATATCGCA
This sequence comes from Grapholita molesta, assembly GCA_022674325.2. Lineage (NCBI taxonomy): Eukaryota > Metazoa > Arthropoda > Insecta > Lepidoptera > Tortricidae > Grapholita > Grapholita molesta. The sequence continues at coordinate 5,324,363 of CP053138.2, forward strand.
ATAAATTTTGAACGTTTTAAAGAGTAACTAAAGGTTCCAATTTCAAAAACACATAACTGCTTTGTGACTTAAGGGGATTCACAATAAAGTTGACCTTGGCCAACAAAATATTAAAAAACATAATATATAAAAACCTGTCTTTAGCTTGCAATAGGGTAAAACACCCGTCGATTGACATTAGCAGTACCATGTATAATGAATACTATTTTTATAGAAAACTACGATTTTCTGTTTTGTAATAATTAGATTTTTTTTTATTACATGCATTTATTTTGGTACATATAGGTATAACAACAAATAGCTAATCTTTATCACGCCACTAGTACCCATAACAATATACATAAACAATACAACATTTATTTCGGGAATGAAATAATTATATATGATCCTAATTTCAACAGAAATGTGTTGTTTACATTATTGCTCATTAATTATCGGTATAAGTAAAAAAAAATGACTGATATCAATGATGTGCGCATTTTTTCACATATACTTAGGCATTATCTAAATAGGCAAAACAGTGGCGCTGTACGTGTACACTGGAAGTTAAATTAGCTATAGTAATTTACTTTGATAGGTATATAGTTTTCAAATGTTGAAGATGAAGAGTCATATCACAAAATATGCAAAGTTAAAAACGAAGTTTATCGACTTTTACGCAGACAAACACGCAGACAGAGTCAATAATTTTATAATTCTTACAACCTGCGTAAGACATAAGTACATTATACAGTAAAATTACTGGTCTGCCGAGTGTTGCAAAAAACGATGGATTGCTCCGAAGATCACCGCTCCGGTTGATGCTATGACGCACGCCCGTGTACAGCTCAAAGACGCTTAAATTTACAAAGCGAACGTTTATTTCTTAACATTAGGTAACTACTTTGCTTATAATTCAATGAAAATACCAGTAATAACGCAGTAAACACCAAGAAACTTAATAAAACTGGTGCATTTATGACTCAAGTAAAGCTTTGCCCTCCATTTTGACTAACACTGGGATGCCAATCATCACCTAGGTAGGTACGAAAAGTATTCGCCTGCACATCGAACAAGCGACGCTCTCCGCTCGCATATATAGGTACACCGAATGTTTTAGCCAGCAAAACAGTCATCTGACACAGAGATACACCTATGTATCTACAGTCTGATTACAAACATTATACAACATCGATCGAACACAAATCGGAATAACTTTATAAATGTGGCAGTATTATGCTAAGATTACCTTTTTGCTTCTATTGTTAGTTGTTTGAGGTGCACTCGCGTCGTTTTTGCGGATTTTAGCCTTTTTGAAATTTCAAAATGGCGTTAGCTCGGCACCGGCCGGCGCGGCGGCGCGCGGCGGAATCGCGGCCTCGACCTTGGCCGCCAAACGCGCGCATGCGTCCCGCCTCGGCCCCCTCGCTCGCTCCCCGCCAATTATGTCATTATGTTAGGTTGTGATGAGAGCGCAGGCGCTGGCGTCTTTCGATTCACCACAAAACTTTGATCTGGACTTCTAGAAAACACAAGCCTCGTGTCCTTACCATGTGATTGTCGCCCAAGGGACATACAAAGCTATACGTCCCCTGCACGTACCTTTTGTAACGTACTTGCTTCTAAACAAAATATTTTCACCTGTATGTTATGACACATTTTGGTTGCCTGATCTTAGCTGACTAGATGTAAATAGTAAATACCAAGATTAATTCTCGTATGAATTCCAATCATTATTCCCTAGTCGATATGTATTAAGTACTTTAATTTTATCATGGTCATCTGTTGACTTTACTGATTGTATGGAGATAACGCCTAGATAAAAGCAATTTGCGGCATTACTCAAACGCTATTATAGGGAGAAAGCAATCTGTCCAATAAAATATAACAGTCGGTATTTTAATACAAAATGTGTCAGATGCATCACCAAAAAGCCCGTTTAAGAGCTAGATGTTACAGACATAATAATATGCAAAACACCCTTGGTTAAAATCTGTAGAGGTATACCTGTAGCCGTGAAGAAGTAAATACGTCGGTAGGTGTTAACCTAACGACGGAATCTGACGGAAGAAGTCAATTCAGATGAGGTCACGATGAGGTCAGATAAGGTTCCAACCGTCCAATAGGGGTTGGTAAGATTCCTTAGCTAAGAATATAGACTATTCTGCTATCATTTTTAGTAAAAGTTATAATAAACGATTGATTCTAGCTGTCAGCGTCACCATTCAGTCAACACCAGTCTTTAGTATCTCAAGATCAACCACCAATATCTCAAATGTCAAACCTGCCTGTCCACTAAAGATAGGTTACCCTATAAACCGCCGTCAACTGCATGCAGCCACGTACAGTCGACTACAAAGATATTTATACACTTTTGCACCTTATTACAAAGGATTAAGGTGAAAAAATGTATACATATCTTTGTAGTCGACTGTGCTCCCGGCAACCCGTACGATTTCGTCCATCAGTCTGTAACAGGGATTCCCAATCTTTTTCAACCTGCGGCGCAGTTACAAAATTAGTATTTTGTCACGGCGCCCTGTCCTTGCTATTTCAAAAAGATATAGTAGAAAGAAATAATTACCTACATTACCTACAATAATAGTAGTCAGGTTAGGTTAGTTTAGTTAGAGGGAGGTAGGAAGGAAATTAAACATCCACAAAATGAATCTATCGTCGTTGTAGATAGATAATAATAGATGATCGACTCACGGCGCCCCTCTTAACTTTCCACGGCGCACCAGGGCGCCGGGGCGCACACTTTGGGAACCCCTGGTCTATAAGAATAGGCTTTGACTGTCTCCACCTACCATTAAAGTAGTTTTTGTCTTGTAAATGGCTCTTGCTCCTACTTGGGCTAAGAATGTCTATACACAAAAGCATTCCTCCAAATTCCAGGCTATTAAATCCAATAATGGAACAGCGCAGATATACCTCTAAAACTCATCTGTTGTAAATATGTATAATTTAATTTGCTTACACCTAGTAATGTTGCATATAATAGTTTGAATTTTTGAGGAATGCTATTGTGTATTCTTAATCTAAGTAGGAACTCTATGGTCATCGGTTACATAGTTACATTGTCATAGGCTAACTTTTATATATATGGAACTTGGACTTGTATAATATATATAAGTCTGACAAGCGTTTGACCTATAATAAATCTTTGCTCTAAAAGTACATACCAAGCATGAAAACTGAATTTCATGGGTACTCTGTGACTTGGCAACAGTTGCAACAGAAGCCAATACTTCGAATTGGTGATTGAAACCACATGGCAACGAATTAATCGTGAAGTATGCCGTTAACTATTCTGAGCTGTATTCCGTTTGAATCGTCCAGTCTCCGTGACCTGATTCAGTCTTCGAAATGTACCACTGCACATTGTTACATGCATTTACATTTATACTTGAATCACATCTCTATATGTGCTGGTTCCATATAGTCCAGGAATTAATATAATTTATTATGCATTGTTCGAATGCGATTGAGACTGTTAGTGATAATCATAGAAAATCAACCCCCCATCCTTATCTTTAATTTATAACATAAACTAGTTATGGTTTAACATATAATGTTTATGACAAAATTATTAATTAAAATATAGGAACGGAACATTATATAAATTATATTACAACTTTGCAGTTACTAACTAATAGTGACAAATAATTGTGAATATCGGGCCGTCAGGGCACGTCCCGTAGGTCTACCGCAAACAAAGAAGTTCGAAAGTTTCGAGCATCTTTCTCTTTTACTCCAATTAAGGCGTCATTAGAATGACAGAGACAATCGTTAGGAGAGTTTACGAATATCGATTTGTCACATATCCCTAGTCTTAAAAGCCATGAAAGTACCAATGGCCGGCACTTGGTTTAAATTCATTGGTTTACAGACAAGATATGCCTCCCGATACCCTATGCTGCCCATATGCTACAAAAATCCTATTTTCTATGTGTGTATAAATTAACAACCCAGGATAAGGTTTTCCACAATACCTGTTTTGGGAAAAATGTAATGACAATCCCGTAAAAAATAAGTGTCAATTATCGGAGCTTTTACCTTACTTTGCCAATTTTCTGTAACTAATAATTACCTTAGAATCACAACTCATGGTAAGGGTACAGATCTTTGTTCTTCAGTCATGGGTTATATTATATTCTCCTAAGGCCCATACAAATAAAATGCTACTCGAAATCATACTTTATAGTGTAGGAAATAAAGTAGAATCTCTTGTGTCAAAATCGAAGGAAACAAATAAAACTCAACTTTGTTCCAATTTTACTAAATTCAAATTTCTTTCAAGTAATAAGTACTACATGTAGGCCCGTGGGCCTTAGGAGTATATACTGTATGTGTCTTTCATATCGATGTTGGTTTTAAGTAACGATAGTTTAAAGTACTGGTAACAGTTTAATCAAAAGAATATAACGATTACCTTTTATAATTAAGAGTAATTAATAAAAAAAAACCGAGCAGCAATGTAATGCAAACATTTGAAATCGCATGTCAATTGTCAAGTTTAATTGATTAAATTATTACTGATATATTGCGTCCGCAATTACTTTGTATGATTTTTTTTTTTTTTAACTAAATATGCTAATTTTAGTTCACTAGGACTTATACATTCAGCCCTTAAAATTTGTGTCGTTATGAAAGACACACACGTTATGTATTTAAGTATGTGTATATAATATATAACATCATTAGCTGAGCACTCACACTTTGGGGGAGGCCTATGTCCAGCTGTGGACGTCTTTCGGCTGACGATGATGATGATGATGATGAGCACTCACAACACAAGCCTACTTTAGCTTACCGTGGGGCTCAGTAATTTTGTGTAAGAATGTCCTGTAATATTTATTTATTTTAAAACTTAAGCTTTCTATGTTGTCATTATTAATTATACAATTTATACTACGAATAAGTTTAGCTATACAGCGGGGAAATGCTGCCAGCATCCTTGGCACTATGCCGAAGGGGCCCAATTTTTTAAATTTATTTTAGTTTTATATAGGTTTAATTTTTGTTTAGTTTCAATTTAATTATAATTATAGTAGTTAGTTTTATTTGCAAAATAAATAGTTCTCATTTATACTTAATGAATGGTATGTATATAGCTGTAAGGTGACGATAATTGTATAATTTGCATTCCGTATGCAGTGAGGTAAGCGCATCCTTTGTGCTACGTGGCCCCTTCAGGGCTCGTCCACAAACTACGTCACTCTAATTGTATAAATTTTAACCCGTATCCTCGCCTTGTCATGTTTTATTAAACTTGTCACATTCGTATATCCGTAAACCGTTTTATATGATTATTAACTTTTCAAAATTATTTATACCTGGTGTGCCTTATAAGCTTTAAGGATCGCTTCTACACCACCGACGTAGCAAGATTTATTCTACAACTTTAATAGTGTAATTTATTACTTAATTTTTATTTCCATCTAAATAGTTTTTTCAATGAACAGCATCCAATCGTCTAGTTGACATTTACCGTCAGCCTACAAACTTTATAGTTTTCACAATAAAATGGTGGCTTTGAAAATAATATATATTTTTATTAATATTTAGTGAACTATAAGTTACTATCAAAAGTCGTAGAATTTTTTTTACTGCGTTTGTAGTGTAGAAACTAAGTCTAAAATTATTGCTCTTATTACAAGCCACTCCCAATATGTAAACGGGTAAAGTTTTTACCGGATATGTATAATAATGTAATAGTAATGATAGTCATTCAGTCGTAAAATAATATTGCTATTTTCCATTAGTCGATCATTTGCCGTAGTGTGATGCCGGCTGACTAGAATAGCACCTCACCATCTCCTCCCGCGGTTGTCGTAAAAGGCAACAAAGGGAATATCCTACGGACGGACAGCCCCGTCCATCGAAACCCAATCTACAGCTACTGCGGTCGCCAACCCGCCTGCCAAGCGTGGCGACTTTGGCAACTACCCCCAAGATGATACGTAAGTCATTTTTGTGGGAGGCCTATGGCTAGCAGTGGACTGCATACGGCTGAAATGTATGTGTGTGTATTAGTCGATCTATTCGTACTCGTACACATACGTGGATGGCCCTCCCTCTCCCGGACTAGTGGCGTAATTAATAGATGACCCCAAAGATAATTGCATCTCATATATATGACATTGCATTGTCTTCATGATACGTAAGATAAACTGGTACCTATTTCATTCCAAAGATGGAATTCAATTCTTAAATGGACTGTTTTTGTAAAATATTTTTGCATTTAAAATTGAAATAGTAACGGCCTATAGCGATAATCGACATTGGAATTGGAAGTAATAATTAATAAATATTTCGGGACAATCTTACACAAATCGACCTAGTCCTGCGGTAAGCTCAGTAAGGCTTGTGTTGTAGGTACTAGACGACGATATATAATATAATAGATAGATACATATCAATACTTAAATACATAGAAAACACCCATGACTCACGAACAAATAGCTGTGCTCATCACAAAAATAAATGCCCTGATTGGGAATCGAACCTAGGACCATCGGCTTCACAGGCAGGGTCACTACCCACTAGGCCAGACCGGTCGTCATCTCTTTCTCTTTAACACGAATGTGCAAACACATGCATGCATGTGACGATAAACAAATCGCGAAGACCGATCCAGGGGGCACTCCTGGATCGAAGTTCTCTAATTGCAAACGATTGGCTCTGTCACTCAAATTGCGCCTTAATTGAAGTAAAAGAGATGCGAAATTTTCGAACTTCTATTTTCGCGGTAGGCCTTAAGAAAACAAATTTGACAGTTTGATTTTCGAATGTCTTTGGAGAGTTTTGTATTTGCACTTTACTTACGCTTTTAGTTTAATTAAAATTTTATTTCACGAAAATATTTATTAAATACTAATTGTTATTAAGTTATAAAATTGTTAGATCATCCCTGCTTTTTAACGATTTTGGATAAGTGAAAGTAAAGTGAGTTTGAAAAACTCAGATACAACGTTCTGAGCCCTGAGTGTAAGTTTTTAACGTAACTTTACGTCACGAACGCGTTTGCGTTTCCCATATAAATAACATTATCATTATCACTTACGCGTTCGTAAACGTTTTTTTACGTCAAAAGAAACTTACAACAGAGCAGAGCCTCAGATGTCTAATATTCATTCCACACAGGAAATGCGAGTTTCTCTTATTGATTACAAATATTACAACATTACAAATTATGATAATATTGATAATTGATAAGAAAGCGCTTTCGGTTTAGGTAATTTAAAATTTGCGGTAAAAAAGGAACTCGTATCGCCATCTATCATACAAGCTACGAACTATTTCCAGCACGGGTCGTGCATTGGTTAGGTTACTAAATTAAACATGCTTGCGCTAGTTGTTTACGGGTATGATGTGCAGATGGCGTTATTCTCAATGATAGGTTACGATGAAAAAATTGGTTATTTAATTTTAATAATTTATATGTACGAGTACGAGTATTGTGTAGTGTCGCTTAAGTTCATTGAACTACTGTTTGATTACGCCATGTTCTGATGTTTAAATTATAATAGTAATAAAAAAAAAAACAGTATTGAGCATTAACTTTATTACTAACTAAAATATTATATTAAACATTTTTACTTATTGTACAAACTATATAATATGGATGGATGGACGATATATTTTTGTGAACATACACATAACAATGTATAGGTATTGTGATGGTATTACATAGAGGCCAAACATTGCAAGCATAGTAACGCACATGTTGAAACTCAGCTTTTCTGTTAAAAGTGTAAATATTTATCATTCACCAGAAAACACGTAAATACTACACTTAAAATATCGAGTTTTCTTATAATTTTTGGCCAAGGTAAAATGTCAAACAACTCATAGAATCTTCTATACTTATAAAACTAAATTATAAAATTATTCAGAAAACTTACCAGGTTATTTGTTCTATTTCTAAGAAGCACAGACAGATTTTTACATAACATAAGTCTCAGACATTAATGGATGATTAAGGCCAGTACTTACTACTTTTCAAGGATCATAATTAGAACACATGGACATTGTCTATACAAGACTCTCATGCTTTTGTTGTTTATGGTTTATGGTTTCAGTCTCAGTTGAATCATTATTTTTTGATATCTTGCCGTTAAAATAACTCAACAGCGCGCAACGCCATCTATGGGTGACTATCCATACATCTATGGATAGATAGATGCTGCGCGATATAGTACCGAAAACGAATGTTGGCCGAAAGGTGATTTAGACATTGATAGATTATTCCTATGATCCTTGCTATTTAGAGAGTTGACAGGGGTTTAGCGCCATCTACTTCAACTGTAACGATAAATACAGCTTCATTTTCTTTATATACCTACCTTCATAGTGCCAACATATTAATAGGTATAATATTGCTCAGTAGTGTCTTAATATTAAAATACATGTGTATAAATCTTGGCATTTTGGCCGTATCGATAATTTTGCCCTTATCTATGTCAAAAAGATACGTCAACAATGTTGCTCTTTACGCCTTTGTAATAAAGTTCAAAATAAACATACTTTTGACGGCGACTCTACTGATGAACTCAAAGGGTGATTACGATTACTGATTAAAATTTCGACGAGATATGCACGGTAGCTGGCAAGTTGTCCTGCAGATGTCCTGAACTGCTGCCAGTTCCGTTAAAACTGGTCGGTAGAGTGCTAGGCTCTTCTCTTTTACTTCCTCGTGTTTTCTTTGTCAACCTAAAAAAAAACATAAAATTGTAGGCGTGTTATCTCTATGAACGGGCAGAATCACGTCTATCGATTTAATGAAAGCTTACATATTTTTTAGTTATACCTCGTTTTTTTAAGATTAGAAAAATAATTATCGATTTTGCCTACATTTCATCAATTGTTTCAGTAATCTCGTAAATAAGACATAAGAGTATACTTACACTCGTTTAATGAAAATGTCGAACAACCGGACGGCTGGCGCCTCAGCAAACAACCAAATAGCAAATGCTGCTACACAACTCCAGAATATTGTGCCCGCTGCGGAATTTAACTGAAAGTAAACATTACGTCCATTATTTATTTATTTCCTAAAGTAAATCTAAACTAGGGTGCCGCTGGCAACGGGACAGCCGGGTCAGGGATGCAGAGGGAGGAATCGTGGGACTGTGCGCGCCGTCCACAAGATTAAATACGGCCTACTAAATCTGTCCAACCACGTAGCGACAGTTTTTCAAAATCTTGGTCGAGATTGTCTGCTATGAGATGGTTCGTGGAAACAACTATTAGTACAATGACCGGTCACTCTATTGTCGCGTTCGGTACCCCTGAGCATAAATTATCTATGCCCTGAGACAGCGTTTTTTCAAAATTTTCTTTATTTTTAAACTTAGTGCAACTAAGTAACTAATATAGTATGTCATTAATAAATATTGATGAGCACCGTCGCAGAGTTGCTAGTTTGTCTGTGTTTTACAGGTTACATTTGGAAGAGTGTGCACAGGGATTACGTGATTTAATTTCGCCATCTCCGTTCCAACACCGGACGTCCAGGCGAGGTGAGCGGTTTCATCCTTACGTTGTGAATATTCCATTCATTCGCATGAAGCGATTCGCTTCTACCTTCCGAATGCAGACTGTACTGTTAAGAAAGGGAATTCCCTCCCTTCGTCTGTATTCCCGGAAAGATATAATTTGGATCAAGAGGGACGAGTGAATAGGCTATTACTGAGCCAGAGTGCTACACCCTCGACCTCGTCCACACTTACCACCAGGTTTGGCTGAGGTCAAACGCTGGTCAGTCGTATATATATATATAGATTAATTCTGTACAACCTGAACATAAAACTTTATTTCTTTTTTTTAATCTAACAAAGGCCCTTGAGGCATTGTACGCATGATGCTGGCGGCATTCCCTCGTTTTATCGCAATGCTGTTACTTTGTGCGAGGAAACTATATAATTATATGTATAACTTACGATGGCACCAAACTCGATGTTGACAGAGTTCCTATCGACAAACACGCTTCGCTCGATGATCAGGGTGTGGACTAAATACACTCCATATGACAATCTGCTTAGTGGCACCCAGACAGACCAGCTTAGACTGCTTTTCAGGAGAGCTAATAACAAAGAATATCAATTAAGGACCTATAGGTAGCACCATGGTAGAACAACCCTATAACCTCACCATCAGTTGTGACTTTGATGTATTCGATAGCGAGTATCGAGTTTACTATCTGTGCATCTCGCACTAAAATAGTACAAGCGAGATGCACAGGTAGTAAACTACTCATGGTAAGGGCACTGAGCAAGGTGAAAACTTAACCAAACGACTACGCCGGAGTTATATAGTAGATTAATATGGAATTTACGTCAAAATTCGAATTATAATATAAAACGAAAACTTGCTTACTACATCAGACACGTTACTACTACATATGGCTGGTCATTTAGTAAAAAGATCACCTACAGCACAGTTGTAGGTACCCGGTATTGGAGTCGGGCCCGGGTAGTGTCCTACAAGAAACCGCCGAAGGACAGGGGAAAGCGTTATTTAAATAAATAAATAAATATTTCAGGACAATCTTACACAAATCGCCCTACTCCTAGGCTTGGCAGTAAGGCTTGAAAGGTAGCAGTGCTATTATGGCTGTGGTCTTCTGTAAGGAGGAGGTACTTCCCCAGTTGGGCTCCCCAGTTTCAAGCGTGATGGTCATCGCTGTGCCCTACCTCTCATATATATTCTTCTGTGCGTGGGCAGCGGCGGGCAAAAGCACAATAAAATAACTATTTTCAGTAGTTTCAGTAACTTTATAGTTAGAATTGGCTGATGCCAGATAGCGGTTTTGATTTACTTACGGACGTGCCCTAAGGAGCAACACAGGACCAACAAGGCGGCACCCGCAGTCCACAGCGGTCGGTTGAGCGCGGCGTATATGGCGCCCTCTATCGGATGGTAATCTCGCCAAAGAAACGTAGTGCCGCTGATCATCACCGCTAACATTATGGCCATTCCTGCTATTGAGCCGAGAATAGCCCACTTCTGTAACAAATTCATTGGCATTTGCAAACTTGCATCAAATTTTTAATAGAAAACTTCCGTGAGACTCAGACATACTAAAATATAGATAAAAACGGTTCACTCACGAGCTACATAGGAGAGACTGGCCGGAACATTTCCACGCGGGTAACGGAACACATTCGGAGTATGAAAAACCGGAATTGCAAGGGTTCTGAGGTAACTAAGCATTCGCCGGATTCGGATACGAGGCACTATATTAGGTTTGATAAGGTAACCGTACTAGCAAGGGAGAAGTTTTATTAAGATAGTCGGTGCCCGATCTTTAATCGTGATTGTGGATGCTCAGTGCCCCCTAGCTGGAAACCAGTTTTAAATACGCATGTGGCTAGTGTGGACGCGGCTTTAGCAAATGACGTAGTTAGTGTTGTGTGCAACCCTACATTTGACAATAATTCTCGCGATCATGAAAATGAGGGTAGTTTCTCGTCCCCGCCACCGTCAGTGACAAGCAGCCGGGCCCGCAGAGCATTGGCGCGCAGTTCTCGAAGGGCCGCCGCCAGCGACGGTGCGGCACGGAGCTCATGAGTATGGTTCACGAATTGGAATTAAACATATGTCGAGCATTATTCGACCTTAAGATACGTGAGTGGCCCGCTTTTATCTATATTTTTGCATCAAATTGTATAGGTCCGCCTGATGGTAAGTAGTCAGTAGAATATATCGTAATCCAGAGGGTTCACACGTGCGTTGCCTACACATTAAGACTCTCTCTGGAGTCTCTGGCCACCTTACTCACCGGCAGGAACACAACACTGTGACTATAGAGGCTCTAGTGATTTCTGTAAGTTGAAGAGATTTTCCTAATCGATGTAGACATCGCAATGTTAAATATTTTGGAGATAATTTGATTATTGACGATTACTAACGAACAAAATTAGCACTTTTTAACAGAAGTAGCATTAATTAGAGATTTTTATATTTTGCGAGTTTGTATAAGTGTTAACAGCATCTAGGCTATTCTTGTCTTTAAGGCGGTCGCAACATTGACTTACCTGAGGAATCCTCATCCCATTTTCCTTCTTGCTCTTAATGAAAATAAAGCCACTGAAGAACCCGACAATGTACGAAGCTATGCGATGATGACTCTTGATATACATGCGATGGAAGTCTGGGCTTGCTCGTGGGTTCTTCACAAACCTGGAGAATTACAAATCATAAGTAGGGCTTGCCATGGCAAGCCGATGGTCCTGGGTTCGAATCCCAGTCCAGGCATTTATTTGTGTGATGGGCACAGATATTTGTTGCTGAGTCAAGGGTGTTTTCTATGTGTTTTAGTGTTTATATGTATCTATCATATATATCGTCGTCTAGTACCTACAACACAAGCCTTACTGAGCTTACTGTCTTAGGTCGATTTGTGTAAGATTGTCCCGAAATATTAATTTATTTATTTATGTGGACATCAGCAACCTGGTCTTTTACATTTTGCTTTATCTAAATATTCTCAATCTGTCACAGAGATAGATTTGCTGTCAGCACGCCAAGAAAGATGGCGATTTCGATGTCGTCTAAGCGATCAAGACTATGATATAACTTTCAATCTGATTTTAATACGACTGGTTTTGCAAACTCGATCAGTTATCCGATATATTAAAAGGTACTTTGTCAAGTGAATTGAAGAATCTATGGACTCAAAGACACCTAATTAAACTAACAAAGACATTGTGTGTGGACACCTGTGGAGTATAACCGTGAATGCCGTATACAATTTCAAGATACCACTAAGGCTGGGAAGATGGGGTGTGTAGTTCCTACTGCCATTATGATGAGAAGGCAAGGAGGCCGATTACAATATGACAAAATAAAGGGTGCTCGAAAGGAAATCAAACCTCTGGAAACTTTAACACATTCGCTGCCACTCCCTCCAAAAATGTATGGAAACTAACGCACATGTGCGTCGGTGGCAGTGAATGCATTAAAGCACATCAGACACAGAAATCCTTTTAAATGATTCAAAAAAAAAAACGGATATGATGAATGTCCATTTATCCATTATCTTGCCATTTCACACTTTTATATTAAAGTACATGTTTATTAGGACACGCGACAGCTATGATACACGACGAAAAATCGACCACCATAGGTATATGCAGTGGCAAAAATTAGGACAGTTGAACCCAAATAAAAAAGGAACAACGCCTGAATGAGACGAAGAATAAGTAAGTACAGTGTCTTCGTCATAAAAAAATCTTACATCTGATTACGGTATCGGGCGTTGTCACATTTCCCAGTAAGATCAATGATTACGCAAGGCTAGATTTCTCACACCACTTAAATTATCACACTTATGTATATCAATAAAAAATATGTTGTTATAACAAATTATACAGTAAGATTGTTACGCCATTTTCTATGGGTGTACTAGTAAACAAACCTAGTGGCAATTAAGAGAACAATGGAATCGGGAAGTTACGCAGTATCACTATACCATCAGCGTCATTGACTCATAAAATCGCAGTCGATAGAGTAAACAAGAATTTTCCACAGGGCCACTGAATGGACTAACTTACGTGGGAAACTCTTCGACAATGTTGTAAATAGGTGATAGATTAAACGAAGCTAATTCGAATTAATTTCATAAATTGTCTGAAGTTAAGTGGTATGTAAATGAAACGACAAGGTCTTGTTAGTTGACACGCAAACTGTAAACTTTAACTGAACAACTAAACCCTTACTGTTACTATGACAGCATTAGCTAAATATAAGTAAAACATAAGTTTAGTGTATATCAGTACCTATCATAAAAGTAAGTACTGGACGAATTCGCTGAGTAGCACTGCACACTGGTAGCAGAGCCCTGAGTAAGTTTTTAACGTAACTTTACGTCACGAACGCGTTTGCGCTTCCCATATAAATAACATTATCACTTATGCTTATGCATTCGTAAACGTTTTTTTACGTCAAAAGAAACTTACACTAGAGCCTCAGGAATACCGCAGGTCCGTATAATAATTAATGGAGTGAACGTCCAACAATGAGAGGTAGGGCACAGCGAAGTACCATCACGCTCGATTCTGGAGAAGCCCAGCTGTTTAAGTACCTCCTCTTTACAGAATACCACAGCCATAGTAGCGTACCTTTCAGGTATGTAGTGTTGTGTAGCAACTTTTAGGGTAGGCAACCCACATGTCAATCCTCTGAAGTTGCAGACGTCGATAGGCTACGCTGACTGCTTACCATAATGCGGGCCGTATGCTTGTTTGCCACCGTCGTTGTATAAAAAAATGGATTTTAATCCCCATGGTGCTTTTCGTAGGGCTTGGGTTAATTTACGAAAATGCGCCAGTCAAAACTCTTCCTCGGATTTTTGTATTTTTACGTAAACCGCATTTACCAAAACACTTACTCGTATGTAAACAGCTGAATGGGGTTCCAGCCGTAGGTGTAAGTAAGTACGCCAGGCAACAGGACGGAAGCGACTGTGACGGCGCCCGCGCAGACCAGACCGAACTTGGGTTGGAGCGTGTACAGCCAGTAAATGATCACGGCCACGCAGAAGAAGTGGAAATCGCAGGGGATGTACCAGGAGATGATGAGGCACTGGAATTAAAATTACTTTATACATTCAAATACACGCTTTTCGTACTTCAATTACTTTTGACTGACCGCCTGTTGGACATGAGTCTCCCCCAAAGGTTGGGATAAGCAGAATGGGGGCTTAATGCCATAATCGTAAAGCTCGGCAAGCGGGCTGGCGTTCGCAGTATGTTTTGTCCCTTAGATCGGTGGAAAATAGTAGATTGGTCAAACTGGGGAGTCGTAATCCAAGTTGAAACCACGGGATATGTCTTGGAATCGTGTGTGTCGGTCAGATGACAATGTGCTGTGAGTTTTGTTTTATACTACGACGGTGATAAACAAGCATCAGTCCGCCTGATGGTAAGCAGTTACCGTAGGCTACGTACGTAAAACAGATATTAAAGCCTCAATAAAATTTAATTCTTACGTTTTATACAAACTTAATTTTATTATTTAATAAGTGTTCCGTGTTATATGTCATAACTTTAAAGATAAACACAGAATAGTTTTTTTTATAAAAGACTGACCAGCGTTTGACATCAGTCGCACCATAGTAAAACATTTCATACAAAAGTGATTTTGGGGAAATTGTTGGATCCACACTTTTGGATCATGAATGTTACTATAGCTCCATTAGTAATAATAATAGATTATTTAGGTAGCAGCTAGTAGTCTATAAAAACCTCCTCACCCCTATATCACCCCTACTTCCCCATTCACAAATTGTCCTCGCAATACCTACTCACCCCATTTTACGGTATAACCATGATCACTCACAATGTTTTCGCTATCGATGTAGTTGTTCAGCATGAGTAGACTGAGCCACCAGTTCTTGCGACACTGGACTGTCTCACCGGCAACCGCCTTCGGCCACATAGGTCCTGAGCCCGTGTACGGGAATACTGCGCTGATGTAGAATATCACTATTGCGAAGGCTGGAACTAGCCTTAAACAAGGATGTTGCATAAGTATATTACGTACCCAAGGCGGTAATACAAAGGATGGCTCAGAGTATTTGTGGCCATAAACAAGCGATCTGAGGCCATCTTTATTACCGCCCGTGGTGCGTACATACTTTAACGTCTGCATCTGGGTGTAAAATGAGATTTTCCGTCGCGCCCTGGGGCGGTAAATTTCTCTTACCGCCTAGTGTGACGTATAAAATATTTCGTGACTGCTGGACATAGTCGCCACGCTTGGAAGGCGGGTTGATTCGACTGACGCTGCTGTCCGTCCTTAGGATTTTTCCCTTTGTCGCCTTTTACGACACCCACGGGAGGAGATGGGGTGGCGCTATTCTAGTCAGCCGGCATCACACGGCAACATCATATATCATAATCAACGCTTGGAAAAATGCTAAATCCAATGGGTCTCGTAAGTCTTGAACTCGCCACTGAGATGAGAGTCCACCTCTTGACTAGCTGAGGTACCCAGCTTAACCGGGGCTGTAGCCAGTAACCAATATAACAATAGTTTATAGTAAGTAATGGAAACGAAACTAATGTATGGAAAAACTGAGGTGACCTTGTGTTCCACCATTCCGATACTACATTTGTGTTCGATTCGATTATAATCACTTTTCTTAAACACACCCGACGTTGCATGGATTTTAGCGCATTTAAGCATCATCTACTGAAACTTTGTTAGTAATATTGAGCATTCACTTATATAGATGCTTTTTTGACAATTCCTTTATTTCTAAGATTATCAAAATAGGGGAGATTAGTCCAAAACCGGGTATGGGGGTAAAACCGGGACATGGCTGTTTAGTTATTTGTACAGTTTCAAATTTATCCGCTCTCGAGTCACTGCTGTCAGCCATCTTGGTTAGTTTGTCGACAAACCAAAACCGGGTACGAGGGCTGTTCCGTATATAGTTAGTCAACGGCGTACTATTAATCGTATTCATTTAATTTTAGTATAGCTTAAAGGCAAATTTCATTACAAACCATTTCGTGTAAATGGCACTGGCCAGTAACATTCTGTTATTTTTTTATGAAATTAGAAAAAAAACATGTCTGTCACTTTTTGTTCGCAAAAATGGAGCTAACGCGGGAAGCATTTCGTGCTATGATATATTATGATTATAAACGAGGGTTAACATACAAGGATTCTCATGAAAATTTAACTAGCGTTTTTGGGTCATTATCCCCATCTCTTGCCACTGTCAGTTACTGGTTCCGTGAATTTAAGCGTGGCCGGAGCGACATCAAAGATGAGCCTGGACCGGGGCGACCGCCAACGGCAGTCACTCCAGAAAATGTTATCAAGGTGGAGTGGCTAATCAAGGAATCTCGAAACATTACACATCGAGAGATTCAGGACAAACTGAACATTGGATCCCGGGCAGTTTCTACCATTCTGCATGACCACCTGCAAGTCCGGAAGGTTTCGTCTCGGTGGATACCAGATTTTCTCACATAGGAGCAAAAAGATAGACGTGTCGATTGGTGCAAATTTATGCTAAAAAAATTCGATAAAGGCGATTCTCATCAATTGAGCTACATTGTGACATCCGACGAATCTTGGATATATAGCTACGACCCATTTACAAAACAGCAATCAACACAATGGGTCTTTGAAAATGATGATTTACCTACTAAAGTAGTTCGCGGCCGAAGCGTCAACAAAAAAATGGTTGCTGTTTTTTTTCTACGTAGTGGACCTGTGGCCGTATTTCCACTTGAAGATCAGAAAACAGTTACCAGCCAATGGTACAGTGAAGTTTGCTTGCCACAGGCCTTCCAGGAGCTGAACGTCAGTCGTCCAAGTACTGGAACCCGGGGCATAATTTTTGATCAAGATAATGCTCCGGCTCACACGGCTGCCAGAACCATGGATTTTTTTAGCAAATCAGGAGTGCAACTACTACCACACCCTATGTATAGCCCTGATCAGGCTTTGTGTGATTTTTTTCTGTTCCCCCCGTTAAAAAAATCATTACGTGGACGACGATTTTCGACGGCAGATGAAGCAGTGGACGTATTCAGGCGACTTTTTTTTGACCTTCCGCAAGAACAGTTTTTTTCCAGTTTTGAAAGTTGGTTCAGTCGAATGCATAAGTGCATAAATGTAGCAGGGGAATATAATAAATAAGTTGTAAATAAAGTTTTATTATATTCCTTATAGTTTTTGTTTAAATAAAAATTTTCGGAACAGCCCTCGTATACCCGGCTTTGGACTGATCATGGGGCAATACCGTAAAAAATAAACATTTAAAAGTTGATTGTTTTTTCTTCTTGTGTTATTGAAAATAGTGATCTCGCCTAATAAATATGTTGTTAATGAGGTAAATTAAAAAGAGAATAATATAGATCGTTGATTTTACTAAAAACCAAAAAAATATCGAATACTTTCCTTAACGTCCCGATTTTATCCCACTTTCCAGAAATATATATTTATATTTCTCAACTCAACACACAATAAAATCACAAAAACAGTTGTGTTCATTGCATTTTAATCAATAACAGTTTAATAGGTATAGGAGCAAACTTATAATCCCTATTTTGATTCAGCTGTACAAAAAAACGAGTTGTTGATATAATTAAATAATAAACTTTCGTTTCCACAGACATACCTGATATATCTTTTCAAAATTGCAAAAAAGGGGTTCGGGAATCTCTTGATTCTGCTGAAAGCGGTGGCTGTCAGGAACCCGGAGAGGAGGAAAAATGTATCCACGAACAAGTCATCATGGAAGATGAACCACCCTGTAGGTCCCCTTCCACTCTACAGACGAAAACATATATTTTTAAACTGCTTCCCCACATTTATTTTGTCACTTCTGTCACATGTTTTGGAAAGCATAGGTCTCCATTTTCAAACACGAAGAATGCGCGACACGTACTTAAAAATCGAGATCTATATGCTAATTTATTTGGCACACAAACAAACAACATTATTAGCAGCAAAAGTCTAAGCGTCTGAAGTGTTCAAAATGACCTACACGCGCTTTTATTCTCTTGACAATAGAGACGTGTTGACCTCATTTTGAACACCTCAAATGCTTAGCTACTTCTGCTGCTGACTGTACATGAAACGGATAGGATGATCGATGAATAAATTTAACGTCTGTCATTTCTTGAAATGTGCTTGTTGGAAGGTGACATGATAAAACGTTTCTAGGCTCTCTGGCTGATGGGACAGAATAAGAATATAATATGCTTGATTCAACCAATTAACAGTGCATAGAAACAAAATATGTTGATGATTTTTAGTGATGAGTAAGTTTTAAGTTTCAAACACAACGTATATTGTTAAATTAAATAAAAATAAATGAAGAAGAGGGTAATCCTGGACACGGCGCGCATAGTCCGGCGGTTCCTCTCTCTTCAGCCCTAACCACCGGCAGCCTGGGCCCTGCCCCGTTGCCGGCGGCACCCTAGGTTAGGTTTTTTATAGTATATTTATTGTTTTGGATGTATTTTTATATTCTACTTTTATAAAAATATTGTAAAAAACCTAGGTTAAGAAACAAGATGAATAAAAATGAAATAATATTTACAACTAAAACGGATTAATCGCGTAATTTAAACTTCATCCCGACGATCCGAACCCTTTAGCAGCGTTCGTGGTCATCGGGTGGTGACCGAATCCGTTTTAGTTGTTTTATATCATGAGCAATTATCGCGGCTACCGAAGACAATATTATAAAAATAAATGATTACCTGGTCGAATGGTTTCGCGTTGCTGACGGCTCCTGCGTTAAGTATACCCATCTGATGCATAATTACAATACAGCACAGACCCAGGAACCGAATCCCGTAGAACACTTCAATGCCATCTTTATGCATTGTCAGTAGATTATTCGCGTTTTCTTTAAGGCAAAATGCATTTATTACATCGTCTTCTGTAAGGAATTAATGATTGTTGGAGTTATCTGTTAACGTAAATTGTTCAAGTTTTATGTATAAAGGAGCTTTTAGTTATATAAAACTAAAACTGAAAAGACAAATTAGCCGCCTACAGATCAAAAGCTTCCAAGTCAATCTGAATAAATAAAATTCTAAATTACTAGAATGGAAGATCTTTTTATAAGTCTCTGGACGACTTAAGGTTATGGCGAATATTAGGTACAGTCACGGACTTTAATTATTGAGCCACTTACGGTTCAAGCAATAGTCTTTTGTTTAGTACTAAATACATGAAAGTGAACCCTAAATGGCTCAACAGTTAAAGTCCTTGGCCGTACTATGTATTTTATTGCTCACCAAGTCACCAATGACAACTTACTTAGTGTTGTGTGCTCTCCTTTGAATCTCCCGTTATTGAGATAGGTGCAAACAAATGATGTTGAAACGAGGACAGCCAAAACAGCTCTGAAAGAATACAGCATAGATACAGCAGCAATAATTAATAAAATTGTGGTACTGAATTTCACTATTCTTAACCCTTTAACTCTTTGACCGCAAGTTAGACGGCGAAAAACTGTACCATACGCCATAACATGTCTCAAAGTTAAAACAATGCAATGCGGCATAATTATGTCTTAATCGACGTGATCTTTTTTAATGACTAAGGTGTCAAACGAGCAAACGGATTGCCGGATGGTAAGCAATTACCGTCGCCCAAGGGCAACACCAGGGGAGTCACAAGCGCGTCAAGAGCTCTGGGAACGTTACTCACCATCAGGAACACAATACTACACACCTGGAAGGTAGCAGTGCTATTATGGCAGTGGTCTTCAGTAAGGAGGACTTCCCCAGTTGGGCTTCTCCAGACTCAAACGTGATGGTACTTCGCTGTGACCTACCTCTCATTGTAGTTTAAGGACATACCCGAGTCAAAAATTTGTGATATTCCTATTCGGCGTTCGAAAGGTTAAGTAAACTTACATGAATGCCCAAAACACTCCATCATACGACCTCTCATCTCCCTGCTTCTGACAGTCCTTGGTGGTGATCCTCGGTCGTATCCCCGCGATTCCAAGATGACTGCGCGCCAGCATAGTCCTGAGCAGTTGTTCCACGGAGCCGGGGCCGCAGGAGGCCGGTACACAGACTCCCCAGGTCAGCTCGTTTAGCGGTCTTTCGTGATCTGGGTGATCCTTTAACATTAAAGTCTTTTGAAATTATGCCTAATGAGTACTATCAGCATAAACCAGAATTGACCAGTTTCAAATACGTTTTGCTTCCAAATTTCGATGGTGCCGTAATCCATAATAATATTGTTGAACAATATTAAGCAGATAATAGTTTTGTTTATTGTATGCTGATAAAACAAGTATGTTCTTTTGGAGCCACAATTTATTATTTATTGTCTGTGGGTAATTAAATTACCTTCGTGCCAGAAATTATGTTGAGTGTGCGGATTATATCACAAATTATAAGTCAAGTGAATATGACAATATACAAAGGGCTGCCAAAGATTTTTTTTAATGATAAAGGTGGCAAACCAGCGGACGGATTGCCTGACGGTAAGCAATTTCCGTTGCCCATGCGCACTTGCAATACCAGGGGAGTCACAAGCGCATTGCCGGTCTTTAAGATAGGAGTGCGCTCTTTTCTTGAAGGTATGAGGGTCGTATCGGTATTGATAATGATATAGGTGGCGACGCGTTTATACAAGCCGATTCCCGCCGGCTTGGCTAACTTTATTGCAGTTCAACGGTTTTTTCTTGAGCTCAAGAAGAAAAGGTCAAGATATATCGGCTCCGTCTTGCCTAAGAAAAAAATTGGCGCGCCGCCACTGATAAGTACTGTAAAGAATTGAAGTACCTACTCCTCACTTGCGGATTTTTTAATAAAGGCAAACGTAAATGTATCCACTTCAAAGTAATATCTACTTCATATCTAAAATTGTAAAGAACATAGCAAAATAACATAACGTTTATTCAAGAACAAATGATTTACCACTAAATAATCCAAGACTGACTGGTCCGGCTCTACGCCTGTCTTGTGTCGCTTTTTAACAGCGTTATCAGTTCTTTCTAACACTATCTCTGTCAAACAGTATTGGGTCTTAAGTTCAGGACGGGACGGAACCCAAAGCGGGTACAAACATTCGTCGAAGTTTCCGAGCTGGTAGCGATTACCGTAGAGCAACCCTTGTGGCTCTGTGGCTATGGAATCCCATTCTGTAACAATAGTTATTTGTTATACAAGGGTGCAAAATTGTATTTCAACTGCGAGTGTGGGATTGAAACTCGAGCAAGCGAATGGATTCTATCGTTTAACCACGAGCAAAGCGAGTGGTTTTAAAATAGAATCCTGAGCGTAGCGAGTGTTTTAATACACGAGAAGTAAATTACAATTGCACCCGTGTGTAACACAAAACTTTTCCCCTCACTACAGCGAGGAAAGTGAAACATGTAAAAAAAGGTTTTGAAATCGCATTGACTTTTTCTTTGCGTTTAGATACATTCAACATTTTTACAAAAGGTGCCTTTAGCTTGGTTAGCTTGTGGTGGCCAGTACGATTTTCGAATGTTCTAATTCGATTTTCAACTCGTGCGTTAGCGAGACTCGGCTCGCCCGCCGTCGCCGCAGGGGCAAGTGAGCTGTACTTCACGAATTTAGACTTTAAAACCATAGCAATAAGAGCTATGAGAAGTCCACTTACTTTAATCACTAGTGGATAAAATGCGTTTTTACCCTCTCGTATTAAAGGATAAACAAGCGCTTTACGAGCTAGTGAGGGGAAAATAGTACATTTCGATGCTAGTGCGGAAAGTATGTCATTACTTCACGAGGCCCGAGATATTTTGCCACGAGCCGAAGGCGAGTGGCGATACTCGGGCCGAGTGAAGAATGACATTTCCGCGCGTGTATCGAACGACGTTTTTTAATACAGTTGCGAAAAAACAAATAAGAAATAAAATAAAAAAACAACTACTCGTTCAACAACAAGTTCGATTATCGCAGTGACAATTTTTGACATTATAAAGAGGTGTCTTTTTTAGCTTAAATTCGACTAGAGTGGATTTTTTTAAGTATTACTATTAATCCATTTCCATGAAAGTTTTTAAATGTATGTATAAAATACATACATACTTGTAAATATACAATATTTGACTTAAACACTACGCTTTTTACTATTATTTGTGTATATTAATAAAAACAATATCGAATGCTACCTTTGGAAACATAACCAGTAACCAGTAGGAAAAACGCCTCTTGTTTGACAGGCGTTTCGGCAGCTGTTCCGTTTCATTCTAACAACTTTTTAAGAATGGTTTTTCAATATTAAAAATAAACTTGTTATAATGATGATTGATGAAGAGGTAAGTAATAAAATATGACATGTTTATGTTATTTCTTATTCTTACATTAACAGTAGGTTATTTGTTTATTAAGATGTTTTAAGGAGACTTATAGTATTAACACCCATTAGTAATCCATGAATTGGAACAAGTATAAATAAAAAAAAAACTGGAAAAGTAAAAAGCACTAGTGCGCGAAATCCAACTTTCCGCACGTTAAACAGCTACGAAAAGTACCCATTTTTGAGCACCTGTATTAAAAAATGTTTTATTGATCTTCTTTTTTAACCGTAGTAAAAACTAAGTATGTTAAGTAGTCATATACGGAGACCGCGGGTCTCGCATTGGATCTGAGGGCCTAAGTCGAAAATCGAAGTACTCGCAAACGAACGATTGTCTCTGTCATTCTAATGACTGTACCCTCACCATGAGATGTGACTTTGACGTTTTCGATAACGAGTATCGAGTTTACTATATGTGCATCTCGTTCGTACTAAAATAGTACAAGCGAGATGCACAGATAGTTAACACAACCACAACTCATGGTAAGGGTACTGACCCTCTGATAAGCAACTTAGCCATACACAAGTCAAGGATTCATCATGTTCATGTCATGATGTAAAGTCTGATCATGAGTGATCAAGTAATCATGAGTCCTGAATTTCATGACTTTACTATGTAACCTCATTGTTGATAAGTGCGCTCTGTTTCTAGTTGTCTTTACATTATAATTGTTCATCATCATCATATCAGACAAACGAATCAGGTCATTGGTCCACCCCACCTTGTAGGGGATTTGCCCGCGCTGCACCTGTTACTGCACTTGTCACTAAAATGCAACCAGAGACCACCAGAAGGCGGGCAGCAGCATCCCTTTAGAGCGGGGGAAAATACTGCACACCAACCTGCCTGTCATTATGCATTATGACATTAAATCTCTGAGCATGGACCCAGAGATTGCTCCTTGTGGCGTTCTATAGGGGAGCCTATGTTCAGCAATGGAAGTCTGTGGCAAGGTATTATCTTAGGTACGAAATCACATTTTAATTCTCTCGAAAATCACCCCAGTTCGTATAAAAATAATGTACAGTCACTGGTAATAACATTACGATACCAAAACCGCAAAAATAACTGACGGCTTTGACATAAGGTGCCATAAGGTCTTGATATAGTAATATGTTATCACCGGTGATTGTACTTTAGATAAACAATAGTACTATAATTTTGATTAGTCATTGAGTTGTATTCACGGTTTGATTAATTAATTACAAATCAGTACTAATATAATCGAAAACAAAGCGTGACAGTTGAACAGACTGGGTCAATGTCGTTGATTGTCATTTTGTTAAATTATACCAAATTATACAAAACTACTTGTATCAAACAATGTTACTTTAGCACACGCCTTTTGACTGTTAGCGTTAAGTTTTCTAAATAACTAGTAATTAACTATTAGACCAACAAAATGAGATTAAACAATTATAAGCACGCATTTCGTGCTCGACGCGATTATGCCCAATAAATGTCCATCCTTCTGTTACCTTTAGGTATTATGAAATTTATGAATGAGATATGTTTGGGACTACGAGTACAGCGGCGCTACCGCAAAAAACGATATTTATAACTTTCGGACGATTGTCTGTGTCACTTTTATGACGCTTTAATTGGAGTAAAAGAGAAAGATGCCCGTTCCTGGCACCGGGCCAGGTGGAGCCTTAAAAAGATTTCATTAGAATATAATTTTTTTGTTTTTTAACGTTGTTTAGATTCTAATATCGCCTGCCAAGCGGCTCGACTATGGCTACTACCTCCAAGATGATACAAGTCATATTTGTGGGGGGCCTGTGTCCAGCAGTGGACTGCATACGGCTGAAATGTATGTATGTTTGTATCGGTAGACTCTTACGCAGTGACTTAACGAAGTATTGTTCTAATAAAGAATTTGACCACAAAATGCGCTTCACCACTATTTGGTCAACACCCGGCCGTCTCGTGGCTATATCTAAAGTCCAGCTACCACTTTACAAAACGCAAGACGTACTATCGAACAATGTCATGCTTTAACAGCTAACTTGATATGTTATTTTACTTGACATAGCAAAATCATTGATTGATATATTAATAGAAGCCACATTTTAAAAGAAGAAGTAGGACATAAGTTTGAAGATGACATACATGATGATGAATCACTTTTCTTTATATCTAATGAAATAATAACGATAGGTATATTCGTTACGGTGGTATTAACTGGCCCCTATTTCACCACAGCTACAATTGTCACTTATACAGACCTATGTAAATTTCTGACGTTACAGGTGTCCATTGGTTACATTGACCGCTTACCATCTGGTGGGACGTGTGCTTGTTTGCCACCAACACGTTAGTTTCAATAAAATGCTGTTATTTTTTGTTATATCGTCAATAAATAGGTAGCAGTTTGGTGAAGAGCTCTTGACAATTGTCACAATCCTCAGTAGAATTTTCGATATTTTTCAACATGTGATTAGTTCTCTGTCGGAATTTCGCGACAATTGTCGTATTTCTCGTGACAATTGTCAAGAGCCTTTCATCTAACTAGTAGCTATCTATTGATGATATAATAAAAAATAAAGCTATTTTATTGAAACTAACAAGCATACATTCCACCCGACGGTAAGCGGTCAATGTAACCAATGGACACCTGCAACGTCAGAAATTTACATATGTCGGGATACGTGACAATTGTAGCTGTGGTTAAATAGGGGCCTGCTCTATATAGTTCAAGACGACAAAAACGACTGCACTCGTCTGTTGGATTGCCACTAATTCGTCAAAGTAATTGAAACTGTAATTTTCTATTACACGATTACGTCCGACTATAGCCAAGACCCGAAGGTTCTTCTAAGATCTCACGCACTGTATATACACTGTTTTACTCTCACATGTTTATTAACTCATTATCTCTATACTCTTGTCTATTTAAATATTGTAATCATTTTCTACCATTACGGCGAGAGAGAGATATTAGGACGACTACGCGAGTAATGGACAAGGAACCAACCAATCATGAACATTAGTGCTTATTTTAAAGGAGTCAAGTGTTGTCAATTTGTTGGTAAACAATCAATTTATAACGTTTTGGTTTTTGAATTAAGAACTAGACTTAGGGCGGGCTGTCGATCGCTTGTTGCAAGAACAAATTAAGAACTATTTGTCTATCATTGGTACCTGTTAGTTTAAAGTGATGTAGATTGGTGCCATTACCCTATTTCTTATTTTTAGGATTATTTAAATAAGCTAGTTCAACATTCTTCCGTAAGTGTAGTAGCAAATGGGCGTTAAAAAGTCGATGGTATATATTTATGAGAGGGTCAATTCCATGCACCTCACTTTCAAAGTCATTTATAATTACTAACTTAGATTATCTACATATTTACTGAATAGAACGGCCCGGTGCAGTACCGCGAATATCGACGTTTGTATATTTCGAGCGTCTTTCGCTTTTACTTCAATTCAGGCGTCATGAGAGTGACAGAGACAATCGTCCGAAATTTATGAATATCGTTTTTCGCGGTAGCGCTGCCGATTTGTCATCTGCACAGATTTAGAAGGCAATGCAAGAACGTACATAAAAAAAACTGAAGAAAAATACGTTGCCAATCCTATTCAATGATTTTTTTGGGTTATACAGAAATATACTTTTCCTAACTAGTGCGTAAAAAGTGCACTTTTCGCACGCTTCGCGTGCGTAAATTTCACTTTTTAAGGTACTTGCTATGAAAAATTAGGTTCGATACTCGTGTAAAAACTTCTTTAAGACTCGGGTGATTGTCACCCTCGTTTCACTCGGGGTCCAACGTTCACCCTCGTCGAAAAAAAATTTTTTTTTCACTAGTATCGAAATGTACTATTCATTTGTAATACTTCGTTTTGGAACATCACTTACCCCAAACCGCCCATAGGGTAAAATTCCGCAAATTCCGAATCAGTGTCAAAGTATGATTCAAACAAGCCTCTTCCTGCTTACTCCACTCCAGACTTTGTAATGTGAATACCACATCTTCTAAATAAACTTCCTTGTGAAGGTTTTCTGTAAAATCTTTTCTTTTTTCTTTATTTTCAATTTTCCCGGTTTCTATTTCGATGGCGATCGTCGTCGCTTCGGTTTTCGGTTGATCCGTGACCATACATTTCGTTTTACACAAAAACGCCAGACCAACGATAATTACAGGAATACACTTCATAGTGTTTCGAAAGGTCGCAGGAGACTGAATCATAGACAGGCAGTCTCATTGTGATACAATCACGAAGGCAATTATGGCAGAAATTAAATCTTTATGGAAAAATTATACAGAAAAACCAATTCTACAATAAAAAAAATATTTGAAAAACGCGAACATCTCACACGCCGTTTTAATCGTCTGCAATAAAGTGAAATCACTGTATATATAATTATTATTATATTAAAAATGTATGAAATCTTTATACATGTAGGTTGAAGGTATATATGTATACTAACTTTGGCCCGCGGCTTTGCACGCGCAGAAGAATAGGTACCTGTAACCGGTAGCAATTATTATTGTTGTTTTCTTTTCATTAAATAAGGAGTTTAAACACAACATTTAAAGTCTCTCAGTTGGCATTTGACTCCATCTGTAAACAACATTTTTCCCCCTTTTGATCCCTTAGGGGAGGAATTTCTAAAAACGCTGAAACTACTTTTATTGTATTCAAATAAGGAGTGTTTACACGATATTTCAAGTCTTTCGCTTTAAATTCTACACATCTCCATACAAACTTTCAACCCCCTTTTTACCCCCTTAATTGTGGAATTTCACACAATCTCTTCCATTTCAAAAAAATATCTTTTATATTCTGCAAGTATTTATAGACCTCAAGGGCTCTTTTACATGTCAAAAACTTACATGCATAATGAAAAACTTCCATGCAAACATACAAGTTGGTAATAAATTAATAATGAGACGAGAGACGAGACGTATCAAAGTTATGTAGTTAAAATTTAACTTTAGCGCCATCTATCTATGAAGTATGGACATATTACTTACCTAACCTTACTAAGGGTATTTTTTTCACCCCCTGCGCTTTTACACCGCGAACGCTTTTCAACTTTCGTGATACTTTGCCTAGATGGCGCCACGCGGTGGTGGCGGTATTTATTGGGTAACATCTATTTTTTTTTATTTCATGATATACAAGCTCATATGGTAAATTTTGTTTAATTCGAGTGCATGACTCTCAAAAATCAGCCCCCAGGTCAGGATTGTACAATATAGTTGTAGGATTGTACGCTCTAAACCAACACTATCGCTGTATTGCATCAGACTAAGATAATTGATGATTATGATGATAATTAAATGTAAATGACTGATTCGAAAAGTCCAGAAATTAAATATTAGGTCCGACCGTGAGAGTGATCAAAGTGCTCAAAGCGCGAATCGGACCACAGCATAATTATCTCGCGACTTCTACTCGGTTATTTGTTATTATGTTAAATCAAAATTATATTTATAATTTGAAGGCCTATCGCGAAAATCAAATAGGTATCGGAGATTTGGAATGTTTTTTTTTTTATGACAAACGTGGCAAACGAATAGACGGATTGCCTGATGATACTAAGCAATTACCGTCGCCCATGGGCATCCGCAACACCAGGGGAGTCACAAGCACGTTGCCGACTTTAAGGTAAGAGTACGCTCTTTTGTTGAAAGTATGAAGGTCGTATCGGTCCGGAAATACCGTTGACGGCAAATCATTCCACAGTATTGATGTGCGAGGTAGGAAATTTCTAGAGAAACGCACAGTAGAGGATATCCAACTATCCAGGTGTCGGGAGTAGAAATGTTGCCGCATAGATGGACTCTGTCACTCTAATTATTTCTTAATTGGAGTGAAAGAGAAAGAGGACACAAATTTTCGAAACTCGATGTTTGCGGTAGGTACTGCGAGCTTTTAGAAAAAAAAGTCCCTATATTCCCGTTCCATTACGCCACCCTATTAGAATGAACTTTCTACTGATGGTTGTGTAATAGAAAATTAATATTTTAAAATTTTGTACGACAATTTTGGCCACAGCTTGAAGCGTGCTTCTATAAAAACTTGTTTCAAGCCACTGAAGAAGATGTCACAGTGTCTGAGGCCTGTGAAATGTGCCACCCCTCTACAAAGTGCTGGAGTCTACAAGTTGGAGTGTGAATGTGGTCTCTCATATGTAGGCCAGACAAAGAGGAGCATCTCAACCAGGGTGAAGGAACACAAAGCTGATGTCAAGCATCGTCGACCTAAGTCTGCAGTCTGGGAGCATGTCACGGATAAGCCTAATCACTCGATAAAGTTTGATAAGCCCCAAATCCTTGCCAAGGAGAAACGATATATTCCCAGAATGTTGCGAGAGGCTATTGAAATTAAGAAGTATCCAAACTTCAATAGAGAGAATGGCTTTTCTGTACCACCAGCTTGGGATCCTGTGGTTCATTTATTAAAACAGCAGGCAAGACTGTGAGGCCATAGTGTTGGACAGTGTGGACATTGTAATTTGTAGTTTATAAAATTTTTTTTTTTTGGATTTTAAAATGTAATAAGCCCCTCTGGCGTGTGTAATTATCATGTGGAAGCCCCCAAAATAGTTTAATAATTTATATGTGGGTAGGTTTGCATTTTGTAATTTTTTGAGGATGTTCTTCTAACAGATCCTCTGTGAAGCAACGAACAGATAAAACGCTTGCCGCGCCGTAAGTCGCGCATTGTTGGCCTGGCCGTTCCAATGTTATGTATATTGCTAAGTACAGTAGGGCAGAATGACAATCTGGAAGACCCTAACCGGTGGACCCTGGTGTTCTAATACGAAAACTTTTGTTAAAAGTCTGGGGCGGCTAAGAGAGCGTGTTTTCGATCCTCGTTCTGGCTCGTACCACAGTTCAGCGGATATCGCTGGCGGTGGAGCGTGGTAGTATCTTTGGGACGTTTGCACCGGGTACCTGTCGTGTTAGGATTCCGGGCGAAGCGTGTAGCGGATTTTTTCTTGTACATTTTTGACGAAGCCTGAGGCGGATTATCACTGATGTGGACGAAGTTTATGACGGATGCCGTTTAGTATATTTTATCTGGAAGAATGACAATCTGGAATGACATCTCGCTTAAATAGCCCTAGACCCGACTCGTAGTGTTGCGTTCCTATTGGTAAGTAGGGTCGCCATGTGATAAATCTTCTGCAGTTACAGGCGTCTATACACTATGGCGACTTCTTACCATTGTTTTGGCGGTATGCTTGATCGTAATATAAAAAAAAAACAAGCTTGAAGTTTGCCTTATTTATGCAAGGTAATAAATAAAAACACACCTTTCTAAGTACATACATGTATTTATTAGATTGATTATTATACAGAAATCTAATAAATATATTGAAACATGTGTTGTAACTACGACTTAAATTAACATATTAATTTATTTCAAACCTAATAGTGCAAGCTACTATCTAATTTAAATATTAAATATAAGATATGTTTTAACAATTAATTAATTGCAACATTTTATGTACACATTAAATACTTATAGACAATATACTAGATAAGACATTAATAATTTATTAAATTATATTAGGTACCTTACTGCTAGTAAATTACAACTAAAATTAGGGGATCATATTGTGTTAAGCATGTAAAGAAACATTATTAGTAATGATATTCCACAGTTGCTTATATTACACAAAACTGTCACTTATTCAGTTGCATTAAGTATAAACTTCATACCCTGATAATTTCATTATAATCCTGTCTCTAATGCCGGAGTTCCTCGTACCTTTTTCTTTATATATCATCTATTTTAATTTCAATCTATCTAGTAATATTACTACTTAACACCTTCGTTGCGGCAATTAGTTAACATCGCAACCATATTAGTATGGGGTCGAATCAGCCTCGTGCCGCAGTGAAAGCAAAATAAAGTAAATCAAAATAGTTAATAATTTTATTCATTCTTAGTTGCATCAATTAAATAGCCTAATCCCCTAATATTCACAATATTGCAATGTGCTTATTAAAATATTATTTAAAATTAAAAATCAAACAATTTATAATGAACTAAAAAATAAGAACCAAACCAAAATATTATAAGGATTTGGTTCAACGCAAATCTTTGAAAACGCCTTACTAGTAATTTTGCCACTAATTTAATTGCATTAGCGATCAGCGTTAATGAGAAATTACCATAGAGAGCAGATAAATTTAAGAAGTTACGATAAACATTTGTCATGTTTAAATTTTACATATGTTATCGAAACAGTAGGCTAAGCACAAAAAGAGCGCGACAGTACGAGTATCTGGAGCCGAGTTAGGCTACCCTCTTTATATAACATAGTTAGAAAAGGGAGGGTAGTCTATGTCGCCGCGAGATACTGTAGCACCCTTCATGAGGACTATATGAAAAACCGACTTATATGTTATAAAATTAAAGGGAGAGAGGAAGTATTTTCTCCATTGTGTGTACTATTTTGAAGTTTGTACAGAGTTCTTAATAGAAAAAACATTATGAGATCGTTATGAAATTACTCTAATTACATATTTGAAGGATAAGAATCTTCTAGATACAAACCTTCTTAACACGTTCACTGCGGCACGGGTCGATTCGACCTCGTACAAGTATGCTTAACACTTTGGCGGACACTACGTATTCAGGCATTGCGTATATGTTACTTTCCTATGGCCTATGAATGACAGATGACGTTATTTACTGTCCACCGACGTGTTAATTGCGATGTTAACTAATTGCCGCAGTGGAGGTGTCTAAATATTGAAAATGAAAAATATACTATCATCATATGGTACAGTAACTATTCTAATAAATACTAAGAGTAAATAGCGTTTTCTTATGTACAATCTTTGGAACGCGTTTCATAAAACGAACACACTGACTAGATCTTCACTCTTTAGAGATTTTTTATAATTATTTATAAGCGTATATCTCTACCGTGTAAATACTATATTAATATACTTTACCTAAGATACGACAAAATTTATTTACTATCCTTAAATTGTAAAAAATAAAATAAAACTATTTCATTTTGACAGTTGCTGAAATCGATCGAATATTTTGACAGTTGTCATTTTAGAATGCGCAGGAGAGGTTAGGTTAGCATCGAGGTCACATGTGCGTATAGTCATTTTCAAAGATATTATACGTCCATACATACTACTTTGGGACTTTGGTCGTATCGATATATATATCTGAATTAGACTGTTGGGTACAGACAACGATAAAAAAGGTAATCTGGAATAAATATTATTGTCATTAGCAGCTCCGTATTTTTATTAGTATTCTGATATATATTCCTATTAAAAAATACAATATTGTTAGAAGTTTGAATAGTTAATATTTCTGCATGAAGTTGAATTGTATGATTGTTTTATTAATATATTTTTTATTTAGTAATTATATGAGTATTTATCTTATAAAAAATGACTAGAGCTTGGTACGATTTTTGACTAGATTAAAACATAATGTAATTATGAGTTAATACAATCATACCTTTATAAACTAAACATTTTATATTTATTTTCTTTGGTTGTAAATGTTTTGGAATAGGGACTAGAAAATTTCAAAGCGGTCAGTCTAAAAATGAATTAGAGATCAAATTGAAAATGTATTGAAAAATACACCGCTGAAAATATCTATATTTACAAATAAAGTGACTAGAAAAATAAGTTATTTATAACAGGTACTTGCTGAGACCTTTTTTATACTTACACGTATGTATGTATATTATTTTTAAACTACAAATAAGAAAATGACTAGAATACAAAACCGATTGAGATCTTCGTAGAGTATAATAATAAGCTAGACTAAAAATAAACTTTGGTGTTCTACTAACTAGATAGATATGTAAGTACTGTCGCTTGCGCTCGCTGTGTTTTAATTAAGAAAATTATCGCTTGAACGGTTGCAGCTAGTGACCTGGCGTTCGAGCGAGTATCGCTCTAACGCCACACCGTGAACGAGCCCAGGCGACTGTAATTTTTGACCTACCCTATTATTACTTTCGTAACTTAGATGACTAGATTTTTGACTTAGATTTTTTATTACGAATTCATTGACTAGTGAACGAGATCTAGTTTTTTAATATATGTGACGACTTATATAAGTGACTAGCGACTTTGGTTATAGTAAAAATAACTATAGACTAGATTAACTGATTTAATGTTTATGACTAGATTTTTAACTTAGATAGTTTTACGAATTAATTGACTAGTAAACGAGATCTTGTTTTTTTTACACCTTCGCTGTGGCATCGGCAGTTAGTTAACATCGCACCATACTTGTTTAGGGGTCGATCGACCCAATAACGCAGCGAACGTGTTAATATAGTTTTTGAGACTTAGATTAATGACTAGTGATTTTGGTTTCAGTTAAAAAAAAGTTTGACTAGATTTTACATAGAGATGTTATATGATATTATGTAACATCTATCATAGGTGATTATATAAAATTTAAAATCATTTATTTGAGATCAAATAGTTATAAAATAATGACTAGTATTATTTGGTTTTATATAACGACTAGAATTAATATGACTGTTTTTTGTATTTGTGTTTTATTTATAGTAGGAGCTGCTAAGACAAAACTAGACTTTTGATATAATATTATACTTTTAAATTAGGAATGTATTATATACCTCATACGAATTTAACTATTTTATATGAGAGTTTTTAGAAAAAAAGTTCCACCAATTATCGTGACGTGAAAAACTTTAATTCATTCAGTTTTGGGACAATAATTAAGCATGCATTAAGTAGCATTTGAAACAAAATCGATTACCACACAAGGTTAGGGCGACTTTTTTAAAAAGTCCGGCTATTACTAACTGAACCTACTTTGTGTATAATTTTCTGTATATTATTCTAATGTCTATTTTATATGTGTAAGTAAATGATATGTGTTTGTAAACTCGGTATTGTGGCCTAGTTGCAAATCGACTCAATTCCGATGAACGTGGGACGATGAAAGAATTATTAGTTTGTAACCGACTGGTGCATCTAAAAATATGCCTACACGATCGATTGCAGCGACTCCCTTCTGTAGGTAATTGGAAAACAATGCCAATTCAACTTTCATTGAAAATGTTACAAGCAGTTTTTTATGTAATACAGTCAGCAGGCTAAGCGTTTGAACTGTTCAAAATGACCTACACGCGCTCTTATTCTCTTGCCAATAGAGATGTGTTGACCTCATTTTGAACACCTCAAACGCTTAGCAACTTCTGCTGCTGACTGTACTTGTTGTTTATGTCCAAGTAACATATCAACAACAATTATTACAAATAAAAAATAATATTATAAAATAAATCTGGTAGGTCACAGAGCGTTAATTATTTATGGAAAATATAATTGAATATAAATATTATTATAGTACAATCGCCATTAGATATATCAGAGCTGTGGAGGTGGTCACAAATATATGAACAACGTCAAGGCGATACAGTGCATGTGCAGATATTTGTGACCGCATCCACAGTTTCGATATATCTGATGGCTGTACCTTGTACCTGCAGCCAGCGTTAATAGCAAACAGAGTAGCCAAATATATTGAATTTGCTACAGATTTTATTTCTATAGGAGTACGCTACTGCCTATATGACGCTGACTATACATGCAAGAAAGTTAGTCTATACTCCGAAATGTATACTACTTTATTTTAATATCTTTATATCTGGGGCCTGGAACGGTACCGCGAACATCGAAGTTCGTATATTTCGGGCATCTTACTCTTTTACTCCAATTAAGGTGCCATTAGAGTGACAGAGACAAACGTCCGATATTTACGAATATCGTTGTTCGCGGTAGCGCCGCTGTTTCGTAACAAAATGTAGCTTGGTATAAATATTAGCGGAATTCTCTTTCTGTTA
This sequence comes from Grapholita molesta, assembly GCA_022674325.2. Classification (NCBI taxonomy): domain Eukaryota; kingdom Metazoa; phylum Arthropoda; class Insecta; order Lepidoptera; family Tortricidae; genus Grapholita; species Grapholita molesta. Next base: position 5,359,006 of record CP053138.2, read on the forward strand.
TATGAAATAAGAAAGAGAATTAGAAATTAAAACTTAACACTCCGTAGCTCCGGTATTTTTTTTAAATAATTTATCGAAAGTCCTTAACTCTATAGATAAGATATGTATAATTCACGTGAATTGTTTGACATTTCACGTAATATTTAATTTGGAATGTTGCTGTAGGAGATCAATATATACAATTGTACTAATATACTTAATTATATCACACCAAACTTATTATGTACAACTAGACTGCAAATGGTTACAACGAGATTAATAATTAAATCGATAATATTAAATACTTATTTTAAGTGCAATAAATACAGGACTAAAAAGATTATCTGAAATACGTCGATTTTGATCGATTTAGAATGAAATTTTTATAATGGAATTATTTCCGAAACATTACCACATATTTGGACTGTACCAGTAATACATTTAAGGTGTTGAATTATTTACCACTGGTTGCAAATAGACCATTCTATTTTTATACGCTTTCCTTCTGAGTTAAAAAGACATAAGTAAAAAAAGTTAAAGTACATCTTCAAATCAATTTGTCCAAATGAGAAAATTATTTCCACAGTTCGGACACGTTCAAATGAAACAGGCCCGGTACCGCGAAAAACGAAGTTCGTATATTTCGGACATCTTTCTCTTTTACTCCAATTAAGGCGTCACGAGAGTGACAGAGACAAACGTCCGAAACTTAAGAATATCGTTCTTCGCGGTAGCGCCGAAGTATTCAATCACATCCACTGACCTTTGTTTAGCTCAGAACAAATTGAACTTTTGAACGCACGACGCGATGACGACGAGCGCAGCTAATAGGTGGTCTACCGCAAACCATTTCATACATCTATTTGCCTCTTTATCACTCATACTAGCAAGAGCGATAGAGAGGCAGATAATTTTCGAATTTCGATTTTAGTGGAAAAACTGTACCACTATTTCAAATCTTTTAAGTCCTTAAGAAAAATACATCTGCGGACTGTCATGTACATACTGATAGGGGTACATGTTCGCAGTGTAGACTGGGAACCGCGGCACGGGCCGCAGCACGCGTCGTCAGCCGTCGCCGCCGCCATCTTCGTCTTCGGACCCCGTCACGTCCAGGCTGCGGGAGTCTTCGGACGAGCAAGAGGAGGCGCAGCGACGCTCCCAGTTGAAGTCTTGAGCTGGTGCGGGGATCTTGTTCCAGAAGGTGTTAAAATTGTTGTCGCGGGCTTCTTGCTGTATGAAAATAAAAAAATATATAGTTGTAGAAAAAAATGTATGTTCTTAAAGTTAAAGTCGTGGTATGATGCCAGTTGGGAGTTGATTTCTTAGAGCAGACAATATAATAAAACAGATATATTTAAAGAAGACATAATCTGCTCTTAAACTGTTTTTTTTTTTTAAATATATGATATAGGAGGCAAACGAGCAGGCAGATTGCCTGATATTAAGCAACTACTGCCGCGTATATGACACTCACACCAGAGGAGTCAGAAGTACGGAAACCCAACACATAATAATACAAATATCTCTCCGCGCTATATTTATGCATCAATGGAATGAATTTTAACGCGGATTTAATCAATAAACAGTGATTCATTATTAGGCAAGAGGGGTGGCTTTCTTTTTTAACTAGGATGTCACTCTTGCACCCAGGTCACTGGCTGAGAATACATGCATGCGTTGCAAATGTTAATCTGATCTGACAAAAAATTTAAGTATGAAGTAGTCGGAGTAGACTACTTACAGCAGACAATAAAGTAAAACCTACCGGTTGGTACGCCGGGAACTCGGTCCGCACTTGCTTAAACGCCGAAGGCTCCTTCTCCTCTGGTTGCTCATGAGCCAGCATGTGCTTCCTCAAATATGCCTGTCTTCTGAACAGCTTGCCACACTGCTGGCACGGGAAGCGCCCAGGGTCTGATGTTGGAGGCTCGCGGCGTTTGGCTGCGCCGGGCACGCGAGGCTTGTGCCAACGACGATGGGACGCCAGGTTTGCAGGACAGTTGAATACCTGGACGATGAACACAAATAAATAAATACATCACTTCAAAGAAATACTTAGTTTTATATATTTTTTTAAACAAGACTGACCAGCGTTCGACCTCAGTCGCACCTGATGATAAGTGTCGACGAGGTCGAGGGTGTAGCACGCTGGTCCAGTAACAGCCTATTCAGAAAAGAATAGTAAAACTACCCATAGTCCATAAACTCCTGACTATGGTCTAAGTCTAAACTAACAACGAATATTTGACTATGACAATGACTATTCAGTTACTTTCAAGATTGAATTTCAATATACATAGAAAATCAAATAGAATTTTGTCTTCCGTGATTTTCATAGAATAACGGAACATGGTAAAGTTATCCTACTGGCCTAGAGTTATGTGAAACGATTATATCGTATAGATACCTGAATTTGAAACGTAATTTCTCTCAATTTCTATTTTAATTATCGTATTTAAAAAAATATACGACTAAACGTGCAACTCAGCAGAACAATACCAACATCTCCAGCTAATTATCAACATAACCATCTATTTATTTTCAAAACAAAAATACCGCCGCCCTATAATTGCGTAGATACTTAATTAGGGTCAAAACGCAAAACGTTTTGCCAAGTCCCCCTTCAGACACGAGCACAAATATAAGTACTCCGTGAATGGAAATTAAATTGCATCCCTAACATCGGGATGCCCGATATTCTTCGGTCACGCATCACGAAACATATCAATTAGAGTGCACCCTACATCCGAAGGGTACTAACTCTCAACGACTAAGTATTAAAATACGCTCTTTCGTTTAAACAAGTAAGTGTGGGCGCCGCTTCCCATGGAAATGTGCCAAGTGTTAACAAAACAGCACCTGAAACACATGGGATAATATGTTCCCACGCGAAAGCGAATTTCTAGTTTAGATAAAATTGATGGATCGCGATGAGTTATCTGATTATAGTAATTGAAAAGGGGTAGTTGAATAATAGACGGATAGTTTTTTAATTGATGTGGAATTTGTGAGAGCAAATAGTTCTGGATGTTTGGGAGTTTCCCACAGTTGATTAGGTACACACCACAATAAATAATAGTTTAGCATTATCAGTAAATGCATCAAGGGATGTTGTTGTAAAACAATCAATTACTTCATTGATTAATGAATTATTTTTTATCTTAGAAATACAAGTTAAGCTAAATAGCTTATTGATTTGAGAATACAAAATATACCATCTAGTTATTAACTGGCGTTATTAATATTTGCATATGAATAATGCTTGAAATACATGAGTATGTATAACGTGTTAGTACTAATTACAACTAACAAGCAATCTTGTTATACCTATACGATTTCCGCAAACTAACTTCTGCTTCAATAAATTAAAACTATCTAGCTTTTTATATATATTTTTTTGAAACAAAATTATTTCTTTTATCTTATTTTCTATGAACATAAAATATATAATTAAATAAACTACAAATATTAACAATATATAATATTGTCTTCGGTTGCTGCGATAATTACTCATGAAATAAAACAACTAAAACGGATTAAATCGCGTCCACCCTATAACCACGAACGCTTCTAAAGGGTTTGAAACGTCGGGATAAAGTTTAAATTAGTATACGCGATTTAATCCGTTTTAGTTGTTTTATTTTAATAACAATATACTTAAAATAAGAACCTCGTTTTTGAATTAACATAGAATTTTCTTCTTTCAACCGAAACTAAACAACAATTCAAAAAGCTGTGAACTCTAAAGGGTAGACTCACCTTATCACACTCCGGACATCGGTACTCAATGTGCACGATCCTCGAGCATCGATGCTGCGCCAACGCAAACGCATCACCATAAAGCCGTCGGCAAAGGCGGCAAATGTACCGACCCAGGCGGTTGTCTATGCTCGCGATCAGAGCCTTGGCTTCCTCCGTCACTTCCACCACGTTGAAAGCCGGGTCTATGTCGCCCTGGAATAATTTACCTGTGATTATCTGACTCTAAAGTACAGTCAGCGTAATATAGTTCGTAGCATCCAAAGTACTCAAAAAGTTCGGTACACCATAGAATTAGTATGGTGTACCGAACTATTTGAGTACTTAGAATGCTATGAACTATATGACGCTGACTGTACCTCAATGAAAAATTGAATATACCTTCTAAGGCAGTTTCCTTAAAAAAATGTCTTAAATTTCCATACATATAGGTGCAATTTGAGAAGCACTGTAGCTTTACTGTGTTGTTTTGGAACTTAAAACCCTCTAAATAGTTTCCTTAATATGAGTGAGAAAAATGCAAAATCATTGGTGTTGACATTACAACTGTCCTGTTAACATGTTGGCGATATTTTTTTTTTGTAACGATATGGCGTTTGTTGCCAGAGAACTTTGCCAATGTCAAGTGGTTTAGGTATACCTGAGGAGTGCACTTAACACAGCAATTATTTTCGAATTTGTCAAAAATCATAAACAATTTCTTTATTCGTAGCCTTAAAAGTTTTGAACTCGTTTACAACTTACAAGTTCTTTTTGTAGAAGAGCACTCTTTATAAACATTTTTTATTACCCTATTTAATAGCCCAGTATTTATCCTAATCGACGTAAATACCCCTGACAGTTTATCGTGGCCATTAACTATTATTTTTATTGCGTCAAAATGAAACGTTCTAGCGCACTATCTCAATTCAAAGAAAAAGTTCAAGTTAGAACAACGATTTACTCCGAACTTAATGCCCCGCCGACCCTCCCCTCGCTGCGGCTCGAGCTTAAGGCTGTTATTATCGCACAAACATAGACCAATATGCGATTTCATACCCCGCTAATTGCCGGGGCGATAAGAAACTTACTGCGACCCACTGTAATGCTACGGTAAGAACCGCTAATTAATAGTTTCTGACCAACACACCCGGTCTTCGATACCAAATTCCATTATCTAATTCGTTTCTAAACACGCACACATTTCACACCTTTATTTACCTTACGAACGACCAGAGTCTCATCCTCGGCTAGTTCCCTGATAATAGTTCCGGAGACTGGAGACGTTTTGTCTTCATCGAACATCAGCCTGCGCACCGCTTTGCTCTTTTTCAACGGTTGTGCAGGTTTCCCCGATTTTTTCGGACGTTCTTCAACATCTTTGACTTCGACAACTTCCGGAGAACTTCTTTCGCTCTTTGAAGGTGTTTCGTTATCTATCGGCAAACAAGTTTTAAGTTCTTCGAAAAATTGTTTGGTGAATTTAAGCTTTTTCGCTTCCGGACTATCGCTGTCGTTTGAGTTTTCATCGTCAGCTTTTCTTTTCTCCGATTTGCAATCAGTATCCTCTTTGGTGTCATTGTCTTCGAAATGTCTGAATATTTTAGGTGATTTTGGGTATTTGGTTTCATCTGGAGATTTTCTTTTTTGGGCTGGTGGAGGTGTACAAGGAGGTGTAATAGGGATAGTAGGTTTAAGGGAGAGGTCGAGAGGAACGAGCGGTTCATTGTAATAGGCTAAATATTGTTGGAGGAGAGTCGGATGCTGTTGAGGGATTAGATCATGGAGATAATTGGTGGATATCCTTACTGGTGGGGCAGCGTACTGTTGGTAAAATCTTGAAGTCGATAGCCGGTGAAAATTCGGTAGAGCGGCTTCCATATTTACTTAGAGGAAGTCTTCGTCAAAGCAAAAAACATTTTTCGCCTCCATTTATAGCTTTTGTCTGTAACAAAACAAAATAATGTTGTTACAATAAAGTAAAGTGCAATATTGAGAGAGGTAGCGAGGGTTGAACGCAGACGTTGATTCGATGACACTACAGCGTTCATTTGTGTGATTGCTCAACAGTTTTTACTGAATTGGTCTGTTGGCGGTGAATGTGCGACAGAATAGAAAGAGCAATCAACATATTCTTTCAAGATTCACTGTTGATCAACTATCTAAGACTTACATTTTTATAACTTTAGTCATCTACGTAATTCGTACATTTGGTTTCAGGTGAATATATTTCACAGTCAAGTTCATATATGCAAGACTTCAAAAATAAGTGTACATATGAAAAGTACACAATTCTAAACAAATTTCTCTACCAAAAATATGTACATATTACCTGTCATATAAATCTGACCAAGCCCCTCACTAATATATGAGCAATCGGAAGTAATAAATTCGTGTAATATAATAAATATTCTTCAATATTATTTAATCAATTGGAAATATATAGAATATTTACAGAAAAAAATTAACAGGTATGTGTAGTTTTATATGTACATTTCTTTTTAAAGTATAACTCGCAAAACATACCAATGCTTTAGCCTCACATCTTGATCACATTGTTTTGTATTGTCCTTATTTACACATTATTGTTATTTTGTCTGTATAACGATGTGTTGCCTGAATAAATGCTATTTTCTTCTATACGAACTCTACTCTACCTAGCCCTTGTATAATTGTTTAAGGCAGCATAAATCAAATAAATCCCAAGCGACAAACCACAGCATTCGGTCGACAAATCCGCACGAACAAAGCCGGGTAAATAGTTTACCGCGTACCTAATTACTGTCGTCGATCCCACGCTCGCCCTTCGAGGGAAACACCCCACCTATTTTATTGCGTAATGAAATAGCATGAATTTTTATGAGACAAGATTTTGGTGTTTGCCAAATTTATTAAGTGTCCGGGATATGGTTTGTTGTATTTATTTAAATTTAAATGTGGTACTCGTAATTTGATCTATTTTCCCATGCATATATTAAAGTTAACAAGCATATAGGGCGAGAAAGTTAGATTAATAAATGTTTACATATCCATTTAGCTAAGGCGTCAGGATTCTTCTAGACATCTTTCTTGATATTAGATGAAGTCTTGAAAATCCGATTACGTAGAAGTCTTGTCTATAGACTTATCTGAGGATTGAAAATTGGACGTAAATGTATAATTTTATATCAGCCTCAAATAATATGTTATGTCTTTAATTGAACAGTAACTATCATGAAATACGATTGATAGTATTAAATATAGAATATATAGTTTATTACTTTGAGGGCGGGTCGGGTGGTCGAGGCGGGGCCAATTCGGTAGGTATAATTACGGGGGTAAGGCGGTATTCCCAAATTATACAGCCACGGCGCAGGATTTGACTTGAATACTGTCTCTTGTAAGCTTGTAGCACAGCTTTGTAAACTTGTCAGTTGGAGATAATTGTTAAAATTTAAAGGAATTTGCAAATTTAAATGGGCCTGTTGTGATTATTTTATTTTTAATTTTGTGACAAATTTCAACATATTCATCTAAGGCTGCTTTGTTAAATTTCTTATAAAGTTATGTACGCTTTCTCAGTTTGTAATATAGTGGGATAAATTTTTAAAGTGTGCATCTAATTAAATACGCAAACTTAAATTAGCGATTTATAATCTTATACATATAATAAACATAAGTACCTAATTAATATAATTTCCAGTAGAATAGTCAGTACAATTTTAAAAGAGTAGTAAAATTAAAATTAAATAAAGAACATAATGTTAATAAAATTCAAAACCATACTATCTAATTTTCTTGATCCTATATAAGACTTATAATTTATTCAATAATAACCACTTACATAACACTTTACCCGTTAACTAATAGAAAATTCAACGTTTATTGTGTAATCACCAGTTATACTGTAACTGCTGCTACCTATCCTCATGAATAACTTATGTAAATACCCTTAAAGTAATATTTACTTTCGGGGCAAGACCGGCAATTATGAAGAACCAAGGCGTTAAAAGTGTTACCATGAGGCGTTCATAATAATAACTCCTGGGGTTGTTATTCTTAATATACTAGTGAAAGACTGACCTCCAATTACGCGTATTTTTATAGATATTAGAGTTGTACTTATACTGGATTTAGTACGGTCTCTCGTAAAGCAGTGATAATAATTCTGATTGCGCTACTTTGCCGTAATTATGATCTGATTGAGGTATGAATATTTTATTAAATGCCACGATTGTTTGTAATAATTAATAGACATTGAAGTGAAACGTGTTTTTCATTATTCATTAAGATCCTCATACATGAACTTAGCAAACCTATTATAAACTAAAAAAGTACATTAAAGTTGAAATTGTTGTCTATATAAACAATTATTAAAACATTTTAGATTTAACCATTAACTCTCAATAATCTCTTCTAATCCCTACTTGATGTTCCTAATTATTCTTGTTAAGAAAAAAATATAAAAGACGATGTTGTAGTGTGTTAATTTTTGCGTTGAAAATTTCTGCTGCCTCTATAAAGAGTTAACAGTCATTTAAACTGACTATAGCGAGATAAAACCCATTAAATATTTCAACATTACTAACTTAGTTTTTGATGAAACATACTCCCCTAATAATTTCAACCTAAATTGTTTGTGAACTAGATTTTGCAATTAGGAACGAATGAAAAGATTTTATTCAATATTTTATAGATTAGTAGTTAGATTACTTTTTCTGACATATGTTCTGGCTTTCTGAAATATTATATTCATAATAGTTTTAGTTAATACCACTAGTTTATTCATATTAATATTTTTTTGTGTTATTAGGCACATACAGTCAGCAGCAAAAGTGGCTGAGCGGACTCTTGACAATAGAGATGTGTTGAACACCTTAACCGCTTCAAACAATCAAATACCCAAATGAAGTTGGCAGTAGAAAACTTACTTAGTTATCCGCGCTTAATACCATGTCCATAATTACCTCTTATATTACCTACGCTGCCTCACAACGAAACAAGAGTACCTATGGTACCTATGGGTAGTTATGAGGCTAAATTGTCTGCGACCTGCAATCGAGTAGGTAATGCAATATGCACACAAGACAAACTAATAAACTCGGCTAGTAAAACTTCGTCCAAGATCGTCGGATGCTGTGTGGTAACGCGATATGGCGAGCACCGGCCGGCTTCGAACTCCGACCGTCGGACTGAAGAACCACAAGTGACGTATGAGATAGACAAGCAACACAGCTACGCTATTCAATTATAACTAAGTATACCGAGTTTTTGAAGGTTCCGTAAAGGGTAAAAACGGGACTCGCGAAAACAGTATTTTATAAAAAAAAATCTTAAACAGGTGCATAATTATATATTTTTGTAAATATAAATAAAATAAACCGTATCATGAAAGAACATAATTAAATAAATGCAGTATTTCATAAATCTTATTTGTGTCTTTTTACTATATATGGAAGTTATCAGATAAAAATATCGTCAATAAGCGTAACTTGTAGAAAAGTTAACAATACTTATCAGTTTTGTGACAATAATTAAGTATTAAATTTATTTCTAAAAATAATTAGATTTGGTGCTCAATTCATAAACTTTAAGCAGTACAATGCAAAAAATACAAAAAAAAATGTACTTATTAGTTTATGCATAATTATCGTCACAAATGTGAAACAATTTAAGGTTCACACCACGTAAATTGGTGGCTTTTTTTTCCAAAAACTCCCATCTACACTAGAAAAATACGAACCTGACATAAATAACTTTATACAATAGACTATAAAAAAACAAATGTGTTTTTAATAACATTACTTATTACATGTAATAGGATCGTATTTCTATTAATAAATAATAATAAATATTACAGGACATGCTTACACAAATTGACTGAGTCCCACGATAAACTCGAAAAGGCTTGTGTTGTGTCAGCTAACATATATATAACATTCAATTACAAATACTAAAATACATAGAAAACACTCATGACTCAGAAACAAATATCTGTGCTTATAAATAAAGCCGTTACTGGCCTTATTACATAACAAAGCAATTATAAATAAATAAATAAATATTTCGGACACAAATCAAGGCTTGTGTTGTATGTACTAGACATCGATATATATACATAATAGATAGATACTTATAAATACTTAAATACATATAAAACACCCATGACTCAGGAACAAATATCTGTGCTCATCACATAAATAAATGCCCTAACTGGGAATCGAACCCAGGACCATCGGCTTCATAGGCAGGGTCACTACCCACTAGGCCAGACCGGTGGTCAAAATTAAATAATGAATTATAATATCTTCCTATTCCAATAAGATTTTTTTGTATGTCTCTTCGTACACGGCAATAGTCCATAAGGACGGCGTATGCGGAGCCAAGCCAAATGGAATGTAAGATTTATTAAGTTGTATGTGATTATGTATTAATTATTCTCTATTATACCTACTTGTGGTTATACTTTTACACCGATAGAAAAACTTTTAGGTTTAACCGAGGATGGGTGGATTGTTTTTATGTATTACAATATATAAAAACAATTGTTAGTTCACTCAATAAACCTCTGAAACCTATTTACATTAATTTTGTTAAATAATTAGGTATTTTTTTTCATACGTAATAATTAAGCACGCAATGTAATGCATCCATAATAATTAACCTACCGATGCGTCATGTCATGTCAGTATTACGTGTTTTGTCAAAATAAGTTGGATTGCGTACATTGCTGCCCGGTCAGAATTAAAAAAAAATCGTTACAACTATTTTATAATACTATTTAACAAAATTATTAACATAAAACGAGTCGTATTACTGGATACTATATGTGAACAACGTATACGTCCGTATGAAAAATACACATTGTATAGTCATATAAATTATTGTATACCACAATTATTAATACTAATTATAATTTATAGTTGTATACTTACTATAGTTTATACAAAAAAACTAATAAACAATAAATCTATAGAAACATAATATTGATTCTACTACGTCAAACTATAGAATAGAGCAGTCGGATCGATAAACTATAATTCCTCGGCTCCAAAAACTAAATTTAAAAACAAATCACGCCAGGGATGCGAATAATCCGCTTGTCCACTAGGGTGTTACTATGACAAACTTGACTCATACCTGTTTCGCTCCTCGCTGACTCAGCCGGCGACACCCCTAATGCACTTTTAAAAACTTAAAAAAATTGAATTTAGAAGAAATTAGTATGAAGTTATCGGCACTTTAATTTTGTTTTTAAATGTAGGGCTGTGAAAAGTTCGTGTTGTTTCGTGTTTTTTTGGGTTAGGGGTGCGCGGTCCGCTCGCTAGGGCGGTTGGGAGTGGACTGACTGAGGGTGTGCGCCCTGGCTCGTGCCAAGCCGGCTGCCTCAACCCTCGTACAGGGTGCTCGTTTGCTTTCAATAATAATAATTCGTGTGGATGCAGTATCACACTCTTGTTACGAGGCAAGACAAGTGCTGCATTATTATGCACTTTTATTTTGTGTATTTTATTTTATTTATCTGTCATTTTAAATTGATTAGGCACCAAACAAAAATTCTAATATCCATCTAGTACGTATTAAATTAAATACATAGTACAATATTTACCAATTCCTAGTATTTTATTGGCGTAGTCCTATGTATAGTACGAATATTATTTGTATTCATTATTAGTTAATTTCCAAATGGATCGTAATTTATGTTTTTTAACTTAACTCTAAAGCATGTATCTGTTTAGCCCCGTGGTTGACAGGTAGAGAATGCGATTAGGCATTAAATCAGCCATTTGTAGATTTTTAATTTTGTGCAATAACGTAGAAAAAAAAATAATACAACATTTTGATTTTATAATTAATATTTTTTATATATAACCATGAGTAATTTTCGTATTTGTACCATTTGCGAGTACAGTCAGCGGCATATAGTTGACAGCATTCAAAGTAGTCAAATAGTTCGGTACATATAAATTGTATGGTGTATCGACATTTTTGAGTACTTCGGATGCTACCAACTATATGACGCTGACTGTACCTATTATTTTATTAAAACGCAACGTTAGTTGTTTGTTCGACTTAATCGTCTTCAGTCAGTAATAACTTATTCTCACAATAAGCGATCGCTTGCGGGCAATCTTCGGCAATAAGCTGTTGTTACTGTGGGATATAATCAGCTACTCAGTTACAACGGATGAACTTATATGTACTTATATCGCACTAGGCGACATCGGGTAAGATCTGGTACCCATTTGGAAATGAGTTGAGTGATCGCAAACTGTATGCCGATTATATTCTGACACAATCACTGTGTGATCAAACCCCTTTATAAATTATTTTAAAACTTAAGAGTCAGAATAACTTATTCTGACAATAAGCGATCGCTTGCGGACAATCTTTGGCAATAAGCTGTTGTTTCCTTTATAATTATAATTTAAACTGCTCTGAGTCATGCTACTACTGAGTGAATCAACTGTTTGTTGTTGTTATTATGTCCCATCAGCCAGGGGACAACTGAGGCATAGTTTGTTAAAATAATCTGGCCCTACGTACTACTGACCCATTATGGAACGGACATACAGCTTTTACAAATATCTATGTTTTGTGTATTTACATGGCATTAAACTAAGTTTGAAGAGTGACCCAGGGGAACGTAACCATGGCAACAAGGGACAAATAATAGTCGATTGAGTTTACTACTCAATTACAGTCAAGTCTAATAATGTGTATTCATTTGTGAAGGTATGTCTGAGGCATAAGGATCGAAATCGTTAACATATTTTTGGAGACGACCGTATAACGGATAAACTCATTTTAAAATGGGTACCAGATCTTACCCGATGTCGCCTAGTGCGATATAAGTACATATAAGTTCATCCGTTGTAACTGAGTAGCTGATTATATCCCACAGAAACAACAGCTTATTGCCGAAGATTGTCTACAAGCGATTCCTTATTGTCAGAATAAGTTATTCTGACTCTTAACTTTTAAAATAATTTATAAAGGGGTTCGATCACACAGTGATTATGTCATAATATAATCGGCATACAGTTTGCGATCACTCAACTCATTTCAAAGTGGGTACCAGATCTTACCCGATGTCGCCTAGTGCGATATAAGTACATATAAGTTCATCCGTTGTAACTGAGTAGCTGATTATATCCCACAGAAACAACAGCTTATTGCCGAAGATTGTCTACAAGCGATTCCTTATTGTCAGAATAAGTTATTCTGACTCTTAACTTTTAAAATAATTTATAAAGGGGTTCGATCACACAGTGATTATGTCATAATATAATCGGCATACAGTTTGCGATCACTCAACTCATTTCAAAGTGGGTACCAGATCTTACCCGATGTCGCCTAGTGCGATATAAGTACATATAAGTTCATCCGTTGTAACTGAGTAGCTGATTATATCTCACAGACAACAGCTTATTGCCGAAGACTGTCTACAAGCGATTCCTTATTGTTAGAATAAGTTATTCTGACTCTTAACTTGTAAAATAATTTATAAAGGGGCACGATCGAGTGATTATGTCAGAATATAATCGGCATACATTGCGATCACCCTGTACAAATTGCCGCCAAACCGCGCGGCCCGCGAACAGTCCTACAGTTACAACAGAGCCCCAATGCGCTACAAGTGTTCACTTTTTCAACTACCATTCTCTGGAACCTTATCGTATTGACATCTTCTTCATACACGCACACAACTCGATTCAATACTTATTGCGACAAAGGACTAATAAGGTTCGCACTAAAGTCTGATAAGAGATAGGACCCGCATCTTACTGGAATGTTAATGTAGCCACTTGTTTTTGTAATTTTTTGTCCTTTTTGTTCTGTACGGGTTAGAAAGGGTGCGTTTGAATAGTAATGAACTTGTGGATTTCAAGGTTCAGGATGTTGTGTCATGATAATGTTTAGGAATTTGTATCGTTTGGTGTTAAAGTATTTATAGTTACGTATTAACACTAAAGTTCTGTCAATACTTAGTTTTTAAATTTATTTGACCACCGGTCTGGCCTAGTGGGTATAGTGAACCTGCCTATGAAGCCGATGGTCCTGGGTTCGATTCCCAGTCGGGGCATTTATTTGTGTGATGAGCACAGATATTTGTTCCTGAGTCAGGGGTGTTTTCTATGTATTTAAGTATTTATATGTATCTATTTATTGTATATATCGTCGTCTAGTACCTACAACACAAGCCTAACTGAGCTTACCGTAGACTAGGTCAATTAGTGTAAGATTGTCCCGAAATATTCATTTATTATTTATTTATTTATATAAGTAGCACTTGTTTCACTGCTGGTCAAAGGATTTGACTCTTCTTAATACTCGTCAGGACTTTACAGAATGTATTTATATTAAGATACTTCTATTTCAATTCTTCTTTGCCGTGTGATACCGGCTGACTAGAATAATACCACCCCATCTCCCGCGGGTGTCGTAAGAGGCGACAAAGGGAAAGATCCTAAAGACGGGCAGCAGTCTCCGTCGAAACCCAATCTACAGCTACTGCGGTCACAAACCGTCCCGCCAAGCGTCGCGATTATGGCAAGTACCCCCCAAGATGATACAAGTCTTATTTGCGGGCGGCATATGTCCAGCAGTAGACTGCATACGGCTGAAATAAATGTATGTATGTATGTAAGATACTTCTAACAATTATAATAAGGTAGTATCATTTTTTCATACCAATTGCTTTGAATAACTATCGTATAATATAAACAGTACAATTATGTTTCTATTGTTTTTATATCAATCAGAAACATCTGCTTACGAAACCATAATTCTTAGAAATAAAGGAAAAATCATCTGCCCGGGCCAGACTCGAACTCGCGACTCCAAGTTACATGCCCATCGCTCCACCAACTAAGCTAAAAGACTCGAAAGATGGCTGGGAATTTCTCCACCGTATCTTTCAATCGAAAGCTCCTAGCGACATGTATCGCCAAACCTCGCCAGAGGTGCAGTACATTTTTCCTATATTTCTAAGAATTGTGGTTCTAAATGTCAGAAAATTATTATGATGAAGTCGTCTATTACCCATATTTTTACAATTATTAAGTTCGCATTTGTTTTACTCTTCCTAATCCATCCATAGGTTAGATAGTAAATCAAGTAACAATAAATAATGGAAATAACAATACTATGAAAAATCTACAGAACTTAAAAATATTTTTACACAGATACATAACTTTTTTTTGTTCTATTACTACACTTTCAGCTATATAACTTATATTTATGAACAGACTATCAAGTTTTTGTATCATAAAGAACCTTATAACCTAAGAGAGTACGCGCAGTACATTACACATGCGAACCCTAATTTTCATTTATTATATAAATAAATATCAAACATTATTTTCTTTACCAATCTATATATTCACGACTTGCGTTAATTATAAAAGAATTCCAATAATAAAACTCAAAAGACCGTAGAGGTCTCGAAAGGAGACGGATGTTGGGCGGACCGCGCGCCCGCCCGCCCACCAGCCCGCCCGCCCAGCGCAGGCCCCGCCCTCCCAGCATCACAGTAATTGGGGTTAATTGGATCTCGATGTATTCAATTAGTGCACATTCAGTGTATTGTTTCAGTTCGTTTGTGCTCGGGTTCATTTTGACTATTGTTCGAGATAATACAGCTAAAATATATATACAGTATTTGTTGCCATATAACAAACATTATACAGGGATACAGTATTCAGTGGCGGCGAATCCATACAAACCGATTTCCGTCGGCTTTATTTAGTTTCACTTGGGTCATTGTTTTTCTTAGGTCTTTTTTTTTTATGACATAGGCGGCAAACGAGCAGACGGATTGCCTGATGGTAAGCAATTACCGTCGCCCATGGGCACCCGCAACACCAGAGGAGTCACATGCGCGTTGCCGGCCTTTAAAGGGAGTTGGAGCTCTGGGAACCTTACTCACCATCAGGAACACAACACTACATACCTGAAAGGTAGCAGTGCTATTATGGCTGTGGTCTTCTGTAAGGTGGAGGTACTTCCCCAGTCGGGCTGCTCCAGACTCAAGCGTGATGGTCATCGCTGTGCCCTACCTCTCATCAAGGTCAAACGCTGGTCAGTCATGTATAATAAAAAGACGGGCCTGGATTGCTTTTCGTGAGCATAAATAAAAATCATAGAAATGTGAAAAAGTTAGTAAAGCCACGGGAATTGGCTAACTAGATCGACTTGTATTAGATAGGCCAAAAAAATACAATACTCAATGATAACCTATTAAAATATGTAGTACAGTCAGCAGCAAAAGTTGCTAAGCGTTTGAAGTGTTCAAAATGACCAACACGCGTTCTTATTCTCTTGACAATAGAGAAGTGTTGACCTCATTTTGAACACCTCAAATGGTTAGCTACTTCTGCTGCTGACTGTACTTAGCTGAAGTACCTTGTCTATGCAGTTGTGCTGAGAATTAATATGGAACTTACGTCAAAATTTGAATATAGAACGCCGAAATGCGTGTACACACATGTTACTAGTACATAGGTCAAGTGCTTTAGCTAAGTTTTCACCTATATATTATGATAGTACAGTCAGCGTCATAAAGTTACTTACAGTCAGTATGGCCAAATATATCGATACAAATCTTGACAGTAAATATCTGTATCGATGTATTTGGCCATACTAACTGTAACTAACTAAATGACGCTAACAGTACCTACATGTCAGAAGAGTGAGCAATTCGCAAAGAGTGAGAATAACTTTAAAGCAACAAGAGTTACGAATTACATATTCGCATGTATTGGACAAAGTTTTACAGTACTTATGGCCCTTTTAATTTCGGACATCGTTATGTAATGTGCTCATTATTGTACTAGTGCGGTAAAGTAACTTTTTAAGTTGATCTCAGTTCGTAAAAAAACTTTTCAATTAACTTATCCGGTTATAGAAGAACAATGGTCCCGAAGTGTCCCAACGCCCTGACAGGTCCTCGAGCCTACTTATGTTAAATCCTGCGCATCCGGCGCCCGCGCACCCGGTGACCTGCGGCTTACAGTGTACTACATATCAGAGGTTTCATTTTTATTTTATCATATATGTGTAACTTAAATACGAGCAAATAATTAAACCAGACATAGAATTTAACTAGCAGAATCATTTGTTTTGATTTAAATTACACTTAAATTAGTCATGTATTTTATTTTAATCGCAGAACAATAATGTATCTACTAAAACATTACGCGATATGAGCTTTTGAAACAAGCTCTGAGTGTTTATCTCAAGTATTCAGTGGGTCGATTTATTTTGTATGGATCAATAATTTAATTAGAATACTAAGCAATAATTATATAAATATTCTTCTTATGTCCGATGCTATGCTCGCTTATTTAACGTATGATACATACATGCATACATCTAGAGCTGAGCCCGACTGGGGAAGTGGGGAATCTTACGGAAAACATCCAAATAGCTCTAGGACATAAACTCGTAGCTTTATGCTGAGTAGGGAACATTTCGTGACAATTATGTATCTTTCTGTCTTCTGAGCCCTGAGTGTAAGTGTTTAATGTAACTTTCACGAACGCGTTTGCGTTTCCCATATAAATAACATTATCACTTACGCGTTCGTAAACGTTTTTTACATCAAAAGAAACTTAAACTAGATCCTCTGTTGTTTCTGCGTATGTCTCGAATACTACAAACCGTTTGATTTGTTTTCTTACGGCACTACGCATAATTATGTACTTTAAGATTTGATGTACGAGTATCACTGTTTTGAAAAAATAAGTCCCGCCGTAGTTTCTTGCCGGTATCTTCTCGGGTCAGAGGTGTAGGATTAGAACCTGTGTAGATTTTTTTTTGACGTTCATAAGCATACGTCGGACTCCAGCGGGCATTTTCGTAGCATCTCAGAATTATAGGTAAGGTTCGAAAATCAATCAATTCACTTTCGAGTATTTGGTACCTAGTATTTATAATGTGAAATTCCAAATACCATAGCAACTAACTACGTTATTTATAAACGTACTTAGACTATGCATAAGTCAAAATGGCCAAAAAGTTCGTTTGGCTTTATCCGTCACTCAGACAATTGCAGCTGTAAGAAAGGAATATAACACAACTTCAAAGAGTATTTACGCATTAAAGATGAATAAATGATAACGGGTAACTAATTTAATTAACTATGTTATTTATACCTAGGTATATTATAATACTCGTAAGTTAAGATTTTTTTGTAAACTTTACCTTGCCCCCAAACTGCCCCCTGTAGTCCGACGTATGTTCATAAGTGTATGTAATGGGACTAAATTGAAGAATAAAAATTTGTTATCTTTTTTTATCTTTTAATGATTTGTATTCTATTACATTCTATTTATTGTGTTGTGTTCCGCCGGTGAGTAAGGTTTCCAGGGACTTCAGGAGATAGATTCACCTTCCTTTTCTAACTATATTATTTAGAGTGGGACGAGCCATAAAGGGTATGCAACGCGCGTGTGAATCCTCTGGAGTTACATGCCCGGTACCGGAAACATCGAAGTTCGTATATTTCGAGCATCTGTCTCTTTTATTCCAATTAAAGGCGCCAAGATAGTGACAGAGACAATCGTCCGAAAACGAATATCGTGTTTCGCGGTAGCGCCCCAGGCGTCCATTGAATACGGTCACCACTGCTTATCATCAGAGCCCTGAGTGTAAGTTTTTAACGTAACTTTACTTCACGAACGCGTTTGCGTTTCCCATATAAATAACATTATCACTTACGCGTTCGTAAACGTTTTTATACTTCAAAAGTAACTTACAGTAGAGCCTCAGGTCGTATGCTTGATCGCCACCGTAGTAATACAATAGAAGGTAGTGAGACACTGTTCGTGCCTACGCTGCGCAGCGGAACTTGGAAGCCGTACTCGCGCACGCGCCGGAACTCCTGCGCAGCCGGCGTTTCCCTGTAATTAGACCTGCGGTATTGATTACAGGACGAGTACTAGTAGGTACACGGCGAATATTGATTTAGGTATGCCGTAAGTGCAGTCGCCATCAGATATATCGGAACTGCTGGTGGTCACACATATCTGAACATTCACTTTATCGCCCTGATAATAGAGGCGTTGTTCAGATATTTGTGACCACCTCCACAGCTCAGATATATCTGATGGCGACTGTACAATCAAGGTATACATCGATACGTATTCCAATGTATACATTTCGTTTGATATTGAAACAATAGGATACATGTTTTGGCACTACGTTCGCATCGATATCTCTGAGCTTGACTCTACCTTTTAGTAATAATGGCTAGCAGTGATAATTCCTAGGGAATAAACATTTGTATAAAAATATTTTATTAGTTTTTTTATACCTACCAACCCTCGGTGCGTGAGTCTGACTCGCACTTGACCGGTTTTTATTAGGGTTCCGTAGTCAACTAGGAACCCTTATAGTTTCGCCATGTCTGTCCGTCCGTCCGTCCGTCCGTCCGTCCGCGGATAATCTCAGTGACCGTTAGCACTAGAGAGCTGAAATTTGGTAGTAATATGTATATCAATCACGCCGACAAAGTGCAAAAATAAAAA
Organism: Grapholita molesta; assembly: GCA_022674325.2. NCBI lineage: Eukaryota > Metazoa > Arthropoda > Insecta > Lepidoptera > Tortricidae > Grapholita > Grapholita molesta. The sequence goes on from CP053138.2 coordinate 5,378,238, forward strand.
GTGGAAAAAAATGTTTTCTTAGGGTACCCCCCCCCCTATACGTAAAATGGGGAGTGATTTTTTTCTTCATTCTAATCCTAACGTGTGATATATTGTTGGATAGGTATTCAAAAATGAATTGGGGTTTACTAACATCATTTTTTTATAATGTCAATATTTTCGGAAATAATCGCTCCAGAAGTAAAAAAAAGTGCGTCCCCCCCCCTCTAACTTTTGAACCACAAGTTTCAAAAATATGGAAAAAATCTCAAAAGTAGAACTTTACATAAACTTTTTAGGAAAATTATTTTGAACTTGATAGGTTCAATAGTTTATGAAAAAAAAAAAATATATAAAAATGAACCCCTATTTCTCTTGGTAACGCTATATCTTGAGAACGGCTTTACCCATTTGGCTAATTTTGGTCTTGAAATATTTATAGTAGCTCAGGAAAGGTGTAAAGGGTGAGAAAGTATGAAAAAAATCAAGTAATAAACTAAAAAACGAAAATATTGTTCCCCCATACAAACTTTATCAACTCGAAAAAACTGTAAGCGCCGCAGGATTTCATACATCTTACGCGTTTTTGGTAAAATGGTCTCTGCTTTCCTCGAGAAAGACGGAAGCGCCGCAGGATTGCATATATCTTAGGCTTTTTTGCGAGCAAAATAGGTACTTTATATTATTCCAGCACTAAAGTCGTTAAGGCGATAGTTTCTTACATATTGTTAATAAATTAGCCCTTATTCCCTAAGATATGGCTGTCAAAACCTCTATTGAATGACAAGACACACTTCATCACTTCCGGCCCTGTACCGCGAACATCGAAGTTCGTATATGTCGAGCATTTCTCTTTTACTCCAATTAAGGCGTTAAGAGAGTGACAGAGATAATCGTCTGAAATTTACGAATATCGTTGTTCGCGGTAGCGCCGCCGTTTTATGTATAATTCCGCGTTTAGTTTTAATCGTAACTAAGAATCTGCACTAATATTCATCGCCCATATTATATCAGTATCACTTACGCATTCGAGACATTTTTTACGTCAATAGAAACTTACACTAAAGCCTCTGTACTTTAAGCTGGCGCGCATAGTTTACTTAATCTGGCGATAGATGTCGCTGTAGATGGAACGCTCATACCCTACATGGCGGTTTTAAGATTATTTCTGATTTAATGGGGTCGGAGCAGACATGCCCATACATTAGGTTGAAACTGACTGACTGACTTCAAATGACGCTGGCTGTTTATCACTTCATTATTACAACCCCTTCTTACTACTCATGGTGCGACTGAAATTGACAACATTTTTTTGAATTTTCCATGTATAGTTGGGATCTAGAACTCTTTCTTTACTTATCACCGTCCTTTGTGGGCCCGTTTTTAGGGTTCTGTACTTCATATTAATATGTCAAAAACAATGTATCAAATAGCCCATTTTTAACTCTGAAGTGGGAACACTTACCATGGCGGACGAAAAACTACGGAACCCTACACTGAGCGTGGCCCGACACGCTCTTGGCCGGTTTTTTTTTATTTTATAGGTTCACCGTCCTTACTCCTTACAGGCGTTTGTCATGACCTAGGAACAAAAACAATAAACCCAACATTTTACATAAACAATCTAAAACGATTGTTAGCAATATTTAATTGTTAATAATTAACTAAGAACAAATTATTATTATTATTATATTAATAATTAGTCATTACGTACGTTCCTCTTCCTCGTTCTTACAGCTGTTGAGGTCAATAAGTTTAATTAATAATGTTGAAATAATTCTTCAGACTCAAGTGGTTGGTGGTGCTAAGTAAGTATTCATTTTTTTTTAAGACAAAAGGTGGCAAACGAGCAGACTGATTGCCTGATGGTATGCAATTACCGTCGCCGATGGGCACCCGCAACACCAGTGGAGTCACAAGCGCGTTGCCAATCTTTAAAGGGGTTTGGAGCTCTGGGACCTTACTCACCATCAGGAACACAACACTACATACCTGAAAGGTAGCAGTGCTATTATGGCTGTGGTCTTCTGTAAGGAGGAGGTACTTCCCCAGTTGGGCTTCTCCGGTCTCAAGCGTGATAGTACTTCGCTGTGCCCTACCTCTCATTGTTGGACGTATATTAACTAACCACTCATAGTTTTGTGATCCTGTCCGTGATTATTCCTCTACAACGTTGCCACAAAGCTCAGAACCTTAGATGTTCATAGGCTACAGTAACTCCTTACGATCCGGTAGGCCGTATGCTTGTTTGCCACAGTCGCAGTATTACAGGAAACTATTAAAAGCAGTCGATAAAATTACAAAGCGAGGTAGGTAAGTAGATGGAATTTTAAGTCGAACTACCTCCGAGAGTCGCACGCGTGTATTCTACCAGAAAGTCCAAACACTACACTTAAGTACCTAGTCCTATGAAGTAGCCAGTAATGTGGGAACTGTTCGCTATCGGAAGTGTCCTCGTCGCACCTTTCCAACCGTTTCCCTTTTGTCTACCGTGATTCTCTTTTGTTTCTATACGGTAACGAGCTTCCAAGTGCCGGTGTGTCGAGTAGTGTGTGGGAACGAGGGGCATCATGTTTGTGAAGGTGAAGTTTTAATATACATTAACCCGATTTGGACCCGGGTATGTCCTTAAACTACGTCCAACAATGAGAGGTAGGGCACAGCGATGACCATCACGCTTGAATCTGGGGCAGCCCAACTGGGGAAGTACCTCCTCCTTACTGAAGACCACAGCCATAATAGCACTGCTACCTTTCAGGTATGCAGTGTTGTGTTCCTGATGGTGAGTAAGGTTCCCAGAGCTCCAACCCCCCTTAAAGGCCGGCAACGCGCTTGTGACTCCTCTGGTGTTACGGGTGCCCATGGGCGACGGTAATTGCTTACCACCAGGCAATCCGTCTGCTCGTTTGCCGCCTATGTCATAAAAAAAAAAAAAAAAAAAAAAACATTAACTTTGACGACCGGTCTGGCCTAGTGGGTAGTGACCCTGCCGATGGTCCTGGGTTCGAATCCCAGTCAGGGCATTTATTTGTGTGATGAGCACAGTTTTCTAACTATTTAAGTATTTATATGTAATATGTATATATCTATTATAAATATCATCGTCGTCTAGTACCTGCAACACAAGCCTACTGAGCTTACCGTAGGACTAGGTCGATTTTGTGTAAGATTGTCCGGAAATATTTAATATTTTATTTACTTATTTCATGGTCGGACACTGGCTTAGCATAGTTCGGTTTTTATAATTCTAACAATTCTAACAAGTATGTAAGTGCAAAAGTGATGAATAAGTATCTATAATAATCTGCATGCATCTTACTAAACTTAAACGTTTTGACTTGTATCGAATAGGCTCCGTAACCATTGATTCGATTTGAAAAAAAAAAAATTAGGTACAGTCAGCAGCAAAAGTTGCTAAGCGTTTGAAGTGTTCAAAATGACCTACACGCGCTCTTATTCTCTTGACAATAGAGACGTGTTGACCTCATTTTGAACACCTCAAATGCTTAGCTACTTCTGCTGCTGACCGTACCAATAGAATTTCTCGCTGTTTGTTTACGTCGAAGGAATTGATTGTTGTGGAGTAAGATTAACCATTTTGATTTATATGTCTAGTTCGGCAACAACAAAGAAAAATGACAATAACAAATAAAACATTTTAAAGAATCATTTTTTAACAAAATAAGACAAATTGTCCGTTACCCAAAAACCATCACACATTTCTCCACAACACAAACAATAACGGCATTCGATATCGATCGTACAATACCGTGTAAATCAGCACTTTGGGGTGCGCGAGCGCCGCCCAATCAGAAGTGCGTATCAGGCAGATGCGCGACCATTGTTACACTGAGCAAAGCGATATCGTCATATCTACATGTGATTATGGTATTGACATAAGCCTTTTTTACAGAGGTTAGTTTTCTAGTGGAACAGGGGTTATAGGAATAACTCTAGGGAAATTGTTGTAAATCGGCGTGATACCGCTGACGCAGGAATGGGCTCAGAAATTTTGCGCAGTTTATTTTATTTTTATTTTATTTTATTCGGGTGGCTTACTGCCTAAAATACATAGGTTGATATACTTATAAACTACATGCAAATTACAAGCTTCCACAGTTATGGCAAAGATTTTTGGGTTCAAACTGGAAAATCTTCTAGGCGTAAGCACCAGTTTTAAAATCTTCTAGGCACTAGTTTTACGAAAGCGACTGCCATCTGACCTTCCAACTCATATGGTATACTAGGCCTCATTGGGATTAGTCCGGATTCTTCACGATGATTTTCTTCACTGGTAAATATCAAATAATATTTCGTACATACATTCAGAAAAAAATATTAGTACAAGTTGGGGTTTGAACCTGCGACCTACGGATTGCTTACAGTAGGCCACAGGCGGTTCAAATTCATAACAATTGTATGTGTTTAATTATGGTAAATATGAAATAAAACTAATCCTACTAAAAGTCAGAATGAAACCTTATAATTATAAACTTAAATCCCTAATTAAGCATAGACATTTCTATGCTTAATTAGGGATATGCATACAGTCATTAAGTTCTAGACGTCACTATTCGAATATTTGAATAAATTGTTGACAATGTCAATCCATCGATTGACATATTAAAGGTAAAAGCCCTTGTATTTACTTAATCCGTTTGTCTTGACGAATGCCTGTGTGCAATAGAGAATACTTAATTTATGTTGACATGTTAATTTAACAAAGAAATCAATAGAACGTATGTAGATGTACCTAGTACAGGTCAAAGATATCGACTAGACCAAAGTGCCAAAATATGTACACATGTACCGTAATAGTAAGATAAGTAAACCGTAATAATAAGTTGCATGGATACAAATTATGGCACTTTCACCGCATATATGTCTTTGACCTTGACTGTACAATGATTGTTTGTTCGACATTCTACGCTGTTAATGTCTCTTTGCGTGAAAATGATTATAACGTAGTTTGTATCGTTAACTGGCGGTTTAAAAGCTAAAATCTGAGTCATATGGATTAAAACTAAAAACCAAAATTATCATTCCTGTGGACAGCTTGGGGAGATAGTTGCTTTGATCGGACAGTGTTAGATACGAGTAGGACCTGATTATACTGTCAAATCTTTCCTTGGTAGAGTGCCAGAGAATATACTGATTTAAACTCTCTTATAACCCATCACTACTTTGAAAAAATCTCGTAACTCGTTCTGGCAAAAGAAAAATGACGTTACTATGTGTGGGATGAGTACAGAGTTATTGCGTTTCAACTTAGAGTATCTGTGTCAGATATGAGATTTTTTCAAAGTAGTGACGAATTACAAATTAAACGGGACTCGATCGCATTAAGTACAACTAAAGGAACCTAGATATTTTCCGACTTTTCCGAACTGCTATGTCTAAATCCGGCCGCGAATACGGAAGACACAATTTTTCGGAAACAATTTCAAAAATCTTGGTATTAGTTTTAGTATTAATGCGATTAAGTCCCGTCTGACAGAATGTCCGCCATTTGTATTTACTACCTTGTATTGTGCAATGAATATCACATCACGTGCATCTGGCGACGGGACTCAATGACAAGATATACTCGTACAGGGTACAGGTGAAAACTACAAATTAGTGAAAAAAAGCTATCCCTATGAAGTGTACCCAACTAACAGTACGTTAAATTCAAAAATTGTTTATCAGCCACGTTGCCGGGCAACGCACCCTCGCCTGCAGGTGTGCATGGATTTAATCTGCTGATTGTGACTGACAGCACCTATACTAACGTGAGGGTCGATGCTGGGGTTAAAAGTTAAGGTCCGCGGCCTTTTCAACATTTGTTGGGTTATGTTTAGAAAAAGAAAACTTTAACAGTTGACAATAGATATGAATTAATTACTTTTAACATACTTATTGGTACCATCAAATGGTAAATGGTTACCAGAGCTTACCCGACATGGCGCTTTGTGCGATATAATTACACGTTTATTCGTTTGTTACTAAGCTAACAACAGTTTTTATTATAATACGTTATTTTCAAATAATAAACAAGGATTAGAATTTTATAATAACTTCTTACTACCTTAAATCTGAAAACGGCCCTTGACGCATTATATCCAGTAAGCATACTGGATATAATGCGTCAAGGGCCGTTTTCAGATCACCAGCAGGTGATGGTGGCTCAAAACTGATCACTGTGGGTCACTTTGGAGGAGGCCTATGTCCATCATTAGACACCCTTTGACTGATATGATGATGATGATGTTTTGCCGTAAACAGTAAAAAAACACATGACCAACGCTCCCCAAATACTAGTTTAGTAAATTCCCGAAATCATTTCGTAAGCACATTCCTAAATCACAAAATGATTTCTCATCATATTAAGTAAGTACGTAAAAAATCGCATAAACACATGAAATCTCCCCTCGGGGCAACAATAGTGAAGTAATTTACGAGACTCATAGCCGCTTGGTCGGAAAAAGAATAAGCACAAAAGCTTTCGTTGTGAAGGCCCGTTCAGCGTGACGCGGCGCGCGCCGCGGCGCACGCGCAGGCACGCGCCCAGCACCTTGCCACCGTTGGCAAAAAATTAGATAGCATCATAATAATAGCTTTTATTTTTATTATTATATCGTTGGTCAATTGTGAAATACGTAGATCCCCTTCTAATATAAATAGATTGTAGGTAAATATAACGTCGAGTTTCGGATATTCGCCTAATTACATAAATCAATATTACAAATATTGCAGGACATCCTTATACAAATTAACTGAGCCTAGCGTTAAGGTCAAGAAGGCTTGTGTTGTGAGTACTCAGCTAATGATATTCGTATACTTATAATAATACAAATACTTCAATACATAGCATACACCCATGACTCAGGAACAAAATTGTGCTCATCACACAAATAAATGCCCTTACTGGGATATGAACCCGTCGGCTTCATAGGCAAGGTCACAACCCATTAGGCGAGATCTGTCATCTAATCATACTCAAATTAAAGTTCTCGCTTTTTTAGGGTAATTTATTTTATTACCTTATTTTTTATTGAAAAACTATTGATTCCTTTCCTTTTATTGACTTTCTATTGAAAAACGATTTAATTGAAAGTAATTTTCAACTTCACACTGATGCAAATCATTGCAACTATAACTTCAATATAATTAGCCTTTATTTTATGTATTTAAATCATTACTGAAGACAAAGATAGGTAGTGCAGGCGAATATCTACAAATCGACGAGTGCGAATATATACAAATACTCATATAATTAAAAGCCATAAAAAAAAACTTGGCACCAAGGCGAATTATCACTGATGTGGACGAAGTTTATGAATTTGGTATCTACATACGTTAAGTACAAAAGTTAAAAAACACAAATTACCTTGTTATTTTTATGCTGACGTTATCTAATCGCATATGCAATGCATTATTATCGTTTTTCGGCGCACGCTCTTTAAAAGGGGTGGATTCAGTCACCTATGCAAGCATATACCACTGATTTAGTTTACTCGCTTTTTATTATATTTATTACTGATTAGTTTAATTTATATTGGTCGCGTTCGAGTTATTAACGACGTATGCCGTATAAAATCCGTAGAGGTTGGCTAAAGTAGCTATGGAGTATTGTAATTTTTTTTTTATCCCTATACAACCAGAAATTACTCGATAAGACCTCAATGGAAAGGTTATAAATGAAACTTGGAAAGAAGGGCTTGACTCTTTATTAATGAGGTTCAAGCAATCTAGACTTATTTTAAGCAACTTAGGTTTATCCCCTCAGGTGTTAGGTAAACTTAGGTTCTACTTAGGTGACGTTTGGTCGATTGCGCTATGTTACTATAGATAAGTAAATTAAGAAAAACTAAATCTTAGCTGCACTACGATTCCTGTGGGTAGACCGATGGGGATTGGTACAGACTGACTCTCAGCTCAAACTGCCTCATGATGGGCAGCGGCGACGGGACAGGCCGAGGAGATGGAGAGACCTGGATACATATGTGACATTATCTATGATAAGGGACCTTATTGTCGATGGCGCTTACGCCGTTGTTCAAGATGACGCAATACAAACGCAACGCGGTTCGACGTAAGCGCCATCGACAATAAGGTCCCTTTTGATAGATATAATGTCACAAATATCAATGACTGATTGGCAGTTGCACCAATTTGGAAGGATTGGTAGTCTAAGGAGGCCTTAGCCTAGCAGTGGGACACCATGCAAGCTTAATAAAAAAATAGTTTCCAATTTCAATTATTAAAAGTTGATAGCATAACGTTCTGGTGCCCGACAGAGTCCCAATGGATGTCACTTTCAATTTTTCTGTGTGTCATCTAGTGGGCACTCGCGTGTCGAGCTCCGGGACCTTACCTAAGTTAACTGTTAGTAACTATTATAGAACGGGATCCTTTTAAGGCCCACGGGCCTACATGTAGTGCTAATTACTTTAAAGAAATTTGAATTGTATAAAATTGGAACAGAGTTGAATTTTTTTCGTTTCCTTCAAGTTAGATACAAGAGAGATTATATTTTACTTCCTACACTGTACAGAATTCGAGTAGCATTTTACTTGTATGGTGGTACTTATGACTATAAATATGACTGATAATTGTGGACTCCGTATTATTTAATGGAAAATATTGATGGGTCAGGAAAATACTTCCCGGATATAAACTTGATCTGATCCGGCACCGTTGCACTAGCCTCTCTACTAGTTTCAGTTGTGTTACTTTAGGTTAAATAGCCTTTTTGTACATAGTGTAACTTAGAAATATCTTAAGGATAGTTTTCGCCCACTATTTAAGGCATGTTATGCTTGCATGTGTTCGATTGTATGACATTCCGAAAACCAGTAAATTATTATATTTTCAAGAAATCATTTTGTCTATTTTGTGCGCCTAATAACAATAAAAAAGTCAAGGTACAAGCAGCAATACGTTACTTTCGGTAAACCTTATGCCTTTGAAATAGTGACTAGAAATGGTCAGTTAACATACCCGACCCGGTTTTACAAGCACCCTCAGCTCTCATACTTTCACGTTTTAGATGCTCACTGGCATCACCCCTATAGCGGACTGGTCGGAGATAATGCTCGTATGTGCAGCTGCGCCGGCGCCGTGATACGGGCAGGTGGACTCGTGCGCGTGACCCGCCTGGGGAGGTGTATTGTATACTCTACTTTCAACGTGCTATATGCCGTTGGTGATAAAATAATAATTACAGAGCAGTGTAACAAGTCTATAGGAGTGTGCTGGAGATTGCTTACTGCGTTTTAAGGGAGAGGCAAATTTGATTGAAAGGGAAAGATTGGTTCAGCAGTGGACATCCCTGATAGATAAAAAATACATTCTGGGCGCTTTAGAATGCCAATAAAACAGGCATAATGACATAAAATGAAAAAAACATTACATTAAAATCACGGACACAAACACGATGGCCAAAACCTGTGTAAACATCATATTGAAATGAACATCACGATATAATACATTTAGGTGTATCTAATGTCTATTCTGAAACCCTGTTTAAAGGATTGATTTGTTTTGGAGTCAACTAGTATATATATATTTAATCAAGACAGTTAAGACTGCCATGTATGTAAATGTGTATAGTTATATCTTCTAGCGCCCGGAGACCTATAAAAAGGTCTCCTATTGAATGCCATTTTGAATTTTAATTATGTATAAGTTGCATTTGGCCTAGCAAGTTTTGGTCTCTTGGCGGCTAGAGGATAAGTGTTGTGCATAGTTATAATAGAATTTCAAACTGTAACTTTGTTGTACTTCGATAACCAACGACTAGGTATGTTTGAAAGTCCTTACCTTTTGTAAAATATAAGACGACTACTATTTCATTCCACGCGACTTCATCAGCTGCTCCACGTAAAGGCATTATTTCTGAAGCAGAGTAACTCTCCATACAAACGCCCATAGAACACAGGACTCGCTACCAGTAGGTACTTGGGGCCACTAGACCGAGCGAAATGCGGGCCCTTGCCATTATTCTCGCACCTTTTCATACTATTCATACTAGAGAAGCCAATGCAGTTTTAATCAGATGCTCTTTTGATGTATGAAATGTGGGTTACTTACTTTGATATTGTAATGAAGACTGATTGAATATAAGTTCGCTCTTAGTGTGAACTGTAGGCATCATGAATATCGATGTTCGAAAATTTCGAGCATGTTTCTCTTTTACAACAATTAAAGCATCATGAGAGTGGCAGAACTTTACGATATCGATTTTCGAGGTATCGCTCCTGAGCTGAAGCTTTGTTTATTTTATTTCTAAAATACCAAAACCAGATAACATCTTATTGTTCTCGTTCCGTACATATATTTAGAAAAAAATATTGGTTTGTGCCTATTTTATATCTTCACCCAAAAAAAATACACCGGACCAATGAGAAAATTATTTAAACAAAAGATATATATTTTAGAAAAGTCGTTTCTCGTTTATCATTTTTTTAAGTTACCCCAATTATTTCTGGCACTGAGAAGATACTCTTATTGTTTTTCTGTTTTATATTTTTGGAATAACTTTACACAAATCGACCTAGCCCTACGCAATACAATAAACTAGTTAGAATAGTTAAGTTAATATAATAGTTTTTATTCAAAAACAAACACAGATACAATACATCGAAAAAAAAACAGAATACAAAAAAAGTGCCACATAATGGCAATAAGCTCAAAGACGCTTGAATCATACGTTTCTTGTATATGTATTAAATAGGATCATTTTTTTTTGGCAAACGAGCAGACGTATTGCCTGATGATAAGCAATTACCGTCATCCATGGCACCCGCAACACCAGGGGGTCACTAGCGAGTTGCCAGCCTTCAAGGGGGATTGGAGCTCTGGGAACCTTACTCGCCAATTACCAGGATTTCAGAATCACGGAAGCTCCTGCTTCGTAGAAAGGATAGCTACCTACGAGGGTGGGAAGCCCGTTCTCTGTGACATCACATTATAGGTACATCTCAAACGACATCATGTGGGCAGCCCTAAATCTATAGGCCAGCCATTAGTATGATATAATCTGCTCTCGAATAGCCTAGCAGCGATTAGCAACTGTAATACTCCAATATGGACTTTATTATTTACTGACTTAGGTTGAACATACAATGTACAAAAGAAAACTTACCCTAGTAAAATACCGCCTTTATCACTTGTAAAATGACTTAAGTGCCACAGAGTTTATGAACGTTTAATACTTTATGATGGTAACTTGTGCCACATTTCAACGCTTAAAAGGTATTGTTCCGTTGACGAAATTTGATACTGCAGTGCATTCCCTGCGTTCATTACCGTCAGATTCAGAAGTCCTTTCATCATCTGATGCATTCGGTTACGTAAATACTTACCTATAATTTAAGCTTGTAGTACATTACAAAATTTACAATACGGATTTTAGGCACATTCCGGTCGCTCGACACTTTACCAGTATATGTCACATTCAAACTTAAGTCACTAGCAATAGAAGTGACAGCCGGGTGACTACTACTGGGCATTCACATGCCGAGTACTAGGACTGAACTTTCTAAATTATAAATAAATAAAGTTGTTTCCCTTGTTATTGTCATAAAGGTTATGTTTTGTCATCCTTTAAGATGACAAGAAACCGCACCATTAGTTACAGGAAATATATTTTTGACTACGTTAACTTTTTTTTTTAATGACATAGGCGGCAAACGAGCAGACGGATTGCCTGGTGGTAAGCAATTACCATCGCCCATGGGCACCCGCAACACCAGGGGGTCACAAGCGCGTTGCCGGCCTTTAAGGGGGGTTGGAGCTCTGGGAACCTTACTCACCATCAGGAACACAACACTACATACCTGAAAGGTAGCAGTGCTAATATGGCTGTGGTCTTCTGTAAGGAGGAGGTACTTCCCCAGTTGGGCTGCTCCACATTCAAGCGTGATGGTCATCGCTGTGCCCTACCTCTCATTGTAGTTTACGGACATACCCGGGTCCAATTAACGAGGCTAAACGTGTGATTCTGTATAAGATATTAAAATAATACCCTTAGCTTAGTTTTGTCCCCAGGAAAGCTGCTCGAACAAGTTTTAGACCCATAAATCTCCTTAGACACAACATCACATTGTCACCAACATTTCTTGTAATCTTACAAGAGAAGGCAACACGCATGTGAATCAGGGTAAGCAACGCGCATGTGAATCCTCCTTCATACGCTACGGTAACTGTCTACCATCAGGCGGGCCGTATGCTTGTTTGCCACCGTCGTTGTATAAAAAAAAGAATTAAATTACAAACCTGTATCAAAACATTAACATAACTTTAGCTTAACTACAAGTTAAACATCTTGTCGGGCGCTCCCCTAATTCTTAAGGGTAAGCAACAGGTCTTGACCTGTTCTTGTGGGGTGTCTTGCCACTTGCTGTGCACCGTTGGTTAGGGGTGAAGTCATTACAGGTGGAACAGATAATATACGGGCTTGTTAAATATTGGCCTAGTTTTGTAAGGAGTTAACTGTATACTGATTTAAACTTTCACGGTTTGTACACATTATTATACATGAACGGGACTTAACCGCGTATATTAACTTTAAAAATTACCTCCGACGTTTCGAAGACGACGTTGTCCTCGTGGTCTCAGATTAGTCTTACTTAATCTTAGTCCTTAATACTGTACCGTATGGTATATAGAGCCTAAGTAAGGTTAAAAAAAAATTTTGACGGTTAGAATAGACGGAAAGCTAACACATTGTTTAACACGTTGATCTTGGTGATTCAACTCACAATTACAAGAGCCTGGGCAGAGTGTACCATTTTGTACCGTTTGGCGTAGAAACGCTAGGTCAGTAGGTAATCTTTTTGTAGAAATCGCGAAGCGCCTGGTTGACGCAACTTGGTGACCAAAGAGCTGGCGGCTTCCTCGCACTTGTCTGCATTGCGATACAACGAGGAAATGCCGCCAGCATCCTATGTACAATGCCTCAAGGGCGTTTTTTAGATACAGATGCCCAAAATATCTTAACTTAGATTTTCGCGGTTTACGCTTTGTCATGGCGGAAGCCGTGTACTAGTATATTTAAATGTGTATTTCATTACTATTTAGTTAATTAATAAACAACGCAATTAATATAATTCAATCAAATATGTTGTCATTATGTGACAGTTAATATTTTTGTAAATTCCGATATAATTATGTACTTACATATTATGAAAGGATTATGCGATTTGTAATAATACCCACAATAATCTGGTATTTACCGTTAAAAAACTATGCGTCCACCCATATTATTATTGTTATTGGGAAAACACAGTTATCTGAATTGTGAGTTTTAATAAAAAATCTTTATCCACAATAATTACAAAATTATAATACCTACGAGTACCTTACTATTTACTACATTAAATCTAAAAAACGCCCTTGAGGCATTGTACATAGGATGCTGGCGGCATTTCCTCGTTGTATCGCAATGCTGATACGTTAAGCCAGCTCTTTTGTAACCAGCTAGTTACGTCAACCAGACGCTTCGCGATTTCTGCAAAAAGTTGTGCACGCCCATATGGACCTAGTGTTTCTACGCGAAACGGTACAAAATCGTACTCTATGCCCAGGGTCTTATATTTGTTACATTTAAAAATTCAGTACTTAGCTTATAGCTACGCAAACCGAAAAACTAAGTAAAATAATTTGATTAGTTCCACTGTTCATAGTAGTTTTGAAAGAGCAGCATTATAAATATTTGTTTAGCGTTTCAGAACAGTTGGTGTTAAAAACCACAACATATCTTATCACTATTAGCATTGTTAAACTCAGAATTACCCCATTAGGCCATTACCATAATTTGAGGCAGCTGCCGATTCTCACACGAATGCACTGCGAAATTAGTTTTTACACCTTTGTTATAAGACTCAATTTCGTATTAACATATTGGCACTCGTACAATGTATATTGTGTTAGACTTAGTGTACAGTCAGCAGCAAAAGTTGCTAAGCGTTTGAAGTGTTCAAAATTACCTACACGCGCTCTTATTCTCTTGACAATAGAGACGTGTTGACCTCATTTTGAACACCTCAAATGCTTAGCTACTTCTGCTGCTGACTGTACTGCTTATATTTTAAATTGTCTCTTACAAATTCTTAACTAAAATTACAATATGTAGCTAAAAATCGTACACACATAGAATTTACAAAACTATTAGTATAGGTAGTTTCACGAGAGTTGAAGTCACGCACACAACAACATCTCATGTAATGACAGGAAGATTTTGAAATTACTCATTCATTCCATTCATTCACTTCATATAGTTGTGTGCGTAATCCATTCGCCTCAACTCTCGTGCAACTTACCTATACATTATTATACCTTTATTTTACCAACAAATATATAACAAATAAAAAAAAATTTAATTGAAAAAAATTGAGTTGAAGAAATAAATGTAAATATCAAATTAGAAGAAGCTGGTTTTGCTGTAAATCAGTTATTTTTCCAATGAACTAAAAATAAGAAGATATTCAACCATATTAACAACAAACGGAATCAACTCGAACGTCTTATAATTATGCTCCTCGTTACGTAGTGAAACATACCCAGCAATATTCAATTTATTATAAAGTGTATATAATTTTGTATTAAGTAAAAACATCTGCTAACGAAACCAAAATCTTAGATTCCCGGAGTTGCAAGTTCGATTCTCGCCGAGGTAGGCAGGAGATATTTTTCTAAGATGTAATATGTTTAGATTAAAGGAATTTCAAAACGTTATCCTATTTTTATTTTATTTTTATGACAAAGGTGGCAAACGAGCAGACGGATTGCCTGATGGTAAGCAATTACCGTCGCCCATAGGCACCCGTAACACCAGGGGAGTCACAAGCGCGTTGCCGGCCTTTAAGGGGGGTTGGAGCTCTGGGAACCTTACTCACCATCAGGAAGACAACACTACATACCTGAAAGGTAGCAGTGCTATTATGGCTGTGGTCTTCTGTAAGGAGGAGGTACTTCCCCAGTTGGGCTGCCCCAGACTCAAGCGTGATGGTCATCGCTGTGCCCTACCTCTCATAGTAACTAGTCCTAGTAACTAGTACAACTACAGGTAAACAAATTAACTAAAAGTCCTGGCCTTAGTGGGTACTATCTAGTAGTAAAGTGTTGGTATGCACATGTTGGCGTTCTATATTCAAATTATGTACAGTAGTCATCAGATATATCGGTGCTGTGGAGGTGGTCAAAAGTATCTTAACAACGCCTCTATTATTAAGGCGATAAAGTGCATGTTCAGATTTCGGTGGCCACCTTCACAGCTCCAATAGATCTGATAGCGACTGTACCCAAGAAACTATTAAAAGCTACCTTGACTTCACATCATAATTTTAAAAGTTACTCCGACAATTAAAAAAAAATTTAAGTAGTCAATTCAAAACGTCTAAGCCAGATGTCAAATCGTTATAGTATAAATATAAAAAATGTCGAATAAAATTCGGGATTAACACAACATTTGTTCCGCTTTTATATCACTAAATCAAACTTATAAAAAAAACACTTTCTCGCAAAAAATACTTCCGACCCTATTGCCCCATTGAACATCTGACGAGGTGAATGAATCCGTACTTTAGATCGTATGTGGAAAAGGATGGGTTTACACACTCGGTCTATCTGCGTCCTTTTTCCTCCTTGAACTTTTGGGTCAAAATTTTAGGGGTGTCTCCGATTGAAAATGTTGGTGGGTTGCTAGCAAACAATTACATTCCGGCACATCTGTCGGCGTTTAGACAATCACGATACGTCACGCGATTTAGGACGAAGGGTGTAACCAGTTTTGATATTTTGAAATTTTAATACGCACCCTTTTGGTAGTTAAATGGGATTACAGAAATGATTTAACGTTGGTGTTTTATTAAGACCAAAAAAAAAGTCATTTGTCAGTATGTCAGTTATCACATCAGTTCAATGTTTTAATCAGTTTTTTTTTGGAAATGATTTTTTTTTCTATTTTATGAGTATATAACTAAATATCCAAATTTATCTTATTTACAATGCGTTCCCACTAGTAAAAGTATTTTTTTTAAATACAAGTCTGAATCAACTACTTTTGTCACGCGATGATATTTAGTATCTCAAAAAATATGGTAGGTACTATTGGTAGTATATAAAACATGGTACTATTGTTAGATTATTCGTACAACACGGTTTTAAGTCATTAATTTTTTTTTCGTTGCTACATCCCTGTACAAGCCTAGATACCAAGCCCGGTAGCAAATAGTGGTACCTATCTCATGTAAAATTCGTACCGGAGTTATTTGAGGGATGAAATAACAACAAGAAATGTGATTTATTCCCCAATTTATTTAAAACTATCAAAAATGTTTGCGCGCGGTACAACCGCGACAGCTGCGGCGCGCACGCACCGCGCAAGCACGCCGCCACCGTTTCATTACGCTGATAAATCTGCGCGCGCGCTACGCTCGTGCGCGCGCCTTATGGTTGGACACAAAAAGAAAGCACACAGTATATTAACCGTTCCGCTGTCACACCCTTAAATTGTAGCCATTTTGCTTCACTGTGTCACGACTCACGACTTGTATGTGGTATGAATACTTGTAATAAGTATTTAGTATGTTATATTCTGGAATATTTTTAGGACAAATAAACTTTTTTTTATTCTCATTCATTCTTTAAGGTCATTAAAAACAAGGAATGATAGCTATAAAATTAATGACAACTGTCAGTTTTTGATGCTTGCAATCAGATTGGTAGCAAATATTGCTTGTAGGTATTTTACTATTGTGAGCTCAGAGTATGGTTGTAGATAACCAACCTATGCAGTATCCCCGAATTACAAAATATATATTTCCGATAAGGCGAGGTTTGCCCGTACCACGTTTACGTAGGCGTAATTATATTGGTAAGTTTCTACGTACGTATACGTATAATACATACTAAAAGTATAATTGTATTATCTCTATTGGCGACCTAGATTGACGATAGCTGTTCTAGCATCCACGTAATTAAAAAAAAAAAAAACAATTTCCGAATGAAAAAAAAGATAATCTTGTCATAGTTTTAAGACATTCTTCATTCCTCTGTGT
The DNA here is from genome assembly GCA_022674325.2 of Grapholita molesta. Classification (NCBI taxonomy): domain Eukaryota; kingdom Metazoa; phylum Arthropoda; class Insecta; order Lepidoptera; family Tortricidae; genus Grapholita; species Grapholita molesta. Next base: position 5,395,262 of record CP053138.2, read on the forward strand.
GTTTAAAATACTGCATGTAAAAGTTAAACTGCTGTGGATTAAGGTACTAATTAATTACTTTTTATAATGATGTAACATTTAAAGGTAGAGCATGTGTTAATTAATGAAATTACCATACATATGGTATGGCATTCCTTTAGGGAAAAATGGATCCGTCTGTTACATATTTATGGAATTCCCAACATTCCTATACACAATAATAGATTTAGTAATAAATCTAGGCAGACTGAAACATTGCGTGATAAAAATCCGGAAATTGAAAATAAGCTCTCATAAAAACTCTCCCAACATGTCTACCCTCGCAAAAACGTGTAATTACGTCATAATTACACACGATCCAAAATACAAAATGAAATTGTTAGAAGCGAACCTAATTGCCTATAATGAGGGTAAATCAAAGCTGGCATTTTGGACGTAGTGAGACACGGTACTAACTACATGCGTTGCTATATGACGTGGAACTTTGTGAATTTAGCTCGGATATTTCCATGGCTAGTGCGACAAGGACTTATTACACATGTAACGTGCAGTCGTATATGACTTTCTTGTTTTATAGCGTTTCATTGAGGGGCTATTTCGGACACGTGCACTAATTTCTGTGACATTCCTGTTTGCCACATAGCGCCAGGTGATATAGTGGGAGGTATTCGTGTGCTGCTTTGTCGGGTCTATGATTGACATAGTTGAGCTTAATATGATGCTTTGCATGTTCTTTGAGCAGAATTACGGAAAATGCAGCTGGAGCCCGTGATGAACATTGTACCTATATACCTACTATAGGTACGTTATGCAAATATGATCTTCGACTTGTTGTATCCCAATTTATTATTTTCCAAATCGTTGAGTGTCTACGCAGGATATTCTCATTTAAAAGTAATATGAATAAGGTAAACGTACCTACCAGAGTTCGACATGCTGCCTATTAGTTGACACCCAGCTGTCACCTTTATTGGTAATGACATAAGTTTAAAGATGAAATGAATTGGGACAGTTTCAAGCACCAAGGTGTAAGAAATACAACGCCAGTTTTTTTTATTTTCTATTTGGAAGGTCTATCTAGGGCAGGTTGGTCTATAGTCTAGTTAGCCAACCCTCCATACGAACTGCGAACATTTTTATCTTCTACTTTTTCCTAATCAGATCACCAATATGTGTGTTACAATTTGTAAGTAGGTAGTACAATATGTACAAAACTTAGTAGCGTAGCAATAAATAAATAAATATAAAATATAAATATATCAGGACAATCTGAGACAAATCAACCTAGTCCTACGGTAAGCTCAGTAAGGCTTGTATTGTAGGTACTAGACGACGATATATATAATAGATAGATACATATAAATACTTAAATACATAGAAAACACCCATGACTCAGGAACAAATATCTGTGCTCATCACACAAATAAATGCCCTGACTGGGAATCGAACCCAGGACCATCGGCTTCATAGGCAGTCACTACCCACTAGGCCAGACCGGTCGTCAAATAAAAAACAATAAAAACTACAAAAACTCCTAATCGAATGAATTACTTCAAATGATATCAGCATAATTTCATAGACAATTTTCCATTAATAACCGAAGCATCTGTTAGTAATGGACCTATCAAAATATTCGATTGCGATCAATAGGAGGGTGTGGTGATGATCAACTGATTATTAAAACGCAGCTATTCTTTGACGCCGCTTTGTTTATGGTTTTTTATTATAAATGTACAGTCAGCATTAATAGTAGCGTAAGGCAAGAAAAGTATCTGTTATCTCGTTATCTCGTACTAGAGGTACATTATGATTTTTACGTTGGTTATATTCCAGCTAGACTAGAAACGATAAGCGCATTTTAAAGTGCCTAAATTGTCAAAAAATATATTTCAAACTACATCTACATAAGCATACGAGTTTATAATACTGAGGTAAATTTTTATTATGGAATAAAAAACATTGACCTTCCCTAATTTAAAAGAGCGATATGCCCAATAATGGACACCCGACTCGCCTTAATTGCTAAACTTACTCTTGAAGATGACATGTACTGGGAGAGTGTCCAACACCCGAACGTTTACCCTATCAAGTTCCCACTTACCGGTCAAATCATTTCACCGATTTCAGAACTGTCAAATCATAAAAAAATGCATGTCCGAACCCCGTCTGCACTTACGATCAAAGGTCTCATTCTTTAAATAAATATCATCAAAGCACTAAGATAAAACGACATGTCAAAAGCAACAAATGGATTTTAAGCTTCGCAAATTCAGAAACCAGCGTGTTATTGTAAAATGTGTCTTATGTGTTGGTGATAAGAGTTGTCTGATACGTATAAATCGTTGTAAATCTGTAAGGTCGGATCACCGGTCAAGGAAACTATTAAAGTCCCTGGAGGACGGCGGTGTGCCTGAGATTCATTTTTATGAAACGGTCCTCGTACTTTTCCTCTTAAAAACTTTTTTTTTATTTTGATGCAACGTTTATAAATGCCAAATGTTATTTACATTTACAGTTTACAATCGGACATGAAAGTGGTTTTAATACACGGGTATTATCATACTCAAAATTATAAATGCGAAAGTAGCTTTTTCTGTTACCTCTTCACGGTTAAACCACTGAAGCAATTGGGATGAAATTTGGTATGAAGAGAGTTGAGCTATGAGAAAGGACATAGGATATTTTTTATCCCGCAAGAATACATGGCTGGCCGACGAAATCGCGAGGAAAAGCTTGTTTAAATATATCATTTTGTGCCAGGTTTTCGAATGTGACATAAGAAAACAAATAAAGCAACTGAAACGGATTATATCGCGTATACTTATTAAAACTTAATCCCGACGTTTCGTACCCTTTAGCAGTGCTCGTGGTCATCGGGTGGACTGAGGAAAAATGTTAATTAACCTCCATCCCAGATTACAACATGCAATTTTCCTTACATATAAATTGTAAGACAATTTTGGTGCTTGTACATTATAATTGCACACGCCAAGTTTTGTTAATTATTGTCCAGAAAAAAAATGTCTGTTTAAATTAGTATACGCGATATAATCCATTTCATTTGTTTTATTTCATGAGTAATTATCGCAGAAACCGAAGACAATATTAAATCGCTTAAACATAACCAGGTACCATTCCTTACCGTCAATACAGACTACTATAGTTTTTTTTTTTTTTCGAAAACTGTCTCTCACGGTTTAGTCACGTTCCACTATTACCAACCTATCCCACCTCCAATCAGCGGGTTGCATGTCTACAACGTACCTTGCACTTCACTGTGTCATTAAACCAAACATTATGGTTACCCTACAGCGGAAGTATGACTGCATCCGGTGTCCACTCGTGCCAGCCGATATTCTCATTGGTAACGCGAGGTCTACTCGAGACTTTGAACCATCTGGTCTTAGAGTTGTATCCTCTATATTATCGGGAGAATTTAGAAAAACGTACAAATGGCGAACTTAATGCCACAAGGTACTCTCTACCAGTCAATCAACAGGAAAAACAGAAAGATTTAATAGGTGCAGGGTCTTTTAACTTAAATAATGTTCAGAAATAGTTGAATAAACCAGCAGGCGTGACTCTAAAGAAAGTTTCCTATTTTGTTAGAAGAAAATAAGATAAAATACTTCCCAAAGTGAACGGAGAATGTTCGGAGAACAGAACATCTTGGTTGGCCTCACAGTCTCTAATGGTGGCAAACAAATCATGCTATGTATATTACAGGATACAAATTGATTAGGTCAAACGGTAAGCTCGAGAAGACTTGTGTTGTGGGTCTACTTAAATACATAGAAAACAGCCATGACTTAAGAACAAATGTCTGTGGTCAACACACAGACAGAGTGTGTATTGGGATTTGAACCCAGGACCGTTGGCTTCATAGGCAGGGTCATTAGCCACTAGGAGACCTGTCGAAATGATCATAAATAATCTGAAACATATGACTACTACAGATTTCGCGTTAAATTAGCGTCATAGGCCCGGTTTAAGCGCCTTCGTGCCATTTGCTACCCTAACGTCGTTTTATCTTCTATGAAAATAGCAGAACCATGTTCTATCAAAGTAAGACTTAGTTTCAGCCGTCTGTTACCGTGAGTCGGAAGTTCTAATCTGATTCAAAACGTGGAAGTGACTAATTGTCTTATCCGTTCTGAGGATGTAGCAAATTATTATAAGCAATACAAAAACAAGAAATCTAAAAGGTTATAATCTCCTTTATACCTAAGTTTTATTTCTGGTCCTCCTATACTAATAGTATATTATAAACGTGAAAGTTTGTACGAATATTTATTCGTGCATTTGCACGTTCCACTAAATTTCAAATAAAACTTTTTAACGTGTTTTTTTTTTATGATATAGGGGGCAAACGAGCAGACGGATTGCCTGGTGGTAAGCAATTACCGTCGCCCATGGGCACCCGCAACACTAGGGGAGTCACAAGCGCGTTGTCGGCCTTTAAGGGGGGATTGGAGCTCTGGGAACCTTATTCACCATCAGGAACACAACACTACCTACCTGAAAGGTAGCAGTGCTATTATGGCTGTGGTCTTCTGTAAGGAGGAGGTACTTCCCCAGTTGGGCTGCTCCAGATTCAAGCGTTATGGTCATCGCTGTGCCCTACCTCTCATTGTTGGACGTAGTTTAACGACATACCCGGGTCCAAAAAAAAAGTTTTATGAAGTTAGATAGGATAGGTTAGTATAGTTATATCCATCTACTCCGATACATTTATTTTCGTGTCAATTGCGTTTTCTTACAACATTGGTCACCTGAGCCCTCGTATAAATGTTCTAGCTAGCAAAGAACTCGCCCTTGTTTTGAAAGTGACTGGAATAGTCTCGTGGGGTCCTTATGACAACACCACAAAGTGTACTTGAACGCGGATATTGACTCGAATGAAAGAGACAAAATCTGAAGAGGTAATGTTAGGTAAGAGGCTAAATTGAATTCGAGGGGCATTTTCCGGAAAAGTTGTTAAAAGTGATTTCCGTCTATGTTTCTCAGATACGCTGGTTTATATGAATTATTAATAAAATAAATTATTTTAAACAGTCTGGCACAAATAGCTCATAGTAAGCGTTTCCGCTTAAGGCTTATTTTACAGTTACTGATTGTGATATAGGTATTTATATTGGTAATAGAGAGAAACTAATGCACGGGTCTCTTAACAGATAAGTAATGTTTGTCTTTACATTCGAAATTCGAATGTATAATTATTATATTTTAATGTCGGATATGTATTTTTTCCGATACAAATGCAAAAACCCTATCTTATCTACCTAAACAAATTAATTGTATTAGAAGCGGGTAACACTCGTTTGATCGATGGGGTTGAAAAATTGAAAAGTGCTCGAGTGACGGACCCCGTACGGACCGGAAAAGACCACGGACTAGCAAGCGCAGCGTAGGACGGGAGGACTCTCAAGAGGGGCAGACTTTATAAAGGTCACAGAAATACTCTGGATGCAGGTTGCTTCCACCTCATGCTATGGAGGTCCAGGGAGTCTTATGGCTGAGATGATGATGATGACTGCTCGACACGTTTCATCGTCGTCTTCGATGTGTCTTCTTTGGTCAGCCAACGCGAACGGCTCATAATTATGGTCCTCGTTACGGACCGAAACATGTGGAGCAATATTTAACTTATAAATCGTAAGTTACCCGCTTCTAAACAATTTATATGTTTAAGCTCAACATAGTAATGTAGTTAAAATTACTCGAATCAAAATGAATTGTGTGTTTATAACAAATATTCCCCATAGAGAATACCTTATACCTCAAAAAGGAGTGTATAGGTTCTTAAAGTGTAGGTAATGCGCATGTGAATCCTCTGGAGTTGCAGGCGTCCATAGGCGGTAACTGCTTACCATCAGGCGGGCTGTACGCTTGTTTGCCACCGTCGTTATATATGGAAATAAGGTTACACAATACAAGTTAACTTTAAGTTTGACTACCTTCCCAATAGTCCAAATACATAATTGGAAATCCTCTACTGTGCGTTTCTCTACAATCTCTCTTTCTAAGCTACCTAATGGCACAACGGACATCACACGTCACCATCACCCATCACTACCTGGGAACCCTCAGGTGCCATAACGGGCCTTCCGTTAATTTCCCTACAAACAAGCAAACACGCAAGGTGACAGTTCACACACTCCCGGAAGAGCAAGCTGCAACTATAATGTACCATAATGTACCATCCGCTGCCGTGACTTCAGGAAACAAGGCATTTTGACACCTATGCGTACGACTTAAAGGTCATGGAGAGTGCATGTTGATTCGGTTTGGTTTTGTCTAGGGTGTCAGGGTGTTGTCGGCGTTTTGGGAGTTCCGTTTGGTTACAATGTCTGGGAAATGTTTGGTTGTTTACTTTTGTTTTGTGTAATATCAGTCAGAGTCAAATTTATCGATGCGGCCAAAGTGCCGAAATATGTATACTTATAGCTTATTGTGTTAATATTAAGGTGCATGTTTACGTATATTTATATTTTGTCTGTATTGATACCTTTAACTGTGTGTGATGTTGCCTCAGCAATGGGTTTATAGAATGAAAAATACAATAGACGCAAATTGTGAGTTTTAAGCTGAAACGCTGTTATTTTTTATTATGCAGAAACGTCTGCTAGCGAATATCTTCAATATTTAAATCGAAAGAAAAAAAGAAAAATTTGACTCGGAGCGGGACTCGAACCCACAACCACTGGATCACTAGCCCAGTGCACTTCCAATTGTGCTATCCGAGTACCGCTTAGACTTGTCAAGTTTTTCTATCTTAAGTATCCTTCGTGGTATACGTCATCATGGGTGACGTGTAGTCACATCTACCGTCAGCGTATTGAACACTTAACGGCATCGAAGTCTCAATTTACATTGAGAATTCATCGATAACAATGTGCTACCCCATTCTAAATTATTTTTTATTATGCAGAAACGTCTGCTAGCGAAACTACACGTCACCCTTCTACCTCTCATTGCTGGACGTAGTTTAAGGACATACCCAGGTCGGGGTTTTTTGATAAAGGTGGCAAACCAGCAGACGGTTTACCTGATGGTAAGCAATTACCGTCGCCCATGGAGGAGAGTCACAAGCGCGTTGACGGCCTTTAAGATAGGAGTACGCTCATTTCTCTAAGGTATAAGGGTTGTATCGGTCCGGAAATACCGCAAATCATTCCACAGTTTTGATGTGCGAGGCAGGAAGTTTCTAGAGAAACGTACAGTAGAGGATTTTCAACTTGAGTAGTTAAAGTTAACTTGTATTATGTAAAAGTTGAAATAGAAGTTGAAATAGTTTTGTATTATGTAACTATAATTCCAGATTAACTTTATATAACTATAAATTTTATTTATGAGCAATTAATTTATGATTAATATTATTTAAGTATTTTTCTAAGTGTTCTATAGATATTCGATCATTGCGTTCCATATTTTTTTTGTATCTCCCAGCACCAAACCAGAATTCAGGTTTTCTAACACAGTAAAATTGTTAGCAGAGAACCAATTTTGTGTGACCCAAGTATGATTATAGACACTATTACGCTAATATGCTTTTTTCACTATTATGCTTTTTTAACCGACTGCGCTGGAAGGAGGGTTATGTTTAACCATTGATTTTTAAGCAAAACTACAATTAGCCAGCGGCAATCCTAAAAACTGTAAAATAACCTCGAATATGTAATCTGACACACGTTCAACATTCCCAGCTCTCAATCTAATTAGAAACCGTTGCATTAGGGTGCCACGGGGTAGTTACCCAGCTGAACTAAAAGCTGTAAGTGTGTACCAAAAAATATTACACTTACGTCCTTTAGGAACTGAGTCCGTAACGGATTTATCGATCACGATACATGCGCGCGAGCATCTGCTGACGCCCACGGTATGAAGCCATACATACCGTGTAAGTGTTTTTTAAATTACTCATTTTGATGTTTTTATAGTATAGGGTTCAATTTACCGGTGCAAAGGGGTAGGGGTTTTAGTAATTATTACCGGTGCAGTCATACCGTGGCATATCAAAATGGATGGGAATGTCAAAATAACGCTGTTTAAAGTTTTTTTGCCTTTACCTTTTACACGTGCAGCCTGTGGGCTAGCTACACCAAGAAGGCATTCCATGCCCTACGCGTCCAGTGTAACAACGGTTTCAGGATGCTGTTGGGACTGCCCCGTTTTTACAGAGTCGCGTACGGACTGTTTCAATACGATAGCACGTAACAGAACCACCTCCTTAATGCTGCGCGTGCGTGTCAGTCCCAACAGCCTTCTGCGTACAATCGCCAGATATATCGGAGCTGTGTATGTGGTCACAAATATCGGAACAAAGCGTCTAATATCAAGGCGATAAAGTGCATGCTCCGATATTTTTGAATACCTTGGTTCCTCCGGTATATATGATGGCGACTGTACAGTGACAGAGTCACCTACTAGCGCCTTCTGGAAGCACAGGGACATTGTTCATATATCAGCGTTTATAATATATTATAATTTTAACTAATATAGGTTTAAGGGAATGTCTTCTAGCACTATGGACATGGTCTGCAAAATAGTACATTTCGATACTAGTGAAAAAAAATCTTTTTTCTACGAGGGTGACAATCACCCGAGTCTTAAAGAAGTTTTTACACTAGTATCGAACCAAATTTTTCATAGCAAGTGCCTTAAAAAGTGAAATTTACGCACGCGAAGCGTGCGAAAAGTGCACTTTTTACGCACTAGTTAGGAAAAAAATGTTTGATATTGATATTTGACACGCTACTATAGTACCGTTGTTGTATTTGTTCTAAGATTGGCGATTAAAGAACAATATTAATTCAGAAACATCAAGTTAGTAGGACCTATAGTATATGGCTTTCTGACCTATGTCATAAAGTTTGACGACAGGTCTGGATGGGTAGTAACCCTGCTTATGAAGCCGGACGGTCCTGAGTTGAAAATCCGGTAAGGGCATTTATATGTGTGAGCACAGATATTTGTTCTTGAGTCATGAGTGTTTCTATGTATTTAGGTATGTGTATTATACCAGCAGCGGCTGAGTACTCACAACACGAGTCATCTTGAGCGTGCCCTGGGGCGCAGTTAATTTGTGTAAGGCTGTCCTGTAAATATTTATTTACTTTTGCGTGTGCAATATATTTATTTAATAATTACAATGAAGTATAAAAATATAATAAAGAATATAACGCCTAAAAACTTAACCTATTTAAAGAAAATTACAAAAAAAACTTGGCCTAAATCGCTATCAACGAGCAAAGTGCCCAGAAAGCTGGCTGTACTCCCACGTTGGATAGCGATGGCTATTTTTGCGTATTTACATTGATGTTAATAATATGGACTTCTGCGAAGTACCTACCGTTTGTGTGAAATCTCTTTTGGCCACCTATTAATATATTTATTCCCAACTGATTCCCAATATATAACTATAGGTAAGTAACAAAAAAAGGGGGTCGATTTTGAGAGACGTGCACTCGAATTTATAAAACTTTGAGAACGAAAATAATCACACACAAAAGTTCCTTACCATTATTTGACCTTACCACAAAATGTATAGTTTCAATACCCACGATTATTTATTTATATCATTCATGCTTTTTAAGTACCATTTCTTCGTGTTTGAGAGATTTTAAAATGTCACGATACAAGCGTCGAGTGCTCAAAAATCGACCCCCTGTACCTAAAACTAATTATACTTAAAGTAACCAAAATATCACAGACCCTTTAAAGGCTCACTAATCCTACAACATAAGTTCCCAAAAATTATGTAAACCATCTAACCAAATAAGTGCAAGGGAGCCCCGGGCCTGCATTATAGTGTCAAGTTTCATGCATATAGATGCACGCCGGCGGCCGCTTCCCCACAGCCTACTGCAAATACACTACCTTATTTAGTTACTTGTATAATGGCCTGCATTGACTTCTGATTCAATGTTTATGTTTATACAATAATGTGTAGCAAGCATTATTGAATTTATGGGAAACTAGGCTGATTTTTGACGTCCGAGCGTTGGAAAAAAAAAAAACTTTGAAACCAACTTTGATACGCACACAATATAAAAATGTGGTAGTCGTCCATCCGATAACCACGAACGTTGCTAAAGGGTCCGAAAAATCGGGATGAAGTTTAAATTAGTATACCCGGTACAATCCGGTTTAGTTGTTTTATTTCATGAGTAATTATAGCGGCATCCGAAGACAATATTACGCACAATATAGTTTAACGATTTAATTTTAATAGGCCCTTAAAGAAGGTTTTCAATGTTTTCATTCAAATTATCCCCTATTAAAATATACACAAAAACTCTAAGGCAGATTTGCCAAAGTATTCAAAAGATTATCATCAAGTATACTTATAAAATATTCATAATCAATCAACCTCTGAAGTTTCTAGAAACGACTTACGGCTACCGAAGCGGTTTCAGGCACAATGTGAAAAATGCTCGAGTTAATAGCTCGAGTTTATTGGTTCCGCGTAATTGGCTCGATTATGCTCAGCTCGGGCTCGGGTCGGCTCGTGCTCGTAATTATGACCGGCAAACTTCGACATTATCACCTTGGAGGAAAAATAGGGGCAGGAATGGAGCGACGATTATTATATTATCGATATCGACATTGCTTGTCATGTCGTGTAGTTGAGCCATAGGCTTACAATGACTCTTATATACATTATTACAGTGTGAGAATCACATCAGAATAAGATATTTTGTATTGAGTATCTGATTCATATGAGATTATCCCAAAAATATCGATTTAATAAAATTCTTATTTTCTACAGATACGCTAAGTGGTAAGGTTACCTACGCTAGTAATGTTATTGCTTGTTCATTCCTATTATTGTACTTAATAAGTTATATTAATAAGCCTTCTTATCCTTAGATAAGATAGACTTATTGTAAAATATGCAGAAAACATTTTAGCTAATTAAATTCAATTCAATATTTTTATAAAGTTAAAGGTTCCCTAAAATTAAGTTTTTCGGCACAGAACCAAAACTTAATTTCTTCAAAATCTGGACAGTCGCATCTGTTCAAAATATACTCACGATCCAGAGGTATAAGTTTATTAACTACGTGTGGATACGGGCAGTGTCCTTAAGAACGGTGGATCATACTGCGATCAGCCGATCACCAATCCACCTAAGCGTGACGTTTATAATATCAACCTCTCCATGCTCAGAGATCGCCCCCTGTGGCTATAGAGGAGGCCTTTGTCCAATAGTAGACTTCGGTGACTGACAGGAAATATATATTTATGTCATAGGTTAATAATATATTTTCGGATAATTTTAACTTTTAAAATAAGGTTATTCTCGATACCGTATAGCCCCTCCCTAAACGACACTTAATAAAAATATTAACAGAGTGGGGCGTCAAAGAAACAAGTTAATTAAATTACTTCGCCTTTAATATACCGGCCGAGAGATAGTCCAAATCAGCGCACTTGTTACTTTATTACATTCTTCTGTTTTTAATTGAAATATGAATTCATTTTGTTTTCTATTTGCAAGCGTACCTAAACCTCTCGACCTTACCGTTCGCGTGTCGTCGATTTAGTTAAGGAGAAATGTATCTATAGGATATATTTTCTATACCTACCTACTTATTTTACACCATAGGTGTTTGTGACACTTCAAAGGAATAGTTATAATAGTATTTTATACAACCGTTGTTTAAGAGAGGTCAAAAAAGCGAGCGGAGTGTGTAACTTTTATTTAATTTGCTACCAAGATTAACATATATTTATACGGCGATTTCGATATTATTCGAAACGCGAAAATTGCTTAGGTGAATTCATCAGTTACGCAAAACAATCTACTTGAACAGATAATAATTAGTTTTTTTTTAAGAAATATCTGGAATCGTACAGAGTAGATAAGTGAGGTAATAATACGGCATTCTGTGTGCAAACCTTAAAACTCATGGGCATATCAATAACACTGCGGCAAAAACTAGCGTGTAAATCGAAATCTAAATAACTAGGTATTTTGCGCTGAGTAATTATAAGGAGCACGAAAGTTTTCCATGTGGCGGCACTCACGCCATCTAGCGCAATCTTCCGGAAACACCGCTGTGTCGCCATCTATGAGGTAATACTATAATTAATGGTAATTTAACTGAGCAACGTGCGCGCATGCAGTAAATTGGCGTGTTTTTTAAATTATAAAATATTTAAATCGACGTTGAAACTTTCAATTTACACCGTACTTATATTTTAATCGATATAATTATTTATATAAAGAATATATATCATTTTGTCATTATGGCACCTTAAGTACCTAAGAAGTTAAAATAGTAAGTAACTTTTACAATAGCTGATGGTTTTTTCATAAATGCCGTTTTCTGATTGCTAAAAAATAATGTTACCTACATGACAGGTTTTTATAAAACTGTTCACTGGTCTTTTCAATAAAATAAAAATCATAATTACATGTAATTGTTTTTTTTATTCGGCCTTGTTCCTAGTACCCGATATTGGCCAGTTGACTGATTTTTCTCTATTCTATCAATCAATTCGTTTGGTTCTGAAATATCTGTCTGGGACTAAATGTCTTAAAGCTACACAAAAGCCAGAAATGGGCGTTAAACTCTAACATTGGTTCTTACAAAATGATGCGAACCTATGACGTCACTTGTTCTTTAAAATATGGATAAATACTTAAATGCCTATTTTAAACCGAGAAATATTGCTGGTTACAATAGTTGTAGTGGCCATACAATATTTTTTTTTGTAAACTGCTAAGGTTCCCTTCTAAGGTTCTTTTTTAATTACGCAATTGAAAATTCGTTTTTTGTATATTTTGAAATGGTGATATTTATTTCGGGACAATCTTACAATAATCGACCTAGTCATACGGTAAGCACAGTAAGGCTTGTGTTGTAGGTAATAGACGACGATATATATAATAGATAGATACGTATAAATACTTAAATACATAGAAAACACCCATGACCCAGGAACAAATATCTGTGATCATCACACAAATAAATGCCCTGACTGGGACCATCGGCTTCATAGGCGGGCTCACTACCCACTAGGCCAGACCGGTCGTCAGAAATCGGTGATATCTTTAAAGACATTTTTTTCCTTTATTGATTATATTGGTACCTATTTCACTTAATGTAAGCGTATGTTTTCATGTTTTCTATACAATTCTGCCCCAGCGTTAAACAAAACTCTTTGCTGACGAGTCGTCCCGAACGCCCGCCAAATTGGATGCTAAACGTGTGAATAAAGCTATTTGCAATGAATGCCTCCGGGCACAAATTTCAATTATTGGCGCATCCGAATAGTTCTGTAGGGGCTGCAGTACGCTCCTGATAGAAAACGAATCACATTTAACCGACTTTAAAAACAGGAGGTGATCTCTAACTCAATACTCTGCACAGTTTCTTTTCTATGTTTGCTACCCACGAACTTTTTTTACGAGAGGGTGATTTTTCATGATTTTTATGTAAATACACTATTAATAAAGCCCTGAAGAGTAGTTTCTTTTTATGACATAGGCGGCAAACGAGTAGACGGATTGCCTGGTGGTAAGCAATTACTCAACACCAGGGGAGTCACAAGCGCGTTGCCGTCCTTTAGGGGGGGGTTGGAGCTCTGGGAACCTTACTCACCACCAGGAACACAACACTATATACCTGAAAGGTAGCAGTGTTATTATGGCTGTGCAGGTCTTTTGTAAGGAGGAGGTACTTCCTCAGTTGGCTAGTTTTTGAATTATCCATATTTACGTATCATCATCATCATTTCAGCCGTAAGTCGTCCGCTGGACTTCCAGTAGCTCCAGGTGGCGGTCTACGGAGGATTCCTACGTGCTATATCCATCATGGACATCCATGGCTAATAGATAGGTACCTCTATTTTACCTAATACCTAACATTTGTCCCTTTTTGAATAAAAACGTCGCCCAAATTCTGTTTAGGTAAGTACTATCTAGTGATAGGTAGCTTCTAAACATTAAATAGACCTTTATCCAATATGACTTCGTCTGTACATCAAAGTGGGCGTGTTAAAGTCATAAAGGGGTCATAATATTTTATTAGCCTTGCGATTTTAACTCCATAGCACCCTCGAAACGAGATTATCGCCCGAGGCGGCAGCGACAAATCACGTCTACCGTTTAAACAGTCTCGCGCTTGTCCGTTTTAGGGGGTTGTTATTCCACTTCACTGTACACTAAAAACGATTTTCTGAATGTAAAATATAAATAAACTAGCTGTGCCCTGCGGTGTTACCCGCGGTTTATTAGGGAATAAACGTAGCCTATGTGTCAATACAGAGTGTCAGCTAACTCCATACGAAATATTATTAAAATCGCTCCTGCCGTTTGGACGTGACGAAGTAACAAACATACACACTTACAAACTTTCGCCTTTATAATATTAGTGTAGATAAAATTGTTTTAAACTTCTCTAGTTCTGGTTTGCACCGATACTCATGGTTATGTAGGCTTTCTGGTTTTTCTTAAACGAATTATGGCCAGTTTTACTTTCTTCTCTTTTTCTTTTCTTTTTCTTTTTTTTTAGTTTTAGTCTTTGCGAATACCGTATTCTACGGAACGCTCGAAGGCATCAAAATTGTGTGCGAAACGATTTGTAATTATTCTGCATGTAATCCATCTGGGGCAATTTCGATCCTCTAGTTCTTCAATAAACACGGCTGAAAAGGGCGTTGGTGACCTGTTGGTCAGGCGTCCGAAGGTAACGGGTTGAAACCTCAGCTGTACTTCTTCTTCATGTACCATCCAGAAGGTTGGCAACTCTATGACTATCTTCCTCTCTATCCTCTGACATGCGAATTAGTAAATCGTAGCAATTACGTACTAAATATTACAAGTATTTGACTTTTACCAATCGCTTTTCGGTGAAGGATAACATAATAAAAACCGTACTGTTCCTCAAATCTTGAAAATAGGTTCCTTTAGCAGAGCCAAAATATTTACGAGGGTCAATTGTACCTACAGAATACTGTGTTGTGATATTGTAAAGGTACAATTAAATACTTCTTCCTCACATTAACATCCACAAAACTGCAATTCGTTGGGTATTTAAAAAATCTAAGCGTTCTGACAGCCGGAATCCACAGTTTTGTATACTAGTTATAGTAATAGTAGATTGGGCCAAAAAACAACATTAGCTGCCTATATCCCAGTTTTTTTAAATAACTTGTCCCCCACTGTCCCATAAAAATAATTCTAAAATATTGCACAAACGTCGAGTACAAATCAATAATTACAGAGTCCGTACAATAACGTCGCGAACACTCGCCCTAATGACTCCGTCTGCCTATCCCGCGCCGCTCAAACCTGCCACGAACAGCTTTTACTAATGACTGTACCCACTTAAAGCTGGCAAGAATTGAATTTTAAACTTTCGAACATATTTATTGAATTGGTTGATGTAACTGGTGACCGAGAAGCGCGAAGAATGCGGCTTCCTCGCAAAACATTGCGATACAACGAGAAAATGCCGCCAGCATCCTTGGTACAATGCCTCAGGGGCCTTTTGTAGTTATCATAATATTGTAATTTTCTAATATTATGCATCCACTTGCAAAAAACATATATTGAAAAAGATTTAAACTAAAAATTATAATTTATATTAGCTGACTCCGCAAACTTCATCACGCCAAGCATTTCAACCCCGAATGATTTTTTATAAAAATGAAATAAAGGTGAATTTTTATAAAAAGCTTCTTAGTGGTTTCCTCTTTATTTCAATAAAATAATCTTAGTTAGTTGCAGACAATATGGCCAAATATATCGTAACACATCCTTGCTGCAATATAAATAAAGATCTGTACATATTTGGCTACTTTGGTTGCCACTATTTGACGCCGACTTTACAATGAGGAAGAAGAAGAAAATTGTTTATTTGGCGTAATAATAACTAAAAAGAATATAACAGGATGTGACTATATATAAAACACCAAACAGGATGCCACTCAGCATGAGTGGTTTCCGTTATAAAACTGAGCATGCTGCGACGCTGATTTTCAGTGCACCCCAAAAAACAAGAATATAAAGTAATATACATAGTGAAAACTACTATCACTATGACAAAATGGTTTTCGGCGTTGATTTTAGTCCGTAAATTTTATATATTTCCATGTGTAACTCACTCTAAAGGCCTGCCGCGAAAATCGGAATTAGCAAATTGCGAACGAATGTCTCTGTCACTGTTAATTGGGGTAAAAGAGAAAAATGCCCGAATTTTCGAACTTCATATACTGTACAATTTGAGTTCCGGAAGAGGTTGATAACGTTTTAATACGTTTTAGATAATCTACATAAATATATAATTATTTGGGTAACAGCGAATTCCAGATTACTTTTTTATTTATATAGTCTTTATTGCACAAAACACAAACGTACAAAAGGCGGACTTAATGCTACAAAGCATTCTCTACCAGTCAACCTTTAGGCAAAGCAGAGAGGTTGTAGAGGTTATTACTCGTATTGACAATAATGTTCTTCAATTGCAAGCCAAAGATACTCGGATCTTCTGTGACCATATTAGATTGGCACGTTCTAACAAAGTAAGTAAGAAAGTGAGGCATAACGCAATAGTCGATAAAATGACAACCATTTTTTTTGCTTTATTTTAGGTACTTTTCAAAAATAATTTTAATCTTGATTGGACGTTGTTATTCATATATGTTTATAGGTGAAAAACTTAGCTTAAGTATAGTCACAGACTTTAGTTGTTGCCACTTACGGTTCAAGCTATATTTTTTGTTTAATACTTACTACCTAGTTATATGAAATGCCCAATGTAACGTGAACCCTAAATGGCTCAACAATTAAAGTCCGTGACCGTACCTGGCCTATGTAATACATAGTAACGTGAGTATTACCTATATGCGCATGTTGGCGTTCTATATTCAAATATTGACGTAAGTTCCATATTCATTCTCTGCACAACTACATTGACATGGTCCTTCAGTTAAGTTTTCACATATAACAGAGCGTGCAAACTGAATTAAATATCAAGTCTAGACTAGGCTTTAGATGAAATATTGAGATTAGCCTAAAACGTACGTTTTCTAAAATATCTAAAACTAGCTTAAGTAGCGTCCCGCCCCGGCTTTGCACGTATGAAACATGCATTACAAACCATAATATAATAAGCCATAATAGCAATGCTACCTTTACGGTATGTAGTCTTGTGTTCCTTGTGGTAAGGTTCCCAGAGCTCCAGCCCCCTTAAAGGCCGGCAACGCGATTGTGACTCCCCTGGTGTTGTGGGTGCCCATGGGCGACGGTAATTCTTGCCACCAGGCAATCAATCTGCTCGTTTGCCACCTTCGTCATAAAGAAACCTTCTATTTCCATCACTCTGACACGATTTTCTTTTATTATATTGATGAGCCTCAATATTGTGTTTTTTTGGCAAATTCTTCTATAATCTTGTGTGATTTTGCGCAAAAAAGGTACGGTATGTGCTTCATTGGATTCTTCTGTCTGCTATGTCTCCGCTCATTTGTCAAGTCCTCGTGATTTACCGAGCCGCCAACTCATCTCTGACACCAGCAAGACTTTACCGCGTCGACAATAAGGTTGGTTATTGCTTGCTCCAGTATTTATAGGCCTGAAGAACCATTACGGTGTCTCCAGACAGTGTAACGTTGTGTCGTTCACACATTTCGAGCTATAATACGCTCAGTCATTTCAATACTCTTTTTTGGCACATTGGATTTTTGTATGAGATTCACTCGTAGTATAAATAATACAGTAGGTCGACTTGGCTAATATTTACTCAGTGGTGACCTTTTGCATATTGCCGCGATTTTTTTCTAAATAAACACCCTCTTTCTAAATGATACTGTTAAAAGAGAGGCAAATATATCTCGCGCAAGATACTGCTTCGGATCACATGTTGGGTCATGTTTGCTTGCAGTACCTACAACACAAATTAAGTATTAGAATGAAAAAAGCAGCTAATAGTATAATAGCGTTTACTTATACGCCATATACTCATCCTTTTAGCTTTACTTTACTTTTTCAATTTAGTCAACTGACTAAATTAAAAGTACATTCGTCGTTCTACAAATCATTTAGTAAACATTTGTGTAGTGAAATGAAGCCGACTGTTCTGGGATCAAATCCCAGTAAGGGCATTTTTTGTGTAATGCTAATTAGCACACGTATTTATTGTCGTGGGTGTTTTCTATGTATTTAAGTATTTGTGTATGATAAATAACGTCGAATGAGTACCTTCAACACAAGCCTTCTTGAGCTTACCATGGGGCTGAGTCAATTTGTGTAAGGATGTCCTGTTTTTTTTTTAATTATAGACAAAAATATTTTATTATTATTCATTTTTTATCTTATCATGAACCTACTGTTATCTATAACCAGTGCGGCAGAATCACATGGAATCCCCAAGGATGCGTCGGAGCGCCTTCTGATACTCTCAGCGCAATCCTCTCGAATGTTGAGCTTATTCAATACCATTCGCGAACATTCTATACAGGCGCAGCTCTTTACGTCATATCCTTTAAAAGTTGACAAAATGTATATTTACTGCGAAATAAAACAACTAACAACGGGTTTTGGTGAAAAACTTAACTGAAGGACCATATCTATATGTAGTCGTACAGAGAATGAATATAGAGCTTTCGTCAAAATTTGAATTTAGAGCGCCGACATGTGTGTACACACATGTTACTACTAGGCCAGGTGCTTTAGCTCAGTTTTTCACCTATAGACCCTATAGATTGAAGAAATTTGTAAAATATTCGAGATAACTGAAACTTAGTATAAGTGAAAAACTTAGCGAAAGATCTGTGCCTATGTACATACTTATGCAGAGAATAGGCGAGGCGATTTTTAAGTTATCAGTCGATTTGTTTCATTAAGTGGATCAAATATCACTATAGGATTATTTGCGTAAAAGCTATAAAAAAGGCAGATATGAGAGTTAAAGTCTGAAACTCCCAATTTGCGCTCAAAACGCTCCTTACAAAATTATACTTAACTATGTCGCCCACTTTAGTACTTATGGAAAAATAATGTATTTATTATTTCGCAATTTTTTTAACCTTATCTTAGTTTATCATTCAGGGTCAATTATCTTTGAAACACTTCAATAGATTTATTTAATGTTTTCTTTATTAAGATGTAAATGTAAATACTTATTTGATATCTATTTAACATAATTTTGTTAGAATTTGTAACATGTGTGGTCATTCCTATCCCATGGAATATAGAAAGGAATATAGGTTTGAATATAGAAAGTTTTGAATATGAATGTACTCACACATTACTTCTACACCTACTACATAGACCTTTAGCTAAGTTTAACACTAATTATGCGGTATGCTTCAATCAGAAATCGCTGCCAGTGGCGATCTATCAGGGAGGCCTACATCCAGCAGTGGATATCCATGGTTGGTAGCGTACACGTTATAACCAATTTCCATCTTTTTCAGTACATGAATATCGCAGTAAATTAAAGCAGTATTTTAGTACTTCACTTACTCCTATTATAAATAATTACAAATGCTTAAAAAATATAACTCTCTATTTCAGAATTTCATTGAAAAACAAAGTTAGTGATACCATCCCGCGCATATAAGAAAAACAATAGAGACATGCACAAAAGGGGAAAGCTCCAGGCAACCACATTTGCATAACAAGCCAGAAAACAGCTTTTAAAAAACCCATAACGGCTTTATAAATACATTTTGCAAAGCATTTTTCTATTAAATAAACTTCCGATTCACGCGGAACGCTTATGAATAAATCAGATCAAATAACTATCAGGGGATGAGCGCTGTGACGTCACGAGGGTTGCATTAGCCGGCTTTTTAGATTATGATTTCTTAATAGTTATGCATGAATATGTTATGAGCGTGTTTGAAGATGTTTTCGGGTACGATAGGGTTATGAATTTAATAAGTATTGTCTTTTGGAATAAACTAAAATAGGTAAGATATAGGAAAAAAACAGGATAAGAGCAAGTCGGTACTACTCGGTAGATTCCGCGAACAGCGCTTCGTTTGATACTGAGTAAGTAGATAATGAGAACTATTTCAATTCAGTTGAGGAGTTGTAGTGAGCAAGTAGCCGGATATTACAAAACTATATAGATGAAGACCTGGCCAGGGCAGATGGACGAAGATAAAATGAGAACAACTAAACCTTTATTTAATTTGCTATACCTACTTTTTTATTAGTTGGTCTGAGCTTCTCACCGATAGAGGCCAAAATTACAAAAAAAAAAACAACACATTTTTCAGAATTTATGGCAAAGTGACTTAATAAACCTACCGTTTTCGACCGCCTTCTGCTTTCATCTAAGCTCTGCAGAGTTGCTGGCTGTCAGTAATCAGGGTTACTAAATGTTTAGTGAGTACCTAAGGCTGTGCCTTGCCAATGCATGATAAAAAAAGATCTTTCTGACCTGTCTGGCCTAGTGGGTAGTGACTCTGCCTATGAAGCCGATGGTCCTGGGTTCGATTCCCAGTCAGGGTATTTTTTGTGTGATGAGCACAGATATTTGTTCCTGAGTCATGGGTGTTTTCTATGTGTTTAAGTATTTTTTTGTATCTATTATTTATTACTTTTAATGTCTGTCTTGTTTATATTGTAATTGTTTCCTTGTATAATTTTCCTATTCCTTTTTTTTGGCAATGAACGTTTCTTATTCTTATTCTTATATATATCGTCGTCTAGTACCTACAACACAAGCCTTACTGAGCTTACTTACCGTAGGACTAGGTCAATTTGTGTAAGATTGTCCCGAAATGTTTATTTATTTATTTATTTTATTTTTCAATTTAAGCACATTACTTGCACTTCTTATGAACGTCAAAGAAAAATCTACACCGTTTCTAACCCTACACCTCTGATCCGAGAAAACCGGCAAGAGACTACGGCGGGATTTATTTTTTCAATAGTGATACATCAAATCTTAAAGTACATAATTATACGTAGTCCCAAAAGAATGCTTCAGCATTCATACATGTGGTTGTAAGTTACCAAACATATATACTTCTAAGCCCTGAGTGTAAGTTTTTTAACGTACCTAACATTACTTTACCATCGCGTTAGAATTACCCATATAAATAACATTATCACTAACGCCTTCTTTTTTGACGTCAAAAGAAACTTACACTAGAGCCTATGAAACCCCTCCTTTTAGCATAAAATCTAAGTGGCACCCATTCACGCTCATATGTATACGTTCGTCGTAAAATAATACCTAAAGTCTTAATCCCGGCGAGAGTAAAGGTCGGAACAGAGGACATTTGGTTGATAAAGTATTCACAGACCGCCCAGCACCACTTCTGTGAGTGGAGGATCGCCGCCCCGCCCACCACAAGCCGCTTTGGTACCGTTCGGGGGTAATTATATATTTACTAGCCTTTTTGGATTTACGCGTTTTGGAATGGTTGTGGGTGTGGGTTGATATAAAATTCACGCATGTTAATACCCACTTAGGCGGCTGGTATAGGTACGAGCGAGGCAAAACTCAGATGTACCTAAATATAGAGTTGTATTGTTAATCTAGAGAATTTAAAGTCGTTATTTGGGAATTTTCAGAAGAAGGGTACTTAATTAGTGTAAGCTGTAGAAAAGTTAAATTATGTCAGTTGTGTGACGATTAGATTTCTATAAATACTTAGGTTTGGTGATTGTTTTACAAACAAAAAATTCACTTCGGTACAGATTTCATGCTTGGATTTCAGATGTGATGGGAACCTTGCGAACGGTCAGGGGTTTGGTAAGCATTTATTATTTTAAATGTTAGATTTAGTTTTAGTTGTTTTATTTTGTCAGGCGCTGTTGTCAGGTTATTAATATAATAATGACAATAATTATGTATGTAGTCTCTATAAAAAATAATGAATATGATTACTTATTATAACAATATTTAAGAGACGCTCGAAGCCTAAACTTAAGTATAGGTACCTAATATTCCGTCATGTTCTGACATGTCATATTAAATGAAAAATAAATGGCAACACAAGCATAGCGGCAGCCACAGCAAACAACCGACAAAGGCAGTGCCACCATTTAGCGGCGCAGGCAATCCGCTTACCGCTCCAAGCATTAAGCAAACATGAATTATGTAGCGCACTCAGCCTCTGTGTTCCCATCTCTCGTCAAACCGAACTCAACGACAAACCAGTATAAGCGACGTAAATTCGAAAGGGAGCGTGTAGCGTCGAGTCGAGCATTCAAGGAATTTAAGCAGTTTGCACTGTGGCTACAGCCATACTTTTGTATTATATTAATATCCACGCCGCACGCCCACTTTGAGCGTCCACTACGACCTTACACGAACATGTCTCAGTAAAATGCTTTACGCTGACCGCTGTAGGTACACTTCGTTAACCAATGTAGTATCTACGATCGTCAACAACGTCAAAGGTGTATTCCATTAGGCGTTTTTTTCGACGCCCACTATTTAGATAAGTCTGGTGGTCTGCTGTATTAAATCGCCTTAAGCTGAGCACGATTTGATACAAGTTTTTTCATTGTTTTTAACTTTTAGGCATAGAAATAAAACCGTAAAACCGATCATGACTCAACCGTGTCTTTAGTTGGATCCTAAAAAATTTACCTAAAGAACTCCTAGGGTACTTTTATACTGGTTGGAAGTATCGTCAGACTTTGCATCCAGCATCAAAAGAACACTCCTGCATACGCTTCTCCCTGCTACCTCATGTACCATCCGACGACATTATACAATAACTCAAATACCTTAGCCCCTAACTTAATGGAATAAGAGCGAATATTGACTGCCGTTCGGATTTGATATGTAAAAGTTAACGCTGTATAAACGTAAGTTGCCAGTGTTTTGGACTGAAAATTATTATTTCATAGTGGTACATAGCGGTGGACGGTTTATGAAAATCTCTGGATTTTATTTATAACTTCTGTTTGAAGTCAGTTTATTTTAAAACGCAGTTATATACATAAACATATACATTAGAAAGCATTTTCTTATTTCTAAACTAAGATGTCCCTTAGACTCCGGAAAACGATACATTTTTCTATTCTAATATTATTGGCACTAAAAGTAGGCAACGGTTACGGTCGTAACCCAGGTGACAATATAATCTGTACAAGTGCAGATTTACGATAGAAGCCTGGTAAATTTGTTTTATTTTCTTAATGTTCATAAGTAATTTGTACTTAAATAGATAAATTAAGATCTTTTGCCTTTTATTTTTATTTGTTTATTTTTGTATGTTTTTCCTATACACGAAACAATGGTGTTCCGAACATTTGGCAAGCGTATGCGGAGCCGGATCGAGCCAACACGCAGAGACCCTTTCGACAGTTTAATGAAATACAATGGGTACACTAAGATACACTAAGAGTATGTTACCTCTGTCCGTGTCAAGGGACGCGCAAGACAGCACCCGCCATGATGTTAGGACTATTGAGTTTTAATGGAATCTAAAATGCACTAGGCTATTGGGTGGAAAGGATGGACTATGCTACTGGGGTATTAGATAAACCGGACGCCTGCCTAATAAAAAAGTATACAATTTAATTTCCTGCAGACGGTGACTTATCTTTTATTTGTTTTTAAGAACGAAGACTATTGTAAACTTCAATTAAATTACGATCTATTTCACGCTCATTTTTGCACCAGACGCGGACTTTATGAGACGATTTAATGAAAGACAAGTCTATGATATCAGACGTTTTTCCCCATAAATAATAATTTCTGGAAATGGGCCGATACCTCCAAAGAGTCGTCTTTATTAGATTCCATAAGCTCTATTCACCGCTCCCCCGTATTAGTGAAACGCGATCGCATCGATCTCTCGTAGGTATTAGCGTAATGTACCAACTTATAATAGACATCGAGTATTAGCAATAATGCCGAAAGCGGTACTCAAACTTTACTGGGAGTATTTAATTATTCTGCCGTACAACGCATAAGCAGTTGAAAACGCACATAAACGCCGTAAAATTTGAAATTAACCTTATTCTAGTAAAAAAAATGTGTTATGTTTCTCGTATTATATAAATTATAGTGGCGGTGAGACGAGTAATTTATTTTCTTAAGACGGAGCCAAGATGTTTGCCTTCTCTTCATGAGCCCAAAACTGTTGAACTGCGGGAAAGTTAGTAAAACTGGTGGGAATCGATCTGTATGGACGCGCCGCCACTGAAAAAATAATATACCATTAATAAATCCATTCACTTTTCAGCAATTCGTAATCAATACCATGGCATGTATCCTGGGGTCACGTCACGGGGTCGTATTTCGCCCGACGCAGTGGAATATTTCAATTTTTCTTTGTTTCTTAACAACTTTGGTCCTAAAAACATTTAAACATTTATTATCTTACAATTATATTTAAGTAGATATATTAATAGGAGAATCGACCGTATTCGTACATTTAACATGTATATTGTCCGAAGTTTCAGAAATTTCTGTAAAAAGTTTATGCATGCAAATCGATATGATATAATGATGTCTAACACATATATATATTCTTATTAAATTTCATATATAAATAAAATTAAGAAATTGGTAATATATTTGTAACATTATTGTGGCTGACATAGCCAAACGTGGTTTTGTAATATTTTATGTTTATTAAAATGTTTACGTTAAATAAATTTAAAAAAATAAAAAAATCGAGTTCATAATGAAAATCTGTACAGATCCAGATCTATGAAAATGTATAAAAACACATTTATTTACAGATTATATTTTAACACTTTTATTCGTACAAATACGTAAAATTACTGTGCTACGAACAGGCAATACAATAGAAATAATATTGTAGGTTTGAGTACCTACAACATAACAAAAAAAAAATGTTTGCGCGCTCACCTGAATGATTCCATTAGGAATTACGAAGGATTACATATCAGTAATACCACAAATTCTGTTATACTAGTTCACCGAAAATCCGCTACGAGCTTTCCATATATTTTGCTACGGAAATATAACGCTTATGCAAACTGTCACTTGCGTTAATATTCCTAGTTATCTCACTCGTAACTTAAAGGCTATTTTCGCGTTTCTCTAATGCGTGATCCTCGTCTCTTTAGTAAATAAAAATACTGGGTAACGTTTTGTAGCTAATCTGCTGAAAACTTCAAAGTAAAGGGTGTACTCTTAATAATAACGTTGAAGTCGAAGAATGCAACGAATGAATGGGACATGGATACCGAATCTGAGTGCCTACTACTATGTTCGTCTGTATTCCCGGCAAGATATAATTTGGGTCTCTTCAAGTCAAGAGTGAATAGGCTGTTACTGAACCAGCGTGCTACACCTTCGACCTCGTCGTCACTTACCATTAGGTGCGACTGAAGTCAAACGTTGGTCAGTCTTGCATAAAAAAAATAAAAAAAAAACTACGATCATAATTCGATAATTTTGTTGGTTCCTTATTATATCGCTCTTGGCTAGGTTTATAAGTGTTACTGCACTGCTGCACGCTAAGTAGTACCTGCTGCGTAGATAAAATGCATTAAAAAATATTGAATATCTGGTGTTAGTGACCACATACCGAGGCAAGGTACAATGCCTCAAGGGCCTTTTTTTGATTTTATACTGTAACTAGTTAAGTACTTGTAGTTATCATAATATGATTGTAATTTCTGTAAATAAATATATGGGATTTCAATCTTAGTTGGTTCAATATGTATTAAATAATTATATTTTAGGGAAATGTGGGTCAGATGCAAAAAAATACCAAAAAATATCAATCATATTCAAATTTAAGGATTGATATTTTTTTGGTATAGTTTCTTGCGGCCTCTATGATGGTATGATGATACTAACTTAATTTAAAACATCTAAATAAAACCTTAAAATAAAAGAAAACATTACATTTGTACACCTATCCTGATCAAATTATGATATCATTGATATCTCACACAACGGGCGTAGACCAAGTATCTGTACAAAACATCAAACACAATACGTGAATCGTCTTCACATAATTAGCCCCCTATTTCCGACGTCCATCGCAAAGTTAAGCCTTAAATATTGTAGTCACCTAAGCCCGCCTTTGTGCCTGTAATCTTATAAGGAGGGCTCATTCTGTCGCTGACCAGGACAGAGGTTTAGAGGGCTTTGTATTGGCATCTGTAATACCTCTATTGTCAGAAAAGTCGAGGAAATGTGCGATTTTTATTTATTTTCAGGTATTTTCAGGTCTGTGGTCTCGTATACTAAAAACGTATAAATGCAATACTTAGTTATTGTCAAGGATTTCTAAGTTGTAAGTAACCTTTTTAAAAATGGAGGAACGTAATTAAAATACTAATTTGGTTTTAATATTTTTCGTCTGCGGTAGTAAGTTGGCGTCACAGTTAACCACAATTGTTAGGGGCCTATCGACCTAATAACGCGGCGAATGTGCTAAGCGCTGATGTCGAATAATCTCATTTCTTAGGAGCTAATATTGAAATAATTTTTCAATTATTGGACGGAGTTAAATAATAAAATTATATTTTAGGGGTTTATTAGTATTTTCTTGAGTAAACAATTTTCTAAGAATTCATCGTACAGGTAAGAGCCTGGATCAAACAAGGATTATCTCTTCAAGCTCAAACTTGTTCAATATCAGTTTGTAAATATCATGAACGGCGGCGGCCGGGCGGCCTACGCCGACAACCGATTTCCATGGAATTTTTCCATTAGCTCCACAAATTGCTCCCGCCTTTCTCTCCGACACACTTCTTATTTTCTCATTATATATTACTACCTTTATGTACCGCTAGTCTGTCTTTGTTTATTCATATTTTATAGCACTATTGTTAGGTGAATACAATGGGGTTTAAATAAATAATTTATCTCTTACTTTGTAGATGGACAAAGAATAGTTATTATGTGGCATCCAATGAATAACTGTATAATCATAGTTTAACTAAAATTAGTCCCCTAAAATCAAATTTATAATTAAACGGAATAAAGTGACAGCAGTTTTCACACATTTGACAGGTCGTTTGACAAGTTTAGAAAGTAAAATGCTGTCAATTTACTCCGTGGAATTACAGATTTGAATTTAGTCGCGTTTTTAGACATACAACTTAAATTTTTTTATTTGCACGGAATCGGTATTTGACTTCTGTACCTAAATGCGATAGGCAACTGCACAACTCCCGGCATTTTTCAGCATTTAGGTATATTATATTCAAACCAATTCAAATTGTATAAGACCCGAAATTAACCATTTCTTAATTTAACTAATTGATATACCTAAGGAAATAAATATTGGGACATGGGTAAAAATGATAGTATAAATAACAGAATATATAATTTAGGCTAAGTATAACAGAGTACAAATATGCTTTCGAAGTAAATAGGTAGTACGTTTATATAGCTTTGCGCTATTAAGACGTCCAAAGTTCTATCAGGAAGTCTCGGGTTCGAACCCCCTTTATTATCTAACGGTGAATTTCTCAGAACTGTAACTAGAAAACATTTGCTATTTTCTCGTCGCCTTCCGGTGAAAGAAAAACATCGCGAGGAAATCTGTATAAGAAGAAAATCAAATGTGATGTTCTCAACTCGCTGCTGGCTAAAGCAAGGCGTCTGACGTATATCTATATGCTAAGATATATATATAGATATCATTTACTATCGTAAAAATTTAATTACTGTCTTCTGCACTGCTGCTATTTATGTTGTCATAGCGGATGCTGTCAAAGCAGCATTCCTGCTGACAGATAAAGTTTACTTATACATATATTCCTTCTTCATTAGTCGATATGTTGCATGCGCCCATATTTGACGCTAGAGATTAAATCATCTCTTTGGAAATGTCACATATTTAAATACACACTATGACAAAAGGTTGTTTAATTTTGTTGTTTTGGCCTAAAAATAAGCTTATAGCAGAATTAATTTACCTCTTTCACCAATAAACCACATTCAAAAATCATTAGGTAAATTATTTCAATCTTCAGTAAAGTAAAGCCAAATACGAATTGAATGCACTATAAAAACAACTTTAACTTTATTAACAAAACCACTGTCTCCATAATTTGCATTGTTATATCACGAAACTGCCCTATTACCAAAAACTTATTCGACCTGCAAAATGCGAAACTGTTTCAAAAGGCGATCTCATTCACACGTGAACAGTTTCTATTTCCAAAATGATTTATCCGTCTACAAAATTAATAAACTTAAGCCTTTATACTAAAGTGAGTGGTTCTTCTATAAACTGGGCAGTCCCTTGTGTTCGTACCTCGTACGTGTGGTCAGTGGAAGTCGTAACGAGGTGGTTTTCTTGCCGGCACACGCTTCACTGTCATCATTTTAATGGTTTTGTTTTGCGTTTCCCGGTGTGTTTTGAAAATTTATTAAAAGCCTTTGTATACGTTTTTTCATAAAGATTACAAGTACAAACATTGGGCTGCATGCAACACAGTACCCTTACCATGAGTTGTGACTTTGAGGTTTTCGATAACGAGTATCGAGACTATCGAGACTATCGAGACTATCGAGTTTACTATCTGTGCATCTCGTTTGCACTAAAATACTACATTAAATAACTCAACGAGATAGCTCCTGAAAGGCAAAACAAATAAACATGATAATATCATCAGATTCATCACTTCA
Organism: Grapholita molesta; assembly: GCA_022674325.2. Taxonomy (NCBI): domain Eukaryota; kingdom Metazoa; phylum Arthropoda; class Insecta; order Lepidoptera; family Tortricidae; genus Grapholita; species Grapholita molesta. The sequence continues at coordinate 5,423,800 of CP053138.2, forward strand.
TCAGTATAGGTACATATTGTTCATTCATTAGTAACTCGTAAAATATTGTGAAATTAGAATGATAATTTCATATTGGTAAGCTGTGCCTTGGATAGCTGAATGATAATAATGATAATCCTTTTTTCCTAAATGATTACTATAATATATATTGACAACCGGTCTGGCCTAGTGGGTAGTGACCCTGCCTATGAAGCCGATGGTCCTGGGTTCGATTCCCAGTCGGGGCATTTATTTGTGTGATGAGCACAGATATTTGTTCATGAATCATGGGTGTTTTCTATGTATTTAAGTATTTATATGTATCTATCTATTATATATATCGTCGTCTAGTACCTACAACACAAGCCTTACTGAGCTTACCGTAGGACTAGGTCGATTTGTGTAAGATTGTCCCGAAATATTTATTTAATTATTTAAAAAAGTACATATAGAACTTATCATTAAAAATGGTATGCTGTAGGTTTGGATGTAGGTACTCGTTTTTGCAGTGATTGTACAATGTCTAATGCAATTTCTCATTATAATATTTAACAGTAATTTACGTCTTAACTCAACAATATACATATCTTTCATAACATAATTGATACTTCTCACTCAATTGTTTAATCAACTAACGGAAACATTGTTTTACTTAAGGGATGATATATTTTCATTTACAGCAAATTATAATTCAGGTAAGACGCTGTAACTGATAAAACAATATTTTTATACAGAATAATTACAATTTTTATAAAGAGCCTCGAGGCCGATTTTTGAGAGTCGTACACTCGAATTCAATGTCGGTAAAAATCAGCCTCGTGGAGGGCAATTTCTGAAACTCCAGCTACTCGAGTATAGGTGAAAAACTTAGCTAAAGCAGCTGGCGTATGTAGTAGTGTGTGTACACGCATGTCGTTCTATATTCAAATTTTGACGTAAGTTCCATATTAATTATCTGCACAACTACATAGACATGTTCCTTCACTTATGTTTTTCACTTAAAGGACTCGTAACATTTGACAGTCCGTCAGAAACTAAGAAATGGTATTTTAGAAACATAAATGGTATAAATTACTATTTCTGGGTACCTATCGAGATTATACATTTCGTGCAAAGAAATGGTTAGTTCTTGGGTGCGATTATTTTGGTTCTCAAAGTTATTAAATTCGACCTAAGTAGTACATAGTATAGTGTCTGTTTAAGACTGGAATACCAACGTATTCCAAATTCAGCTTTTGACGTAATATATTAATTTTCTACGTAACTACTTAGAAATGATTCATTAGTTAAGTTACTCACCTATTCTATATTATAAAAACCGTAGGCACGTCCAAAATGCCCAACTATTCATATCCTCATTGCAAATTAGCGTTCCCCACGCCTGGGCTGACGCGTGAAGCCAGTATGAACATTTGATTACACACGCCACCGGTCAAGTATTTATCAATTAATGAAAATTTAATACAGAACGCCACAGCTATCGCTGACAAAACTTTCGCTTCAGACGAACCAGTTTAATTGGGACATCGAAATGTGTAGCAATTGTACTTCTACAAAGCTCTCGTATATATTTGGGAGTTGCCTCGTTGAGTTATTTAAGCATCCATCAAACTGTGCGTCCACCCCGCGTTTAATATGGGCATTCCGTACAAAATAGGGCGTGAGCGGCCAACTTTATCTCGTAAATTCTAAAGGACGTATGTCCTAATATTTAAATGACATATATGTCGTTTTGACATCGGTCACTAATCATTATTAGCTTCGATACGATGAGAAATTTATGTCATTATGTGTTTGATGGCAATAGTTTAGACAGGTGTGATACGTAAGTTCTTCGTCATCTCTCAAAATAGCAATAGCGCATTAAAAAATGACGTCGAGTTGCAGAAATCTAGCGCGTGAAAACCTAACATATTACATACGTATTGGTTAAAGAACTCTCTGAAAATAATAATATAATAATAATAAGAGTTTTTTTTATCGATACAGGTGAATTCATAATTTGAAATAAATAACTTGAACATCCCGAAGAACAATACATAATACATTCTAAAATAAAAATTAAATCATTATTAATGATAATGGTGTATGGATGTTGATGTACTCCGAATAAATATTTTTCACTATAGGAGATAGGTACCTATTAACAAACAAAACTACTAGTAACTCCATGTATAATTAACGAGGATATAGAAATTGAATTGCGATTTTAACCTTTTTATAAATATTATAACATAATAATTAGTTTGTATCTCGTTAATCTACAGATACATACGCCTGTTCATTTAAAACAGCTAACTTTGACATAGAATTACATTATTAAAAAACTAAACGTTGGGCATTGAAGTTTCAATCTGGATGATTGAATAGGCGGTGATTCGTGTGACCCTTTAGATTCGTCGGGCTAATCTACTCGGAGGAGGGTAGCTTCTGCAGAGCACGGCAAATACCCACATAACTTTGTTTTTTTTTTGTGCCAAGAGGGTTCCATAGTCTACTTAGGAACCTTTATAGTTTCGACGTGTCTGTCTGTCTATCCAAGGCTGTGGATGTGGCTTCAGGATCGGCATCTGTAATTTGGTATGAATATGTGAATCAATTACATGGATAAATTGGTCAAATAAAAAAAAGATTTTTTTTTTAAAGACAGAAAAGCGAATACGCAGCATGTCACCTACATACAAAACTCGATCGCAAATCGCAAGTGTGATAACCAGATAACAGTATTAGGCGGCTGCAATTGAAGGAAAACATGACAGGTGGCAATTGGGGGTCTATTTTTAATTCACGAAATGTAATTTCAGTATTAAATAGCTTCTGTCTCTAAAATACCATATCTTCGTGTATGACAGACTTTAAAATTTCACGAGTTGAATATTCTATGCTTAAAAATCGCATTGGGCCAATTTTTGGGAGTCGTGCACTCAATTTCAAAAAACTTTGAGGACGAAAATAATCGCACACAAAAATTTCCCACCATTATTTTTGCACTAAATGTATAGATAGTTTTGATACCCACGATTACAAATTTCATTGATTCATGTTTCTAAAATATGTTTTCTTCGTTTCTTGCAAAGTTTAAAATATCACGATTCTCGACGCTCATATATCGGCCCCTGATTGTAAAACAACCAAAGCCGATAATTATAATCTCATGTATCTATGTATAATACATGACGAAAAGTCGATAACTGAGGTGCGAAAATCTGCAATACACCCTTTCAGCGTTTGAACGTTTGTCACATGTTTTAGATTCATCTGTTTAGTGCAATATACTGCATCAGAGGACTGCGTCCTCTCACAAATTCTTTTCATGGTCAATTTAAAATATAATACAGTTGTCGACGAATGGACCCCGGCGAATCTAATTTTCGCCCGAGGGTCCGCGCCCTGCGGCTAGCCCGATCCGCACAATGCGAGGAATTGCCGTGAAATTAGACTTTTTTGCATAAGTGCTGTGAAACCCTTGACTTTGCTTTGCAATGCCGGCGATTGCATAAGTGATAATAAGCCCTTTTACACATAATGCCTCCAGCGGTAAATTGAATAGATATGTTGAATATTAAATACAATAAAATTCTCCATTGCTTACGAAATAGAGCACTTGTCAATTATTGCCATAGACAGCAGTATTTATGAATGAATGAATGAATGAATTGTTTATTTGTCTAAACAAAGGGTTTAATTTGGTGTTACATATATTTATATCCATTCTTATTTTACCATAATATTTTTAATGAGAAACACTATTTCATCATAATCTTCCTCGTGCCGTCCCGGTATTTTGCCACGGCTAATGAGAGCCTAGGGTCCGCTTGGCAAGTAATCCCAGGATTTGGTGTAGGTACTAGTTTTTACGAAATTGACTGTCATATGACGTCCCAACCAGGTCTTATTGGGATTAATCCGGTTTCCTCACGATGTTTTCCTTCACCGAAACGTGACCGGTAAATATCAAATGATATTTAGTACATTTAAGTTTCGAAAAACTCATTGGTACATACAAGGGTTTGAACCTGCGACCTCCGTATTGCAAGTCGCACGCTTTCACCTCTAGGCCACCAGCGCTCTAAATAATAAAACACACATATTTAAAAACAAATATATAATACAAACAAACGAAAAATAAAAAGACGGGTCAAAACAGTTTACTCCTTTATTATCATCATAGCGCTCAATTTGAAAATAAATGTTCGCATTGGTTATAAGGAATTCATTAGTCATTCATTTAAAATTTAAAATACAAGATATTAAAACATGTATTTACAATCAACTCTCCATAGATGGCGACAACAGGAACTAAAGCATCATTTATGTAGGGGTTCATATCCCTATGAAACAACCTCTTGTCTTTGCCTCGTGTCAAGTCGTTTCATCACATGCCACGTTGTTTTTACTCACCAAACTAGATGGCGTTAGCGAATCCTTTAATGGAATATAATAGTAAGTACGTATGCTTGAGTACTCTTCTTGTACTCTTTGCTCTATAACAGGGTGACATTAGGGGACTCTGATGGGGAATTTCATAGTTTTAAACTACAATTCATGCCTCATAAAAACTGCAATATATTTATATAACATTTATTTTAGAGAACGTCGACTAATAAGAGATACTATAACGTATGTCTAGAATGATAGATAATCTTAAGTAGGTACTTACTAGTTAGGAAACTAGGTAGGTACCTATATAGTACAATAAAAACAGTAGGTAGGTATGTATGTAGATATTTTTAAAGTCGCACCTGCATATCATAACTATATTTTAATGAAGTTCAATCGTTCCGCTTTAATTATCAGGTCGCAGCATATATTGCTTAAAATACAAAAATTGGGGTCAAAACCAAACCATCATTATGGGGGAGAGAAGTTACACGCATCATGTAAGATAATTTTCGTCAACATTGTACCTAAATATAAAACAAATTCAACACATTCTAGAACTAATTTTGCTTTCTCCAAGTTCTCCGACCAACGTAGAAAGTCAGTACTTCAATTTTGATGAAATATTTACACATGAAGTTATCCTTGCTATACAGTATGCCAACTTACTAAAACCATTTTTTTTAATCCGGGCACGTCTAGGTGATTAATAAAATTATGGTACCTATACCTATACATTATTAAAATCCTAACGACTTTTAGAATTTATAGTTGAAATAAATATTTAACAAATTATAATTAGGTAATAATTCTATAACACATTGTATTATTTGTTTACAATCAAGAAACGTCACATTAAAAATCAATCTTGACATTTGATTGCTAACCAAACCTTTTTGTTGGAATAATGAAGATATTATAACAAAAATAAAGGGACACAAGTAAAATTTGAATTAGAATTTGAATGAACATGAACAAAAATGCCATGGATTGCTGAAGTAACATTATCAATTGAAAATAATGTAGTTACCACTTTCACTTATTTTATAAGATGAAACGTATTAACAATGGACTTGCGTGCGGTCTTCTGTTACGACCTAAACATGACATGACAGGTGATATATCTTAGGGTTAACCGACTGCGAAAAAGGTAAGATGTTATAATTTTTCTACAAAAAATATTTTTTCTTAAAATTCTAGGTAAATACTTACAAATAAATAGCGTAAAACAAAAAATATGACGTGAGTAATCAACTGGTTTAAAGGCATTTCTTTAAACCAGTTTTTACAAAAACCTGCATAGGTTTAGTAAGTTTAGATATTGTATATTAGCAAAAAACTGAATGTAATAATAACTTGCTAAAAATACAACCAAAGATCAAAAACAAGCGTAAAAAATTGATTAAAGACCATAATATGTAGAAAATTATTAACACGTCTTACCCACATGTCAATGAATTGCGTGTCGAATTACTAAAAATTACAATTCATAACGTCTCCATACTTATACTAATGTAATATCCGCTCCAAACATTCGAATGTCTAAATGTTCGCCATTAAAAGTCTACCCACAAAATCGAAACTCGAATATTGACTGTGTCCCTTTCTTTGCTCTTGAATATACGAGCGATAGAGAGGCAAATAACCAAGGATGATATAAGGACTGGTTGCCTATACAAAACCGCGTATAACCGAACAGTTGGTTAAAAGTAAATTTTTGGTACAAAGCGCCATCTCTCGAGTATCGGGTGTAGTTATTTTGCGGGTGTTTGCGAGCGAACAAATTGTATGCAACTGAGATCTATTGCGGCAATAGATTCCAGTTGCATATATAATGTAAGACACTAGATGGCACTAGTATGTCAGTCAGCAATGCGGGAACGATATATATAATAAATAAATATCTGAATGCTTCTATTGTCAAGGCGATATAGTGCAGGCCCGGATATTTGTGACCACTTCCACAGCTCCGATATATCTAATGGCGACTGTATGCGCACTATCCAAGTCTTATATCATCCTTGTCTAGAACTAACGAACTAGAACAAACTGACCGAACGGGTTTAGCGAAAAGCAAAATGGAGGCAACTGTATTCCGTAGCAATGTAACATTACATTTTCCGGTGAACCGTTCCCTCGTGCGACTTTGCGGCTCCATTCATTTGTTCGATGACTAGATAAATCATTATCAGCTAAGGTCAAAGTTAAGTTCAAGCAGAACAAATGTCATTAGTATTCCTTCGGTTATAACAGTGTTAAGTAGTGCGTACCTAAAGATGTATAAAAAATTGGTGTTTCTTGTACTGTGCCTTATTAACTATATTATATGTGAAAACATACAGGTGGGTGATAACTGCATTATTGTTTTTGCGATTAATATGTTAGCAACGCGTATTATGCATTTGTAAAGAGATTCTTATGTAGTTTTATTCTATTTGAAATAAGGGATTAAATACTTAATTTGTAAACTTTCAATAAATGAATTGCCTTACGTCCTAATATCTTTTACAATATTACGTGTATCTTTCATGACGACATTGGTTTTAAGTAACGATAGTTTAAAGTACTGTTAACAGTTTTATCAAAAGAATATAACGATTACCTTTTATAATTAAGAGTAAATAATTTATTAACAACAATAATATTACTTTGCTATTCCGCTGTTTAATAACGTGCTAGCCAATCAGTGCCAACCCGTTATATTTACTTGCGTATTTTTTCATGCATTAATGTTCTCTCTCTCCCACCGCAAAATTAAATACGCAAATAAATATACCAAACCACCACCAATAATACCAAAACTCGACACTTGTTTCGCCTCTCTACGAGGCATCCTCAGGAGAGACTTGAGATGTTGTCGGTCTGACGTCCGACAACGGAAACTAGGTAATAGGAATTAGGTAAATAATTTTAAAAAATACTCGAGCACCAACACATGTCCAATTGTTAAGTTTAATTTATTAAATTGTTACTGATACATTGCGTAACCAATTAATTTGTATGAAAATTTCAGAAACCGAACCGATGTAGCCTATTAACGGTGAATAAAAACACGGTAATACGTCTGTTAGTTATTCTATTGTTCTATTTTTATTTGCTAGCATAATTTTTAGCAACGAATAATTTACAATTATACATATATTTAATAGTCTTGTTGTACCATGGAAAGATATATAAGACGTATTAGATAAAAAACAAACGAGCATATGAAACAAATTGAATAACATTTTAACAACATACTTTTGACTAATACTTTTGAAAAAGTCGGTTGACTGAACAATTTAATGGAAATATATTATTCAATGGCAATTTTGTAGAACCTTTTTTGCAAAAGACACGACGAACTACATTTCGGGAAAACTATTATTTTGCCCTCAATATGATTTTAATATCGGCAGTAAATTATGCAGAATAGGTACATTCATTCTAACGTAGGAACCATATAAAATCAAATTTATAATTAAACGGAGTAAACTGACAGCAGTTTTCATACATTTAACAGGTCGTTGTCAACTTTAGTATGAAAACTGCTGTCAGTTTACTCCGTTTTAATTATAGATTTGATTTTAGTATATTATTTAATAACGTAGGAACCCTAGCAATTATTGAATAGTATGGTAGGAACGTCGTGACGTTAAGACGTATATGGAAACTTCACAGTAACAAACCGTCTTGAATATATGACATTAGTACATTAAAAATTGGTTATTTGACTCAAAAACATGTGCCTAAATTAAATAATTATGATCTTTTATCCTTATACTATTAACTATGAGCTATGTAAAGTGATACGTAAAAAAGCTATTATAATACGTACATTGATATAATTGATTTGATTATGAAATAAATACCAGCGATTTACGTTAATCCATTAAACTATGCTAAAATTGGAAAATAAACATCAAACACATTTATTCCTCAAACCCGCGTTTCACAGTAAAACCCGTTTATTATTAGAGCAGTATGCTAGCACGTGATAACAAATGACATAATATTCTACATGCTTGAGTAGGTAACATTGTTTGTTGACATCCCTGATTCATTAAATGAGTTCATACAAAACACTCAGTTCACTTCTCTCAGTGTTGAAGGACGCATGCGCGAAGTGTTTTTTTTATCAGCTATGCAGTGATAACAAATTGATAAGTTTAATTATTACCTTTTGCTGAGATATTACCATACATGACTTGTCAAAATATGGTGAGTTGCCTTGAACTAATATTTGGAATCATATATTATAAAATGCTATGAATAAATAAAACAATAGATATATAAGTTTCGTACGTAGATAATATTATATATGTAGTTACAACAATTTTAATCTGAAATGACAAAGGAAAATCAATTTGATAGTGTTGTTTGTTTTTAATTCGTTGAGACGTTTTTAATATTGTTTAAGTAGGATTCACTAAGTATTGCAAATGGTATATTTTGATGATTAATTTAATAATTTAGAGGAATTATTGAATTCAAAATTTTATATTTGTTTACCCGTTTATAAGCTCTGTAAAGTAGGGTTGACTAATAGTAAATAAGAGAAGTTCGATATCAGTTTTAGACACTTACCTTTAATCGCAAACATGTTTGAGTTAAAAGATGGGAAACGCTTTAATTGACGCATTTACAAAGTGTGGTGTACATTTATATTTACTAGCATACCCCGCAGACTTCGTACCTCTTATATTACGTTTATTCGTGTATATATACATTTTTTATTTAAGTATACAGGGTGATATGCTGGGTATTGTGGGTATACGGGGGGCTCGTGGAGCAAGAAAAAAGGCATGAGACATAATTTACAGGTGAAGCTAGTTATGTGTAAATTACCGAAAATCATAATTATTTCTCAGCTGGTAAGTAGAATAAACATTGTTTACAATTTGGTCACCCTACTCAATATGACGTCTTATCGCTTCCCACACTACGTACGAAGGGCATAGAATGACCATGATTGGTTAGTTTAAGATTATTTTAATTGAAAAAATAAATAAAAAAGATAATTATAATTAACGTTCTTTTGTTCAAATACTACCTACCTATAAGAGATAATATTGACTAGTAACTGAGTTAGAAAAACTGGTTCAGAAATCAGCCCTGTATATACCAAAGCCTTGGGGCCTTTCTGCCTTAGAATATACCTACATAGAGAAAATAATAGAATATTTACATTACGCTATAAAAATAGGATATTCAGATTTACATAGAAAAAGTAGATAGAAGAAGAGCAATTTTTATGCTTGTCTTGTTTTCCTCCCTTTCTTATTTTTTACTTTTACTTTACTTAATACCACTTTTTTATTAATAAAAGTAATTTATTTATTAAGTAAAATAATTTACTATATCTACACTAATATTATAAAGGCGAAAGATTGTGAGTGTGTATGTTTATTACTTCTTTACCTCTAAACGGTTGGAGTGATTTTAATATTTGGTATGGAGTTAACTCGCTGACACCCTGGATTTACACATAGGCTACGTTTTACTGCGGGAAAATATCTTATCCCCATGGGTAAATCGATAAACCGCGGGGCACAGCTAGTAACTTATAAAAATTATAAATGAGGACGCAATGGTCATCGTTTAAAGCGTATGCTCATATCCCTTGTAAATGAGTACCCCTTGTTTTAGGAGCAAAAACGCAATCCACGAGTCTGCGTAATCGGAGCAGGTGTAGCCGGATTATCTTCGGCCAGATATTTAAAGGAGGAAGGGATTAATTTCACCGTCCTGGAATGTACAAGATACGTCGGCGGCACCTGGCGGTACGATTCCAGAGTGGGGATTGACGAGAACGGCCTGCCTTTGCACACTAGCATGTATAAACATTTAAGGTAAAATTAAAAAGTCTGCATTAATGCTAGTACACACAGCAACACTCTTAGCTGTACATCGGTGGACCTTATGCCTTATATAATAAGGTCCACCAACGTACAGCTAAGAGTGTTGTTGTGTGTACCTGATGTTCTTCTAGCCTCTTGGATCATAATCCAACGTCTATTATAGCTTCACTTATCACGCATGAGATGTGAGTACGTACATCTGTAATGTTGTCGTTTCTTCTTTTTTTTTTTAATAAATATTTCGGGACAATCTTACACAAATCGATCTAGTCCTACGGTAAGGTCAGTAAGGAGTGTGTTGTAGGTACTAGACGACGATAATAGATAGATACTTCTTCTTCTGACGCAGCAATTTCGTAGTTGAGCGATATATATTATGTCGAGTACAGTGCAGTATACCCTATTGCTTATGCGCATTTTTTTTAAATATGTACCTTATTATTTTACAGGAAAGTATTTGAAGATTTCATTATTAGTTATTGCACTTATGCTTAGTAGGGCAGTATATTTTTTTAATACAAGACGGTGGCAAATATGCATACGGCCCGTCTGATAGTAAGTAGTTACAGTAGCCTATGGACACCTGCAATTCCAGAGGATTCCACAATATTATATAGAGCCCTTCAGGCTGGATAAAAGAACTATTTTATATCTAGAGAGGACTAATCTAAAAAGTAAATGCATTCATAAGCTATGTTGCGTTTTAGAACAAACCTGCCAAAACCCACGATGGAACTAAACGGGTACCGGTTACCTGACGATATACCCTCATACCCCGGCTGGGAGCAGTACTACGAATACCTGAAGGATATAGCGAAACATTACGATATATTGAAGCATATAAAGGTAAGGAATCATGTTACATTATTTACACCCCGTTTAACGCTCATTTTGGGGGCAAGCGGTAAGCTAAAATAGTAATGTTGCTTCACATAATTAGTCGATTCATTTTTAACTATAAAAGTCATTTGGCAAACTAAAATTCTTCTTTAGTGAAAGCCCGAGAGATAACTCATTCATTCCTCTTTTTTATCAGATCGGAGGGCGACAATTATAAATATTGAGTATCGTTAATTTGGGATCCGATTTTTGAAATAGTCACCGAGTAATCTTCATAGAGATTCTCATTCATTCTCTATGAAAATCACTTGGTGACTATTTCAGAAATCAGACACAAGATCTTTTGACATATTATTGAGTGAGTAAGTCAACTTCATTTTTATCGACTTAGACAATCGTAACTGCCCAATCACTTGCCTAAACTGAGAATAAGATAACGGGGCATTAATTATGGTATTATATGTATAATGAAAAGTCACTCAAGACGTAGTAAGTTTAGATATGACGTAGAATTTATGGTTATGTTAGAATTTGTAGTTTAGATACGACCGTGCTGGCCTAGTGGGTAGTGACTCTGCCTATGAAGCCGATGGTCCTGGGTTCGATTCCCAGTCAGGGCATTTATTTGTGTGATGAGCACAGATATTTGTTCCTGGGTCATGGTTGTTTTCTATGTATTTAAGTATTTATATGTATCTATTATATTATATATATCGTCGTCTAGTGCCTGCAACACAAGCCTTACTGAGCTTACCGTAGGACTAGGTCGATTTGTGTAAGATTGTCCTAAATATTAAAAAAAAAAAAAAAAATAATCCCACTTCTGATAACGTAAGTAGAAAAGCAAAGTAGAATATTGAAGGTCGATTCGAGTCCGTATTTATACTGACACATACTATAAACAGACTACTAACGACAGACTGAGACCGTATAGAACGATCTAATCACATTCGGTGACTATGAACACGGCTGGTATATGTAAGTATGTTATCACTTATCACTACCAATTAATTATTACATTATTGATTCTACATCATATCGTACTGTCACGATGAAACACAGCGCTACTTCACCTTCAAAACCTTTGACGTCAGAGACTATCAATAAGTAAGCTATTAAATGTATCGAATGCATTCCATTCATTCAGTTAGTATCAATTTCATGACACTATACAATGTTATACAAATTATCTTACGTGTTGATAAATCTACATCCTCAACATTGATAAATGTGGTAATCCACATGGAAAGGTACTTTATGGCGCTTGGCGCTTACGCTATTGTTACTGACGCTTCAATACTAATGTGACAGTTTGCAACGTAAGCGCCAAGCACCATAAGGTACCTTTCCATGTGCACTACCACAAATGCTTATCAGGAAAATACTAATATATTTTAATTAAAGATTGTTTTGGTGATTTCAGTTCCTACATCTAGTGGTATCGGTAAAGAAGACAAACAATTTCTGGAAGGTTAAACACAAACATGTCGTCACCGGAGAAGAGTTTGAAGAAAATTATGATTATGTGTTAATAGGAACAGGCCATCATAGTAAACCCATTAGGCCTGTTATAAAAGGAGAAGAAAAATTTAAAGGTAGTAATTTTAAATTAGTATACGCGATTTAATTATCGCGGCAACCGAAGAAAATTCCATTGTAGGATTTGTAGGTCTTGAGAAATACTTACTACTATACTTAAATACTATACTTTGTGCTGGTGGCACTGACTGGAATTTTAGAAAATAAACGCTACTCCCAAATGTATATTTGTGTTCGTCGTTATCATCATTATCAGATTGGATACAGACTAGCAACAGACTGATAATACTAGCAATAGACTGATAAGTCTATTACTAGAAATTGATCTGAAGTCGATCTTTATCACCTCTACTATACCTGTTCCAGTGAACATAGAGGTATAGGTATCACAAATCCACCTAACGACAAGCTGGTGTGTTTAGCCTAGCACAAAATGTACGTACATGTTTTTTTTTATACGACGTCGGTGGCAAACAAGCATACGGCCTGCCTGATGGTAAGCAGTTACCGCAGCCTATTGACGCCTGTAACTCCAGAGGTGTCACGTGCGCGTTGCAAACCTTTTATAAATCTGTACACTCGTTTTTTGAAGAACCCCATACTGTAATCCCTCAGGAAAACCGTGTACTCTAGTTGATTCAAACAACCGTCAATGGTGATTATTATCCAGTTTAATTTAGTTCGCTGATTCTCAGGTCTCCATTTTCAGGAACCATCGTGCATAGTCACGACTACAGAACGCCGGAGCCCTACGCCCACCATCGTGTGCTCATCGTCGGAGCCGGACCCTCGGGCGTGGAAATCAGCCTGGTCGTGGCGGAAGTAGCCAGCAGACTGGTTCACAGTCACCATTCGCCTGTCAAGTTCGATACTTCCCACTTCCCGAGCCACTACGTGAAAAGACCAGATGTAAAGGAACTTAATGAGACGGGGGTGATTTTCGTTGATGGGAGCTTTGAAGAGATCGATGACGTTATTTTGTGCACAGGTAACTAAAGGTACTAATTTTAAGAATTAGCGTTTATCTAGTACAAATCATGTCATGTCTCGTTTATTCAGTTACTGGTGCGACATGTTTCGCAGGGCATAAAGTCTCCATTTTCAAGCACTAAGAAGGCGTGCATAAACCTTGCATAAACGTAAGTAAAGCCGTCATATTCGTTCAAAAAATGAATCATGTAATCTTTAAGGTTTAAACCAGAACGAAAAAAATATTATTAAGAGTAATCAAGATGGGAAATAATTTATCTCGTCAAATAGAACATTTTTAGTTAAAACTAAAGCAGGCTTCATTCATCGCCTAGTTGATGAAAGTTGCCTTGCATTTTTAGAACGAAATGAAGTTAGGTCTGGCCACTTAATACATGCAATCCGCGGAATATCATCAGATCAGAATTATTAAATTTAGACGTAATAAAAGAGTATAATACTGATCATATGATACTAATAACGTTTAAATAGAATGAACACGACATTTGACACTTTCCAGGTTATGAGTACGACTACCCCTTCCTGGACAGTAGCAGTGGCCTGACTATCACGCCGGGGAGCGTGGTGCCCCTCTACAAGTACATGGTGAACATACATGAACCCACCATGATCTTCATGGGGCTGGTCGTCCGCGCGTGTGTCGTCGTCGCCATCGACGCTCAAGTAGGTATAAAGTTCTACGACATAATCTTCGGTTAACGCTCTTCAAAACGTCAAATCTTATAGTGATTCTATACAACCTTTCTCACCGAAGCAGGAGCCTAACCTTTTTGACCAAGAACCTTGGTCGCTGCTGTTGGTGTTAAATGAGTTTTAAACTCCGGGGCGTCTATGGTTGAAGCCGAATATCCTTACATTCTATAGCAACAACCAAGAATAATAACACCAACCTGCACATTATCCTGCTAAAAAGAGTACTACCACTTAAGTACAGTCGCTATCAGATATATCGGAGCTGTGGAACTGGTCACAAATATCTGGACGCCTCTATTGTCAAGGCAATAAAGTAAATGGTCAACATATTTGAGCCCTCCATAGACTACCTAAGCTAATTTCAATATATTAACGACAATTTCGTGACTATTCAAAAACCGGTATATTGTTATGTAAATTAAAAGAAAAATGTTTTACTCGTTACTAACTACTTATAGATTGCATAACTAACCCTGCTTTTAATTTAAAGAGTAGAGTGAGAATCGTGTTTTTTTTTTAATAATCAGTTCGTTTATCTTGTCTATGTCACAGGCTCGCTACGCGACAGCGCTAATAAAAGGCAACTTCACTCTCCCGCCTAAGGAAGCTATGATGGCGAGCTGGCAACAGCAGGCGGATGCGCTGCAAGCAAGTGGTCTTCCCCTCAAAAACATACATCTGATGGCGGAGAAAGAAGTATGTATACCCTGAACTAAAAGAAAGACAGCATGAGAACTGAAATAATGAATTTTAACCCAAATCTGTGAGTCGATACTCGTACATCTGCAACTTTGCTTTCTAAATCTTGGTTGATTTGCCATTGCACACACAAATTAATTATAAGAGAAATGTTTTCAAATGTAACAATTAGGTACCTAATACAAAATACCAAAAACTAGTTGAAATATTTTTCCTCCTTCAATGACGTAGTCGCCGACTTTATTTGTTGAGCCACTCACGCGCATCACGGTTCAAGTTATTTTCTTTTGTTTAATACTTGCTCTATGAAATGCCCAATGTAAAGTGAACTCTAAATAGCTCAACAATTAAAGTCCCTGACCGTACCTGCATTTGACGAAAAATTTTACGATGTCTACATTTCTGCAGGATGCATACTACGAAGAGCTAACAAGAGAATCCGGCATTGCGCGAGTCCCACCAGTCATGTTCAAAATCCGAAACACGGACACCAGGGCCAAACTGGAGAATTTGTACACGTACCGAGATTACGTGTACACTGTGATAGACAACGAAACTTTCACGCGGCGTCTGGAAGACGAGACCAACACGTCCATCAACTCTGTGATGTAAACTAGGCATTGTAACATATAATATACAACGGATTTATAATAATGGTCTAGTACTATTTTTTGTTGTCGTTAAGATAAAATCCCTTTATTGTAAGTTAGCCGATACTTAGAAGCAACGTGGTTGTACTCATATTATAGTTTCATACTGAATCTTACTTATTTTTTCTTTCACTATGGTTCCACAGTTGCCCATCCATTACAATAGGGGAACTTATAACAGCACGCGGCCCTTTGTCTGATACCATACATTATGTAAATAGGATAGGAACTTTTTTATAATTAAAAAAGAGTTACATATGTATGTCTCTTTATATATACATATACATAGATATCTCTTTTAGGTGCAATGCAAAAGGAGGGGAACAGATTTAATAAATATTTTGTAAATATTTCGGTAAGTATCTACCGCTACTATTTTTCATAACTCAGCATATGAGATGGGAATTAAAAAAGCGCAGTAAATATAACATTATGTTAAATAAACATGCAATAAATTGGGACGTTAACATTATATATGTAGGTATTTATTATTAATAAAAACTATAAGTATAAATATCTACCGTATGAATAACTATTACATTTTGTGTCAATTGGGGGTAATTTGAACACAATATCTATTTAAACGCGTTTAAAGTTTATCAAAGTGTTGCAAAGGACAAAATATTAAGGCGATGTTTGGTCGTTACCGGTTTTAGTCAATCCTTAGTTACAGTGATTTCTGAACGAAGCGAAGGACTCGGCGCGGCAACTGATAGAGCAGTCTGTGGTCTGTGCTGTCTGTGGTTCAGCAGCGTATTGTCAGTGTGTGTGTTGTTGATACGTGTATACGTATTAAAACTCCCATTATATTCTATTAGTCACCAGCGTTACGCCGGTCGGGCCGACTAACTTTTTAGTCAATTGAAGTATCTACGTACCAAACATTTAGTATTAATACGCGTTGGAGTTTTATTACTGTAAGTACCTGCATAAATCCTCTTTCCTACTATTGTAACAGTGTATTGAGATAGCATGAGTAAAGTTTTGGTACTAATAATTTTAGGGTAATACGAATATAGTGGTGCAACTATTTCGGTTTTCCTGTTATTGTGTTGTAATTGTATCTAAATCTCGAATGGTTGTTCATTGTTACCAACGGACATTTAAATGTTCCAGAAAGGTGCTGTATAGTGTAATAGTCACCTTAACAGTAGTTTCAAAAACACCCTTTTTATTAAAAAAAAAATCCATGGAGGTGCTATTGTTTCTAACACTTTACTGTTTAAAATACACCTACTTGTTATTTTGATAAACGAATATTAGATAAAATAGACGTTAAAAAAAAATATTATTTTTCATAAGTTCTATGTAATTCAATTGTTTCTACTTTGTAGATTACTTATTTCTAAAGTATATGTAATGTTCGTTGTTTTTTACCAAAACCAAATACGTGGCCTGGTACCGCAAACATCGAAGTTCGTATATTTCGAGCATCTTTCTCTTTTACTCCAATTAAGGCTTCATGAGAGTGACAGAGAAAAATCGTCCAAAATTTACGAATATCGTTTTTAGGGGTAGCGCTGCTGCGAGCTGCACTAAGATGAATTTTCAATTGGGTGACCAACATTTTTTTTATCCTAGTATGTAGGTAGTTAAGTGCAATTTAAGTAGACCAGGTAACGGTCCCCAAAATACAAACAAAAAACATTGTAAGTACGTGGGTATAGTCATTAGCGATTTGACGACCGGTCTGGCCTAGTGGGTAGTGACCCTGCCTATGAAGCCGATGGTCCTGG
Source organism: Grapholita molesta (assembly GCA_022674325.2). Taxonomy (NCBI): domain Eukaryota; kingdom Metazoa; phylum Arthropoda; class Insecta; order Lepidoptera; family Tortricidae; genus Grapholita; species Grapholita molesta. The sequence goes on from CP053138.2 coordinate 5,441,146, forward strand.
GTTCAAATCCCAGTCAGGGCATTTATTTATGTGATGAGCACACATATTTGTTCCTGAGTCATGGGTGTTTTCTATGTATATAAGTATTTATATGTATTTATCTATTATATTATATCGTCGTCTAGTACCTACAACATAAGCCTTACAACTTACCGTAGGACTAGTTTGATTTGTGTGAGATTGTCCCGAAATATTTATTTGTTTATTATTTATTAATTATACAGATAAATATGGAAAAGTTTTTTTATTATCATAAATCACAAACATATTATACTTTATATCGGATGTGGCCTGTAATAAGAGCAATAATTTTAGGCATCGTTTCTACACCATAAACGTAGCAACATTTGTTCTACGACTTTTGAAAATAACTTATAGTTTACTAAATATTAATAAAACAAGATTTTCCGAGCAAGCAATGTATTTTGAAAACTTTAAAGTTTGTAGGCTGACAGCAAAATGTCAACGAGACTATTGGATGCTATTCATTGAAAATACTATTTAGTTTGTTCGAAAAAATCCCAACTAATAAATCAGCAATATTTTTTAACTTGTAAAAAAAATGTTGCTACGTTCGTGGTGTCGAAGCGACCCCTAACGTTATTGCTTATATTACAGGCCACACCCGGTATACCTACAATTATCGACTTATTTTGATTTCTGATATTAATGATAAGATATTAAACAGTAAACACACGTCCGATAGATTTTATGACGCATATTTGTATTCTGCAACAATAATTATTTGTTATACAAGGGTGCAAAGATGTATTTTAACTGCGAGTGTGGGATTGAAACACGAGCAAGCGAATGGATTGTAAAGTTTAAAATAGAATCCTGAGCGTAGCGAGTGTTTGAATACACGAGAAGTAAATTACAATTACACCCGTGTGTAACACAAAACTTTTCCCCTCACTACAGCGAGGAAAGTGAAACATGCAAAAAAACGTTTTGAAATCGCATTGACTTTTTCTTTGCCTTTAGATACATTCAACATTTTTATAAACAAAAGGTGCCTTTAGCTTGGTTAGCTTGTGGTAGCCAGTACGATTTTCGATTGTTCTACTTCGATTTTCAACTCGGTGCGTTAGCGATGCTCGCCCGCGCCCGCCGCCGCCGCCGCGGGGGCAAGTGAGCTGTACTTCGCGAATTTAGACTTTAAAACCATAGCAATAAGAGATATGAGAAGTCAACTTACTTTAATCACTAGTGGATAAAATTCGTTTTTACCCTCTCGTATTAAAAGATAAACAAGCGCGAGGGGAAAAACTTATTATTCTCTGTCTTCTTGCGTTTCAGCCTGTAAGAAAGCAAAATTATAGTTTGTTTTTTGGCGCGTGTGACTCTAGATATTAATTTTGTGGTATTGGAATACGGTTTCGTATCTTAATGAAGTTTCCTCATTTAATCTTAGGATTGGAAAATCGGTCCTTAGTTTAGTTTCATAGCTGTTGAGTGTCTACTTATATGAGTTGCGGGGGCGTGATAATATGAGCTCAATATTTACGTGGGCCAATAATATCATGATATGATAATATCAAGTATCTACAGATTATAAAATTGCTTACAAGTAACAGTTACAGTAATTGAAAAGCAATGATAATGTTATCCCTATAAGATTATAATTACCTCTTTATAGTAGCTAGGTGTGCTAAAGGTAATTAAGAGTAATTTTAATTATTAAGTATAGTGTTTCCCTACGTTTTTTAATTATTAATTCTAGTGTTTCCGTACAGTCAGCTGCAGAAGATGCTAAGTTATTATAATATTATATAGAGATAGCTGCCAATTAGTAAAACTATATTATGATACGGGTACCAGTGTTGTACCCTACATTGTCGTAAAACATGTATAATTATATTTTATAATTCCTATTGACAACATTGCTATGTGTATTACGTTAGGCGTATGTATGTATACTTTAAACAAGCACAATATGCTGTCCCACATGCCTCGCTGGCTCCACAGATTAACACCGCCGTTAACATCGCTAAGTCGTGCCAACTGCATTGCTAAGTGTATACCATTTCAGCCTGTCATCTTGATCCCATTTTTTGTATTGTCCTTTTTGTACGGCTGAAATGTATGTATGTATGTAATGGGTAACTCACGTCGAATATTGCTCGACATGTTTCTCACAGTAACGAGGACCCGGACCCGGGTATGTCCTTAAACTACATCCAACAATGAGAGGTAGGGCACAGCGTTGACCATCACGCTTGAATCTGGGACAGCCCAACTAGGGAAGTACCTCCTCCTTTCAGAAGACCACAGCCATAAGAGCACTGCTACCTTTCAGGAATGTAGTGTTGTGTTCCTGAGGATGAGTAAGGATCCCAGAGCTCCAACCCCCCTTAAAGGCCGGCGCTTGTGACTCCCCTGGAGTTGCGGGTGCCCATGGGCGACGGTGATTGCTTATCACCAGGCAATCTGTCTGCTCGTTTGCCGCCTATGTCATAAAAAAATATTGTTAATATGTCTGTATAACGATGTGTTGCCTGAATGGATGCTATTATATTCTAAGCAGGCGAGGTGCTCAAAATGATCTTATACAACTTTATGTTAAGAGAATAAGAGCGTGTCAAGATTATTCTGAGCACGTGGTCCGCTTAGCAACTTCTGCTGCTGACTGTACTGTAGGGAAACACTAGAATTAATAATCGAAATGTAAGGGCACACCTAGCTACTATAAAGAGGTAACTAAAATTGTCTTCATAATGCCACACATTCACCTAAGTTTAATGTCATGTAACTCTTAATTACTTAAACTCGATTTTGGCTTAATTTTTTTTAATTATATTTTTTTATTTTTACAGCTTACATCATGGCGCCGTTGGTTCTTGAAGGCACCACATTGGGTAAGAGACATCAGCATTATAATCGACTGTTGAAAGATGTCATTACCAGCAAAGCAGAACCTGCTAAAATCGACTACAACAAATCGGATATTGATAATCTTTTCAACATCGATGTTGCCAGCAACAACCGGGATTTGGAGTACATCCTAGATGTCCTAAAAGGCGAAGACATGTTATACGTGTCAAGAGCGATAAAACGGTCGACTTGGTTGTTTGATGATGCTCGGTACGCCCATGTAATCAATCCTGAGTACTTGCATACGCAGCTGTTCCCACAGATGATGCCTAAAGCGAGCTGCAAATTACTTCTGCACATAAGGCTGACTTTAAAAGACGAATCCATGGTAGAAAAGTTTTACCAGCATTTCATAGAAAAAGATCTCCAAAAAGCCCTCAAATGGCTACCAAACTGCCCAATAAATGTAATAGTAGAAGCTGTGAAAAAACACAACATTCAAATTCCTCCTAATTTATTTGGGCGACTATGCAAAAGATCGCCTACAATTCTTGACATATTCTTAAAGTCTACAAAAACTCTCTACAGAACAAATCATATAAAAGCGGCAATGTTTCTGTTGAGTACCCATGTGGATCTGTATCTTGATGCATTAGAAGAAAATGATAGATACAGCATGCCCACTCTGACAAAAAAGCATACCGAAATCATTATGAAAAAATGCTCTCAAAGAATTATTGACAAATTTGAAAAATATGTGTACTGTATCCACCTCGACACTTTTGCCAAAAGTCTTAAAAAAGAAGAAATAAAAACATTTTTGCGTACTCAACTTGCAAACAAAGAGCTGAAGCATTGGTTTGATCAAGACAAACTTGGTAACTTCATCAAATACATGTCAAAAGAGGATAAATCTGAATTTATGAAGCAATGTATTGACAGAACAGTAACTGGCGATAATGATAATGATTGCATTATTCAAAAATGTTCAGCAATTGCAATGAGTTGCCGTGGCGGTGGAGGTCGCATTATTAGCGGTTCCAATACGTATCGCTGGTATAGATACGCTCCTTTTGATGTAGCTTTTTCCGAATTAAAAAAACTGATACGTGCTGAATCTAATCCTGATGAGAGAAACGCCATGTTGATGCTCTTAGTAGAAAATGCTGGAAAAAATTTAACGCATATTCAAAATTTGCTGCAATATTACCGGGAAAGGCATATTAATGAGTCTTTCCGGTTTAAAATACAATTTATTAATGATTTTCTGCATAAAACAAATCCTCATCTTTACAATGAGAACATTTGGAATATCTTGGATCTAATTTTCCGTAGTATGGAAGTATACATTGAGTCCGAAAACAATGTCCAAACATGCATTAAAGCCATAATAGTGTACAAAATCACTCACGATCAAGAAGTACCACCCACTATAGAACAAAAATTCACCTTCGACTTCTTAAAACGCTATGAAAAGAAATTAAAAGGAGACCAGAGAGAGAAAGTTTTCACCTACCTGTTCAATTTGTTATTAACTAAATTAGACAAACATGTCGTTTCTCATCAATCGGAGTTCGAAACATATGTCGACATATTGAAACAAGGTCTTAATCTATTGAACATCTGGAAAAAAGAACTGTGTGATTATCCACTACTGATAAACAAAATCAAATATTGCGTAAATATTAAGAAGGAAAAGGCATGGACAACATCTCTGACGCCTTTGTACGACATTAAAAAATCTTGGAAGAGATGTATGTTTGAAAATTCTCTTGCTTTATCCCCATCCGAAGCTGTATGCATGAACGCATTAAAACACGATCCCGAATTGTTAATACGCTACAAGGATGAACTAGATACGCTGCGCTACAACGACTCGACTCCTATCGCAACAGTGTTACGTAAATTACGCATCTACTGGCCTCAGACTATTGCCAGCGAATGGACAGCCGCATACCGCGAGCGACTTGATAGGTCTGGTGGACATAAAGCACTTATTCGAGGCCTCTATTGCCTGTTAAATCAGCAACAAGTACTAGAACTCTTGAAAAAATACGAACCTCAAGATTCGAAAATAGATTGGGCAGATGCAGACGAACTCCAAATGAGTTTGCGCAAGAATATTGCACAGAGTATGCATATCGCTCGGCCTCAGGTCTCACCTGATGCCATTTTGTGGTATGCAAAAGGTGACTATGTGCAATTTACTCAGCCAGCTTTAAATTCTATCCTGTACAACTTACGACCCACGCACAGCCGTGATTGTGTACTAAAACTTCTGGATTGCATAGTATCTTTACAAAAACATGGAATACGTCTGGCGTTTGCTAAGCTCTCAACATCGGATATGAAAAAAATATTTGAAGACGTGTGGAAAACAACGAAAAATCCTTCTGTTCGAGCCGTTCTTTTCCAAACTACGAACGAGATGTTATGTAAGGAACGCGACGAGTCATTAATTTCTGAAGTTTGGGAATTAATGCAAACCTTTATCGACAACTTGACGGCCGATGAAGACAAAGCTATTTTTAACACTTTCAGTAAAGTATCTGAAGTACATAGCAGCATTAAACCTGCCTATTGCACAAAAAGTTTTAAATTCCTCAAGTCTCTTCCAAGTAAAGTGGATTGTCGAGGTATCCTACAAAAAATTAAGGAAGAGATAAATCAAAATGTTGACAAAATCGATCCGGAGTTTATAGCGAATATAATAGAAGATTTCGCAAATGAAGTTCTAGTCAAGACAAGTTATGGATATAACCACAGCTTTGACATGAACATATTAGGAACATATTTACTAAACGCTGTTGACGAAAGTGATCAAACTGCGAGATTTGACAAGGTGTTTGTTCCTATAATAGAAAAGGCATTAGTATCGTGGAATAAACTTAACAAGCAGCAATTATTTGTAAAAAAAAGTTTTGAGGCAATAATTGAGCAGCTATTACGTTACACATGTTATGCGCTTAAAAACAACAAAGCAAATCCAAGCCCTTTGTACAGAAATACACTAATAATTCTAGAAGCTACTCTTCCAGTCCATCAAAACATGGTTTTATTGCGACAATTAAAATTAGCTGCAGAAATTCTAGATGTAGTCCATAAAAACAAGACTAGTCCAATCACTGAGTATTCCCAACTTAAGGAGCTATATTCAGCGAGCATAGATGATATATCAAAAGTAATCATTCAATGTCTTAAAGTAGATGTTGACCAGTTCGATACTTTGGTCTACTCCCCGTTCGCTACAGCCTTAACGTGCGTATTTGATTGCTTTAATATAAATGAATTGATAAGTTTAAACATTTTAAAACATATGCTAACGGAAAGTGACTTTGTGCCGGTTTATTTGCTAGTTATCAAGATGCTTCCACCGTACTTCGAAGTTTATCAAAGACCGGTTATTAGAGAAATTCGCAAGCTATTATTAGCGCATAAAGGGTCATTGGTACAGATAAATTACTCATTGAAGTATGGTTCGTACCCGCTACTTGTGCCCGATGAACAACCATTTTCAACTGAATAGCATTTCACCGTGTAAAATTTGTTTTATTTGTGCACGGAAAAAATACACTAATGTTAATAAAATAGATACGTACGAGAGCTTGTTATAAACTAATATAATAGTAACGGAATCTTGTAGAGGTTTCCCCTTTCAATATAACTTGAACTAATGACAGACTTCATATGAACTATAAAATGTTTATGTGAGTGACCATCTCTATTATTCATGGCGACAAATGAGAATGATGTTCATTTAATGCATTGATTGTTTTGGTGAACTATTATTTATAAATAAAATCTAAGATTAAATCATCGCGCCTTATAGTATAAGCTTTACAGTATATACAGTATTTTTTATATAATTAAAACTGTTGTGCGCCATGTTACTAATACTTAGTTCAAACGGATAAACTCACGTGTAATTATATCGCACTAGACGACATGTTTCGGGTAACCTCTGGTATCCATTTTCAAGCAGAGTCAAGCGATATAATTACTCGTGAGTTTATCCGTTTGTAACAAAGTAGTAGTTTTTTTTATATTTTTCTTTGTTAATTATTTTTACTACGTTTAAAGTTTACTAATAAAGTTTCTATATAACTTGAAAGTTGTTTATATATAACTCACCTTAAGCGTATATTCGTACACAACTAAGCGCAAATACCATACGTTATTACGTATTAAGGGAAACAAAATTAAACTCCTGATACTCTCCTACATATTATTTATTTGTACTTCTACAAGACTATCTACAATAGGTAACTATCGTTACAATTCATTTAAAATATAAAATTCAATATGTAAATTGCACCTATATCACTAACAGCATTTATTTGTGTGATCAGCACAGATATTTTTTTCCTTGGTCATCGATAAAGGCTATCTATTTAAGTATTTGTATATTATATATAATTGTTGACTGAGTACCCACACAGAGTGAGTAACACAAGCCTTCTCGAGCTTATCGTAAGACTCAGTCAATTTGTGTAAGTAATGTCCTGAAATATTTATTTATTTACCTCCCGAGTCCTTTAATATTTTTTTCCTAACTAGTGCGTAAAAAGTGCACTTTGCGCACGCTTCGCGTGCGTAAAATTCACTTTTTAAGGCACTTGTTATGAAAAATTGGGTTCGATACACGTGTAAAAACTTCTTTAAGACTCGGGTGATTGTCACCCTCGTTTCACTCGGGCTCCAACTTTCACCCTCGTCGAAAAAAAAATTTTTTTCACTAGTATCGAAATTCCTTTTGACTTGAAACCTTGCCGGTAAAAAAACTATCGTTTTTTTTTCTTTATCATAGGGACTCAGGACAGTCAGGGCCAATAAGATTGAGTGTCTAATGATAATTTAATAACTGTCAGTTATCACATGTATTTTATACACGTCCGTGGCGCTGCCTTGTACTCAGTACCAAATGTGCCAAAGGTGGCATATTTAAATTTTCCTAAGCAATTATATTACAGGTTTCGTTTCTCGGGTTGTAGAACCTTTCGTAATTCTGATTGTCGAGTACTTTATAGTCGTAATTCCTGTAGTTAAGAAGGTCTTCGAGGCGGTTCTTGGCGTTAAAATCTCTCATAACAGTTAACACAGGTGCGACACGCTTGACGCCAGCTTCAGCCGTGAGGTTGGCAAAATACTGGTCCTAGAAAAAAAAGTCGATCTGAGATTTTATTGCTGGGGTAAGTATTGGGTTAAATAAAGTAAGTATTGCATTGCATGATGACACGCATAAAGGTCAAGAAAGAGAATAATAATGAGTGCAGGATTGCCAAATGCCAGTTGTTTCTAAACCAGAGAGAAACATACTGTCTTTTTTTAACACCAGTACGAAATTAAAGTGAAATAGAAACGTGATTTCATGCTATCTGTCATTCTAATGTATTATATTTCGTTGCGATTGCATTCTTACGGTATTTTCGATATTGACCTTCTCTAACAAAGTAAAAATATGATAATACCACCATTCAATGCAATAGTTTTTAGATCGCAGTACTCGATCGCTTGTACTATTTTAGTGCGAACGAGATGCACAGATAGTAAACTCGACACTCGTTATGGAAAACCTCAAAGTCGCAACTCATGGTAAGGTAGGTACAGGTTGCAAAATATAGGAATGCAATACTTTTCCAATCAAGTATAGGCAGTACCTGCTGATCGGCCAAGAAGTTGACGTCTACGATCTTCTTGCCCCTGGATTGCAAGGAGTAAACGTGCTGCAGCCAGGACTTCAGCATGTTCTCTTGTGAGGGTAGCTGGAATTTACCCGCTGCCAACGATGCTGCATAGTCCGCCTGTAATCAGAAATAAGCTATTTAGTTGTAACTACCAAAACCAATGTTTATCGATTCGAGTTATTGAGTTAATATCGATTTTAACCGAAACAAGAAAACAAAAGAATATTTAAATACTGGTGAGGTAAATAAGACACTCTGTACCCTCACCATGAATTGTGACATTGACGTCACAAAAACCTCAAAGTCACAACTCATGGTGAGGGTACTGTTTACCCTTCTAAAATATTCGATACTAATAAGAAAAATATATCTTTTTAATGTACATTTATATACGATCGACTAGTTTCTAATAGATAACTTTATTTTTTTTCTTTAGCTCAGTTATACCTGTATGTCAGTTTTACCTTGCGTGACCCTACCTGTGAGTAAGTATGACCGATTGGCGATTTGTTTGATTTAAATACATACAAACATACATTTCAGCCACACAAAGTTATACATACATATCAACCGTATGCAGTCCACTGCGGGACATAGGCCTCCCACTAATATGACTTGTATCATCTTGGGGGTAGTTGCCATAGTCGCCACGCTTGGCAGGCGGGTTGGCGACCGCAGTAGCTGTAGATTGGGCTTCGACGGACGCTGCTGCTCGTCTGTAGGATTTCTCCCTTTGTCGCCTCTTACGAAACCCGTGGGAGGAGATAGGGTGGTGATATTCTAGTTAGCCGGCACCACACGGCAAATTTGGTTTGATTTGGAGAGATTGAATTCTGACCTGAACATCAATGGCTCTGGTGATGATCGGCCTTGGCAGGCCCAGTAGGATCATGCTTGGTCTTCGGATGTTCACCATGTGCTGGTAAACTGGCAGTACGAACTTGCTAGAAACCGTCAATCCACAGCTTTCATGGAGAAAGCTGAAGTCAAAGTCGTATCCTGAAATAGACCGAAATAAAAATTCACCAACGAACAATTAGGGTTGTTGTTTTACGAAATTTTCTACTTATGTATGGCTTGTAATAAAGAATTTCTTCGAAATGAAAATCTGATTCTCATTTTTTTTTAAGTATTGTCCACTTTGGCAGGAGATCTCTGTCTTGCAAATTCTACTAGAAAGAGATGGCAATGACTCAATTTTATCGGTCTTGCATTAATGATTCCTGTTCAATTGAATTTGACCTTACTGTTACTTGTTTGAGCTGAGTTGGAATTCGGAAAGCTTTTAATAGTGTCATAAAACTGTTAAAGAGAACAAGTAAACGCGAAGTTAAGATATTAGGACACCATAAAATAAAATAAAATAAAAACTGACGGTTTTACAGAGGTTACAGGAAGCTCAAAAAGGCATCTGTTGTAGTGTATAGACTTCACTACTACTCAAATAAGAGAAGTACATCGATAAAGTCCATATCATGGGAACAAATAATATTCCATGATTTGAATCCAGCAGTTCCACTTCGATCCTTTAGGTTCACTGCCAATTAGGTTAGAAGGCAGTTCCATATAGGCAGACAAGTGAGAATTAAAATAACTACCTGTGCAAAGTATCACATCATCCACCTCTTCAAAGCTATCATCCTGGAACACCACGCCAGTGCTAGTGAACATCTTCACATCGGGTTTCTTCACATAGTTGGCCCCGAAGTAGGGCTGATTGTATTTCAAATGGTGACTGTGGATCAGCCGCGCGCTCTGATTGGTCAGGTGCGTGGCTAGGTCCAACCCTGAGGGGCCAGCACCGATCAGGAGGATCCGACGATTTCTGAAGGGCTCAGGATCTTTGTACTTCTGTACGTGAATTATTTTTCCTGAAATTTTAACATTTGTTCATCAAATATACAATATTTTAAATTTTATCTGGATGGGGATGAGGAGTCCACCCGAAACACCTTAGGCGGCTTTACTTTGCGATTCTCCGTAGCAGAATAAACAATCATATTTTTTTTATAATTCCATGAGGGAATAGGAAAAGTCACGAAGGTACTACCGCGTAATCTTTTCAACAGCACTTGCTTAACTTGACTACATCTTAATTTTGTTTTCGTTGGCGCGATAATTATTCATAAAATAAAACAACTAAAGACCACCAGTGTGGGATCTAGTAATTTATTTGTTAAGGAAGCAAGCAAGACCTGTCTGCCAGTCACCGCGCACTCCACGCTCGCTCACACGTCTCATAGTTTTATTAGGTAGGTACTGTCAGGAAAATAGTGTTCGATTGAATGGATATTAATACTTTATAACCTATAAAAGTATTTATTCCAAATAATTAACATTAAGTATATTTATCTTGATAAGCCCATCTGACATTTTATTTGCTAGCATTGCAAGAACACGAATTGTTTGAATATAACATATATGTGGGTAGTAATGCAACTTTTGCACATTGTAATATTTGGATGAAGGTATTCGCCTAAGATGAATCAAGTCAATTGGGCGAATACCTTGGATTTGATAAGGTCTAGGTTCAGCAGTGAACGTCTTAAGGCTGAAAGTTATCTGATAATCTCTTTTTAGTTAATTTATTTCCGATGATTTCTCTTAAGAACTACAAATAAATAGTACCTCTGAAACTATCCTGCCCCTCGAAATTTGGTATCTTGGGTTTGCTCAGATGTCCATTGGCGACGATGACGAAGTCACAGTATGCCGTGGAGTTCTGTTTGGTGTCTGTGCTCGTAGTTGAGATCTGCCATTGGGTTCCCGACCATTTCACTGACGTCACTAAGGTGCGAAACTGGAAATAGGTTTTTAGTATTTAATTTTTTTTATGAACCGAAGACTGGGTGAAGGTCGTGTGTCCTAGTCTCTTGGAAAGTAGTGATCTTGGAAATCACCACGGATTTAAAAGCTGTAGGTTGTGAAAAGGTCATTTTATTGAGTTACTAGAGATTATCAGAACTTACTGATGCTCAGGTTTTCTTGATCTTTGGAAGTCTTATTTTAGGTTCGTTATGTTTTGATTTTGATTTATGTCAACATTAAAATGAACATCATGGTTAATCTCACGAGGATAACAAGCTCGATAATATCGATATTGTCATTAGTACAAAACGAAACTATTTTATTTTTTTCAATTTACGGACAAGATAAAAAAGCAATTTGAATTTTTCCAATTTATTCCTTAATAAGGTTAAATTATAAAATGAAACATAAGATGAACGACTCACAGGGATTATGTATTTTTTTTATTAAGGAAGGAATATGAATATAAAATACATATACGTATAAGAAAAAAAATACCTACCTATGTATATCCAAAAAGGTTTTAATCTCCAAGAAAATCATCACTGCATGTAGTAGCAGTAAACAGGTTTTATTTAAGGAGATTCACAGAAATTACAGCAATTAAACTATGATTTGTATCGATCACTCATATCATTATACAGACTTGATTCATAAACAGGATCTATTATGAGATCACGAGACCATGTTCTTGTAGGTATGCCTTCTCTGTCATACAAGAACGTAAGAACAATAATGTAGCCACAACATAATATCCATACTTCAATACTTACACTATAAATTCGAAAGTAACTCTCTGTCTATTACCCTTCAAGCTTAAATCGCCTGAATCAATTGGCCGACGAAGTTGCGAGGTTAAAATTAATGTCCGTAAAATTTTATGTGGGGTGATATACTTTTTTTTTAGTTTCCTAGTGGTATCATGGGATTGTACTCGTACTTATTAAAGAAATGAGATCTATATCAGTTAAGACGGAAATATAAGCTCATTTGAAACCTATGCCAATCCAATCCGTACCCAATCAGTAAGGGCAAGGTATGCCTCAGCCTTGTCGCCACCAATCACATCTATTAGGCGCTTGTTGCCATTTGGCTCTTTATAAATGCTGTGCTCCTAGTCCCCACGGTCTGTGCGTCTACAACCCAAATGAAAGGCTGGCTGATAAGCTGGAAGTCCCGGGTTCGAATCCATGTATGCGCATTTATTTATGGGTTTATTATTATCACGTATAATTTGTTCCTATTTGGCCGTTCATCCTTTTCATCCGTCATATTTGTAATTCTTTACTTATACATATATATGGCCGTCTAGTACAGAGATATTGATATTGTCAAGGCGTCAGCTATATTGCCTTAATATCGTAAGAAACATGTATACATATTTTGTCACTTTAGCCGCATCTATATCTTTGACCTACACCTTAGTTGCAAAGCTTGCCCACCCTATTGATTTTACAGCTTCGAGATTTGAGTAAAATTGTCCCATACAATTAATTATGCTTATTTATTTACCTCTATATATTTTTCCAAGTCAAATGATTTCGTGAAGTTCTTCAAGTACTTGTAGAAGCAGTCAGCGCTGGGATACGAAGGTGTGGAGTCAGGAAAGTACCAGGAAGCGAACTCCATCGTCTGTCTCGGTGTGTTGGTCCTGAAATTACACCTCAATTTCAATCATTGTATTCATTTACATGCGCAATACGTTTCTAGTTTTGCCGTTGTTTAGGTTAGGTTAGGTTTAGGTCTATTATAATTTGTACCTCGCTATTTTTAGAACTTGTGTCTTCGAACATCGGAGTTCGAAAATTTCGAGTATTTTTCTCTTTTATTCCAATTAAGGCGTTATTAGAGTGACAGAGGCAATCGTTTGTAATTTACGGAAGTTCGTTTTTGCGGTAGCGCTCCAGCATCTCCGAGAGCTATTAGCGTTCTGGTCCGACACGAGAAGAAGAAGTAGATTTACAAATAAGAAAACTTTGAATTAAAAAAGGCGGACTTGATTCACGATACCGAGAGGCATTATTTATAAGTCAACCTTAAACTTAACTACATTATCTATTCTTGAGTATTTTTTTATTATTTGTTCCTGAGTCATGCGTGTTTTCTATGTATTTAAGTATTTATATGTACCTATCTATCTATTATATATATCGTCGTCTAGTACCTACATCACAAGCCTTACTGAGCTTACTGTAGGACTAGGTCGATTTGTGTAAGATTGTCTCGAAATATTTATTTATTATTTATCTAATTTAAAATATTAAATAATCTTAAGATATTTTTTTTTATTATACAGAAACATCTGCTATCGAATATTTTCGATACCTATTTAAATTGATAGAAAAAAGAAATCTTAAGATTTTACACTAATTCTCAATCATTTTTAATGAATTACCATTAAATATAATTAAAGGTCCATTGACAAGCAAGCAGGTTAGATTAAACCGACTGGACTAGTCCTCGTGTTCTCGTTCCAACCGGTTGAATTACCTAACATCCGTGGTTTCTCCAGTAATGTACTTTACATTTGGTATTGTTAATGCGAGCTCATTTCTTGCTCGAGGAAAACCGGCGAGAACTTAAGACACAGACATGTTAAATGTAGATCACCCTAGAGCAGTTGTCTTTTGACCGCTATTTGTCATAAGGTGTCGAGATAATTGGAGTTTTGTTGCTTGTTCGCTAATCCTAGGCCGCTGAGAAGACTCGGCCCGACCGTTGTGACTCTATCCAGTACTCGGCGGTACCGGGTTGATAAGGGAATGTGTGTGTCGGTGTTGTCGCGAGGTGGTCGTCCCCATAATGTCAGAGTATGTATGTGCCACTAAGTTGTCAACCGTTGACTTTTGTCAAGCAGATTATTCGCATCATATATACTCACCGTACAAAGTTACAAGATCTAAGTACAGTCAACCAATTTGATTTATGGGCCACTTCGTTCCTTGTCACAGTGAAAATCTATATGAAAGATGCAAAAGATCTCTTACTAACGTCACTGTGACAAGGTTCGAATTGAAGTGGCCTAGATACCAAATTGGTTGACTATACCTTTTAAATCTTGCTTAGTTTTCTTGTCCGAGCCATAAAAAAAACTTACTTAGTACGAAGTCCGAATCCGAACTCCAATCACATACAGTTTTTGAAATGATAAGTAGTAACTTTCGCCTCCACTTATTTGCGCAAAGCTTTCAAGATATGTTTAGATTTTCGTTAATACCTGTTTATCCAAGTGTATATATCAAATCTCTGCGCAAGTAATTTTTGTTTGTTTCTATTCACGACACGATTTTCATCATATATATCTGTTACAATAGATAGATTTGTCTACCTTGACATGACTTTTTTATTAAAATCACGCTTCATTCGACCTCTATTTCGTATGTGTCTGTAGCTAAAAACCGTTGAGTAAGAAGCAGTTTGGGTCCGACTCTGACGTAATTAATTATCAACGACAAAAACAAATGCCTACTTACATGTTCTGTAGGCACTGCGCCTCACTGCACTTGCCAAATATTTACGATGCGGCTCTTTACTTTAGCTCGAAGTTGTAGCTAAGGAATGACATGCGCTTCTGTTGCCAGTCATCTTCGTCGCGTTTGTCATTTTACCACGGCCTATGGAAGCCTGGGGTCTATGTACTTGGCAACTAATCCCAGAATTAGTTGTTTTTTCAAAAGCTATCAGACCTTCCATCCCAGAGGGTAAACTAGACTATTGGGATTAGTCCGGTTTCGTCACTATGTTTTCCTTCATCGAAAAGCGACTTGTTTACCAGTCGCTTTTCGATTAGTAATGATATTTCGTACCTATGTAAAATTCCGATTATGTTCCGAAAATCTCATTGACACAGGACGGGATTTGAACCTTCGACCTCCGGATTGCAAGTCGCACGCTCTTACCGCTAGGCTACCAGCACTTCAGTCATCAGTTTCCCTGATAATTGATCACAGTCTCTTTAGAGCCGGAGGGATTTGGTAATTGCTGAACCGGCGCGCTCCAAGTATAATACCGAGTATCACTGCGATAAGTAATAAGTCTACGTTTGTCATGGTTTGTACTACCTACCAAGTTGTTTTTTTTTTTAGCATTAAGACTGTGTGCCCAGCGGGCAACCGCTGGGTCTTGCAAACTATATACCTACCAAGTTAGATTAAGTTAATTGGATATCTGGACATTTTGACACCAGGACGATTCAATACGGAGAAGATAACATAGTGGCTTATTTGATAGTCATGTTGATATCATAACATCTGAAGCTCTAGTGTAAGGTGTAAGTTTCATTTGACGTAAAAAAAACGTTTCGAACGCGTTAGTGATAATGCTATTTATAATATATTAACTTAAACGCGATGGTGACGTTTTGTTACGTTAAAAACTTACACTCGGGGCTCTGAACTTAGTGGTAAACGAATACCTAGTTTCCAAGTTTAGTTCAGTATTTTTGGCACATGGGCGACACAATAAAAAAGATAAAGGGTTATAGTGACCCTATACGTATGTGGTCATCTCAAGTGACCTTGTTTCGGCCGGTTTGTGAAGCGCATCTTGCCAACAAACTGGAAATTTCAAGGTTTCGACCCAGTAAGATGCACCTTGCAGTCGACTGAGTCAACCGTCGTAATTTAAATAGTCTTATGGCTTTTTTAAGGATTTTTGTCTTGTCACCATAGTATTCATTGTAATTTTAATAAGTACATAGTACACATGATGTTGGTGACGACACAATGAAACAACCTATCCGTTCTCCGTTCTCATAAATCGCTTTAATTTTATATTGTTAAATAAATCACATCAGGACATTCTTACACAAATTACCTGAGCCCCACGGTAAGCTCAAGAGAGCTTGTGTTATGGGTACTCATCCAACGACATATATACTATACAAATACTTATATAAATAAAAAACACCCATGAGCCCATGACTCAGGAACAAATTTCTGTGCTCGTCACACAAATCGATGCCCTTATTGGGATTCGAACCCAGGACCGTCGGCTTCATAGGCAGGGTATAGGTACCTACTATATCTATGTATTTAAGTATTTATATGTATCTATCTTTTTTAAATATGTATCATCGTCTAGTACCTACAACACAAGCCTTACTCAGCTTACTGCACAATCTCACTCAGCTTACTGGGACAATCTTACACAGAACGACTAGGACTGTGTAAGCTTGTCCCGAAAGATTTATTATTTGTTTACATATTATTTAGAAATCTCTTTAGTGCCAAATTTCCGTTGCGCCCCAAACACCATAAGACTGATACAATACCGTCAGAAGCTACTAACCTAAATTGCTTATAAACCCCTGTGAACGGTGACAATCCATAAATCAAAATGTTAATATAATGTCTCTAGAACTGAATAACTTCAGTTGCTTATAGACTCCACGGACAGAGGCACTTCGTCCTAATTCTAAATCATAAAGTTTACGCAATATCCCTAAATACTAACCTGAGTTGCTTATAAACCCCTGTGAACGGTGGCAATCCATAAATCAAAATGTTAATATAATGTCTCTAGATCTGAGTAACTTCAGTTGCTTATAGACTCCACGGACAGAGGCACTTCGTCCTAATTCTAAATCATAAAGTTTACGTAATATCCCTAAATACTAACCTGAGTTGCTTATAAACCCCTGTGAACGGTGGCAATCCATAAATCAAAATGTTAATATAATGTCTCTAGATCTGAGTAACTTCAGTTGCTTATAGACTCCACGGACAGAGGCACTTCGTCCTAATTCTAAATCATAAAGTTTACGCAATATCCCTAAATACTAACCTGAGTTGCTTATAAACCCCTGTGAACGGTGGCAATCCATAAATCACAATGTTAATATAATGTCTCTAGATCTGAATAACTTCAGTTGCTTATAGACTCCACGGACAGAGGCACTTCGTCCTAATTCTAAATCATAAAGTTTACGTAATATCCCTAAATACTAACCTGAGTTGCTTATAAACCCCTGTGAACGGTGGCAGTCCATAAATCAAAATGTTGATATAATGTCTCTGGAACTGAATAACTTCAGTTGCTTATAGACTCCACGAACAGTGGCACTCTCTCCTATTCTAAATCATAAAGTTTATGATTTACTAACCCAAGTTGCTTATAAACCCCTGTGAACGGTGGCAGTCCATAAATCAAAATGTTGATATAATGTCTCTAGGACTGAATAACTTCAGTTGCTTATAGACTCCCACAAACAGTGGCACTCCGTCCTTTTCTAAATCATAAAGTTTACGCAATATCCCTAAATACTAACCTGAGTTGCTTATAAACCCCTGTGAACGGTGGCAGTCCATAAATCAAAATGTTGATATAATGTCTCTAGGACTGAATAACTTCAGTTGCTTATAGACCCCACGAACAGAGGCACTCCGTCCTAATTCTAAATCATAAAGTTTACGCAATATCCCTAAATACTAACCTGAGCTGCTTATAAACCCCTGTGAACGGTGGCAGTCCATAAATCAAAATGTTAATATAATGTCTCTAGAAGTGAATAACTTCAGTTGTTTATAGACTCCATGAACAGAGGCACTCCGTCCTATTCTAAATCATAAAGTTTATGATTTACTAACCCAAGTTGCTTATAAACCCCTGTGATCGGTAGCAGTCCATAAATCAAAATGTTGATATAATGTAACAGTGGCACTCCGTCCTATTCTAAATCATAAAGTTTACGCAATATCCCTAAATACTAACCTGAGCTGCTTATAAACCCCTGTGAACGGTGGCAGTCCATCCTCTTCTAAATCAGTTTGGAACCTCCAATTCCCACCGATGCTCCGTTGGGCCTCGAACACTGTGAAGTCGACGCCATATTCCTTGAGATAGCGCGCAGACGCGAGACCGCCGTAGCCTGCACCAATCACGCATGCGCGTCGAGGTGGCTGGAAATATTACGGTTATAATATTAAAATCATTTTGAAATAGTAACTTCTGTAACGGACGAAGATAATCTTAAACTAACCAAGTCATGGTCACCCTATGCCTTTTGACATAAGCAGTATAGTAAGCGACAAGACGTCACATTGAGTGGGGTGACCAAATTGTAAGCAAATGATTTTTTTTTTCTATTTACCATCTGAAAAATAATTATGATTTTCAGTTATATATAACCCTATATCGGTTATAAGTAGGTACAATTCAAACGGCGTTTTTTTTTTTGGACAAAAAATAAATTGCTGTTTTTGTGGTCTATAGTATTACTTAAACCGTATCCTTCCTGCATCCACTCTGAATGTTTTAGCGCACTATGAATAATACAAGAATACTATGAATAATTGCAGACTTAGCAATAGACGAGTAGCATACTGTGGCGGTCTATGGCGGAGGCCTGTGTGTCCAGCATTGGACGTCTGTGGACAACAGAAAGGAGGAAGGAATACCCGGGTATTGTCCTTAAACTGCCACCAGAAACCACCGAACATGAATGCACAAATTTTTTTGTAGGCGTCAAAATGGAAAAAAAAACATACAGAAGCAGAATAATAATAGAGGCAGACAACATGCGGTCTTATCGCTAGGGAGCGGTCTCTTCCGTAGGGCGGTAAAACAAAGTATAGCTCAGATCGCGGGTATTTGTGGCCCGATCGGGAGGTGAGGGCCATAAGCAAGCGATCTGAGGGCTTCTTTCTTACCGCCCGTGGTGCGTACATAGTTTTACGTCTTCATCTGGGTGTAAAGTGGGATTATCCATCACGCCCTAGGGCGGTAAATCTCTTACCGGCCAGTGTGACGTAAAAAATTATAAATAAAAATAATAGTAATAATGACAATAACCACATTTCACTAAACTAAACAAATTAATAATCTTTATTAAATATGCATAAATAAAAAAACAAATACACATACCTAGAATACATACTTAAATAAAAATAAAATAAAATGACAGCCGGCAAAAACTAGCGTTCAGAAAGAGACAAATAATAATTCTTAAGGAGCCTCTTAAATGCAGCTAGGGATTGAGCACACGTTAAATTCATACATGTACCATGCATCTCGTACGCACTAAAATAGTACAAGCGAGATGCACAGATAGTAAACTCGATACTCGTTATCGAAAACTTCAATGTCACAACTCATGGTAAGGGTACTGGTAAGTTCCCATTAACATCGCTTTATAATCCGGGCGCACGTTAGTAGGTAGTAGTTAACCATAAATATTTATAACGTAACCTGCTAAGATATGCTAACATGTGCTTTGGCAATCGTATCACACCGAGTGATGTAATTCATACGAAAGTGTAAGTTTGTCATTTGACAATCAGTGAAAGGAATTCGGAATCATAGGTCGTAAACTTAAGGCAGATGGACTTCAAAAGACAAGACAAAGTAAGGGTATTTTGCATCTTCCTTTCAATAAGTGGAAGGCCACACTAGTGCGTTGCAGTCCGTCCATGATAAATACTAAGGATGTTAATCATGTTCCCATCCTCAGCTGCAAACGCGGAACTTCCGCCTTCACCCATCAAGGGGTTTTTGTCCAAACAACTATTATAAACAGAAATAATGTAAGCTGTGTTTTAATATCATAAAATGGATTACTTATCCTATAATTATTTTTTTTGTTTAGTACATTTAATTTAGATTCAACGCGGGAGTGCGACGGGCATCTTCGGAACGTTTGAGCCGGGTACGTATCAGAATAGACATTCGTTTGGACGTTAATTTTATTTTCTTTGACTTTTTAAAATTTGTTTTAGATTACAATTAATTTGATTGAAGTTAGTTTTAATTATTAATTGTATGCAAATATTGCAAATATTTTTTTAATAGTAAAGAAACTTTAGAATGTGTAAATATGTATTAACCCGATTATTAAGGTACCTATATGCCCATATTTTGCATATAATATTAACGCATCTTCATCTCTAGCGCTCTTACCCTACGAGTGATAAAGAGGTAAATAGATGAACAAACGAACTCCGAAGTTTGCGGTGGGCCCTAGGTAAATAAAATTACGTAATTTTCGGAAGCAATCGTTTATCTGATCTTTGTACAACTACCTGATGAGCCAGATCCATTTAATTTACTAACTACTTATAACATCCCAAAATAATTTACGTACATACTTAAATATTTTCTACAAATCGGGTCAATACAATAAATAACTGGTTATCTACTTACGTGAGCACTTCAAACAATTTTAATTACTTTTGCAATTAATGGATTAATTTGTGAAACAGGCTAAGATTAAATGGTCATACAGATTATAAAGGCAATGTATTCAGAAAAGAATCGTTGGCCATCCATATAAATATTGTTTTGTACCAGGTACTGTATTTCTTCTGTTTCTGTCACTTATACATTAAACACATACATATATTTAAATGTTTAAATAAAGGTTTAAATATAAGTCTATCTACTACATACCTCCTAACAGCATATACTCGTAAAAGCTAGTGCTCACTCACTAGGACCTAGCGTTTCTACCTAACATCGTACTTTACCAAAAAGCATTATACTCCTTATACTACAAAATATCTCAGAAATTATTCTTATTACCTAGTAGTTTCTCCATTTTTTTTTTATATCCATATTTAATAATAAGACGAAATAACGTTGCGACATAATATGACAAACATGACACTTAACAACCCATCCGCCGTAAAACAACACATTGCTTCACAGTCATTAATTTGCGCTCAAGTGCGCAAACATATACTTTAATCGTTTAATTTAACTTTTTAACAATGCGCGCTTGTCATTAACTGGCCGTGTCATGGACAGGTAATTTAAATTATATTGTTACGACATTTTTGAAATCAGTAAAAAGTGATCAAAGATCTGCTTGTCTGCTGCTATGAATGCAACTTAAAGACGACCATTACGATATTTTTTAGTGCGAATAAACCATAAAGGATCTCTTAAATCGGTTTTATTGACGTGACTTTAATAAAGGTCCCTATCAAATTTTAGTCCGACACTTTTAGATACACTAAAGCTTGGACGAGATTTGTACGTAACTGTCAACTACTGTACTTTTCCATAGACGTTTGTCACCAGCTCTTTTTTTTTATGACATAGGCGGCAAACGAGCAGACGGATTGCCTGGTGGTAAGCAATTACCGTCGCCCATGGGCACCCGCAACACCAGATGAGTCACAAGCGCGTTGCTGGCTTTTAAGGGGGGTTGGAGCTCTGGGAACCTTACTAACCATCAGGAACACAGCACTACATACCTGAAAGGTAGCAGTGCTATTAGGGCTGTGGTCTTCTGTAAGGAGGAGGTACTTCCCCTGTTGGGCTGCCCCAGATTCAAGCGTGATGGTCATCGCTGTGCCCTACCTCTCATTGATAGACGTAGTTTAAGGACATACCCGGGTCCAAAAGCTCTCACAAAAGTTACTTAAGTGAAGGTAAAATACTAAACACTTTACTTAGTAGAAGTTTAGTTAACTACATAGGCCTCTTTAGTTAACTTTTCTATGTGCGTCTATATGTACATATTATTCCTCAGAGTGTAGTTGCCTATGTGCGTTTCGCGAGGGTCCCAGCGCGCAGATTTTTTTTGCAAGAATTCGCGAAGTTATTGTATCCCCTAGCTCAGCTGTATTTTATTTGAAACTAAAGAAGTGTGTTTTAACACAGGTATTCTTTTACTTAAAAAGAGGCACAATTAATCTAAATGTTAATTACTGTTGGAAACTAACTATACTGACTGGCTGAAAAAACATTTTTTATGTTTTTAATTAAATTTTAGTTTCATTAATTAAAAGATCGTAATTGTTATACTGGCCAGTGCACAGTGTCAAAACTTAAAAACAATAATCCGCTGATCCCGTTCCGCGATTGCGTTTTAAACCCCATTTAAAGCATGCAAGAGCTTGTATACGATTTTCCTTACATTGCGGGCTATCGGCGTACGGCGAATTCGGTCGCTTTATATAACCCCGCAATGTAATGAAAATCGTATACAAGTTCTTGCATGGTCTAAATGGGGCTTTAGCCTCGAAAAATATTCATCAAAAACAGTCATTAAGGTCACATCATATGTCGCGCATCAGGTCATACGCTACCCTTGACTTCATTGTGTTGTCTGGAGGGGAAATCTCGTGACACATGTTAATTATGACCACTTTTGACGATCTATTTACTTTGATATTTCTATTCGAATCATATCAAAACAAAAAGTTATTAACTTATTTACTATGCAAGGGAGGGTGTATCTCTCGAACTTGTATTGAGACCTCAGCAAATGAAAAATCTGAAATTGAATGTCGAGCGTAAATAATGATTTATAAACTGGAATTTTGGACGATGAAAGAACTTAAGGGACGGCGGAAGATGACCAAACTATTGTCGAATAGGTATATACCATATTATTTACATAAATACCGATTCTAGTACCTAGTTATTTCTGTAAGAGTGACAGATAATTTCGAAAACGGACAATCGAATACAAGTGATTCAGTAAATAATCAAAAGACACTCACTTGTACATTCACATTCACTATACATCATCAAATTAGCTTGAGGTAAAAATGTATCGCATGTACAGGACATGTACCTCAAGCTAATCATTGCCCCTCGGTTTAATATGACTAAATATTCCAACTATGTGCATAAATATAGTCGAGAAATGCAAATATCTCGGAAACAAATCACTGCAGTCCGCAAGGCTAACCACTCCGCAGATGCAGGACTCGCTTTACCCAATAAAGTCATATCTATGTCAGTGGCCGATTGTAAAATCCTCCCGTCGTAAGTTCCTGTGTAATATTTTGATAGTAGTCACAATAACGAATAGATGTGTAGATTAGGTTCGTAAGGTTTCTTCAGAATCCCAAAGAGCAAGGGGGAAGGAAAAAAAATTTGGTCGTTTCTCGATATGCCTAATACAGCCTGGACTACTTATATCTGAGGTGGTAACCCTACATGCAGCATAACGTGAGGCAAAAATCGAACCGTCCATGACACACTGCATATGATTACCCAATAGTACGTACGGAAATTACAGCACCGATTATCTAATATCACGTTATACGGTAATCATCCGAACTGATCTGAATTATTAATGTTATACATTATACCTACACGATGGGATATAGTGTAATTTGGATCATATGAATTACAGGTATTGTTAAGTATGAATACTACAAAGTCACGAGAGATTATGCTTTTCTATACTCCGATTCTGCTTAATAAATATATTAGATCGTCCATGCTCACCGCATCGGCAGTCTCAACCAAAAATGGTGTCGTAATTAATTGCGCGAGGTGTATTATTATTGTTCGTGTTTTTAAATAAAGTTTTAATAATAACATTTACAACCGACTGACCTTAAATTATTTTTTTATTATGCAGAAACGTATGCAAGCGAATATCTTCGATATTTGAATCGAATGAAAAATAGTTTTTTTTTCTTTCGACTGACCTTAGTCTCGATCACTTAATATTAGGAGGCATACAATCATACGAATCACCTGATAATGGTATAATGGTAAGCGATTACGCCGCCCATGGGCACCTACAACACCAGAGGTCAGAAGCGCGCTGTCGAACTTTATTCTGGGTTGAAGCTCTGGGAACCTTACAAATAGTAGCAGAGTCATTATGGCTGTGTTGGTTATGGGTGTGGTTGGCTGTGGCTGTGGTAAGGAGGGAGAGGAGGTATTACAACTGTCGGGCTACTTCAAATTCAAGCTTTATGAACGATGATAACTCGCTTTGCCTTATCCCACATTATTGGGCGTAGTGTAAGAATATACCCGGACCCAAAATTAATGCTATATTTATAGCATTTTAAATCCTTCTTTTTTTAATACAATGACGGTGGCAAACAAGCATACGGCCCACCCGATGGATACCGTAGCCTATGGACGCTTGCAACTCCAGAAGATTCACATGCTCGTTGCCTATCCTAAAAGTTGTTGGAGCTCTGGAAACCTTACTCACCGTCAGGAACACAACACTACAAAAGTCGGAGAGTTCTTCTTCAGAAGTCGGATATACATCGTTGGTAGACTTTCAAGAGAAGTCATACACATGCAGATTTCTTGCACTTGTCGATATGTCCCTCATTGTATAACACATGTAAGCATTATGTAGACTTTATGTAGACTCCGACAGGTAAACGACTTGAGTCTTTTCAAGTGCCTCTACCGACCTTAGAACAAGATGCACTTCAAATAACAATGAGCAATTCGTTCAAAATTTAACTGAAGACCCTGTCAGTTCCGAATTGAAAATTGTATGTTGTGACGGGGTTCCGCGGGTGGTGCGATCATTTTCTACATAAGTAAGTATTTCTGTGTTTTTTACCACGAAATTAGTTTATAAACCTTTACAGAATAAGATCTAAATTTTCGATTATTTTTCCGTTCAATGGAATTAAACTTAATCAAAAATCTGAAATGAACCTTAACTTTACCGTGAACTTCGTCTTAATAAACTATTTACAAACAAATTTTTTAACAAGAAACCTCACAGCTCATAAAAAATCGGATACCTCGTATACAAATAATAAAAAAAAAACTCATGAATTTTGTAAACAATAGACATGCGAGTCGAAATTACATTTTTTGTAAGCGCATAAAGTAAATATTTACATTTTATGTTTATGTATATTATATGCAGATAGTATTTATAGTTGGCAAGAGACGAAAAGATTATGAATAAATTATCCGACTTAACAGCCTCTTGTCGTTTTTATTTAAATAAGTACCTAACTAAAATCTCGTGAGCGTTTTATGCAAGGTACTTTTAATTTTGGTTGAATTTAGATACTTTACGTAATATACAAATTGGTGTTGAGCTGATAAAAATAAATAATCCGGTGGCACTCTTGCACGAATCAACTGCCTTATAAAACAAGCTGTATAAAAATTATATATTTTGGTACGTCAAGTGTAAAAATTCGTTCACTGCCAAAGTTTCAAAAATATGTACCGAGCAACTCTATGTACAGTGAATAAGGTTGTAGGACGTATTTATGAAAGGATTCTTTCGGTACGTATTTTTGCACTTGGCTGTACTAAATATTAAAAACGAGTACCAAATCATATTTATCATAAGTAGTTTTGGGCAATAAAGCTACATGAAACTTTTGTTACATAGCCATTTACGCGCGTAATTTAAATATATTCAATATTCGTTTACAAATTGACTGCAGCCTTTAAGAACGAACTTAAACGAGTACTTGACGTGAGCTACCTATTTCAACATTCTCTCTCGAGTCCTTGGACTTATTGTGAGGCTTGTTTACTTAAATCCTAGATAACGTGTTTAAACTGAGGTGCACAGAATTGCAGGTTTTCAGTTGTCAGGGGACACCGTGCCACCAAAACCAGCAATAAAATAAAACTACTAAGCAAACTAAAAAGTAATAATATATCGCATAACCATGGGAGGGAAGTAAATTAAATTTAGTCTATTCTTTATAATTATGTCCTAGTTGTGTTACCATCCAAAGGAAATGATTACGTCCTGGATCCTTAAATTTCATGAAAGTATGGCCTCATTCATTTCATGAATTTCATGATGTATCCAATTTTATTTAAATTTTGATTGTAATATTTATTTTTACATTTTTAGTAAGTTTAGTGTAATAAAACAAACTAGGAAACTAACAAAATCATTAGGTACCTATCCGTAGTATTGTTCTCTCCGCTGCGCTCTACCGAAATGGAGAAAGCTAGCAAAAACAAAAGACGTTTGTTTTGTACTTATAATTATAACATTACATACTGTATATTCGACGTCATACATATTTTCACACTTTGTGCCTTACTCCTTTGTAATAAGGTACAATAGTGAAAACATATCTTTGACATCGACAGTCTCTGTCCGTATGTCGCCAATTACCTATTGTTGAACAAGGAAAGTGCATTAAGTAATTAGCTATTTACTTAGCTTCTTGTTGCCCATGTGCGTGTTTGGATGGTTAATTAGGTAGATTATAATTAAGACGTTTAGTTGAGACAGGTGGAAAAAGTTAATCGTTTAAATTTATGTAATGAAACATTGTTTATCGGACGTCCGCTAGCGCTAGCTGGCACCTTTTTTGGACCTGTGGCTCCTTAAACTCTATAAACAGTTCGTAATTTTAAAGCTAGCAGACTGTAGGGGGAGTAAAATCCAGGACCCTTCCGCACCAGACTTAATTTGTAGAATACTCCTACTGGGTTTATGCATCCAGCAAGATTGGTTGAAGCTGTCTCGACCGAATCTGAGTGGTGTCCCTAAGCCCCTTAGCCATAGGTTTATAGCTAATTTAGGGATTATAAGCTTCGACTACATTGTTATGTCTGTACAAACATTTTTATTTTATTTCTATATAAATAAATAAAAAGTACCTGGTAAACTCTAAATGGCTGTTACTATTAAATTTTTGTCCTTATTTGTTTTATAGTTATTTTGCAATGAAAGTACACTATTTAAGCTAACGAACATATGAACAGCATAGCTCTAGTACTCTAAAAAAACATCTTACATAAAGAAAATATTATAGTTTATAGACTTTGTACTAAAGGCAAAAGCAGATGGCTATATAAGACTCTTAATTTTTTTTTTTTTTACGTAGCCTATGTTGTGTCCCAATGCTGGGCAAAGGCCTCCCCTCGCTTTAACCTCTTATTATCAATATAAAAAAAGTTCGTATAAATAAAATAAGAATGTATTAAAGTTAAAGTAAAATTAAGAATATAGATCTAAAAGGTATTATATTGGAAGACATCAGATTGAATTTAGATCTCGAATTTTCGCTAAATTAAATATATTAGTAGCAAGACATGAAATTTAATTCTTATCATAAGAGTATTTTACCAGCTATATGTTTAACTCTAATACCATCAGATAACATTTATTTTGTTTCTCATAAAAACACTTCAAACAATTCATAAAAATTGGGATCGCAAAAAAAGTTTACCACGAGCTTGATCGTTAAATTAAAAAAAAAACTTACCACCACAAGACCGTCTGTTGTTTCTAGAATCAAATTAACAAAGCACAAAACAATCACTTGTATCACTAAACTACTCATTTTTGTCACTTATTATATTTTAACGCTTAATTTTTATAGTCATTTAAGCGCGTGCGTGGTTCGGGCGGCGCGCGAGACACAAACAAAAGACTGTTGGTGTCCGCAAGTTGACTGGCTACTTAGTGGTAGTGGGATCTCAGGCCTTGGCCGTCAAGCTATACTATAATAATAATACTATAATCGATTAGTAACTCGATAAAGTTGTCGTAAAAACAAACTTAGCATCGTGGCCTTAATAATAACTTATCTACAGTTTAAAAATTACAGTGTAAATAACGTGTTTGGTTTGTTTGTCTATAGATAATACCGACATCGGTTTTTCTAGATTGAAATATGGAAGCTTTATCTTCGAGTGTTTATCTGTTTTGAAAAACAAGGAAAAAGTAAAATTTTACTAATGTTGCGAAACTTTCTGATTTGTTTATTAACATTCAAATTCTTAAAACTCGTAAAGAGCGTCTATTGTCAGTTTTTTGACAACAGGTTTTTACTTATGAAACCGATGTTCCTGGATTCAAATCCCAGTAATAGCTATTTATGCAACAAGTGCGGAAAGTGGATGATTAACGACGAGTGTATAAAGGAATACTAGTTGGAAAAGTCATTTATTTGTGTGATGGGCACAGATATTTGTTCCCGAGTGTGGTGTTTTATATGTTTATTTAGTATTTGTATAATATATATATCGTTGGCTGAGGTCTCACAACATAAGGCTTCTTGAGCTGACCGTGGGTCTCAGTCAATTTGTGTAAGAACGTCCCATAATATTTATTTATTATTTATTACATTCACCAAACGAATAGAAAGAAAATAGTACGAAAATTACATTACAGTTCTCGAAGGACTTTTTTGTATAGAAAGTTACTTATAATTCCCGTAAACTTGTACCTCCCTTGCTAAATTTTACCCATTTTCTGTTGGTATTAAAAACAATTAAAAAAAAAACAAATGTCGACGTGGTTGACTAATTACACGATTATCCGTTTTTCATACATTCGTTCTTTATTTAGTCTAAATCTTGCCTCAAATAGAGTCCCTTGCAATATAGTAAAGACAAAATCGTGACACGGAATTAGCAAAGAACTTGAATGGCACTCATTTAGATCTCCATTCTTTTTGCGGCGAAGCCGACAGCCAAGCAAAACTTTTGTATTGTACTTGGCTCTCCTTTTTTAACCGACTTCAAAAAAAGGAGGAGGTTACCAATACGAACTAATTTTTTTTTGTATGTATCTTAGTCGATATCTCCGAGAACCGAGAACCGATTTTTAATTATTTTTTTTATCGACAGGGTATAACTCCTAATTGGTCCCGTTGGCACTAAGTCAGGATCTGATGATGGGATCCTGAGGAATCGAGGGAACTCCTCAAATCTTAAAGGCACACATATGGTGATTTTTGTGTTTTATCAACAACTCAAGCATTTTTCATTCAGAACAGTGACATTTGATGAGATGGAACTACTGATGATGTCCAGAACGGGACTCTTCAACAAAGCATGGTACACATTTGCACCAAAACCAAAAATAATTGTATATAATTGTCCTAAGAAATTTATTTGCTCTAAATAGTCCAAAAATACTTATCAAGTAATAAAGAAAACTTATTGCTTTTTACGAGCCCCAATGCAAATGAGTACGTCTGGTAGGAAAAAAATGTACTAAACTAACGTTAACCTAAAAATTCTGGGGGACGAAGGTGTTTGGAAGAATTAGCAATATAAAAACAGTATAAGTTATAAATCGTATTTTATTTATTCAATGAAAAAAAAACGAACTTTCCTTGGTAATAAAAAAAACATTGTTTCACCAATTGTACTAAAATGCAAAAAAGTTCGTCTTTAGTGTTACCGACGCAGATTAGAACGTCTACCACTTGGTGGCGTCTCCTTTTGCATCTAAAACGGCTTTAATTCTGAGCGGCATTGTATCTACCAGCTGTCGACACTCTTCCGGGGTTGTTTCATTCCAAACACAGGTAAGTTTCTCTTTAAGATCAGCTTTTGATCTGGACGGGTCCTTTCGCAACTTCTTCTTCATTTTCCACCACAACGTTTCTATGGGAGACAAGTCCGGGCTTCTGGATGACCACGACATTTTAGGTATTTTTTTCTTTTTCAGCCACGCCATCGTTGCTTTAGCGGTATGGCATGAGGCACCATCTTGTTGAAAAGTATACGCATTTTTATACTTTAACTTACGTATAAACGGCAGCAAACTCTCTTGTAAGATGCTTTTGTATTTTTCGGCATTGACGGTTCCATCTATAAATTGCAGACAGCCGACACCCTGTGCCGACATGGAGCCCCAAATCATTAAGGAAGCTGGAAACTTTACCTTACGCTTAAGACAATCTTTTTGAAATGCGCGAATGACTTTACTTCGTTCATCGCCTACTGTGACTTCAAATTTAGATTCGTCACTCCATATAATTTTACGCCACTGATCGACGGTCCAATTTCTGTACTTTTTGGCGAATTTCAACCTGTTAGTTTTCTGCCGTTGTGTAAGTAACGGTTTCTCTTTAGCAGTGTAAAAACCGTAGCCCATCCTCTTCATTACTCTCTTGCAAGTATCCACTGAAATGTTTTTTTTAATTGCGTCACGCCATAGTACCGTAAGTTCTCCAGCTCTTGCACGACGATTTTTCTTGATGATCTTCCTCAGAATCCTGTTTTCTGCTTTAGTAGTAATTCGTGGGCGGCCGGATTTCTTTAAACAAGAAATTTTGTCGTGTTTTCGATGATGCTCGATGATAGTTTGGATTGTAGACCTTGGCATAGAAAGGTCCTTGGCAATTTGGTACGTAGATTTGCCTTTATTGTTACTGGAGATTATCGTCGCTATACTTACTCAACCTCATATCTGCAACAATCATTTGATGGAAATGTCGCTTTTCTTAAATTTGGAATACGGGTGTTTTTGAGTAAGTATATCGGCGTTATAATTTTCCGCACTTCTTCAGTCACTGGCTTACCTCGTGCCATCTCGATAGAAAAACGATTTGGAGTAATAAAAAATTAGGCTGAATTTGCCCTTTTATATAGTGGTTTGTCATTTTACATGACAGAGAATATTCCGTATTCAATTTGAAAATAATATTTTATATTACGAACCCTGGTAAACAGGTTTTATTTTAAATAGACGACCTATTTTGCCTTAAATATGAAGCAGACGTAATTATTTGCGTGTGAGATGTAATATTTATAATTAAATTATTTTAAAATAAATAACGAGATGTACACTTTGTACAACTCAAAACTAAGCTAGCTTTAGTGACATTGCGTCTAGTGTATTCCATTAATCATCAAAGTCGATTCGGGTAGAAATACTAGTTTTTGAAAAAAAATACGCATGCAGAATTGCGACTAGACGAGCTATTTTGCATTGGGGCTCGTAGTACATATTTGAAGTCGGATTTATTTTTTGTTAAAAGTTTATTTACATTTGTTATTAAGTACTTTAATATATTATAATTACAATTAAGTATAAAAACATAATAAAGAAAATAAAAACCCTAACAACTTAACCTACTTAAACAAAATTAGAAGAAGAAAAAAACTTGGCCCAAATATCAACGGGCAAGATGCCCAGAAGGCTGGCTGTATTCCCACGCTGGATAGCGATGGCTATCCGCTGATGTGCAAAATAGTAGCCAGGGGTTGTGATTATATTTGTTATTGATGGGTTATGATTTTAAATTACAACATAGTCGATGTACATAATATGTTTTGAATCTATTTGAATATGGGCTATTCTCATGATATGGTTTTAATTTTGTATTTAACATTTTAAAGGACTATGCGGATGACGCAAATATTATTATTAGTTTTAATTGGAGTAACCGTTTTAGCCAGTTTTGTTTTTGTTAGACTATAATAATTATGTACCGTTTTTATTGAAATTTAATAAAAAAACTGTCCTGCTTTTGTATTTCAACTTATACGAGAAAATGTTTATGTATTTTTTGTAGCACCTACTCGCGATGGAATACAAAAACTTGTCCCTCTCCGTTGAGCTGAGTCACGGTGTATGTAAAAAATATGGAATATCCGAAGTATTGTAAATTGTAAACGTGATTTTTTTTACATTTTATCCCTCGTCTATACTTAATGACGTTTAAGTTAATTATTCTACTTAATGTTAACTTATTATTATTTTTCAAGGTAGATGAAATGAAATCTTAGTATTGCTATTCTTAGAATCGATTACATAAAAGGTTGCGGTTACTTTTTGAATTTTTCCTATTTATCGCGTGTTATCGCATTACGTAAAAACCGCTAAACGGATTTTGACGCCAGGCCATAGGGCTTTAATTAAAACCCCTAGTACCATGAAATGGGGCGAAAGGGAATGCGAGTACAGCGGCGCTACCGCCAACAACGATATTCGTAAATTTCGGACGATTGTCTCTGTCACTCTCATGACGCCTTAATTGGAGTAAAAGAGAAAGATGCCCGAAATATACGAACTTGGATGTTCGCGATACCGCTCCAGTTGTGTTACATAATAGTGATGACAGAGGGCCATATTTACCCCATTCGTAACACAACTGTCCTGTGAGGAGGTTTTATAGGCTACTGCTATCCAAACAATACTTTTTATGGTATTTACAGTCAACGTCGATTGGAGAGTATCATATGAAAAAACGCACGAAAAGAATTACATACAGTATATTTTTAACAAACTGAAATATATCTGCACAGCTACCATTCACAAGTTTTTCTGTAAAGTAATTTGAGATTGTATCTCAGTATCTACATACTTTTGGTGTAATGTTTGATTGACTGTAACATTTTTTTCAATTGGAAGTTCAAACATCAACCGTGTTTGCTATTTTACAATTGCTTATTAATTTCAGCTTGCCCACATTTGCGTCGATACTTAAGTACCTCATAGGGCGAGAAACCAAATCTTTTTGTAATACTTATTTAAACATTTGTGAGTCATTCTAACATTGCATTGACGCGATCGGCGACTCCTCGTGCTTGAAAATATAGACTTAAGCTTCTGAAACATGTCGCACGAGTGGCTAAATAAAAGTTAGTGTACTTTTAACTTATAATATTAGCGGAAGTTCCTTTATAATTCCTTTTATCAGACAGAGTTCCGCTAATATTATTAGTTTATAAATTGTTTTTCAGTGGGCCCCAGATCTTCCAATCTGACATTCCAGGAACCAGAATTCATTGAATGTTGGTATTAGAAATAATAGTAACTTGTAATATTACAGAGCGCAAAGGTCACTTTTAATTATTAGAAATAGATATAGTTCGTCATATTATTAATAGTATAAATTATAGTTATAAAAAGGTTTATGAATAAAATATGAGGAGCAAACATTTACTTTTGTGATTACATTACCGTACCTGCCGTTCCATTCCCGCCAGCCAGTCACTTTATTTATTTTTCTAATTGAATTTCGTTTAGTACTTTGTGATAAGCTTTGACACCATTGAAGACAATCTGTAAAATAAATATTAAACGAAATAAGCAATAGGCTAGTTGACTGTTTTTATTTTATTTTATCAATCGATCCCTTTCATTCTAGGGATGAAAGGAATGTCTGCATGGGATCCTAATGTAATGGCCTTAAAACCAAAAGCCAGAAATGAGCGTCTGACATTCGTATTTCCCGCGAAATGCTCCTTACAAAATGAAAAGAAAACGTATGACGTCACTTATTCCTAGCCGCGTTCTTTAAAGTATGGAAAAATAATTAAATTGCTATTTAGACCGCGATATATTGCGTTTATGTATATAGTTGCCATACAATTTATTTTGCAGTAAACCGCAAGAATTTGATGGGTACCACGGTTTTTGAAATTTCGCAAATTAAAAATGCTGTCTTTTTTTTTAATTTTCAAATTTTTTTTTAATCTTTAAATCAAATAAGTATTTAAGTTAAATTATAATTTTAATTGATTATATGCGTTATTGTGAACCAATTTCACTTAATTTTGTTGCAAATTGTAATATTTATCAACATCCCATTTGAAATTTAAAGTTATTAATGGGCAATTTCACTTTCAGGGACACCCAATTAACTTAATTGTCAATTAAAAGTTAAATCAGTGGTCAGTTTAGTGACGACAATTAAGCTTCAAATTTCAATATAATCTACTGTTTTATATTTAATCCATAAATAATACGTGTTATTGTAATAGAAAAATGCGAATTAAGATGATTTACTACTTAGTTACAAACGGATAAACTCACGTGTAATTATATCGCACTAGGCGACATGTTTCGGGTAAGCTCTGGTACCCATCTTCAAACCGAGTCAGGACACACCGATCGCGATGAGGGTGTATCACTCACAGTGAGTGTGTCCTGACTCGGTTTGAAGATGGGTACCAGAGCTTACCCGAAACATGTCGCCTAGTGCGATATAATTACACGTGAGTTTATCCGTTTGTAACTAAGTAGTAGTAACATGGCTCACAACAGTTTTAATTGTATTAAAGATGATTTACATAAATATTTCAAGCTTAATTGTCGTCACTAAACTGACCACTGATTTAACTTTTATTTGACAATTAAGGTAATTGGGTGTCCCTGAAAGTGAAATTGCCCTAATACAATACCGAACGGCTTAAGGCAGCAAAGGTGTGTAATTGTGAATCCAAAGGTGAATATAAAAATAGTGATATAATTATCTTTTTCTTTTTACTCGTTGCTAAAAAAAACGGATTTCTCCGGTTCGTCCATCTCTAACGTCATGTTGACATTGACAGTATTTTTTTCGGACTATTTCAAAGTACGTTTGGATAGCTAAATATTTCGATTTTATTTAGGGAACTTTACATACATTTATCAAATTTTGTGCGAATATAGTAAAAAAATGTTACGTACATCATAAATAATCCTCAAATACTTTGAATTTTTTTTTGTGTTTCGTACAATAATGAGTTAATGTCAAAGTATCGCAATGAAAAAGTTTTGGTACTAAGAAAATAAATAATAAAGTAATTGAACGCTACCCACAGTGTGTGGACGAAACGAAGTGATAATATTTATCTTTTCAATATTATTAAACCCTGTAAGATAGAAATATATAAAAGTATAATGCCGTTAGATACAGAAGAAGAATTTTCAGATGTCAAGGTATAATAACATGTTCCTTCAGTTTTCACTGTTATTACTTGTAAAATATCATAATAATTCTTTGTCATTTTCAATATGTTTCAGCCGCCGCCGATTTTTGAAGATCTTAACGAACGTGTTAAAGAATATTTATTAAAACCAGAAAGATTGTCAATCCATCGATGGGAGAAGTCACAGACTCACTGGCACAGAGCAACAGATATAGATTCCTTATTTAAAATAGATGATGAAGTGATAGATCCTTACACCACATTAGAGGTATAGTTTCTGGTGCATTACTTATTGTTAAATCCTTTTTTTATACTGTATCTGATATACCTAAGCTTTATGCATGTAATTTAGAAATACAGGTATATTATATCAAAGTAACTACATTTTATTCTGATTGTGTGTACCTTTAATTTTTTAAATATCAGTATTACCAGCTACTTTTGTTTAAATTACTTATTATATGTATCTTTACAAAGGTAACAATACATATTTAATTCAAACTTTGTACATAGTTAATATGAATAGTATTTCTATCAAAATCATAGGATGATAACAAATATATTTTTTCTTGTTTGTAGGTAGTCCGAGACCCTATAACTGGTGAAATAACAGGCATTGAAGAAGTAAGCCTCCCAATTGAAGACGATGAAGAACTTCAGTCCATGTCCCGAGCACCGCTTCCTCCAAGCCTGGCCACCCGAGGAGCGACAACGCAAAGCCCGTTCTTACCAGCTGGCTTTGAGGAAGAACTGGAGAAAATGCTTGAGGCAGCACAGTGTGGGGATGTTAATATAGATTTGGATAATGAAGAAGTGGGGAAGTTTTTGGGGGAGGGTAAGACCATTTTTTGCAATCAACCAGGTGTTCAAAATGATCCTAACACATTCTTGTTCTCTTAACAATAAAGTTGTATCAAGCTCATTATCAACACTTCACCCACTTAGCTACTTCTGCTGTTGTGTACTTTAAATCATATTTATGGCAGCAGCATAATATTCTGCAGTCTTCACATTAGTTGAAATGGGAAAAATGGTTTGTGATCTTGTTTATCAATTTGAGCTTTTGCGCACTAGGGATGTCACTTGGTCAACGCACTTCACTTCACTTGTGGTATTTGAAGCCTGCATTTACATAATAATGACTGGATTCCATGAGGATGACATCCTAAAACCATTGTCTTGATTGAAATTACTTTTCTACTATCACTTTGACAATCCATAGACAGAATTTATTATGAAGCTTAATCCAGTGGTTTGGTCTTGAGACTATTAAATGCCCCACACGGCAGACTTATTCACCAGTTGTGCAATGAACATATTGCAGCAGCCAGAAGTTTAACTCTTACTGCTCTTCAAAACTTTGTTCGTTTTGTTGTTGTTCCTGAAATGTCGGCAGTCATTTTTAAAATGAATATATGCAGTTAAGTCCCATTCATTTGTATTAATGGACATAAAGTTATTACTATAAATGTATCATATGATCTAGGGGACTGTGCTACCTATATCACCTAACATTTTCTTTTTTCAGAACTTCTAACCATACCTCCTGGTTGCAAGGAAGGAATTATATTTGCAGAAGATGGGTTCACAATGCTAAATGGCCCAGAACAAGTGAAGACAGAGGGTGATAAGGTGGACCGCCAGGATGATATTGATATACAGGCTAAGATTGATTTGGATGGGGTTATTGATAGCAACACACATTTGGCGGGTAAGATTATCATAACTTTTCACAAGGAAATTAATTTAATACAAATTTTAAATGAACAAATTGTGGGATGAATTTTGAAATTATGATTTTTAATTCTGCTAATAATTTAGTAAAATTTTAAAGTAAATATTTTCTTCATAGTATGTAGTGAGGTGAAAAAAAGAGTTATACTAACCTAACCTCAGAAGCAAAGTTTGTTCCCCTCTCATGCGTTGAAACCCTCCTACTGTTCTATATTCCACTTTTTGTTACACAGGAACCCGACTCAATTGTTATACCTGTATGTAATTCTAAAATATTGCTTCGTCATTTAGGATCTAATTGCACTTCAATTTTATTTCAGGACTCTGGAAGGATGACGATGAACCTCAACCTAAAACGAAACAAATTATAACCCAACTGGATACTGATTCCACGGACAACGATAACTTCTTAGAAAGCACTATTATCCAACCACCGATAGAGCTACCAGAGATCCCAATACTAAACATCACTAGCTCCTCGGTCCGGAGCGGTGTGACCTCCACAGAGTGGGCAGAAATGATTGATGTGTCTCTACCCGTACCTGATTTTAGAGAGAAAATCAAGGACATGGCACACTCTTATCCATTTGAGTTGGATAATTTCCAGAAACAGGTAATGTAGAAGACTTTTATTTATTTATAATTTGGTACTCTGTTATCCGTTTTTATAGACAAGGGAATACAATAATTTTTGTTTTGTGATCTTTTATGTGACATCCATCACCTTAGTAGTATTTCTAATGTCTCTTGAAACCGATTAGAATTATTTAATTGAATCAATTTGTTTCCAGGCTATTTTAAAATTAGAAGAAGGTCACCACGTGTTCGTAGCCGCTCACACGTCGGCCGGCAAGACTGTGGTCGCCGAATATGCCATTGCAATGTCCAGAAGGAATTGTACTAGGTAAATATAATGTAACACCTATTATTAGTTGCTTAAAACTAGGTACTGTAGCTTATACGCTTTATTTACAATTTACTCAGTGCATAAACAGAGAATCGTCCTATCTTTTTCTTATGCTAGTGCTAGTCATGCCAAAAACAGAGATGTGTATAGCCTTTTACTTTTACGGATATTTATAGCATACCCTCTGTTCAACAGTTTACCTTAGGCTCATAAAGAAAAGACAAAGCTATATGTGGCATTATCTATGAAAAGGGGCTTTATTATCGATGGCGCTTATGTCGTTGTTCAAGCTGACGCAATACAAAAGCAACGCGGTTCGAGGTAAGTGCCATCGACAATAGGGTCCTTTTATAGATAGTGTCTCATATTGCCGATATGTATATAACCTTAATAATGCTAAAACCCCGAGTTGCGAGGCAAAAAAAATATTGCCAATTTAGGCCGACGCCTAAGGGTGAGAGGTGGTTGGTGATCCCCGGGCCGGCTCGTACCTCGTGCAACAAATATCGCTGGCGGTACAGCGTCGCAATGCCGCCAGTATTTATGGTACATTTGCACCAGGTACCAGTCGTCTCGGAGAATGCAATACATTTTGTTTTTTTGTTTTTCTTTAACTTATCCCTTAAATTTGTGTGTACATAGTTTAATTTTATTTAAGACACAATGTTACATTTTTATTAAGTTTATTATGTTTCTTTTAAGAAATATTTTTACAAGGTAATAATGTTATTGAATAACAATTTTCAGAGCAATATACACATCACCGATCAAAGCATTGTCTAACCAGAAGTACAACGACTTCAACAAGATGTTTGGGGAAGTGGGCCTGCTCACTGGTGACCTTCAGATCAACGCCACGGCACCCTGCCTGGTGATGACCACGGAGATCCTCAGGTCCATGCTGTACTGCGGCTCGGATGTCACCAGGGACTTGGAGTTTGTGATATTCGATGAAGTGCATTACATCAATAATGCTGAGGTATTTATTTTCTGTTTCAACCGGGTCTGTACCGCGAACACCCAAGTTCTTATATTGCGAGCATCTTTCTCTTTTACTCCAATTAAGGCGTCATGAGAGTGGCAGAGATAATCGTCCGAAATTTATAAATATCGTTTTTCGCGGTAGCGCCACTGCAGCTTGTAATTTTGTCCGAAGCATATTCAATGCCTAGCATAACTTAGAAAATTTCTTAGGCATTAAGTCGGCCTGTTGTACTTAAAATTTGTCTTTTGTGCAATAAAGTTTAAATAAAAAGTAATAGCATAATAAGAGTTATAGCAAGAGTCCATTTACGGAATTATTCGCTATTTTTCAATTACGACTTACGAATACACCTTAAGTAAAAAACGATTTTGTCGAATTTTACAAAAAAATAGATTATAGGGCAAGCTGCGTTATTTTACAACCAAGATAACAGTTTGATTATTTTTTCATACTTTAAAGGGGACGACTAAATAGGAGTCTTATCTACGTACCATTTTGACAAAGCTTTTCGAGTAGAAATTACAAATATCAGACTGAACTGACTTTTATACAGCTTTTACGCTTTAGTGACTTAGGGCTACGAGATAACTTATGGGGATCATGTTTAAGGCCGTGTGATGCCGGCCGACTAGAATA
Source organism: Grapholita molesta (assembly GCA_022674325.2). Classification (NCBI taxonomy): domain Eukaryota; kingdom Metazoa; phylum Arthropoda; class Insecta; order Lepidoptera; family Tortricidae; genus Grapholita; species Grapholita molesta. The sequence goes on from CP053138.2 coordinate 5,479,805, forward strand.
GCACCATCTCCTCCCGCGGGTGTCGTAACAAGCCACAAAGGGAAAAATCCTGCAGACGGGCAGCCGCGTCAGTCGCAACCTACTACTACAGCTACTGCGGTCGCCAACCCGCCTGCCAAGCGTGGCGACTGTGGCAACTACCCCCAAAGATGATACAAGTCATATTTGTGGGAGGCCTATGTCCAGCAGTGGACTGCATACGGCTGGGATGTATGTATGTGTAGGTATATAACTTACGGCCTGTGCGTCGCCTATTGCTCACCGAACTAGTCAGCAAATTTTAAATATTTCCCTCTTTTCTCACAAGACTGATGAAAATCATTGTGTATTCCACGTGCGGTACCGTCGCCATCAGATATATCGAAGCTGTGGAGGTGGTCACAAATATCGGAACATGCACTTTATCGCCTTGACAATAGAGGCGTTGTTCCCATATTTGTGACCACCTCCACAGCTCCAATATATCTGTTCGATAGATTAATTAATTATTTTCTTGTTTACCACACATAGTTATACCATGAGTTTAATTTTCAGCGCGGCCACGTATGGGAGGAGGTGCTGATATTGCTGCCAGCCCACGTCAGCATAGTGATGCTGAGTGCGACCGTGCCTAACACACTGCAGTTTGCAGACTGGGTCGGACGGACCAAGAAGAGGAGGGTGTATGTGGTGTCCACAGCCAAGCGGCCGGTACCTCTATGCCACTACCTCTACACAGGTACAGAATCAAATTAAAACGTCTACAATGGTTGACATTTTATAGTCTATCGCGCTATCCGTCTTTTTCCCACTCACATACTTACCAGGTGTATTTTTTTCTTTCTTTGTCTGACATTATTTTTGTATATGTGTTGTCACAAATAAATGTTTTTTATCTTTTATCTTTATCTTTACATACTTGTTAGAGCGTGACAGATATTGTGACTAGTGATAAAAATCCAGCTAGCAGTTCTTAAACCAGAAAAATTAAATTTTACATTAAAAAAAAATATCAGAATATTTTTTGTACCTCCCATTGAATTCTCAGTTCATTTCGAGCTTAATCTAAGAAGGTAAATAATGTATTGTCACAATACGTATGGCTTTAGTATCAAGAAATAATGAGTGTGACTCGCGATCAAATATCTAATTTATGTTGTTAATGACAAGTATACCGGATGTTATAAAAAACGTGGTACAAGATTATCAAGCCGGCATCTGGTCATGATTTGGATCAATTTTTACTATGCGGTAAACTTCGTGAATTGTGAAAAAAAAAACAACTCTCTCATACATTTTCGTAAACTTATACTTGACCTTTTCTATGGAACAGCTCAATTTTTATTTAATTTTACAAACTTGACCCCATAGTGAAATATGTTCAAAATCATGAACAGATGCCGGTTTGATAAACTTTTATTTCTTTTTTATAACACCTAGTATATGTCTACTCATTTTTTTTTCCTAAAACAACTGCTCTGTACATTCTAGGTTCCGGTGGCAAATCTAAGAACGAGAGGTTCATGGTATTAGATCAGGAAGGTAACTTCAAACTTCGAGGGTACAATGACGCAGTGGCCGCGAAAAAGGCCAGGGAAAACGACTTCAAGAAAAACTTTGGACCTAAAGGCAAGAACATACCTTTTAAACACAAAACTTTCGTGAGATTCAAACATTAATTGTGTAGAAGCGGTTGCCGTGTGATGCCGGCTGACTAGAATAACACCACCCCATCTCCTCCCGTGTGTCGTAAGAGGCGACAAAGGGAAAAATCCTACGGACGGGCAGCAGCGTCCGTCGAAACCCAATCTACAGCTACTGCGGTCGCCAACCCGCCTGCCAAGCATGGCGACTATGGCAACTACCCCAAGGTGATACAAGTCATATTTGTGGGAGGCATATGCTCAGCAGTGGAGTGCATACGGCTGAAATGTATGTATGTATGTAATGGGTAACTCACGTCGAATATGCTGGACAAGTTTCACTCAGTAACGAGGAGCATAATCATGAGCCGTTCGCGTTGGCGATGAGCGACGCAGACTGCGGGCCGCAGCTCTCCGCGACCGTGCACTCGACGCCGGCAACAGCTGAGGGCGGGGAGGCGAGAAACTACCCTCATTTTCAGCAATATTGCCAATAGTAGGGTTTCACACTACACTTACTAAGTCAGAACAGAACATACCTTTTTTGCAATTGATCTCCTTGAACGATGTATAAAGTCAAAGATATCGACTCAACCAAAGTGGCAAAATATGTATACATGTAGAGTAACAGTAAGATAATAAGGTGCATGTATACAATTATGGCACTTTGACCGCATCTTTATTTTTGACTTTGACTGTACCTGATTTGTTTCTTTATGTCCTGCTATTCAAAATGTCACTTGAAAGAGATCGCTTTTAGCGTTAATACCGCCCGTTCGGTTTCTGTGTAATATCTGTAACTGTTTGTTTTCCTATAATGGAATAAACTTTTTTTTTACTTATTTGTATTTAAACTTTGGTGATTACTAACATTTTATTACACACGGCGTCACTCGCATTGATTAAGTCACTCGCGCGACAAATTTCAGAGAACCCAGGTGTCCATCATAAAGTACTAAGTGTGCTGAGCCCCCGTTCGCATTGGCGGTGCGTTATGAACTCCGTCCCGTCCAGACAAAAAAACGTGACTATATAATAAAACTACCTACCTCATTTGGATTAATTTCAGGTGGTAAACAGTTCATGAACCCTAAAGCAGAGCAAACTATGTGGGTGGCCTTTATCGATCACTTGAGACAAAACGATAAACTGCCGGTGGTCGCCTTCACATTGTCACGGAACAGGTGCGTACATTATTTATATACTTTCTGTTTTAGATTTTGTATTGAGACCCCGGTTTTGCAGCCTATATCAGGTTTTTTTCGATACAAAACCAAAACCGGTTGTGACCTCTAATCATGCATTGTTCTCATGCTTCAAAATCACCCTATATAAAATTAATTAATTAAAACTTTTATCAAATTCAAGGTTCGAATCAATCAAAACAAAAGATTGAGGATACTGAAGAGATTAAATTTTAGCACACCGCTCATAATTTTTTCTCTTTCTAGAAAAGACTAATATTCGTATTCCTGTCTTTATCCTTTTGGCAGCCACGACTGTTTAGTGTAACACGCAAAATTAAACCGTACTGTTACGTCTGAAGGTTCATTTTAAGTTTAAGCGTTGACGAATAGCCATCTGTGGTTCTCGAAAGTTTTAAATTTAATTTAAATTTCAGATGTGACCAGAATGCAGAGAACCTAATGTCAGTGGACCTGACGACGGCTCACGAAAAGGGACATATACGTAACTTTTTCCAAAGATGCCTGCAAAGACTTAAGGAGCCTGATAGAAAACTGCCACAAGTATGTAAACAGTATTAACATAATATAAAATAGTACATTTCGATACTAGTGAAAAAAAATTTTTTTTCGACGAGGGTGAATGTTGGAGCCCGAGTGAAACGAGGGTGACAATCACCCGAGTCTTAAAGAAGTTTTTACATGTGTATCGAACCTAATTTTTCATAGACGTGCCTTAAAAAGTGAAGTTTACGCAAGCGAAGCGGAGGAAATAAATATTACAGTACATTCTTACACAAATTGACTAAACCGCACTGTTAGCTCAAGAAGGCTTGTGTTGTGGCTACTCAGCCAACGATATATATAATATACAAATACTTAAGTACATATATAAACACCCGTGACTCGGGAACAAATATCTGTGCTCATCACACAAGTAAATGCCCTTACTGGGATTTGAACCTGGGACCATCGGCTACATAGGCAGAGTCACTAGCCACTAGGCCAAATTTGTCGACAATATATAGAGTATTGTTGGGCAAAGTACGCAAAGTACGGTTCTCGGGTCAACTCCATCTCCCGATGGGATTTTATAAATAGTAATTAGTATAATGGTGACTGGTGCCAGGCGAATTATGAAGAATCTATAAGAATTGGGTGGTGCAATTCTAATAGCACCACCTTAAGGCTGCGCCGAAGAAATGACAGCAGAATTTCCTTTGTTAGATACCTTTTTTGTATAGTTAATCTCAGACTATGTGCGTCATAAGTTACATATGTAAGGATTAATATGTATGTGTTTGTTTCCTATGGTCTATGACAGATGACGTCATTTACTGTCCACCTACGAGTTAATCGGGTTAAAACTTATTACATCGTTACCTGGAGTTCGCGTCAGGACAAGGCGAGCAACATATTCTTGCTGTACTGTCCAACTACCCACACTTGGTCTTCACAAATAATTTACTAATGAAGGTTGACTGGAACAATAACTGCTATTAACTAGACTGTCAAATTACAGGTGCTGCGTTTACAAAGGGTGCTAGAAAACGGCATTGGAGTGCATCACAGCGGTATTTTGCCACTTCTCAAGGAGATCGTTGAAATGTTATTCCAGTCTGGGCATGTAAGTAATTTTACCAATGTACCGCCAACCAGCCTATCTAAATATATGTAACTCAAAGGTGATTGGCTGACTGACATAGTGATTTATCAACGCACAGCCCAAACCACTGGACGGATCGGGCTGAAATTTGGCATGTAGGTAGATGTTATGACGTAGGCATCCAAGGATTTTGATCAATTCTACCCCCAAGGGGATAAAATAGGGGTGAAAGTTTGCATGAAACTTTGTCAATTTCAAACCGACCGGGCTGAGACTTTGCATACATAAAGCTGCTATGACGTAGGCATTTCAAAAAGCATGCATGCATACAAAACTACGTTATGAACGATAGTATGCTAAAAATAACTTAAATACTTCTTAACGCGAGCGAAGCCGCGAGCAAAAGCTAGTTTAAGTGTAAAATCAAGTTGTATATATGTATCTTTATTATATTAAATATCAATTATTTCTGATTAAACTTTCACGGTTTTGACACTTAAACGGGACTTAACCGCGTGTATTAACTTTAAAAATGACCACCGACGTTAGTCCGAAACCACGAGGACAACGTCGCCCTCGAAACGTCGGAGGTAATTTTTAACACGTTTACGGATAGTACGCCGACAGACGTGGCGTAGTCACGCGAAAGAGTTAAAGTTAATATACGTAATTAAGTCCCGTTTATGTGTAATAATCAATTATTTCATTAATAAAGCAAAATCAATTACTGACACCTCATTGCATTTCTCAATAAGTTCATTTTATTTTATTAATAAATTGACCTATTTAGCATCCCGATCAGCTACTAATATCTACGCAGTTTTTCTCTTTTACTCCCGTTTAAAAAGAAGGGACTGACTTATCTCTCAGCTTACTTAGGTTACAGCATTTGATTTCTGTTCAGGTTAAGATCCTATTCGCCACGGAGACGTTTGCCATGGGTGTCAACATGCCGGCGCGTACCGTGGTCTTTGACGAGATCACCAAATTCGACGGGCTTGAGCGTAGAATCCTGGCGCCAGCGGAGTACATCCAGATGGCTGGTCGTGCCGGGAGGCGAGGTTAGTAAAGGTTTCGGGGCTTAGTAAAACGAAGCCTGCTTGCAGGTCGTTTCTGGTCTCCGTTTAGGGATAATACTCGAGTTGTGGTTGTAACATCCACAAAGAAATTACCACCTAACAAATCCATTTAACACGTTCAGCTCCGACGACACAACCTCTGTGATCTTATGCAATCTTCTCCACTGCCAGAGACACAAATATGTGATCATTGATCAAAAATTATTGAACTCGTAGGAGAACTGGCCTAGCAGTGACACGTATTTGTTTTAAAAATATAGATTTCCGTAAGTGTGTTTAAATAAATTTATCGGCCAATCCCGGCGATACAACAATTGTGTTAATAAAGTTCGTATTCCTATACTACTGGCATAGGAGTAAGAACTTATGACAGCGGCATAGGAATACAAAATTCGTATAATGCCATACGTGCAATGGCCTCCTCTGAGTGATCAAGATCATTTGTAAAGACAAGCAAAATAATTAAATCTCTTGCGAGTCTGGTTACTACTACTTAGTTACAAACGGATAAACTCATGTGTACCTAATTATACACCGTCACTGCGAGCGGTGTGTCCTGACTCGGCTTGAAAATGGGTACCAGAGCTTACTCGAAACATGTCGCCTTGTGCGATATAATTACACGAGACATTGTCCGTTTGTAACTAAGTAGCACATTGAAAGCATGCTAAACAGAACAAATATAGTCAAAAATATTTTCCTTCGGGAAAACTCGGATCTTTATCGAACAACAATGACACCCAACTGTCAATGAATTATCGTATTAAATGAGTGATATTTTCATATCCATTGATTTGGAACTTTATTATTTAGTGTCAAATGTCAAAGTGAGAAATGACATGTGATATGAAACAATTAAATCTTTGCGTGTTATGGCTCCATCGATTGTGTCGATGATTCCGCCAACGTCGAGGTTAACAGAGACACGTATTTTTCAGACTTGGACCGGTCATTAAACAATTAAGTTCTACATTGATAGATATGAAAATGTCACTGATTTGATTGATAGTTCGGTTGCCGTCGTATGTCGATCGAGATAGTTTTCTCGGTGGAAAATAGTTTTGCACTACATCTGTACCGGGGCGAACGTATAACGTTTGATCTTTAACATAAAAAAATTTACTCATTTTGAGCAAAGTAAGCAACGTCTACATTAGTGCCATTGTTGCTGCCCTGTTTGGGGTCTTCTGTTGAAGTTCTTAGTTGTAGCTATAAGAACTTCTGTAACAACATGAAATCAATAAATATCGGGGGTTTCGTGGTAAAACGAGATAAATCGATATAATATTTCATTGAAGTAACAATCTAACGTATAGATAGTTTCACGAGAGTTGAAGTCACTCACACAACAACATCTCATGTAATAGGGAGATTACTCATTCTTTCCATTCGTTCACTCTTTTGCAATCAGTACTGTATATAGTTGTGTGCGTAATCCATTCGCCTCAACTCTAGTGGAGCTAACTATAATTCACGTTCTAAATTCAAAACCCCATTTACGCGACTTATCGGGTTTCACCACGAAACCCTCGATATATTCTATTCTATTCTCTGCTTGTACACGAGTCGTTTCATCCGTAGGGCTCGACGACACCGGGACAGTGATCATACTCTGCAAAGACGGGGTCCCGGACCAGGTCAAACTGAAGGGTATGATGATGGGCATCCCTCAGAAGCTGTCCTCGCAGTTCAGGCTCACTTACGCCATGATACTGAGTCTATTGAGGTAATTCGCAAATGTCAAATATTTAAAATTCATTAATCAATAGTCACACCAATATTGTTTGTTATCTGTTGTCAGTTCGTGGTGCTAATGTTGTTTTTATATATCGTTAGTATGATTTCTAAGGGAAGGTTTAGGCGTAAAATACGTTTGCTAGCTTATTTTGTGATATTTTTTCTATAAATGAAAAAAGAAACGGGAATCCCGTCCCTAACAATCGTGGAAAATTATTTCAAAGATTCATAAAAAAAAGAAAAATATTTCAGTCTTAACATTGAATTAGCCTATGGCCCACCAAAGTAAAATCCTACTAGAATTTGTTCTTTATAGTATAGGAAATAAAGTAGAAATTCTTTTGTAAATTAGAATCTCTTGTATAAAAATCGAAGGAAATAAATGAAATTCAAGACTGTTCCAATTGTATAAAATTCAAATTTCATTATAGTAATTAGTACTACAGGCTCATGCGCCTTAAGAGGTTAAAGTTGTGAAATAACAACTTAGTGGTTACACCAGTCCGCAACGCCTGTCCTAAAACGTACCCATAATTTGACCCTAGCCTCTATAAAACATTGTTTATTCTTCATAAAGAAACCCTATATTTTCAGAGTAGCGACAGTGTCAGTCGAAGGTATGATGCAACGCTCGTTCCGCGAGTTCGACCAGATCCTGCAATCAGATAATTACAAGAAACAATTGCAAATCGCCGAAAAGGAATACACAGAAAAATGCAGCACTCCATTGCCACCTCACTTGGCTCCGTTGGCCACTTTCTATGACACCGCGGCGACGTATATAGATGTCTTGAATGATATCATGCCGATTTTGTTAAACCAGCCAAAGGTGTTGAAGGAGTTCGTCCCGGGAAAGATTTTGATATTTTCAGCGGGACCTTATTTTAATCAGCTTGGGATTTACTTGAATTCAGCAGGTACTCTTCCTAATATATATGCAAGTTTATTTGTAGATGAAGTAGCAAAAATGTTCGTGGTGTGATTGCTCTATTTCAAAAAAGAGTAATTAAAGAAAAAATCGAATAGATCCAGAAATAATTATAATTTAATTAGCAGATGTTTCAGTTTAATACAATATAATAGTACATTACATCAGAGGCCGGGAAAATGAGGATTTCCGGCCAAGTGGGTATATACGGATAGTGATACTAGGCTGGGAATCCGTTTTCATGTCGAGGCATGTATAGTGCTTTTCTCAAACATACAATGATATAAACTTTGCAGGCCTGCAAAGTTATATGAAAATCCATTTCCATCCCCTTCAGTTGTCGCGCCCAAAAATACTTCCGAGTCTATTATAAGGAAGGTAAAGACAATATGTCATTGCATATTTGAGAAAAATAATTTAAAATAATGAGATGCAACACAACACGCATGTTTTACTAAGTTAATTGTATATTTGTTGCTTAGTCACATCAAATTTAACGGCTGAAATACAGAGTTTATAATGGCGGAACAGTGCCATCTAACATGAGATTGGGTAAACATTTAGTGTTGTACACTTATCGAACATAATTCGCAATGATTTCAGGGCCCCGGCAAACCCCATACAAGATACTAGCACTAAATACGGTAGTACAGGACACCGCTAGGTACAACTTCGATATCGATGAAAGTTGGTACAGGATGCTGAGTTTCTCCGCTCTCTACAACGGGATAGGTAAGATCATTCGGCCGTCGTATTTCCATCATGATCCGAATTTTCTCGATGAAAAATAGTTTTACATTGGCGGCAAGACCATTTTGTCTTAGTCGAGCCAAACCGAATATATTAGGTACTTTTTTTCTTCATGGTACAGTCAGTAGCAAAAGTGGCTAAGCGTTTGAAGTATTTAAAATGGCCTACACGCGCTCTTATTCTCTTGACAATAGAGATGTGTTGACCTCATTTTGACCACCTGAAACGCTTAGCCACTTCTGCTGCTGACTGTACAAAAGACAAGGTTGTGCAAGTGACTGATAACTAGGCTAGCCGATGGGCTTTATGGATACGCCTCTACTGATAATTCTACAAGTACGGCATGAGAATATGATTTGAAACTAGATGCATTGTTTTAATGGCTTGCATTTACTGTTGTAATATTTTCAGTATTTTAGTTGGACTTGCTACCTTTTTAGATTTCTATCAATCTTTTTAGGAACTGAAGAAACCACGATGGATCATACAATACTCTGCATAGCACCGAAGAACATTATGGCCGTTACTAAAATGACCTTGAAAATAGATGCCTCCATCATCATACAAGACTGGGAAAAACGGCAAATGCCGCGGTGAGTTAACAAAATCATGATATTCTCAACCTTCTCTTTATAATAGATGCGAAGGAGTATGGATATTTTCGCAAACATGCACTGGAATGTTGACATTATGTTCCTTATACGGAATAATGTCGTTGCAGGTTTCGCTAGACTATAGTCACAAGAGACCGGTAAGGTCTTTTTTACTTGCCATTCCACTTACATTTGTGACACAGCATCATGGCTATTGGTTGTCAAAAAAAAAATTTTTTTGTTTTATTTGTCAAGTATACTTTTAGTTTTTCTAAAATTAAAACATTATTTGAATTTTTTTAAATGATTGTATTGCATGTTTGAGAAAAGCACTATACATGCCTGGGCGTGAAAATGGGTTGCCGGCCTCGTGACATTCCGTCTACGTATGTATACTCGGCCGGCAACCCCTTAATTCCCATCCTTTGTAGTAATGTACTATTGTTACTCTTACTCAAGACTACTGAATGTATTTTAATTAAATACATAATTTATGTCATATCATTAGCTGAGTATATGTAAAAAACTAAAGCACCTCGCCTATGTAATAGTAACGTGTGTGTAAACTCATATTCAAATTTTGAAATAAGTTCCTTATTCTCGGCACAACTACAGAGACATGGTCCTTCAGTTAAGTTTTTCAACTATACGCACTAGCTTTGTTGGGCTTACTGCGAAGCTCAGTCGATCTGTCTAAGTATGTCCTATAGAACTAAACCTTATCGTCTGAAACATAAAGCGCATATTTGCAGGTTCAAAGACGCGCCGGTAGGTTCCAGCTGCGCCACTGCCATACAAGAGCTCGCAAGACTCTCGCACGCTGTCAAAACTGGGGCCATGAAACTAGAGCAGATCAATCTGACGCAGTCACTGGCCGTGTCTACGGGGGAGATATTAGACCTGCTTGATAATATGGCTAGGTTGCAGGTATGCTAATATTGATTTAAACTTAACTATAACGTACTCTGTTTGGTAATGAAACGCCTGTGTTACAAGTTTAACCACGTACTTACTACAGTCAAGTTGAAATATGTTGATACAGTCAAACTTCTAAAATAGTTAAAGTCTGCGTCATCCCCGGTGGAAGTACGAGTATCTGTTGGTTATGACTACACCCTGTTATCTTTTGCTCAGTTTAGGGGCAAGTGATTGGGCAGTTAATCTTAAGTCGATAAAAAATGAAGTTGACTTACTCAATAACATGTCAATAGATCTTGGGTCCGATTTTTCAAATAGTCACCAAGTGATTTCCATAGAGAATGAATAAGAATCACTATGAAGATTATACTCGGTGATTATTTCAAAAATCGGACCCAAATTGACGATGTTCGATATTTATAATTGTCGCCCTCCGATTTGATTAAAGAGAGGAATGAATGTGTTATCTCTATAGCTTTACCTAAAAAGAATTTTAGTTTGCCAAATAACTTTTTAGATAAATATGAATCGACTAATTATGTGAAGGAACATCACTAGATTGTCCCCAAAATAAGCATTAGATAACGGGGTGTAGTTATGCCAACCACAAACCATACCAATATGACCATACCAAACACAGGCAAACACCATAAGTTCCCTGACGCTGTATAGTCGGCAACAAAGATATTACACTTCTGCACCATTATGCAGAAACGTCTGCTAGCGAATATCTTCGATATTTAAATCGAAAGAGAAATAGAAAAAAAAAATCTTTCTGTTTAAATATCGAAGTACATAATTTGTTTTTAACTCCAATAAAAACTATTTTCCAGAAAGAACTAGAAGACCTACAAAAATCCACAGACATAGCGAACTTCAAGTCCGAATTCGCGATAGTGTACGAACGCAAACAAACGGAGCGCAAACGAGATAAGTATAGGCGGTTGCTATCGTTCGAGAATCTCGCTTTGTACCCGGACTATCAGCGAAGACTCATGGTGCTGAGAGAACTGAACTATATTGATGAACACGACAGTGTGATATTAAAAGGTACAGGGCCCTTTTCATTTAAAATACAACAACAGTTATCGTTTCTGAGCAATCTGATCATATTGAAAATACATACCTAATAATTATATACTTGAGTAAAATTCACGAGTTCCTCAAGATTATGATACAAGTCATATTTGCGGAAGGCATATGTCCAGCAGTGGTCTGTATACGGCTGAAATGTATGTATGTGTATGTACTTTATATATGTATGTATGACGAGTTCATCTGGCATCCGAGAAGGGATTCGAACCCGCATCTCCAACTATTACCTACTGCTGACGCGTTAACCATCCCTTACATCACAACCATGTATCCTTTGAATTAATAAAGAATTTGTACCAATTGGGTTATCGGAACACAGCGGAACCCGTCGCAATATGTCATTTATATGTAGTCTTGATTATTTTTAACGGTTTTGGGGCCGCCAACTCTAAGGCGCTACGTGTTTACACCGGTTCCCCTTGTTTAGGCATAATTTGTTTTGTAATAATTTTAATTCGCATACCCAGTGTTGGCATAGTTATATATAAGCAGAAACTGATCTCGCATAATTCTTTTCCGCCAAATTCTATTACGCAGAATTTAAATAAGCCGAATGGTTGGTACGCATAATTTGGAAAGACCGAATGGTGTTCTTACGATTTTTTTCCCAGGAAGTGCGTTTTTGTCGTAGTCGCTGTTCTAACATAACCTAACCCACCTAGTTTTTCTGTTGTGGTCACAGTTCTAACCTAACCTAACCCATTCGGACATCGGCCTCAATAATAGTATGCCAATATATTTTCGGACAAAGTAGTATTCGGCTAATACAGAATTATGCTAAATAAAAATTCAGCAACATTAATATTCGGCGTAAATAAAGTATACGTATTAAGATTCGGGCAAAACAAATTATGCCAAATAAAGGGAACCCGTTTACACCTCCTGAGTGAATCACTCGGGATTCTGATATAGCTAGAGAGCTGGTGCTGCCATCAATGCAACTAAGGATACATCAAATATTCTTTTTAATAAACATCTTGTATTGCTTTTATTTTTAAGTAGTAACACTACTATATAAATTATAAATTGAAAATAGATGACATATACTTACATGTAACACATTTAACAATGTGCTAAACTGCATACACTTCAACGCCAACATGGCCAATTAGACAGCGTTAGTGGTAATCGGGCGTGTACGCCAGTCATAATCCGTTCTTAATAGATGCCATTGCGTGGGGGGTAAATGCCATTGGCTTTATAAGGGAGGTGGGACGACCAATAAGGGAGAGGGGATCTGACGCCCGCGCGGGTTCGTACCTGGTGCAAAGATTGTCCATCGCCATTCAACGTGGTTACGCGGCTAGCGTGATGGGCACTTTTGCACCGGGGACTACTCGGGGGCGACTTTTTGACTACCTTAGTGTATTTTGTTAGTGATAAATGTTGTTGTAATATATTCACATAAAAAAATATTTAAACAGCAAGAAGGAAAATATTAAGATGTCTTATCCGATTAAAGGTCGCGTCGCATGCGGAATGGGTACCAACGAACTGATCATAGCGGAACTAGTATTCCGTAACGTGTTCACTGACAAGACGCCAGCGGAGATCGCAGCCCTACTCAGCTGTTTCGTGTTCCAAGCGCGCACCGCCATCGAACCGGTGCTGACGGACAAACTGGCCGAAGCCGTGAAGGCGATAGACCAAATCGATCAGGAGTTGTCTTCCGTTGAGTCAAAGTACTTGGTGAGTGAATAGTCGGGCTATAATTAGTAAAATTGTTTCACTAGAATCATTATTTAGATATCTGTGGCCTTCTGTAATGCCAAGGAGGATAAGAGTATACAACCTGTTCTAAAATGCTACACTAAAATAATTAATCTAATGCTTTAGCAATCTTGGCACTGAGATATCAAACTACTGGACTTACTCGTAACCGACAAAATAGTATTGTAAAAATCTCAGGAACCCACTGAGGCCTATGTCCAGCGAGAAGAGATATGATGCAGATGTAAAAATAGAAAGAAAATAGAGTCGATTATCGGCGGCTCTGCCGCGAAAATCGATATTCGTACATTTCAAACCATTCTGTCACTCTGATGAAGAGTAGAAAAGATAAGATGCTCGATTTTACGAACTTCGATGGTCGCGGCACCAGGCCTGATAATGAGGCTTTATCATACCGATCGAAAGGCATCATCATCGATCGATCATAAAGATTTATTTTTTTCTAAATAACATAGTAAGTATCAGAAATAAAAGGAAAACGAAATAATCAAAACAGTGTGACTTGTATTGCGTGGAGCTCATTTTGAGCAATGGATAAATGAAATTTATAAGTTTTGAATTAAAAAAATCAAAATTTATGGGCTTCCTTTTATTTCTTACTAGCTTTTGCCCGTGACTTCGTCTGCGTGTAATTCACACAATATCTTTATAAATTATAGCCTATGTGTTATTCTGATCTATAAGCTACATTACTGTAAAGTTTCATTAAAATCCGTTTAGTAGTTTTTGCGTGAAAGAGGAACAAACATCCATCCATACATCCATCCAAACAAACTTTCGCCTTTATAATATTAGTAGGATTAAAATCTATAAATGCTGTTTAAATTGTTTTTTAAATTAAAATAATTTCATCTGCCAGTAAATGTTCCGTCTATAATATTCAAAGTACTTTCCGACTTATACATGTACAGTCAGCAGCAGAAGTGGCTAAGCGTTTGAGGTGTTCAAAATGAGGTCAACGCATCTCTATTGTCAAGAGAATAAGAGCGCGTGTAGGTTATTTTGAACTTCGCAAGCTTATCCACTTTTGCTGCTGACTGGTACATAGGTACTGAGTGCGAATGAAGTAGCATGACACAAGACGTAGGAGACTGTCGGAAATTAATCCGAACATTTCCGTGAAAACACAACTGGAAAGGATTTTCAACTACATGTGTAACGTTTTATTTTTGCAGGTCGGTCAATTCGAAGGTCAACAAGAGAGACTTAACTTTGGCCTAGTAAAGGTGGTGTACGAGTGGGCGCTAGAGAAGCCCTTCGCTGAGATCATGGACCTCACCGACGTGCAGGAAGGCATTATCGTTAGGTGCATACAACAGCTACACGAGGTAAAAAATATTTCAAATCTGATTCTTTTTATGTGTTCTAATTATTATTTTTTCTTAGCCTATGTGTATGTCCCACTGCTGGGCAAAGGCCTCTCCCCTTGTTTGCCATGATTCCCGATCCGCTGATGCTGAGGGCCAGTTCCAGTCAAACGCGTCTAGGTCGTCCCGCCATCTCCGCCTGGGCCGGCCCCTCCCACGTCTCATTTAATAAATTAATATAGTAAACATATTTCATTAAAATATTATACAAACAGCTATCCACAGCGCAGGCGGCAACATTTAAATCAGCAACACTCGTCTCACACAAACTAACAATGGAATCCGCAAAAGGCTTCGTCATAACTTTAAAATGTTTATTTATTAGTTAATCGCACCTGGCGCAAATGTCCCCATAATACTGGCAGCGTTACCGCGTTGAATAGCCAACGAGATCTGTTGCACCAGGTACGATCCAGACCGAGGATCACATCCCCTGTCTCTTAACCGCCGACCTACTCTCCACAGTCCAAGGTCTGACTGCTACTGGCACGAAGTCGTACACTGGTTCTCATTTAAAATTTAGAGTAGTTTCTGAGTCACCCTTAACCTCTAAACCGCCACAATAAACTAGAAGTGTCTAGACGCTTCTCAGACCACCTAACGGAATGCCCCGCGCGCCATCATTACCAATACATGACATATATGTCCTAAACTGTCAATTCTTGGAGTACATACAGATCACGTTAATTCATTTGGTCAAGAGGTCGATTATTTTTTTTATTCTACGTTTGTGTTTTTTTACAGCTTCTGATAGATGTGAAAGACGCTGCCGTGGTCATCGGGGACCCTAAGCTGCAAGCCAAAATGGTAGAAGCCTCGTCGGCCATAAAGCGTGACATCGTCTTTGCCG
The DNA here is from genome assembly GCA_022674325.2 of Grapholita molesta. Taxonomy (NCBI): domain Eukaryota; kingdom Metazoa; phylum Arthropoda; class Insecta; order Lepidoptera; family Tortricidae; genus Grapholita; species Grapholita molesta. The sequence continues at coordinate 5,495,265 of CP053138.2, forward strand.
CCAGTCTCTACACCACCCAGAAGGAAACTGTCTAGTTATATGTTCAAATTGATTTATTATATTTTATATACAAGATTAAATAATAAAAATATCGAATGTCTAACTTTATTTTTATATTTATTCCTTTACAAATATTGTTGATAATCTAAAACGATTATAACCTTGAAGGTTTTAACTGAATTTCCGTTAATTAACGCCTTGAGTTAGGTTATCAGACTAAATGTGGATCAAGGGATCAACATTTAGGTATATTCTAGGCAAATAATTGCCGCCTGGTCAAATGCCGGTTCAAAATTATGTCGGAACGTTTACCGCAACTTGCCCTTTAGATAGTCTGGTGTATAGTACCTAATCTAAAGTATCAATGACAGTACCAGAAAGAATTCTAACAAATTCCATCTTGGCACTAGCTACGGGCAACACCACAATAAAGAGACTTATAGACCAAAAAAAACGTCGTCTAGATCTAGATAATTAAAACACGCATATGCCTAAGAAGGACAAATAATAAATATTTCATGATGACTGATAGCATACCTTAGCTAGCTCACTTAATTTAGTCGGTTCCTTTTTTGCCCTTCAATAAGCAGTGGAGGGTAACAACAGAACAGTAACAAATGTTTAAATTAATCTAATATTTGGAATTTCTGAACGTTTGCGTTTTACTTGCGTAGAATGAAACGTGACAAAAACGTCATCAATATGATTGTCAAATTTTAGTGAAAAGGAACGTCGTATTGGACTGGTTTTCTCATAAATATCTCGCTTCAATGACTTGTGTAAATTCATTGTTGTTGAATTTTTAATGACGGAACTACGGTGGTGATTGCGCGGAAACGTAGTCCATAATCGTGTGCGTGATAGCTCGTGTCGGTCGGAGTATAAGGACATACGCTGATGACACGCTAAGTTTTTAGTGGTTGGAAATCAAAATGATTCAAGACGAGGAGTACGAGCTGCTGGTGACGACCCCAGAGCGGATAAAGGCTCTGGGGTTCAAGCCGCAGAAGGAGGTACTGACGAACCATGTGTTGCCGTACGCTGGTGAGCTGGACGAAGAGTCTACGCGGTTTCTTCAGCAGGTCAAAACGAATCTCGCGAAGGCCGTTATTTTACGCGAGATGAAACCGGCCTGCGGAGTCTGGTCGTCGAGGCTAATGAAGTAAATATTACAGTTTTTATTATACTTTATTGCTGCATAATTAATGCACTAAACTTTATTAATTATTTAGTTACACTTTACAACATTAAAAAAATAATATCATTATCTATAATATAATACTTAATGTTAATTTGTAATTGTAAGTAAAAATAATTGTTGGTAAATTAGGATACATTATTTCATATTACCCACCTTTACTTTTAATTTTATTTTAAAGTAATACAGTAATAATATTGTGAAGGTTTTAAAATCCTTGTTTGTTATAGAGCAAATAAGATATTCCATAATATCTATATTTTCGTAAAATAAAGGATAACATAGACTTACGCAATATTATTACATGAGTGGGTAGTTACCTTTAAACAATACTACTACTATACTACTACAATTAGAATAATTAATTAACCTTGCATCTAGATAATAAAATGTCAGCAGAAATTCTTATTAAAAACAGAAATGGCAAAAACAATAAATATTAACAAAATCCTTAAAATAATTAAAGTATACTATTAATATGAAACTGTCATTGAAAAATCATTCTTCCTATTACTAAAATTAATGTTAGTTATTCATTATTTCATTCAACCTTTGGCAGTATCAGCTGTCTGACATATTCTGGCTAGTGCCCAAACTTCCTGCACAATACACCTGCTTACATCATACAACCAACTAACAATCATTTTACTATGATCTATTATGTTTTATCCTGATAAGGACTTTTTTTTTAATTTAGACTAAAATGAAAACTGGCCATGCTTTTTGCCAAAAATATGGTTATAGTTTTCATTCAACTTTTCACTGAGAATTTTAATAGACATGTTAAATTAAAATATGACCAATAAAACACCTATACCAATAAAATCTATTAAAAAAAAAAAACAAATTAAGATGTAATATTACAAAATAAATACACAGTAAGCTAGCTTACAAGCCTCAAATAGCTAATTGGAAGGAAATTATCACTATAGACAACCTTTTTGTATTATAATACAAGATTACATCTCTTTTGGGGCTCAGTGGTTGACTAGTAGAGAATAACTTAAGGCATGTCTGCCATGTGTATGTTTTATTTTATGTGCAATAACAGATTAACACCTTTGCCGCAGTAATCACAATTAAACATACCTACTTTTATTAGGTTGAATCAACCTAGCATCCGCTGTGGAGGTGTTAACAATACAAACATATATGAAATATATTATGTAATTAAATAAAAATCAAAAGTTGTTTTCTATTTTACCCTCCACTCAATTCACATAACTTAAATGCCATACATATATATCTATTTATTTGTTTGCTACAGTACAACACATTTGGTTTTTCTTTTAAACCCTTTATATATATGTTAGAATGGTTCTTTGTTGTGTTGCCTGGTAAAGCTGGAATCTATAAATATGATTTGATGAACAAAGACTTGCAGTTTGGCAACTCATCCTTTTGTTTCATGATCTTTGTTACATTACAAATTAGGTTTTGGAAAGTTGAAAACTTTAAAATATGGATATATCTTGCAAGAGGTTATGTATGAAAACTCTCATTTATAATAGTTTATGTATGAGATTGTATATGATTATCATAGTTGGAATTTATATTTGAATACATACATTTACATTGGATATTTTGGTAGAATTTTAAAGATCCAATTCAATCTTTTGCAATAAGTTTGTCCAATTTCTATATCCAATATCTTGGGATGAAATGTTCAATTATTTGTTGTTGTTTTTCTTTAATCAATTTTCATTTAATGAATACGCAAATGTTTGTTAATGTTTTTAGGATGCATGAAAATATGTGTATTTATATAAAGTAAATGTATTTTCCCTACTTTAAATTATTGTATTTTTAGATGTTAAGAATCATTTAATGATGAAAGGAGACTGTTGAGTGACAATTTGATTTAGCAAATGTAATTAATACATGATAATATATCAGGTTTTTTTTTCTTAGAATATAGTACAATATAATTAAACAAAACTATTTTTCTTTCAGATACCTAAGGATATATGGCCTCAAGTTCGGCAAAGAAGATCACATCACTCTCATAAAATTGGCCTATGAGATGGTACTCATACCTGACTTGGAGCCCTGCAAGATACACAAGTTTGCCACCTTGTTCATCATGCTTACAAAGTAATTATACTTATATTTTGAATTCCTAACCTTTGCGTATCTCTATTCTTTATATATCAACACTAATGAAAAAGATTTTTTTATTTTTTATATTAAACTTAAACACTATACCTATTTGGTGGCCATAAATGTTATAAATTGTTCGAAACCCCGGTATGGAAGTTCAGGCCTGGTACTGCGAACATCGAAGATCAATTAATGCCTCACAAGAGTGACAGAGACAATCGTCCGAAATTCGGGAATATCGTTTTTTGCGGTAACGCCGCAATATACGCGACATCATGTAATTTTATCACAAGCATTTTTTTAACTTGCTACACATGTTCAGGTCAAATCTTGCAGCTGCAGATTAAAGCAGATGTCAATAACCATCATCATCATCATTCCAGCCGTAGTCTACTGCTGGACATAGGCCTCCCCCAAATATGACTTTGGTTGGCGACCGCAGTAGCTGAATATTTGGTTTCGACGGGTGCTGCGGCCCATACGTCGGGTTCATTTTTCGGGGTCAATAACCAATTGAGATGATATTTAGTACACTTACGTAATTTCGATGATAATGCATTATTATGTACCACTGTTCTGATTTGATGCTGGAGCTAGAAGGTACCCATAGCAAATCCAAAAATCGTTAGAATCCTCTCGATTGCCACCCATCACCTATCTCAGGTGAGATAGTAATGATTGAGCAAAAAAAGTACAGTGGGCAAAAGCTTGTACCAAAAACGTAATTATTGACAGAAACTTATTAGTTATATTATTTCATGAATAATCGTCTAATACAAGCCTTATTGAGCTTACTTTATCTAAGTGAAGAACTAGAAACATTTATGTGTGATAGTCTTAAATGTTTATTTATTTATTACAATTTGATTACTTTAATAACGCGTTTTATTTTAGGAAAAAACACTTGGTGTCGCCCGAGGAACTGACCCTCCCGTGGCGCCCCCTGTACGATGTTGGGAAGAAGATTTTTGCCAAGAACGCCACTAGCATTGGCCTCTACCATTACCTCACGTAAGTATCTTTATTAATAACCTCGTAACGCCCACCATACTAAAATATTCAATAGTTAAAACCAACCTTACTAAGCAATGAATTGGGTTGAATTTTCTTTTGCACGAAAACTAATGAAACAAAAGAAATTCTACCCTATTTCCTATTATAAAAGATTTAAACTACATTGAAAGGGAGTGTACATTGTATTGCACACTATTCGTTACGAGGATAAATATAATGGCGCCTTTTATCAGTTATGCCGATACCTCATAGGATATACGGCATTTTAACCGCGGCTTCTATTGTCTTACAGAAAAATCAAATATCTATGGAAGAAGATTTAAATATGCATGATATCGGTTGTCGCGATAATTATTCAATAGTTGTAATTCTCTACGAGACTATGTACCTTTAAACACGTAATCGTCTCATAATTAGCGCCCTCATAGCGCGAATCATATTCCTTTTTAGGAAACCTTGATTCAAAAAAGTTTACATTTTTGTATTCCCTTTGTCTGAGTTTAGTTACTTTTGGTTACGGTTTCTAAAAAATATTGTTATTCTTAGAAATAAAAGAAACATGGAAAACTCAATTGCCCCGGGCGAGACTCAAACTCGTTAGCAGACGTTTCTGTTAATACAAAAGTAACGATTGTTATCTCTTAGCTACGGATTTGTTGACATATATTTCCATTACAAACTATTCCGTTTAATAAAACATATTCCGTTTAAATCCGTTTTTACCACGTGACAGGCATTGCCTATTGTGGGATGTTGCGCACGATATTGTTTATAATGTTTTAAGGTTTTTTTTTATTAATATGCAACCATCAGAAGAATAATTAACAAGCAAATTTTATACGTAACGTAGTGTAGTGTTGGTAGCATTTTTTTCATCAATGTTAACAGTTATATCAAATTAGCCATGTCATGACATGAGACGTACATACGTGACTAATAGCCTAACTTAATTGGAATATCAATTTATTCGTGCTCAGCTCTATTGTTAATTATCTATTCAAGATTCGGTGACTTCCGTTTATAACGTTTTTTTTATTAGCCTGCTTTTGTCCCTTATGTTCTTGACTTTCTTAGAAAATTCTAAGAGAAATCTAGTTAGTAGCTTTTCTGGCTCTTTATACAACTACTGATTGAATTATCTGAGAGTCACACAAATCTGTCATTTATTATTTACTGGTATTTATTATGAATAATTTTCCTCAAATGTAGTTAATGTAGTTTTAGGATTTTAGATTGACTTCTAAAGATAGTTAGGATTCAATTCCGTCTTATCACACTACCAGTAATTACTTTTTATTTTTATGAACTTCTACATTACAAAGTACGATAATGGCACTAATGTTGGACACTTTAAATTGACAGGCACCAATGATGGACAGTTAGTTCTTAATTCAAAAACCAAAATTGTATTAATTGATTGTTTATGAACAAACGCACAACACTTGACTCCTTTGAAATAAGCACTAATGTTCATAATTCGTCCCTTGTCCATAGTCGTCGACGTCATCGGCGTAGTCATCCTAATCAAATTTATTAGCCTAAATATATAACGATAGGTTTGGTGAGTGACTCTGCCTATGAAGCCGATGGTCCTGGGTTCAAGTCCCAGTAAAGGCTTGGGCACATAGGCGCGTGTTGTGAGCGTGGCGCGACGCTGCCGTCCGAATGTGTCGTGCCTTATTTCGTTATATTAGCCGCACCGGTGTCGCGCCCCGCTGCGCCACGCTCACAAAACGCGCCTATGTGCCCAAGCCTTAAGGGCATTTATTAGGACGAAACCACGGAAGAATGTGTTGTATCGAAAAATTACCAGTCTAGTTTTCTCATAATGTAAGGGTGAGTGGACGCTCGAAGCGGGGCGATCAATGTTGCGTCGAGCTTCCTAGGGATTTGAGCAGCGTGTCCTGCGGACACTCCCATACTATTTAATTTGTTTGATATGCACGCCGCACAACCGCCATCAGATGTATAGGAGTGGTGGTGGTCGCAAATATCTGAACAACGCCTCTATTGTCATGGCTATAAAGTGTATGTTCGGATATTTGTGATGGCGACTATAGGCGTCCAGCTGCAACACGAGTGTCCACTCAAGCCTTACACTTAAGGTGGTTCCAGCGAGCGGTTACAAATCGTCACTACTTTGAAAAAGCCGATTCTAGCATTCAAAAGAAAAATGACGTAACTATGTATGGGATGACTACAGAGTTACCGCGTTTCAACTTGGAGTATCTGAGATTTTTTAAAGTAGCAGGTACCTTTGCGGTACACTCGACAGTATGAACGCACCTTAATGTCTTCATCTGTGTATAGGCCCAACCGTGGCTCTGGAGGCGGTACGCTCGACATGATACGCAAATTCATATCTGGCAACGGGCTCGACGACGCCTTAAACATGTTCGGAATGGCCCGCCCCTCGGACGAGTTGCCGACGTAATGAACACACTGATTCGCTTTTGTCATTTACACGGTGGCAGCGGGGGGGTTATCGCGACTATGGAAATTCGAAGTTTTTGTATCTGCATTACTGTCTCTGCAATAAGGTATATTAGAGTGGCTTCGAACTGTCCAATCTCTTTGTCCAATGTGCATTTGTTCAAAGAAATTCGACGACTTTATTAAAGTTATTAGGAACACCATTTTATCAAATATTATGAATGCCATTTAATTCAAAATATTGGATAAGTGGAATGGGTATCACTTAACCTTTTGAACGCTTTTCCTCTCGCATCAAAATGTGTCGTGTACGCCAACGTATTGACTAGTGAAGAACAAATATAAACCTTATCCGTCAGCAAGACAGTTGCTTTGACAGCGACCGCCATAGCCACAATAAAGGTCGGCTGCACGAGCCAGTTTAGTGGTTCTTGGCGTTCAAAAGGTTAAAGATATGTGTTTAATTTTTTTATAGATTATTATACGTACAAAAGCTTCAAATTCTGATTTACGCGGTACACCCCCAGGGCAAGGTATCAATCATTCGGTCGCCACTCATTGTTTACATTGTTTAACACTGAAGTTTTAATTATTGTCGAACAGCCTGGATTCCGTCCTAATCGGATAGGTAAATTTTACGGTCAGGTTTGAAAATATGGATACATTCAATGTGACTAAAATATGTATACAAGACTTTATTCCATGGTTAAAGAGTCGTGATTGCGTTGGTGGCCTAGCGGTAAGAGCGTGCGCCTTGCAATTCGGAAATCGCAAGTTCAAACCCTACCTGCCAATCTCCTCTCCTCAGAGGAGGAGACAAGAGCGGCGAGCCCCACATACCCCCCAATATGGCCTCCCCGCGGTCAGGGGAGACGATGCGTAAAGGCATTTCCCACTCCGACAACAAAAAAAAACAAAAAAAAAAGGTTCAAACCCTACCTGGTACCAATGAGTTTTTCGGAACTTATGGTACATACGAAATATCATTTGATATACCAGTCGCTTTTCGGTAAAGGAAAACGTCGTGAGGAAACCGGAACAATAAAGCCTAGCTGACCCTGGTTGGAAGGTCAGATGGCAGTCGCTTTCGTAAAACTAGTGCCTACGTCAAATCCTGGGATTGGTTGCCAAGGGGACGGCAGGCTCCCATGAGCCGTGGCTAAATGCCGGGACAACGCGAGGAAGATTATGAAAAGGGTCGTGGTTACATGTTTTTGGCACATTAAATGTATCAATATTTTCAGACGATACGGTACCATAGTATGCCTATTAATTATGATTACGCTTTGCTAATCTTGTTTACAGAGGCATCGGTGTGACCAATTTAAGAAATATTTAACGATTATAACATAATCCTAAAACTGAAATTTTAAAATGCTGCCATGAAACTACTGTGAGATTACCGATGCGTAGTTATGATTACAGACATGAGTGAGACGAATGAATCTTGTGTCAGAGATAGAGGAGGGATGTCGAGAAACGGATGAAAGATGATTTGAGGATTTGACATGTGATTGGAGAATAAAAGCCGTATAAATGTTTGATTTACCTTACACCGATTTGGTCGAATCCAGCGCAAGCAAAGCAATTTAACGACGATGTATGTAATGTTCTGTCACGATGATTATCAATACAGTTGTTAAATTTAAATGCACAAGAAATAAATATATTATTATTGTATTAAAAATAATAATATATTTATTCCTTGTGCAATGAAAACGGTAATTTTATGAACACGACTTCACTGACGGTTGATTGATTTATTTAGCCACTCGCGCGAACGGGGGCTCGGTACGTGCTGTTTGAAAATGAAGTCCTATGCTCGGAAACATGTTACGCGAGTGACTAAATAAACGTGAATGAAGTCGTGTTATTCATAAATTGTTATAATTACTCAAGAAAGTTGAAAAAAAAGGAATACCATATTATTTTATCAATCAGATTCAATTTGATTTCATGACGTTGCGGTGATATGGTACGAGTGGTGGCAGAATGCATGTGGGTGTTTATTATTGTTGCCGATTTAATATAACATACCGGTTTTATTACAGGTCTTTGGAAGGATCTTACATGTCCATGGTGAAATGCGCAAGACCGTAAGTATTGTTATAAACAATATAAGCAGGGAACTATAATAGTGCAAAAATATATATCCTACAACTTTATTTCGTCATAAATACTTATACAAGAATAATAAATAAATATATTAAGCAATCTGAAACTTGACGTAAAGGTTGATGAAAACTTTAGCTTCATAGCTTCGCAATTACACACTTTTATAAAGCAACCATAATGTCATTGTAATTGTACAGTCAGCAACAAAAGTGGCTAAGCGTTTGAAGTGTTCAAAATGACCTACACGCGCTCTTATTCTCTTGAATATAGAGATGTGTTGACCTCATTTTGAACACCTCAAACGCTTAGCCACTTCTGCTGCTGACTGTACACACATACATGTTGTCATGTGTCAAATACTTTTTTTCACTTAGAAATTCAGTTGTCAGTCTGCCATATTTGTTTACCTTGTTTTTCTTTTCTATTGAACTGGTTCAATTCAACATACTCAGAGAGCTTTCGTCGGTTAAAATAAAAAATAAAAAACTGTTATGCGAACTACGCTGCTAAACAATGATTTCCTTTTTTTATATTTCAGGTACTTTGAACTGAGCGCCACGAAAGAAATGCTAGAAGAATTCCTCCCCCAGATCCAGCCCTGGTCCACCGACACCCACATGATGGGTCAAATGACCGGATTCCTGCCGGTCGGCTTGTATCCCAAATACTCGGCGCAAGGGCACGAACTCTGGTTCGATAATCTCATGGCGCTGTGGGATACATGCTACAACTCTCCGTGTGGGATTTCGGTGAGTAAAAGAGACCTCATTGAGAGCAGCGGCAGCGGCGGAGGCGGACGAAAAGGCCAAGATAGGAAAATACAGTGGTCTCGGCGCTGAATACAATTTTATCCCATTCGGCGTCGAGACCCTCGGTCCGTGGGGCCCCGGCGCTCTGAGTCTCTTTAAGGACCTTCCAAAGAGACTCAGAGACGCCACAGGAGACCGAAGAGCTGGCAGCTACCTCGCTCAGCGTATCAGTCTAACGATTCAGCGAGGAAATGCTGCCAGCATCTTCGGTACTATGCCGCAGGGGCCTTTTTTAGATTTATATTAGTTTTAGTTAAATTTATTGTTAGTTTTAAGCAGTTTTAATGATTTATTCGTCTTTAATTGTTTGAAATAAATGCTTGTTAATATACAGTTATTGTAAAGAGACATCTCTCTGGAATAAATTGTCGTGTGCAGTATTTCCGGACCTATATGACATCCAAACCTTCAAGAAAAGAGCGTATAGGGATCTTAAAGGTCGGCAACGTACTTGTGACTCCTCTGGTGATGCGAGTGTCCATGGACGGCGGTAGTTGCTTACCATCAGGCAATCCGTCTGCTCGTTTGCCTCCTATATCATAAAAAAACATATATGGTTATTTGGTTACGTAACTTACACCTTGGATTGCGCATAAATGAGGTGTTTGGTGTTGGGGCGTAATAAATGATACTCGCAACGGTGTTAGAAAACATGAGGGCTTATATAGTAAAAATAATCCTTTGTTCTCGACATTAGTCTAGAGTACAAGGTTGAAGAAAATGTATTAATATTTTATGCTTAGGATATCGGATTACATGGTATCATATTTCTTTCGGTAAATTAACAATTTATTTATTTATCGATTCGCGATGGGTGGTCTCAGCTGTCTAAACATGAGTCACTCTACCCTACAACTATTTACCCGTGTATCGGAGAAAGACCAGTGTAATTTACGGAAACGCTCGGTAGAATTAAGGTGCGTATCGATTACGCGCGGCAAACATAGATAACGAGAAGTGTCGTACCTTAATTACATGGCACTAAACAACAATTTCTATGGAGCAGTATACGTGATCACAACAAATCATTAAGAAAAGATGCATGGGAACTGGAAGATCGCTCACAGATCGGCTGCCTCACTGTATTGAATTTGTGCGCCTCGCGAAGCAAAATACAGGTTTGCCGCGGTCGGACAATGCTCGCGCGGCAGTCGCTCAAAATCAAAACGCACCTTTAGTGAATGAGCAGACGCTACTTGGATAGTGAAATAATAAGTTGAGGTCGTGTCGTATTAACCTTTCGTATGTGCACTCGTGCCCCCTCTTAGAACGTCTATGTTCGGGAAATATCGAGCACGAAAAGAAGTCACCGAGTCTCATTGGTGCAGATCTGCTCGATAGCAATTAGCGTACTTGGAGCAGATATGCTGCTAAGCAAACGAACGGTTAAACAGCCAATGAAATGACGCAACATAGCAAGAACTGACAGATGCACCCGCATGAGACTGATTCTTAAGTGATAAATAATACATACTTCTATATTATTTTCATGTGCCAAAACGAAACGTGTGGCTCGAATCCAACAAGCAATTTGATACCGACCTACGAAAATATTTACAATACCTATAGTTACAGTATATACATCTAGTCTGTCCGTTGTGGCAAAACTATTTAGTTTAATTGTAATAGCATTCACTACCGAATTATCCAAAGTCCAGAACTAAGAGTAAAGGCAGCCTAGTGACAAATAAATATACAAAACTTTCACTTCTCTTGCTGTACCTAAAGTTCGCCTATATACTACATTTAGATGTGTTTATGTAGATGGTGTGAGGAGACGCTGAGATGGTGACCCGCGCCATGCCAAGTGCCTACCTAGCTCTCTAAAATACAGCCGTGGTGCCGTCGACCAATTCCTTTCAGTGTTATACTTTTTTTTTTCAGGACCTAATGACCCTATTCTCTGGGCTTGCCAAAAAGAACCCCGGCACGGTAGACTGGAGCCCTTACGTGCCCAAAATGTTCACCAGATTTCTTCACGCATTGAATCTACCTGTCAACTATAAGGACATGCAATATTCTAAGAACCATTCGCTCGGTGAGTTATCATTGTTAATGGTTTTAAAAGAACATGGGAATGCAACCGTTTTTTAATTAAGATGAGAAAGCCTGTTCTATTCAGTTAATAGGTTTTTTTGTAGCAAGTTAAAAAACGGCTAGATTGTATAAAACTATCACTTAACCATTTGAACGCTGAGAATAGCTAAAGTTGACAAGTACTACTGTACCCTTACCATGAGTTGTGACATTGACGTTTTCGATAACGAGTATCGAGTTTACTATCTGTGCATCTCGTTCGCACTAAAATAGTACAAGCGAAATGCACAGATAGTAAACTCGATACTCGTTATCGAAAACTTCAATGTCACAACTCATGGTAAGGGTACTGTGCACACCTCGCCAATTATACCTAAAACTGTCATGGTATGTTGACAGATCAGGTCTGGTACCGCGAACATCGATGTTTGTAAATTTCGAGCAAGGTCAATGTGGGTAAGACCGGCATACTTTATTTTAAGGGAAGTCCGTCATATGACACTAAATACCTATGAGATAATGTAGAAAATTGGTTGGTAGACGGTTTATCCTGATAGACGGTCTTATCCACATTGACCTCATCTCTCTTTTACTCAAATTTAAGCGCAATAATAGTGATAGAGACAGTTGTTCGAAATTTATAAAGGTTTATATTCGTTACTTATTAGTCGAGATGTTGGCGTAGATGCAAGAGGAAATGCGTTCAAAAGGTTAAATACTATTGGGCACAGAAACTAAGAAACTACCGCGTTCCGTGCGGTATATAATTTTCAATGTGTGGCAATTTTTTTGTAACTAAAACACTACGAATAACATTCATGTTTGTGCCCATACTCATTAAGAAACTAAAAGCATTTGACTAAATATAGCTATTAGTTTCACATAACAGTGATCTGTTATGTACGTGTACAATTCTCCGTAGATCCTTTGTCCATAACACCGGAGGAGGATGATCTGATTGAAATACTACTGCTATATATATCGCCTTATTCAGGTACTTCTAGCAGGACACCTTTGAACAGCCCTAGGAAAAAAAATAAACAAATAATTGACCTATTTGTTCAGGTCATAGAATGAAACTTTGAATCTTTCATTAAGATAATTTACACACCCCTATTTTAAGGCGGTACAGAAAGAATTGTGGCATTTGATTGTTTGTGAAACATATCAATGGTTTATTTTACGGTAAACGAAAGCTTATGCTATATGTAATGTATGTAAATATTCATGTATTTTTTGCTAAGTAAAGGTGCTTCAGAGACCTAGCTCATTACCTAAAATTATTTTTCCAGCACCACAATAACTCAAGCTCACTTTTTTATTACAATATAGATGCATTTAAATTATTTAATTAGAATTTGAAGCAAAATAAATTAAACTTTATTTCCTACACTTTAAACTCCATTTTAATCAAATTCAAGTGGCATTTTTTGTAAGCACACTAAGTAGAGTAGGTACAATCAGCAGCAAAAGTCCGTAAGCGAGCGAGGTGTTCAAAATGAGCTGGCCACGACTTTATTATTCAGAGAATAAGAGCGTGTCAGGAACGCTCTGAATACCTAGCCCGCTTAGTAACTTATGTTGCTGGCTGTACCTAGTTTACGAAAAAAAAATTAAAACCCATTGTGCCCAAATATCTACTCTCGGAACCTTATACAAGTTTACCCATATCTTTAGCTAATATCCCAAATATCATTGTCTTGGAACCCTAAAACTGTTTACAGTCCTTATTTGTGATTGTCTATGTTGTGTTCCTGATGATAAGGTTCCCAGAGCTCCAACAACTTTTAGGGTAGGCAACGTGCATGTGAATCCTCTATAATTGCAGGCGTCCAATAGGTTACGGTAACTGCTTACCATCAGGCGGGCCGTATGCTTGTTTGCCACCGTCGTTTTATTAAAAAAATATATGACTCGTCAACAACTTTTTCTTTAAATATTGTTTTTTTTTTTATTATTTGATTTTGTATATTGCGCCGCCATTTGTGAGTTGCTTTGCGTGCTTAAGCTAGGTTTTTATGAAAACAATACAAATGCTTGAAATGAAGTTTCCGTGGGCTGTTCAACTGTTGTAACATTACTAAATGTAACCTCATTGCTAGCATATGCAGCCTGGTGAAAATACTTTTAATTTAATGTATCCAGCTTATGCTTTCCCAGTCGATTTCTGAAGTAACTAACTGAACATTCTCAAGATCTATCCATCTTTACTAATAAAGTAATTGTCTAAAGGGATCCCCGCTCAGAGTCGTTTCTGGTGCAAAAGTTGTCCATAATTATACAACGTGGCAATGCGTCTAGCATTATGGGCACTTTTGCATCAGAAATGAATTTAGGTATGTATTATTTCTTATTACTTTTAAACTTTTCTTTTATTTTGTTCTTATAAATTTAAATTCTTGTGTTTGTGTAAAAATATTTTTTTTGTTATTTTCTTAAATGAAGTTTAACCTCGTGCGAACATAATTTTGTACAAATTTCGCTTTAATTTAATTATATGTTCTAAAGAGCAACTTAGCCTAAAGGTTTTTAGATTTATATATGTAGGGCAAATTGCCAATAACTGGCCATGTTTCAAAAACTGGGCACCTTAAACTGAATTCTGTTTACCTACAAATAGAACACATTTTCTAATGGGGTTTTAATTAGTGGACATCCTTCAATAACTGGCCACTGCACGCTAAAATGAATTCTAATATTATATAAATAGAGTTTATTTTAGTTAATGCGTCAGCTGTAACCCCCTCTGTGATGTTAGGCCTAGGCTTCTATCGGTTAGGAGCTGTGAACTAGAAGAAGAATGAAGAATGAGCTCCGAACTCGGTCGGAAACGGTCTAGTTCTTTTTTTTTTTTTATTGGTTTTCGGTCTTTTAGTTCTGTAGATTTTAGTAGAAGCGAAACGGAACGATTACACGATTGTGCGAGTGCGACGAGAAATGGTGACAGAACACTGACGCCAACGTCGTGAAATCACCGACTCCATTTGTACCCTAGCGGCCCGGCCACGACTATGCGCGACTTGCGGCGCGGCGAGCGTTTTATCTGTTCATTGCGTGTGATACCACCTAACCGCAGTGCATTCCGCGTCTTGAGTGCGCAACGAACAGATAAAACGCTCGCCGCGCCGTAACACAACTTAATTTTGTTAAATTTGTTTTTTTTTTTCTAACCGATACAATACCAACATGAAGGATAATCGTTGAATGATTATGGTAGTGTTAATTGTAGACGACCTTCTTATTACCGTTGAAAATTAAAATGACTATTCAACAGTTTTACTTAATATGATTGACTTGTCTGAAGATATGAATATAACTTAAAATACACGTAATGATATTAGCGCTTATTCGTGTTCTATCGTTACTTAGGTAAGGTTTATAAGGGAGTTTTCAAAATTTGGTGCACCCAATTAGCGAAAGTTGTTAAGAAAAGTTAAATCACTGTCAGTTTCGTGACGACAATTAAGCATGAAATCATTATGAAGATCGACTTTTTGCCTTTATTTAGGTTGTATTGAAGTTTATAAAATGAACATCACAACCAAGTTTTTATCGAAAAATGCTTAATTGCCGTCACAAAACTGACAGTGATTTAACTTTTCTTAACAACTTTCACTAATTGGGTGCAGTATTTTTTGAAAACGCCCATAATTAGAAATATTGTGTAAAGAAACTAGCAATATCGAACACGAGCTATTTGTATACGCTGAACCATTGATGTCTCACCTTCATCCATCTACATATCTGCCCTCACTATCTTCAGAAATCGACAAGCACTCCGCCTTTGTCCCTAAATGTTGTCGCTTTATAAGTTAAATTCTAATCTTATCCTCCTTTCAGACACCAAAGACATGGCGTCATGGATCGTATGGACGATCAATCCTGATGGGTTGACGTTAAAGCATTTGCGTTGCTTCGTGGGCGCGGTGGAGAGTTACTTGCACAGCGCGAATGCAGGTCGTTGGTCGTACCGGCTCAGAGATCTGCTTAGGAAGTTAGCTAGGGAGTTTTTGAACAGGTAATGTAGGATTGCAAGTGATTAACTATATAATTATGACAAATTGATATAAATAACAAGTACACTGTACATTGTTTTGCAAATATTGACTGATTTCTAGAGAGAAACAACTATATTTATGAAGTTCAATATAATTTTGAAAGAAATGCACTTGTACACATGTACTTAATGCTTCCATCTCGCTTTTGACAATTGTGGGAGTTATATGGCTATCCCTTTTTACAAGTGATTAACTATATACTAATTTTTCATCTTGGAAGAAACAATAAGTAAATAACGGATACACTTTACATTGCTTTGCAAAAATTGTCTTATTTCTAAACAGAAAGAAATGCAAACATACTTAAAGCTTCCATTTTGCTTTTGCCAATTGTGGGAGTTCTATGGCTATCCCTCTATCTTGAAATGTCGTTACATGTTTCGCATTTTATTCCCCAGGGTGCGTCGTGAGCGCGAAAAGCGCTACAGAAACAGCTGGGAGAATAAAACTCCAGAAGCTTACAAACTTCGCGACGATGACATCACAGAATTCGTCAACATCATCCTAGAACCGACCCTGCAGGCCGTCTACAGCCGCTCCGGATCTCTAGACATCTCCATCGCCTTACAAAACCTCGCTACTCTAAGACCCGCCATAGTGGTACCACCTCTTCTTGAAAGACTTAGGACATCCCTAACATCCCTGACGGAACCTCATAGGGTTACTGCAGCCATGTCGGCGGTGGCGGCGGTCGCGCGACCCATGCTCCAAGGTGCTCACCGGGACTATCCTGAAGGTCCCACACATGTGGTACCTCTCTTACTGGCTGTGCTACCAGGATTGGACCCTAATGACATAAAAAAGACGCTAGTGACTTTACACTTTATTTTAATCTTCAGTTGGATGGTGCCATATATTGACTGCAGCTCAGCTTATGAGCACTGGCCGGATCTGACTGAAGAAGAATTATTGACCTGCGAATCAACGGCCCAGTTCGAGGATTTCGTACTAGTATTCCTAGATAGACTGTTCACGATTATAGAATCGAGTGTTATGGAACACGTGCGTTTGGATACGAAGGAATCCGACTGCGTTCGTAGCAAAACTGATGCAGTCATGGAAACCGCTATTTCATCCGCCGCTACGGCTGTCCTGATGCAATGCTCGCCTAAGATCTTCAAAGAGGCCCTGAAGAAATTTAAAGCATTCGCGAAGGAATCTACATATGAAACAAACGTTTCTGGTAGCATGATCGGTGTGTTACTAAAGGTTTTCGCTCGGATCGACTCCGAATCTACATTAGCTGCCTTCGTACCCGACCTTTGCGAGGAGTTGAACGAATTGCTGTCTACAGAGGAAGCCATTCGCGATGAAAACCCTCAAAGGGATTTGTCTTACAATTTGGTATTGCTCATGAACGTGGTAGAATGCGATGGGGTGGTTCTACTGAAATACATTCCGCAGATAATTCCAGTATTGGATAAGGCGCTGAAGCTCCACGCTAAATATTCCCTGATTCGTGCTTGTGAAATTTTGAGTCATATTTTTAGTTCTCTGTGCTTCGTGGATTTGAAAGAATGGAGGAGTTCGCCTAATGACTACGGGACTGCGCCCCGGACTTGGTTGCCTATTAGGGAGTGGGGGCGAGGATGTCTGTTGAAGGAAGCGGACTTTAAGTGGCACGTGCCGAATGAGGAAGAGGCTGCGTGTGCGCAGATGCTGGTTGACAGGTATGCTTTTTTTTATGTTTTGGTTTTGGTATGTTTTTAGCGTGTTCCCAGTCCGGGTTTGAACGGCCTCGTAGCCTAGTTGGCCTTAGTAGCATTCCTACATAGAAGAAAATTTATTAGTGTAATTATCACTTGTTCCTGGGTTATCCACGTTTCCCTTGGCGTCACTCGTCCTATTATAGAAGGTGCTTCAAAAACTGTGGGGATCCGTTTGATGGTATTTTCAGTATAGTGTTCAGATTAAGAAAACCTAAAGAATTATTTTTAACGCGAAAATTGTTGGTCTTTGTATAGTGGGTTGGTCGAATTAGACATATAACAGAAGCCTTATTGCCTACTCTATTGCTAAGTCGATTTATTATTTGTATATATTTATAAATATAGGTAATGATGTAATGAAAGTATTCAAAGCAAATATTCATACCAGGTATCTGAAAGCGGAGTTGTCGCGGCTGCGTCAGTGGCTGTCCGGGGACAGAGACATGTGCCGGGAACGGAGGCTTCGCTGCTTCTACGTGATCAACGCCGTGCTGTCCTGCAGTACCTTTCTGCCGCCGCCTGACGAAGAACCTGTGAACCTGTAAGCTATAAAACGGTTCTAAAACTTCAATAACTTAGGCCACGTTATAAAATGAACTCTGTTTACATACATACATACATAAATACATTTCAGCCGTATGCATGTGTGTCACTATGGGGGAGGCCTATTTCCAGCAGTGGACGTCCTTCAGCTGATATGATGATGATGATGATTTTATGACAGGTCTAGCCTAGTGGGTAGTGACCCTGCCGATAGTCCTGGGTTCAAATCCCAGTCAGAGCATTTATTTGTGTGATGAGCATAGATATTTGTTCCTGAATCATGGGTGTTTTCTATTTACTTAAGTATTTATATGTATCTATTTTCTAAATCATCGTCTAATACAACACAAGCCCTACTGAGCTTACCGTAGGACTAGGTCGATATGTGTAGGATTGTCCCGAAATATTATATTTATTTATACTTTGTCAGCTCTTATACACAAATTTTAAAAAACTTCATTATTCCAGCATGGAATCTCTAGTGCCAGCCACCAGCATTCCATTCACGAATGGCGTCAAGCACACAGTCACGCTGGACGGCGAGAACCTTCGCGTGGCTCTGACCCGTGTGTTGCTGGAGGTCCAAGCATGCATGCTGGCTGATAAAACTGACGACACGCGCGGCTTGGAAATGCTCATACAGGTACGCCACTGACTCAATGTCTCAAAAAGAGTGCTCTCCACGTAACAACACCACTCTTTCCTATTCTGTGCAAGTTAACGACAGTTAAGAACGCCGAGAACGGACAGATCTTTGTCGCTTCAGTGTATTAAGCATTGTTTGTTTGGTTGTAGACGCCTATTTTCTTGATCAATAGCATTATATAGCTTTATATCCTATCTGTGAAAACCTGTAATTGGCTTCGACGATACATATGTTACATTATTTGTCTTTGTTAATTTAGCTGTTGGTTTTCCGAATAAAATATAATAAAAAAATTAAGGCAAACAAAATCAAAATAAATATCATTCAATTTAACGATTTCTAAATAGTGTCGTAATGACCTTGTTCATTGTCCCTTTCCATTAATGTTGTCCACATATATTATTTATTTTGTTTTTAGTCAAAAACACACGACACCACACTGCTGACGAGACTCGTTGATCATCAAAACTATTATAATTAAACTAGCTTTTCCTCGCGACTTCGTCGGCCAGCCTTTTGCCCTTCTTTAAAGTATGGTTCGGGATAAAAATCATCCGATGTCCTTTCTCGCAACTCAAACTCCCTCCAATATATATATTTTTTTTTTGCGGTAAAAGTGTGAAGAAGTAACAGACAGACAGAGAGAGTTACTTTCGCATTATTAGTATGGACTATTTGCTAGTTCTACTTGACATAGAAGTTAGAAAGGTCATAGTCGGGTTTCCATTTCCATACTCCCCACACATATATTATATTTCATAATTGACCCTTAAAGCAGTTTGACCTGGGGTTTTTTTGTCAGTACAGTCGTCATTAATACCGGATTACAAATATACTAAATATGTACTTAATCACCTTGACAATAGAGGCGGTAGCCAGATATTTGTTCTCATGCAATGCTTGCCTAAGATCTAAAGAGGCCCTAAAAAAATTAAAATATTCACCAGCGAGTCTACATATTATATAATAATATTTATATGGAGTATCAACCCGAATGTGACAGTTTTTGACTTACGATTTTTCGATTTTTTTTAACGTATTTTTTATCGTCGTATTAAAGCGATTTGTTTCAAATTTTTAAATTATGTTCTTTAGATACGCACCGAAACCCAAAAATAACTAATACTACTCGCTACATAAGTCTAAACTGTCACCAGTAGAATGTTGTTAATCAGCACAAAATATGCTTCACCTTAAGAGGTACTCACGAAAACACCCGGGTGAAATCGATTTAAGGGCCGACTTACTACGGAAACCCGACTATCGCCTTTCATACCGAGCCAGGTTCAGGCTCGGTTAAAACAGAACAATGATAATAGCTGTGGTATGGTGTGGGGCAGGTGTGGGAGCGCGCGGTGGTGATGAAGGGGCTGCGCTCGAGCGCGGGGCTGGAGGCGCGCCTGCGCTCGTACGCGGCGCTGGAGCGCGCGCTGGACGGCCGCGGCGGCGTGGCCGGCGACGTGCGCGGCGCCGCCAAGCTGCGGTGAGTGTGGAGGGGGGCAGGTGGGGAGCGCGGTGGTGATGAAGGGGCTGCGCTCGAGCGCGGGGCTGGAGGCGCGCCTGCGCTCGTACGCGGCGCTGGAGCGCGCGCTGGACGGCCGCGGCGGCGTGGCCGGCGACGTGCGCGGCGCCGCCAAGCTGCGGTGAGTGTGTGGAGGGCAGGTGGGGAGCGCGGTGGTGATGAAGGGGCTGCGCTCGAGCGCGGGGCTGGAGGCGCGCCTGCGCTCGTACGCGGCGCTGGAGCGCGCGCTGGACGGCCGCGGCGGCGTGGCCGGCGACGTGCGCGGCGCCGCCAAGCTGCGGTGAGTGTGGAGGGCAGGTGGGAGCGCGCGGTGGTGATGAAGGGGCTGCGCTCGAGCGCGGGGCTGGAGGCGCGCCTGCGCTCGTACGCGGCGCTGGAGCGCGCGCTGGACGGCCGCGGCGGCGTGGCCGGCGACGTGCGCGGCGCCGCCAAGCTGCGGTGAGTGTGGAGGGGGCAGGTGGGGGAGCGCGGTGGTGATGAAGGGGCTGCGCTCGAGCGCGGGGCTGGAGGCGCGCCTGCGCTCGTACGCGGCGCTGGAGCGCGCGCTGGACGGCCGCGGCGGCGTGGCCGGCGACGCGCGCGGCGCCGCCAAGCTGCGGTGAGTGTGGAGGGCAGGTGGGGAGCGCGGTGGTGATGAAGGGGCTGCGCTCGAGCGCGGGGCTGGAGGCGCGCCTGCGCTCGTACGCGGCGCTGGAGCGCGCGCTGGACGGCCGCGGCGGCGTGGCCGGCGACGTGCGCGGCGCCGCCAAGCTGCGGTGAGTGTGGAGGGCAGGTGGGGAGCGCGGTGGTGATGAAGGGGCTGCGCTCGAGCGCGGGGCTGGAGGCGCGCCTGCGCTCGTACGCGGCGCTGGAGCGCGCGCTGGACGGCCGCGGCGGCGTGGCCGGCGACGCGCGCGGCGCCGCCAAGCTGCGGTGAGTGTGGAGGGCAGGTGGGAGCGCGCGGTGGTGATGAAGGGGCTGCGCTCGAGCGCGGGGCTGGAGGCGCGCCTGCGCTCGTACGCGGCGCTGGAGCGCGCGCTGGACGGCCGCGGCGGCGTGGCCGGCGACGCGCGCGGCGCCGCGAAGCTGCGGTGAGTGTGGAGGGCAGGTGGGGAGCGCGGTGGTGATGAAGGGCGAACCTTCGAACCTTGTCACAGTGACGTCAACAAGAAATCTTTTGCGTCTTTCATAAACATTTTCACTGTGACAAGGAACCAAGTGGCCTATAAATCGACTGTATTCGTTGAAACAGGACGCTAGTGGCCGACGGCGCGCGGCTGCAGGACGACGCCCGCCTGGACCTCGTGTGCGACGCCGGCATCACGCCGTCCGCGCTGCAGGCTCTGCTCGCGCTGTACGAGCTGTCCATCAATACTTACAGTTCGGTAAGTAGCATAATAAACAGAAAACATAGCCAAAACACAGATGTCCACAAAAACAAGAGATTCCAAAAGAAGTAAAAACAGAATATAGTCAAAAACTAACTTTTTCACTTCTCATGCTCTAAAAGTGCAATATTGTGCTTGCCAAGGCGGACTAAAGTAGTACATTTAGCTAGGGAAAATATGTAAGCATTAGGTGCGTTTTAGTTCCTACTTCACAAGCATTAAAAAAAAGTTAAAATCGTTGGCAAACTCTTTGAAGCTCCAATTATACGTTGTCTATGGCATTTTTTCACGTCGTAGATATATCCTATCTGTATCAAAGCAGTGAAACAAATACAAACACTGCCAAATTAAACATTTTTGACTCAGAATTCATTGTGTGTTACTATAGCCCACTTTAGCCCCTTGTCAAACAATCTACTATTTATGCAAATTAGACATGGTTTGCATAACATGTGTGAGAAATTGTTTAGAATGAGTAATTGTGCGTGTGTGTGTGTTCGTGTGTGCGTATAAGTAATGCTTATTAAATGTTTTGTTTTTTTAAACATGTTTGTTCAAGTATATGGGAAGTGAGATGTGAAGTATTTTGTTTCAGGTACGAATGCTAGCTCAACTGCGTCTGTCATGGATGCTGTCTCACTACCCGTACTCGTACCGCGCTCTCGTGCCGAAACTGGCGGAGCTACTACAACAAGGCGGCGAGGGCGACGAGTGGCACGCGAGACACAAAGGTACCTTCATTTCAGCCGTAAGAAGTCCACCGCTGGACGTAGACCTCCCCCAAATATGGTGATTCAGTTTCAACCATAGACATACCATTTAACTAGACGGAGCGTGCTAATTATAATACCACGATCGAAACGGATGGTCTTCTTTCCATAGGTATGGCAGAGACGGCGCTATTTTCGTCCGTCCTTGTCATAGTCTCACATAATTTTGTTCCCCTCCAAACTGGACCCTTCAGAACTGTCAAAGTTGGAGGGGACCAAACAAATACAATTGCAGTTTTCTTGGGTTTTCAACCAGAGTTGCGGTAATTAATACAGAATGAGCTAATATTTTTGTTATAAAGAATGTCCTGTAAAGCAAAACTATAGTGAATTGTTACGTTTTGGGCTACAAAAGCCAGAATATCTTTGTCCCTTACTGGCGCTCGCGGATGCATTCTCCAGTCATTATTCCTCCTAGGTTTCAACTGAGGTTTTTTTTGTCCATCCGTCGGTTTATTTCCCTTCGTCAACTCTTACGACACCCGCGGAAGGAGATAGAGCAGTGCTATTCTCGGCCTGCAGTGTACGTACACAAGCTAAACCGTGTTTCAATTAACTGTAAGTTAATTGATCATGGCTATCAACCGAAACTGGCCGAACCTTGGTGCAGACGGCGATGGCAACAAGTCGCACGTGAGACACAAAGACATACCTTATGTCTTGTGTAATAGGGCTCATAGTTGAATCGTCATCATCAGCCCGTTGCAGTCCGCTCTCGTACCGAGGCTGCTCAAGGCGGGAGAGCGATGAATGGCAAGGGAGACACAAATGTCACAAATGTATACCTTATTGATTGTCTAATAGGGCTAATAGTTAATTAACGGAGCCCTGCTGCAGACGGCGAGGGCGCACGAGACACGAAATACCTTATCTTTAAGCAATAAGCTTTACTTTCGGTTCAAATTATATTAGTACCTACTCGTATCCTATCCGGTATAGTGGGAACCGATCCTTAATTGTATTTATGTGACAGTTTGAGCTCAACAAAACATTTGTTGTCAACAGGAGCGCTGTTCATAATGCTCGGACCGCGCACGGGACCGCTGACAGCTAAACAGGACTGGGAGGTGGTCAAGACACTCTGGCCGGCCATACTCAAGGCGCCGCTCAGTGAGAAACCGAGTATACTGAGGTAAGATCGTCTAGCTATTTTTTTATAACAAAGGTGGCATACGAGCAGACGGATTGCCTGATAAGCAATTACCGTCGCCCATGGGCACCCGTAACACCACGGGAGTCAAGCGCGTTGCCGGCCTTTAAAAAGGTTGGAGCTCTGGGAACCTTACTCACCATCACGAACACAACACTACATACCTGAATGGTATCAGTGCTATCAGGGCTGTGGTCTTCTGTAAGGAGGAGGTACTTCCCCAGTTGGGCTTCTCCAGACTCAAGCGTCATGGTACTTCACTGTGCCCTACCTCTTTGTTAGACATAGTTTAAGGACATAGCCGGGGCCAAAACTTTTTCTGTTTTTTGGATCCAGACGCTCTGCCTGAACAGCGACCAAACCACCGGAAAACGAGCAGCAGCATCCCTTAGTGAAGTGAAATCGCCAACCCGCCTGCCAAGTATGGCGATTATGGCATTGAACTCCCAATCCTGTGCCCCATCTTCAGCAGTGTACATCCGTAGATGATAGTGATTTAGGCTTTATAAAGAAAAACAACAAACTGTTTCCAAGCAACTTTATTTTATAAATGATAATCAGAGCCGTGACGTTTATTTAGTCACTCGCTCGATATGTTTCGGACAAACTTGTTCTAGCGGATTTATCTTAATTAATCAAAATTATTTCTTGAAAACCGGGAAGTGATTGCAGCGACTACACTTGTTGTGCTTGTTTATCGTACTACACTGGTTAACCAAAACCCTTCTTTTGACAGGCTAGAGCAAGCGTTCAGCGAGACACTTCACCGCCACTTCCCCACAGTGAACACCCGTCTGGTCATGTCCCAGCCCGCCATCGACGCCGCCAAGCGGTTCTTCACCGAAGCCGAACTGTCTGACGGCAAGCTGGCCGACTTGCTCGCCAGTGCCGAGGCTAGGGAGCTCGCGCACTCGGACAACACCGAGAAATTGTACACGCAGTTGATCGACGAGTTGGTCGACGTTGCTGAGACGCCCAATGTGTAAGTACCTTCAGTGGTTGTCAAAACCTATATTTTTTTTTATAAAAGACTGACCATCGTTTGACCTCAGTCGCACCTGATGGTAAGTGACGAGGTCGAGGGCGTAGCACGCTGGTTCAGTAACAGTAACAGCCTATTCACTCTTGCCTTGAAAAGACCCTAATTATATCTTATCGGGAATACAGCCGCAGGGAGCGAATTCCATTCCTTAGCAGGCCGAATCTTATAGAAGCGAATCGCTTCGTGCGAATGAATGGAATATTCACAACTACTCTCAACAATTAAATGGTACTCGCAGACTACTAAGATACAGGCTCAGCCTATCTTGGGGTCTTATAGATATGTGTCACAAATCTAATAATAAGTATTCTGCTAAATAAACAATTTTTTTTAATGCATAAAAACTTTTTCTCGTGTGTTACGTTAAGGTCGTTATATATGGGAGTTTTCAAAAAGTAGTGCACCCTATTAGTGAAAGTTGTTAAGAAAAGTTAAATCACTGTCAGTTTCGTGACGACAATTCAGTGAAGTCAATTTGTGTAAGATAATTTATTTATTAAAAAAAATCCTTCTCTATATTTATAAAAAAAGAACATTTCCGCTGATATTACGAGTTATGCAATATGCGCCAGATTAACCACATTTCGAAAACCATGAACCCCTTTTCCGTTTTTTGACAACCGGTCTGGCCTAGTGGGTAGTGACCCTGCCTTTGAAGCCGATGGTCCTGGGTTCGATTCCCAGTCGCCGGCTTTTATTTGTGTGATGAACACAGATATTTGTTCCCGAGTCATGGGTGTTTTCTATGTGTTTAAATATTTATATGTATCTATCTATTATATATATCGTCGTCTAGTTCCTACAACACAAGCCTTACTGAGCTTACCGTAGGACTAGGTCGGTTTGTGTAAGATTGTCCCGAAATATTTATTTATTTTATTTTCCAGCCAATGGCGCCGTCTGGAACTGGCCATGCAGATGCTGACGTACTGTCCGTCCGTGCAAACCCCGTACACCCCGCGCGCGGTCCGGCTCGCCCTGCACTCGCTGCTGCACGACGACATAGCAGTGCGAAGGACGGCGCAGAGGCTCACCCACTTCGTTCTGCAGCAGAGGAAGAAGGAGCTCAAGAAGATCAAGGTCGACCCGTACGAGATAGCTGGGGTTGAGAGACCTGCCAAAATTGAACCAGGTATTTTTTTTTGTGGCCAACGGGCAGACTGATTGTCTGATGGTAAGCAATTACCGTCGCCCATGGGCGCCCGCAACACCAGGAGAGTCACAAGCGCGTTGTCCGCCTTTAAGGCGGGTTGGAGCTCTTATTAGTGTAAGGTATGCATGGAGAGGGCAATGCTGGGAGTGTCTGCGCGATCGCTTGAGAAATGATGTCATTCGCAGCTGAAGCAAAGTAAGCGATGTAGCCTCCGGATCGCTAAACTTAAGTGACTGTGGGCAGGGCACCTAGTACGTGGAACCGATAGCCGTTGGGGCGTCATCGTCGCGTCGTGGGCAGATCCCCACAAGGCGCATCGACGACCTGGTAAAGAACGCTTCCTGCGTCCCGTTCTTTACTTTAGGTTGCGGCGACCGATTAACCGATTATTTCAAAAGGGGTTCGCTGCAGTTTCGATTTCCTCATTTGTACTGGGCTTCACTGTCCACGTTTTTATACCGGGTGTGGCCTGTAATAGGAGCAAAAATTTTAGGGATCGCTTCTACACCACGAACGTAACAACATTTGTTCTACAACTTTAAATAATTGGGTAATTTATTACTTGTGATTTTTCCGAACAAACTAAATAGTATTTTCAATGAACAGCATCCAATAGTCTAGTTGACGTTTACTGTCAGCCTACAAACTTCATAGTTTTCGCAATACATTGCTTGCTTGGAAAATCTTTTTTTATTGATATTTATTAAACTATTAGTTATTTTCAAAAGTCGTAGAACAAATGTTACTACGTTTATGGTGTAGAAATGATGCCTAAAGTTAAAGCACCTATTACAGGCCACACCCGGTATGTTAAAGCAACACGGGTAAAACGGTTAATCTTACTACTTACTTCTTCGTGGACTTATTATTTTTACGGCAGTCGTTATAATAGCTTCCATTGTCCTAACAGATATGATGAAAGTGTATTTTTAAATGAGATAAAATATGATGTTGCCCGATACATGAATGTGTATTTTTAGGTTACAGAAAAGACTTGGAATGGGCCATGTGGTCTGAAGATAAGAAAGTGCCAGCGACGGACGAGGAGTGGGACCGGCCGTGGCTCAGGAACCCTAACTACGGGTTCTATTGTTGGCCTAAGGAGCTTGAGGTACCAATCCGAAATTATATTGCGAAAATTTTAGTTCGCATTTTGTCAAGGGGTATTATAAGGCGTCATAGCTCTTATAGCCGGGTCATATGGATTGTTTTAAACAAAAATCGTCTTTTTTTTGGTCAATAATTACCGACTTATATGATTACAAGTTATGTTTTTGTACAATGTTAGGTACGTAAGAAAGTGGTTTATGTTTATATTTTATACATTCATACAATCAAATATTTAGTTTTAAAACCCTTAACTTTCATGTTCTAACCTAATTGCCCTGTATGGCCCAGTCACTAGAATATATTACTATATTAATTATGGTGTTCTGCCAACCAACATATCACTTGCCGACTAATATTTCGCCCATGATTCACTTCGACAACTAACCATTACCTTTTTTTTTATAACGTGTCATTTGGTCGAATCATTTTATAGCAGAATATCATAATGACTTAGCAAATAAAACCTAAAAATTTGATAAGTTGGGACATAGAACTCCGCAAAATGAAGTTATGCGAAAAATTCGGTTGAGAACTTCAACTTTAACAATAGACGCCCCGATAGATTTAATCGAAAACTCAAACTTTTTATAAAAAACTAGCGACTTGCCCGGCTTCGCACGGGTGCAATGCTGATATTAGTATTTCTCCAATATTTAATGGATGTTATGATACGTATAAACCTTCCTCTTCAACCACTCTATCTATTAAAAAAATGATTTAAGCATACATAGGGTTATAGGCACAGAGAAAGCGACTTTGTTTTATACTAGGAGGAATAATGACTGGAGAACGCATCCGCGTGCGCCAGTAAGGGACAAAGATATTCTGGCTTTTGTAGCCCAAAATGTAAGAATTCACTAAAGTTTAGCTTTACAGGACATTCTTTAAAACAAAAATATTAGCATATTCAGTATTAATTACCGCAACTTTGGTTAAAAACCCAAGAAAGCTCCAATTGTATTTGTTTGTTCCCCTCCAACTTTGACAGTTCTGAAGGGTCCAGTTTGGAGGGGAACAAAAATATGTGAGACTATGACAAGGACGGACGAAATAAGCGCTGTCTTTGCCATACCTTTGGAAAGTTACATAAGACCATCCCTTTCGATCGTGGTATTATTATTAGCACGCTCCGTCTAGTTAAATGGTTTTATACTATGTAGTGAGAACCAACCATCGTCGTAATGCCCGAGTGCGACTTGTTTGCGTGGCGATGGTCGGCAGTGTATAGTGAATGCTTGAGATTCTGTGAGGTGATGGATGATAGATGCTCATCTGTCTATAAATAATTTATATGTTACAAAATTGATATATTTTTGTTGACTAACTTTGTGTTGACTAACACATAGTCTAAGTTTCGTGACGCATTGGAAATACTGTAATGTCATGTAAACGTTTTTTATCAATAAATGTTAAATGTTAAATGTAATGGTTAACAGATTTGCGCCGTTCCTAAAAGCTAGATGTGTACAGGTGGCTGCTCCAGCATCACAACAAGTGTTCTCCAGCGACATCCCTCCAGAACAGATGGAGGAGGGCGAGCGGCACATCCACGAGTTCTTCTCCGACGACGAGAACGTGGACAAGCTGGTGTCGTTCCTGACCGTCGAGGAGAAGAAGGGGAAGGACAAGTTCAGTGGCATTCGGTTCTCCATGTTCAAGGTTAGTTTATGAGAGGTGGGCTCAGCGAAGTACCATCACGCTTGAGTCTGGAGAAGCCCAACTGGGGAAGTGCCTCCTCCTTACAGAAGGCCACAGCTATAATAACACTGCTACCTTTCAGATATGTAGTGTTGTGAGTAAGGTTCCCAGAGCTCCAACCCCCTTAAAGGTCGGCAACGCGCTTGTGTTGCGGGTGTCCATGGGCGACGGTAATTGCTTACCATCAGGCAATCCGTCTGCTCGTTTGCCACCTTTGTCATAAAAAAATTGTTGCTTATGATATGATTCACAGCCTCAAAGTAAGTACAACTGAGTTGTACCACGCGTATGCCCGAGAAGGAATAGCCGCGACTAATTTGAAAAGAGTAAAACCTACTTCAAAAAAAACAAGCACTTAAAAGCGAAAAATAAACTGTATATGTGTAACAATACGGACCCGGGTATGTCCTTAAACTACGTCCGACAATGAGAGGTAGGGCACAGCGAAGTACCATCACGCTCGAGTCTGGAGAAGCCCAACTGGTGAAGTACCTCCTTCTTACGGAAGACCACAGCCATAATAGCACTGCTACCTTTCAGGTATGTAGTGTTATGTTCCTGATGGTGAGTAAGGTTCCCAGAGCTCCAACCCCCCTTAAAGGTCGGCAACGCGCTTGTGACTCCCCTGGTGTTGCGGGTGCCCATGGGCGACGGTAATTGCTTACCATCAGGCAATCCGTCTGCTCGTTTGCCACCTTATGTCATAAAAAAAAAAAAGCGTAAACTTAGTACTCTCTCTTACTAATATTGAGACGCGCGAGTGGTTCAAAGAATGGCATTTTGAGCGTTGTGAGGACTTCAAGACACAAAAGTTGCCCTGCTGCTTGTGATACACACAATTTTTCACCTTACTGCAGCGGAAGGATTTAACTATATAACATTAAGCAAATTAAATAAAAATTATTGGTATCCACCATTTGTCATTGAAAACATTAAATAAAAGAACTCCCAACAAGTATAAACCCGGACCCGGGTATGTCCTTAAACTACGTCCAACAATGAGAGGTAAGGCACAGCGTTGACCATCACGCTTGAATCTGGGGCAGCCCAACTGGGGAAGTACCTCCTTACAGAAGACCACAGCTATAATAGCACTGCTACCTTTCAGGTATGTAGTGTTGTGTTCCTGATGGTGAGTAAGGTTCCCAGAGCTCCAACCCCCCTTAAAGGCCGGCAACGCGCTTGTGACTCCCCTGGTGTTGCGGGTGCCCATGGGCGACGGTAATTGCTTAACACCAGGCAATCCGTCTGCTCGTTTGCCGCCTATGTCATAAAAAAAAAAAAAACAATTTGTATGAAATTACTATAAATATAAAAAAAATGTTAGTGTTAGTGTATAAATACAGTTCTTTAATACCTTTGTTTACAGGCCCTCTTCGCTCAATTCGGGCCAGCGATCACGCAGAAGTTCCTAGCCCACGCCCTCCGCTGCGCGTCGGACTCGCAAGAGGCGCCTCAACGTTTCGCGTCCGAAATAGCGGCCGCCGCGCTCCGGGCGCCGCGCTACTGGCGCCGGCAGCACACGCTCCATATTTACGACAGCGTGCTCGATGTTTACAGTGCCGGTATGTTTTTTTTTTTAAAGGAGTAGGTTAGCATGTGGCCCCAATCGCACCTGGTGGTAAGCGACGATGAGGCCGATGATGGAGCATGTTTACCTGGCAAGTATTCATTATTTAAAGAAACGGCTTATTTTCCATTATCATAACCGGGGCATAACTGGTTTTTTTGTTCTTTTTAAGGCAGGATTATTCTGGTCTAATTGGATTTTGTCTGGAAGGCTAATTTGGAGGTTAATTTTATTTAATAAAAAAGGACACTGAACAAGTGTAAAAGTAGCAATAACCAATAAATGGATTTTGATTAAAATAACAGCGAAAGCTGACAGTTTATTTCTGCTTAAGGCACTGGTTCCACCGCGAGCTAGTAAGCTATGAGCTATCAGCTATTTCAAGGGACAAAAGATAATCGCTCCCGTGTAAAAATAAAAGGAAGATATATATTTATAGCTCATCGCCCGGCGATGAACTACGATTGCCCGGCTATGACATATTTATGTCTCTGGATGGATGGATTTTAATAAAAAAAAAGGCGAATTCTCGCAGTTAAGTCCGATCTTACTCAATCGAAACAATTGAGATGTAATTATTTGAAATTAGACGGATATATTATGACAAAACAAAATTTATTATTCATATATTTGCATTTTCTGTGAGCGAATGTGCCTTATGCCCCACGGATATATACTAAATGTTATTGCCCAATCTTATTTCTATCTACTTCTATTCTATATTGAATTTTTTCGCATAATCACATCCGACCTTAGGAAATCCTAAACTATTCCTCCTATTCCAGGTCTAACATCAGTCATCCCGGAGACCATGGAAGACTGGGGCACCAGCTTGGCCTCGGGGGTGGTGAAGCTGGACCCGGTGCGAGGCGGCGGGTTCCTGCGCCGCCTGCTGGGGCTGTGCGCGCCGCCGGCCAGCAGCGCGCTCGACCCCGACCAGCACACATCGTTTGTGGTGTGCGCTAGGCTTTATGCGCTGCAGGTGGGTGTTTACAAAAAAAAATACTGAAGAAAGAAATTGCATTACATGTAACTTTCGAAAAATGAAACTGACGTTTGTCTGACAAATACAATCATACACGTATAATACCTGTTTTAGGCACTAGTCCCACCGCGAGCTAGTAAGCTATGAGCTATCAGCTTTTTCAATGGACAATAAGATAATCGCTCCCGTGTAAATAAAAGAGACATATATGTCATAGCCGGGCGATCTTAGTTCATCGCCGGGAATTGAGCTATAAATATATATCTCTCGCGGTGGGACCAGTGCCTTATACTGTGTATTTTATGCACTTGTCAATCTTGTCATGCCTTTGACCCAAATTTAACTTCACGTGCACATCACACAACAGATTAACGATTCCAATTCATAAGATTCATTCTTTGACATGTGTTTTATGGATTGAAAAATAAATTATATTAAATATTCATAAGTATTTCGTCATAATTGATAATTTCAACCTCTTTAGTTAACTGATATCGGGATATACTCTGAGCGGAATGAAAAGTCACCTATTTGTATGAAAGCCAAAATATTCAGAGTCACTATTCATAATATAATATTGCGAAAAATAAAATGTATTTTACATGTAAAAAACTTGAAGATTCAATCGAAGATCCGCAAGGAAAGGTTTAGTATTTCATTGAAAAATACAGGGGCCTTTGAAAGATACATGTACCTATCTTTCATGTAATTTTCATCGCTACTAGTTTACCAACTGCAAATTTTGAAATCGTAAAAATCTAACTTCTTGCGTCGCTATTAACTGAAGTAACAACTGGTATAGCTTATATATACTTTAAAACTTTCGTGTCGTTGTTATATTTTATGATTTTTATGTATAATAATGCCGGCTTTACACACTATTATTTAGTCACGCGCGTGATCGGATCCGGTATGTTTCGGAGAGCATAGGTCTCCATTCAAGCACTAAGCGTGTCGAATGTCCGTTGTCGAACGGGGAAAAATTAGTTTTGTACCTGACTGTGCGGCGTCTGGTGCAATTATCAATAAAGTCGTGTCAAGCATTTTGAACACCTCGATCGTTTAGCAACTTTTGCTGGTAACTGTACAAAAATTGGCATCTAAAAGGATTTTAAAAATATAGTTTATGTTCTACAGGGTGCTCTGGGCTCTCTTCGATGGCAGACAGCTCTTCTGGGTTTCGAGTTGTTGGCTAGGCTCGAGGCGGCCAATTTCATGCAGCACCCGTACCAGAATGTTCGAGAGACTGTAGGCAGGTCAGTATTAACTCATTGTCTATGAAAATATTATTGATTTGTTTTTTTTTTTTTTTTCGTAAATATATCAAAAGGACGACCATCCTTTTTATGATAATAAATAAAAGGTTAGGTTTTATAATGTTTTTAGATGTACTTTTACAAGTGTTTAACTTTCAATGTATGTATTTTTATCCGGGTGGAATCTTGGAACTCAATTTTGAAGCAGACATTTTTAACCGATTGAGCTGAAATTTATCACACCTATGTAAGCACGGTGACAATGCGATATTATGGCACCACTATCTGATTTGATGCTGGAGGCAGAAGATAGCAAAAGCAACTCCTAAAATACACAAGATAAACCCTAAGGTCTTGGAAATCCTTTCGATGAGTAGATGAAGATTGTGCAAAAATGATATTTTTACAGAAACTTATATTTTTATTTAACTTTTATAAAAATGTTATATAAGGCCTACCCTAAGACTAATGAATAAAGGGAATAATAATCTCACAATAAGATCTGTAAATGACCCCAAAGCATTAGAGCTTTATTTATCTACTGTCAATTTGCGCTACTGTAGCCTGCTGATGACGATCTTCGACACGGAGCTGGTGTTCTCCGGCGGCGCGCCGCGGTTTGCCGCCTTCCTCGCCTCCGTGCGCCCTCGGCTCGAACCCCTGTATGATGAGAACGGAGACATTGGTAAGTTGTTTAAAAAGGCCAAGAAAATATAGTGGTCTCGGCGCAGAATACAATTTTATCCCAGTCCATGGCGCCCCGGCGCTCTGGGTCTCTTTAAAGACCTTTCAAAGACACTCAGAGACGCTACAGGAGACCGAAAAGCTGGCAGCTACCTCGCTCAGCGTATCAGTCTTACGATTCAGCGAGGAAATGCTGCCAGCATCTTCGGTACAATGCCTTTTTTAGATTTATGTTAGTTTATGTTAAATTTACTGTTAGTTTTAATTAGTTTTAATGATTAATTGTTTTTTTACGTATTTAGTTGTTTTTGGTAATAAACATATTCATTTACTTAGAATAAGAATACATTTATTCAGGACATAACAAAATAAAACTATTTAAAATTAAAATAATACAAGAAAAGGAGTGTCACTGAAATGGCCTCCACACAAAGGGTCTCCACGGGGCATACGGCACCTGACACAAGGTCAGGTGCCGTATGACCCGTGGAGACCCTTTTGCATTGAAAATTTAAACAAATGTACTTACTTACTTCTGCAATGTATACCGTTTTTTCCATCGTCATCATCAAGCGAAAGATGTCTACTGTTGCCTGATTTACTGATACTCAACCGGTCCTGTGTCGCCTGGATCCAATCCAACAATTTTCCACGATTCTGACCACATACTTGGGGGTTACCTAATGCTGCGTCTGTTTCTTGCATTGTCACCCCTTTTTAATATTGATTTTATACTGTTTAAAATACGAAAAAAACGGGAGAGGTTCTCAAGACGTCGCATTTTTTTGTAATGTAGTTAGTCATGTGAAAATTGAAAAAATCTAACCCTAAGAGTAGGAAACGGGATGATTGGCTGTTTGCACGCTGATTATAATGTAGAACCGCTTCCCGGATTAGGTACTTCATACATTTCGAAAAAAAAAAACATACCTTAAGGATGAGCAAATGTAGGTTTGATTAATTGTTAGTTTATAGATTTTAACACTTTGGGTATCAGATTAAGTAGTAACTAATTAGAAGAGTACCATCATAATTCCCGCCGAAATCCTGCCTGTTGCTAGTTGTCAGTTATTACGAAAGGAGAGTATAGCCACAAAATAATAACAAAAAAATGCTTTTTAACATTTAAAAAAAACCGCTTTAAAAACTGATAAGTAAGGAATAATAAACCTTTTCAGGGTTCCGTACCTCTATGATATGGTAAATTGTTCATAGGTGTTATAATTGAAACAACCGTTACTGTCGACGTATCTTTAATGACTGTCTGGCATAAACTAGCTACAGTTACTTACACACTACACCTCAAAAGGAAAAAACGGAACCCTTATAGGATCACTTTATTGTCCGTCTGTCTGTCAAGACCATTTTTCTTAGGAACGCGTGGAGATATCAAGCTGAAATTCATATCAAATACTCAGGTCTATTGTCCCTTGGAGCTGTGAAAAAATCAAACTTAGAAGCCAACGCAATCAAAAGATACAGTCATTTATGCTGTAAATTGTACAGTTTTTCGGCACTCGCAAAACTTACGGGGTACTTCCCGTGAACTCAGACACTTACCTAAAACTTGGCACGAAGCAACCTCATATATATAAGACGAGAGAGAGAGAGCTTATTAATCTCGTTTTTACCCCTGAACCCTCAAACCAACGTATCGTGTGGTTGCAGTGATAAAAACAGCGGCGTCCATGGCGCTGCTGGCGGGCGGCGGCGGGCCGGCGCGCGCGCGCGCTCCCCGCCGCCCGCGCGCCGCGCGCCGCGCCTGCCGCCCGTGGCCAGCGCGCGCCTGCAGGTCGGCGACGAGGCTGCACAGGTACCACCCGGGTCACTCCACCATAACACTCCCGGCCTAGGCTCCGAGCCAGCCCAGGGCCCTCCCTGGCATACCCAAACAACTTTACCGAAATACTGATTGACTTACATCTGAACTTAGCCTCCCAAGTTCAGTTGAACGCGCGGTGCCGCGCGTTGCCGCACGGGTCGGCTGTTCACATGACGGCGGCTTGCGCGCGGTAGTCTATCGTGGACATTCAGCGAGGATGGAAGTGGAGCACCCAATTTTCTCGTGGATTTTACACCGCAGCACTCTCTTCTAAGTCAAAGACTTAATTTAAGCTTGTTTGTGACTCTATCCTACACGCAGATCGATTTTTCAACTATTGACTTTTTGTATAATTACGTTGAAAGGGCAACCTTTAGATGGCGCCTTCTCCATTTTGTACCTCGCTCGCATCCAACCGCCTCAAACCGCGCGGATCATCTGAACAGGTTGAGACAGGACTGTAAATCTTTTGAGTTCAGCGGCGCTACCGCGAAATACGATATTCGTACCTATATTTCGGACGATTGTCACTGCCACTCTCATGATGCCCTAATTGGAGTAAAAGGGAAAGATGCTCGAAATATACGAACTTCGATGTTCACGGTACCGGGCCAGAACTTGCACGGCGGCTCCGCGCACTCATGTATACAGCAACA
This sequence comes from Grapholita molesta, assembly GCA_022674325.2. Lineage (NCBI taxonomy): Eukaryota > Metazoa > Arthropoda > Insecta > Lepidoptera > Tortricidae > Grapholita > Grapholita molesta. The sequence continues at coordinate 5,530,712 of CP053138.2, forward strand.
TAGATTTGTTACGACCTTGAACCGCGCGCTGAGCAAACCGCGCGGCACCGCGCGTTCATCAACTTAGCCTAAACTTTCACGGTTTTTACACATTGTTAAAAATAAACGGGATTTAACCGCGTATATTAACTTTAAAAATATACCTCCGGCGTTTCGAGAACGACGTTGTCCTCGCGGTCGCGGATAGGTCTTTATCCATTGGGTTTGAGGGTTCGAGTCCCGCTGCGAGTTAAGTTTTTCTATTTTTTCTTTCGATTTTAATATCGATGATATGCTAGCAGTCGTTTCTGCTTAATATAAAAACAAGGTTTCTTGTATCAGTCTATACCACTTAAGTTGTTTATATAATTAGCAGGAAAATGTAAACCCCGACGAGCCAGTGGAGTCGCCAGAGGGCGCCGGGGAGGAGATACTAGACAAGAACCTGTCCGCGCACCTGGACACGGCGCTGCGGCTCGGCGGCGACGGCGTGGCGACGGACCTGCGGGACCACGCGCGCGCCATCAACCTGCTGACCACAGGTATAGTACCCACATTACTGCAGAGGCCGGGGCAAGAGAAGGGGTTGCCGGCCGAGTATATGTAGACGGATTGCTATGAGGACGACAACCCCTTTTCACGCCGAGGTTATGTATAGTGCTTTTTTCAAACATGCAATACAATAGTAAAAAAAAAAAGAAACAAGTAATAAAGGTAACATTTTGTATGTTATTTTTTTGTAATATTGGTTATTGTTTTTAATAGGTGGCAGAATGTCATAAAACAACCAATATTTTTTTAATGGCCAATCTCCAAGATGCTGTGTCACAAATTTATAGGAAATGACAGTTAAAAAAAGAGGACCTGGCCGGCCTTAGGCCACATAACGACCTCTCGTGCCTCTCGTAATGTTTGAGAAAATGATTTTACTATCAAATCCCGACTGAGCCGTTTACAAACTGTACATACATACATGGCGTAATCGTTAAGTGTAGCCAGACGATTCTTACGTAAATATAACAGATATGAGAACTTTAAACTGATATCAAAAGTATCACGAAAACCCCGGACTTATAGTGCCGGAAGGTCTTAAGTTGTTAAGGAAGGTGCAGGGAACCGAGCTCAGAACTTGTTGGAATTGCGTTACCAACCGCGAGTGCGTCGAAATCATACGACCTAGGGCTTTTCCAGTTCTGGGTCGTACAGATTACATAACTTAAATGTATAGGGTAATCAGTTTACGACGTCAATATCATACAAACATGACCATAACTCTCAAATCTCTTAACTTGTGAAATCTGAGACACTTCGAGCTCGGCAGTCGTAATCCGGAGAGTTGGCGGCACGAGATAATACGTAACTATTTTCCAGTCCTGCGCGGCTGTATGGGCATGATAGTCCGCGGCGTGCACGGCGCCATCTGCACGCAGTACACGCTGGTGGGCACGGCGTGCTCGCTGGCGGCGCGCGGGCCGTCCGTGCCGCACGACGAGCTCGCGCGCGCCGCGGACGGCTTCCTCGCCTCCGTCGCGCTCGCCGCCAACGACGCCGTCGCCTTCCGGCAGGCGCTGGCCACCATAGAGACCGTGGCTGACGGCAGGTATGCGACATCTGCACGCAGTACACGCTGGTGGGCACGGCGTGCTCGCTGGCGGCGCGCGGGCCGTCCGTGCCGCACGACGAGCTCGCGCGCGCCGCGGACGGCTTCCTCGCCTCCGTCGCGCTCGCCGCCAACGACGCCGTCGCCTTCCGGCAGGCGCTGGCCACCATAGAGACCGTGGCTGACGGCAGGTATGCGACATCTGCACGCAGTACACGCTGGTGGGCACGGCGTGCTCGCTGGCGGCGCGCGGGCCGTCCGTGCCGCACGACGAGCTCGCGCGCGCCGCGGACGCCTCCCCCGCCTCCGACGCGCTCGCCCCCCACGACGCCGTCCCCTTCCGGCAGGCGCTGGCCACCATAGAGACCGTGGCTGACGGCAGGTATGCGACATCTGCACGCAGTACACGCTGGTGGGCACGGCGTGCTCGCTGGCGGCGCGCGGGCCGTCCGTGCCGCACGACGAGCTCGCGCGCGCCGCGGACGGCTTCCTCGCCTCCGTCGCGCTCGCCGTCAACGACGCCGTCGCCTTCCGGCAGGCGCTGGCCACCATAGAGACCGTGGCTGACGGCAGGTATGCGACATCTGCACGCAGTACACGCTGGTGGGCACGGCGTGCTCGCTGGCGGCGCGCGGGCCGTCCGTGCCGCACGACGAGCTCGCGCGCGCCGCGGACGGCTTCCTCGCCTCCGTCGCGCTCGCCGCCAACGACGCCGTCGCCTTCCGGCAGGCGCTGGCCACCATAGAGACCGTGGCTGACGGCAGGTATGCGACATCTGCACGCAGTACACGCTGGTGGGCACGGCGTGCTCGCTGGCGGCGCGCGGGCCGTCCGTGCCGCACGACGAGCTCGCGCGCGCCGCGGACGGCTTCCTCGCCTCCGTCGCGCTCGCCGCCAACGACGCCGTCGCCTTCCGGCAGGCGCTGGCCACCATAGAGACCGTGGCTGACGGCAGGTATGCGACATCTGCACGCAGTACACGCTGGTGGGCACGGCGTGCTCGCTGGCGGCGCGCGGGCCGTCCGTGCCGCACGACGAGCTCGCGCGCGCGCCGCGGACGGCTTCCTCGCCTCCGTCGCGCTCGCCGCCAACGACGCCGTCGCCTTCCGGCAGGCGCTGGCCACCATAGAGACCGTGGCTGACGGCAGGTATGCGACATCTGCACGCAGTACACGCTGGTGGGCACGGCGTGCTCGCTGGCGGCGCGCGGGCCGTCCGTGCCGCACGACGAGCTCGCGCGCGCCGCGGACCGCTTCCTCGCCTCCGTCGCGCTCGCCGCCAACGACGCCGTCGCCTTCCGGCAGGCGCTGGCCACCATAGAGACCGTGGCTGACGGCAGGTATGCGACATCTGCACGCAGTACACGCTGGTGGGCACGGCGTGCTCGCTGGCGGCGCGCGGGCCGTCCGTGCCGCACGACGAGCTCGCGCGCGCCGCGGACGGCTTCCTCGCCTCCGTCGCGCTCGCCGCCAACGACGCCGTCGCCTTCCGGCAGGCGCTGGCCACCATAGAGACCGTGGCTGACGGCAGGTATGCGACATCTGCACGCAGTACACGCTGGTGGGCACGGCGTGCTCGCTGGCGGCGCGCGGGCCGTCCGTGCCGCACGACGAGCTCGCGCGCGCCGCGGACGGCTTCCTCGCCTCCGTCGCGCTCGCCGCCAACGACGCCGTCGCCTTCCGGCAGGCGCTGGCCACCATAGAGACCGTGGCTGACGGCAGGTATGCGACATCTGCACGCAGTACACGCTGGTGGGCACGGCGTGCTCGCTGGCGGCGCGCGGGCCGTCCGTGCCGCACGACGAGCTCGCGCGCGCCGCGGACGGCTTCCTCGCCTCCGTCGCGCTCGCCGCCAACGACGCCGTCGCCTTCCGGCAGGCGCTGGCCACCATAGAGACCGTGGCTGACGGCAGGTATGCGACATCTGCACGCAGTACACGCTGGTGGGCACGGCGTGCTCGCTGGCGGCGCGCGGGCCGTCCGTGCCGCACGACGAGCTCGCGCGCGCCGCGGACGGCTTCCTCGCCTCCGTCGCGCTCGCCGCCAACGACGCCGTCGCCTTCCGGCAGGCGCTGGCCACCATAGAGACCGTGGCTGACGGCAGGTATGCGACATCTGCACGCAGTACACGCTGGTGGGCACGGCGTGCTCGCTGGCGGCGCGCGGGCCGTCCGTGCCGCACGACGAGCTCGCGCGCGCCGCGGACGGCTTCCTCGCCTCCGTCGCGCTCGCCGCCAACGACGCCGTCGCCTTCCGGCAGGCGCTGGCCACCATAGAGACCGTGGCTGACGGCAGGTATGCGACATCTGCACGCAGTACACGCTGGTGGGCACGGCGTGCTCGCTGGCGGCGCGCGGGCCGTCCGTGCCGCACGACGAGCTCGCGCGCGCCGCGGACGGCTTCCTCGCCTCCGTCGCGCTCGCCGCCAACGACGCCGTCGCCTTCCGGCAGGCGCTGGCCACCATAGAGACCGTGGCTGACGGCAGGTATGCGACATCTGCACGCAGTACACGCTGGTGGGCACGGCGTGCTCGCTGGCGGCGCGCGGGCCGTCCGTGCCGCACGACGAGCTCGCGCGCGCCGCGGACGGCTTCCTCGCCTCCGTCGCGCTCGCCGCCAACGACGCCGTCGCCTTCCGGCAGGCGCTGGCCACCATAGAGACCGTGGCTGACGGCAGGTATGCGACATCTGCACGCAGTACACGCTGGTGGGCACGGCGTGCTCGCTGGCGGCGCGCGGGCCGTCCGTGCCGCACGACGAGCTCGCGCGCGCCGCGGACGGCTTCCTCGCCTCCGTCGCGCTCGCCGCCAACGACGCCGTCGCCTTCCGGCAGGCGCTGGCCACCATAGAGACCGTGGCTGACGGCAGGTATGCGACATCTGCACGCAGTACACGCTGGTGGGCACGGCGTGCTCGCTGGCGGCGCGCGGGCCGTCCGTGCCGCACGACGAGCTCGCGCGCGCCGCGGACGGCTTCCTCGCCTCCGTCGCGCTCGCCGCCAACGACGCCGTCGCCTTCCGGCAGGCGCTGGCCACCATAGAGACCGTGGCTGACGGCAGGTATGCGACATCTGCACGCAGTACACGCTGGTGGGCACGGCGTGCTCGCTGGCGGCGCGCGGGCCGTCCGTGCCGCACGACGAGCTCGCGCGCGCCGCGGACGGCTTCCTCGCCTCCGTCGCGCTCGCCGCCAACGACGCCGTCGCCTTCCGGCAGGCGCTGGCCACCATAGAGACCGTGGCTGACGGCAGGTATGCGACATCTGCACGCAGTACACGCTGGTGGGCACGGCGTGCTCGCTGGCGGCGCGCGGGCCGTCCGTGCCGCACGACGAGCTCGCGCGCGCCGCGGACGGCTTCCTCGCCTCCGTCGCGCTCGCCGCCAACGACGCCGTCGCCTTCCGGCAGGCGCTGGCCACCATAGAGACCGTGGCTGACGGCAGGTATGCGACATCTGCACGCAGTACACGCTGGTGGGCAACAGGTTTCGTCACAATTAACGGGTACAAGTTGAAATCCGCCCCAGGCTTTGTCATCAACAACACAATGAACACTAGAGCGCCCGGACCGTAGCCGGTTCAAACGTCCCCATGACACTACGTTGCCACGTTGAATTGCCAACGTTTTAGTTCTAATTGTCGTTAATTGTTGTTTTATTTCATGTTGTTGACTAATTGTCGTTTTCGAGCAGGTCGTGGTGGGCGCGGCTGGCGTGCCTGGACTTCGCGCAGCCGCTGCTGTTCTACGGGCTGCCGCTGCTGTGCCAGCAGCCCGAGCTGGCCGTGCGCGTCGAGAACTTCACGCTCAAGCTCATGAGGGACCCGCGCCTCGAGGTTAGTCGTTGTAATAAGCCCCGACGTTCAGGCAGGTCGCCATTGAAACTCTCAAACTCGTGAACAAATTACAATAAATAATTATTTTTTTTATTTTGCAGAAATGTCTGCTAGCGAATATCTTCGATATTTAAATCGAAGAAAAAAAATAGAAACATTTGACTCGCAGCGGGACTCGAACCCACAACCACTATTTCTATTTTTCTTTCGATTTAAATATCGATGATATACGCTAGCAGACGTTTCTGCAAAATTCTCCATACGTGTGTGAAGGTGTTTCCATTGTCATTATTGTTAATGCTTGCATTATATTTATTTGCACCATATTAAAAATATTTAGAAATAACCATAATTAAGCAAATAATTGTATTAAATTGTCACTACAAAACTGTATCAAGCATGCCACTTTGACAAATCCATGCGAGTAAAAAGGTCAATGAATTTAAGATAATATCCACTTTAGTTAATAATAATTTTAAGTCACGACTCTATAGAGTCTTGTTCTATATCCATATCTATTTCTGCGATGACTTGTCCGAGCTCTGTTAATAATACAGGAGCCGACCCAGGTGAGGCCCATTACTTACCATTACTTTTATTTTACTTTACTTCTCCTTATTATTTTATTACTGCCATTGTCTTATGACTGCTCAGACTACGGCTTGTCCTTCGATCTATTACAGCTCCCCCACAGTACCAGGCTCATTCATTGCAAGCTAAAATAAACCTGAACTATCAGAAAATATTGGATAAAAAAACTACAATAAAAATTAATTTGTAGTCATATTCATATTTTAAACAATGTTATTTTTAGAACATGCCTTACCAGTTACCACCCCTTATCGACCTCATCAGAACGACCGTTTTAAAGCTCTTAAAATTCAGACTGCGTTCAGCGCTGCTACCGCGAAACTCGATATTTGTAAATTTTGACCGATCGTCTCTGTCAATCTTTGTAATTTACGAACTTCGATGTTCGCGGTACCAGGCCTGTATGTAACAACAATCGGTCATTGAAAATACTTTTTTACAGAAAATGTAATAATTTTGGTGCCCGTATTTTTTTTGCATATCGTCATAAACCAACACTCACTTATTACCACAAGCTAATTAGCCATAGTGAATCATATTAATACCTAAATAAGGTTGATTTTTGTTTAATTATTTTTTAGTAGTTAGTGAGTTTTGGTTGTCATCTGACGATATGCAATTGGTGTGTATTTTTCTCCGGAACAAAGCCAACCTATTTGAGACAGCTGAAAACACGCGGTGCTAACAAAATAAATAGTATTAGCTGAAGGCCTACCGCGAATATCATACCCCGCAATACAAAATTACACAATTACACCATACATATTATACGTACGTATACAAAATTACACTATAATTGGGGTAATAGGGGGTATAGGAGGGGTAATTGGAAAGATCGCGTCCTGAGAATGAAATAAAATCCAACGATTTTTTAAATATTTTTATTTGTCTACGCAATCCCCGTCGAGGTCTTTGCATTTGTTTCACCTGGATTCCATTATACCAGTTTTAAGGAATCTTTTCTCAACGCCTTCAAAATAATACTTCAACTTGGACCGTCGGCGCTCAAAAATTTCTTGCCGCGCAAGTCTTAAATTTGGAAATAGTTTGAAGTCCGACGGTGCCAAATCAGGCGAGTAAGGTGGGTGTGGCAATAGCGTCTAGACAGTCGTGTGTAATTGTTAGACGAATGATTTATTTTTCCACTGAAAGGCTTTGGATCCCATCTCGCTGATACCTTTGAAAAACCCAATTCGATCACTATAATGATTGAGATGGCTACGGTGTCAGCTATCTCACTTACTTTTAATTGACTGACGGTCTTTCATTATCACGTCACATATAATTGCCACATTGTGTGGATTGGCGTCTCGGGGCGAGCGCGTTAGAACTCATATGCCCATTTTATGATGGACAGGATGACCCCAATGTAAACTGCATATCGTCAAAAAATTGTTTCGGTGTCAATCCCTTTTTATGACGATATTTATTAAAAGCACGTTGCTAAAATATATTTGATAAAAAAACTGTTGACTCGTATTTTCAAAGCAGACGTAAAAAATATGTTAAATATAGTCTCACAATTTATATTTCGCGGGATAACAACTGAATAATGGCAGTTCAAAATGGCGTCAGAAAAAATTCAAAAATTTTTTTTTAATAGTCAGGCCGCGAACTTTTCAATCAGCCCACGTATATGTCCCGCGTTCCCGCAGGTGCGGCAAGCGGCCGGCAAGCTGCTGACGGGGCTGATGCACTGCGGCGCGCTGCCCGACGAGCGCCGCACGCTGCGCGAGCTGAGCCGCGCGGGCCGCAGCCGCGAGCCGCTCGAGCGCCACGCCGGCGTGCTGGGGCTGTGCGCCTACCTCGCCTCGCGGCCCTACAGGTAGCTACAGTACAGCCGGGCACGGGACATGTCGTCCCTGGTGGCTGGTGCACGGCGCGAGCTGAGCCGCGCGGGCCGCAGCCGCGAGCCGCTCGAGCGCCACGCCGGCGTGCTGGGGCTGTGCGCCTACCTCGCCTCGCGGCCCTACAGGTAGCTACAGTACAGCCGGACACGGGACATGTCGTCCCTGGTGGCTGGTGCACGGCGCGAGCTGAGCCGCGCGGGCCGCAGCCGCGAGCCGCTCGAGCGCCACGCCGGCGTGCTGGGGCTGTGCGCCTACCTCGCCTCGCGGCCCTACAGGTAGCTACAGTACAGCCGGACACGGGACATGTCGTCCCTGGTGGCTGGTGCACGGCGCGAGCTGAGCCGCGCGGGCCGCAGCCGCGAGCCGCTCGAGCGCCACGCCGGCGTGCTGGGGCTGTGCGCCTACCTCGCCTCGCGGCCCTACAGGTAGCTACAGTACAGCCGGACACGGGACATGTCGTCCCTGGTGGCTGGTGCACGGCGCGAGCTGAGCCGCGCGGGCCGCAGCCGCGAGCCGCTCGAGCGCCACGCCGGCGTGCTGGGGCTGTGCGCCTACCTCGCCTTGCGGCCCTACAGGTAGCTACAGTACATGTGGCTAGTGCACAATCCAGGTCTGGCGAACGTCCTTTTCGATTAGATCGTCCGTTCTACTGCACAGTTCCCAGTTTTGGCTGCACATGTAAGATTTTACAGAACAGTTCGATTTTCACTTCAATTTCGACATTTCGGTGAAGCGTTGTCTGAGCGGTAGCTTTTGCATTTGTCATTGAAAAGGTTAAAACTGTTCCATCTGGGGCTCATTGCATAACAATTTACAACTAATAATATTAACGAAACTCTATTTTTAATAAAATGAATTGGAAAGGGACTTCCGCTATTATAAATTACAAGTTATTATGCAATAGGCCTGCAACTAAGGGTCCGTAGCGCTTCATGGTGTTGTATGTGGACAGCCTGGGCCCGCAGCTGGGCGCCGTGCTGGCGGAGCTGGCGCGGCACACGGCGGCGCCGGACCCGGTGCCGGCCGCCATCCGCGCCGCGCTGGCCGACTTCCGCCGCACGCACCAGGACGACTGGCCGCGCCACCGCGACCAGCTCACGCAGGTACCCTGACCTTCTAGCTAGCTAGTGCTCTGTGCGCTCGACGAGAGGTCTGGCCTGGTGGGTAGTAACTAGGGTTGCCAACCGTCCCGCTATATGTGGGGCGTCCCGTTTCTGGGGCCCTAGAGCATGCGTCCTGCAAGGGGTCCACGCGGGACGCCGATTGTCCCGTTTTCAGAGTAGACCAGATTATCAGCACCAAAACGAGCGTATATTTGCATGCTACAATAATTTTGTTGATGTGAGAACTTGTTAGATGTGATTAAATTAAAGTCTGTTAACTATAAGTTAACTAACCTACTTTGTTATAATATACCTAGTTGGTTACTAAGTTATGTTACTGTAAAAATCCTTATCTACATAAAATATACTAACGAAAGTTGAATAAATTATATATTAAAATGAAGTACACACAATCAGGATTTACATTTGTCACTTTCATTCAAAATGGCCTCCTTGGGCCTGAACACAGGCCTTCAGACGACGAGGCCAGTCATCAATAGCGGCACGCACGGTTGTCATATCTAATTCCGTCACTGTCTTGACTATGGCCCGCTTGAGGGAATCAAGATTTGTGTGGGGTTTAACACAGGCTTTCTCCTCAATAACCTGCCATATAGCATAATCCAGGGGGTTGAGGTCCGGGCTGGAGGAGGGCCAGTCTTCGTGGGCAATGAAGTCAATTTTGTTGCTTCGAAACCAGGCTTGAGTTGTTTTTGCCTTATGTGCAGGGGCTGAGTCTTGTTGAAAGACCCAGGGCTGGTTCTGAAATAGAGAGTGGTTTAAAGGCTTCACTATCGGTTCCAGAACGGTTTCCTGGTAAACTTTAGCCCCAGTCTTGACACCTTTTTCACAGAAATGGACCTGTGTTAACCCTGAGTATGACACACCTAACCAAATCATGACATACGAGGGATGATGGCCTCGTTGCACTCTCGGAACAGCTACACTCGCTTCTTGACTGTTTTTTGCATACACTCTGTCATTCTGGCGGTTACAACGTTCTTCAATGGTAAAAATTTTTTCGTCTGTAAATAATATATTTCGGTGGCCATTTTGTGCGTACCGCTTCAGTAGCACACGACTTCTTTTCAGCCTCATAGTCTTCAATCGTCCATTAAGCAAATGACCTTTCCGTCTACGATAAGCGTGTAGTCCAAGGTCTTGATTGATAACTTTTTTAAGGGAGCTTCTCTTCATAGACATCTGAATTGCCAACAACTTTTGCTTCCGGACGGGGTTTCTTGCGATTCTCGCCTTCACTGCCTTTATTAGAGCTGGGGTCCGAACGGTGCGTGGTCTTCCAGACCTCTTGCGGTCATCAAAGCTCAGGGTACTATTGTACCTATTAATGGTACGATAAACGAATTGTTTATTGATTTTCAGATTTCGAAGCAACTTCAAAATCACGTTTGGCGGATGCCCGCATTTGTGCAACGCAATTACAGCGACACGATTTTCTTTTAGACCCCAATCCATTATAAATACGACGAGATAAGTGTTGTGTGTGCTATAAAATTATAAGTGACAACCCGCCATATTATGTAATTTTTTAATTTTTTCGGTAGCATTTGTTTTAACGCAAGAAAAGAGTTTGCAAATCGAGTAACAGAACTTAGTAACCATCTAGGTATTGTTCTTACATTTCTCGCGTGTTGGTCTGGTCCCGCAATGTGATTGTAAATGTACCGCGAATCTCTGAATCACAGTTGGCAACCCTAGTAGTAACCCTACCTATGAAGACGACGGTCTTGGGTTTGAATCCCAGTAGGGGCATTTATTTGTATGATGAGGGATATTTGTTCCTGAGTCATTGGTGTTTTCTATACAGTATCAATACGAGGGGCAAAGCATTTAACCCGTTAATAGCCATGTCGAATTTATTACGATTTCGCACTTTCTGTTAGTGTTTACCGATTATATTTTGTGCCATCATTTTATTTATAATTGACAAGTTTAAGTCGGTTAACACTTCCCATATTATCAAGTAAAATATTATATTATTGTCATAATAAACAAACCACATCTCAATAAAACTGTAAACAATTTGCGACGTTCTCCTTATAAAGAATATTAAATATGATCATCATATCTTTGTTCCAAATTTGAAATTTTGACATTTCTAATTGTTATCCTTTACAGGAGGAACTTGATCTGCTAGCCGACCTTACCTCCCCGCCCTCTTACTGCGCCTAGCGTCCAAACTCGAGGAGCGACGAGTTTAGCGACTCGTCGACAAACAAAGGAGTCGACGGAGGATGAAATTACACTACGCCGCATGGAGCGTGGCCTCGCTGTTCATAACAAACTCAACATTAATGACGTCACAACGTCGCCTGTAAACTTGCCAGAACTTGAAATAACAGAAGCCAGGTGGTTATCGAGAAAACTTAGCTCGCTCTAAGTTGAAAATAAAATAAGGTAAACTTCCAAATGCCCGACAGAGTCCCAATGGATGCCGCTTTCAATGTTAAGTCATTGTCAATAGAGGTGACAGAAGGGTGTCATACATTGGGCATTCGAGTGTCGAGCACTGGTACTTTTACTGATAAAAATGAAGTTTAGTAAAATTAACACATAAGTTTTTTTGTTTGCTTTATCTATGTACGCAACCATAATCAAGTAACGTATTTTCCTATACTAAAAGGTAAAATGAAAATTAGGAGATGTACGTGTATAATTTTCGCTGCTGACAATGTTATATTTGAAAAATAAAATGACATTTAATCTATTTTTTTGTAATATGCTAAAAGTATCTGAAATGAGTAAAATATTTTTTTTTTTTTTACCAGGCATCTTTAGCGGTTTTAGTAAAAATCTAAATATTGATCCCTGGTATTTATTGGGTCCTATTCAACTTGACGACAAGAGGTTAACTTTAGTAAAACAACAGACATACCATTTCAATAATAATATTACATATTCAATAAGAAATCAAACTTTCAAAATAACTGTGTCATTCAATTGAATAAGTACTAGGTATACTACGTATAAACACAATATCAGCAGTCTATGTTTTTGCTACAGTATCAATATGTAGGTAACTATTGACGTCATCGGTTAGGGTGGTATTTCACCTGTCCAATATCTTTGGCCATTGTGCAAATCCAAGAAATTCATCAATTATTAGAAACAACCAACATTTGATCAAATATTACGTATCACATTTGATTCAAATGGCTTTTGACGACCGGTCTGGCCTAGTGGGTAGTGACCCTGCCTATGAAGCCGAAGGTCCTGGGTTCGATTCCCAGTCAGGGCATTTATTTGTGTGATGAGCACAGATATTTGTTCCTGAGTGATGGGTGTTTTCTATGTATTTAAGTATTTATGTGTATCTATTTATTATATATATCGTACTAGTACCTGCAACACAGGCCTTATTGAGCTTACCGTGGGACTAGGTCGATTTGTGTAAGAATGTCCGAAATATTTGTTTATTTACGTAACTAGTGTAAAATGTTTGTCCAAGATATTGGATCAGTGGAATAAGCTGCTTAACCCTTTATCAGACCGCAAAAAACGTGCGTGTCTTAATAGTTATTTATGTAGATTTGCATCCGTATTGTACGAAATGTATTTACAAAAGCCCAATATATTTTTGTTAACCAGAAAAAAATGTGGCATACGGTATTCCCATTGCCTGTCAAGGTAATGAACTGGCATATTCAATTTAGTGTCATAATATTCTTGATCAGGCAGAGTGATGTCTCCCACATAGTATTTCGTTTACCATATTTCAATTCCAAATCTTTTATAAGTTGCACATGACAATGTTATTACTGACTTGACACGGTAAGACAATTTACGGGGCTACCGTCCAGTACTTCGTAATGTTTTGTAAGAAATTTCGATTTGAAACCGAGCTATGGTAAACGAAGTGAATGTGGGAGACATATCACCTTTTGCCTTTTGGTTAAATACTTTAACACGGTCCGCCCCGATGACACAACGTCTGTTATCTTATTAAACCTTCTCCGATGCTACGTCTGTGAAGAAAAATGATCGAACTCCTGTGCCAGTATTTGGGTCTAAAAAGGTCACTCTCCTATGCCGGTATCACGTATGTGTTCAAATAAATTTACCGGCCAGTGCCGGCGACACAACAGTTGTATTAAAAATGTTCATATTCCTATACCACTGGCATAGGAGTAAGAACTTGTGACAGCGGCCTAGAAATAACAATCACGTATAATGCCAGTGACATAATTTCTACTATGTAAGACATATTGTAAGCATTTAGTAAACAGGCCTGGTATCGCGAACATCGAAGTTCGTATATTTCGAGCATCTTTCTCTTTTACTCCAATGAAGGCGTCATGAGAGTAATAGGGATTATCGTCCGGAATTTACGGATATCGTTTTTTACCGGGGGCGAACGTGGTAAATTGACGGAATGTGTTAGACAAGTGGAATACGGAATAGCGTCACACATTGTCCAATGACATTTAATTTTATCAATATTGCACTACTAAGGTGTTGGTTTTGTATGTTAGTTGGGTGGTGGATTCATTCCTTGCAAGCTCAAGAGATCATATTCTGCCATTTATGTATTTCATTTATTTTTATATGCATATAATATATATATATTACAATGAATATTACAATTATATTATTATAGTGAAGCTAGGTTATTCAATTTATTTTTGTAATAATGACACAGTCACCTTTTTTTGATAGTAATAAATAACTAAATACGCGAATATTTACTTGTGTTACCAATAGTTATAATTTATTTTGGTTGTCCTATTTGTTTCATGAAGATCTGTTGATAAGTTCGGAGATATGTAAATAATATGTATAAATATTGCATAAATGTTTAATTAGTTAATAAATTAAATATATTTTCAATGCTTATATCGTTTTATTTATTCCCATTTTCCACCAACTTGTGATTAAACGAAATTTTATTAAATACTAGTCTTTGGTTGGTGCCTTTGGTATAGGTGAAAAACTTAGCTAAAGAACCTGGTCTATGTAGTAGTAACGTCTGTACACGCATGTCAGCGTTCTAAATTTTAACCTCAGTTAAATATTGATTCTCTGTACAACTACACATACATGGACCTTCACTTCAGTTTCTCACCTATATGTTTAAAAGGTTTCTATTGTTGTTGAGAAACTGTGTACGCCAAATCCAGTTAAGGAGAGATTAATTATTTTTAATAATAAGTAATTGCAGGTTGCTTGCGCTAAATGTTAGGTAAACTTGTATGACGGAAAGGCTTGTATAATTTGTACACACCAGCATACAAAAGGTATAGAAATGCATATCTGTATGGATGGGCATATTAAAGGTAAATTTTAAAATTAATTCTTGAAACTATTTAAAGTATGGTCTGATAAGTCTATTTTTAGATGGTTTTTAAGAAAACGACGATACACCAGTACATAATTATTTAATTTAATTTTAATAATACATAATATGATATGAATTAAATACAATCAAATTATGTTGTCAATTTTAGGTATACTGCACAATGATGGTATTGGATCCAAAAGATGTAAGTTGGAAGCAACTTGACTACCAAGATATAATGAAGTATTCTCTTCAAAAATGGCACATATGTGCTATGGTTCAGTATTTTGACACTAAAATTGGGGTTTCTTAAACCTATAATCTCATATAGCCATAACTTATTCAGACAGGTCTTCAAAAACTTATTTATCAAGCCAAATGAATATTAATGACAAACTTTGCTTGTTACAAATAATGGTGTAACTCCATTGAAAACATTATGTGGTACAATGTGCCTAGTGACCCTGGTCTAAATCAGAACTTATGCTTGAAGACAGGGACAAAAGGTAACCCTAAATTTAGTGTCAAAAGTTCTAACGGAAACAAGACTTGACACTTCTATCCAATTACTCATGAGTGCATACTGAATTCATTTCCAAAAACTACAACCTTATAAAAATATTTTGAGATATTTATAGGAATTATTAGACACTATGCCAGAACCATTAATATTATCTTCTCTCCTCCACATCTGGAAATAAAAAGTGGATGATTATTTTTATGTTATGCTGTTTCTTATTATTGAGTGGCACTCTTGGCTGTACCCAATATGTAGTGAAAAGCCTACATAGTGGGTTCCTGGCACTCAATGTGTTAATCACCATCAGTGAATTATTATGTTAATAAAATTAATTTACATTTAACATTTTTATTAAGAAAAAGCTGGTTACATCCTATTCAATTAGTTAATCAAAATTTTGAAGCAATTCAAAATAAGTCACAATAAACCTGCCTTGCATAGTTACATACGTTCAAAATTTTATTGAATTTGTATCACCTGTGGCGAGTGAATGCAATTATTTTAACAAGTACACCCATCTGCTAACATGAAGTGAAAATATGTTCAGTGAAAGTGAAATACTTACTTTTACCATCACAAGCTACAATTTTGACCTTGTCTACTTTAGCTACTTCTTGCACTTCTCGGAACTCCACATCATTCAACATAAAGGTCCAGACATTATCACAGAATCTGCAAACACAAATAATTGTTACAATATATACAAAAAAAAAATATGGATGTCATTTTCATCATGTTTATATTTAATTTGATTGTGGAAATATACCTGTAAGTATTTAATTTTCCGGCTTTGAAGGTTAATCTAGATTTCACTCTGTTGGATAATGCTTGGTTTATAGATTTGTCAAATTGCAACAGCACCTTCACTGCTAATGCCGGCGTTATCTGCCCATACTGAAATAAATTTTAAGTTAGCAACCAAACAAATACGAAACAAATACAGGAAAGGTATACAAATAAACACCAACCTGGATCAGTTCGTCAAGACTTTCTTGTAATGTGTTTCCGATCGTTGTATTTCTATACAGTTGATATGACATTATTGTGTAATTAGAACAACGCAACTTCAATTCTTGAGTTAACACGCTTGGTTTTCCACTGAATATTCTAGATAATCTGAATTTCTACTCAACCTAGGAGCAATGCAATAATGAAATTTTAAATGGTATGCACAGAGTACAATAATAATAGAGGAGAAGAGTGGCAACTCTACTCTATGGCTTGTGATGTCTCTTATTTAGTCTATGCGTGCTTGTAAACTAGGAGGAATTATGTCTATGGTAAAAAATAAAAATCTAATGCTGCCGCCACACATTCGCGCGAGTAGCGAGGCGAATGGCGAGGCGAGACGCGAGCACGCATGTGTACGCGGACGTCTCGCCATTCCTCTCGTCGCTCGCATCGCGTATTTGTATGGGCAAAGTCTCGTCGAACGTTTCGACGAATAGCGAGGCGAGTGACGAGCCAGCATGTCTAAACGCGGAGTAGGAGGAATTTGAGAATAAATGTTATGTCTATGGTGAAAGTATACCCATCGTCAAAGTACTTTTTTTTGTCTGGAAATGTTTAGTTGATAATTGAATATTAATAATTACCAGAGTTCGCAATTTTTTTCTAGGAAGACGATTAGTTAAGCTTAATATACATGTGTATTAAGTACCAAACTAACCAGTTTATTACAACCGCACTATGAATATCAGTACCCGCCATGTCAACAACTAATTTCACAACATTATTTAAGGAAATACTACTGAATCCCTCATCCTTTTTATGTCGCAAGTATTTTAACCCTTTATAAGGCCGCAGTTATACAAATATGCTACGTGAAAGTTAAATACACTGCCATGCTTGTAATGCACTGCGGAACACATCTACGCAAAAAAAAAACCGAAATCATTAATAAAAACATGTGGTCATTATATGCACTCAGCCCGTTAGTGCACTCGAGTTTTCAGATGATCTGTTTCCAATACACCTATTCATTGACAGATACGTGACAGGCAATACTCAATACTTCTTCATTTGTCATAACTGCCATGTATAAAATACTATGCAAATAGTTACATATTACAATATTTATCGATATAGCATGTAACCTACTATAATTTTATTAATCTTAAGTGGCAAATGATAGGGGAGAGGGGGGCAGCTATCACTGGAGGCAGCTTAGAACAAATGCGATCAAAGACGTATTTTTAGTGCGATTATGGTCCAAACCCATTTTTGGGGCACGCAACACTGACCCACACAACTGTCACTTGACAGATTTGACGTTTGACAGAACATGAACGAACCGGTAACGTATTTTGATTTCGATGTCATCCGTTAGCGGTTTTGCTCCCCGTGTCTAAGGATTCTCAGGCCGTATTTGAAGGAAGCGGTAAGTGAAAGTTAATTTATTCGATAGTATCTTCTATTAGCTTTAGTGACAAAGAATAAACAATAAGAATTTGCTATTATTTTGGAAGATATCGATGTTTATTTTTTTAAATAGGTGTTGGGGTAGTTTTGAAAAAAAAATAGGAGGCAGTTTTGATTAGCAGTCTGTTCAAAACTACCCCGGCCATAAGAAATGTTCATATCTGCCCCGAAATAAACTGACATGTACGTGTAGGTACCTATGAAACTAAAATAATATCGTAGTTATTTTAGTAAACGCTCATATAATGCATTTACCTGAATCAATAATAATTATATTAATTGTTTTGTACTTATTACGTTTAGTTGTTTGGTATAATATTTATTTATTTATTAGAATTCTTTATCTACAATATTACTTTACTGTCTATAAATTAAATTTGTGTAGGTACCATGAATAATTAAATCTTTTCAATTTGTTGATTTATTTGTTTGCAGGTAAAAATGGTAAGGAATTACAGAAAAAAAGAGAATCCGAATTAAATGATTGAATTGAATGGTTTTATTGTTTGTTTTCTCTCGTTTTATATGAAAAAATAAAAATTCTAATCAGAACATTTTATGTATTTTTATTTAACAACGTCAAAACATAATAAATACTGAATTATTATCCCGTTACATTGTAGGGGTACTTTTGAACAATATTGTGTGCAAAACTGCCTCAAGGGGGCAGCTTTAGTAGGATTTCAATACTTTTCAAAGGTACCCCTCCTGAGGTACCTTTGAACACTACAAAAATCATTTCTGTACAAAACTACCCCTTCTTAGTCATAACTGTAAATTATAGGAGTTAAATGGTAATACGACCATTTCTAGTGACTAACTGTACTCACTACAGGTAAAAAAAACACGTATATCTCGACATTGTTGCCTTATAACCCATATTTCAAATCTGCCCCAAGTAAATTCAAAGCTACCCACGTTTGGGGTAGTATTGAACATTATTCCTCGAGTTACAAATTTCTGAACTGTACCTTTGTCTTTAGCTTTGGACATGTGCAAATGCATTAATTACATAGGTTAATAACATACGTTGTTGTGTAGAGACTTAAAACTGGTTTATATGGGTAATTATTTGAAATACGTCAATGAGTGTAAAAAATGTACCAGGCTGCCCCCCTCTCCCCTACACTTTCCTGATACTACAAATTACATAGTTCAGTTATTGCAAATATTGCAATTCACCATGGAGAGTGGATTTATGAAAATTAGACCTTATTATCATACCAATAACAGTCTCGCCACTCGCCATCGTGAATTACAAGAGCTATAATTGAAATTATTAGTTGTGTATTTTTAATAGTATAATGGAAACAGTGACAAATGCTTGCTTCCCTTAACGGGCACAGTGCATTAATTGACCACAAACTTTAGATTAATTAATTACACTAAAATTTAATTATGACCGAAAAAGTATAAATAAGAAAAGAAAGCCTGATATATTTACTATATAATACCATTATAGTTAAATAAAAAAGAGGATGTTCTTTCTTTGTAAATGTTTATTAACTAAGTGGTTTCCAAATCGTCTCTGCCTTATAAAGGGTTAATGTACTCAAAATTATTTGTTTTGCATCTGGGTTAATTTTTTAAAATTAATAATTACAATTATTTTTGATTTGTTTACATCGGTGACCTTCAAGTATTTTAATGACTTAACGTCTGTTGCCAAAAAAATCATTGCAATTAAAATTAACTACTTCCATTGTAGTAAAATCCGCAACATGGCGAGGGCTAAAAGGAAAGGAAACGTTACCGCCAAAAACGATATTCGTAAATTTCGGGATCTTTCTCTTTTATCCCAATTAAGACGTCATGAGAGTGACAGAGACAATCGTCCGAAATTTACGAATATCGCTTTTGGCCTATAGTGCCTCTTGTCAGGCTTGTTTTTTTAAGTAGGCTTAGGACTTTTGTTGGATGCCCGCCGTGGTTCTAGAATCCAGGGAGGCGACATGTTAAAATTTTATTTCGAAGTTAAAATAAAAGTATCTACATAATGATATTAATATGTATGTATATATTTAGTTATCCAGTGAAAATCCGGCAAAATGCTTGTGCACTTGCACGTATCATGTCCGTAACTTTCATGGTTTCGAGAGGAAAGCAAACCCCCGGACGGAACCCTCCTCTGGGTAATCCCCTGTGATAGTTAGTTTCAGGCTAGAGGGGGGCGTCGCAAAAAAAAAATAATGGAAGATGACCAAGGACGTCGCATCAAAAAAAAGTTTGGGAAGCCCTTAATGAATCAAGACCAACAGAAAACACCAAAAATATATTGATATTTAATTACGAATTGAACTTTCTGGGTATTCATAGTTGCAACTGTAGTTGAGTGGTTTTACAGTACATAAATATGTTAATATATTGCGTAAATACTTTTATTTTTAACTTCGAAATAAAATAATATTAAAAATTTTAAAATCATTTCATGGCGATTCCCTGGAAGAACCACGGCGAGCATCCAAGTCCTAATTATAAGACTATGATTCACATGATCATATGATACGAATATCGCATTCACTGCCGCCGCATATATGCGTCACCGTGACTTTCACGCAGTGCCTTCGACGCACAGACGCGTTCATAGTATTAAGTGACTTTCACCCAGTGCCTTCGACGCATATGTGAGTTGTAAATTTTGAAATGTTCCTCTTACGTCTAAAATGTTGCTTGTTGGATCAGATATAAATGGTAGTAGAAATCATAAGTAAGTAAAATATAATGCTGATGAAGACTATAGGACTTGAACTTATTTCTATAGTGTTCTGTTAGTCGATTCAGTTGTATTCGATTTAGTTAAATTTTAGTTATATATGAAGCACAATTACAATCGATTGGTTCAATGTGATTAAAGAATATAAAATATTAATTACCGTGTTTCATTCAAAACAATGTTTCCTAGAGTTAAAATAATTATCTAGTACCAATGCGAACAAACCACTGTCAAATTAGTATGAACTCATATGTGCGGCGGAGGCACTGGGTAATAATCCGTTGAACTCGCATATGCGTTTGAGGCACCCAGCAAAGTGCGGCACCTGGCGAATGGCAAGGAAAAAGAGGGTGGCAGTGAATGCGACATCCCTTTCTTTATGTAATCTTATATTCTGTTCATTTCTAGTAATTTTGTAATGCTCTGGTATACTGAAGGTTATTTCATCTTAACCTTCACGAAGTCACTAAATCTTCTCCCGTCGGTTCCTAGTTTTAATAGGCAATAAGATTATTAATAAAAAAAACTACAATTTTTTATTGTATCTATTTATTGCTTATATACTATACATTAGGAGAATAGTATACATTGATACTAAATAGGTAAAGGTAGCTATTATCATTTAATCGATACATTTCATTTTGATCATAGTTTCATAGTAAAACACTTTGTACATAACATTTTGTTTCGGTTTAAAACTGGTTTCAGGTTGCCTTCCGTCGTTGAGCTGGTATTCTGAAAAGAAAAAAAATAAACATTAGACTTGCTGGTACTGGTAACAGTATTTTTTTTTTTAATTTTCTTTTATTTAGATTATTTACATTATATCTCACTCATTACTGAATATATCCACGAGAGTGATAGACTGGAACATCCAAGTGCAAACAATAGTTACTATAATTATTTTTGCTACTTCGATAAAATTACGTGCATTACGTATAAAAAAAAATCAACTACAGGTTTCGTCACATTTAACAGGTACTTGTTGAAATCCGATGAACATTAACTAACTACACAGACCGCCCCGGACCGTAGTAGCCGTCTCAAACGTCCCGCTGTTGCCACGCTGAATTGCCGAGGAAATTTGCTGAGCCATGCACGACCCAGAGATAAGATTTTATCAATTTATATTTTAAACAAAAACCTCCCTTAAAGGTCGGCAACGCGCTTACGACTCCCCTGGTGTTGCGGGTGCCCATAGGCGACGGTAATTGCTTACTATCAATGAGGCAATCCGTCTGCTCGTTTGCCACCTATGTCATAAAAAAAAACTACTAACCTTAATCCTGCTGGTTAAGGCCCACGATACGCTGTCATTAGAATGCCATTAATTGATCCTGTTCAGTTTCCTTCTCATCTTTTGTACATCTTAGGTTTCACTGCATTATAATATTATGCTCATTGCTTCATAAGTCTTCTTCTTTAATCTTTGTTTGGTTCTGCCATGTATTTTCTCTTGATGCATCTTAATATATTTTTGTTTTTTATTTCTGTTATGTCTTGAATCTTTTTTCTTCATGTCCTCTAATTCCCGCGATGTTTTTCTTCGTGTCTTCTAATTCTCGCGATGTCTTGCAATTGTTTACCTTCAAGCAGTTTTGATGGATGGATAGATTAAACTTCGGTGTTCTTAGTCTTTTGGTATCATACTTTATGCCCTCTGAATCTTCTCAATTGTTCCTTCTCGTCCTCATGAGTCGTCTACTGCCCCACTAAGCATACGTGCATTCCTATTCCGTGTTACTAATCCTGAAATCTCATTCAATTATTCTCCTGTAAAATGGTAAGTTACATATTAAAAAGCAAAGTTATTGCACTTGTATGCTTAGTACGGCAGTAAGTTTTCTTGCATGCTTGGGCTCTTTCGTCTTTTCTTGGGTCTTTGCTCTTCTCTCAAACTTGGGTCTTTGCTCTTCTCGCAAACTTGGGTCTTTGCTCTTCTCGCAAACTTGGGTCTTTGCTCTTCTCGCAAACTTGGATCTTTGCTCTTCCCGCAAACTTGGGTCTTTGCTCTTCTCGTAAACTTGAGTCTTTGCTCTTCTCGCAAACTTTGCTTGGGCTCTTTCGTCTTTTCTTGGGTCTTTGCTCTTCTCTCAAACTTGGGTCTTTGCTCTTCTCTCAAACTTGGGTCTTTGCTCTTCTCTCAAACTTGGGTCTTTGCTCTTCTCTCAAACTTGGGTCTTTGCTCTTCTCGCAAACTTGGGTCTTTGCTCTTCTCGCAAACTTGGGTCTTTGCTCTTCTCGCAAACTTGGGTCTTTGCTCTTCTTGCTCTTCTCGCAAACTTGGGTATTTGCTCTTCTCGCAAACTTGGGTCTTTGCTCTTCTCGTAAACTTGGGTCTTTGCTCTTCTCGCAAACTTGGTCTTTGCTCTTCTCGCAAACTTGGTCTTTGCACTTATCGCAAACTTGGGTCTTTGCTCTTCTCGCAAACTTGGGTCTTTGCTCTTCTCGCAACTTGGGTCTTTGCTCTTCTCGCAAACTTGGGTCTTTGCTCTTCTCGCAACTTGGGTCTTTGCTCTTCTCGCAACTTGGGTCTTCGCTCTTCTCGTAAACTTGGGCCTTTAGTCTTCTTTTTTCGTGCCTCTCGTATCATGTTTCTTCGTGCCCTCTCGAGTCTTTTTTCTTCGTGCCCTCTCGAGTCTTCTTTTCTTCGTGCCCTCTCGAGTTTTCTTTGTTCGTGCCCTCCCGAGAATTCTCGCTTCGTACCCTCTCGAGGACTCTCTCTTCATGCCCCGTTGAGTCTTCTTTCTTCGTGGCTTCTTCAGTCTTCTTTCTTCGTGCCCTCTCGAGTCTTCTTTCTTCGTGCCCTCTCGAGTCTTCTTTATTCGTGTGCCCTCTATAATCATCTTTCTTCATGTCCTCTTTAGTCATCTTTCTTCTTGCCCTCTTTTGTCTTCTTTCTTCCTGCCCTCTTTAATCTTCTTTCTTCCTTCCCTCTTGAGTCTTCTTTCTTCCTGCCCTCTGGAGTCTTCTTTCTTCCTGCCCTCTTGAGTCTTCTCTCTTCAGTCATCTTCCTTCGTGCCGTCTTCAGTCTTCTTCCTTCGTGCCCTCTTCAGTCTTCTTTCTTCGTGCCCTCTTCAGTCTTCTTTATTCCTGCCTTCTTGAGTGTTCTCTCTTCATGCTTTCTGTAGTCATCTTTCTTCATGTCCTCTTTAGTCATCTTTCTTCTTGCCCTCTTGAGTCTTCTCTCTTCGTGTCCTCTTCAGTCTTCGTTATTCTTGCCCTCTTGAGTCTTCTTTCTTCCTGCCCTCTAGTCTTCTTTCTTCCTGCCCTCTAGTCTTCTTTCTTCCTGCCCTCTAGTCTTCTTTCTTCCTGCCCTCTTGAGTCTTCTCTCTTCGTGTGCTCTTGAGTCTTCTTCCTTCATGTCCTCTTCAGTCTTCTTTCTTCCTGCCCTCTTCAGTCTTCTCTCTTCGTGTCCTCTTGAGTCTTCTTTCTTCATGCCCTCTTGAGTCTTCTTTCTTCATGCCCTCTTGAGTCTTCTTTCTTCATGCCCTCTTGAGTCTTCTTTCTTCATGCCCTCTTGAGTCTTCTTTCTTCATGCCCTCTTGAGTCTTCTTTCTTCATGCCCTCTTGAGTCTTCTTTCTTCATGCCCTCTTGAGTCTTATTTCTTCATGCCCTCTTGAGTATTCTCTCTTCATGTCCTCTTGAGTCTTCTTTCTTCGTGTCCTCTTGAGTCTTATTTCTTCTTGCCCCCTTGAGTCTTCTTTCTTCATGTCCTCTTGAGTCTTCTTCCTTCATGTCCTCTTGAGTCTTCTTCCTTCATGTCCTCTTGAGTATTCTCTCTTCATGTCCTCTTGAGTCTTCTTTCTTCGTGTCCTCTTGAGTTTTCTTTTTTCGTGCCCTCTTGAGTCTTATATCTTCGTGCCCTCTTGTGTCTTCTTTCTTCGTGCCCTCTTGAGCCTTCCTCTTCATGCTCTCCGAGTCTTCTCTCTTCGTGCCCTCTTGAGTCTTGTTTCTTCGTGCCCTCTTGAGTCTTCTTTCTTCATGCCCCCTCAACCTTTCCATCAAAAGCTAACGCTCACACGCCGCGTCATCGAAATGTCAAAACTGAAGTTGAACTTTATGCGTGTGCACGTAGGTCTAATTTGCTATGTAGTCGTGGAGATATTTAGCGTGGATAAGGTTAAGTATTCTCTCGTCAGGCTTTGGAGTCTTCTTTCTTCGTGCCCTCTTCAATCTTCTTTCTTCGTGCCCTCTTCAGCCTTCTTTCTTCGTGCCCTCTTCAGCCTTCTTTCTTCGTGCCCTCTTCAGCCTTCTTTCTTCGTGCCCTCTTCAGCCTTCTTTCTTCGTGCCCTCTTGCGTTTTCTCTCTTCGTGCCCTCTTCAGACTTCTCTCTTCGTGCCCTCTTCAGCCTTCTTTCTTCGTGCCCTTCTGAGTCTTCTATCTTCATGCCCTCCCGAGTCTTCTTTATTGGTGACCTCTTGAGTCTTGTTTTTTCGTGCCTTCGTGAGTCCTCTCTTAATGCACTTTGGAGTCTTTATATCTTCATGCTAGAAAAGACTCGAGAGTCTTTTCTCTTCATCCTCTCTCGAATAGTCTATTTTTATACAATTAAATACCATTTCGAAGTTGTTTATAAACTTTTCTTATTTATTTCTTTCTTTAGTATTCATTTTTCAAATCTTCTTAAATATAAGTGATTTAGTGATTTTTGTTTGTGTTAATTTTCGCCTACTGAGTCACTAGTATTCTTTTGTATCTAGTATATTTTTTCTTCACCTCTCGAGTCATATGTCTTATTTTCCCGAATATTATTTCTCCCTTTTCTTAGTTTACTTTTAGAAGAACTTTATATATATAGTGTGCTAACGTTGTTATAAGCCTCTTCGTTTCAGGCCGTCTTGAACCTTTTTTTGGGTTTTAACTCATGTGATTATTTTTTTCTTCTTCTGGTGATATTTATTACAGAGATAATGTTTCATGGCGATATATTGCACTGTTTTTTCTTGTCTTTGAGGTGGGAAGGATCATTTACGTGTTTCGTGTTCCTATTTATGTTTTAATTGCACTGTAGGACATTAGCTGACACCTTTCTCATTTACGAGCACATTTAAAATCCTTCCAATTTAATTTGTTTCATTGTATCGAATTTGATTATATATATATTGGATCACTTTGTAGTAAAATTCACATTTTTATTTAACTTTTGTACTTTGTCAATTAAGATCTGAAACAAGCTTCATTAGGGAACTTACCTAACAGTCCTGTGGGTAACTGAATTTTGACAAGTGATTTGTTATTGAAAGTGTTGAAGTCATCAGATGTATTTATTTTAGCACTAAAAAGCAGCAGTCAACTTGTTTGGCACACAACGAGACAACTTTGAAGTTCACAATGCCATACCTTTAACGTTGTGAGCCTGTAATAATCCGAGCTCTTAACAAGTGTGCCATCTAAAAACATACGTACCCAAAGAGCATGTACCTACATTTGTATATAGTATTGCATTTCTAAACGCATTGCGCAGACTGCATCGTTTTCTCGAGGATATTTCATGAAAATTTCATTTTACCTTATGACATTCTGTGGTGTCGATGGTGAAGAAACATTTAGCATCTGTCCACTGGCGTAGCGAGGCAGCACAACGCTGAGGATTCACCAATAGAATAGAATTCCAAGTATTGGATATGGTGTGGAATACATAGGTAACTTACTGCAGTGTTTCTCTTTGTATTCCGCATTTATGTAGTCATCACGTTGTAATCCACCGTGTAAGACAAAATTCTAGTTTCATACCTTATTTGGCGCCACGGGTGATTTTTCCTTAACTTATTTTGCTTTCTGTATTTTTGTGACCACGTCGTACCCATAATATTTATTGGCTTTATCGAGTCTTAGTTCCATACCTCGATACTTTTTGTGGTCCTTTCAATCTGATATTTATAAGTTGTTTTTGTGCCACCTGGACTAAATAATTAGCATACGTACCTAATGCGAGTGTAAGTAACTATCGATTTAAAATCTCAGATTCCTTTGCTTTTCCTCGCTTACCTAAATTACTCAGTTTCTTATAGCGTTTTTGTATGTTTTCTGTAGGTACTTATTGAAATCTCCAAAATTTAGCCGACGATTCTTTGTCTAAAGTTATGTCGTGTACCCTCCGCATTTTTTAATTATGTTTGTCAAAGACTATTCATACCTGTAGCGACTGCTTGATAGGCCGTTTAATGTCCTGTACCCTCCGCGTCTTTTCAATTATGCTTGTCAAAGACTATTCATACCTTTAGCGACTGCTTGATAGGCCGTTTAAAATCTTGAATTACTAAAAGTTTACATACCTAATATTTTCATATTTAGATCTTGCAGCTATTTGAACACGTTACCGCTATGCACTTGCTTGTCGGACATGTCCTGAATCATAATATTAATGCCATAAAATGTAGGTACCTTATTGCGTATGATGCTTGAAATCATTGTAACCTGTTATCGTAGTTTCAACTTATCTCCAAACTTCATACTACAGCTAGCTGGAATCTCCGGAGAAAAATATTCATACCTTAGGAAGTATTCTAATCCGGATTTCGTTTTTGTTGATATTATAATTCTCTCAGTTAGAGCGAGCGGATTTCCATGGGATCATTTTTGAAATGGTTTACCCGCTGTGCTTAATTAAATAATTACATTAACCAGTTTATCCAATTGTCTTAACACAATTTTGTTTACTTTCGGTTTACAGTATAAAACAATTTTAGTCGACAAATATAAATCTCCAGACATCTGAAATGGTTTTAAAAGGTACGTACCACATTTCGCAGAATAAATTGTATATTTCCAGATAAATTAACAGCTCATGTCAAGTGCTTTCACATCCATACGTGTTTAAGTAGTTTTGTGTTACATGCTCTATTTGCCACCAAAATCTATAAGAATAGTTTTAACACAAGCGAAATGGCTTACCCGCTGTGCTTGATTACATTAACCAGTTTATCCAATTGTCTTAACACAACTTTGTTTACTTCCGGTTTACAGTATAAAACAATTTTAGTACATAATTATAAATCTCCCGATATCTGAAATGGTTTTAAAAGGTACGTACTACATTTCGCAAAATAAATTGTATATTTCCAGATATTAACAGCTCATGTCAAGTGCTTTCACATCCATACGTGTTTAAGTATGTTACATGCTCTATTTGCCACCAAAATCTATAACAATAGTTTTAACACAGGCGAAATGGCTTACCCGCTGTGCTTGATTATATTAACCAGTTTATCCAATTGTCTTACAATTTTGTTCTTTCGGTTTACAGTATAAAACAATTTTAGTACATAATTATAAATCTCCCGATATCTGAAATGGTTTTAAAAGGTACGTACTACATTTCGCAAAATAAATTGTATATTTCCAGATATTAACAGCTCATGTCAAGTGCTTTCACATCCATACGTGTTTAAGTATGTTACATGCTCTATTTGCCATCAAAATCTATAAGAATAGTTTTAACACAGGCGAAATGGCTTACCCGCTGTGCTTGATTATATTAACCAGTTTATCCAATTGTCTTACAATTTTGTTCTTTCGGTTTACAGTATAAAACAATTTTAGTACATAATTATAAATCTCCCGATATCTGAAATGGTTTTAAAAGGTACGTACTACATTTCGCAAAATAAATTGTATATTTCCAGATATTAACAGCTCATGTCAAGTGCTTTCACATCCATACGTGTTTAAGTATGTTACATGCTCTATTTGCCACCAAAATCTATAACAATAGTTTTAACATATGCGAAATGGCTTACCCGTTGTGCTTGATTACATTAACCAGTTTATCCAATTGTCTTAACACAATTTTGTGCTTTCGGTTTACAGTATAAAACAATTTTAGTCCATAATTATAAATCTCCAGATATCTGAAATGGTTTTAAAAGGTACGTACCACATTTCGCAAAATAAATTGTATATTTCTAGACAAATTAACAGCTCATGTCAAGTGCTTTCACATCCATACGTGTTTAAGTAGTTTTGTGTAACATGCTCCATTTGCCACCAAAATCTATAAGAATAGTTTTAACACAAGCGAAATGGCTTACCCGCTGTGCTTGATTACATTAACCAGTTTATCCAATTGTCTTAACACAATTTTGTTTACTTTCGGTTTACAGTATAAAACAATTTTAGTCCATGATTATAAAATCTCCCGATATCTGAAACGGTTTTAAAAGGTACGTACCACATTGCGCAAAATAAATTGTGTATTTCCAGATAAATTAACAGCTTATGTCAAGTGCTTTCACTTCAATACGTGTTTAAGTAGGTTACATGCTCCATTTGCCACCAAAATCTATAAGAACAGTTTTCACACAAGCGAAACACATACCAATCTCCAAAAACATTCTGATCAACAGTAAGCAATGCTACATTGGATTTATTTCTTGGCTGCAATAATCATTAATGTTCGCCCATATGTTAGTTTTGCACGCATACCATGTTACGCTCTTGTAAATATATATCTGCAATATTTCGGGTTGCGCTAATAGGTATCTACTTCCAACACGTTGCCTTATAAGTTTTCCATAACTATTAATTATGCCATGTCAAGCAACTATTCGTTTGCAGTATCTAAATTAAAAAAAAAAAACATACCAGACACATAACGAGCACAAGCGGGTGCATATTAAAATTCAATCATATTAATAATTGACTAAACAATTTACAACACACATTGAATACGTGGCAGATAAATAAAATACGATAAAAAACCCATACCCGTTATTTAGTTTCCACCTGCGAACATTCAAAACATTTTCCACGCGTCTACTTGTAATAAAGAGAAAGGTTAAGGTTACGATATCAGGTACAATCAAGAAATGACACGACTTAGTTAAAACATATTAAATATACCTTATCAAGTAGGGTCTTACAAAGATGTGAAGGTGCAATTCCACGTCGATTGTAGAGTAGTTTACAGTAATAATTTCTATTTCTAAAGTGAAAACAACCGCAATCCAGAGGATTACTAAGCGTCCCATGCGAACATAGCATTCCCATATTATAGTCAGGTTCAATATCTAGAAAGTCAAACTTTCGCTCCTATATCCGTGCAATTTTGTTAACGGTTTCAGTGCTAGAACGATGGCTTGGCTAAAACAGATTTAACACACATCCAACGGTCTAGACATACACAAAATATACAATTGGTTATACATTACAAACATTGACAAGTAAGTATTTATTGGTGACATACCTATACATAACCTATAAAGAATAAGCGCGACTTAGTTAAAATATATTAAATATACCTTATTAAGGTAGGGTCTTGCAAAGATGTGAAGGTGCAATTCCATGTTGATGATAGAGTAGTGTTTACAGTAATATTTCTAAAGTGAAAAAACCGCAATCCAGATGTTGCTAATCGTCCCATGCGAACAAAGCATTCCAGTATTGTCAGGTTCAATATCTATAATAAAGTCAGACTTTCGCTCCTATATCCGTGCAATCTTGTTAGCGGTTTCAGTGCTATAACGATGGCTTGGCTAAAACAGATTTAACACACATCCAACGGTCTAAGCATACAAAAAAATATGCAATTAGTTAATACATTGCAAACTTTAACAAGTATTTTTAGTGACATACCCATTAACCACTACCGAATGCTTCAAAACAACTGGTACATAAAAGCTCAAGTGGTCTGCAAAAAATCACTAAACATACCATTTCATGTGCAGGTCATTAAGAAATATAAGCTGGTTGCCTGATAGGTGGTAGGTATAACATGCTGTCCAAATTTGTAGGTTGCTAGTGATGCGTTAGTTTCTCTCTCGTTATAATCAAATTCTGTAAATCCTGGCAGTAGTACGAACTTCAAACCGTTGAAAGCGCCATCTGCGAAGTGAATAAGGCTTACGACTTGGCGCTCTTTGGGTAGTCCCCCTGTCTTTTCCGTGGTCACTGTGGTTCCGCGGCACTTCCGTTTCTTTAGGGAATCTATGCCGGTTTGTTCGTTCTGCAACTTTGACGAATACTTCTTGATCTGTGAAATAAATAAGGCTTACGTGTTGGAGCTGCGTGTTGACAGGATTTAGAAGCGAAAGGTACAAGAGGCTTGTAGTGTGAATGCAGTCGGCGTCGTGGTGAATAAAACATGAAGACTCCAAACTGCGAAGTGCGAAGACGGCTGATGACAAGGCGCTAAGCGTATAAGGAGCAAGGCGAAAAACTGGAGCTCGATGTCGAAAGGCGAAATAAACCACGGAGTCACGGTGAAGGTCAGTTGTCTTCGCTAAATGATATTTTTAAAAGATATACACTTACGAAGACGTATGAAGGCATTGCAACCCGTAATTTGAAGGACGAAGAACTCGCAAATTGCTGCCGCAAGATAAGACGACCACGTAGTTCGTCGAACTCGCAGCCCGAAAACCCACGAACACGTAGTCCGAAGACCGACGAACACGTAGTCCGAAGACCGACGAACACGTAGTCCGAAGACCGACGAACACGTAGTCCGACGACCGACGAACACGTAGTTCGACGACCGACGAACACGTAGTCCGAAGACCGACGAACACGTAGTCCGAAGACCGACGAACACGTAGTCGGACGACCGACGAACACGTCCGAAGACCGACGAACCCGTAGTCCGAAGACCGTCGAACACGTAGACCTAGGACCGACGAACACGTAGACCTAAGACCGACGAACACGCAGTTCGAAGACCGACGAACACGCAGTTCGAAGACCGACGAACACGCAGTTCGAAGACCGTCGAACACGCAGTCCGAAGACCGACGAACACGTAGACCTAAGACCGACGAACACGCAGTTCGAAGACCGACGAACACGCAGTTCGAAGACCGACGAACACGCAGTTCGAAGACCGACGAACACGCAGTTCGAAGACCGACGAACACGCAGTTCGAAGACCGTCGAACACGCAGTTCGAAGACCGTCGAACGCGTAGACCGAAGACCGACGAACACGTAGACCTAAGACCGACGAACACGCAGTTCGAAGACTGCCGAACACGCAGTTCGTAGACCGTCGAACACGGAGTTCGAAGACCGACGAACGCGCAGTCCGAAGACGGTTGAACACGTAGTTCTAAGACCAACGAATACTCGGTACAGTCAGCAATAGTAGCACATGAAACACAAAAATACGTAGAGTATAGTTACTCTTTTTCCAAGTAAAAATGGTAGTTTGGTACGATGTTTCGTGCGCTACTATTGACGCATATCGGACAAACTTACTTTTTAGACATCCGGACGAACTGTGAATATTGGCGAACTTGCACATTGAAATCATTAAGCTCGAAGACCGAGGAACACGGTGAGCGCTTCCTGGCGAAGTTCTATGACTGACGAACACGAAGTTCAAAGACCGGTGAACACGCAATCGGAAGAAAAGACGAAGTTCGGAGGCCGACGTATTCAAAGCTTTACACGCACATCGAACTTACTGTTTGAAGACAGATGACCAACAAGAAGAATTGATTCAGGATTGGCGGACTTGCATTTTGAAAACCGACGAATATTGAAGACAGATGAACACGAAGAGTGAAGCCACATGAACACGTTGTTCGAAGGAGAAAGCACGCACACGAAGTTCGACGACTGACGAACGCGAACATTAACGAAGTTGACATTCGAAGATGCTAAGATAAAAAAGCTTTTAAACGGACTATTAAACAAGACGATCTAGCGGGGCTCGCAGACTTCGCAGTATTGGTGTAGATGAAGATGTATGTGATTATGAATGGATTTGGCCACAAAATAATGAATGAACATTTTTCCTTCTACTTAAAAGCGCAATAAAATTGTGAATCAAACCTGGCAGCACTGCAGGAGGGCAGAGTTGCCCGGGCTGTCGTCACGGGCTGGCGCACCGACTGGACCAGGTTGGCGCCGCCGTAGTGCCTTCTGGACCAGACTGGACCCCCGGCGCGCAGATTGGACAAGGATGAAGCCCCGGTGCACCGACTGGACCAAGCTGGCACCGCCGTAGCGCCGTCTGGACCAGACTGGACCCCCGGCGCGCAGATTGGACCAGGATGAACCCCCGGTGCGCAGACTGGACCAGGCTGGCGCAGCGCCGTCTGGACCAGACTGGACCCCCGGCGCGCAGATTGGACCAGGATGAACCCCCGGTGCGCAGACTGGACCAGGCCGGCACCATGGGAGCGCCGACTGGTCCAGACTGGTCCCCCGGTGCGCATACTGGACCGGCCAGGCGCCACTGGCGTGCAGACTGGACTGGCGCCATTGGCGCGCAGACAGGACTGGCGCCACTGGCGCGCAGACTGGACTGGCGCCACTGGCGCGCAGGCTGCATCCCCGGTGCGCAGACTGGACCAGGCTGGCGCAGCGCCGTCTGGACCAGACTGGACCCCCGGCGCGCAGATTGGACCAGGATGAACCCCCGGTGCGCAGACTGGACCAGGCTGGCGCAGCGCCGTCTGGACCAGACTGGACCCCCGGCGCGCAGATTGGACCAGGATGAAGCCCCGGTGCGCATATTGGACTGGGATGAGGCCCCGGCGCGCAGACTGGACCGGGATGAGACCCCGGCGAGCACCTGGACCAGGCCGGTACAGCACGAGCGCCGGCAGGACCCCGGGCTGGCGCCACTGGGAAAATGGTCCGGGCTGGCGCCACTGGGGAAATGGTCCGGGTGGGCGCCACTGGGGCGCGCAGACTGGTCCAGGTTGACACCGCAGGTGCGCCGACTAGACCGGGCGGCGCCACTGGCGCGCAAACTGGACCAGGCCGGCACCGCAACAGCACCGAATGGACCCCTGACGCGCAGCCCGGACCGGAATGAGACCCGGCGCGCGTACTGGGCTGGGATGAGACCACGGCGCGCAACTGGTCTAGGTTGACACCGCAGTAGCGCCGTTTAGACCAGCCAGGCGCCAATGGCGCGCAGACTGGACCCCCTGCGCGCAGTCTGGACCGGGATGGGGCCACTGGCGCGCAGACTGGTCCGGGCTGGCGCCACTGGCGCGCAGGCTGCTCCGGGCTGGCGCCACTGGCGCGAAGACTGCGAGCTGGCGCCACTGGCGCGCAGACTGGAACGAGCAGGCGCCACTGGCACACAGACTGGAACGAGCTGGCGCCACTGGCGCGCAGACCGGACCTCAGGCTGGACCACCGCTGCGCAGCTAGACCAGGCGGGCACCAAGGAAGCACCGACTGGACCAGACTGGTCCCCCGGTGCGCCTACCGGGCCGGCGCCACTGGCGTGGAGACTGGACTGGTGCCACTGGCGCGCAGACTGGGCTGGGATGAGACCACGGCGCGCAACTGGTCCAGGTTGACACCCCACCAGCGCCGTCTAGACCAGGCTGGCGCCATTGGCGCGCAGACTGGTCCGGGCTGGGAACACTAGCGCGCAGACTGGTCCGGGCTGGCACCTTAGGCGCGCAGACAGAACCGGGCTGGCGCCAATGGCGCGCAGATCTGAACAGGCTGGCGCCATTGCGCGCAGACTGGACCGGGCTGGCGCCACTGGCACGCAGACAGAACCGGGCTGGCGCGACTGGCGCGCAGGCTGCATAAGGCTGGACCCCCG
This sequence comes from Grapholita molesta, assembly GCA_022674325.2. Lineage (NCBI taxonomy): Eukaryota > Metazoa > Arthropoda > Insecta > Lepidoptera > Tortricidae > Grapholita > Grapholita molesta. The sequence continues at coordinate 5,564,128 of CP053138.2, forward strand.
GTGCGCAACTGGACCAGGCCGGCACCATGGGAGCGCCGACTGGTCCAGACTGGTCCCCCGGTGCGCATACTGGACCGGCCAGGCGCCACTGGCGTGCAGACTGGACTGGCGCCATTGGCGCGCAGACAGGACTGGCGCCACTGGTGCGCAGACTGGACTGGCGCCACTGGCGCGCAGACTGGACTGGCGCCACTGGCGCGCAGGCTGCATCCCCGGAGCACAACTGGACCAGGGCGGCACCGCGGGAGCACCGACTGGCCCAGACTGCTCCCCCGGTGCGCATACTGGACCGGGCTGGCGCCACTGGCGTGCAGACTGGACTGGCGCCACTGGCGCGCAGACCGGGCCGGGCGGCACTAGCGCGCAGGCTGGACCCCCGGTGTGCAACTGTGTCAGGCCGTCACCGCAGGAGCACCGACTGGACCCCCGGCGCGCAGACTGGTCAGGTTGACACCGCAGTAGCGCCGTCTAGACCAGGCTGGCGCTACTGGCGCGCAGACTGGACCCCCCGCGAGCAGACTGGACCGGGCTGGTGCCACTGGCGTGCAGACCACCAATGGCACGCAGACTGGAACGGGCTGGCGCGTAGACTAGACAGGGCTGGCGCCACAGGCGCGCACGCTGGAACGGACTGGCGCCACTGGCGCGCAGACAGGAACAGGCTGGCGCCACTGGTGCACAGACTGGAACAAGCTGGCGCCACTGCCGCGGACCGGACCTTAGACTGGATAAGGCTGGACCCCCGGCGCGCAACTGGACCAGGCCGGCACCGCAGGCTGGTCGCCTGGCGCACATACGGGACCGGGCTGGCGCCACTGGCGCGCAGAGTGGTCCGGCTGTCACCCCAGGAGCGCCGTCTGGATCAGGCTGGACCCCCCGCGCAGACTGGATAAGGCCGGCACCGCAAAAGCACCGACTGGACCGGGCTGGACCCCCGGCGCCTAACTGGCGCGCAGACTGGACCGGGCTGGCGTCACTGACGCGCAGACTGGACCGGGCTGGCGTCACTGGCGCGCAGACTGGACCGGGTTGACACCCTGGCGCGCAGACTGGACTGGGCTGGCGTCACTGGCGCGCAGACTGGACCGGGTTGACACCCTGGCGCGCAGGCTGGACCGGGCTGGCACCACTGAAGCACGGATTGGTCTTGTCACCGCAGGAACGCCGTCTTGATCAGGCTGGATCCCCGGCACGCAGACTGGACCGGGCTGACTTCTTGGCTTGCAGAATGGGCCAGGCTGGCACCCGCAGGTGCGCCGGCTAGACTAGGCTGGACCTCCGGCGCGTAGTTGGACCGGGCTGGCACCGCATGAGAGTAGACTGGAAAGCTTGTGCCGCAGCGCGCAGACGGGACCGGGCAGGTACTACAGGCGAACTCACTGGATAAGGTTGGCAGTTGGCACCCCAAGCAGGCAGATGTCCCTCCTAGGGTACAAATATTAAATGTTCACAGTCGTTTTAGCAATTATATCACTAGATATTTATCATAAGAAATACTAAGTAAAATTGTACGCACCCACTGATGAATCTGACATCCCTTGACGCGCAGAATGAATCTCGTACCGCGGGAGCGCCAACTGGTAGAGCTGGCTGGCGCCACTGGCAGGCAGTCTGGACCCCCCGCGCGCAGACTGGACCGGGCTGGCGCCACTGGCACGCAGACTGGACCGCCCGCGCGCAGACTGGACCGGGGTGGCGCCACTGGCGCGCAGACTGGAACGGGCTGGCGCCACTGGTGCGCAGACTGGCGCCACTGGTGCGCAGACTGGACCAGGCTGGTACCGCAGGTGCGCCGACAAGACCAGGTTGGCTGAAGCCACTGGCGAAAGCTGGACCCCCGGCGCGTAGACTGGACCGGGCTGGCGCCAGTGGCGCGCAGGCTGGAACGTGCTGGCGCCAGTGGCGCGCATACTGGACCGGACTGGCACCAATGGCGTGCAGACTGGACCGGGCTGACACCCTGGCTTGCAGAATAGGCCCGACTGGCACCGCGAGTGCGCCGACTAGACTAGGCTGGACCTCCGGCGCGCCGTTGGACCGGGCTGGAGCTACTGGCGCGCAGACTGGACCAAACTGGCACCGCACGAGAGCAGACTGGAAAGCTTGTTTCGCAGCGCGCAGTCGGGACCGGGCAGGTACTAGGCGGGACGTGTTGTACTGTTGTAGCAGGTGGATTTTCCTCCACGGCTTCCGTGCAGGCTACAAATATATGAAATCGCTTTTACAGATTCAAAATTTATTTACCTTCTGATATGAGGCGTTTCTCTCAGTCCGTTTTTTACTTTTATTTATTCAGTTTAAAATAGCAAAATATGCTACCGCTGCGTTTCGTATTTGCAATTTACTTAGGCAATCTAAATTTTCAACCAATTCCAACTAATAGACAACCAATGCATGGTGCATATTCGATTCTGTGGGTAGGGCTCAGTCAAATAATAACTGCCTCTGGACATTGGTGCCGTTACTGCTTGAATGCCTCGTAGACATTAATTTCACCTTTAAAAAAAAAAAACAAGTAGGGATCTACGCACCTACTGAGCTTGATGTCAATCAGTCCCCGATAAGGCTGGAAGAGGTAGCAGCATCTCCGACGCGCAGATTGAATATCCAGCGCAGCGCAGGGGTGTAAACTGGGCCGGGTTAGCACTGCAGGAGCGCCGACTAGACTATGCTGACACGCCGACTGGACCGGACAGGCTATACAGGCGACGACCGGACAGGCACCGCAGGAGCGCAGACCGGACCAGGAGCCGCCAAAGCACTTGGCGTTTATGTAGCGGAGCAAAACAGCAATCAAGATAGTGCACGGTCCTTGGCTGGGAAAATACAATGATGTTGCGCCCGTTTCAAACGGAAACCCTATCGTGTTTATTCTACTGTCAGCTATATGTAAGTATGTATTACAATTTGGCATCCGACTTGCATCATTGTCATTGATTACATTACGCGTATTCTTCTATTTTCAGAGGATGTACTCTATTTAGAAGTGAATCTTGCACTTCAGTGCGTGTCTGGATTCTTACCATAATGACGATACATGGAAAAGGGCAGTCCAATTCACGGTTACTAAGCTGGTGTGCGGTGATTGCAGTGTTGCACTGCAGTCGGCAAACAACGCATTTTTAGATCCATTATAGAAACCAGGTTTTCATATGATACGGAGAGGCAGGAGGACCTATGGACAATGCTGCTTATAGCAGCGTTTAACATCTAAACTAGACACGCTGCGAAACGGCCTGAATAATCATTTTTAATTCAGTTGTAGGTATAGTTATTAGAACAAGCACTAGCATTCTAATATTTATTTCCAGTCACAAATCAAAGCAGCAAAATCGTCTTACGTGTCATTTGTAGTAATATAGTGGTATTTGCATTCAACCGTAGATACTTTCCGGTAACTACTTCCGGAGTTATCAGAAGCTGGAAGCAGCAAGCTTTGGCTCTCTGACAAGGCAGTAAAGTAAAAAAAACAGCTGTGAGCCACCGCAGCAGCACCTTGTGGCCCGCAATGTAGAGATAGTATTGTTAGGAGACCATGTGACAAGGTATTAGTTGTTTTCTTAGACTGTACAGGCCAGCATTGGTCAATAAATGAGACTCTGTAACAAAGCAGCAGTAGTCAAACGCAGACGCTGTAGATAACAGCATCGGTCATATTAGTGGACTCACAAGGCAACAGCAGTCTTTAGAGTCAGTAGAGGCTTTGCGGATCAGCAGCGGTCTTGCGATTGAACTCTTGATATGACAGCAGTCTATGGACCCTGTGCAGGGCAGCAGTCGTCTAGATGGGCGACCCTGTGCACGGCAGCAGCGGTCGCGGTGGGACTCTGTGGCAGGGCAGCAGTAGTCTTGATATGCGACTCTGTGACAGGGCAGCAGTAGTCTTGATATGCGACTCTGTGACAGGGCAGCAGTAGTCTTGATATGCGACTCTGTGACAGGGCAGCAGTAGTCTTGATATGCGACTCTGTGACAGGGCAGCAGTAGTCTTAGTATGCGACTCTGTGACAGGGCAGCAGTAGTCTTGATATGCGACTCTGTGGCAAGGCAGCAGTAGTCTTAGCGTGTGACTCTGTGACAAGGCAGCAGTAGTCAAAGGCTGTAAAGGATTTTACAAGACGCTGTACAGGGTAGCAGCAGTCAGTGTAGGCGACTCTGTGACAAGGCAGCAGTAGTCTGTAAACCCTGTGCATGGCAGCAGCGGTTTTGATAGTCGACTCTGTGGCAAGGCAGCAAAAGTCTATACAGATGCTGTGCATGGCAGCAGCAAATCTTGATAAGGGACTCTGTGACATGGCAGCAGAAGTCAATGTAGAATTCTGTGGCTTGCAGCAGCAGTCAGAAGGTATTCTGTGACAAGGCTGGGGAAGTTAAAAATAACAGCGCCGTCTCATGACAGCGGCGCTCATAGAAGACATAATCATGCAACTAGAAAAGAATTGCTTGTGGTCTAGTGAGCCACTATTCTATTATACTTAGGTTATACATCGCACTGTACGGCCTGTTTCTGAAGTCTGGCTAGGCCGTACCACTTCGTCGAACTGTAGGAGGCAGGAACGAAGGTTTTGTGTCACGGCAACTTTTCGACTCGTACAAGCAGCACTGCAGCAGCTAAGAATAACTGTGAAGCTCGTTTGGTCGCGACCAGAAATACCTACCTACATTTCTACTTTATCTCAAAAAGTATCGTACAGGATAGTAGGATTTTAGATTAATTTTATTTATAAATTGTTGTTACTGATAGATACCTACTGCAGGCCTAGAAAGCTCTTTATCTATGTAGTCAACTAGGTTGATACTAAATATTTATAATTGAAATGGTCAATTAAATTATTTTACCTGAATGGTTCAGTACTGTCTGAAGACCACCCGTAGTTTGTAAATGTGTCGTGCGCTTCCGATATTTTGTCAGTCATACATGTTCGCATTTATGTAGTAGTGAGTGATATTGAAGATCAGTGGGCAGGATGAATGAATAAGCTGCTAGGCAGTAGATGTCTCCGGCTTGGCACGAGGGAATCAGTATGTCATCTTCGATATGAATATACTGCCATGGACGCATCTAAGCTAAACAAATTCGGAAAAAGGACATAGCAAAACAATAAATTATTTTGCACATACATACATACATACTGTATACCTTCTATCTAACAAAGGTACTCTACTTGCAGCTTTTATTAGTGTTACAAAAACAGTAATAAAATAGAGATCATACCATTCGTCCATGTTACTCTCCTCTCGGCATTCCACAATTTACAGTTCTCGTAGGTAATAGAGTTATCATTATTATATATCAATTAACCGAGTAAATTATTATATCCGCTCCTCCATATTACTATTTATTTGCATTTTACATTTTCAGCAACCCTCGCGTGTATCAGGTTATCAACGCTTATATTTTCAAATTTATTATTTGATAATGGTCTCGACTCGTATAGATTAGAATTCATGTTGGCGGCTCGAAAGATGTTTCAGCCGTTGATAATGTGTTCAACGCACCAGCAGCAGGGTTATTTAGTCTTTAGTTCAGTAGCTACGGGGCGAGGGAGTTCATTCACGACAAGCTCGTAGGCTAGTAGCTGACCTTGTAACAGAATAAAAACAAAACAGGTTTGCAAGTTCATCACCATTGATGAAACGAAATAATTTCATAAAAAAAATCAGACGCTTTGCCGTGTCTTAACGTTTCCTTTGATCATATTGTGTATAAAGTCTATGTGTCGTTCCTTTTGTCAGAAGGGTAAAGTAGTGGCCTGTCTAAAACAAAACAAGATATCGAAAACACAAAAATTAGGAGGTTAGTCTTAATGCACAGCAAGTTACCGCTCTTTAGATTATATTAGTCCACACAGACACTGGTGGGATAAACAAGCCTTTAATTTCCACAGCATCTCCAATATCATACTAATTTTTGTATTCATCGTCATTTTCCCTCCGATAGTGCTTTGGATATTTCTTAAGAACCCTACTTGGTGCTCGGTACCTGCAGATGTAAAAAAAAACACACAATGGTAAGGGATTACGGGTGCAGTACCCATTATGCTCGACCATTTCATTTCAATTTGCTTCAGCATGTGCCGTATTTACTTTTTGATTTTTAAGTATAATTTTAACATTTCTGTTTTATTTTGGATCATCCAAGCCGTATTGGATATAGATTCACTTTTTCATTTTACAGTTGCAAGCAACGCTAGGTCATGTATATTTTAATTAGTAGTCTGTTCCTTTTTTATGAAAGAGCTTTGATTAGCTCCGTGAAACGACAATATTGTAAAGCAATTAATTCACAAAAACCGGATCTGAAAAGAATTAATTGTGTAATACCTCTACCTAGTACACATTATTTTTATTAAATCTTATATTGTATCTTTATAATTTTATTATTTGAAAAATTACCATATTACATGGCTTTGCTATCAAGGTAAATATACTATTTTTTTTCTACTTATTAAAAATCAGCCTAAACTCACCTTATACGATAGAGCAGAGTAGTTAAGACCAATCGTCATTTTAATTAAGGTAGAGAAGCTCCCCGTAGTGGTACTTCAGCCATTGGGTTCCTAGTTATTTATTTTAAATGATAGGGGCAAGAACGAATAAGGCCGGCAGACTTATCTGTGGAGGCCGTCGGTCCACTTGTTATAGGGGCCGGGATAGCCTTCGCGGAGAAGGCTTCACCTTGCATAGTATAAGTTTGGTTGGCTGGGGCGGTCACGCAATACCTTCGCCAGCCACGCTTCCCGATGTATAGCTGTGAAGTAGGTACGGAAATCAGTTCATGTATTCAATCCTGACACGTGGAAGTATATCATAGGAAAATAGCAGATAATTATTTTCAATGTTTTCCCTGTGCGAGTACGCATACGCCTTAGCCAGCCAGTATAAGCCTGATCTCTAAATCCGTTATAGATATAGAGATCACGTCTATGCTGGTTTGCAGTAGAATGCTTGCTCGAACATAAGCAATAAGAATACAGGGTCAGTTCTGGTAAATCAGCGTTAATTGCTACCGGAACTTAATGACGAATAGTTTTTGATAAAAAAATGTTTAAGGTTAAAAAGTGCAGATAGAGTTACATACAAATTGATTGCTGCAATTTAAGGATAATAATCTGGTGCATACTAATTTGTATGCAAGTAACTGCAGCAATTAACCTACAAAGTATTAAGATGCTTAGTAACTCACCGCAAACTAACAAATCCTGGCTTCATATTATTTCCTATTTTTACATTTGTATGCTATTGTTTATCGATATGTAGCCTATGCCGCGCATTTATGGTTCATAATGGTCCCGGGAATGATCAGCCCACGTCACGTTTCCTCAATCTATATTTCCAACTCGCAGTACTTGCGTGCCACTTGCATGTACTAAATCGGAGACAGCTCACTCGAAGAGTCGGTGTAACTGCAGTTTAAGATGTTTATGCATGCTTCCACACAAATATCGTGACCTCAGTTTACCTAATATAGACAGCGCCGCGGAGCTTAGCTAGGTCACGGATACTTCATGGTCGCAGTGGCAGTCTTAACTCCCTCATCTCGAGAACGCCTCTCGAACCTTCTAGCACATTCCTAAATATGACACACCCTGTTTGGAGAAAAAATATTTTGTTATGACCTAAATGAGGTGACTCAGTCACTAATGATTCAGTAATTTATAAATAGAATTGTGTCGCTTTCATGTTACAGAATTATGTTGGTCATAAATGATTCAGTTTTAGTAATTTAAAATAACACTTATTTAGGTACGTACTTTGTTGAGATTGTCCCAAATCGTCAAAAATACTTTAGTGAATTTGTCACTCACTAAATTTCTATTGTTGTGAGTATTAATAAAACACGAAAATATGTCTTTATATTTCAACATAACATCAATCCTCACTGACTCACCGACATCGTCAATGTACTTTTCCTTACGGGAAGATAACTGTTCGTTCCGGGTAGCGCCGACCGTGACGCGTCGAGGTCGAGCGCACGGCGAACAATGCAATTGCGAAACCCACAGGGCTGCAGCTGCACGGTAACCGCAACGCTCTGGGGTCTAAACACAACGTTACACGCAGGGGGCCCGCGCACGGGCATTGGTAGACATTGGTATGTCAACATTTTACACCAGTATGAGGAATTCGGAGGCCTTACGTTTACCTAGTGGGCTGATAACCGGGACGTATTTGTGTGCGCGCCGTTTGGCACAGGGAGCCGTGAGCTGAACACCGGGAAGCAACAACTCGAAGGCAGACCGCAGGCTGCTCGGCCGAGTGCGTGTGCTCGATCTCGTTCGCACTCGCCACTTTCTCCACGGAGCGAAGTGACGATGATGACTCATGTAATAACACATGTAGGGTGAAATCACAGCAGCAAAACAGGAGAAATACAACTCATCAATTGAAAATTTCTTTTTATTTCCATACTTAAACATATGTTACAATTTTCTTATTCAATATGAATAATAAACAAATTCCAATTAACGATCGAGAAATAGATTGCAATTGAAATATTTTTTTACATTGAAATCACAAAGTTAACTAACTAAACTAAATAAATGCACGATACCGTTACAAACCCATTGTTGTGTAAGCAGCGACCGCGCCCCAGCGACAGCCAAGATGGCGGCCATCGGATGGATGCAGACCCACGCGAAACGCAATGGGACTGTAATTTAGAAAAACATCCTACTTATATCACAGATACAAAGACAATTTACATTACCTAGTAATTGGAAATGTCCTAGTTTACTCTCGGCAAAGGTTTTACATTGTCTAACTCTTTGAAAAAGCTATCTAGTCCGCTGAGATCATTCTTCCATAGATGATCGATTTTTTCTCGTTGTTCTCTGGAGTCATCTTCTTCTTTATTGCACAAGCCCAGATCAGCTTGCATCTGAGCCCACCGTCTAGCACGTTCTCGTTGTTTCGTAACCAACTCGCTTTCCGCTCGAGTAAGGGAGCTGCTCAAAATGGCGATTATTCGTAGGTCACGCTTTCTCTTTGTCTTGGCATTAAGAGATTTACTTTTAACTTGACGTACCCAATTAGAGAGGGATTCTGCTTTACTTTCACAAAAATCAACGACAGATTTTTCGTTTGATTTGTAGCCCATGATGAAAATATTAGGCAGAAAATATGGCGGCGGGACAAGTACACACCTGTATCCAACCCAGGCAAATTCACTTGAAGACCTTGTCACAACACTTTCACGTCCACTGCGCACCACGATGAGAGATTCAATGAAGGGCGTTGACGTCACCGATGCCTTTTATAGGCGATGCCAATGTGGCCCCGCTGCGCACAAAATGGCGGCGCTTCAACGACGGAATCAACCGAAGTCGGCCGAAAATATACGATCGATATTACGTATGTTCGGATACATGTACCAATGTATCCGATAATACTACAAGAATATTATCCATTGAATTCAATGTATTTACCCATTACATTTTTATTGACATATATGTTTAGTAAGATTAAATTGTTAAGTATTTATTAAATTGATATGAAGTTTTCATTCCATGCTTTTGTGACTTTTGAATGTAATTAATAATTATTGTTTAGATATTTGTGCAACATTCTTAATAAGTATAAAAGATTAAACTAAGAACATGTATACTGTATGTATTATTATGAAATAAATATTATTATAAGGCTTGGGTTGTGGGCACTCAGCCAACGATATTATTTATAATATACAAATACTTAAATACATAGAAAACACATATGACTCTGGAACAAATATCGTGCTCATCACACAAATAAATGACCTTACTGGGATTTGAACCCAGCACTATCAACTCATAGGCAAGACCACTATCCACGAGGCCAAACCTGTAGTCAAATAAAAAAAACTAAATCTATTTGGATTTTAAAATTACACATCCCCATAACTACTTACTCTTCAATATAAACACTAGGAGCATACTATCAATATTACATTATGCCTACAAAATATTGTCTGTGCGTGTGTAAGTACCTACCTATTTATTTTGTATTATTTATTTGAATAAACCTTTTGCGATAGGCTGTTTGTTCTTATGTTGTTTTTAGATTGTGAACTACTTAGTAATAAGAGCTTATCCACCTTTTGTCTTCAATATCAGACTTGATGAACATCTTTTTTTAAATAAAACTAGAAATATCCACAATAATTACCGCTTCTTTCCATTAAGTACTGCGTGTCTTAAGTTTTATGATATCTTTTACATTTACGGAATAATTGCTTGTTTATCTATATCATCAATTCATCATCATCATGGCAGCCGAAATACGTCCCCTGCTTATCTATATATAACATAACAATCTATATAAAACATAAATTAGTAATGTAATGAGAGAAAGACACAAACAGTAGAATAATCTTGATGTGGATATTTTTTATGCTGTTTTCGCCGACGCAGAGATATTGACTATGGCGTGGACAGCGGAACACGTAACAAAATGTTCCAGGGTTTTTGAAGGTTAGAAATGGATGCTAGTAGTTAGCATGTATATCCTCCTAAGACCTGGCCCTTTTAAAAAATAGTTGTTATAAAGACCGAGATAGCTTTTAAAAGGCTAAAATGGCCACCACTGTTAAGACCTAACGATTCGTAAGCAAGAGTTGGCATTAAGCACGAGATGCCTTTCAAAGGTACAATATCATTTTATGAAATTTACCGCGATATTTAAGACCATAAAGTCATTATCTTAAGGTTTATATGGTCATCCCTTTCGCACGCATAGAATGGAACCATAGCAAGATGCCATATTTATTTGCAGTAGCCAGCAACAGATTATAATGGCAGCAGGTCGGAAACAACGTAAGTAAATCCATTCATATTTTAGCCAAATATTGACATTTACTTTCATCAAAACTGTGTTTGCATTTATAAATTCATAAATTATACCTACATTGTGGTATTTTTGATGATCATGCGGCGTGAACGGTGATTTTTCAAGGTAAAATAATTTGTCCTTTTAAAAGTGTGTTCGGTCTTAGTGCCTAAAGTAAAGTTGTATAGTGTTTTGTTATTAGTTATCTTTTTGGCTTGAATTTAATAATATTCTTATTAAGTTATTTTGTAAATATTACGACTGTGTTAGAATAATTAAATATATGGTAACGACACGTTTTGCGGATACTGCGACAATTGTGAAAAGGGTCCACTACTGGCTTTTCAGGCGTCCATAGGCTACAGTTACCACTTACCGTCGGGCAGGATGTGAGCTCATTTGCAACTAAAGTTGCATAATACATTTCAGGTGTATGCAGTCCACTGCTGGACATAGGCCTCCCACAAATGTGACTTGTATCATATTGGGGGTAGTTGCCATAGTCGCCACGCTTGGCAGGTAGTAGCTGTATTGGGTTGGCGGGTTGGCGACCGCAGTAGCTGAAGAGTGGGTTCGACAGATGCTGCTGCCCGTCCGTAGGATTTTTCCCTTTGTTGCCTCTTATGACGCCCGGGGGAGGAGATGGGTGGTGCTATTCTAGTCAGCCGGCATCACACGGTTGCATAATGTTAGAATTAAAAAATACTTAAGATTGTTATTGGTACGAGTACACGTATCTATTCTGGTAAATATTTTTGATAACTTACATTACAACTAAAACAAGAAATCAAAAAGTGATTTCTTGTTTTAGTTGTAATTAGACTGAATAAAACTAAAGGTTGTAACCAACGTCCTTGTTTATTTACCTACTATCATTATGTTTCCTGCTACACACTAAGAACGAGAGTTCTTTAAAAAGAACAAAAGTATGGATTAACTGACTTAGTACAAAATAAAGTTTCTTTATTACTGAAAAATGTTTGTTCTAGGTAAAATGGTATAGTTGCGTATAAAGTAGATTAAATTGCCGCTAAAAGTTCAGGACTCAATGACTATATTTTTTTAGGCCTTTTAAAAGTTCTTTCGGTCATAGTGACATCTTTTTTTTTCAAAACTCAGGACTCAACCATGAACGCCATTTTGTCCTTTTTAAAGCTATTTGGGACTTAGGAGGATATATTTAAACTACTTTTTATTGTTAGACAATGACCTCACTAACGTTACTACTAGGACTTGCAATCCACTAAGGGGTTGCTAACTAACTTTGGGGTGCACTGAAAATCAGCGTCGCTGCGTGCCCAGTCATGTAAATTACAAATGTCATGTGAATCATGCTGAATGGCATCGTATTTCGTGTTTTATATGTAGTCACATTCTGTAATGTTTTTTTTTAGTTTTTATTAGGTACGCCAAATAAATAATTTTGTTCTTCTTTCTTTCTAGTTTAAATAATTATTAAAATTGCTCATAATTACCAGAACGAACTTAATGCTTTAGTTGAGGCATAATAGCACAGTAGTAAAATAGTAGCGTATATTCTAGTGAGTAACTGTTTAAAGCGTTTAGTTAAAAATAACTACACGTGAATGAACCAGTGATTGGGACATGGGATGCCAACGACACACAGTTATGGCTGGGGCGTTCTTGAGTTGAAATTTTAAGAAGGGTTAGTCAGTGTCGCTAGAAATTGTCAGGTACGTGAGTATCCGAACGCGCATTGACGCATGTTTTCGCAAGCGTGCTATGCTGGTCGGGCCAGCAAAGGTATGAGCTGGTCGGGCGGGGAGGGGAGGGGAAGAGGGGTAGGAAGATGAAATTAAATTGATGTCGGACGGTCGATGATCGCTTTGTCCCCCACATTGGAAAACAACGCTATTTTAAAATCAAATCACACAGTCCTATGTTTATGATTCCTACTAATGTGCCAGAGCCAGAATCTACGTGATACGTGACCAATATACCTACCTAGGTAGTAGTCATACAACGATCATAAAGACATGTTGCTACAAGTACCTATTTGTTAATAATAAGTTCCTATATATTACAGATATCGTCGAGTACCTAGGTATTTCCGATTAGTTCATAGGTAATATGTACCTGTCTATGGTTAGTTCTCAAACTTACACTAACGTTTCAATTATAAGTAAAGTTAGGTATCTATCTAATCTATAACATAAACAATTTAGCCGTCTAGACCTTCGAGCTTCGCTAGGTACCTAAGTACTGATAGAACTGGTTAGATTCAGTTAGGATTAGGATGACTAATTGACTATTTAACTACAACGGATAGGTGTGTAGGGTGAAGTTAGTATATACTATAGAGATAGAGATACCTACATCCTAAAATATAGAATTACGACCACATTACACTATAAGTACCTATAATCTCTATTTAATCGTCATTAAAACTTGCGAAACAAAACACGTCCATGCCCTAAAACCTTATGGTTAAATTACCATTTCAAGAAATATTGAAAGAATGTCAATAGAACGGGTCCCTTGGGAAGTTGGGACACCCTTCAGGTAAAAAAGAACCCTCATGTTAAAATACAATATGTAAGTACAATAGAGCTAAAGTAATAATATCACACGAACCCCGAGAAACGTGGCTATTACTTGGGAATTGTTAACGGTCCTATACAACCAGTAGGTAGCTATTTAGCCGACGATTGTAGGTATTTAGGAAGGGAAAAACCTATAAATATGTATCTACAAAAACATATGAGGTATCTACACATGCTACTTAAATGTTTCGAATTATATATATATAGGTAGGTATTATAATGATATGATTGGGCTTACTATTAAGTAAGTCCTAGGCTTTCCAGAGCCTCTCGTCTCTTCAATTCTGCCCTCCCTCTGGAAAGCCTAGGACTACGTATCTTAGCCAAATAAAGAGTGAAGCCTCGTATGAGGAAATCAAAAGACTGGCTCAAAAAGAGAAGATTGGAAATTACTCCACCGACAAGAGCATGGCTCTTCAATAAATGATGATGATGATGATTAAGTAAGTATTAATTTTACAACGTATTTTCTCAATAAACTGCATGACGCAGTTACCAATCGAGGTGGAATATTATTGAGTCACCACAGACATATGATAGATAAAAGACAAAAATATTAGCACAGTGATTTGATATCTAAATGTATAGACAGACAGTCTAAAATGGCTTGCAATTATAACGGCATGCGCGCGCTGAACGACCGGATGACGTCAGCTGTGTGAATATTGCGTGCTTTGTTAAATGGAGGGCAGCCGTTTAGAGGAGAAATGAACTAAAGATATATGAAACTTGTAGACTCTTAGTTCACTTTTGTTTGAAAGGAAGAGCAGCTGTTCCCAACGGACTGCTGAGCTTAATGAACCATGTCCGTGGCCTTGCTGCGGGTTGCACCTATAACTATGCTAAGTGAATTGAATACTTAAATTCATTAATTAGCTCTTAGCACTGGAAGTCTTTTGTTCAAGTACGAAGTTAAATAGGTATTTAGCAATAAATGTAAAAGTAAATAAATTAAAAGACAACGAGAAATAACCTATTCCTAAAGTACCTATCTAATATTTAATAATAGACAGATATTTGGCAAGATACCTAGCTATTTAGTCCAAATCGAAGGAAGAAGTGCCAACGGAATACCTACCTACGTACTTTGGTGGGTATACTATTATAAACTTAAATAGAGACTTAGAGAGCGACGTAAATATTTGGATAGGTAATAGATAGGTAATGTTTTTTCTAGGATTTTGTCTCTAGGAATATTAGGAACATTTTGGGATTATGTAGCTTATCTCTAAAAGTCAAAAGTCGCAAAAAATCCAATGAACTGGCTGTAATTTAGACAAGCCGATTGGGATCCCCCAAATCAATGATCCTATACTGCTAGGCAATATAACAAGATAACCTACCTGCAGGGTTTTCTCGAAATTCGTGTAGATACTGTCAAGTTTAAAGATAGGTATACACGACCTTATTGTCTCAACTTTAAGGTGTACATATTTTAGCACTTTGGTCGCATTGATATCTTTTACCTTGACTGTCCCTACAACAGAGCATTTGTATCGTCTAACATCAACCAAAGTAGAAGCAATAGGAATTGGATGAAAAACAAAAGAATTCCGATGAAATATAAATGCGATAATGGGTCCATTGTGTTGATACGCACTATTCATAAACAAAGCATAACTGCGCATTAACTACCTGCGTAGAAGTAGGTAAGTTCGCGTTATTGTTAAAATATAACGTATTTATTTCGATGGGTAATCATTTAAGACTTTGTTTTGAAGAATTCCTTTCTATCATAGCTCCCAAATGATTTTGATTGTTTCTGTTCTTAAAAATAAGTCTTGGTCGAGCGTTCTAACCATGAAAGTCTGTTAAGAGTGTGTTACAATTACAATCTTACAATTGATGGACATTTTTTTATTAAATGCCTACATATACTAACAATGAAATCCGATACGCTGTAATAACATTTCTCGACAACTAATTTTCCCGCTGCTCAACAGTAGGTACCTTTTATGAGAGGTAGGGCACAGCTAAGTACCATCACGCTCGAGTCTGGAGAAGCCCAACTGGGGAAGTACCTCCTCCTTACAGAAGACCACAGCCATAATAGCACTGCTACCTTTCAGGTATGTAGTGTTGTGTTCCTGATGGTGAGTAAGGTTCCCAGAGCTCCAACCCCCCTTAAAGGCCGGCAACGCGCTTGTGACTCCCCTGGTGTTGCGGGTGCCCATGGGCGACGGTAATTGCTTAACACTAGGCAATCCGTCTGCTCGTTTGCCTAAAAAAAAAAAAATCCGTCAAATCAAACATCAAACTTCGTCGGCCAGTCTTTAGAGTATGGTTGCGGGATAAAAATTATCCCATGTTCTTTCCCGTAGCTCAAACTCTCTCCATACCAAATTTCATCCCAATTATTTCAGCGGTTTAAGCGTGAAGAGGTAACAGGTAGTCAGAAAGAGAGTTACTTCTTTCGCATTTATATTATTAGTATATAGTATACTAGTATATTTAATGCTGCCAGCGTTTACGGAACCATGCCACGGGGGGATCTCTTATTTTAGGTTTAGTTTTTGTAAACTTACCATTTCCTTGAGCTCTAATTGAAATTAAACTTTGTCCAGGATACGACTAGATTGAATGGTCGACTTTGACACCAACTGAATGTTTTAGTAGTGAACTCAATAAAATGACAGTATGTATATGTATGGATACATCACCCGCGCCATACATTTTTGAGATAGGATAGGAAAACTTTGTATGGGCTTTGTATGGGACGTCGACAAACTAGACCTTGTTGGTATGGGTTGGTGGCACTCGTTCGCTGAAGTGTGCCGATAACTATGGAAGTCTATGGGGGAGTAGCAGTGGAAGTCATTTGCTGTCTTTAAGCTATTATACTCTTTATTCATAAGTTAAGTTTTTTACAATATTTTGATGAAAATAAATATAAAAACACACATAGATAAATAAGTACTTGTTGCTATGGAGGAGCGGGGCTTCCTAACTTTTAACACAGGTATTGTATACTTAACAGGAAGTCCCCACCTAGTAATTATGTAAACTGTTTAATAGTGAAATAAAATTTTTACATTTTAATTTTTTTTAAACATCCACATCTAAAACATATCAAAACATTATAAAAAATCTAACCTAGGGTACCGCCGTCAGCGTCACTGGCAAGTCAGCTATTTACATATTTATGTAATTATTAGTCGGAATAAGATATTTAGCTAATTACATGGTGATTTAAAACAACGGCGGAAATGACATTAGTTAATCACTTGAACTTGGCATTAGTTAATGAATGGAGGGATTTATGTCAATACTACTTTCCTTTCTTATCGTATAGTTAAAGAGTATTTGTAAAAATATCATATTGTCCTTATTTTGTTCATATCCGAACGCAGTTAATATGTTTAATAATTAAATTATTCATGATAATGATAATAGGTACCTATCTGAACACAACTTATTTATTTCCATATTTTATTGCTGCATTATTATAACTATTATAAGTATATAATCTTTACTTATAGGTCCTGTACAGTCGCCATCAGATATATCGAAGCTGTGGAGGTGTTCCAAACATCTGAACGTGCACTTTATACAAAGATTACTGATTGACTGTAAAAAGGAAATACCTATTTGATAAATAGTTACTAAAATTATCAAAAACTAGTAAAAATCATATGCCTTCGCAATCTACTTTAGTTCCCAGTGTTAATTTAAGGCATTTCTGCAGGTACTGTATTAAATAGTTTAATAAATAAAAATCATATTTAAAATTTACAGTTCTTTATTTTTATCCACAGCTTTACTTCTAAGCACCATATAATATTCCAGTCGTAATTATTCTGACTTATTATCGAGATTTCTCTATGAAGGAAACGGAAATATAATACGAAATAATAGTACATTCACATATAAGCATATTTTTTAACATATTAATATCTAGACATGGTGTAAAATAAATTGCTTTCTACCGTCTTATTAGTAGACAGTGTGATAATACAATACCACCCGCATAAAGCCGGGGCAAGAGTTTGTAATAACATAATATTCTTTAATTACTTAAACGGTTAATAAATATAATATTTTTCTTGTAACTGCCTTCTTCTAGAACAGACAATGGATACAGTGTTAGGGGTTTTATGGCACCGCATAAACCCACTTCAGGTACAAACGCTTAACTTTATTTTTGAAAAACCGATTTAAGTAAACTTTTTCTTCGTCCATTGTTCACGGACATCGTTCGAGCGTCCTTTTGTTCTCGTCTTAAGTCGTAGCATGTGACATGATCATTTTCTGTAAATATCGAAAATATATTAGTAAGAACTAAAAAAGTTGTAGGATATCTAAGGGATATCTAAGTTATTGTACGATACTGTAATAATCTCCGATTAAATCAAGTATGAAATTTAGCGTATACGAAATAGCAGTTTGGTTGCCATAGTTTAACTGTCAGATTCTAGGCACGGTTTAGTTAAGATTCATTACAAAAAATATGCCCTAACTTGGATATCTGATCTGAACCAGATATTTCCTTTGTCACAAATATGAGTTGAAAGTCAAATGTAACTTTATAAACAAATCAGCGATACTTCAGCTATACTGATTTCAACTACCACGATATTCACACATAATAACAAATTAACCGAGACTTAACCGCGTAGTACTGACTTGATGACTTCCACTGTCGCGGTTCGGCAAAAATCTAGTTTAAACGCGATAAAGTTGTTATTTTCTACTTCAGCTGTCGAAGTCTCAGTTATTGATTGCAAAAATAGTGTTGTCGAGTTTGACTTTGGAACCAGGGTGGCGATGTACAGCACCTTTTATGTTGACTGGAAAGTACCTATTTTGTGCTGCTAACGCAACATTGTGGGCTTATATAATATTGATAGTGTCGTGGCGCTGCCGGGCCGTCTACAGCTGCAGCAGCCGCCACACCTGGCTCGTACCTTGACGGGCCGCAGCGCGTTGGTGAGCTGCAGGCCGAGGCTGCGCGCCAGCACGAGCGGGGCAGCTCCGCGCCGTACAGCCGGTGCAGCGCGTCCACCGCCAGCTGCGTGGGCACGTTGTGGCGCTGCCGGGCCGTCTCGTACTGCTGCAGCCAGCTGTGGGAACCTGCAGAAGGAACTCTCATTAGTAGCATATATCAACAAGACCTGTTAAGTCAAATGGAATAGAAGACATGTTTATAAGTCTCTTGGCGGCTTGAGGTTTTGAGACAATTCGGTAGTCACAACATATAGTAGGTAAATTAGCATGAGTACGCGATCGCATATGTCGCGTTCACGTTTTTATTATCTGTGTAAATTAAATTATTTTTTTCAGAGGTGAACTTGGGCTGTTAGTGGTGGCATATAATGAGTGTTATACGATAGTTTCAATCGGGTGAGTCTAATCGGTGCATTTAAACAATAAATGTTGTATCACTAGAGTGATCTCGCATTTGATAAACCGAGTTTAATACGTACATTCTAACACATTCTGTGGACAGATTTTTACCTATTGGAAAAAAGACTTGGCTTTCACTTACATAAATCTAATCCAGTGTAGATGGCATCGGAGAGGTAAGCAGTGAGGTCCCTGACGTCACCGAACCCTAGGTTGACGCCCTGCCCCGCCAGGGGGTGCACGCGGTGCGCTGCGTCTCTAAAAAATAAACTTAATTTTAAACAAACTCTTAGGAGAGACCTCGCCTCCTTATGTGTGTTCTACCGGTTGTGCAATGGGCTTTGTTCTGAGAAATTGATTGATATGATGCCCACGGCTACTTTTTATCATCGCACCGCTCGCCACCGTCAGGGAGTTCACCCACATACTTTAAAACCAAAATGGTCGCGTACCCAACGGTTTCAGAGGAATTTCCTCCCGCGTACGCTAAGGTTGCGGAATGAGCTTCCTGCGGAGGTCATCACAAAGGACTACAGTATGGGGTTCTTCAAAAAGGGTGTTAAGAGGTTTTTACGGGGTCGGCAACGCGTGAATGATGCCTTGGTATTGTAAACGTCCATAGGCTGCGGTGACCGCCTACAATCAAGCGGGCCGCATGCTTGTTTGCCACCTTTGTGGTATAAAAAAAACACCATATCCTGATATTCAAACATATTAATTGTATTAACAAGTTTTCGTAGCTCAGCCAATGCGAGCGGGTCATGATTAAGCTCCTCGTCATCTCATCATAAAGAATTCGGTGGAGTACTTCTTATGTTTGATTGAAAAAAAAAATGCAAATTTCAGAAACGATCATATGAAAATTCAATAAATATGTATTTACTTAATGTATATAAACTCTGTCAATATAAAGCAAACAATAAAGATTACGGAATGTAGTCTGTTTAGGGGTACAGTCCGCTCTAATATATTCGAGTGTTCGTTCATCAAATAACATGCAAATTGTTATAGTCTGAATGATATTAGACTTGACTTAATTTAATATTGTCTTCGATTGCCGCGATAATTACTCGTGAAAGAAAACAACTAAAACGGATTAAATCGCGTATACTAATTTAAAATTCATCCCGACGTTTCGAACCCTTTAGCAGCGTTCGTGGTCATCGGGTGGACTCCATGTTTTATTTCATGACTTAATTTATTGTTATTTTGTTGCAAATTACTCAATTGGCCAGCTATGCCGATTGCCTGTCCTGCCGTATGGGACACCCGAGGTTCTCGATACACGAACCGAGGACGTCATAATACAGTAAGTAATAAATAAATATTTCGGGACAATCTTACACAAATCTACCTAGTCCAGTCCAGTAAAGCTTGTGTTGTAGGTACTAGACTACGATATATGTAATACTTAAATGCATAGAAAGCACCTATGACTCACGAACATTTGTTCTTATCACATAAATAAATGCCCTGACTGGGATTTTAACCATCGGCTTCATAGGCAGGGTCACTACCCACTAGGCCAGACCGGTCGTCAAAAGACTACAAATTACTCAATTGGTCAGCTATGCCGATTGCCAGCCCTGCCGTATGGGAAACTTAGGTTCTCGATAGACGAACTTAGGACATCATAGTACAGTATATGTCGTGGTGATAGCTTACCCTATGAGCGCGACGCCGGGAGCAATGTACCGAGTGCTGTGTCCGAACCCGAGCGGGAAGGCCGCCCGGGACCTCGGAGCTATCCTGCACACGGACGGTGGCAGCTGCCGCGCCGTGCCGTCCGGGAGCCCCAGGTTCTTCAGGCAAGAGCTGAGCCAGGATGTCATGGTGTCAACGGTGCCGCTTCTGGGGTATTGCTTCCACTGGAAACAGTTCGAAGTGTTTATCGTCTCGAGTGACAACACTGGAATAAAACAAATTTTGAATGAAGTCATAACCAAATGGGCCAATAGCGGTACACACAGCAACACTCATAGCTATACATTGGTGGACTTTATTACATAAAGCATAAGGTCCACCGATGTACAGCTAAGAGTATTGCTGTGTGTACATCAAGATCAGATCAACCTAGTCTAACAGTAAACTCAGTAAGGCTTGTGTTCATCTCTAAGCACCTACGAATCGAAACCTGCCGAGTCAAGTGCAGTTTTGATTAGTATTAATAAAAAATCTAAATTGCATCGAATGGAGGAGTCTCTGGGCGGGTAGAAGTACTAGACGATATAATTATATAATATATACTTACTTGAATACATAGATAATGTCCATGTTTTTTTTGTGTATTTATCATTGGATAAATATACAAATAAATGACCTTGCTAGTATTGGATTCCGACGCCCTCTGGTTCGGTGGCACGAGTCACTATACCGACTAGGCTGACAAAGCCGTTTTAAAAGGACTTAATGGCCTGTTTCATCTACAGTCAACGAAAATTTGTGATATAAATAAATATTTTGGGACAATCTTACACAAATCGACCTAGCCCTACGGTAAGCTCAGTAAGGCTTGTGTTGTAAGTACTAGACGACGATGTATAAAGAGACAGATAAATATAAATACTTAAATACATAGAAAACACCCATGACTCAGGAACATGAATCTGTGCTCATCACACAAATAAATGCCCCGACTGGGAATCGAACCCAGGACCATAGGCTTCATAGGAAGGGCACCCACTAGGCCAGACTGGTCGTCAAATAAATGTTTACTGTCCTTTTCTTTTATACGACTGAAGGAACGGATAATAATATTTTTTCCTAACTAGTGCGTAAAAAGTGCACTTTTCGTAAATTTCACTTTTTAAGGCACTTGCTATGAAAAATTAGGTTCGATACTCGTGTAAAAACTTCTATAAGACTCGGGTGATTGTCACCCTCGTTTCACTCGGGCTCCAACGTTCACCCTCGTGGAAAAAAATTTTTTTTTCACTAGTATCGAAATGTACTATTAACAGGCCCTAAGTCTTTACCAAAGCGTCGTTCAGCGCGTCGACGAACTGTTCTTCGGGCAGCTGTAACAGGTGCTTGGCGTGCTCCACGTTGGTGGACCACACGAGGGAGCTCTGTCGTGTGTTGAGGGGTAACAGCGCCACGGGCCCGGTGGGGAGGAATCGCTGCCAGGCTGTTGTGTTGTCGGTTTCCTGGAAGATGAGAAATCTGCTCTTAGCTTATGTAAAAGTAATATGAATTGAAATCATAGACATACCGTTTAACTAGACGGAGCGTGCTAATAATACCACGATCGAAAGGGATGGTCTTATGTAACTTTTCATAGGTATGGCAGAGACGGCGCTATTTTCGTCCGTCCTTGTCATAGTCTCACATATTTTGTTCCCCTCCAAACTGGACCCTTCAGAAGTGTCAAAGTTGGAGGGGAACAAACAAACAAATACAATTGGAGTTTTCTTGGGTTTTCAACCAAAGTTGCGGTAATAAATACAGATAGTCCTGTAAAGCAAAACTATAATTAATCGTTACATTTTGGGCTACAAAAGCCAGAATATCTTTGTCCCTCACTGGCGCACGCTGATGCGTTCTCCAGTCATTATTCCTCCTAGATTGAAATAGATTAAGATAAAGTGACCGAATCTTACTCTTCGAGTCAATCTCCAGTTTATTACCAACTCGGGAGTGTATTTAACTTTCAAGTCATGCATATCTGTATAACTTAACTGCAATCGACCACGACACCCTTATCGTAGCTACGATTCGATACGGGTTTGTGTCTTGGAGGATATACGATACGGATGTGTGTTTTGGATCTCCAAGGCACACATCCATAATCTTCTTCAATCAACATACCAGTCTCTGTAGCACTAATATCCTCGTAAGACCCACGGGCCTACCTGTAGTACTAATTACTTGAAAGAAATTTGAATTTTATAAAATTGGAACAGAGTTGAATTTAATTTGTTTCCTTCGATTTTGAGACAAAAGAGATTATACTTTATTTTCTAAACTATAAAGAACCAATTCGAGTAGCATTTTACTTGTATGGTGGACCTTAGGAGGATGTTGATTATTCCATGTCTAAATGTTAAGCCCGGTTCACATTAATCGTGTCGTGACGCATCGGTAAGCGGTTTCATACATTTAATATGACTGTGTTCTTGGACCCGGGTATGTCCTTAAACTACGTCCAACAATGAGAGGTAGGGCACAGCGTTGACCATCACGCTTGAATCTGGGGCAGCCCAACTGGGGAAGTACCTCCTCCTTACAGAAGACCACAGCCATAATAGCACTGCCACCTTTCAGGTATGTAGTGTTGTGTTCCTGATGGTGAGTAAGGTTCCCAGAGCTCCAACCCCCCTTAAAGGCCGGCAACGCGCTTGTGACTCCCCTGGTGTTGCGAGTGCCCATGGGCGACGGTAATTGCTTAACACCAGGCAATCCGTCTGCTCGTTGGCCGCCTATGCCATAAAAAAAAAAAACATTTGTCTGACGAGGTGCGCATCATGCGTGTGCAGTATGAAACTGAACTGTTTCGTCACGACAGGCAAATGTAAACCTGGCTTTAGTTCACCTCAGCTAACTCTAAAGTGGCCACCACTCCCATTTGGTCGTAACTCCAGGACAGGTACTGCACGCCCATGGCCTCGCGCACGGCGGATTTAGCGCCGTCAGCGCCGATCTGGAAATGACCAACAACGACACTTATTAGTAGGTAAACCAGAGGTTTGCTAAGTTTTTAGGGTAAACATATGGTGTGAAATTAAGGCTCAGATATATGTTTGATTGGACCTTTTGATTTTTTTTATAAATACGTACAGTCAACCAATTTGATATATAGGCCACGTCGTTCCTTGTCACAGTGAAAATCTATATGAAAGACGCAAAAGATCTCTTATTAACGTTACAGTGACAAGGTTCGAAGTTGCGTAGAAATCAAATTGGTTGACTATATATAGCTTAGGTTTTAGGTATTGGCATCGTATCAGGTGATCATATGCATTAGTAAAAACTTTCTTTATTAAGCTATTGTTTCAATTACATGTCCAAAAGAGAAACTATGCGTATATTATATTCAAACGAGCTACCGACATAAAACTCGTGGGGAAATACGGAATGAGAAACCAGCGTTAACAAGTATCAAGAAACATATGTGAAATGAATCCAATGTCGACCATTATTTCGGCAAAGTTTATTTGTTTTGAGTCGGAGTAAGTACCTACCAAAGATTTAGACAACACACTGCAGTACCGCGGGAGAGTTTCTAGGGAACGGTATTCGATTGATTCATCGATTCCTATTCTGAAACAGCATCGAATTTTAAAATTCGAACGGAAATTTTATATTACTGATTTTTTTTTGTTTAACAACAACCAGCCAGTATTTTAGGCACATTTTAAAGTTTTTTAAAGGTGCAACAGATTATTTTGAACGGGTGTGCGTGTTATTGTTTTTATTACCTCTCGTCAAGTGTCGAAATTCTAAGAAAAATCCGGCTAATTTGTTGGCGTTCGACAGTTTCCGGCCACTTGCCCCAATTCGTACGCGGATAAATTGGACCAATGAAGAGTTATCGCGTATATTTAAAAGTTGCCGGGTTTATGAAGACTTCACATACAGATTTGAGTGTGCTATGATTGAAATCAAACAAAAAATATGCTGTGTGAGACAGTTTTGGATAACATACAGCCGGTAAGCAGAATTTGCAGGTTTGACTTAATCTAAAACAGTGATAACAAAGTTAACAATGGTACGAGTAAAAGACAATGATGCTTGAAAATAAACTAAAAAAACTGTTGTAACTATTGTCCCATAAACATAAATTTATAAACTATAAGCAAATAGTACCTAGTGACTCTAAACAATTGCTAAGTTAATCATTGTATGCGCTTTTTTCGTATCATACGGATGTCTTTTGGCTTTTAAAAGTGGGACGTACAGCTTTTACCAGAAGTAAGTATTGAGCACCCCCATGCTTTTTATATGAAAACTCGATGTTTTAGTGTAGTATTTAAAACTTTTCTGATAATATATTATCAATAAATATAAACTGATTAGGTATTGGTCCTTGCGGTGTCTGATGGTGATGATTTCATAGAAAATTTTCAATAAGTAAGTCACTTCGTTATACCTAGATATAAATTTTTGGTGCCTTATGTTTTCTTATTTAATACGTAATTTTAATAACTCATACGTACAATTAATAACTCATGTTGTTTTGTTGTGTACATATATTAAGGTTTGAGTTTAATTGCATTTAGAAAGAGATGATGTTTAGAGTTAGAAGAAAGTGTCTGCTCAATATTTTGGCCAAGGCTTTATATTTGTACAGACTATTAGCGGAGATGACCATGACTCATGATATTTAGATTTACCTATTTGTAACACTTCAAAGGCAACTCTTGTGCACCGGTTATTTATCAATCTGCTGGCACAAAGATTTTTTAAAGCGAAGTTTGTAAAGGCAGGACTACATAGTCGCAGTTTTTTCAAACGCACATATCTAGGGAACAACCTAACTACTGTATTAGTTCTACATTTCTTATTGGACTTTGAGAACATGCTAAATGCATTAAAGATGAAAGAGACTATCATACGAGTATGATCAAGCGGTGATCATACATTTTTGTGTTACCTTTGTAACGCTTTGGCACGTATCCTTAAGTCCATATTTTTATATGGTGTAAAAAAATCCTTCCAACTAATACCTATACAAACATTTCATCAAATTGCAAAACACTTTGTTGGCGTTACTTTCTATACATATGTTGTAGGGGTGAATTCCGTATACTCGTATATATTACACCTTATTTAATGATGTCTATTTCTGTTACGCATCTTATGCATAGGTACATTTACATGGATACGTTGTTGATGTGGTCAAGCCTTTAGTGTAAGGGAACGCCACGCACGATCCGCGTCAGACCGACGTCTGTCTAAACAATCGCTAAAATAGCCGTTACCTTTCTTAACATAAATACTTCGATCCTAATAACAGAAGCACTTCCTTGACCACCTGTAGTCCTTATCTCGTTGGCATAAGGTTGACAAATAGTATGTAAATTATGTTTTGTACCTCAACATCTAAAACATAGTATAAACCATTGAAACTATATTCTTCATATGCCGTTAAGCTCCACTAAGGATGATACTAAGAACATTTTACCCCGTAGAGGGCCGAGCCTTCAGAATGGGAAGGTCTTTGTCCAGCAGTGGACGTCATTCAGTCAGTGGACGGCTGGTGATGATGAATTGGGACAAAGAGTTGAAAGTTTAACTATACGTCTACTAGTATGCGGGCGAAGACTAGTAACGGGACATACAGTCCAATGCGAATACGTTAGATATTGGGGACTACCGGGATAGCAGTACTTCTTATCATCACTTTATCTTAGATACTCGTACAACAGGAAGAGGAAACATGTATCTACATAAATATCAAATAATTTTCCCTATAGTATAAATCTGATCCCCAAGTGAGACTGATTAAATTTAATGAGCAACCTAGACAGTTGGAGTGTAGGAGTAAAGGTATATTTGAGATCATATATTTCTGAATGAATGGACTCCAGGCAGTGTAAATGCATTTGGCGACTAGACCAAGTCCCGAATTAAATATTCTAAGTAAAATATAACATAATTTCAGGGAACTATTGCGATGTGTTGGCAGTTGCAAGAAAACTGCAACGTAGTTTCGATAATACATGTGTCACTGTCGACGTATTCTCGGATTGCTACTAAAACCGCACAATCAGCTTTTTCCGGATATTTGTAACCATTCGCATATTGCCTAGGTGTAATGGCGTTATTCATTCATAATGCATAAATGATTGTCCAACCTTAGGTGCTGTTGAAAATCGTTGGTCCTTTCAGTCGTTGTTTGTCAGAAAGAGACATAATTAGTCTTACATTTGCAAGTTATTTGAATACGCGTCAAGAGAGACAAATAAAATACTCAAGGTACTATAATAAAATACGTATTAGTATGGTAAGACTAATGCGGGTAATTAAATACGTTTATGGTCATCTGCTCACTTTTTGTAGGGTGTATGAAGATTGAAGGCTCACTGATTAGTATTATGTTAAGTACAAAGATGAACGTTCAACTTCTTTCCAACTACATCAATTAAACAGTACTTATAGGTCTAGAAGTATAATAAATAAGCAACTTTAGACCTATTGTGTAAGCACAGGCCGATCGCTATTTCTACGCTTGATTAAGCTGCAAATATAGCCCGCATTGCAGTCTAAATTCAACTGCATTGTATCATGGATTCTAGATTGCATTGTTTACTTTATGTCTGTGAATTACACCGTGATGCACATGCGTTAGGGGCGTAAAGGTACAGTAGCGACCACGCACCGGAAGGCACAGTGTGGGAAGAACCCCCACATGGTGGACCGATCTCATGTCATCTACTTATCTCAATTTAAGTGGGCTCAGTTCCCTTGATTTTCCAAAGTACTCCAAAGTACTCTAAAGCGGCTCAGCTCACGTTTATTTAGACACTTGCGCGAAATGTTTTGGAGAGCAAGGTCTCTATTTTCAAGCTTTAGCAGTGACCGGTCCGACTTAATGGCGTGTGAGTGAAGCCGTTTTAACAAAATAAAATTTTAGATTTACTCACGTACGTACATTTAAATATAGTGAAACTAGATGATGCCCGCGGCTTCGCCTGCGTGGTTAGCAGAAAATGTAACATATTGAGTCTTCCCGTGGGAATGAGATGTTTTTCCGGTGGAAAAAGTAGCCTATGCCACTCTCTATCCCTTCAACTACCTCCACTTAAATAATCACATCAATTCGTCGCTCCGTTTTGTCGTGAAAGACGGACAAACAAACAGACACACTTTCGCATTTATAATATTAGTATGGATATCTTTTACGAGATAAAGGACGCGTTATTCATTTTTGTATACATATATATACATATATGGTGGCTACATGTATAAGTTAAGAGCGGCGCGGCAGCATACGCCAATTATAATGCAAGGTGAGAGATAGATGGAGTTGAAATGTTTATGTTACCGTTCTAAGAATATGGAGCATATTATATTATAGCACTATTTTTCCATTATCTTTTTCGTTAAGAACCTGCCAGTACCAAGGACATAAATAATCACCGAAATAGAAATATAATCTTGCTCTTAATGATTTTAAATGTTTTTCAAGTATCTGTCAATGGCTCATTGGTTAATACATATTCAGCTTATGGTGCTGTTATTTACTTCTAGACTTGGCCAGGGGCCCTAGAGCTAATCGTGTCCATCCAAACGTTTCGACTGAGTTTCCACGATCGAAATGTTTGAATGGACACTTGACAGTCAAAATTACACTGACTTCTTATTTTAGTGTTCTGTACAGTCAAGTGCAAAAATACGTACCGAAAGAATCCTTTCATAAAATACGTCCTACAACCTTATTTACTGTACAATAGAGTTGCTCGGTACATATTTTTGAAATTATGGCAGTGAACGAATTTTTACACTCGACTGTACCATACTTGTTTTATTAGTTTAAATGAGTACCCATAAGTCTAAAGATAATGTCAAAAATATACGTAAGAAGATAAAAAAAAAGAATTTATTGTAAACTATTTGTACTTGTTCTGCGGTTCGGGATTGTTTCCTCAGATTAATGGGATTACTCATAACGTTTCACACTTATTTATAGAATAGACGAGATTTAACAGTGTTTCATTTAAAATTGTTTAAGAAATAATATTGATTGTTGCCTTTCAAATTTTTGTTATAGAAATGTAGGGTAAACTTAGATGCCACGTCGTCGCATAGGTGGGTCGTATTAGGAATTCTTCTTAAGCTAGAAAATAAATGTTTAAACTGTCTAAAATACGAAAGTCTGTGAGTACTGCAGCTAATGATATCTACATGATCTACATCCCAAGTTCATACAGTATTGTTGTCGACACAGCCATGTCATAATATTGGCATTCTGGTATTACATCAGGCGTCATCAAGTATGTAGGGAATTTTATATAAATAGTATCGCTAGCAGACGTCAGTGAGACACGGGACATTCACTAAAAGCGAGTTGTAGCGAAGACTGTAAAGTAATAAAGTTTTATTACTTTTTAAATGATTTCATTGTAATTATTTTAAGACCTGATGATGGATAATCATAAATGTTAGGTCCAGACAGTTGAATGAATTACAACTCGCAGGCACTGCTAATAAATTTAGGTTGATTTTAGAAAAGACAATAATCAGAAGTAGGTCTTTCCCGAAATATTAAATTGGACGCGTGGCATGCGCGGGAGATGAAAGCTTCAGTCAGTATTAACGCAGGCGCGCTCCGATCAGTCGCGAGATGGCGTCCAAAAGACCACCGAAGAGAAACAAAAAGTCGTTCAAGGATAAGGTTGTATTTTATTTATGTTTACATTTAAATTGCGTGAGATAATAGAAGATGATGCTACTTTGTTTGGAAGCTTTGGACGGTTTGGTGATCACGACAGTGTGCTTACATATAGTTTTAGCGGATTATCAAATATGTTTTATGTTTAATTAGGATAGTTGTATCACACTGATTTATTTAAAATGTTGTATTAACTAAAATACTCCGCGTTCCTTTATGACGTTAACTTGGGATTTTATCTAACGATTTCTAGTATGAAATATTTTTTGTTTTAGGTATAGTCAATTTTACTTTATTATGTTAATAAACAGTAAATACCTACCTACCAAATAACTACAGAACATAAATAATGCCGAATGATTTGTGACTAAGTTTTGAGAGTTTATCCAAAGTTGAACTGATAATCACTTATTTTATACATAATTAATAAAATATCTAAAACCTTCAGTTGTAAGTTAGGTAGTTAACGAAAGTCGTTTACCTCTTATGGGTAAATGGGGTGTAAATTAAGAAATTCATATATTATTTATTACTTTTGTCAGTTTCGTTACGAAAATTAAGTGAGTGAATGTTTTCAGAGATGATCGCCCCGCAAAGTCGAAAAACTTGTGACCCCTTATTTTAAATATACTTTCTACGAAAATTATTTTGAACATTATCGGCTAACCCCGTTTTAGCTACCGTCTGAAAACCAGTTCGCAACTAACAAACCTGTAGGTTGCTAAGAGCTAAGAGAGCCAGGGAATCCTTCATCATGCGTCGTCCGACACGCAAATGGCCAGCTTTTTTAGCTTAAAAGCAGATTTTCTTCTGACGGTTCTTAGACATGTTTCATCAAAGTCACCTTATCATCAGCTCTTGTTAGTTGCGATAGCCTCGTAATGGGTGCCTGTTTACTTCACTATCAAAAATAAGCGTTGTTTGTTCTTTAACTTTGTAGATGCTTTAAATTTCATAGGTCTCATTGGCGAAAAATGTGTCTTCTATTAGTTGTATTATATGTATTATAGTTCTGTTTATATAGGGACCTAAAGGTTATTTTTAATTCATCAGGTGTTCCGCCAGGGCAGTGGGTCGTGGTGCGTCGGAGTCGGCGAGGTCACCGAGGACTCGGACGACCTGGAGGCTGGCTACATATCCAGCGACGAGTCCGCCAGGGGCATAGATCTGGGCGAGAGGATCAGGGTCAAACCCAGTAGGGACATCTGGCCTATAGGTATTAGACTATTATTTAAATTTTCCTAAATGTGTTTTCAATGCACTGAATGAAGACCTGCTTATAGCCTAGCGACGAGTCTCCGAGAATCACTAAATTGGACATCTGGCTTTTGGACTCAATTTGAAAATTGATGGCTGCCTAAATATCGAGCGATGAATCCTTAAAAGACATATAAACTTAGTCAGGAGGATCAGGCTAAAACCCAGTAGGAGCAACCACACATGTTAATTGTTATACGTATTTCAGAGAGAATTCAGTATGTGTTGCGGCAACTCCCACATGCTGAAACTATATCAGTCCTCATTGAAGTTGGGCAGTACGATCAAGTCGAGGAGCTAGCGTTACAGCCGGAGGCAAGGAAGACAGCCGCATTGTGGACGTGCTGGTTAGGACGGAGCTCCTTGTTGGCGAGATTGTTGAAGCTCGAGATAGATCCGAATTGGGCTGATGATGATGGCAGGTAAACCAGTGTCTCCATTAGTCATTAGGTCATTATATAGACTATGTGGGCACTGCACACTTTGTCACTAAAATATGTTTTCATAAATCTATTTGACCAAGGTGATGCTTTTGGGGAAGAAGAGACTTCGAACAGGACTTTGAGTCTTAATTTTCAGTCAAAATTCATATGTTAATTATTTTTTAGAACCTGTCTACATTTGAGCTGTCTAGTGGCCAGCGAGGAATGTGTTAAACTGCTATTGGAACACCAAGCAGACCCCAACAGATGGGATTGTTATGACGAAGGAAAAGCTACTCCCCTCCACTGTGCCGCCAGTGCTAAAAGTTTGGCCTGCGTTAAGGTGAAATTATATCATAAGCCATGAAGTTTAAAATAAGTTTTGTCCAGATCTGGCACTGTTTGCAAATCTTTAGTGCATACACGCTCCACGTGGTACCTCCTAACAAAGGCACGCGATCACCCGATAATTTAACGATCCTTTCATAAATAGTTGACGGACGAATGACTCGTAATGGCCTGAATAAGACGGGAGTCTCTAAGTATTCATGAGTCTTATAAAGCGGTTAATCAATTCTAAAAATATCTTTTAGGTTCTACTTGAAAACGGTGCCGATGTGAACGCAGGTCTGAATGATCGGTCTCCATTGCACTACGCGGTGCTGAGTGACGCGCCCGATGTGGTCACATTACTGTTAGCAGCCGGCGCGTGTCCTGACACTCCACAGGTTAGCATTGAATACACTACGGCTTTACTAAAGGACACCAATTTTTAATATCGCTAAAGATTGCTATCACAATTTATATAATCGTATTTATTAAGTTGCTAGCCACTGTATAAGTAATGTCTGTAGAGCGGTGGTTGAGCGGTAAGAGCGTGCGACCAATGCGAACCAATGAGTTTTTCGGAAGTTAGTCGCTTTTAGGTGAAGGAAAACATCGTGAGGAATCTGGACCAATCCCCATAAGACCTAATAGTTTACTGGGCTCTCTGTGTTGGAAGGTCAGATGGCAGTCGCTTCCGTAAAACTAGTGCCTACGCCAAATCCTGGGGTTAGTTGCCAAGTGGACCCCAGGCTCCCGTGAGTCGTGGCCAAATGCCGGGACAACGCGAGGAAGATGAAGCCACTGTAATGTCTAATATATTTCAGAAACATGAGGGACTCTAGGTATTGTTATGTTGAATATTTACACAGTAACAGGAAATTGGAACAAACACACTATTAATCAATTAGTTTACATGACATTTAACGTCTGTTAGTAAAACACATTTGCAGTTTCATTTATGTGCACGATGACCGACGACTGCTTCAAGAGCTATATTTAACTAACAATAACCGATCCTTTAAATGCTATCGGTGCAATCTGCATTTCATTTCCAGGTATTTACGGAAACGCCTCTGCATGTAGCGGCGTCCTTAGGCTCAGCTAAATGCATGAAGTTATTGCTGGATGCAGGAGCCGACGTCAGAGCAGCGTTCGGACCGATGAGATCAACGGCACTACATCTTGCAGCTGAGGACGGGCACGCGGAGTGTGCGCGGCTTTTGCTAGACCACAATGCGAGAATTGACTGCCCAAATTATAGAGAGCAGACGCCGCTTCATCTAGGTATATTTTGATTACTTCTCCTAGAGTAGCGAGAGCTGATAGGGAAACGCAGTGTCGAACGATCACAGCTAGATGGACGGATGACTCCGTACGGGCCACTAGGAGTCGCTGATTCTTCTTCATTATTCTCCCTGTGACGATTTGTGGGGAGGTTGTCCAGCATTAGGCGTCTGTGGTTGATAGATCAAAAAAGCATCTTTTGTATCGATGACGTCCACCACGTTACTCCTCGCGGCTGAGGATACCAGGCGGGAAATTATGATATGAGAGATGCTTTTGTTCTGAGATTAATCAAGCAGTCATTGCAAGTCACAGCATATTTAGTATAAAATTACGATTTATATTAATGTTTCAGCGGCCCTAGCGCAATCTGTCGAAGTTGTGGAGCTACTAGTCGGCCGAAGGGCTAATGTCCACGCTAAAGACGTGGACGGCAGGACACCCCTTCACGGCTCCATCGTCAGAGGCGCCAGGGCGTGCGATGTGGCGAGGATCCTGCTCACGGTTGGTGCCGACCCTAACGCGCCTGATGAATTTGGATACACGCCGCTACATATAGCTGCGTTGAATGAGTTCTCAGCGTGTGTGTTGTTGTTATTAGGTAAGATTTTCCTTCTACGTAAGTAAAAATTATAAAAGACTAGCTGTTTGGACATTATCGTTATAAAAGTTAAGTCCACATCAACTTTTTCGTCTCTTTAATCAATGCCCCTTAACCATCTTGAAAGAGTGTCTGATGTGTTGTCACCCAAAATCATTACCTACATATTAGGATTGCTTACATCTCAGATTACGGAGGCGACCTAACGCTGCGTACAAACGGTGGTGTCTCGGCACTATCCTTCGTGGTCCGTCGAGTGCCGGACGTCGTGCCCCGCTACCTGTGCAAGTTTGACGACGCCGTCCACATGAGCGAGCATGAGTTAGGAGACGTTGACTGTGAGCTGACTGTTGACTTTAGGCCGCTCGTTCCGAATCTGAGCCGCGGGGAGGCGGAGTTGCTGTTAGCATTCATTGAGGTAAATATCCTTCGAGTACCGTCCCTTCTTCTTGTCTAGTTACAGGCGATATGTCCTCGCTACCTGTACAGGTTTCAACACGTAGAACAGAAGCGAGCATGGGATAGTAGACGTTGAATGCGAGGTTATTATCAATTTTTCGTTGTTCGTTCTCTATCTCTGGAGAGACCGAAGTTTCTCCTAGCATTAATTGGAGTAGAAGATATTCGTGATGGTTTCTTTCTAACTGTGTAAGGTTGCCAGTAGCGAATCGAGAAGCCTACAATAACATAGTACTATGTACTTTTTCCCGGCAGTCCTTTCTTCAAGTTGTGTCTTTCAGATAAATTTTAGAAAGGGTGCTAGATTTTAGAAAATACTGTGCTAGTTGCTGTTGCTTTGATCAATCTATTCTGATATTTATTTTATTCGGTTCCCCTTGTTTAGGCATAATTTGTTTTGTAATAATATTAATTCGCATACCCAGTGTTGGCATAATTGTATATAAGCAGAAACTGATCTCGCATAATTCTTTTCCGCCGAATTCTATTACGCAGAATTTAAATAAGCCGAATGGTTGGTACGCATAATTTGGAAAACTCGAATGGTGTTATTACGATTTTTTCCCAGGAAGTGCGATTTTGTCGTAGTCGCTGTTCTAACCTAACCTAACCCACCTTGTTTATCTGTTGTGGTCACAGTTCTAACCTAACTTAACCTACTTCGGACATTCGGCCTCAATAATAGTATGCTAATATATTTTCGGACAAAGTAGTATTCGGCTATACAGAATTATGCTAAATAAAAATTCGGCAACATTAACATTCGGCGTAAATAAATTATGCGAAACTTGGTATGCGTATTTAACCCTTTATAAGGCAGAGACGATTTGGAAACCACTTAGTTAATAAACATTTACAAAGAAAGAACATATTCTTTTTTATTTAACTATAATGGTATTATATAGCAAATATATCAGGCTTTCTTTTCTTATTTATACTTTTTCGGTCATAATTTAATTTTAGTGTAATTAATAAATCTAAAGTTTGTGGTCAATGAATGCACTGTGCCCGTTAAGGGAAGCAAGCATTTGTCACTGTTTCCATTATACTATTAAAAATACACAAGTCGCGAGTGGCCAGACTGTTATTGGTATGATAATAAGGTCTAATTTTGATAAATCCACTCTCCATCGTGAATTGCAATATTTGCAATAACTGAACTACGTTGTTTGTAGTATCAGGAAAGTGTATCATTTGCCACTTAAAATTAATAAAATTATAAAAGGTTACATGCTATATCGATAAATATTGTAATATGTAACTATTTGCATAGTATTACGTACATAGCAGTTATGACAAATGAAGAAGTATTGAGTATTGCCTGTCACGTAGGTATCTGTCAATGAATAGGTGTATTGGAAACAGATCATCTGAAAACTCTAGTGCGCTAACGGGCTGAGTGCATATAATGACCACATGTTTTTATTAATGATTTCGGTATTTTTTGCCGTAGATGTGTTCCCCAGTGCATTACAAACATGGGAGTGTATTTAACTTTCACGTAGCATATCTGTATAACTGCGGCCTTATAAAGGGTTAAATCTAAGTTAAGTTATTGTGCCACCCACAACGTTAACCACAGATAGTTTATACAAAACAAAGTTGAAAGGTGGCGATGATCGTAACTAAGTACGTATATATATATTTAAACTAAGCATGTCTGATACATTTAACAATTTGTCAATTTTTTGAGTGAGGTAGATTTTTAAAGTAAGTAACATAGTTTATTAACTATTTCTAGGTGGGGCGTAAAGATGTCCTCAAGCACCCGGTGGCCGAAACGTTCTTGTTCCTCAAATGGAGACGAATAAGGAAGTTCTTCGTGTTGAGTTTCATGTGTCACGCGCTGTTCATTACTATGTACAGCGTTTATATACTCCGTAAGTACACCATTTTGCGTTTTTAGTTACAAGTAAAGGGTTCAGTTTTGCCTAATTTTGCCTTTGACGCGTATAGGGGTCTCAGCCCTTATGCGCGTCAAAGGGTAGATAAATAAAATTATTAGAACAAAGCTGAGATAAATAAAATTATTAAAAGATTATTTTATGAAGATTAATTTTGCCTTTGGCGCGCATAAAAGTCTCAACCCTTATACGCGTCAAAGGGTAGATAAATAAAATTATTAGAACAAAGGTGAGATAAATAAAATTATTAAAATATTATTTATGAAGATTATTTAAGTCGAAAGAAAAATAGAAAAATTTGACTCGTAGCGGGACTCGAACCCACAACCACTGGATCACTAGCCCAGTGCACTACCAGTTGTGCTATACGAGCGCCGCTTAGACGTGTCAAATTTTTCTATCTTATCCTTCTTGGTATATACGTCATTACGGGTGACGTATATACCAAGTCCCGCTGCGAGTCAAATTTTTCTATTTTTCTTTCGACTTAAATATCTTTGATATGCTAGCAGACGTTTCTGCTTAATATAAAAATAATGAAGATTATTCACTAGTCAAAACATGTTTCAGAAATTTACCTATGTGAAGAAGTGACTTGCGACGTATCCACGTCTCTCAGCCCACTACAATACATAATTATACTACTAAACGTTGGTTTCCTATGTAAAGAGATCTTCCAAGCCTGCCTGGACTGGAACGCGTACATACGGCAATGGGAGAATTGGTTGCAATCCACCATTGTTTTGGGAGTTTTCTTAAGTACCGTAAGTTACGTTTTTTTTTATTTAGTGCCTAACAAGCATCACGTCTGATCTTAAGCCAGTACCATCCTACCTACCTACCAGGTCATATGTGCATATGCATATCAGAAAGAAAATCACCCTTTAAAAAGATTTATGATAGCCCGCGTAAGCAATTACCGTCGCCCATGGGCACCCGCTATACCAGGACCTGAAAGATAGCAGTGCTATTATAGCTGTGGTCTTCTGTAAGAAGGTACTTCCCCAGTTGGGCTGCTCCTGATTCAATCGTTATGGTACATCGCTGCGCGCTACCTCTCATTGTTGGACGTAGTTTAAAGGACATACCCGAGTCCAAAATGATTCATGCTATACGAGATAATTTTGAATATCGTTCTATGAAAATCACAATGGCACTATGTACAATAACTTGTCCTTGAAATTAACGATTGAAATATTGAACATATGGTTGAATGTATTTTGAGTGCCACTATGAATCATTCTGGATTTTGTGGAGTGCCATTCAGGGTGCGAATTATGCTTAGATCAATATTAAATTGTGATACCATTTCAGATACCAATCTGGGTGTTAGAGGAGGACAAACGCCACACTTCAGACTGGCAGCATGACGTCGCTGCTGTCACAATATTCTTCTGTTGGTTGGAGCTAATGATGATCATTGGCCGATTCCCAACTTTCGGTCTTTACGTTCAGATGTTTACCACCGGTAAGTGGCTGGTAAATGTAACGTTTTAGTGATATAAATATGCTCCATACAATATTGCGCTTTTCTGAACACTATAGGTACAGAGGACGCTGCGCAGGACCGAGCCAAGTGGAAGTTGATTCTTAGGGCCCTATGTCCCTGATGAGGGATAAGAGGATTTCATCATCATCATCATAGGTACATTAGGTACTTCTACGAAGTAAAGTGTTCTTAATAAATCGAAATCAAATCAGCTAGACCGACTTAAGGAATGGAATTATTCAAGAATATACAGGCCAATCAGCGTCTCGGATAAAGTCATTAATAATAACATCATCTAGTGCGCCCTCATTTATTTAGAGCCAGATTTAAATATAGCTACTAACGATTTTTATAAAATGTCAAAGCTTTTATGTCATAAAGCAGCTGCACGAAAAATATCTTTACTCGTTCCAAAATTTTATGTCAGCATTCCTTTTTTCAGTGACTGTTAACTTCGCAATGTTTTTGATGGCCTACAGCTGCCTACTGATAGCTTTCGGTCTCGCGTTCAGCGTGTTATTCAGCAACTATCCAGCCTTCCAACTACCCGCCGGCCTGGTCAAAACTGTCATGATGATGTCAGGCGAGCTTGAGTATGAGGATATATTCTATAACAACTGTACGAACAGTCAGATACAGTATCCGTTGACTGCGCACGGGATGTTCCTGATATTTGTACTGCTTGTCACCGTTATATTGACTAATTTATTAGTCGGTTTAGCGGTTAGTGATATACAGGTAAGAATTTGCGACCAGTAAACAATCATTTTCAATATTGACACCTTAATGTGCGCTTATGAGTACTTTTGCTAAGAGAGTTCTTTAATGGTCTGCATAGACCAATTCTAAAAATGCCCTTTAAAAAACTTAGTTACTGATTCAAATGTAGGTATACCAATTTTCCAAAGCTTGTTTTAATCTAGATTTCGTTTCGAAATAGAAAATCAACGGGTACGTGAGATATGTGAAGCATTCGCTGCGAAGGAAAACGAATTCCGTCCTTTTTAAATAAATAAAGCGTTATAAGTCATGAAATAAACAATTGAAATAGATTATTTTATTAGTCGGGTCGACTCGTCGGGCTACAAATTCGCACGTATACGCCATATTACGTTTTAACATCACTTTCTTTATTTTTTTAGGCCCTGCAAGTATCCGCTGGTTTAGACAGACTAGTACGGACTACACAACTGGTAGGCTACCTCGAGAGTATGCTATTCAGCTCATTGCTGACTTGGGCACCAAAGCAAGTGCTGATGCTTCTCCGGTACGGTGCCTTACTCACAGCATCGCCGTTCACAAGAACTCTCAACATACGGCCTAATGACCCAAGGGAGAATAGAGTAAGTTAACAAAATATTATCTTCCTATAGGTTACACAATCAATCTTGGACTGGTAAATCCTGCATGGACGATAGGCAACTATTTGCTAGACTGAAATAGACGGTGACTGAATATATATAGACACAGCTCTCCATACAAAAATGCCTTCCAAAAATGACCCCAGGCGCGCTGACACTGACAGCTATCCCCTCTTCATAAATATGTCAGAGCAGCTTGGAGTTTATCCAATAGACAATTTCGCGCTATTAAAAAAAAGTTGTGATTGGTTCATAAAAGTTTAAAGTGTCAAATCTCATGCGCGGCGTTACAATATTATGGCGTTGTCAAACTTACAGGGATGATACTAACCGAGATGGAACCAATTCATATTAATATTATTCTACACACGATTTTGTTATTATATAAGGTTACTCTGATCTATACTTTATAAGAAGATATATCGTTAATAACGTGTTGGAGAACACTGCCACGATTTTGCGTTAGGACATTGCCCAGTAGGGAAAGGCTGAGGCCTGGTACCTACTGAGGTACCACGTGGGTTATGTCGTTCTTGAACATCGGGGGTGAAATTTCGTAAATTTTTGTACGACTGAGCCCCGTTTATAGTTAAATTCAAAAGTTGAAACACATTATTAACGTGTAGTGTATATGTATTTTAGATTAATCGTAATAGTGTGAGACAGTCAAGTAATTTATTTTCTAACCTAGGTGGGTTACAAATTAAATTCTATATCGTATAGCAAACTGTCACCATAAGAGCAAGCTAGAACAGGATGATACTTTGATATATCGCACGCATTGTTTTGTTTTAATAATTAGGCAATAGATTTACTAAATTGACGCGGAGTACTGAATTTTGGGACGTCAAGGATCTTTGCCAAAAACGGATGACTTCTGAGTAGTTGTTTATCTTTTTCGTTCTTGCAATCTTCGAAAGGTAGGGATGCAAGTAACGAAATTTCTAATTCCGGGGTACGCAGTAGAATGTAGATAAATTCGCAAAAAATATAATACTCACTAAGAAGACACAGGCTTTCAGAGTTCGAAAAGAAAATGGTAACTTTTCGCAAAGAGAATAAGAGCAATCACAGATATTATGCCTTGACATTTCAATACTATTACTGAAATACAACTTTCAACCTTAAGGCATTGCGATATGTGTAATGATATTCAAATGAAATAGGTAGGAAATTAAATTCCATGACTGTACGTACATATTTTTATAAAATTATTTTAAATATAAATTATTTTCGGGGCCTTCCGGAAACTAGAATAATTATGTCGGAAAGTTTACCAGCGGCACATTTGCAGCGTACTTGTTTTTTGAGATAAAAGCATATAATAGGAATTGCTTGTTACTTGAAAATAACATGAATAATTTACTTGTGAGTATAAATGATGCATAACCTAATCCTCCTTCTGTCACTCAGTATTATAAAGGCATAAGTCATTAAAAACTAGTATAGAGTTACGACATTTGGTTCAGCGTATTAGTCTATACAACAATATGTTAATTTAAATAATTGTTTATCACATTCAGGGTTAAACTTACACAAACCAATGGATCCCATCGTTTTTCTTGTGTTTTTGTGCAGTTGTTTCGGGACCAGTTTATCGCACAAGAATGCATTTTATAGGGTTTTTTAATTTAACAATTTTATATTAGCTGACATCTTATGTCATAGAAAGCTTCTGTACTACTAAAGCTGTCAAACTCCGCCGTGGCTCAGTCGATCGTTCGTGGCACACTAGCCGTGGGGTCATTTTTGAGCTCGAGTCAGGTTTCTATAGTATTACTAGTTCGTTGGAAATAGAGATAAATAATAAATGTTGTTTTGTTGTTCTATGTATATCTACATTCTAACAGCCTAGCTGCTTCTCGATCTCAACAGGAAGCAAACAGGTTTATGCGTAGAGGACATAGCTAGTATCACAATACAAAAGAGATAATTGTAACTATACCGTCTTTATAAATATGATATTAACACATTTATTTATCGTTTTTAGATTCCAAAAGACTTAATATCATCGATATACAAAATGGTTGCCAGCCGAAAAATCACGAAGCGGAGCATACGCAAGAATAACAACTACGAATGTCGAATACAATGCAAAGAGGAGGTCGTAACAGAAAGGCCTCAACACGTAAACAAAAGAAAAAGTAATCTATATGATCGATATTCCTCTGAAGGACCAAATGTAGAAAGAAGGAAAAGGACAACCTCTGGTTCCGACAACAGAAACAGACAGTCTATGAATATTGGTGCCATACAGGAAATATGTATGGTTGATATAAAAACTCAGTTGACTGAGTTGACTAAGAAAATTAGTAAGCTGGTTGAGACCACAGACTACAGATTAAGCATAATAGAGAAGAGGTTAGACGATAGGGATTATTCGACCCCCTAAAATTTAAGAATAATAAAGGCGCGTTCTTTCATAGTTCAGACTATACCTCTGTTATTATAATTATATGCGTAACTATCCGGACGAAGTTGTCGTGTCTCATTAGTAGAATATACACAAGTATATTATTATTATTGATGTATTATTGATTGTATGTATTATTGATGGATAAAAGCATATAGCCCGTTTTATTTAAGCAAAATGGTCTTTTGTTATTTATGTTATGTTGTGTTATTGTATTGTATTGTGTGATTATAAAAC
Organism: Grapholita molesta; assembly: GCA_022674325.2. NCBI lineage: Eukaryota > Metazoa > Arthropoda > Insecta > Lepidoptera > Tortricidae > Grapholita > Grapholita molesta. Next base: position 5,604,928 of record CP053138.2, read on the forward strand.
TGTATGTCTTATGCATATGCTACAATTTTTTTATAAAACTCTTTTTTAATCAATATTTGGTTTTTATTGATGACTGAATACAGTTAATCGTTACACCGTCAACTTTAGAAGATTTAGGGAAATCCTCATAGAGACTTTTTTGGTATTGGAGGGTCTGCCATCTTGTGGTGTAAATAGAAAACCTAAGCTACATCACGTCAAAAGCAAGTGTTGTCGCCTAGAGTAGATGCACGCACCCTTGCGCATTACACGGTCTGCCATCTAGCAGAGTAATATGGCAAATTTTGTGTGCTATTGACACTTCACGCCATTAAAAAAGGGGTCATGTGCTGCCCCCTACAGAGTTTACAGGCGTGATGTCTAGTTATTTTTGGTAATAGAAATAATTACGTCAGCAATGCCTCGCGAACCTTCATTGACGTAACTTTGATTTTGTAGATATTTTTTGTTTAAGAAAAAATGTTTTGTTTATTATTTTGTTGATTACCCAACAAACTATTAATGTTCTTAGGATGTTTTTCTTCAGGTATCACCATGGTGCATTCATATGTTAAATGATTTAGAATTTTAAGTAACTTGAGTAAAATATTCAAAATGGTTACCTTACCTCCGAGATTAAGTCCTATTTATTTATAATAATGTGTATAAAAACCATGAAAGTTTAAATCAAATTTTACTCACCAATAGTTTGCAAGAGTAACAGTCTCCATTTTCCATTGTCACCAAGTTATCCAGTTTATTATTATTTGCCAACTCATACCCAGAGATTTTGGCTCCATACACTATGTCTACATTCTTCACTTCAGAAGATGATAGTTCAGTATTCACTGCATGTTGTAGGACATCATTTTCTACTATATATGCTACATCGTCATCCAAGATCTCGGAACTGCTGAATGTAATCAGGGCATCTGAGCATGCATCCCAAACCTGTAAACAATTGTTTTTATTTTTATTTTATGAATTTCTTCTTAGACAGGTTTAAACTTGGAGAGATGGCACTGATATAATTTAAGGTAATGGCACTAATGTCGGACACTTTAAGCTGACAGGCACCAATGATGGACACTTATCTTATTTCAAAAATCATAAAGTTATAAATTGAATATGTCCCAACAAATGCACAACACTTAACTCCTTTGAAATAAGCACTAATGTTCACGATTGGTTCCTTGTCCATTACTGGTGCCGTCACCTTAAGGGACTTTTAAAAATTTTAATTACCCAAACAGCAGCATTTCAAGGAAATTGCAGTGCAAAGCAAAGCTTTTTCCTTACAGAAATCTTTCAATTTTTTAACCAATTTATTTACTTATTGAGTATATAAAACAGAAAGTCTCAATTTGTGTGACAAATCTGTATGTGTCAGGTATGTTGGTAAAAATATTCGGATGTAGACCTTCTCAGAATATTATTATATTATATATAGTAAATAATAAAATAATGATAGTAAATAATAAATATTACAGGACATCCTTACACAAGTTGACTGAGCCCCATAGTCAGCTCAAGGTGTGTGTTGTGTGCTCAGCCCAACAATATAGGTATACAAATACTTAAACAAATAGAAAACCACCGTGACTCAGGAACAAATACTTGTGCTCATCACACAAATAAATGGCCTTACTGTAATTTGGACCCAGGATCATTGGCTTCATAGGCAGGGTCACTACCCGCCAGACCAGACCTAATACCCTATTGTATGTAATGTAATTGTTATCTACATGCGTGACTTACTTGCATGTGACGGACAGGCTGCAGACGCATGTTCTCCACATGTCTCCAAGCCTTCAGAGAGCTCATCAAACTCTTTGTGTTCTGACTCAAAGCCACTACGCGATTGCTGTATTCGGGCTTCAGACTAAACTTGGGGCTCGGACTGCCTTCCAGTAACAGTACTTTTAAATTAGAGAGTATTGAGTTTTTTCCTGAAATTCAATTGTAAGGTGTAATGTTTACATTCTTATTGGTAAAGAATAAATGGTAAGAGTTAGTGGAAAAATAAATGGTGTGCAGTTAAGTTCCTAATCCTCAGTGGATATGTTGTATATAACCTAAAGACCTTCCATTATAGGAGTCCTGTGCCTTGGCTGTGTTTTTCTGGTATACAATATAAAATATTGTTACAAAAATCAGATAGATCTTCTGATGTTATGACACTGCACTTTACACTACATAAATCCCAGTACATGTTTTTATTTTGTTAATAATTAACTCTATATTCATATTTTTCATTGCATTATAAAAACTTGCTACTTAAGGTAATGGCACTAATGTCGGACACTTTAAGCTGATAGGCACCAATGATGGACACTTAGTTCTTATTTCAAAAATCATAAAGTTATAAATTGAATATGTCCCAACAAATGCACAACACTTAACTCCTTTGAAATAAGCACTAATGGTCATGATTGGTTCCTTGTCGATTACTGGTGTCGTCACCTTAATAAAAAAAATTGATGTCCTTACTAGATGGTCTAAGTAAATGTAGCAAAGAGCTCAGTAAAATAGCAATGAAAATGAAGTTATAGGTCCGAGGTCCGAATAGAAGTTTTATATACACTTTTCAACTTACCTAAAGCGCAAGCCATAGTGCACCCAACCATTCCGCCGCCGGCAACGATTACATCGTACTTTTCTTTGATCTTGTGTTGTGTATTCGATTCCGTATTTAAATTCCGACTACAAACTACCAATCTTGAGCATTTGTAAAATTTTAAAGGCATTATTAAATTCCGTCGAATGTTTTTTGAGAGTAACATTTTTGACGTGTTTGTGATCGAGTAGTGAAGTCTTCTCTCGCAGAGTTATAAATTTCGTAGTGCCATACAGTATTTAAAATTGGTTTATTATTTTATCTACTCATTTACGCGATAATTTGTGTCACATAAAATATAAATTTAGGTTAATATTTATTTTTATTTTCTTCACAGTTGACAACTGACAAATCTGACAATGACATGAATTTTGAGTTGCCATATATATATTGTATTCTGAAAACTATTGACTACAATTGACTATTGCACACTACGCATGTAGCATGAGCAAGTTAGTCCATTTTTTAGCTATGCAATGTCCATGTGTTGCTTCCTCAAGCCATGCTCGTACTCGTATATATTTTCTGGCTCTTTTTTTCCTGTGTTGGAGTGTTAGAGCGAGAGGACTGTGTGGTGTGGACGGAACCCTCGGAAAAATTCAGTATTAAGTACCTACCTAGTAAATCTGCAATAAGTTCTACCTACTTGTCAAAGACCTTGTAGCTATAGGTAGATACCTACTTGTTATTATTATATTATAATGTTTCTAATAGTTCGTTGAAAACAATAAGCAAAAGCTTTGTTAAATCCTCGAGGGGTAACCAGCAACTATTATTCCCTTTTTAGGTTTTAATTGTTCCTAAATATTAATACATACTCCCAAAACTAGCTTTACACTATTGAAGTTGCGATATACATAATACCTAGTGATTGATTTACGAATAAAATAAGAATGCTGTTTCATCAAGTCATCAGTTTCCAATGGTAACCTAATAACATAAAACGATTATCGAGAAGGACTGCAAAGCAGCTGCATAGATTTATCCAAAAAACATATTAATATAATCTCTTGAAAAGTAAAATAGATAATAAAATAAAACAGTTGAATGCTAAGTGGTGATTGGTGAAATAAAATCATAAAAACTTAATACTACCTATAACTAAATAATACCTATGCGGTATAAATTAAAGTCCTAAGTGATTGATGTCATTGTTGAAAAATGCAATTTGAGCATATATTACAGGTAACGTACATTAAAAGCGGTTTTTGAATTAGGTACAATACTAGTAATTATTGTAATTAAGGTTTTTTTCAATTGTCAGTTAAGCACATATCTGACAGATACGTACCCATACAGTTATTCGTCGAATAGGGGCAATAGGGCTTAGGTATCTGGGGCGCTACCGCGAAACACGATATTCGTAAATTTCGGACGATTGTCTCTGCCACTCTTGTGACGCCTTAATTGGAGTAAAAGGGAAAGATGCTCGAAATATACGAACTTCGATGTTCGCGGTACCGGGCCTGTCGATTGAAAAATCGGCCCTAAATATTGTTTGTAACGGGGACATGCAAGTAACATGCGAGTAGGTATATAAAATCCTTTGTAAATATTTCTACTTAAATATATTTATTCATTACAACAGAAATACTACTCAGTCTGCGTCGGTTAGCCAACGCGAATGGCTCATGATTATGCTCCTCGTTACGGAGTGAAACATGTCGAGCAATATTCGACTTATAAAACGTGAGTTACCCGCTTTTATACAATTAATATGTTTCAATCTCACGATAGTTTTGTGTTTCAAACAGAAATACTATTCTAAAAGCCTTTCTATCTAAATTAACGTTAATGAATAATAGATTTAGGGGCAATTAAGATCAGTAGGTAGATTTCATTGCTATGCGTAATGTATAAAAAGCAATAAGAACTTTCAACTGACCGTTAGAGGACTTTACATCGTTATAATAAGGCTCAAAAATATCGTTTTACGGTGTTGATGACACTTTGTGCGCGGACAACCATGGCAACCATCGCTACAACAAATTGGTTTAATAAGCAATACCTCACCAATATAACTTAGTTCATTTGCTTAAATAATACCTATATTTTATTATAATTTAGATATGAACCACAGGTGTAGTGTATTTGCAAATGCGTGTTATAAACTTCCAGTGGATCCTGTCAGTAAAATGCCAAAACCCGACTATGAACGTAAAGACAAGTTTGTAACCTGCCAGAACTCTGTGGACAGTTCCTCAACTTGTTCGGTGAACATAGAAAATGTAAACACGGAGAAGATAAAAGATTTCTACCGCAGCATTCCCGACTATAATGAAATAAATCATCTGCCGACAGAAGAATTTTATTCTACATTAAGATCTTTGAGACAGAAAAAGAAAGTTATGCTAGAATATGCTGTGGATATGATAGATGGTTGCAGTGGTGATAATTTGAAAGCTAAAGAAGAAGTTTATAGTAGTGATACTAAACTTACTAGTAATCCTGTTAAATCACATTTTAGTGACACCCTGAGGCGTAAGTACAGTGCAGAGAAAAAGGATAAAAGTTCAGACTTTAATGGAACAACGAGAAATAACAGAAGACGTGTTTCTGATTGTACAGCTAAGAACACGGTAGTATCTTCAATAAAGCAGCCACTGAAAAAACTTACCGTGAGCAATATCGAAGTCAAAATAGATGACGATCCCAAACTTAACCCAGTCAAATGTAGTTCCATGAAGGAAAAAACCAATAAACCTAAAAGAAACCACTCCGCCTGTTCCATATCCTGGAACGATGATAAAATAGAAAGAAAAAATGAAGTCGATCAGAAGTTCGACAAGCTTTTCGACGGAGCAGAATATTCAAGGCTGAAGAAAGGTAATCTGTATGACGATGAGTTTAGAACTCAAAGTATGCCTTCTAGTCCATTGAGAGCTAAGCGGCTTGGATCACCCCAGAGGAGACGTAAGAGCATAACAGTGCCTAAGCCGTTTAAAATGACGGAAAGGTAAGAAAATTTATAATTTAGCTCTTATGTAACCCACTGCCGATCCGAGGCGATCCATGTACACGAGCGAAAGATTTATCTTAGATTATGAATTATGATAGAAAGACCGTAGGTATACACGTATGATCGGATTAGGATAGGGGACTTTTTTCTCGATAAGGAAGAAAAGACTTCGTGATTCTGAGTAGAAATAATATCATCATCATTTCAGCCATAACTAATATGATATCCACTGCTGGTCATAGGCCTCCCCAAATATGTCTTGCAGCATTATGGGCGGGTTGGCGACCGCAGTAGCTGTTTGAACGCACGCTACTGCCCATCCGTCACTCTTCCCATCATCCGTGCCCATTCGACATCCGCGGGATGAAAATGCGCGAGACGGACATGCGATGAAATGACTGATGAGCACGCTTTACAGAAATAATAAATATTAATATAATAATTCTGAATTCTGACATGTCTGCTACGAGTACAACAGTTGAGGATACATACTTTAAATATAAATACCCATCTAGTCTTATTGTTGTTTTGTAGAGATGAGGAAGAAAAGGCAGTGAACGAGCTTCGTAGTCTGCAGAAATCGTTCTCCGAAGACATGCTCCATAGGAAGTGCGACCGACAGCAATTCCGGAGCAAACCCGTGCCCATAGAGTCTCGGATACCCCTCTACGACAAAATTCTTGAGGATCAAGCGATGAGGTTTCCATAGTCTAATTAAACCAATTTTATGTCATCACACTCGTCACTAGTTTGATAAAAACCCATCTTGTTCTGTATGGAGTACATGCATAGTTTTGACATTTGGGAATTGACCAATAGAATTTTTTGCCAATGTAGCGGCGATATGTGTTAAAGTAGTCATAGAACAAAACTTATAAACAATTAATGTGGGTTGTCTTGTATTGCAATTTTAACTGGCTCTGCTACGACTACTTACCTACGAATATTTGTGACTCAACGTTACTGGCGACCCTACGAAGCCGTATGTCATGCTTGTTCCTGAGCGGTTGTTATCTTTGTATAGATACATAGATAACACACATAATTGATATATGTAATTGTAAGCGTAGGAAGCGTAGTACCTACCCAATTGTAAAAAAAATACTCTAAATATTTTCCCCATAACGACCCACTTCAATTGTTTTCATGTGGAAGTAGACTGTGTAGCACTTGCTTTATTGGTGATATTAATACTTATCACTAACAATGTTTTACCTTTAATTCATCACTATTAAACGCTTATGCTGCCGCCACACATACGCGCGAGGTGCGAGGCGAAACGCGAGCACGCATGTGTACGCGGACGTCTCGCTATTCCTCTCGTCCCTCGCATCGCGTTTTTGTATAGGCAAAGTCTCGTCGAACGTTTCGACTCATAGCGAGGCGAGTGACTAGCCAGCATGTCTAAACGCGGAGTTAGGTAAGCTTCTGTTAAGGGGTGCAAGTCGGGGCGGGCGGCGGGCATATAAAACAAATCTGGCCCCAGTGAAAACGGGTATAAGTCAAATTAGCACAACCAAAAACTGTACAAGTGTACATCTTATAGGACATGTGGGCACTGAGCTAATTTGACTTATACCCTTTTCAACTAGGGTCACAGAAATATAAAGGCATAATGGATCCACCACCATCCCTTTGAAGATCTTAGTATCGTTGCAGGCTTCGCCTATTGCTCCGCTACCAGGCCTTACACTGTACACTATCTAGTCACTACAGTCTTAATTAAAAACGCTTTTTTCACAATGTACCTACTTTAGTGGTTTATGTTTACAGGTTGTTTTCCAGAACCGAGCTTTATGAACACACGAACACGGCATAGTATAGGTATTTTATTTTTATTTGCTGCTTAAACAGACATTACATCAAAAGTATGTAAAGTGATGTTCACCTTAATTAATGAAATAGGGCGTAATACTTATGTTATGTTTCCTATTAGATGACGACGATGATTATCATTATCAATTAAGTATCATAATCACGAACTTAAGGAGTTAGTCTCTTTTGGGTGCAGTGTCTTCAAGCCCTGCCTATTTTGCGCCAGCTCCATGAGTTTTTTTATACGAAACATAATTAATAAATCATCAAATGGGTGAGATATATACACGTTTAGTTAGGAGACGTCCGACTTTCCGAACCTATATATTAAATTACCTATTATGTTTTATTTTGCTTATAAGCATATCGTCACTACTTAAAAAACTCGTATCTAACACAGATCCTCTGAAGTTGAAACGCAGTAACTCTGTACTGATCCCATACATAGGTTACGTCATTTTTCTTTTGAATGCCAGAATAAGTTACGAGGTTTTTTCAAAGTAGTGACGATATATAAAATAACTTAAAATAAGTAGGTACAAAAAGTTCGGCAGATAAAGTGGCCTTATATATCATAACACATTACTGGCCCAGTATGTATCACGAACATCGAAGTTCGTACATTTCGAGCATCTTTCTCTTTTACTCCAATTAAGACGTCATGAAAGTGACAGAGACAATCGTCCGGAATTTACGAATATCGTTTTTCGAGGTAGCGCCGCAGTTATACAAATAAAGATCTGTACCGATATATTTGGCTACTTTGGCTAAGGTGCTAGAATCATCATCATCATCATGTCAGCCGAAAGACGTCCAGTGCTGGACATAGGCCTCCCCCAGAACCACCCAAGAAGACCGATCCTGCGCCTTCCACATCCAGCGGTATCCCGCGACTCTAACTAGGTCGTCGGTCCATCTTGTGGGAGGCCTACCTACGCTGCGTCTTCCAGTTCGTGGTCGCCACTCCAGAACCTTTCCGCCCCACCGGCCATCGGTTCTGCGTGCAATGTGCCCTGCCCACTGCCACTTAAGTTTGGCGATTTGGAGGGCTATATCGGTGACTTTGGTTCTACTGCGGATAAAATCATTCCTGATGCGATCACGCAGAGACACTCCCAACATAGCCCTCTCCATTGCTCTTTGGGTGACTTTGAGCCTTCTTATGAGGCCCATAGTAAGCGACCACGTTTCAGCACCATAAGTCATCACTGGCAACACACACTGGTCGAAGACCTTTGTTTTGAGACACTGCAGGATACCGGAAACCGGCTTGTTCGGGAGGCTGGAAGTCATCTAACTTGCGTGCGAGACGATTCGCAATGACTCTTGAAAACAGCTTGTAGACATGGCTCAAAAGTGAGATGGGTCGATAGTTCTTCAATAAAGCGTTGTCGCCTTTTTTGAAAAACAACACCACCACACTTCTGTTCCATGCCTTTGGCGTTCTCCCTTCCAGTAGGACAGAATTGAACAGCTTCTGAAGGGCCATTAGGACCGGTGTACCACCCGCCTTCAGAAGTTCGGCTGTTATTCCGTCCTCACCTGGCGCCTTGTTGTTTTTTAGCTGTTTAAGAGCCATTCTAATCTCGTACAAGCAGATGTCCGGGATATCTTCAGTATAGTACCGGGTTAGTCTGGCTCTTGGGTCTTCCGCCAGATCAACTACGGGTCTGCTAGTTGATGTGTAAAGCTGTCCGTAAAAGCGCTCTATTTCACTCAGAAGCTCCGGTCTGGATGAAACGATCCTACCATCATCAGTTTTCAACCTGGCGAGCTGGCTTTGCCCAATAGACAGGTCCTTCGCAAAAACCTTCGAGCCCTTGTTCTGCTCAATGGCCTCTTTAATACGATCAGTATTAAATTGGCGCATATCGCGGGTAAGGGACTTAGAGATCTGTCTATTGAGCTGCCGGTATAATGTCGCATCCTTAATGAGTTTCCGAGTAGAGCTAGAGAGCCTTTTAGTTCTACTGCTCCGTTGGGCCTTAAAGAACTTAGACCCGGAGCTGTGGACAGCTTCTACAAACCCGTCGTTGAGTTCGTCCACCTCGCTTCCTAGACAATCGAAACGGTTCCGGAGCTCTAACTGAAAGCTCTCGGGGTTTTGGATTTGGATTGGTGCTGGCCGGAGTGTAGACTTCATCAGTCGCGAACGTTCTAGCTTAACACTTATATTCAATGTGCCCCTAACCAGACGGTGATCACTACCGGTTTTAACCGTATTGATCACAGAGACATCATTGAATATATGTTTCTTCGTCGACATGATGAAGTCTATCTCGTTTTTTGTTGCACCATCGGGACTCATCCAGGTCCATTTTCTGTGCTCACGTTTCTTGAAGAAAGAGTTCAACATATAGAGTCCCTCTTTCTCCAAGAAACCAGCCAGTAGTTGGCCCCGATGGTTCCGACGTCCGTATCCAAATTGCCCCACTCTCAGCTCAGCACCGTCTCTCTTGCCAAGTTTCGCGTTGAAATCCCCCATAAACAACGGTGAAGTAGGTTTTGGAGCTATGCATGGCCTTTGAAATGTCCTCATACATAGCCTCCACCTCGTCGTCGGAATGTGTCGAAGTCGGCGCGTATACCTGGATGACCTTCAACTGTACAATAGATCACTGGTTCACTTTTATGCCACTTTAAGCACCTTTTTGCTTTTCTTGTCGTCCATAGATGAATTTTCTTTAATCGGATTTAATTAATGAGTTTTTGGTGTTAAATATATTAAATAATATATTCCAGGCGAGCTATAACGAAAATCAACAGCGAAGCAGAACTCCGTGCCAAGATGAAGCCGTTCAGTTTTACAAAAAGGGAAGAGGGGGGATTGGAAGCAGGGAGAGCCTGCGAGCGAGCAATCCATGCTTTACCGAAGCCTAAGAAAAAGAAAAGATTTCGTGCACGACCGGTGCCGAAGAATTTGTTCTCAAACTATTTTTACGATAAAATGAAAGAGGAGGAATTCTTTAGGTAAGTTCTACTTGGCGGTTTGAGTCTCCATTCGGTGTCCTTCTAACAAAAATTTACTAACGGGAACTGTTTGGTATAAAAATACGCATCTATACGTTTTAACTTAACTGAACCAATTGCTCGTACCATTTAAAGTATTGATCTTTGCGTACAATTTTATATGTACGCAATAAGTACCCTTACCATGAGTTGTAACATTGAGGTTTTCTATAACAAGTATCGAGTTTACTATCTGTGCATCTTGCTTGTACTATTTTAGTGCAAACGAGATGCACAGGGCCCTGAGGGTAAGTTTTTAACGTAATATTATTTTACCATCGCGTTAGTGTTTCCCATATAAATAACATTATCACTTACGCGTTCGTGACGTTATTTTGCGTCAAAAGAAACTTAGGGCCTACCTACGCTAACTAACGCGGACGTCCGCCGCGTGTCTATACAAATTTTAATCCGCGTGGCGGGCGGCGGGCGACTTTTATATGGACACCCGGCGGGCGTCCGCGCCAGTTAGCGTAGGTCCTTACACAGAGCCTCTGATAGTAAATTCGTTACTCATTATCGAAAAACTCAGTCACAACTCATGGTAAGGGTGAAGTAAGTTTTTACTTACGCTGTACGCAATATTACACGTTTCTATGTTTATTTGGCAGGACTATGAACAGGAGAATTAGGTCAGAAGAAATGCTCCGGAGCGCCAACCTCCCAGGCACCATGTCCATGCGAGATCGCAGCCGACTGTCCACACCAGCTGCCCACAGCGACCTTCCCATCGATCCGTCTCCTGGCATCCCCTCCATCAGCTCATCTGATAGACAGAGATGTAGGAGCCCGGAAAAGAGAAACAGATATGAGAAAAACTCAAAAGAAGATTTCATTACGACGAGCCCGAAGCCTTTTCGGTTCAATACTGCTGACAGAGCGGCAAAGAAGGTTAGTGGATGTGGACATGGACATGTTTTAAATAATATAAATAAATAGACTGTGACTAGTGGCTAGAGCGAGGGGAGGCCTTTGCCCAGCAGTGGGACACAACATAGGCTAAGTAAAAAAAAAAAAATCATTTCGACTTAGGCTTACCATAGTTTTACAGACGGCTCAATAAGTCTTGTGTTGTTGGTACTAAAAACAACGATACATATAATATCTGTATGCGTATGCATAATTATTGAAATACATAGATCAAGTTCATAACTTCATAACCGAAGAACAAATATTTGTGATAAAAACACAAATAAAATTCTCTAGTTTTTTATGCGGAGAAAAAGAATTGGTAGCGTTAAGTGACTAAACAGCCAAGAATAAGATAGTCAACTTTTTTATGTTGACACTTATTACAAGTTTCTGTCTCTACCTTTTCATTCCAGATGCAAGATGTAGCAAAGAAGATGTCACAAGAAAGCAAAAGCACCGAAAGTGTTGGTACCAGTGGCGATGCAGGCGTCTTACGAGGGTTCTCAGCCCTGGAGCTACGGGCAGCAGCCTCTGGTCGATCGAACCTGGCGGCTCTACTGAGAGCCGAAGCCGTGCGAAGACGGTTTGAAATAGACGCGGTTACTAAAATGGCAGAGCAACGGAGAGTACGTGAAATGCGGCACAGAGATCGATTGCTTAGATCTAATCCTGCGTGGACTCTGGTTAAAAATAAGTAAGTAAGACTAAGACTATTGCCCTACAACTCATCTTAAAACCGAGTTTCTAGCACACTGTAACAACACATATATAATATAGTAAGACTAGATGGCGCTGACGTCACTGTAACGCGGCCGCAACCATTATAGCTGCGTTCACATTTATCGTCGGGCAGTGTTGTACAGCAGCGATCGTGGCCCACAAAAATGTTCCCGCCGGAAGATCAGCGCTGACTCTCGGGTAAGCATTTATTCTGAGGCGGGTCCATTTCATGGTAAACTATTTAGTTTACACTTTTTTATGTATACGAATTGTTTTTATATTACAGGTTTGTAATTTAATGTAGTTAATCACGAATAAAAAATGTGAATTTGAAAAAAAAGTTTCACATCAGTTGGTCTCAAATCATGCACGCTGTCTTAGGTGCTGCAGCTTATAGTAGCACTGATAAGATTGTTGCGCTATTAACCTCATGTATCTGTCACACTAGCATACGAACTTGTGACCATGACAAACTTAAAGCCAGCTGCTCTGGTGGATGCGGTCAAAAAAGAAGTGTTTCGGCGGCTGTCTAACTTGGACGCGATCAGATTCATCAGTCGCAGTCATGGGAAGATTCTTCATAGAAAACTTACTATTGTTTCGTCGAATAATTCACGCGAAGATTCTCTTATACGGGCTTCAACTTGGCGTATAAATTTTCTCTGCGGCAGCAGTTAAGTCCGTTGCTATACCCGAGTCTTCATGAATCGTGCTACCCTTTTTGTTAAATTCAATGCACTTAAACATAAGTTACTGTTGTGTATTATTTCAGTGCTGAGGAAGACATTGCTATACGTCTGCAAACACGTCGTGATGAGGAACGCATGAGGCGAGAGGAATTTCTCCATGAAATGGAACTTATGTACGGAAGAGTCCAACAACAACCTCTGCTCTTCGAGCGATACTATGCTCCTCGATCCCACTCTGCTCCCGTTGACTACATACAACTCTCGCCCAGAAAAACCAAGAAAAGGAGTTCAAGAAAATGTAAAACCTACCATTTTAATACTCTCAGCGTCTCAAGAAAAGACTCCTTAAATGATTACAACGCTGGAATGCTCGAATATTTGAATAGAATAGAGAATAATGAAAAGTCTTACTCTAATTCGGAAGACGCTATTGATAGTCTTGATGGTAAGTAAAGGTTTTGTGTCAAATGACATGTGCTTTTAAGTTATTAGGGTGGTTACCACTTTATTAAAAATAAAGATGAAAAATGTACTTAACCTTATTTTATTTTATATCCTATTTTACACTTGCATTCCGAATGTAAAAGGTAAAACTAGTTATATGTAGTCCTTTAAAACTTATCATCATGAACATACTCGAAGATGGCATGTAGGAAATTGGCAAAATAACATTAACGTTCATATACTTATGTACCGCCTGTCTCACTAACTCAACTTATGCAAAAATACAATCTATTTTACGATGCTAGGATGCTCATAATCCAATCCATGTAATGTGTGATTCGTGAATAGATGCCCGGTATGCCCTCACTACCACATCTAACGGAACCGAAGCTGGTGACGCCAAAGAGGAACCAGTTCAGGCGTCTGTTCTCGCTGACAAGTCTGACGAGGGAGCTGCCAGAGTCTCCAGCGCAGCTGTCCTCTCCCTTCCTCCCTCCAGCGCAGATGGAAGTGGCAGCTAGCTGGTCAGATATACGTCTGATGGCCGCTCTGCATGTTTGCATTGGCACGGCCATTAGATTGATTTTTCTTTTAATTGCCGATATTGTTTCTGTAAGAGAAGAACATATTAATGATTTTTCTAATTGTTTATTTATTAGTTTAGTTAATAAGGGCGACGAGACGTTTTTCAAAGAGGGGTGTGTTAAGGGTTATATCAATCGAGTCAGTTGAATAATTTCAGTTACCGAGGATAAGTGGTATCCACATCCCAATAGGGGTAGAATAAAATAAGTGGAAGACATATGTATTGCCGGTTTGCCAATTTATTGCCCCAGATGTATTTTTTTATTTTGTATGTCTTTTCCGCACACGGAACAATGGTGTTCCGGACATTTGGGAGGAGTACGCGGAGCCAGATTGGGCCAACGCGCAGAGGATCATTGGACAATTTAATGAAATGTAAGGGGTACATGTGGGGCGGATGTTGTCCCTGTCCGTATGTGACGCGCACAGAAACAGTACCCGCCATGGTGTAAGGACTATTAGTTTTAATGGAATACAAAATTTACTAGGCTATTGGGTGGAAAGGATGTACTAGCTACTGGGCTATTGAATAAAAACCGGACGTCTGTCTAATAAAATGGTATCCAATTATATTTTCGGCAGACGGTGACTCGCCCTGTGCGAGATGGGCCCCCACAAAAAGCGTCATCAAAGATGGCTCAAGGGCAACACCGGTGCATAGGCTAAGGGTAGAGAGGTGTCACTGGACTTTAAGCATATAGCCAACTCGCCACTTAAGTTTCCACATCTACCCTCGAGAACGCAGCTCTAGCGACCCCACTCTGGACGGCCGGTGAAGGCAAGCCAGACGCAGGGGACCTGTCCTACCTGTCCGACAGGGCACCCCAGGGGCACTCAGGTACGTGGAGTCGCTACTCTCCAACAGCTCGCCACAAGCTGTCCTGCGTTGACTGATTTTACTGGAGAAAACCAGTGGGCGATGGGGTCGTCACATCCCTACGCAAATATATATATTTTTTTAAATTATAATAAGTGTATCGTGCCTATCCTAACCTACGGCGCCCAAACATGGTCATTAACAGAGGCTCAAAATTCCGGACTCAAAATTTGCCAACGAGCAATGTAGCGCAGTATCCTAGGGGTCCGCAGAATCGATCGTATTAGAAATACAGAACTACGCTCCAGGACAGGCATCTCGGATGTGGGCCGCCATGCTCAAGTGGAACTGGGCTGGACACGTCTGCCGCATGCACCCGGGCCGATGGGCTAAATTAACCACTGAGTGGACCGAACAAGTCGGCCGGGGCAGAGGTAGACCTAAGATGGCGGGATGACCTAGATGGTTTCTGTCGCGATTGGCGGGAGCATGCACTAGATTGCGACGAGTGGCTAAAGCGAGGGGAGGCCTTTGCCCAGCAGTGGGACACGACATAGGCTACGTAAAAAAAAAGTATATTAGACAATCGAGATTAGTTTTAGCTAAGTACAAATATAATATATCTAGATTAGTTAACTATTTACATGTAATGTATATAAGTTACAAAAAAAACGCTTCAGTAGTTTAGATAAAAAAAAATAAAAAAAAATATTTTTTTCCAAGACATGTAGCGTTTTGACTTGAAATAATATTACATCCGGAGGAATAAATTGACAAAACGGCAATTAATTTATTAAGAACTTGTAAACTTACCATACTCTGTTTTACCCCAACCTCCAGTTACGTATTGACTATCTAGATCATAATCAACTCGGGCTATGTACTCCGTAGTTGGTAAGCAGACGGGCCGGACAAATTCTAAAAGAAACAAGGTTACTTGGTCAGGATCGTGAAAAATAACACACCGTCCATAAAGCTTAGCACGCGTCGGATAATATTTGTCCCTATCTAACCAAAGGAGAATTTAATAATGCAGAAAGGGACATACGATTATTATAGGTGGCAATGCCGATGGGCCAGTCTTTTTATTTTTGCCATCCGATATATCGGAGCTGTGGAGGTGGTCACAAATATCGGACCAACGCCTCTATTGTCAAGGCGATAAAGTGCATGTTCCATTATTTGTGAACACCTCCACAGCTCCGATATATCTGATGGCGACTGTAAAACACTTAGTCGATACGGCTTTATCTTTTCTGCGGGAAACTTAGTTGACGCGGCGCCGCTAACAGAAAGATATCTACAGTTATTAGCCAAACAGAAGAAACAGAATCTCTTCATTTTTCAGTTAATACTAGGTGTTACAAAAAACGTGATACAAGATTATCAAACCGGTATCTGTTCATGATTTTGAACAACTTTCTACGGTGTCAACTTTGTAAAATAACATATAAATGGAGCTGTTCCATAGTGGTCAGTAAGGTCGAAGGCATAGGTTGACGAAAATTACATAATTACACGAACTTTTGTACGTACGTACGGAGTTGTGCGTACCTGTAAAGTTGACCGGATGAGCTAATCGCAGCAAGGCTATGTCTCCTACTAGCGTTTGTCTATGGTACGAAGGGTGTATGTAATACGCATCGACTTTCACGTCCACAGGAGGATCGTTACAATCATTCTTATCGATGCAGTCCACGTCCGTCTCCTCGTCCCATTCACCCAGACGAACTTCTATTCTGAAAAAATCGAAACGTATGAATAAACTGTACTCAATTGTTACATTTAACGCTACCGCCACACATTCGCACGAGTAGCGAGGCGAATAACGAGGCGAAATACGAGCACGCATGTGTACGCGGACGTCTCGCTATCCTCTCGTCCCGTGCGTCGTATTTGTATAGGCAAAGTTTCGTCGAACGTTTCGACGAATAACGAGGCTAGTGACGAGACAGCATGTCTAATCGCGGAGTAAAAGGTAAACTAAATCAGAAGCACGCGAACTCGTCAAAAAATGTACAATAAGTTTAGCAAATTGTTTCACCGCCAGAGAAGTAAAATAACTTTGTAATTTATCAACCATACATTTTTTTTTTACACTTTATTGTGTCATCATCATTATCAGTTCAGTCGTATGCGATTCAGTGATAGACATAGAATTCCCCCAAATATGTAGTTCTATGTCCGGATAAGACAAAATAAGCAGTTACCTAATGTCTACATATTCGAAATAAAAAAAATTACCATATATATTAAAATACATATTTTTAATATTTATTTATTCCTATTTTTTATACCCTATGTTTTAAATTAAATGGTAATCATAAATTTATTAGACTTTATGCAAAAAGTGTTCGGAACGACCTTTGATAAGGTTAAGATGGGTCGTTTGTAAAACAAAGAAGTAATTTTGTGTTTAGCGCATAAAAATGACAGAGTCATTAGGCTGATAGACCTTCTGTTTACAAGAAATTGGACGCTAATAATTAGGAATGCTTCATCATCATCTTAATTTCAGTCGAAAATATGTCCACTTCTCCCTTATTGAAGGCCACAATGACTGATCCTGCGTCAAACTCATCCAGCGGACTCCATCGACCTTCAACAGGTCTTCAGTAGTGATGCATCTAGAACAGTGGTTTGGCTGGACCCCGAATGTTCGGCGGAGTCGACGGCCGCCGAATATGTGGTCAGAAATTTTACGTAAAATGCGCGCGCTGTGCAAGTTGGAATTTGTTTCTCGCTTTCGACGATTGACCTCATTCTTAAAGTACCCCACCTACCTGTATTGTAGTCTGTTCATAATCGTCTACACTTTCGAGCGTCAAGTACTAGGAGGTACTACATGGAAATTGTATATATGCTGGTTTATCTTGAGAACAACTCTCTCAGCCGCTTTACTGCAGAGGAGATGGTTTTGTTAACTATAAAAACGCCACTGGTGCCTTCCCGGGCTAGCTTTTTTACTTCGATACCATTTCCATTAGCTCGACACCATCACACACTCAGATTCGGTTGAGACCGCCTCAACCAATCTCGCTGGAAGCGTAAACTCAGTAGGAGTATTCCAGTAATACAAGTCTGCATGGTGCGGAAGGGTGTGGGCCTTATTAATGTAGTAAATAGGTATTTTAGGGAAAACTCACATTTGCTGGTTAACTACACAGTGCGCCGCAGTGATCAGGAAACGGTCGGTAATCAGCGACGCATGGCAAGCGTAGATCTCTTTAGTTTCTGTAAATATTATAAAAAAAGTATTTAATAACTTTTCAATGTGTAGGTACGTAATTTAGCAGACAGTTAGTAGTAGAAGTAAGTAAGCAGCTAATCGCACGAGTTGTTCAAAATGATCTCGGTTTACTCTTTTTTCGTAACCATAAAATCGTGTCTAGCTTATTTTGAAGATCTGACCCGCTTAACTTAAGGCTAACAGCACCATGTTGCAGTACTGTAGACAGGTTCTTGGTGGGTAACATTTTTTCAACTAGAAGAAGTTGACTTGTGATCGTTAGCTTAATAATGTCAACCTTAGCATAAATTACATTACACTCTCAAAAGTAAATACTTTACAGTTAAAAGTCAATGGTCACTTTTACCCCCTGAATCAAACTAACCTCGTTTAGTAATTGTACAATTGGAAGCGTTGATCACTGAAAACAAGCTGGGGAATGGGAATACATAATTATCTTTACTATACGAGTAGGTACACATATTAACCCTTTATAGGGCAACTTCAAAATTTCAATGCAAAAATGACCACCCAACAACATAGTCTTTTTGTATTTTTTTCTTAACAAGAATCATTAGGACAGCGCCGCGATGAAGCTTGAACGCACGACCACAGTGACTTTTGGGCGTTAAAGGGTTAAGGTAGACATAGCATTGTGACCTAGCAGTAAGGCGAGTGACTTTTAAAATTTTGATGCGGGGTGCAAATACCGGCTTATCTTAGTGAGGTTTTAAGTATTTATCTACCTACGAAATATCCCTTGTTTTGTCAGTGTTCGGTAGAAGGAATCATCTTAAGGACAAATCCCGCTAGGCTTGGACTAACGCAAGAAAGATAGGTATGCTGATAACAGTGATAACTTACTTTGTTGATACTTGATACGAGCCAGCCAAGGCAGTTCTTCAAGGCCTGCTACTGAACCACCATAAATTCTGTCCGGGATAGTCAGCAATCCACACTCGTTCCGACTTGGCAGATTCACAGAATTCTGCAACACAGGGAACCGGTTCATTTGCTCCGTCACCCCACCAGTTTCTGGAAGCGACGGCTCAATTTTACTTTGATCTGAGTCTTCTTGAACGGGATATTGCGACGGGATGTCCGGTTCAATTCCTAGCGGATTGTCAAATGTTGGTATGGTCTCACTTGCTGTTTCCTGTATGGGTGGTCCTTGTTGTGGAGGTGGTCGCGTGGGTATCGCTTGCGGTCGGGTGACTGGTAAAGATGGCACGAAGAAATCATTATGATGCGGCGCATTAGTTTTCTTTTGAATATGTGGTGTAGTTGAAGCAAATGTAGTTGTATACACTACTCTTGTTGTATGCTCTTCGATTGGCGTTGGATTGGTGGATGGATATTTAGCGATCGGATCCGGAGGCACTTTCACAGTATTTGTCCATATACCTGCCTCAGGTCTGTTAGTGGCGGTGTTTTTAGTTGTATTAAATGTGATTGACACACCGTCGGTTTTTTTCGTGACACAGCAAACCTGTCGATAAGAATAATTGAGCTGAATGAAAATGATCGCAAGATATGCCTAAGAATTGGATCTGGTATGTTTTGTATTACCGTCTTGATTGTTTTGTTTATTAGATATTGTTAGGGTAAAATCCAACATATATCGGCTAATCTGACCTATGTTTAACTTTTAATCTTATTAAAAATATTAAAATGTAAGGTAAACGCTATCGGGCACCTAGCCGATAGCGTCCTAATGGGTGCCATTTTCAATGTTGTCCAGAGGTGACAGAAGGGTGTCATCCATTGGGCATTCGCGTGTCGAGCACTGGTAGGTGTACCTTAGTGGGATACTTTGTGTGGCTACCTGATTAATTTGGTGCCTATAAAGAGACATCATTTACTGTATTATAATGTAGGTAGGTACTTAAATACCATTTATAGATCAAGAATAATATAGCTCAGAGGAAAACAACAATTGTATTATGTTTATGACACCTAATGACCAATGCACTAATGTAGTTCTGACAATAAAAACATGTTAACGCGAACGCATAATTACGATATTTATGCACTGTTCTCTATTTTCTTAAGCCACAACTCCCGAACTCTTATTGATATCTAGGCGTACATTACTAATTCATATTATGTCTTATTTACAGTCGAGCAATAATGAGACCTACACCTTCCACATAAGATACAAAATCCTACGACTTATAATTTACATAACACATTCATAGATCGTCGCATTTGGGTATTTACCTTCGCATCCAGTTTGTCGTATCCACAAGTTAGATTCCTCAAGGATTTAATGTCATTTAACTTCAGTAAATCCAATGCTCGAGGACACTGTTGTAGCAAGATACATTCTCCTTCTATATCTTCACTTATTTTGCAGGTTTTGGATGTCTGTCCGTTCTCTGGAAACGAGATTATCGGTTAAATCTACACGAAATCCCGTAAACATTTTCTCACCGCGCCTACATTATGTAAGTAAATGCTTACCATAGGTATCATGTTAATATTCTACGTCTGACGAACATGAATCTATGTAAATAACAAAAAAATAAGGAAAATCAAAACCAGTCAGTAATGTACCCAGAATAATGTACGTGACTATTAACTATTGGCGTTACTGGTGTATAACTAGATATTTTAAGTATTTACTTACGTGTTGTCGCTAATTCGAGGACGGCGAGAAGTATGCAAGATCGGGTTATAAATGATATAAACATGTTTGTTATTGGACTGGTCTGACGCGAGCGGTCTCTCCAAACCGCGGACACTGCACTGCTCACTGGCGGCGCTACGGACTTGTTTCTCTGTATATATCACAGTTGGAAACTGCGGCGCTTAGTCACAGCCCCGCGACTGGACTACGGCGGATCCCTAACCCGAGTGCCAGGGTTTTCCCAAAACTGTACTTAACAAATTCGAAGGATATTTTTAAGCCCTGCTGTGACGTAGGGACAACCGCTTTTAGGAAATGTACACGTCGACCTCAATTCAACGAAATTGGTTTCTTTTTAATTTATACTTATATCAAATTAATAATCAATCATACAACTCGAGGAGAGTATACAAAGCAAAACAAATATCTGGCAGATTAAATATATTTTTTGCATTTCGTCTATTTTTAGTTAGTTACGCTAAAAGATGGCGTCGTCACCACTATGGTGTCTCCTTGTCTAGTCTACATTCTCATTGGCAGATATCAAAGTACCTAACTACAAACAATTTGCATAAACTAGTTTTTACGAAAAAAAAAGCAACAATTCATTTTAATCGTCATCGACAGTTTTAATAATATCATTTACTTTTTATGTACAAACCCATTCAAAGTGTAATGAAAAACACTTTGGAAATGGTAAAGTAATGTCATGTTATTGCCTTGCCTTGACCTTAGAAAGCAATACCTAGTTAAAATCTATCGCGTGACATCTTCCCACTGTATATTCTAATATGGATGATGTAAAAAAATATTCCAAAAAAATGTACCTAAGGCAATATTTGATGTTTTGCGCCCGGTGTAGCGTGTGTTATAAGTTATAAGGAGTTGCCGCTCTCATTACTAATAGTATTTGTGTAATTATATTATGGGTAAAAAATAAAAAAACAAGTTTAATTCTTAATGATTTTTTAAGCGTTAATAATATATGATTCTGGAGGGTTGTATTGTAATTATAAATATTAAGGTAAACGTCCTAAGTAGTGCTCGACATGCTAATGCCCAATAGTGGACACCTAGCTGTCACATTTATTGCTAATGACTTAAGTTCAAAAATGATGCGTGCCAGCATCCGGTCGTTTACCTTATAGTTTTCTGGGGTTATGTAATGAATTTTTAATTGTTAGCGATTCCGTTATACAGTTCCGATTTCATAAGTAGGTGCCCACATACAATATTCCCATCATAGTTAACTAATTGATAAAAGAACAAACGAAGAGAAAGAGAATAGGGGAGTTTCTAGTAAAAAGTTAGTTCCTTATATTTACTTAAATTTCCTTTTTTATTAATTTCATTTTATCTTTTGCGATCTTTTGCATCGTGGCAACGCAGCGAGCGTGATGGGCACCTTTGCATCGGGAGCGTCTCGGAATGGTTTATTTTTAAATAGTTTTATTTTGTATAGGTATATTATTTATAAGTTATTTAAGATTAGTTTTATTTATATTTATTTTTGTTACATATTTTATAATTGATTTTAAATAATATTTGTACGGCGACAGTTGTTCCGGAATTCTAGGTAATATTTTTAGTGTTGCAATTAATTTCTAAACTGCCACGAATTCAGGGTGATTATTATTTGAGAATCAGCCTATTGATTGATATTATTAACGTTTCCGAACTGACCTTTTTCAAGAAAATTCTTACAGCAGGTAGCAAAATCCTCTAGCACAATTAACGATATGCTTAACGTTAAACAAAATTAAATAAAATACCTTATAAAAATTTAAATGTATGGTTTTGCGTGGTTTTGGTTTATAAATTTTAGTATCAGGTAAGCAAATATATTTTTTTTTAACATGGTAGCTTCAATTTAAAAAATGGTGTAGGTGGTGCTCAGCGACTGAATAGTGCTGCACTGCCCGGTTAAATTCTGGTTGTCGAAAGTCAACGTTTTCAAAGCGGCGATCATCAAAGGCGCATGAGAAGCGAGCGCCATCTAGTGAAATTAACAAACACGATAGTCATTTGTTGTACAAGGGAGCAAAGTTAGTGTTTACCTTCTAGTGCTAACAATGAGACCAGAGCCAGCGAAAGATTCCAAAATGGTTGGGTGCAGTTTTTTTTTTAAACAAGACTGACCAGTATTTGATCTCAGTCGCACCTGATGGTGAGTGTCGACGAGGTCAGGGTGTAGCACGCTGGTTCAGTAGCAGCCTTATTCACTCTTGCCATGAAGACACCTAAATTATATGTTTCCGGGAATACAAACGAAGGTAGTGAATACCAATCTTTAGCAGTCCACATTAGGCAGATAGAAGTGAACCGCTTCGTGCGAATGAATGGAATATTCACAACGTAAGCATGAACCGCTCCCCTCGCCTGGACGTCCGGTGGTGCAACGGAGATGGCGGAATTCTACCGTGCAATTCCTGTGCACACTCTCCAAAATGTATCCTGTAAAACACAGACAAACTAGCAACCCTGCGACGGTGCTCAAGGCTCTGTAACCTACACTCACTAATTCAGGTCAGCCTATGAGTCTGCGAGCTCGGTGTTCTATTGAATCCAAAGCGGCCAGCTGATATTTGGCAGAACCGTCCCAAAGGTGGTAACAGTACTCCATACACGATCGAACCTGCGCTTGATAAAGTGTTAGGAGCGCTCTTCCGGCGTGAAATACCGCTTCACCCTGTGTAAGACCCCAAGTTTTTCGGATTTCGCTTTGGCTCAATAGTGGCCGAAGTTCAGCTTAGTGGTTAATTTAAGCCCAAGTAGTTCTAGGTGATCTGTAATGGAAACCAGGAGTAGTCAAGTTCCGATACAACATTTAATATTTACGAAAACATTTAATATTTACTTCAAATTGTAAGTATTCATCATTCATAATCAGCTAATGGTAAAAAAAAAACATTTAAAATTTGTATGAAATTACTTACGGGAGCAATCCCTTCTAGATAAAATGCAGCTTTTAAAGAATAAACACGGACTTTACGAGATAGTGAAATGAAAATGAATAAATAGTTTTATTTAACTTGCTTACAACTTTTTTATTTGAAATTTTATAATAAATACTCTTTCTGCTCAGAATCACGTGCTCTTTTGATGCTGATATGAGATACACTTTTTGGGTTAGTTTCTTGTATTCCGATTCCGACTTTCATAAATTTTATAGGGCTCTAAAGGAACAAAAATAACGAAAAAATTTTAGATCGGGTAAAAGTAACTCGGTTTTTTTCTGTAACAATTTCTGTTTGGTGCAATAAAGAATATTACAACTACTACTACTACTCGGTTTGTTTGTCCTCGGCAAGAGTATTAGTACCTTCTTACCATATTTAAGGGCGAGAACCCTTGTTTCCATCAGCGCATTTCTAATAGAACATTTTTTTTGAGAGTAAATATCTTTGTCAGCCCTATAATCTCATCTGTAGCAAAAAATAGGATCGTGATACTGAAAGGACAAGCAAAACAGATGATGCAATTAAATTATAAGGTGTATGTGAAACCCGTTGCGGTCAGACTGGCGTAAAAACCCAAGATGTACCTACCGACATAGGGGCAAGACACACTGTAGAGTTCACACCATGATCCGTTAAGCTGCGTTTCTATCAGAGATACTTAGCGATACCAATGATGATGTTCGCTAGAGCTACGCGAGAATGAATAAATGAAGTGATTTAAGCGGTTATTAATAAACACATTCCTTGTTGCACATCCTCGTAAAGCTTTACTAACAAGGCGGCTTAAATTGCCTTTACTATACAATACATATATACTCGTACCTTTGTCTTTCAGTTCATGCTAGAAATTCTCACGTGCTTTAAATTGTCCCGCCGTAGTTTCTTGCCAGTCATAAAAGTCAAAATACTTTTCGGATCTGGAATTAGAACCGGTGTAGTTTTTAATTTTCTCTTTTACTTTTAGTATAGGTAGGTACTCGACGTGTAAAAGTGCCCTTGTGGCCTACAGTTTACTGAGTAAACGTTTGAGTTTTTAAATATATTTTTCTAAGTATTTAACACGTTCACCACGGCATCGGGTTGATTCGACCCGATGCAAGTATGGTTAATTGCGACGTTAACTAATTGCCGTCTCGAATGTAGTGTCTTATACGACTATTTGTTTTCATGAAATCACAACATCCCCTATGAATGTAGAATACAGTAAAATATATATAATAACAGTGTGCATCGGCCCTAGGATCATGTATGAGCCTTTTTATTTTAAGCACATCTTGTTTACACTTTCACATAATTACTTTCTTTTTGTTTCCGATAAAGACGATGAATACTAATATGCATAAATACCTAGCTACTAATAAGTGCAGCAAGTCTTTGTTTATGTATTTGTATTTTCTTTGTGTATGTTATATGCACCCATATTTCAATATCTTGAGCACTATGACGGTAACCTTACAATTTCCCTCGATTTACGACGTTTTCACTTCGCAAATACTTATGGTATGGTAAAGTTGTCCAGGGCATCATTACTATGGCAACCAGGGATACGGAAAAGTTAATTCACCCAACAAACAAAAAGAAAATTATAATAAAATACATTTAATCAAGTTGTCATTATGTTGTCTAAAATCCATTTGAGATACTCCACTGAATAGGAATATACTCCTGGTTTTTTGATGCCGCAGATTGTGGGGCCGAAGGAAACGACCCCGATGAGATAGTTCTTTGGTCCTTCGTCGTTGTCAAAAACCTAAAAGAAATACGCCCTTTTGAAATATAATCTCCATAAAAATATCCAGTTTACGTTTATTTTAAGTGTTGTTAGAAAACATAGTCAGTCAAGCCATAATATAGTCAGTTCTCTTTAATCAAATCCTTTTATTTCAGATAATTTAAAAACATAATGTTTACCCTTAAACACTAAACAGTACCGTTCCTCGTCAGATTTCACATAATTACATCCATAATCCATAATACACAAATTATAAAATTAAAATTAATCCACATAACATAAAAATTATCAAATAAAATAAAATAGTGATTAAAATCAGAATATAAATAATGCACCGTGTTCGAACTGCCAGGAACCATCGGTACACGGGCAGTGGCGTCCCCTAGAGCCGTGTAACATAACCAACACGCCTGCCAAGTATGGTGACATGATCGGAGATCACTCCCTATGGCAGCCCATGAAGGAGGCATGTATGCCATCTTTTTTCAGTCCCATTTAGAATGTGGAATAGTGTCTTGTAAACGAATCCTTTCAGTGGGACCAAACAGCGATACTTTTCCCATTTTAGGGTGATAGTAGAAAAGTAAGAAAAATACAGTTCGATATCTATTTAGGTAGGTACATATCAGAAACCTTTGGATATCTTTAGGTACAGCAGACATTCGTCATTAACCGCAAACTCATTAACTGCGGTCGTATTATATACATAAACATAACGATTGATTAAATGTTTAACTCATTTTAACTGACGAAAAAAACGGAGAAGGTTATCAAGTCGACGCGTATTTTTTTTAAATGTGTGACTACGCATAACTTTTTACAGAGTCCGATTTTGACAATGCTTTTTTTTATTGGAAAGGGTATACCCCGAAGTTGGTTCCATATAAATTTGAAAAAAAATAGCCAAAGGAATATATGTAGGGGATGATTGAATTTCACTCATCGATTGTTACGTATGACTACGCATGACTTTTTAGAGAGTAGTCCGATTTTGATAATTCTTATTTTATTAGATAGGGTAAACCTCAAAGTTGGACCCATAGTCTTTTTTGGATTCATACGCATTTGTTTTGTCTCTGCGCCAGTGTGCCACATCAGAAAGATTGTGCATTCTGACGTAGGTACTTTGCTGTAATTTCGCTAGAGCTTTCACGACTGCCCAGTTAAAGAGGCAACAAAAAAAACGATTTTCTTCTTTGTTTCTTACTTGTAAGTATATTACTCAACTTGTTTCACTTTTATCGCGTTTACTGATCAAAGAGAATTTGAAAAGCTCCTTGTTATATCCAGCAATGAGTCATTTATTTTTATATATTCGTATGCATCATTGACACAATTCTTTCTCATTAAAAAATACATGTACCTAATATTTATTCGTATACAATATACGTAATACATCATTCTGCACCACCTACTCGAAGCTTTAATTTTAACCTATCTCCACTACCCAAACTTTATCTGGAAGAGATAGCTTGTTAGCGATAAGACCGTCCATTGTTTACCCTCTACTGTTACTTAATCCAGTCTCTTTGTATCTGCTGTTGTTGTTTGCGTAGTGCAATAAAAAGTTGCCGTGTGATGCTAAGAATGGCACTAAGGCTGAGAATAGCATTACCCCATATCATTGGTCTTTTGTTTTGTGTTGTTTTGTCATAAATAAATGTTTTTTCTTTCTTTCTTTCTTTCCATATCCAACCGCGGATGTCGTAAGAGCTGATAAAGGGAGAAAACCGACGGACGGATTGGCAGATTTTATTAGAGATAGGACACAGCGAAGTACCATCACGCTTGAGTCTGGAGCAGTTCAACTGGGGAAGTACCTCCTCCTTACAGGTCACAGCCATAATAGCACTGCTACCTTTCAGGTATGTAGTGTTGTGTTCCTGATGGTGAGTAAGGTTCCCAGAGCTCAAACCCTCTTAAAGGCCGGCAACGCGCTTGTGACCCCCTTGGTGTAGCAAGTGCCCATGGGCGACGTTAATTGCTTACCATCAGGCATTGCGCCTGCTCGTTTGTCATAAAAAAAGCAGCGACTGTCGAAACCGAATCAACAGCTACTGCAGTCACCAACCCGTCTGCCAAGAGTTGCGACTATTTTTTTTTTTTTTTTATGATCTAGGAGGCAAACGAGCAGACGGATTGCCTGATGGTAAGCAACTACCGCCGCCCATGGACACTCGCAACACCAGAGGAGTCACAAGTACGTTGCCGGCCTTTAACATCCCTATACGCTCTTTTCTTTCATACTATGGCAACTCCCCCCCTAAATGATATAATATAAGTCACATTTCGCGGTGGCCTATATCCAGCAGTGGATGTCTCACGGCCGAAATGATGATGATGTATAGAGTATTATATACTTTTTTACCTAGATTATGTAGTCAGCTTAAATTGTGTACCTTCATGACAGGTCCCCCCGAATCACCGCCGCATGCGTCTTTGTTCTGTATAGCGCCTGCGCAAATCTGCGAGTCCGTCATCTTGAACACCCTCCCGAATAAGTTGCATGCCGATTTTTCCACTACCGGTATCTGCAACAAGTTTGCGGACTAAATATTTCCTCGTTCAAATCATGGGAGAGAATTAAAAAATTGTGAAATGTACAGTCACCTGACTGAAATGACCTGAAAACATGGATACATTTCATGTGGCAAAAATACCGGGTGTGGCCTGTAATAGGAGCATTAACTTTAGGCATCGTTTCTACACCACAAACGTAGCAACATTTGTTCTACGACTTTTGAAAATAACTTATAGTTTAATAAATATGAATAAAAAAAGATTTTCCAAGCAAGCAATGTACCTACTCGTATTGCGAAAACTATGAAGTTTGTAGGCTGACAGTAAACCTCAACTAGACTATTGGATGATGTTCATTGAAAATATTATTTAGTTTGTTCGAAAAAATCACAAGTAATATATTTATTACCCAATTATTTAAAGTTGTAGAACAAATGTTGTTACGTTCGTGATGTAGAAGCGATCCCTAAAATTTTTGCTCCTATTACTACAGGCCACACCCGGTATATAGCCCCGAATAAAGAGCCGGTGTAAAAGTACCATGGCGTAAATTATATTAAACGTATACATTTTGAGATTTGACCGTAATAAAAAGAAGGATTAAAATCCGGATTTGGGTATCATTGGGATGTCAGCATGCAGGATTTTTAGACTTTAAATTAAAGACAATTGAAGGGAATAGTTATAAATTAGGGTGTTATTTTCAATGATCAAATTTAGCAACGCACATTTTACTTAGACATTTATTTATTTATTTAAACTTTAATGCACAGTATATAAAATACACGGTACAAAAAGGCGGGCTTAATGCCGTAAGGCATTCTCTACCAGTCAACCTTAAGGCAAAACAGAGAATTATAGTTGGTGCGTGAAACAAAATGTCCAAATAAAAGAGCGTTTGAATAAATACAAAATATTATGGATACAATAATAGTATAAATATATATAAATATAAAAGACATTCTTTAAGATGATATTAAAGCCAAATCTTACTAATATTATAAACGAATATAGTGTGTATGGATGAATGGTTGTTTGTCACTCTATTCAAGCTAAAACAGCTGTACCGATTTTAAAATTTTCAATAGCATTGGAATAAAGTATAAGTAATAAATAAATTATAATCTAAATAATTATTTTTATCTTTAAAGATCTTGTTCTTGTATGAATTGACAAAAGTTTTGACTACCGGTCTGGCCTAGTAGTGACCCTGCCTATGAAGCCGATGGTCCTAGGTTCAAATCCCAGTCAGGACATTTATTTGTGTGATAAGACATACAGATATTTGTTCCTGAGTCATGGGTGTTTTCTATGTATTCAAGTATTTATATGTATCTATCTATTATATATATCGTCGTCTAGTACCTACAACACAAGCCTTACTGAGCTTACTCTCTGATTGTCCCGAAAAATATTTATAAAAAAAAAAACTAATTTTGAGAAAATGATGTGGTCACGGGCAGATAGCTAGTAAACAATATAAGGTAATTTTTAAAGAGTTTAGTAAAAAATATAACTTGATACCGTTATGGCATCATGACGAAAAGGGCAAATCAAACGAGCAAAGAAAAAACACGGAAGGATAAATAATCGATACAAATATTTAACACTAACTGTGACGTCTTTTTAATCTACGTCAGGCTGGCCTGTTGGTAGGTTTCCCCATAGTCTGATGAATTCAGTTTTCTAAGTAAAACAACTAAATATTTAGTACTAACTGTATTCTACTTGTATCATAAGAGCGAGTTGGGTTGTGTGACTACGCAGGAGTGACATCACAGCTACGTATATTTATTAAAAGAGATTTTCGAGCGCAAAGTGCAAACTTACACAATTTACTTTGACTATCATTTCTAACTTTTTAACCGACGAAAAAAGGATGAGGTTCTCAATTCCACGTGTATATAGGTACATATATATATTTATGTATGATCACGCATAACTTTTTACATGGTAGTCCGATTTTGATAATACTTTTTTTTGAATGGTGCGATTGATTCCATGCACCCAATTGATCCTCGAAACGATTGATACCAAAAAATCGTCTAGCTTATATTGGAATAATGTAATTGTTTTCATTGCTGATACTGAAAGAAGAGAGAAAGGCAGTGATTTTCACGCTCTCGCCAGATTACAATGACGGACTTTGGAGCAGACCACCTAGATCCAGAGGAATTCAGAGCATTGTCCCTGAGCCCCATTACTCAACATATTCTAATGTTTAAAAAACATCTTGAATAGGTGTACTGTGAAGGTTGTGACTTGATGATTGAGTTTACGGGCTGGCCTAGTGTCAGTTCTTAATTTAAATTCTCTTTCGAATATGTAACCAGAGAGTTCCTAGAGGGGTCAGGGGGAGACAGTCAAAGCGAGTAATCGATTTGTCATGTATTAAATAATCCCAATAAAATGATATCATAGAAATTATCTTTATTATCAGCTCTCCATCTAGGCGTTCGCCCATTACAGTACCATGGGACAATGTATCCCAAATTAGTAACCCATAAGTTAAAAATAAGGAGTGTGTACCTGGACATATTGTAGAATCTTCGCTCTCTCCTCCGTGGTCATGTTCATTTTGCCCCAACCGGCAACCGTTAGCATTTCGCCCAAGGGCAACGGCGCCATCTGCTCGTTGTTGTACGGCAGACATATTGGCGTTACGTAGTCTATAAACATTGTGTTAAATAGATACTTATCTTGAAAAAGAATTTGAAATTGAAGTAAAGGTGCCATTACGGTAAATATAATACGGTTGTAAATTTATTTACAATAATTACAATATTAAGAAAACTACGAGTACTTAACTAGTTATTGAATTAAGTCTAAATAAGGCCCTCCTTGAGGCATTGTACCAAGTACGTATATCGATACCTTATCTTGACCGCCTTGTATTACACAAACAAACTAGAACGCCGAATTATGAGATTCCCTGTGATTTAAAATTAAGATATAAGATGAACAAACATTGTCTACCTAAGTTGGTGCAAGCAGTTGGTTGATGATTTTGTCAAAGTTTGAATCGAAGGCACTTTATATAGTCACGACACCAAGCTTTAGTGTATTGTTTACTCCCGTTGAAGTTGACATCTTGAATACATTAACAAATGTTATTGGTACGAGTATATCGTTTTTTGTTAAATATGCCTGTATTGTACCCTCGTTAGGGCTCAATCAAAAATCCCGTGATCGTTTTGGGGTGGGAGGGGGTCAAAGAAATATCACGATGGGGGAGGAGGGAGTCCAAGACCACATCACGTGTACTTTAGTTTAGTTTTAGTAATAATTTCGTTGACATTGTAGTGAAAAGTGTCGACTCAAAAATCACTCGAACACTACAGTACGTGATCTTGACTTGGTATTAGCGTTAAGATCACCAAATATCAGCAAGGGGGAGAGGGGTCAAAATAAGGTCAAAAACATGATCACATGATTGAATGAGCCCTTACTATAAACACCTACCACCTTGTACTGTTACTGTGGATTTTTCCAGATTAGATTTAAAAGACTGTTTACAGCACTTACCATGTAGCTCAACAGGGCTATCCAAAATGATCATAGCGATGTCATTCTGGAAGGGTGGCGTATTGAAGTTAGCGTGAGGTTTGATGACTTTCGGCTTCCGGTCCTGGACCCTGGGCGCGCACACGTGCAGCTGACAGTCAGGGTCTGTCTCCGTGTTGTGTTCCCCCAGACGGATGATGGACCTTCATACGGTAAAATTGGTCAGTACATCTGTAACAACTCTACGTTGGCTCTGTCTTCAGTAGGGGTTAGCCTGATTGCACAGTTCTGCATGGAGGACAAGAGGTGAATGAATGCTTCTTACTATGAACTATTTCTTGTTGTTATTTTACCCTATCAGCCAAGAGCCAACATCCCTTTGTAAAGGATGTCATGTAACCGTGGTAGTAAGTTCAACAGGAGACTTTACAGAAATCCAACGTAACTAGTGCCAACAAATTATACGATATGAATTAATAGGTACTATAGGAACAGTGGGTTTATAAAAGCTGGCGTGAAATATAATGAACTGAAGCCTTAGTTAGTATTATTAACACTTTAACTGTCCCTTCGCTTGCGCCACTGACATGAATCTATACAACGTCCGTGCATTACAGGTGATGCACTAATGTACAGCGCCATCCATTTCTGACGTCACGAGGACTTGACAGAGATAGTTTGACGGTGCATTATATGTAATGCACGGACAGTTATAGGGTTAAGTATATTCTATGGTATTGAACTGTCATATTTTCATAGGCATTCTCCACCAACTCTTATGAATATATTCTATCCGAACTCAGAAAACCTAAACATCGCACCTTTGATTCTTAAGATAGATTTACCGTAACTATGTTAATGTAAGTATCAGGACAATCGGAAGTCAATTTGCGAATGGGTTTCCCACGCAATAATAACATTTTATAAATAAAGTAATTCATAGGAAAATAGAACAGCCCAAGAAACTGTCGTCATCAAACAGGGAAGTGGGCAAATAAATGTTATTTTAAGTGCTTTAGTGAAGTATCGCATATTAGTTTTAGTAGGTAAGATATCGGATAACGTAGTTACTTCCCAGAGCGACATACGGCGTTTGAAGTCATAAAAAAAATATCTTTAATTTAAAAAGGTTTAAAAGAAAACACTAATTATTTTTCAAATACTTTTCTAACGTTACACTTTAGGGTTGAACCCGAAAAAAAATTCCACATTTCTTTCCCTTTTACTCCAATTAGGGCGATGGCACCAATGTTGGATACTTTAAGCTGACAGGCTCCAATGATGGATACTTAGTTCTTCGTTCAAAAACTATAACGTTATAAATTGAATATGCACCAACAAATGCACAACACTTGACTCTTTTGAAATAAGCACTAATGTTCATGATTGGGTCCTTGTCCGTTACTGGCACCGTCACCCTAGGGCATCATGAGAGTGACCGAGGCAATCGTTCGAAATTTACGAATTGTGTGTTGACTCACAGATTCAAGCCAGTGTCCTCGTCGGTGATGCAGTGAGCCGCTGTGATCACGTGTCTGTCAGTTACCAGCACGCCGCCACACATCCAATCCACCTCTGGTTCATCCTCACCTGTCATTAATCATCGATTAGCAAATACTCCATTACTTATAACTTATGGGTAACGGTGTTAGTAGCAGAATATTTAGATTAATAAAGAATAAGAAAAAAAAGCGTGCTCGAACGTGACACTAAAGGATCCGAGGTGCTACTGACTTTGAGGTTTCTCGTTCGCACTAAAATAGTACAAGCGAGATGCACAGATAGTAAACTCGATACTCGTTATCGAGAACCTCAATGTCACAACTCATGGTAAGGGTACTGGAGTTTCGCACCCCGCGCCCGAGGCCGGTGCATTACTCGTTTATTACATTAATGCGACCATCGCGTCTCCGTTCCGTGCCGAGCCCGAGCCGCCCGGAAGTCTTCGATAATATTGTAATTCATTCGATAGAAAAATGTAATGTTGTCGGTCGGAAAGGGTGATCGGGAGGGAGGCGGTTTGATCCACTGTGTCATCCTTTAGATAGTGTGGTACGCTTTAATGATGGATATAATTGAGTAATTGTTGCTACAAAACATTTATACGTCACTGACGCCAATATCCGCCACTGCATTCTGGGTCGTGTTTATAATTCTAATGCTAATTCGTTAAGCAAAACAGGCATATTCATATATTGCTGCTTTTTAAATCATTATCATCATCTTCTGAAATATTCGGTCTTTTGTAACAAAACTTTATCTTACATACATACATACATTTTACACGTATGCAGTCCACTGCTGGACATAAGTCTCCCGCAAATATGACTTGTATCATCGTGGGGGTAGTTACCATAGTCGCCACGCTTGGCAGGCGGGTTGGTGACCGCAGTAGCTATAGATTGGGTTTCGACGGACACTGCTGCCCGTCCGTAGGATTTTTCCCTTTGTCGCCTCTTACCACACCCGCGGGTGTCGCGTTCTAGTCAGCCGGCATCACACGGCAACTATCTTACTTATAGGTAGCATACGTATGGCACGTATTCCCTGTATTATGTATCGTAGATCGTTCGTTGTATGAACTAACTTGTATATCCAAGACGAGCTATCCAGGGGAACTGGCCCAGCCCGGCGTTGAACCCTCCAATGATTCGGTCGGCCGCACTTTCCCCGCACTCGAACTGTTCCAGTAACTTCCACGCCGGGTGAACCCTTATGTTATCTGAGGAGGGTAAGAGGCAGACAACACTTAAGAACTTTTGTCCTTGTTATACCCGTTGTATACCCAGACAAAAAAGAGTAGAAATTAAAAAGTGGCAACTCGTCCCTTATTTCTTAGATCGATTTGAAAGGGATGACACTACAGTGTTGACACTTTTTAAATTCTACTCGTTTATGTCGGGGTAAGTATACCTGCGGCGCTACCGCGAACAACGATATTCGTGAATTTCGGACGATTGTCTCTGTCACTCTTATGACACCCTTAATTGGAGTAAAAGAGACAGATGCCCGCAATATACGAACTTCGACGTTCGCGGTACCGGACCTGTAGATGACCTACTACGAACATCCAAGTACGAAAATTCCGTGCTTCCGTCAGCGGCGCTAGCGCGATAAACGATATTCGTAAATTTCCAACGATTTTCTCTGTCGCTCTCATGGCGCCTTAATTGGAGTAGAAGAGAAAGATGCTCGAAATATACGGATTTCGGTGTTCGCGGTACCGGGACAGTTTTACTTTAATTAAGGCGTAACAGTGACAGAGACAATTTCGTCCGAAATTTACGAATTTCGATTTTCACAGTAGGCCTTCAGAGGATGCATGATGATTTGAACTAATAGTATTAGCGGAACTCTCTTTGTAATGCATTAAATAAGATAGACACTTCCAGTAATATTACAATTCACATGTTATAATAATATGCAGAAGGCACCCAGGTAGAAAAATCATTAGGTACATAGATGTACCTAGTTACTTATTATCTTATTAATTATAAATAATACACTTTTACTTAATAAAAATACTTTGTACTTAATAAAAATTTATGAATATTAATACATACTTATTGTGCAATACGAACTACGTTTTTTTAACCTTTTCCAAGCCAAAGACTGATATATCGGAACCGTAGGTCCAACCTCAAAAACAGACATATTATATGGTACAGACAGAGCAAAATAGACCTATACGCACATGCATAAAGTTGAACTTCGTTTTTCACATTTTTTTTGCAGAAATCGCGAAGCGTCTGTTTGATGTAAGTGGTGATCGAAGAGCTGCTGGCGGCTTCCTCGCACAACGCATCAGCATTGCGATAAGAGGTAATGCCGCCAGCATCCTTGGTACAATGCCTGAAAGGCCTTTTTTTGGATTTAATAATTAGTTAAGTACTCGTATTTTAATTAATGTAATTATTGTAAATAAAGTTTTCACGTTTCAGTGAGTCTTAGTACGCCTAGCTAACCGCGGTAGCTTTTGTGTTGGCGTTGAAATGGTTAAATATTACATAGTTGAAATTGGTTTCAACCTACAATACCTAGTTATTTGTTATACAAGGGGGCAAAGTTAGTGTTTACCTTCCCGTGCTAATATTGAGTCTCGTGCTAGCGAAAGATTCCAAAATTGAACTACGAGCATAGCGAGTGGGTCAAATAGTGGAATCTTGAGCATTGGGAGGGTCTCAAAGCACGAGAGGGGAACAAACATTGCCATCGAGTGAAACACATATTTTTTCAACCCATTACCGCGAAGTAAAAATTACAAAATAATTTGTATGAAATTACTTTGCACTCTTGTGAATAAAACGCAACTTTGCTATCTGTTTTTAAACAATAAAACAGTTATTTCCGAGCTAGTGAGGTGAAAACATATTATAAGTAAAGCCGTTAACTGTTAAAAGACCATTATTATGATATTCTTAATAAATATTAATAATTTAATAAACCATAGGGTAGGCAACGCGCATGTAAATAGGGCAGGTAACGCGAATGTGAATCCTCTGGAGTTGCAGGCGTCCAAAGGACTGCTTACCATCAGGCGGGCCATATGCTTGTTGGCCACCGTAGAGGTTTAAAAAAAATACATTCGGGCCGATACACGATCGGACGTCCTTAGATATAATAGCTATTCGATATTATCATGTTATACCTAATGTATCTTTCTTTGCAAATTGTTTGTTTTAAAACTTTTGAAGGAATAGGTATTAATGTGAAGGTCAGTTACTCGTGCGTTGCGGTTAGCATTATCAAGTAAACAACGGTTCTGTGTTCGACAAAATATACCCTTGACTGGGGAGAAGTAGAACTTCTTTTGTTTCATCATTTTTCGTTCATAACTAAATTCAACCCAATTCACTGCATAGTAAGATTGGATTTAACTATTAAATAATTTAGTATTGTGGGTCTTACGTGGATAGACGGCTCACATGCACTGTTTTGGGTAGGAGCTGTAAACTAAGGTTACTTTGATTCGTGGGATAACATTGATCAATGATCACCAATTTTTTTACTAGAAATGGTCGGTTGATTAAAACGAGCTTAAGATAATAGTTTAATAATGTGGGTTTTATGCTTAACATACCATTCGACGACCGTTCTGGCCTAGTGGGTCACTACCCTGCCTATGAAGGTGATGGGGTTTGATTCCCAGTCGGGGCATTTATTTGTGTGATGAGCACAGGTATTTGTTCCTGAGTCATGGGTGTTTTCTATGTATGTATCTATCTATTATATATATCGTCGTCTAGTACACACAGTAAGACAATTTTTTTTGTAATAACCTGTAACCTATATTGGTCTATTCTTCATCTCTGTCGCTCTGCATACGAGCATAAAGAGACAAATAGGACGACGATAGGAAGACGAACGAAGCCGTTCGCGGTCGGCCTCCAGTGTTTTGTGGCAATCGAAATTTCTATTTCCTGACGAAAATGTGGATCTAAGAAGATCTGAATATTTATATAAATTTAAATAATACATACTATAACAAATTAACTCCTTATGAAATCCTAAGAAATGGTTAGGTCACGTATTGCGAAGACCAGACAAACATCTGTCCAAACACGTTTGACGGTTTGACGTGGCAAACTTCCGGAAAAGAAGACTTGGTCGTCCACGTAACAGCTGGATGGAGGCGCAAAGTCAACAAAGAGATGGCATTTGCTGGCCTCGACTTGAAGAAACTCGACGAGACAGCGCAATATAGGCAACAGTGGAGAACCCTTCTAAGAGCCCTATATCCCTGATGAGGGATAACAGGATACCATCATCATCATAACGAAACTTAGCCCTTTGTAAACCCATTTCTAAGGCCTAATATACCTACCTAGAAGTGTAGGAATTCTATTACAGGCGTCACAAATCTCTGCGTCTCGAACATGGTCTTAATAAAATGTATAATATTGTATTGTTTCTCTTTATTTATCTTCTTTCTTAGATTAGGTTTTTTTACAATATTTTTATAAAAGTATAATATTGTATTGTTATTATTATATTGATTAAGAAAAGTGTTACTACAAGATTGTTACTCGCCAGCTGGTGCTGACATTTCAATTCTTAATACCGTTTTCATTGGGCAATAATAAACCAACTCACCATTTTTATTAGCTACAGAAGAATACAAGAACATGGCTACAATTAACACTACTTTGCACTTAGTCATGATGCAGTCGATATATGTACAAATTAAATCCTAAGCATTGTTCGCGAGCGCACTGTTTTACTAAACACTCATTACTGCTTGTCGAGATCTAAAATAATGGCAGTGCCGCTGTGGCCAACCAATCCGACCCGGCTATAAAATAGGGCTTTAATCGAAGAACAAAAACGAGTTAACAAATCGTAAAACTAAATCGTCTATGTACGTACAAATTAGGTTTCCGATATCGACCGGGAAGTATATTGTAGCGGGGGTTTCAAACTGAGCCGCTACCGCCAAAAACGATTTTCGTAAATTTCCGACGATTGTCACTGTCACTCTATGACGTCCTAATTGGGGTAAAAGAGAAAGATGACTGAAATATACGAATATCGTTTTAGGCGGTAGCGCCTCTAGGAATTATAAAGAAATGTACGAGTAGCTTGTCATAGGTGTGTCACGTGGTCACCCCATTGCACCCCCCTTAACGGCAAAGACGGAAACGCCGCAGGGTTTTTAGTAGGTATTCCCCTCCCATATGGAGGGGCGAGTCCCACATACCCCCTGTAACACCCTTCCCCAGGGTGCAATGCATTACCGGTATTTTTATTTTAAAAAGCGATATGTTTTTTCTCCTAAACTTAAATAAGTTACGTCCGTCCCAAGCCCTTCCAGACGCAAAGGTGCTCATCGCGCTCGCCGTATTGGCGCGCTGAATCACTGCATCTGCAATCTGCAAGACCCTCGACGAGGTCAAACCCGGAAAGTCTATTAAGTATAACATTTATAACATATCCAGAATATATAGATTTAATTATTCAGTTTAGCAAAAATCGCGATGCGCCTAGTTGACGTAGATGACCGAAGAGCTGGCAGCTTCCTCGCACAACGTTGCGATAAAACGAGGAAATGCCGCCAGCATCCTTGGTACAATGCCTCGAAAGCCTTTTTTAGATTTAATGTAGTAGTTAAGAAGTTATAGTAAAATTGTAATCCCTGTATATTATTTGTACATTTGACGTTGCCAATTATTAAATTGTATGTGTCATGTAATTTTTGCATAATTATGAAAGTTTTCTAATTTACCATATAAAGTGAATTTGTGAGTTTTCCACGCCATGATGACCGTAGCAAATCTGTAGCATGTAGTGACGTGCGAAACTAACATTCATTAATTAACTTCTTAGAGATCTGCATGAAAAAAAAAAGTTTCTTAGAAGGTAAACTGTTTTATTTTTGATGCAACTTAACCTTGCACTTGGATTTACTTTAATAAATCCACTTGTAAACATGGTTTTACCCTTTGAAACCGTGGAAAGAAAAATTTTGCTCTGGTGGCCTAGCTGGTTGTGCGACTGGCAAACCGGAGGTCGCACGTTCAAACCCCGGCTCGTATCAATGAGATTTTCGGAACTTATGTACGAAATATCATTTTTTTATGACATAGGCGGCAAACGAGCAGACGGATTGCCTGGTGGTAAGCAATTACCGTCGCCCATGGGCACCACCACGGGAGTCACAAGCGCTCACAACATTATTTGATATTTACTATAGTCGCTTTTCGGTGAAGGATCGTGATGAAGCCGGACTAATCCCAATAAGGCCTAGTTTACTCTCTGGGCAGGAAGCGTTCTCCTCCTTACAGAAGACCACAGCCATAATAGCACTGCTACCTTTCAGGTATGTAGTGTTGTGTTCCTGATGGTGAGTAAGGTTCCCAGAACCCCCCTTAAAGGCCGGCAACGCGGCTGTGATTCCCCTGGTGTTGCGGGTGTCCATAGGCGACAGTAATTGCTTACCATCAGGCAATCCGTCTGCTCGTTTGCTACCTTTGTCATAAAAAAATGGCAGTTGCTTTCATAAAACTAGTGCCTAAGCCAATACCTGGGATAGTGGACCCCATATTATATGAAATGTTCTATTAATATTGTCTTCCGTTGCCGCGATAATTACTAATGAAATAAAATAAACTAAAACGGATTAAATCGCGTATACTAATTTAAAGTTCATCCCGACGTTTCGAATCCTTTAGCAGCGTTCGTGGTCATCGGGTGGACTGAACGTCGGGATGAAGTTTAAATTAGTATACGCGATTTAATCCGTTTTAGTTGGTTTTATTTCATGCTCTATTAACTTCTTCAAATGGCGGGATTAACCATGATCACCAAGCTTGTAAGGCGGATTGGCGATCGCAGGAAGTTACAAAGAGATGCCGTTCACTGTAACATTTAACCTGTCTCTAAATAATAATAGTTACTAGGGCTGTTCCGAAAATTTTTAGTTAATCAAAAACTATAAGGAATATAATAAATCTTTATTTACAACTTTTAAAGTATTCCTCTGCTACATGTACGAGTATGCACTTATGCATTCGACTGAACCAACTTTCAAAACAGTAAAAAAACTGTTCCTGAATTCATCCACTGCTTCACCCGCCGTCGAAAATCGTCGTCCACGTAATGATTTTTGTAAGGTGGGGAACAGAAAAAAATCACACGGAGCCAGGTCAGGGCTGTACGCAGGGTGTGTTAGTAGTTGCACTCCTGATTTGCTAAAAAATCCATGGTTCTGGCAGCCGTGTGAGCCGGAGAATTATCTTGATGAAAAATGATGCCCCGGGTTCCAGTACTTGGACGACTGACGTTCAGCTCCTGGAAGGCCTATGGCAAGCAAACTTCACTGTACCATTGGCTGGTAACTGTTTTCTGACCTCCAAGTGGAATTACGGCTACAGGTCCACTACGTCGAAAAAAAACAGCAACCATTTTTTTGTTGACGCTTCGGCCGCGAACTACTTTAGTAGGTAAATCATCATCTTCAAAGACCCATTGTGTTGATTGCTGTT
Organism: Grapholita molesta; assembly: GCA_022674325.2. Classification (NCBI taxonomy): domain Eukaryota; kingdom Metazoa; phylum Arthropoda; class Insecta; order Lepidoptera; family Tortricidae; genus Grapholita; species Grapholita molesta. Next base: position 5,645,029 of record CP053138.2, read on the forward strand.
TTGTGAATGGGTCGTAGCTATATATCCAAGATTCGTCGGATGTCACAATGTAACTCAATCGTTGAGAATTGCCTTTATCGAAGTTTTTTAGCAGAAATTTGCACTAATCGACACATCTATCTCTTTGCTCCTGTGTGAGAAAATGTGGTATCCACCGAGACGAAACCTTCCGAACTTGTAGGTGGTCATGCAAAATGGTAGAAACTGCCCGGGATCCAATCTTCAGTTCGTCCTGAATCTCTCAATGCGTCATGTTTCGAGATTCTTTGATTAGCCACTCCACCTTGATAACATTTTCTGGAGTGACTGCCGTTGGCGGTCGCCCCGGTCTAGGCTCATCTTTGATGTCGCTCCGCCCACGCTTAAATTCATGGAATCATTAACTGACAGTGGCAAAAGATGGGGATAATGCCCCAAAAACGCTAGTCAAATTTTCATGAGAATCCTTGTACGTTAACCCCTAGTTTATAATCATAATATATCATAGCTCGAAATGCTTCCCGCGTTAGCTCCATTTTTGCGAACAAAAAGTGACAGACATGTTTTTTTCTGATTTCATAAAAAAATAACAAAATGTTACTGGCCAGTGACATTTACACGAAAGAATTTGCCTTTAAGCTATAGTAAAGTTAAATTAATACTATTAATAGTACGCCGTTGACTAAGTATATACGGAACAGCCCTCGTATTTGTTATACAAGGGTGCAAAATTGTATTTTAACTGCGAGTGTGGGATTGAAACTCGAGCAAGCGAATGGATTCTAGCACGAGTACGAGCAAAGCGAGTGGTTTTAAAATAGAATCCTGAGCGTAGCGAGTGTTTCAATACATGAGAAGTAAATTACAATTGCACCCGTGTGTAAAGTTACAGTTTGACGTTTTGTTTTTTTTTAAACCGTGTTTTTTTTTTATGCGTCTCGTAATCCGGTTATATTATTTAGATCGTGTCGTTTCGTGCCCACTCGTGGCTTGAGGCCAGGACGGTTGTTATCATACTGGTCAGGCAGGTGATCGCGCGCATGATTCAGCACTGCTAATGGAGTCGACTCATTTATAGATCAGTTTCCGATGATTGACGTTAGAACAGGGGGTTTTAGGATAATGACAATGTTTATATGATATGAGTAATTGAGTAGGTATATGAGATATTTTGTTTTTAGGTGATGTGTCTACGTATTTAATAACTAAGCTATGTCACATCGTCATTCACGGGTATTTTTGTAATAATAAAAAATGTAAGTCTTAACTTTTTAAGTATCTTTATTTAACGCTAATATACGTTTTTATTCTAAAGAAAGCAACGGTCCTAAATTTGCTACAGACTAATGGCTAACGCAGAGTTGACGCACAGCCTTGAAATTTTATACCTACGTATGTATATTTGAAAACAAATTCCTTAGATGTCCTTAAAAGAGTTGAATATTTAACCCAGAATTCAACCCCTGAAGGGATACCTACTCATAAATTAAATTACATGTAAAATAATTAATTCATTAATGAAACAATTTCTTACTATCATAGTACACCAATCCACCTACATAGTTTTATAACGCGAATACTTAGATTGTTTTTTTATTCCCTACATCCTTGTACAGTCATATTGTAGGTATATGTACCTACATAATTTGGTCAAACGAAAAGCGTACCAGTAAAAATAAATTCCACTAAATTTAAATTACAATTATAGAACAAAATTCATATTAAAATTAATCACTTAAAACTAAATAACAACTAGGTAGGTCAGTATAGAATCTAAAAAATGTACTTAAACTAAAAGTGTCAAATAATCTAATTAAAAAACCCACTTATAAAAAGAAAAGCCCTTGTTACCGTTTCCATTTCACGGAGCATCGATCGATGGATGGATGGATACATGTGAAAAACTTAACTGAAGGACCATGTCTATATGTGTCATTATCTAGGAAAGGGGACCTTATTGTCGATGGCACTTACGTCGAATCGCGTTGCGTTTGTATTGTATAGTCTTAAACAACGACATAAGCGCCAACGACAATAAGGTCCCTTTTCATAGATAATGTCACATATGTTGTTGTGCAGATATTGAATATGGAACTGTACGGCCTACCTGTAGTACTAATTACTTTGAAATAAATTTGAATTTTATAAAATTGGAACACTGTTGAATTTCATTTTGTTTCCTTCGATTTTGACACAAAAGAAATTTTATTTCCCACAATATAAAGAACTAATTCGTGTAGCATTTTACTTATATTTTATTTTAGTTATTAGGTATTAATATGTTATCTTTTGATTAAATATCATTAAAACAAGGGACTTTACCTTGCTTTATTTTATTACTGTGAAAAGTTTACGGTTGAAATAAATATGCTCAATTGCTCAGTATCGCTATCGTATATCGCCTACGATATAGTTGGTTTTTATTTCGTTATTGAACCCCAATCTCGTTTATTAACCCTTATGAGCATAGTACGATTTAATCACAGTCTTGTCAATTGCATTTCAACCTTAGTATACTTTATCGAAAGATTGATGGCAATAGAGACCAGCTGACAAGAAAACCTTCTTAGGAACCTTGGAGCGCTACCGCCAAAAACGATATTCGTAAATTTCGGTCTTTTATATTTATTTTATTTTATTTATTTAGAAGACATGGGTCCAGTCATATCAAAACTGTGGCAAACAAAGAACCACAACTGTTATTGTCGTTATCATGTTTTTTTTTAAATATACCTATTATTAAGTGTATTAATTACGCAGTTAACTTTTGCTAACGTGAACAAAAATGAAAATGATAAATGTTTTTTCCCCTCACTAGCTCGTAAAGCGCTTGTTTATCCTTTAATAAGAGAGGGTAAAAACGCATTTTATCCACTAGTGATTAAAGTCAGTTGACTTCTCATAGCTCTTATTGCTATGGTTTTAAAGTCTAAATTCGCGAAGTAGAGCTCACTTGCCCCCGCGGCGGCGGCGGACGCGGGCGAGCCTCGCTTACGCACCGAGTTGAAAATCGAAGTAGAACATTCGAAAATCGTACTGGCCACCACAAGCTAACCAAGCTAATGGTACCTTTTGTAAAAATGTTGAATGTATCTAAACGCAAAGAAAAAGTCAATGCGATTTCAAAACGTTTTATGCATGTTTCACTTTCCTCGCTGTAGTGAGGGGAAAAGTTTTGTGTCGCACCCGTGTGTGCGAATTTAGACTTTAAAACCATAGCAATAAGAGCTATGAGAAGTCAACTGACTTTAATCACTAGTGGATAAAATGCGTTTTTACCCTCTCTTATTAAAGGATAAACAAGCGCTTTACGAGCTAGTGAGGGGAAAAAACATTTATCATTTTCATTTTTGTTCACGTTAGCAAAAGTTAACTGCGTAATTAATACACTTAATAATAGGTATATTTAAAAAAAAACATGATAACGACAATAACAGTTGTGGTTCTTTGTTTGCCACAGTTTTGATATGACTGGACCCATGTCTTCTAAATAAATAAAATAAAATAAATATAAAAGACCGAAATTTACGAATATCGTTTTTGGCGGTAGCGCTCCAAGGTTCCTAAGAAGGTTTTCTTGTCAGCTGGTCTCTATTGCCATCAATCTTTCGATAAAGTATACTGAGGTTGAAATGCAATTGACAAGACTGTGATTAAATCGTACTATGCTCATAAGGGTTAATAAACGAGATTGGGGTTCAATAACGAAATAAAAACCAACTATATCGTAGGCGATATACGATAGCGATACTGAGCAATTGAGCATATTTATTTCAACCGTAAACTTTTCACAGTAATAAAATAAAGCAAGGTAAAGTCCCTTGCTTTAATGATATTTAATCAAAAGATAAATGTAACATATTAATACCTAATAACTAAAATAAAATATAAGTAAAATGCTACTCGAATTTGTTCTTTATACTGTGGGAAATAAAATTTCTTTTGTGTCAAAATCGAAGGAAACAAATGAAATTCAACAGTGTTCCAATTGTATAAAATTCAAATTTATTTCAAAGTAATTAGTACTACAGGTAGGCCGTACAGTTCCATATTCAATATCTGCACAACAACATATGTGACATTATCTATGAAAAGGGACCTTATTGTCGTTGGCGCTTATGTCGTTGTTTAAGATGATACAATACAAACGCAACGCGATTCGACGTAAGTGCCATCGACAATAAGGTCCCCTTTCCTAGATAATGACACATATACTCGTAGACATGGTCCTTCAGTTAAGTTTTTCACATCTATCCATCCATCCATCCATCGATCCATGCTCCGTGAAATGGAAACGGTAACAAGGGCTTTTCTTTTTATAAGTAGGGTTTTTAATTAGATTATTTTAGACTTTTAGTTTTAGTACATTTTTTTAGATTCTATACTGACCTACCTAGTTGTTATTTAGTTTTAAGTGATTAATTTTAATATGAATTTTGTTCTATAATTCTAATTTAAAAGTGGAATTTATTTTTACTTGTACGGTACAATATGACTATACAAGGAGGTAGGAAATAAAAAACCAATCTAAGTATTCGAGTTATAAAAACTATGTAGGTGGATTAGTGTACTATGAATTCTATGATAGCAAAAAAAATATTAATTAATGAATTAATTATTTTACGTGTAATTTAATTTATGAGTAGTTATCCCTTCAGGGGTTGAATTCTGGGTTAAATATTCAAAACTTTTTAAAGGACGTCTAAGGAATTTGTTTTCAAATATACATAGGTACGTAGGTATAAAATTTTAAGGCTGTGCGTCAACTCTGCGTTAGCCATTAGTCTGTAGCAAATTTAGGACCGTTGCTTTCTTTAGAATAAAAACGTATATTTAGCGTTGAATAAAGATACTTAAAAAGTTAAGACTTACATTTTTTATTATTACAAAAATACCCGTGAATAACGATGTGACATAGCTTAGTTATTAAATACGTAGACACATCACCTAAAAACAAAATATCTCATATACCTACTCAATTACTCATATCATATAAACATTGTCATTATCCTAAAACCCCCTGTTCTAACGTCAATCATCGGAAACTGATCTATAAATGAGTCGACTCCATTAGCAGTGCTGAATCATGCGCGCGATCACCTGCCTGACCAGTATGATAACAACCGTCCTGGCCTCAAGCCACGAGTGGGCACGAAACGACACGATCTAAATAATATAACCGGATTACGAGACGCATTAAAAAAAAACACGGTTTAAAAAAAAAACAAAACGTCAAACTGTAACTTTAATTAAACTCCTCATTAAATTTAGTCACACGTCGTCGGCGGAACGCGTTTCGATACGGCGATAGTGTTTTGTTTTCGTAACAGCGTGTGAGATGCGGACTATTAGTTAGAGCGAGACGAAAGCAAAATGTCCCAGTGGTTGTTTATGACGTCTGTGTTTCTGTTGATCCTGAAGGTGGAATGCAGTAAGTACCCACATCTATCGTGACAATGTTGTTGAGGAAGGAAGGAAGTCATCAAAAAGTTTTCTCTTACGTTCATTAATAACTATTAAGAATTTCTACGTACAATGAAATTCAGTTGATATACATTCAAATGTTTTACTAGGACGTAGCTATAGTAAAGATTTTAAATAAACATACATTTGTATTTAACTTTAAAGTTAGTGAACATATTATTTATGTGCGTTGATCAAAAACTTTGATCTGGAAGTTATTCCAGTTGTTTTTGACCTCGGTTTTATGGGTACTGAAAGCAAAAATAAGCTAACCATTGTCCAAGCACTACAACTTGTATGTTATTGTAAACAACGAATAGATAAAACATGTGTTTCTCCATAAGTAATAATATTAAACAAAATAAACGGTAGGTACTTTAATTACAAAAAGGCAGCATCTTACCGACGGTTTGCACTTTAAATTAAATAATATTTAGACCATATCCTTTATGTAATAATATTCTATATCCTTTTGAAAACAAAAAACATTAGTTCTATTTATAATGATTCATTCAAAAATCTGGGATATGAATATAACTCATTCTTCTTTAATCTCTGACAATTAGGAAGAATTTACAAAAACTTTTCGTCCTTGAATCATTTGCGAAAGTTCAAGAGTGCAGGGACTGCGACGCTACCGCGAAACACGATATTCGTAAATTGCGGACGATTGTCTTTGTCACTCTTATGATGCCTTAATTGGAGTAAAAGAGAAAAATGCTAAAAGAGGAAATGGTTGTAGAAAAATATATATAAAACACATTCGATGTTATATATTTACGTCCGCGTTTCTTGCAATGTTGAGTCACTTGAACAAGTAAAGGCCATGGGTCACTTTTTACATTTAGACATATGATGTCAGAGTCTAGTGAGTTTTTATGCTGACACGCGATTGACCCTAGTATCACCGCATGAGAAGCTAAATTGCCTATTAGTTACCGCTTTGAAAAAACCTACTAAATCCTCTTTGTTATCAGCGTGTCACAAAAAACATTTCCTTTGTCATGTAATGGATGCTTATTAGGCCTACCTTTATTCACAGTTCATTTAAATAAAATATATACATAGGAGGTATCTGCGTGGACCCCTGGATTTGATCATCGTGAATTTCGAACCATTGCCTCTGTCACTCACATGCTGCTTTAATTGAAGTAAAAGTGAAAGATGTTCGAAATTCACGAACTTCGATGTTCGCGGTACCAGGCCAGCGACAGTAACCACAGGCAGCAGTATTACTTTAGAGAATCATCAAAGCACCACGAATGCCTGTTGTGGTTATCTATGAGGGAGGCCTATGCTATGGAATGGACGTACGTGGGTGATGAATTGGATTATTAATTGAACCAAGATAATACGGGAAAACTCATTCAATACAGCATTTTGGGCCATACTGAACAATTTTGAGATGTGCTGGTTGGATGGATTTTTAAATTATTATTTTGCATGTTCGATGATTGATGCCGATAATTTGGATTATCTTATCGGTTATTGTTTTAAAGTGCATTCGGTCCATTAATTTTTATTCCCGGAAAGATATAATTTGGGTCTTTGAATGGCAAGTGTGAATAGGCTGTTACTGAACTAGCGTGCTACACCCTCGATCTCGTCGTCACTGACCATCAGGTGCGACTGAGTACAAACGCTGGCCAGTCTTGTATAAAAAAAAAAGTTAGTAATTTCCTCGTGCTAGTGAGGTGCAAAATGCTGTGATGCGTTCCCTGGTTTATTTGGTCCCGTGCTTATTATCGTCATGTGTTCAGGATTCGTTGGCGACAGATGTCAAACCGAAGGCAAGCTCGGTACGTGTACACTGCTGGCCGACTGCCGACCACTCCTCGCAGAAATCAAGAGAGCCGGCACCCCCATGCCGGCGTACATCAGACGGAAGCTGCAGACCCTCATGTGTGGCTTTGACACGGACAAGCCAATCGTACGTAACCTTATTATCTCGTCATCTATTTTAAGCTCATACCAGCTAAATTCAGAAGGCCTACCGCGAAAATCGTAATTCAAAAATTGTCTTCCTCCATCTCTATGGCACTTGCATGTACGAGTGATAAAGACGCAAGAATCAAAGAACGACGTGGATCGCATTAGACATTCAGTACCTGTTTTTTAAAAGGAGTGAAAGAGAAGCGCTGTATAGCAATCAAGGCGTTCAATACCGGATTTTTTTATGGGCGATTCCGGAATGTGGGAAAAGTATGCGAGTGAGTCTGAACCAAAATAAAATGAAAAACATAACACAAATAATTTGATAAGATTTTCGACGTATCGCTGTCGATACGTTGAAAATATTATGTGAATAATAACGATGATGACTAATAGGTAATCCGCGACGCTGCCGCGAAAAACGATATACGTAAATTTCGGACGATTGTCTCTGACACTCTCATGACGCCTTAATTGGAGGAAAAAGATAGATGCTCGAAATGTACCTACAAACTTCGACATTCGCGGTACCAGGCCTGATGACAATAAAATGGCCGCTCATAGATACTGGTTAAATAAATGCATTTAAATAATTATTAGCTATAATGACAACAAGAGTTGAGTATAAAATTATTCTGTTACACAAATACCATCGTATTTCCTATCGTTATTTTCCTTAATGCGCTAATGAACGAAAAACGAACTTATCATCTTTGCCATTGGACCCAAAATCTCTTGAGTCACCTGTCCATTGTAGTCTTTTGAAGTCACACACGGGAGCATTTACGAGGCTAGTTTCGCACGTAGGTATCTATAGTGCGTTGTTTACATAATTAAAATGCGTAGTAAATATAATAAATTAATTAAAATTCTGTAACCCTGGACTAAGGCTAAATACTGACTCCACTCTTTGCATATTCATATGTCGAGAAAATCGATGACTGCCATCGAATCTGGAGTACTTGGGATTATACATATGTTAAGGTTCCTGTATTTGATGTGAACAATGTGAAAGGATTTAAAAGCTATATTAATATGGTTATATTCAACTACAGCATAAAACGTCTCTTCCTAATATACATATAAACTATGCGATAAAAATATAACTAGCACTCACATGATCCGTTAACTCCAATGGAATCACCATTTTTGTTTTAATCCGTATGGCCTTTGGATATAGGTTAGTCCTTCTGCTAACAAAGATATTTTTTGAAGTAACCTATGTTTTTGTAAATTGAAATAGATGACATACATATATGTACTTAAGAAAAAGTCTTCCGGTGTTCTCTCGACGTTAATTGGTTGAAGCCCTAACCAATTAGTTCTAAGTTTTTGTCTCTTGTTTTTGTAGTTAAAAAACTATACCAAATTGACTATTCAGTGGTAATAATTGATATTTATGATATCGAAGCTCATTTTATTCTGTAATCTAAAGTTTAATCGTAAGTAAATGCAATTTTTGTAAACGTATGTTATATTTACAGAAGCTGGTACGCGGACGATATCAAAAAAATATTTTACAAAAAGGGCTAGTAATCGACGTTACAATTGTCATAAAATTAGCCCATTAACTTGTTCATTATTATGCCCTCAGGTATGTTGTCAATCAGAAGAATCGACAACTGAAACTCCAACACCGCTCTTCACAGTACCCCACGGATTAGGTGTTCCCTTCAACAATAATTGGGAGGATTCCTCGCAGAACTGGGGCTCTGAGTTCACTACATCTTCCACCAGAAGACCAACATGGAGCAGCGACAGTACTCCAACGAGAACACCATCTTCGAACAGTGATAATGACAGGACAAACAACAAGAATGGAAAAGAAGAGGCGGTAGATGTGAGAAATCATAGGAACTTCAGACTATTGCCAACGGAATGCGGGGTTATCGAAGATGACAAGATTTGGGGAGGCAATAGAACTAGACTGTTTCAAATGCCGTGGATGGTGCTTATCTCTTATAATTCAGGTATAAAACGCATACATATTGAACATTCAATCCAGTAAATTCTCTTAGATGTTTGTATGAAAATAGAAAAGGAAGAAAAAGGTTGTTTGGGAAGGATCTCTTCTTAAACATAAGACGTACTTTAACGGGCCTATGAAATATTTTGAAAGGGCAACAATTCACATCTAGTATTTTTGTATGCAAGTCACTTATATATGCATCAAGATTTATGCTTATGGTTCTAGTTCGTAGATATCGTGCGGTAGTTCATCTTGAATCTCATGGGTAACATGAATACATAATACACTATAAATAACTTGATCAAGCTAAATTCCTGCGCATACCCTATTATCACTAACTATCATTCCTACATACATTTGTTCTCGGGATTCACAACGACATTTTCAACCACTCTCTCGATGTTTCTTAAAGAGGCGAAACACGTGTCGAGCTTTTGTATTATTAGGTGGTGCACGTATGTTTCAATAAGAAAATGTACGAGTATCTAACTTGAGGTGATATTTCAGCAAGAGGTACCAGGCTGAGCTGCGGAGGCACACTTATCCACCCTCGCTATGTGTTGACGGCGGCCCACTGCGTATCCTTTCTGGGCGAGCGTCTAAAATTGTCCGGGGTCGTACTGGGGGAGTACGACGTCCGGACTGACCCGGACTGCGAGTGGGAGGAGGGGGAGAGGATGTGCGCGCCTAGTACCCGGGTTAGTAGTGTTTGATTATCTCTCCCTAAGGGTTGAATGTGGCGCGCTGTGTGTCCTTCCTGTATGAGCGTTTGGAGCTGTCAGGGGTCATGCTGGGGGAGTACAGCATTTGCGGGTGCAGTACTAGGGTTATTATTTAAAAAATCTGATTAATTAAAGAACATTCCGATTTCTTTTACTGTACAGAGAAAAATATTCATCGACAGTAAAATAATTAATTTTATGTCTCGCTTTTCGCTCTGTAGTACATTGCATTTTCTCTTACTCTCATTGTTATAATACCTTGATCTTACGGTATTCTGATGATTGTAAGATTATCCTGAAATATTTAATTTTCATCTTGCAGAACGTGTCCGTGGATACCATCATCCCACACCCGGGCTACAGTCCACAAAACTTGTTTGATGACATCGCGCTATTGAGGCTGTCGGAGCCGGCGGATTTTAGTCTTGGTAAGTCTTCAGTTCTTCACTTCATAAAGTCATAGTAAGCAAAGTCGACTCCCGCTGTCTACAGACAACATAGGTAATTGTAATTACGCGCATAAATCTTATAAACTACGCAGAATATTTTAATGCTAATCGATTGACGGAGTTATTTAACACTTTGGCGGACAGTACGCCTATAGGCGTTGCGTATGTTTTTGTTTCCTATGGTGTATGACAGATGACGTCATTTACTGTCCATCAACGTGTTAACGAGGAGGTTTAAACGTGTAATGCACCCGTGAGAAGGCGGGTCGTCAGTTCGAAATAAGGAAATGGTAAATAAGAAACACAATCTTGTACAACTCTTAATTCATCCAAAGTAGGTACACATCACCTCACAGAGAAGATAGTAGAATGTAGAATTTTCGAAAGGTGTGTTAGAGAATAAGTCATAAGTAGGATAGACGATTTATCTCCCGCATAGTTTATGCTCGAAGTTTTCGACTGTCGATGCTGCTGATGCTGACTGAACTGCCAGTCAGAACAAAACGTATTTTCAAATTAGTTTCATTGCGTCATGTCCTTCTAGTTTGCACAGTAAGGGCATTAATCTGCATAGGTACCAACACTTATTCATTTATAAGAGTATACATACATTTTTATGTCCTTGACTGCATATATGACAACTCTACTATCATTGCTTTGATGCATTTGATCATAGGATGTATAGTACTATATACCTATATACTTTGTTTGCTTGTCCAAGTCTCAATGACGTGGCATAAAGTTTTCTCACGCAAAACCTCTTAAGTGCCAATTAGGCGTGTAGTTACAGATTAATATCTAAGTGAGAATAAGAGTACCTTCGTTTATATATAGCGCTAGCGTAAGAGTGGTAGCGCAAGAGTGGTACTAACTTATTAAAATATATGCCTACATGCCACGTAACTATTAGGTCCTTACCATACATATGAAATTGAGGTTTTTTCAAACTAACTGTTTGACAAAACGCCAATTTCATAGGTTAGGTTAGTTAGTTTATTTATTTTTTGCTGAAGGGCGCTATTTTTTTTTTATTTTTTTTAATGTGCACTTATTATGTTCCAGACAATATAAAACCAGTGTGTCTGCCGTCAAGCCCAGAGCTGCAGGCGGAAAGCATGGTTGGTGAGCAAGTTGTGGTGACGGGATGGGGAGCTACGGAGGACGGCTTGCAGTCGCCCGTGCTGCTCAGTGTGGCGCTGCCGGTCGTCTCCAACACGGACTGCCAGGATGCATATAACGGGTAAGTACCTACAGATGACTCCAGAAATGAACTGCCGCGGGATAATGATATTAATGCTGCAGGTGGATAGCATGGTTGGTGAGCAAGTTGTACTGACGGGGTAAGGAGCTATGGATGGCTTGTAGTCTCCCGTGCTCAGTGTGGCGATGCCGGTTGTCTCCAATATGGATTGCCAAATGCCTATAACGAGTTCGTACAAAATGATCACCCGCAGGCGGGCAGTACTTGGTAGTGATGGGGTGGACCGATGCGGAAGACGGGTTACTGTAGTAGTACTACTCGTTTAGGCTCTGCCGGTTGTTACCAATTAATGTCTAAAACTTTTCTCGAAAGAATGATTAAGCTTCCCATGTATGAAGTATTATTCTTCTCACAGTGTTAATTTGCTGAAGAGCACATACTTTCAAAAGATATTTCAAGTATTCAAAGAAACGTATGATTACTGATTTGACAAGGTTGTTAATAATTGTTGTTTTTGATACAGCGATCATGAAAATATTTTCGAAGGGGACTATTTTTTTACAAACAAAACAACGTACTACGTACCTTAATATCCTGTTGCACATATTGCCACACACAATAAAAGCGCTGTATGAATAAATATTATAAAAAGTTAAGTATACAATATTTGGTTTCAGTTCCCCTCGCATCTATAACCGACAATTGTGCGCGGGCGGCGTCCCTGACAAGGACTCTTGCGGCGGAGACTCCGGAGGCCCCCTCCTACACCCGGGGGTCGTGGGTCGTGTGGGGCTCCGCTACGTGCAACGGGGGATAGTGTCCTACGGGTCCAAGCGGTGCGGCGTTGGCGGCTTCCCCGGGGTCTACACAAGAGTGGGACACTATATGGACTGGATCCTGGACAATATGCGCCCTTGATGAGGGGCCCTCCAACCCGGTGTCAGCTGGGGCTTTGCTCCCTACAGCGGGGGAAGTGGCTTAGGGACACTACATGGACCGAGTTATTTAACAATATGGGTTCTCAGGCCCTATTTCACAGATAAGCCGCTCCAATAACACTGGACGTACGCAGTCAGTAAAGGGGCAGGAAGAAACAGGGTACACTATAGACATAGGGTCCGAGAAGTAGTGTAATTACCGCTCTCTACCCACCTAGATTTTCGTGTAGTTGGACATAGGAATAAGTAGTATATGGACTGAATATCGATTAATAGACGCATCTTATGTTTAAGTTAAAGTAGAATACTCAAGAGGCGGCGATGTGTAAATAATGTATTATAATCGAATCTATTTAAATATATTTTTCACCATATACCGTTTATTTTAATATTTATACTAATTTCTATCACATTTTGTACTTAAATAAAAAATTGTTGGGCAGAATAGTTAGTAAATACGTCACTTGTCTAGTTTTGTATGAGAATGAAAATTTGATGGGGTTGATTAAGTCGGATTAGGTCATAAAAGTGGAGTACATATCTTTTACGTAAAGCATTTTGTTTGATATTACTGCAATTCATTATACAGTCACCTGCAATGTATATCAAATGATTACATTTATAATGGACGTTGATATTGTTAGGATATTTCTGTGTGTTCACACATACATACATACACTATATACAGGGTGATATTGGGGCACTGGAGCAAGTTACATAGAATTAAAAAATAGCCCTAATGATAATTCTTAGAAATAAGGGAAAAGTGGAAAAATGAGCTGCTACGGGCGAGATTCGAACTCGCCATCCCGGGATAGGTACATGCCTTTCGCGCTATCAACCGAGCAACAGAAACACAACCCGATGGTTGCGAAATTTTCCACCATATCATTCAATGTGCCTAGGCACCTAGCAACATCTACCGTAATATGATAACATGGTTGACATGGTCCCGCACGAGGCAGTTGATTTATCCACTTTTCCTATGAATTAATCCTTATTACTAAGAATTATGGTTTCGTTAACAGACATTTCTGCTTCATGAACGATGATGCTGGTCATTAACTTCGATCACAAATAATGATAACTATTTTTCTAACCATACGTAGAAAAAAATATATATGCATACAATTTGGTCACCCCACTTAATGTGACGTCTAGTCACTTTCCATACATCGAATATTGAAACTCATAGGTTGACCATGATTTACTTAATTTATTTTAGACAAAAAAGAATATCGGTTATCTGTAAGAATAAACTGAGTATAACCGATCCTTAGTTATAAGTTTTTTTTTAATAAGAATGAATGTACCGAATTAACTAGTCTTCATTATGAAAATGTATTAATTTGCAAGTATTAGGAATAAACAAACAACGATTTTCACATCCGGGTTGTCTTATTTACATTTCCTTATGGAGTAGTGGAAACACATTTATTGTTTACAAAAGTGTTTCACAATAAGGTGAGTGACTTGAGAGTATGGTAAAAAATACTAAAGTTGAAGAGATGGAAGAATATCTGCGTCCAATCCAGTGGTTCGAGTTGGGTTCGAGTCCCGCCGCGAGTCAAATTTTTCTATTTTTCTTTCGATTTAAATATCGAAGATTAATTCGCTAGCAGACGTTTCTGCATAATAATAATGATAAAATGGATAATAAATGATACGGACAGGGGCAACATCCGCTTAGTGTACCCCTTAAATTTCATTAAATTGTCGTAAGGGCCTCTGCGCGTTGGCTCGATCTGGCTCCGCGTACGCCTCCCAAATGTCCGGAACACCGTTGTTCCGTGTACGGAAGAGACATAATAAAATAATAAATTTAAAATCAAATATTTGTTATAAAGGGAAAATGATCGCGTAGAAATAATTTTGAACGGTTTGCTCGTTTTGCTGATTATGACTGGCTTATTCATGGAATTTGTTTGACACTTATAACCCGCATAAGTAATTTTAGAAATTAATAACTTCATTAACAATTTAATGAGTGACATATCTTATTTATACACTGAAACCACTAACCGATCTAGTTGGCTTTAGCCTGTCCTAGTACCACGAACATTCGTTCGCTAATTTTGACCATCTTTGTCTTTTATTCCAATGAAGACATCATGAGAGTGACAGAGACATTCGTTAGAAATTCACGAATATCGATTTTCTCGGTAGCGCCTCTGTAGGTAACTCATTGTACTTATAGGGATTTGTCATTTTAATATTGTAATAAAATATTATTTTAGTTAATTTCATTGAAAACATCCTAATGTTGGCCTAATTAGTCGTACCAAGCGAATGTGAATCAAATTAAGTGCAGGTATGTCTATCAAGAATCTACATTGTTTTAAATTAAGCTCAAAAGGCTTGTAAATAGTATAGATAGTAGACGAGATGGCGTCCATAAAGAGTACATACATAATTATAAATGCTTAATAAAATCCATAGGTAATATCCGTTATTCATATATGTTCGTAATTAATACGCAATATATCCCCTGGGTCAGTAGAGGGCGTTTAGTTCCTAACCATGTTGAAAATATTTTATATAGGAATCTACCTATACCTATGTGAAATGCTATAGCTAGTTAGCTACCCAATTCAAAAGAGTTGACTTGAATTTGGTACTCAACTGTTGAGATTTACATAGACATACGGCGCCAAATCTCGTAAATCTACCTGTAACTAGCCTGAAACAGCGCACCAAAAGTAACTTATCAATTGAGATACGATAGAAACTTAGAAAGTAAAATAAAGAAACGAAATAAAATATCTCATTTCTAAAAAAATACACGGGATGGCAGATACTTTTGGTGCGTTGTTTTATACATTACTATTGATGCTGATTGTAGACAGAGCTTAACATTCTGCTTAGAGGTAAGTCGAAATCATGTACCGTTCGGGTATACGGAGGTTATTCCATCTAATTCCTCGTAAAATGTCATCCAATTTTACCCCAGTTTATCTTACAGTTTGTAGCGCAAGGCTTACTAAAAAACGCGTATACGTCAATCATGTCAGCTGTTGTAATTTGGATTTGTTGGCAAATGGACTAAGAAAAAATATAGTACACATATATAGTGCAGAGTGCACCGAGGGGGCAGTGAAATATTGAAATATATCAATTTATTCACGTTTTTGTTTTATACATTACTATTGATGCTGACTGTAGACAGAGCTTAACATTCTGCTTAGAGGTAAGTCGAAGGGGAATGAATGACTAGGCCAAAGCTATCTTCAATGTATAATGGCCTAATGGGTGACCCTGCCTATGAAGCTGACGGTCCTGGGTTCAAATCCTAGTAAGGGCATTTGTTTTTGTTATGAGCACAGATTAGTTCCTGAGTCTTAGGTGTTTTCTATGTATTTAAGTATTTGTATATTACTTATATATGTCGTTGGCTGAGTACCCAGAACACAAGCCTTCTTGAGCTTACAGCGAGGCTCAGTCAATTTGTGTAAATATCCTCTAATAATATTTTTTTTATTTATACATCAACTATTCTATCCATAGTAAAGTGACTACGGCAGTTTGCATCTAAACAGCGAGTGTGGGAGCCTACTTTCCCTCCGGGTTTATTGCACTGGTATCTAATCGAGAGAAAATTTGCACATATTAACCCAGTACCGCCGCGACCAGAGTCACTCCGACCACGGACATGCCCAGCTGTGTTTCTTGCTGGAGTCTTAATTCTCAGTGGGCTAGGGTTAGCGAACCAGCGACAAAATTGCCATTAGCTCAACACCACCACACAGATCCGGTTGAGACCGTCTCAACCAAACTCGCCATAAACATGTACACTTTACAGTAGGAGTATTCCTGTAATACCACAGTAATACTAATCAAGTCTGGTGCGGAAGGATATGGATCTTCTCAGGCTACCTTTACCAGATACCGCTCTTGATGTTCGCTTCATATGATATTTCAAAGTCGGTCAAATATACAGATATAGTGAGAAATTATTTTCCTTTGGGAAAACTCGGATTTTTATCGAAATATGTTATTTGGTGCCAAGTGGCAAACGACAATTTGAATGTGTCATTTAAACAATAAAGTTCCATGTTAATAGATATGAAAATGTCATTCATTTAATAAAGTCATTGATTGACAGTTCGGCTGCCATCGTATGTCGATCGCACAGGTCGAAAATATTTTTGCATATTAAGTTTAAAAGCGTCAGCACCGTGTGTGTGAATCATGTGGTCTTGCTCTCGCTCGGCGCTCGTGGCTAACTGACCAGTCTGTGGTCAGACTGAGCGCTGCTGCGCTCACTGATGCCACACACGCCACACCTCTTGTCGCTTCGTAGCATATCTACCTACTTACTTACTACGTGAGATCTTAGAAGAACCTTCGGGTCTCGGCTATAATCGGACGTAATCGTGTAATAGAAAATTACAGTTTCAATTACTTTGGTTGACGAATTAGTAGCAGTCTAACACCCAAAGAGTGCATT
This sequence comes from Grapholita molesta, assembly GCA_022674325.2. Classification (NCBI taxonomy): domain Eukaryota; kingdom Metazoa; phylum Arthropoda; class Insecta; order Lepidoptera; family Tortricidae; genus Grapholita; species Grapholita molesta. The sequence goes on from CP053138.2 coordinate 5,662,129, forward strand.
CGTTTTTCTCGTCTTGAACTATATAAAACAGTTAATACCACCATAACGAATATACCGTTATTATTTTATTAGATATTACAAAAAAATGATTTTAATGGAGACACGTTTCAAAAAGGGTATATCTGTAAATAGTCAATCGCGGGAAATTGTACATATAATGTATATCAATATTTTGAAAAACCACACAAATATAAGATAAAAACATGATAAAGATACTAACTACGACGTTATATGTATTACGGAACACTTCATGTTAAATGGCCAAGAAAACTTACTAACAATACCTAATTATAAACTCGGTGCTAGTTTTTCTCGAAATACCCGAAGAGGCGGAGCCTGCATTTTGATCAAATCAAACCTAGAATTTAAAGAACTAAGTAACGTCAAAAGCTTCTCAATTGCCTGTTCCATTGAATGTTGTTCCGTTGAGATAATACGTCACCATATTATTATTATTTGCCTGTACAGAACACCAAACTCAAATCTTACCTTGTTTTTCGATAAAATAGAAGCGTTGCTCTCAAGTGTATGTGATAGTACTGAAAAACGAATTATCTTATGCGGTGATTTTAATATTAATATCCTAAACAGGAACAATAATACGCTTGAGTTTGAATACCTACTCCTTAGTCATGACTTACAGTTAGAAATTAAAGAGCCAACGCGAATTAGTACATGCATTGACAACTTTGCCCATAATATAAAAGGATGTAAGGGCGAAGTCATAGAGTTAGGCCTATCAGACCACACTGCACAAATACTGAAATGTCCGGTGAAAAAGAGCTGCATCTTAAATTATTGGAAAATTAAAAGACGTGACATATGTCCTGAAAATTTGTCTCGATTCGAGGAATGTCTTAGGTGCCTATCATTTTCAGATGTATTTAGCTGTACTGATCCAAACCTAGCGTATAATAGTTTTATGGATATTTTTCAACTTTTGTATTCTTTGTGTTTTCCATATAAAATCATTAAAGTCAGAACATACAAAAAACCTAAATGGATATCCAAAGGAATTAAAATATGTAGTAAAAAAAGAAGGGCACTGCTTTGGAACTACAGATCCCAACCTAACAGACTAAACAAAAATATATTTATATCTTACAACTCTAAATATAAAAAGATCATTAAACTCACCCAACGATCACAAAACGCACATTTTATAAAAAATGCTACCAATAAGTCCAAAGCGACGTGGCAAGTCATTAAAAATATAAAAGAGAATTTTCCCAAAGAGCCCATTTCACAAATAATGCAGAATGGGGTAGCCTTAACAAACCCATTAGACATGGCAAATGCATTTAATAACTTTTTTATCGATCAAATTAAAGGAAACGATGTCCCAATGTTTGATTTACACCATGCTATTACGAACTCCCAAGGTTCCTTGTATATGAGGCCGACTATTCCTTGTGACATCCTAAGAATCATAAAAACATTAAAAAACAAAAATAGTGTCGGTCATGATGGTATATGTACTAAATCTATTAAACATGTATCTGATATCATAGCATTTCCGCTTAGCCATATTATGAACTTGTCGATCTCAAGCGGCATCTACCCTGACCAACTAAAACCTGTAATTGTTAAACCATTATACAAAAAAGGAGATAAAAAAGATCTATCTAATTACAGACCGATTGCTTTAATCTCAGTGTTTTCAAAGATACTTGAAAAAGTTATATATGAATCTTTTTACAACTACTTAGAAAAGCATAATCTGCTAGCAAAGGAGCAAAAAGGCTTCCGCAAAAATAAAACAATAAATATGGCTATATATGATTTAGTTTATCCTATAATTACAAAAATGGATAGATCCCAACACGTATGCGCCATTTTTATGGACCTTACCAAAGCATTTGATCATGTAAACCATGCCATACTTCTTAACAAACTAAGCGCGTATGGTATTAGAGGAAATGTATTAAACCTAATAAAATCGTACCTCAGCAATAGAGAGCAGACTACAGAAATGACTCAAATATGTTTGAACACAAAAGAGGAAAGGTCATACAAATCTGAGGCGCGTATGCTGAAGTACGGGGTACCACAGGGCAGCGTTTTAGGCCCACTATTATTTCTACTATACATCAACGATCTCCCTAAACATGTCAAATATCCCATGGTACTATTTGCGGATGACAGTACTGTTATAGTTGAATGTAGTGATGTCAATAATTATGAAACAGAAATTAATGAAACTTTGAATAATATAATTGAATGGCTTAATATTAATAATCTTAATATAAATGTAAGTAAGACTAAAATAATGCATTTTCGACAATACAGACCTATGTTGCCAATAAATTGTAATTATCAAGGACATGTAATAGAACCCGTTAACGTAACAAAATTTTTAGGGGTAAACATTGACGAAAATCTATCGTGGAGACAACATACGGAGGAGATTTGTGCGAGACTTAGCCAGTATTCATATGCGCTTTTCAAACTTTCTAAGCTAGTAGATACTGAAGCAGTAAAGGCAGCATACCATGGGTACGTTGCATCAACGCTTCGATACTGCATTATTTACTGGGGCAACTCAAACCACAGGGAATTTGTATTTAAGGCACAAAAACGATGTATCAAATCTATGTGTAGCCTAAAAATGAATGATAGCTGTGTTCCATACTTTAAAAAACTAAACCTACTAACTGTACCTTCGCTCTACATTTATGAAGTAGCTGTACTTGTAAGAACAAACCTTAACCTATTTAAAAAAGTGTCTCAAGTGTTCAAAAGAAACACCCATCGCGCTGATAACCTTATCATAGTGCCTTATAAAAAAGCATTGAAGCGTAAAAGCATGTTCTGTTTAGCTGTTAAAATATTTAATAAGTTCCCGCTAGCTTTAAGATCGCAACCTCTGCATCTGTTTAAGAATGACTTGAACAAACTATTGATTAATAAGTGTTATTACACACTATCAGAATTTTTCAGAGATGTAATTTAGACTAATCTTAATTGCAATAATAGTAATTAGAACTAGGATTTCATATCACATTATTATCCCAACAACAATGTGCATTTCAATTACATATATAACGATTTATACCAAAAAATAAAAATATAATCTGACATTGATATTGTAAATGTATGATATTTCCATAGATGTATATCTTTGCCTAATCTTAAGTCTGAATTTGTATGCCTTTCGGCGAACATAGTGTTCTTGCCTAATATGTACCACCTTTTTTATATTTAATTCACCTATGTCTACAAATAAATAATTTGAATTTGAATTTGAATTTGAACTAAAAACTTAACTATAAATAAAAAATTTGACCTAGGTCCTGGTCATTAGGTAGGGTGCCCAGAAGGCTGGCCGCGTTTCCGCGCTGGATAGCAATGCTAATCCGTTGGGCGAAATAGTGGCCAGCCCTCTGGTAATAGTCCTCTATAATATTTTGATAATTGTAAATATTTTAATAAACTTCAAGACCGGGTGATAGAAGTAACGAGCATTTCAAAAAGTACTTTATAAATAATTTTAAACGAATTTTCCTCTGGTCGAAATTCAAATTCTGATTCCATTTTATTTAAATTATGACAATAAGTCTAATCGCAATATAGTCATCTACCGAAATTTGTTTTAAGTGCCTTTAGATTAGGGTTTATTTTATGTTGATGCTAATTGTCCACTTAACTTTTTACGATAACTTAAAAAAGTTTTATCAGCTATTGAGAAAGCAGAACAGCAGTAACAACTTCGTACGTTACCGCCGATAACCGAAGTCTTTTTCTAAATTACGAAGGTTCTTCTAAGATCTCATGCACTGTATAAATTATCACTTCATCGTCCACATTTGTCAACAATGCAAAGGTCAATCACTGTCATTGTCAGTCTGTCTGTCATTTCTTATCAATCAAACGAATATAAATAATATACTAAATTGTGCGTGTAAATATTGTCTACAATAAATTCATAATGATGTCAATGTGTTATATACCTTCGAGAACGCGCTATGTTTATAAAATAAAAAAAAATGTGTAAATGAAAAGAAGGCGCGTTTTCGATTGTTGTATATTTCAATACTTGCGTGTTCTGCCCAAAAAGAAACACAACAAAGAAGAAAGTTCCACACGAACCTAATCAGACTTAATAGGTAATCAATAATCATAATAACATTGACACCGATCCGTGGGATTTAAATATTTGATGCTCTCTTCGTTGATATGCAGCTCTCTAATCGTGTTTATTACTTTGTTCGTTTGAAATTATTTACATACATACATACATACATACATTTCAGCCGTATGCAGTCCACTGCTGGACATAGGCCTCCCACAAATATGACTAGTATCATCTTGGGGGTAGTTGCTGTTGATTGGGTTGCTGCCTTGCCTTGGTACGCTGCTGCCCGTCCGTAGGATGTTTCCCTTTGTCGCCTCTTACGAAACCCGCGGGAGGAGATGGGGTGGTGCTATTCTAGTCAGCCGGCATCACACTTAATTATTTATTCTATTGTATTGGTCCTGTGCGTCGTAGCTTTCATTTCACAAGGATCGCACTACACATATACTCGTATTCAAGTATAGTAGTAAGTACTTGACGACAAGTCTGACCAATTGGGTATAGTGACCCTGCATATGAAGTCGACGGTCCTAGGTTCAAATCCCAGTAAGGGCATTTATTAGTGTGACGAGTATTTGCGCCTAAGTCATGAGTGTCTTCTATGTATTTAAGTATCTGTATATCGTTTTTAGACTACCCATACTAACAACACAAGCCCTCTTGAGCTGTAAGGTTTTTATGTAATATTTATTTATTAATCATAATTTGTCTCTTCAGATAGTTTTACTGAAGGCAGTAATAATGAGAAATAAAAGTATAATATTTTTTATGCTGAATGAATTCTCTCCAATTCTACGTATATTTAATTACCATGTCATCCTTAATAATCAATTCAATATTAACAGACTAAATGCCATGGCCACCTGTGGGATTCCCGACTGCCGCTCAGCAGTGAGCGACTTGAGCCAAGGTGACACTCCATTCAGAGGTCCTTGCGGCCGGGTAGACTGCCGCAACGAGGGTTCGGCGCGGGGCAGCCGAGCTCGTCGCGGGCACGGGAGGGCCGGGCGGCGGGACGGAGCTGTGGTCGGCCAGGTTGCTTCAGCCCCTCTTGCGGGGCGACGGCGGGCAAGGAGATTTGCTTGTACAGAGGACGCAATACCTCGGTAAGTTTCGTAGCGACTAGCAGACTTTTTTTTTATGACATAGGCGGCAAACTAGCAGACGGATTGCCTGGTGGTAAGCAATTACCGTCGCCCATGGGCACCCGTAACACCAGGGGAGTCACAAGCGCGTTGCCGGCCTTTAAGGGGGGTTGGAGCTCTGGGAACCTTACTCACCATCAGGAACACAACACTACATACCTGAATGGTAGCAGTGCTATTATGGCTGTGGTCTTCTGTAAGGAGGAGGTACTTCCCCAGTTGGGCTGCCCCAGATTCAAGCGTGATGGTCATCGCTGTGCCCTACCTCTCATTGTTGGACGTAGTTTAAGGACATACCCGGGTCCAGAAACTTAAGTTGTTGTAAAACGTTTGCCAGCCGAGACTAAGTTTACGCGAGCCCGCCACTTCAGATCAGACAGTCAGTCCGAGAAGAACCAAACTATGAAGCCACCAGGTAATAAGACCTAGTGCCATCTATGGGTGTGAAGTGGCAACGTCATACTGCCCGCGCCGCGCCCTAAAGAAACTTGGTTCCATTGTAAGGGGCTTACTTGTCCCAAGGTGCAACGAATCTAATTGTATTCAGCTCAAAAATGCACGGAGGTTGTCTGTAGACTGCACTTGCGTCTGTATGTGTTAGTCCGAGTTTGTGTATGATAAATGTCCTTAAACTACGTCCAACAATGAGAGGTAGGGCATAGCGAAGTACCATCACGCTTGAGTCTGGAGAAGCCCAACTGGGGAAGTACCTCCTCCTTACAGCCAGAAGACCACAGCCATAATAGCACTGCTACTTTTCAGGTATGTAGTGTTGTGTTCCTGATGGTGAGTAAGGTTCCCAGATCTCCAACACCCTTTAAAGGTCGGCAACGCGCTTGTGACTCCCTTGGTGTTGCGGGTGTCCATGGGCGACGGTAATTGCTTACCATCAGGCAATCCGTCTGCTCGTTTGCCACCTTTTGTCATAAAAAAAAAATCTCCAAAGTTGCAAAACTTATATATTCATAAGTTGTTTAAAACATGGCCATCTTCTGATCTCACAACTAGACTTGCATATCAGACCGGTTATGCGCCATTGACCGAAGGCAAGGTTTTCTCGTCCTTTATTTTCTCGTATACTAAACTTGTTATTGTACCAATAAACGTAAAATGATATATTATAATTGCTTGATGTTATCGTGGATGTTTCTCCTCCACCTGCGTCATACACTGACGCAGGTGGAGTGGGGTTGCATCTTTTTGTTATAAACAATGGGCCTGTGGTTCTAGTGGCAGAGTGCAAAGCGGGTGGAGGGGGAAGCCTAAACGATCACAGCGCTGGTTACAGCTAAAATTGACATTTTTGTCGCTAACTTGAGCTGTCAAATCCATATTGCAGTAAACATTTTCTAATCGTTTTTGAGATAAAAATATGGTCCTGGTAAGATGTGTTGTTGTGAATTGTAAGAACACCAAGAAGAATAGCGACTGTAAATTTATATTTACTTACTTCTTGTTTGACAGCGGTGACAATATTGTCTATAATGGCCGCCTGTCACGTGGCGCTGTCGTCGCGCTCGGTCCCAAGATCATAATTGGCGCTATAGCGTGTCGGCGAGATAGACTATATAGGTATCTGTCCTTTCCTAACAATGTTAATTAAAAAGGGACGGGATAGATAGTCTACCTCGATGGAACTGTATCAGGCAAACGATGTATACTCACATTGGATAAAATCATATTACCATGATCATTTCTACGGAAATTACTTCTATTGTACGTTACGCAGTGTAAATTGTAGGTACCTGTACTCAGAAGTTCAAACAGCTAAGAGCTACCCTAGAAAGCAACCACACTGATGGATATCCTCAATTGCATGTCAGCATACTCCTGAATAATTTTTTTTGCGATGTCTAAGTTCAAGGTTTATTAGAGCTACTCATCCACTGTTAATAAAGGAGTTAGAATCGGTACCTGTCGATATGACATAAACGTAATTTACGCAAAAAAAAAAATGCCGTGTGATGCCGGCTGACTAGAATAGCACCACCCCATCTCTTCCCGCGGGTGTCGGAAGAGGCAAAAAAGGGACGGGCAGCAGCGTCCGTCGAAACCCAATCTACAGCTACTGCGGTCGCCAACCCGCCTGCCAAGCGTGGCGACAATGGCAACTACCCCCAAGATGATACAAGTCATATTTGTGGGAGGCCTATATCCAGCAGTGGTCTACATAAGGCTGAAATGCTAGGCAAAAAAACTGTCTGTTAAACTAGTTATTAATTAAAAAAGAAATAAGATGCATTTCTATCGCTGATAAACCATGTCCACTTAAGTCTCGCCTCACAAGTTTCATAGTAATATTATTTTTCATTGTTATCGAGGTTTTATTTAATAACAGACTGTCTTACCCTACAGTTCAGTCGGGTTTCTTTCCTAGAAATCCTCATGTTTTCTTTGCATTCATAGGCTAATTACTAAGAATTTGCATGACGTCAACGTCTGGGTCGGGGGTTCGCTGTAATAACCATAGAATTATCAATGGCGCGGCGGCGCAGCCATCCAAGCCGAATCCCGCCAGCTTTACTAACTTTCCCTCAGATCAAGCTTTATTTATTATCTGAATTGCACAATACAAGAAGGTGCAAATAGCGGACTTAACGCCGTAAGCCATAACCTACCTGACCTACCCAACAGTGTACCCAACGGGCTAAGCGGAAGGATTTAATAGGATTTCCTTATGTTCAGGAAGAAAAGGGGAAGCAATATTGCTTCCGTGTTACATAAAAAACCGACGCGCTGCCACTAGCCATACAATATTTAAAGCTTCATTCAACCAAAAAAAAAATTGTTTAATTATAGGTTGAACGCCAAAAACCGCTAGAGCGGTCGCGTGATGTCGTGCCTACCACGCCATCGACCTCTTTCGTGGCTATGGAGGACACTGTCAAAGCAATTTTTCTGCTGACAGATAAGGTTTAATTCGTTCTTCGTTAGTCGAGATGTTGGCGTACACGTCACATTTTAAAGAGAGAGGAAAAGAGTTAAAAAGGTCAAGGAAAATACCATAAAACCAGGTCCGAACGTAAGCATGGCTGGTAACGAGTGACAATAAATAAACATTCATCCAGATAAGAACCCTTGTTCGGGTAGTAAAGTTCACAATTTAGGGGCCATAAAATGTGTTTTAGAGAGAACTTTAGCGCACAATAGTAAAATCTTCCTTTGAAACCTTATTGTTTACTTTATTGTCTAGTCATTATGAATATTGCTTTTCGCCAATATGCAAAAACTGGATTATGTTTCAGGTCCTGGGACGGCTCATGGACACATACAAACTTTTCTGGGCCACGTGGAATAAAATCCAGTCCGACCCCTTCTACTGGTCCATTTTCAAAGCCGGCGTGTACTTCTTACTCGGTCTAAAGCTGTTCCGAGACTTGGCTGCTGAGTTTAGGCCGATTCGGAAATGTAGACGCTGATGTTTGGCTAAAACGTTTTTTAACTTTTATTTTAGAATAGAAAATTGTTGAAATTACATTAAATTTGGTCCCGAATAATGCCTTTTATTTCTTACTAGGTAAGCCTGTGCCATTTTTCAACTAACCGCCTTGTTTCTTTACCTATCTAACGGTTGGCCTGAAGAGAAATATGGTTTCCAAGTAAGTAGGCCTTATTCCTATCTAGATAGATTGCTGACGTAAGTCCTTAGTCGGCTGACGCAAAAATACCCCCCGTTGGATTGACGTGGTGATTTTATCCAACCAATCGTGATGATAACCTTGAAAGTCGAACTTTTATATGGCAACTTATGTTGATGAGAACTAGCAGGCTCACTTTCATATTTGGTGCGATATATTTTTCATGTTTATTATGATTTCATAAAAGAATGACTGAGAATTAATTTAACCTCTAGTCACCCAAAGACATAAAAAGATTTCCCTTGAAATGTCATTTTGATTTTTAATAACGACAAATTAAAACTATTTCGCTTGGCATGTTTTGATTCCCGGGCGGCTATCAGTATTTTTAAGTTCACTTGGAACTGCTTATCATGCTGAGCCCTCATTGACAGCAGGAGTAGGTGTACGAAAAGACGCAGATATGGATTTTATTGTGTTAATCTGGCCAACCAACCCAACCCCAGGTGTTGGTTGATAACCAGTCGTAACATTATGGCTCCTCTACATGATGGCTCATCATGCTGGCTTACTATTAAGATCGGTCAGCGCATGGAGAGAGTCACTACCCTACACGCTGGCTCAATAGCTATCGGATGGCTTATGGTACGGTGGGGATGGGATGGCCGCGATTTCGGTTTTTAGGCCGCACGTCAAAGGCACTCACCAAGGCCAAAACGATTAGATTGCAACGCAATGTCACCATCGTGTAGTGGCGTCTCAACCACCGCATGAACATCGCTGGGTCATCGTGTAAAAGGCCAGCCACCTCTGACTAGCAATGCACGCAAGAGAAGTTTCCAAAGTTGCGAAACTTTCCTCATGAGAATTTCTCGGTAACTTCTGAGAATATTCTCGAGAACGAGAATTTATGGAATTACTTAATAACTCCGTGGTTTTTACCATGAACATTCACCATAGTTTAGATGTAACCATTATAATATAAATATTTTACGGGTTAGCTCTCCAGTTTACTCCAGTTATCAATTATCATCTTATCAACGGACAGTAAAATGCATGTGTATCGAAGTAGTTATAGTCATTGGCATTGTTATATAAATAAGGTACCACAACAAACACCTGGTTCGGTCGTTTATAACATTTTAGTGTATTTATAAAAAAACACATTTGTTTTTATACAAAACATGGTAAGAAATTACTTATTGCAATGATCTTCAGATTAATTCAGAACATTCAGAAAGAGACAGAGGTCTGTGTACTATACCATCCGCAAAACTATCTGGCCGGTAGGGTAATAAACGTCCGCTACCGCTAGGGGCGTAACATGTCGATAACTTATAATGTAATCGTCGATAAAATTATTGTATTTTCAAATGAAATCTTATATCGTTATTGATATTAATATTGTTTTTAAAGTTATCTAATGAATAATATTTAAAATGTCTAACATATTTCTTAAATAATTAGCTAAATACGTGATTAAGTATTATTTTATTGTAATAATTTAAATCAATATACTTATTTATATTTTGATTATTTAAATCAATATACTTATTTATATTTTGATTGTAACTGTACAATACTGTTATATAAAACACGTAATTTATATTCTTTGTCGACATTACCTTATCGACATTCCCTTTTATGCGTAACGCTACCTGCCCTTTTGCAGCTCGACCCTCTCCATAAGCTGTGCAGGTGTGAAAGAGATAGCACAATTCCGATGATTTATTACTTGACCGGCCAGATAGTTTTGCGGATGGTATAGTCGTCCCACTCAGCTTGTTTTTTTCTTTATGTTCGGCTAGCGAAAGTTAACCTTAATGCGATGTTTATAAAGCACATTTTACTTATTGTTATTATGCAAAAAACTTCTTTCAGTATATATTAAAACTCCTTGCTCACTCGTTGACACAAGTCCACGCGTCAATTTGACACGACCAAAGACAAGCACCAAGAAATAATTCGGAACTTAGTTTAAATCTGCGGCGCTACCGCGGAAAACGATATTCCTAAATTTCGGACGATTGTCTCTCTCACTCTCATGACGCCTTAATTGGAGTAAAAGAAAAAGATGTTCGCAATATACGAACTTCGATGTTCGCGGTACCGGCCCAAGGCTATAATTGTGAAGTCCGAAAGTCGAAATGTTCTCTAAAATACAATGAGAATTTAAGGAACTTATTGGTAACTTATCACTTATCAACCAAATAGCTGACTGTAATAGACAATAATATATGCATAATAACATGTAGTTTTAAGTTATGCCTATTTAAACTTTATTCCGGGTATATTCTCTTGTTTAAACAATAAGTTTCATGTTGCAGGAATGTTCTGCGAACATTCCCGAGAACGTTTCCGCTTTTTGGGAATGTTCTGCAATTTGTACATTGCTACCTCTGACCGATGACCCCGACCCTTCCCGGAACCTACATCTGAACTGAACAAGGTCGATAGGTTTCTCATTTCTCCATCCATCCTTTGTTTGATCACGCTTTTGTGTCCTGAACGAGTCAGTTTACGCAGCGGTTACGGTTATAGTTTGCAAAAGGAAAGGTAGATACTTACGTCAATAAAAATAATAATAATTTTCCGTCATTCCGTGTCATGATTAGGTTCTAAGTAGGTATGGCTGGGGATACTCTTTTATTTTCATTGTCAAGTTTATGCCTACATTGCCTACATATCTCTAGAGTGCAAGAAAGTAGAAATATATCTACGCTAGGACTACGTATTAAGTATCTACCTACCTATAGCCTAGATTCTAAAGTAGCTTAGTTTATTCAGTAAAGTCCAGTTTGCTAACATTAACATAGTGACCGTTTTTAATCCTTATTAAAAATGACTTAAGGTCGACGAGTAGTCAACTAACATGGTTCTTAAACAAGGAAAAACACGCGCCGCAGACTAAGATGAGCAGTGTTAACTTAATCACATGCTTCAAAACATTGGAGTCTTCAAAAAATATTTATTTGTTGTTCATTACATGTTGATAACCTTTGGGTGAACGCGGAGTCCGTTTAGTTAGACACCAGTCGACCGCGGGCTCTCTGGGGGCGTACATGTAGATAGCTCGGCAATTATTTATTAATTTATGGTTTACTTGATAATTAACCTGTGATGTTACATAAAATTGTGTTCTTTTGTGCTCTGGCCATAGCCGTGACTGCTGCTGATCGTAAGTAACCGGTTTTTACTATTAATACCTCTTCATTGTCCGACATGTAGCTTGTTATTCGCAAATATCAGATAATTTTTAGAGAGAATATCATCATAAAAATACAAAACTGTCGTGAGATTCAACGATATTAATTATATAGAAGCGGGTAACTCACGTTTTATAAGTCGAACATTGCTCATGACATTGACATCACTTTCGGTCTACGTCGACCAGATAATTTTATTATATAAATATTGAATTGTACAAATTGTTAATAAGAACAGTAAACAACGATATTGGATATGTATCGTAAGATGCTTTTCATTGAAGTGGATAGGTATACCTAAGTTAAAATATTTAATGAAATTATGGAAAGGGAATCAAGTTTTAGACACTTAATGAGTTTGCCGTTAATATTATAACTGGATATCTATCAAACTCAAAAGTCAATTAACTTAATGTCATTATCATTAATTGACTTGCCAGCGGTATTTCCCCGATCAAACAGAAGGAAAAACGAATGACAAAAACAGGGAAACTGGAATCATAAAAAACGAGATTTAAAGATCTTAAAGGCCGGAGTTCACACCTGATATGTTATTGTGTCTGATAAGTATGAAATACTAACAAGTTTATCCTCGACCCTCGATAGGCACATTGGAAATTAACATCGGCTCGGATAATGGGGAGCTTTGAGCCGGGAACCATTCAGGGGGGATTTTATAGGATTAGTGTTAAAATACAAAAAAATAGTTAAGTTTATTGTTTTAGTTAAGTTATTATTAATTTAATTTCATTATTATTTCATTGTTTTAACATATCGATTAACATCTTCATAGTGTATAAGTCTAATACGGGCGAAGAATTACGTAAATCAATAGAGTTACTAGGTAGTTATTGGCCCTATAATCATTGACCAGTTTTCTATAATTACATTTGTTATAGCCATGTAGTTAAGTTTCCAAGCAGTAATATCTACTGCGAACATTAGATGATATGATGAGCTACTGAATATAACTGTCAACGAGTGCTTAACTTGAGTGTGTTACATTACTTAGCGGGCCGAATTATTCTAATAATATATAATTAATTCAAACACAAACTCAAACGTGTATTCAGTAAGTAGGCCACAAGGGCACTTTTACACATCGAGTAGACAAAAAGTAAAAAGAAAACAATAAAAACTACACCGGTTCTAAACTACACCTCTGACCCGAGAAGTATTTTGACTTTTATGACCGACAAAATACTCTGCGGGACTTATTTATTCAAAAATATTAAACCATACGTGCGTTATTCTGTGAGAAAACATATGGATACATAAGGATAACAAGAATTAAATACCATAAAAAAATACTAACAAGTCCAATACAATTGTATAAATCATTTTTTGGGTAATGTATTCATTTATATAACAAGTTACCTGATGATGCCTTAAAATTACCCTTTCCAGTAGGTACTTAAGAATTACTTAAAAAAGTCTTTGATGTCTAAGGGCTATTACAGAGTAGAGGATTATTTGACAGGCAAACATGCATGGCCCAAACCAGAAACTAACAAAACCGCCTAGCAATTAATTCAACAATGGTATGTAGGTACTGCCAGATCATGTAAATGACACAGTTCAGATAAGAAAGCATATTAAAGTATGTCTATTTTGTGAAGTCGAATTTGTTTATACACTATTATTTTTACTTTTATATTTTTGTATTTTCATATCTTGTAATAAACTGTTTGATATGTTTTCTTATCGGACTACGCATAATTATGTAAGTACTTTAAGATTTGATGTATCACTGTATTGAAAAAATAAGTCCCGCCGTAGTTTCTTGCCGGTATCTTCACGGGTCAGAGGTGTAGGGTTTGAACCGGTGTAGATTTTTTTTTTGACGTTCATATAAGTGCATGTAAAGTGCCTAAATTGAAAAATAAAGATCTATTATCTTTTTTTATCTTTTATCTTTTTAATTATTCTAATGCATTACATTTTAATTGTAGTTCTAAGCTCTAAAGCTAAAGTTATCTTATTGAAATTTAAATAAATTGAATAGGAACATAATAAAATGAATATAATGATTCTGTCGTTTTCTCACGCTAATGTCATCCAAAAGAAAGGGATGGGTAGGTATGGATGTTGTCTATTGACCGGTAGACGGGTGTCGATATATATATATATATAAACCATTAACTATGTTATTAGTCTGTAACCATACTTCTTTTTAGTTTCAGGGATATGTAAGAATGGCGTCGAGTGCATCCCTCTCCAGTCCTGCTCAGGGCTCAACAGTCAGTTGATGCAGATGGAAAAGAATGAGCATTTGCTCTCACTAGCAAAATCCCTACACTGCGGTTTCATGAACAAGATCCCTAAGGTATTTGGTATTTTGGACCCGGGTATGTCCTTAAACTACGTCCAACAATGAGAGGTTGGGCACAGCGATGACCAACACGCTTGAATCTGGAGCAGCCCAACTGGGGAAGTACCTCCTCCTTACAGAAGACCACAGCCATAATAGCACTGCTACCTCTCAGGTCTGTAGTGTTGTGTTCCTGATGGTGAGTAAGGTTCCCAGAGCTCCAACCCCCCTTAAAGGCCGGCAACGCGCTTGTGACTCCGCTGGTGTTGCGGGTGCCCATGGGCGACGGTAATTGCTTACCACCAGGCAATCTGTCTGCTCGTTTGCCGCCTATGTCATAAAATAAAAAAAAATTAAGTGTAAGTCCTGAGTGGCTGCTTGAGTTGGCGTCTAGGAGGAATAATGACTAAAGAGCACGCATCCGCGAGCGCCAGTAAGGGACAATGATATCCTAGCTTTTGCAGCCCAAAGAGCGCTGGTAGCCGGTTTCAGAGCCGACTTGCAATCCGGAGGTCGCAAGTTCAAACCACGGCTCGTACCAATGAGTTTTTCGGAACTTATGTAAGAAATATCGTTTGACATTTACTAGTCGCTTTTCGGTGAAGGAAAACATTGTGAGGAAACCGGACTAATCTCAATAAGGCCTAGTTCACCCTCTGGGTTGGAAGGTCAGATGGCAGTCACGTTCGTGAAATTAGTGCGTACGCCAAATCCTGGAATTAGTTGCCAAGCGGACCCCAGGCTCCCATGAGCCGTGGCAAATACAGGGACAAAGCAAGGAAGATAGCCTCATTTTTTTTTTAAACTAACTTATTTATATTTTTAACTAAATTGTTTTTGTCACTAAGGTATGCTGTCCTCCGGAATTCCAAACGGATAGCCAACCGACTAGATTAGGCGGCGGTTTCACTGGCGCAGCTGCTGCAGCCGGCAGTTTCTCTGCTTCGTCCAGCAGCGATTATGGCGGCCTACTGCCTAATAACAGAACTTGTGGCATACAAACGAACGACAGGATAGTAGGTAAGACTACTATTAGTTGCAAACGGATAAACTCACGTGTAATTATATCGCACTAGGGCAGGGTAGGTACCAAAGCTTACCCTAAACATGTCGCCAAGTGCGATAATTACACGTGAGTTTATCCGTTTGTAACTAAGTAGTAGTAACATGGCTCACAACAGTTTTAATTATGTTATAGTAGTTAAGAAGTAAAAAATATGTATACACATACCGAATGTATTGTATACCGCCTCCATAAGACTATTCAAGGGTTGTTTAGAAACGATCGCTTCCTAGCAATATGGGCGTTTGTTATTTACTAGGTGTCTGTAGTTTTATAATCATTTTCGCTTGAGTCCGGAGAAGCCCAACTGGGGAAGTACCTCCTCCTTACAGAAGACCACACAGCCATAATGGCCCTGCTACCTTTCAGGTATGTAGTGTTGTGTTCCTGATGGTGAGTAAGGTTCCCAGAGCTCCAACCCCCTTAATGGTTGGCAACGCACTTGTGACTCCCCTGGTGTTACGTGTGCCCATGGGCGACGGTAATTGCTTACCATTAGGCAATCCGTCTGCTCTAAAAAATCTAATCGCTTTTTTGTGAAAAACAAAGTATATACTTACTTCTTTTTTTTTTTACACAACGACGGTGGCAAACAAGCATACGGTCCACCTGAAGGAAATTAACACTTCGACTGGAGTAGACGTTTTATCGAGCAGGATTTTGTTATAACTTATTTTAGTTGGTCCCCTAGTAAAGGTTTTTTTCTCAACACGGCTTAGTTGTGGTTAGATACCTACATATTTATATAGCAGAGTAAGTACTGAAAAAGATGAAATATTGTTTACGAGTAGTGTTTCAGCAAACCAACCATTTCAATATTGAAATTATTTTATAGGTGGAGAGCGGACGGAGTTGGATGAACACCCGTGGACAGTATTGCTTCGTTACGACAAAAGTGAGTACGAATCAGGCTTATCAGCGGCGCTATCGCGAAAAACGATATTCGCAAATTTAATTTCGGACGATTGTCTCTGGCACTCTCATGGCGCCTTAATTGGAGTAAAAGAGAAAGATTTACGAACTTCGATATTCGTAGTACCGGGCCAGAAGACCTTCTACTCCAGAACTCAAGCCTATTATAAAACAAACCCGGAAAGGTTAGAAGCTATCTGAACCGTGCATCAAATTAAAAGGTTATTTATGATACCTACATATCTTAAAGGTTGAAATAGATAACATATACTTAAGAAAAAAAAACGACGAGGACCTCCGGTGTTCGAGACGGGATCAGCATCTCCAGCTATCGCGGCTGACGCCTTAACTAATTTAGCCACCCGTACACAGCGGAACCCGTCGAAATTAATGAAGTATATGTGATCTTGTTTATTTTAACGGTTTTAGGCACCGTTTTACCAGCTCTAAGGTGAAACACTACGTGTTTGCACCTCCTATATGAATACCTTTCGGGATTCTGATATAGCTAGAGAGTTGGTGCTGCCATCTATGAAACTACAAACAAATTAAATATTTTTTTATGAAATATTTTGATTTGCATTGATTTTTAAGTAGTAATACTACTATATAAATTAAAGGTTGAAATAGATAACATATACTTAAGAAAAAAACGACGAGGACCTCCGGTGTTCGAGACGGGATGTCTTGATTTGTTCTTAGTTACCTACATATCTTCTTGAAAATAGCACTTAAAGCTAAAAACAAGACTATCGTGAGATCCAAACAATTAATTGTAAGCGAGTAACTCACGTTTTGTAAGTCGAATGTTGCTCGATATGTTTCACTCGGCAGCATAATCATGAGCCATTCTAAAAATAAAATTACAAATACTTATTACAATACTATTATAACTTATCCAAAAATACCAAGAACTGGTACAAGCAGAATCAGGCTGTATAGTTTTTTTTTTTCATAATACTAACACAGGTAGGGTTTTTTTTCTTTGGCTTTCGTAAGTTGCATTACAATCAGAGATACTTCTGAGTGTTAATCAATTTTAATGCAATATCAATCTCTCATTTTTTTAATATTTCGGACGTTAGTTCCCTCGTTAGATGTGTTATTTCATACGTTACAATTGATGCTGATTATATTGATTATTCATAAGTCTTTAGATAAAGTTTTCTTGATATTCAATCAACTCCATATGACAATAATTAACTTAATAATAAGGACTGAGAACGAACGAACGCGAGAGAGAAAGTGCTTGTTGATAGACCTACTTAAATAAATAAAACTATTTCGTTATCTTGCTCCTAGTTTCTACCATACATTTTCTATTCCTCAGCTAGAGGGTGGGGCTTCTATTGCGGCGGTGTGTTGATATCCAGCCGATACGTAATGACTGCGGCCCACTGCGTGAAGGGAGCGGATTTGCCCACCACCTGGAAACTGTAAGTGGTTTCTGGAAGTTTTCGGAATAAAATGTCCTCATTTACCGTTGCAAATAAAATAAAAAATTATGTCAGTTTTGTAACGATAATTGAGCATTTAAATTCTGTAAATATTTAGATTTGGTGGATTTTGTGGTCGTTTCACAAAGTTCCAGTACCTAATATTGCAATGCAAAAAAAGGAATATACATAATGTTGTAGATATTTTTGTTACGGAGATTATTTACGCACTGATGAGGAAAGTAGTTTACAAATGCAAGCTTCAACTAATGCAAAAATGCGCATTGTGCAAACCCACAAACTAGCATGATAACACACAAATATATGTAATGCCCTTGCAGGACACGAAACTAGAACCTTATGCTTTCTAGGCAGCAAGGCTCGGATACCGGTTAAATTTCCAAACCGTTATCATGTATTTGGCGCAAAACCTTTTCATTTCGGTTTCCCTCGCGAAACCATTATTTTTAAACCGGTTTTTAGGGGAACATTTTCATAAAGTTCTTGTCAAGTTAACCGGTTTGGATCTTTAAAAACCGGTTTATTCAAAAAAACCATAAGTTGCTAGTAGCAATTTGCTACGTGTCTGTATTTACGCGGCATGTCGGCCATCGTAAATCGTCGAATAAACCGGTTTATTTAGGTTTTAATAAAGTTCTTCAAACGTTCGCTTTCTCATAATAGTTAGGAGTAAAACCGAAATAAACCGGTTATAACCGCCATTTTTTAAACCGGTTCCGAGCCTTGCTAGGCAGACGAGTCACTACAGAATATAGGTTAATGAAATGAGCGTTTAAACAAATATACATTCAACAGACATTTTGGTTATAATATTTTCAATCTCTTTTTATAAAACAACATTAAAAAATTGTAGGTCTCAAGTCCGCCTTGGAGAATGGAACACATCCAGCGCCACGGACTGCGATGGTCTGGACTGTCACTCGGGCATCCAGGATGTCCCCGTGGAGGAGGTCATCCCTCACGAGGACTACGACCCGCACAGCACCAACCAGCACAACGATATCGCTCTTCTGAGGCTGGCCAGGCCTGTGCAATTTACAGGTACCGTCTGGCTATTTCATATCTATCAAGAGATACCAGATTCATGGTTATAGAAAGGGTGAGCGCTGCATACTCGTAATATATAGGGGTTTATTAGGTCTAATCTCGACCTGGCCGACCCAGGATGTAGAAACCACCGGCGGACAGCAGCAGCGGCTCTTAGGTCAGTGGAACATATTTTGCGATTGCCAACTCGCCTGTCATTAAGCATAGCGATTATGGCAATGCCCCATGCGGGTACGGGGAAGGCCTACAAGCAATGGACATACGTGGCTGATGAGTATGAAGTTTAAGCTAAAACCTTCATAATCTTAATCTAGA
The DNA here is from genome assembly GCA_022674325.2 of Grapholita molesta. Lineage (NCBI taxonomy): Eukaryota > Metazoa > Arthropoda > Insecta > Lepidoptera > Tortricidae > Grapholita > Grapholita molesta. The sequence goes on from CP053138.2 coordinate 5,681,238, forward strand.
ATGTACTTATATTCTGATATATAAGTAGGTATGCCGTTTTCCGCATTTAGTAAATATTATAGGCAAGGTTGTCGATTACAGGGTTATAAGAACAGGTTTTTTTCGGTCTCGTTAGAATCCTCTCGATGAGTAGTTGATGATTGTTTAAAAAAGAAGGTACATTCTGCAATGAAAGCTTAGGCCAATAATTTCATTTATGACAAAAATTTATTTAGAAATATTAATCTGTCGGTCATATATTTACAACCAGTTTCGGTTCACAGACTTTATCAAGCCGATTTGTCTTCCGTCCACCAATACCCTGAGAAGCAGCACTTTCGATAACTACGACATGGAGGTCGCAGGATGGGGTAAAACTGAAACACGTAAGTTCAAGACTTCATAGACCACGGATGCCGTGCCAGGAACACCGGCCTACTGTATCTACGGGTCTACTGTAGACGCAGCTATAGACTTATGTACCAGTCTTTGATATGGTGAAATTAAGGCTGCCTAGTTGATTACGAAAATCAAGCTGTAGAGATAGTATCATTTTCGGTCTTTAGATGTTACTTTGTAGTACTTAGGTTACTATAAGCACCGATAGACAAGATGTAAGTCAACCGATTCCGTTAATTGATTTTTTTATGAATTTTGTTTAGCCATTTTAAACATTGACTCTCTTGCTGCTTGGCGTAGCATATTACAACCAGACCAAACTTGCCAGCGTCTTCATAGCACTATATAATGTAGAAGGTCAGCTAAAAGTACAACAGACAGACAACTGGTTAAGAGTTCCAGATGGCGCTCGCGACGATGGTGATCTTCTGTAAGGAATTTGATATTTAAATGGCAGATGCCTTCCACATTCTTCATCAGCGTCATATCGCTTCCTCCGCGATTAGACATGCTGGCTCGTCACTCGCCTCGCTATCGAACGTTTCGACGAAACTTGCCTATACAAAAACGCGATGCGAGGGACGAGAGGAATAGCTAGATGTCCGCGTACACATGCGTGCTCGTGTTTCGCCTCGCTACTCGTGCGAATGTGTGGCGGTAGCATTAAATTTGGTTATTTACCCTTGCAGGTTCCGAATCGGACGTCAAATTAAAAGTCCGTGTGCCCGTGGTCACCATGTCGGAATGTTCTCGTGTCTTCCAAGGGGTTGGTCGTCGCATTATCAACAAGCAGATATGCGCTGGCGGCGTGGAAGGCCGAGACTCCTGCCGGGGAGACTCGGGCGGCGCGCTCATGGGCCGAGTACCGACCATAGACAACTGGATTGCCGTAGGTGTGGTGTCGTACGGACCGTCTCCGTGCGGTACGCGTGGGTGGCCCGGTGTGTACACTCGCGTTGGCGCGTATTTTGACTGGATCGTTGGCAAACTGAGGCCTTGAGACTGATGTTTAATGGCATAGACAAAATAATACTCAGACCAGTCATAATAATGTCATTTTTTTTGTCTAGATAATGAAATGAAGACTGGGTCTACCGTAAAATCAGTCATTCGGGCCAATCCTATACTGTCGTTTTTATACAAAACTGTATAAAATAATTAATTATTAAATATGCATACTAGAAATTGTTTTTTAAACTGCTATTTTAATATCAGAACGATCTGAAGAAAAACAAATTATTTTACAACGGAACTAGATTGTTGTGCTGTTACTCGTTTTAGTATTATTTTGTCTATGGCTATAGGTTATATAAATTAGGTTGTAAGAATATACTCAATAGCGGTTGTGCCATTTTAAATTTGCCGCCCTTTTTCTGGTCAATATAGTTTCCCGTATCGGAATATAAGTACAGTCAGCATCAAAAGTATCTGCAATTCTGCGTATTTTTTTTAATCATATTTTCTACAGCTCGGGCATTAAAGTTTATATCAATTATATCGCATATCAATTGATAAACACGTAGAAATCTGTCTCTTTTTGTGAAACAATTAAAAACGCTATTATTGATGTTGACTGTACATCAGTGGCGGGACGTTTATAGGCGATTTCCATTCTTGTCTATAATCTGAGATAATTAGTGTTCCAGAAGGCGAATACAGATATTTGCAATGTTCGAACTTGTATGTTCGTGGTAGGCCCCCAAGTTACTCTATACGTCTTTAATAAGCATATACTTAAATAGCTCCGTGTCGATTTCCCGGACGGTTTACACTACGCCCCGCTACTCCCCATTGTATAACAAAGTAATAAAATACAATAAGTTTGTAAAATTCCTTGAGAATTTAAACCACACAGCATTTCAGCATTTTAATTTTTTCTAAAACTAATTAAGGGACTACTTACATAAAGCTCTTGAAAAAACAAATAAATGAAACTGTATATTTCAACTTTGTTTTTTAATTTAAATAAGTTACTAATGTAAATAATATATCGTTTTTGATTTATTTATGGCCTTCACTAATCACAACTCCTGTTGTTATCCAGCACCTTTCATCTCTATCCAAAAAAATATCTACTTCATTATACAGTTTACAAAAAGTTCATTAAACAATAGAACTAAGAATGATTTATTAACCACTACACTAAGAGCCGATTCTTCAATCATCAGATAAGCCCTATTCGACGAATCTGGTATCTATGGGTATCTGTCGGATGTGTGCTTCAGAGAAAAATCAGTCTTAAGTTGTAGCCGTAACTTGTAGTTTTACATGTCTCTTTAACTTACCAAATAACTCACGGCAATTTAAGAAGAGGCGAACGGAACGAATGATAAATGAACAGTACTTATAAAAACAGTAGTTTAAGTTAACTGAAACGGTCAAGGAGTCTTCGCAACGAAGCCCAAAGTAAGTTAAAAATCCTTACGGACTGAGCTCTCTGTCATAGCACACCCCGGTAAGTGGCGATCGAAGGTATGAAACAAACGCGTTGCTACGCACACAGTCTAAGCTCGTGTAGGTGAGCGCGTACCATGCCTGTGTGAGTACGTCAGTACTCTTTATTATACTGTGACGTCGTCGCGTACTTGCCAGCCGGTAACTGCGAGGTAACCGAGAGCGGGTGGGCGGCACTTTCGGTGGGGGGCAGGGAGTGGCCATACTGTACGTTAGTACTCTTTATTATACTGTGGTCATAGAGCTTTAATAAAGTGGAGTGAGCTCTTCGAACAGATGTGTGGTGTGAACGAAACAACAATAAGTGGGCAGTGTCTCAATTTCATTGAATTACAGACGTAATATATCATGTTATCATTATTGACTATGGTAGCACTTAACAAAAATGGAATCCAATACCCTTAAGGGTATTACAGGGTTACTGTTCTTTCTATTCTTATATGCCGCTAATTTTTATGTGTTAGCTAGTTAGTTAGTGCGTAGCCTCTTCTTACGTTGCTACAACATTATGGAAAACATCGATAAAACGCATAGTTCGTATAAAATACATTTTAAATACTGATAAACCCTTGGCACACTATGTTTGTACTACACCGATTTTAGTTGGCCTCAAGAACTTTGTCCCACAGTAACATAAATTAATTACAATATGTTAGTATGATTACAAACTACTACTATATAGATGCCGACATTAATGCTTACGAGAATATATCTATATTTCATTTAAGTTAATTATGTTGTAAAAAAGAAAGTAAAATATACAATATAAAATAGGTCGAGATTCATAGTAACTTTCACACTTAAATCTACAAATTGATTTTGGAATGCAATCCAATGGAATGTAAAAATATCTGAAAATCAAATAGTATTATAAAAGTATATAAATTGAGGAATGTTTGGGATAGATAGTATGTATATGAGATACGAGTTTAAGATGTAATTATATAGCTAGTCAGCTAGTCAGTAGCTCAGCATCATACAGTTAGTTGCAGTCAAAGTGGTTAAATATATATGTTATACAAATAAAGTTCTGCAATGATGTTCCTGACTATTAAATTGAGGTTTACTATACCAGTGATGGTCCGTCAATAACGCGTGTAAAGTCATAGTTAATAATAATTGATTTTTTCAACCATTCAAACCATAGCTAAATTGCCCGATAGTCAATCCATTAGAATTCGGGCCACAGCAGGTAATAACTACTAACAGATGCCGTTAATCTTATATCTTTGCAAGAAGGTATATAATATATCGAATTAAGGGCCAGTTGCACCAAACCAACTAATATTATACTTTAAAATTAGCTGTATGAAAAGTTTGACAATTCTTTATAAGTTGACTGAATAACTTTCATTTGTTCATCAAATGTGCAGTGGTGCAACCCACCACGTCTATAAAATGCTACGTGAATTCGTATCATCAGTTATTCTTATATATCTAGTTAATTTTAGATGCATTAAGAGATTCAACTGATAATAATCTAAAATATTTCACCAATGACATTATGGTATGTTTGAATGTATGGCTGCCGCGACAATTTTATATGGCATACAAAACAACCTTATTAAATGCATAAAAATTTAAGCTGCAGGCATAGTCAGCTATTACAGATTTCTTATTACTTTTAATTCTACTTAGTTTTGCTTTATATTTTTCTTCTGTCAATAAATCCAACTGCAACTTCGTAAAACTTGTAGCTGGGCGCGCTGTCATACATTTTACTCAACACTGATATTATTTAATTCCATATAAAATTAAAAGAAATATGTTTTAACAAAGTCATTATCCCTATTGGTGAAACTCATGTACATTACATACATACCTACATTTTAAAAGCGCCCAGATAGATTGGGATCTGCTTCAAAAGCAACAAGTAATTATTTTCTGGAGGGGTTAGTAATATCTATCCAACTTTGACTTTATTATTGACATAAGTTATTTTGGCTTTTCTCTATCCTTCAGTATGAAAATTATGATTGTTTTTGTTAAGAAGCAGCTGCAATCTCTAAACCAATAGTGGCATCCTGAGGGATTGCAGGTTCCTCCTTCTCCTCAATGACTTCCTCATGTTCTTCAGCTTCCTCATTTTGTTCTCCAACTTGTTCTTCAATTGGAGAATGTACTTCATTGGTTCCATTGAGTTCACCATTCATCTTAGGACCATTAGTCAAATATTCCTGGAGTTTCTTACCAAAATCTGGGTCCATTTCTGTTACACCAGAAAGAAGTCTTTCTTTTTCGTCTCCAATCCAAGTGGGATACCATTCATTGAATAATTTTATCTGTAAAATAATATGTAAATTTTATTTAAATTAATAATTTCATAAGTTGTGAACTTGTGTACAGAATGGGATTCTTTATGAGTTACATTTGATCAATTTACTTCATAAAATTTATATAATAATTTAAAGGTCTACTAGGTGCTAATACCTAGTGATCTACAGTATCAGAAATATTGAAGTTTTTATGCAAATTATGGCTTGTCTTTTGCAAGTAATGACATGAAGATGAAATAATTAATACAAATAAAGGATAAATAAATAGAAAATGCTTCAAGTAACATTAAATTTTTTCCACTACAATAGGCAGACTGATATACTGCACTTTAAATTTATTTCAAGCAGTGCATTTAGCTTTTATTTCTGAGAATAATTGCATAGTTGATAGACGTGCTCAATAGACAATTTGTAATTAAAATTATTTTTTTCTGAATATAGGTCCTTGTATTGTGTACATATATTGAGAAAAAGGTATATAGCCTTACAGAGTGAAATACCATTGGCAACAATTACAATTTAGTAAGTTTTATGGTTTTAACACACCATGAATATTTTTACCATTCATTGCTGACAAGTACTGTTTATCACAGAAAATTATTTAAGCATTATTCAAGCTGTCAAGAAGCATAGGAATATCACAAAAGCAATTAATTATGGATATGTACTAATTATTGTGTTCATCAATGGAGGATGGATGGTAGGAGGCTAGTCTACCTGCGTAAGATTTTAAGCAAAAATGTATCTTTTTTCACTTACTCTGCATTGAAACAAGCTGACTGGTTTATCCTCACAAGACAAAGCTGCAAGCGTAGCCGCCAGCTGGTCAGCCTTGCCACCCAACGCTGCAGCCAGCACTGGCAGAAAGTCTTCCCGTTGCAGCTCACTGAACTCCCCAAACCACTGCAGAAGGTACCGCAACTGAGCCTCCGAAGTTAAACCCGGAGCTGACATCCTTCTTGCCAATGGTCTATGCTCACCTGAAGTTTTTAAAACAGAGACATTAAGTCTTTCAGCCATGTTTTAACACATAGACAATTAAAACAAAAGAATAAAATCAAGGTTAACTTGGCTGTCGGTTGTTTCCACAAACAATTAAGAATCCAATATAAATTTATTCTAGACTGTAATTAGCAGTAATTAATGCGCACAGCAAATGAATCACAACAGGAATGTCAGTTAATCTAATGATTGTTTCCAAATTGTATAAACGTCTTACAGTCCGGTATCGGCGGCATCACGGACAGGCACACTGCGGAATTGACAATAAAGCTCATGGTTTGTGTATCACTGGTATAACACGAGCACTGAGATGAGGATCTAAAGCGAAACTGAAATTATACTTTCTATGCTCACTGCGCCTACTCGACTGCATCCAAGCAAGGTTAACCACCTAGCATTTAATTTCACCTTTCAACTGTGTTATATCACACGCGAGCATCACTTTCTAACCATTGATTTAAATTACCATAATTCTGCCAAGATTACGAGATGGAAACTCTGGTTTTTATGTAATATCGAGTAATCATTGTACCTACCTGTTACACTGATCGGATCACAACAAATGTTAAACACAAAACTACTATAAATCACGTAACTGTTTCGATTTTCAATAGTTTTTGTAATGTAAACAACAGACTCAACAGAGTAGATTCTCTCTTGTATAGTAAATTATATTGTAATGTTTTTCTTTAAGTTTCAACACACACACAGTCCCGTTCCCGTCACTTTTTGTTTTTAAATGTTAGTGATGTTGATGTGAGTTAGTGTTGCGCTAAGGATTTATCAAGGTCTCCTACATGCTGATATCGATAATTGCTCAGCACAAGTAAAGACAGAAAGTAGTGAGCAACGGTATTTTGGTAATCTGGCAAATAATATTAGTGTATAATATAAGTATTATTTTTTTACTTAGATATACACAAATAGTACAAGTAAAACATAATGTATGTTTCTTTCGATAATAGTATTGATACAGCAAAATAATAAATGAGCGTAGAAGCTCCTTTCTTTTATTACTCTTACTTTTTCCTTATTTATTGGTAAGTAAATCGATTTCGTTTTCTTAAACTCAGTTAATGCTAAAATTTTAGTCCTTAATTCCTTATAAATCCTTTCACTGCGAATCAAATTGCTCTAGTTTAGTTTTTATTTGAAGTATCTATCTAATTTAGCTAGAGAGTTTCTCACGGGTGTTCAACTATATGTATATACAGGTTGATTTCGGGGTTGTGGATCAAGAAAACAAGGGGTGACATAGAATTCATAGGTGAAGCTAATTATGTTAAACATTATTTTTTTATCACCAAAAATTATAATTATTATTCAAATGGTAAGTAGAAAAAAATAATTTGCTTACAATTTGGTAACTATACCCAATGTGACGTCTTGTCGCGTCCCATAATGCGTATGTCAAAAAGCATAGAGTGACCGTGTTTCGGTTAGGTAGTTTAAGATTGGATTGGAAAATTAATAAATATAATTGATGATATCATTAGATAATATCGACCAGTTACCGAGTAAGAAAAACTGGTTCTGGGTCACGAAATCACTCTGTATTTTCTTTGTAGGTTGTTTGTGTTTCTAACTTAGAGCATTTACCTAGAGAATAGACTGACAGAAATTGATTTACGAGACTAAAATTGTTGTAAAAGGTAACTTCATGGTTTTTACACATCCTATATAAGATCATATAATAAAAGACTTTGTTAATATACTTACTTTTATTTGAAAACAATTATGAATTACTACATTGACGGTTATTGATTATGGAGGGAAGAAGGGTTTATCGAACTTCGGTTTTCGCGTTAGTCCCTAAGGCCTTATGCATGACATAAATTATAATTAGACAATATCAATATTACTGCCAATTTAAATTACGGCAATCTTTCTCTTTTACTCCAATTAATTAGAGTGACAAAGAAAATCGTTCGAAAGTTTCTAATATCGTAGTTCGTGGTAGGTTCATATATTTTATAAAATGATATATGATTATGGTCATATATTTTATAAACTGATAGTTGAACCAACGAGTTTCAGACTTAGAGCATAATGAGCATATACACATAGATAAAATGATGCTCTAATTTTATTACGCAAGTATGATCACCGCATCAAAAGGGCTGTATATAGTTTTTTTTTCTTTTATACAATACCTGCAACTATGCTCACTGCTATAATGTAAGCATATCTAAGCAGTAGTGATATAAGTAGACCTATTTTAATCTTATTCCAACTTATATAATAAACGCCTTCAGAATACACTTTTATTTCAAAAAAGTCTACAAGTCCGTCATGCATTATAACTTTTGGGCTCTGAAATTTTAAGCCTGATTTGATGAAAGAGATTGTTAGGTATTTAAATAAGTTGGTATATATTGAACAGGGATTAAAAAATAATAACAAATACTTTATTTATTTTATATTTAATAGAAGAGAATAAAAATATACAAATCATATCTGAAATAAGTTGTCTATTTAGAGACATGCATATACCACATGCAATCAATACATTCGCTGCAGTGGGCGTTGGTCGACCTTGTGACAAGTATGGCTAATGAAGATTTTAACTAAGTGTATGGCGGTCTTCCTGATTTGATATAAATATAAATAAAACAAAAGTCGATTTTGAAAAAAAAAACTACCTTTTATCAGTAACAACACGAATCTTATATTGCTCTGAGTTCTGACTCTTCCATATTGGTTCAAAAGAAATTGGGCAATGTGTAGGTAAACAAACCAATTTTCCTCCGTAGTAAGTGTAATCGCGCACTTTATGCACGAACACTGTTGTCGACCGTGTGTTTTTTGATTTTAATATGGGCGTATCAATTATTTCTTCATGTGTTTGTTATTTAAATAGAATTCACATTTTCTGATGAATGCCGTTAATGTATTTTTCACATTGTTACATTAGGTATAAACATTATTGCTGACTATAATGCATTGTCGTCAAATCTTTACTGCTTATTTTTTAATTCACTATACCTAATTTATTTTGTACCACTAATTAAGTCAAAAAAAAACTTAGTTTTCAGCTCATTCGAGCAACCCAAATAATTAAATATCACAGTCTGACGATGCTCTTCACATAAATAGGATATTACAGTTAATTCTTATAACATATCGATTGGCTTTGTTGCGTAAGCCAATAGCAACGATAGCCGAGCTTAACTTTATCGAACATATGAACTTTTGGGGAAACATTTTGACAGATGACAAATGTGTCGTGTCCCATGGGCACTTGTACGATACTGCACAAAACCAATAAACCAACACGGCAATTAGTTATACATATAATACATAGGGACATTTGTGACATTATCTATGAAAAGGGACCTTATTGTCGATGGCGCTTATGTCGTTGTTCAAGACGATATAATACAAACTCAACGCGATTCGACGTAAGTGCCATCGACAATAAGGTCCCTTTTCCTACACAACGACACATTTAGCTGGCACTCATGTACAAGTACACGTGCACAAAGCTAAATATCCCCATATTTTGTCACTTACTTAGGTAATTTAGCGACATCAAACATACCTTGAGTACATTCCAATTGCATTACGAGCGCTTTTGTTTAACATCACTTAGGCATTTATTAAGTGCCAAAGGCATATAAAAAAGGATTACAGAGCACCTGAATTTACAATGTCCGATTTCGTAATTTACGAGTATCGTTTAAACGCAGGTAACTTTTCGCGTCTCATAGTACAAAAAAACAAATGAATAGTCAAAATTTTCTGAAAGAACACGATTTTGTAAGGACATTGAAAATCAAGTGTTTCATTTATGACCTTCGGATATATTTTTAAAATAATTATAACAGACACCGGAAAGTAAATATTAAATAATTACCCATTTATGTTTAGACAAAGCTAAACCACTTAACTTTTCGCGTCTCATAGTACAAAAAAAAAAACAAATGAATAGTCAGAATTTTTAAAAACAACACTATTTTGTAAGGACATTGAAAATCAAGTGTTTCATTTATGACCTTTGGATATATTTTTAAAATAATTACAACAGACACCGGAAAGTAAATATTAAATAATTATCCATTTATGTTTAGACAAAGCTAAACCACTTAAAATTGTCCTTCGAATTAACTCAAAAAATAAACTTTTGACTTTTCATAACTGTGGCACAATACTAACTGGGCAATAGATAAACAAAACATTTTTTATATAAACTTATACAATATATACATATAAAAAAATTAAACAGAACTTAAATATAAAATATTTCGATGACTAGATTTGTGTTCATCGTCTCTGCATCAAAACCTATTTATATATTGAGTTAGTTTTTTCACGTATCATGCCATAATCATAACTATACTTTTAATCTTATTATAATATATAATACAAGTTTTGGACTGTATGTTGTATAATACATATAGCTACCGTTGAACACGGCTTGCTATTTGTTTACAATCCGTACATTTGATACAAAATATAGGTATAGTCGAAGTCACAGATATGTTTACACTTATGCATCTTGATTCTTTGTAATAAGCTACAAAAGTGTAGACATATCTTTGTCATCCACTGTACACATACAGTCTAGATGTTAGAATATCAATGCGACTGATATTATAAATCTATTTACGTAACTAGTGAATGTTGGTACGACCTTAATACTATGACAAATTGACAATGTATGCACACTTTTTGTTAAGTTGGTCGCATTGATTTTTCAAACCTTAACCATATAATAGTTACTATCGGTAAAACGATATAGTTTCTTATCAAACACATATAACTTAAGTCCCCTTGTCTACAAAGGACAGTTTTTAACTAAAACACAGCATGGCAATTCTTGGTTACAGCTGAATCTCTCGTCCTCACTTTCTGTCGTGAGTGTGACCGTCACCGCCATGGGAGTGAGTATGAGGTGCTGTAAAAGAAATATTTATAAATAACCGGTATCCTTTACTAAACCGCCAATTTATTATATGTATAATTCAATTACAATATTTATTCGCACTCGTACTAAGTGCAGAAACTACTCGGACTTTATAATTTTTTCGGAATTGCTTGAATTTATTACAAGCTCAATTTTTCGGAAGATCTCGTGATCTAACGGTAAGAGCGTGCGACTTACAATCCGGAAATCGCAGGTTCAAACCCCGGCTTGTACTAATGAGTTTTTCTGAACATATGTACGAAATATCATTTGATATTTACTAGTCGCTTTTCGGTGAAGGAAAACATCGTGAGGAAACCGGACTAATCCCAATAAGAACTAGTTTACCCCCTGGATTGGAAGGTCAGAGGGCAGCCGCTTTCGTAAAATAATTGCCTACATACTACAGGACCCTGGGATTAGTTGTCATGCGAACTCCAGGCTCCCATGAGCCGTGGCAAAATACACGGACAACACGACGAAGATGAGCTCAATTTTTCGCCAATTACTCCATTTTTAGATAGATACATCTTTGATGGTAAAATATCGATAAACAAAATCGATATCATTCAATCACTAAATTCGCATTGTGGCTGTCTACAAAGTCTCGACTCTCGACGCCGTTGCTGTTGTTGGCGGACAATAAACGTGGACAAAGAGATCGTGATGACAGGACACAGTCGAATGTATAACCCACCGAAATAGCGTAGGTACTTAACAATATCTTCGATGTTCAGGATGAATTACTTAGTAGGTACCTATCTCGAGAGTTACCAGCACAAAGTTTTAGGAATCGTTGTTTTTCGGTAGTATTCCTAGTAGTTAGCGTTTTATGTCAATAAGTCATTATTTTCATAGTTTGTAGACAAAGAAGGTATGAGATATTAATAGAAATTAGCTTACTTACTTAGTAACTGTAATCCAAACATAATTCCGAACCCAACCAGAGCAGAAATATATTGCAAGATGCCCGATCTGTCGCCCTTCCAAATTTCAAAGAAGATGACATATAGCAGCGTTCCTGACGCCAGGCCTTGCAGGACCACAGAGTATACACCCGCAGCGGTGGCGCCCTGGCCTCCGACCAGTGCAAGGCCGATACCGATGCCCATGGGAGACACGATCGCGAAGGTCGTGATGTAGACGATGGCGAGCCAAGTCTTGGTGCGGGTTGCGATTAGCTCCACGCCTATACAAAAGGCGATGACCAGTTTGTGGGCAGAGATAGCTCCTAACATGTACCTGAAAGAGGAAACATTTTTTTATTTGTCGATAAGATGATAATGTTTCGTCGATTCTATTGTATAATATTTATGATATTGATCAGCTTCGGTTTACGTATGTCGTTATTTAAAAGCATTTAGCACTAAACAGTGCATTTACAGAAACAATTCCGTTCTCCCTCTGTTAACGAATTTAGGAACTAATGTAAACATTTGAATGTTAGCTTGATAATATACAACTATGCGTTCGCTACTCGTCACTAGATGGCGCTTGCAGTTTCAACTTACCACACGTTCGTGGAGCTTGACTCCAGGCCAACTGCGAGACCTTCGAAGAGTTCGTGGATGGAGAGTGCCAACACGATAAGGAGGCCTCGTAGGGCTGCGGTGACGTCATCACTGTCGGTGTTTATTGGCATGTGGCTGTGGTGGTGGGAGTGACCGTTGTGGTTTATTTCGACATCCTGGAAATGAAACAAATTGAAAATATTTAAAAAACTGTAAAACAAGAAATACAATAGGTACCGCTAAATTTTGTGACTCAGTTTTTTAATAGGGTCATCGTTAGTTGCCGTTTTTTTGATGCGACGTCCTTGGGCATCCTAAAACTGGGACCACAGGGGAGTACCCAGAGGAAGGTTCCGGTGGTTTGCTTTCCTCTCGAAACCATGAAAGTTACGAACACTATATTTACGTGCTGCGACAAGCATTTTGGACGGATTTTCACTGGATCTTTCAGCGTCCCGGTGCAATGAGATCCGCATTGAAGTATAGGTATGACATTTTCTCCGCTCGCTGTCGGGACTGCAACTGAGGCACATGCCTAGGTCCTCAAGACCCAAATTTACTTTAACACACATGGCCACTAAAATACCTTAAGTTTCTCTGGCTCGATGAGATCAGCTGTAGAATTGGTGACGCTCTTCTCTCCAGCGTTGTCAGGGCTGGAGCGGCTCTTTCGGACACTCAGGTTTCGGACAAGCGGCATAACCTTTAAAACATTAAGGTACATATTAAAATGATTTTATTATAATAACTATGTCTATACGAGTAAGTAACTGAAGACCGGTAAAATAGCTGTATACCAGACGTAAACCATCTTCAAAAACATGATGTGATGGATGTAAGGTTATAACTGTTATAAGTAGGTATAGACCCTCTTTTTCTTATAGGAATACAACGTCTTCACTTTTTCCAACATGCCCACACTCTTGATTTAGTTAGTTCAAACTATTAGTTACAATATTTATTACAAATAGTTCCAATGTTAAGAACCTTTTTTTACATTATGTAATTTTATGTAATTATACAATAAATAAGATTTTCTTTGCAGACCATCTTTCGGCCACTTGTTAGCATCCTATTGAGCTCCAGAAATATGATGGACTGCAGGTGGCCAAGAGAAGTCCGAGATAAAAATAATGAAAACTAAACTTATTGAATTTGTGATAAAAATTCTAACAAGGAAAGTATCTAAAATCTAGTTGAGCAAGTGTTGATAGAAAAGTAAAGTAATTATTATATTTGTTTTAGAAATGATTTTATATTCACATAATTTATACAAATTTCAAAAGAATTAAACAAACCCAATTCACAATTTTTTTAACCATCTCAATAACTACGATGATTTTGTGGCCAATATTTGGTGAAATTACACCGTATAAAAAGATTATCCGAGCAAAAGATAAACCAGTTTAAGGCAGTTTCGCCTTCCTTTCAGGTTTATTTATACTCTTTCTTGAAAATATATTAGTCTAAGTCCGGCAGACCGGATCGTGCGTTGACTTTTGGTTTCATGTATTCTTAGTCGTAGTGCGGTTGTCCGCATGCGACTAACCGTACAGTGCGTACATAGCCTAAAACTTTTGCAACTGAATATATTCTATCTCTACTTTCGCAAACGTAAACGCTCGTAAATTAAGTAGCGATCAAAGTATCAAAGGCATTTATTCATTTTTATATTAAGCAGAAACGTCTGCTAGCATATCAAAGATATTTAAGTCGAAAGAAAAATAGAAAAATTTGAATCGCAGCGGGACTCGAACCCACAACCACTGGATCACTAGCCCAGTGCACTACCAGTTGTGCTATACGAGCGCCGCTTAGACGTGTCAATGACGCTGGGCTAGTGATCCAGTGGTTGTGGGTTCGAGTCCCGCTGCGAGTAAAATTTTTCTATTTTTCTTTCGACTTAAATATCTTTGGCATTTATTGAGTCAAAAGGCGATGAAAGTTTGAAACGTCGAGGTAATGGTTAGCTAACCTTGGAGTTCTGACGCTCCCGCCGATGGATGTACAGGTGCACCAATTCTTCCACCAGATACATGACGAAAAACCCGCAGCACATCAGTAAGTGCGCCAGGGAAAAGTCGAAACTGTGTATTTGATTGGTATCTGGAAATAAAAGAATAGCGATTTTAATTTTAAGAACATAACTTAGCAACAATATAAAATAGCAGAAAATAACTGTAGGTAACTTCTTAGGCCCACTCTGTATGGCTCAAGTGGCGCTTAGTAAATTAATAACAGCAGTGTGAACTAATGAGGTTACTACTAATGAGCTATGTAAGAACCATTTACAATTAAAAAAGGTTTTTTTTTGTATTTAAAACTAACATTTATTGTTGTCGTGTTTTCTAGAACACCCATAAAAGAGCTATTTCAGAATAACATCAATAGAAATGTATCCGGTTAACTTCGGGTTAGTTTGCTGGCTCTAGACGATGCAAGTAGACTCAATAGTCCAAAACAGTAATTGCTGCAATCGGGAAAATACTAAGATAAAAAGATAGAGTATGACCTAGTGCCCCGCTACGGTATTCGATATAATTACAATACAAATAAAATGAACAATTTTTCAAGTAGGTATTTAAAGTATTTGCAAGCAACAGATAAGTTACGCAAACCTTTACACGTTGCCTCATATCCATACAGGGTGGCATCGAAGACGTACACAAATCAAAATTTCATATTGTCTTTCGTGTTATTAAGTAGGTCCCACTACTCTACATGTATAGTTACCTACATACTAAAATAGATGATATATTCTGAAGAACCCACCCGTGTTCGAAGACTTTACAGGCAATCCATGAATATATGTATTTATTAATATTTTAATACATAATAATTAAACCTGAAATTCGTTATCAACTTTAGGGTTTGGACTTATACACAATTGCTTTGTATGGGTCAAATTTATGACAAAGAAACAAAGTAATAGTAAGCTCCTTGATTAACATGCCTTCTAAATAGAAATACTGACATTAAACGACGCATATAGGTAACAAGATAAACAGTATGTCGCAGTATTAGACTAAATGTTACCTACATTATATCGTCTTTTATTAGTATCTACCTACAAGAAAAGCCTTATTGAGTTTACTGGAGAACTAGGTCGATTTGTGTAACATTATCCCTAATTTATATTTAATTACGGTTTCATACTGTTTATATAATACCATAACTGGGAGTCGTTCATCATGTCTTGTTATTTCTGATCACGTCTCGTAAGTCACCCTGTATTTGCAAGCGTGATATATGATATGTGATAAATATCCTTGCCTGTTTGCACGTAAGCGGTAGAAATATGAGTGTTTTATTTATATAATGACAGGTTTCAAAGCGAACTATGATCTAATCCTACTTTTGTAAGAACGAACTTTTAATGATAATGCCGGAAAACAATGAACATAGTATCATTAATGATTACGTAGATGCTTTTAAAGTAGGTAAAGTAAGTTACATTACAGTTAAGCCATATATCTACCGCTTTTCATAAAGTATTGCCATTGTTACTTGTGGCAGCATAACAATATTTAGATTTAATCTTATAAAACGCTACTTCGTACCAATGAAGTCCAAGCAAATTAAAAACAAATAATAATTATGGGGCTCTAAAACAAACGACACGAAACTCTGATTAGTTTATCTTTTCATCTAAAGAGTCAATTTATAACAAAAAGCCGATATACCTACCAAAAACAAAACTTTATTAAGTTTGTTTATTTAGAAATCTGTAAAATGTGGTCGTTTCTCTCTGACTCACATATGGGTCACAGACTTGTGCCCCTAATTCGTTGAGATCTTGACCCACTTATGGGGCCAGTGCTGTGGGGCTGTAACATAATCCTTATAGAAAACCCTTTACAGAGGATCATGTTACAAGATTCTTAGGTCATATTTTATCGTACAGTCAGCAGCAGAAGTGGCTAATCGGTTAAGGTGTTCAAAATGAGGTCAACACATCTAGAGAATAAGAGCGCGTGTAGGTCATTTTGAACACTTCACCCGCTCAGCCACTTTTGCTGCTGACTGCATTAGTAAAATTATCAGATTAAAGTGCATATGCATTTGCAAGTAAAATGAACCCGGAAATATAAATGAAGAGGAAAAGCATTAAGGAAAACCCACTTTCTAATGTACTGGTCTTAGTCATAGCCGAGCTTATTACGTTACTTATTAGTCAGATACCTAATTAGATCCTGATCTTCTGCGGTTCTGTTTTGACGAGTGTGCAACGACCTATAGAGCAGACCTAGGTTAGAATCCCAGTAAACGCATTATTTGTGTGATGAACACAGATATTTGTTCCTGAGTCTTGAGTGCTTCTTATGTATTTAAATATCCATACTTAATATTATAAATGCGAAAGTGACTCTCACTGTCTGTCTGTCTTCATACTTCAACCGCTGATCCAATTGGGAATTAGGCATGGAGAGAGTTTGAGCTACGGGAATGGATATAGGATGTTTTTTATCCCGCAACCGTACTTTAAAGACGGGCATGGCTGTACCCTTACCATCAGCAGGTTTTCGATAACGAGTATCGAGTTTACTATCTGTGCATATCGCTTGTACTATTTTAGTGCGAACGAGATGCACAGATAGTAAACTCGATACTCGTTATCGAAAACTTCAATGTCACAGCTCATGGTAAGGGTACTGGCCGACGAAGTCGCGAGGAAAAGCCCTTTATATATATATAGTTGGCTGAATACCTACACCACAAGTCTTCTTGAGCTTACCGTGGAGCTCAGATAATTAAAAAAAAAAAAAAAAATAAAGCTTCAGAAAATTTAATTCAGAGCGTAAGGATGTCTTGCAGTATATATTTTATGTATTCCTATCTACAGGTGAAGTTATTTTGGATGACAAATGCTTGAAAAACATAGGACACGCGTCCATTAACGACTGCGTCAGATATTTGTGTTTGCGTCGTGTTTCCGCTTATGTACAGTCGCCTTCAAATATATCGGAGCAGCCAAGGTATTTAAAAATATCAAGGCATGCACTTTATCGCCTTGATAATAGAGGCGTTGTTCCGATGTTTGTGACCACCTCCACAGCTCCGTTATGGGCGTTTTCAAAAAATTGTGCACCCAATTAGTGAAAGTTGTTAAGAAAAGTTAAATCACTGTCAGTTTCGTGACGACAATTAAGCATTAAATATCGATAAAAGCTTGGTTTTGATGTTCGTTTTATAAACTTCAATCGATATTACAACATAATAGAAGGCAAAAAGTCGATCTTCATAAAGATTTAATGCTTAATTGTCGTCACGAAACTGACAGTGATTTAACTTTTTTTACATCTTTCGCTAATTGGGTGTACCAAATTTTGAAAACTCCCTTATATCTGATGGCGACTGTACTGTCAAATATGTAATACGAGAAAAGGCGAAAGGCGGGCGACCTCGCAGTTGAGATTGCTTTCCATATTGGAATCACATGTCGATCGTTACTGCATTTATATTTGACACTTAAAATATCAATTTTGGGTTCGGTACTCAATAAGTACTTAGCGCTAAACCTACTACTATGCTCAGGTCTTTTGATATTTTTCGTTCGCAGATGTTTATGTTCATCAACTTGATAAATTACGCTTGTAATAACATCTCACCAACAGAGAGTAAGCCTATTGAGTCGTTCTACGCTCGGCGTTTGGCAGAGAAATTATGTATCTCGGCCAAATGGGTCAGAACATGGAAGATAGCTAAACATTTATTGGGTCATTCGTTCAAAATCGAGAAGTTAGTACTCATTTAATTCATTAAATCATTTAATTAATAGGTAGGTACATGTAAAATGGACACGTTGGACTGTTGGTGTATGTGGTCTGAGCACGACTGCTTTATGTTACGATTGATGGTGGTAAAAATTCAAATTAATGTACGATTATCGCCGGTAAAGTGGCAACTGCTTCTCTTCGAATCACGCTTGCCTTGTCCAGGATTACTAACTTATGAATTTGATCATCGATCCTCGCACAAAACCTATTGAACGTTTTAAATGTTTAAATTAACACCCTATGAAACACTGTCCCAGTAGGTACTATATGTATGTAAGGTGTCCGCTGGGTGTCTACTATTGGGCATTAACATGTCGAGCACTAGGTCGGTTACCTTACAATAATCGTCAAAAAAACTTCCCGGTATTCAAGATTATTTATCGAACATTTATATTTTACCGTAATTTATGAAACATATAACTGTCTTTTCGTATATTAAATTATTACGTAGCTAAGCAACTGTTCAAGTGATGACGTTCGACCATTATTATTGGCGTAATTATAATTAATTTCATGGACTTATTGTGAAGCGTTACGTTTGAAACGACAAAGAACCATACGGGGACATAATTGAAAATAAATCAACGTATTAAACACCTGTTTAAATAAATTTCACAAATGTTTGTAGGTTTCACAATTTGTTTTTGAAACTGGGCCAACCGGAGCTACAAGTAGATACAGAAGTACCAACTTTTAGATTGTTGGGATCTTAATGCTGTTTCTGTGTTTGAAAAGATATTTTATGTGTCGTGTTCCCAAAGTAAATCTTTGTTTATGTATGAAACATGCGGGAATTAATTTATTATGACCTAAGGAATTTTACTTAACACGTCACTTACTTATTATATTTTAGATACAGATATTTAACTCCTGATTAAAAACACAAGAAACAGAACTTAAATTTGTACTAAAGCTCGGGAAACAGCTTAAAACAGTTAGAACTTGGGACGAGCAACTTTTGAGGAAATATTACTAAAACATCGGCTAAACCGGTTGTGCACGGGCTGGGGTAAACCCGACTGCACCCACGTAATACCGTGAAAAGCAGCGCAGTCTATGTTAACTTATTATACATAAGTGATGTTTTTAAATTCTTGTTATACAGCGCATCTTATTCTTATATGTTCATAAAACTTTGAAAAACAATACCTACACATATGTCTAAAAAAAGAATAGTACCTACCTATAAACAATTTTATTAATCTTCGTCTACTAAGGTTTATAAAATACATAAAAATAAACAAAATCAAAAATAAATAAAAATATAAATCTATCTTGATTTAGGCCGTTGTGACATGGTGCTAAGGATGCTGGCAGCATTTCGTCGCTGTATTGCAACGCTTTGGCTTTAGGCGAGGAAGCTGCCAACTCTTTTGTCCCCGGTAGCTTCGACCAGCCGCTTAGCCAACTTATTGATTAAGCGCTGAGCTGCTGGGTCCTATGAACCATGAGTCTGAACTCCAAAGGCAATGTAATTGTAGTTGAAGTCGAGATTTCCGGGTTTTGCGGACCTCTGCTTTCATTGCGGGCTTTATCTGTCTGCAGTTTCGTGGAGATGCTACGTGAGATAATATAATTATGTTCTGCAACCACATTTACGTTAGTAGTTTTCTCCAGATAGTGTATAAACCTAACTAAAACACAAATAGTAGTAATATTCATATATGTGTTTATATAGTTAGTAGCTATTATACCTATTTATGTTCATTATGTACTTAAAGTATTTTATGTTATAATTATGCAAAAGCATTGTCTAACGACAAAAAGTCGTACGTCATGCTGTAAGCTAAAATAAATATTAAAATTAATAGATACATAAACAAACAAACAATACAGTAATCTCATTTTACAATAGTACATCATATTAAGTAGATAATATCAATAAATTAATAACCAAGTGTAATAAATTAATTATAGGTACTACGTATGTAGAAGAAGGTGAATGAAAATAGGTCAGAAGTAAGAAAATCTTAATATATGGTTAACCGTATTTATTGTATTTTAGTGTATACAGAAAACAATCACCAATCAGTTATATAAGTACTGATTGTTTACATAATTACTAACAATCCTACATAAACACACGTTAGGCACTATTACCTCATAACATTTAATGCGCTCGTTAATATTTACATAAATACACAATTAATTATAAAAATGTACTTTCAATTGTAAAATTTATAGACCGTTAAAAAAGTAGTGTGTAGTAAATCTCTTTTGCCCAATGGATGACACTCCTCTGTCACGTCTATTGACAATGAGTTAATATTGAAAGTGGCATCCATTGGGACACTCTCGGGCATTGGGACCATTGATTGGGACATATACCTTACCTAGTTTGCAAAAGTTGTTATCAACAGTATACAAGGGCGATAGAGATGGACATAGACAATTCTCAAAATATTTTATTATTGGCCGGTATTTTCTGTAATCTGTAGATACTATCATCATAATTATTAAGGAACTTGTCTGATTTTTTTTGTATTTTGAAGATTATTAATAAATAATAAACGGATAAGCACGAGTTGTAAGTTATTGCGTAAAAATGTAGTGGAAGTAACCAGTTAAAAGTACCAAGACTGATTACTCTAATTATGGCATTAGACATGTCAGTGTCGTGACCACTGGCTACATAGACACCGCATTGTAGAGCGTATTGACATTTGCGAAGTAAAATTTGTTGGTTCTACGGAAAACGAAAAAGAAAAGCCCATCTAAAAATTCCACATGAAACCCATACCTAAGGCTGGCGGCGTAGTCTATCTATAGAGTGAGCGTCATATAGTTGGCAGCTTTGAAAGTAGACAAACAGTTCGGTCCACCATATAAATCTAATGGTGTACCGAACTTTATGAGTACTTTGGATGCTACCAACTATATGACGCTGACTGTACAGCGAGGGAAATGCGCTCAGGGAGATACGTAGATCGATCTATAGATCTACTTTTAAATGTTAAATACTGTAATTTGCGACTTAAGTCGATCTGTATAAGATTTTCCTTAAATATTTACTATTTGATTCTAATGAGTACAGATAGTAAACATGGAAGCAATTGAAATGCGATCCCGCTGAAAAACTGAACAGAATTGAAAATGATAAGCAAAGGGTTGCTTACCATTTTCAATAGGAATTGGGATGCTTACGTATAGACTTTAAACTTTCGATTAGTTTTATCAAATGTTTTTGATTAATTTATTAATATTAAAGGATATTTCTGTTGTATTGTAAAGTGTAATCAAAAAACCTTAAGTTAATGATTTTGCTAGTAAATCATGTGTCTGGTTTAATTCTTCGCCCGTATAGTTCATACTAGAGGAGGTCAAAGAAGCAGCACAGTAACAGATGGACCGTCAGCTACACCGACAAGAGTATCTGTGTCATTATCTAGGAAAAGGGACCTTATTGTCGATAGCATTTACGTGGAATCGCGTTGCATTTGTATTGTATCTTCTTGAACGACATAAGCGCCATCGACAATAAGGTCCCTTTTCGTAGATAATGTCACATATAAGAAGATAGTTCATATTCACTATATACATCGTCTACCAGTTCAGGTGATCTGTAATCGCGGCAAACAACAGTATCCGTTCATTCATAGTTTTTGCCGGCAAGTAAAGTTACCCATCTTGTTGGTCTTCGCGTTTTTTATTTATAATTATACTGATTTGTTTATAATGGTGAGATACATAGCTTAGAGTTTGTCTTGATGTTTTATAATTAAGCTTTTAAGGCCAAAGTTAATTCGAGGGGTTTTTATGAGTTTTTTTGTATTTAGAGGTTTATAATGAAATCAAAGCACGTGGTGGTAGCGTGGTTGTTATATGCATATGTTATTTAAGGACACATAGGTTTCAACTTATCTGTATAAATAAGTAAATATTACATCCTTACATCATACACAAATTGACACGGTTAGCTTACTGGCTTATGTTCTGAGTACTCGGCCAACGATATATATACAGAAATACTTAAAAACATAGAAAACACCCATGACTCAGAAACTACAAGGTACAGTCACAGGCTGACAAGGGTTAGAAAAAATATGGGATTAGACAAAATTATGTGTACGCGTTTGTAACTCCCCTGGTGTTGCGGGTGCCAATGGGCGACGGTAATTGCTTACCACCAGGCAGCAGCAGCACCAGGCATTTTTTTTTTATGACATAGGCGGCAAACGAGCAGATGAATATCTGCTCGTTTGCCGCTTATGTCATAAAAAAAAACACTGTACATTTCATTCCATAACAATAAGGTAGCTGCTTAGTGCTTACATATGTTGCCCACCTTTGTAGCACATTGAGGTGGCTAGGCAGCAGGCATTAAGTATGCGTAGGCACGAGGGCATTGTCTCAGTTCAAACTATATGGAAAGCTATATTTATCATAAGGAAACTCGATACCATGATATGAAATTTGCAATAAGTGTTTGTCTCTCGGACTTTCACGCGTTGCAGTCGGCATCAGATATGGGAGCAGGCATTTGGACCCGGGTATGTCCTTAAACTACGTCCAACAATGAGTGGTAGGGCACAGCGAAGTACCATCACGCTTGAATCTGGAGAAGCCCAACTGGGGAAGTACCTCCTCCTTACAGAAGACCACAGCCATAATAGCACTGCTACGTTTCAGGTATGTAGTGTTGTGTTCCTGATGGTGAATAAGGTTCCCAGAGCTCCAACCCACTTATAGGTCGGCAACGCGCTTGTGACTCCCTTGGTGTTGCGAGTGCCCATGGGCGACGGTAATTGCTTACCATCAGGCAATCCATCTGCTCGTTTGCCACCTTTGTCATAAAAAAAAAAGGCGATTCCAGATATATTCGAAAGGTGATCACAAATATCTGAACAACGGCTCTATTGTCAAGGCGATAAAGCACGTGTTCAGATATTTTTAAGTACCTTGGCCGCTCCGATGGCGATGACTTGATGGCGGTTGTACAGTGAACATCTAGCTTGTAGCAATTAAAGTGGCGAAATATAAACACATCCTTATTGCTATAGAAATAAAGACCTACCGAGACCTACCGATCTATTTGGCTATTATGGTTGCTCTTGCTAGTTAACTATTTGTTACTTGGACAAAATTAACACTGACGCGTAACCTTAATTGGAGTAATAGAGAAAGATGCTCAAAATTCATGAACATCTATGTTCGCGGTACCGCTCCAGGCCTGGTACTGCGAACATCACAGTTCGCATATTTCGGGCATCTTTCTCTTTTACTCCAATTAAGGTGTCATAAGAGTGACAAAGACAATCGTACGAAATTTACGAATATCGTTGTTCGCGGTAGCGCCGCTGTGCATTGCTGTGCGAGTGAATATGTATACATAACTATTTATATACGTATAAACTCTTATAAATATATATTAATCATGCAGGAACTTAATTAATTCTTGGGAATCTAATTTAATATTGTACCGGTATTCCTTTGCCAACATTCCCAATTCTATTTCTGTAGAGATCTAAACTTCACCATAATTTATACTTTTTGCGCCAACTTCCGTCGACCAAGAGCAATTGAGATCTTGTTCACAGATTTTGAATCTTACTTCAAAGAGATAGGTAATCTAATGTATTAATATCGTAAGATTTATGAGACGTGACTGAAGGATTCCTATAAGACATAATGACCGAGGGATTGAAATATGACCGTTGTAATTCTACAGTACTTTTATCGGATTATCTGACCTCTTTTGAACATTTCATCTTTATTGACTTAGTAGCTTTTACCCGTGGCTTCGCTCGCGTTAAGAAGTATTTAAGTTATTATTAACACACTATCGTTCAAAACGTAGTTTTGTATGCATGCATGCTTTTTGTTCGGAATATGTAGTTTTATACACAAATGCCTACGTCATAGTAGCTTTATGCATGCAAAGTCTCAGCCCGATCGGTTTAAAATTGATAAAGTTTCATACAAACTTTCCCTATTTTATCCCCTTGGGGGTAGAATTGATCAAAATCCTTTCTTAGCGGATGCCTACGTCATAACATCTACCTGCATGCCAAATTTCAGCCCGATCCGTCCAGTGGTTTGGGCTGTGCGTTGATAGATCACTATGTCAGTCAGTTAGTCACCTTTGAGTTATATTAGGTATGTATATTTAGATTGTCGTGCATGTGCAAAAACAAATTATGATATATGTTACGTGATGGATGAGGATATTTTTATTTCGAAATCCTCAAACAACACTCCTATTTGTATAAGCAAGTATATTGCGATAACCTGGGACACATGTATGTACAATTTAGTTTTATTTTTCGTTTCGGAAATAAAATAACTAAAGCGGGTTTTATCACGAAGTATAGGTACGGAAACCAAAGAACATTTTGCAGTGTTTATGCTGGGTCGATACAATACGCGATATAAATGGTTTTTAATTGTAGTATCTCATGTACATATCATTATCGCGGCAAACGAAGTCAATATTCAAGTAGTCTAAATTCGACATTGTAAAAACACTTGAGCAGATTAAGTCGGACTGTATCGAATCGAGCTGGGATTCCAGTATCTCAGAGAAGACCTTTAATCTGTTTAAAACATTTGAAGGCCAGGCTGCGCGGGCGCCGGTCGACGGGCTGAATCAGTGCGCGTGAGTGCATTGCGCCAGGCGGCCTTGAGCGGAGATGCCTGCGCGCGCAGCATCCGCTCATGTCAGGTTTTATTTACTTGCGCTGTTCCAAAGTTGATTTAATATGCTTTTTATATGTAGCCTCATGCAGAAAATGTTGCCTTCTTATCATCATCATCTGACGGAAGACGTGTGGGCAAGAGCCTCCCCCAATGATTTTTAATTGCTATGGCAAAATGTATGAAAATGGAGTATGGTAAGTAATACGATATCACGCCGAAGTTAAATTTTGAAAATTTATAGGTTATTGGATGTATGTATAGGCACCTGAAGAAAAATGTTCAGAACTAGAACAATAAACATTTTCATTTTGCAGCCTTCTTTGTGACTACCCAAATATACAAGTTTATGATCTTAAGAGAAGTGGGAAAGAATCATAAACTAAGTGACAAGTACATCCACTCCTAGACATCCACGCAATTTTTCTCCCTGTCCGAGCCGGGACGGCGAATATCGAAGTTCGTATATTTCGGGCATCTTTCTCTTTTAATCCGATCAAAGCGTCATGAGAGTGACAGAGACAGAAAGAGAAATTTCTCAATCGTCCGAAATTTACGAATGTCGTTTTTCGCGGTAGCATCGCTGTTTACACTCAGCATGTCTTGTTAGGTTACGTCTATAGTCGCATTTATACAAATTTTACAATCTATTTCAATGGACATAGGTGTATATAGATATGTACCTATACATCCATATCTATGAACAAGACTGTACAAACAAAACTTGCAAGGACTGCAAACAAGACAGTATCATTTGTGATGCGGTCCACGTGGTTGCACTAGAAACATTTGAATGTTTGTTTATTTGCCAAGTTACTAGTTACATCACTTCGTCCGATATTCTCCCAGCGACACACATGCCTACGGACCAGCGAAACTAAATTAATATTTATATTTCTTGGAATATTTCACAGCATCGCGGTGTAGTTTGAGAGCCAACGAGAATAGTTATCAAATCATCTTATCCTTCTATTCAATTACGTGCTTTTGGTTGAGCGGGTTTAATTATGTTATTTCAGTAAATAATCAATTATGATTATGGCTTTAAGAACTTAAAAAGATCAGTACTGCAGCACTTACAAACCTATTTACTTAAAATTATAGACTTACGAGTAGGTATATATTTAATGTAATTGGATTTGATAGTAGCTAAAAACGCCATAGGAAACAAATTCTATTGAATATAAAAATAAAAACAACATGTACATTTGCTACAAAATGGGGTTTAACGCTGTAAAATTACCTCCTAGGTTTTCCAAGGAATGACAAATTCCTAGTGATCCTGGATCTTCTGTTTAGCAATAGTGGTGGTAGTGAATATCAAAGATCTTTTTAAATTTTATTTAAATGGGTATTTTTTATAAGTCCCGTTTGAATTGCTATGAAGTTTCAACATTATTCAGTTGGACAATATACGACGACGGTAGTCAAATTACATCCGCCTCACGGTCTACACGATTCTTTGAGATAAAGAGTGAGGTGAGAGGCGTGCGTCATCACAGCGGAAGTAGAACGGTCCCAATTCGATTACTTAATCGGTTACCAAGAATCGACAATCGATTACGGGAACAAATTTTTTATGTTTACAAACATGCACCATAATGAAGAAAAAGAAATATATAATATTAACAACATGGGACAAATAAAAATACTTATACTGTAAGATCAACCCTATTTAAGTATTCCGCCAAGTGCCTAAAAACCAAAAAAAAACTTCTAATAAAAATACTGATACTTTGATGATTTGAAGAGATATGAGCTGCCTTTAAGCAGCAGAAAAGGAGTAGTTTCAGACCGAACTTTGTGGCGTGGGTACCAATATCTTACCAAAAACTTAAATTATAAAGTTACGAAAATTATATTATTGATTTACAACTAACTTTCCAATGAAATGTGGCTTAATGTCTCTTCTAGGTTGAAAACCTAAAGAATGATGAGTAGTGCCCACGACACTTCTTGCGGTACCCGAATGACTAGCTAGGGATTAAACTCATCATCATATAATTAGAAAGACATCCTCTGCTGGACGTTATCCTCCTCTAAATATTGCCGGAAAGACCGGTCCTATGCTCAACGATTCCCTGCCGCAGCTACGTCTACTAGATACGTGGTCGCCATTCAAGAACATTTCTTCCTTATCAATCATCGCCTCTACTTAGGCCCAGCCCAGTCACTTTGAGCTATGTCGGTGACTTTAGTTTTGCGGATCTCCAATTTCCGATTCGTGTAGGCAGAGAAACTCCGAGCATAGTTCACACCATAGCTGAGAGTTAGTATGATTTGGGATAAAACTAGTATATGTACATTCATTTTGCCTTACAACTGTCAAAAAAACCCACAACAGACGCGTCCACTGTCTTGTTTCTACAAATGTTTAGATTGTCTAAATCTCTTTGTTTGGGGATTCGAGACGACACAAACAACCAACTTTTTACTACCGTGAGAATCTTTGGATCACTGGAGACTACTGTATGCAAACAATAACTTGGCAAACTATCGAACACGCAGATTCTTAACTACTGAGCTACCTGTGTCATAAAAAAATGACACAGGTGTCAAACGAACTGACGAATTACTTCATAGTAATTATTAAGCAAGTATTGGACTTGGGTTTTGTGCCTAAACTGAGACCAAAGCCCACCTTGCCTTACTACAATCGCCAACCCGCTTGCGAAGCGTGGCGACTATGGCATCGAACCCCCCATGCTAGCAATCCCAAGAGATTCTTTCTTCCTTATAATGCACATATAATATTCATATAGTGCCTTGTTTTTAACAGAAAACATTACACATTGATGTCTTTGTACATTGAAGCATGTGTGTATTAGGGCAACATGGGATATGTACTTAGGTACAAGTAACAACCTAAGTATCATTGATGATATGTCCTAAACAGATAGGTACTCGTACTAGTGTAGTAAAGTGTAAGGATTTATTGCTTACTTGTCTTAATAAAATAAAAAAAATAATAATAAAAATGGTATGTAATTTAGGAAAATCCATAATTTATTATGTATAAAATAGTATCATTATAAAGCGCCTCGACGGACCCACAATGATACCGTGGAGGTTGGGCAGGGCTCTGTTGTGGGACTCAACGTGCGTCACACTTTTGCACAGTCCCAGATGACCCTCACGTTTTATTTTTATTTTTTACCGTAGCCTTAAGTTATATATTAATTCTGTTATACATGATACCTATATCAATATGATATGTAAATGTATTATCCATTTAACAATACCATCTGACCTCACCCCGAGATGAGTCAGCACGGCGCCTTTCTATCGATTCCTTGCATCGGTCCTTACGTGGTGAGGTCACTGACACTATTATCTTCCCACTTTCCCTAACTTCTAATGTGTTCGGAACCTTTGACAAAGTCACTTAAACACAAGCTATTTACTGTACACACTATTGACAAGTTTAAGTTAAAGAGGAATTGACTGTTACCTTACATTAGGTGTGTGTATATATGAAAAACTTAACTAAAGGACGAAAGGCTTGTTGATTAATAATTTGTCACTAATATTATTACCGGAACTCTCTTTCTAATACACCAAATAATAAAAGGACTTCCGATATTATTACAAGTTACAAATTGTTGTGCAAGGGCCCTAGGTCTGTGTAGTAGTTACGTGTGTCTGTATAATCATGTTTGCGTTCTATATCGGAATTTTGACGAAGTTTGATTTTCTAAATAGCTGAAAATATTTCTGTTAAATGAAGCCGTAAGTTCAGCTATTCAGTATCAATTAATTCAATCGCCTACTCCAAGGTTGAACTTAGTAATTACCAATTAACGTGACTGGGTCCACTGATTTAATCGAATGGATACGTCGACGAATAGATTCGTCGTAGTTATTCTTATCTATGTGTTGTCCACCGTTTAAGTATTTGCGGTATGTAAATTAAAAATAACGGAATCGATTACGTAATTAGTAATGCGTTTTCGGAAATTACTTAATGAACAAGAAACTTATAACCAACTTGATAGGTACCAGTTACCATTACAAAATAAAGTAACTATACAAGAAATGTGGTAGTCCACATGGAAAGGTACCTTATGGCGCTTGGCGCTTACGTTGCAAAGTGTAACATGAGTATTGAAGCGTCATTAACAATAGCGTAAGCGCCAAGCGCCATAAGGTACCTTTCCATGTGGACTACCACAAATAAGTAAATAAACAAGTTATAGTATTAATGTTTGTCCTTGTTTCGAGTTCAAGATGCCGTTTAGATTATTGAACGCACAAGTAAGCGAACGTAACTCAATGTCCCCTTGCTCACGACTAGTTTGTTGACTGATTTGGGCCCTGCGGATGCAATGTCGTCGTCCAAGTGACTTTCGAATTAACATGTGTTTCTTTTAGATATTCAGTCACATGTGTTTCGGTGGTGATGCAAATATATGTATTTTATTAGGTATACCAAATAGCACTTACATAGTCTCTACATTCCTATAAATAAAAACCAATTAACACTTGTGTCTCTCTAGTACCTACATTCAGTCACATACCACCTGTACGTTGGCAAAGGGGTTTAGTGCCGTTGGCTTGAGCACTAATAGTAGAAATAAGAACTAATATAGGATGAATATTTATAATGAAAAAATATTTACAATGAATAATTACAAATTTTGTATTTCAATTATGTAGTCGCGATAGATAGATAGTGTAAAAAAAATGGCTTCCATCAATTCTGATGATTTCGCCAGTGTCAAATTTGATTGGAGCAAGTCAATCGAATAAATAACAAGTTTGCTCTTAGAACATGCCAGTGTACGGTAGTAGGCCTTGCGATCTGAAAAGTGGTAGCGTTTTGAAATCAATTCTTCATTAGCTGCACAATTCTGCGTTACTGCATAATACGCTATCAATATTACACATTAAACTACGTTTGAACGAAAAACAAAAAAATATATTTTCAAGACGACTTTGCCATTTTGAGGTTCAACCGTCAATCCGTCGCGATAGGAATATTCAGAAAGAATTGAATGACATTGACGCGACGTCTGTAGGGTTGTGGGTTGTGGGCAGTTCGTAGTGATGCGCTAGGTACAGGAAAAATAAATTTACATTCTCTTTTTCACTTAGACAATAAGCTTAAATGAAGTGTAGAACATTTTTGACTTAATATTCGGATCAATATTTAAAATTTGACTGTTCAAGCCATGCAACTTGTGAGCGCAATGATACAATGAGGAACAAGAAAGTTTGTAATGAGTGCCCACGTTGAGTGCATTGCCTCAACACACGTGCACTGACTTACTTAGGGTTAATGACGACTTAAATATAGTCATTAGTTAGTATACTTTGCTGGTGTAATGAGCAGTCGGGAAAAATTAAGTCCACTTATAATTTACGGCGCAGTTGAATGATAGGAGGAATCGGAAGTTCTGAGAAAACATGATTTAAACTTAATTATCCACATAAGTATGTATAAACCTTAAGAAGGATCCAAAATATAATGGGGTGTCCGACTTTATATCAGAGAGGTCACATATAAGACAGGACTTGTACAATTTTTGGCAAAACTCTAAATAGAAAAGTTTAAATTTCGATTAGTTGAGCATGGGTACTCAATATCATGGACATATTTTAATTGAATTGGTTAAAATTGATGTAAGAATATTGTTCTGTAGTAGACCTGAATTTATACCAAAAAATGTGTCCTCACTGTCGTTCTGAAAACCTTCAAAACAAATGTTCAAGTAATGTCCGATTGTCCAGTAGTCAAATAGTTAGCAGCAACCAAAGTAGCCAAATATATCAGCACAGATCTTTATTTGTGCAGCATGGGTGTTACCATATATTTGGCCAGTCTGACTACTCTAATAAATTAATGCTGACTGTACAGTCACCGTCAGATATATCGGAGCTGTGGAGATGATCACAAATATATGAACATGCACTTTATCGCCTTGACAATAGAAGCGTTGTTCATATGTTTCTGACAACATCCACAGCTCCGATATATCTGATGGTGACTGTACGCTCATTACGTTTGTTTAGCGTCGCGCAGAATAAGCGTCTTGCGCCGTGTTGCGTTTAGCCGGTGCTTATTTATTGTGACATGTCTACACAAACAGCATGCAGCGCCCATTTCTATCTGGCTAGACATAATTAAAGCGTGGCGTCACGCAGCCTTGGCAGCGTTTCACTGACAGCTAATGGTTTCTCTGCGACGACCATGAGTTGCTACGCTACACACGCACAGCCCCGGGTAGGATTTGTGGAACCCTTTGGGCTCCGGGACTGATCTGTCACTATTGCTTATACGAGCTATAATGAACAGATGAACGAAATGGTTTGCGGTAGGCTATAGAGGTTCATACTAGAGCTACATTAAGCGGTACTGAGGGTCTACCGAAGTTACTCCAATTAAGGTTTAATTGGAGCGACATCGACAGAGACAATCATTCGAAATTTCGATTTCCGGCCTTCAGGGGGGCAATTTTTAAGCGTCAAGTACATTCGTGACATTTTAAACTCTGTCAGAATCGAAGAAATGGTATTTCAGAAACATGAGTGATATAGATTTATAATCGCGGATATCGAAACTACGGTCGGCAACGCGCACGTGACACCTCTGGAGTTACAGGCGTCCAGTCCATAGGCTGCGGTAACTGCTTACCATCAGGCAGGCCGTATGTTTGTTTGCCACCGACGTCTAATTAAAAAGATAATACATTAATTCGTGCAAAAATAATGGTTTAAATATGTGCCATTATTTTTGTTCTCAAAGTTTATTGAATTCGAGTACACGACTCTCAAAAATCGGCCCCAGGAAATGAAAAAGAAGGGAGCGAGAACCAACAGAATGTATAATGTCACGCTGACCAATTATATTACACGAGTAGGTAGGTACAGTGAACTCTTAACATTGGGGTACCTAGGTATTAAAATTATTTTTCCAAAACTTGTCTTTATTTGCCATTGACGTTCATTAAAAATGTCACTTAAATTAAACCCTTAAACTCTAGCTTTTTGGCAATAGATACTTTTGAATTCCATATACATTGTAAACTTCGTCATTCGGTCCTTTAATAAGAAAGTGCCGTTAAGCACCTCAATGTGAAACGTGCTTCTATAAATACAAAGAAGTACCTACGGATTAATATTCAATTGTAACTATTTTAGTCGCATTTGGCCTAAATTAACATTGAACTAAAACCCGTCTGAATTTAATGCACTCAGAAAACGTGTCAGTAATTTTAAGTAGCACCGAGGAAGTATTTTGAGACGCATCAACCATCTATTCGGGTAACACGATTTGATTCGCAAACTCATGGTCAGCTGGTTTTAATTAGATGTTTTACATATTAAGTACATAGCGATTTACATTTATTAGATTCACATTAAAGCTAATCCTACATCTTTATTAGGGTTACTCGTACATTAGTTCCTAAAGAAGTAACTTAAACTGAAATATAGCCACTCCATACTTCATTGACATACACAGTGGTATCAGCGGCGCTACCGCAAAAAACGATATTCTTACAGTAAGCAGCAAAAGTTGCTAAGCGTTTGAAGTGTTCAAAATGACCTACACGCGCTCTTATTCTCTTGACAATAGAGATGTATTGACCTCATTTTGAACACCTCAAACGCTTAGACACTTCTGCTGCTGACTGTACCTAAATTTAGGGCGATTGTCTCTGTCATTTAAGGCGTTAAATGGAGTAAAAGAGAAAGATGTTCGAAATATACGAACTTCGATGTTCGCGGTACCGCCTCTGAGCTTTCTAGTCATTAGAAGCTTACCCACACATATATGTTTCCTTTAATTTCAATGCTATCGCAACCCAAATACCTAGAGGGATAGAATCTTTAAACGAGATACCTACACCTTCCACATCACCAAGTACTTCTACCACAAATTGGCAATTAACGTACTCGCTAGCGTCTGGGTAAAACATTGCTATAGATAAATTATATAGAGCCTAAAACATCGATATAAAAACGTGACATTTGCTAACTGTGGTAACTCTTGAAAGAGGTACAAATAGGTACTAGTGCCAAATGTTACGTAGACAAAGAATCCGAGTAATGCAGATTCCGTATATTTCGCATACGATCACGTCTGCAGATAAGACGAACACCATTCATAACATTAATACTAAATAGAACGTGCACTGCGCACTGAGCAGTTTCAAACTTACTTTGAACTGCCGCGTCTTTGTCTACAGATATCCTTTGGAGAAACTAAGTGAAACCAACTGCAAAAATGCAGCTAAGTTTAAACTCTCAAGACCCAATTGCTGGCCAGGTACGAATGAAAATAGTTTTCTTACCATTTCGATCAAGAAATCATTCCCATTTGTTTCCTCCCCATTTGACAGGGTACAATTGGAAATACAGAGTCTGACATAACATACTTCAATAAGTGCAATTTCGGGAACAATTAGGCAAAAAATGTTGTCAAAAATAAATATAATCCAAGACATTACTCACACATACTGTTTAAGACGAAAATCTTAGTCTAACGACCTAGTAAAGATGGCTCCACTGGATAAGGGTGGCGCAAAACCGGTAGCTCGCTTTGGGGGAGGCTATGTCCAGCACGTGGTCGTCCGTCGGGTGATATGATGATGATAATAAATGTAACCTAGTTTTAAAAACAACTTTGATAATCGTTGTAGAAGAATTAGCATTAGCGTGCTTGCGTGCGAGCACATGGTTTAAGTTCAAGGCTGTACGCAGCGATCTACATAACCAGTTCAAACTTAGGGCAGACAATGCCTTTGTGTTTAGGTGCCCTTGCTTAAAATTCTTTATCCTGAACAATTACAGTAAAATAGTTTCAAAATTTTCAGTTAATTCAATTACAATTCAATTCATAATGTTTATTCATACATGTTCATAATTGAACACATTCACACAATAAGTGAAAATGAAATAATAATCTGATCATAGTAAAACATATCCTTTTACAATAAATTATAAGGTCATGAACACTTCATCTAAAGGTGAGTCATTGTAGTGCCTCCACCAACCAACTCAGTTGGTGGAACTGTCTGTCTGTTTGAAAACCAGCTAACTTAAGATGATCGGGGTTTGTAGTGTATCTTCATAGCTGTTATGCCCTTAGAAATAAGTGCGATAATTGCGCAAGACGAGACAGACGGCAGTGTATTCTGTACCATTTTATTTATATGGAATCGGAAATCGTATAAACATTAACTCATCTTAGGTCTTACTCACTCAGTTTAGACTATTTTTTACAAATATTTAGCCTGTTCATTCAATAGTTTTTCCTTTTTATATAAATTACTAGTATTGTGTCACTGCAGTACTGTATTTTTTGATACCTATATAGATTAAGTGTACGATTATTAGGTAATTATGTATTTAATTCTATCATATTCCCGGGCGTTACAGCTAGTAGTGCTGTGGAATCTATAGAACGTTAAATTAGACTGTTCAAAGAAAGCCAATTCCTCATCTATCTACTTAAAATGGGTGGCGGGTGGGATTCGCACGTCATTAGCTACGTGAAACAATGACTGCCACAATGAGAGACACGATTTTTTAAACGCGTCAGCAGCAAGACGGTAAATTTAATCGAATCGGTGAATGACATCTGGTATTTGCTTAATAAATATTAAAGATAGGCCGAATATATACAGCCGAAGAGCCCAAACCCCGTAGAATTTTCGAAGAACTTTTTAAATAAAAACTGTATGAAACGCTCCTAACGCGGCAATTGTCAACAGAACTGTCAAGATACACAACTTTATACCTAACCTTCCTAATGCGTACTGCTAAGGAATGGAATTCGCTCCCTTCGTCTGTATTCCCGGAAAGATATAATTTGGGTATTTTCAAGGCAAGAGTACTACTATTGAACCAGCGTGCTACACCCTCGACCTCATCGACACTTACCATCGTATGACTGAGGTCAAACGCTGGTCCGTCTTTTATAAAAAAAACTTATTAACACATTTGAGATTTCCAGTCTTCAGTATTAAATTGTCTTTGGTTATTATATATTATGTTAGGTCACAGCCAATAGCCATATGGACATGTGATCTAACGTAAGCTTGCGTAACATTAGATTGTTTTATCTTACGAGAGGAGTATTCCGGTTGAAGATATATTGAAACAAAATCTTTTGTATCGGCATCATCATTCCATTTATTTAAACAGCTGGTGAAGATCTCGCAGTTCAACGGAACATACCGCTCATAAATCAACGCTAATCTTAAAATCTAGTTTTAACCTTTTCACCGATCCAAATGGTTTTCCCGTTAATCCTAAATATACATATACGAATAAGTTCCGGTCATTATTTAAATTGAGTATTGTCTTGTGATAGTCCTACTATAATAACCCGGAACCCGGGTATGTCCTTAAACTACGTCCAACAATGAGAGGTGGGGCACAGCGAAGTATCACCCTTGAGTCTGGAGAAGCCCAACTGGGGAAGTACTTCCTCCTTACAGAAGACCATAATATCACTGCTACCTTTCTGGTATGTAGTGTTGTGTTCCTGACGGTGAGTAAGGTATCCAGAGCTCCAGAGGTGGATTGGAAACATTCATTCGTTCATCTTTTAACCTCTTTATCACTTGTAGACCCAAGAACGAGAGAGGGAATGCATTTTTCCTTTTATGCATTACGGTACCTTTGATAAGTTGTTGCAAAACTTACTATTAACGTAAGTGAGATAGCATAATATTGATGTCATGTTTCTTTTTCTCAATACGCTCCCATATCGTTATCGCCTATCGGTATCTGAGTGAAATCAGCGACCTTTCAGTGTCATTGAACTCAAGAAAGTGATTTTTGTCTCAATCAGTTAGCGTGATACCAGGGTTAGTGAATTTGCATTTAATGTTCTTTATCGAAGGTCAACTGAATCTGGACTTTATCATGATTTTCTAATTACAAGAACGTAGGTACAGTCAACGTCAAAGGTATGTTTACACTTTTGCACCTTATTACAATGGAGTAAGGTGAAAAAGTGTTACGATATCTATGACGTCGACTGAAGTAATGATCGACACTGTTATCCCGGTAAATGACATTCTTGGGCGCTACCGCGAAAAACGATATACGTAAATTTCGGACGATTTTCACTGTCCGTCTCATGACGCTTTAATAGGAGTAAAAGTAAAAGATGCTCGAAATATACTAACTTCAACGTTCGCGGTACCGGGCCTGTTGTAACCTTAATTGCGAGTGACATAAGTTTCAAAAGTACATGTGACGTACGGTTACCTTATTCTGAATTTGAAATCCTAATAATATAGTTATCTGTTTTCACTTTAACGCCATTGGTCCATGAGACTATTTGGGTTAATTATTGAAAGAAGATTCGAAGTGAAAAAGTTGGTTTTATATTATACTAGAACAGATATAACAGTAATCGGTGAGATATTTTTGTATGTAAGAAAATTAATATGATATTTCAAAAATGAGTTTGTAAATTATCAAAATATAAAAAATTGCCGTCATATAAATAAATGCTAAGTTTATTTAACTCGAAACTGAAATAATAAATGTTCTAAAGATATTTTAGATTCGTAATAGAATAGATATTTCAATAAAGTATTTTTTTTTAATGAAGCCTGAATATACAATAAAAATGTTTATAAACAAGGCAGGTATGTATATAATTGATTGAGATTATTCTAGAGTGTTTAATAGAGCCTTGTAATCGATCTATTAACAGCACGAAATGTTCCCAGAGGCTAATTCTATTAAGTTTTGTTCTGCAAGATGTAGTAGAGAGTTTTCAGAACAAACACCCCCAATTTACGTGACGTGAAAAACGTTAAATTATGGCAGTTTTGTGACGATAATTAAGCATGAACTGGTGGTCGATTTTAGAGAGTCGTGCACTCGAAATCATAAACTTTGTGAACGAAAATAATCACACGCGAAAGTTACCATTATTTTTGCACAAAATGTATAGTTTCGGTACTGATTAATGCTTCTTAAATACCATTTCTTCGTGTTTGAGAGAGTTTAAAATATCACGATTCGAGCGTCGAGTGCTCAAAAATCGGCCCCTTGTGAATTGGAAACTTATGCCTTTTTTGCATACTGCTTAAAGTTCAAACGAGCATCAAATCTAAGTATTTATAGAAATTTGATACTGAATTATCGTCAAAAAACTGAACATAGTTAACTTTTCTACAAGTCACGCTAATAAGTGAAATTATTTTCTAAAAACTCCCGTTAACACCGATAATTTAGATCAGAAATCTATTGACAGAGTTTTAAGTTTCACGGTGTATTTATTAGTTTCATGCTACAAAACAGGTAGGTACCATTAAAGTATAAAACATCGACAGCATTACATCATATATGTATAATAGGTATGTAGTTATCCAATGCGCTAATAAATTCTAAAGTACGAATAGAATATATTAAAGGTATGACTTATAAAAGGAATCCCTAGAAATATAAAATATATGCGGCATAATATATATGTCTATTAATATATGTTAATGAGTTAATTATCCATCATAAGGTTTTTCCTCCATATACTCTTACCACGCAGGCGCCTAAAGCATGACAACTATATATATCGATCCGGACTCCGGAGCGACAAGAAGGCAGACCGGGAAAATCAAATTTTGAAAATTGACTCTCTTCTCTCTCTATCGATCTTGATATCTATCTATCTCTTTCTCTATAAGGCAAATAGACGAACAAACATAGTGGTTCGTGGTAGAATTGTGCACTCTGACTCTGACATTTTAAACTCTGACAGAAATGAGATAAGGCCTGTCACGTTTTAGGTATTATGAAAAACGTAACTGAAGGACCATGTGTATGTGGTTGTGCAGATAATTAATATGGAGCTTATGTCAAAATTTGAATATAGAACGCCGGCTTACGTGTACAAGATACGTTACTACTACATAAGCCAGTACCCTTACCATGAGTTGTGACATTGAGGTTTTCGATAACAAGTAACGAGTTTACTATCTATGCATCTCGCTTGTACTATTTTGGTGCGAAGAAGATGCACAGATAGTAAACTCGATACTCGTTATCGAAAACTTCAAAGTCACAACTCATGGTAAGGCTACACGTGAGCTAAGTTGTTCACCTATACGTCTTTTTGGGATTAAAAGAGACAGATGCCCGAAATGTCAGAACTTCTATTTACGTGTTAGGGCCTTTGGTTTGCTTTGCCTATGCTCGGTGAGCGATTAGAATGAGACCCCTGTCCGTGACTCCGTTTGAACTCACTGGGCCGTATAAGGAACCGATATGCTGTTTAAAGGTGATAGAATGGTCGTATATTATTTAAATTATTTGCTCGGTTATAAGGTTATTCCGAAGTTCCTTCACTTTGGAATAACTTTTTACCGAGTTTGTCTCGTCTCGTTGTGATGTACGTAAGCAACCTCTTTATTCATAAACGTATATCAAACCTACATTAGTTAATTTGACTATTGTTTTTGTATGATAAAGACATATAATAGTAGATTGTTTGACAAGGGGCTAAAGTAGGCCATAGCACCACGAGATGGTTATTTTCCCGAACGAAGTGAGGGAAAATTGTTCGAGGGGTAATATGGCGTTTAGACCCGAGTTATGCATACTAGTTTTCACTTCGATTGCGAGAAAGTAAGAAAAAATAACATTTCAACAATTAACAAATACAATTTTATTCAAAAATGTTTAATTTGGCAGTCTTTGTATTTTTTTCACTGCTTTGATACAGATAGGATATATACGCCGTGAATAAATGCCATAGACAACGTATAATTGGGGCTTCAAAGTGTTTGCTAACGATTTAAACTTTTTTTAATGCTTGTAAAGTAGGAACTAAAAAACACCTAATGCTTTGACAATTTGATTGCGTTTCCTCATTGGTCGATTTTAATATTGCGGTATTGTCTGATTGGTTGATACTTTATATAAAGTTTTGTTTAATGATATCACATTTTTAAACAGTATTCGCACCAAAAAAGAATCTAGAGTTGCGATTAACTTCGATATCTGTCGTGATTGGTGGATTTAATACGATGAACTGTTCTGGTTAGTCAATTTAAAACGTTTTGTATATCATAAATATGTATCCATATTTTCCCAAGAGGCTAAATGTATTACTTTAGTCCGCCTTGGCAAGCATAATATGACACACTTTTAGAGCATGAGAAGTGAAAAATAAATAATATAAATAAATGTTTCGGACATTCTTACATAAATCGACCTAGTCCCACGGTAAGCTCAATAAGGCTTGTATTGCAGGTACTAGACGACGATATATATAATAAATAGATACATATAAATACTTAAATACATAGAAAACACCCATGACTCAGGAACAAATATCTGTGCTCATCACACAAATGCCCTGACTGGGAATCGAACCCAGGACCTTCGGCTTCATAGGCAGGGTCACTACCCACTAGGCCAGACCGGTCGAACGAATATTCCGACTCCGAGGCTACTACTGTGGACCTAATCTATATTTACCTATATTTATTTTAGACACATGTAATGTTGTCGTATAGTAGGTACCTACAATACTGGCTGCATTGTGCTAGCAGTTTATTACTAGTTTGATTTGTGTGAGATTGTTCTAACACCATCAGGCTAATATGTAGTTACTTTAATGAAATTGACCAACTATATATTTAAATGATCATTTTCATCTGTAAACAGCAACAAAATATGGCCAGTAAATAACGTAAGCTTGTCTCGTTTAGTTATTAATTTAATATTTCATTTGCCCTTTAAATTTCCATAATTGTAAACATAACTAATAATTTAAGTCAATATTAGTCCTATTGATTTGAGTGGTTTTATAATGTTCTTGAATTGACATGTTTCGCCTAGTGGGTAGTGGCCGTGCCGATGGTCCTGGGTTCAAATCCCAGTAAGGGCATTTATTTGATGAGTACAGATATTTGTTTCTAAGTCATGGGTGTTTTATGTACATGTATATTAT
Organism: Grapholita molesta; assembly: GCA_022674325.2. Taxonomy (NCBI): domain Eukaryota; kingdom Metazoa; phylum Arthropoda; class Insecta; order Lepidoptera; family Tortricidae; genus Grapholita; species Grapholita molesta. The sequence continues at coordinate 5,721,095 of CP053138.2, forward strand.
GTATATCGTTGGCTGAGTACCCACAACACAAGTCTTCTTGAGCTTACCGTGGAGTTCAGTCAATTTGTGTGAGCATGTTCTATAATATTTATTTATTTATAAATATTTGAAATAACTAGTTACTAAAGTTTGAGTCAAAATATTAAGTTATCTATGGAAATTAGTTTTGACAAATGTGTCTGTCGAAGCTTTGTTGCCTATCGTACACTTACATGAAAAGCTCTTTAAGTGTTTAATAAACATAATATTGTCTCCAACATTTTTGTCATCATCAGCATATTCTAATAATACAAGAGACAAATTCGCCAATGTACCATTTATATAGAGGTTTCTGGTGACCAGAGGGCTGGCCACTATTTCGCGGATTAGCATTGCTGTCCTACGCAGAAACGCGGTCAGCCTTCTGGGCACCCTACCTAATGACCAGGACCTAGGTCAATTTTTTTACTTATAGTTAAGTTTTTAGTTAGTATCTTTACGTATATTATGTTTTTATCTTATATTTTTGTAATATAATAAGAATTCATAATATAAATATAAGCGGCACTGTATTGTTTCTTTCTTGCGTGGTTAACAGAAGAAAGTATTTTTAGCGGACGGCGTAAAAGTTATAACGTGCACTTAAATAAATTACGTACTAACAACTAAACAATGAACTCACCGTTTATGAACCTTTTCTCGTTGAAATAAGGTTTATAATTAGTCAGTTGAATGTATCCACAAATGTACGTGCAGTGCTCTGTATTTCCATGCACGTACTTGCAAACTAAGAAAGTTATTCATTGTTTTCTCCTTATAAAACTGAGGTCAAAATGCTGGTTTTATGGTGTTAATACACGCTTGAATGATGAAAGATTTCTCTCAATTAAAGTAAGTACAATATTTCTTCACTCAAGCATTTTATTATGTTCATATTTTCTGCGTCAAGAGATTAAATTACTGACTCAATAAAATAAGAAAGTACAATGCCTATACCAAAGTACAGTACCATATATAATTGTAGTATGTATTAATGTAGCTACAGTAAGTAAGGGATTTGATTAAGAAAAAGATGTGAATGACTACCACTGGAAATATGTTACAACTGACTCGCTAAAATGACATACAGACAACAAAGCAATGACATACAAGAGTAAATCAAAATACCACCTTTTTGACTCGCGCCGGGCCGTACTGATTTAAAACACTGCCATTCGGCCTTCGTTCAGCTTTAGCCTTCGGCGCAGTTTAATAAACAAACCCTATTATGCTACATCTAAACCTATGTATCTATTGTTACTTAATCCCTTGACACTTGACCTATAGGTGAGCTATCTAGCCGTATCTGCACCTATGTAGGTACTTTGAGGTAATTCCCACGGCCCGCTTGGTTTCCTAGTCACGAACATGCATGACGCATCTATTACGTTGCATTTATAATACTCTTATTTGTTATACTTTATTACTATATGTGTTTGTTAATGACGTTATTGTATAGAAAATATAAGGTATAGATAACAAAACGAAAATGAGAGTTATAAAGTTATAGTAAAATATAATACCAATATGAGATCTATCTAATTATTGAACAAACTCTAAATTTTTTTTATTTATTCAAAATGATCAATCATTTCACCACACTGACAATTGTCACGATTCGCGACATATGTAAATTTTTGACGTTGCAGGTGTCCATTGGTTACATTGACCGCTTACCATCGAGTGAGATTCTGATCGTCGTACTTAGTCTACGTAGGATCCCATGGGATCCATTACCAGAATGGGATCCCATGGGATCCATTACCAGAATGGGATCCCAATTCAGATCTTCATCTGTCTGTACGCCAAATGATGCCATGAACATATATGTGTTCTGCCGTTATTGAGTGGTGAGTAATAAATATCACATTATCTTAAAAAAATATATTTATAAATTATAATATTAGTAGGATTAACTGGAGAAGGTATGTACAGAACCTAGCCTCGTAAATATGTTTTCTTGAAATATAACGTTGGTGATTCCTTAATATTTCGTTCAAATGGTATTTAAACAGTAACGATTAATCTAAATAATTCATGAAAATACAGCTTTTCCATATAAATTGAATCAGATTACAAGAAAAATACCCGTGAGAAATTACATATCGTAAGATCGACATTCCGGCAGACTCGTTCGAGATACCTGGAGATTAATTAAAATAGAGGTAGCCAACAATGACTCTTAAAAACTTGGCTCCCAGCCTATTTACATATCTAGCGCATATCTGGCTATTGTTTTGAGGCATGGAGACAACGACAGGTATACAAAATGACTGTTAACCTCTGTAAAGATGCTTAACACTTTGGTGGACAGTACGCCTAATAGGCGTCGCGTATTTCTTTGTTTCCTATGGCTTATGACATGCCGTCATTTACTGTCCACCAACGTGTTAATTCGCTATATTTAGCATTATAGAAAAGGGCTCAGTGGAGCGCTTTTACTGGGCTCAGGTGTACTTGAGTGTATTATGGCTAGCTTATTAATGAGAGTTTGCCGTGTGATGCCGGCTGACTAGAATAGCACCACCCCATGTACTCCCGCGGGTGTTGTAAGAGGTTACAAAGGGAAAAATCCTACGGAGGATTTGGAGGAAGAGTAGCGTCCGTCGAATCCCAATCTAATTGCTGTAGATTTCTAGTAGCGGTCGCCAACCCGCCTGCCAATTTTGGACCCGGGTATGTCCTTAAACTACGTCCAACAATGAGAGGTAGGGCACAGCGATGACCATCACGCTTGAATCTGGGGCAGCCCAACTGGGGAAGTACCTCCTCCTTACAGAAGACCACAGCCATAATACCACTGCTACCTTTCAGGTATGTAGTGTTGTGTTCCTGATGGTGAGTAGGGTTCCCAGAGCTCCAACCCCCCTTAAAGGCCGGCAAAGCGCTTGTGACTCCTCTGGTGCCCATGGGCGACGGTAATTGCTTACCAGCAAGCAATCCGTCTGCTCGTTTGCCGCCTATGTCATAAAAAAAAAAAGCGTGGCGACTATGGCAACTACCCCCAAGATAAAAGTAAATTTGTGGGAGGCCTATGTCCAGCAGTGGACTGCATACGGCTGAAATGTATGTATGTATTAATGAGTGAGTGACTTAGACATTAGATATCTTATGTCATGGAGTTGAAGTAGGTGTTAGAAAAGATGAGGCACATATCAAATCATGTTAGTACCTATCTAATTTAAGCAAGTACTAAACAATAATCTCCGTAGCCAGAAGTGACGCTGCATACGAAAGCGTAGTTTTCGGATTCTAACCCTAGTTAGGTCATTTATTTGTAAGTTTATCACGGTAATTGGTTTCCAAGTTATAATAGTTTCCTATCATCACCAGAAACAAGAACGTCCACCGCTGTACATAGGCCTCCCCCACAGTCGCTGATTATGTGCCATCCGTGGATACGGGTGCCCAAAAGTGAATGCCCGCAAACGCAAGTTAGTATGAATCAGTCTTTTTAATTACATGTCTCTGTCATACTCGTCAATCGTAATGTTTCCTTATTTGATCAACGCAGAAAGAAACAGTCATAGATAAGAACAATCTATTTCTGCAATGCAGTAACGACGTTATCAGACATTAGTTGATACTCACTTTAAGCGTGGAAAGAAAAGTGAAGTGCTACTAATAATTAGTGTTGTGATAGTGAAAAACAAAGTATCGACGAGACCTGAACGAGTAGGCTACTTGCCATGTCATCGCCAATTGCATCATGCGTCACTTTCGCACTTACGTACTTGTTAGAACGTGACAGCTATGGTAACAGACGATAAAAACCCGACTGACATTCAACTAATTCGTTCGTAAGTTCTCCTAATTCCTCTCTGTCACTCGAATTTGCGAGAGCGATAGAAAGGCACATAATCTTCATAATAGTCGCCTTTATTTGAGTATCGATATTTGCAATAGTTTATTATGTTTATTTCACACTCTGATTAGATGTGCATATCATAAAATAAGTCGATTGATCGTCGTAATATCATATCAGAACCAACATTTCAAAATGTAAATCTCATTCCGAAGTAAAGATTAAAGATACCGATGTTACCGATAGTATCAAACAGCCAAACTAATACATACTTGACCTTATTATGTTGTTAGATTGGTCGTGTATACTTATTTATTTAACTTAGTCCGTGTCAATATTATTCAACCTTGAGAATAGACTCATGCACAGTCATTAACGATCTCGTGGCACGCGGCGTGCCGGGGAAGCCTCGTCTAGTTACGTTTGTTGCATTGTGCATAATTGCATTACAAATTTGCAATTGCTCATCATGTTAAAGAACTAATTGTTTTCCTCAAGTAAACGTCTTCAAGTTTGTATTTAAATTATCCTTATGGATGTTATTAATCATTAATGAACACCGGTCTGGCCTAGTGGGTAATAGTGACTGTGTCTATAAAGCCGACAGATGAGCACAGATTTGTTCCTGAGTCATGGTTGATCTTACCGTGGTTCAGTAAAATTGTGTAGGTAAGGATGTCATGTAAAGTTTATTTCATTTTATTTACTTTTAATTTTTATCGCAGAAAGTCATTGTAATACATCAGAGACTATGAAAGGTGATTTAGAAGAACTACGAATTTAGTTTATGATAAAAATTATAAGCTACTATGTATGTTTGCTATACACTTTTCTGCTTTAACTGGAACAAGACCATGGTTGCAATAAAGGATTGATTATGAAATCGATTGCTTACATGTCCCGTTAACGACTATTCTATTTCTTCTATGACAAATTTGACAACTCCTCTTTTTAATCTTATCAATGTCTCGTGATCTCTTAATATGTAATAAAATTTAGACGTTACTCAGCTGTAGTGAGTTATTCTGATAAATGTCATACAGAATTCTCAGCACACGTTACATTTAAGATTTTTTTTCCAGTCTATGCTAGTTACTAATAGATGTCACCATCGATATCGATAAATTTACTATCGAATTTTCTTACCAAATTGCTCGTAAAATCCCTATCATACAATCATACTCGACGGTTGGAACGACGCAATAACGAATAACGAATGGATCGTAACTAAAACACGTGATCGTAGCGAAGTCTACTCAATAATTATAAGTGAAAAAATTAACTGAAGGATTATGTCTATGTAGTTGTGCAGAGAATTAATATGAAACTTACGTCAAGATTTGAATATAAAACGCCGACATGCGTGTACACACACGTTACTCCTATATAGGCCAGGTGCTTTAGCTAAGTTTTCACCTGTATATAATTTATCATTTTAGCCGTAACACGTCCATTGCTGGACATATGCCTCACCCAAATATGACCTGTATCATCTTTGAGTTGCCATACTCGCAACGCTTTGGCGGTTTGGCGGCCGCAATAGCTGTTGGTTTGGTTTCGACGGGCGCTGCTGCCCATAATCATGCATTTATATGTAACAACAAACACGTGATCCATACTATTCCATTAGTATTGGCTTGGGCAGTTTGGCAGGTGGCCAGAGACGGCGTACCTGCTAAGGGCTTGAATATTTGAATTGTAGAACTGGATTAACATAATAGTTCGTTTTGGATAAAGGCTCAATAATAGATGTATTATTGAGCCTTTATCCAAAACGAACTATTATTATTAGGGTATTTAGAAACACGCAACGTAACACATGGCATCAGACTGTATATTCAGTACGATCGAGTACTTCTTAGATTACATAATTTAAAATATAATCCTAGGGAACAACACATCATCAAATATCGAGTGACAAGCTGGCTAGCATCATCCCCATCACAGAATAAGGTCTAAATAATTGTATTCCTCGTCATTATTACCTACATTGTATATAAAATTGAGTATGTTAGTTGTATGTAAAAATAATTATTAAAAATTTGTACACCTGCATGCAGGTTGAATATGTGTAGTGCTAACTAGTTTTTTAAGACCTACGTAGCCATATTCTACAAATAAATTATTTGATTTGATTTGATTCATACATACTTATACGAGTATAATCCCGATCACTAGTATATAGAAAAAACACCGATAATTTAATTTGTCGATATAGGAAGTCCCTACCTCTCAACAAATTTGCCCCACGGATTCCTAGGTCTGGTAATGTGTATCAAAAGTATGCGATATGCCTTTTTAAACCCCGTAAGGACTATTAAGCTGGACATCATTGTTACTCGGGTGGATGAATTCCAATTTACGGAGGGAATAAGTAGGGGTACCGCGAACATCGAAGTTCGTATATTTCGGGCATCTTTCTCTTTTACTCCAATTAAGGTGTCTGGAGAGTGACAGAGATAATCGTCCGGAATTTACGAATATCGTTTTTCGCCGTAGCGCCGAAGGCACCTATCAAGCACCTGTGACTATGACGGCTAAATAGAAAGTGCCTCAAGATGGTGTTAACTGCCAATGACCTTCAAAGTGATTGTTTTGAACTTTGACCCATTTTTTAATGAATATTTTTATTCTTTTGCCTGGTCGCCTATAAGTTGCGCCAGGTTTCTTTTTCACTCCCGTTCAAAGAGACAAGGCCAGAATTTAGATTACTATGATTGATTTTAGTTTGACGCAAAATTTTGGGCATCTTTCACTTTTACTGCAATCAAAGCTTATTAATTAAGCTTAAAAGTAACAGAGACAACCGAATTTCGATTTTACGTCTTATAGTTCTAGTGGTTCTGTTTTCTCGCTCGTTCTTGGTAAGTATTAGGAATTTTGCGATCATCTCACGCCTCGGTCGGGCAGTGGCCCAGTGACACTGCTTGCATAACACTTAGGTAATGAGTATGACCGCACATTCTAATGAGCCGGCAACCGAATTGAAACTGCCGAACAATTCTTCTGTGGCAATTATTTTTATATTTAGCGTGATATAATTATCGGGTTAAAGGCGATTAGCAATAATAAACTGCGTAATTATTGAACAGACTGATTGTTATATTATATGTTTGAATTGTGTTAATTCGGATTCATTTTTTTTTATGACACAGGCGGGAAACGAGCAGACGGATTGCCTGGCGGTAAGCAATTACCGTCGCCCAAAGGCACCCACAATACCAGGGGAGTCACAAACGCGTTGCCGGTCTTTAAGGGGGGTTGGAGCTCTGGGAACCTTACTCACCATCAGGAACACAACACTACATACCTGAAAGGTAGCAGTGCTATTATGGCTGTGGTCTTCTGTAAGGACGAGGTACTTCCCCAGTTGGACTTCTCCAGACTCGAGCGTGATGGTCATCGCTTTGCATTCATTTTTTGTACATAAAACGATTGCAAAGATTTACGCATTAGCGTAGAATAGTCAAAATAAGGATGGCTACCACGCTACTACCTATACAAATAGGTATATCTTACGTGCAACCTTGGGTATGAGGAGATGAAGAAAAGCTTTGACTCTCATAAAGCGTAATTAGAGTGTCAGAGACAATTGTTCGAAATTTGCCAACTTCGATTTTCGGGGCAGGCTTTCTGATTGCAGTTCGTTAAGTAGCGCAAACATTTGAATGCAATACTAATATCTTCTTCTTCTTATTTTAACAAAATATGGCTTCCATCAATAAATCAAATACGAATATCTAAAAGTTGAAACAAATAATTTAGTTTTAGCTGATTGATTTTAATTGATTTAAGAGATTGGCGATTGATTTGGCGGGAGACATACCGTTATAAGAATAAAACAAGATTAAATTCAAGGTCCCCAATATATTTACCTCCAAAAGTGTTATCAAAATAAATTAAAGCTAATGAATTCCAACACTGCAAGGCTCTTGATAGTATAATTAATGAATTTATAATTCACTATTGCCCTTGTTCGACCTAATGTCTAAAGTTTTGTTTATTTAAATAAGTATTATGTTTGATTACCATTACGTTTTATATGCCAGTGGCCAGTTATATTTCAAATGGAATGATTTGAATAAAAAGTGTCAACTACCAAAAAAATAATAAAGCATAAATAATATTATACCTCTTATTGGACTTATAACTAATTAGTTAATTACATCGCGAATCTATGTACAGTCAGCGTCATATAGTTGGCAGCATTCAAAGTAGTCAAATAGTTCGGTACACCATATAAATTCTATGGTGTACCGAACTTTATGAATACTTTGGATGCTACCAATTATTTGACGCTAACTGTACCACGAAAGTTGCATAGTAAACGTTGGGATATAACGTAAGTCGCGCTATAATTATCTTTTTAGTTGTTTCATTTTATGAATAATTGTCGCGCAGTCAAAGACAATTTTCCAATAATAAATAGAACATACATGACATGTGCTCGTAATTAAGTATGTAAACAAAGCTATTAACTTGTATGTTACAATTATATTGGGTTTCTTAGGTTCAAGGACTCTTCGCTTCAGCTACTTCGGGCAGAGGATAAGTCTGACCCTCGAAACAGCATAGCTCTGCCACTATTTGGGGATCATTAGTATCGAAGGCAATGCAACCTGCATCTTCTGTTTGTTATAATTATTAGTTTTATATTACTTAAATTTTAATTTTGTTGTTAGTTTGCAATATTAACTTTATGCCACCATGTATTATATATAATACATAGCATAGCTTTAAACTAAATACCTAATTAGAAATTTTGAACATGGCAATTTAGTTATGAATAAGTAAATATGCATAATAATTCTAAAACAATTTGTGCTAAAAGCGCCATCGGAAATAATTTGGGCAATTATAAGATTTATATGTGATTATTGTAATAATCAGGTTTTCTAGTTAAACACGTTTTCTCATACAATTATCAATATTATCATATAAAATTATATACGCGCACAAAAACTTATTTACTGAGATTCATTTATTTTTTATTGTTTTAACGCTTCGTTGTTGTCGGTCAGCTCTTTTTACACAAACGAATAGAATTGATTTTAATAATAGTCTTGTTTTATTTAAAACATGCCAAAAACAATAGCTAGCTAGACAAAAAAACGTGGCCCAATATAGTGATGTTGTTTTGATGAAACATAAGAGAGAAGTACTCACTTTCCAAATGCTCCACATTATGGTCGACTTCCGGGATCAGATGCATGAACGTGGTCGACAGGAGCACGCCACCCCCGAAGGACAGGAGCGTCATCACCACCCGGTTGGTGGACTTCAGGTTGCTCGCCTCCCCCGCCGACACCCAGTTGAACTTCTTCGCCAGCAACAGGGGAACAATTCCACACACCATGGATGCGCAGAAAAGGACGGCCATGGCCACCGACTTGGCCAGAATAACCCCCTCGCCCTCATCATCGTGGTTGTGGCTGTGACGGAACTCCATTTGGATCGCGATGCTGTCAAGTTTTAGGTGAACTGTGCAGAACCAAGAGCGCGGGCTCTTTTATACGGTGATCGGTATCGGCGGTATCTGAGTATCATGCGCGCGCGTCGATCGAGAGCCTAGTCGGTACTACTTGTGCGTCGCCGGCGGCCGGCACGTCCACTCCCGCGCACAACCTCTATAAAAACCTTAAGGCTCTTGCAACATCAATTTGGAGTGCACTTAACTTTCGTCACTCAGAGGAACGTTAACGCTCAGAGCTGCGGTTGTATGACATGACTGAGTTTTATTAGTAACACATAAGAATCATTTTTTTCTACCTGTTAATGAAAAGGTGAATAATATTTTTATGTAACTTTTGTATGATTTCGTTGCAGGTATTAACACGGCTAAAGTCAAACAAGTGTCAATTGATGAAGTCATCTGCTTATCTGGTTATCTACAGAACTTGTCATCTATTTGGATTTCTTTTCTTTTACCGGTGAAGTACCTACATAATATGGAACTTAGCCCCCTATGTTTACACTTGTGATTTGATGGGTATTTGTTACAACTGATAGACGTAAGTATACAAATCTAGAAATAATAGGTTGGCAACGTATGTAAACATATGTAAATTTCAATTCTAAAGATAATCCAATCACAATTCCAATAATTATTAAAAATCAAATAAAATGCGCAGAATTAACTTGACTAGCATGCATTTGCTCTACTATGCTCTACTACTTTTCTTATATGACTACTAAAGCTCCTAATCTTTCTGCTTTGTCTAAAGGTTGACTGGTAGAAAATACTTTATAGCATCAAATTCGCGTTTTGTACTTTAATTGTGAAAAAAAAAAAAAAAAATTTAAATAATTTTAATAGCAAGCCAGATATACTCTAGGTAAATTTTAAAGTTACCTATAACTAGATAAACATCAGCCATGATTAATATCTAGATTTAAGAGAATGCAAGATGTATTATCTGTTGGTAATCCTAAATAAATAATAAAAAAAGTTTTAAGGATATCGACAACCTTGCGTTTTTGGCAAGGAAAGAGCGTCTTAGTATATTTTTCCGGTACAAATCCTTGAATGCCAACTACAGATTAATATTATATTTTCTATACCTACTTTAAAAATAACTCGCACATCCAAAAAAACATGGTTATGAGTTATTAAGACTTACTGCGTGTCAATTTCTTTAGGGTACAGTTACTATGAGAATATCGGAGCTGTGGAGGTGGTGACAAATCTGAACATGGACTTTATCGTCCTGACAATAGAGGCGTTACATTGTCTTCGGCTGCCGCGATAATTACTCATGACTCATGAAATAAAACAACTGAAACGGATTAAATCGCGTATACTAATTTAAACTTCATCCCGATGTTTCGAACACTTTAGCAGCGTTCGTGGTCACCGGGTGGATCACGAACGCTCCTTAAAGGGTTCGAAACGTCGGGTATTTGTGACCACCTCCAGAGCTCCGATATATTTGATGGCGACTGATGTAGCAATGTGAGATACGATATTTTCAAAGTAGTGTGGATATTAATCACTTCAAACTTTTACGCATTAAATAGTTAAGGAGTGGTTAGCGTCAAGTAAGAAACGTGACTCATATGCGTTACCATTTAGGTGATGATGAAGATGATCTGATGCAAGGATTGATGCACTCGAGATGTGGTGCTGGAGGCGACTACTACGTATACCGTGGACCGCAAAACGCACTAATGTGTCTATTTTGACGCAATTAAAAGTAAGAACCCGCTTGTCGACCATATGCCAACAACGCATTCTGTCTTATTTCGGCCACACAGTGCGCAGAGGCGATGAAAGCCTGCAAAAAACTGACTGTCGTTGGGAGCACCGAAGGCAAACGATCACGTGGGCCCTCACCAACCAGATGGACCGATCAAGTGAAGGACTCATCGTCCTCCAAATTCTACGTGGCTGTGAGAGACGCGCTGGATCGGAACCGGTGGAGGCAGATCATCCGCTCCAGATGTAACACCGATGCTGACCACAATCCTCAGACATGAAGGACCGACTACAGAGAGAGAAGATGATCTGCAAGATGATTGAATATGATCACAAATCCGGTTGGTTCGCTCCGGGCAGGTTCTGTTATAAAAAACCCAACAAAAACTACGCAACGGCTTGGCACGTCGCGGGAACTCGTTGGAGACAAACAGCGCAAGACCGGTCGCCATGGCGATCATTGGGGGAGACCCATGTCCAGCATTGGGCGTCTTTCGGCTGAAATGATGATGATGAAGTTCTGTTATCCGAAAACGTGGTATTTATTCGTATATAGCAATACTGAACAATATAAGTATTAACTATAGGAAGCCAACAAGCTGCTTGTTTTATATGAATGAGGTACGATCTAAGTAAACCTGTACTTATATCGAACTTATTATACTTAATCTTAAATCCTGTACCAAGCAAATTACTTAAATAGTAGGGTGATGCTACATTCACATAATCGTCGCCCACATTCTTAATAAATCATAATCTTTTTTTGCAAAGACATAAATTTACCGTCTACTGATGGTCTGAACTCTTAACTCTCTATATCTCTCTCTTGGCTCTTACTATAAGACTGTAGTCTGCAGCAATTTCTGTATCGGTTTTTGGATAGCAAAGGATCTGACAATGAGGTTAAATAAAAACTCGCAATAACCTCCTGAGACTCAGTTTTTATTAGTTTTGTTTTCTTCCTACCTACCTATCTGCCTCGGACTTCCAATGGACATAGTCCTCTACCATACACCACTGGAAATGGTGTCATGGGGGTTTAATGCCAGAATCGCCACGCTTCTTGAGAAGCGGGTTAGCCATCGCAGCAGAGATTTTTAGAGAAAAGTTTTTTTTTCTTACTCCTCTAAATTTCGCTCGCTATCTGTGATCAGGCTCTGGGGACAAGGGGACTCACCCAAGTAACATTTAAGTGTCAGTAAAATCAATATACCCGCCAATTTAGAACTTAGAGTATTTGAAGGGACTTATAATAGTGTTAGAGAAAACTAACCTGAGCTAAAGCTGTATAAAATCATTATAAAGGAATCTGCGTACGAATGGGGTGATATATCAGAATATAATAACTCAACTATAAAACTTCAAGAGTTGTGTGACACTTCGAGCTAATTCTGACGTTAAAGCTGTATACAGGCTGTATTGTAGTATCAACTGGCGCTTGTTGCTGTACAAAAGTATCTGTAAACTCCGTTATAAAACTTTAAGTATTGCGTGACGCCGTAAGCTTATTCTATCATTAAAGCTGTATAGATGCTGTAATTTAGATTCACCTGGCACTTGTTGCTGTACAAAAGTGTTAGTCAACTCCGATTTAAAACTAATTCTTATGGCGTAACTTTACACTTCTATAAGTAAATTAGTGTTATAACTTCTGTCTGTAAGGTTATTATAAAACCAAAAAAATAAATGACAGCTGTAGTACAGTTTTTCTCTTTATTTCTGACGAAGCTGTAGAAGTGACCAAATTAATTACACAATACAGCTATTAAGATTATAATACTCTCCAAATGTTCTATAGGCTGTTTAAAATCTGTCGCCATTTTAGTATGAATATAAACATATTTGAAAATATAATTAAAGATATACTTGCAAATATTTAACAAAAACTTTAGTCATATTATGATAACCAGCTAAAATAAATTGACTTTTGCCTTAGAATTGATATGAAAGGATAAAAAAAAACTTAACCTTAAAAACAAACACTCACTTATGTACCAGTTTTTGATATTATTGTTATGTTTCTCTTGATTATTAAGCAGGCGCATGAATATTTTGCCAGAAAAGATACACATGTTCACAATAAATAATAATCGGCACTTCCCAGTAGTAATATTACTGCTCTCAAAATCCTGTGTCATAACTGCATTTTATTACTTATTCACTTGTTTGTAATATTGTCGCCATTACAAATATAACGAATGGATAGAAGACATTTTAGACTTAATATTTAGTAATTCTTCTTAAAAACCTATTTAAAACATATATTTTTAAATTCTACTTATAAGGAATAATTTGTAGTACTAAGGTTTCCTTTTACACCAAATTACAGCAATAGTACAGCTTATCTATTGCTTGTACAGCTACTGTACAGCTCTAATAAAGCGAAAAGCTCTATAATTTGGGCCCTTTTTTAATTTATAAGGGCTGTATAAGCGCTTAAACAGCTATAGTACAGCCTAAATGTACAGCTTATAGTATTCAAATAATCTGATATACAACTCTTATACAGCTTGCAATGCTACTTGGGCAGGAGTCCTAGGTGCCCATCGACTGGGTGTCAAGTAGGATGTGGAAGAACTAACCTTCCAAATTTTGACTGTGTGTGTTGTCGCATAGCCTCTTTTTAACCCGGTTGTTTCATATCTTATTATTGTTCAACCGGAATATTTATAGCCTCCATTTTATAACATATCTTGTTTATTTCGCCATTTGATTTTCTTAGATTCCTAATTTAGTTATAGACCTAATTATGTACATTAAACTCGGCAACAGTTGTTTGCGAGCTAATAGCACAGATGTCAAACATGACATTATTTATGGTATTCCGTTCAAGACACAACCCGATTCTTTGGTATCGCAGAGGGTGCTTGTTTTAAGTACCAATCACCAATGTCAAATTGCTTGCCTTTCAATTACAAACCTTATTTTAAGAACGCTAGTGTTTCTATTGGTCCCGATATTTTGTTACAATTGGCTGGCAGGCGATCCTAAACCGAATCGGGATATTGGGACTGGTTTTCAAAGTCAGCTTCGTTATAATGGACAGAAGTAGCGTAGTAGTGCGTGCCGGCAACATGGAGCATCAAAGGTATATTTTAATGATAAGTTCTAATCTGGGTTTACCATTTCTACAAAGAGATTGTATCGGATCGCATAAATTAGAGGGCTGCGCGGAAATGGTGATGCCGGTTGGGACTTAAAGGATCCCGAGTGACGACCACGAACCTGAATGCGCAGCATGGGCAAACCCCCACAAGGTAGACCGACCTGCTAAAGATCCCGGGAATCTAAAGGCTCATGTCTAGCAGTGGACGTCTTTCGGCTGATATAATGATAATGGTTTGAATATTTTGAAATCGAAAGCATCATTTTATGTCCCTTGGTACAAGTACCATGAAAAGCGGCCATGCAAAATTATTCTGATTGTATGCCGTCTCTCAAGTCTCCTTACCGACATCCGGCATGAAGTTCCCATTGCTTGCAGAACAAAAGCTAGAGAACGTTCATATTAAAAATCGAAAAGATATCTCTCGTACCTGAAAGGATGGCCTCTTAGTGACCCTGCCTACGAAACAAGAGGTCTCGAGTTCGAATTCTGGCACGATTTATGTATGTTTATAACATATATATATTCCTTCGTTATGTGCGTTTATGTATAGTCAACTAATTTGATTTCTAGGCCACTTCGAATCTTGTCACAGTGACGATAATAAGAGATCTTTTGCGTGTTTCGTATAGATTTTCACTGTGACAAGGAACGAAGTGGTCCACTAATTAAAATGGTTGACATGGACGGCTAGCACCAACAACACAAGCCTTATTGTGCCTACTATAGGACTAAGTGTGTAAGACGAAGGTTTCGTGTTTTAACGTTATGATGTCTGATGAAAAAGTCACCAAGCTTGTTTCTTTTGAAGGTTGTAGTAATTTTGGCTGGCGTGTTTCCGTTGTATGATTGTAGGTATTGTTTTAAAAGAATGGATGGCGAATTGAAATTAAAATAACATTGGAGTAGTTTTGTATTTGGGGGCCATAGACAAGTAGGTAAACATCGTCAGATGCATTCCTTCACATCATGGGGTTAAAATAAATGCAATCCTTTTTGGTAGGTACTATGTGGTGCAGCGCCATATATGGATACATGTTTAGTTATTTTGACAGCGAGACATTTCCATAGAACTAGTACAGAACTGAGACGTACTGCTATTAAGCACGATAGATGTCGCTAATGAGTTTGCCAGGATGTGGAAAGATGGTTTTGTATAGACCTCGTCTTGTAAATGTTCCTTGCTCCGCAAGGTTTTTTCTGAGCCAATATGCCAAAGCCATCTTTAGAAAATCAAATCTTTTTAACAAATTGTAACATGTAAAATTAAAAAGGTTGAAACATCCAACTGCAGTGTGACGTTACAAATGATTTTGGACTAGAAGCGAAAACAATTTTTTATTTTTATTTTAACACTTAATGACACCATACAAATTGAAATCCAATAATTTGAAAAAGGGTTTACACTCTTGCGTGCTCTGTCACATGTAGTCATAATGATCTATTCTTTGGAATTAGATATGCATGTAATACATACTTAGATCGATATGTTTTCTTGGAAAACATAACCCTTCGGGGTTAATTAAGTAAAGGGCGCCATGATTATCAAGAACATTTCACAAGGCACGGAGTCCCCCGTCAAGTCCAATTCGCCAGGGCCGGTTTATCATCACGCACTACTTCCGCCTCAGTGAAACCGTGGCTAAAGCTTACGCAAACCATGAAAAACGGCGAAATACTTCCTAAGGTCATTGCTCTATTGATCCAGTGGCTTTTCAAGGTTCATATTAGGCATTCTTTAGAAAATACACTGACAAGTCGTTAAAAAACTTTCAATTATTTTTTCACACTATACCATACCTTTTGTGTTGAATTGGAATGAGTCTTCTTGATACAATTTTTAAGTCCGCAGTGGTGAAAAAAACTGTCCAGCGTTTAATATATTATTTGGAGTGGAATGTTTTACAAGTATAAGTTTGGAAGAAAGAACATACATCACCACAAAACTATACCGGTACCGTGAACATCGATGTTCCTATATTTCGAGTATTTCTCTGTTTTACTCCATTTAAGGCGTCATGAGAGTGACAAAGACAATCGTCCGAAAACGAATATTGCTTTCGCGGTAGCGCCGAAGGTTGTGCCATATTGGCGATCCAGAGTTAATATTCTCCAAATATATCAGAGAATCCTTCTTTTGATCAAAAACCAAAACGGAACTTAAAATGAGTAAAGTTAAAATAACATTTATTCAAATAAAACATTTTCTGAAAGTTGATTTGAATCGCTTTTTCCGTTACGACGCATACGGCTTAGTAAATAGGTCTCATTCAATTTTTCCTTACGGCCCGACCACAACAATGCGCGACTTGCGGCGCGGCTAGCGTTTTATCTGTTCGTTGCGCGGTCAAGACGCGCAATGTACTGCGGTTAGTTGGGATCACACGCAATGAACAGATAAAACGCTTCCCGCGCCGCATTCGCGCAATGTCGTGGCCGGGCCGTTACAGTCAGTACGTGCCTCGCAGCTGGTTAGTTTTCCTGTCAGTGCGCATGCAAAATGAGGCAGCGTCATCGTGGCTGGCGTTGAGGGAATTCCCACCTTGAGCGTGTGAAAGTATACACCAGGGGTTCCCAAATCACAAGAGTAAGGGAGTTTTTAGAATATACGCTATATAATCTAATTTTGGGATCAACTGAACCCCTCTTGTACTGTGCCATGTTGCCCTTATTAATAGAAATTTGCACCTGCACATGGTGGTTTTCCGGTTAAGGCTATGGCACCTGGCAAATAACTGAAGATGTGCGATTGTGAAGTGTCGGAGAACATGCCAAACTTAATACTTAGACTGTAACTGTTAGAGGAACTAAATGTGTGCCGAACTGTCACCATTTAAAAGTTGAAATAGATGACATATACTTAACAAAAAGCGACGAGGACCTCGGGCATTCGAGACGAGATTCGAACCCGCATCTCCAGTTATCGCAGCTGACGCCTTAACCAATTCGGCCACCCCCAATTGCAATCTTGTTAATTTTTAACGATTTTTGGCACCGTTTTACCAGCTCTAAGGTGAAACACTACGTGTTGTACGTGTTGGTTGTCACCATTTTGTTATATCTTATAAATTCGGCTCTAGATTTTGTGAATATAGGTAATTTAACAATCTACGCTACCTAAGGGCGTATGCACACTAACGGACGCTACTAGACCTTTCCCAGGCGATTCCATAGTCATCAGCACACTGCCGCATCGCCGCACAGTATGCAATTTTATATGAGATCGCCATAAAACGCTGGACGGAAACGCCAGTGCCTACACTCGAACATCTAATTTTTATTGGTTAGGTATGTAAAGTTTATAAACTAACATTATCAACGCACATGTTATGGTTCATAGACCATATCGTTAATATTGATACATTATATTCCTAATCAATGTAAACTCCAACAACTCCGTGACCAAAGCAGGAGCAGCGGTACCGCGAACATTGAAGTTCGTATATTCCGGGCATCTTTCTCTTTTACTCCAATTAAGGTGTCATGAGAGTGTCAGAAATCGTCCGAAATTTAAAAATTTGCCGTTGTTTGCGGCAGCCCCGCAGTGACGGTTAAATTCAATTAATGGTCAATAAAGTCGTTAATTCGAATACTTTATTTTGTCACCATGAATTTAAACCACCTGTAACTCTACCTCGAGTTGTCACAATTGTCATACTTCTGTTAGACTCTGTACAATACTCCATACAAATAGTTTGCGCATACGTTAGCGAGAACATTTTTGCCAACTCTTGAGAGGGTTAGCGAACCAGCGACAAAACTCTCATTAGCTCGACACCATCACACACCACTCAGATGCGGTCAACCAATCTCTCTGGAATTGTAAACTCAGTAGGAGTATTCCAGTAGTAAAAATCTGGTGCAGAAGGGTCTTGGATTTTCCACAGGCTACCTTCCGCCACATAGTCCGCTCTAACATTCCTAACGGTTTAGGTATAGAACCTAAAAAAAGCCCATTTTACGACGAGTCAAATCATCAAAAATAGGCACCTATGTCGTCAGAATTCAATGATGACATAGGTAACTTTTGATGGATGGCATATGATTTCCGTCTATGCAATGTTATCGTTACAAAAAACAATAAAACCTCCAATAAAAACATATATAACATACAATATATTATCAAACATGATATCAGAAATATTAATAACGACAATCGATCAACACTTCTAGGTACCTAACTCCTAGAATCTAAATGCTAACGGCAAGTAATATGATAAGAAGTTTAATCTAGCGATAAACGAATCGGACAAGACTGTCAATAACGGAACGACGCGATAAGAAATATGATTCCTGTAGCCTGTCGCGCGCGAGTTGCTGACTCGCTCCGAATATTATTTATTTTTTGTAGTTTATTCAAGAATTTGTTTTGGACCCGGGTATGTCCTTAAACTACGTCCAACAATGAGAGGTAGGGCACAGCGATGACGCTTGAATCTGGGGCAGCCCAACTGGGGAAGTACCTCCTCCTTACAAAAGACCACAGCCATAATAGCACTGCCTTTACTTTCAGTTATGTAGTGTTGTGTTCCTGACGGTGAG
Organism: Grapholita molesta; assembly: GCA_022674325.2. Classification (NCBI taxonomy): domain Eukaryota; kingdom Metazoa; phylum Arthropoda; class Insecta; order Lepidoptera; family Tortricidae; genus Grapholita; species Grapholita molesta. The sequence goes on from CP053138.2 coordinate 5,739,761, forward strand.
TATGGTTCCCAGAGCTCCAACCCCCTTTTGGCAGAGTGGAACGCCTGTTAATGGCTACTCCATATTGGTTATATCTTCCTTGTATGAGTTGGATTGGGATGATTTCAGGACTCGGTCTTGTAGCCTGACTTAAAAGGTGCAGTCGTGGTAAAATATTATTATATCGATACGACCAGGATGCCAAAATATGGATAAATTCATCTTATTGTTTGATGACCGTTCAGGTTAGTAGTTACCCAGCCTATGAAGCCCACGACGTTCCTAGATTCAAATCCCAGTAAGGGCATTTATTTGTGCAATGAGACAACAGAGATTCGTTCTTGAGCCATGAGTGTATTCTATGTAATCCTCCTAAGTCCTGACCTTTTTAAAAAATAGTTGTTATAAACTTATAAAGACCGAGATAGCTTTTAAAAGGCTAAAATGGCAACCACTGTTAAGTCCTGACGATTCGAAAGCAAGAGTTGTCATTAAGCACAAGATGCCTTTCAAAGGTACAATATTATTTTTCGAAATTTACCGCGATATTTAAGACCATAAAGTCATTATTTTAAGGTTTATATGGTCATCCCTTTCGCACGCATAAAATGGAACCAAAGCATATTTATTTGCAAAAGCCAGCAACAGGTCATAATGGCAGCAGGTTGGAAACAACGTATGTAAATCCATTCATATTTTAGCCAAATATTGACATTTACTTTCATCAAAACTGTGTTTGCACTTATAAAGTATACCTACATTGTCTTATTTTTGATGATAATGCGGCGTGAACGGTGATTATTCAAGGTAAAATAATTTGTCCTTTTAAAAGTGTGTTCGGTTTTAGTGCCTAATATAAAGTTGTATAGTGTTTTGTTATTAGTTATCTTTTTGGCTTGAATTTAATAATATTCTAATTAACTTAATTTGTAAATATTACAACTGTGTTAGAATAATTAAATATAAAGTAACGACACGTGTTGTGGGCACAGCGACAATTGTGAAAAGTGTCCATTACTGACTTTTCAGGCGTTCATAGGCTACAGTTACCACTTACCGTCGGGTGGGATATGAGCTCATTTGCAACCAAAGTTGCATAATACATTTCAGCCTTATGCAGTCCAATGCTGGACATAGGCCTCCCACAAATATGACTTGTATCATATTGGGGGTAGTTAATGGTTTTGGACCGCAGTAGCTGTAGCTGATTTTTCCCTTTGTTGCCTCTTACGACACCCGGGGGAGGATATGGGGTGGTGCTATTCTAGTCAGCCGGCATCACACGGTTGAATAATGTTAGAATTAAAAAATAATTAAGTTTGTTATTGATACGAGTACACGTATGTATTCTGGTAAATATGATTGATAACTTTTACTTTTTAATTTTTTGTTTTAGTTGTAATTAGACTGAATAAAACTAAAGGTTACAAGGTTGTAACCAACGTCCTTGTTTATTTACCTACTATTATTATGTTTACTAAGAACGAGAGTCCTTTAAAAAGAACAAAAGTATGGATTAACTGACTTAGTACAAAATAAAGTTTCTTTATTACTGAATAATGTTTGTTCTAGGTAAAATGGTATAGTTGCGTATAAATTAGATTAAATTGCCGCTAAAAGTTCAGGACTCAATGACTATATTGATTTAGGCCTTTTAAAAGTTCTTTCGGTCATAGTGACATCTTTTTTTTTTCAAAACTCAGGACTCAACCATGAACGCCATTTTGTCCTTTTTAAAGCTATTTGGGACTTAGGAGGATATATTCACAACACAACAGCCTTCTTGAGCTTATCGTGGGGCTCAGTCCACTTTAGGTGCATGTGTACATTGTCACTTTAACTTTGATTACAGCTAAGCTCAAGTTACACTGGCGCTCAGACTCACTTGCTCTGGCGCAACTAATAAGGTTGGGTACACAGCAAGGTGACCATGAGATAACGACGGATTCGTTACTACGGCTAAAGTCTAGAAGGATAAGCCAAGATAGCGGAGCCTACAATGTAAAGCCACTGTCAATACCTATTTACACTTTTTTATATTGTATTTGATTTGTCGTGTGGTACCGGCTGGCTAGAATAGCAACCGCCGCATCTCCTCCCGTGGGTGTCCGTCGAAACCCAATCTACAGCTACTGTGGTCGCCAACCCGCCTGCCAAGCGTGGCGTATGACAACTAACCCTCCAAGATGATACAAGTCATGTTTGGGGGAGGCCCGTGTCCACCAGTGGACCACTTGGAGAGCCTAGGTCTCTATTTTGAAAAACTTAAAATGCCGCGCCCTGTACGCGTTGATGGAGTGAGGGAAGTCTTCAGTCATACCACTGTGTAAATGCCAATAGGCCTATGATCTATTTGGAATTATCACAAATGACAGTTATTTCTCGATAAAACCTGGGATAACCAACTGGTTGGAATTATGAAATGACCGATAAAATTGACGGTAACTTGACCTGCTATCTCCCCGATAACCGCTCCCATCACAGAACTACAGATAAATATTAAGAAGAGATTTTTATATGGACGATAGCTTCTATTTTCATAAGTATTCGGAACTACAACCTTTATTATTATTTGTTATATTTTTTCTAGGTTATGTTTCTAGAAATGAAAGAAGGGTAAACTAGCTTTTAAGCTAGATTCTTTGAGCGAGAAAGCTTCTTGCGCGAGGGTCCTGTTGCCTCTCTTAGTCGCTTGCTCAGTTCCTTGTGGAGCCCGAGCGCACCCTGGCCCCAAGGCCCGATAGTGACTCGACGCCAAATGGTGGAACTCGTATTGGGCGCCGAGACAAATGTATTTAGAGACCTTGAGATAGTTGAGATGCTCCCGGGTGTCCGCGGCCGCTCTCCCTGGTTTGTTGTTGTTGGAAGGTAGGACGCCACCAGCGTATCTGTGCAAGGGGCGTCCCACGCCAGCGCACGCCCCATCTTCCACGGGACCAACGACTTTCCGTCAGGCCACATGCCGTCACCCCAGACTATCTTGGGCTACAGAACGGCTGGGACTTTGGCATTGAGGAGCGTTGTATATAAGAACTACTTACTTCATTAAATTTATAAGTAGGTTACTCAAAAAATATAAAAAATCTAAACTGAAACATTTTTCATTGTCCACGTAGCATCGATACCTATATATTTATAAGCTGCTTGATCCCTTGCCTAAGTTTCCAGCCAACTAATAAATTCGGTATTACCTTAGATAGGTATTTGTTTTATCAGAATGACGTCAATCAATTTCTATGCAGTTATGTCAACGCAGTAAGGTTCAGTTTCATTTATACAGCTTATAGTATGATTGTCAGTGTTAGGATTGTTATTCACACGCCAAGACATGAAAGCAACATAGTTCAAAGTTACTAAAACCTGCTCAAGACGCGTACTAATTACAGGAATGTAGAAACAAACTTATACTGGTTAAAAGGAGTCGATTGTTCTGTAAGCAATAGTAATATCGAGTTATCGCTATAACGGATAGCGATAACGATAACGATACCCGTGTAACGGCCGTTACTCTGTTTATATAACAGCGTGTCCGCTTATCAGTTAGGCATATACTATAAGCCATATATATACCTACATTATTATCTTTATCAAACGTTTGATAAAACCTGTAATGCAGCGATAACATTTATCATAACTGCTTAACGTTGGATGTTATATTCTCTTTATTCATTTTATCACTTAGTTTAAGCTTTTACAGTATTTTTATCAAAGTAAAATATATAAAAAAACATATCAAAATATATAAAAACTTTGTTAAAAAACTAACCTAAGGTGCTGGCGGTACGGGGCTGGCTGGGCAGGGCCCGGGCTGCCGGTTGTTAGGACTGCAGAGATATGAAATGCCAAACTATGTTCGCCGTGTGCAGGATTACCGCCTTCTGAATCTGACCCTTGATCCCACCACAAAGACATAGCAAAAGTCTCTCAAGATGTGGGTCGATACTCTTTCAACTCCCCATATGGCGATTACCTTGTGAGGCAAGTCTAGATGCTTGCTGGACTTGTCCTTTTCGGCCTTCACAAAGTTCGGACGGAGGATGGGACGGTGATGTCAACGAACATTGCCCGCGCTGCGATAAATTTATCACCACGATATCGAATTATATATTATTGTCAACTACAGACGACGAAAACAAAGATATTGGCGAGGTGTTCGCAATGAACTAAGGCCTTAATAAGAGGATGCTCGAAGCGAAGCATTGCTTAGATTTCCTTACAGAAGACGATCCAGTCATAATAACACTGCTACTAATTTTTTGTAGTATTGTGTTCCTGGTGGTGAGTAAGGTTCACAGAGCTCTAATAAAAAAGTAAAAATATGACTTACAGAGATGGCAAATTGTAGTTCACATTATACTTTAGATCCATAATATTATAATTTCAGTCGTACCTAGGTACTATGAATTCGTTTCAAAACATTTAAGACAAACTTTTGTTTGCGATTATTTTCATCTTCTAAACTATTAAATTCTCTACTTTGCGTAAATATTGATTGGTAGACAATGCTTTGTAGCATTAAGGCTGAATTCTGTAGTTTGTGTTGTGTGCAATAAAGTTTCAATAAATAAATAAATTCTAGCGCTTGTAAGTAAAATTTGCCCAAATACAGATTTTCAAACCTTTTTCGGAATGCACTGTAAGTATTTCAATTCATTCAGTTGTATGATATAAATTCAATTCAATTTTTTATGTTATACAAATGTGTCTGGATGCTAATGAGAGACGTGTATGCCTCGGGAGACATAGCTGATTTTTATAAAGGGTACATATTTGTATTTGGAACACGTTTCAAAGCGACAGACGAATAAAAGGGACAATAAAATCGTGCCACCCACATAATGTGTATTATTTCTCACGATTGCTATACTTCGTGTCTTCGGCTTTGGTCAGTCCAAGGTTATACCTCACCAACACGGTTTACCTTCGGCTCCTATACGTGTAGAAAAGAGAAAGCCATGTTGGTTACGAATTGTCTAAGAACAATTCTTTCCCGCTGCCACCGCTAATACTTCTAAAAATTTGACTACCTGGACAATCCTTTTCCAAAAACGCAATAGAAACGATAATAAACTTATCGGAATGACAGATCCAACAAAATTAATGTCTTGTGTAGTTGGAAAAATATTTGAGAAATGATAGTCATAATCTTCTGACTCATTGAACATTATACTTAATATTAAACCTCGATACTAATCAGCTTACTCAGTCTGAAATGTTATTATAATGAGATTAGTTGCTAACCGGTTCATGTAGTTTACTGGGAGTATTTGATCGCTTTATCCCAGTTCTTGTCACATCGATGAGAAACCCTCGGTATATAAGCCCGCTTGATTAAGATTCCGCGCGGACACGCGTCAAATCCAAAACGATATAAAGTCCTCTTTTCTTTAACAGGTTAATGACTCGCCCATACACAATGCCCTCAAACCACGCAACTCATTTGCCACCTTTATCATAAAAAAACCAGACCTGCTGTCGTGAGTCTTTGTTGCCTTACAGCAAGCGGTGGCGGTTAAAAAATGTTTATATTGTAATTAGTGCCTTTAAATAGCAATCAATCAAATTGTGAGACGATAACAAGTACGAACTGTCTCTCCGTTGTACCTATTAAAGGTGTAATAAAACCAGTTGGTAGGTTAGACCCTGACACGTCTATACCAGCTATCTACCTCTTACTCCATTATGTTTGGTACCTATGTACCTATAATATTAGGTACTTACTTGTGCCTGTTATAGATAGGTATAATACAGACTCCTCAGTCACGTTTTGGTTAAATGCAGATTGCTGCAATTCCGTGTAGGTAACAAATGATTCTTTGTTTGGATTTTCCTCGATTGATATGTAGTGATATTTATTTATGTAAACTATTTAAAGAGTGACTTGCAGGCAAACTGGCCAGGTTTGTGGGAGGCGATGGCTGAGATACGCGTCATACTCGTGAACGGGAGCTGTTTGTGAAGACCGGTCTGTTTTGGCTATTTGGGGCTATGTTTTAGGTAGTTTTCATCTTATTGCATTTCTTCTTGTTTATTTACGTGATACACTTCATTCGGTGCTTGTTTATCTTTAAAAAACAAAAAGTGTTAGTATATTTAAATCATGACACCTGGAGACCTTATACACCTCTAAGGTTTATTTGTAATAAGCATGTATTTATATTTTGAAAACAAAATAACTATACATATAATTTTTTTTTTAAACTTTTGATGACGAATTTTATAATTTTTAAATTAGAATAAACACAATTCAGATAAGAAAGCATATCGAACGTTTTGTTAACTTCGTTCTTAGCAGTCAGATTTGCGATAGTACTAGTAAGTAATTAATAATAATTTTTATTTTTCCTTTGGCAGATGGTTTTTGTAATTGTTGGATATGTTTTCTTAAAGAATAACGCATTTTTATGTAATATGTATAAGATATCTTTTGTAATACTGTTTTGAAAAAATAAGTCCCGCCGAGTTTCTTGCCGGTCATAAAAGTCGAAATGCTTCTCGGGTCAGAGGAATAGGGTTAGAACCGGTGTAGTTTTTATGTTTTCTTCTTTTGTATACTCGACGTGTAAAAGTGGCCTTCTGCCGTGCAGTACTTAAACAACAGTAAGTGCAAAAAGTGAGTTTCGAGAAAAACGCAAAAAAACCCTTTCAAACCGGTTTTTTTGGTGGAACTCGATTATTATTTAGAAATGTTTGAATGTCAAAATATAGCATGGTATACATGAATTACGAATATGTGATATTTTTTTTTTTTTATAATTATTGAATAAATTATTGCTATTTTTTAATTTTTTATACTTTTACTGTACCCTCAAAAAGAACTAAAAACACAATAAATGCCGAATAAAATGCAGTAAAAAAGCGGATTACTGCAAACGACCCTCGTAAAGTTATAGCTACTTGAATTCATTGCAAGCTAAATTACAGTAATCATTACTATTTACTGTAATTTACTTAGTTTATATTATATTGATTGAGTTCTTCGAGATACTAACACGTTGCAGTACAGTACAAAATAAGGTATGTTTATAAATAATACACATATGTATATTAAAACAATTTAATTCACATCGTTTCAATCATTAAAGTGCAATTATATTACACATAAGAGATTAAAATAAAAAGTATCTAACCTATTAAGGGTTTGGGCGGAGGTTACCAGATTCGGAGTAGGTTTAATTCTGACTGTTCCAGATTCTTATTTAGTCAGCTTCTGAGTAGATCGTGTTCTCATTTGATTGAATTCGGAGTACTTCATTTTCTGAAAAATTCGCATTCTATATTAGGCATATTCTCTTTTTGACACTTTCTGGGTATATCGTATTCTTAATAGATTGAATTCGGAGTACGTCAATTTCTGAAAATACTACACGTTGTACAGCATGGGTTCCCTTTATTTGGCATAATTTGTTTTATCCGAATCTTAATACGCATATCTAGTTTCGCATAATTTATTTACGCCGAATATTAATGTTGCCGAATTTTTATTTAGCATAATTCTGTATTAGCTGAATACAACTTTGTCCGAAAATATATTGGCATACTATTATCAGAGTGTAGCTATATACCAGTGAACAAGCTCCGGCTATTTTCAGAGCAACGATGGGGGGTGTTCGGGGAAGTGGGCGGGGAGGATTTACCGCGCAATTTTCATACAAATTGCGCGGTCTATTTTTAAGGTGTGTGAAATTATTATGAGTAATTAACCAACTTAGGAAAGGTCGTGTGTATGTAATTTTTATAAAGGGTCTGGGGCATATTTAAATACAAATCCAAAATGTAATAGTTTTATTTTTTACTTACTTATAAAAAATATGACTAAGAGTCAGAAAGAGTCAGACTAAGAGTAGAGTAAATAAACGTCTGATATGGCCGTGTTAAGAATAATTATAATATAAAGAGTTGGAAACCGGCATCGGCTCCATCTCAAATTTCGCCACTTTTGATCCGATTATATTGAAAATCGATATCAGAGAATCCGAAAGGGGTCTTACTACGATACTAAAGTCAATATTGCAAAAACGGCCGCCATCTTGAATTTCGTCATTTTTGATTTGATTATATTGAAAATCGATATCTGAGAATCCGAGAGAACTCTTAACACGACACTAAAGTCGAAATTGCAAAAAACGGCCCACAGCTTGAATTTCGTCATTTTTGATGCAATTTTGTTGAAAATCGATATCTGTGAGTCTGAGAGACCTCTTAACATGACACTAAAGACAAAATTGCAAAAACGGCCGCCATCTTGAATTTCGTCATTTTTGATGCGATTTTGTTGAAAATCGATATCTGAGAATCCGAGAGATCTCTTAACACGACACTAAAGTCAAAATTGCGAAAAACGGCCGCCATCTTGAATTTCTTCATTTTTGACCTGATCATATTGAAAATCGATATCTGAGAATCCCAAAGGGGTCGTAACACGATACAATAGTCAAAATTGCAAAAATCGGCCGCCATCTTGAATTTCGTCATTTTTGATGCGATCATGGTGAAAATCGATATCTGTGAATCCGAGAGACCTCTTAACATGACACTTAAATCAAAATTGCGAAAACCGGCCGCCATCTTGAATTTCGTCATTTTTGATCCGATTATATTGAAAATCGATATCTGACAATCTGAACGAGGTCTTAACACGATACAAAAGTCAAAATTGCAAAAAACGGCCGCCATCTTGAAATTCGTCATTTTTGATGTGATTTTGTTGAAAATCGATATCTGTGAGTCTGAGAGACCTCTTAACACGACACTAAAGTCAAAATCAGACTCACAGATATCAATTTTCACCATGATCGGATCAAAAATGACGAAATTCTAGATGGCGGCCGTTTTTTGCAATTTTGACTTTTAATCGTGTTAAGACCTCGTTCAGATTCTCAGATATCGATTTTCAATATAATCGTATCAAAAATGACGAAATCCAAGATATATATATATTTTTTTTATGTCATAGGCGGCAAACGAGCTGACGTATTGCCTGGTGGTAAGCAACTACCGTCGCCCATGGGCACCCGCAACACCAGGGGAGTCACAAGCGCGTTGCCGGCCTTTAAAGGGGGTTGGAGCTCTGGGAACCTTACTCACCATCAGGAACACAGCACTACAAACCCCAAAGGTAGCAGTGCTATTATGGCTGTGGTCTTCTGTAAGGAGGAGGTACTTCCCCAGTTGGGCTGCCCCAGATTCAAGCGTGATGGTCATCGCTGTGCCCTACCTCTCATTATTGGACGTAGTTTAAGGACATACCGAGGACATAAGACTGCATTTTATTCGGCATTTATTGTGTTTTAGTTCTTTTTGAGGGTACAGTAAAAGTATAAAAAATTAAAAAATAGCAATAGTTTATTCAATAATTATTAAAATAAATAAAAACCACATATTCGTAATTCATGTATACCATGCTATATTTTGACATTCAAACATTTGTAAATAATAATCGAGTTCCACCAAAAAAACCGGTTTGAAAGGGTTTTTTGCGTTTTTCTCGAAACTCACTTTTTGCACTTACTGTTGTTTAAGTACTGCACGGCAGAGTAAACACATTTGAAAATAGCCAAAAGACAGTTTGAATCACAGTAAGGGAGCTTATTACTGTACTTTAGGTTGCATTTTGCTCTCTTATTTACGACTGTTCGACCACTTAAAATACAGGGAGGGATACAATTACTGTATTTTAACCGGCAATATTTCTAGTGCTTTATATGTAGTATACTAATTAAATTAAGGATATAACATTTTTACTGCATTTTAATTAGTAATTATGCTGAAAAATCAATAACATTTCAAACACAGTACACGTATTTTAGAACATTTATATAGTACTGCATTTTAAATAGTTTTTGGCGTAAGTATTGACTTCACTTTACTTGCTAATTTAGGATTGACAGGAGACATTTACTGTATTTTAATCAGTAAAGTCTAAAAATTCACTGCTGACAACTTTATTACGGCAGTTTAGTTAGTTTTACCTCAATAATTTACTAAATTCTTCTGACTTACTGTACATGGAGGCTTCGATTTTTATATGTTCCCATTGTCATTATCGCACGTGGACTATATATATCTGTGCGTCTTGACACTGTGGTCCACAATCAAGAAAAATCAAAAAATCGCAAAAGTAGCACTTACTGTTGTTTAAGTATTGCACGGCAGCCTTGTGGCCTACTTACTGAATAAACGTTTGAGTTTGAGTTTGGTCTATATGTCTAACACTAGGGTGTATTCATATCCCAACCATGTAGCATGCTCGGAGTCCGCGAAACCGATCGGATTAGGAATACCGAAAAGCGCTCTAGAACAGGCATCGTAAATGTGGGGCACAAAGTAGCTGATAATAAAGCTTAAGGCAATTTTTCAAGAAGGTTGTCTAAAGACACTCTTAAGGCTTGGGGACATAGGCGCGTTTTGTGAGCGTAGCGCAGCGTGACACCGGTGTGGCTAATGTAACGAAATAAGGCACGCATTCGGACGGCAGCGTCGCGCCCCGCTGCGCCACCCTCACAAAACGCGCCTATGTGCCCAAGCCTTAAGAGTGTCTTGTCTTGTGCTTGAAAATGGAGGTCTAATGTTTAGTTCTCCGAAACATGTCGTATGAGTAACTGAATAAATATGAGTAGTAGCCGTTCTTATTATTTCTAAAATATTACACCTTCTGCGAAATTTTAAATACAAATTAAATAAGCTTGCTACAAAAGAATAAAAACGGCCATAAGATACCTATCCTCTTTCAGCTGCAGCAGGCCTACCGCGTTTCTCTTTTACTCGAATTAAGGCGCCATTAGAGTGCCAGAGATAATCGTTAGACAATGCAAAATTTAAACGAAATTGAAAAGAAAAAGAAAAGATGAACGAAATTTTTGAACGTCGATGTTCCCGGTCTAGTTGTATCCGGTACCCTCTTAATCTTAATTAATCTGAGACGAAAGCAAGCATTCATGTAATCTTATCCGACATAAATGTAATATATGTGACGTTATCTAGTAAAAGGGACCTTATTGTCGATGGCGCTTACGTCGAACCGCGTTGTGTTTGTATTGCGGCACCGTGAACAACGGCGTAAGCGCCATCGACAATAAGGTCCCTTTTCATAGATAATGTCACATATAAGGAAAAAAACTTGCACGGTAAATGTTATTTACTTATTTTTGATAATTTAGGAACTTATCGCAATAATGCGTTAATTGAATCGATAGTGTGATAAGGCGTTATTTCATTTAACGACTTAACGATATAGATAATCGCAAATCGTTATTTATTAGCGCTACTGACAACGAATCGATATTACAAGGATATTTAGCTTTAAATGTGACCTTGGAATGATTAAATGTCATTCACCTTCAATTTGATTATTTTTTAAATATTTATTTCTTAAAATAATTATAAGTAACTGACGTAGAGATGCTAGGTCCATGGGGTCGCAGCGCGCACAAACTTTTTGAAGAAACCGCGAAGCGTCTGGTTGACGGAACTGGTGACTGAAGAGCTGGCGGCTTCTTCGCACAACGTGTCAGCATTGCGATACAAAGAGGAAATGCCGCCAGCATACTTTGTATGCCTCAAGGACCTTTTTAAAATTTAATGTAGTAAGTAGTTATTGTAAATAAAGATGTTTAATAAAAACCTAAGGCCTTTAAGAGAGCGCTGGTAGCCTAGCGGTAAGAGCGTGCGACTTGCAACTGTCTGCAATACTACCAAACGGTGCCTTTACTGAGGCTAGTTTTGTTGATTTTACTGCACAGAAGAATCTCTGATAAGTATCAAATAATATTTTCTTACGTAAATCCTAAGAAACCGGCATCATTGTCCGGATTTTGAACCCACTCTTCCGATTTGTTACGTAGCAAAACTTACCGCCAGTCACGTAGCTACCGTGACTGGCGGTAAGTTTAGCGTTACACTATTTATCCTAGACTAAGGAAGGAGATAAGAAGTTAGAAATAGGAGATAATTCATGTCAATTGCAGAGAACCTGCTAAAAATAAAACTGACAAGGACGTTTGGACGGGCACGAACGATGATGATGAACAGTCAACCACAACGGGTGATGACAGAACAGAACGCTTGCGGACCTGTGACCGGGTATATCGGAAGATCAGTGTTCTGTGAATGCTTCTTCAGCCACTGCTGGACTTATGTCTTCCTCATAGACTGCGATATGGGGGTTCAATAATAAAATATAAGCCACATAAAGCAGGCGGGTTGGCGGTCGCAGTAAGTTTCTAGTCGTAGTTTGACGTTCAAGGACAGTACGTCGACTGACGTGGCGTAGTCGTTTGTTTCCTTTGGCCTATGACACTGACTGTGTCCTTGAACTTATTAGAAACAATTCCCTATTCCCCTTTTCCTTATATTTAGTGTTCTATCTACTTATATTTTAAGGATGGATGACAACGCTGCTATCACCAAACTTAGCAGTAACGGATCTAAAAAACACATTACAAATAAAATTCACCGTGTAACGCAAAAAGTATGCGATATGACACGGACTCTCAGCGGGTAAATACTCACAAAAAATCCTGATGAATAGCATGTTTGTAACAAATGGCGAACATTGTAGACCATATTTTGTAGTCTAAATGTTACGTGTAAATCTTGTAATGCAGCTACATATCAAAGATATTTTATTTAATAAGATGAGTCAAGTTTAAGAAAAAACGTGCCTCTAAAGAAGCTCTATAAAGTTGCTGAGTAGATGGCGTGGGCCTTTCAGGGTGTACTCGAGTAGATGGCGGTGTTATCAAAATCACACGAATAAATAAAAAAATGTATACTATATACTTTCTGTACATATTCACTCACTGTCCTTTTTTGACACTTTCTGTGTGCTACGCTTGTAGCCGATCCCAGAGCATTACTTAGTACAGATCCACAGATGTGCAAACCCACCTCTCAGACTCCTATCAATCAATTTGTTAAAAGAATCATAAATAGTTGTTTGAAAACCACTCTTCATATTCCAGGATAACTAATGACGCAATGGAAGATGAAATGGAGGAGTTTATGGTGCAAGTGAGCAGCAACATCGGCAATCTGCGGAACATGGCCCTGGACATCAGCTATAAGCTTGAGAACCAGAACAACCAGCTCCGGCGAATGGAGACCAAGGTACGGTTGGTTCTCGGGGGAATACTTCGAGCCATTTCATTAATTCGTTAACCTTTTTATCGCTCCTATGATCAGAAGCGATAGAGGGAAATAATCAATTTTCGAATTTCGATTATGGCGGCAGATGGATAATGTGTATATGTTATACAAAAACAGGTTCCAGTAATTCTGCCAAAACATCTAGCGCCATCTATCGCGCAATAGGCCTTTGTTCCGTTTAACAATGAACCGATTTTGTTTATCCCCGTGGTTGGGTGAAATTAAGGTAAACATCAAGATGCTCGACGCTATTTCAGAATACGTAACAAGTATATTCTCTACAGTTTGAAAGTCGTTGATTTATTACCCCTGGGATCAATGTAACCCCATTTTACGGTACCTATATACTTACCGATATACAAATATCTGTTAATGAACTAAGTTAAACGCTCTTGAGGATTAAATAACTAGGTACATTTTCTTTTCCAGGCTGATTCAAACGTGGAGGAGCTCAAATGCGCCAATGAAAGAGCTTACAAACTGATAAAGAATTAAATAGGTACTGTTTATAATTACCAACCATAATCAACAGATACCAGATATTTAAGTCAATCTAATTTTAAAAATTAATAGGAAAATATCGTCGGCATCAGAACTCAGAAAATCCTACCACGAATATCGAAATTAGCAAATTCCCAGAGATTGTCTCTATCACTCTAATTACATCTTAATTGGAGTAAAATAGAAAGATGTCCGTCTAACTTCGATGTTCCCGGTAGGCCCTCTGTTGTTCTGATACATTTATCTTTATTTGCCTTGTTGATAAATAATAACTTTTTGGCCAAGTTTTAATATGTACATTAAGTAAACAGTGTTGCAAGTCTTTTACTGCGTTGATAATATCCTATTATAAAGTGATATATACTGTGTGTAAGTCTAATACGGGCGAAGAATTAAAGTAGACATAGGATTTGCCAGTATAATCATTAACCAAAAGGTTTTTCTTTGATTAAACTTATTATACATTAATGTATTTTTTGCCGTTTGATGCCGGCTAACGAGAATAGCACCACCCCATTTCCTCCCGCGGGTAAGAGGCGACAAAGGGAAAAATCCTACGGACTCCTATCTTTTTTATATCCTATTCTACCCTCCACTAAGAGATTCGCCCGTATAAGATTTACACACTGTATTTTAGGTGACAGAATGTTAGGGGTAGTTTAATTTTTCTTTTATCAATAGTACCTAATTGGCCACTGTATATTACTGTTGTACTGCGTATGGTATGGTGGTGCGTATGGTGTTGGTACAAACATTAAACTTATGTGTAAGGAATATTTTTTCAATCATAATTAAAATGAAATTTAATTTTAATCATTAAAATTCATACACCTATTACGAGTTCGTCGCGTTTGGTATCGAGACTCTCGGCTCGTTGGGCAAAGGTGCGTGTGGGCTCCACAGAGCGCTTAGCAAGCGCCTCAGGGAGGCAACAGGCGATCCTCGCGCAGGCAGCTTCCTCGCACAAAGGATTGCCATCGCAATCCAGCGCGGGAACGCTTCCTGCGTGATGGGGTCCCTACCTAAGGGTCAAAACTACAAATTTAAGTTATTTGTAAGAGTTTATTTTTAAGTGTAGTTTTAAGTTATTTTTAGCGGTTTTTATGTTAGTTTTGTTACTCCTTGATACATGTTTCATTATTATACTTATTAATTTAAATTCATCTATATTATTCCAAAATAAGACCGTTGACTGATATGTGATAATATTCCGCAGAAGTGTACTTAGGTACTCTTATTAACTGTGATTAAATGTTTATAGAATTAGTAAAACAAAGTGTTTATATGTGTAACGCATTATCATCTATATGTTACTCGACGAGACTTTGGAAAAAACTGTCGAACGAAAACATGAAGTAATTGAAGACTTCGTAAACTATGGGCTTATCAAAATTCTAAATCGTAAGTTTAATGACGCTATCGCGCCATCTGTCGACGAGTAGAAAAACCTGCATATTTTAATTAGGTATATTAAACTAGTAAGCTACATTACTATATACGAGTATAATTTTATAAAATGTCAATTCCAATATAAGCGAACTGACTTTTAATGTATAATATTTAAGTAACTTGGAAAACAATTATTCGCCAGTCCAATAATGACCGCGCATTGTATTTCAGGGCTCCTTTACACTGCGCATGCCTCGTTCAGTCCCATCCGTAGCAAGTAGCTAGTCGACTGCGCCGTACTGCGGTAAAACAGTCCTGTCACTAAGTTCATTGTTGTTCTGCGTATTAGTGCAATTATTCCTCTATAAAGGATATTCAGTGCAAACAAACTTGCCATCGTATATCACAAACCCACCCCTAAAACAAGTAAGTCATGCAACCTTCATTTTAAAGTTATACGCAAATGCTTAAAGCATTTTAAAACGTTAGCAGTTTCATAAAACATTAATGATCTATTTATATAGTTAGCTTATCTATTATTATTCACAATAGGCATAGACAAAAAAGCTACCTCATTAGTTAGATCAATACATGCCCGTCTTGAGTTTTCGTGTTAAGTCTACCTTGACCTTTTAGGCCCCATGGAGCTCATTTACATACTCCTATAGCTAGTTCATATAGCAACTTAGCAACTACATAGTTCTTTGTGATCTATCGTATTACTGACACCTTAAATTATGAAGAGGGCAGTAATAAGTTTTAAAATGTCAATTGTTCTGAATCATAAAAAACTATACTTCAATTAACATCACAAAAAAAAAAACAATTTACATATCCGATTTCCACAAAGCAAATCGCATGCAACGAATCAACAACTTATCTGTTTACGTTTTTTTAAGTGACATGCGTGAAGATGCGCCTTTATAGTTTTTTTTTTCAGAATGGCAGCCGTGGAAGGCGTCGGACAGGGCACGGAGCTTGAACAAGTACAGGCGAAATCAAGAGATGTCGCCAACAAGGTCAGACGGTTTCTGAACGCATGTGCAGCGACCTTGCGGTACTGCGCATAACAAACAATACATAAACAAGCCATGTCCACTCAGAAATCATTAAAGCATAAATTATTTTCATATGCACTCATGAAATCGATTTCTGACCGTAATTCTGCTTTTGTGTCTACGTTTTGCGAATATCCAATACTTGGGAGGTATTTGGACGCGCGCCAAGTTTCAAATGTTGAATGATACTTAGGTATAAATGTTTCCTTTGAGAGTTGGAAAATTTCAACGGAATTTGCTTTGATTTGGTACGATTTAACAGATTTTTTTTTAATTTTAAACCCGTCTTAAATTAATATTATCATTAAATTTAGTTTTAAAGCCATCTAACTGTCAATTGAGGTATTCACATTTATCAAAAAAATCGCTCGCAGATTTCGAAGTAAAATGTAACTTTGGATTGGAGGCCTATTTTCAACTTATTAAGCATTAAAAAATAGCAAATAATCGTTTAAAATAGTGTGCTTCCATTAACCTTATTAATTATTCGTTAGATACTGAGTTATAACTTTATAAGTGACAGTCGTGTGCTCGACCCTCAAAGATTGGCAACCGAAAGTCTACCATGGTTGACATTTTATCTTCTATCGCGCCATTCGTCACTTTCACATTCACATACTTGTTAGAGCGTGACAGATATTCTGACAAGTGATAAAAACCCGGCCATATTAGGCTAGCAGTGTGGCTAGCAGTGAGTTATATTATTATAACTAACCTTTGAACTAGTCGTAGCTGACTATTATAATAACCAACCTTATTTATGTGCCCGTAGTGATTACGATATCATTTATATACTAGTTTTTTGTCATTTGTACCCTTTTTCAAATTTAATTTTGGGTCACAGATTCAATCCCTTCGCCTACCGATAGCCCCTATATCGGACTTAGAATCATAGTCATAATTTTATACCCCTGATAAAAAATCATCTGCTGGTCTAATATTTGGTTTTTATCATTTGTCACGATACCTGTCACGCTCCAACAAGTATGTGATACCGAAAGTGCGGTAGAGGATAAAATGGCAAACATTTATTTTTGTTCATTTGCACTCGTAATAAAAACGACAATCGATTTAATTGGAAAGAGTGTTCTAAACATTTTCATATAAGTATTTAGTGCACATTAAGATCATAAAGGAAAATGGCCAAACTACAGCTACACTTTTTTTAAACTAATAGTAGTTTATGTATCAAGGCGAGTTTCATAATAATATCACACGATTGTTGTAATGCCTAATCATGTATAGTTGCATACACTACTTTATCTACACACATTTCATAAGTGTTTTAAGATGGGTTCAGGAACCGTAGGGAAATGACTTATTACTAGTGTTACTTGTAAACATTAAAAAGTCAACGAAGAAAACAAATGACAGCTTGGAATGGCGGCGTTGCGTATTTCGTATCTCAGTATAATATTTTTTTAACTATAAACAAGCGAATAAACTTCCTATTCATTTGTCACTCGAGTTCAAATGTCGTTCGATTTATATTAAAAAAACACAACGAATTGGCGTTTCGTATCAATGACTGTTTTAATATCTATAGATACTAGAATAGACACCCCACTAAAATTTGACAGCTGTTCCAAATTTAAACTTATAACCTACTGATTTCGTAGGTAATATTAACATTACATCTCCATTCATTTCTGATAGTTGGTTTGGATGGACGCATTTTAGAGCACTTATGATATGTACGTAGATAAATATTTAATATTGTTTATAATTATGTTTCCTCTGTATTAACTTTCTAAGTTAGCATTGTAATGTAAGTAGTTACTTATAAGCTTTACTGTTTCAGTCGTTGGAAACCACCCGACGCCTGTTGGCGCTCACGGAGGAGGTAACTCTACACACTTTTTCAATCCTATACTTTGACTCTACATAATAAACAAACATCCCCTCATGTATGCTCTACGTTCACGGGACTCCATATTACTAGAAATTAAATTACAAATATTATTGTTACCACTACAGTTTATGCGTTGAATATTATAATTATTTAGTTTTAAGAGTTTTGTTACATTTGTTTATTTTTTTAATGCAGAAGGGTCTCCACGGAAGATCAGCGTCAGGGGTCATACGGCACCTGACACAAGCTGAGTGGAGGCCATTTCAGTGACACTCCTTTTCTTGTATTTTTAATTTTAAATGTTTTATTTTGTTCTGTCCTGAATAAATTTATTCTTATTCTTATTATTCTTAAATAACGAACAAATAAGAAAATTAAAAAAACAGTCGTGAACATAGACTAACAACAGAAGTTGTATTTTTGTTCACGATGGCCACGGTGGTTTTTTCGCGTTTAATGACATGTATTAATTCCTTTCCTCTCATTACATCTCTCTACACCTTAAAATGATTATGAATGTATTATTTAATATATATATATGTATATACAAGGTGTTACTTTACTGGCAGTCTGCATAAGGGTATAGTTAGTATGGTATATAACCCGGAAAATTAAGAAAACAAATCAGCAGGGTAACTGTTCATGAATGTTTTCTTTCAAGGGAATGTAGAGCGTACATCTAACATGACATAAATACGGTACAATAAACAAAACTTAACACTTACCTTCTTTTAATGCTGCGTAGAGCAAGGAAGCTGGCATAAAATGCCTTGTGGCTCTTGACGACCAGGGAGGTAAGAAACAGTTTCATTCTTAAAATAAAGTATGGTATAAATTTAATGATAAATCAAATTAACCGCCTGTTAAAATATCGTAGGGTTAGCTGACAGAGAGGCATGAGGAAGACTAAAAGGGTACTGCATTCTGCATATAAATTCGTTAGTTTCAATCCTTAACAAAGATGTTGGCATCCTTATATGTCACTGGTGCGTTTGCCAATTCAGTTTTGTGTACAAATGTGAATTAATTAAAATAAATTGGGAACACGATGTAGGTATTAAAATTTTAGGTTTCGGGGTCAACAAGTAAATTCTTTTAATCTTAATTTTATACATACATAGATAACAATAAAGGCTACTAAGATAAGTTTTTAGATCGCACGCTTTTGTGAGGAATGTTTAAAAATCTAAATATGTTTACGAGTATGTGATATGTCCACGAATCTTTTTTACTCTGCTTCAATATATCTTCCATAGAAATTTTCGCTAAACTCCACTGTCGCTTATTTACCAAATATCAAGCATATCAATTATCTATCCGATTTTTAACTAGTATTTCAGTCAGTGCACACAATTTGTAAAAACAATGCACACATCAGGATTGGCAAGCGCACCGACGATATGCTCTTTATTTTCTAATATATGTGTCCGTACATGAATGGCTTACATCTTTGGACAATACCTGTGTTTCTTAGCTTACTATGCAACTGGCACATGATTGGAGTATGTAGAACGTTGGCATGATTCACTCGCTGCCGCTCTTTGAAGTGTGTCACAAGGCCGGATTATGGAAAATTCATCATCTTCTACCATAGCCTGCCTATGGTTGTAAGACCAATAGCCAGCACTGTAAAATACAGGCAGCTATGTTGACTAGATGGGTAATCTGGCCCTGATGACACAGGGTGACCAATGAACGGAAAAATGGCGCCAGCTCTGATCAAACCAAAATTGTTTGCGAAAAATGCCTTTGACTAACGGACATACTTACGATGACGTGATTCGAGCAGTGGCCGGTGTGTACGAGTAGAGGAACTTTAGAAATTACTTATATTCAGTTATTGCAAAAAATGGTGTCCCCTGTTCTCCGTCCAACACCGGACTACCGTAGCACTAAGTAATTAACCTGGAAATCAAAACCAAAAACGCCTCTTCCTCTTTTCTTGCAAATATTTGAAAGAGATGGGGTAATGCTTAATTGGATTTTAGAAATTCGGATTGAAGCCAGACTAAATACTGCGAAACGTGTGACAGATGTAGAGCTCTCCTTCTTTTCTTGTCCCTATTTCCTAACAGGTGCTGGGGCCGCTTCCCTAAATCTTCGCAACTTCCAGAGGGCAAAGAACCAAGACGCCTTTTTAAAGTAAATTTATACAGTCCCCAAACGAACGTGTGTCATTATTGGCTGTCGCGTCTTGGGTTTATGCACTTGATAGCACTACTGACTGAGCTAGTGCACTTTGTTTTGCTGCCCTGTGCATGCGATGTTAATGTCGATCGATGTCCGTATCGTATATTTGTTATAAATGTGTACTTGTGTAGATCCGGAATGAATGTGTAACCATTGTTTGTCTGTGTCATTGATGTATCTGAATCTGAACTAGAGTTTTATGCTTCCTCTTCCGAATTTTTTTGCCACCGGCAAATAAATGGATTTGTGTGGTTAGAATTTACTTTTACTGAATATCATTTTTTTTACCTCACAGAGCAGCTGGATAACATTGAGAAGGGGATGAACACCGTGCACACCGATATGCACCAAGCTGAAAAAAGTTTGAAGGAGATGGAGAAATGGTGCGGGCTGTGTACACTCCCTTGGAAAAAGTACGTAAGCGCTTTGCAATCCTGTTTTGTATTTCTGGATAATCCACTATTAAACTTGGACAGTTCGTCGGTCAGATAACACAAACGGCTCATGATTATTCTCCTCGTTGCGCAGCGAAACATGTCCAGCAATATTCCTATATTCGACTTATGAAACTTGAGTCTCTACAATTAAACTTAAATAGACTCAAAAAATATTTTGTACATCCATGTTTCTTTAAATTCTGTAATTAATGGTTAAGTTTCGTATTTATTGCTTTAAATCAAAATACGAGGCGAATAAATAAATATTAACCATTTCTACGTATAACTTTAGACGACTGAATGATAACTGACTAAACGCATCTTCGAACAATCTCTTCTTAACGACCCCAATTACTAAATAACAGACGTACTTAATAGCTACTGGAAAACCTGTTGTATCCTGGAACTGAGGCTCCATTAACAAATTTCAAGGCTGTTATGCGTAGTGGTACCTACCTACAGAACTTACAGGCCATTTTTAAGCATCGTTGCCAGGCCATAAAAGGCAGGTTCAGATTCCACTTCTTTTGAAGTCATAATATATTTAATATTTTTATGCATTTTTTTTGGATATGCCTTACAAGGATGTACTTCCATGTAATTAAATTATACGTCTTGTCTGAGTACATTAACTACCTAATTACTTTCCTAATGCTAAAATATATATCTTTATGGCAATGCCAATAAATTTAAATCGTATTACAGAGGTCCAGCAAAAAAGAAGACGGACAACGACGTGTGGACCGGCAAGAACGAGGGCAAAGTTGTAAACAACCAGCCGCAGCGAGTGATGACCGACGAGCGGAACGGTTGCGGACCCATGACTGGATATATCGGCAGGTCAGTTATCTATAAATTCTTCAATCTTTTGCCTAGGTTCCTGCTGGCATTTTGCCATGTCTCGGTAACAGGTGTCAACTTAGTGGCAATCTGTAAAAGTCATAGGTATTTGCTTAAAATGAAGCTAAAGCTATGTGGTAAAGATTAAGTTCTGATAATCATCATCATGATCATATCAGCTGAAGGCCGTCCACTGCAGGACAAAGCCCTCCCTCAGTAGGTTTCCGTGATCTTTACCATGTCGTCGATGACGTCGATCCACTTTCTGCGCACATGTCATCAGGTTTCTGGTCGTCATATGTCATCAGGTCATCACTGGCAACACACACTGGTCACATCTTTTCTTCTAGAAACATGGATGAAAGAATTTTGTAACCCTGGCTATCAAAACTATACATTTTGTGCAAAAATAATGGTGAGAAACTTTTGTATGTGTTTATTTTCGTCCTTAAAGTTTATTGATTTCGAGTGCAAAACTCGAAAAAATCGATGAACGTTCTCTACTACTTGTTGCTGTGGGTGATTGACCACTCAAATATTCTCATTCTTGGCACAGTAATAAATTTTCTTTTATGATACAGTTTAGCGTGACACAGATAAAATTTCGTCGAACAAGATTATTTTAGTCTACTCGAAATGTTTGACGTTGTTGATCTTCTAGGATAACAAACGACGCCTTGGAAGACGAGATGGAAGAGTGCATGGTGCAGGTGAACACCAACATCGGCAACCTTCGTAACATGGCTCTTGACATCGGCTCCGAGCTGTCCAACCAGAACAACCAGATTGAGCGCATTCAGCGTAAGGTGAGTTATCTATCTGTTAGAAAACCCTAAAATACAACTAAAAATCTTTAATATTTAAATCGAAAGAAAAATAGAAAAATTTGGCTCGCAGCGGGACCGAACCCGCAACCACTGGATCAGTAGCCCAGTGCACTACCAATTTTGCTATACGAGTACCGCTTGGACTTGTCAAATGTTTCTATTTTATTCTTTCTGGTATACGTCATTACAAAAATCTTTAATTTTCAATTTAAGCAATGCGCTTAGTGTGATCTCCTTCTTGTTACAACTTTTCGCCACACCTCAGGCTCGAAAAGATTTTGCGACTAGGTTATATAGGCTGAGTTTCTCAAGTGTAAGTGTACATTAGAAGATTTGGCTTTGGGAAAGGCTCACCATAAGGTAGCAGCAGTTGGAAGATATACCCTTATAAGGTCAGCCGATAACATAGGAACAAATATTTCTGATGAACCAATAACTATTATATACTAGGCCACGGAGACTATAGAACGAAGAAAGCCGAATCAAAAGTGATATATAATACCTTACTACCTATTGTATTTACATATGTTTGACAAGATAGTAAATTATGATTATGATTATGATTGTGATTATGATTATGATTATGATTTTTCTTCCAGGCCGATTCAAACGTGGACACCCTGAAGGACGCCAACGAGCGAGCGCACAAGCTGATGAAGAGTTAAACACTATATATCTATTGACAATAATTTATTTACAAATAGAGTATAGGGACGCATATTACCCTATATGTAGAAATTTAGCAATAATCGGAGTGCTGTGATGCATTATACGAGTCTGGATACATACAACGAAATTGATAAAAGCCTTTTAACATACAGAAATGAAATATAATTGAGGTACGGAGATGAATAACATAACGTGATTTTGAAGTCTAAACTAGATGGCGCTGCGGAATGTTGAAACTGGGACGCTGTTCATCTGTAATCTTTATATTTCATTTGTCTATGGCCTTACCTATATTTTGCGTCAGCTATGTATACTGATTGAGGGTTCATCAGAGCCTACTGTCCCATCCAGGGTCTGGCACAATTGATGTGATCGCTGTAAACAATAAATGTTTTGTCTACAAGTGAAAGTAATAAAGGCTAATGGTGTCCCCAAATCTGTAGTCACTGCTCAAGTAAAAAAAAAGCTTTATGTCCTCGGAGTAAGAGCAAAAAACGTTGGCCGGTAATCAAGCTAATACAAGTTGAATCATTTTTGTTTTACTCTTACTGCGTAGACATTAAGGTTCCGCGTCGACAGACTTGGGAAGATTCTATAGTGCTCAAGACTGGATTCGTACCAGCAATACGCACCCGCATACATAGTTGTGCTAAAATGCAGAGGAAAAATAACTATACCTAAGCTTCTTCTTCCTTAGTAGTTGTTCTTACTACCTAGATATATGTATTATATATTTTGCCTAGGCAGATAACTCTAAGCTCGTGGCAAACGTATGTTATTTTTTTTTAAGGAAGCTCTTTGCTCATATGACACTTTAAACTTTACTTATGTGAAATCTCAAAGGTGACTGATTGGTTCCTTAGTAAATTTCGCTTTATACCATGTATAAAATTTGGAACAAGCCTCCGAAAATTGTATATTTGTTTACTTAATAGCCTAATTTCCTAGCACCATTGATCAATACTTGTTAAACATTGTTATTGTTATAAACATTTAGGTACAATGTGTGTATCTAGATCTTGAAAGCTCATTTTTATTAATTGAGACTTAGGCGATGTATATCCCCCACATGCTACTGGTGTCTTAGTTCTGCGTTAAAACAAAAATGTAGAGAAATTAAACTTTTTGCATGTGGGCGACGTTACATAAAAATAATAAAAAGACCTCTAAGATAATGGCTGTGGAACGAACGCAAAAGCTCACGGGTACGTGACTGTAATGTATTCCAAGTTTATCTAAATTCTTAACAAAACTTAATAATTACTTTTTCGATATTCGTCTCTACCAGTTATCCATTTAAAACTTGTTCTTTGAAGTTTTCATAGTTTATAACAAATCTAATAGATTAGCATAGCTAGTTATAGACGCAATGAATATATACAGTTTGAGAGTTAATAAATAAAACCGTAATTTAATATTGGTGAATCGAATAAGTAGGTAGGCTACCACTATTATAATACTATTAAACCAAAATAAGTAATTTTATTTGTAACCCTCGTCACTCCAGCAGAAAATTTTGATATCAGCGCCATCTTGCATTGAGTAGCAAAATTATATGTACAATAACGAAACGTAGAGAGTAGGTTAAAATAACATTTTACTAAGAACCAATAAGTAGTATTTGTAAATAATAAAATAACCAATTTAAACGAAAGGTTTACATTTTAACATTATGATGCCCGTTATTGAAGGGTAACGTAACAATTTTATTTTAGTATTTTGTCATATGGCAATGTTTGTAATTTTGACAAGTGGCAGATAGTGGGATCAACTGTCAAGCAGTTTTGATAAATAGAACATGACACTTCGTGTACAAATTGCTAATATTTAGTACAAGGAGCTGAGTTCCCATAAATAAAGAGCGTTAATTCTGGTATTAACATCTTCACGAACCTTATTGTGTTACTTCAAGGTACAGTTGATGCGTTTTTGCATTCACTTTTGATAATCCACGCGCATGACAGTTATAACAAAGGTCAATGCGCAGTCGAAAAACATTGCGCATTTCGTTTTCTTGACTAACCTTACAGAGTCGGGTTGAGTGTCGATCGACCACCAGCGAACGCTCGCAGCAGCCGCCAGCCCGTGCTCGAGGGCGAAAGCCTTTACAACCATCCTTGTGCTGTTTTTGGTGCCTAGTGGGTGTACTAAGTGTCAACAACCCCTTTTTGTTGTGCCGTGCTAGAATAAACCCACAAGTAAGTGAATTTATTTTTAACTTTTTATTAAGTAGTACTTTCTCATTTCGTTCGTATTTGCATTGAAGATAAGAGATAATAGTTTGATCAGTAAGGGAATCAAGAGGATGCTGAATATTTGATAGAAATGACGTCATAATCGGTGTTTGCCGAGATTTATGTCGTGGCAATGATAGATCATCAACTAGATATATATAATAATTATACCTAGATATTTTTCTAGCACGAACGATTTCTTGTAAGTGATTGACAAAATAAAAACATCGACAGTCCTGTTATCGATAAGTACCCCTTCAATTTCCATACAGGTAATACAAAGACAAATATGGGGTAATAGGGTTAAAAATAACTAACAATAATAAAAGTCAATTTATTTATATTTAAATACCTACTTCAGAAAACAATTTGGAACTATTCATTGCAAATTATAAACGTAAATTGGATCAAAAGTATACGGATTACGTTTAATTTGTTCAAGATCGGTGACACGCGGCGTCTAGGTAGGTAGCCGATATAAGACTGTGTGTACATCTTGAAGTTGAAGTAGTATGTACTTATCGATAGCAGGATTGTCGATATTTTTATTGTGGCAAGCACAAAACAAATGCCGTTCCTGCTAGAAAAATATCTAGGTATAATAATAATAATCAATTAGGAACTAGCTGAGCTATGAGTCAAGATAAAGCAATATAGATTTAAGTAGAAACAATATTTACTTATTTAAATGCACTAGAGTTTCATTTATGAATCTTACCTGTTGTAATAGATTCACTAGTAAAGTTTTTTGGAATGAGTCACTTCCTGGTAGAGGTGTATTAATTTTATTCATGCCTTTATCTTGTTTGAGGCAAAACTTTATTAAGTAAGTACTTTATAAATAACTATGGGCCGCCCCCAGCTTCATGCAAATGAATAAAGGTTTCTTCTATTTAACAATTTAAGATTTTTTTTTAAACAATATTGGCGAACTTCATTAGGGATAATGATTCTAATGGTAGTAGATTTTTTTTTTTTTAATGTTTCATTAATTTCAGAGCCTATTTAATGCAAACAAGCAATCAAATATTTTACCTTTATAACTACTACTTACTTATAGATACTTGTAGATAAAATTTAAGTTTACTTTTATACATGCTGCATTTATTGAAGTTAATTTTTTATAACCATCTGTTCATTTAATTTTTTCTGAGGATTTTTTATTATGTTTATAAAAGTCTAATTATACATGTCAAAAAAATACTACATTAATAATTTCTTGTTAGGCAAACATATTTCAAGTAAATATATAAGTTTTATAGAAATTTAGGTCCCATATTACACACTCATACAAATATTTGTGATTAATGTAGATTATTCAAACAGAGGACCTCCTGCTGCATACATCTTAATCTTAGAGGCTGTTGAATAATTAATTAACAATTCATCTTATACATACAAATTTAATCCAAGTATGGGGTAATAAGCCTCGCCAAACTTAAGTGGCAGTGGGCAGGGCACATTGCACGCAGAACCGATGGCCGGTGGGGCGGAAAGGTTCTGGAGTGGCGACCACGAACTGGAAGACGCAGCGTAGGTAGGCCTCCCACAAGATGGACCGACGACCTAGTTAGAGTCGCGGGATATCGCTGGATGTGGAAGGCGCAGGATCGGTCTTCTTGGGTGGTTCTGGGGAGGCCTATGTCCAGCAGTGGACGTCTTTCGGCTGACATGATGATGATGATGATGATGGGGTAATAAAGGCTTAAGACATCCCCAGCCAAGCAATAAATTTGGTGATGATCTGGCAGGCATATAACTCCTAAAATTCCTGGAAACATCCTCCTTTATGAAGTACACCTCTTAATGAAATAAAACAACTAAAACGGATTATATTGCATATACTAATTTAAAGTTCATCCCGATGTTTCGAACCCTTTAGCAGCATTAGTGGTCATCGGGTGGACCCACCCGTTTTTTTCCGTGAGTATGTATAGTGGCAACGAAAGACAATATTATACACCTCTTAATGTTTGCTTTGATCTCATAATTAGATATGTTCAAAAGCTTAAAATCATTCATTTCAATACTAGTACAGATATGTATAATGTTAATTTCATTCATGATTCAGAATGTTACCTAGACTGCAATAATTTATCACATGCTGTGTTTTCTGCCAACGTTTTCCATTAGATTTTCAGTAGCCCTGAATTACGAAAATATACTATATTAGTAATATGTATTTCATAATTAACAGCTTAATATAACCATGGTTTTCAATATACACCTTAAATGACCACTGAAGAGGCCTATAAAACATTGACAACTATAAATGTTTTATAGTACTGTTTGATGTTATGTTTTTTATCTTATCATGTCCGCTTATCAACTCATTAGTGTTGTTCCAGCCGTGCAGTGTAGTGTGTGTGTCAATGAGCAGAATAAATACATTCTTTAATATCAGTTAAAATTTATATTAATATGAGGGAACTTGAAAAATTGTGAGTTGATTTACAGTAACACTTATCATTTCCTATAATAAGTAATGCAAAAATTACTTTACGCTTCTTGGGTACAGCCACCCTCTAATAGCTGGCCACAATATACTAAAAATGAACTCTATTTATAGGTTGTTAGAATTCATTTTAGTGTGAAATGGCAAGTAACAGACTTTTCTTTTCAAAATGAACTGTTAATAGACCAGCATTCATTTTTAGTGAAAGGTGGTCAGTTATTAGCGATTTACCCTATCATATACCATTTTAATGTAAAGCCTAATGTAAAAGATTTACATTCCCCATTTTCGTACATAAATTACAGCTAAAAACCACAGTGCCCATACAGTCCACAGCGACTGTACAGTCACCATCAGAGGTTGGAGAGGTGGTCACAAATATCTGAACAATGCCTTTATAGTCAAGGCGATTGTTGTGTGTTGAAATGTGAGGGTACCCTACAAAGACCAGTCCGTATATGCCAGCACATGTGCTGTCCCGAATTTCAGCTATATTAACGCGATATAATAGCGATAAAGTGCATGTTTAGATATTTCTGACGTAGCTCCGATATATCTGATCTAGATGGACAGTTCTTATAGGTCCGACACTGCGCTGTCCTATCCGACCTCATACGGGTCGCTGGGAGTCGGTAACTGCAGTGTTTTTAGAGATCGGTCCCTGTGGGGTGTGGGGGTTTATGGGAGAAGCCTACGTCTATCAATGGACGTCAGTGGTCGATAGAAATGAGCGCAATAATGTAAAACAATTGAAGACAAACAGTATAAGATTTGCTAAATGCGGAATTTGTACGACTCTCTAAGATAACTCAAATATTGATTCTATAGATGCGCCGCCAGTCAATACCACCCTTATTTGAATAGATAGTTTTCTCCCACTTACTAGTATATGTTTGACGTCATATCCACTTTACACCTACTCGAACACTGGGTGACAGTCGGAGGACGAATAAGATAAATTACGCGTCCCACGCTAAAGGGGTGACATATTTCACGCGAATGAGATAAATCTGTTACGTTATATTATCTATATAACATTTGGTGAAAAAATACACCTACTGTAGTCGTCACATAAAATTAAGTTGATACTTTAAATAGTTGATATTAAAGGTGTGTCAAATTTCCATACTTGCCCACTTTGATCGCTTGGCTGAGAAATAAATTCAAGCCGGAATATGGATTTTGTTCCCTCTATGAGTCAAAAGAAAGCTAAAGTATATGAACATTAGTCAAGCCAATGGGAATATCGGGATCCATGGACGTGTTTCAACGTAAGACGTCATACAGTCAGCAGCAAAAGTTGCTAAGCGTTTGAAGTGTTCAAAATGACCTACACGCGCTCTTATCTCTTGACAATAGAGACGTGTTGACCTCATTTTGAACATCTCAAATGCTTAGCTACTTCTGCTGCTGACTGTACCAGTGTCGGCGCGTATACATATAACCTTTTATATTTAGATATTTCTTTCTTATAGAAAAGGAGCGTAATTTCCATCTTGTACTTATAGACCACGGATAGATAAGACCAAAACATTAACTGACAATAATATTAACTAGCAAGTAAAACATTCTTAATCTTATTCTAATCCTGAAAGACAAGCCGATGGAAACAGGCACCGGCTTTATAATCAATATCTACCCAATATTTACTATTAAGTCAATTGCTGGGTATCCATGATAACGGAACTATAGACGTCTCAATAGCACTTGAAAGGTCAAAATACCATTATACCCTTACCATGATGTTTTCGATAACAATTATCGAGTTTACTATCTGTGCATCTCGCTAGTAGTATTTTAGTGCGAACGAGATACACAGATAGTAAACTCGATGCTCGTTATCGAAAACCTCAAAGTCAAAACTCATGGTAAGGGTACAGAACAATGCGTCCCCCGCCCGGGGCGTGGCGGATGGTCGTCGTCCGGACCTAATTATGTAACGTCAGATGCGTGCCTGACCCGTTGAATTTATTTGGCCAGTCAATCGCGTTTGTTACAGAGTATAATAATAATAATAAATAATGGTGTTCCGGACATTTGGGAGGCGTATGCGGAGCCGGATCGAGGCAACGCGCAGATGCCCTTTCGACAATTTAATGAAATGTAAAGAGTACACCAAGCGGATGTTACCCCTGTCCGTATCATGGGACGCGCACAGAGGCAGCACCCGCCATGGTGTAAGGACTAATGAGTTTTAATGGAGTCTAGAATGTACTAGGCTATTGGGTGGAAAAGATGAACTAGTTACTGGGCTAAGTCAAATAATAAATAAATATTTCGGGACCATACACAAATCGACTTAGTCCTACGATAAGTAAGCTCAGTAAGGCTTGTGTTGTAGGCACTAGACGACGATACACATATATAATATATAGATATATATATATACTTAAATACATAGAAAACACCCATGACTCGGAGACAAATATCAAGTCACTAATCACACAAATAAATGCTCTGCCTGGGATTTGAAGCCAGGGCCATCAGCTTCATAGGCACTACCAACTAGGCTAGGCCAAACAGTTTAACGTTAAAGGCCAAGCGCTTCGTACGGTTCGAATTCGATCCAGTGGACGCTTAGGGTCTCCAAACAAGTCGATGCGGATTCGGCTTAATAATAAATTAATGCAATAAAATTCAATCATTTATGTCAGATCACAGGATCTATATTTGTCGGGAACAAAAAAAACACATAAGAACAGAAAACACATTGAAATATAACTTAAACGCAAACCAGGGGGACGTTAACATAATGTGAAGTGTAGTGTACTTGACTCTCCTCCCACACTTTCGTGATCGGGCAGTCGACTCGCCAGGCTAACCTCCTAAGAAGGCCGAGGTGCTCTCGCGCACTCGTCTCAGCATGGATGAGACTCTTTTACACCTTATGGCGAAGAAGTCGTCTACTCGCACCTCAGCACACATGCCGGACGCACTGCAGTGATTTAGCAGCCGCAACATCATTCTCAGATGCGTTGTATACCCGCTGTATAAAGCTGGTCGTAAAAACACCCATGTACACGCAGAGCGACAACATACATATTCGGCTTGGCCGAAACCGACCGACGTCGGCCACGACAATTCGCGCCTTGGGGCGCGGCGCGGCAATCGTTTTATCTCTTCATTGCGCGATCAAGACGGGCAATGCACTGCGGTTAGTTGGGATCACACGCAATGAACAGATAAAACGCTTGCCGCGCCGTAATTCGCGCAATGTCGTGGCCGGGCCGTTAGCGTAACATGTTCATATTGTACAGTATAATAAAGTCGAGAGCATAAATATGTACTTTTGCACATTGCTAAGAAATACACAGGACACTATCAGTTCGTAATTATCATATAATTTAAGTAAACCACACGGAAAATTAGTTTTCAATTAAAAAATATATAAAAAAAGTTCTCAGGTACACATAACTTTAAATTCGCTAATTCCAATAATTACCTTTCAATACTGAATCACTTTAGTTGCTTATACCACAAGTGCTTAGTCAGCCCATCGCAAAGCCTCTGGCGTCAGCCTTAAGTGACATCACCATGGAAAGTGACTCAGCTAACTATGGCTTTCGACGCTCAACCTTGTTGGAACTTATTGTTTCAAATTGGATGAACGTTTAGTAACCAGCACCGTTTAGTAAATGCTTACAGTCATTTGAAACTTCTATCGTAGTCGCATTTGTTGTCCTGTGTTTGAAAGTTAGCTAGTTTAAGCATTAAATTGTCGAAGATTTGTAAAGGTTTTAAATGGAATCTACTTGCGCTTTAAGCTTGCTGTTAGACAAGCGACTGACCAGCGCTGGGAAATCTGTACCTACTTTAATATTAAGGCTTTGATCGTATAGATATCGATGACCTTGGCTCATCATCATCAACGGAAAGACGTCCACTGCTAGGCATAAGCGTAACCTATCGTTTTCCACAAGGACCGATCCTGTGCCACCCGGATACGACGATCGTCGGTCGGTGATCCTAAGAAACGTAACTCAGAGCAATGAAGCGAGCTATTCTCGGAGTTTCTCTGCGCATTGGAATCAAAAATGAGATGATCCGCCGAAGAACTAAAGTCACCGACATGTTTCAAACAATTACCGGGCTTAAGTGGTAATGGGCAGGTCAAATTGCTTGAACCGATAATCAACGGGGCAGATAGGTTCTTGAGTACCGACTACTACCACCACCAATATTATATAAATTCATAGGCTGCTAAAATGAACAGCAGGGAAAGGTTTCCCCCTCGTAATCCGTTTCTTGTTGCTTTAGCATAATCGGATAAGAGCGGGCAGCTATCATTGCCTATAGATGCATGCTATCTAGGCGAATATAAGTACCTATAGTTATGACGTAATGATGGACTAGCTATGACATGGCCCACATGTTAGACCGTAACTGGCAATGTGTTCTTAAAGCTCCTGAAGCCAAGCCAATTAATCTGTCTGGACCTACGTTAGCGTCAGATAGGGGTATTTTATTAGCCCGTCAAAACCTAGACTTTGTTGAATGACTACATCAGTCTGTCGGTGACATTGACTCAACTTGACTCATTTGATCTTAAGATATAAAGAGGACGTTTTTCTTTAAGGAAAATTGATGAACAATGTAGGAAACTTCATTTAAAGATGTATTTATGCAAAAGAAAAAAAAATTAAATGAAATAACAGGAATAACAACATGGCTCAAATGCCTGTTCAAACTAAAATAATGCAAACTAAACCATTCCTATAAACTTCATACATTTTGAATTTCTTCCCTTAAATCATGATAAATCTATCCTACACGACTGACAATATTATCCCTAGTCATATTTCAGACATCTAGATTCAGATATCGAGCTATGACTTTTGCCGAATTAACATTTTTCTATTGGTTAATTGGGATTTTTTTCGAATCATATTTATTTTTCTTGCTGTACTTACTATATTTTTCATTCGTAATATTGTAACACACTAAATTTAGTAAAGTTTACAACCTTGTAAGTGACTTTGGTTTATCTTGACCTTATTTATTTTTAGATAACGTTTTCCTTGAGAAAATTTTCTGAGTAAGTACTCGGATTTACAAGAATAAGTTATTAAGTAGCGGATTTCACCAAAGAATTTACAGAAACTGAAACAACTGCTAAACATTATTCATGAAATTCCAAAGTTTGTAAAGAGCAAGGAATATTTTTATTGATAAGTTTTCGAAAAGTAAACCATGGGCACCCGGACACAGTTTGTAACCAAACTCATTTTTTAATAAGATATTTTTGCGACAATATATTGTTAACCGCCGATGACCTTCAAATGGACTTTACTTAAAAATCTTTTTAAAAAAACTATTAGGTTCCGTGAAACAAGAAAAATATATTGTATGTAATATTGATTAATATATCCACGAACTTAGCTGAATCAGATACACGATTGGGATAAAACGGCTGGATATAAATAAAACTAAAGTTAACTTTTAATGGTTTCATATCTTTATTTTAGTGACGAATATGTACGTCATAAAGAGAATAATATAAAATAATTATTACTAAGTGAAAGCTTTTGCATTACACAATAAGCGAACAATTATTTTTTTTTACCGATTTTGTGGGTTGATTGCTGCGTAATGTTTCTCTTTTACTGGTACTGAAATTTTATCAGTATCTTGTAGTGAAGAGACTTATGTGCATACAGAGCGATCCCACTAGTTTAAGATTCAAAGTAAAGGGGGCAGCGCTGGAAAATATATTCAGTGGTCTGTTCTTCTTCTCCATATTCTGGACCAACTGAGGACCTAATATCCGTCCCCCCTGACTTGATTGCCTGGCTTAACAACCTCAAAGCTTCTGATTGTTCTTCACATTGTGCATGCCATACGATTAATAATAAGATTCAAAGTAGCTACATACAAATAGTAGTATTTCGTATCGAGCGTACGTTGCGTACGTTAAAAGGCTGAATCAAAACAAGAAATGATAACACGTAAACAGAATGAATGAACGATCAATAAAATGTGTCAACTCAACTGACGTCGGCGGTTGCCCCGGGGGACGGAGACACATCTGAGCATTATGGATTACTAGCATGCTCCGCGGTTTTACCCGCGGTTCATTAGGCAAAAAAATGTAGCGTATCTGTTAATCCAGGGATTCTAGGGTGTCAGCTAACTCCATACCAAATTGTATTAATCGCACCAGCCGTGAAGAAGTAACAAACATACACACTCACAAACTTTCGCCATATATAATATTAGTATAGACTGTAGGGGAATGCCCTGGTGGACGTAAAACGCAAAAATACTATTGCGCCTTAAATGTTACGACGGGTATAAAACCAGAAATATACAACATGGGGCAAAGTGATTAGGCAGAGGGAGCCATTTGGTGATAAATGGTAATTTGGAGATACTGCATTATTTTGTCTCACAGATCTCGCTATGTGAGTTAAAGGACAATTGCTCAACTCTTTGATATGGTTCTATTAAAGACCTACTACAGTGTTATAATACTTATAATGCATCCGGCGATATCTAGAAAAATAATACGCAAATTCAAAAGAGCGACGCCAAATTCCTATGGAAATGGTGATACTTCAGTACCCCGCGCCAGTTCTTTGGGAATCCACTTGTTAATAAATTATGATATTCTTGATGGAAATTTCGCTTTGATAAACTTTGATAAAAGAACTGGTGTTGTAGTTATTTGAACCATATAAAGCTAGCAACCATTTTATCGACTACGGGTTTTGCAAGTGTCATCAATAGTTGAATATACACTTAACATCAAGACTGGATTATACAGATAGGATAGGTACAACAATTTTGTTTGAAATCCTTGTAAGTACCGAATTCATAAATGGTTGCAAAAAAGCAAAGATAAAATGTTTTCCCCGGGATTCCCAGAACTCCAGGACGTCTCAGTTACGTTACAAATCCAACATCAATTATCTTGTCGGAGTTCCTTTTATAACCTCGTTATGAAAATGTAGCAACCCATGTCGGAAATTTTCTATTACCCACTTGACCCTCATTGAAGATGCTTATTTGTCGGAAAGTTATTTTATACTTGTAATTTAGAATAATTTACTTCACTCACTTTCACTTTCTTTACCGTAAACCATGACTTGTATAACAATTAAAAATATGGTATTTTAATTTACTTATGGCTTCATCATATCAGCCGTAAGTCTGACTTTTTTTAATTATGACTTGTATCATCTTGAGGGGTAGTTGCCATAGTCAGCACGCTTGGCAGGCGGGTTGGCGACCGCAGTTTAGAAATCCGTAGTAAACCGAAGTTTTCCTAGAAAGTCAAAACCTTGACAATGACAGAATTCATCTTCTTAAAATCAAGGCAAGGAGGAAAAACCATTTAATGTAGGAGAATAAACTTGATAATGATAATAGCTATCTTTTTCAATAGTACGATTTAAAAAAAGTAACATACTTTGTCACGTCGGCCACGTTTATGATTACACGCGTGCACTTCTAATCAGAATAAAAATAATGGAAATGTTGAATAATAATGCTAAATATAACTATGACTTGTGAAAGTGCGCTGAACTGATTAGCAGACTCACGCCCTCGTTTATGCTGAACATACTAAACGTATAAGAGTAGTGAAAACATCTATGTTTCATGAAACTAGTATAACTCAACCCAGTGGACGTTTATCGGCTGACATGATAATGATCAAATCCAGATTACATACCTGTCTCAGGTGCACCATATCAGCTTTATTCCCGACTAAAGTGAGTTGTACATCAGGCTGCAGGCTCTGCTTGGCGCGCCGCACGAAGTTGAAAGACTGTCGGTCTGTGATGGAGTACACTAGGCAGAGCCCATCAGCCCACTGAGCGATGTCATGTGTTGGGAGTTCCTCTGTGCTCTGTAAGGCACTCGGTGGAATCACTTACTCTCTTTTTTTTACCTGACTTAGGCCTTATAAACCGTTCAGCTTATCACAGCGATCGAACTAAATGGGAGAAGATAGCGTGGGAAAAATCCAGGACCCTTGCACCAGACTTGATTTGTACTAACTGGAATACTCCTACTGAGTTGACGCTTCCAGCGAGATTGGTTGAAGCGGTTTCAACCAAATTAAGAGGCGTGTGATGGGATCCAACTAATGGGAGTTTTGTCACTGGTTCGCCAACCCTGAGATCCGATAAATGCTGAGAGCTGAACCGCTGAGAAGACTCCAGCAAGAAAGTCAGCTGGGCCCGACCGTTGTCGGGGTGAAGCAAGAAATTTACCCAGGCCCGAACTAACTGCCAAATCACAGTGGCTGATACCTGTGACTTGACTAATTCGGTAGAAAGGGGGTCAGTTCCGATGAAACTGTATTAAACGTTTAAAAAGTTTATCTTAAGTTATTAGCAATATTGAAAAAACATTCTTATTAATGTAAGTAATATTCAGCAAATAAAATCCAGCTGTTTTACATTATTTTTTCTGCATAAACCGTAAAAGAATGTTTTTTTAAGATTTGATTAGAAGTTTTTAAATTGCTCTTAATAATACACATATACTAACCTGTATTATATATAATTCAAAATTTTAACGCAACTTATTTTATCGCATATATTTTTACGTCTTTTAATTATCACAAATCGGTGAAAGTAAACAATCTTTTCATACTAACAAAGGTGACGAAAAAGATGTTCACAACAAAAAAGCTTTTACGAGATCCCGCTGAAGCGATTTCCATGTTAATCCCTTCAAAGGCTTTGTAATTTTAAATCTCATTCTGGTTTTAGCAGTATTGCCCACACATACCGAGCACCTTCCTCAGGTGAACCGATGTACATGTGGTTTCTAGTTCAGATATTTCTATTCTTAATTTTTTTTTATTTAATTTTACAGCAAAGGATTAGATTTGGTGACTCTAGAAGGCTGGCCTATATTTTGCTCAACGAATTAGCATTGCCAATTGCCATCCAACGAGGCAATGCGGTCAGCCTTCTGGGCACACTACCC
Source organism: Grapholita molesta (assembly GCA_022674325.2). Lineage (NCBI taxonomy): Eukaryota > Metazoa > Arthropoda > Insecta > Lepidoptera > Tortricidae > Grapholita > Grapholita molesta. The sequence continues at coordinate 5,776,278 of CP053138.2, forward strand.
ATTAGCAGCGATTTGGGGGATATTTTTTGTTTCCTTTATTGTTCTATATAATATTGTATTAAGACTAAATCTTTTATAAGCCAAACTATACACATATTAAAATACACATATTATTTATTCTCGAAAAATATACGTATACCTACGCGGGGAAATGGCGCTTAAATTGTTTAAAAACAACTCTTTGGATACATCATAGATAGCCTTATATCGTAGCATAGTGAATGAAGTTTGTAAAGCTGTACTCAACAATCTCAATAACAAGGCATTCGAACAAATTATAATCTGTGGCTTATATATGTATAACGTTCGGTTTGCGTTCGACTTAGCAAAAATGAAAATTTCCGAACGCATCTTAAATAATTTACATGTATGTATCATACACTCCATCTATTCATGTATCGGTGCGCTCTGTAGACCGGGCTTTCCAATACGACTACAGTATCTCTTGGTTTCCATAGGTGTCTAAAGTTCAAATAGGAGATTACTCATGGCGACTTTTCCCCTTTATCCCCCCTAAAAGAGTTGCCTGCCGTTCAGCTAACACCTAGGGCCTACCTCGAACATCGAAGAAAAAATTCGCGCTTTTTTCTCTTTTACGCTGTAACTAATTAGAGTGGCCGAGGCAATCGTTCGAATTTTTCGAAATTCGTGTTCCTCTGTAGGTCTTCTGGTTCGTTTGTGACGAATAGTCGGTAAGCTGTAAGCAGCCATGTAGTTCAGGCCTTTCATCTTGCAAGCGCTTAATTAATCTTCTAGCACTCAGGACCGCTTTAGGCCAAGCACTTTTAAAGGGATTATGCGAGAGAGCTCTTTTACCCAGCCCCGACTAATTATTTGTACTGGTAGCTAATTTACAGAATATTCTGCCAGTAATAAGCAGGCGTAATTGGAAAATACATCCATATTTTTTTTAATAAAGAAAGCTTCCACAGTTTTGCTTAGTACTAATAAAAAGTGAAAATCAGTATTATACCTACTTAGTTTTGTTTTCATATAAAATTTATCCATAGGAAGCGCATCGTTAACACAATTAATCTTCTGTGTTCAATTAAATGTGTGTATACACACTCGGCTACTTTGGAATCAAAAGCGTGTAGAGCTTATGAAAAAAATTTTCTTTAGAAAGTAATAAGTTAGTAAACCCAATGTATTGACGTACTAAATAAGCATCAAAACAAAAACGTCTATATGTGGCATTTATTATCCCAAATTTACTCCTTTCTTTTATTTAATGTAAAAGAAACCTTAGACTAACGTCGCCATGTAAGCAGCGTAGTCGTTAGCTTCTAATGATCCGTTTTTAAGTGCTTTTACGCATACAGTGCGCATACAAACGATCGCACTTATTTGTGAAATGTCATTTTAAACCTTATTACAATGAGCATAAAGGGACTTTAGGTATCATGGGGTATAAGGAGTCTGCCATTTGCATGTAATTACACATAAATGTATGGTGTTTTGTTTACCGTCCTTGATTGTGCTATCTATATATCATCAACATCAGAACCTTGAGGCAGTTATACAATTGACAATTCAGTTAAGTGCACACTTACATTAGTTATTTGTGTATGCACACACTCTTTAACTCCATGTAGCATTTTTATTAAAATGTATGGGTTAAAAATAAAGTTATACGTGTCTATCAAAGACCAAGTTGAAGAGGTTAATAAGAAAGATATATTTTAGTGCGGTGACGCCCGTGGCTATGATAATTTCTTGGTCCTAGCTTTTTCTGGTTTCTTTTTTTTTAATTTATTCTCTTTTGCTTTTCTCTCTACGACCATGTCGGCTGGGCTTTAGATACCTATCTCTCAAAGGAGTTGTATAATAATGGGTTTTAATGTCTATAGTTTTATTCGACATCTTTCAACATTCTTTGAAGTGTTTCATACCATAAGTATGTAATTATACTAATTATCTATGTATGCCTAGAATTGTTTCTTCTTTTTCTTATTCTTTCTACTTCCATGTTGAATATGTCTTCATTTTGGGAAGGGCTTTAATTTCAGTTTAGAGTGTAAATCAAAAGTAATTGTAACCCATATTACATACCATACAAAACCAGACCATTTGGTCGGCCTGTTCACGACTACGTGCTGTGCACCTCTTAAGGACTAGAGAATCTGCAGTTCCCATAAACCAATACGTGTTTGAGACAGCATCCCATACAGTTAATTGTGAGGCATCTGAAACAACTAAACAAGTTAAAGTTTCAGCGGCGGGGGCGGGGCTGTGGTGGGGGCCTTGCGCGCGTCTATCGATTTGTCCCGGCCCAGCCCGTCAGGGGCAAATCCCAACGTTGAGATTACTGATGTTTTCGCCACCGAAAAACCTAACGACTCTGTTCGTTAACTTGTTAGCTTTTGATCTGAAACCCGATTATAATGTAACATGATTTATCGACGCACGTTACAGAAACGGTTTATAATTTAAGAGTACAACAAAAAGTTAGAAGATTTATTAACTTGCGTTGATCAGGGTTTCCATTCATCATGTGAATCGAGTTAGGCGTTAAGCTTATGGCAGGGCACGGCCTGTTAACGCGAAAAAAATATTGCGTAACAAAGTTTGCGATGTTTTTCTTGAAAGTCGATTTAGCGCTCCAAACATTTATCAAAGAGGATCGAAGAAATTAAATTCCTACCATGTCCAATAATTCGAATGATATTTATAAATAGCTTGCCTAAGCTAAATACCTAGAAGCTTAGGTCTGATACGGATCAAAAATTATTTTGAATAAGTAATAATTCTGTAAATTTAGCAGTGTTTGAAAGTTTTCATTTACTACAATTTTTACTATAAACGCCGAAAGCGTAACAGTATGTCACTTATTTATTTCACACAGTCGCTGTATTTGGAACTCGTGTTAATTAAAAAAAAAAATGTTTTTGACTCTCCCACCTTCCTAAGGATTTAAGATAATATTATAAGAAAGCTAGCGCTCAGCAGAAATCTTATTAGTCGAATTACCTGCTATTAATTATAATAATATATATGCACAGATTATTACACACTAATAAGGCTACTTAAAAACAAAGACTGTAAACATACTACTACTTCAGCCACGGGCTTACACGGCGCGCTGGACATGGGTCTCCCCCATATATTGCCATAAGCAGCATGAGGGGTTGCAAGCCATAATCGCCACGTATTCGCGTATGTCCCACAGTTCTAAGGTTCTCTGCTGCACCTCCTCCGGTGGATTCTGGTTTTGATCGAAGTTGTAGATCGAAGGCAGTACCCGTGTCCAAAAAATTACAATACTCAAGAATAGACAGAGAAAAAGAAGAACCCTACCTGTCGAGGTTTTTATTCAATTTGTAATTTTAGAATACGTTCAGTCTTTCGAAGCTAGCTAAATTTATTTTTGGCTCTTGGCAACTTTGCTAATAAATAATTCAAAACCAAAAGTGCTCCTGGTTCGTTTAATTAAATGAATGTTTAATGGTGAACTAGAATATTCAAGCTCAAAAAATTAAAAAGAAATACTATAATATTCAAGGTATACTCTTAAAATAGATTTATCAATTTCTTAGTTAAGTATTTTGATTCCAAATTTTTGTTTTATCTTTCATGTTAAACAAAATAAATAAAGCGTAGTAAAACAGTAGAGTAACGAAACTTGAACTACTTAAAACTTGCGTTTAAAATTCGTCGTCTATTTCATATGCCTTGAATATGATACTATACTAAAGCAGTGGGATTTTGACTTAAAACTTTTTAGCATGGCTTCTCAAACTGAAAACATAATGCCCTAAATTTATTTTTTATTTTCATTTAATTACATTCTTTAAATTACCACAATAACTAGTCGCTGCTGTGCCTAGGAAATATATAAAAATTCAACTACTACTACTTCAGCCATAGCCGTCCACTGCTGGACTTGGGCCTGGCACATATGTAGACCGCGATAAACAGCATCAAGCATTACCACTGTGGCATAGAAATATATACAGAATTCATAGTCGTCCTTTTACTACTTATTGTCTTACATTCGTGAAATTATACAGCAGCGGAATGGTAACAAAAACAGCAGCCACCTTAAATAAAGCAGGAAACCTGTAGAGCCTCACTTGAAGCCGTTATCAAATACTTGAGCGAGAGCGGGACCCCAGGCGCAAGAAGATGGCACTCCACCGAGTGGCCGCCGGGCTACACTTATTTTGGTCTCTTGGCAAGCTATTCAATAAAGAATTTAAAGCCAACATATAGTTATCAAGAGTAGGCAAGATGAGAGTAAGGATAGAAGAATTACTATCTATATCAAAAAAGTATTTAAACAAAGTCGGAGAATTAAAACCATTTATAACTCAAGAACAGCTGACGGTACGGTACGAATTAATATGATTTCTGATTTGTCGGACCCCTTTTATCCCAGAATAGCAGAATAAATAATAAGATATTTGAAAATATAGATATAAAATTACGAAAATTGTTAGGCGGTACGAAGCTGGGCCATCTAGTTATAAATAAATAAGCTTTCTTAAATTCGGACAACTTATAGAGCTATGAGTATCATATTGACAAATAAAATAATAATAATATAAACAGTCAGTCGCTTATGAAATGAACGAAAACATCGAGAGGATACAGGTCGTAATTGAGATAAAAACCAGGAAATTCCTTGCTGGATTGGATAGTCTTGTAAACACTAGTGTTTATGTACATTCAGTTCTTGGAATTATGTTTATTAACATAATTCCAAGAATTATGTTTATTAACATAATTACATTAACAATCCGGGACAAACGTTAAGAAGATCCTGAAGTATTTTCATATAATAAAGACGAATTTAATAGCGAGTTAAATTTTGCAACCTCTACAACAGAACAAACTGCCATTCATATTCAAAAGGCCGGGTCGTGCCGCCATCACATCGCATGTCTAACTCGTATTTTGGTACATTTTCAATTGTCCTCTTTATTTATTATTCCTTTCTAAAACCTTGGCTCGTAAGGTTCTTTACTTCATTCAATAATGAAATAACATTTTCATATTTGCAATTTTTTTTTTTTTTTTTTTTTTATGACATAGGCGGCAAACGAGCAGACGGATTGCCTGGTGGTAAGCAATTACCGTCGCCCATGGGCACCCGCAACACCAAGGGAGTCACAAGCGCGTTGCCGGCCTTTAAGGGGGGTTGGAGCTCTGGGAACCTTACTCACCATCAGGAACACAACACTACAGACCTGAAAGGTAGCAGTGCTATTATGGCTGTGGTCTTCTGTAAGGAGGAGGTACTTCCCCAGTTGGGCTGCTCCAGATTCAAGCGTGATGGTCATCGCTGTGCCCTACCTCTCAATGTTAAAGAGGGCTTAACGAATTGGAATAAAGGGAACAATTTTGTATAACCTTCCTTGTTCTATAATAAAAGACGAAAATAAAGGCTGATAAGGGTAATCAGCCAGCGGAGATTTATGAAATCTTTTCTCTTTTTTGTTTATTTTTATCTTTTAGCGAATTATTCGGTTATATTCATTTCGTATGTCCATCTGTCAAGATCTTTAATCAAACTATTTTTATGAGGTCTTCTTCAGTGTTATCGTTCTTCAAATTGCTTTCTTCATTCTCCTTTTTATCAGTGTTATAGATACTCTAGCGTTTTTTACCGACAATCCTCAACTTATTAGACTGTACATGTGTAAGCATGACGTTTTTATTCCTTTTTTGTGCGTTCTTGAGTTTGTTTGAACACACAGTTGCATGTTGCCATATATTTTTAAAACAGTTTTTTTCCATTTGGATATGGTTTCCGTATGTTTGACATTCAAAACTTTCGCGAATTGTTGACATATTCCTTGAGGTTTGACGTTTAGCCATAGGCTATATATACTGTTCATGACCAAAACTGTATTATTTTTTTTAATGTAGGTACATTCAGTGGAAAAAAACAGTTTTACAAGTAAAATCATTCTGAGAACAAAATTGAAACTCAAGGTAGTACAATGTATATATATATAGTTTTATATAATGTACTTAGTATAATTAAACAGAATATCCTAGACTTCAAATAAATTATAGCTTTAATAGCTAAAGAGGTAAACAAAAAACATCAGAACGGAATATTAACTATTAGTAATATCATCACGCAAAGCAATTTCTTTCTGAAATTCCCACGTCGCCATAAAGCATTTTATCGGGCTTTAACAACATCGTTATTAATAACCTTGTTTATTTGTTATCGTGTTTGCGTTTTTAATTATAGCAGCAAGTGAGCCGAGACGTGGGAACTGTTTGTGTGGGCCTGCAAAAGCCTTCCGTGCCCCATGACGTCAAGCTGCAAATACGTACACGACAGCTTATTTGTAGCGACAACAAAAACCCTCGTTTCCGATTTAACACCGGCAGTGTATTCGTGCAGGGAGGTATTTTTCCGGTTTATTAGTTTTGATTATGTCGTCTTTAATGGTTTCACTTTACGCGTAATAGGAATTCGACGAAGAAAAAAATATTTATATGAATTTATGAGTGGTTGAATTTCATGCATTATACAAAATTATCTAAGTTACTTACTGTAGGTACGGCGGCGCATCCATACAAGCTGGTTTGAGAACTAACTTAGTAGTTCTCGTAGTTCAAAAGTTTTTCTAAAAAACCATTATAATATGTGATCGAAAATTAATATTGCAATCAGCAGCAGAAGTTTTTCGAAACTACACCTACAAGCTCTATTGACTATAAGGTTTTTGTTACTTTAATTTTGAACACGTCACCCGCTCAGCCACTTCTTTACCCTTACCATGAATTGTGACTTTGAGGTTTTCGATAACGATAACTATCTGTGTATTTCGTTCGCACTAAAATAGTACAAGTGAGATTCACCGATAGTAAACTCGATACTCGTTATCGAAAACCTCAATGTCACAACTCATGGTAAGGGTACTGCTGCTAACACTAAATTGGTCCATGTTTTCGCTTATAAATACCGCTTCAGTTTTCAAGTTCACTCCAACATTCTCCTTTGTTTTAATAGCCATGCTCGTTTCCTTTATAGCCGGCTGAACAATGTTCGCTACGAGGCCCGTTAGCGCGGCCTGATGTGCTTTAATATAATGCAAACTCGGGCTGGCAAATACAGAACCCGCTTTTAGTGTTTCTCATTTGTTGAACTGTGTTATGTTGCCATTGGCAAGACTGCAAGGATGTTCAATGGTCTCAATGTTTCCTGTTTCCTATTTTAGTTCATCGTATTGTTTTCTATACATTTCAGCCGTATGCTCCACTGCTGGACATAGGCCTCCCACAAATATGACTTGTATCATCTTGGGGGTACTTGCCATAGTCGCCACCCTTAGCAGGCGGGTTAGCGACCGCAGTAGCTGTAGATTGGATTTCGACGGCCGCTGCTGCCCGTCCGTAGGATTGTTTCCCTTCGTCGCCTCTTACGACACCCGCGGGAGGAGATGCGGTGGTGCTATTCTAGTCAGCCAGTATCACACGGCATCGCGCATTGTTTTCTATGGCTTAGTTTAAGTCAATGATATAATTTAAAAGTGCTTTCGGTTTATTTAATGACCAGACTTGAAAATAATATTAACGCTTTCGAGTAAAAACCTGTGTAAGACCTGTAATGTATAGTTGAACTAAATCAGACAAGCATTTAGAAATAAAATAAAATATTATTTGTGCGATGCTTAATTCATATGCATCCATACGGGCCGATAAACATATTTACCGATATACATACAAACTAACCTAACCTACAATGCTGAATAAAATTAATTTGCTTATAAAATAGCTATAACATCTCGCTAATCTCGCTATTCCTATTATCTTTTGATTATCCCTCTCCTAAGATGAAAAGTGGCTTACCCTAAATACTTAACCCCCCAAAAGCCATCCGCACATTTACCCGGCCTTTAGGATCAGACAAACACTAAATTATGTAGAGCGGCCCGCCATCACTTAACCCGGGTATCTTTAAATAATTTATTGGAACTTCCAAGCGTAACTAGGTCACAGTGACATAGGTAGCAGTGATTGGGAGCTCTGCCGAGCTATTGAACTGTGCTTGCTAAATATAATATAGTTAGTTTTTTATAGGGATTCCATCGATGATGATTTTGCCAATGGCAAAGTGATTGTATTGGCAAGTGATGCTCTTAAAGCATGACGTTGTTCGGTAGTAGCCCTTGTGTTTTGTATGTGGTAGCTGGATTTTACAAAAGTTACCTACGAGACGGCCGCGGCCCCGGAACTGCCGGGTATTTACCAAATAGTGGTAAGACATGTTTCCTTCATTATCTGCACAACCCGTTTTAATCTGATTTGGATAAGTATAAACTAGGATAAAACCAGATTTTAGATTTTCTAAGATTCTGATACCTATAGAGGAAATGGTATAAGGTAGGTTTTAATATGGTAGATAGGTTGGATTTATCAGAGTTTGAAGTTAAGCGTCTCATCAAATTAGTGTTCGTATCGATTTTTTGTTGCTAATATGGCATTTTCTTAATGAGCCCAAGGGAAGCTGTTCAACGGCGGTTAAGCTTAGTAAAAGTTAGTGAAGCCGGCGGGATTCAGCTCTTATGGACACGCCTCCACTTGTAAGATAGTCAGCATTTCGGATATTGTTAGTGTAGTATCTTGAACAGCCAGTATAGGGTAAAAGTGGGATAGATGCCTATGGAGGATAGATGCCTCAATTTACACGTGGCGACCTGTACGAGCGGTAGGTTTCCAAATTTTTGTTGAAAGGTAAGCGTCCCCCTCCCGGTCTCCAGTCCGTGCCGCGGGCTCGCAGTGGACGGATGTATTGGATGCTATAAGACAGTAATCGTTGAACACGCCGAAAATTTCACGGATTTGGTAGGCGTAAAATCTTTATGGCCTTGGGACTTTTCATGTCATAGGGTAAGTACTCATATTTTTGTTACTATGGACTGCATGTACCTTAAATACTTATGTTATAATGTTATTAAAGTCTATCCTATTGCAAAAGGATACATGCCCTAGTTTTCGTGAGTATAGATGCCCTTAATGCATCTATCCCATATTGTATAGGGCCCTCAGGGCATCTATTCCGCATTACATTATTTTGATAAAAGGTATTTTCAAATTTTTCTAGCTACCACGTAAGTACATTCGGAAAGAAAATCAGTCGCGCAGTAGCCGGCATACTGATAGGTAACGCATATTAATGCGAGCGTTCGAGCTTGCGGCATTTGCTGTTAATTATTAGATTTTTTAAAGAAAAATACTAGTTTTATTTAAAAATAATAAATACATTGTTGATTTGCTAATTTATTCACTGGAGCCTGCGTTAAATAAAGCATAAAATATCGAAATATGATTTAATTTATTTCATAAGGCAACTATCCCCTGGGTCAAAATATGTCTGGGGCATCTAACCCATACAGTAGGCATCTAACTATCCTCGTACATAAGGGTTTTTTATTTCTCTTATACTTAAATAACGAAAACCCTAAGAATGGAATTATCTCAATAAGTTTCTTTGTTAATAAGCACAGTAACATTACACATAGATTTTATCTATTCAAAGTTTAACAACTGCAAGATATTTGCAGATTTCAAAAAGGTGGGCAACTATCCCACTTTTACCCTAGATATACTTAGGTACCAATTACTAATACTGACGGAACAAGCATCCCAAACGCAACGAGTAGCTGATTGATCAAATTTACCAAATAAAACTTACTTTCCTTAGTTCCAAACTGGGTCGGTGACAGTATAACCCTCGTCTTTGTTTTTAATTAAGATCTGTAGAGACCGTAACTAGGTTAACGGATACGCTGTGATTGGGACCCCTGCCAAGTTCGCTATCCAAGGTCCAGAGTATTTACTACCTAACGAAGGAGTTACACGGATACAAATTGGTAACAGCCAGTAGGAGGTTATCCTCACATTGATTTATTCCTCGTTGTTCAGCTTTTGGAAACAAATTTTGCGGGATCTTAGGCACCCTTAGGGCTTAAAGAAACTCCTCCGATTTTTTCGTCGGTTAAAACTGGAGACCTATATTGTCGGAAGAATATCGCACGAGTGCCTGAATAAACGAGAGTGAAAGCTAACACTTTATGTGATTAGCTAATCTTATTTTGCTTATGTACATAAGCAAAATAAGACATCTAATTACTATGACTCAGTAATTAAAGAGACAACAGAATTCAAAATGAAGTGAAGACATAGATGTGTTCTTTTTTTATTGAAGGCAAAATTTATTTATACCACCAGAATACATGTTATAAGGAACGCAATTCGTTCCCTTCATCTGTATTCCCGGAGAGATATAATTTGGGTATTTTCAAGCTAAACAGTGAATAGGCTACACCCTCGACCTCATCGACACTTACCATCAGGATTGACTGAGGTCAAACGCTGGTCCGGCTTGTATAAAAAACAAAAAATATAGGAACCAATAATTGAAAACTGGATAAATGCTATATATATAGTTAATAAGATGACTTTCACGTAGGGATCTTGTACATATTGGCAGTTGATGACGGGTATTTTCTTTATATAACGTTACCTTCATTATTTCGGGTGGTTTATTATGGGAGCGGGTAATGGAGAACTGAACAAATAATGACATTATATTCATAAGAGTTTATGTGTCGGTATTTTCGTTTGGATTTTATTACTCATAAAGTAGGTATACGAGTAATATTCATTTATTACCTATTCCAGAATTTGACGACAGTTTTGGGCTATGAAGCTGATGGTCCTGGCTTCAAATCCCAGTAAGGGCATTTATTTGTGTGATGAGCACAAGTATTTTACATCTTCATTATATAAATATCGTTGGCCGAGTAGGTACCCACAACACAAGCATTCTTCGGGGCTCAGTCAATGTGTTAGGATGTCCCGTTAAATATATATCTTTTTTTTCATAATTTCGTTATCATGGAATACTTTTTTTATGGAATACACACACATAACAATGCACAAATTAAGATATAAGATCAACAATGCTACCGTTCATCTGGTTTCCGGTGCAAAGTTCCGTATGTATACTGAAATACATGACACATGACATAATACGAAAGAGAAAATAACTAAGATGGATTGTCATACTGCTGCGATTTTCGGATGCGGTGACGGCGTGGAATAGGGATAGCGCTTTGCTTTCCCATAATGCTGTCTTGTTTACGCTCCGTCGCCGGATCCGATAGTGGTGCAGTGTGTCCATCGCCTTCTGCATTCGCGGACGATCATTAGAAAATTTAACTGTTCAGTATAATGCTAGACTACATACCTATCAGTTTTGAACTCCTATCCCCTGTTAGTATGTCTAAGTGTAACTTCACTACTCCAAACATTACAAGTACGCCCGGCTCACCAACTAAACTATACATAAAAGGAAAACCAATAATAGAGAATAGTGGGTAATAATATACTGAAAGTGCTTCCATTCAGCTGACTCACCTAATTACTACAGCTGAGGGCAATGACCTTAGACATTGGGTGTTAAGGCTAAATAAAACTACCCTACTGTTAAATGTCGTCAAATTGTCACTTGAAAATTACAGTTGTTAGGTTTCCCTTGTCGCACGCGATGTACCTATTTGCCCTTTGTAATCTATGTTTTTTAGGGTTTCGTAGTCAAGTGGGCACCCTTATACTTCCGTCATGTCTCTCTGTCGGTCTCCGGCCATGATCAGTGATCGTTAGTCCTAGAGACCTGTAATTCCGTGTGAATATGTGATTCGATCAAAAGTGGAACAAAAAAACTACCTACTTATCAACTCCTTACCTGCGACTAGAAGATAATTTAAGTGAAAAATAGATAGGCAACAAACTTCACTACGATGCACGTAAATAATATCTTAGGCTTTTAATAACAGCGGCTTCCAAATTTCACATTATCTTTTTCTGCAATATGAGGGTATATTGTAATGATTTTTTTCCTACGTCACGTTAAGTTGTTACCTTATCGCACGCGATGTCTGTCCCGCATGAACTTTGAGAGTGTATAAGGAATAAATGGGAAGAAAAATTACCTACAATGCAAAAACCGGCATATTACTTGGAAAGCTTTACGCTCAACCGTTACCTATATTAATCTTCTTTTTTACACTGGGGTTTTTACAATAATACTTAAGTATGAATATCAAAGTAGCAGTACAAAAAACAATGGTATACAAAGATGAAAAGTTAGGCCTTTTATACGAGTCCTCTGAGAAAAAATCGTCAGGAAAAACGTCAACAAACTTCTTATGACCTAGAAATGTAAGAAAAGCTCAGGTCAAGAGTACCTATATCTAAAACTAAATAAACATATATACTACACCCTCTAGAAATCTAACTTAATCAGAATGAGTCGGCCGCAATATTTTTGAAAAAATCAAAATAACAGTTAACAATCATATGTATTTTTTTTATATCTAATCTATATTAGTATGTCGCATATTTTTATACATTGTAAGCACGCATATTTCACACTTTATCGGCATCGTTTCTATAGTCTGTAGCAAGTAAAGTGGCCTAATACGTTGATACTGGATACTGATTTTTTGTATCAAACGGTGAAAAAGAAAAATGTAATCCAAATTTAATTCACTAACTAATAACATAAAAGGTTTATGATAAATTTAAATAGATGACATATAAGTTTGTCTTATTTACAAATTTATAAAAAGGTCTCTCATTGAGTGCCATTTTGTAGTTTTAATTATGACAAACCATTGCATTTGGCCTGGCAAGTTTTGATCTCTGGGCGGCTAGAGGATATACTTTGGACGAGGACCTCCGCCATCCGAGACAGGATTTCAACCCGCATCTCCAGCTATCGCGCCCTCTGGAACACCACTCACTAAGTGTTCGGGTGACCCTATCGGTTAAGGCGTCAGGAAATAATAATTTGATTTGTTCTTAGATCCAGTTTTATTAACTACAGAAAACTAGAATTGAGGCATCAACCTTAAGAAAAGTTAAGAGTAGTATAACAAATAAACTGAATACAGCGTCTATCTGAAAAGTAAGATTTTACTAGCAGTTTATAATCTGTGGTATTATTTTCTTGCGAATTGCGAAGATTGTGAACGAGTTTTTATAAAAAGTGTCAACTGGAGCAAAAACATGACATGTGAAAATGAAAAGTATTTTGTGGAAAACTCCGCCGACCGCCATTGTGCCACGTCGGTTTCTTTTTCCATTGTGCTCGCGCGGGCGCGGAAACTGGGGCTCGAGGTGTCTCTGTATTCTTTTTATTTGTATAAATGCGAGCTTTAGGGTATCTTCAATCGTTTTATCGGCGACTTTTGAAAGGGAAGTCGCTCGTAACATTTATGAAAAGATGTTGACAACGATGACTTTTCATGGGGAAGATTCGCAACCCTTGTTGTGTATCTTATTTTGGAGATATTTTTATTTAGAGCACGAAAACGTAACATTGGCTTGTTGGTGTTATTTGGTGATACTGATAAGGAAATTCAAGATATAAATTCTATGGCAGCTTGCAATTCTCCATTGTGACCAGAGCGTTAGATATTAATGCAATATCACCGAATTACGACGTATATCACCCATAATATTTGACATTTCCCGCAGACTAAATGAACTCTTGTGTTTTATGGGGTACATAACATTTTAATATTAGAAGATATACATACGCTTTATTTGCCTTAAGTTCCAACGTCTCGACGCAATTCGGCGACTGATGTTTCAGCAAATGCTAAGCCACAGAGACAGGTCGAAATTGGAAAAACTTTACCATTACAATGAGTCAGCAAAAAACATATACGCTAGCGTTTGCGTAAAATATTTGTAAGGAGAAATTGTACAGGTTTGAATTGACTGTAAAAACATGATGATAAGTATGTCAACTGTGCTCATGGTAGTGTTACGGCCCACCTTACCGCAGTGGATTGCGCGTCTTGACCCCGCAACGAACAGAAAACGCTTGCCGCGCCGCAAGTCGCGCATTGTCGTGTGGCCGGGCCGTTACTGTTGAAAAGTCAACCACCACCGATCTCTTTAAATTCTGTTTTTAATCAGTATTTTAATGTAAGTTTCTGATTGTTCCAGGATGCCTGCCGCCACGCCGCCCGCCGAGCCAAATGGCGCACCACGCAGCGAGCTTGAACAGCTGCAGATGCGCCAGGGACAAGTTACCGATGAGGTCAGTATAATATACGATTTTAAGCTAAACATGGTCATTCACATTACAACTATTACTTAAAGCGGGATAGTTACCGTGTATGTTAATTTGATGAGTTTCAGAGCCGTTTTGCAACAGTGCCGTAATATCGGAAACTCATTCAAATTAACATAGGTACATGGTAACTATTCCGCTTTAAGTAATAGTTGTAATGAGGTCAGTATAGCCAGTATTCAAAAAAAATTATCTATATGGCCAGGATAAAAAAATTCGGTTGAGTAGAGCGAGCGCAAGCGTTGTAAGCGGGCGCAAGTTTAAAACTAGTTCTATTTTTATTCGAACTATATACTATACTTCCTTTACCAGGCCTTTCGGATTTTCTACATTTGAATACAGATCCTAATGGAATGGGATCTCGTATATGTATTTAGAGAAGTCGCGCGAATGTCCAATATCAATTTAAGAAATTCTTTCTTGGGCACCATGAAGACAACCTTGAGAGTTCATATAATTATGTACATAATCATAAATCCCGTTTGAATTGTTAGAATCAGCTGAATAAGAGTAAAGTAGATCACATTTGCGACTAATATTGTTTACCAAGACTTCTTGCAGAAGGTAATATGAAAAAATACGATCTAAATCCCGATTAAAATATGCGTCTTTTATTTAGCAGATAAGCTGTATAGACGATTGACGAGTTAAATAGAAGTTGCTTTCTCTGTCTCCGTTCTATATGCGAGTATAAATTTGATAGCTGCTAGCTCTCTTGTCGCCCCCAGACCGACGGCTGCCTAAGGCACTAAAGTGGAATGCATATAAGTCCCACATATTTCCACATTCAACGCTAATCCCGCAGCTTAGAAGCATTGTCATCAAATTTCTATGAGGCGCTCCTGCTATAAAAGCGGAAAATATTTTCTATTGTCTACGTCAACGAAAATGGGCTTAGCAGTGAATAATTTATTATTTTTGTATAATTATAGCAATTGTATTTCTAATATAGCCGAAATAAGGTCGTATGTAGGTACATATATATATCGAATCACACAGCTACCGAGTAGGTACCTTTCAGGCATCTAAACTAAGCCTTATAACCGGCATATGACGTTTTCACTTTGTTGCATAAATATATATGCAACACTTCCGTATAAAACGTTATTTTTTAATATAGCTCGAAAACGCGCAAAAACTTTTCTAAGATGCCATGGACTCCTGTAAACAAAATATGTATGGTGGTCAGAACTCTTAAAATATAAAGTTTCGATTACACCTATTTGACATCACCCGATGTATCTACGTAATAAAGTTCTTATTTCGGTGAAAGCTGTTTTAATTAATAAATATAAATATATAGGTTTTCAATAAATAAAGAGTTTATGGGCGCACTGCTATCAATCGATTATCAGTCGTTAAATTATTTGTATAGTAATTTGGAGTGGGTCGAAAATTAAGCTTGCTTTTTTAAATGCTTTGAGACAGAGCTAATTACTTTGTTTTAACATTTCTCCGTAAAGGCTAATGATTATTACAGTTTTAATAGTCGACTCGTCTAAGTTATAAAAAGTAAAACTTTATCAAATCTTCTTAAGCAGCACCTACGCTTTATAGGACAAACCTTGGCTTATGAGTTTCACGCTGAGCTCACACTGGTGAAAGTGGTGAATTCATCATCATTCATGAAGCATCAAAACTTTTTTTTTATTCAAGACTGACCAGCGTTTGACCTCAGTCGCACCTGATGGTAAGTATCGACGAGGTCGAGGGTGTAGCACGCTGGTTCAGTAACAACCTATTCACTCTTGCCTTGAAAAGACCCAAATTAGAGAATATATTAATTCCCGGGAATACAGACGAAACTACCAGCTACATTTTATAGCGTACAATTTCCTTGTGTTTCCTTGTGTAACATAATAAGAATTAATAACTAAGTATTATCGAATTACCATATATCACCGAGCCAAGATTTACTCTACCTAATAAAATTAAAATATGCTTCAAAATTTTATATTAAAGTCACTTTTACTTATCTTCTAGTCGAACAGCCACACGCCGAGAAAGTTCAAATCGTGCCCGGATTAAATCGATCGCGAACATCGGCTCCGCTAACAGGGGTATTATCCAACCAGTTGCCACCACAATACCTCAGATTTATCACGGTTATAGGACTTTATATGTTTTCCTTTGATTTTAATCGGGCGGAAAAAAGTTCGGTTGACCTTTAACAGAGTTACCGATTTTGCGACCTGCGGGACTTTAATTTGTCCATCAAACTAAATTTACTCTTTAATGTAAACGGCTCGGATAAAATATGTATTTTTTTGAGGACATGAATAATAGCTTCTTTTAAATTAAAACGAACCCTTTGTAAATAAGTCGTTAAATATATGAACTTGTTGGATCTTCATCTGGTCTCATTTTAATGATCTCGTGGTCTTACCGGTAGACCCTGTTGTGAAGCAGGAGGTTTCTAGTTCTGGCCAGGACATTCATTTAAGGTCAATGTGGGTAAGACCGTCTACCAACCTATTTCCAACATTATCTCGTCGGTATTTAGTGTCATATGACGAACTTCCCTTAAAAATAAAGTATGGCCGGTCTTCCCCATATTGACCTTATACGTTTGTCACCAATAGATTATGGACCTTATGTATTTAAGTTTTTTTTTTTTATAAATATCGTTGTCGTCTAGTACATACAATACAGGTACTATTGAGTTTACTGTAGGATAAGTTTCTGTCAAAAAGTTTTGGTAGGTACAAGCTTCTTTTTTGCATAAAGAGTGTACTTTAGAGCTGCTACCTTCTGGCTCCAGCATCAGATCAGATCAGTGGTACCATAATATTGGATTGTCACCGGACATGCATTAATGTGCTAAATTTCAGCTCAATCGGTTAAAGATATCTGCTTCAAAATTGAGTTGAATGATTTCACCCGAACATACGAGTACATACATTCTTACCTACATACTAGTTAGCAAGTTAAATAAAAGCTTTTTCCTAACTAGTGCGTAAAAAGTGCACTTTGCGCAGCATTCGCGTGCGTAAATTTTACTTTTTAAGGCACTTGTTTTGAAAAATTGGGTTCGATACATGTGTAAAAACTTCTTTAAGACTCGGGTGATTGTCACCCTCGTTGCACTCGGGCTCCAACTTTCACACTCGTCGAAAAAAAAATTTTTTTCACTAGTATCGAAATGTACTACTCGTATTACGTCGATTTGTGTAATTTGTTTCATAAACATTTTTTTTTAAGATTAGGTTTTTAGGCTTATTAAAAACACTCAAAAAAGTACTCCGGAGTCCGGACCGAGACCGGTAAACTTTATTCACACTACTTAAAACTTTTTACACGCTTCAAATGTGTTGCATAAATACTGTTAATGTAATATTTTTATGTATTTGATATTACAAGCATTAATTAAACATTGATTACTAACAATTTTAGCATTGTATATTACACTCATAATTGCTGTTAGCCTTCATTCGAGTAATATAGCATTTAATGAATTAACCATTATCAAACGAACTGAAATAACGTGAGTAACGTAATGATAAATTATAGCGTCGACTGATAATGTAAATTATAAATGTTGGCAAATTAAAGTTCACATGAACTCATTAATGTCATAATGCGGTATTACGATTTTGTAAGGTGTATTGTTTTTGAAGTAATAAATATTTTTTGTTTCTTCTAACAGTTCTTAAACTATGGGTTTTATCATTCTGAAATATATTTATATTTTACTAAGAATGTAGGAATTATATCTGCAATGTATGTCTCCTAGTATGATTTTAGGTTCTATTTTTTATTTTATGTTTTTTGTTATTTTATATTTCCAACAAATATGGATCGAGTGATCTGAAATAAATGGTCAATTTTACGCAGTAGAACATTTTTAGTGAAATATAAATAAAAACAAGATATATGTACGTTAAGGTACGTTATTACTTTTTAAACTAACCTATAATTAATTTATAATTATTGATTTCAGTCATTGGAGTCCACCAGGCGTATGATGCAACTATGCGAGGAGGTAAGATGTCGCTCAATATTTCACCTGATTAAAAATACGTATTTAAATCGTTGAAGCTGCCATAATATGCTGTACTAAATCTGTAAGTCGTGGAAATGTCAGCTAAATTCTTTATAGATATCGATCCGAACTATAAATATTCTGATCCGTGTACAGGTCACTGCATATGTCGTTGTGACAGAAAACTCACCTTTTGCCTGCTGCGATTCTTTTAAATTCACATTTTGTGGCAGTTTTAACAAACAAATAATTTAGGGCCCGGGCACACTAACGGCGTACACTCGACGTTTTCCTGCCGAATCCATAGTAATCGGCACGCCGCGGAGACGCGCGGATTTATATGGGAACGCCGAGAAAACGCGGGACAGAAACGCTAGTGTGCCCACGCTCTTATTAAAACTTGAATTTTTGTACTAATCTAAAAGGGAGAGACATGATTGAAAATGTCGAGAATACCTCCCAAGATCACTTCATCTTAATGTTTGAGTTCTAATGATGCTCTCATTCTATTTCCTTGTATGTATCTTCATTTGTCAAGAATTTGATATTTAAAAACGATATTACTACATTCAGCAGCAAAAGTTGCTAAGCTTTTGAAGTATTCAAAATGACCTACACGCGCTCTTATTCTCTTGACAATAGAGACGTGTTGACCTCATTTTGAACACCTCAAATGCTTAGCTACTTCTGCTGCTGACTGTACCTATTCCCAACGATGAGGCGATTATTAGATTTAAACACGTCGACAAAACCTATCGCCAAATGTACAAGTATGTAATGCCCATAGCTAGGCATCATTATAATCTGTTCCGTATAATATCTCGGTGTCTGTCGTTTTTATATCAACTTCCAGCCAACTAATCTGTGTACCCCATTGACCAATGTGTATTAATACTTTCTAAATTGCAAGCGAGCGTGAACTCTCCGAGTCCCCCAAAGCGTAGCTAATGAGACAACGAAATGTGCGGATCTGTATTCTTAGACGCGTTCTTTTTGTTTCCCCTCATCCCATAGTTTTAAGTGTTTAAGTTGAGTTGTTCAGTTGGTTATGTGATTATTTGTGATCATCTGTGAGAGAGGTGTTCTCGATGCGAGGGAGTGAGGGGTATAGCGGAAGTGTCCTGGTCAGCCCCAAGCTCGGTTTGGTCTCCGACGCCCGATCCACCCCGTAGGGCGCAGCCTCTGCTATCCCTGGCTGTTGTGTATCGATGTGGCTACATTATGTTATATCTATTTAATGTATGTGTATATATTTATTGTAGATGTCCGGATATATACTTTATATTTTTGTTCATATGTCCTATGCGGATTATTTATATATTTATATTGGACCAACATAAAACCAAGCATAAAATATTGGGTGTTGCATGTTCCGTGCCTTGATGTGTCCAAAAATGTGTTAGATACCTCTATAGCCCTTTGTGTTGTTAGTAGTTCTGTATTTTATGTCAAGTTCAACCCCTCGGGCTCACCGTCCCGGTGCTGATAGTTAATTAACAAAGTTAATTTGATTAAGTTACGCTTTGTTATTTTAATAAGTTCAAAAGACATAACTGCAGGACAAGGCTTAACCGTCAGCTCCTTTTTAAACCCCGTAAATGCGATGTTTGATGATCCCAAGCATGAAGTCTACACCCCTTTGTCTGAAGCATTTACCTAAATAGATCAAAGTACTTCTCAGTTAGAACCCCTTTTAGTGGAACCCCTTTTGTGCGCTTCCCCCATCCAAGAGTACCTGAACGTTGTGCTTGGGCTTGCTTCGATACCTTGTAAAACTTGGACTGTAACCATTTCTCTCGTACCTATCTCTAGCGAGCTCTTCCTTCATTGAACTCAGACTTCACTAACCAGAACATGAGAACGTGTTCGCCACCTGCTCCGACTACCAACCTACTTCCCAGCACTCACTGCTCTGATCAGGAGATACGATCTTGCTCAGTGTCTATGTTCGTTCTTTCCTGTTTTAGTTAATTTGTATCTTAGGTCTCTGTGTAGTGGCTGCTCTCTGTTGTTGACTGTTAATCTATTATGTTGTTTTCATGCCTTCTCGAACATTCACAATACTACCAATAGTACCAATGTGGGCGTGAACACACCCCCATACCTGCCACTGGACTCCAACAAATATATCGAGCTACACCTATAAAACTCTCACACCAAATACAGACCAGATTGATATCCGTATTTACATTTTTTATTTTTGTATTTGTTTATTTTTATGTATTGAATAAGAAAATTTGCTTCAGTTAAATAATTTTGACTACTAATCTATTTTAAGTAAATTTTTAGTATGTTATTTGACATTACTTTCATACTAACATAATGGTAACTACGCCATGATATTGTCTGTGCCGTTAAATATGTATGTTCACGCAATACAGCATCGAAGACACCGTACAGACTCTTCACGACTCTAAACAACACAGTTCAAGACGCCAAGGAGGATCTTCTCTTCTACGCTGCGTCGCCTAGTGCACTTAAGTTCCCTAAGTGTAGTGCGTATTGAAACAGGAAGATGGACATCCTCCTTGAGCGGCACTATGTATATAACCTACCTGATACGCTCACGGACTCGGCACACGAACTCACGCGCAGCGCCGAGCGGCACACTCCACTGTACCCCTCACTACTAACATGCTCTGTGACTTTTTGTTTCTGCGGCTGGTGTAGAGCAAGGAGGCCGGCATTCGAACTCTGGTCGCTCTAGACGACCAGGGAGGTGAGTGATCTGCAACATTTGCAACACTACTTTACAATTATCTATTTTGCCTTTTTCGCTAACTTTGTTCAAGCGTCGTAGGGCTTTCAGCTGACCCGATGGGCTCGTCGTAGAAGACTCGAAGGGGATATCTCCATGACTAAGTATTTAAAATTTCGTCACTGCTAAATACAAAGGTGCGGGCCTTCTCGACCGTAATTAACATGTGTTAATACCACTTCATATCCAGACTACCCATGGAATACCCACATCTTTGTATACTTTATTGGTTCCGTAGTTATTTTACACCACTTGCACAACTCGACATCGAGTGTTATCTTACTTCCACGAAGGCTAGCCAGATCGAGCGAATTGACATACAACCTATAATCTGATGTTACTTACATCCTGCATTTCAGATGTTCGTACTCGACTCTTTAATTAACAACTGTACCTAAATCACATGCAACGACCGTATTAAACGAGCGAAGTAAATTCGAAACGCTTCTCCTCAACGCACGACTCTTAACATCACACAAAATAATCATGATTCATATGAAACTGAGCACAAATGAAACTTTATCTGGTTTTACTTGCAAGCTTCACTGCATGCATGTCGTTGTCGATCGAGTAGTGTGTGTTAGGCCCGCGGCGAGCGGCGGCCGCAGCGCCACCGCAGCGCCGCCGCCGCCGCTCGCCGGGCACGCGCCTCGCCACGCTCGCTGCCTCGCCACGCTCGCAGCCGCGCACGCACGACGCCGCGGCGCCGCCCGCGCGGGCCACCCCTTACGGCGCACCGCACCCCGCCACCCACACACCCGATACTCTCTCTCCTACGATATATTATTTTGATTTGTATTTTATGTATAGAGCGAGGACGCCGGGGGGCAAGCGCTTCATATGTTGAGTCACCAGGGCGGTAAGAGTTAAACTGACACGTGGGTAGTCGAACCGTGAGAACGTCTGTGTTTGAATGTGCAGTTAAAACAGTAATCTCTTTGTTTTTCTTTGACGTTTCTCTTGACTAACGACTTATCTGAGATCGATGTTGCGTGTGTTTCTTTGTTTCGATGGGGATGATTTTGAAAACATAGTGTAAATAGATAAGCCCGATGGCCGTTCGTTGCTAATTGTCGCAAAAAACTGTAACTCTATTTGCTGAAGATTTAATTTGAATGAGCTGCGCAATCTGTTTAGTTCTTCCGTTGATATGTATCCATCGGAACGCTTTTTATAGGTATATTTATTTCTCTTTCCCAATCTACTGTTCTCTTCTCTGATACTGCGGTAACTGAAATGAATGCGCGTTTACCGCGTGTGTTTGTTCCGTATAGATTAAATGGTATACGCCTCACATCCATGGCTAGCAGCGTACTGTTAATGTTAGCGTGTACAGTAGGTAACTGTTAGCTGGGCGACGAGCGGACCGCAGGCGCGCGGCGCCGGGTCCTCGCCGCTCGCTCCTCGCCACACTACATATTAGATTGTTCATTTCTCTACTTCAACTAAGTCGAGTACTGTTTTGCTAAAATCACTTATCATTTAGGAATGGCTTTATGGACGCTCATTTGCTAAGTTGATTTATTTTCACCATCACCGCTGAAGGAGCGGCCGCCCGCCTCGCCGAGCGCGCCATGTTCGTTCATGTCATGTACTTTCTGTTTTTTTTTTTTAGTTTGAGTTTGTGTTGAGTTGAGTTGTCCCGCCGCGTTGCGCCCTCGCACGCGATGTCGCGCCCGCGGCGCCCGCGCACGGTCGCCTCGCGTGCTAGCCGCTCGGACGCGCTCCGCTAGCCTCGCTAGCACACGCGCCCGCGCGACTAGCGCGTGCTGGCGCTTGCCGCCGTGCGCCCGCGCCGCTCACTGCATTCGTTTGGCGAGCTATAGTGACATCATTATTGTGTTGTAGAGTCACGAGGTGGGCATGAAAACCCTGGTCATGCTGGATGAACAGGGCGGTAAGCATCCAGTAGTACTATTTTACATCACACTTTAGTCAAGCTTTTGTCTGACATGCCAGTTCAGATTTTGGAATATTTAATGAATGACGATGAAGTACTGAATTTAAATAACGATCCAAAATGCTAACGAGTAATTTTCTAATGGATATAATGAAGGTAAATTTATCATGACCATAAGTAGATTAAATTATTAAAGAATTCTCCGATCCCATATTCTTTCTCGTGAATTGGGACAAGGAGCTTAATAAAGAGTATGTTAAAATTGCGCCTATGGTTTTCTTTAGTTTTTTCTCACGCATCTAGCTATGCACGTTCTTCTATCTTGCTGTTAATTGCATGAGTTTTAGTATTTGATGAGATTTTATATGTTAGATACTACGAGTTTGGTAATTAAATGTTATCACTTAGTCTCAGCACATACATCATGATAATAAAGGTAATGTTCAATTTAGTTTTTTCCAGATCAAGTGTAAGACATCAAAGTGAAACCAACCTAGGAAATAAAATACAGCTAGCTGCTTACATAGCAATATAAAAGTAGAGCAAAACAAAAAAATATGCTGCATGACGTTAACTAGTGATTATAAACTTCATGATACATCAATTGTCTTACACTTAGTTCTGGATTGTCGAGAGCGTTGAGAATTTACAAAAAAAAAGTCGGAATCAAAATCGCGTTAGTGTTAGGCGCTTGACACACTTACCCGTGGTCTAGCAGGGCAGTTTTAAAACATTTGTGTGTGTGTGTGGACAGAGCAATTGGACAGGATCGAGGAAGGGATGGATCAGATCAACGCGGACATGCGCGAGGCGGAGAAGAATCTTTCGGGTATGGAGAAATGCTGCGGGATATGCGTGCTGCCGTGCAACAAGTAAGTACACAAGAACATCTCTGGGAACTTTCTTACTGATAGAAGCAATTGGAAAGAGAGTTCCGCTAATATTTCTAATTGTTACGCAATACAATCCAGGATACTAGCATGGAAAATTTCTAAATTAATTCGGCCATCATTTCTCCTTAGGCAATATTTTTAGTAACAAGCCGTAAATGAACAGGCTTACCCATCGAATCTATCTGATAACGTAAACGGCTGGTGGGCAATCTCGGAACGAATGACGGGCGAGGGGTATATTGCAAGCCACTAGAGGCAGTTACTAGGTACTAAAGGTTATAAGTATTTGTATGTAATCAAAAGTTTGGATGACTCACTTCAATCTGTTACCAACAACTTTTTAAATATTCGACTACTATCCTAAATTCACTAACTCTCGGATAAAACAAAGTAACAAAGTCAAGTGGCGTACGAATTTAAGATTAACTCCGTCATGAATGGCTCGCGAAACGCCAATGGCAGCCCATGAATGAAGTCAAGGGGCGGTTGGCAGGCTGCCCGCATTCCGTGTGCCGTTGACTTGTGAATGTTTTCCAAAGGTCAACTATGGTCGTGCGTACATGAGGACAGACCTGTTGGGTGTAAACACGAGCAGATGAAAGTCGTTAACTAGGCTTAAGCTGTTAAACTCCGCCGAGCGCGTTTTCTCCGTATGCATAACATTTGAAAGAGTTTGGAAATGTAGTTTGCGTGAGAATCAGATAGTTTTATTTACGTACAATTTAGATAGTATACTTAATAACGGTCGCAATTGTACAGTCAGCGTCAAATCAGTGAAGCGAAAGTATGTATCATTTTTAAATTACTCAACAAATAGAGACCCAGTATTTCCGGACCCTAATATGACATCCAAACTTTCAAGAAAAGAGCGTATAGGGATCTTAAAGGCCGGCAACGTACTTGTGACTCCTCTGGTGTTGCGAGTGTCCATGGGCGGCGGTAGTTGCTTGCCATCAGGCAATCCGTCTGCTCGTTTGCCTCCTATATAAAAAAAAGAGATCTCGGACTGTTCAACGATTGAAATAATAAATGTAATACAAATCATGTTTTTTGGAGACGTGAACAATTTAAGATTACAAGTTGTGTTATAATGTTACGCAAGAGGGGGAGTGGTTTATATTAATATTTCATAGAATCAAAAATTTGGCGTTATAACCCTTAACTTTAACACGAGAAAAACGCGTACCTAATTGATCTGTACAGTGTTACAGGCGTCCGATATAAACTCATGAGTCGTACTCTTGTACTTCCCCTAATATTTAAAAGGGTCTGGAAATATTGAAGCCACAATACCACACTAAGTCAGAATCTCTCAATATTGCTTTCGTGATCTTATAACCACTTTGCCGGCATGCCATTCTGTCCTCCACCGATACCATCTGCCAAATTCCCGGATCAAATAAAAAAAAAAAACTAGCTTAACCATTTCGTCAATCGGCATCGTATATCATCTGCTGTGGACGGCTCTCCGTCTCCATGTAAGACGTATCTCGACAAATTAGTATGACATGTAACATACATAATTTAAATATACATATTAAATTAGTATTGATTTAATCGAATATTCGATACGGGAGTTTAAAAATAATGCCCCCAATTCACGTTACTTGCAGAAAAGTTAACTGTCAGTTTTGTGACGATAAGTTATATTATATCATATCCGCTGCAATTGAATGAAAAAAACAAAAATCTTAATTACCATACTACCTGTGAACTTACAAACAAGACACGTATATTGCGTGACTTGAATGTTTATTTTATTCATGTTGACGGACCGGCGTGTTTTTACAACATATAAGTAGAATGTTAATAGCTCAAAGGAAGGTCGAGTGCACACCTGCTTCTGTTAGAGTGGCCCGACCCTAAAACAACAGAGGGCGTTATTTAACAAAATTGAAATGGTAATTAATTTCATAGGAATGGTAGGGCCATTATGGGACTATAAATATATACGTACATTAACTTCAAGGCGCAGACGAGTCTTTGTTGTAGACATGACCATTTATTGTAATATTATGTGCATCAACAAACTGTTTAGTTTTACGTAATCGAGAACTTGAAACAATATAAACACTGATTCTAAGTCTCTCACTTATTTACAAAAACGTCGAATGCGTTCAATTTTCAATTTCAATTTTAATTTTTTATTCAAGTAGGCCTAGCAACAAGCACTTTCGAATAGTCAAATACGAATATAATCTTAATCTAATAATTAATTAAGTAATACAAAGCTATTCATTGGTAAAATTATTACAATATAATATTTATATCTATATCAGTAATGTCACAATAATATCAAAAATAAAATAAAATAATATTTTAAACATTAAACATCTTGTATTTGAATACTAGTCTAGAACAGTTCTAAACGCCACGACGTTATATTCCGCTTAATATAACCTTTTTGCAACGATATGTGGCTCATATCGGACGGATCGAAGAGATATTTTGTAACAAAATAAATGGAATTCGTTACAAAACTAGCGCGTAGCAAATATCAGTTTGTAGCGCTACGATAATTGGTTACAAAACTATAGCTCGTAGCAATTGCCGTTTCAATGGCGCGTACCAGTCCTCTAGCCTCTGAATAGCCCATGTCGGAGTGCTACGATAAATCGTTACAGAACTAGCCCGTATCTAATAATTACTGTGCATACTGCTATTGTACCCATGACTGAGCGCTACGAGAATTGGTAACAAAACTATAGCTAATAGAAAGTACCGTTAATACCGTGGAAAACCAGCCCGCTAGGCTCTAAGTAGCCCATGTCAGAGCTCTACGTAGCAATATGATAGATCGTTACAGAACTAGCGCGGAGTAAATATCATTTTACCGTACATGCTGCTACTGTAGCCCATGACGCTACGAGAATTGGTAACAAAACTATAGCTAGTAGAAATTACCGTTAATACCGTAGCATACCAGTCCGCTAGGTTCTAAGTAGCGCATGTCAGAGCTCTACGTAGCAATATGATAGATCGTTACAGAACTAGAGCGTAGTAAATATCATTTTACCGTGCATGCTGCTGTTGTAGCGCATGAATGAGCGCTACGAGAATTGGTAACAAAACTATAGCTTAGTACAAATTACCGTTAATACCGTGGCATACCAGTCCTCTAGGCTCTAAGTAGCCCATGTCGGAGCTATGCGTAGCACTACGTTAGATCGTTACAGAAGTAGCACGTAGTAAATATCATTTTACCTTGCATGCTGCTATTGTAGCCCATGACTGAGCGCTACGACAATTGGTTACAAAACTATAGCTCGTAGGAAGTAATGTTTCACTGCACCAGCTTCTGACTAGCCCATGTCGGAGCGCTATGTAGTGCTACGAAGCGCTACGTTATTTCATATCAAAACTATGATGTATATGTAGCAAGTACCTATAGTAAATAAATCAGTTCAGCGCTACAGTACTTTCTGTATTAAAGTCATACGCATTAGCCACTCTACCTAATCATAACATTTGCAGAGGAGCGTCCTTCAAGGAAGACGACGGCACGTGGAAGGGCAACGACGACGGCAAGGTGGTGAACAACCAGCCGCAACGAGTCATGGACGAGCGCAACGGCATAGGCCCACAAGCCGGCTACATAGGCAGGTCGGTAGTAAACTAACTGTAAACTGACTTTCAAATTTTTATCTCACAAACATGTTCTAGAAAATTCATGTTTATAAGACAGGATTGGGCTCGGAATTTTGCGTGCAAGAACTGACAGATGTAAGTGCCACGTGACACTGTTTTTTATCCATATATCAGTCATTGACTCTATATCTATAACCACTATATTATCCTAGCAATACCTAAAGCGATTCATATACTGGCAATCCGCCGCGTTTTTCATGTTCTTTAATAGGGAAAGAGCTATGAAGCCCATTCTCAAAGTATTCGCTATTTTAGAACAAATTATCAATATAATAAATTTAACTATTTCTTTGTTAGAATCCATTAGTTATGTAATATTGTTTTAATAAAACATAATAAACCCTTATATTAGAAATTTCCCTTTACATAAAAATGTATGTGACTACGTAAAACTCTCTAGAGATTTCGACCCTTTTCCGGCGTGCGACGATGATAGACAGTGTCAATTATGGCAGAGTAACTAAAAGGGCTAAGGGAATATGTCCAACAAAACAATAGCAAGAATTTGTTTTAGCCAGTTACGTCAATTATGCGTCTGACAGATGTCTATCTGAATATTAACTTTGACTGACTCCCAATTTGTGAAATAAATGCCGTGTCACCTGAAATTTTCGGACTGATAGTGAAATTGTAATGAAAACCACGCTTTATTTATTTTTAATGATTTCGACAAATGTATTATTAAGTACTTTCCAAAATGAGTCATCTTATTTGGTTCACAGGGTCAACAAAAATTTGTATAAATCATCTAGATATTCATCCGCTCTCGTAAAAAGACGAAAAAACAATCACTGTTTGTAATAAAATTGGCACCGTCTCATAAAGTTAATGCAGTAGTAAACATGACCTCCACAGCCACACCCTCCCATTGAACGTTCTATGATCTCGCTTAAGCTGACGCATCATTTTCTACTGGCAACTATCCAAAATTTCACTTATAGTAATATCGTGAGTCGTTGACTGTCTAGACGGTTAAAAATGCCTGAGTACGAATGAGTAGGTGTATTGGGCGGGGTTGGAACATGAGTTATATTGTCTGGCATTCATGTTTGCAGCCCACACGCTACTGAATTAGTTTGTGGCACAACCTTTGTGCTTATTTTCTCCGTCATTTTGTTTCATTGCACTTACCTGAAATTTTACATCTTAATATTAAAATGCACTCAAGAAATAAGGATAAACTGTACGTTTCATAACACACTAACATCTTCCGTGAAAAAAATATTGATTGAAAAAATATTGTGTAATTATTTTTCATTTTACTAAGTAACTCATTTCTTTGCTATTTCAGCAAGTGTCTATGACCTGGCATAATATCTGTGATTTCGAATTCGGGAAAAAACATGTCTGTATAAATGAAGCGTTAGTAGTGCTGATACCTTCAGACTCAATTTGCTTAATGGATATTGGAATATCCTTTGCGCCAATTGAATTTGAAAGTAAGTAGATATCGTTGGGTCTGGAGAAAAGCTATTTGCTTACAAGAACATGCCTTTTTGGGAAGCTTTACTTAAATTACATTACATTTCAATCTAGCTCCCATTTATCATAACTAAATAACTTGTATGAAAATTGGATTGTCTAAACTACAGTTTTCTATTGTATTTCGATTGTCTAAATGACAGCCCTTCATACTTCGTTCACGATGCGTCATTATGATAAATGTTTGCATTTACGGCATTTATTAGTTAACTATTTCGAGATATAAGCATTGCTACACTTAAGATAACTATGCAAAATTAAATGAAGGTGTTATAGTACTCATTGGAAACCCGCTAATTTGGCTCTAGGATTGTGTAAGTGTTCTTGATAAAGCCTTAAAGCATGTACACCATTTACTCGCGTCTGAAAGACGATGAGATAGTGCTTTTGCATTGTAAACCATTTGGCTCTAACTAAATACGAAAATCAATTTTGTAGATGTTAGGTTTATACTTATTTGACAAACGCAAATCAACAGCTTTTGACATTGTCATGGCTGTGTTTACATGAAACCTCTATAAGAAATGTTTTAAAAACCTTCATAAACGTAATGATAAAGACATCAACAATTTTGTTATTGGTTGACTCATCTGTTTACCACGACGTAACCCCGTGCCAAGTACATCAACCAGAATTACGACAATACCCAATACAGCTACTACATGTAAAATGCGAAATCGGCAAATTTAATTGTGCAGTTAATTAACTAAATTATGATTTGTTAATTCGGGTGCCGTTAACTCACTGTAGATTTTTATAACAAAAACATTTGTTATAATTCTGAAACAACATAAGTCAGTAGGTAATTATAATAAGCAGTGTCATAATTCTCATCGTAACAATAAGTATTTCCATAAAACTTATTTTACAAAAACATAAATATTAAGCATTGTGTTGCTCGCGGTCTAGGTCCTCATCCTGTAGTGCTTGTCTTAAAAGAAGCTACAAGTTTATAAGTGGAAGATGGGAAAACGTTAAAAGAAGCTACAAGTTTATAAGTGAAAGAAGGGAAAACGGGTATACGTGCAATTAAAGGCAATTTTCAGTTTAAGTTCATGCCGTTTGGTCTTATGAATACGTTGCCATATGAATATCGTGTTTTTTTATTGGAGGTTGTTAATAAAAACTGCGTTTATACATTTTCCAGGATAACAAACGATGCTCGAGAAGATGAAATGGAAGAGAACATGGGTCAGGTTAACACCATGATCGGTAACCTCCGCAACATGGCGCTCGACATGGGCTCCGAGCTCGAGAACCAAAACCGCCAGGTCGACCGCATCAACCGCAAGGTACTGCATGATGATTGGTGGGGGGGAGGGTGGACGCGATTTCGTGGGGGTTAAAATCATTGAAAACTTTTCTTAAGGCGTAGATTACTGAAACGAAATTTTATTTTGGTTTTCATAAAGTCCATCGATTTATGTTCAGTGTCTTCGTGGTCGGTAAAATAAAAATGAGCAGGTTTTTAACTTGTTTTCTTACGCATTTAATTCCAATACTTTGTTATATGAGTAATGTAAACGTGTTACTGTTTATACTCGTAATATAAATTAAACAGTAATGTCCGAATTATAACGGTATTATAATTAATTTGAGGCCTAAGTGTACTACAAAAATGTAGTTGCTTGTGCTTGCGGTGTGGCACTCTTAGGGCGGTACTCGCTTCAAGGAATAATTTTCTTAATTGGAACACCGCGAGAGCAGGGGATGATTTGGAAGACATTTCTGAGAATTTAAAAGTGAACATGTAGTTTATTTGACAATATAGTGATAATATGTAGGGTTATGATAAGTAATAGGGATACGAAATCGCGTACACCAAAAAAAATTGTAATCTTATATGTGTCGTGAATTCTATTTAATTTTCAGTCGGTCTTCTTTTCATTGGAGTGATGCATATTCGTTTGCTCCACTTTGATAACGATGTACTTATAAAGTATGCATCAAAGTGTTGTAATCTTGCTGCTTACCAAACTTCAATTCTATTTAATTGCAAACATGGTAAAAAATTTAAAGTACTTAAGTTATACAAAATGTAAAACTGTGGAGAGTTTTAAACTAAAAGTCACCGTACTTTAATTTTTTACTGTGTTGCTCCAAAAGGGAACGCAGAGCGTTCTACTGTCATTGACATTTTCACCATCTAATTGTTGCCTGTCACTTTAGCAGTGGAAGTGTGAATAGAACCTATGACTTGCAGTCTATCTTTGATCTGTCTTTGTAGCTTGTCGCCCTTCGAAATTGCAGTTTAGCTTATCTGGCAGTCTTCACCATTTTCACTCGAAGCATGTGTACGGCAACTGGTATATTAGGACAGACAAAGTTGTACTTAAGAGCAATATATCTATTCAAGAAACTAAATTGTGACTAATTGTTCTCTTAAATCTAACTTCAGATACATTATATATCGTGATATGTGTGCGTCTGTTCAAGTAATTGTAACGCACATGTAAACCAGATGGATAGTGGCTTACTGCCTTGGCAGTTAAGAACCTAGGTGACATAAGTATCACTAACATCCAATCAGGAAGAGCAATGATTCCTACCGACAAGTGATCAAGCATCTATCGGCCGGAATCTTACTTTTCTAGTTGAACTATTTGAATCTGTTAACATTTTTGTCTAAATATGTTTGTAAATATTGTAAGCTTTGTCTATTCTTATATGCCGGACGCTGTAGTGTAGAGTATGTTAGAATCGATTGGTTGTTGTGACTATGTGTTGTGTCCATACTGCCCACCGACGAAACATGACAACATCTATCCACACTGTCATTGTGTACCGAGTCTTAGAATCCCGTTCATAACTAACATACAACAAGAACTTGTCAAAAATCCCAATAGATGTCACTAGGGTCCACCTTTCAAACATACATGCATTGACCGTTAAGAAAATTTCTAACTAATCTATTAATCACTTTTTAGGTTATAAATAGTATAAAAGTGACAAGTGTCGCATTTACTTCTTACGCGTCTTAGATTAAAAAGATTATTTCGGATATTGAAATAATGTTTTTCCTTTAAGGTCATTGCATTTGTCATTAACATGCCCTCAGTTAGTATCATATAACACTGTCATTCACCTAAATAACATAACATGTGTACTTCGTTTCAAAAACAGCGACTGTACACTTTTCAATGCAAAATACATGAATGTGTGTAAGAATAACTCAGTGGTAAGTTTAACTTACATCAACTTGTTGAAATATTCTCCCCAATGGCAAGTGTCGGTAATAACTGATTTATATTATTAAATATTCATAAAACGAAGGCAAAGGCAACTTAAAATGCGAGTGCAAACTGTTCAAATCTTTTTTTTTTTTGTTTACGGATTGGGGAATGCATTTACGCATCGTCCCATAATAGGGGTATGTGGGACTCTCTCTTGTCAGCCCCCCCTCTCCTGCGTTTGGTGATGATTTCTGCTATGTTAATAAATTTGTAAATAAAGAAATTGAAGTAAAATAATCAACTATATTTTTTTCCGAGAAATTGTTTACATAGGTGCTTAAATTACACGGTGTATGTTTTATACACCGTATGAATTTTTTACATTATAATTTTTTACTTGTCGAATGTATCCTGAGTTTTTCTCGCACACAATCAACAAATACGCGCAGTCGCTGTGCATGGAACAGACCTCGGAACAAACCGCGTATTCTGTTACGTAGGGCGAATCGAACGAAACCAGGATAACGCTCGCCAACCAGCGCGCGCACGAGCTGCTCAAGTAGACGCCGGCGGCACACCACCACAACACACACACGCGTCTCGTGGTCGTATACGTCATCTACTTGTACGAATAGCCAAAAATGTAATACTAATAACATATTATACATATACCTATTCCGTAAATTTGAAAATGAGTACGCAACCCAGTCATGTACGCTTCGGTCTCGCTTAGATGTTTAATATAATTTCAAAATGGCGGCTAACCTCAAAATCATCCGATTATGTTTGAGAACGCAACTGCGTCCCAGTTACGCCAGTTTAAGCCTCACACGGCTATTTAATTTTAGTACTGAGATGTTAAATATAACCTCAAAATTAAGGCACAACCTCAAAATTGGTCATGCATTTTTTAAGAACGCGTCTCGGGCACGCAAGTTCTTTCCAATATGATTAGGTTATTTAGTTTTCCAAATGTGAGATATTTAATGTTACCTCAGAAAGCAGAAATTTTAAAAATACCTGTCAACTTTTACCAACATGTTATTGTTGAAGACTGCAATATTAGGAAGTAATAAAAGAGATTACATCTTTGGCTATTTCCATCGACACGTTACGGAAAAACGTTACGCGAGCTACGTTCATGTTGCGAATAGGCGTAAATATTACACATAAAGACGTATCTAAGTCTTGTTAATCGACTACACTAGTCAAATACTCGTATCAAAAAATCTAATATTAAGCGTCTAAACTTTAAACGACTGCTGTGTCTCGTGTTCTCTACTTCAAGTAATGAATTCAAAATACTATTAACACGAATAGCTCGTTTTATCTTCAAAACATGGTAAAATCAGAATAGTGAAGCTACGAGACACGGCAGAAGTACCTAAATCGTGTCAAAAGTTAGAAAAGGCGATAAAGAAAATATGGAATTAAAAACCGCCAATTCGTAACACAAAACGCTCGCACTTAGCATTTGTCACTTTACACAAATCCTTGTAAAAGTTATATAAGATTTACAAAGCGGCCAATGAACTATAGTCATGCTTAGTTCCAATATTTTGATACATTATTTGGTGGTAGTGTCATTTTTGTGGGGCTATTAAATGTGAAATGGAAACTAAATGTGACTGTTGTGTTGATTTGTGTGGGGCGATGAATATGTAGTCGCTTTTCTGTCCACCGGTTGCGGATACTGTAACACTGAACTGTATAATACGTACTTGTCAAAGCACAAAAATACATATTAAAATAGTCTTATAAACGTATACTTACATAGTTATATTTTAATCTAACGCAATTGCAGTAATAGCGGTGATCTCACTATTATATACCTAGATGAACTACTGTCATGAATGTTAAGTTACAATATATTTCGAATTGACAGCTGAAGACACAGTACATATTTCGTCACTACTTTGAAAACAAACTGTCTTATTCTTTCAATCAAAAGAAAAAAATCGTAACTATACATGGGATCCATAAAAAAATACGGCGTTTCGATGTGAGGTACGATGATTTTTTTTTTTTTCAAAGCAATGAGGATATGTGACACGAACCGCTATTGTTTTACTTAGTCGTCTTCGCATTTATATAAGTGGTGCTTTATTTTACCTCTAGTTTTTTGTGGTTTTACCCAAATAAGTAGTATCAAACAACTCCGCAACCGGTATTAGATATAACTTCAATATTTATTAGTATCTTGAGGATACTTTTACCCGAATGTAAAATTGTTAAGATCTAATTATGTGTATTACAATGCTTGGGCATTCTACTGTGTTAAGTGAACACTGTATTTTAACTCTCATTTTATACGTTTAGTTTTATATCTTATACTTCTATCGCTCAAGAACTATCTAACATATCCTAAATTTCTTTTTGACTCTCTGAAATGTACTTTTTGAATCTTGATTTTGATACTTCAAAAAATATACAACGTTTGAATTTTATGATAATGATCTTAGGTGCTCATTTTATACAGTAGATCTGTGTGCTGAAAGAGAATTATCATATATTCATAAATATAATATTAATCTCGTATTACAATTACAACATATGATATACCTACTTAGTAAGAGGCGTTGAAAGTTATTATTTTGAGAATATGCATTTACCTGTTGTTAATAAATATCAATAATATCATAGAGATACTTACTGTTAATGTTAGCGATAATGCTCGACGCTTACTGGAGTGTTTCAATCACTACTTTTTAAAATTATTTCTGTAATACAGAACTACTGTTACTTTTGACACTGTTTAATGAAAACTTGATATATTTTCTTGTTAGAAGGAGACGTGTAAATGGCAATAATGTATGGAAGGCTTGGTTTGATATGTGATAATAGGTTGAATTAAGGAGTCAGTATTTAGCCACGTTTCTGATAAACTTTTATGAATCTGATGTGCAGATGTTTTTCTTATTTCATAGGAGCATTTATGAAATTTTAATATATTTGTGGTATCTAGGACCATCTATTTTTCGTACGATCAGTATACAGAATCAGCTGAGTATTACAAGTTGCTACATATCCTTGCGGGATGGCATATCTGCTTCTATGGAATTCGGCCAGTCATACTAAATCTAATTAGCCAACTATTATAACTACGTAGTAAATTACTCTATTAATTATTTTCTATTTATTTTATGATTAAATAAACATTTTAATTTTTAAAACGATTTTGTTATTTTCCTTTACAATTGTTATTTAGGATCAGGATAGAAGAAAATGCGTATGGATATCACAATATACTTAAAGCGTTTTAAAATAAATCGAAGTAGTTTTAAGCAGAGCTATTATTGAAAAAAATACGCTCCAGACATTTTTGATGAAATGTATTAAGCAAATATGTGACTTATAAGACATAGTCAAGGAACTGTCAAGTTTTAATGACCGAAGATATAGTATGCATATAATGTGGAGTAAAATTATTTCCTTCAAAACAATTTGGACCATTACGAAATCATATTAATGTATATTTTTGAGAACGAATCAATTATAGTTTTTGTAATTAATGCTACCCTATTTAACCGCAGTAAAGACTGACCATAACCGTGTTTGACGCATACGCAGTGACGGGTATGAGCATTTGCAGTCAAGTATTCTTACCCGACTGCGTTTTTGACAAACATTTTCCTACGTAAACGGTTCGTTAACATTTTGTAGTACCGATGAGGGTAAATTTACGCGTCAAACGGCATTTCAAAGTTTGGGTACAGACAGCTTAACGCGTTTTATAACCACGAGACGCCAACACACGAACGAACACACACATGCAAACACAACATCGACACGTCGGTGCGGACTGTAAGTATATTTTCATAAAATCCTTATTAAAACAGCACTGCCTAAAGTGGTTGTCACACTGATGCACATATCGAATGCGGCGACGGCGTGGGAAAGGTTTAGCGCTATGCGTATCCATAGCTCTGTATTGTTTACGCACCGTCGTGGCATCCTAAATACGCAGCAGTGTGACTCCCGCCTAACCTTTGAGCTATTTGACAGCACAATTGGTCTTTGTGTCTTTATTACTACGGATTTTCTATCTGTGGAATCGCTGTCTATTGGTCGGATGCGCTTTCAAAATTAGGTATTAGCTGAAAGCTATTTCCTTTATCTTTTTATTTCTTCTCTTCCTTATTTCCTTTGTTCATCTATTTTGTCATTATTTTGTTTTCCTCCTACTGTTTTCCATCCTTTTTTTGTTGTTATGATTTTATTGTTACGGTCTTCTAGCTTGTAGTGCGCTATTAAAGGCTGCTTTTCCACTTATTATGGAATATTCTACATATACAGCATAACCTAATTACTAATTTAATTGTGTCCGAATAGTTCACAATAATACTAAGTAAATACAAAGGATCATAAATTATATTTAATGTTAACATAAAAAAAAAAAATACCTGTGGCTTTATACAGCGCTTGTTTCATATTTAATGTATAATAATTCAACAGTCACTATGAACCTATTTTAAATATTAAAATAAATAGACTTTTATATACCCTATTTCAATTTGCAAAAAAATTAAAATTTACCTAATGAATTGATTCCTTTTTGAAGCCGATACTTTGTAACGGGCCTCTCTCGTGTATTTTTATGAAGGGCGCACTAGTTTTAAATTAAAACATAAATATTCGAGCTACTAATATTCATTGTCATATTTTTTCTTTTTATTATAATTGGCACAGTCGAGATCCTAAACATATATACATATATTTGCATCAACCCGTTAAAATAAGGTGTAAAATTGTATACAAGTTTATGAAATCAGCTGTACTGGTACCTAAGCCTTTTTGTAAGACTTTTGACCGTTATAGGGCGAGAGCAACGAAACGCGCATAGCAGTCGCGAACCAGCGGGCGAACAAACTCCTCAAATCCTAAGCGGCGTTAGAGGTATTTTGAAATGACGCTTCGACAACTGTAGATGTAAGTATCTATGTCATTTTAAATCTGATACAGTGTGCCTGAAGGAATGAAACCTTTTGGAGGGATTTGTAAACATTTTGACATGTAGAAAGTTTTAGTGCCTAAAGTATTTTCAGAATTGAATTGCCCAATTGTAAAACTTTAGGAGATCAGAATATATGTGTTA
Source organism: Grapholita molesta (assembly GCA_022674325.2). Classification (NCBI taxonomy): domain Eukaryota; kingdom Metazoa; phylum Arthropoda; class Insecta; order Lepidoptera; family Tortricidae; genus Grapholita; species Grapholita molesta. The sequence continues at coordinate 5,813,322 of CP053138.2, forward strand.
TTGAGAATAGATGTAACTGTCGATTCTGGTGGATTCTGGTCAACATTTTGCGAACACATTTGTATAAATAACTTGAAAGTGACTCTCATGAAGTTAGGTTAGCGAAATCTATTTCCGATTTTATTCATGGGTTGGAAAATGGAGCATGGATACGTGTTGATAAGATTGTTAGTTGTCGTTTTGCAAATTGTGTAAATCTGGTAAAATTGTTACAAATATATCCATCTGATATAACAAATGTTATACCGTTTTGGTAAAGAACAAAAGGCATAAGTAGTTATAAAAAAACATGAAGAGTATAATTGAAATCTTTATGGCTTCGCACATAATGGTCCTAAGCTATGAGAAAATGGTCATAGACCCGAGTGTTGTTCAGTGTTGTTCATTGACCCGAAGCCAATATTATTTCAATTAGACTTTAATATAACTAGAATTTAAAGCGTGGTTTCGACTCCAAAATGCATGGCTAGATTTTAGATACAATTGATAACAGGGGATTCCTAGGGATATCCTGACGCAATAAATAAGTTATATAACACCAATTTCAATATCTTCCCGCAAAGTTGTCCGAAGCGTCATTTTAATGTTTAACGAAAATTATCTACTTATATTTTATCATTAAACGCGAATTCTATTCGTATAATTACAGCAATGCAATAATTTTTCGTAATAAATTTAGTAGATTTAAAGTACAATGCAATGTGACTGCTGGATGATCGTTCCTAGTCTGCGCCTAGACTGGTGTTAGATGTTTCTGCTTAGCCTAGTGCCATTTCTTTATTATTAATATCCGTGTAAAGTTTACTCCAATCATTACATTAACTGAAGTAAGACAATTTGATTAGATGATTATAAATAATCTCCTAGCCATAAAATGACGCTTGCGCTGCAAGATTTGATAATTGTTACCCACGCTTAACTTAAACATTTTAATTTTAATTGTTTAATATTTATATCATAGACCATGAACATATCCCAGTTTGTTCAGCCAAATTGTCTTATCTTATCATGAAATTCAACTCTGTTTGATTGACGGTATGTCGTGGTGGATTTAACTGTATTTGTTATAAGCAATGATATATAATCATACTTACCATACAGCAAATTGTATAATTTTTTTTAATATTTCATACTTAAAAATCTACAATAATATAATGTACATTGATGTGCCAAAGTACCATTCTAATTTATTACCATATTAATTTATTTTCCAAAGTAAACTTGACTACGATCGGCAGTGAAAGTGAAGTAAAATGATTACGACCATAAACAATAGGTACCTATTTTTAGAAAAGTTTGTTTGACAACGCACTTTGCGCCGTTACGTGCACTAAACTTATTTATACTTTGAAACGTTTCGTAAACATTGCTAATTGTCGTACTGTAAAAATGGCTACTCAAATACTGTAGATACCGTATTTAATAATTGAATTGCAAAAGTATTTTTAATTGGACTGGTATTCTTAACACAGATGTCTTATTTTTTCCTTGAATTGTCCATGAATACATATGCTTCATCAATTTGAAATTGTAATCGAACATTCAGGAATATTCCTTCCTTGATGATGTTGTAAGTTTGAAGCTTACGTGATATTTTTAATTATGTAGTATTTCTAGTGAGTACCTGTGCATTTATTAATGTTTAAATTGGTGCGCAGCTTTTTCCTTTTCATATTTTTTAATGGTGAACATTTATTTATTAGGTTAAGATAACGGTGCCTGTATTAGTTCTTTATTGATTGTTGTAGCTATTTGTTTAGAAGGTTACGTTCGGTAGTTAAGATAGATCCCATCCACATCGAAGTTCTGTCATTCAAAGCTACAGAATAGATATAATTTTAATGCCAGTTGTGGACCTATATTCTAGAAAAGTAAGCGGACAGGTAGATCCAGTGTTGTTCATCGCTTCATACTGACGCCTACAATATTTATCGCACAAACTTTCAATGAAACCAATTTAATAGGGAACAGTTGTCCTCCGACTAATGTTCTCAACTTTCCATGAACCGACACCGACTTTTGTGCGACACTACCTAATACGCATTAAGCAATCGTTCGATTTTACTTACTCTGACAGGACGTTTGTTCCCTATTTAAATTTAAAGCTTTATCAAACTATCAACAACAACAACTAAACCGTATAATTTTAAAAAGTTGTAAGTATTGTGATTAAAACATACAAATAGTCTACGAATAGTTGAGCATTTAAAACTTTATCAAATATTACTTAAAGTATATTGTTATAACTAACGTGTACCGGCCTTAGGAGATAGTGTAACATAGGTATGTTAAAGGCAAGGCTTGACAAATTATACTCGTGTACCGGATAGCGTTAAGAGTTTTCGAAATTTTCTCTATGTCTTTTTCTCTCAATAATGTTAGTAATAAGTGTTCTTCGTGCGTCCGGCCATGTGGCCGTCTTCTGACGGGTTACTTAAAATTTCAAAATGGCGTCCCAAACCTTTCACATATTAGGTATATAACTATTGGGGCGTGTCCCCCAAGTTATAATGTTATAATGGGGACGCGGTCTGGTATAATGATATGGAAAAGCGAAAATGTTTGGAAGGCTATTAAAAAAAACAATATTAAGTAATCGGTCATAAAGTCCAGTCAATGTCATTAACATGTGAGCTAATATCGGCATAAATATATCAAAACGAATGTAGTTGACAGCAATCAATGATCGCTAATGTTTCTGTAGTTATAGAGAAAATTGTACAGGTTAAATGCCACTTGTATAAAAACCTTGACTTGTACTGTTTTTTTACTAGAACTGCAGATTTGTCAATAAGATTATAATAGCCAGAATTAGCGTTCTATGTATGGTTTCGAGATATATTTATATACCGATTTTCTCTCTCAAGTGAATAGCCTTGACTGCATACACATATTATAATGATAACCTAAATATTTTATGATGTATTTGTCGGCTCAGACCTAGACCTGTGTTTGTAATGGCTACTCGTTTTATCCAATGTGTATACATTTACCGCCTGCATAAATTGTAGGTTTTTAATCTGCCTAAAATATCGATTAGGTACCTAGATAAAATATATTTTTCTTTAAGAATAGAAATAACATTACGGATAGTATAAAAATGTTAATTTCTAATTACATTATTTATTTGTTAAAGTATTGGTTTGTATCATTTTATTCAATCCTCAATCCATTCCTTTTATTCTACCTAATACATAAACTGATTAAAGCAATATTTATATATTTGGTGTGGCCTGTAATAGGAGCAATAATGTTCTCCGACCTTTGAAATATACTTTACTTCTTAATAAAAAAACGATTTTCCAAGCAAGCAATTAATGTGAAAACTATGAAGTTCGTAGGCTGATAGTAAATGTCAACTAGACTATTGGTACTGTTCATTGAAATTACTATTTAGTTTGTTCAACAAAATTCAAAGTACGTAATAAACTACACATTTTTTTTAGCTGTAGAACAAATGTCAAATACGTGGTGTAGAGTGTAGAAGCAATCTTTAAAGTTATTGTTTACTTATAACCTCCTAAGGCCCACCATACAAATAATACCCTACTCGAATTTGCTCTTTATAGTGTAGGAAATAAAGTAGAATCTCTTTTGTGTCTAAATCGAAGGAAACAAATGAAATTCAACTCTGTTCCAATTGAATATTAAATTCAAATTTCATTGTAATAATCAGTACTACAGGTAGGCCCGCGGGCCTTACGAGGCTATTACAGGCCACACCCGGTATGGTGGGTATCTTTAAGTACAGTCAGCAGCAGAAGTTGCTGAGCGGGCGAAATGTTCAAAAGGACCTTAACACGATTTTATAGGAAAGACTTATATATTCAGTACAACCGAACTTCTATTATAAAATTTTGTGATGTGTCAAATGTTTTTTTGCTTAAAAATTCAGTTCTTAATCAGCCATATTTGTTTACATTATTTCCGTTTTCTATTAACTCCGAATATACGTACATTATTGTATGCATACGCTTCACGTATGCGTTTAATTAATGGCCCCCAGTGGGTAGTGACTGCCTCAGAAGTGGGAGGCCCAGGGTTCGAATCGTGGCAAGAGCTTTTTTGTGTGTTTATCACAAATGTGTTCCTGAGTTATGAATTCTATAGGGGTATTAAACCTTTTCGCTACCACGTTAAAAAAAATCTGACGTGCGTCACGCGTCAAAGGTTTTTGCAAGCAAGCGAAAACCCCTACCTCTCAGTACGTAGCTCCAAGGCCTCGACTTGATATCAAGCCGGGGTGAGTGTGGCACGAAATGTTCGGACTTAATATCAATTCAATGGCAGCGAAAGGGTTAAGTGTTTGCATGTGTTTATTTATTAAATATAGTCGTCAAGTACCTACAACACAAGCCTTATTAGCTCGCTGTGGGACTAGGTCGATTTTTATAAGATTAACCTAAAAATATTTAATGTAGTTACAGTGTTTTATCACATTATTCTGCACTAATAACTAAAACGCAGTTTCAGTTTTATAAAAATCTTTATTTAACAAAATACCTACATTGTTTGATCATGCAACATCGCTTAACTACTTATGTGTCTAATACTGTACAAACATAATTATAGATTGGTAACCTAACTATACCGAAATACCCATTTCATAAGTTCTAATTATCTATTTATTAATTTAACTACTGGTTCCAATTTGCCATAGGCGAAATTAATTAATGAAATAAGGTAAACGTACTACTCGTAGGTACTAGCCAGATTTATTTTCAATTACTTTAATACATTTATTTTATTTTAATACATGTAAAACCAAGAGCGCTAACCATATCAGAATTATCAATAGAATTACACAGCCAATTATAGCTCACTTATAGAGTATCATTTGAAGATGACATACACTGAGACAGTATCTAGCACGCGGAAGTTTACCTCACTTATTATCCCAGCCCTCATAACCATTTTTACGTTCTCCCGGTTCACGTAAAATCAATTTTTACAGAATTTTAATTCATAAACTTACACCTTTGCCTAAAGTTACGTTACTAACAATAATCTGTGCTGACTTTGTCCCCTGGCTGGTGCGTCAGCAGTCAGCACAATCACATGTAGTTATTTAGGTACCCAAAAGAGTAGTAAATAGTTTATTAAAATAAACACTATACAATATTTAAATAAATATATCTATATTATTTTCTATTATGCATAAACGTCTGCTAGCGAATATCTTCGATATTTAAATCGAAAGAAAAATAGAAAAATTTGACTCGAAGAAATCCAGTGGTTGTGGGTTCGAGTCCCGCTTCGAGTCAAATTTTTCAATTTTTCTTTCGATTGAAATATCGAAAATATATCTATACCTATATAAATGTTTGCAAACGAATGCAGCGCGTTCATTCTTACTGTCATAAGACTCATAAGAAAAACTACGATTATAATTGCATTGAGCACATATAAGTATCTTTTCAAACTATTACTTGAAATTATATTGTCAATAGTCGAGTGTGTAAACAAATTAAAAAATCATCATTTTTATATGAAAAAGTTTTAAAGCTTGGATTATATCCCCATTAGAATAAAATAACGTAATTATCGTATTTAGAAATACAAACAGAAATTATTAACTGTTAACGACATTGTCATCACAGCTGACTGTCCATACGCTAACAGTCAGCAGCAGAAGTACCTGAGCGGGAACTGTCCAAAATGAGCTTAAAACGACTTTATTGTTAAAAAGGCAAGAGTATGTTAAGATCATTTAGGTACCCGCTAACTACTTTTGCTGCTGACTGTACAAACTATTTTACGTTACAATAAATATGATTATCAATGACGCGATTAATTTTAAAGTTAATACTTTAGTTTTAACTTTTAGAACGCCAAGAACATGGAACAACTATAAAATTGCCGCGTACCTACTGCCCAGAGTGTGTCAAGAACCCTAATCCCTAATAAAGTAATTAGTTTTTTTGAAAAAAATATTTTGGTGAATATCATGACCACGGATATTAGCAAACTATGATATTTTTTTATAAAAAAACTAAGTCGTATCAATGCGGGATTTCTTGACACAGTGTGCGGCCGTACCCACGTCAACGACACCTTAAAGTTGTAATGGCGGACGCTGTCAAAACAATATTCCTAGGGGGGCAATTGTTGAGCGTCGAATACTCGAATCGTGACATTTTAAACTCTATCAGAAACGAAGCGAATATAAATTAATAATTGTGTGATCGAAATTGTACATTTCGTGCAAAAATTATGGAAAGAAACTATTATGTGTCATTATTTTCGTTTTTTTTTTTTTTGATTCATCTCTCAAAAATCGGCCCCTTGCTGACAGATAAGGTTTGTATTCCTTCTTTACTATTATAGTCATGTTTTTGGCGTGTACGCCTCATATGGACGCAAGATATGAAGCTTTCGAAAAGCTAATTACCGTGGTCATTAACAACCACGATCCTTTAAAAGCTAAGCCATACATTTTCATACATTTGGCTTTCCCGAAATGTTGTAACAATTAAACCGTGTTGTAGATATCGTTCCACAATCACTGTAAGTTAAAAGGAACTAACCGGTAAATTTAATTCACTTTGATATGTTTTTGAATGTTGCATATGTGGTAATCCACATGGAAAGGTACCTTATGACGCTTGGCACTTACGCTATTGTTAATGACGCTTCAATACTAATGTGACACTTTGCAACGTAAACGCCAAGCGCCATAAGGTACCTTTTCATGTGGACTACCACATATTTAAAGTGTAAAATAGTTTGAGTGACATCTAATAGAATATTGTACGAACTTAGTAGCTACATGCCCCGATAGGTACACATGCAACAAAAGTTTCAGTAACACTGTTTTTTTTTTCTTCTAATCTGGAACAACTGAAACAGAAAAAAAAACGTTACAAAAATGTTATACTTGTAATTGTATTTTTAAAAGTCGTGGAGCGAAATAAACAAATATAGCCAAACCTTAATCCTTGTCGGGATAATGTGCACAAGAGTGCAAAGTAATTTAATATTAATTGATTTACGATACGAATCCAGTGTTTTTCCGAGATTAACTAGTTGGGTGGATTTTTCAAATGCTAAATGATATATACCAATAATACATTTCTAATGTTTTAGAGTTACTATTTTCTTCGCGGTAGTGTAGGTAAACATTTTTTAGTTTTACCCGTTAATAAAGTTTGTTCCCGTCTCGTGCTTTGAATCCCTACTATCGCTCAAAATTTTACTATTTGAACCACTCGCTATGCTTTTGGCATGTTTTGCTAGCTCGGGTCTCAATATTAGCACCAGAGGGTAAAGACAAGCTTAACATACTTAAATAACTAAGATCTAAGATAACTATAGTTTTGGTTGCCATGGTAATTATTAATTAACCAATACAACTGAATTCAGAGCATATTGCGTAGATATACCGGGCGCGACTCGCCCGATGACCACGAACGCTGCATAATCTTCGGAACGTCGAGATATAATTTAAAATTAATATTACGCGATAGCTAGACTTCCCCTAATTAGGAAAGAGCATCGACCTAGCTATCTTTCTAATCTGTGCCGACATCAGTATTAAGCAATGTACGCTACTGGTAAATCGCTTATAAACTTTCATAATCTTATCATCGACACAAATATTTAAGTGTTTCTGTTTAGGAAAAAGTGTAACGAAATCCTTATCTAATGGAATTTATAAATTATTCAATTATGTATTATTTATACTTGAATATTTGAGTGCAAAAAAGCCTTTGGTTCCGCTTTGTATGCGGCATATACCACTATATCTACACCAATATCATAAAGGCGAAAGTTTGTGAGAGTGTATGTTTGTTACTTCTTCACGTCTAAACTGCTGGAGCGATTTTAATAAAGTTTGTTATGGAGTTAGCTAATACCCTGGATTAACACATAGGCTGCGTTTTACTGCGGGAAAATAACCGCGGGTAACACCGCGGGGCGCAGCTAGTATCATAATTATAAGCTCGGCATAGCGTCTGAGACATAGTCTTTGACGATCTGGGTGGTCACAAAGCAATATAACAAGGCACTGCTGGTGGGAACACATTTCCTACCATAACTAGAACTTTATTCCAAAGGCATAGGGTTCCGTTTGACACTTCGATTGTTTAAATATGATGGAGTAGAAAAGAAATAGAATTTACCAAAAATTTCGACGAGGAGTTCCAGCGAAACCATGACCACGAAGCCGAGAACGGAACAGATGAACTGCAGCAGCCCCGAGCGGTCCTGCCGCCACACTTCGAAGAACACCACGTACATCAGCGTTCCACATGCTAGACCCTGTGGAATATGGTGTATCAGCACAAAGGCAAGGATGGTGTTTTCTCGTTCAAGTTCTAAATTCTAACAGGTAAGTGCGAAAGTGATGCATTAGGTATAAGATCTCTATCCAGTAGGATCCACTGTCTCGATCCATTAGTGAATTTAATAGCACGCTGAAGTTACTGTTACCATCATTTGGCTCGGTGGATCCTAGGATACTTGCATCTCCTAATATGCTCCAACAGTGGATCGAACAAAATTCAGGGAGTTTGGTAAGATCCACCATTGATTTCAGCGGAACCTGTCATATAATATTTTTATTTTTTATTATAGGCGATAAATTGGCAACCAATTCGTTCTGCGATGTTGCCATAAAATGTAGGTACCTACACAACTTGAGAGGGTTTTAGCGATCAGAGCCCTGAGTGTAAGTTTTTAATGTAACTTTACTTCACGAACGCGTTTGCGTTTCCCATATAAATAACATTATCACTTACGCGTTCGTAAACGTTTTTTTACGTCAAAAGAAACTTACACAAGAGTTGGCGCAATTTTTAGTTTCCTGTTTTTTATTTCTTACTTTTCTTTTATGTATCAATCCATTCGTTTGTCGTAAGGGTCAAAAGTGTCTTAAAACCCTCTTCAAGCTAGCCGCCTCTTTAAAGTTTGGAAAAATAGTGAAATTGCAATATTGACCGAGAAATATTGCGTTTATGTATATAGTTTATTTTTGCTATACAATTTATTTTTCAGTCAAACGTGAGACGTGTATCAATTGTTTTTTTTTATATTGCAATTTAAACCGACATACGATAAAAACCAGTTTTTTTGTTTTTTAATTTTTCCATCGATATCTCTGAATACTTTCACTTTATTTTTGTTAAAAAATTCAACACGTGTACCCTATTAAAGGTATGCCGAGAATTTTCTATAATTTCTGCACTTACCTAAGTAGTATTGTTGTTGTTTATTGTTTTTCCAAGTGGAACATAGGCAAGTAAGTACCTACTACCTCTGTATCTAACTTAGCCGTGTAGTCGGACGTGACACATCATCGAGAGACATCGTTTATTGATTTGATTATATTAATAAATTAAAGACATGGGCTGTGACTCAACATCTCTGTACATGACTATACCTATTTACCTACAACTTGTAATTTTATTACCATCATCATCATATCAGCCGCAAGACGTCCACTACTGGTGTGGGGAATTCAATAGCTTTAGTAGAGAAAATGGGCTGAGAACTAAAATCAGACCGTGTCCAGCAAAAAGCGCATCCAGTGGATTCCCGCGATAAACCAGGTTTTAGTTCCATATGTCATCATTGGCAACGAAACTCTTTGACTAAAGTTAGTCAAATACTAATGTTAACTAATGTTAGTCAAAGACTAATGTTGAAGCAAAGACTATTGTTGACTAATGTTAGTCAAAGACTAATGTTGACTAATGTTAGAAGAGTTTCGTCTTGAACCACTTCGGAAGAAAAGATGTGCCGTAGCTTCCAAATGCTTCCCAGCCGAGACGGATTCGACTATTTACCTATTTCTAGTACCAATTTTATATTGAAATACGAACCATATTTTTGCAAACAACCAACTAGTACGTGGACTGAATACTTTTCTAAATAACATATAATTGAATGTCAACTACACTATTACCTAGCACTTGAAGTGCCTAGTGACAAAGTACTTATCTAACGAGTAGGTACTTATTTTTAGTACCCGTTTGAAGCACTTACAAGAGAACTGACGATATGTATGACTGTCGCCACGTATTCCATATCTACATTTTAATTATTAATCAAATCAATTATTAAGCCGGTACTACACTGTTAAAGGTATCATTCTCAATGATGATTATTTTCCATAATGAATTTAGTCGCATACATATATACCTGACAAGAACTAATTTCAAAAAAAATTACAGAAGTTATTACCTAGATTTGTATGATGTTTGTACTAATGTTAATGCTCAAATGTTTTTTTTTTACACTACACCTATGTTGCTACACCCTATCAGGGTCCATGTACAGTCAAGTGCAAAAATACTTACCGAAAGAATCCTTTCATAAATACGTCCTACAACCTTATTTACTGTACAATAGAGTTGCTCGGTACATATTTTTGAAACTTTGGCAGTGAACGAATTTTTACACTTGACTGTACATATTTATGTATTTTGGGTTGCAAATAAAGATCTCTTATCTCTTAAAATATAAGTAAAATAATGGCCTACTTATAGTTCTAGTTCTCTTTTAATTATATAGTTAATCTTATCTCCATATCCTTATGGAGTTATTGATCGTTACTAAAGCTAAATAAGATAAACTATCAAACTAAAACTTTCAGGACAAAGTTGTACCTTTTAAGATTCACTGTCACATATACACTTGCGTCATCTGTCAAGGAAAGATTAAGGGAACGGGCCGACCATGTGAATCACTTTTTTTATTACAGCCGCCTTGTATTATTTATATTTATACGTGGCTTAATCAATTATTGAATATCTCTTGTTACCATGGTTATGGTAGCCTGGGTCACGTTTATGGCATCCATAATCATGCGTTTGAGTGGTTATATAATACATATCTTTTCCATAAGTAATAGCTCACATACCACGCCTGGAAGAGGAACGCGGTGCCACATTTTTTTAACAGACTATGCTTCTTTTGTCTTCTCTTGTGATCTCAAGAAGATGGAGAAGTTTACCAACTGGAAGAAAGTTACCAGGCATCGAGGCAACTGGAGATATATTTTATAGGAGGCCAAGACCCACAAAGGGTTGTAGCGCCAACGGATTGAGTAAGTAAGTAATGCTTCTCTTGGGCCCTGTGTTCATAGAACGGAACAGAATAACAATACGGAATAACTTATTCACGTACGGCATTTTAACAAGAAAGAGATTCGTCTTTCCGATACTCGCGCATTCTACATTCTACGTTTGATTACATTCACTTTACACGCTTCTTACGCCTACAATGTAAGTACAAAACCACTTACACACGAGTACTTATACACTTACTTGTACATGAGTACTTGTATAGTCAACCAATTTAATTTCTAGGCCACTTCGAACCTTGTCACAGTGACGTTAATAAGAGATCTTTTGCGTCTTTCAAATAGATTTTCACTGTGAAAAGGTACGAAGCAGCCCATAAATCAAATTGGTTGACTGTACACGTGCATAGATTGTTGTCATTCGGTAGACAATCAAATTCGCTTCGCTGGCAGAGACAAGTCCGTGAAACATTTCTATAATAGATAAAGAGAAACTAACAATTCCATACCACTGGTTGGGAAAATATCCACTTTTTCAATTTTATATTTATTTATTGAATGGCCTGAGATTTGTGACGCAGTACATATAACCGAGTAAAGCCGGGCCACAGCAACTCCAGCGCCTGTGACCAGCAAGATTACCACTCCAATACTCAGCGACACGAAGGCTGATATCACACTTGTAAGCGAGTTTTCTGAGTTTTCCTTTGGAGGCCAATAGTTACGCCGCGAACAAGTTTTGTATATACCTTACAAATCCCTGAATTGTGGTAACGCTCGAACGAGTACTTGCAGAGACACTCACCTGCAGTATGACCGAGTAGAGCCCAGCCTCGGCCGCCCCGGCGCCTCCCACCAACAGGATGCCCACACCGATGCCCAGGCCCGACACGAAGGAAAACGTGAAGATGTAGACCAAGGACACTCACCTGCAGTATGACCGAGTAGAGCCCAGCCTCGGCCGCCCCGGCGCCTCCCACCAACAAGATGCCCACACCGATGCCCAGGCCCGACACGAAGGAAAACGTGAAGATGTAGACCAGAGAAGCTCACCTGCAGTATGACCGAGTAGAGCCCAGCCTCGGCCGCCCCGGCGCCTCCCACCAACAGGATGCCCACACCGATGCCCAGCCCCGACACGAAGGAAAACGTGAAGATGTAGACCAGACCAGAGAAGCTCACCTGCAGTATGACCGAGTAGAGCCCAGCCTCGGCCGCCCCGGCGCCTCCCACCAACAAGATGCCCACACCGATGCCCAGCCCCGACACGAAGGAAAACGTGAAGATGTAGACCAGACCAGAGAAGCTCACCTGCAGTATGACCGAGTAGAGCCCAGCCTCGGCCGCCCCGGCGCCTCCCACCAACAAGATGCCCACACCGATGACCAGCCCCGACACGAAGGAAAACGTGAAGATGTAGACCAGAGAAGCTCACCTGCAGTATGACCGAGTAGAGCCCAGCCTCGGCCGCCCCGGCGCCTCCCACCAACAGGATGCCCACACCGATGCCCAGGCCCGACACGAAGGAAAACGTGAAGATGTAGACCAAGGACACTCACCTGCAGTATGACCGACTAGAGCCCAGCCTCGGCCGCCCCGGCCCCCCCCACCAACACGCTGCCCACACCGATGCCCAGCCCCGACACGAAGGAAAGCGTGAAGATGTAGACCAGACCAGAGAAGCTCACCTGCAGTATGACCGAGTAGAGCCCAGCCTCGGCCGCCCCGGCGCCTCCCACCAACAGGATGCCCACACCGATGACCACGCCCGACACGAAGGAAAACGTGAAGATGTAGACCAGAGAAGCTCATCTGCAGTATGACCGAGTAGAGCCCAGCCTCGGCCGCCCCGGCGCCTCCCACCAACAGGATGCCCACACCGATGCCCAGCCCCGACACGAAGGAAAACGTGAAGATGTAGACCAGACCAGAGAAGCTCACCTGCAGTATGACCGAGTAGAGCCCAGCCTCGGCCGCCCCGGCGCCTCCCACCAACAAGATGCCCACACCGATGCCCAGCCCCGACACGAAGGAAAACGTGAAGATGTAGACCAGACCAGAGAAGCTCACCTGCAGTATGACCGAGTAGAGCCCAGCCTCGGCCGCCCCGGCGCCTCCCACCAACAAGATGCCCACACCGATGACCAGCCCCGACACGAAGGAAAACGTGAAGATGTAGACCAGAGAAGCTCACCTGCAGTATGACCGAGTAGAGCCCAGCCTCGGCCGCCCCGGCGCCTCCCACCAACAAGATGCCCACACCGATGCCCAGGCCCGACACGAAGGAAAACGTGAAGATGTAGACCAAGGACACTCACCTGCAGTATGACCGAGTAGAGCCCAGCCTCGGCCGCCCCGGCGCCTCCCACCAACAAGATGCCCACACCGATGCCCAGGCCCGACACGAAGGAAAACGTGAAGATGTAGACCAGAGACAGCCAGCGTTTGGTGTCGGCTGCTATGAGCTCCACACCGATACAGAAGGCGATTATGTACTTGTGAGCGGAGACCGCGCCGAACATGTACCTGAACAAAAATGCGCATATGATAGAATAAATTACAAGATTTTCCTTGATCGACCTAGACAAGTGAATGCTTGGCATTGCCCGATTGTATGATTTTCGCATTGATCTATTCAATTATCGACGGTGAAGTACCAGTTCTTGGCACTTGGAACACAAAAAATATTAATATATAAAATTATAAAACGTTTTTTTCGTCTTCTGTAAAATTAGGTTTTCGTAGTTAGAAGTTCTTGGTACTTCACCGTCGTTATGTATATTAAAATGTGTTCAATGTTACTTTATAACCAGTTAGATAAAATAAAACTAACTACTTAAGTAACATCAAAGAAACTAAACATGAATCATAAATCATAACATAATACAAATTAATATAAATTCAAAATTGAGATAAAAAGCATATCTAATGCAAAAACTAAGGGGCCACATTAGCCATACACAGTATTAGGTACCTATTACCTATAGGTAGGTATAACACCAGTAGTACTAGGTACAGTCGAAGAAGAAGAAGAGTCAAAGATTTGTTTATACTTTTGCACCTTACTACAATGAAGTAAAGTGAAAGTGTAAACATATGTTTGACGTCGACTGTAACACGAGTTACCACAGTTGACATATACGTCAATTTGTTAGGTTCAGGCAGAGACCGGAAAACCCCTTCATCTACATGAAGGGGTTTTCCGGTCTCCGCCCTATAGAAGTCTTACCGTAACGATCTGGTTAACCTATAATAGGGTTACCCTATCGATATGGAAACCATGGTTACCGAGTCGGATGGGGTAAAAATAGCTTTAATGTTTAGCGCTTACCATTTCATAGGGTTACCCTATGGGCGTCTCTTTTCCACGTAGGCAGATAGTTCTAGAGTTTAAAATCGCTTAAACGCATTTGAAAAACACTTGATAGGGTAACCTTATTGAGGGTTTTTGAATTTGGTAAGCGCTTACTCAAACTAAGTCTATTAAATTGGTTAGCCTATCATCCGGGTAAGTCAATGATATGCTTACCAAACTGATAGGGTATTTAAAAACAACCCTATCAAAAACCCAGGGTACCCCTTATTTGGTAACCAGTTCCGGTCCCTGGGTTCAGGCCTGTTACCGCGAACATCGAAGTTCGTATATTTCGAGCATCTTTCTATTTTATTCCAATGAAAGCGTCATAAGAGTGATGGAGACAATCGTCCGAAATTTATGAATATCGTTTTACAAATATTTTATGCAGAATCTAGCGAATAGGTTTTTGCCAACTACAGGTGTCTCATTTAACTCATGTTACTATTGTTAAGTGAGCGTATAGATTACAATCTTTTGTTTGAAGTCATGAAAAGTTATTTCTATTGTTACCGTTTGTGTGAACATCTGTATTTTCCATTTAGAAGAAAAACATGAGCAATTAACGTCAGAATTATGTTTACATTGTCCGCCTTATTACATTGAAATAAAGAACAAAATGGTGGATGTATTGTTGACGCCAGCTGCACTCAATATTCGTTTGTAACTTGATTCCACTTGCGAAAATTGGTGGATTTTAATATGTTAAGAAAAACATGTAATATGAGCTACTTAGCGAATTTATGACAAAATATAACCAATCGCTACTACTTTCTTAGGCACCTACACAAATATATAAACTTGTAGACTTAACCTTAATTCATTTTTATGTTAGTTAAATCATAAGACTAATTCCTCATCGCATGACTGGGATTTATTGAGTGCAAGGCAAGCAAACAACCTTCTACGACTTTGCTCATGTGCGTAAATAACTTGTTTTACAAATAAACAGAACCTCGTGTTAACGTAGGTTCATGTAGCATGTTGTCGAAGTACATACGTACACATTCTACAAAGTCTTACGTAACTACAAGTACATATGATACTACGTTTGACTGTGAGTTCTTATCTTTAATTTGTTAAGTACTAGCAGTTACTATTTCCTGAAAGAAAACATCCTGTGGAATTTTTTAACAAAGAAAAAATTCGATAGTGGATATCGCGTCTACGCCAGCGTAGAGTGAAATGTGAGTGAGAAATTTTAAGATATTGACATTCATGATGACTAGGTATCCGATTTTTTCTAAGACAAGTCCTCGAAATGCTCATGAGTCGCTACTTAATCAGGGGTATAATAATAATTCTGGTCAACAAAGGTGATTCTGATTAAAGGTCTAAACAGTATTTGTTCGTGACAGGTTTTTATCAAGTCGCTATATTATGAAAGTAACTGACGACACGTATTATGGTCACATTGGTTTAGGATATTTAGTCCTCATAACATTTTACAAAATCACTAAAGCCCCATTTAGACCAGGCAAGAAATTGTATACAATATTCATTACATTGCGGGCTATCGGCGTACGGCGAATTCGGTCGCTTTATATAACCCCGCAATGTAATGAAAATCGCATACAAGTTCTTGCATGGTCTAAATGGGGCTTTACTGAGAAAAACATTATTGACTTAAATCTAGTAGGTAAGATGGGGTAACATGCTAAGTAGCCGAACATGGTTTTGTTAGAAAAAAGGGTAAGTGCACAACACATGGTAAGTTGGTAAGTGTAACAACTAATGCGACATAGTGGTATAGCACTGCATACTACGGGCCAGTTAAATCGCTTCACCACTTTACTGTCAATTGCATGTATACGGCCAAACATTGAACAAATGAATTTCTAAAACTTACCACACGTTCGCTGCAGAAGACTCCAGACCCACAGCTAAGCCTTCAAATAACTCATGGATGGACAACGCCAGAACAATTAGCAGGCCTCTCAGCGTGGCCACTACAGTATCATTCCCAGAAACCACCGGTTGATGGCTATGTCCATGCCCTTGGCTATTTTTCTTTGGTACATTAATCTCCTTTAATGGTTCAGGGTTTTCTGGCACACTAGTTCTTCTGATACTAAGGACTCTTGTAAAGCTCGTGTTGGCAGTCTTGTTCTCTCTGCTGTTAATGTATACGTGCACTAGTTCTTCGATTAAATACATCATGAAGAAACCGCAGCACATTATTAGGGCGGCCAGGTATAGCGGTATGTCGGGCAGCTCCCCGGCCTCTGGAAAAAGTGAAGTTTATCAAACATGCGAGGAAATGTCTTTAATGAAGGAAAGATTAATAAGACATAAATTAGAAGACTTGACAATGTCTATATTTATACAAAACTGCGTTTAATTTAAAATAGTGCGCATAGCAATAACTAGGTCCGCAGTGGAGAAACTCTCAAAGATATGGAGGGACCGCAACATCACAAAGGCAACGAATACTACTCTGGCAAGAGTTTATGACTAAGAAGATAGGTACCACAGATAGATACCATGGATTATATCATCCTTGATGGGTATTTGGAGCTTCCTTATCAGAATCATTAGTTCTTTTGAATCTAATCTGCTAATAAGACAAAAAGCGGACTACTCTTAAAATGTCCATTCATTTTTCGTTAACCGTCACGTCCGTCTATGAAAAGTTGTGACGAAATATAAAATTAACTTAGTAAGTCACATCGTTACAGAATTTGAGGATATAAAACAATCAATTGCACCGAGATACAATAATTGGATACATAAGGACAGCTCGTGGGGGGAATCAAATGAAATTATACTCGTACGAAGCACTGCAATGAGGAAGCGCTCTGCCAACGATGTCTTAAAAATATGTTAGGTATATTATACTAGCTTTTCCTCGCAACTTCGTCGGCAAGCCACCCTCGTCTTTATTATCATATGTCGCATAGCTCAAACTCTTTCCATACCAAATTTCATCCCAATCGGTTCAGCGGTTTAAGCGTGAAGAGGTAACACAGACAGACAGGCAGAGTTACTTTCGCATTTATAATATTAAGTATGGATATAAGGTATTATAAAAAGGACAATGGGGTAGATAACGTATTAACATCTCTTTTTAGTTTTATTGGACTTTAAGAATTCCATTAAGTAACTTACTATACTTAATTTATATTTTATAATGGATTTCATATTTACCTATTATGAAGTAAATAACAAGACTGAGACTACTGCGAGGTAACTAAGAGCTAGTTAAAATATTTCGATTGCAGAATTAAAGGAGGAGATAGTTTTCGAAAGTATAGTCAACCAATTTGATTTCTAGGCCACTTTGAACCTTGTCACAGTGACGTTAATAAGAGATCTCTTGCGTCTTTCGTACAGATTTTCACTGTGACAAGGTACGAAGTGGCCTATGAATCAAATTGGTTGACTGTACCTGTACCTATGTTTGGTATGTCTAATAACGACTGCACACAAATCACAAATTAATGTTCCTGGGTTATAAACGTTATTTATGTAGGTATTATGTCCGAATATTACAAAAAAGGAAATTCTACTCAGTCTGTGTCTAATACTCTTTTTTGTAATCTAATATGTTTATATTGTAATATAATACTTATAATATTTGTATTATAATATTTAATATCTTTTTATTGTAATGTAGTCTAATACTTTATATATGTACATATTTGTCCTCTGCTACTAGACTTCCTAGGCTAGTAGGCCGCTGCTGTCTAGGAAGCAGGAGGTCGGGGGTTCGAATCCTGACCACTGACCTGAGCATTTATTTGTGTGTTTATCACAAATAAATGTTCCTAAGTTAAAGATTTGATTTATGTATGATGTCCGAAAATTACAACAAAGGAAATTCAAAATTACTCAGGGTGTTTCTAATAGTTTTGAATAAAAGCGACGATTGTGAAGGGGTTTTACTATAATCACAAACATCAAAAATCTTTAATCTACCTTGCCGTCGCTCGGGTTATAGACGTTATTTTTGTCTGAAAATTACAAAAAAGGAAATTCTACTCAGTCTGTGTCTAATACTTTTTATTGTAATATAATACTTATAATATTTGTACTATAATATCTAATATATTTTTATTGTAACGTAGTCTAATACTTTATATATGTATATGTTTGTCCTCTGCTGCTAGACTTCCTAGGCTAGTAGGCTGCTGCTGTCTAGGAAGCAGGAGGTCGGGGGTTCGAATCCTGACCACTGAACTGAGCATTTATTTGTGTGTCTATCACAAATGAATGTTCCTAGGTTAAAGACGTTATTTATTTATGATGTCCGAAAATTACAACAAAGGAAATTCAAAATTACTCAGGCTGCTTCTAATACTTTTGAATGAAAGCGACGATTCTGAAAGGGTTTTACTATAATCACAAACATCAAAAATCTTTAATCTACCTTGCCGTCGCTCGGGTTATAAACGTTATTTATGTATGACGTCCGAAAATTACAAAAAAGGAAATTCTACTCAGTCTGTGTCCAATACTTTTTATTGTAATCTAATATCTTTATATTGTAATATAATAATTATAATATTTGTATTACAATATCTAATATATTTCTATTGTAATGAAGTCTTCCTAGGCTAGTAGCCGCTGCTGTCTAGGAAGCAGGAGGTCGGGGGTTCGAATCCTGACCACTGACCTGAGCATTTATTTGTGTTTTTATCACAAATAAATGTTCTTGGGTTAAAGACGTTACTTTATGTATGATGTCCGAAAATTACAAAAAAGGAAATTGTAATACTCAGTACTTTATATATGTACATATTTGTCCTCTGCTACTAGACTTCCTAGGCTTGTAGGCCGCTGCTGTCTAGGAAGCAGGAGGTCGGGGGTTCGAATCCTGACCACTGACCTGAGCATTTATTTGTGTGTTTATCACAAATAAATGTTCCTAGGTTAAAGACGTTATTTATGTATGATGTCCGAAAATTACAACAAAGGAAATTCAAAATTACTCAGGCTGTTTCTAATACTTTTGAATAAATGCGACGATTCTGAAGGGGTTTTACTATAATCACAAACATCAAAAATCTTTAATCTACCTTGCCGTCGCTCGGGTTATAGACGTTATTTTTGTCTGAAAATTACAAAAAAGGAAATTCTACTCAGTCTGTGTCTAATACTTTTTATTGTAATATAATACTTATAATATTTGTACTATAATATCTAATATATTTTTATTGTAACGTAGTCTAATACTTTATATATGTATATGTTTGTCCTCTGCTGCTAGACTTCCTAGGCTAGTAGGCTGCTGCTGTCTAGGAAGCAGGAGGTCGGGGGTTCGCATCCTGACCACTGACCTGAGCATTTATTTGTGTGTTTATCACAAATAAATGTTCCTAGGTTAAAGACGTTATTTATTTATGATGTCCGAAAATTACAACAAAGGAAATTCAAAATTACTCAGGCTGCTTCTAATACTTTTGAATGAAAGCGACGATTCTGAAGGGGTTTTACTATAATCACAAACATCAAAAATCTTTAATCTACCTTGCCGTCGCTCGGGTTATAGACGTTATTTATGTCCGAAAATTACAAAAAAGGAAATTCTACTCAGTCTGTGTCTAATACTTTTTATTGTAATCTAATATCTTTATATTGTAATATAATACTTATAATATTTGTATTATAATATCTAATATATTTTTATTGTAATGTAGTCTAATACTTTATATATGTATATGTTTGTCCTCTGCTACTAGACTTCCTAGGCTAGTAGCCGCTGCTGTCTAGGAAGCAGGAGGTCGGGGGTTCGAATCCTGACCACTGACCTGAGCATTTATTTGTGTCTTTATCACAAATAAATGTTCTTGGGTTAAAGACGTTACTTTATGTATGACGTCCGATAATTACAACAAAGGAAATTCAAAATTACTCAGGCTGTTTCTAATAGTTTTGAATAAAAGCGACGATTGTGAAGGGGTTTTACTATAATCACAAACATCAAAAATCTTTAATCTGCCTTGCCGTCGCTCTAGCGATAAGACCCTTTATCAACCGGTTATCACACAATTGGGTAATCAATTAATCTAATTAAGGGATAATACAATGAAAACAGCAATAGGGTAATTAAATGATTAGATAATTTATAGGTATGCTCTTTTTATTTAGAAATCAAATCGAGGATACCTACTCATATTAACTGTTAGCAACGCGATATCTCTAGAATCCGGTATCGTTATTTTTTGTTTTCATAAACAAATTCATTTTTTTTTTAAATATAAGGTAAAAACAATACAAATATACCCTGGAAAAAGAGTCGCCCAAGAAGTACCTAAACATTACGCGTTTTTTCCATTTTTATTATACTTTTTTGAGTAGGTAGAGATAGATTTCGCTGGGGGAAATTTCAAATATACATATTACCGTAATAATAGGTACGAAGCATATGGATTTTTTTTTTCACCGCAATAGCTAGGAAATAACTGTTTTAAGTATTCTTTAAAAACAGGCAGCAAAGTTGCACTTTATTCACAAGGGTGCAAAGTAATTTCATACAAATTGTTTATTTCTAATCGAGTGTTTTTTTGAAGTTAGCTGGTTGGATGTTCTTTTATTTAATGTTGTCGAATGATAAATGATAGATGCCAATATCTCTCTACTCAAAAATAATGTTTTGATGAATACAGGTTGTTGATAAGTTGATACTAAATAAAAATAATTTTGTATCAAAAATAATTTCTGGTGCTCGTTACTTCTTTAGTTATTAACAATTTTCTACTTAATTTTAATATTTTGGTTTGTTGGTGGTATTTGGTTTTAGTGGTTTTAAAAAACAACTTTATGAAAAATTTGTAATATGCCAGCGAATATGCCTATGCAATTTTTTTCATGACACGGACAGGGGCAACATCCGCTTACTGTACCCCCTTACATTTAATTAAATTGTCTAAAGGGCCTCTGCGTGTTTGGCTCGATCCAACTCGGCACACGCCTCCCATATGTCCGGAACACCATTGTTTTGTGTACGGAAAAAATATACATCAATAATAATACGAGTAACCAAACCTAAATTAAACGTGTAAACAAAATTGAGTACTATTATGTTAATCGTAAGAATAATTGTATTGTTATAATTAGTATGACAACAATGAGTTACAGTATTCAAAATCAATAAATCCTGACATTGTTATAAAATAGTCACTATTTAAAAACATGGCAGTCTTGTGAGTTTAAAACAATTGGGTTTCTGAGAATACAGGAATATATATTTTTGCTTACGGTCAAGTCTCCGACTCCTGTTATGAATTTATTTGACGCAAGAAAAAATAGAAATATTTGACTCACAGCGGGACTCGAACCCACAACCACTGGATCGCTAGCCAAGTGCACTACCAATTGTGCTATACGAGTACCGCTAGGACTTCTCAAATTCTTCTATTTAATCCTTCTTGGTATACGTCATTACGGGTGATGAGCTGATGAGTAGCGATATCTACCGAAGAGTATTGAACCCTTTTTACGGCATCAAGTCTCAAATTTTTATTTTTCTATTTTTTCTTTCGATTTAAAATATTTAAATATCTATGATATGCTAGCAGACGTTTCTGCTTAATATAAAAACGTAATACATACATATTTAAAAATAATACGGCTGTTGTATTGTGCAATAAAGATTAAATAAATGAATAGTATATAAGGTGCTAACAAATTAGCTAAGGATATTTTAACCGCTGATAGTATTCGGTTCTCGGAGTACATTTAAGTACTAAAATCATTCGTTTTGTAGTGTTTTTGGCAGAAAACTATGAAACAAATTTGCTACCTTAAAACACCCTGTTAATAAGATAATTAAATACCTCTCTACACATACTATAGATCCTCTTTCTATCATCAACTGACCTCTTAAAGTTGACGATTAAAATACTATAAGTAATAAAAAAGTTAAAAAAAATTATACCTTATTTTTCGTTTGGAAAATTAAAACAAAGAAATGATTTGATTAATTGTTTTAATGCAATGTATTATGTCTTTAAAATATCCGTGACTAATTTGTATAGCACCTTTATATTAAAGTAATAGTAAAAAAATATTTTTTTTGCAGTGATAAAGGTCATCGGCAGTTAAGGTCAAAACGACCTTAATATAACCACCACTGCTAAAAAAAGGGATTTACCGTCATATATGTAGGTATCAGAAGCAACACTTCAAGTGAGACTTGTCTCCTGACGACTGACTTTCAAAGTTTGCCAGCGCAACTTCAACTCTGTCAGATTGGCAAAGAGTCTTGATTAAATAGGGTTTATGTACAACACGCTAGAAACTGGTCATCATGAGGCTAGGAAAGGAGGCATGATATAGACATCTCCCGCGGGTGTCCTACGAAGCGACAAAGGGAAAAACCCGAAATATGGGCATTGGGCAGCGGCGCTACCGCGAACCACGATATTCTTAGATTTCGGACGAGTGTCTCTGTCACTCTCACGGCCCCTTAATTGGAGTAAAAGAGAAACATGCGTGAAATATACGAACTTCGATGTTCGCGGTACTGGTCCAGGCACCAGCGTCCGTCGAAACCCAATCTATAGCTACTGCGGTCGGCAAGTCGCCTGCCAAGCTAAGGGCTAGGGGGATAGTATAGGGCAACTCAACCCCTAAGTTGATACAAGTCGTATTTGGGGGCTAAAATTAATGAATGACGAACGATGATGATATAGACATTGTCAACATCTTGACATAGAAAGTGTTATATATGTATCAACGTTTGTAAGAATACGTAGGGAATTTCCGGTTGAACCTCAAAATGGTGAAGTCATCTTTTTATTTATTAACGTAGGTAGTTTACTGACTTTAGTGTTTAATATTGATAGCTTATTCTACAAAGATCTAACGCAGAATTGTGCTGCTAATGAAGAAATTGATTTCAAAACGCGTTTCACTACGATTTTGGTCATCGCCCGGCAGTCCCGAGTTCGCGGGCGCCTCTTGTAAAGCCTTCTGTAAAGACCAAAGGCGCTACCGCGAAACATGATATTCGTAAAATTCGGACGATTGTCTCTGTCACTCCAATTATAGGCGTCATGAGACTGACAGAGACAATTATCCGAAATTTACGAATATCGTGTTTTGCGATAGCACCGCAGCTACCACTTTGCAAAAAACAGGGCCTACTACCAAACAACGACATTCTTGAAGAGCAAACTTGATAAGTTATTTTAGTTATTTGTTACTTTACTCGACATTGGCGAAATCGATTAGGCCATATTCTAAAAGAAAACGAGACAACTGTCTCATTATCACGTTCCACGCTGTTAAATATCGATAAATCCGACCATCCTATCCATGCCTGATGTGTACTTGTTTGACATACATAACACTAGGTGTTAATCAACAACAAAAAATCACACCTAGGTACCTAATCACTCAAGTTCAAACTGACAAACACTTCTTCATACGGAGAATAAACACTAAAAAAAATAACCACATCCTTGTATCAATCAATAATAAAATAACTTATTACAGCAGTTTTAAACACCTATCGTCGCCAGCCAGTTGCCATCAGATATATCGGAACTGTGGAGGTGGTCACAAATATCTGAACATGCACTTTATCGCTTTTGCAATATGGGCGTTGTTCAGATATTTGTGACCACCTCCATGATCACATGGTACCTATGTAAGTACATGCATAGTTGTAAAAGATAGGTAGGTATAGATATAAGTAGGATAGTTTGTACGTTGGTATGTAAGTGGTCTTTTCCGTAGGAATCCCGTATGAGTTCATAGAAATCAATTGAATTCAAGTAGATGTGCTTACACAATCTATACGTAATTTAGCACTTTTTCCTTCTCGTAAATAAAATGAAAGCCAAATTAGCTCCAAAACTGGAGTCTACTAAATATTTATGTACACAATATAAAATATTTTGACACCACAACTGAAATAAGTCGTTCTGATTTGACAATGATAAATGAATTATGTAGTAAGTAATAGGGATTACTGATTATATAAAAAAATACAAAAAGAAAAATATGTAGTAAGTAATAGTGATTACTGATGGAATATATTAAAAAAAAAAACCTAGAAATAATTCCCAAGTCAGGTCAAACACACTGCCAAACACAGGACCGAAGTAAAAGACAGAAACGAAATGAAAAAGAGTGTACGTTTAGTATTCGAAACTGAGGAGCTACGAAATTTACGAATATCGTTTTTGGCGGTAGCGCCTCTGGTTACTGAGGGCTGACCGCGAACATCGAAAACACATTTCGAACGATGTATCTGTGACTCTAATTACGCCTTACAGTAAAGTGAGATGAGAAATTATCGAACTTCGATTTACGCGGTACAATCTGCATACAAAATTATAATACTTATTTTATAATTATAGTACTTTTTGAATTTTGAAAAGTTTCCGTTGGAACATCAGTACATTTAATATAGTGACCATCGAGTCCCATTGAATGTTACAGTTCTTACACTAGTAATATGTCAAATATGTGTTTAATAATTAATAACAGCCTGGAAATGCCACTTCAACATACATACAAAATAAAAGTTTATAAATAAATATAACAACCCAAGTACCCATGCCTCTGACGCTGCCTGCTAAACCCACAATCAATTTAGCTTCTTACATAACTTAATCAACAGAATTAAAACCATAAAAAACTACGTAGATTGTGCAAATAATGGTAAAGATTCTTAATACTGAGCTTCCTTTGTTACTTATTGCTGTAATCCGGCTACCTAATTTAATCAAACAGATAATAGTTTTATTAAAATCTTATTTTTCCACGCGTATATAGTATATTAACTTAATATTTTACGTCAGTGAGCATTCTTTGCCTCGTAGTAGTGGTGAAACTCGTGTCGAGTTTTTAATAATGTTTTTTGATGGTAGTTTGTATACTCGTATTTTCACCTAACTAGCTCGGAAACTACATTTTTATTCTTTAATAACAGGTAGGTAGTAAAACTGCACTTTAATCACAAAGGAGCAAAGTAAATTCATACTTTTGAATGTTTTGTTCTATATTATTGCAGAGACTAACTGTACGAAAAACACAAGTTCGAGTAGGTAGATACAACAGCTTATTAGCACTAATCGACTAGCACGTAGTTAAACAACACGTGGTTAAGCAATATAATTTTTGTTTAATAATACGGATTTACGCAAAGTAACGCCTGTTTCAATATTATAATATTAAACGCGACACGAGTTGACGTTTTATTCGTGATAATTCCTTTTTATGATGTTGTATCATATAATAGGTCGTCAAAAACATTAATTGGACTCTAAATTTGGATCATCAAATTCATCAAATCATCATACAACTACTAGCGTATCCATCTGTCAACTTTACATTAAGTTCCGCGTACAGGAGAGAGAGACAAAACGTCACCATCGCGTTAGAGTTAGCCATATAAATAACATTATCACATTTATCACTTACGCGTTCGAGACATTTTTTTACGTCAAAAGAAACTTACACTAGAGCCTCTGAACTGAAGAGACCGAATCCTAGTACAAGTCTAAAATAACTCTCTATTCCCTTGATAAATATTGGTATTGAAAAATACCACCAATTTTTGGTCCCCTCGTATCAATTTAAAATGAACGACCAATGAATAAACAATATTTTTTTTACACTAATCGATTATAGCTTAGTACGTGTTATAAAAGATATAGCGTAACAATAATATACTGTATTTTTACATGATTAATAAAAGTAAATATTATTACCTACTTAAAATATTGTGTGCAAACGTGATAGAAATGTGAACAGCCTTGGTCAAAAGTACACACTTTTTTCTTCTAACTCTAAAAACCATGTCTTTTTTAATTCATTTAAACAATTTTATGATATTCCAACCTTAATCGAACATTAGTTAATAATACTTAAAAATATGTATTAAATAAAAAAATAAATACAAAAAGCGTTGTTTGGAGTTTGGACATTGCGAGTTTATTTTTATGTCTGAAAATATATAATTTCCTTGTTTTTATTTCTGATAGTTTATAATATAGCTATGCCACTCGGTTTAATTTAGATATTAAATAAATAAATAAATAAAATGTGTTTATTTCAGACCATTGATCCATATTTCGTTAATAAAAAGAAACTTATCTCCTAATGTTAGTACATACATAAAAACTAAAACTAAGACTACATACTAGGGTGTTTCATTTTTCCAAATTTTTGATTTCCATTAGACTTCGCTTGGTTTCTAATTCTTAGTCATGAAAAATGTATATATTCGAAATAATATTAAAATTATTCAATATTTAGAGGTCGCACCCTATCGATTTATATTATGCTATATAATTATTGGCTCTACAGAGGAGGGCAGAAAGTTCTGTAATTGGCAATGGCTATAGTGAAGAATAACGAATTCCTGAACTTTCTAGATATATTAAAATTTTTAATTTAGTGGAGGAATAGGAATTTGATTACCTTTAAATTGTTCTATTTATATTATTCAGGATTTCGTACCTTTTCCAAAGAAATGTTATTTTTTTGTGTTTTAGATGAAAAATTATACTTTTTCACTTTATTTTAGGGTCGATTCATTATATTTCGATATTTTAAAACATAGTTAATTTTTGATCTTAGTATGGGATAGTTACTCCACTTAATTGAAGAGTGCGACCCCTTAACGTCATCTGTTCTCCTTGAAATTTAAAACATATCATTTTTAGATTAGGGAGACTCTAAAAGTTTGCGAAGTCAGGAAAAATATCACCTCTTTTTTTTCTCCATACAAACGTGAAACACCCTACTACATACACTAAGACTATATAGATAGATCTAAAATTTAGAGACATAAGATACGGCACCAAGGGCCAATTTTGTTGCATAAGTCAACACAGTAGTGGATACGTGCATGCAGTTTATAAAGCAGAAAAACCCCTACTTTTTATTCAGTGCAATGCGGAAACAGAGATGGAATTCAAAGTAAGGTTTTACTAATATGCTCTGATCTGACACTGTCACTATTTTAATATTTTATTTGCATGATAAAATAATCAGTTTGTTAAGCAAACGAGATATTGAAACACTCCGAGCAGTAAGTAATTTAATCAAAACAAACAAGGTGATGTTTTGAGAAGTTAAAGTGAACATAATAAAATTAATAAATATGGCGTAGTGAAGCGTCTGGTTGATGTAACTGGTGACCGAAGAGCTGGTGGCTCCCTCGCACAACGTATCAGCATTGTGATACAACGAGGAAACGACACCAGCATCCTTGGTACAACGCATCAAGGGCGTTTTTTACATTTAATGTAGTAAATAGTTAAGTAAGTAGTCGTAATATTATAATTATTGTAAATAAATATTTTTCGATTAATAAATGTAGTATTTTAGATATAATAAGTTATTTTTTTATTATTTTTTATTTTTTTGACATTTTATTTTGTTAATTGTCATTTATTTAAAACATCTAAATACGTAAAAAACAATAAATCATTGAAACTAATTAAAACTAACAATAAATTTCACTAAAACTAATATAAATCTAAAAAAGGCCCCTGCGGCATAGTACCGAAGATGCTGGCAGCATTTCCTCGTTGAATCGTAAGACCGATACGCTGAGCGAGGTAGCTGCCAGCTCTTCGGTCTCCTGTGGTGTCTCTGAGTCTCTTTGAAAGGTCCTTAAAGAGACTCAGACCGCCGGGGCCCCACGGACCGAGGGTCTCGACGCCGAATGGGATAAAATACTAGTTAAGTACTTTTCATAATATTGTAATTATTGTGAATAAAGATGGCTTGTATGGGTACTCAGCCAACGATGTCTATACATATATAAATAAATATTTTGGGACACTTTTACACAAATCCACCTAGTCCTACGGTAAGCTCAGTAAGGCTTGTGTTATAGGTACTAGACGACGATATGAATAATAGATAGACACAAATAAATACTTAAATACATAGAAAACATACATGACTCAGGATCAAATATCAGTGCTAGGGTTTCTGAACGAGAATTCCCGAAGCAAGAATCAGGTCGAGAAATCGAGAAATTTACTCCTAAAAATTAGATATTATTTTTCGACAAGCGTCTATTGGACTTCGAACTCGCACGCACTACCCCTCTCGTCCCTTTATTTCCCTTTATTGGAAATACTTTATTTGATTCTTTTGTTTTAGCTTTCAATTTTATGATTCAAGACTGAGAAAGTTATAAGTATTTTTTTTTATAGAAAAGGTAATGTTTCTATAATTCAAATAATATCTATCAATGATTAACTGATTATAGCCTCACGTAACGCCGATAGTGATTTTGAATTGCATAATACAAGGGATAAAAAACCCTATTACCCTTTTTTATTTATGTTAAACTTATGATTAAAAACTTCAAATTAAAATTCAACGATTTTAGTTGTATAAGTTAATGATAAACAAAAATGTGCGAGGCCAAATGCAAATGAAGAAAAGATAAACCTAATAATTATTGTTAAGCTAAAATTAATGATGTTTGAGTGTTTTCTTTTTTATCTTAAATAACCGATACCATTATTTTATTAAGTTTTCAAAAAAACCCGAGTTCCCGGAAATTCCCGCAAAATATTAGTCGAGAAATCTCGAGCCCCGGAAAATAAAATAAGAAGAAATAGAAACTCTAATCAGTGTTCATCACAAAAATAAATGCCCACTGGGCTTTGAACCCAAGACCGCCGGCTTCATAGGCAGAGTCACTTAGTCGGTATACCCAGAGGCCAGACCTGTTGTCAAAAGTGTCTAAGAGTACATACTTATGCTGATAGTGTATGCAAAAGTGTATATTTACAAAATCCTCCCATGAAAGAATAATATTACTAATTAACTTTAATGAATTAGTTTTCTAAGAAAACTCATTCTCAATCAATAAATACGGAATAAATAAATAATTCAAAACCATCTGTCATCAATATACAGTCGCCATCAGGTATGTCGGAGCTATGGAGGTAGTCGCATATATATCTGAACAACGCCTCTATTGTCATGACAATAAAGTGCATATTCAGATGTTAAATTTGTGGCCACCTCCACAGCTCCGTTATATCTGATGGCGACTGTACCATACATATTTTGGTAACAAAGAATTTTATTTATGTTTGTATTTTTTTATTGTTCATGCCAAACTTTGGGCCAAAGTCGATATAGATAAATAATAAAATAAATAAATATTACAGGACATTCTTACAAATTAAGTAAGGCGCGATAAGCTCAAGAAGGTTTGTGTTGTAGGTAATGAGCCAACGATATATATAATATATCTACAAATACTTAAATAAATATATAAAATACCCCTGGCTCCGGAACAAATATCTGTGCTCATCACACAAATAAATGCCCTTAGTTGGATTTGAACCCAGGACCATCGTCTTCATAGGCAGGGTCACTACCCACTAGAAATATTGCACTACCATGAGTCAGTAAACTTAAAATGGGTGTTTTCCTTTATTTTAACACTAGCTCACCCCGCAATCTTCGTACCGCCTAACGGTTTTTTTATTTGCCTTATTTGTTAGATAGTTATTCTGATATCTGAGAAAAACTTAGCCAACAAATCAGTGATCATCAAAATCGATCCAGGATTTAATTAGGAAGTTCTTAAAATATTATTGTTGTGGGTAGTGGATACCAAATGTTTAAACTGTTACGACTTACGGTAGCTCGATCCATCAACTACAAAGTACTTAATAACTCTCAAAGATATATTCTTACTAGATTATCAACCTGAATCGGCTTCGATATCGTCAACTATTGGGAGACTATTTCTATTTTTGTGCAAGAGCACCGAAATACGCTTTGTTCTCACCTTGAAGTATCTGTATATTTAAGTCCACCTCCGGCAGCAAATGCATGAAAGTGGTGGCGAAAAGAACACCACCACCAAACGCTAGCAGCCCCATCACAAACTGATTCGAAGTCCGCACATCAGTGCCGGTGCTTTTCGTGAACCAATCGAATTTCAATGAAATTAGCATCGGCAAGCAACCAAATACCATGGACACGACGAAAAGCGTCACCATTGTAATAATTTTCGCTCGCAAAACCCCGTCCATGCCGTCGGAAGTCATTACAACGTCAGTATCCATGGTTAAATTCATTATGGTGTCAGCGCGCAGACGCCGGGCGGATCACTAGATACAAATGCGCGTGCGACGCTCGCAAAGACTCGACTGAGCTGCGCGCGGCGTTATGTAGGCGGTCGTTTGATAACGGATTCATTATGAATGATAAAAATGTCCCTTGTTTGCGCGTGCGGTGCAAGGAATAAAGTCATTAACGCCCGCAATGCACGTGGGAGCGAACATCGCTACTGGAATAGGTAAACCGTGCATGCTTGACTTCCTACGACCTACTAGGACAGCTCGATAGTCAATTGTTATTAATAAGCTTTTGTTTTTAAATAAATAATAACTTTTACAGGACATCTTTATACAAATTTACTGAGCCCCACAATTTGTAAGCTCAAGATGGCTTGGATTGTGGGTACCCAGCCAGCGATGTATAAGAGTATAATCAATTATACAACATATAAAAAATATTTAACTTGTAGGTATGTCCGAGAAAAATATTAAAATACTATGTTACTAATTTGATCTCTTTCTTGTGTATTCTGACATTAAATAGAGATTTCAGGCTTTAAAACCCTTAACTTTCACAATCCACAAAAAGGGCGCGAACCTAATTGACTTGTATAACCCACACGCTATGATTTGGAATAGTTTCAAACTAACATTTACATACGTCACGGTACATGTAACAAAGATACGTTAAGCTTGACTCACGTTAGACCGGCCCGTCGCCGAGCCGAGGCCACAGTCGCTACATTTCGTATGGAATGAATCACGTGATCTCCGAGCCCTCCGAGCCACTCGGCCCGGTTACGGGACGGCCGTTAAGGCTCTATATACCCTTACCATGAGTTGTGACTTGGAGGTGCTCGATAACGAGTATCTAGTTTACTATCTGTGCATCTTGCTTTTTTTTATGACATAGGCGGCAAACGAGCAGACGGATTGCCTGATGGTAAGCAATTACCGTCGCCCATTGGCACCCGCAACACCAGGGGAGTCACAAGCGCGTTGCCGGCCTTTAAGGGGGGTTGGAGCTCTGGGAACCTTACTCACCATCAGGAACACAACACTACATACCTGAAAGGTAGCA
Organism: Grapholita molesta; assembly: GCA_022674325.2. NCBI lineage: Eukaryota > Metazoa > Arthropoda > Insecta > Lepidoptera > Tortricidae > Grapholita > Grapholita molesta. Next base: position 5,844,788 of record CP053138.2, read on the forward strand.
GTGCTATTATGGCTGTGGTCTTCTGTAAGGAGGAGGTACTTCCCCAGTTAGGCTGCCCCAGATTCAAGCGTGATGGTCATCGCTGTGCCCTACCTCTCATTGTTGGACGTAGTTTAAGGACATACCCGGGTCCAAACGGGTGCTTGAACTATTTTAGTGCGCACGAGATGCACAGATAGTATAAAGTAAACTCGAGACTCGTTATCGAACAACTCATGGTAAGGGTACTGCTCGGTCCGGTGATAGGAAGGCGACGTGATGTCGACGCGATGCCGACGGGCGTGTGACGATAGTCTACTCGCAACAAATGGCTGGATGGAACGACGCTCGTGTTAGGGTTGTTTCACACGGACCACAACCACACCACGTCGCAGCGTCAAAATGTGGTCACGCAGTGGTTACGTGTGAATTGTGTAGTTGCTGGCCGTTGCCACAGACGTGGTCGATAATGACTGCAAAATGTGGTTAGTGTGAATTGTACTATTTATTTCTAATACAAAATTTGCACCTGACCACGTGGTCGCGCTTGTCGCGTGGTCGTGGTTGTCGCGTGGTTGCGGTTCGTGTGAAATTACCCTTAATGTCAATATTTGAGGGCTGCTCGGGCGTAGCCGCCCCGGTGAGTGCCCGATGGGTCAACGGAAGATTCGGGCTCGGGAGGGCGACGTGTAGGAGACGCGACGGTGTAATGTGAGTCATTATGCGTAACTTGCTTAAATTCTAATCTAAAGTACCTATTACGCTATGACATTACCTAAGCACCCTAGATTCGGTAATATTGTATAATGTATATTGGTCATGGTGTCTGAACGGTAGATTTTATATCAATTATATCATCAAGGTCGTTATACTATACAGGGTGGCCCATTTAGATAGGTCGGTATGGGGAAATCTAGAACAATAAGACATACAAAGATTTGTTCTTAGGAACCATGTCATCGATTTCTGAAAATCAATTCCGTTTACCTACACATAGAACCTATTTTATATTAGGTGGCCAGTTATTGAAGGGTGACCAGTAAATGGGACAGCATTAGAAATAGTTATTTGTTATACAAGGGTGCAAAGTTGTATTTTAACTGCGAGTGTGGGATTGGACCACGAGCAAGCGAATGGATTCTATAGTTGAACCGAGTGGTTCTAAAATAGAATCCTGAGCGTAGCGAGTGTTTCAATACACGAGAAGTAAAATACTTACAATTGCACCCGCGTGTAACACAAAACTTTTCCCCTCACTATAGGGAGGAAAGTGAAACATGCAAAAAATACTTTTGTAATCGCATTAACTTTTTTTTTGCGCTTAGAATACATGCAACATTTTTACGAAAAACAAAGATGCCAATAATTTACAGTTTTTAACCATTAAAATAATAAAATACTCGTACAGCAAAAAATATAATTTAGAGACATGGCGAAACTATAAGGGTTCCTAGTTTACTACGGAATCCTAAAAATGGAAATGATACTTGACACAATATTCTTAAACAATATTCAGCTTGTGGTGGCCAGTACGATTTTCGAATATTCTAATTCGATTTTCAAATCGGTGCGTGTGCGAGGCTCGCCGCGCCCGCCGCTGGCGCCGCCAGGGCGGGTGAGCTGTACTTCGCGAATTTAGACTTTAAAACCATAGCCATAAGAGCTATGAGAAGTGAATTGTAAGTATAAGTACTTCAAGGTCAACTTACTTTAATCACTATGGGATAAAATGCGTTTTTACCCTCTTGTATTAAAGGATAAACAAGCGCTTTACGAGCTAGTGAGGGGAAAAAGTGTTTTATTTACAGGTAAACAATATTTAGTATAAGTGGCCAGTTAAGGATCATTTACTTAATATTATAATCGTGATACTCGTGATACGCGTGGAGATGCTGACATACTATGTAAAATATGCAAGGTCTAAGTTATTTGGAATGAGAAAGCGAAGGAATTCTGACAGCGTCTTTTTTTTTTCATAATTTTAATTCGAAAATTTCGGGCATCTTTCTCTTTTACTGCAATTAAGGAGTAAAAGAGCAAGATGTCCAATTGTTACGTAATTAAATTACTAATTACTTAGGCAAACAGTATTTAACCACGAGCCAGCTACAAACCATAACAGAACAAGGCAATACAATTTTGATTCATCGCAGAAAAATATAATGAAAATACTTTTTAAAACTCCTCCTAATTTTATACATAGTCTTCTCTTCCTCGCGTTGTCCCGGCATTTGCCACGGCTCATGCGAGCCTGGGGTCACCTTGGCAACTAATACTAGGATTTTGCGTAGGTGCTACTTTTACGAAAGCCACTGCCATCTGACCCTCTAACCCAGAGGGTAAACTAGCCCTTATTGGGATTAGTCCGGTTTCCTAGCGATGTTTTCCTTCACCGAAAAGCGACTGGTAAATATAGTATGACTTTTCGTACATAAGTTCCGAAAAACTCTTGGTACTAAACTGGGGCTCGAACCTGCGACCTCCGCATTGCAAGTCGTACGCTCTTACAACTAGGCTACCAGCGTATCAAAACCAAAAGTACCTAATGATTTATTTAGACACTTCATTTTCAATTTAGGCGCATTAAAATGAACTTATGAACATCGAAGAATGTTGAGTAAATTATATTTTATTTATATCCTAATGACATTTGTGTGATGAGGACAGATTGTTCCTAAGTAACGGCAAGAAACTCACCGGGAATAATTGTTCCAAAATGGTAATTCAAAGGAAAAGCGAGGTATATTGATACACAAAAAAAAAAAGAAGATTTTTTTTTTATCCAAGTAATGAGAACTGGCTGGTCATTTATTCTAATAAAAAAGTTCCTGACATAACCAACCTCCGCTCACTAATTTAAGTTTTTCAGTAACTTTATCTACATCTTTGTGGAGATGGCTGCTAAAATATAGGTTGTCTATATTTTGTGAGACTAAAGTGACAGCTTGTATGCCCTAATTTTTTTTTTTATGACATAGGCGGCAAACGTGCAGACGGATTGCCTGGTGGTAAGCAATTACCGTCGCCCATGGGCACCCGCAACACCAGATGAGTCACAAGCGCGTTGCCGGCCTTTAAGGGGGGTTGGAGCTCTGGGAACCTTACTCACCATCAGGAACACAGCAATACATACCTGAAAGGTAGCAGTGCTATTATGGCTGTGGTCTTCTGTAAGGAGGAGGTACTTCCCCAGTTGGGCTGCCCCAGATTCAAGCGTGATGGTCATCGCTGTGCCCTGCCTCTCATTGTAGGACGTAGTTTAAGGACATACCCGGGTCCAAAATTATTTTTTATTGGATTAGTCAATCCAATTGTAAATTGAGTAATGATTATGATATGAATTGGTACCTAGTATTCAATCCTTGCTAAATGACGCGTGACGGCTACCTACAGTTTTGTTTTTCCAAAATTTGTGACAAGAGAGTGATTGATAATGATAATATTGATATGTACCCTCCTTATCTCAATTAGTTATAAGCATATCAATTAAATCAAAGGTATTAACGACAATTAATTGGTCACGTAGAGTAATCAAAAGCCAATACTTACATATTATCTTTGATACAATAAATAATTGAATTTCATAGATATATAGGTATTTATTATCTAGCCGCCGAGAGATCAAAATTTACTAAGACGAATGCAATTTTGTCATCTGCTTTATCGTAACGACAAAACGTGACCATATCGTCGACGTCTAGGGCAAAATACTACACTTTATCATGGATATAGCTACCTACATCATAAAGTTAATGTGATACAATGATGTTACTAGGAACTCTTATAGTTTCGCAATATCTGTCCCCGGCTATGCTCAGTGACCGTTAGTCCTAAAGACCAGTAATTTGGTTTGAATATGTAACTCAACCACGCGGACAAAATAGTAAAAAAAATTAAAAAGTAATATATTTTTTCTACTCGTGTACTTTTATCTGTCATTTACATAGTCACGAACGTAGTACATATAAGGACATACATTTTTTTTTTTTATGACATAGGCGGCAAACGAGCAGACGGATGCCTGATGGTAAGCAATTACCGTCGCCCATAGGCACCCGCAACACCAGGGGAGTCACGAGCTCGTTGCCGGCCTTTAAGGGGGGTTGGAGCTCTGGGAACCTTACTCACCATCAGGAACACAACACTGCATACCTGAAAGGTAGCAGTGCTATTATGGCTGTGGTCTTCTGTAAGGAGGAGGTACTTCCCCAGTTGGGCTGCCCCAGATTCAAGCGTGATGGTCATCGCTGTGCCCTACCTCTCATTGTTGGACGTAGTTTAAGGACATACCCGGGTCCAAAATTACTTAAATACTTATTAAAATTACTTATTATAAAATTACATATTATACATTATTTACTCCTTATGAAAGTCTATAGTCTATTGCCCAAAATAGCACTTGTATAATAGACATACCATTAACCTAGACGGAGCGGACCAATAATAATACCACGATAGAAAGGGGTGGTCTTACGTAACTTTCCATAGGTATGGCAGAGATGGCGCTATTTTCGTCCGTCCTTTTCATAGTCTCACATATTTAATTCCCCTCCAAACTGGACCCTTCAGAACTGTCAAAGTTGGAGGGGAACAAACAAATACAATTGGAGTTTTCTTGGGTTTTCAGCCAAAGTTGCCAGCTAATATTTATGTTACAAAGAATGTCCTGTAAAGCAAAACTATAGTGAATTGTTACATTTTGGGCCACAAAAGCCAGAATATCTTTGTCCCTTACTGGCGCTTGCGGATGCGTTCTCCAGTCATTATTCCTCCTAGACTTGTATCGTTTGAGAGACCTTACGACACGGTAAGCTAGTGCGGTGCAGCAGGTGCCACATGCCAATACATTGCTACCAACTTGACAAACGATTTAATGCATACGATTCTTATTAAAAAAATAAAACATTTTGTAGCAAGTTCATTGCTACCAACATAATAAAAAAAACTTTTTTGGTATCATCACTATTGGAAGGTGGACGTTTAAAAAAACATAACCATAGACATCACTCGCTTATTTTTACGTTTTCCCGCCTTTCCCGGTAATTTGTTTTATTAATTTTAGTATTTTATTTAATATTGCCTACTCATAGAAAAAGCATTGTATGCAACGTTGTATAAGTAGTTACCCACGCCACTCGCATTTTTTGACCCCTCTTATGCAACTGTTGCGTAAAATACTATTTCGGGTACTTGTGAATTGGGGGTTAACTAATATTTTTTTCGGGCTTTTTGATAAAGTAAATAATCGCTCTGGAAGCTGAAAAATAAACCTAATGAGTAATTAAAGATAAACACGGTTCTACTGACGTTTATTTAGTCACTCGCGCGACATGTTTCGGAGAACTCATATATGATGTGTAGAACCGTGTTTATCTTTAATTTTTGTAATATGTCTCACGAAAGTTTAAATAGTAATGAGTAATGATCATGAAAGTTCAGCTTACTGCAGCGATTCAAGTTTTTGTGTATCACTCGGCATGCTTAGCTTTTAAAAAACAACTTGCTGATCCTAAAAGAAAGAGACAAATGCCGCTCCAGATACTGCCGCACTCAGAACGCTTTGTTATGGCGAGAGCGCAGTCTTCTATGCAGTCATATTTCTATGAAGGTGATGAACATCAACCGAAGGCTAGAATCCAAGGCACAATCAATTAAAAAAAAACAACCAAGATGGATGACTGGCCCGGTACCGCGAACATCGAAGTTCGTATATTACGGGAATATTTCTCTTTTACTCCAATGAAGGGTGTCATGAGAGTGACAGAGACAATTGTCCGAAATTCACGAAAATCGTTGTTCGCGGTAGCGCCGCTGACAAGTTATCGCAAATCGCAAGTGACATTGACAGTTACTAGAGATGCGCAAAATGTGTCACTAAGAAGAAAAGAGCGATATATATCTTTTACTCACCGAGATATATATCACTCTTTTCGCTCAGTTCGCTCACTAAATCTATTCGTTCCAGCGGTTCTCTAATTCACCTATCAATCAGATATTATAACGAGAAATAGTGTTGTTTATGTTCTGTTTCAAATTATGGAGAGTTAAACGCGTACCTAGAATATTTAATTTACTGTCAACAACAATTTATTTTATACTTAATTTTTAACAGTTTGAGTGTTCAATCTGATTATCTGTTTAGTAGATTGGATTAGTAAAGTAAGTTCAGAGCTACAAAGTTTTACCAACTTGTTTAAGTTCGCTTGTCCACAAAACACAATTTAACACGCACACTCCGAAAACTGTCTTTTATTTAATGAAAACAAAAATAATTTTCGAAATTCCGTTCATGTTCATCACTCAACAAATTCAAAAGGTTTTAAAAATTATAAACAATGTTTGGGTGTTATTACTATATTCAAGCTAGTGTTCTACGTAATAGAAATGAACCAGTTTAAATGTGCCCCCGATATGCAAGATAAGTATTAACAACTAAAAATACTCCTTATACTGGTTCATCACAGGTCACCTATCGCTAAGCGTCGATGCGCGATGAGAATGACAAGCAACGAAGGTCACGCCTGCCGCGAATATATCCCGGGAAATTCAAAAGATCAATGTCAGAAGGCTTACAGTTCCATTATTTATTAAATTGTGTGCCTGTTTTTACTAATATGGTGGCCATATAAGCTCTCTTTTGAAGTAACAACTTAAATATACTAATAAAAATTAAGATAACACAAGGCGGGAAATTCAAAAATCTGTGCACATAAGTCACTGTTCGAACATTTTTTGAATTTCTCGGCTTTGTCTTTTTTTTTTATTATTTGGTCAAATTCCTTACATTACAATGTGCTAATACATTTAGTTCAAACCATTAAAAAGTCTGGGAAATAAATAATTAGGTACATTTATATTCTGCGTCTATTTTTTTCATGTATTTAGCGATAGCGGCGCTACCGCAAACAACGATATTCGTAAATTTCGGACGATTGTCTCTGTCACTCTCATGACACCTTAATTAGAGTAAAAGAGAAAGATGTCCGTAATATACGAACTTCGATGTTCGCGGTACCGCTCTCGCTCTTCTAATAAGTTTTTTAGTCTATTTTGTAATAGCAACGGAATCGATGACTCTTTTTATCGCAACTGAGCATTAATTTAAAAACAATATTATCGTTCGATTACAACAAGACGTGAAACGAAACGCAAGCAATCTATATCACTCACACTAAAATAAATGAGCGAAACGCGAGCGACTCACACATGGAAATCGCTTCTATCAACAGTGTACGCAACAAAGTAAGACAAATATATACATTCGGTTAGTAAGTGCGAGCAGTGCAACTTGCTGAGCGGTTCTGTCAGTATCTCCTTCACGTTTTTTTCTATCCGATCCGAGCGAGAGGTTTACTGATACAAATGATATAGTGATATATTTGTTTCTTCAGTGAGCGAGTGATAGATGAATGAAATTGAAATGATATATATCTTTTGAATCACTCACTCGCGAGCGACACATCTCTAACAGTTACTAACTATTACAAAACAAAGTTTAAATATTTGATAGAAGTTTTTACTGATTTATTAATAAAATGCATAAACGTTTTATAACAGTTGCTTTAATATCAATATTTACTTTAGCACTCTGGATTTATTGGAGTTCTAACTGGGAATTTAAAAGAACGATAAGAATTTTAAAAACTAGCCAAAACCGATTTATAAAGGATCTTATAATATCACCTACAAACACGTTGTGTAGAACAAGTGAGACTTTAATTTATTGTACCCTGTAATCGATTAACAATACATTTTTTTATTACTTAATCCATAGACCACACCACACTACCCAAAGCTGGGCTTGAAAGAAAAGCCTTGCAGCAATAAGATTACCAAATAATAATAAATAATTGCACTTTTTCTTTCAGAAAAGCCATTCCTAATTATAATAGTGACTTCATATGTGGGTCATGTGGAATTACGGAGTGCTCACCGCAGGGCAATGCCGAGGGAGATCTTGGAAGCTATGAATGCTACAAGAATATTTCTGTTGGCCAAAATCCCAGCACATGATAAGTTAGAAATTTTTGACAATAAACAGAACTATGCCTACTAAACTAGTCTTATATTCATATAATACTCATGATGATTTTCTTTTTCCTTTTAGATTTATTACCCAAGCTGCCATAGAAGATGAAAGCAACACTTTTGGGGACATCATTCAAGGCTCTTTTCTAGAAAACTACCGCAACTTAACTTTCAAACATTTAATGGGCTTACAATGGGCCTCACATAAATGCAGTGAAGCGTCCTACATACTCAAAGTTGATGATGACACCGTATTCAATTTACAAAGAACATACAAGCTTTTAACCAGTACAAATATTGATGGTGATTTTCTTATGGGGTACATGTTAAATAATACAAAGCCTCGAAGAGACAAACAAAATAAATGGTATGTGACATGGGAAGAATACTCTAGAAATGAGTATCCACCATACATGTCAGGGTGGTACTATATAACAACTCCGAACACTGCAGCAAGAATAACAAATGAAGCAATATATCATCCATACTTTTGGATAGATGATATACTGATTACAGGTATTTTGACTGAAGCCTTGAACATTAAGCTCATCCAAGTACCCAACGGGTTTTGGTTGGAATACTATGAGCTGCTTGAATGCTGTTTAAGGGATATGATAAATAAACACATTGTCTGTGATGCTGTTGTGGGACCAAATGGTGGAAGGAACAATTTAATTTTAGAGTTTAATGATGGAATTAGTTTGTGTAATAAGTTGAATTGTACTATAAGAAATGAGGAGCAATCTCTAAACAAAGTATGTGTGGCTTTTAGAGAGAGGAGTATCTTCAGTGATGGCAAACCTGAAGTCAAATTCCTTAAGCTCAGGTAATAGTAATATTGAATATGCCCAGTGGCCTTCAAAAATATGTTAACAGTTTTGATCCTTATGCCTCAGACATACATTCGCAAATGTATAAATATTATTACATGTTACTGTATGAAGGATTTAGTAAACAGAAACTGTGGTGATTGCACTGAAAATACTGAATGTAAGACTTCAATATTGTGGGTGTCTTATGAATTTATTGTAAACTTTACTAACCCTTAAAGGCCTAATCTGTTGTGATACTCTGTAAAATTCATACAGTTGTGAATTTTTCTAATCTAGTCTGATGTATGTACGAAATAATTGACCATTAATTATAAGTTATTAACATACTAGTAATTATAAGATTTATTAGCTATTATTTGACGCATTTACCTACTATCTTTATCTACCTCACAAGTATAAAAAAAAATATTTTTACTTTTGAGAATAAATAAACTGATAATTATTAAATTGAAAAATTACGCTTTTAACTGACCCCGTACAATAACAATAACCTACTTATGACGGCTAGTACAAATGTAAGAGAATTTAACCAAGGAAAAAAAAACGTAGGAGGTTCTCAAGTCGTCGCGTTAATTTTATTGTTTATTTTTATCTTATTGTTACAAAATAACTTGTTTTGTATGGTGGTCCTTATGAGGATAAAAGTTTCAGTTCATTTTTGGATCTTATACCTATATAGACAGACGAATAGGTACCCTATATGTATTATTTGCTTAGGTATGCAATTATGCATGTTGTGAAATTATCCGTGGGTAGAGCGCCATCTTTTGACATTGTGATCACTACTATTAACTTACGCACCCCTATTCGATAGTGGCTAAGCATCTAATGGCAACGCGTGAACATATCTGCTACTCGCATCACTCGAATGGCACGGTGTCTTTTAATAGCTTTGATCCCACTATTCGCATTCCTCTGTGCTATAAAACCTACTTAGGCTCTCTTCATAATTTGTTGTTTTATTTCTTTGTGTCATAATGATGACTTAATCAACGTCGTAATTATGACAGATTCGACACATTTTAATATACACAAGTGTACCAAAGAGAAAAGCATACATATATATTTACAACTTCTACAAATGTATAATTTAAACTTTACGAGAAGTATTTTTATATTATTTACATTTATATAGTTATAATTTACTTCTATATAAATTGATTTTATTATAAAATGCTGAGAAAATCAAGAGCTGTAGCAATACTGATAATTATTATGACAATATATTGGAATTTTCTTTGTAAAGAAACTAGGACGAGGATACTTATAAACCCAACGCAATACCGGTTTATAAAAGATTACACAATATCGCCTCCTAATGGGTATTGTCAAAGTAAGAAATACTTACACTATTTCCTAAAGTTAACTATACTTTTTCTTCTTGGGCTTCAGCCATAATTTTACTTAGCAGAACCTTGTGCGATCATGTTTAGTGCTAGCACCTACTGCGTACGGGTTCTACGAAGGCATAATTTAAAATTAATGTTATTATAATTTAGTTCTAGATCATTTGAGTATCTTTAATTTTTGTTATTTGCTTAATTTTACATATTTTAGTAAACCCATTTATAATTATGATCGTGACTTCATACGTGGGTGATATCGAGTTACGGAATTTGTTCCGTAGAGCTATGCCACGGACATACCTGGAAGCGATGAACACCACTAGGATTTTTTTACTAGCAAATATTCCACCTCATGATAAGTAAGCACAATTTTCATCAATAATATTTTTATTTGCGATCGGATTTAGCGGTATCCGTCGCCAGATATGGGAAGACCCTAAGTCGAATATTGCTGCATAACGTTTGAACAAAAACATACCTCTTTAATAGTTCTTTTAAGACGGATTAGGACAATATTTTTAAACTATTTATACCTTTATAATAGGTGGGTACGCCTCTTATTTTCTTAAGCATAGGTTTGATAGGTACTGTACCCACTATACGTCGTCGTTTTGCAAACACATCATTATACTATATTACTTAATTAACTATAGGTAATTTATATTCAATGTAGTTAGGTTCGTCTTATTCCATTTTCAGAAATATAACACAAAGTATAATAGAAGAAGAAAACGACAATTTCCAGGACATTCTACAGGGATCCTTTTTAGAAGATTACCACAACTTAACTATCAAACATCTAATGGGCTTAAATTGGGTTTCCGAACAATGCCCAAATGCCTCATACCTCCTCAAAGTGGATGACGATACTGTATTTAGATTAGAAAGATTATTTAACACTTTACTAGTAAATACGATCGACGACGATTTTGTTATGGGCTACATGCTAAAGAATACAGAACCGAAAAGAGTGCACAACGACAAATGGTATGTGTCTTCAGAAGAATATCCAAGGAGGCGATATCCTTCATATGTGTCCGGCTGGTATTATGTAACTACCCCAACAGTAGCAGCAAGACTAGTGAATGAAGCAATGTACCATCCATACTTTTGGATAGATGACATTCTTGTAACTGGTACATTGGTTGATGCTCTGGACATAAAACTCTATCCATTTCCAGATGAATTCTGGTTTGAAAACACACTAAACATTATAATTCATACCAACAAAGGAAATTGGGATATTGCGGCATACAACTACAGCCTTGCGATTGTCAACTTGGCTAAAAAAATAAACAATTGAATACCTACCCTAACGACTCTTAAATAACCGTCGTACCTATATCTATGTATAATATATACGGAAACATTCCAAAACCGCAAATGTTTCGGAAATTTAACATAAGACCAATTCGGAAACTTCTTACATAGGTATATGTTTGGGAATTGAATTTAAATTTTCTATATATTTCCTGTGAGTGTCTGATATTGTTTCGAAATTAATTTATTGAAACAACTTGCACATCTGTAGATAGTCGTAGCTCGTATAGATATAGCTTCCGTTCCGTCATTAACTATGCTTTTTAAAACGCTGAGTTGAGTACCTACATTTACTGCCTACCTAACCTATGACTGATTTGACGTAATTTTTGACACGATTTACACTATCTGCAGTTTAACATTCACTTCTAATGAATACCTATATTTTTTATTAAACCTTCTACAATGCGAATAAAGTTAAGGACAATAGCAATACTTTTATGTTTTTGCATTTTATGGAATATAATTTTGGAGGAGACGAGAAAGAGAAGGACAAGAATACTTTTAAACCCACCGCAATATCAGTTCTTGAAAAATTATTTGATATCACCTCCTAACGGATATTGCCAAAGTTAGTTCAATAATTAAGTAAATTAAATAATTAAGGTTACTAGCGCTAACTTTATTAAACTTACCTACCTTTAGTTTTGCTCTTTAGGGTAAATTTTCTGTTGCGGAATTAGATAGTAGCTATTTCTGTGTATAAGTATCTATAAAAAGTGTATAAAAACAGTGAGGATCAGAAGAAAAATAATAAGAGCCTATTCATATGAAATATAATAAATATATGATAGGTTTTTGCTAACTAGGATAACCAAGATATGAGATAAGGAATTGAATATGCCCTTCCCAACAATTTGGTTTTATATCCTATTTTTCTTTGGTGCATATATTATCATTGCATTATTTTGTCATATTTCAGAAAAACCATTTTTAATAATAATAGTAACGTCCTACGTGGGTAATATCGCATTACGAAACATGCTTCGCAGTGTTTTGCCACGGACATATCTGGAGACCATGAACACTACCAGAATTTTTTTACTGGCAAATATTCCACCGCGTGAGAAGTAAGCACGATTTTTACCTAACCGACATATTATAAAATCCAAAAACACCTATACAATAAATAAACAATATTTTACCGTATTCGCCAATTATATTCGTTCGCCAAAAGTGTGAAATTCAAAAGAAAGTGCGCAACCACGGAATTTCATTTTATAAATGTTCTGCCTAATTTAACACCTACCTAATGTACTTTAACTCCGCGTTTAGATATGCTGGCTCGTCACTCGCCTCGGTATTCGTCGAAACGTTCGACGAGACTTTGCCTATACAAAGACGCGATGCGAGGGACGAGAGGAATAGCGAGACGTCCGCGTACACATGCGTGCTCGCGTTTCGCCTCGCCATTCGCCTCTCTACTCGCGCGAATGTGTGGCGGCAGACGGACTGCAACCCAACTGCAATTTCTACAGGAATGGTGCAGTCAGGATGCAGTCGGCGTGCAGATCGCATACAAATTTTGGGTAGCATACAGGCCGTCTGTACCTATCGGCCCGTAAGCACAACCCCAGGCCTACTTATTCATAGGAACAGTACATTAGAACAGAACATTGACGTTGATTCGTCGAAATGATTTTACTTAAGTACTGCGGGGCTACCGCGAAAAACGATATTCTTAAATTCCGGGCGATTATCTCAATCAGTAAAAGAGAAAGATACTCGGAATATATGAACTTCGATGTTCGCGGTACCGCACCAGTAAAGATATTGCTCTGTTTGCATGGTTATAGGTACCGACTATGTATTATTTGTACCTATATATAATATCTAAACTACAATATTTTCAGGAACATAACCCAAAGTCTGGTAGAGGAAGAAAACGATAATTTTCATGACATTCTCCAGGGATCCTTTTTAGAAGACTACCGAAACTTAACTATCAAACATCTAATGGGCTTAAATTGGGTTTCCGAACAATGCCCAAATGCCTCATACCTCCTCAAAGTTGATGACGACATTGTATTCAAATTCGAAAGATTATTTTACTTATTAACAGAAAATACTATTAAAGACGATTTTCTTATGGGCTACATGGTTAAAGGTACACACCCTAAAAGAAATAATAAGCATGAATGGTATGTGTCTATGGAAGAGTATCCAAGGAGGCGATATCCACCATTTCTATTGAGCTGGTATTATGTAACTACGCCAACAGTAGCAACAAAACTAGTTAATGAGGCCATGTATCATCCATATTTTTGGGTAGACGATATTCTAGTAACTGGCATTTTAGTTGAGGCTCTGAATATAAAACTTTATCAGTTGCCAGCAGTTTTCTGGTTTGAAAATGCGTTAAACTTTGTAATTCGTTACAACAAAGGAGATTGGGATATCGGGGCGTACAGCTTCAGTTTTACTATTGTCAACTTAGCTAATGATAGTCTGTGAGTCATGTTTTGGACACTTTTTACACCAATGTGCAACGTGTTCCTATATTATCAAAGGTATATGATTGTTAACCCATATGATGTAGTGCTACTACTTAAGAATCACTAAAAGCAAATCATTAAAATATTAAAAATTATATATATCTGATTTGTTCTTAGTTGTTAGATACTACTTTATTAAAAACACGGCGTTCCTCTTGTTACAATACTTACCTAGTTCAATGCGAGCAAACCTTTGTCAAACTAGTATTAACTGATACGTGCGTCGTAGGCACTGGGGGTAATACTCACTCATGGTCTAGAATAGAACACGTGATCCGATTGGTAGGACTACATGGTTTCAGGACGTATTTTCCACATGGTCCCATTGGTATGACCATAGTCTAAGAAAATAACGGTTTCGATAGTCCCTATAAGTCGGTCGGATCAATAGAAAAAAAAAACATGTGGTCCGACCGGTAGCCCATGGGTAATATTCGGTTGCCCCGGATGTGCGTGTGGCACACAGCAAAGTGCGGCGAATGCCCAGCAGAGGGTGGCGGTTGAGGTGTTCAAAATGAGATAAACACATCTCTATTGTCAAGAGAATAAGAGCGCGTGTAGGTCATTTTGAACACTTCACCCGCTCAGCTACTTTATACCCATACGGTTCGGTATCCTATGGCAGTTATATTTTTTAGTTTATTAATATCAAGTACATATACCATGTTTTATATCATCATGTAATAAAGGGTTAGGAAGGAGACGCGTCATAAATGTTTCAGATATTTATTGTCAATTATCTATCTATCAGTCATACATATTTAAAGTAAACACAAATGGCAACGAGAAAACATTTATAGAATATTTATCCTAGCGCCCTAGCATACTTTTAAACAAAAAAAAAATTTTTTTTTTGGAAATTAAAAATCATGATAAATCTACGGCAGTAGGAAGCTAGAGGAATGTTTTAAATATTTCGAAATTAAACATTTTAATTAATTTTAACTAATCATCAATCGATTTAACTAATTCATTATTATAAGTACAAAATTTTATGCTTATACATCTACATATCTTTTACAGTTACAATAAATTCGGGTATCTTTCTCTTTTACGCCAACAATCGCAAAGTTCCCTGTAAACTCTAATTACGCCTTACATAGGTATATTTTCAAATTAGCATTGATCAGTTCGTTAATTTGCGTTGTATAACGTTAATTGCAACCTTATTACCATAACAATAAAGTTAACTTTACGTACATCACAAGATTGAGCAAGATGTCTTAAATATTGTTTTCAGTTATTTTTTATAAATAAAAAATATAGCAGTCTCTAGAGTGACCTAAGATCACTAACCAAATCGTTAATTTTATTAAATTGTGATTACCTAATTTAAAAATAATTTTGATTATTGGTTATACTTTCAGTATCAATTCCAAACTAAAACCATTTTACAATGGCTTGCGTCTAAAGAGAGCAATTCAGTTCTACTTAAAAACATAGCTTAATTCAAGCTAAGTAACATAAAATTTGCTAGAAAATTCCATTAATGTATCAAATTAATACAATTAAAACTGTTGTGAGCCATGTTACTACTACTTAGTTACAAACGGATAAACTCGCGTGTAATTATATCGCACTAGGCGACATGTTGCGGGTAAGCTCTGGTACCCATCTTCACTCACTGCAGTGAGTGATACACCCTCATCGCGATCGGTGTGTCCTGACTCGGCTTGAAGATGGGTACCAGAGCTTACCTGAGACGTGTCGCCTAGTGCGATATAATTACACGTGAGTTTATCCGTTTGTAACTATGTATCAAATTCATCAAGACTCAAGCCATGTGTTCGTGATTGAGCTCCCATTAATAATGCAGTCTTTAAAACCCTTCATTACATATGAAGATTGATACCAAGACATAGTGTCATTAGATTCTATCTCGCTAAAGTTAGGTTCCTCCCCTATTTGCAAGTTGACTAAACCGTCACTTATTTCTCCAAATATTTGGAAATTGTTACAACAGTTAAGATTATCCTGCTGCTCGGCTCTAAAGTCCACCACTACAATCTTCGTGTCCTTTGGGAGTCTGCATCCTCTGGCCGGTATGAAGGTATCGCTGGTCAAGGGGTTTACTATGGTGTACTTCTTTCTAATAAAGATGTACATGTTTGTCGGAGACATGGGTGAGAAGATTAATTTGCTTAAATCTGAAGTCACCAGTGTTCTGGAATATATAAAATTAGTTTAACTTAAAGTTATAGAAGTTACATGTGTATGGCAAATCGTCGCTATACTTACTCAACCTCATATCTGCAACAATCATTTGATGGAAATTTCGCTTTTCATTCATTTGCAATACGGATGTTTTTGTCATCAAATGAGTGTTACAGACGGGCAATTTCACTTTCAGGGACACCCAATTAACTTAATTGTCAAATAAAAGTTAAATCAGTGGTCAGCTTAGTGACGACAATTAAGCTTTAAATTTCAATATAATCTACTGTTTTATGTTTAATCTATAAATAATACGTGTTATTGTAATAGAAAAATGCGAATAAAGATGATTTACATAAATATTTAAAGCTTAATTGTCGTCACGAAACTGACCACTGATTTAACTTTTATTTGACAATTAAGGTAATTGGGTGTCCCTGAAAGTGAAATTGCCCAGACACGAGGTTGAGTAAGTATATCGGCGAAATGTTTTGAGAACAGTGACGCCCATGGATTTTTCAATATAAAGTGTCATTTTGGGTCAGTCAATTTTTTTTTTTAAATAATTGAATATTTCCTTTAAGTTAAAAGATCATACTAAAATATACATTATATGACTACTATAACCAAAAACCAATTCGTATGGAACATTTGATATAAAATTAACCATTTTATTGTGTGCTTAATTAAAACTACATGAAGCCACATACTTGATGAAATAGAAGCCTATGGAGGAATGGGCTTTAACAGCAAGACATAATGTCATTATCCTCAGCACTGCAATAACAATGATGATGATGATTGCTTTGCGTAGATGTTTCTTAACACTTTCAACTGTCCCAAGGATATATTTAGACCTAACTTCCACTGTCCCTTACTTTCACCACTGACATGAATCAATATGTCAGTAGGTACAGTCAGCAGCAAAAGTGGCTGAGCGGGTGAAGTGTTCAAAATGACCTACACACACTCTTATTCTCTTGACAACATTTGGTTTGGTATCATGCCAAAATCTGAACTTTCCTACTTTATATCAATGATATCCTGTGAGGGAGAATCCAAATAACCAACCACTGTATATAACACAAGCCTTATTAAGCTTTTTGTAGACTAGGTGGATTTGTGAAGATTGTCCCAAAATTCCAATACTACATAATTAAATTATTTATTTTGCAAAGACTTACTTAAATACATTTCTTTGTATTTTCTGATCTGTTGCTATATGATCGGAGTGACACTGAGACTTGTGGCAGACAGTGGGCAGGAGCAGTCTGTAAACTTCCTTGCAAGTCACAGGGGTACTTCCAAGAGCAATGCACACTTCCTCCGGGATCATGGAACCATTTATCTCTTGTAATAGACTCTGAAAAACATTACATGTTTTATATAATTATTCAAAATTGTTTTGAGTGTATATTTATTAATTTTCTGACCATCACGCCTCTGCAGTATTAACTGTATATATACTCAAGATTGAGTCTAGCTGTGCAGATCAAATCCAATATTCCAGTGAGTTTATTAGTTAAATACTCTAAAATTAATGAAACAATTCAACCACACTGATTTAGGATTATTAACCTCTCTGGGACACATATTTATAACTTACCTTTAAAATAAAATCTAAGTTTTCCAAGGCACTAGAGACCAATCGAAAATGCATTTCAGATTGCAAACTATCTTTTTTATCTACGTTCTCACTCATCTTTTTCTTATTCACTACTTGTTTTAACCATTGATAGGTATAAGGTATTTGCAGTCTTTGATGAGCAATAAACTTGATCAATTCTGCTACGACATGGCCGCATGATGTAGCTGTTAGTTGATCGCCTATGTTCAAATTAATTAAAATTGGTTTCATTGCACTATTTTTAATACAATTTATTAGTCGAAGAAAACACTTAGTTTTAATAAAATAAAAAATAAGAAATTTTAAACCAAATAGGCCGTTGGCTTGGTTAGATACGTCAACGTCAAATACATGTGACATGTGGCATTGGCAGATAGGGAACGTTCCACAAGAACACTTAACTACTATTTCAGAAACACCTGAGTCTCATTTTATAATTTCAATTCTCATTTTTCAAATTAGTTACAATCTCGACATAGTCTGGCAATCCAAAACCCGCAGTAATAGTAGAAGTAATAACTTGATTGAGTTTTAAATGGTTTTAAAGTATGATTATCTCTGGCCTCGTATTAGGTATATTTCGAGCATCTATCTCTTTTACTCCAATAAAGGCGTCATGGGAGTGACAGAGATAATCGTCCGAATCGTACGTTTTTTGCGGTAGCGCTGCTGTCTTTGCTAGAAGGTTTGAAGTGGCTGCAACGTGCATGCCTTCTATTAATGGTGTACATACGCCATCAAATATATCGGAGCGGCAAAGGTAATTACAAAATCTGAACATGAATTTTATCTCCTTGACAATGGAGGCGTTGTTCAAATATGTGTGATATGATCCGATATATCTAATGGCGACTGTCCGCCACTGGAAATACTCCAAGATCTATGAAAACATATTTTCTTCTTTTAAAACGACATGGCTTCCATCAATAATACAATTGATGATTTCGCCAATGTCAAGTAAAATAACATATCTATGGCTACTGGCTGATTTGAATTCTTACGAGGCGACTGACAGACAATGACAAGACCATACTTCTTATTTTAAAAGTTATTATTATTCGTTTAGGTTTAGTTTCTTTTCGTTGTATTTTTTTTTACAAAATGTATCGGCTTAAACCTTCTGTACTATGTAGATATCTATACAAATTAGACTTTCACACTTCTCTACTTCGATATTATGCAAAAGATGTAAAATTTGGCCCAGACGTCCGTGCACTGATGCTTCAAGGAGTTGATATCCTAGCTGATGCAGTAGCGGTTACAATGGGGCCTAAAGGACGGACTGTGATCATAGAACAACCTCACGGTCCTCCTAAAATAACCAAAGATGGTGTAACTGTAGCTAAGGGAATAGAACTTATGAACAAATTTCAAAATGTTGGCGCGAAGCTAGTTCAAAATGTTGCACATAAAACTAACGAAGAGGCAGGGGACGGAACAACGGCTGCTACAATATTAGCGAGAGCTATTGCGAAGGAAGGGTTCCAAAAGATATCTACGGGGGCAAATCCCATTGAAATTAGGAGAGGCATTATGACAGCGGTAGAGGCTATAAAAAAAGGATTAAAACATATTTCAAGACCAGTTGATACTGATGCTGAAATAGAGCAAGTCGCGACTATATCCGCAAATGGAGATACTTCTATAGGTAACTTAATTTCAAAAGCAATGCAGAAAGTTGGTAAAGACGGTGTGATCACTATAAAAACGGGCAAATCAGTAAATGATAAATTCGAAATGATTGAAGGTATGAAGTTTAATCGTGGATACATCTCGCCTTACTTCATAAACTCACATAAAGGACCTAAAGTAGAATACACGGATGCGTACGTTCTTATTTCTGAGAAAAAGATTTTTCACCTCCACCAGATATTGCCCGCAGTAGAAATAGCCAACTCAAAGAAAAAACCCTTAATAATTATTGCTGAAGACCTTGATCCCGAGCCCCTGTCAATATTAGTTGTTAATAAATTAAAAATTGGTTTGCCAGTGGCGGCAGTTAAAGCTCCAGGCTTTGGGCAATTCAGAAAAGACACTTTATTGGATATGGCTATAGCTACAGGAGGAGTAGTATTTGAGGATGATACTAATTTAATAAGACTAGAGGACTGCGCTCCTGAAAGTCTTGGAGAAGTTGGTGAAGTAATTATCACCAAAGATTCTACACTGCTACTAAAAGGTAAGGGACTGAAAAAACAGATAGATCAACGTATTGATGAAATTAATGATGCACTGGCAGAAACAACAAAAGACTTCGAGAAGGATCAACTAATTGAGCGTGTATCAAGATTGAAGGCTGGTGTTGCTGTATTACATATAGGCGGATGTAGTGAAGTGGAAGCGAATGAAAAAAAAGATCGTGTAAATGATGCCCTGAATGCTACACGTGCGGCTATTTCTGAAGGCATAGTTCCTGGTGGCGGTGTAGCGCTAATTCGTTGTTTACCAATATTAGACCAGTTAAAACCCGAGAATAATGATCAAGCTATGGGGATCGAAATTGTTAAAAAGGCTTTGACTGCACCTTGTGCTACCATAGCCAACAATGCTGGATTTGTTGGTGAAGAAGTAGTAAAGAATGTATTAGAACTTGAACAAAATTTCGGATTTGATGTGTTGAGTAGAGACTACGTTGATATGTTTAGAAAAGGAATAATCGATCCTACAAAGGTTGTGCGAAGGGCATTAATGGATGCATGCGGCGTTGCTTCACTGTTAACAACGGCAGAGGCAGTGATTTGCGATTTGCCGAAAACCTACGCGGAAGAAACAAATGTTGACTTGAATGAGAAAACAGATTTAATGATTAGAAGCATGTAAGCTTTGCGCCTTGTTCTTTGTTCATAACAAAAAAAGCCTTGCTTTAAGCTCGATTCACACATAGCGCGGGCGCGGGTCGGGCGCGTGTCAACGCGGGCCCGTGGCGCGATTGTTCAGCTAGTTTTAAGTGAACACCTTCACACAACCGGCGGGCGCGGGCGGGCGCTGGCATGCGCGGGTGCTGTGTGAAGGTGTTCATTTAAAACTAGCTGAACAATCGCGCCGCGGGCTCGCGTTGACACGCGCCCGACCCGCGCCCGCGCTATGTGTGAATCGAGCTTTAATATGGAGTCGATAAAATAATTGAAATTCCAGTTACGTAAATTTGTCGTTAATAAATAATAAATTGTTAAAGAACATATCCTTTTTTTATACTCTTCTATATTCGTCTAGCAAGACAGTTAGTCCAGGTAGATTTTACAAATACAAAAGTAAATTTTGAATGATTTAAATTTTGTATTCAAAATTTGGTACACCCAATTAGCGAAAGTTATTAAGAAAAGTTAAATCACTGTCAGTTTAGTGACGACTGAGACAGTTAAGATCGACTGTTTGCCTTTAATTAGGTTGTAATATTGATTGCAGGTCATAAAATGAACATCAAAACTAAGTTTTTATCGAAATTTCATGCTAAATTGTCGTCACGAAATTGACAGTGATTTAACTTTTCTTAACTACTTTCACTAATTGGGTGCACAATTTTTTGAAAACCCCCATTCATACAAGTACAGTCAACCAATTTGATTTATAGACCACTTCGTTCCTTGTCACAGTGAGAATCTATATGAAAGACGCAAAAGAGCTCTAACTATATTACTAATTATAATTAACGTCACTGTGACAAGGTTCGAAATGACCTAGAAATCAAATTGGTTGACCGTACATTAAAGTTGTCTATCTATCTATTAGCCACATTAAGTGACGTCCACTCGCGGCCTACCGCGAAAGTCGAACTTCGAAAATAAATCGTCTTTCTCTTTTATTCGAATTAAGTGACAGAGAAAATCGTTCGACTTTTCGTTGAAACGTTAGATACCGCGAAAACCAAAATAAAAAGAACTTAAAGAATGTCTTGGGAGCGATCCCCCAGTAAGGCGCGAAAACAAGTGTCAACTGTCATAAAACCCAGTTTTTTTTTGGCGGGAACGTTAAAAAGAATAGGCGCGCTTTTGAAATTAAATTTTGTAAATTAGTTTTAAATTCTAGATTTGTACATTTCTTTGTATATTTCTTATGTAAAATAGTCTATATAGTGTTAGTTTTGTACATATTACGTTAGTGCGTTTCCCCATAATGGGGAAGCGCACGGGGCGTAGCGGCCGTAAACGATCGCGAGTTACGGGTGAGTCTCTTACAGAAGGAATAGATCAGGACTTACCTTCTTCATCATCATCGACGACTTCATATTCTGATGCTGAAAATAATGATCGTCCACTAGCGAAGAAAAGAGAAAAGGATAAGTACACACCTTATAAAGCAGGAAATTATAACAGATTTTATGACGAAAACTCGCAGAAGAAAGATTTTATTGTCTTCCTCAATCGCGAAGAAGATAACACTAAAATTACAGATAAGGATAGGTTGGCCATATCTAATGGCATCAGAAAACATTGTGTTTCAGGTGTAATGCATCTGAGGTCAATTAATGCATTCAAAATTGGTATAACTTTCGACCTCCCTAACAACGCTAATGTTTTTCTTAAGAACGAAAAGCTCCTAAACGAATTGAGGATGGTTGGTTCAATACCGGCTGCCGAAACAGAAGCCACTGGGGTTCTCACATCTGTACCTTGCGATTATTCCAATAAAAAATCTTTCAGCTTATTGCTTCTAGTAAAAAGTTATTAGTGTGAGACGTTTCATGCGACGGGTAAAAGACGCTCAAGGTGTCGTTTCCTTTCTTCCAACACAGACAGTTGCTGTTACATTTGCTTCAACGCAGCTCCCTGAGTATGTTACTTTAGACCACTGGAGACATGAGGTAGGAGTTTATGTTCCTCCTGTTAAACAGTGCCTGAAGTGCATGAAATTCAACCACATTGCTAAATTTTGTAAAACAATGAAACTTGCTCAATTTGCTCAGGCAACCATAATTTTAAACAATGTGACAAGTCCAAAACTCAATGTGCTAACTGTGGCGGTGACCATATTGCAATTTCTACCACATGTCCACTTAAAAACAAAAACTAGAAGAAAACAAAATAAAAGCAAAAATGCAAGATATTCTGATCTTTTAGTGCAGCTCAATTTCCACAGCTAAATTCAAAATACATTGATACTCAAATATCCAATTTAATTAAATCTGACAAATTTATGAATTTATTAGTTGAAGCAATGCTTGAAATATGTTCAAAACCTGATGTGCCAAAAAATTCTAAAAGCATTAGAGAAATTTTAGATAACACTTTTAAGAAAAACACCTTAACCTTTTTATGGATACATTACATATAGTGCAATGGAATGCTCAAAGTTTAATTAGTAATAGGCTAGTTTTAACAAAATTTTTATATGATAACAACATACATATTGCCATAATCTCTGAAACATGGTTGAAACCACATCAATTTTTTCTATCAAAGGGTACAATATTATTAGAAATGATTGTGGGAACAACCACAATGGTGTTGCAATTTTAATTCATAATATTATAACACATTCTCAAATTACAACTCATTTTGATAGTTCTTTACAAAATGTTTGTGTGAAAATCAAAATTAATAACAATGAATTAAGTGTCGTTAGTTTTACAGTCCATCTAATACAAATCCACCATTTAATAAAAATAATCTAGACGTTTTGCTTAAGTCCATTCCTAAACCTATGATATTTGGAGGCGATTTTAATGCTCATCACATGTCTTGGGGATGTGTCGACACCCTGCCTCGAGGTAAGGATGTTTTAGATGTTATTGATGAAAATGATCTTGTTCTTTTGAATAATGGCAGTCCCACTACAATTGGTTCTTCATCTTGGCGAGCTAATGCTCTTGATTTAACTTTAGTTTCTCCATCTTTGGCACTTTCATGTGATTGGTCTGTTTATGATTATCCTCTGGGTAGCAGTTATCACTTGCCTGTAATTATAAATTTGGTTGTTGGAAATGAAAGTAATCTACAGAATAATATACAATGCAATAATGTACATTTACCATTTCAGCATAATTACAAATTAGTTAATTGGAAAATATATAGTCAATTAATGGATTCAAATTTAAAAATATTGACTTTAATGCTATGTCTCCACCAGAATCCTACAATTTGTTTTGTAACATAATACATTCTGTTGCTGAACAGTCAATTCCACAGTCTACCTCCACTAATAAATGTAATAATATTGCTAAACCTTGTTTACCAAAACATTCTAAGTGTCCTAGTTTACCCTGGTGGAACTCAAAGTGTTCAGAAGCTGTTCAAAACTCAAAGAATGCTTATATATATTTTAAAAACAACCCTTCTGAGGAAAATTATATTGAATTTAAGAGATTGCGAGCTTTAAAAAACTAATACTTAAAACAGAAAAACCAACAGCTGGATGGAATTGTGCAACTCATTTAATAGATGTACCTCATTGTCATTGGTATGGAAGTACATGCGTAAATTTAATAAATCATTTACTCTTAATAATTCTCTTGATGATAGTTGGATTCCAGATTTTATATGTAAATACACTCCTGACTTTGTTTTGAATGAGCCGTTAAATTATAATAAAACTGATAATATTGGAAATAATTATTTGACTGATCCATTTTCGTATCAAGAACTCCATTCTGCGTTGTTTTCTAGAAGAGATACATCCCATGGTCTAGATGGGATTCCATATATACTTTTAAAAAAATTAACCCCAAATTGTCTCATAATCTTTTTAAACTTACTTAATCGTATGTGGAAGGAAAACTTTATACCTGAGGAATGGAAAACTGATTGTTTGGTTCCAGTTTTAAAACCTGGTAAAGATAAATTGTTGCCGGATTCGTATCGACCCATAGCTCTTACGTCTTGTATTGGAAAGATATTTGAACAGCTTTTAAAACAACGCCTAGAATTTTATGTAGAACAAAATGGTCTTTTACCTTACAACCAATTTGGTTTTCGCAGAGGTCGGTCTTCTCGTGAAAGCATTTGTCAGCTAGTATTAGATGCTCAACACAGTCTGTATAATAATCAATATCTTTTATGCGTTTTCTTTGATATTGCTGGTGCTTTTAACAGTGTTAATATTTCGGTTCTTTGTAACGAGTTGTCAGTGATAGGGATACCTGGGCAATTAATAAACTGGATACAAGCATGTTTGACCAATAGGCGAGTATTTGTTTCATTTAATAGTCATTTATATGGTCCAAGATGCTCGTCGTTAGGAGTATGTCAAGGAGGAATTCTGTCTCCATTAATATTTATCTTATATATTAGACGATTGAATCTTATTTTGGGATCGAATGTAAAAACTTACAATATGCAGATGACTTAGTAGTTTATACATCTGGAATGGATTTAAGTCAATTAGCTTCTACTGTAAATAACGCACTTTCCAGTTTATATAAATACTTTTCATACCTTAATTTAGATGTTAATCCTACTAAATCAAAAGTCTTCATTTTCGGTCGTAAATGTGTAGCTACACCTAATATTTTGTATAACAGAATTCCATTGCCTATATATAGTGAAGTAAAATTTTTGGGTGTAACTTTTACTCCAAAACTCTCATGGACAAAATACATTAATAATATAACAACAAAAGCAAACAAGGCTTATAATGTATTAAAATCTGTTTGCGGGACTACTTGGGGAGCAGATCCCAAAATATTGTTAGTGTTATACAAATCTCTCGTTCGTAGTCACTTTGAATATGGTTTTCTTTGTTTTGCTGGAGATAGTAAATTAGTGAATAGTTTGGACAAAATACAAAATAAATGTATGCGCACAATACTAGGTGCCTTTAAAACTAGTCCTATTGCTGCTTTGCAAATCGAAACAAAACTGCCACCCATTAGTGTTCGATTCCGTTATTTGAAAGAAAGATTTATCTTGAAGCTTCATAGTTTGCCTAATAATGATCTTCTTACCAATTTAATTGCTTCTCAATCTGCTCCTTATAAGCAACATACGTTTATTTTGCAAGATTTTTCTTGCTTTTTTCATTCTCTTGAAGAGTTTAATATACATTTGAACGATGATGTTCTTCCTTGTTATGCAGGCACATTCCAAAGTAAATATGCCGCAATGAATATTGTAATCGATTCAAGCTTGTCTTCTAAGGAGGAAGTTTATCTGTTATTGTCAGAATGGACTAATTATAAATTTATTTATACTGATGGGTCCAAAAATAATGATGCTGTATCTTTTGCAATTTACCAGACCGAAATCAATAAGGGAGTGGGATACAAAATTAATAAATATGCTAGCATCTTCACTGCTGAAGCAACAGCCATCCTTTTTGCTTTAAAACATATTATGGAAAGAAATCAGTTGAACAAAAATTGGGTAATAGTCAGTGATAGTATGAGTGTCTTAAAAAGTTTGTCAAGTAACAAAATGAATGCTAACATTAACTACCTGATTTTTACTATTAAAGAATTATGGTGGAAGTTATCCTTAACTGACACTGTAGTACAATTCGTTTGGGTACCTTCGCATATAGGAGTCTTAGGTAATGAAAATGCAGATTTTTAGCCAGAACCATTGTTAATATTTCTGATTCATGCTCAAGTTTAACCATCAAGGAGTTGGATGTCGCTTTGCCGTATACGGATATGATATCTAATCTTAAAAGCGCATGATTAGTAATTGGGGAAAACATTGGTATTTTTGTAGAGAAGTTGAAAATAAAGCTCATATATATTCTTTGTTAGACGTTCCTGTTAATAGTACGCCATGGTTCTGCAAGCTTAAACATTTTGTTCATAGAAATTTCTATACTATAATCAATCGAATGCGCATTGGTCATTATTGCCTAAATTTTCATCTTCATCGAAAAATATAGTTTCTTCTCCTTATTGTGATCGTTGTCAAATGAATGAAGTTCAGTCTCTCGACCACATCATTTTCGTTTGCCCGTCCTTCGGCATTCAGCGCCTTGTGCTGATGGATGAGCTGCTTAATATTTATGAGGCATCTAATATAATCCCGCTGTCAGTACCAGATTTGCTAAGAGAGCCTACCACGTATATGTCTTTGTATAAATTTGTACATAACACCATAAATAAGTTGTAAATATTTTAATACAATTTTTAATTTTAGGTTCTTAATGCAGATAACATATAAATGTAAATTGTATATATTTAAAATAAATCTAAATATCGCTACTAGAATATTTCAGGATTGTACTGTTTGGAAAGGACAATAATTAAACTGGATTATGAGATTGAACGTACGGTTTTGACTTAATTAATGGATGATACATACATACTGAAATTGTATAAGAAAATAAAAGTAACTGAAGACATTGAACTCGGATTTGACCTAATATGAATAGTACTTACTGAAGACGTTGACCGGATTGAACTTATGAAAAAGAAAACAAACTACTTATGACAAGGCAGTATGGCTTAGAGCTTTAGCCTGTCCAGATGGACGAAAAAAAAAAAAAAAAAAAAAAAAAATCATAAAACCCACTGTCAAAGGCAGCAAATATTCACTTGGGTCAACTCGTTAAAAAATTGTGAATTCAGCATAGTTTTCAATATGAACTAAATAATAATATACCTTATGTAAAGTGCAAGCTCGTTAAAAAAATGTTTTGTTTCAGCAAATATAAGTTACTTGACTAATCCATTATATTATTCGTGTAAAAATTAGAGTGTATTTATTGTGTTTACGTTATAATTGCAATGGCCGAATTAAACGACCAAATGATTGTGTCTGTTCTTCAAGACAAGGAGAATTTTGATAGTCTATTAGACAAATCTTCGTCATCTTCAACTTCCTTTGATAAATCTCCTTTAAAGTCTGACAGTCAGAGGAATAACCTGACTTTTCACGATGATTCCGGCAGTGATGATGGTGCTGTCAAAAGTATCAGAAGGAGGATCAAACGATTCTCCGACAGCGAAAGTGAAGTGGAAGCGGATAAGGAAAATAAACAAAACAGACAGACAACTGACAGACAAAGTAAACCAAATGTTCCTTCAGAAAGTGATGATGATACTGTAAATCCGCGCAAATCAGCAGTCCCTAACAACGACTCCAGTAGCGGTATAACGTCTAAGAATGACATGAAAATAAGCGACAAAAGTAAGCAGCGGAAACAAGATTTAAAAAAGAAGCTTAAATCACTTGAGAAAGTAAGATCAAGTGCTTCATCAGAGAGTGAAGATGGCATATTTTCGAAGTCGAAATTAGTATACAGTGACTCCAGTGACAGTAAGAGTGAAAGTAACAGCAACAGGAGTATAAAGTGTAAACCAAAAAGGGTTAGCAAATCTAACATCTTGTCAGGCAGTGAAAATGATAAGCCAAAGAGGTCTCGCTTGGTTTTCAATGCTACTGACTCTAGTGACGATGACTCAAATGACAAAGCTATGAAAAATAAAACTAAGGTATCTCCCAAAAAGAAAAGTATACCAAATTCAGATGATGAAGATTCTCAAAAAAAATCTAGATTGGTTAAATCTGATTCTAGCGATGATACCTCACTCAAGAATGAGAGTGCCAGAATTAGTGACAAGAGAAGTAAACTGCATAATAAATTCCAAGGACTGCTTAAATCTCAATCTAAAGTACAGGAGTCTGAGAGAAAAAGTCCTGTAAAATCATTGGCGGAGAATGACGGCAGTAGTTCTGATGAATCTGGAACTGGAATAGAGTCTATTAAACAGGTACATATGCAGTCTATGTATTTTATATTAATATCCTCCTAAATTCCACATTTATTGTTGGCCCTTAGAAATAAGAATATTGCATATGCATCCTTTTTTACCCTTAGTATCACCCTTGTTAATGGTGTTTATCTAAAATTTCCTCTGACTGTGGTCCAGAAGGGTTTTTCCTCAGGCTACCTTCCCCTCACATAGTCTGCCCTTTAACATCCAGAACTTATAAAGTAATATAAAGCCTAAGTCAGTTAAAAAAAAGATAATTAGAATTTCCTACAATACAGCATTAAGTACAGAGGAGTAAGAAATTGCTTTCCAATATACAAGATTTTCAATTTTCTTACTTATGGCAGTTTATTGTGGCTGTATTGAAAACAGCAAAATGTAGTCATAATCATAATAGCCCACAAGCCATATTTTATGTAAACTGTCCAATTTTTAGGACAATGGGGTCATTTTTACACTTGTTTCAAAAACAGACAGTTCCTAATGCAATGGACATTATTTCAACCTCATTGTTACATATGAAATGACTCTTTTAAAAAACACTAATTTAATTTCTACTAACTTTCAGAAAATAAAGCAGAAGTCTATGCTTTTAAAGTCTGGCATTTGTGATCCTGACACGTCTTCTGATGAAGAGAGCAGCCAATTGCAGAAACAAAAGAAAAAGCCAAAACAGAGGGCTACCATTATGATATCTCCACAAGAAAAGCCAAAACCAGCGAGGGTGAGTCATTAAACTCTATAATTGAAAAATTTGTTTGTTATCAATCATGGAATACAAGTAAAGAATATTTACCATAACTGTAGCATTATCCCTACCCTACAAACCGAATACCAACTGAAACCACTCACTAAGTTGACAACACAACAAAACTTGTCACATACCACTATATACCACATAAAAGTCTTGCCTAAAGTCATCTTTAAAGCTCAATTCACACATAGCGCGGTCGCTTGTCAACGTGGGCCCGCGGCGGGTCTCAAGCTCCCACACAGAGCGCGGGTCGGGCCCGCGCTTGGCCGCATAACAGCGCCGCGGCCGGTAGTCTATACCAAGCTGTCTGCGATGCGAGCAAGCGAGGGACCGCGGCGGGTCTTGACACGCGCCCGCGTTGTGTGTGAATCGGGCTTAACACAACTACACACTCGGAATTGTTACAGATGTCAGCTAAACAAGCAATGGAGAATATGCAAAAGATAAAAAGTGAATCAAACCGAATGCTGAGAGAGAAGGAAGTGTCTCTTCCCTACCACAGACCCAAGGCTTTGTCACTGAAGGACATAATGAATAGGAGGCGGCCTGCCATGTCTGCTGACGGTAAAGCCTTGCCAGTTAAGATGAATAGTGAACAGTTGAAGCAATATGTGTAAGTAGATTTTGGAAATGTAGATAATACCTCCTTTAGTCCTATACTATTCATAAATACTCTAGCATTATTAATATTTGATCCTGGGTTATGTATGTCTTTGTCTAGTCATCTAGTATCTTCAACACATATTATTTATGAAATTATATTAATGAAACTCATTTGTTTGTTTAGTAAATTATTAGAGCAAAGAAATAAAGAAATGATGGAGCTGTGTAAGAGTGAATCTGAAGAAGAGGAAGAAACAAATGATACTCCACCTGAAAACAATGAAGAAGTAGGTCCTCAAACCGGTACCAATGTCAAAGAAATAAGCCAGGAGAACATTATACATCAACAAGATGATAAGCCAGAAGAAAATTCTGTCAATGAAACAGCTGAAATCAATGAAACCGATCTGCCAGATTTGACAATAGAAATAGTTGATAAAGAACAAGATTTGGCCACCCCTAATATTGTTGAAAATGATTTGTCAATGAATGATGTTGTCAATAATATAAATTCAGAAACTGATAATGTTGATAAAGATTTCCCAAACACTGATGTTGCTGAAAAAGATGACGATGTTGAAATGAAGGATGTTTCAGAAGAAAACATTGCAGAAACCAAACCTTATAATAAGCTAGCAGCGGAAATCGAAAGTCAGTTGTTTGAATTACGATATGAAACAGAAAAAATGCAAAATACTGAAGATATGGTAAATACAGCTGATAATTGTGACATTGATAGAATGAAGGATCAAGAAATAGATCACTCAGATATTGTTAAGGCTACATCTGACAAGGCTAAGGACAATTCATTTGATGACGAATTCGATGACGATTTTGATGATGCTGATATCAATATGGAAGATTTGGAAAGTATAATTGAAAACGCTAAAGGTAAGTGTGTTCAACTAATCTTTGCTTCTAAGTTTGATATTCTCACTGTTCTTACAATAGGAATTCTTATTACAGATGGCTCTAATGCGGTAGATTCTCCAATGCTTGTTAGAGATCCCTATAATTTAAATAAGAAACCTAAACTCACGGGAGCTCCAGGCATGGTAATAGACCTGGATGGCACCAATCCTGTTATGCCAAGAAAGCTTACTGGGGTAGAATTATTGAAGGAGAGGTTTACATATTTTGCTAAATTGAAAACACCTGAAGAAAAGGAACGAGAACGCGAATTGACGTAAGTGTTTAACTAGCCTAAATTTAGAT
This sequence comes from Grapholita molesta, assembly GCA_022674325.2. Lineage (NCBI taxonomy): Eukaryota > Metazoa > Arthropoda > Insecta > Lepidoptera > Tortricidae > Grapholita > Grapholita molesta. The sequence continues at coordinate 5,875,775 of CP053138.2, forward strand.
TTGCCAGCATTTTTGACATTTATGATAGCATTAAAAAAAATATTGTCCATTTTGACAGGATCAAACCAGGAATGCAACATTTAAAACTAAAACAGGAACTTGAAGAGAAGATATCAGAACAGAGATCTCTTGAATGGGCTAAGAGGTTGGAAGAGGTAAAACAACAGCAAGAAGAAATTAACGGTATTAAAGGGGACAACTCTGATGATGAAGATGATTTGGAGAAGATTGAGGCTAAATTAGAAGAGAAGGAAGGGGTAGTGAAGGAGTCATCGGAGTCAGAAGAAGAGGAAGAATTGGAGGAAAATGATTGTGATATGAAAGATAAACCAAAAAAATATAATCCTATGATTGATGATGAGGCTGAAGTGTCCGACGACGAAGAAACGGGATGTCTTGACGACAAACCGGCTAATGATGGCGAAGAAAATGTCGAGGATGAAGATGCAGACAATGAAAATGACGAAAGCGATGATTCTAGTGATGAATCGTCCGAAGATGAAGAAAGCCAATCAAAGCCCAAGAAAGGAAGGATTTTGAAAGCATTTGAGGACTCTGATGATGAAAATACTAATACAAATGAACAGCTGGCTAATAGTAATTCTATCAGTGATGTAAATGATCCTACTACAAGTCAAGTTGTAAAAGATTCACAAGGTAAATGAACAATAAATATATTTTATTCCTCTTAATTAATTATTGAATAATTATGTGATGTAAAGACAAGTTAGTAATTGTAGAACTGAACATAATTTTTGTATTATTTCAGATGATGTTATCCCATTAGCCCAAAAAAATCCATCTCTGTCTGATGATTTATTTGGTAGCCAGACAAGTTGTAATCCAAGTAGCACAAGTGAGGATATTAAAAAAAATTCTGAAGAAGAGTGTGCTGATATGACTACTCAAACTTTTTCAATTTTGAACACGAATACACACGAAGAAATGACTGCTGAAAATATTTCAACTATTCCTACCAACATTGATGTTATTTGCGAAACACAATCAGTGGATGATGTAAGTATTGTTAAAAAGTATATGTCCGTCCATAAGAAAAGGTCCCTTATGGCAGTTTCTAGTTACGGAGATATTGGCGTTTTTGTAAAACCCGTCAAAATTATCATTTTTTAGTTCTATGCAAAATAGTAAAATATACAAATAGGGGTATGTTTTTACCTTGGTGTCAGCTGTGTACGTTAATTCTTTCTTTATTAAAATTGAGTTCAAAGTTTAGTAGAAAAGGTCCCTTATGGGAAATTGCATACAAAAATGACAAAGCTCAACAGATAAAATAATTAAAATTGTTTACAAGTATTTTTTTACAATTTTTGCTTATTTTGTATACTATGTCAGTGGCAAACAAGGATACGGCCGTCCTGATAGTACCTAAGCAGTCACTGCAGCCTAGAAATGCGTGCAAATCCATGGGACTCATATCTGATATTATAAACAAGTTTAAGTTATATACATAAGTATAATAACAAAAACGGCTTTAGGTACAGTCAGCAGCAATAGTGGCTAAGCGTTTGAAGTGTTCAACTGACCTACACGCGCTATTATTCTCGTGACAATAGAGATCTGTTGACCTCATTTTGAACACCTCAAACGCGTATCTACTTCTGCTGCTGACTGTACCTACGGTCATTTTAAATTTTACTTTACGTGTAGGTAGGTACTATATGTGACATTATCTACGAAAAGGGACCTTATTGTCGATGGCGCTTATGTCGTTGTTCAAGACAATATAATACAAATGCAACGCGATTCGACGTAAGTGCCATCGACAATAAGGTCCCTTTCCCTAGATAATGACACATATTTTTCGACTGACTTCAAAACATCTCTCGACGGCTTCTGCACTAGATGTATTACCTACAAAACATAAAAAACTGTGGTGTGGTGTAACAGAAACCGAATACGAAATGGTGTTTTCATAATAACAATGGAATTTCATATAAAGGCCTAGGCCTGCAAAGTAACTTTTTTTCGACGATTATCCATACAGAGCCAAAGATGGCGTGTAAGGGGTCTGACCGTGATTTTCCAAACCCCCCCCTCATATACACACCCCTACACGGGAAGGAGAGGGGGATCAAAAATCACCTAAAATGTCCTTACGTGATTTATGAATGGCTCCTTAGTGGTAACGGACTGTTAACAGCACAGATATTGTGTTCTCTTTCGGCTTTCGGGATCACTAGGTAGGTACTATGTGAATTATTTAACGTTAACTTTAAATGAAAATTACTCATTACTGATCAATATTTTTAGAAAATGTATAATAACATTTTTTCTTCGGATTGCTGTTTTGATACAAGATTAGCAAATAAATTATGTTAATAATGTGCCGTATTGTAATTATTAATATGTTTGGTCATAAGGGCCCTTTTCTCAAATGTATGGGAGTGAAATTGTGATTTTTACGTAACTTTAATCGTGTATAAATAAAAAAGCGTGACCTGCAGAATAATAATAAGACTTTTGTGATACTTCTGTGGACTGATTAAAATATAATTTAGAACATACTATACCAAATTTGTTATTGTTCTAGGAAAGATGTAACTGATAACAATAATAACATTTTAATTAAAAAAAAAAATTTCGTAGCCTATGTGATTTTTGTTTCTATCCTAAAATGTAGGCTCAAAGATGTTCTACTATATACAATGATTCAGATTACAACATATTAAAGGAAAAGCCGAAAAAATTTTTTTAAATTGTTTCGTCCATATGAGCGTGTTGCTATATTCAAAGGCTGTTTTTTCATGATCTAAAAGTCACATTAAAAAAAACCATGACTGGGTTCCAAAGAAAAAACCCTTTAGATACGAAATCAATCATAATCTATGTAACTTCCAATGGGAACACACTTAAAACTAGTTTCAAACTTCTTTTGACGATTTCTCAAAAGTGCAGTTTTTGCATTTGTAAATTTAATGTTTTTATAAAAAAAGTATGGGACTTAGAGTCATGATTTTTTTTGTGTAAGATAGCTTATTTAATGTAGATTTAGGATCTGTGCTTAACTCAATACCTGCCATAAGGGACCTTTAGCCATGGACGGTCAATATAGTTTAAAAACTTAACTGAAGGACCATGTCTATGTAGTTGTGCAGAGAATTCATATCGAACTTACGGCAAAATTTGAATATAGAACGCCGACATGCGTGTGTGTACACACGTTACTACTACGTGTGTATACACACGTTACTACTACATATGCCAGGTGCTTTAGTTAAGTTTTTCAGCTAATACAAATTATGCATTTATTTGATAAAGGCCCATTTGCCAAATCTTGACAAAACTCTTCAGTGCCTCCATTGGAAGACCTTACGGTTTAACTAAGTACCGGACCATATTGGCCTAAAGGACATAAACTGATCGGTTTTCTATTTTACAGACAAATTTAGATGACGTTGTGGGTATGTGTTCTGGAAAGTTCACTCAGACACAAAATGTAATACCAGCCGAATCGCTACTCACTGAATCTCAATGCCCTATCGGCGAAGACATCCTTGCGCTTTGCACTGGCAAATTCTATGACAACCAATTTGTATCTCAAGATGGCCTTGAAAAATATGAACTGACGAATGATAAAGTTACTATTGAGAAACCGGTTAAAAAACACGAAGAAAAAGACCTCCTCGACTCCATTCTCAAAGAAATGGATGAACCAGAAGATCCAACTAGAAATAAAATAATATTTGATAATGCAACTGAGAATGAAGCTATCTCGTTTGATGCCGTGAATCATTTGAGAAAGAAGTTCACTATCGACAGCGACGACGAGGACCACGTAGATGCAAGTAAAGCAGTTAAAAAGAAGAAAAATAAGAAAAGAAAGCTTGAGAAACGGGCTCTTCAAATATCAGGTAATTTATATACATAGTTAATGGTCCGTTTTTGGCTGACACACAGGTAAATGAAGTGCAGATGGCGCTTGCAACGAGCCCTTTTTGTTAAACAGTAGTGAACTTATTACATAGATAGTAGACTTGTCGCAAGTGTTATGACTACCAGTGCCGGCAACTTTTATCTTAGACGAGGCGGAACTAATATGGGTTTGCCATTTCGTTATTAGCCCAAGGAAAACTATGGGACAACAAAACCGACGGAAATCGGAATGTATGTACGCGCCGCCGCCGCTGATACTAACACAAGTCTAAGGGTGAAGCTACACGAGCGTAATTTCTGCCATGTAATTTTGGTTGTGCCACTTGTGGTCTGTATACAAATGACTAATAAAGTTCAATTTATTAGCTTGAAAAGTAAAAAACAAAATAACTGACATTAAATGTTTACATGCCATATTCGGCAAAAGCCGAAAACAGTCAGAGAAATGAACTTTCCTGCATATCAATTAAGGATTTTGGCAGGCATTAAGGCATTTCAGGGTGTTGGCAACTAACTTGGTACATTGTATGAACATACTGAGCATGACATGGAACTATTTATGTATCTTTTAATAAAAACATATAGCTACTTAATGTGACAATACATAAAATTATAGTAGTATGTGCAGGAATTCCCTGGGGGGGTTTAACCACTCCATATACAATACTTCTTATCTTTTAATTGTTTTATTATAGATGATGAAGATGAAGAGGAACTGTTGCAGTCTGAAGAAGAAGGAGAAGAATATATGTCAGAAGTTGAAGAAGATAATGGCGAAGAGAGAATTGTCGAATATGACTCTGAAGAAAATGAGGTAGGTGTTCATTAAAAGCGGCAGAATACTCAACCAGGATTGTGCTCCTTCGCTTTCTCGATGATATAATGTTGAAATCATAACTTGAAATGAAATCATATCGAGAAAGACGATTTACGGGAGACCAAGTGTTTAATATTTTGCAATAGTCCTTTGACCTCACCAGTGGAATTGAGTGTAGAAAATACCTCTTTATTACAATCTTCCTTGAACAGTTAAATATCGTCATTTAGTTTTTAAAATCTGATCACACTCGGGCTGCAGCCAGGTGCGGACTGACATTCGCGGCGAGCAATGCTGAGAAGGGACCATTTCGTGACATATTTTTATTTATTTTATTTTTCTTATTTGCCTCTTTTTATGTCACGAATAAAGATTTTTCTTTTCTCTTCAATGGAGACGACTTTTCCCCACGCGAAATCATACTCTTTTATTGTATTTCGATGTAGTTGTGTAATTTTAATATGCTTAATTACAGGTCGAAGTGAAACCTCAAAAACAGAAGAAGAGTCGCAAGATGGCGGAATTCTTCGAGAACGAGGCGGAGCTGACGTCAGAAGATGAGTGGGTGGGGTCCGGGGATGAGGATGAGCAGGGGCTGGACAGGATGGAGCGCGAGGAGGGCGACGACGACACGTTCCACCAGGGGCAGCTGCAGCGGGAGCTGGGGCAGATACACATGTGAGTACCAGCGGCGGCGTGTACAGTCAACCAATTTGATTTTTAGGCCACTTTGTTCCTTGTCACAGTGAAATTATATGAAAGACGCAAAAGATCTCTTATTAACGTCACTGTGACAAGGTTCGAAGTGGCTTAGAAATCAAATTGTTGACTATACGTAAGTGTGCAAGCCGGTTCCCGCCGGCGCCGCCTTAGCTAACTTTCCCAGACACGTGAACAGTTTTTCTTAGGCTCATGGAGAAAACGGAAAGCCAAACTGGTGAGCAGGTCGATTAAAGAGAGTTGGCGCCGTATGTCTAAGTATATAAATCTTGACAGTTCAGTACAAAACTTACGCCAACTTGTGAATCGAACTGTGTTAACACAGACTGCTGAGAAAAGGCTAGGATTGGCTAATAGCGTACCGTAGCGAGCTGTGGCACGGGAAGTGTTACATGGGATTCATCGTAGCATTTAAACTTTATCATATTCTAATAAAGAAATATAAATGAAATATATCTGATATAAGGGAGTTTTCAATAAATAATACACCCAATTAGTGAAAGTTGTTAATTGTCGTCACAAAACTGACAGTGGTTTAACTTTTCTTAACAACTCTTGCTAATTGAGTTTACCAAATTTTGAAAACTCCCACGTAAGTTTATAAGCCGATTCCCACCGGTTTAGCTAACTTTCCCAGACAGATCCAGGTTACTTAGCCTCATGAAGAAAACGGAAAGCCAAACTGGTGAGCAGGTCGATTAAAGAGAGTTGGCGCCGTATGTCTACATCAATTTTGACAGTTGAGTGTGTTAACATATTGACTGCTGGGAAAAGGCTAGGATTTGCTAAAAGCGTACCGTAGCAAAGACACGGGAAGTGTTAAATGGGATTTATTGTAGCATTTAAACTGTATCATATTCTAACAAAGAATTATAAACCGAAATATATCTGATATAAAACAAACATTCTTACATTTAATGACGCAATTCCAGTAACAATTTTATATAAATAAATATTTCGGGACAACAAATCGACTTAGTCCTACGGTAAGCTCAGTAAGGCTTGTACTGTATGTACTAGACGATGATATATATGTATAATAGACAAATACATATAAATACTTAAATACATAGAAAACACCCATGACTCAGGAACAATCTGTGCTTATCACAAATAAATGCCCTGACTGGGAATCGAACCCAGGACCATCGGCCTCATAGGCAAGGTAGGCCAGACCGGAAATATAAAATGAAAAACTAAAGAAATATTGCATAAAATTATAATATTATTTAGTAAAAATTAAGTAAATTAGTTAAATAACCTTAAAAAAACAAAAAAAAAAATTCAAAATTATTGAACAATGTTCCAGGCGTGATGTATTAGACCAAGACAAACGCGAAGTTCGCCTGATCCAAGAACTGCTGTTCGAAGACGGTGACCTGGGCGATGGCGGACGACAACGGAAATTCCGGTGGAAGAATCTAGGTATTGTTTGTTTAATATTTTTACGTTTTATAAACCAATTATTGGTTGACATGTATCTTGGTCGGGCTGCTAATGCGAACACATCATTAACCTCGTCGTTACCTAGCGAAACGTGTTAAGCAATATTGACTTATAAAACGTGAGTTATCTGATTTAATATAGGTGGAAAACTTAGCTAAAGCGCCTGGCCTATGTAGTAGTAACGTGTGTGTACACGCATGTCGGCGTTCTATGTTCAAACGTTGACGTAAGATCCATATTAATTATCTGCACAACTACATAGACATGGTTTTCCAGTTACGTTTTTCACCTATACAATTAATATGTTTGAGTCTCACCATAGTTTTGTGTTTAAAATTAGTACATTACTGCAGAGGCTGTAAAGAAAGGAGTTCCAGGAAGCCTCTTAGACTTACCATAGATCTAGCTTTTTCTTTTTATTGGCGCAAGTATGCTTACAGAGTGGTACAGTCAGCAGCAGACGTGGCTAACCGGTTGAGGAGTTCAAAATGAGGTCAACACATCTCTATTTTCAAGAGAATAAGTGTAGGTCATTTTGAACACTTCACCCGCTCAGCCACTTTTGCTGCTGACTGTATGAGTTGGCTGCATGTTATTTTTCATTTGTCAGTCTATATTCATAGTGACGTAAAAAAAACGTTTGTTTGCTATCTGTTGGTTTATCACGAATTTGTTCCTCGGTTATTGACATTTCCTATTTAAATATTCAAGTTATATAATATTTAGACGGCGACGATGAGCCCGGCACGGTGCCTGCGCTGTTTGCTGAGAGCCAGGAGGAAGAATTTGAATCCGAAGAGCAGTGGCGAAAACAGAGGCACGAACGGGAAGTCTTCCTTAGGAACTTGGTATGTATTTTCGATAATTACTTTTTTATTCTATTTTAAATCTATCCAATGGGCTGTAAAACGCTTGTAAAGTTATGCTACTAGGAAGTAATCAACATTTATAATCACGTTGTCTTGACTTTACTACAGTAAGAAAGAAATAAGGCGTTTAATAACATTAAATTCCTTTTTTATTCTAAATACTAAAATGCCCTTCTTGATTTTAATTTGTAAAAATAAATTATTAAAAATGTTTCCTTATAAGCTTTTTTGGCGTGTGCAAGCAACCGAATTGTTTGATAATTTTATATGTAGGTTAGCATATTCGTTATTCGAAGATAAAAATGTATATTTTGCCAATGCTCGATACATCAGGATTTAATTTTAATTCAGTGTACGCGATATAATCCGTTTTTAGTTGTTTTGTTCAATGATGGGATTTGGGATTTTTTTTTTTACATAAATTGCAGAAAGAAAAAGAAGCAGAAGACCATAACATCAGCATAGACCGAAACACCTTAATCAAGGCCAACCTGTGTTCGCGAACCATGTCCAGTGTGCTGATGGAAGCCAATGGCACTAAGGTAGCAGAAACAGTCGTGGTGGAGAAGAGGAAAGAAGTGAGGGCAGCACCGGCGCGGAATTTACCGGCTGCACGGGTATGTTCAACTTATTTATTTATATTCATCTTGTACTCACAGCAATATTCTTAGCTGTACATAGGTGGACCTTATGCCTTATACAATAAGATCCACCAATGTACAGCTAAGAGTGTTGCTGTGTGTACAGTCAGTATCAATAGTAACGTATGACAACGCATCAAAAGTATCTGCCATCCTTTGTATTTTTTTTACAAATGAAATATTTTCGACAGTTCGCGTTTCAAAGTTTCTATCGCATTTCAATCGATAAACACGCAGAAATCTGTCTTTATTTGTGAAGCAATTAAAGAACGGTAGATACTTTTGGTGCGCTGTTTCATACGTTACTATTGATGCTGACTGTACCTCTGATGAAACCGGTCCAATTTTCGGAGCCTGAATAAAAAAAAGTTTTAAGGAGCCTGGATATTAAATATAATGTGAACAAGTTGAGTTTAAAGTGGGTGTTTGAATAATACACACAAAGTTAATGTAAACAGGTTAAGTTTAAGATAATAGCCTAGTACAGTGTATCATTCACTAATATAATCAACGAACTAGTAATACTATATATTCAGTCACAGAATATAATGTTTTCACTTTAGCCCAAAGGTCGACCAGTAGAGGATGCCCTAAGGAGTCCAGTCCGCCATTGTTTTATTTGTTTAAAATTGAGCAATAAAGTTTAATTAAATGTGTCGTGTACTTAAATGATGATGATATTTTATGATCAGTATCGTAAGTGTGGTATCATTCGGTTATTTTTGTTATGAAATACCCGATCGCGGAAATTCACTGCGGGTGGCGCAAAACCGATCATCGGGGGACGCTCGGGGGTAGGGCTACGTCCGGCGGCGGACGTTCTTCGGCTTATATGATGTCCTGAAAACTTCCTAACAGAGCGGGGGCCGTGTGTATTGCAGGAAGCCTTCCCGGCCGGCCCCGGCCCCGGCCCCGGCTCGCTGCTGGGCCGCGCGGGCGGCGCGCTGGCGCGGCTGGCGGCGCTGGCGGCCCCGCTGGCCGCCGACGAGGCCGCGCCTGCGCCGCGCCCGGCGCGCACCGCAACTTCGTGTTCGCCGCCCGCACGCCGCCGGCGTCGGACGCCAAGGTACTGTGAGGGTTGTGACCGTCACAGACTTCTTGATGATTGAGATTAAGGGCCGGCCTAGTGTCAGTTCTTAATCTCAATCATCAAGAAATCTGTGTGTTCTCCCGAATACTGTGCTTAGACATATAAACTCTCACGGTTCACACACGTAATTGCGAGTTCAACGGGCCTTAATTGTCCAGCCGTGACCATGGAAATCGAGGAAGTTCTAACAAATCTAAAGCGTCGCATTTTAGGTGACGATACCATTATTAAAATAAAGGTATCGTTTAGATACCTTTGTTTTAATTATATTTTTTTCCGACATTTTAAAAAGCGAATTTAATTTATAAATATTTGCATATGATTATTATATGAGCCTCATTCTCAGCATCATTCAGATGAATGTTGTTTTTAATATTCTAATATGTCTCTCTTTCTTATCTTCTGAATGGCTGTTTGCCAGTCGGCAAAGGCCTCCTCCAGCCTTCTCCACTCGTTTCTGTCGTATGCTACTCTATTCCATGTAACTCCGGCAACCTACGCGGATGTCATCATCCCATTTTTTCAGCTGTGAGCCAGCCTTCCTTTTCGATCCCCTTGGGCACCATTCCGTAATCTTTTTGCTCCATTTCTCTCTTCCTCTGACTAAGTGACCAGACCATTTCCATTTTATTATATATTTGCATATGAACTCTAGATGAAATAAAATAAAGATATAACCATACACACAACTCTAAAATTCCGTATCCAAAGGGTAAAAACCCTAATTGTCTTAGTAGTAACACTCCAAAGTCCGTCTGTTTATCTGTCATAATATTTATAGGAAGCTCCCATATAACAAACTCGCCGTGCCCGCCTCGCACTTAACCGACTTTCTTATTGCACACTGACCACCTTATTCATAAACGTATATCAAACTTACATTAGTTAATTTATGTTTTGTCCTTATCTATCACTTATATATGAATTTTTTGTATGATAAAGAGATAAGTTAGATAAACGTTCTTGAATAAGGGAGTAATTCACTATGATCATTGTACACAGGGAATATTGCAACTTACTCCAGTTTTTGAAGCCTATACCACTTTTTTAAATTAATTACAGTTGTAAGCAAGTATTTAAATATTAATGATCGGTCCCCGCAGTAACTGCTACCATCTTTATTCAATTCTTCCCTGAAATTATGCAACTGGTATTTTTGTAATTAGAAAATATATAAACGAAGAACTAAGAAATATAACCTCGCAAAGTACACTTAAATCTAAGCTTACTTACTTTTATCTAAGCTACATTTAAAAACCTCACGGTATAATTAAATAAACAATTAACCCCCTGTAGGTTTGATATACATTTATGAACAAGGGGGTTATAATTACTATTTTGTTATATGTTTCAGGCACCGAAACGTAAAGCTGACAACGTAAACATAGGAACGCCGAGGCTGATCAAAAAACTCAAGACTGACGAACAGAAGTACCCTAAAGCAAGCTTATTAGATCACATGAAGGCACTTTAATTCTATTCATACATATCTCAAGGTCAAAGACTACACAACTAAACTGCCAAAAGATATATCATTATCATCATCTGAGCCATAAGACGTCCACTGCTGAACCTAGGCCTCCCCCTTGGACCTCTACATGTACCGGTTGGACGCAACCTGCATCCAGCCCGGTGCGCTATCTCGGTGACTTTAACTTTTTTTAGTTCGCCTACGGATCTCCTCATTTCTGAGTCGATCACGTAGAGAAACTCCGAGCATAGCTCTCTTTATAGCTCGTTGAGCGACGTTGAATTTTGAGATGAGGCTGATAATGAAAGACCACGTTTCGAAGCCGTTAGTCATCATAGACTATCAAAGATGTATATATCCACCTTAATGTCTCAGATTTACGGTGCTCGAATGCATAATTTTGGTCGCATCGATGTCTTGCACGCACGGGGATTGGTGACCCTAGTTAGCTGTATAAAGAAAATCGGGCGTTACACAATGTGATATGACATCGGTAATTCACACGGCTACATAACAAACCATAGCACGTGGCTCAACATTCCCTGTCCATCACTGTAATATTAAATAATGGGTACAGTTGCCATCTGATATATCGGAACTGTGGAGATGGCGACTGTAGCAGCTTACTCGAAATATATCGCATAGCGCGATATAAGTACACGTGAGCTCCGTTTACTAACGTTTACGTAAGTAAGTAGTAATTGAAAATTAGATATATGCCTTTGTATGCATTAAAGGGTTAGGTTTTAACGCTGGACGTTCGATTGAAGATGTTAAAATATATTAAAACGTTATTCTAATATGTTAAGTCTTAAAATGACAGTTGTACTTATGTCCCTACTTTGTTCATTTGTATATTAAAACCTCGGGATTTCTAGTTATTTCATGTCATATGGCCTTTGATGACCTCCTAGCGTACTCGGTTTGATTCCACACAAGGACGTTTATTACTGAGCACCAATATTTGTTCTTGGGTTTGGACGTTACCTATCTATGTAATTAAGTATTTATGTATCTCTGTAATTTTTTTGTTTTATTTGGTTTAACTAGAAAGCCTATCTTTTAACCTTTTAGACGCCTAGAACCCATTAAAAAGACTTTAAAAAGTCTATAATTATAACCGACATTTCGTCTAGTACACTTTTTTGTGACCTATGGCGTTTAAAGGGTTAAGACAGTGACGACTGAAGAGTTAGTGCAAAAAGCCGCCGTTTTCACTACTAACAATCAAAGAACTTATAATTTGTTATAACCTCGTAATGCCCAGTCTTTTTTAGAACAAGTGGAACAACAACCCAATGTTCTAAAAATAGGACATTATAATTTGAATTTTCAGCTTCCAGCAAAAGGTTTAATTTTGTTTAAGAAAGTTCATCTCGTGGGACGTTAGGACTACATCTCGTTGTGCTAAAAATAGGCCCTTGGGCCTTACGAGGATAATATAGCCTCCTGTCGCCCAATGTGCAATTAAATGTAGTTTACTTAAAAAAATCACCATTTGTATGTAAAAAGTAGCATTCCTGGTTTTTTAAAGCAAAGGAAATGAAGACCTATAACGTTATCATTAGCCTCTAGCCGCCTAGAGATCAAAACTTGCCAGGGCAAATGCGACTATGGTTTGTCGTAACAAATATTCAAAATGGCATACAATGGGAGACCTTTTTTAGGTCTCCGGGCGGGTAGAGGTTAGATTAAAATTTTATTATCTTTGTAAATCTAACATTAGTGTGTGGTGAGAACATTTAAAAATATTTATTTGGAAAACACTTTACCTAAACATTAAACGACTTTTTGTGCTCGCTCTTCAGCTAAATTATCGCATTTTTTTAAATTATAATCTATACTTATTTGACATCTATTTTTAAGTAAGTCAAGGTGTACAAGTGGTATAAATGTATGTCAAGGTGTACAAGTGGTATGATATTTCAGTTTTTAAACTTTAACTCATAAGCATAATTATTATTATTATATGGTATGAATGACTTATGCCGACGAAAGGACGCATGTGCTCAGTAGGATGTACATACATTTAGATTTTAATTATATACTTATTAATACGAGTAAGGTACATGCGCTGTATAAAGATGGTCCGGTTTGCACAAATTGGGCGTCCATATTAGTTAGTACCATGAACCAAATCAGGGTGTGATATTCAAAATGTATTGTAAATAGGGTGGGCTATCTTAGGAAACAGCCCATCTTTGGCGCAGGTACCTTACCAAGCTTACGGAGTTATGTGTGTAAAATTTATCGCTGACATGAAGTATTTGTCCCACTACTATTTTACAGAAAGAGACAGATGCTTAATGTCCCCGATATATATATGTCTCACTTTAATATTCCATTAATTCCTATTCACAGATCGCGTTTTATAAAAATGTGTGTTTGTCTTTATCCTTCCTAGGCCCGCCATTTAAGATAAAATAAGTTGAAATTGTTCTTAATCCCAATAAAGTAGAATTTTATTTGTTTCAAACAAAAAAATAACTCTGTTCCAAAAGTTTAAAATTCATTCAAGTAATAGGTACTCCGGGCAGGCCCGTGAGCCTTAGAAGGCTATAACAAACTTATAAGAAAGAGAGCTAGTGCTTGTTAACCTTTTCCACGCCAGACTCATATCAAAAACTGATATATAAATCACAGACAACAGCAAAATAGATCTAGATCCACATATACGTAAATTTCAACTTCAGTATTTATATTTTAGCAACGGTGTGTTAATTTTTTTTTTTAATTTTTATTAAACGCGATCCACGTTTGATTTTGATCGATAGGATTTTATGGAATGTATTCTCTTACCTGCCTCCCAAGCACGACAAACCAAATTAACCCTTTGACCGCCCAGAATAGCCATAATAGTTATTGTGTTTTCATTCCTACTACGCCACCGACACGTTAGTGCTATGGCGGAATCTTTCAAAACGATTTACCTGTTGATAAATGTTTACATTAAAATTATGCTTTTGTCGAGATGTACGGTTGTATGCCACGCATATTTTGAGAGAGGATAAAAGCGGTCAGAAGGATTTGTTGGCGTTTATGACTCATTTTTCGACCGGGAAGCGTTCAAAGTGTTAAATTCATAAGCTATGCTAAAGGGGCTGTCCTCTAATATTCTATGTATAATATTTTAAAAAAAATACATGTTTGCTGGGAGGGAAGCGTCTGCAGAGTCCTGTAGGGTGCAATGTGGAGGCCTACGTCAAGCAGTAGACTAGTGGCTGATATTATAAAACATATTAGGCTTTGTGTATTTTGCGATCTACCAGTGGCGCTAGTTCGTCGATCTCCATCAGCATACTGCATAAACGTTTGTAGCTGGGGTTAATTATTGCATCTCGTCTCTTTTCTTTCGCCTTCTAATTACTAGTACATGCATAGGTGAGATGAAATATATGAATCCCAGCTTTGACCCGTGACCAGTGAGAAATTACTTAACTTCCAGTTATCCCTACAGGCTCCGGTTCCTAGCAGGCATAAATAGAATTTCGAAACTTGACAACTATCTATAAGTTAGACAATATTTATTACTTGACCTAAGACTGCAATGTAAAGAAAATTGTAAGAAATTATTTTTATTAGTGTTCTTTTTGTAAGTTATCTAATATAAGAAAATAAAAATGAAAACCGTCATAAATGTGTTGTTTTATTAGATTTACATTTGCTTCATGGCATAATGTAATCTATCAGTTATCAACTTATCAGTAACATTCCAACGCACGAATGTACAATAGGCTTAGTGCATCAGTTCATTAACCTTTTTATCAGAAACTTACATTTATATTATATCTGATATAAATCAAATACATGATTTCTCGAATTACTTTTAAAATCCCTGAAAAGTTAGGTATCAAATAGAATCAATAATTTCATGGACGCGGGATGTCTGGAACGGTACCGCGAACATCGACGTTCGTGTATTTCGGGCATTTTTCTCTTTTACTCGATTTAAAGTGTCATGAGAGTGACAGAAACAATCGTCCGAAATTTACGAATATCGTTGTTCGCGGTAGCGCCGCTGTACTGTAGAATAGAGCGGCTGTTCCTGGATAGATATGCTTCATTTTATTAGGACAGTGTGATCGTCGAATAGTTTCCACATATCCAGTTTGAGGGCGGCTAATTCCAGTTCTTTCCAGCCGAGACCAATTGAGTCAACCTTTTCAACTGATCGCCTTATATAAAAGAACAAAATTAATATATAATTTAAAAGCTATCCAAGACATATATATTTATCATATTATAATATAGAAAATAAATGGGGTACTATAAAATAACTCTAAATTAAAAGCTAGATAATTAAATTAAGAGCTAAAAAATTAAAACCAAATAAAACTGAAATATGTCAAAAAATTGGGCCAGGCATGGTGCCGAGGATGCAGGAGGATTCCGAGGAGGCAGCATTCCCTCCCTGTATCGCGATACTAATGCGTTGAGCGAGGAAGCTGCCAGCTCTTCGGTCACCAGATGGGTCGATGAACCTTTTACTAATTTAATAGGTATTTATTATACATAAACTGGACTTAACCGCGTATGTTAACTTTAAAATTTACCTCCGACGTTTCGAAGACCCAACCAGCTAACGTCAAAAAAGCACTCGATTAATAAACTTTCAGGTATGTAGTGTTGTGTTCCTGATGCTGAGTAAGGTGTTGCGGGTGCCCATGGGCGACGGTAATTGCTTACCATTAGGCAATCCGTCTGCTCGTTTGCCGCCTATGTCATAAAAAATAAAATAAATAAATAAACATTTTATATGATATTACTTTGCACTCTTGTGAATAAAATGCAACTTTGCTATCTGTTTTTAAAGAATAACATAATAGTTCTTTCCGAGCTAGTGAGGTGAAAATAAATAAATTATATAGTGCTTAAAACTATACTATAAAGAACCTTGAACCACAGTATTTTTTAACAATTTGCGGGAAAAGACACATCTACCAACATACAGAAATGTAAGTGTTGCCCTTTAGATTTAATAGGATTTACCTTATTTAGGGAAAAATTACATTCAAATTATATAAAGAATGGTTTAGAAACATCAGGTTGTAAGTCTATTGTAGTCCCAGTTGTAAAAGTTCCCAGTTAGATGCTGATGTTCATTTATTAAGTCTAATTTGAGTAATTTGTCTCGCAAAACGTGTTAAAGCAGACGCGCATTTTTTGTTCAGGTGTATAAGTAAAAAGTAAATATACACACCTAATCATATAAATTATTTGAAATCACTATAATATTTTTATCAATTTGTATGAATGAAAATAAGGTAAATGTATATCCGCACACGGCAATACTTTAATTTTTCTCCTTAGTGTTGGCAAATTTGATCAGGATACATATCCTTCCGTTTCGTCTTCTCCCTCTCTCTTTCATCTCAGTCGATTCGTTCATCTTTCTTCAACCTTCAACTGGGGTAACTTTCATTATTGCCGTTTCTCTCGCGGATTGGCTGTTTGCTTTGTCTCCTTCCTTCGTTCGTTCAATCTCATCTCAATGCTTTTTTGTATGGTGTGGGGTGCGTAGCGTGGAAGAATTTCTAGTCAAATTTAGATTTTTTATAAAAAGTACATTCAAGTAAAGGTGTGCTCTGCTTGTAAAATGGCAAATGAAACGCAAGAAATCGGGGATATCGTCAAAAAATGCAAAATTCTTCTCCTGGACATCGAAGGTACAACAACATCGATCAGCTTTGTTAAGGTAGGTCCTATACCTAATAATTGACCGGCCGGTGTTTTATTTTAACCAAAATGTTTATGACTGTGCATAAAAAATTAAATCGTAATGAATGTTTTATGTTCTGTTTGCTTATACTTAGCAGGTTTGGGGTGCAAATTTCTTGCGCTTTCAGATTCGCAATATGGAGGATGAAATCAAAATGGTACCCTTTTCACGGCGGTTTCGTTGTCTGTTAACTATATATTTAACTTATTTAAATGCTAAAGTTAAAGATATACCAAAATATACGACGGGATTTTTTCGTTACATTATTCAAGAAACTAAAGTTTCTTCGTTTTATTCGCATTACGGTTCTAGCTTAGTACATGGGGCTATGTAGATACTATACGTAGATTTTTCGAATTAATATGCAAGCTTACTATCGTCAAAGTTACATGCGTTTTTCTTAGGACACATCATTTGTTGCAATTGCTCGATCATTCAAAAACGTGGTTGCATGTGTACCGGCATGAACAGCTGTTCGAGCAGCTGGCTGGTAAAAAAATGTGAAACAGTTAACCGTCCATTTTGAATAGACGTTGGAGCCGTAGGCTGGCCTTGTCGCACATCAGCGTGATTGCATTTATGATAGGGATGGATGATCCGTGGCTTGGTTCTATTGATGTGCAGTTATGACAGGCGGGATTATCAAGGTCTTTGTACGATTGTTTTGTGATAACTTCATTAGTCTGTCTGGTCAGTCGAATGTTAATTTTACGAGCCAATTTTTACATTAAACACTGGAGGATGGTATATAACTGGATTAACTGGCAAACAGGTACTTAATAAACAAAATTATTATTTTGCTAATTATTTCATAGTGTTTTTGATGTTTATAACTACATAAATTCTTTAGCCCCTAAATAAACAAAAACAATATTTTTTTAAATAAAATAATCTTCATAAATCAAATGCATATCTTAAATAGATATGTAATTAAACTACAGATCCTTATCTAGTTCCTTCTTTTATCTAAATCAGATGTAATATAAAAACTTCAAGGTATTTTTATAACGGATAACCTAAGTTGGCCAATGGAATCTGAAAATCCACCAAGTTGACCACTGACCTGAGTTAAAACTTTTATTAATTTAATTAAATAGGTACTTTCTTTTTTTGATGGCCTTTAACATCCTCTTCGTTAAATTCATTTTGACATTACATAGAGATGCCATTGACAAACACAGAATTTCTTGAGTTTAACCTATTTATTATAACTTGTAAATTTTATAGTTTTTTTAGTACCATAAAATTGTCCTACTTTGCTCCCCCGTAGGTAACAAATGTGTCATTTAACTGCAGTTTATAAACTAACTAAGCTTTCATTTTATGTATTTTTAGATAATCAATATTAAATCAAAATGGATTTACCCAAGTTTAAAGTTAGTGACACAAATATAACAATGCTTCAATTAATTTTTATAGCGCAATAGGTTGTAATAACTTATTAACTCAGTATAAATTATAAAATAAAACAACAAAAATTTTTTTTGCTTGAATTGTAATTGTGTCTTCACAAAATTTGTAAGGGGAATAATTATTTCTGAGGAAAGGTTTTCACAGCCTGCCAAAACAGTATTATGACCAGTAAATATCATAGTAACTAAATATATAATAACTGTTTTAATGGAACAATAAAGTAATCAAATTATTTATTAATTTTTAAGTAGTAACACTATATAAATTATAAATTAAAATTAAATTATAAATTAAATATCTCATCTATTATCAATTTGTTTTAAAATAGCTTTGTGATTAAAAATGATGGAGTAAGGTGACACCATTGACTTTAATACATATTTGATTTAGAGTACTTGGGTGGTTTGTATTATATGTATGTATACTATGTATATAAATAGCTATACATATATGTGGTCCTACAGATTGTATTTTGTAGTTTGTTCTTGATGCATTTGTTACTAAAGTAATGAAATAAAAACAAGTATGTACATAAAACATTTTTGTTGGATAAGTAGGTTGAAATTTAAATTAACATGTAAAAAATTTTTTTTGTGTCCATAAAATGATTACATAAACATTTTTGCTTATTATTCAGTCTGTTAAACATCTGGAGACAAAAGTGGAACAGAGACCAAAAAAGAGAACTTTCTTTTAATACACTAAAATTACCCTAATACTTTACAATCACTTATACCTTATAAGTACTCATAGGATAAAATATTTATGGCTTCAAAAATATGTTTTATGCCCATAAATTAGATAAGATGTATCATTTCAAGATACTACTAGATAAGAATCCAGTACAGTAGATTAAATATATGATTTCCTATATACTAGTAATTGTTTAGTTGTTTAGAACTCTTGACACCTGCCTAAAGATCGGATTATACATATGTAAGCAGATTTGCATGTGTGGGTGTGGGTAGTCAATAGACCCAGGAACTACCTCCATCACTCCTTATATTTTTTGCCTTGAATGGTACAAGAGGTAGTCAAAGTTTGACTATTGCACAAAGTGCTTCTGGGGATGGGTGCATCTAAAAATACAGTTTTAGTTACTCAATTATTTATTTCTGTTTAAAAAACCCAATGGGTCCTACTAAAACAGGAATAATATAGAACTAGGAGGTATGTGGCTCAAAATATTTTGACTACTGAAATCTACCTGATATATTATTATTTTGTGTGTTTTCTACTCAGAATCTCTATCTCTTTCGACTCCGACAGGAGAAAAAAAAATGTCCTAGTATTTCCATACATTTTTAGGGTTCCGTACCTCAAAAGGAAAAAACGGAACCCTTATAGGATCACTTTGTTGTCCGTCTGTCCGTCCGTCCGTCTGTCAAGACCCTTTTTCTCAGGAACGCGTGGAGGTATGAAGCTGAAATTTATATCAATTACTCAGGTCTACTGTCCCTTGAAGCTGTGAAAAAATCAAACTTCTAAGCCAACGCAATCAAAAGATACAGCCGTTTATGCCGCAAATTTTCGACACTTGCAAGGGAATCAAAACCTACAGGGTGCTTCCCGTGAACTCAGAATCTTGAAATTTGGTACGAAGCAACGTCTTATAGCATAGATAAAGGAAAAATTACGAAAACCATACATTTTTAGTTACATCACATAATATATTTTTTTTAAATAATTTTAAACTTACTACCCATTTCCTCATAAACGCGTAGAGGTATTAAATTGAAATTCATACCAAATACTCAGGTCTATAATACCTTTAAGCTGTAGCAAAATCAAACTTCTATGTCAACGCAATCAAAAGAAACAGCAATTTAAGCTGCATATTTTGAAACTCGCAAGTACTCGCAAGGGAATCAAAACCTAAAGGGTACTTCCAGTCGACCTAGAATCTTGAAATTTGGCATGAAGCAACGTTTTATAGCACACATAAAGGAAAAATTCCGAAAACCTCGTAATGAACGAACTTTGTAAACCTTGCAGGTTTGTACGGAACCCTCGGTGCGCGAGTCCGACTCGCACTTGGCCGGTTTTTTTATTACTTCCAGTCCGTTACTGCCATATTAAAATGGTAACGGAATGCGAGATAAAAACTTGGGCCTTTTTTCTCCTATCAGGATCGAAAGGGCTCGTAAATGTGAGAGATGCAAAAAAAAAAAACAAATTAAAAAAAGTTTAGCCTACCTAGGCCATTTTATTTAAAGTTGTCTAATTTTCATACAAAATATTTTTAGTACCTACGTACTCTTACGTACGTACGTATTTTGTCCTAACTGTTAATCAATCAATCAAAACATTTTTATTGTCTTCGATAAATTCGATTTGAATTCTAATATTGGGGCTCTAGGTAGGTACCTAGGTACTTCAGCTAGCGAAAGTACAGCTGTAATTAGTAGGAATAGGTATCTCGCAACTTCATCAAACGACAAAAATATTATAAGAATGAAGTATAATGCTTATACACTGGTAAAATACTCTCAATCTTCAGTAGCTATAGTTATATATTATTCGGTAAAGATCGAATTGTTAAACCAGCCCTACTTTAGCAGGGCACAACGTCTACGCTGGGTGAACGAACTGCGACCCGTCATAAACCGGCTGGTGCGGCGCTAGTCGCCGAGCCGCATAGGTAGCCGAAATATGGACAAAAAGATCGCGTCGAATGCATTTACAATGTTGGCTGTACCTACTAAAGGGACGGGGCTTAATGGCATAAAAAAACGACGTAAGGAATTCGCTTCGCACGAATACGTTTACCTACAGTTAAGGTCAACAATATCGACATCCAAAGTACCTAAATATGTTTCATCTCAGCTGCAAGGCATCGCATTGGGGTGTAGTTGCCATAGTCGCCACGCTTGGCAGGCGGGTTGGCGACCGCAGTAGCTTAAGATTGGGTTGCGACGGACTGCAATCCATCCGTCGGTTTTTTTCGACATAGTCGTCTCTTACGACAACCGCGGGAGGAGATGGGGGATGATGTAGGTATACATGCACCTTATTGTTACAAAATTAGATGTAGAGTAGCCGGCCGGGTCAAGGCAGTTCCCTGATTTTGGAGCTGCAGGTTACTGTCCCGGCGACATTCCCCCAGTCTTCTCGAATCTTCCAGTTTTTCCTACAGAACACAAGGGCATCTTTTACTGCATAAACACACTCCGCAGCAGTAGCTAAAGGCATATTATTGTAAGTAATACGCAACTTTTTGTAGGGACATTTTACTGCTGCTAAATATACACTGTCGAGTACATTAGACACCACACTCCGCAGCAGTAGCTAAAGGCATATTATTGTAAGTAATACGCAACTTTTTGTAGGGACATTTTCCTGCTGCTAAATATGCACTGTCGAGTACATTAGACACCACACTCCGCAGCAGTAGCTAAAGGCATATTATTGTAAGTAATACGCAACTTTTTGTAGGGACATTTTCCTGCTGCTAAATATACACTGTCGAGTACATTAGACACCACACTCCGCAGCAGTAGCTAAAGGCATATTATTGTAAGTAATACGCAACTTTTTGTAGGGACATTTTCCTGCTGCTAAATATGCACTGTCGAGTACATTAGACACCACACTCCGCAGCAGTAGCTAAAGGCATATTATTGTAAGTAATACGCAACTTTTTGTAGGGACATTTTCCTGCTGCTAAATATACACTGTCGAGTACATTAGACACCACACTCCGCAGCAGTAGCTAAAGGCATATTATTGTAAGTAATACGCAACTTTTTGTAGGGACATTTTCCTGCTGCTAAATATACACTGTCGAGTACATTAGACACCACACTCCGCAGCAGTAGCTAAAGGCATATTATTGTAAGTAATACGCAACTTTTTGTAGGGACATTTTCCTGCTGCTAAATATACACTGTCGAGTACATTAGACAACAGTGCTATGAAACCGGTACTTTATAATTGCGTTTGGCGCGACCCTCGTTCACAACCGCTTTATACTTTACCGGCTGAAAATATCGACGCCAATTCTAACGTGGTACAGTCAGCATGACACAACTCTGCACATTAAACAATTGGAATGCGACAATATCATCTAGGTTCGATTTTTCAATCCTCAGATAAGCACATATCCGAGAGATACCTTTACAGTTATTCGTCGAATAGGGCTTATCTGACGATTGAAAAATCGGCCTTAAGACCCCAAACAGTACATATGTATATCGATTTGCAAAAAATATATGCTATGTGAGACACTTTTGGTGCGTTGTTGCGCTGTTGAGGCTGATTGCTGCTGTACTGAGACCACCGTGAAGGTAGTGCCAAAAAAAGAGGCACGTCTTTGATCTTGTGTCACTGGCGGAGGGTTAAAACTAAAAGGAAAAGTTATTAGTTATTGTTACAGGTTTAAAAATAAATCGTGTTTGGCCGTATTTTGAACCCGTCTCCATCCTGCGGCGCTACGGCGAAAAACGATATTCGTAAATTTCGGACGTTTGTCTCTGACACTCTCATGACGCCTTGATTGGAGTAAAAGAGAAAGATGCTCGAAATATACGAACTTCGATGTTCGCGGTACCGCTTCTTATATATCATGATATTCTTCTTACATATCCCCATAACCGATAACATGATTTGTTAACCCATTAGGAAATAAAACTAATACCTATAGGTGACATTTTACAATATTAAAGAATCTACTAGGAATGCAACGACGATACTGCGCCCCGACTGCTATTCAAATTTGCATTTTAAAACTGATAAAAAATGAGATCAGTCGGTCCCGGTTAGAGCTATATACATAAAGAACACCAGGAGATATAAATACTAGTATAACTATATATCTTTGTGTCTGGCAGGGGTGACTCCCGGCAGAGTACCTAGCTTTATTGAATTTTTATAGGTAGTTAGATATGTAGATGTGGTGACGCAGTAACAAAATTAAAAGCTCATAAAAGGCCAACATTAAGTTAGTCCTGTTTAGCGGTGTAACTAAGTAGGGTAAATCGCCAGTTACTGGCCACCTTTCAATAACTGGCCACCTTATACTGAAAATGAATTCTGTTTACCTATAAATAGAACACATTTTCAAATGGGGTTTCAATTACTGGCCACCCTTCGATTACTGGCCACTATATACTTAAATGCATTCTGTTTATAGGTAAATAGAGTCCATTTTCAGTATATGGTGGCCAGTTATTGAAAGATTGCCAGTAACTGGCGATTTACCCTAATTTCATTTTAATTTGTTTAGCGTTGAAAAAGGATTTTACCAGTATGTGATCGGTGTATCTACCGATACCGACTCATCTAAGCTTGCGAACAGTTTCAATTCACTACTGTAGACCTAGCACACGATTCCTGTGTCTCTCGTGGTGAAATTGACTACCCGTCTTTTTCTGTTAATTAAAGGGACGGGGAATAAGAATCTTAATTTGAGTCCTTATAATCTTTATCCTTACACAGATCTTACAATCATGCGATTTGTCTACCACTACATCCAAGCTTGCTTGACAGACTACCGGTATATTAAACAGAGGATCAAAACCCTTGGACTTAGCCAGCCCTACGAAACACGCTCTCCTTGCCCGGTCCAGTTTTTAATCAACAAAACAGCAGTGCGTAAATATCGTTGTTTTTTTACCGAGCACATTCGTAACGCCTACCAAGCTTCTGAGTTATACTAACCAGTATAACTGATTCTGAGTCTGATCTGTAAAAACGCGTAAATAGAGATCGTATATAAATTGGATGTAGTACCTATTCTTAAGCGAATGGTCGCCAGTGTTGGTACTGAGCGCTACGCGCTGTCTAGCCCCTTTGCAACGTATAGGTATGTGTCATTACATTATCTAGGAAAAGGGACCTTATTGTTGATGGCACTTACGTCGAATCGTGTTGAGTTTGTATTGTAACATCTTGAACAACGACATAAGCGCCATCGACAATAAGGTCCCTTTTCATAGATAATGTCATATATGGACTTTCATTTTCATCAGCAACGCTTGGTGTTCGTTATTACGAACAATAAGGAATTGCGCTTAATAGAAAAGCGAACTTTTAAGCAATTTTGGTTAATCATGTGTCTACTAATTTTTCGGTGTAACAATACATATTGAATAGGGACAAAATATGTTGCAAATTCAGTTGAAACGTAACGTTATTGATCAAACGGTAGAGCAATAAATAATGATAGCCGAGTAAGTACCTACACTACCTAGGTATGACATCAAAGTCAAAAGCGCTCTTCAATTAGGGCGGCAGAATGGCGGGGGTGGCATCTATTTTTTGTCTATTGATGTACGCGCCTGTGATATATAATACATTTTTAGTCTGCCCACTTGTTTCGTTGCTGGTGTAGGTCAAAGGGTATCTTAACCGCTGCCGCAATGGCGACTTAGCTTATGGCCCTGACTAATAAAATAAAATAATAATAAATAGTATTACAATAACAATATTTCATACATCTGCTGTATTCATGAGACGAGGATCACAGACATACTCGATTTCCCAATCGATTATTTATCAAATTGCTACTTTTGAAGGTCAACTTTACATTCACAAACATTATATTCTATATTAGGAACTTACGTAAATATGTACTAGAGTATAATTTGGGAAATTTTGCGTAATTTAGGTAAACACTAGTTCGAATTACCGCATCAAAGCCCTGTTACCTATTACATTCTAAGTAGGATCCTAAATATAACTTGCGCTAAACTCAAGTGCGGGTTACACTTGACTAAATTTAGTTTCTAAAACATTATGTAAATAGAAATCTAATTAGATTAATTAGGACAAGTGTAAGAAGCTTACTAAAGTCTCTGTAAACATGTTTTGGCAATTTGACGATGTTAAATTAACTCTACTTCTGGTTGACAGATGGCGTTCTTTAACGCCATTTTGTATTATTAGACATGGTCAATTCTGGTATTTCTATAATCCTTGGCTTAAGTATGAGTAACATAATTATGTCGACACAGCTCAGAGCTTCGAGGCTTAGTCATAGGCACATTGATCAGACGCGGATCCACCCCTAAAAAAAGGTTGTCGTCACTAAGCTAGTAGGGACACTAGACTGGGTAGATAGTTATCTTGACGCTGTCTCAGGAATCATTAGTATGACGACATAAGTCTGTTAGGATTGTTGGTATGCCCATCGTGCGACCTCAGGTACATCTAGAACTTAAGGCCGCTGGTGTAGTTTTAATGAAGTGCAGGTTTTACGCATCATTACTCGTTGGTTCTAGGACAAGTTGTTCCCGTACGCCGAGGAGAATGTTCAGAAGTTCCTCGAGACGGAATGGGAGAAGGAAGACGTGAAGGAGGCGGTCGGGGCTCTGAGGAAGCTGGCTCTTGAAGACCTGGAGAACAAGGTCGACGGAGCGGTCGCTATTCCTGGAGAGGTATTTATTTCCAATTTTTTTTTTTAAATTACGAATGGTGGGAAAGAACGAATGCTTAATCCCTGTGTAAATTGCTTGTCATAATTATAAGCCAGTTTAAAATATCATTGGTTCACATAGTCACGTGATGACAAACTTACCAAAGGCCCAGTGCAGTATTAAAATTAGTATATTGTGTCTTCATTCAAACATTCTATGTGTAAAAGGCCACAGTCGCCACAGGCGTATCAATGTTTCTTGAGCGTTCTTGCCAGTGCAAGTATCAGAAAGAGAGAATAACACGCCCGCTAGATGGCACTGTATTCATTTGCGGTCAAACAGCGGCGCTACCGCGAACAACGATATTCGTAAATTTCCGACGATTGTCTCTGTCACTCTCATGACACCTTAATTGGAGTAAAAGAGAAAGATGCCCGAAATATACGAACTTCGATGTTCGCGCTACCGCTCCAGGGTCCTCAGGGTTGCATAGCAAGCCAATTTGGTAATCATAATCACTTATGGTCTTATTAAAACTACAGGATGCGTCAAAAGAGGAGCAGATCGGTGGTCTCGTCAGCAGCGTGAAATGGCAGATGTCTGCGGATCGCAAGGCGGGCCCCTTGAAACAACTGCAGGGTCTCGTCTGGCAGCAGGGCTACGACAACGGGGACATCAAGGGACAGTGAGTGTTACTCTATTTCGTGTATTCAACAACGCAATGAAAAATGATTTTTGAGACCGACTGACTAGTCTGGCCTCGTGGGTAGTGACTGCCTATAAAGCCGATGGTCTTGGGTTCAAGTCCCAGTCAGGCATCTAAGAACAGCCGCTCGAATAACTTGGGTGGCACATTTAGTTAGTCTTCTTTGAACCACTTTCACTGCAAGTGTCAACAATGACTGAAGAGTTATTACTTTATCAATAGTGAAGTTTGATACTTAATAATTAGAACACTGAGCTCTTTTTTGTTTGTTTATATTATCTAAAAGAAGATTATAAATTAGCATAAACTGGAACATGATAGAAATGTCATTTAGTGCCATATTTTTGTACATAATTTGTTCGCGTGTAGGAGTCTATTTCTTTATGTCAGTGCAGTCAGAGCATTTGTGTGATGAGCACAGATATTTGTTCCTGAGTCATGGGTGTTTTCTATGTATTTAAGTATTTATTGGTATCGTCGTCTAGTACCTACATCACAAGCCTTACTGAGCTTACCGTAGGACTAGGTCGATTTTTGTAAGATTGTCCCAAAATATTTATTTATTATTTATAGAGTAGCATTTTAGTGTCTTCTTTTTCTACATCCTGGAATGATTGATATTATAAAATACACATACAATGGAGAAATATTATCCCTAAACTGCGACCAAAAACCACCAGAGTATCTCTTTAAAGTGGTGGAACATGCGTGCCAAGTTTGGTGAATATGGCATTGAAAGCTACATCCAGCTGTTAGTATAGGAGGATTCATTAGGCAGGCCTACTCGTATGTCCTGCAGTAGACATTTCAGCTGAAATGATCATGATGATAACATAATGAATTCAATCTTACCTTTATCCTCTAGCCGCCCAGAGATCAAAACTTGCCAGGCCAAATGCAACGATTTGTCATAATTAAAATTCAAAATAGCATTCAATGGGAGACCTTTTTATAGGTCTCCAGGCGACTAGAGGTTAATAATATTCAGTTGCAATGAAATTCACAACATTCATTTCAGCGTGTACGACGATGTTGCCGCCGCACTTGACCAATGGCGCTCCACTGAAGGCCACAAAGTCTACATCTACTCCTCGGGCTCGGTCCAGGCTCAGAAGCTGCTCTTCGGACAGTCCCTCGCCGGGGACTTGCTGCCGCGCATTGACGGCCACTTCGACACTGCCGTAGGACATAAGCAGGAGGCTGCTAGCTATACCGCCATTGCGGAGAAGATTGGGGCCAAGCCAGAGGAGATATTGTTTCTTACCGACATTATGGAAGGTATGTAAAGATTTTCCATAAAAATCTCCTGGTGGTTAACCTATTGAGCGCTTTTCCTCTCGCGTCAAAATGTGACGTGTACGCCATGGTATGACTTGTAAAAAACAAATATAAACGTTACCTGTCAGCAGGACAATTGCTTTGACAGCGTCCGCCATAGCCACTTTAGTGGTCGGTGGCGTGGAAGGCACGACATCACGCCATCACTTTAGTGGTGCTTGGCGTTCAAAAGGTTAAATAAAACTCCCGTCACTCAGTAGTTCAATGTTGCTGAAACAGTTATAGGACTCGCAATTGACTGTTCTAGTTTACATTTTAACATTTAAGTTTTTGCTTAAAATTCGTCGGGTAGTAAATAACGATATTAAATGCTTGATATAGTAATGGCACGAGAATGTGTGATTTTCTGAGTCATTTAAACGTTTTAGTCTTCAAAATATTCCAGGAGTAATTCTATGCAAATTGTAATTGAGTTGTGTCTAGTCTAGTGATCCATACGTTAAATTGAAAATATTATCACTAAAATTCTAAGGTTAAAAGTGTTGAAACTAACAACCTACTATGAAAGGGAAAGAGTTGTTCTATATGGGCGTTTTCAAAAAAATGTGCACTCAATTAGCGAAAGTTGTTAAGAAAAGTTAAATCATTGTCAGTTTCGTGACGACAATTAAGCATTAAATATCGATAAAACCTTGGTTTTGATGTTCGCTTTATAAACTTCAATCGATATTACAACATGTTAGAAGGCAAAAAGTCGATCTTCATAAAGATTTAATGCTTAATTGTCGTCACGAAACTGACAGTGATTTAACTTTTTTTTACATCTTTCGCTAATTGGGTGTACCAAATTTTGAAAACTCCCATATCAATAAAACATGAATATTTATTTTGTAAACTAGACTTGTTATACTGGCCAATAGCATGTGGAAAATGTGTCTTTTTGTGTCATACTATATGTTATAAGATTTAAGGTTCTTAACATATTGGGATATTTGTATTTATCTAAAGTATTTTAACTAATCAGAAAAGTCAGCTGAACCAATTTGAAAAAAAAACATACTTAAACGTCAGTACAAAATTATGGAGATTGTGGGTAAATCGAGTGACGACACCATATATTATATACATGCCCATAGTGATCTAGGTATCCTATAGAAATTCATGCCTCTCGGAATGGTATCCCCGGACCTATCCCTATTTTATTAACAAAGTTAAAGTACAGAGACGTCTTTTGCGTTTATGGCACGACTTGATGACGGTCACAGCGTGTTTGGTGGTCAAAGGGTTAAAACACCATGATCAATAGATATCCGTTGACGTAATTGCTGGCCGAGTATGTTTTTCCAAGCGAATTTTTTTTTAATACGAAGTTAGCAATAGGCCGTCACGCCGGGGTAAATATAGTGTATGTTACGGGTACATATAACATTTTACGAATACGCAATTTCCTGACGAGCCCCGCTGTGGTTTCCAGAGGCGACGGCGGCGCGCGGCGCGGGGCTGGCGGCGGCGCTGGTGGCGCGCGCCGGCAACGCGCCGCTGCCGGAGCCCGCCGGCTTGCCCGTGCTGCACTCGCTGGCGCAGCTCTCCAGCAACAAGCGCAAGCCCCCGCAGGTTCACCCCACACCCGACTCAGTATCCTAGCACGCCTTGCATGCACTTGTAGTTTGTTTAGTGCGGTGAGTTGTTGTACGTACTTACTTTTTCTGTCAGTTGTCGTTACATAAATAACCTAAGTGAGAGTCTCCCCGCACCTATAGACGCGTAATCTGCAATGGCCGATGGAAATAATATTTATGATAATAAGAGCGAAAAAGACGTCGCGCCGACAAAATCATGTTTATTTAGCTCTTATTGCGTGAATAGCTTTCTTCTATCGTCTTTTGCCAATTCTACGGCGAAAGATGTGGGGAGACGTTATCCGATGAGATTAAGAAGCGTGACTCCATGCACGTAGCGCAAATAGTAGCGGTGTTAGATGCCTTGAACGTGAAAATGTTTATTCAAAACCTACATGGTTTTGAATAAACATCATTTTCACGTTCTATCTAGAATTCTTAGAACGTGCTCTTAACATAAATTACGTTGTCCCGACCACGCCCGCGCGACAATCGCTCTTTGGTGTGACCGTCTGGTAGACACAAACTTTAATTTTAATTTCTATGGAGCTATGTTTTTTTAATAAACAAGCAAGGGGAGTAAGTCATATAACCAAATAACCAAAAAATGTAAAAACAAGCTACATACTTCTTTCACTCTAATCATTAAATTTCGTATTTTTGCGTCTCGGCAAACCACATCTCCCATATCCCTGCAGGCTTTAGATGCTGAGGTAATACAGTTGCTTTGAATAACTATTTTCGGGACTTGAGTGATTATACTTTCACATCCTAGCCTATTTGTGTCTAACTTAAATAGGTTTATGTAATGACACTGTCAAAGCTGTTAAATAAATATATATTAGTACCTACTTATAATATTTACATGGTTGTTGGCTTCAGCTATTGTTTGTGGCTTGATCAGAAAAGATGGCTATATAACGTATTATTTTGTCATATAATCATATTGCGTATTTTTTATTTTCTTAGCAATTTAAAAGATTTCTTATCACTATTTATTCCTGTTTCTGGTCAAGCTATAATAATTATTGTTTCTTTGTTCATTTTATATTCGTTATATATTCTATTGTAAATAATATCCATTATGTAAGCGAAATTATTTACTTGTAGCAAAAATTATATAACCTTATGAAGCAAATATTTATAAAATGTTTAGTTCTACCCATAAAGCACACGCACGCACATATGGGTTACTATTGGATCAAAAAGGGAGGTCAAAAGAGACATCAAAGTAGGGTACTGCATGTTGTTTTATGTAGGTAATAATAATAATGACGTTACCAGACAATAATGCTAACATAATACGAAATGTATTAACAAGCTCAAGTGAGATTCCTACTATGATGTTCTTTTTTGTATCCTTGTCTCTATTTTGTAATGTAGTAGTGCTTTCAATTCAAAGTTCAATTTAGTTCCGCAAAAATAGTAGTGTACATTAGTAAACATGAACGGGACTTAACCGCGTATATTAACTTTAAAATTTACCTCCGACGTTTCGAAGACGACGTTGTCCTCGTGGTCTCGGATTAAGACTGGCTGAAGTTCACATCAACATCTTCTAGCCGCGCGAGTTTTTCGAAAGTTAAGTCCCGTTCATGTTTAATAATGTGTACAAACCGTGAAAGTTTAAATCAGTATTTAGTGTACATTAGCTCAAGTGAACTTTCAATATTTTAATCCAATTTCGCGCTTAAGATTTGTGGGTGATATCTATTTTCGCATACACTTAATAATAAATCACTTTGTATGAGTTAGGCCAAATCTATGTCAGAAATAAATTATTGATATCAAGTATGTGGTTGTATTTATTTATTAAGACTAAACAAAAATATATATTTTATGGTGAAGGTTGGATTTGAAATTGGAATATGTAATACATTGTCGTATTTGTGAGGCAACCCAATTTTTATTACTTATAAAATTCCACATATGCTGTAACCACTGGTTGGGTTGCAAGCGTCAGTTTTTCCAAAACATGAAAGGTAATATTAACTTAATTAACTTAAGCATTTATCAATAAATCAGCAAAGGATAATTAATGTTCTAAGACAAGTTCCAACTAAGTGATAGCTGGATACACTTATTGGCTAGGCTGGTGTTGGTAATTTCAAAATTGGTATGCTGTACTTGTAAAGTTCAAGAATGAATTGTCAGTATTGCAGTGGTAATGGTTACATGTAATGTTGAAAGATTGATGGTACGAAATAGGGTTTTCTTTTAATTTGTACAACATTTACGACGTACGATGTGTGTAAACAAATAGCTTCAGGCACTTACCAAAATTTCGTCTTAGGTATAAATGAAATTGATGTAAGCCGACTGCTTGTAAACACTGACTGGGATTCTTATTAAATCATATTAACAATGTTTTCAGGAGAAGGACGAAGAAATGCCCGCCAAAGTTCCCAAGACTGATGCAGAAAAAGATGTAAAGGAGACCGCTGAGGCCGCTAGTGCGGCTGTCGCACAAGAACCCGAAAAAGAAAAAATGGAGGTCGAGGCCCCACCTGCGCCCGAGAAACCCGCCGTCATAGAAGAGCCTGTGAAAGTGGTCACCACTATCGAGGAGATTACAGACTCCAACGAGGCTGTCGACGTGCCCATGGTTGACGTCGAACCCGTAGTCGAGGAGGAGAGCAAGACTGAAGAGAAACAGACTGACAAAGAATCCATTAAACCAGAAAATGGCCATGCTGATGCGAAACCAGTGGAAGATGTTGAGATGGAGAATGGAGATACCGCTCCAGTCGCTGAGGAAACCCCTCCTGTCACAGGACCTGTCATTGAAGAGGTCCACGAAAAGGATGTGCCCGCGGACGTGGCTGATGACCCCGTGCCGCTCGTCGAGGAGCCGCCGGCCACCGAGGACATGGAGGTACTCCAAAATGTCGGCGAAGTGCTTGAGAAAGAGTGCGGCGAAATTCTCTCCAAGGTGCAAGACGTCACCAACCTAGATAGCATACCCGTGAAACCGCTACTCAACACCATCGCCGAGGAAACTATGGAGACTGAAAATACAGATTCGAACGATATTGTCGATAGAATACTAGACACAGAGTTGGAACTAGAAATGAAACAAAACGAGATTAGCTCGGCAGCGGCTGAAGAAAATGGGACGAAAGCGGATAATAATGTCAGCGACGAGGCAGACTCGAAACCGGCTAACGGAGATGAGGAAAAGAATGCTGCCAAAGTTGAAGAATCAGGCAAGAAAGAGATTAGTTCTGTGGAAGTTGCAACAGAAGTAAAACCTGAAGTAAAATGTGCAGAAACACAGGTAGAAGAGAAAGAGGCTACAGAAATCAAAACCGCAACAGAAAGCAAAGAGCAAGAGGCAAAGACTTCAGAGGAAACTCTAGAGAAAACTGTTGAAGAAAGCAAAGTGGAACCCGAGACTGTTAAAGTGAGTAAGCCTGTAGAAGACAAACCGTCAGTAGAAAGCACGCCTTCCACAGAACCGCAACCCGCCGACAGCACGCCCGAACAAAACGAAAACGAAACTAGCAAACCAGAGGAGCCACAAATAAATGGCAAAACGACCAACGGAGACACGCCCAAAATGAATGGAGACTCCGGAGACGCTAGCTCTAGACTTGTTAATGGTAAAGCGACAGAAAACGGGGAGAACGCGTCTAACGGCGACTCGACGGAGGCCGAGCAGGGGCAGGGCGACAGCAAGGAGGTGCCCGACATCAAGGTTAAGGCCATGCCGCCCGTCGAGCCCGCCGCCTCCATCGATCAGCCTACGGAAGCATAAGCTGAAACGGTATGTACATTAATATTTGCCTTCAGATCCATTAAGAGTAAGAATAACTAATTTCTATTCCAAAGTGCGTCCTGAAAAGGTCGATTTACGAGAGCTTGCACGAACGTATTGAATGAGTTAATGGTAATAGGGATATGTGCACAAAAAAAAATTTTCTCTTTCTCTTTTACTCCAATTAAGGCGTCATGAGAGTGACAAGAGACAGTCGTTTGAAATTTACGAATATCGATTTACACTGTAGCACTTCGGTTGCCTTTTTTGTAACTTTTTAAATAAATAAATATTTCGGGACAATCTTACACAAATCGACCTAGTTCTACGGTAAGCCAGTAAGGCTTGTGTTGTAGGTACTAGACGACGATATATGTATATAATATATAAACGATACATATAAATACATAGAAAACACCCATGACTCGGGAACAAATATCTGTGCTCATCACACAAATAAATGCCCTGACTGGGATCTGAACCCAAGACCATCGGCTTCATAGGCAGGGTCACTACCCACTACGCCAGACCAGTCGTCAAACAAGTCTTTTTAACAAGTTGGACTGATTTTTGATACAATACTTTCGTCAACTAATTTCCGTGCCATTCTGATATAGGAGCCTCCTATGGCACTAACACTACCGCTCAGTCACAAGTGAAGTTTCTTTCCTTCAACCATTCGAGCTAGCTCTCGTGATTCGACTTCCTAGCCTAATATAGTGGGATTTTTATCATATTTGTCATCTGTCACACTCCAACAAGTATGAGTGCGAAAGTGCGATAAAATGGCAACCATGCTATCCATTCTGTACGAGATTACGCTTAGTGAGCATGAAATTGCATTTGTTTTAGTACACAATTAGACTCTTTGTACACACACGTGTACAGTTATTTATAAATGCATTAAATACAAATAGCAAGTAAATACTAGGTTCCAACTTCCAAGATGCTTGAAAATATGTGTAATCGACAGTGATCGTGCCACTATGGGTGCAAAACTTTAACAAAACCTGTTGAGCTAACGTATAGGAATAACTAACGTATTAACGTATCGGGATCTCGATATGTCAATATTTGGGTGTAAGAATATAATTGTTTTTATGGCTCTATACACTGTTTTACCGACGACTTTTTTACGAGTTTTGTTAAAGTTTTGCACCCATAGTGTCGATCACTGGTAATCTACCAAAAATTTCAAATTTTATTACTGCCTCTTCATTATTATCTAATAAAATTTGTATAAATATCGAATGAAAAGAATTTAATTGATAGTTCAAATGCAAGAAATGGTTATAGAGCTTTATAGTCCCCATTATCAAGTACAACAATTTCTTGTAAACGTTTATTTAATGTACGGCTTCACTTATCTATAAATTATTGTCACTCTCGCGACATATTTTGGAGAAGCTATGTTCAAACACGACAACAGCCGAACCCGTTTGCATCCAAGTTATATGTCGCGTTACGTTTCAATACAAATTCTTACAACCCTTTAACTATACTAACATGAAATAATAAGTATATGATTATCTTTCCAGAGAACGGAGGGCGGAATTGCAGGGCTCCGTAAAGTGTAGGTCCACATCGGAATGACAAGACTGAGGTTGCTTCCACGCTGAACGGCATCACTTCCTAGATTATACGTGTATTAAAATTTTACTGTGTACTACATGGCCGTCGTCTGTGCATGCTGCCCGTATCGTCATACTAAAAACCACTGCCAGCACATTTAGGCGGTTTTCAATGGCTATAAAGCCATTTAGGATTAGAAACTGATACTCAGATATGCTTTGCGACATTACCGTTTTGACTGAATCTCATTAGAATGTACTTTATATATATATATACAACGCACAGTGTCGCTCTGGAGGTGCCAAATAAATCCTCAATTTACACGAAAAATTGCGTTCAACATATCTGAGTGTTTAGCTCGTTTACACATTCCTCTAGCCCCTGATCTTGTAACGCGGTTGTATCCGGGCAGCAGGCACAGGCGGCGTACGTTTCTCGTATGTGACTAAGGTATTCATAAGTATTAACTGTATTGTGATTCTTAATTCATACATATTGAATTTCCTAAATTTCATCCATTGCCAAACTTATTGTATGGTTTCATTTGAAGTTGGATCGTAAGATTGTGCTGTGATAGGTTAGAATGGCGTGGTGCTTGTGATTCGGAGGCTGTGCTAGTGTATGTGGTATACAGGGATGGACTTTTTTGGTTTTTGTTTCCTACTTGTTTTAAGCTCTTGTCAAGTGTATGTGATGTCAATTATTTGTTTTATTTCAATGAATTTCTGCCACGGTGCATATTTTATTAATTTAAATTTTTTGAATTACTTGATCGTCGACATAATGAAACTTTTGTATGATTTATCTAGCTTTAAATTGAATTTCTTTAGCTTTAAGACTGTCTTAGGATGCTGTGCGGGAACAATTTTATGAACCAACTTAAAATGAAACACGATCCTTTTGGTCTAGACTGATTTTTTTATAATTTAATTAAGTTTATACTACCATTTAGCCATTCTTGGGTCAAACGTGGTACAGGGCCTACGCAGCTATTAGTGAGACTTAAAAGGTGAGATTTGAAGAATAAATTAAGTATACAACACACAATTATCAAATTTCTCGTCATTATATTGACACGAATAACTTAGACTGGTACTTCCCAATAGTTCTACAGAATTTGCAAAGTAGGTGTTTACGGTTCTGGAGAAAGATAGGGGAGCACCTCTGCGTAGACTCTAGACGACGTCTGTAATATAAGCTCCTTACGATTAATATAAGAAAACATACTATATCTAGTTCATACATTTTCTACGTCGAAAATGGACAGGTCTTGAACGCAATTGAAATAATTTTATTGTCGCGATTGCATTATGACGTTGAAATATAATGGAAGTAGAATTTTTAAAATGTGTATTTTATTTCATTGCTCCCTTTAACATCAGAGCCCGAGTGTAAGTTTACTTTACCGTCGCTTTAGTGTTTCCCATATAAATAACACCACTTACGCATTCGAGACGTTTTTTTACGTGAAAAGAAACTTCGCCTCTGGTATTTTTACAGTCAAATACGGATCTATATTGATCTATTTGGCAACTTTGGCTGCTTCTCTATTTGACGCTGTACTTGTATTTATTGTACTTTAGAAACCCGTAAGCATGCTGTACCTAGACTTGGTGGGATACTGACTCCAGCCAGATATTTATGATTGATGTGTAGTGGGTTGATAACCAAATTCCATGGATTAAAACCCAGAATCATGCCGCTCTATCACATCTTTTCCTGACCACAGTGAAATTTTGAATAAACTTGCAATAAAATCATATATCTCTGCACTGCACTGCTCCCGCAATAGTCAAATTGTGCGCCATTTTCATTTATCCTGCTATAGTCTAGCAAAAAATAATTGTTTGGTTAATCATTCTTCATAAAGGTGCTGTCGCGGCGCTACCGCGAACAACAATATTCGTAAATTTCGGACGATTGTCTCTGTCACTCTCATTGACACCTTAATTGGAGTAAAAGAGAAAGATGCCCGAAATATACGAATTTTGATGTTCGTGGTACCGCTCTTCTGTGGAGTAAAAACCTACAATGAATCGTTGCTAACCCGAAATGAAGCTACCTTCGTTGACATCCGTCAAATACTTAAGTTCTCTAGCTAGACTATTAGGCTGGTCGAAAAACCATAAGGCGTGCACCTGAAAGAAGAGTCGTCAGTCCTGAATATGACTACGTATTCAACGAAACTTTGACGATGCAAGTAGGTATACACGTCTCATGAAGCGAGTCGAGGTAATGTGGAGGTTACGAACGAACACAATAGGTGTTCACACCGCATATTTGTGTTAATTTGCAAGAGTGGGGACAAGTATAGAGTAAACCAGTGTAACTTGACCTTTTATAATTACTTTTGTAAACATCTTGTACCTACATACTTAGGTATATAGAAAAAAATATCCGCATTTTCTTACTGTACGTGATCACATCATGTACAGTTATAAAATTAATATATTGACAGAGACTGCTGATCCTACAGTCAAACTCATAAGATAAAACATAACGATACAGTAAGCAATCGGACATTCTGACAATATGGATTAATATCTTACATTATTGACTCCTATTTCGATGTTATTCTAATAACTCAGCCGAGTAATCATTTGGATACTCTTGATTATTCAAACTATAGATGGAGATCTATAAATTGTATTCGAATTTCGATGGACGTGAAAACCGCTGGTTTGCCTCAGTAGGTATTCGACTCGTAAGGCGACGTGGATGGTGCTAACAATACTAAAAGTTATTCACGTTGATTTCGCGAACATGGGTAAGATAGGACTCAAACCACTTTAAAGCACCTTTGGGACCGTTTAAAAATGCTAGCTTTGTAGACTGGTGTATAATACCTTCACTAGCTCGCGATTGGAATGCGGTCTCTCGGCATTGCGGTCGAGGAACGGAACGCACCGGGCGTGAACCAGCGCTGGCTGGTGCCTATTCTGTACACACGAAACACGCGAAGGAATAACCGTTGTTAGCTGTTACTCGTATACTCGTAACGAATATAACACTGAAAACTTAATGTCGCCGCAAAATTATATTTTTTTTTAATCGGACCTAGTTTGTCGAAAAGGATCCATCATCACCAAAAAAAAAAAACATTGGAACAAACTATGACAGAAATTGTATGGATTTGATCCCTAAATTATTATGTCCATTTAAATATATCTGAACTAATTCGTTTGTATATAACTATACCAAGGAAAGATAATCCGTTTCTTAATCGTTCACTTAAAAGCAAGTGGTAACAAATGTTAACATTTTGGTAAATACATAAGATTCGAGTAATATTTTCCAGCACGAGGAAAATGTTAGTTCGTTGTGTTTAGAGAGTAGGTAAATAAAACTTGAAAAAATAGTACCTAGTTACATAAATAAAACCGATGTGTTATACCTATCATAAAATCTGTGGGATTTGAAAAATATGTATTTAACACAAACGGAGGTAGTCATGGTAGGTATTTTGGCAGTTACACTCAGGCTTTCGAGACTTTAACATAACATAATAAATAATATATATCAGTGCCATTGCTTAGGTACCTACATACAAGTCCTTGAGACAGTCAGGCGGGCTTCCGAGTTCCAAATATTCCAACTAATATTTAGCTATATTTCTAGCTCGTTGATATTTCACTCCCTCATGAGAAGAAACCATCTTAAATCTTTAAACACAAACTAACCTATTAAAAATACGTAACACTCCAGCATTTAGTACCAAATTGTACACTAGATGGCGCTGGCAAGTGTGATGTGAAACCAATTCTAAATAAAGAATTAGCAATACGTCCTACGCGTTTTTACACAAATATCTGCAAAATTAGGTAAGCATATAAACAATTTAAGTCAGGGATATCCAAGGTCAGGAATAACCAAAACAAGTGTGGTAACCACTCAAAAGGGTTCGGTTCTGCAATTATACTCGATATTTTTCCGCATAGCTCCGTCCTCCTCAGGACACGGGCGCTGACGTCAGCTGCCGCGCGGCTGAATCACGCGCATGTGTCACCGGCGGACGCTGGCGGTCGCCGGGACAAGTTGTCAACGGTTAGCGAGTGTTTGCTCGGTAAAAACCATATCACATCAGACGCAATCAGGGTCTTACTTGATTTTGGCTAGTCAAGAGCGAGCTGGCCAGTTAAAACTTCATGGCCTAACTGTCGACATTTCGGCAATAAAAAAATGAAAGAGCCTAAACCACTTTCAAGAACTTTAAATGAACCTACATAAATTTAGAT
This sequence comes from Grapholita molesta, assembly GCA_022674325.2. NCBI lineage: Eukaryota > Metazoa > Arthropoda > Insecta > Lepidoptera > Tortricidae > Grapholita > Grapholita molesta. The sequence goes on from CP053138.2 coordinate 5,914,377, forward strand.
TCTTCTATCTTCTCTACTCGTTTCCTCCCTCTTTCTCGTTGTTGTAGGAGAGTTGAAAAGTGTTTTTTATTTATTTTTTATATAATACATATACCTACTCGTATGGTTCGTGAAACAAGAGTCTGCTTATACTGAACCCTGGCTAAGTGAAACCGTGGGTTTTTTTGGAGCAGGTCAATAGAAAAGGACACAGGACGTTTCTGTGTAAAGTGTCGGTTATGTCCTTAATGGCGCACGGTGCCTCACAACTGAAAGGGATAGGTTGTCTACAACCCCGTTTTCTCTTCGGCAGATGAGTGGTAGTCTAACCCTGCTCTTCTTTGCCATAATATTAAGGACGGTTGTCATGATTCGCTTGGAAAGGGCATTTATATGTTCTCAAGGAATAAGTACAATGATGTAACACTCAAATATGACTTTAGTAAGAACGGTTCTCTGTACTATTTATACCATTGAACAAATAACTTTAAATGCGTTAGTTTGCTGTGTGATGCCGACAACTATTAGAATAGCACCACCCATCTCCTCCCGTGGGTGTCGTAAGAGGCGACAAAGGGAAAAATCCTACGGACGGGCAGCAGCGTCCGTCGAAGCCCAATCTACAGCTACTGCGCCTGCCAAGCGTGGCGGCTACGGCAACTACCCCCCAAGATGATACAAGTCATATTTGTGTATGTCCAGATGTCCAGATTGTCCAGCAGTGGACTGCATACGGCTGAAATGTATGTATGTATGCTTGGTTGGTTGGCGTTAAAGATCGCTCTTATACTTGTTGCCTCGAGGCAAACACTCTTCATCAGTTAGCATGTGGCGAGAACACAGCCTGTTTACGATCGACTCACAATGAAAGATAATAAGTACGAGTATAAGCGCTTCGTGGAATGCGCTGTTTTGCTAGTTTTATCATTTGGACGAATGCGGGTAGGCAAACATTGATTAGGACTCTTGCGCAGGTTTGAACTTAGTACCTACAGCTACTGACAGTTATAACAAACTATCTCTAGATGTTACGAGCTCCTGTAACGGCACAATGTTTAATTTGATGGTAACTATTCTTTACTGCTAACATCTGTTAATATTTGACTAGTGTTTCTTCCCTTTTATCGATACCGTAAAGGGATGTGGCGTGTATTACGAGGTACACATTTTCACATGTAAAATGACCGAATTTAATATATGAAATTAAAGCAGTATAAACGCAGATATTTTTGTAATAGATTTATATAGCTGTGTAGATGGAATTTAACCGTCTAGAAACGTAACCTAAACCGATTTAAAAGACAAGACATTTTGATTTTATGGCTACATTTACTATCGTAAATAAATAAAATAAATAAAAATAAATATTACAGGACAATCTTACACAAATCGTCCTAGTCCTACGGTAAGCTCAGTAACGCTTGTGTTGTAGGTATTAGACGACATATATATATATATAATAGATAGATATATATAAATATTTAAATAGATAGAAAACACCCATTACTCACAAACAAATATCTGTGCTCATCACACAAATAAATGCCCTGACTGGGAATCGAACCCAGGACCATCGGCTATAGGCAGAGTCACTACCCGCTAGGCCAGACCGGTCGGTCAAAGTGTGTTGGATCCTTAAGTAAAATAAAAATGGTTAATATGACTGTAACCGGTACGGTGTCGTTCGGACTTGTATTTTTATGTAACTTGCTCTAACAGGTACTGTCGTCCGCTCACCGAGCGCGTAAGCGAGAGGACCGAATAACGTAGTTCGGCGTTTCCCTCCCGCATTAGCTATGTAGGTAAGACTGAGGACGCTCGTTGCGCCACGGACGTTTTCAACTCGAAATCGAATCCACGTTGCGTTGTGAAGTTAACACTATACTTGAACGTAGGTATATGTTAAGGAAAATCTGACCGGGGAATTCATACCGCTTTAGCATACGGTCATACATTTTTCGGAAGATTTCGAAGATCTGTACTAATATTCATATAATAATATAATTATCAGATCGTACCATTTCGATCGTTCGTTCGTCTATTTGCCTCTTTCTCGCTCGTTTTTGTAAGATCGATAGAAACGGATTTTGGCGGTGCTCCTCTTGTTATCACTCGGAATAGGACTATAACAGCTGTTAAGCACAGAGTAAGATCGGGGTTTTCTCAGCATAGCTATTACGTTTTAACTAATAGAGGTATATATCCAAGTGCGAAAGTGACGAATAACTAGATAAGCATTAAAATTGAGCTGACTGGACAAAATAACGACAGAAGTTAACGTCTTATGGCTAGTTTTCTGTAAACATGTTATTATCTAAAAGTAAAAAATAATCCTATATTTTAAAACCCTGACCAGAAAAATATAAATTTCACTGTGGGGGTGCCGAATGAGCATTTGACAGCTGCACCAAGTAAAGTCTTAAAAGAAATAGCCCAATCCAGTCGCAACTAGTCCAGTCGCAATACGGCGAGGTTTTTATTAATCTGGTAATTTAATATATGATATAATTCGAGATATAGTTGACAATCCTTATGACTAACATGGAACTAGAAACCAGCCTTAGTAGTTAATAAAGCAAATACAGTCAAACAATCAAACAGAAGCTACTCCGTGTTGAAGTCTGTTCAAAATAGGACTTCGCTTAGAAGGATGATGAGATTTTTTGGTCAATGTTAAGTAAACATAAGTTGATTGTTTAGGTATGTCCCGTATGTCTCATCAGCATCACTTTCACAAGGTTAAGACAGTGACAAATTAAATTTTAAGGCGCGTAAATGTGTATACTTGAAAGACATGTTTTACAGTCAGCAAAAGAAGTTAATAACAATGTATAAAACTATCTGGATTATTGACTTTTGCTTCTGATATGCCATAAATAGGCGCGCTAGATTGCAGTGTCATAGATTTTATAAAGCGTTTGACTTATAATTTTGATTAGTTTATTTTAATTTCCAAGTTGGTCAATAGATGGCGTTATGGTGACTGTATTGTGTGCGCGAGAGTGGTCTTGGTTCTCTATTAATAAAGATTTAAGCAAACTACACACGTTACATTTTGTTGCGTTGCTTATGTTTATTTTCTTGACAATGCACATAGGTAGTGCAAAACCTATTCACCGCGTAACATGAGGAAACCGAATAATTTTACCAGAATTATCCTGATCATATTTCGAGACTAAAATAAGCCTTTTAATTCACCTCGTTTCGGAGTTACAAAACCATGAAAAAATTAATGTTTGATTATAATATAACTCAGCACCGTTCGCTTCCTTAAGGCCGATTTTACCACTATTGAACTCATTGTTTGTTTTCTGGCATAGTTCAGGTTTGTTCTCAATAAAATTTATTTTTTATGTCAAAAAACATGAAAAGCGAAAACATTTTTTTTTGCCGGAGTTGACCAAAAGTTGTATGATAATTTTTACTTCTTTTGGCCTCAGGAATACGCTGTTAAAATTATTCGATTTCCTCATGTTACACAGTGTAGGTAAATGCGTCTTAAATCTCGCTGGTGGCATGTCGCAGCCCCATCATGTGTGACAATTGGTACCTAGTCAATAATTAATTTGTCTCTGGCAAAGATAATGTTCTGGGGAGCTGGAAAACATATTTTATCGGGCAGCCGCTACGCCAACAACGTAAACATGTTTATGTAGACCTGACTTTGACACTCCGAGAGCAGTTTGTTGTAAATAAGTGCTTCTGCTGTATACCTATGTCTACTATAACAAGACACTTTTTTAATATTTAGTACTCAAGTGGCGTCAGTCGCCATCAGATATATCAGAGGAGTGGAGGTGGTGGACAAATATCTGAACATAGCCACTATTGTCAAGACGATAAAGTGCATGTTCAGATGTTTTGTGTCTATCTCCAGGTCCGATATATTTGATGGGGAATGTGCATGCCATAATGTTCTAAACTAGCTGACTCTCGAACATCATGTCGCCATACAAAATTTCAACCCTAAATTTGTCAGCATATGAGATGTATTTTCGAAAAACCCATCGTAGTCGTTATACAACGGTTTGGCTCGGGTGTTGATTTAAGTGTGTCTGTAGTCTTTTACGTTTAAAATATATATGAACATTGGACGACACAGCAAATTAGACTACAGGTCCGGTCCAGAGGGATTCTGCCTATGAAGCCGATGGTCCTGGGTTCAATTCCCAGTAATGGCATTTGTTTTTCTTGTGAGCAAAGATATTTGTTAATAAGTCATGGGTGTTTGTTCAAAATTTGCAAACTTCAGTTTTAGCGGAGGGCTTCTGACAATTCTCCACTTGTCTACTTAATAACATGTGTAGGTATATTAAAGAGCGAAAATGTATTGCGAACATTATCGGGTAAAGCCTGAAATAAATAATAAATTTAATCGTTCTTTTAATATAAAAGTACTAAGTGTTAGGTAAAAAAAAATGTTTATAAAAATGCATGTTATTTTCAAATCTACATATACTTTCTTCGTAACTTTGTCCAAAGAACTACAAACTGTAGTTTCGCAAATAGCATTCACGTCTACACGCCTGCTATTAATCTTATCAACGTGATATTGGCGCGATAAACGATAAGCGGCGTATGTGATATCACAATACCGCCTATCCGGCTCGGAGGACCAATTTAATGAGCACCTTATTACTGCGTCCTACGAGATTTACTTTTGTGATCATTAAAATTTTGCTTATTGCGAATATAATTGCTTATTGAGAAAGATGGGAATAACATTTAAGTATAAATTAGACTGGGGAAGGCCTGTGTCCAGCAGTGGACGTCTTTCGGCTGACATTATGATGATGATGATGATGATAAATTAGAACACGTCATGAGCTACTAATATTAAATTCCCTTCTAAATAGGTCTAATCGGTAATGTCGGTCCCGGATTTGAACCCTGGCAAGGTTATTTGTCAGTTTCTATGCTAATATTTTTTTTATATAGATACTAGCTGACCCGGCGAACTTCGTACCGCCTAAAAAGAGACAAATCCCGTGATTTTTGTGATTTTTTAATACTTAATGTCTCAATCGGGGCTGTGACGATTCCAACTAATCCAAAATCATTTTAATCGGTTCAGCCGTTCTCCAGTTATAAGCGGTTGAACAAACCCCACTTTCTTTTATGTATATAGATAATGTGCACTGATCCAATACTGTGCATGAAACTTAAATACTTTACTCTAGATGTCTTTGCTATCACAAATACCTACGCATTGTAAGGCGCCTGAAATGAAAAAAAAAAAAGATCTTTTATGTTAATAATCAAAAAAATCTTGGTCTGCTTTTTTGCTATTATTTCTAATCGTAGCTGAGTCATGAGTTCTAAAGATTTTTATTGTTATTGTTTTGAAAGTTCCAATATTTTATTAAAAATTCCACCTACACGCAGTAGAAGGAATTACTCAGGTCCAATAGAAAAAGAAAATAAAGTAAACAAATATGTCTGACTGACAAAATAAACATTTGACACATGACAAAATATTACTATAGAAGTTCATCGTTTGCACTGAATATTATAGATAGTTTATTATTTATTATGCAGAAACGTCTGCTAACGAATATCTTCGATATTAAAATCGAAAGAAAAATAGAAAAATTTGACTAGCAGCGGGACTCGAACCCACAACCACTGGATCACTAGCCAATGCACTACCAATTGTGCTATACGAGTACCGCTGAGGCTTGTCAATTGTTTTCTATCTATCCCTCGTCATTTTTTCTAACTATTATAGGTACTTACTTATTCCAAATTTGAACTAAACAAGAATCATCATCATTTTCCTCGTGTTGTCCCGGCATTTTTGCCACGGCTCATGGGAACCTGGGGTCCGCTTGGCAACTAATCCCAGGATTTGGCATAGGCACTAGTTTTACGAAAGCGACTGCCATCTGACCTTCCTTGGCAAAAACTAGGCCTTATTGGGATCTTATTGGGAGTCCGGTTTCCTTACGATGTTTTCCTTCACCGAAAAGCGATTGGTAAATATCAAATGACATTTCATACATAAGTTCCGCACGCTCTTAAGAATGTTAGTGACAAATTGATGTGTATACAATAAATAATAAATAAATAATAAATATTTCGGGACAATCTGACGCAAATCGACCTAGTCCTACGGTAAGCTCAGTAAGGCTTGTGTTGTAGGTCCTAGACGACGATATATATAATAGATAGATACATATAAATACTTAAATACATAGAAAACTCCCATGACTCAGGAACAAATAACTGTGCTCACCACACAAATAAATGCCCTAACTGGGAATCGAACCCAGGACTATCGGCTTCATAGGCAGGGTCACTACCCACTAGGCCAAACCGGTCGTCAAAATATTTTTGGTTCTTTTTTTTGTTGCGCAACTGCGAAGCTATGAAGGTATGGGTTTGCTTACATTGTTTTCGTTTTATATTGACCCAAACATGGAGTAGATGTAAAAAGTCGAACGCTACATAGATGCACAGAAGTCCACAGATCGTCCCTGTACCCTTGCCGGGCGCCCTCGGCCGACCCCGCGCCCGGAGCGCCCCGTCCTTGTGCACCCTCTACGCCACGAGTACAAGCTACCTATTGTAAGGATTTACACTCTAATTGCAAACTTCACATCGAGTTTCATTCATGTAAACATTCTTACATTTCCGATCTTGGATTGACTGAATCAGTTTTAGATAATTCATAAATCTTTAAACCCCGTTTAAAGATTTATGAATTATCTATGACATTTTATAAGTAATCATGCACTACTTATTTCTCTATAGTTAAAACGGAATAAAATTTTCGTGCTTCTTGAAAATAATACGAACCTAGTTACTTATTTTTAACTCCAAAGTTATGAAACTAGTTTAGACAAAAAAAATATCGTAAAGCATATTCCAAGAAGCTGTGAATCAGTTCTTAGTATTAGGTTTTCCGTTAAGATTTTGACTGTAAATAAAAAGATTCGGGAGTACTCGTAAGTGGTTGGTGAAATATAATTTGTTAGTTATTTAGAATAATGTATTAGATACTCTGTCTGCTAATAATAAGAGCTGTAAATAAAAAGATTTAATCGTCGGGAGTAAGTGGTTTGTAAAATGTATTTTTAGTTATTTAGAATAATGTATTTAATTAGATACTCTGCCTGCTAATAATAAGAGCTGTAAATAAGAAAGTTAGTTCTTGTTATTTACACTTCTACTGTTTCACGAACTGGACGCAGCGTAGGTAGGCCTCCCACAAGGTGGACCGACGATCTAGTTAGAGTCGCGGGATACCGCTGGATGTGGAAGGCGCGGGAATGGTCTTCAGTGGACGTCTTTCGGCTGACATGATGATGATGATGATGATGACACTTACTGTAAATAAGGAATGATAAAAACTTTATGTTGGTATTTAGCTTTATACGGGGAAACCTTCTACACAGTGGAACAGAGAGTTGAGGGAAGAGCTGTACTAAATCTACCTCACCTGATGAAGCAAGCAAGTACGATTGACATGTAAGTACTTATGTTGGTGGTTTGGATACCCCCTTTTTTCAACTGAATTAGATTATAATACTAATAGGGTGTAGGTACTTTAAAATACAAATGTTTCGCAGATTTAATATTTATTAAGTCAGCATCAACAGTAGCGTATGAAACAACGCACCAAAAAAAGTTTCTATCGCTTTTTAATTGCTTCACAAAGAGAGAGATCTCTGCATGTTTAACATTTGAAATGCGATAGGAACTTTAAACGCAAACTGCGGAAATTATCTCATTTCGAGTAGTGAAAAAAAAAAACACATGGCAGATATTTTTGGTGCGTTATTTCATACGTTTCTAACGATGCTGACTGTATAACTTGTGTGTTTAGCGTTTTTTTTGCTTATGCATAGGTCATTATGGAAAAAATCTACTTTATTACAAATTAAATTGAAAACTTGTTAAATCAAGCGCCGTATGGGTGTTGTAAAGTAAACGAGTTTTTTTTCATACATTTAAGATGAAAAAAATACCTGTGCCAGTTTCAGAATATTGTCAACTTTAGGTTAATCTATGGGTACAGTATATAGACCCAGAAATTTAAGCAACCCCATTTTCACAGTTACATATTTTAACAAAAAATTATAAATAATTATACGAGTAATAGATACTTTCATAAATTGTGGAAAAAAAAGTAAAGTATGGAGAAGGAGGTAAATTATAATAGGTAATCAGGTGGTACTAAGTTGATAGCAAAGATTATAAAACATTTGGATTTTGATGAAAAAAAAATACAGGGAGCATTCTTTGCAATTCAGGCTATTTTTCTGTTTCCTGTACTAAATATGAAGCACAGTGCCATCTTTCCAGGTAGTATAGAACTGAGATTTACTGCTAATAAACGCGATAGATGGCGGTAGTGTGTTTACCTGAATTAAGAGTTTATATAAGTAGATTTTATACTTCCTAGTATTCTGTGATGCTTTGTCGATAGACGCATGATCAATTATGTAATTCTATAAATTATCCAGTGAAATCTCCGATGCTTAATGCATCTCCGATGCCTACTCGAATCGTGACATTTTAAACTCTCTCAGAAACGAAGAAATAAAGTATTGAAACTTTTGTACAAAATAATTGTGAGAAAAATTTGTGGGCTAATTAATAATTTCATCCTCAATGTTTTTTGAATTCGAGTGCTCTAAAAAATAGATTTAGAAAATATTGCCTCCCAGATTTTCAATTGTTTTCCTAGTCTGCACTATTAATGATTCATTTAGTACAAGTTTTAATAATATAATCGAATCGAAGAAATAACACGCAATCGGCTTAGACATACCTCTCACTTTTTAACTTAATTTAGCAAACGAGTTTTAAAAAATGTGAGAAAAATGACAGCATTCCCTTAGATAAATAAATAGATTCCCAGATAGTTAAATTTAAAATTAAATTTAAATCATATTGCATGCAGGCTTTGTACTTGTACTAGCAATGTGATGTTTATTAGACAAGCTCGTTTTCAGCGTCACTGCACCTATGCAACTGCAATTAGTCATTCAAAACGTCGTAGCACCGTAGCCCGTAGCAATCACGTAGGTAATTCAAGTGCTCGTGAGATTACCATTTAAAACAATCTGTGTACTTTTGACATCAGCCCCTCTACCACGACACATGGATCGATTACTTTTTACCCGCTCGCTGGATTAGTCGTGTTGTAAAAATGGTGTACAATGCCGTGGGTAAAGTTTCGTGGTAAGGGGGCAGCTGTTTTTCTGATGTGATCGCAAACCGGTTGACCAGGCCCGGTACCGCGAACGTCGAAGTCCGTATATTGCGGGCATCTGTCTCTTTTACTCCAATTAAGGGTGTCATGAGAGTGACAGAGACAGTCGTCCGAAATTCACGAATATCGTTGTTCGCGGCAGCGCCGCAGTAATGACGAGCGGGCATAGAATGTTGGTATCGTTGCTTACGTAATCTTCGCATATTTATAAGTCTGATCTCTGGTTACTTACAGTTATAATAAGTCTCAAGTTCAAGCTTAAATTGGTTCACTGGATGAATGGCGATTAGCTGGTTGAGTTGTCTATAATATCGACTTCTTTGCGTTTGTAACATAAAGTGAAAGAAGGCATATTTCGTATATTTTTGCGAGTACCTACCCGGTGTGGCCTATATATAATAGGAGCTTTAACTTTAGGCATCGTTTCTACACCAAAAAAGTAGCAACATTTGTTCTACGACTTTTGAAAATAACTTATAGTTTAATAAATATTAATAAAAAAAGATTTTCCAAGCAAGCAATGTATTGCAAAAACTATGAAGTTTGTAGGCTGACAGTAAAATACTATTTACTATGTTCGAAAAAATCACATATATCAGTATCAATTATTTAAAGTTGTAGAACAAATGTTGTTACGTTCGTGGTGTAGAAGCGATCCCTAAAATTGTTGCTCCTACACTTACTTACAGGCCGCACCCGGTATAAATCTTAGCCAGTATAAATATTTCTATTTTGAGCCCTATTGATGTCTTTCAGAGTCTCATAGCAATAATCAGCAAAAGCATCTAAATGGTACTCAGAACTTTAACTATTACATTAGTGGTGGTAAATAGGCATACGGTCAGCCTGGACCGCAACCTCGACACCTGTAACTACTTATAAAATCTACAGATATTTATTTATTTATTTACAAATAATTAAATGTTGGGAGGTGTTTCAACAAGAATATTAAATAATCCCAGTAATTTAAAAAATTTATTAAATTTTATGAGAGATGCAAGATAGCGCTCTAAAATATACGTGTTACATCCATGAGTAGGTTTCCAAATCTTCAGTATTAGATATATTTCGAGATGAAAATGAGGCCACCAAAATACTCACAGACAAAGCCGCGGGCAATGGTCAGAGAAGAATAAATACTCAACATTATTCTCTGGTCCCATTAAACTCAAGGCCGAGTGTACGTCACCGGCATAAAGAATGTAGGATCCGCGGCTAACGGGACTGCGCGCGCGCGGGTCCTGCTTGTCCTAATTTATACTTGAACTTTTGTACCACGCGGTCCAAACGAATGAGCGGACGAACGCAACAAAGTTGTCTGACAATCACTTTTGAGCGATATAGTAGTGTTTTTTTTTGTAAGTATATGGTTTAAGATACTTTCTTATAAGATTATACAAAAGCACACTGAGCGACAGACCTTACTCGACTCCACCCACGTCGTAAAACAGCTGTCGTCTTTGAGTATTGGTGGACAATCTGATCCGTCATCCTCTCTATGTATTTAAGTATTTAAATGTATCTATTTATTATATATATCGTCGTCTAGGACCTACAACACAAGCCTTACTGTGCTTACCGTAGGATTAGGTCGATTTGTGTATGATTGTCCCGAAATATTTATTTATTTATTTATTTATTTATCCTCGTCTAGTTCTTCGTAAGACCGTCTTGTCTGTAATTTTTTCGATTACTGTTCTATTTCCTATTTAAATCTTCGTCCTGTTAGCCTTCCTAGAGTCAGTCGTTCAGAAATATGTCAGTCAGCCAGCATATAGTCAGCGTCTGGCCAGTACAGCGGCGCTGCCACGACAACAGATATTTGTAAATTTCGAACGATTTTCTCTGTTACTCTATTGACGGCTTAATTAGAGTAAGGTGCTCGAAATTTATGAACTTCGATGTTTGCGGCATTAAGCCTGATGTCGCAAGCCCCGACACTGAGAAAAGTCATTATTTTTTTAAAACTTTGGATTGTAAAGTTGCCGAATACCATTTCGTCATAACAAAAGGTTGAACATACAAAAAAATGGTAACAATTGTGTAAAATATTTATCATTATAGCGGTATAACCCGCGGTTTATTATGGAAAAAACGTAGCCTATATGTTAATCCAGGGTGTCAGCTAACTCCATACCAAGTTTTATTAACCCATTATAGACTAGCGGTACCATATGGGACCATTTATTTACGACTTTTAATTTCGCGTGATTTATTATAATATGAAAATAGTATTATAATATTATATTTAAAATAATAATACATTATATAATTAAATTAAAATTTATTATTCAAATTTCTTTACATAAGCTCTAATAAAGAACATATTAAAAATTACAAAAATTGGTCAACTCAAAAAAACTCAAGTCTATAATGGGTTAAAATGGCTCCAGCGGTTAGTGTAGATTACCATCCCTATCCATGCTGCTTCCCTGCTTCCTAGAAGTGAGACCGCGCCTTGTCTTTGATTAAAATTGTGGTGACTATCAGATGCGGACCGTCCATACAATATAATTCCTATCGGCTTGCCTAATTATGCTAGCTAAGTATGTTTGCTTCGGCTTATGTGGTAAAATAAAGCCAATTGAGCTCTGGCATCCCTATGAATACATTATTGCCCTCATTTTCCATAACACTGCGAATGAAAAACTGATTGAAGCCAGATCTTATTATTCACTAATCATCATCAGCAACTACATTCTAAAATACGACCAGGAAACAGCGTCCCTAATGGTGAAATATACTGCGACCGCCAACCCTCCGGACAAGCGTGGCGATTGTAGCAATAATTAAGCTACCCATACATTCTGGACTTTGCCTTGTCCAGTAGTGGACGAATGGTGACCGATTATAAGTGAATAATAAAATCTCGCTTCAATGAGTTTCTTTATTCGCAGTGATCTAATTTTAAGATTCTCGTGGGTATCTAACGCTCATATTTAAATATAAATGACCAGCTATATTTAGCACACATCTAATTCGGGCAAAAATAACATTAGATTTCAATACTCCTTACTAACTGCAATGTAGAAAAAGTACACTAATTGGGGTAAGACGCGTAGGCAGATACTAAACTTGTTCATTTCTCAGCCCCCTCAGTCTACGAAGTACGCCCAAGTATTTCGGATATCTAGAGCTTAATAAATTTCAAATAGATTTTCTACGACCAAGGCTACCTTGTCAGTTAGTTTATTTACTGCTTCTAAACACTGGCAAATTAATTTGTGCTTTTGTATAATATTTGTTCCGGGGTTATGTATATTATTTTGTAGTGTAAATACATATAGGTACGTATTAAATTGTATACTTATGTATATTATGTATATCGTTCCTACTTTGAAAAAATCTCTTACCTGGCACAGATAGGTAAGTTGAAAAGCAGTAACTCTGTACTCATCCCACACATATTAGTACGTCATTTTTCTTTTGAATGCCAGAATGAGTTACGAGGTTTTTCAAAGTAGTGAAGATATCGTCGTCTAGCTAGTTCCTACAGTACACACCTCAGAATACTGTCTTTGTTTCGATTTATATAAGATAATATATTAATTTATGTATTTATGGCTTGACCCTGAATGCAGTTTTGTTTATTTTTAAAAATAAAGGAAAATCTCCTTTATGTAAAATGAGGCAAGTTTTTTTTTTATGACATAGGCGGCAAACGAGCAGACGGATTGCCTGGTGTTAAGCAATTACCGTCGCCCATGGGCACCCGCAACACCAGGGGAGTCACAAGCGCGTTGCCGGCCTTTAAGGGGGGTTGGAGCTCTGGGAACCTTACTCACCATCAGGAACACAACACTACATACCTGAAAGGTGGCAGTGCTATTATGGCTGTGGTCTTCTGTAAGGAGGAGGTACTTCCCCAGTTGGGCTGCCCCAGATTCAAGCGTGATGGTCAACGCTGTGCCCTACCTCTCATTGTTGGACGTAGTTTAAGGACATACCCGGGTCCAGAAAGTTAAGGATTTAAAGTTGTCCTCCAGGGCCCATAACTTTTTTTCACCCTGTATAGGTAGTGTTTCTATTCTACTGTTAGTGACAAAACTAGTTTACACTTCTACTACTATTATATACATATATTTCCCTGAACAAAAAAACAATATTAATTAAGAAAAACCCTAGCCGCCATCTTGCCATATTTCCTCCCGAACGTCAACAGCGCAGGAAAGTTCCCGCCATTTCGGAATTGCGTTCCATTGTACGCAGCCCGCCATGTGCGGCGCACATCTGCCGCTCGCACCCTCGCGGCTAACTATAGTTCCACTGATGGGATTCGTGGGATCACTGCTCGTTTTAGGTTAACCGACTTGGAAAGGAGAGTTGTGTTCTTGAGTTGTAGGTTTTTAGGTTTATTCATTTGACAGCGGCAATGCTTTGAAAGATCAGTCTCAGTGCCTATAATTATTATGTGTAGGTAATCTAAACTGTTATTAACGTCTCAAACATTAGTTAACACGTTCACTGCGGCATGGTGCCTATCGACCCCTCACAAAGTATGGTTAACTGCGAATGCGATGTTAACTAGTTGCCGCAGCGAGGGTGTTAATTTATGTTTTGTCCTTATCTGTCACTCTAAAAATTGGTTTTGTAAGGTACAGACAAAACAGAATTGAAATACATTAGGTTTGAGAGGTACCTAGTATCTATTTATGAATACGCGGGTTAGTTTCTTATGGAAAAAAATAATTATAGGTACCTATAGTCAGCGTCAAAGTGGCCATATATATCGTAATACTTTCTAATATAGGTGCAAATGGATAGATCTTTATTTCCCTATGGATTCTATAGATATTATTACACGCAGTATGCGAGTTCGTCAGAACAGATAGCATGGTTGATATTTCATCATCTATCGCTCTATCCGTCACTTACGCACTCACACACTTGTTGGAGTGTGACAGATATTGTGAATGATAAAACCCGACCATATTAGTCTAGCGAACTATAATCCTGTACAGTCGCCATCAGATATATCGGAGCTAGGGAGGTGGTCACAAATATTTGAACATGCACTTTATCGCTTTGACAATAAAGGCGTTGTTGCGATATTTGTGACCACCTCCACAGCTCCGACATATCTGATGACGACTGTAGGTACCTATTATTAAAAATATATGTGTCACTATTATTATGTCCATATTTCTAAGTTTAAACAAGTCTAATCTAGGTTTTCTTAGTTTTGTAATATAAAGAGTTTTATATTAAAATGTCCTCATATATCTACTACTTTAAGACACATGTTCTAAATCTATTATCACATCAAAACTGTCAGTGTCTTAATGAAATTACAATTACTGCAGTATAATTATTTTAATTTACAATAAATTAAAACGATATTGCCTTGAAACCAGTAAAACATTCTAATAAAACCGATATTAGTGTGTCGGTGGGACGCATGCGCGCTGCGAGGAGGGTCGCCCTCCCTTCCTATTACACGTTCTCTATTTAGGGGTGCTACAAAGAACAACTCGGCCTATCTATTTTGGTTTTCTCCAGAATATTGTCACAAAGTTATTGGATTCAGAACGAACCGTGGCGAGATGAATATTTCAAAGGCGGGAAAATCTGATGAAACATAATGGATCGTAACATGAAAACGTAATGCCCTCACGAAAGTTTTAAAAGAAAGTTTAATCTTTTAAAAGTACATACTATATTTATTAGACTGGTTAATAAAGCTAGTATACTAAAAGTTTATTTACTCACGTACGTAAAAAATGTGATTAATTAGGGACTTGTGGAAAAGTTAAATTACATCAGTATAGTGACGATAATTAAGCATAAAATAAATACTTTGATTTGGTGGGTACCTCGTTTCATAAACTATAAGCAATATCACAATGCGAAAAAGGCAAACATATAATTATAATATTGACAATATTGGTGCATAAGGTAGATTAGGTATATAAGGCCCACCATTATTTAAAACGAAATATCTGTCGATATAATCAGGATAACAAGTAAAACTCATTCCATATAGACGACACGTTTATTTAAATTTCTTCATAAATGAAAATAACAGTGAAAATATTAGTGTATTTGAGGTTACTGTAAGTTTTTAAACTACTGTTTTGGGCCTTATTAAACACTATGTAGGTAATAAAGCCCGCCAAAGAATTGATCATATTAACGTAAATAACAGGTTTTTAAACTTTTTAACGTCACACTTACACATGAAACAATATTTGGTACCTTCATAACATGAGGATATTTATAATTTGTCTTTTTATTTGCCTTTGGGCCTTATTATACTAAACATATCGGAAATCGACGATTTTACTCTAAAATAGAAAGAACTAACATAAAATTAAACCTTTATTTGTTACAGCACTTGGTAACATAAATATTTACCAAAATAAAAAAGTACCGCTCATAATTTATCAATCAACCATAATTTTGTGGGCCTTTTTGAACTAAAGGCTTTATATAAAAGCTAATTTCAAATAAACATATTATTCTTAATCCCCTCTTCTCACAGAATTTGTAGGTATGCTTGTGTACGAATTGTCAAAATCGACTAGTTAGCTGTTTTTTGTTTATTTATATGTTTTATATCTATTGACGCATTTCAAATTTAAGTCTACCATTACATCTCATACGTTTAATAAGGCCCGGGGCCCGGGCCTTGTTACCTACTCTAATACTGGGCCTTATTAGCTAAAGTAAAGGTTCTAGAATAATGACGATTATTAAACATAAAAATAGACATGAAACTAAAAACTTACCTTTCTACATACAGCCAGGTTAACCTCTGTTTAGATCCAAATTAAAAAATAACACAGTGCATAATCAAAAACCTGCAGAAAACGCAATTTTCTTTTAGTAAAATTTACATCAAGCGCAGCCGTAACCTCACCCAAAGACTGTTTGGAAGGTCCTGACAAAATGTCGGCGCGTTCGAATCCAACCGCTGTTGTCAGCTCGTTTTCTCTACTGCTTCTTTGTGTACGTGAAGTGTCGAACGAATTATACTATTGGAAATGTGATTTTTGGCTTCTGGGCCTTGTAACCAGCTGGGCCTTATATGCCTGACCTACCTTACCACTAAATTAAATCTATGAGTACGGTTTGTGATTTGATTCGAATCGGCATAAAATCCTCATCCTCTCATTGTAGGTTAATTAGTACCTATACGTAACTTGTATTGTTAAGGGCATAATTAAATACTTTCTAACCTTACACCATTATAATAGTGTATATGAGTATATATATACCTATGTACAGTCAAAGACTTATCCTATAGTCAACCTATAGAGGTTCATTAATCTCACCCCCTACCCAAGTTAGGTCTCCAAAAGTCATGTGATTGTTTATTTGGCATCCATTCTGCCTGTGGTTCCGTAGCCAAGATGATTGTTTCCAAAATATGCAATTGAAACATTTTTGTTTCTAGTATCGGAGAGTCACGTGGTTTGTTCCAAACATTATTTTCGTTTCTATTGCGTTTTGTAATAACGATGAATGTCACCTTAGCCCTTGATAATGTAAATCAATAATTCAATATAAAATTAATAATACTTCATTTTCAAATATACATAACAACATACAATATTAACTACAAATATATACAAAGTAAGCTAGGCATTCCAATTACTAAATCTGGTATTACTTTAGAATTGTTTTATTAGGAAACTGTTTTACCCAATCTCTAACAAGCTCTTAATCATTATGTATATACAAATTTTTGTAAATAGGACAGAGCACTTTTTTAAAGAATTGCCTAAAATTGCCTAAATTTAACGTCACTGAACACTAAGAAAACGGTGAAAGTAAAGCGATTTCCGTGTTAAATTAAACTGGCTAATTAATTAACATAATGATGGTAGAGTGGAAGATCCTCTTCCAAAATTGTAATCTACAGAGCTTCGGTGCTGGAGACGGCGAGATACGTTCAGCATTCACGATGCCTGCAGACTGCGGCGACGTCGCCTGCTGAAAACCATTGGCAGTTGAAATTATTGAAGTAAATAGTAACATAGGTTAAATAAATGGAGGCAACTAGTTTACACTTTGACTTTGTAAAGTGACCTGTTTTTGATGTCATTTTATTTGTACAGACGCCATCGGAGCTGTCAAGGTGGTCACAAATATCTGAACATGCTCTTTATCGCTTTGACAAGAGGTGCTTAGATATTTGTGACCACCTCCACAGTTCCAATACATCTGATGCCGACTGTACGATGAGCCAAGCGGCGCTACCGTAACAACGATATTCGGAATTTTCGGACGATTGTCTCTGTCACTCTAATGGCGCCTTGATTGGGGTATAAGAGAAATATCCTTGAAATATACGAACTTCGATGTTCGCGGTACCGGGCCTGATATTTTTTCCTCAGTCATATGTGTGTCTATATATATATATATATATATATATATATATATATATATATATATATATATATATATCATACACACATACTATATATATATATATCATAACCAGCCGAACTGCACGCAACTTAACTGCAGTTTGTATTGAAACTGCACAGTCGACTGTACATGAAATTTACACTAATTAACTGAGCCCCACGGTAAGCTCAAGAAGGCTTGTGTTGTGGGTACCCAGCCAGTGGTGTATATATATACATATATATATATATATATATATATATATACACCACTGGGGTGGGTACAAACTGCAGTTAAGTTGCGTGCAGTTCGGCTGGTTCGCCATAAGCAATGCATTCGTTGGAGTGGGAATGTTATTTGGCGTCCGCCTCGCGACCAGCGTATTGAGGTTGGGCTATTTATACAAAAGCAACCATACTTTATTATTTGGCTGATTTTACCAAAATATCAGTCGCGGGTTGTGTTCGCTATAGTTCGGCCTGCGATTTGCACTTACAGAATAGACATTCATACTTCCATACTTAATATTATAAATACGATAGTACTTAACTCTCTCTGTCTGACTGTTACCTCTTCACGCTTAAACCGCTGAACCAATTGGGATAAAATTTGGTATGGAGAGAGTTTAAGCTACGAGAAAGGACATGGGATATTTTTTAAGCTACAACCATAGTTTAAAGACGAAGTCGCGAGGAAGAGCTAGTCTAAGTTAAGCTATGGGGGATAATTTTGATAGTCGTGCACTCGAATTCAAAAAACTGACGACAAAAAATTCTCACAAAAGTTTCTCACCATTATTCTCCCATAAAATGTATAGTATCAATAAATAATAATAAATATTTCGGACATTCTTACACAAATCGACCTAGTCCCACGGTAAGCTCAATAAGGCTTGTGTTGCAGGTACTAGACGACGATATATATAATAAATAGATACATATAAATACTTAAATACATAGAAAACACCCATGACTCAGGAACAAATATCTGTGCTCATCACACAAAGAAATGCCCTGACTGGGGTTCGAACCTAGGACCTTCGGCTTCATAGGCAGGGTCACTACCCACTAGGCCAGACCGGTCGTATAAAAATATCCATTATTATTAATTTTTATAATTTGTGTTTATAAAATACATTTTTTTCGTTTCTGACAGAGTTTAAAATGTCACAAGTCGAGTTCTCGACGCTCAAAAATCTCGGATCCAGGCCTCATGATCTTCCTCGTGTTGTCCCGGCATTTTCCAGGGCTCGTTGAACCTGGGGTTCCCTTGGCAACTAATTCCAGGATTTGGCATAAGCACTACTTTTACAAGACTGCCATCTGAGCTTCTAACCCAGTAACTAAGGCTTTTTGGGATTAGTTCGGTTTTCTAAAGATCTTTTCCTTAAAGCGACTGGTAAATATCAAATGATATTTCGTACACAAGTTCCGACAAACTCATCGGTACGAGCTGGGGTTTGAACTTGCGGCCTCCGGATTGCAAGTAGCATGCTCTTACCGCTAGGCTAGCAATCTCGGATCCAGGACTATCATTCCCAAAAAAAGGAGCACTTTTTTTTACAGTTACTGAAAAAGTAACTAACGAACTATACGTCAAATAATTGTTATTTAATAACTTTACTAGTCTGACATCTAATTTACACAAAATATAAAAAGATAATGTATATTCTGATATTCTTCGATTTCTGTTTGAAAACTTTCGCGATTAAAACAAGTATTTTTTTTATATATCTTTGATATGAGTGTTGGTAGAAATCCTAACATTTCTTTTGCATTCCCACTTACCTAGATAACAAACTCTAAAAAAAGATAAATCCTATTTATTACACAATAAGAGGAAACTGATAGCACGCTGTAGGTATCAAGAAAGAAATGTAGATCGAGAACTATAGTTAATTATTTCGTGTCAGTAATTATTGGAAATCCTAGCGAGGTTTCCCGGAAGTGGCCGGCCGGCAACCGGAAGTGGGAGGGGGCGCCAAGGCTCCGGTGGAAAAGTCGTTTTCAGGGTACGTGCAGCAGGGTATTTATTTATTTAATCTTTATTGCACAATACAAGAAGGTACAAATGGCGTACTTAATGCCATAAGGCATTCTCTACCAGTCAACCAACGGGGGTAACGGAAAGATTGAATAGGTGCAGGGTCTTTTTAACTCAAAGGCCATAACTTAAATAAATAAAACATTAAGCTATGTTCTGATATTATGTGTGCCTTCGATAAAAAAAAAACAATATAATATAGAACCCATAATAGTTTGATAATAAACTCGCCGATTTTACTCGCTCGAGTATTCTGTTTTCGGAGTGACTAATTAACGCAATATCATTACAAGCCTGCATGTTATTCTTATATATTCTGTATTTGTATTTGTCATGAATAAACTATTTCTATTTCTATTTATATCATCATCCTCGCGTTGTCCCGGCATTTTGCCACGGCAAGGGAGCATGGGGTCCGCTTGGCAACTTACCCCAGGGATTGGCGTAAGCACTACTTTTACAAAAGTGACTGCCATCTGATCTTCTAACCCAGTAAACTAGGTCTTTTTGGGATTAGTTCGGTTTTCTCACGATCAGGCATAACCGGCGGACAGATCTGTATGTTTATAGAAGCCGATTTCCACCGGCACCCACACCTGCCTCCCTGTACCCCGAGGAAGCCAGGGACCCACCCTCACCTCACCAGTCCGACCTAATTATGGGTAGAACCCTGCCAACGGCACAGGACACAAATTACCCTATCCACAGTGCCACCCACCAGCTGTCCCCAGCAGTCGTGACTAGAAAGCGACTCGGAACCCGACGCTCAGCCTCCCATCACAGGATATTAGAAGCTTCAGTAAGCCAACAAGAGTTTGCATTCCAGTCCCCCAGGATGTACCGTCCAGAAACGCTTCCCTTACCCCCAAATTAGCCGGACCAAGAGGTATGAGAACAGCCCTGGCACTCGAGATAGTTTCCCCTTTTTGCACCCCACAGCTTGACCCAATGGTTGACTGATAGAGATTGCCTTAAAGCATGAACTATATACATGTTTCATCATATCATTTGTATGTATTATTTTATGTGCAATAAAGATTAAACAAACAAAGAAATAACTCGTCAGGTGACATATACTATCGAAATAGGTAACTGCCAATGTTTTGTGACATCTCCTCTCCTCAGGTCCGGTACGCGAACATCGTGTTAACATATTTCGAGCATCGTTCTCTTTCACTTCAATTAAAGCTTCATGAGAGTGACAGAGTCCGAAATTAACGAGTTTCTCGCAGTAGCGCCGAGCTGTTCTTATTGAATAAGTTAAGTTCTTGTTTGGAGGTTCTGGCTGCGAAAAGTTCAAAGTTTTAAAGCCCTTTCAGTTTTCAAACTCCTTTGGTACTTCCTTGTATTTGTTGTTGAAACTGGACTGGAAGTAATGAAAAGACTAGTAGTTTTGATGCATTTATTGCCACTATAGTTCAATGAGTAAATAGGTATAGCTACCAATCAGTTAATGCTATTGATATATTTAAAATAACAACAAATTTGTTTTGAAATAGGTGACATAAGTATACTTATGAAAAAGTCAGGTCTTCGAAGTCTGAGGCAGGATTCGAACCCACATTTCTACGTTTTCCGACTGACGCCCTCAGTCACTTTTTAAGTATAATAGGGTAATGGCACTAATGTTGGACACTTTTAAGCTGCCAGGCACCAATGATGGACATTTTAGTTCTTAATTCAAAAACCAAAATGTTATAAATTGATTGTTTACCAACAAATGCACTCCTTTAAAAAAACACTTCCTAACACTTTACTACGCTCAGGTTCGATCGTGTATGAAGTACTGTTGCCATCTTTGGGACGGGTCTGCCAAGTATCAGCTATTCGCTTTATATTCAATAGAGCACCGAGCTCTTAGACTCATTGGCGATCCTGAATTAGTGAGTGTAAGGTTGCAGAGCCTTGAGCACAGTCGCAGGGTTGCTACTTTGTCTGTGTTTTACAGGATACATTTTGGTGAGTGCGCACAGGTATTCCACGATTGAATTCTGCCATCTCGCTTCCACCACCACGCGTCCAGGCGAGGGGAGCGGTTTCATCCTTACATTGTGAATATTCCATTCGCACAAAGCGATTCGCTCCTACCTTCCTAATACGGACTGCTAAGGAATGTAATTCGCTCCCTTCGTCTGTATTCCCGGAATAATATAATTTGGGTATTTTACAGGCAAGAGTGAATAGACGGTTACTGAACCAGCGTGCTCCATCCTCGACCTCGTTGAAACTTACTGAGGTGACTGAGGTCAATCGCTACTCAAAAAAAAAGTTTGTATATAAAAAAGTAAGCACTAATGTTCATGATTGGTTTCTTGTGCTCGAGTAGTAGCCATAATATGTCACCTATTTTAATTTATATTAAATGTAATTATAATTAAAACTGTAGTGTTAATACTTAAAAATCAACGCAAATTAAAATATTTAATTTAAAATAAATGTAACAGTAAGAACAAATCAAATTAAAATATTTAATGAAACATAATTTGATTTGTACTTAGTGTCTTAACAATGAATAATCTGTTGGATGACAATAGCGTAGCAATATTTAATATTTGCCAATTTATTATTGCTTAGTGCAACCTGGTCTTAATACGGTCAGGGACTTTAATTGTTGAGCCATTTAGGGTTCACTTTACATTGGGCATTTCAAAAGAAAATAGCTTGAACCGTAAGTGGCTCAACAATTAAAGTCGGTGACTGTACTATACTGGACAGGAGCGGTACCGTATATTTCGGGTTCTTCCTCTTTTACTCCAATTAAGGGTGTCATGAGAGTGACAGAGACAATCGTCCGAAATGTAGGAATATCGTGTTTCACGGTAGAGCCGAAGCACGGGTACTGCGGCGCTATCATGTATTAATTTAGCCTTATTTTTAGTACTGGCATATTATTCTAAGTTTACCCTAATCGGCGACGATAAAGCATATGTGAACATATAGGTATTATGCAAGTACGAGCGAGATATGTGAAACAATATGTTTTTTTTAATATTTATAACTCATACGCCGCTGTGCACTTAGTGACTGGTGATGTCATGCCGTCGGTCGCTTAGGTCATTATGCAGCACTGACGGTATTGAACTGACTGACAATTAAACTGCAATGTCATTTTTAACACCTTCGCTGCGGAACTTAGCTAATACCGGAGTTAACCATACTTGTTTAGTGGTCATCGATGTATATATAATAAACGTAGATTCACAATCAACCCCAAAAAATGGCTCTAAAAACAACCTGTCGAACAACTTGTTCGGTACATTTAGTTAGTCTTCTTTGAACCGCTGTCAGTGCAAGTGTCAACAATGACTAAAACGCTATTACTTTAATAGTGAAGTTTGATACTTAATAATTAGAACACGGAACTCTCTTGTTTGATTATATTATCTAAAAGAACATTATAGATTAGCATTATTAGCATAAACTAGAACGTGATAGAAATGTCATTTAGTGCCATATTTTTCTGCATAATTTGTTCGCGTGTAGGTTTCCATTTATTTATATCAGTGTTAGGGGTCGATCCACCTAATAACGCAAGGAAAGTGTTAACTGTTTAAGGCGTTTGCAACAAAAAAATTATGTACTTACAATGTAAACGAGAGAGAAGATATCTTAGGTACATAGTATTGTGAACTGATGATGGATTTAAATTTACTGATATAATATATACGTGTATAGAACACATGTAGACCAGTCAGTATGACACCATAAGACACAAAGATTTTCTTAGGAACCAATAAATCATCGATTTTAGGGACAAAACAACTGCATTTATTCAAAACAGGTTAACTTAGTATCAAAATAATACCAATATTCGATCCCTGGTTAAAAGTGTGGACTACTCGTAATGATAATCCACATTATATTAAACTGAGCGTATAGCTACCCGGACTCCCCCTTTCCATGAGTCACAAAACTTACGAATTCAGAGTAACAGCTGTCTTACTCATCCACGCAGCAATGATCGCAACCAAGACGGTACCACCCAAAGTACCACCGAAGTTTTCCTCGGCTATAACCAATTGTGGTTCTTCCAAAGTTTTTTGTTTTCTTAATGCCTACAAAAATGCAATATATCTATAAAAAAAAAATCTAGAATTAAGTTAGTTTGAGAACTAATGGAAGCATGACAGTGTCAACAAACAATACTTCCGTTAAAAAGGTAGATAACACATAATTTAGTATTTGCAATCTGTTGTGGTCGCAGATTCGAACCCCGTCTGGTGCTACTAGTTTTTCGGAACTTAGGTACGAAATATCATTTGATATTGACAAGTCGCTTTTTGGTGAAGGAAATTATCGTGAGGAAACCGGACTAATCCCCATAAGGCCTAGTTCACCCTCTGGGTAGGCTAGGCAGGTCAGGTGGCAGTCGCTTTCGTAAAACTAGTGTCTACGCCAAAACCTGGGATTAGTTGGCAAGCAGACTCCAGACTCTTATGCCAATTTATCAAAAACTCATAATCATTTAGTTCAGACGCATATAAATACTAAGTAAATAACCTTATAACTATTTTCATTGAATTAATAGTACATTACTACAGAGCTGGGAAGTAAGGGGTTGCCGGCCGAGTATATGTGTGAGGATTGTTACGAGGACGACAACCCCTTTTCACGCCAAGGTATGTATAGTGCTTTTCTCAAACATGCAACGTTAAAATATAACCTGCAACTACATACTTTGAAGCCTATTATAAGGAACATAATCAACATTTTAGTGCATGTACTAACTTAAATTAAGAAATACGGGTTGTGCCTGTTTTTTTTTTGTAACAGGAAACTATTCCTTTAAGCCATGTGCCTAAAACTATCCTACAATTAACTACACAATCTAAGCATGTTTGTGCGTATATGTCAAGGTAATAAATAAAATCAATACTGACAGTTCTTTTCTTTTCTAACATTAGGTACTAACTATTATCTAGCTCAATCAAATATTCTATGTCCCTCGTTGCCATGGATACGTTCCCCTGGGTCACTCTTCAAACCACAGTTTAATTGTATCTTTTATACACAAAACATAGATATTTGTAGAAGCTATATGACCCTTCCATAATGGGACACCTCTACCAAGCGCGTCAGTAGTACGCAGGGCCACATTTTCTGTAAAAACGGACCTCCTTAATCTACGTCCAACAATGAGAGGTAGGGCACAGCGATGACTATTACGCTTGAATCTGGGGCAGCCCAACTGGGGAAGTACTCCTTCTTACAGAAGACCCGAAGAATAGCACTGCTACCTTTCAGGTATGTAGTGCTGTGTTCCTGATGATGAGTAAGGTTCCCAAAGCTCCAATCCCCCTTAAAGGCCGGCAACGCGCTTATGACTCCCCTGGTGTTGCGGGTGCCCATGGGCGACGGTAATTGTTTACCACCAGGCAATCCGTTTGCTCGTTTGTAGCCTATGTCATAAAAAAAAACTATGCTTCAGTTTTCCCCTGGCTGATGGGACAGAATAATAAATTGGATAATAAATAATAAACAGTTTTGCGGGACGATGTATGTAATTTTAAGAATTGTAAATAGATTTATTAAATAAATAAATAAAAAAAAAACAACAACAAAATAGTTGATTCACTCATCGTAAACGAGTACGAACAAGCACGAGACGACGTGTGTAGCGGCCACAGTTAGTTTCTCGTGCCCAGACTCAGTATGGACTTTCTCCGCGCTCTCTCGGAAAATGCAAGCGTCTGGATACATCAGACGAAGGAAAATAATGAATCGTCATCAGCAGGGCACAAACGTCCATTAATAAATAAATAAATATAATAAATAGTACAGGACATCTTATACAAATTGAATGAGCGCCACGGTAAGCTCAAGAATGCTTGTGTTGTTGGTTGGTCCAGCTAACGAGATATAAAATATACAAAAGTGCCGTAGCTGTCCCATTATAAATAAACATGAATTAAAATAAGTCTTGGTGTTATTCAAATACTAGTGTGAATTCTTAAATTTTTGAGACTCGTGCGTTCGAATTCAAAAAACTTAGAGAACGAAAATAATCGCACACAAAAGAATCTCACCATTATTTTTGCGTGTCGATGCCTACGGTTATTAATTTATATCATTTATATTGCTAAAATATATTTTATTTTGACGGAGTTTAAAATGTCACGATTCGAGTAGTGCACTCTAATTCATAAAACTTCGAGAACGAAAATAATCACACACAAAACTCGTTTCTTACCATTATTTTTGCAATAAATATAAATTATTTATTTATATCATTCATGCTTCTCCACCTTTTGAACGCTTTTCCTCTCGCGTCAAAATGTGACGTGTACGCCATGGTATGACTTGTGAAGAACAAATATAAACCTTATCTGTCAGCAGGACAATTGCTTTGACAGCGTCCGCCATAGCCACTTAAGTAGTTCAACAGGTTAAATACCATTTCTTCGGGTTTGCGAGAGTTTGAAATGTCACGATTCGAGCGTCGAGTGCTCAAAAATCAGCCCTCTGATCCGTCAAATAGTCATAGTTTGTGAGAAACAGACATAAAACATTATCTATGGTACATAACAAAACTTCCAGTCTATTTAAATGATAAACATAGGGTGTTTAAGTACGGTACATGGAGCTCGTGTCCAGCACAAAAAGACAAATGCCTCATATACAGGAACCGGAATATTCTCCGCCCGAGTTTTAATTGGGATAATGCTGCACTATTTCTGGGAATAGAAATTCTATTCTGAATCCGTGCGCGAGATACCCACACCGTAGGAATATTCACGTAGTGTCAATTTAAAGGATTGCGCTTTATTATTTGATAAAACAGTATATACGAGTAAATGTATGCAATTAGCAAGAAAGTAAACTGATTTTAGCAAAGTACCTACTCGTATCGACAAAGTATTTTAGTCCATATTTTTATATGAAATTAATAACTTAAATAGCTCATGTAAGAAGCCGGGTAATGTCCTTAAACTACGTCCAACAATGAGAGGTAACTAGGGCACAGCGAAGTACCAACACGCATGAGTCTGGAAAAGCCTGGAGGAGTACCTCCTCCTTACAGAAGACCACAGTTATAACAGCACTGCCACCTTTCAGGTATGTAGTGTTGTGTTCCTGCTGGTGAGTAAGGTTCCCAGAGTTCGAACAACTTTTAGGGTAGGCGACGCGCATGTTAATCATCTGGAGTTGCAGGCGTCCATAGGCTGCGGTAACTGCTTACCATCAGGCGGGCCGTATACTTGTTTGCCACCGTCGTATAAAAAAAATATGTAAAACTTTAGTATGGTATTTATATACCGGTGGTTGGGTATCCCAAGTGTGGTCATTACGGCAGTACCCCCATTTTGGGGAGGCCTTTGTGCAGCAGTAAGTATTTCGGCTGATGATTATGGTAAGATATAAATAAATTGATAGTATATAGCATCATATATACTAAAAAAAGAGTAACGAGGACTTCCGACGTCCGAGGCAGTATTCGAACCCGCATCTCTAACTATCTCGGCTTAAAAAATCAAAACAAATAAAAGTATTTAATAAAAAATTATTTGATTTGTTCTTATTTGTATAAGTACCAGTTATTAAGAAGTTATTGGTTTCTAGGCCAACAATTACTAGGTATCTATTGTTAATAATTTAAAACCGGAACCCCCTGTTTGCAAATATTTTCAAAGTAGGCCAATATTTGACGTCAGTAATTCAAGTCAATCGAGTTATAATGTATATTAAGATTGACTATAGGTTCAAGAACCAAGCTAAAAGCCACTTGTAAATATCAAATGTTATTTAAGTGATATTTTGTACATAAGTTCCGAAAAACTCATTTGTACGAACCGGGGTTTGAACCTGCGACCGGATAGCAAGCTTTGCCACCAGCGCTCTAATTCTGCTTGTAATAAGTTAAAACTGATAAGCTAAAAACACAAAAATAAACAAATATCAGTATTAACTTAAGGCCCTATAGGATTTACTTAAAGCACGCCTACCTAATAGAGACAAACGTATAGCTCTCGTGAACGAAAGTACGAGATGCAAATCTCTTTAGTAGTGAAATCTTTAACATATCATGAAATGTTAATATGTACCTGCCGTTTTTTTGCATTTCCCTTTTATCTGTCTTTTCATAAAACAGAATATCATCTTTTAAACGCATTTTTGTTGTTTTAAATTGCACGGTTAACGTAAGCTAAAGAAAATAAGGAGTAAAGGACCCAATTTTAGATCTTTTTCTATCGAGAAATTTTTCTACAATCATATTTCGGCTTCTATCAGAAACTAAAGTCTATACCAAAAAACATATATCCGAAAATAAGTCATGTTACTTTTCCCATTCAGACAGTGGAGCGCTTGAAAAAGTGCATTATTTTTAAATGCATGGCGTTAATAGTATCGTTTAGTATTTAAAACAAGTCATTAAGCACCCGGTCTATTCAGAAAACTGAAATGTGATTGCGTGGCGAATTCGAATGTCCACTATTAGATCTAGTTCCCATTTCCCCGGATAATGAGCACGAAATTAACTGCAAATTTTAATATCGGCCACATTCGCCCGCCATTGCAACAGCTGTAGACTTGATTGCTTATTTGAAAAATGCATCATCGAAGTTAATGCGGGTTTTGCCACCAGGAATTCTTAGGAAATGTGGACGCTTTTCTATAGTCACTAGATTACGTAACCAACTAACCATACAGCGTATTTAATTACCGTTAGAAACACATTCGTTATAAATACATACATTATTTCACCTTTATATTTTAGTTTTGTATATTATAGTAGTTTATAATTTTGATATATTTTAGTTAATTAATAAATATTTTATATAAATAGGTTTATTGAATGTTTTATATTGGTGCTATATAGTAAGATTAAAGTTATGCTCACATAACACTTTAATGACACTTTTAAATATAAACATGAAAGAATTGTGTAAAGTTTTTACCCGGTCCGTTAAAAATGATATAACAAAAAGTATCAGAACAGGACCAACCTCAATACCTTCCTTGTAGAAAAGAACATATATTGAAAATATAAAGTGCAAGAGAAACATCAAACTCTGTACCTAATATAGAGTTACCAACTTTAAGTTTTACGTTTATAATTTAATATCGCCTTTTATGCTTTATTGTGCTACATAAATCTGTAAAAAAAATGTCCAGGTAAAAACGCATGCAGTTTTTTTTTCCAAGCTACAAAAAATGCAATTGGTTTCTTAATTGAGAAATGATAGACTTTAAAACAACTAAAAATTCTATTTTTAACCATAAACTGGTTATAAAAATCATATTTACTTGTAATTTAATTAAAAAACATAAATACGAGTAGGTATATATAACGTATTATACGATAAATTACATAAATAAAACCTTATACTTCTTATTTTAGATGAGCTTTAGTCCTTTTTTGTCAAAAATGGCCAGAGGCTGCCCTAGCCCGTGAGGTATAGAAAATGTAGGGGACCCCTTTGCCCAGTAGTGGGATAATATGGACCCAGAAAAATAAACAAACTGAATATCTGGTCTCGGTGAGCCGTAATAGTACATTTCGATACTAGTGAAAAAAATTTTTTTTCCGACGACGAATTCGACGAGGGTGAAAGTTGGAGCCCGAGTTAAACTAGGGTGACAATCACCCGAGTCTTAAAGAAGTTTTTACACGTGTATCGAACCTAATTTTTCATAACAAGTGCCTTAAAAAGTGACATTTACGCACGCGAAGCGTGCGCAAAGTGCACTTTTTAGTTATACGCACTAGTTAGGAAAAAACAGTAACCAGTACCAAAAACAGTAATTGTGTTGAGGACAACACAATTTTATTCGCGGTACGTCTAATTTACTTAAGTATGAACCAAACACTAAACTTTTAAGATGTCTGTCTGAACAGACAGAATATCTTCTCCATATACATATAAAACAAGTGATGTGCACTTCGAAACTGACAGATATAACACTGCCAAAGGGTTAGTAAGCAAGGGTAGTGTCAAAAACAGAATATGCCTAATGTAGAATGCGAATTTTTCAGAAACTGACGTACTCCGAATTCAATCAAATGAGAACACGATCTACTCAGAAGCTGACTAAATAAGAATCTGGAACAGTCAGAATTAAACCTACTCCGAATCTGGTAACCTCCGCCCAAACCTGCCAAAGAGTGATAATTTTACGCCATGAAAATACAATAATAATATTTACAAACAAACGAATTCTCAGTAAGTATAATAATTATTTGTGTCTGGTAATATTATCTATCCTAGCGTCCTTTGATTGATACTCGGGCGATGTAATAAAATCAATGTACTGAAAACTCGCGGCAAAAAGTTAAATTCCCTCTCAAAATAGCACGGTAGAGTGTAATTATAAATCCTGTGCTCCGAATATTTGCTTACATACGTACTATTTGTTTGCCATTTTCCCGTTACAAACTGCATGATATGCCTTAGTATAAAAGTCACAGTTTCAATTATAAATAAATAAATATTTCGGTACAATTTTTTTTTTTTTATGTCATATGGTGGCAAACGAGCAGACGGATTGCCTTATGGTAAGCAATTACCGTCGCCTATGGGCACCCGCAACACCAGGGGAGTCACAGGCGCGTTGCCGACCTTTGGGTCGGGGGGTTGGAGCTCTGGAAACCTTACTCACCATCAGGAACACAACAACCTAAAAGGTAGCAGTGCTATTATGGCTGTTGTCTTCTGTAAGGAGGAGGTACTTCCCCAGTTGGGCTTCTCCAGACTCGAGCGTGATGGTACTTCGCTATGCCCTACCTCTCATTGTCGGATGTAGTTTAAGGACATACCCGGGTCCAAAACTTACACAACTCGATCTAGTCCTACGGTAAGCTCAGTAAGGCTTGTGTTGTAGGTACTAGACGACGATATATATAATAGATAGATACATATAAATACTTAAATACATAGAAACAACCATGACTCAGGAACAGATAGTTGTGCACATCACACAAATAAATGCCCTGACTGGGAATCGAACCCAGGACCATCGGCTTCATGGGGTCACTACCCACAAGGCCAGACCGGTCGTCAATTACATTGTATTTGATACATGATAATTAAATAGTCTAACACGGTGTGTGAGACTGTTTAGTTCTTTAGTCCTCGTGACTTAACTTATTCCTTACCGCTTCGATTGGATAAACTTCAAAAATTACCTCCAACGTTTCAAGTACCACACTGTCCTTGTGATACCGGTTCAGCCGTGATAGTTTTTTGAAGTTTACTTATAGGGTTTTATTAAAAGCTAGTTATATTAATCAATTAACCTATCAGTAGCGGCGCGTCAATTTATATCCTAGACAAGCCGGCAAGCCTGAATTATTACGAAAATCTTTTTCTTCATGGAAACCTGCTCTACTATCTGAAAGTTAGTCAAGCCGGCAGGAATCGAGTTCTAAGAACGCACCGCCACTGTAACCTATTTAATAAACATACAACAGGCAATACAGCGTGGCAATGCCGCCAGTATTTTTGGCACATTTGCACCAGGTACCAGTCGTCTCGGGGAATGAGAAGTTTATGTTATGTTAGTCTTAGTTGAATTTTTATTTTTAATTAAAATTATTGATTGTGTAGGTATATTAATTTATTTATATTTTTAGCGCTTTTCGGTATTGAATGGGCTATTTCTCGTGATAATAAAAGTACCTATATACTAAAAAAAAACAAAAGAAACATACAACGTATATAATATATATTCACTTACATTGCAGGGCGCCCGGGAGGCTAGCTGTTACCTTGCTGAAACGTCCAAGCTTCATCAGAAACCTACTAGTTCAAAATAATCAATCACCACAGACCAAATATTTAAACGATGCCTTTAATTTATCTAGGATCGGACCACCAGGTTCTCTGATCAATGACAATAGGATAATGAGGATTTGAAAATGAATGAAGAATGGGATCAATAAAAAAAATAAACAAAAAAATTCCAAAACAGTAAAGAAAGCTATAGACCCGTTCTATACTTTTTAGTAACTATGTGTAGCAACTAGCACTTTCGAATAGTCAGTTATTGCAGAGATATAATACAATAAAATCGTCTAAGATAACATAAAAATACAAAGCTCGTAAGTTTAAAAAAATCTCATCTAGAAGTGTCAAGAATACAATACATAGCTATATGTAAATAAAATAATCAAGCCCCAGGTGACAATATAGCACTAACTCACCTTTTCGCAAAACAAGAATTATATTTTTGGGTACTAAGCAACTAAATAACATATTTCGCTGAAATATATATATTTCGGGACAATCTTACACAAATCGACCTAGTCCTACGGTAAGCTCAGTAAGGTTTTGTGTTGTAGGTGCGACGATATATGAAATAAATAGATACATATAAATACATAAAAAACACCCATGACTCAGGAACAAATATCTGTGCTTATCACACAAATAAATGCCCTGCTTGGGATTCGAACCCAGGACCATCGGCTTCATAGACAGGGTCACTACACACTAGGCCAGACTGGTCGTCAAAAATTAGGAACAAGATATTTAAACTCTTTATTACAATATTATGGAGTATTATGGATATGAGAAGACTGTTTTTTTTTTTATATAGACTAGGTAACAAAAACATAACGATCAACTTGATAAGTTTCATGTGGGGTAGGAGAGGGTGCTCTGATAAACGTTCCGGTTTTCTCTCGCCTCAGCGGCGCTACCGCGAAAATCGATTTTCGTAAGTTTCGAACGAATGTCTCTGTCAGCCCCATGACGCCTTTATTGTAGTAAAAGATCAAGATGCTCTAAATTTACGGACTTCGATGTTGGCGGTACCATACAGAGCTAAAACATATCCATTGTGTACTGACCGTCCAGCTCGAGTGACACATGAAACAGCAAACAGAGAATTACTATAGCCGTCGCCGCGGAAGTTTCTAATTAATTATGATTTTGGGAAGGAGAGTGGGTAAACAGAAGTAAGGTAGGACGGCGATCGATCCTATCACGCTAGTACCATTGTGCTGTTTCTACGGAGAGAATTATATGGAACATGCCTAAGAATCCTCATTCAAGGCACTTTTGAAGAATTATCCTTACACAGATAAAAACATTTTTGTAAAATTAATTAGATTTAACTATTTTATTAGGAAAAAGGGGAAGAAAAAAATTTACCGCGAAGAATATAATTCTCGTCGCCTCATCGGAAGATCAGCGCTGGCTATTAACTGGCAATATGCTGAGATGACGCCATTTCGTGGCACGTTGCACGTCTGTTTTATTCTTATGTAAATAAAATTGTTGAAAGTTTATATTGTATCTCAGAATATATTCATAAAATAAAAATGCCAATAAATATTCTAGTATTAATGTTTGCTTCAAAACTTAAAAATTGATATACATCGCCTGCTTGGTGTGGAGATAATTATTAATTACACATATTTGAATGCATTGCGGACCGCCAGGTGGGTCCAGCTTCGGAAATCCAGGTAGGTAAATAGTTAGTTACCTATATTTATCTCGCATGTGTCAAAAATAAACCTCCTTTGGTTCCTTGGAGCTTGGGACGGATGCTGGTGTGGGATGCTACCTGCGTAGACACCCTAGCGCCATCCCATCTCCAACGAACTAATGTAAAAGCGGCTGCAGCGGCGAAAAGCGCCGAAATTTTTAAACGTAACAAATATAAAACTCTCGACAGAGAGTACCATTTTGTACCGTTTGGTGTAGAGACGCTAGGTCCATGGGGTCCCACCGCGCACAAACTTTTTGCAGAAATCGCGAAGCGTCTGGTTGATGTAACTGGTAACCGAAGAGCTGGCGGCTTCCTCGCATCAGCATTGCGATACAACGAGGAAATGCCGCCAGCAACCTTGGTACAATGCCTCAAGGGCCTTTTTTAGATTTTATACTGTAACTAGTTAAGTACTTGTAGTTATCATAATATGTTTGTAATTTCTGTAACTAAATATCTTTCTTCAACCTCCACATATATTTCATAAATAATTAACAATCACTAGTTAATCACTATTCATTTATTTGTGTAAGTACTTAAATGTTATTTCTTTCTGTTGACGTCACAATAACAATATGTACTTGTATTGTACAGGGTCTAATCAACCCGATTGTTCGCATTAGAACTAGGTAATTATTCTAACAAGAGGAACACCGTGTTTTGAATAAACGAGTAACATATTAGAACTAAGTAAAGCATTATTCCTCGCCTAACGAATAAATGCCGCCAGAATCCTTGGTTCAATGCCTCAAGAGGTTTTTTAGATTTAATGCAATGACTAGTTTAATTGTTTTAAAGAATATAATTATTTTAAGTAAAATCAACATGGATGACAGTCACATAAAGACTTGGGCACATAACTGCCGTCCGAATGTGTGCCTTATTTCGTTACATTAGCCACACCGGTGTCGCGCCCCGCTGCGCCTCGCTCTCAAAACGCGCCTATTTGCCCAAGCCTTAATATTACCAACGCGCCTGTGCGTTCATGGCACTGAGTGGAAGTAACGAATACGCACCATATGCGTCGGTGGCAGTAAATGCGTTAAACCAATAAAAAAAGGAAGTCCTAGTTCTCTAAAATATTATTAATGAGTAATAAATAAATATGTGGTTAAATAAAACGACACAGCAACATTTCAGACACATTTGGGAGTTTTCAGAAAAAAAGTAGTCCTAATTAACGTAACGTGAAATAAAATTATGTCAGTTCGTACTTACCTATATTTGGAGCATCTTTTTC
Source organism: Grapholita molesta (assembly GCA_022674325.2). Classification (NCBI taxonomy): domain Eukaryota; kingdom Metazoa; phylum Arthropoda; class Insecta; order Lepidoptera; family Tortricidae; genus Grapholita; species Grapholita molesta. The sequence continues at coordinate 5,948,645 of CP053138.2, forward strand.
TTTTACTCCAATTAACGAATATCGTTCTTCGCGGTAGCGCCGCAGTTCTGTGACGATAATTAAGCAATGAACTGTGAAAAAAAAAAATTGACTTTTGTGCATTGTATATGTGCTTAAAATTTATGTATGAACTCCAAATCCAAGTACCTATTTATAGAAATTTTATGCTTAATACCGTTAGAACTGTCATAGTTACATTTACTTCAAGGCACGCGAATTGAAGACATTATTTTCTGAAAACTTTTATTTGATATTTTCTTGATTACTTCCCCATCTATAACATGCAATTTGAGTTTTAGTACTAGTGAACATTTAAGGAGTTTTAGCCCTAAAAACCATAGACCACATGTCGCATAGCACGTAGACCTCGCGTGAGAACCAAAAAGGTCATACTTGCGATCCAAGCACCAAAGTAGGTACGACTTTGTAGAGTAGAACGGTACCATAGCTGCCAGTTGTTGCGGTCACTTACTAGTGTTACGCGAGTGGCCGTTATATTAACTGGTTTATATAATATAATGCGTAAGTAGAGATCGTTGGTACACTGGCGCCTTCGAGGCGATGGTTCGGTGAGCAATGGGAGTGTCAGCTGACTACTCGGCGCTCTCACGCTAATGACACCATGGTCGGTCGTAAAACAGGGGACATAGTCCTACTTGTTAGACCAATGACCTGGTAAAATAGCTAAAGGTTGCATATATAGGTATTTTAAGTCTCCACGCTTGACAGGTGAGTTGGCGACCGCAGTAGCTGTAGATTGGGTTTCGGCGGACGCCGCTGCCGATTTGTTGGTTTTTCCTTTTGCCGCCACCCGCTGGAACGACACCCGCGGGAGATGGAGTGGTGCTATTCTTGTCAGCCGGCACCACACGGCACCATACAGCACATATAATATCATGATGCTCATGATTCCCAGCGGTAACGGTTACACTTATACTTATCAATCAAATTTCCATTTACTTATAGATTTACCAGTAGGTACGGATATAAATAAATATATAAATAGATGTTGCCGGACAATCTTACACAAATCGACCTTGTCCTACGCTAAGCTCAGTAAGGCTTCTGTTTAGGTACTAGGTGACGATATATATAATAGATAGAGATACATATAAATACTTAAATAAATAAAAAACACCCATGACTTAGGAATTAATATATGTGCTTATGACACAAATAAATGCACTGACTGGGATTTGAACCCAGGACCATCGGCTTCATAGGCAGGGTTACTACTCACTAGGCCAGACCGGTCGTCAAACAGGTTATCCTAATTATGTTGGCTCCACATGCTTGGCAAACAACACCGTTGTTTTTGTGACAAACCACGTATTTGCCAAGCATAATAAACTCCGCCATAAATGTTAAGATACCCACCGCATTCTTAGCAAAAATACAAGTCTAACTAAAATGTGAAATGAGTATTTTTATTAGTTTATCGGGCCAGTCTTGAGCCTACCAGAACCCATGGTGGCCGCAGTCCGAACAAAAAGTCGGGCGAAGGTCGGCGGGCGTAGCGGCCCGCTGCTTTCGCCGACCCGGCGTCCGTCCGTCCGTCTACTCCGCTCCGATGCCTACTGCCAGGGCCTCGATCAACACTCATTCAAATCATGTGGCATAAAGCTCATAACTTAGTTCTTCTTTTAAAAAAAAAAATGCTTCCATCAATAATACAATCGATGATTTCGCCAATGTCAAGTAAAATAACATATAAGTTTGCCCTTAGAGCATGACGTTGTGCGGTAGCAGGCCTTGCGTTTTGTAAAGTGGTAGCTAGACTTTATAGAAAGCTAAGTCTGCCGGGTGATGACCAAAATAGTTGTGAAACGCGTTTTGAAATCAATTCTTCATTAGCTGCACAATTTTGCGTTAGATCACTGCATAATAAGTTGATAGCTTACACACTAAACTATGTTTGAACAAAAAACCAAAAAAATATATTCTCAAGACGATGATTTCGGCAATTTGAGGTTCAGCCGGAAATCTCTTAACTTAGTTAGCTGGCCCAAATCTGTGCTATCAAATCTTGTAATATAGTATAAGGCTTTGGTCTCCAATGACAACAAGTCTGGCCTAGTGGGTATTGACCCTGCCTATGCAGACGGTTCTGGGTTCAAATTTCAGCAGGGGTCCTGAGTTATGGTTGTCTTCTATCTATTTGAGTATTTGTATAGTAGGCTGACTGAGTACCCACAGCGCAAGCTTTCTTGAACATTACCGTGGGGCCCAGTAAATTTGTGTAAGGATGCTATGTAATTTTTAATATTTTTACGATATACTTATACGCGACGTCTGACGTCAGAGTCAACGTTTTTCAACAAAAAAGACGCCAACGTGGACGTGTGAAAGAGACCAGAACAGTACATTTCTATAGTATCTAAGTATCGTGACGCTGCAGATGCTGTAAGCGGACGATGGCGTTTACCGAGGTACCTATAGGCTATGGGGTCCTACCCCATAGCCTATAGGTACCTCGTTTTTTTTTACTCACAAAAATATCGGTCAATTTTGCCTTAGTTTCATTACTTATTGAGACTCGTAAAAGATTCCATTGTTAACTTTATAGTGATGAAAATAAAAGGAAAAGATAACAGTCTTTAAACTATTTTCTAAAAATCGCAGGAATTTTCAAAACTTTTATTTCAATTTATAATTACAACAAATTTAGCCTTATAACAATATTTCAAAGAAAACATGAAGTAAAATTACAAATAAAAAAATCCCCCAAATCGCTGCTAATGGGAAATGTACCTCATTGCCTCGTTGGATAGCAAAACAAATTCGCTGAGCCAAATATAGGCCAGCTTTCTGGTCACCTGTAGTGTCAATTAAAAGTGTCGCCAAAGCCTTGTACATCCTACGGGCACTCGGTCCCCACGGTCCCAGCGTTTCGACACCAATCGCCTCGAATATGTAACCAGTCCGTAGGGTAGCATATTTGCGAAGTTTGAGGTCTAAAAAAAGAGCACTGTTGCACTTCGTTGCGCTTATGGTCGGTTTGGTTAAGTTGTTTGACTGTTGTCTATCGCGGCATACATTGCTTTCGCACGTACATATCGACTAACTCGCGGTGTCAGGAAATGTTGCGTAGAATTAATACCACACGTAAGTGGTGGCTACTGGCCAGCGGCGCTACCACGAATAACGATATTCGTAAATTTCGGACGATTGTCTCTGTCACTCGACTCTTAACGCCTTAATTGGGGTAACAGAGAGATGCTCGAAATATACGAACTTCGATGTTCGCGGTACCGGGCCAGTCTATGTCGCACCCGAGACACTGTCGAGTCTCTTTTGTGACGTTAATATTGATATTTTTTTTCAGGCAGGACGGTGCTAATTTGGCGTCTTTTTATGCCGTGGTGCCGATACCGGTTTCCCAATACTACAATGGGGAAATTTACCAATTGGGGAATGTTTTGGAATGAAAATGAAAATGAAAAATGTTGAATTGCGAAAAAGTAAATCATCTTGTATGGACAAACCGCCGCTGATAGGTACATATTTATATTCTTGACCCTGGAGCCTGGGGTCCACTTGGCAAGTAATCCCAGGCGTAGGCACTAGTTTTACGAAAGCAAACGCCATCTGATCTTCCAACCCAGACAGTAGTGTAACCTAGGCCTTATTAAGATGAGTCCGGTTTCCTTGCGATGTTCTCCTTCACCGAAAAGCGACTGGTATATATCAAATGCTATTTCGTACGTATTAAGTTCCGAAAAACTCATTGGTACAAGCCCGCCACTCATTAGTACCCGCGACCTCCAGATTGCAAGTCGCACGCTACTACCGGCACGTTACCGCTAGGCAACCAGCGCTTCTACTCCGAATCCGACGTGCAAACACCACTGCCATAATATTGCATTTTTTTTTATATGACATAGGCGGCAAAAGAAAAGACGGATTGCCTGGTGGTAAGCAATTACCGTCGCCCATAGGCACCCGCAACAACAGATGACTCACAAGCGCGTTGCCGGCCTTTAAGGGGGGATGGAGCTCTGGGAACCGTACTCAACATCAGGAACATACCTGAAAGGTAGCAGTTTTATTATGGCTGTGGTCTTCTGTAAGGAGGAGGTACTTCCCCAGTTGGGCTGCCCCAGATTCAAGGGTGATGGACATCGCTGTGCCCTACCTCTCATAAATATTGCCATATTGCCTGACCGACTGCGTATTACAATAAAATAGTAACAGGAGTACATAAATCTAAGCGTGCGGCCGGCAGTGTGCAACTCGTGTGCGGTGTCATTGCCAATGTTGCGGAAGCGCGCACCGACTCTGGCGCAATGGTTTGCGTAATTATGCGTAACTACTAATCAGCTTTTATCTCAAGTCTTGCTTCTAGACTTTCAGCCTCCTTTATTCATGTCTACGTCTAGTACAGTCGCCGTCAGATATATCGGAGCTGTGGAAGTGGTTACGAATATCTGAACAACGCCTCTATTGACTAGGCGATAAAGTGTACGTTCAGATATTTGTGACCACCACTACAGCTCCGTTATATCTGGTGGCGAATGTAGAGTAAAATATATCTATATAGCGAAAGTGCCAAAATATAATACCTATAGTGAATTATTGTCTTTAATATTTATGTAAGGTGAAGTACTTTTAATGAAGGTTAAGATGAGATGTCTATATTATTTTCTTACTAGTTATCAGTTTCCCTTTGCCTAGCAGAGAAAGTGAAGACATAGGTGGTAACGGATTGCCTAAAAAAAGAAAAAAAAAATCGTGAGACTGTTTTTTCTGTAGTTTTTTTTTTTATTGTATTCGGGTATTTATTCCACCGCACACGAACTTTTAGCAAAATACCCGTAAGCATCTGGTTAAGTTAACGTAACCGGTGACTGAGGAGCTAGCGGATTCCTCGCACAACGTATCAGCATTGCGATACAACGAGGAAATGCCGCCAGCTTACTTGGTACAATGCCTCAAGGGCCTTTTTTAGATTTAATGTAGTAGTTAAGTAGTTATTGTAAAACTGTCATCCTTATATGTCATTTGAAAATAAAGTATTTGACTTGTGTAAAAAAGAACTATGTTTATTTATAAATATATTAATAATAAAAATCTTTATTATCTTTCATTTATGTTTGACTGTACTTAAATAGGAATTAAACAAGCCCGTCAAGATCCAAGTTTCGTTGTCCTCCTTTAATTCGCACGAATGTACAAGAGAGAGGCAAATAACAAATAACATTCGAACTTCGAAGTCCGCGGTAGGCCGTTTGATTGTTTCAGTCGACCCATATGACTTTCAAACACAAGGTCGTTGGTTCGAAACTCGTAGTAAGTTTCTTGCAACTTATGCACGAAATGTGAATTGATTACCGCTAGCGTTACGATACGCGATATAGTTTCAGTTGTTTATTTCATGAGTAATTATCGCGGCAAAGACCATATTAGATGACATCAAGCTCTGCTCTGTTCTCTGTCTGCTTGTTTGCCTCGCTTTTAAATTTTATTTTTTTATTTATTTATTATAATATTCGTTAATTACTATAATAATTATATTAAGAATACTTCCTCCCGCAAACGCTCCGGATGTGGGATGAGCTCCCTTTTACGGTTTCCAAAGGGATTACAGTATGCGGTTCTTCTAGAAAGGAGTTTACAGATTTCATAAAGGATCGGCGCATGTAACACCTCTGGAGTTGCAGGCGTTCATAGGTTGTGGCTTACCATCAGGCGGGCCACATGCTTGTTTAACACTGAAGAAGTATTAAAAAATATACTAATAATCAAAACGGTCTGTGTTTAGTATTTCTTTGACAAGAGATAAGAAATTAAGCACTAAAAATGCATTTTAAACATTTTCCATCTATATTCCTGAAATATGTTTAGCAAGCCAAATTTTGTCAAAGCTAGATTTCTAATTATGGCACTATGGTTTCCATAGAGTAAATTATAAACATCATTTTCATCGTGTTTCCAGCAGAGCACGCCCGAGTCTTGAATACAAAATAAAATCTAATCCAGTAATGCACAAAGACTCGCGCACGCGCGGTGTTCACTTTTTGTTTTTGTTTGTTTTGCTCCCCGTAGAACGAGTCTATTGAGGCGACTTGGGTTCAATTTTTAGTTAATGACTATAATGACCCACGAATTAAATATGAGGGAAAATATACTAATTGTGAAATCTAGACATGTTTGAAATTTAGACATATTGTAGTTAGACTCTAGGTTGCGATTCTTAATCTTTTGACCGCTTTTCCTCTCGCGTCAAAATGTGACGTGTACGCCATGGTATGACTTGTGAAGAACAAATATAAACCTTATCTGTCAGCAGGACAATTGCTTTGAAAGCGTCCGCCATAGCCACTTTAGTGGTCGGTGGCGTGGCAGGCACGACATCACGCGACCACTTTAGTGGTGCTTGGCGTTCAAAAGGTTAATCTGTGTCTTGTCAACAATTGATTGTCATTATACGATTCTAAACTAACATGGGGGCTGATTTCCGTCGTCTTGAGAATATATTTTTTATTTTTTGTTCAAATGTAGTTTAGTGTGTAGGTATTATTGATAGCTTATTATGCTGTGATCTAACGCAGAATTGTGCATTTAATGAAGAATTGATATCAAAACGCTTTCACTATTTTGCTCATCACCCAGCAGTCCCGCTACCACTTTACAAAACTCAAGGCCTACTACCGAACAACGCCATGGTCTAAGGGAAAACTCATATGTTATTTACTTATTTGTTATTTTACTTGACATTGGCGAAATCATCAATTGATTTATTGATGGAAGTCATATTTTTTTTAAATAAGAAGAATATTGGACCCGGGTATGTCCTTAAACTACGTCCAACAATGAGAGGTAGGGCACAGCGAAGTACCATCACGCTCGAGTCTGGAGAAGCCCAACTGGGGAAGTACCTCCTCTTTACAGAAGACCACAGCCATAATAGCACTGCTACCTTTCAGGTATGTAGTGTTGTGTTCCTGATGGTGAGTAAGGTTCCCATAGCTCCAACCCCCCTTAACGATCGGCAACGCGCTTGTGACTCCCCTGGTGTTGCGGGTGCCCATGGGCGACGGTAATTGCTTACCAATCCGTCTGCTCGTTTGCCACCTTATGTCATAAAAAAAATAATAATAAAAAAATAGGGCTTTGACAAATACTTTATTTTAATTAAATGTGCCCTTGAGGGACATAAGCACATTCATTTTTTATTTAGTTGGTTGATCCTATGGTAGGTATACCTAGTCCAATTTATGCTAAAGTCAATACGCATTAAATTATAGTCAATACGCATTTAAATTACAAAAACTGTTAATCCGATAATTGGTATTTTTATTTAAATATTAGTTTTTTTTATATTTCTTAAACCTTTATTTCCTCGTTGTATCGCAATGCTGATACCTACATTGTGCGAGGAAGCCGCCAGCTCTTCTGTCACCAGTTACATCAACCAGATTTTAGTAAATAAAATAATAAAACCATGTCAGCACGGGGTTACGGTCGGTCCAATAACTTTAGGGAAGCGATATTAAATGTTAGAGCAAAGATATATCCTAATGCATTAAAAAAAACGAAATCATTATTAATTGATTCATGATTTTGTCTGAAGCTAAAAGTGTGTATTTAACTTTTTAACGTAAAATATAGCACGCATTTGAACAGTCTGAAAGTAATCAAATATTGTGACAACATATGTAATTATATTTTGGACGATTTAATCATGTTACGCGTAATTAATTTTAAATCGATGTATGTACTTACTTAATTAAAAATAAATAAAATTCGTATAACTATAAAGTACATACACGCGTCATTTTGCCTGGTGGTGCTTATATTTAATTTTATAAAAAAATCTGGAATGCTAAAGAAAACAACACAAACAAAACTAGGTTATGCAGAGCGTTGATACAGGCGCCATCTAGCGAACAAGGTAATAACTTTTTCCTCACCTCTGATATCTACGTAGCCATTTAATTAATCAATGACACAATATATGCTAGAGAACTGGATTAGCATTCGGTTTTTGATATTCTTATTCATTTGATGACTGCACCGACAAACTTGTTCAAAGCGTTTTGCATAAAAAAATTAAAGATAACTTAACTTAGATATCATTTAACTGTATGAAAGAAAACATCAAAACACAAAAGCTGAAATGTTGTAAAGCTGTCGTAGGTAGGTACCACAATATACGCACTAATATGTCCGCTGAAATGAAATGAACTTAATCCACCACGTATAATTAAACGAACAAGTATAACCTTCCAAAACGTGTACACCACGGCATTAGTACCATAGATTTAAAGCCCTATTCCATATGAAATAAAGCTCTAATTACAAATAAGATAAATGTGAGATACGATGTTGTGAAAGTTACTTGTGTAGCTGGACCCAGGCTTTCCAGCCTTTCCAGGTAATGCAGGACGCGAATCAATACCAACATGTTTCGCATAATAGTCAATATAGCTTGGACAATGGAATGTGTTGGATTAATTTAGTCTTAGAAAAGACACAGGAGTGCTATCGGGAGTAGGACGATTTATGATAGACGTATGATTTTAACTGTAACTTAACTATAGGAAAAACTCGGTTGATTGGCATTAATCATTATCATACCGGGCTAGTCATACGTCGTCTATTCTAATAAAGACGAAAGAAGAGTTTCTCCAGACGAAAGTGTATGACCAACGTGTGTTGTGATGACATATATGACAGTGAAACGTGGTTGCTTACTGTGGGCTTGACAATAAGGATCTAAGTCACCAAAGGGCAATAAAGAGGACTATGCTTTGAGTGTCTCTGGGCGATCGCATCAGAAATAATGTCATTCGCAGCAGACTTTTACCAATATAGCCCTGCGATCATCATATCAGAAGGAAGTCCACTGCTGGACATAGGCCTCCTGCAAAGCGACCCACAGTAACCGATTTTGTGCCATCTAGTGGATTCCCGCAACCTTTACCAAGTCGTCGGTTCACCTTGTGGGGGGCCTTCCCACGTTTCGCCTTCCGGTACGTGGTAACCATTCGAGAAACTTTAACAAACGGAAACCAGCGCCAGGCATCTAGAAAGGAAAGAAAGGAGGCATCTAGAAAAAGAAGGAGGTTATAATTTATAATTATGTTGTCTGAAAAACTGCAGCCCAAATACTTGGTCACCACATTCGTCAGAATATTTGCAATTATTGCATCCATAGACTAAATACACGACTGTTCAATTACAGTATGCAATGTAGAGTAATCTAGGGTCTGTGATCGTCTGGTCGTCTACGCTATGACCCCTTTAGCGTCACCATATCAATCAATCTGATCGTTATCTCTCGCGTTTAATTGAAATATGACAGAAGTGTCTCATGAAAGCGATTGCGATCGCGATAATGTTATGTAATAAGGGCAGCTAGATGGCTAGTCACTTTAAGACGAGTATTGTAATAGGTAAGCTGCGTAAGTTTGTTTACTTATAAACAAGAGATGTCGCTGTTGCGTGCGAAGAGAAATCTATATCGCGCAGGCATATTTTCTCATGGGGTTTCAGTTTTTCTGAGATATCCGTATTCTTTGTCCAACATTTTAGTAGTTACAACCCAAAACTATCTCTGGATAAGAAATTGAGGCCTATTCTTAACGTTCGCAAAATAACACAACTATAATTCTGTTACCTCATATAAAAAAAACGGTCATCATCATCATAAATACTGTCCTTTTCCTTCCTTCTCCATTCCTCCTTTAATATTGTTAAAGTAATACATAAACACAATTTTGACCGCTCGGGTCCGATCCGGCGCAACTCCGTTTCTAAGACTTGCGCAAGCGTTACGTGCGCACAAGCTTGGTCCAGTATTCCGTTGTGCAAGTACTTATAAGAGCAAAAACGACTTAAGCGCCACCGTTACCGCTCCTTCAAGTCTGCACCTTAATTTTCTGGGTTAAGTTATATAATCGAATGAGTTTTCTAATTCCTTGTGTTCACATCACTAAGAATGTCTTATACGCCATCGGTGCAGACTATACCGGTCAATTGGGTGGAGTGTTCTCAAGAAATAAATTAGTGTTTTTTTAAATAGTTAAGTAGCTAAATTTTAGACGACCTGTCTGGCCTAGTGGGTAGTGACTCTGCCTGTGAAGCTGATGAGCCTGGGTTCGAATCCCACTCAGACCATTTATTTGTCTGATGAGCACAGATAACTATTTGTTCGTGGGTCATGGGTGTTTTCTATGTATTTAAGTATTTATATGTATCTATCTATTATATATATCGTCGTCTAGTATCTACAACAGACTGAGCTTACCGTAGGACTAGGTCTATTTGTGTAAGATTGTCCCATAAAATATTCATTTATTTATTTAAATATAATTTTTTTTGTCAAAGTTGATGTTTCATAGGCTGATTTGAGGACTGAGGGGCGAACAGTCCTTTGGTCATACCATTATAATTTATAAATAAATTCTTTTTTTTCCGTAAATTCTTCTACTAATGATATTTAGGTGAGGAAAATATATTATCTGATTACCTGAATAAAATGCAAAAATATGCAATAACTCTTACTGTCTGTTAACTTTTATGAAAATAAATGTGATTGGATTATTTTATGACAATTATGGGGCAAAACCGGTCATCGTGAGTCGATTTGGGAGAGGCTTAAGTTCAGCAGACGTCCTTCGGCTGATATGTCCCGGGTATGTCCTTAAACTACGTCCAACAATGAGAGGTAGCGCACAGCGATGACCATCACGCTTGAATCTGGGGCAGTCCAACTGGGGAAGTAACTCCTCCTTACAGAAGACCACGGCCATAATACCATTGCTACCTTTCAGGTATGTAGTGTTGTGCTTCTGATGGTGAGTAAGGTTCCCTGGAGCTCCAAACCCCCTTAAAGGCCGGCAACGCCCTTGTGACTCCCCTGGTGTTCCTGGTGCCCATGGGCGACGGTAATTGCTTACAACCAGGCAATCCGTCTGCTCGTTTGCCGGCTGTGTCATAAAAAAATGATGAAGATGAAAATAATTCCGGTATTCGGTAATTGGATATAATATTTTTTTTCTAGCATTTTTACGACCATATTTAAATGTCAAAATGCCACTTTGAAGGTTTAATTCTGATCGCTTGACTCTCACAACGCTTGGCACTTGAGACCTTATTTGAATGGCCTACTGTTATGCAGTTAAATTGTGGCTCTACATATGCAATCGTTATTTCGAACGATATTTTGTTGTCAAATCTGTCTTAAGAGGTTAATTGTTTTTGTAAAACATAGGTATAAATAGGTCGAGTGGGAGGTCAAGGTAAAAAGGGAGAGGTCTTATATGCGTCCACGGTTTATCGGCCGGTTTGAGGTCACGAAAGTGTTTGTCAAAAACGTAATTGTATTTTAGGACCTCCTAGCCCAGTCCATTGTGACTCTACTGACGAAAATTTCAATACAGAGGCTCTAAAGTCAAATTTATAATTAAACCTAGTTAGCTAGCTAGTTAGTTAGCTCTGGGCCTCTGGCCTAGTGGGTAGTGACCCTGCCTATGAAGCCGATGGTCCTGGGTTCGATTCCCAGTCAGGGCATTTATTTGTGTGATGAGCACAGATACCTATTTGTTCCTGGGTCATGGGTGTTTTGTATGTATATAAGTATTTATATGTATCTATTTATTATTTATATCGTCGTCTAGTACCTACAACACAAGCCTTATTGAGCTTACCGTAGGACTAGGTCGATTTGTGTAAGATTGTCCCGAATAATTATTTATTATTATTATTTAAACGGAGTAATCTGACAGCAGTTTGCATACATTTGACAGGTCGTTTGACAACTTTAGTATGAAAACTAATGTCAGTTTACTCCGTTTAATTATAAATTTGACTTTACTGTAAGATTTTTTTTAACGTAAAACGCTTATTTACGCGTCTCGAACGCGTAAGTGATAATGTTATTTATATGGGTAACTCTAACGCGATGCTAAAGTTACATGTTACGTTAAAAACTTACACTCAGGGCTCAGTACCCTTACCATGAGTTGTGACATTGACGTTTTCGATAACGAGTATCGAGTTTACTATCTATGCATTTCGTTCGTACTATAATAGTACAAGAGAGATGCACAGATAGTAAACTCGATACTCGTTATCGAAAACGTCAATGTCACAACTCATGGTAAGGGTACTGGTTTAATGCTGAATTATTGTGACAAAACTGACATTTGTACAACACAGGGTGAATACGATGAAAACACCTTAAACCGACATGGTTCAAAGTTTTTCGTCACTTTTGATGTTGATTGTACTTTCTCTTTTACTCCATTTAAAGCGTAATTATAGTGACAGAGACAATCATTCGATTTTCGCTGTAGGCCTTTTGTCATACGCTAGTGTCAATGCTGATTGGATAAACTGGGGCAACCGAACTGCCCTTTTATTACCTAGGATATGTCATCTTCCTCGCGTCGTGCCGGCATTTAGCCATGGCTCATGGGAGCCAGGGGTCCGCTTGGCAACTAATCCCAGGAATTGGCGTGGCGTAGGCATTACTTTTACGAAAGTGGACTACCTTCTGACCTTCCAACACAGACAGAAGTGTTGGTCACGGTTAACTCACGATGTTTCCCTTCACCGAAAAACGACTGATATTTCATACATTTGACGACCGGTCTGGCCTAGTGGGTAGTGACCCTGCGTATGAAGCAGATGGTCCTGGGTTCGAATCCCAGTCAGGGCATTTATTTGTGTGATGAGCACGATATTTGTTCCTGAGTCATGGGTGTTTTCTATGTATTTAAGTATTGATATGTATTGTATACATATTATAGGTATATATCGTCGTCTAGTACCTACAACACAATCCTTACTGAGCTTACCGTTGATTCGTGTAAGATTGTCCCGAAATATTTATTTATTTATACATGAGCCCCGAAAATCTCATTGGTACGAGCCGGGGTTTGAACCTGCGAGCTCCGGATTGCACGGTCTTTCTGCCAGGCCATCACCGCTCTATATAACCTAGAACACACAACACATACAGGGATTCTGTGAAAGTGCCAATGATCAAAAAGTGGCCTCAGTACCAGTACTTAGTACTTCAAATCTAACCACCAAAAACCCCCGGCGGGCCAGCGGACACCCTTACAGCCAATTATTGTAATTATTTTCTGCGGTTATGTAGCGTTGGATTATAAAATGTATTTCGGGGTGAAGCTGATCGATAATGCTTTCATATTGTGATAAAAATAGCACACAATTCATACTACTAATTAGTTACAAACGGATAAACTCACGTGTAATTATATCGCACTACGCGACATGTTTCGGGTAAGCTCTGGAGTTAGTTTAAGGATATACTCTTGGTTCGACATGACAAATTCTGATAGCAAAAACTCGTATATTTTTAAATACGTGCGATACTCGAGTCTAAGGGAAGCAACTATCATAAATAGGGCTTAAAGGAAGAAAGCAGGCGATGTTATGGTTAAGAAACGATCTATTCCAGGCAACTTCAGACCGACCTACTGGTAGCTAGAACAGAGCAAATTTTAGATTTTTTTTCCTCTAATACCTACACCTGTGTGTAAGACTCTGTAGTCTTAAGAAAATCCAGGTTTACAATAATAAAATATAACGATCTATCGAAGTGACATATACTAAACTAGGGGACTTTTGTATATATAACTTGTACTATTAATAGTTATATTATATATTAATGCACAGGCAGCTTCTAGCTGATACGTGCATATCAATGTCCACTTGTGTTTTGTCCACTTTGAAAATGTTTATCAAGTCTATTTTTAAAAGAGTTCACTGAGGGTGCACTGATCACTAATTCGGGCAGACCGTTCCACACTTTCACTACACGGTTAGACAGGAAGTGTCGTCTGGGGTTGCTACTACTATGCGTCCGGTGCAGTTTCATAGAGTGTCCCTCAGTCTCACGTTCATGTTCCGAGTGAAAATATCACTTAATGTGGGTACATTGTAATGTCCTGTGAGTATTTTATAAGTCTCTATCAAGTCACCACGTTGCCTTCGCTGCTCCAAGGTTGTCAGGCCCAATTCCTTCAATCTATCTTCGTATGGTAAGTTTCGAAGAGAAGGTACCCATTTCGTAGCTCTTCTTTGAACCCTTTCTATAAGATTGATATCTTTTTTAAAATATGGATTCCAAATTTGAAATGCATATTCCAATATAGGTCTTATGTATGTCTTGTAAAGTGTTATAAAGATATTCTTGTCTACATAGCGGAAGGCTTTCTTGATCAAAAATAAAACAGAATTAGCTTTTTTTGTTATTCCTAAAATGTGCTCCTCCCATTTTAGATTATCAGCCACAGTGACCCCAAGATCTCGCTGGGAATCAACACTTTTAAACTTTTGGAGCCAATTTTATATGTGTGCTCAGGATTCATACTACCTATATGAAGTACAGTGCATTTCTCCGCGTTGAGGGTCATCAGCCAATCCTTGGTCCATTGTAAAATGCGGTCTAAGTCTTGCTGAATGATGTTATGACTGATAAGCGGATTTCCCATAATCTTTGTGTCGTCAGCGAATAAAAACAAGTCCGATTCTACAACTTGCCTAAGGTCCGTTAAGAAAATTCCAAACAAAGTTGGTCCAAGCACGGAACCCTGCGGAACTCCACTGTGGACGTCATGCGGGTCAGAAAGGTGTTCTCCAACTCGTACACGAAACTTCCTCCCTGTCAAGAAGTCTTTTATCCAATTGAGAAGATTCCCACGAATTCCAAAATGCTCTAACTTGACAAGGAGTCTGGTTATCGGGACACGGTCGAATGCCTTCTCATAGTCCAGGTAAATAACATCTGTTGGAAGCTTTTCATTCCAGCTGCTTGTCCACTTGTCCACACAGCATAATAAATTTGTTACCGTGGATCTCTTTGGCGTGAAGCCGTGCTGTTCGTTTATAATGACGTGTTCTCTTGCAATAAAGTTTCTCAACGCGCCTGTGATTATTTTTCCATTGCCTTGCAAGCTATACAAGTGAGGCTTATGGGACGATAATTTCCTGCTGTGAGTTTGTCGCCTTTCTTGTATATAGGCGTTACTGTAGCATTTTTCCAGTCAAGGGGCAATTGGTGCTCACGAAATGATAGTGTCATTATATGGGCTAGCTGGGGTGCAAGGCACTTGATACACTTCTTTAGCAGAACTGCAGGTATATTATCGGGTCCCATTGACGAGCTCTCATCAAAACTCAAAATCGCCTTACTGACTAAATCCGGTGTAAACTCGACACTTTCGATTGTGTTGTCGACTCTAGCTACATTAACATCGGGGATTGGTTCGTTCAATGGTTCACGCACATATGAATTTTCGAATTGTTTGGCAAATATATTAGCAACTTCGTGAGAGTCGCTTGTCACTAGCTGGGTTAGGTCATCTCTCAGTGAAGTCAGGACAGCCACTTTTGATGAAAGTTGCTTTCGGACATAACTGTACAGTGATTTAGGCCCCGATTGATGACTCCTTTTTCATAACTAAGCCTGGCACGTCGCACTACTGATATAATACCATTATTCACTTTACGATATCGGCTATAGTTCTCATTAGTCCTACTATGCATATACGCGTCCCACAACTTGGTTTTCTTTAATCATGTGAAGTATGGTAGGTCCGATCCACGGTTTCTTATTATTATGAGCAACTCTAGAATGCCTTAGTGGCACATACAGACTCACAGCTTTATCTACTTTTTGTGTAAAGTCACGCCAGGCGGCTGCTGCATCCTGATTACTTATCTGACTATTATCTTCCAACATTGTTTGCATCATTTGATCATAGTCGGCTGCTAAATAGTCTCTCCTCGGCGGTTTGTTGACCTTCCATTTTTTGTCCTGCAGCTGGATTTGTATAGTAGCAAGTAAGACCAAGTGATCACTCTTCCCTATGTTAGCACGGTATTCAACCTTGGTACATAATTCTTCCTCATTACACATAATTAGGTCAAGAAGGGATTCTTGATCGTTTCTCTTGCGTGTTATTCCTGTTACAATCTGTTGTAAACTGGTATCTGTAAACATATCAATAAATTTTTCATGCAGCAAGTTATATCCATCGAATCTTGTTAACGGCCATTCTATGTCAGGCAGATTAAAATCACCCATAATAAATAAGGTCTTACTTCCGCTAGCTGCTTCTTTGATTGTGTTGAATAATATTCTATCTGAGTCCTCATAATGATAATGCGAGGGTCGATAAATTCCAGCTATCAATAGTTCAAAAGTTCCATAAGTTATAATTAGCCATAAAGCTTCAATTCCGGGGACGCTGTTCAAAGTGGGGTGAAGTGTTGCATGTATTGGAATTTGAAGATGTGAGCAACTTATAAAAATAGCGACACCCCCCCACCCACTCCCGTCGGCTCTGTCTCGTCTATATAGTACATACCCATTAATATTCACTAAATTATCTGTTATTTGCGGTTTGAGATGCGTTTCGGTTATAATTATAAAAGTAGGTTTCAATTTGTCTATTTCCACAAGTAGTAAATCTCGTTTTGCCATTAGGGAAGCCAAGTTCGTATAAAAGAAGGTAAGTTCGACAATATGGTTAATTACTTTTTTGCCGTGGAATCAACTTTTATAATCCTAGGCGAGTTATTAATATATTTAATTTTAAATCTGTCTCACCGTTCTCTGTGCGCTGATCCAGTTCTCCCTTAAGTTGCTTATAGTACTCACGCTGGTATGGAGTCTGGTCGTTTTGGACTCTAATGCCCTGGGTAACCTACTCCAATTCTTAAGAACGTGTATAGCACTGTGCTTGTTTGGAAACACTAACTTCACAGGACGGGGTGCTGCAGCATCAACACCGGAGTTGGAGACCGAAGGCACATTAGACCGAACCTTCCCCAGCCTGACCACAACCACCGGGGTCAAATTTACACTGCCAGAGGCACTCACAGGCAACGATGATAAAGCCTTCTTTACCTGGTCATGATCATATTGCTTACGAGTTTCTACATCGGCGCTGCCACATTCTGGCATTCCAAACATGATTACATTGGAACTTCTCCTTTTCCTGTCTCCCAGTTCTTGCAAGACTGATTCAATATTAGCACCATCATTGCGGCTCTTTTTTAGCTCCTCAATCTCACTTTTCAATTCAGACACTAATTTCCGTAATGCTGGGAGTTGACGAACCCCCAGCACACACTCGGGACACAAGTATTTCAGAGTCGGAGACTGCAGCTGTATCACTCTCAACTCGGTAGCTAGCAACCCACTACATTTAACACATATTTGCCTTTCACAACCATGGCAAATTATTTTCGGGTTCTTTTCGTCAACGGATAGGATCACACTACATTGGAAACAGGAAGCCATTTCAAATACGTAACTTTTAACGAACAATGTTTATAGGTTAAGTTAAGTTTTATCACTGTCCACCAAAATCACTTGTTAGTTCGCAGAGATAACAATGTCCCAAGACTGTTGCACTCAAACAATACAATTAACACAGAACGCAGATAAAAACAACTGGTTTTAAACTAAATAAACGAAATTAAAACTGCAAATTCATAAACACAAGTGTACTCAATAGTGAGGGTAGACCGAAAACGTTAGTTACAAATTATTATGCAGGAGGAAAATGTTTTGCCAAGCACTCGACTCTATCACGTGAAATTCATAAACGAAGAATTAGTATTTCGCTAATATAAGCGTTACGACTTAAATATGGGCATTGAAATATAATTATGTAGTTATGTAGACTTGAAATATGTGGGTATTTTGGGTATTGAGCAAAAAATAACAGTGACGAATTTTTGGGTCAACTGATTGCTACAAATCCTAAAGCAGATATCGAGTCCTCATCCCACCTCGTTTAAACATCATGTCAAATATAAATAAATATTAATTATCATGTTACCTACGCGAAACAACCCTATTAACTCAACAAACTATCTATGTGTAACATACCCTTACCATGAGTTGTGACTTTGAGGTTTTCGATAACGAGTATCGAGTTTTTTTTTGACGAGGGAGGAGATACTCATTGTATACAGCCAGGCCCGTACCTGATCGCATGCCCGACTCAACTGGGAAGGAACCCAGTCGCCTATGGACTAAAACCTCCTCAGTGTGTAGTGGTGTAAATTGGTGAGTGTTGAGTATGAATGGGGTGTTGTGTGATTTTGTGTTTTCGGGTGATTGGCCCTCGCTAGTAATACGGGCGACCGATCATCCGAAGAGACGGTTTTTACTATCTGCGCATTTCGTTCGCACTAAATTAGTACAAGCGAGATACACAGATGTTGCTGGGTTTAGAAGTTGCTGAGCTGGCGAGGTTTTTTTTTTATGACATAGGCGGCAAACGAGCAGACGGATTGCCTGATGGTAAGCAATTACCGTCGCCCATGGCCACCCGCAACACCAGAGGAGTCACATGCGCGTTGCCGGCCTTTAAGGGGGGTTGGAGCTCTGGGAGGTATTCAAAATTAGCTTGACACGATTTTATAGTTAAGAAAATAAGAGCGTGTCAAGTACATTCTGAATACCTTGCCGTTTTAGAAAATTCTGCTTCTGACTGTACTGTATGCGAGTAAACATACATTGCGAACATGACAAAATTAAAATAGTTCCCGAATTGTATATACGGAGACCGAAAAGCCTTAATTCGGATGTGTTTTGTTCCACTAGTTAATTTTAGTTTTCCAATTTTCTTTGTTATTCGAGTAAGTTCAGTGACAGGACGCGTAGCCAATCAAAATCAGACTTTATGTTAAGGACTTAAGACTTGAAATGGCTTGGCGTGTGATATCGACCTGCTAGGTATGCCATTTTCGTTGGCTTAAAAAAGTCAAACGTCAATGAGTAAGCTAAGTTGAATAATAATTCCAAGCAAAGAGGTGACACTTTTTGCCACAACATTTATTATCCTCCTTGAATGTACCATGTAGGTACCGTTCGACTCGTCAGAAAGTTTGTAATAAATAACGCTGATTTTTTTTCCTTCTCTGTTATAAAGGGTTTAATACACATATATCTGTAGCATATATGAAAGATTGGCTGGTTAGTTAAAGGCTGATTGGGCAACGACGGCGCGATGGACAAAATCTGTCGGCGTCAGCGGCGTCTCTGCGGCACCGTGTCGGCGGCGGCGTGTATTTATTTTTTGATGCTAATATACCCCATTTTACGTAGACTAACAATTTAGTGCCGTTGTGCTTGAGCACTAACAATAAAAATAAGTAATGATTTAAGATGGATATTTATACTGAGAGAATATTTACAATGAATAATTACAATGGAATTTAGGATTTACAATTGTGCAGCTCGTGATAGGAAAATTCAGAAGTGACTGACAGTGACGCGACGTCTCTTGTGTTGTGGGCAGCTCGTAGTGTTGCGCCACAGGACCTACTTACAGCGTACTAGTATACACCGTCCAACCACAGTTCCATATCCAAGTTGTAATCATCATCATTTTAGCCGTAAATCCACTGCTGGACATAGTGTCCCGCATAAGACTTGTATCATCTTAGTAGTAGTTGCCACTGTTGCCAGGCTTTAAAAACTGCAGTAGCTAAACACAAATAGTTCTATAACTTTATAAAACATACGTTCGTGGATAGTGTGTACTTACTATGCTATGTGTACAGTGTGTGTCATGCACTGCCATTGAGGGGACGTTTCGCGAATAGCTAGCGCGGCGGCGGCGGTGGCGCCGTGTCGGCGGCGGCAGCTAAGATTTTGTCGGCAGCGGCGCACTGCATGCCACACTGTTTATAGCAACAACAAGCGTCACACTGGAGAAATAGTTTAATTGTATTAAAAAGTATTGCACATACGGTGTTTTTTATCTTAGGTATTATGCTCAGTGGAGACACCAGCCATCACACCAGTCACTGTGAGGTCAAAGAGCCCTTCTGCGTAGTCAGTATCGAATAGTTAGTAGCAACCGACATTGCCAAATATTGCGAGATAAGTTTGTATATAGCAGTATGTAATAATACATGATTATTACAGCCTTACACAAATTGACTGAGCCCCACGGTAAGCTCAAGAATTTGTCGTAGGTACTCAACTGGCTATACCATCACATAAATAAATGTCCATGGATTTGAACCCAGGACTACCACTAGGCCAGACATGACGTCAAAAGTATGTGTTACGACACTTACAATATAGGTATTTTGACCACTGCTAACTTCTAACTATAATCTACACTAATATATGTTCAATATAATCTACACTGTAATTTTTTTTTATGCAAGACTGACCAACGTTTGACTTCAGTCGCACCTGATGGTAAGTGACGACGAGGTCGAAGGTGTAGCACGCTGGTTCATGTATGTTTGTTACTTCTTCACGCCTAAACGGCTGGACCGATTTGAATAAAATTTGGTATGGAGTTAGCTGACACTGACGGCTACGTTTTTTCCCTAACAAACCGCGGGTAACACTTCGGGGCACAGGTAGTAAAATAATATATAATGATGCTGACTGTAATACAGTGGTGACTAATATAAGCAAATAAACCAATGCAATCAGGGGGCCGATTTTTGAGCGTCGAATACTCGACTCGTGACATTTTAGACTCTGTCAGAGAAGAAATGATATTTTAGAAACTAGTAATCGCGGGTATCGAAACTATACATTTTGTGCAAAAATAGTGGTGTAGAACTTATGTGTGAAATTATTTTCGGCCTCAAAGTTATTTGAATTCACGACTCCGAAAAATCGGCCTCCAGACAAGGAGCCAAGTGCCACCATTTTAAATTTTGATATGATGAAAAAGAATGTAATGAAGGCAACGCGCGTGTGAATAGTCTGCAGTTAAAGGCGTCCAAAGGCTACCGTCAGGCGAGCCGCATGCTTGTTTGCTACCGTCGCAATGTAAAAATGTTTTGTCATGTTTGTCTGTCGCAAAACGTTTGCGTAGAATATTAATGTTTTTTTTAATACAAAGATGGTGGCAACAGGCATACGGCCCACCTGATGGTAAGCTGTCACTGAAGCCTATGGACGCCTACAACGACTAATTAGGCGTGCTGAAGCGTTATTCGCTGTATAATATTAACGTACAGATACCTACATACACATTTTCTTATATGTATAACGAGTTCATAATTATGTAGACATTTCACCTTAATTTAAAAGTAGGGTGTAAAACTGTACAGTCGACTACAAAGATATTTATACACTTTTGCACCTTATTACAAAGGATTAAGGTGAAAATATGTATACATATCTTTGTAGTCGACTGTACACATATTTATGAAATGTACCTACAGGTCGATTCACAATAGTTGGCGTGAGTTTCAAGATATAGACATTCAAGATATAGACATAGCGCTGACTATCAAAAGAATCTCCATAGGAGGAACACCAGTTTGAATTTAGAAAAATATTTACACTTTATGTTTTTTTTTTCAAGTAGCCTGTTATGGATTTACATTTGCAAACTATTTTTTTAAACGCAGTTTCGTTAGCAGAAATAGTTTACATTTGTAGCCCACCGACGAAGCTGAATTTGTAAGTTTAATTTATGGTATTAAAAATTTGTGGAAAGTACACAAAATATTCAGCACTTATCACTTAAATAAGAAAGGAACTTATTGTGTGACACATTGATAATACGATAACCCATCGGTACCCATAGGTACACACAGCAACACTCTTAACTCTACATCGGTGGACTTTATGCCTTATATAATAAGGTCTACCAATATATAGCTAGGAGTGTTGTTGACTGTATTGCAATAGCTTACGGCTAACGCCATCTGTCGCGTGTCGGGTGTAAGCATAATAAGTTTCAGTTCTGTACAAAAAGCGGATAAACTATTATAAAAGTTACGCACAAAAACTATCATGAGACTCAACTATATTAAATTGAATTGAAACAGGTAACTCACGTTTTATAACACGTTTGGCATGTTTGAATATAAACGTTTTTATACATTTAGGTACAAATGGTACAATGACAGTGTTGGGTAGTGACCCAGCCTGTAAAGCCGACGGTCGTGGGTTCAAATCCCAGTAAGGGCATTTATTTGTGTGATGAGCACATATATTTGTTCCTGAGTCATAAGTGTTTTCTATGTATTTATATGTATATCGTCGTCGTCATTATAATATGTCGTCGTCTAAAATTAAATAAATAATTAAACGGCGTAAACTGGCAGCAGTTTTCATACATTTGACAACTTTAATATGCAAAATGCTGTCAATTTACTCCGTGTAATTACGGATTTGATTTTAGTACCTACAACACAAGCCTTACTGTTTTGTGATGAAGCCTGCGCTCGTCTACTATTTTACCTATTATTCATGTGCACCGAGCTTTTTTCACACCTCATCAAAAATACAGAGAATTAATTTAGCTGTTGTCAGGCTTACTTCTGTTAGGATGTCCTATAATATTTATTTATTTATGTTATACAGAGGAATTTGAACAATCGAATACAGAAGTTATATTCCATTTTTAAAAGTGGCCGAAAAATACGGAAGCAGCACCGTGCTGCTTGGCGCCGTAAATCGAATATGGACTTTAATAACGACACATAAGATTTAAATTTATTAAAGCTGCCCGCAGATTTTAGCCGTTATAATACGTTCACATTGAGGCCTATGCGACCTACACTCGTTCAGTCAAGGTAAAAGACAACTATACGACCAAGCTACCAAAATATGTATACATGCACCTTATTGTCTCAATGTTAAGGTACATGTATACAAATTTTGAAACATTGGGCGTATCGATATTTATGTCCTTGACTGTACGAGTATATAGAATTAGTAAACTGACCAATTTGAGTGCAGTTTTCATCTTGTCTTGTATATAAAATATTCAATTTCAAGTAAATAGCTTACTGAGGGTTTCCGCGATCGCCTTTTTCACTAGATGGCAGCACCATGGCAAGAGGTCTAGCTGTCATAATCCACCAACCATGTTTAATCATGATATTTTTTTATTGGTGGATAATGACAGTCAGACTAGGAGGAATATAATGACCGGAGAACGCATCTGCGTGCGCCAGTAAGGGACAAAGATATTCTGGCTTTTGTAGACCAAAATGTAACAATTTACTATAGTTTTGCTTTACAGGACATTCTCCAACTTTGGTTGAAAACCCAAGAAAACTCCAATGGTATTTGTTTGTTCCCCTCCAACTTTGACAGTTCTGAAGGGTCCAGTTCGGAGGGAAACAAAAATATGTGAGACTATGGCAAGGACGGACGAAAATAGCCCCGTCTCTGCCATACCTATGGAAAGTTACATAAGCCTTTCGATCTTGGGTATTATTATTAGCACGCTTCGCTAGTTAAAGGGTATGTCTATGTCATCCACTAACCATGTTTAATCATATTTCTTTATTGGTGGATTATGTCAGCCAAACCTATAGACATGGTGCTGCCATCTAGTGAACTTCTAACGCCTACGAGAGATGGCGCTGAGAGCAAAGTGCGTGTGCGCGATGGTCACCCGGCCTACTATGTATCACTTCGTCCGTTCTTATTGCCTCTATGTCGTGTCACTCATACTCCCTGCATATACATGCAAGAGCTATAGAGAGGGAGAGTCAATTTTCGAAGTAGGAATAGGTAGGTAATATTAATGATGGAGTATTTCCGGACCGATATGACATCCAAACCTTCAAGAAAAGAGCGTATAGGGATCTTAAAGGCCGGCAACGTACTTGTGACTCCTCTGGTGTTGCGAGTGTCCATGGGCGGCGGTAGTTGCTTACCATCAGGCAATCCGTCTGCTCGTTTGCCTCCTATATCATTAAAAAAAAATGTTTGTGTGCCAATTTGACATTTGTCTGTCAAATAACTAATACTGGCAGCCGGGCGCCGCCATAGTCAATAAACAGATCGTCCCGAGTTGGCCTGATTTCTGGCCCGGTACCGCGAACATCGAAGTTCGTATATTTCGGGCATCTTTCCCTTTTACTCCAATTAAGGCGTCATAAGAGTGACAGAGATAATCGTCCGAAATTTACGAATATCGTGTTTCGCGGTAGCGCCGCTGGACGCCAGATAACACCGCTCTAGAACGACTTTAAGCCAAATCTGAAATGGTTTCGTTTTAGAAACTGGTGTTTATTTTGGTTATTTGCCAAAAAAATCTACTCTTAGGACTCTCTTAGTGGCGGTGAGTAATTTTTCTTAGGTAAGCCGGAGCTGATGGCTTTGCATTTTCATGAGCTAAGAAAAACTGTTGAATTGTAGGTTAGTTAGTTATAGGTGAAAAACTTAACTGAAGGACCATGTCTATGTAGTTGTACAGATTAATATGGAAGTTACGTCAATATTTGAATATAGAACGCCGACATGCGTATACACACACGTTACTACTACATAGGTTAGGTGCTATTGCTAAGTTTTTCACCTATAAGCTATGTTTGTAGCTTATGGATGCTCCGCCGCTGCTACTCCAGGTAGCAAATAAATCTCAGGCCTGGTACCACGAAAATTGAAGTTCGTATATTTCGAACACCTTTCTCTTTTACTCCAATTAAGGTTGAGAGTGACAGAGACAATCGTCCGACATTTACGAATATTGTTTTTAGTTCGTTCCATCCGTCCGTTCTCAACCCCAAGGGTTTACCTGCTCTTTGCTTTTAGAAAGTATTTTTTACTAAATCATACTGCTAAATGGTAGGTACTAAGTTATAGTGGCACAATAAATAAATATAATATTACATTCTGACAAAAATTGACTGAACCCCACAGTAAGCTCGAGAAGGCTTGTGTTATGGGTACTCAAAGATATATATAATAAACAAATACATACATATATAAAACACCCATGACTCGGGAACAAATATCTGTGTTCATTACACAAACCGTATCAAGATAATAATTAGGTGAAGGTATAATTAATACTCATAATAGGTGAAAAATGCCACAATTTTTAAGCTTTTACTCATAACTTTATAAATAATTGTATGTAAATAACATCAAATTCGTTTTCACTGTTATACTCACAGACGACAGTATCCTTACCATGAGTAAACCTCAATGTCGCAACTCATGGTAAGGGTACAGGTATAGCCTAGTGGGTAGCGACCCTGCGCATGAATCCGACGATGCTGGGTTCAAATCCCGGTACGGTGTGACGAGCACAGGTATTTGTTCCTGAACTGGCTGAGTACCCACTTCACAAACCTTCTTGAGCTTATAGGTACTGAGGGGATTAGTTCATTTGTGTAAGGACGTCCCGTAATATTTATTTAATAATTATGAATAAACATATTCTAAAGAAGAAATACTTTTGTATTTACCACAACATATACAATGCAACATTAATATTAATATTTAATTTAGAGATATATACTTGCCTTTATTTTACTTGTAAAATCCTAGTCTAGACTAATACTAGTATATTTTAGCATAAAAGCTTACACTTCCACAGGTTGTTTGGAGTAGGTCGCTCTTACGCAATAAGTCCGCCGCTGTGGTCTTTTTAAACTTTTAAAATAATGGAGGTGTTTTATTTGAAATCAAATAAACAACATAGGTAACTTATATTATGTTCGTTATTTCTAGAAGTTATACAAAACTCGAATTATGGACTAGATTAAATTCATTTACTTACTTAAAGTTCTATGGTTCTTTGGTGATAGGTACCTACCAAAACATCTTTGGTAAATATTTGAAAGATAACATAAGAATGTCGTATTTTTCGTTCTAAGTAATATTATTACATTACGTAGGTATCAGATAGGTATTTTGGAATAAAGCGGGACAGACGAACCAGTAACAAAAGAGCATCAGAAAATCTCTCAAACATTTTCAATATACCTTTGAGTATCAAGGAAATACCCCAAGTTTATACATACAACACAAGACAATACATAGATATATAACGTATATTGTGTAATCATTAGATCAAGCAAACCAATGTACCTGTAAATTGAATATACCTACTCTAACTATGACTTATACCAAGAATCTGCATGACTATCACATATCAAAGCCAATTCATTAACAATAAGTTTAATTCGCATCAAATTTTATCATAGCTTTTGTCATTCCCCGCTCCGCATATATTTTCGCAGGTATTGTTTTGTATCAAAACCACGCGGAAAAGCCTGGACCGCGGAAGCGCGACATCTATGAGCTACAGCGCAAACTTCAGACTGAAATGCGTTTACCATCTTTATTATCGGCAGCCGTAATACTACAATTTAGTTCTTGCCCTACAAAAAGCGTTTCTCCTTTCATAATAATAAGAATACGCCGAGTCGGTCGGCTGGCGCTCGCTCGCTCGATATACACTGACGCGGCGGCGCGGCCATGTGTGCGCGGGCCGGGCTGGTGTGCGTGGGTCGGGCGCCCTCCTCCGTCCCCCGCGCGCGCCTCCCCCGCTGCCGCTCGTCGACCCAACGTAGCTTTCTGTTCACTTATATAACGACATACATATATACGATGGTAAATAATATACACTGTGAATAGCGAGCTATGTGCGCCACCTAGCGGCCGCTCGCCTCCGCGCGGCACAGAGTAATGTAATATGTTTTCAGATTTTCCTTTCACGCTGTGTTGAGTTCATGGGCCATTAGTTTTGAGACTGTAATGAGTTGTTACAGAATTCATATCGAATGGGTCGATGACGTTTGTTTCCGAGCGTTTTTGCGTTGATGTCTTTTTTAGAACTAATGAGGTGCTACGGCTAATCAGGGTTACAAAGTGCTACACTGGTAGGTATACCTTTTTGTATACTAAGTTTTAATATGTTCTTCGTATCAAGTAGAGATTAATACGTTACTTCGGTTATGGAGTTCGGTTATGAGAAGATTCAATTTGATTGCAAAATGTCATCACAGAAAACGACTTCATCATAATGACTACTCACTTACTCGTAGCTCGTAATGTTGACTATAGAAACCATCCTTCTAGTTTTACATATGGATTTCTAATTTACACTTAGGTACCTAACGCCTAACAGATGTTAAGGTATTCATCACAAAGATTGTAAAATACATGGTCAATTTTACATAGTGTAGGTAGGATATCATCGTCTTAAATCGAAAGAATAGGTCGAAACCAGAGAGATTCTCAGCATTGCTCTGTGCAAGATACACGTGAGCGAAAGGCGCCCGACGTAGGCGGGTATTCCGCCAACTTCTGGCTCGAGTCGGCTCGACTCGGCCCGAACCGGCTCGAGATCTCGGGCCACTCGAGCCAGCGGCTCGAGCACAGGAAAATTTCACGAGTTGCAGCGAGCCATGACGGAGTCAAGCTACCCGCGATCCCGAACGAACGTCGGACACGTCTTTGAAATGGCGCGATCGCGTTTTTGAACGCAACACTGATGTGGCGGCCATTTTTGAATTTATATCTGTCATGATTTGAAAACGGCTAAGGAAAATGTTGTTACATATATTAAATTAATAAGGCTTATAATCTTAAACAACGTTGAGGTATTTTTTATCAAATAAATAGCATGATATTTGCTAGCACAAATAAATTGACGCTACGTTGACCAGTTACTGGCAATACACCCTATGTTATATTTTTGCAAATATACATTTTTTGTCACTATGCGACATTGCGACAAGGACGCTCGAATGTATTATATCGCTGTCCTTGTCCCGCTATCAACCTATGACACAGCTATTCGCTCGTATTATCAATTTACTGCGAAGTCCGCAACCCGCACTCGGCTTGCGCGACTCGGATTGTGGCCTTTATAATGAGGTGCAGAGATGATTTTGTTTTTGTGAAGGTGAAACAAGCAAAATCAGTGCAGACACATTCGTTATATGGTACTTTAGGGTATTATTCGAAATTTGAAATTTATCATTACGTCTTCGACATACCTAAATTAGGTTTAATACATTTATTTCTCAATAACAGAATACGATTCGATTTAGTTAATACAGTAGCGTGTATGATACTGGCTCGATTCCGCGAACGTCGAAGTTCGTATATTTCGGGCATCTTTCTCTTTTACCCTAAAGACGTCATCAGAATGACAGAGACAGTGTCCGAAATATACGAATATCATTTTTGTTAATTATTTGTATAAGAATGTCCTGTAATATTTATTTATTTATTATTATTTGTAATTATCGCACTCTTTACTTCAAAAAAGTGTGTAACATATTTATGTATACTTACACAACGAAAATTAAATCATGGTAGTTTCTAAAAGGTAAAAGGATATGTTCAAATTATTTTCCTTTTCTATTGACTCTAAATATTCTAGTATCTATCTAGAAGCCACAGAGAGAGGTAGGTAGGTTTTTGAGAGGTAAGGCACAGCGATGACCATCACGTTTGAATCTGTACACTTACCATGAGTTGTGACATTGAGGTTTTCGATAACGAGTATCGAGTTTACTATCTGTGCATCTCGCTTGTACTATTATAGTGCGAAGTAGATACACAGATAGTAAAGTCGATACTCGTTATCGAAAACTTCAATGTCACAACTCATGGTAAGAGTACTTGGGCAGCCCAACTGGGGAAGTACCTCCTCCTTACAGAACACCACAGCCATAATAGCACTGCTACCTTTCAGGTATGTAGTGTTGTGTTCCTGATGGTGACGTTTCAAGAGCTCCAACCCCCCCTTAAAGGCCGGCAACGCGCTTCTGACTCCCCTGGTGTTGCCCATGGGCGACGGTAATTGCTTACCACCAGGCAATCCGTCTGCTTGTTTGCCGCCTATGTCATAAAAAAAAGCCACGGACGTCCACCGGCTGCTGGACATAGGCTTCCCGATAGACCACCACAGCGTTCTCCAGCCTAGCTACTGCAGTAGTTGCTATTAGTTGTGCGAGAGTATGCATAATAAGATATGTTATTGCATCATTAGATAATATAATTTTAACGCTCTTGGTTTCATTAAAATTATGACGTGAATTCATTAACGCGTATAAACAAAACATGCCGTTTCTTATCGTTGGTCTCTATCAGCCTTTTTGACGTTTTTGTTTGTTAGAAAGAGACAATATTATCTAACGGGTAAGTCGTATGGATAAAGGGACATAGTTTATTTTGCTATTGATATATAAGTAACTTTGTTATAGATATTCTCTTTTTTAAATTATTTATTGCAATATTACTCTTATTTAACTTTTTAATGTCTATTTTTGGACGCCAAACTGAAGTCATAACAGCCCACATGATGAACTTTCTCAAACAAAACGATACCTTATTGCGCAACTTGAAGATTCAAAATATCATGTCCTATTTAAAGGACATGGGACGTTATTGCACTTAGTCCTAAAAATAGATTGTACCCTACGAGTTTAATTATATAATTTTTTTAAATTTGGTACTGTTTATAAGATACGGTCGCGTGCAAAAGTATGTATAAACATGACGCATTCAAGGTGGTGTTGACAATGGACACATGAATATCAGCTCTATGGGGAGGGCGGTAGAGTCGTTTTTACTTTATTGTGGTTGTCCAAATTTATGTCTGAGGCGTCAAATCCTGTCTCTTACTAATCATTTTCTTAAAACTTACGTCTTTTGATGTCAACAAAAGTTTTTAATTAAATGTAAAGTATCGTATTGAAACTGGAACTGGACTAATCTAGGCAATTATTTATTAATTATTAGTTAAATTTTAGGTGGGCTATAAGATTAAACACGTTTTTGGCTAGAGAATCGGGATTGCGTAGCGCAGCTGACTAACCTAACCTAACCCTAACTCTCTTTTTAGTATAATAGTGGGATAGTTCTATGATAAAAGAGCCACACTGTCGTGTACCTCGTTACTTACTATAATTCTATGGTAATGGTTCCATAGTGGTCAATTCGTATGTTAGTGATAAAATAATAACAAATTAGCAATATTAAATGTTGCTTTTCATAAACATCTTTTTTTTATATATTACGAAGGTGGTAAACAAGCATACAGTCCGCCTGATGGTAAGCAGTTGCCGTAGCATATGGACGCCTGCACCCTGCAATTCTATACGACTCACACGCGCCCTGCCTACCCTAAAGTTCTGTTTTTAAAGTAGGTAGGTACTTACTAGTTCTAACTTATGTATCCGATCGATCCTCTTTAATACTAAATCAACAAACCATTAGAAGAATTAGAAAAGTTGAACAAAGTTTGCGTTTACTAAAAACTGCGCAGAAAGCTCTAAAACAATCGCTAAAAGTTACGAACCGAAGTCAACCGCTCGAATATAGTTCGCGGGAACTTCGGGCCAACCCCGCGATATGACAGTTATCAATCTATCGGGAAAATCTCCGTCGACCTCCGCCATCCTTCTCTCGCCCGCGAAACACGGCGTTAGGCTAAGCACTACACATCCCACACGGAGGTACGCCGCACCGCATGTGAGTTTAGTTCCATGTTTAAAAAACTACAGTTTTCATAAGCAGTTTTTCTTTTAATCCATTTTATAGCTCAAACCATTCTTCACGCGAACACGAAACTACCTAAACATGCAACAATGCACGCTATATCCTAGATTTAAAGTCACTTTTCCATTGTTATCACCACGCCGCTGATAACGGACTCGTGACGCAGTGCATGAAAACACAGCGCCAATGTCAGTCCTTTGTTATCAGTGCGTTCCGTTCCAACGTGCAAAAAGAACCATCGTCTCGAACATTCTTGCAGTCAAGGGAGTTTGCGAAAAAGGTGATATTTCGAAATGCCTATTTCGGAAATTCAGGACCAAAATCAACTTCATAACAATTAACGATACGACCCCCGCCTCTAAATTCCTCGCCCGGAGCGTGCCCGGCCGGTATACGTGGCGCGATAGAACGCCTTCGCATAGATAGAATAGAGTAGAGAGCGGTTTCGGAACGCACCCGCACAGGCAGGCTCGTCTGTGTGAGTGCGCCGGCTTTGTGTGTGCGCCGTGTACGGACGCGCGCACACTGGCACGCCGCCGGTGAGCGCTGTTCACCGCACTCTGTGAGCGCAAACAACCATCTATAAGGCCACGCTATAGCTGACGGAGGGTCGCGCCGCGTCTTAGGCCGATTGCCACTGTGTATTTTTATCAAGAAGTCTTACTAATGCAGAAAAAAATTTCTCACAAATTGAAAAAGAACTGTTGAGTGTAGTTTGGGCAACAAAGAAATTTCATTATTATATTTATGGAAAAAAATGCACTGTTTTTAATGATCACAAACCTTTAGAGACTTTACTAAGGAAGGGCATACATGAAATCCCGTCTGCCAGGCTACAACGATTAAAACTCAAATTATTAAAATATAACATTGTTTTTAAATATTTAAAAGGACGTTTGATGCATATTGCAGATTTGTTATCACGTAGTTATTTAGATGAAGTGGATGAGGATCAATCATATATGTTTGAAGTTGTACACTGTATTGGTTTGGGGAATTATTTACAATGTACAGACGAACAAAAACAGGAGTTAATTAATGAAACTTCAAAAGACGAATGTTTGTCAACATTATGGTCATACACACAGGAAGGTTGGCCAGATAAGATCAATAACATACCAGACAATTTAAAACATTTTTTTAAGTTTAGACATGAATATTGATCAGAAATTGCTATTCATCAATGATAGATTAATTGTTCCTAAGTCATTAAGATTAAGTATTTTAAAGATGAAACAAACTGTAAGGGGATTGTATTATTGGCCACATATGGATGCTCATATTGAATCTTTTGTTAAACAATGCTTTATTTGTCAGACATATCAAAATAATAATACTAAAGAGCCATTATTATCACACGAGGTACCTTCTTTACCCTTTGCAAAGATTGGAATTGACATAATGGAGTTTAAAAGAAAAGTTATTTAGTTATTTATGATTATATGACAAAGTGGTTAGACATTAAACCAATGACAAGTAAATCCTCTCAAAGCATTATTAATGTTCTTACTGATGTATTTAGTTGTTTTGGCATACCCTTGGAAGTTGTGGCAGATCATGTTCCATTTGACTCATATTTATGTAAACAATTTGCTAGTGATTGGGGTTTTAAATTTATTTATTCAAGTCCAAGATATCCCAAGTCCAATGGCATGGCAGAACGTGGCGTACAAATAGCTAAAAAAATGTTACTAAAATGTAATGAAGACAAGACAGATTTTAGAATTGCTTTATTAAAATATAGGTCATCTCCTGTTGTTGGAACACCCTTTTCTCCTTCACAATTAATGATGAACAGGAATTTAAAAACAAAACTTCCTTGTACTTATAAATATTTAACACCAAAGTTAAATTATAATACTGATGTGGAATTTGATAAGAATAAAAAGAGAAATATAAATAATTATAATAAAAATACTAAGGAGAAGCCACAATTTGAAATTGGTCAAAGTGTATGGTTTAAAATAGATCCTAATTGTAGAAAATGGCTGTTTGGTACAATTGTAAAAAATAATAATTTTAGGTCATATGATATAAAAGATAAAAATGGCTGTATTTATACTAGAACTTCATTTCATGTTCGACCTCAATAATTCAATGTTCAATGGTTTTGTTTAGTGTGTAGTGTGAGGATACTATGTTTTATTTTTCTTGTTTTATTGTGTCTGAGTTCTTTGAAATGTATATTTAATTGGTTATTTTAGTTGTATTAGTAATTAAAAAAAAAAAAAAAAAAAAGGGGATGATGTAATGAATGTAATGTTAGAAAGAGACAGCTTGACAGCTGATGGCGTCTGACACTCAGTACGGCCGTTTTAGAAAAGTGTATAAGGCAACCTCTATAGATTATTGACAGTTTGTAAAAAGAGTGAGGCTTTTGTTTTAACAGTCGAATGTACGTTTTTGCAAAATATAAAACTATTAAAATAATTCGTATTATTTTCTTTTATAAAAACATTACACTTATCGAATGTGATGACGTTTGAAAACGATTTCAGGACTATTATTCGTCCCTATCGAGTTTGACTAAGAACTTGGTATCTTTACTTTTTTTAAAGATCACTAAAATAAAATAAAATATATATATATTTACAGATCATTTTTGGGACTTTCATCACTGTTAAGGTGGAGATTTTTATAGAAATCTAAGAATCAAAGTCTTAGAAGGTAAAAGTATATATTTATAAAAACATTACTGTTACATTACTGGCCTTATCTTCATGAACAAAACATTTGTTCAGGAATCTTGCTGTTTTTTTTATATGTATTAAAAGTTATTCATCAACTTCAGTATTTAATTTATTTCACTTATAGTTGAAATAATTATTTCATTTCATTTTTATTCCAATAGTCCAATAGCCAGCAGGAATGAGAGGAAATTTAAGATCAATAATTACGCGCAGGTTTAGTAAGGGTTTTTACCAACTTACTAAGAATATATAGTTATCATCTGAAATAATTAATTACAAAAATATTAACTGCTTACTTTGGTTACGTAGTAGAATGGAATCCGTAAACTTAGCTGTGGTTCATCATTCGACAAACTGGAACTAGTTTTAATGTATAAACGTGAAGGGAAAAAAGTTCGACAGCAAAGAGAAAAAAATACTGAGGGCGCCACTGAACGTAAAACGACTGACTTGGCGGTGTTGGAAAGCACATAATATTTACAAAAAGAATATTGTTATACATGCTGCATAATGCTAAACCTACACTCATAAATTATAAGCTATCTATAATAAGTTCCAGAAACCCATAAAAAAATCATGGCTCCGATTTTTTTGTCCCAAGCAACATAATTTTTTAATTAGACATACTAGAGTCAAAGTCAGACACAACGCTCATATCGCTTCTATAGTAAGTAACAAATTGCTTTGACGTTCAGAGATGTTCGAAATGTAAATATATTTTTCCTCAAGTTGATCAAAAATCGAATGTCATTGTTAAATTAATTTTGATATAATAACGAAGCAATTGCAAAATTTACACAGATAAGAAGTATGGTGTAACAAAACAGTGTACTTATGTGGGAGTCGTTATTTTCTGTTTGAACGCATTATAGAAGCTTTATGATATGTGTGTAGATAAATCATTATACTTTGTCTCTATTAATTTTATTCTCTTATTTAATATAGCTTATACTATAATGGGTGTCAAGATATATTGTATGTTCAGGAATTGACAACTTCAACATAACTATTTTTAAGTCGACATGCTCTCCCCTCCTGTAATTTTAAATGGTTTAATTAATATTTTTATAATGTTACCGTTTATGTATTATGGAGAGCAAACATTAGATTATAAAACAACTTTTTGCAAAACCCTTTTAGTACTAATTTATTAAGTAAGTTTTTATTTTATCCATCTACGATATATTCATAATTTTGTTAATAATTATAAGTTATTTATAATTAGTTCGTCAATGAGTATTGAGTTAAAAGGCTAAGATCATCATAATTCAGTGCGTGTCTTTTTGAACAGGTGTAAAAGAGAAACAGTGTGCAACAATTAATAGGCAATCGGGCCACAAAATCGGTAATTTATTTAATGAAAAAATACTCAAAACATTGTAAAATACAAAACAATTACATTTCAATCTTAATTGTTATTTTTTTGTTATTAAAGACATGTTGATAAAACTATAAAATGTTCATTGTAACTAATCGAACTTACCTTGAGAATTAGATTTTTTATTTATATCGAGCCGATTTCATCCGATCGTGTATCTTAAAACATTAAATTTTCAGTAGGTAACGTTAATTTGAATAATCAGTCATCGTCAGTCAACACGAGTTTAATAGGTACGTGACATTATATTTATTTGGGGTACATTCTCTACTCCTTTTATTGATGAGGGGACCTATGGCGATCTCTTTAAAAAATGTATATGATACGGAATTATATAATAATTAACAAATTTATAACATATTTTTCTTTGTTTATTGTATTAAGTAATAATATACTTACATGTTGTAGGATTAAATAAAAATATATAGGATTTTGTTACAATGTTTGAAGACAAATAATTTGTCATTGTAAAAAAATTCCCGAAAGTTATAAGTTTTTCTAGCAACTCTTTCACAAATATTTAGATGCTTTAAATATACTTAAACATAATGCTATAAAACGTAATAGAAAAATTATCATCGCTTAATTTAATTTCTAAACTTGAAGGCTGAGACTAACCCCATACACCGTCAAGGAAAGCTCCCCTAACACTTTATATTTTACCGAAACAATTACTTCCGTAAACCTTTCTACTACTAGTAAAACTGCATTTGAATCTCCCCATACAAACTAAATAGTCAAACAGTGAATCGGCTTGAGGCGCGGCGCGGCCGGTATATTTCCGACATAATACCGCTGCGTCGAGCGATTACTACTATATATTCTATATACATTTAATAGCTATACAGGCGCGCGTAGAACTGGCCGTACTTATGTGAGCGCTACGAGGCGAACGCCGCCAGCGCTGCAGCGCTTCACAGCGTGCCGTGGTCTAATCAAACCTCATAACATTATAGCGTTTCAGCGCTTCGCTGGCACCGACTCCGGCTTATTATTATCGTAGATTGGCGTCGGCGCAACTACACGGCGTTAGAAGGACGTTCCGTTTTAAATATCAGGTTTTATTATTATGAAGAGCGGCGCAGCGGAGTGCGGACGGCGCGGCGGACGGTTGCGTGCGATAACATTTGACATTCGTAATTAGTCGAGCGCTGGCGCGGTGAGGCCGGCTGGCGGGCATTCCGTCCGTGGGGCCGGACAAAGAGGTCGCGTTGTGTCAGCGACTCGGCGCTTGCACACCCTTGCACCACCAACCCTCGTCACCACACTACGACACCGCTCGAGTTATATTACGATGCTCAGCTGTTTAAATAATTTGCAGCACTAATACTGCCTTTTAAGGCACCACAAACCAATTTTAAGGCATGGTGTTTAAAAGTACTGTCACTGGCCACTTTGCTAGTTCTGATGACTTTAAATAGGTACCACTTTAGAGAAAAAAAGTTGTACAGGGTTCGTGCTGGCTCGCTCGCACTGATCTCCAACCCTCGCGACACAAGGCTGCCACTATTTTTAGACTCATACGCAGCTGTATTACTGTCGACTGATATCATAATGGAATCCAAATCCGAATTTCTGTGTTGATGTTTTGTTTATCACATATGAACAAGACATTAGCCATATAGACAAGATTATAAATAAACTTTTTAGTAGAGGAACACAAAAAAGGTGTTTTTAGTAACTGTTTAGCGTGCAGAAACTTGCGTTTTGCATTTGTAGCTTGTAAACTGCGATTATATGAGATATGTATTGAGTATATTGAAGTAAACATGATTAGAAATATGTAAACACTATCATTTAATGTGTATTTCTTGTCATTATCTCTCTTCCTCGCGTTGACCCGGCATTTTCCCATTCTCATGGGAACCTGAGGTCTGCATGGCCACTAATCCCAGAAATTGGCGTTGGCACTAGTTTTTCGAAAGCGATTGCCGTCTGGCCTTCCAACCCAGAGGGTAGACTAGGTCTTATTGTGATTATATAAAAACTAAAATCAATAATGTAATTTTTCATCACATAACTTATAAGGTGTTTTACATCTAAAATTCTAAACTAAGTACTTGCTTATCAAAGAAATTTCATATGAGCCTTTAAACTTCAACTTAACCTAGACCTAATAAGTTAGGTTAGTTTCTAACCTATAAAACGCAAGAGACATATGTACGGAGAGTGAACACGCAGCTGCGGCGCTGCCGCGATTCGCAAATTTTGGACGATTGTCTCTGTCACTCCCATGACGTCTTAATTGGGGAAAAAGAGAAAGATGTCCGATATATATGACACTTATTGCTTTATCCTACTAACGTTTTCAGAGCGTGTGCACATTAACGTTTCGGTCCCGAGGTTTCTCGGCGTTTCCATATAAAATTGCACGCCGTGGAGACGCCGCGTTCTCGCTACGTTTTATTACGGTGGAATCGCCAGTCGCAGCTAGTGTGCCCGGGCCCATACCAACTCTTATTTTTATAATGATAACCGCTTACTAGAATAAAGACGGAGAAATATCTGAGGGGTAGGCCCTCAGATGCGAACATCGAAGTTAGAAAATTTCGAGCATCTTTTTCTTTTGCTCAAATTAAGGCGTACGTTATAGGAGTAATAGGAGTGACAGAGACAATAGTTCAATATTTTCGAATTTAGATTTTTGCGGTTGGTCATTTTACTCAATGACAGTTCTTTGAATTTGGCGCCGTAATCTACATTTTTT
This sequence comes from Grapholita molesta, assembly GCA_022674325.2. Lineage (NCBI taxonomy): Eukaryota > Metazoa > Arthropoda > Insecta > Lepidoptera > Tortricidae > Grapholita > Grapholita molesta. The sequence continues at coordinate 5,985,667 of CP053138.2, forward strand.
TAAATTAACATGAACTACGAGTGTATGTCACACGATCAGAGACTTTAATTGTTGAGCCATTTGGGGTTAATTTAACATTTTGCGTTTTACAGTAAGCATTAAACAAAAAATAATAACTTGAACCCTAAGTGTCTCAATAATAATTAAAGTCCGTGATAGATAAATGAGATATTTCGTTTAATACCTAAATGAACCTTAGGTACCTACCCCAATTTAGGCACAACATAAGTTCGTGGGAACTTATCCCAATATAGCCTCATTAACCGCTAATCACGCAAATAAAAACAAATAACAGAACGCTCTCATTTATTCCTACATCGAAGTATTTACTAAATCCAAAATTCCCAAACGCTTAATGAGTCCAAAATCCAAGCGAGCGTAAACGCCGCGCTAATAACGACCTTAGTATTTAAGTTATAAGGCCGAAGTTGAGGTCGAATACGTCAGTGGATGTCAAAGAGCACAGAGCGGAGATAAAGCAATGGAAAACATCGCGTACTCATTCTAAATTCGTATATCAGCTTAACAAAATTACATTATATCACAAACTAGTACTCCGCACTCACTCGATCTATAGCACAACCGCTTGCGTGGAAGCAGGACGTATTGATAACAATGTTGAATTGGAATGGTATTGGCGTAGAAATAAGGATGAGAATGAGTTCCGTGGACGCGACACAGCGGCGAGCGCGTTATGAAACGGAGCGAGATGAAATCTGCGTCTTTGATGGCGAGAGGCATTGTAGCAAATTTTCCGAAAAATTATATTATATTTCTAGAAAGTTATTCGCACGTCCTTCATCAAGAGAGTTATTTATTTATATAACCTTGATTGTACAAAATATGTATAATTTTTAGTACAAAATGCGTACTTAATGCTTGAAAGCCGCAGTTTAGGAAAAGCAAAGATACATCCTCAACGCGAGCGTTGTGTCCTGATACCGCTTGAAAATGGGTACCGGTATGTCGCCTAGTGCGATATAGTTACACGTGAGTTTTTCCGTTTGTAACTAAGTAGTAGTAAAGCAGAGAGATATTTAAAACATGTGAAAACGTTGACTACTGGATTAATACCTGTCATCTATAAATGTCCATGTCGTTCTTGGCGTACCACAGGGTACCTGAACACTCAAAACTGTCATTAAAACTCTGTTTGAAACAAAGATATGGTCTTTTATAAATATAAGTAAGTCATTCGAAAACTTATTGTTGCAGTAAGAGCAAGAAATCTCTTGATTTCTAAAGCTCAAAAGTAAAAGATTATTTTCCCCTATTCGGTCTTTTGACTCTTTTGTCGTCCAATTCTCTGGCTCTTGGCTGTCCTATAATTTAAGGTTAGTTAGGTTACTAACTCTACTATATGACAATTTCACGTCACTTTTCTCCCAAAACTACTTTTAAATAGTCCTAAGTAGCATTCGTGCTTATTTCAACTCCAGTGACAACTTTTACCGATATTGCCCTTATCCGTTGGTTCTTTTTTTTATAAGTTTGCCGACCCCAAGAACAGCCTAGAAGTTACGTTATAGAAGGCAAAGCGCGAGGTCCATCAAACAGGGTCACCAGTATAAATGTTGTCTATGATTACGTGTAGTTGTCAATGATTTGGAGGTCATAGTAACACTGGTTCTTGTTAGTTTTTCCTTGCTGCACAAAAGCGAAGGGAAAAGTATGGCTGGGTGTCTAGCCAACCGTATAGTATAGACCATTAAGAGTATGCCCCTCCAGACTGCAAAAAGCATGAGTCTTGGGATATAACTTCGAAGAAGATAGCATCATGCGTGCATGCCATATTTTTACTTGGTTAAACCTGAAAACTACGTATCTGATCAATGTATGGCAGACGTTTCAATAAACGTGATCCTATGTATACATACCTACACAATTCAATCAGTGCTAATACCACCAATCTGCAGTATAGTGCAGACATAATAGCACATCCAAACACGACTTTATCTAGTTTACTATAAGGTTCTGAGTCGTACACAAGAAAATGTATCTGCAGTTTTGGAGAAATAAGTACTGTTTTGAAGCCAAGTAGATACTAATTTATAGGATACTAATTTCAATCAGCCAATAATGTCATTGTTTTTAGGATTTGCCTATTAATTAAGTTTGGTTGTAATAATATTATGTATGACGGAAGCCTTATACAGCAAACGGCGCTTTATAGCACCCTTAGACTATATAATATTATTAGACTCCACACCGCCAACAACAAATTGTGACTACAAATGGCGTCGGTCGACTCGTACTGACAGGCTTCACACACATACGCAAGGCCTTGATGCGCGGGACACCCAACAGTCGCCTCCGAACGTCAAAGCACGCCGCAGTGGACCAAAAAATATTAAAATATGCCGTCATATGCTGTCAATATCAATGGAAAATGCTACTGATCGCTCCAAAAAAACTCCCCCAATCACTTTTCATCAGTAAATAAACAATTAACCACGTAATTACATTAAAAATTATTAAATTCGCTAGCTATTTACTTCACGCCGTCTGTGTTGCCAGACAATCGGGTCAATCAAAATCGGAGAAATTTCCCGAACGTAGGGTAATTGATGTTCCATTTCTTTAACTATTATGTATGAGCGCGGAGCGGGTTTGTTGTAGGTACAGGTTTTTAAGTTTAGTTTTAATTAATTTAATTTTTGTTCTGTAACTTATTTATATGTTCTTTTATTTATCACAACTGTAATTTTTTTTTTGGCGGGGCCACTGCTGTGCCTCATAATTGATAAATATGTATAGAAAAAAGTGCTTGAAATTATAGTATCGGGTCGAGAAGAGTGAGAAAACACACATTTACATCGTGTACTTTTATCAATTTAATATTAGTGACTTTTGCTTTTTCGTTAAATTCGCCGCTTCTGAAATATATTTACTATATTTATAAAATCATACGCATATCGCCGTTTTATTTAACAAATATGTATATTCATAACACATTTTTTATACTAAAATATTTAATCTGAAATTGGGATTTTTTTTTAACTGGCACCACACGGAAATACGCACACATGTAAAGTGGCCGCCATTACGCGTCACAACTCGTTGTATCGGTGGATTCCTTCTGTAGGTTTACTACTTCTATGATAGCACCATGAAATTTAAGGACACAGGAGAAAAACCAAAGAAAATCACTGCTGCTATGTACGTCGAAAAACGTAATCATTCGAATTCATATGGACAAGAACAGATCGGAATTTTTGAAAATCTGCCTTTATTTCATATGGAATTTATAGACATAATAAGAGAGCATTAAAAAAAGAGTAGACAAAGGACCGTTGTCACTACTTTTATCGCATGGCGAATAAAATTTGCTTTAACACACTACCAATAGAGTTGAAGATTATATGTGCCACATATGACTTTGTTGTTAACTTTAATGTTTTTGAAAAAATTATTATACGTGTCATTATCTAGCAAAAGGGACCTTATTGTCGATGGCGCTTACGTCGAACGCAAACGCAAGCGCCACCATCGACAATAAGGTCCCTTATCATAAAGAATGTCACATACTATGTTTCTATACAGCAGTATCTTAAATATCGTATCTTTTGGATAAAGGTATTTATATGAAAGTGCGATTTTGATACTTGTCATAAGTTTTATATCATATTTTTTGTTACTAAATACGGCCATTGGGGATTAAAAAGGCATGGCAAATATACATGGCCCTGATACTCCTGATACCTCCATACTGATAGAGTAAGAAGTTATGGCAGAACAAATAGCATGGATCGATTGCCAGTTTGTCGTCTATCGAGTCTTGTGTCACTTTCGCACTTACATGCTCGTTAGATAGTGATAAAAACTACTCTAAGCTCTTGATCCTCTAAACTAGTAGGTATGGTAAAAACTGTACTGAAGATTATCACCGTCATCGCGTTGCCCCGGCATTTTACCACAGCTCATGGGAGAGTAGTGTAATTATCTAGGAAAAAGGAACTTATTGTCGATGGCACTTACGTCGAATCGCGTTGCATTTGTATTGTATCGCCTTGAACAACGACATATGCGCCATCGACAATAAGGTCCCTTTTAGTAGATAATTACAATTACTACTTACTATACATGTTATATACTATCACGTATGACAGCAATAGTCTTAAATCTCTCTTGAATGAGCAATAATTTAATTAAGAATGTATACAATATACATCAATGCTTTGGGCATTCCCACTGACTCACGTATGTGCATTAATAGTTCGTAAATTGACAGCGTATTGTAAGTCTCTGAGAGATCTCTAACTGAAGTTCAATGGTATGTATAGTCGACGTCAAACATAAGTTTACACTTTTTCACCTTAATCCTTTGTAATAAGGTGCAAAACTGTAAACATATTTATGACGCCGACTAGCGACTGTTCAATTAATTATCCTACATATTGCTGAGGTATGATTACACAAACTGGACGCCTGAAAAGCGCACTCGACACATGATTTCGGGTGACACAGAGGCGCTGCCGTCTCTCGCTGCTCGTTGTCTCTGTCACTCCCATGACGTCTGAATTGGGGTAAAAGAGACAGATGCCAGAAATTTACGAATATCGTTTTTGGCAGTAGCGCCTCAGGTGCCAACATCATAGATCACCATCTAGTCATCAGGTCATCACCATAGCCTTTAAGAAAGTGTCCTAGGTTTATCTTGTAAAATCGGGACAACTAATACCCGTTTGTAAGAGTAGAACAAAACTTACACTGCAAAAATCGAAAATTTTCTATCTTCCTCTGCCTCATTATCGCTCGGATACTCAAAAGCGAGACAAGCAAATTGATAACGTTTTTAAATTTATGATGCAGAATGCGCAAAAAGCATTGGTAATTTTTCGGAAGAGTGAGCGAATCTGAAAACAACATTGTACAGTGAATGTCAAATATATCGACTCAACCAAAGTGTCAAAATATGTATACATGTACCTTAATAGTAAGACTATAAGGTACATGTATACTAATTGTGGCACTTTGATCGCATCTATATATTTGACCTTGACTGTAGAAGTGATGTGGTTAGAAGGGTATCATCGTTAGATTTCTATAGTTACTTAGTTTATTGATCATTTGTATATTTCATTTACTTTGTAATTTGTAAATGTATGGGTTTATATTTATCAGCGGCGGTGCGTCCATACAAGCCGATTCCCGCCGGCTTTACTAACTCTCCCGCATTGCAACAGTTTTTCTCGGGCTCACAAAGAAAAGGCAAAGCTATATGGCCTTCATCTTGCCGAAGAAAATAATTGACCCGCCGCCACTGATATTTATACCGTGCCTTGCCTCAAGCGCTACCGCAAAAAACATTTTTCGTAAATTTCGAACGATTGTCTCTATTACTCTCAATGACGACTTAATTGGAGTATAAGAGAAAGATGCTCGAACTTCGATGTTCGCGGTACCAGCCGGTGTGCCGTGTGGTGCCTGCTGGCTGAGACTATTAGCACCCGTGGGTATCAAAGGGATAAAACCGAAGGATGTACATCGTTCGTCAAAACCGAAGCAACAGCTGGTACGGTCGCCAACCCGCCTGCAAAGCGTGGCGGCTATGGCAACTCCCTCCTAAGATGTTACAAGTAGTAGTTGGGGGAGGACTATGACCAGCAGTGGACGTCTTAAGCCTAAAATCATTATGGGTTTATAGTGTTTATACCTAAAGAAACATTTTATTTTTTTATTAATTGATTAATTTTATTTTTTGACGACCGGTCTGGCCTAGTGGGTAGCCCGGACCCTGCCTATGAAGCCGATCGATGGTACTGGGTTCGATTGCCAGTCGGGGCATTTATTTGTGTGATGAGCACAGATTTATGTTCCTAAGTCATGCATGGGTGTTTTCTATGTATTTAAGTATTTAATATGTATCTATCTATTATATATAAAGTTGTTTATTACCTTCAACACAAGCCTTATTGAGATTACCGTACGGCTAGGTTGATTTGTGTAAGATTGTCCCAAAAATATTTATTTATAAACGAAGTGGTTCGCACTTCGCAGTCTTCCAAGCCCAGCAGTGGGACCCGTGCAGCCTGGAGGTAAATATGCGGACTTGCTTAACATCAATAATAACTTCACAATACCAGTGATGACAACGGGCATGTGATGACACTGGAGTGATGAAACCGAATGGAAATGACGCGGAAATAAACATGAAGGCTGTTTATGTGTAATATTGTGTACAGAGGCGCATTATACAGTGATTAAATATTATATATACTGGGTAAAGGAATATCTTGCACAGCGGAGCGAGCAGATATACATAAAATAAAATAAATAAATAAACATTTTGGGACAATCTTAAATCGACCTAGCCCTACGGTAAGCTCAGTAAGGCTTGTGTTTTTAAACGACACCTCAAAGCGTGCGGTATACCATCTGACCGTTGGGAAGACCTTGCCGGCCTGGCCGGAATGGTGCAAAAGGGTTAGTTTAGGTGTAGCTTCTCTTGAAGAAGCTCGGCTTGAACACCTGAACCAAAAGCGCTATCGTCGGATGACTCGGCCTAAGCCGTCCTACGTTTACACTCTTAACGACCAGGGACAGCTTTTCTGTTCTTTGTGCAACAGGGTTTTCAAAACTAAGTTTGGTTTTGCATGCCACATAAGGGCTCATTAGAGAAGGTAAGGATCGCCGTCGAATACGACATGGAGGACGGTCTAAGGCTTGTGTTGTAGGTACTAGACGACGATAAATATAATAGATACCTATCTATTATATATGTACCTACATATAAATACTTAGATACATAGAAAACACCCAAGACTCAGGAGCATGAATCTGTGCTCATAACACAAATAGATGCCCCGACTGGGAATCGATCCCAGGTCCATCGGCGTCATAGGCAGGGTAACCACTAAGCCAGACCGGTCGTCAAATATATAAATGGTACAACAGATATAAAAGTTGCTCTGTTTTTAAAGTTGGAACCCCTAGTATAAATTTGATTGTGGAATGGATCGATGACCCTGGCCTAGTGGGTGACCCTGCCTATGAAGCCAAAGGTCCTGGGTTCGATTCCCAGTCAGGGCATTTATTTGTGTGACGAGCACAGATATTTGTTCCTGAGTCACAGGTGTTTTCTATGTATTTAAATATTTACATGTATCTATCTATTATATATATCGTCGTCTAGTACCTACAACACAAGCCTTACTGAGCTTACCGTAGGACTAGATCGATTTGTGTAAGATTGTCCCGAAATATTTATTTATCATTTAAAATGTATTTATTAGCGCCTACCGTGGCACAATAAGGTATTTTGGGTGTTTTGCCGTATCAATATATTTTGCCTTGAATGTACAAAAAAAACGCGAGATCTTAGACTCGTCGGTCCACCTTGTGGGGAGTCTGACCACGCTGCATCTTCCTGTACCTACATGATTGCCATTCGAGATCCTTTACGCCCAACGGCCATCGGATATTAAACATCGTAACATGTATTCTATTCCGTTCCGTTCCGTTCCGTTCCGTTCCATTCCGTTCCGTTCCGTTCCGTTCCGTCCGTTTCGTTCCGTTCCGTTCCGTTCCATTCCGTTCCATTCCATTCTATTCCATTCTATTCTATTCTATTCTATTATATTCTGTTCGAAATACAACCAGAGATCCTTTCATACCTAGAAAATTGTCGCTGTTGGTCACACCCGGGAAACAGAAGAACTACCGCGAAAAACATAGACATACCATTAACCTATAATGCCAATAATAATACCACGATAGAAAGGGATGGTCTTACGTAACTTTCCATAGGTATGGCAGAGAAGGCGCTATTTTCGTCCGTCCGTGTCATAGTATCACATATTTTTGTTCCCCTCCAAACTGGACCCTTCAGAACTGTCAAAGTTGGAGGGGAACAAACAAATACAATTGGAGTTTTCTTGGGTTTTCAACCCAAGTTGCGGTAATCAATACGGAATAGGCTAATATTTATGTTACATAGAATGTCCTGTAAAGCAAAACTATAGTGAATTGTTACATTTTGGGCCACAAAAGCCAGAATATCTATGTCCCTTACTGGCGCTCGCGGATGCGTTCTCCAGTCATTATTCCTCCTAGGAAAAACGAAATTCTAATATTGACTATCTCTCTCTGTTACTCTTGTATATACTAGTGATAAAGGTACGCATTCAGAGATCAGAGGCTCTAGTGAAAGTTTCTTTTGACGTAAAAAACGTTTACGAACGCGTAAGTGATAATGTTATTTATATGGGAAACGCAAACGCGTTCGTGACGTAAAGTTACGTTAATAACATACACTCAGGGCTCAGTACCTCCAATCCATGGTGTATAGAGTGTCGAGATTAGTAAACCACTATAACCCATAGTGACTGAAATGCATGAGTCAGGGCTTCAGGGCTCCGTCATTACACCAAACATTATTCCACTGACAATGACCGCTACGTCAACCATTGTGTTCGATGCACATCGACAACTAATCCTGACAAGCTCCTATCTTAAACTAAAATTCACCTCAAAATACAACCCTATTACAGTGCACTAAGGTCTCACATTGGAGGAAGATTAATGATCTGATAAGATTGATTTAATTTTACGCTGATATTTATTATTTTTAATTTGTTTACGACGTCGGTTCGCTAACGTCATGATGTGGTTTTTCAGTAAGTATACCTATATTTATTTGTTTTTCATTTTTCTTAACCGACATAATATATATTATTTGCGTTTGCCAGAAAAATCTGTAACATAATACACGTGGGAATGCTGTTACGATCATGGGCACCATTGCACCGGGTACCGAAAACAAGAAAAGGGTTAAAAATTGAAATAAAGGACATACTTAAGAAAAATCGACGAGGGCGTCTTTTATATGTCATCTACATTACACATACATTTCAGCCGTATGCAGTCCACTGCTGGACATAGGCCTCCCATAAATATGAGTTGTATCATCTTGGGGGGTAGTTGCCATAGTCGCCAGGCTTGGCAGGCGAGTTGGCGACCGCAGTAGCTGTAGATTGGGTTTCGACGACACCCGCGGGAGGAGATGGGGTGGTGCTATTCTAGTCAGCCGGCATCACACAGCACATATATGTCATCTATTTCAATATTTATGTAGTATTACTACTTACTTAAAAATCAAAGGAAATCAAAAATTTTCATAAAAAATAATTTGATTTGTTCTTAGTTGAAGAAACGGGTTATTTTAATTAACAATTTCTTACCCCATAACGTATAATAATTTAAAACTTCACTCTTTCCGGTGAGAAATCTCAAATAAGTTATAGTTATGAACCGAAGACGACGTCTATAGAAAAACGTTGCTCATCTGAAGGGTTAATTATGTCAGGAGAACAAAACTAAAATGTGTATGCATGCAGTACTGTCTACACAGCGTACTGCATTGGTCTATTTGCCTCTTTATCACTTATACACAAAGAGCGGTAAAAATGGAGATAGAGAATTGTTTGGCCTTTGGCATATATTTATGACTATTCCTCAGGTACTAATTTAAAAATATTTTTTTATTCGTAACTATATCTACATTTGTGACATTCTCTATGAAAACTGATAAGGGACCTTATTGTCGATGGCGCTTGCGCCGTTGTTCAAGATGCCGCAGTAAAAACGCAGCGCGGTTCGTCGTAAGCGCCATCGACAATAAGGTCCCTTTTGCTAGATAATGTCACATTTCAACTATTTTACCTACATTACACAACTTATCCTAAGGGCCGATACTGACGCATTCCAACTGCACTTTGTATTGAATTCGCATTCGCCACACAGTCGGGTTGCAGTCGGCATGCAGTTGTCATACAATTCTTAGGTATCCGCACTAAGAAGAAGTAATAAATAATAAATAAATATTTCGGGACAACCTTACACAAATGGACCTAGTCTTAAAGTAAGCTCAGTAAGGCTTGTGTTATAGGTACTAGTACTAGACGACGATATATATAATAGATAGATATATATAAATACTTGCTGTGCTCATCACACAAATAAATGCCCCGACTGGGAATCGAACCCAGGACCATCGGCTTCATAGGCAGGGTCACTATCCACTAGGCCAGACCGGTCGTCAGTAGTCAAGTAGTTTTCCTTATACGTAATATCAGCTTGGTGATAATCTTATAGTTTGACACAAGCGTACGCTAGAACAACGGTTACTTCGATGATTCATAAAAGAGAGTGGGATATTTTGAATCAGAAACAGGAGCGGTACCGCGAACATCGAAGTTCGTATATTTCGGGCATCTTTCTCTTTTACTCCAATCAAGGTGTCATGAGAGTGACAGAGACAATCGTCCGAAATTTACGAATATCGTTGTTCGCGGTAGCGCCGCTGTCGCTAAGCTCTTGGTCTCCGGTTGACGCCACACGCAGCGGGCAGCGTCACATTTTATGGCAAGATAATGTGTAACAGTATTCTACGCGCCGTTTGGCGTCTACCAAGGCCACTACTATTAGTACCCGTACCATGAATTGTGACATTACGGTTTTCGATAACGAGTATCGAGTATACTATCTGTGCATTTCGTTCGCACTAAAAAAGTACAAGCGAGATGCACAGATAGTAAACTCGATACTCGTTATCGAAAACCGTATTGTCACAACTCATGGTACGGGTATAGGTACTTACATTGCTAATCACTAAAAGATGGCTTAGCGGTAAGAGCGTGCGACTTGCAATCCGGAGGACTCAAGTCCAAACCCCGGCATGTAAGTTTTTCGGAACGATACGAAATATCATTTGATATTTACCAGTGGCTTTTCTAAACTAGTGCCTTATACTTGGAATTAGTTGTCCAGCGGACTCCAGACTGCATTGGGCCATGGACAATGCCGGGACAACGCGAGGAAGAATATAGGCACTTACATTACATTCGTATTTAGCATTAAGTTTTTTTTTTTTTATGACAAAGATGGCAAACTAGCAGACGGATTGCCTGATGGTAAGCAATTACCGTCGCCCATGGGCACTCGCAACACCAAGGGAGTCACAAGCGCGTTGCCGACCTATAAGTGGGTTGGAGCTCTGGGAACCTTATTCACCATCAGGAACACAACACTACATACCTGAAAGGTAGCAGTGCTATTATGGCTGTGGTCTTCTGTAAGAGGAGGTACTTCCCCAGTTGGGCTTCTCCAGATTCAAGCGTGATGGTACTTCGCTGTGCCCTACCTCTCATTGTTGGACGTAGTTTAAGGACATACCCGGGTCCAACATACCGGGACATACCGGGTTCTGCATTCGTTGACTTATCTTACGAGTTATGTGTATTTGTGGAACCTAAATTTAATATTATATACTGTCTTTACTAACAAAATAAGGTTCTGGTTTACGGTCAGGTTGTGTTATGATTGTGATCCATTTATATATGTAGTTATTTATCAAATTGTGTATTGATTGGCGATTTTATTCAGATCTAACTTATTTTCCACAACAGAGGCTCTAGTGTAAGTTTCTTTTGACGTAAAAAAACTTCTCGAACGCGCAAGTGATAATGTTATTTATATGGGTAACTCAAACGCGATGGTGACGTTTTGTTACGTTAAAAACTTACACTCAGGGCTCTGATTCGGTATTAATTTAAATTAAAATATTTTTTTTTTGTACAAATTAATACAAGTAGGTATTATTTTTTACATAGTAAATTATACACGCACTAGATACGTGTTTTTTATCCCAAATGCATGATATGAATTTGTTAATCGAAATGCATTTTTAAAATGAAGCCGGGCTCAGTTGCCAGGTAAGTTGCATAAGTGCAGCGCGAGGTGCAGCATTTCGCGGAGACTGCAGTTGCTGACGTCGGGACCGTGGTGTCGTCTTACGGAGAATCAGGCCACGGCGTAGGTATCGAGCAAATTATAAACACATTATCATTCTTCACATATTGGAGCCGTGGTCCGAATTACTATATCGTCCGTAGCTACTCAGGAGCGGTACCGCGATTTCGTATATTTCGGGCATCTTTCTCTTTTACGGTGTCACGTTACTTTAAGGTGTCATGAGAGTGACAGAGACAATCGTACGAAATTTACGAATATCGTTGTTCGCGGTAGCGCCGCAGTGAGCCGCTGTTGGCAGGGACCCGGTCTATTCCTTGCCATTAAATATGTTGATCAAAGCATATAAAGCGATTCTTATATGGTAAACAATATTATATACATCTTAATTTACAATAATTGCAATATTATAATAACCGGGTATGTCCTTAAACTACGCCTAACAATGGGAGGTAGGGCACAGCGAAGTACCATCACGCTTGTATCTGGAGCAGCCCAACTGGGGAAGTACCTCCTTCTTACAGAAGAAGACAATAGCACTACTACCTTTCAGGTATGTAGTGTTGTGTTCCTGATGGCGAGTAAGGTTCTCAGAGTTCCAACCGCCCTTAAAGGCCGGGAACGCGTTTGTGACTCCCCTGATATGGCGGGTGCCCATGGGCGACGGTAATTGCTTACCATCAGGCAATCCGTCTGCTCGTTTGTCGCCTATGCCATAAAAAAAGTACGGATACTTAACTACTTAGAACATGAAATCTAAAAACGGCCCTTGATGCATTGTACCAAGGATGCTAGCGGCATTTACTCGTTACATCGCAATGCTGATATGTTGTGCGAGGAAGCCGCCAGCTCTTCGGTCATCCAGACGTTTCGCGACTTCTGCAAAAATTTTGTGCGTTAGTTGTCAATAAAATATAGAAAACAAAAACAATACTGAAATAAACTACCTATGGAAAACATCGATATATATATTGTTTTTCGATTTCTATAAACAATTGTAATCTTGGTTTCGGCCTCTGAAGTTTGATTTTTTCGATTAGACATCATCATCAACTAGCTATCCGCCCCGATTGACAACTTGACAGGTAAAGTCACAAAGTCAAAAAAATAACCCCACAGCTAACAATAAAGTTTTATCTGTCTTTCGTCTGTGTAAAAATTCTCATACGTCTAATCGTCATATAGTCTAAACAAAAAAACAAACATAGACGCGTATTTTATAAGGACAATGGCTAAAGACTTTTAGGCATGTACATACTTGCAAGTGGCTATTTTAAATTTCTTCTCGACACTTTTATTGTATCACTCGATATGAGTAAAGGCCCTTTATCGCTAAAGGGTTTCAAAAAAAATAACTTTCGCAATGTATATAGGATAGTCGCGCCCCTATGAAACAAAAATGTCCTAGGTAATTAAACGAACGAACATTTTAAATATTAGACCATGGTGAGTCTCGATTTAATAGTAATAAGTTTATCGTATCGTTACGTTTTTACAATTACTCTTATTATCGAAGCCGGCAGCTCGAACCTGCTCCAAGTACAAATACAAAAATGATGAGGTGTTAGTACTGACTTGACTTAGTACCTATACCATGCGTCCTCCAGAGACCGTGATCCTAACTAGCGGGCTCCGAACTTTTTCAAAGACGCATTGCAGTGTCGGGTAATGTTCAGAAAATTGGCGTCTATATTTGAAACCAATGGAATTATTTCAAATCAGTATAAAAAAAAGATAAATGATCTTTATTTTTCAATTTCGGTACATTACATGCACTTGTTCATAAGTGTCACAGAAAAATCTACCACCGCTTCAAACCTCTGACCCGAAAAGATACCGGCAAGAAACTACGGCGGCGGGACTTATTTTTTCAAAACTTTGATACATCCTATCTTAAAGTAGGTACCTACATAATTATGCGTAGTCCCAAAAGAAAACATATCAAACAGTTTATTACAAGATATAACTAAAAATACTAAAATATAAAAGTAAAAATAATGATGTATAAACAAATTTGACTTCAGAAAATATACATACTTTGATATGCTTTCTTACCTGAACTGTGACATATAAATGATCTGGCAGTACATACAATTGTTGAATTCAATGCTAGGTTTAGTTATAGTTTCTGGTAGCTCGTATCGATGTTGATAACCTCACTGCATATTAGACAAAAATGCTTAATTTTCATCAAGCACAGCCCTAATTTACATTGGCGGGACCATGGTAAAACAAATAACAGATAACAAATAACTAAAAATTACGGGACAATCTGACACAACATGCCTTAGTCCTACAGGTTAATTAGGGTTGTGTTGCGTTGCAGATACTAGACAAATAAATAATATACACAAAACAAAACGTCAATTACCTAGGAACAAATTTTCGTGATAAACACATATATGCCCATGTCACTTTCGAACCCGGGATCTCCTGCGTAGGTAGGTCTAGGCTAAGACATCATTATATGTAATTGAATTAGTTTCTGGCAAAAATCACATATTTATTGCCGCCTGTTTTTTTTTTGCATAATAATCAATAATCATAATCAACTACCAACCAGTAGCGGCGCGTCAATTTATATCCTAGACAAGCCGGGAAACCTGAATTATTATGACAACCTTTTTCTTCATGGAAAACTGCTCTACTATCTGAAAGTTAGTCAAGCCGGCAGAAATCGAGTTCTAAGGACGCGCCGCCACTGCTACCTACTCATGGAGATAAATCTAACGAGCCTAAACACCACGGGTTTATCTTGTGTATTTTAGGAGTTGCTTTGGCTACTATCTGGCTCCAGCATCAGATCCGATCAGGGTATCATAATATTACATTGTCACCGAACTTATATAAGTATGTTAAATAGACCGGTTCAAGATATCTGTTTCAAATTTGAGTTGCAAGATTTCACCCCTAAAATACTTACATACATACTCAAATTGCAAGTTGAATAAAAGCTTGTAAAATATAATAAGTACTGTTAAAATATAAGACCTCTATTTTGAAAATTTTAAAACCATAAAATGTTAAATATATTGTTAAATTTGATTTAACGAATGGAGAATGGAAGTAGTTGCGTTCTTCAGAATGCACGAGAAACATACGCACTTCAACTCAGATAAGCGAGTAAAGTACATACGATATAATACGTCTTCATTACTAGCCAACGACAGGCCATCTATCCAAGTTGGTAAGTTACTAAAATTCACACTTGAACCTTGACGTAAAGTCAAGGGCGAAAGTGGCATAGTGTAGTTGACGGCCATGCACTCTCCTGTGCCTCAAGTATCAGCCGATCATATGTCGATACTAAGTCATCACAGTTTGTTTATGCTATATTCCTCGCTAGTACCACCTCCTTACAGAAGACCACAGCCATAATAGCACTGCTACCTTTCAGGTATGTAGTGTTGTGTTCCTGATGGTGAATAAGGTTCCCAGAGCTCCAACCCACTTATAGGTCGGCAACGCGCTTGTGACTCCCTTGGTGTTGCGAGTGCCCATGGGCGACGGTAATTGCTTACTATCAGGCAATCCGTCTGCTCGTTTGCCACCTTTGTCATATATATTCACCAATTTCACCATAATACCTGCTAATGAAACCCTAATTACGTAGGTGACTATAATTGCCATTTTGATATTTTTCAATTATATTTAAGTACATATACCGGGAGCACAATCCAAATGGGTCAGTATGGTGAAGTCGCAAACTATGAGAGATAGCGAGACCTGTTCTTAGGAACCATGACGTCGATTTTAGATTTAATAATAATTACATTCAAACTTTTTACTATTTTAAATCTCTCATACATAACCGGGAATTGAACCTATAAATATTCGTTATACGGCTGATGATGATGATGATGAAAAATGTATTCATGACTCATGAATTTACGTTTCGTATCATCAACAATAACAACGAATTTTTTTTCAGATTTACACCTAACTTCGACCAGGTTCGATTCCCGGTTATGTATGAGAGATTAAAAAAAAGTTTGAATGCCATTATTCTTAAATCTAAAATCGCAGCAATGGTTCCTAAGAACAGACCTCGCTATCTCTCATAGTTTCCGACTTCTCCATACTGATCCATTTGGATTGTACACCCGGTATACTCAAGTTGTTAGAGGCGTTTGTTAGATTCAATTTGACACTTTTCTTTTATATATTATTGTGAACATTCAGGGGTTTAGTGTTTCTAAGCGTTTTTTATGGCAACCCGAATACCTCACATTTAATTAAAAACTATTAAAAAAGAAACATTTTGAGAGCAATTGTGGCAGGCAAACCCTAATTCTTAGAAATAAAGGAAAATGGAACTCTCTACCAGTCAAGTAATGTCAAGTAAAGTCTGTATGAGCCGGTTCGATCATCTGTTTTAAAGTAGTAAGATAATTTATTCTAACCATTAGGTTCATCATCATCATCATTTCAGCCGTACAACGTCCACTACTGGTCATAGGCCTCCACCTTATATGAATTGTGTCATCTTGGGGGAGTTTGCCATAGTCGTCACGCTCGGCAGACGGGTTGGCGACGACGGTAAACTAGCTAGAGCTAACTACCTACTTGACATAAGATCTAAATTAATTACCTACCGCACGGTTTTGTGTTTTAAAAAATTAAGGTTAATATTAGTAAGTTATTATAAACATAAAAATATTGTAAGATTTAAATTAAATATACTAATTAAATAGAAGCGGGTAACTCATGTTTTATAAGTCGAATATTGCTCGCCATGTTTCACTCTGTAACGAGGAGCGTAATCATGAGCCTTTTGCGTTGGCTAAACCCGTTACGGAGTGAAACATGTCGAGCAATATTCGACTTAAAAAACGTGAGTTACCCGCTTCTATACAATTAGTATGTTTAAATCTTACGATAGTTTTGTAGGGTATACTAAATATTATTAATAGGGTACTACTTATCCAGTAATTAGAACGAAAGAGATCTACTTAATAGGTGCTGGACTTACACGTTACTTTTTACTTTTAGGGGATTCGTTAATGGACAGTGGCAAACTCTAGATGAATCTTAAAAATTTAATAGAACAATAAAGAAAATCATGCATATATAGATAGACTCGTACCTAGAACCAAATACTATATATTATCCTTTAAGAGATATAGCACAAGCAAAAATGAAAAAGACTAGCTTAGGTGCATTAGTAAATAAAAAATTAATCAGAGAGTGCAACGAATCTGTAAATAAACATTAATTTTATATCAATTAGCAGACACATTAGGTGCTCATTCTACTGAAATTGCAATCATCCGATATTCGTGGCACATTCATTAACAATCTGGTATTAAATCGCAAATTTAAAACCAAAGTCGACCGCGCGGCAGTCGGCCATTTGCAAAATGACAACGTGCTGTCACTGTCTTTGGTATATCCAGCATTCTGAGGTTTCAGCTCTAAACAAATATTAACAACGTGATACGGTGATAATAGGATAAACAGTTGAAAAGTGGTTTGGGTTTTCCGACCACCACTGTACTACAGTATCGATCCGCACCCGCCCCACTGCTGGCCCGCGCCGCGCCGCGTCGTGCCCGGCCGAACTGCACGCGAAATGGAACACGAATAACTAACGGCTCTTTTGTCAGTGGATGATTTGCAAAACGTAACACGGTAAGGGCGTAGTCGGAGCACAAGCAAGTGGCGCACTCTCGTGAGAGATGAACGGACAGATAAATCTAAGACTACGTTATATAATATAAGTTACTATTCATATTGTTTGGGATACATTGCTGCGTTTGAAGGTGTTATGAGGTAAGCGCTGCGTAGAACCAGGTTAATGGATAGCGCGTAAAGCAGTGTAGTCGATCGCGTGTCTACAGCGGAGGTTTTTATAGTGGCGGCCGCGGGTCGCGCTAGTGCGGGCTCGCGGCCTCTCCGCGCCGCAAATCGTTGAAATCAAAACTTTCACGCTACGCGCTCGCTACGAAGTTTTACGGCTACGAACTTTCTGCTACGGCGTAGCGCGCACTCAAAACTTAGTTCAGAAAGCTTTTTTATTTGTCACTTTCTGTTATCAACCGTATAAACTTGAGCGTTTTATGTGTCGAACAGAGATGAAGCTCTCCAAGCGATATCGACATCCAAACCAGTCTCAGAAATACAAGCAATACTCGTTGCTGCCTCACTTGTGTATTGACCGTGTTTCTAGTCTATTGCGTGCAACCAAACCAACTAACCAAATCAGTTTTAAGGAATTTGCGTTCATTATAGGATGGAAATATAATCTTGATAATGAACATTGCAGGTTTCATCGCAGTAGGTATAGCAGGCATCCTTTGGCTGGCATTGTGGCTGGCGCGCCAGTCGCAGTCGACTCGGTTTTGTTGTTCGTGGAAGCAAGTCGCAGGTGGGCGCCGCCGAGCGCGCCCGAGGTTTGCCGAGCGCGCCCGAGCGCCGGCCGCGCCAGAAGGCCGTAAGCGCCGCTCGGCCGCTCGCGTCGAGCGCCGCGCGACCCGACTAGTCTACGATCGGCCTCCATCCCACCCGGTTGTGTTAGTGACGGCGTAAACTACATTCTGACAGTTGTTATCGTGATCGAGTGATGTTTTCATATCGGAACTATGGTGTATCCCCATGAAAATGTGGAGTGATTTCCAGGTAAGTGTCTTGTGGAGCGTGTTACTGCTATTCTGGATATCGGTCATGGTTCTGTGATAAATTCGACTTGTTGAAATCAGCCTTGTCCGTTTGGTCTTTCCAATGTTCTGCAGCTCGTAGTCTGAATGAGGGTAGACTTGATTTGTGGTAAGGTATAAAATAAGTTGGTCTTTTTGTGATTCGTTGGTCTGTTTTGAAGTTTGACGACTTTTTTGGGAAATGAATTTTTTGAAGTTTTTTGGAGCTTTTAATATACGAACCTCTTACTTGGGTGTATTGTGATACTGATAATTATTATTTCGCTCTAAGTTGTTGCAAAGCAAATTTAACAATGACAATAATTTTCAATGTGACTTTAGTATTTATTAACAGAGAGGTAGGTGACTTTGCCACTTTGATATTTTTAAATTATATTTAAGTAAGTTGTTAGAGGCGTTTGTTAAATTCAATTCGATACTTTTTGTTTTGTTCTAAATATGATTGTGAATATTCCGGGGTTTAGTGTTTCTAAGAGTTTTCTATGTCAACCCAAATACCTCACATTTAAGTAATAACTATCAAAAATTAAAAACTTTGAGAGCAGTTGTGGCAGGAGCGCGCCTTTTTTTCAAATCTGACAGTTGTCGTTTCCGGCGATCTGTCAAACGCCATGTGATGGAAGGGCGCATTCAGAGAGGTTTTAAATCGGCATTATATTCTCGTTGTAAGTGCGCGGCGGCCGCGAGCGGAGGATACGTGGGTATCCGCGTCCCGCTCGCACCCGCGCGGCGGTCTCGCTCGCCCGGCTGTTTTTATGCCGAGCGGGTTTTTTGCCGAGCTCGGCTGGCGCCGCGCGGCGTACATTAATTACTCGAGCGCCGCAGCGGAGTTTACTTTCTACATCACCATTCGCTGCTGAGCTTCGAGTCGCTCGGACGCGAACGGTTTTTTTTAATATGACGCAATTCTCCGAATTTTTAAGCCGCAATCCAAACGAAAATCCGCATAGATGGGTTATGTTTTGACCGATAATTAATTAAAATTTAATGAAGAATTTGTAGTGAAACGGAGCAATCATGTGTGAGGGAGCGGGTAGGGCGGGCGGGCGGCGTTGCCCGGCGACGGCCGGGGCGCCCCGCCCAGCGCCGCCCCGCGCCACTTAGTGAGATTTACTTTGAGACTGGGATCGCCAATGGCGACTCCACTGCCTGGTCTCCGAATGATCCCAGTTTATCTTCGAGGGTATGAAAACTTGAGCGCATGAAATACCCGAACGTTAGGGCTGACAATTATTTGGGATCGAACCATTTAGGTTCGCATTCTCTTAATTAGGTCTTTAAATAGACTAGGGATTGCGTAATTTGAAAAGCTTTATTTCTACTGGAATTTGGAAATATTAAAATATGAAGCTAGAATATCTTCCAAAAACTGGGGAAATCCGAAAATAGGCTTTAATAAAGATAAGAGGATTATTATTAAGAGCCAAGAGTAGGTGTTTTCGCAAAATACCCCACTGCTGGGCAAAAGCCATCAGCAATAGTTATATAAACGTTATTTTCGGAATTATCAGACATTGGGTCTTAGGCACCTACTACTCTCCTACGTAGTCGAATACACACTTTTATAATTAGAGTTTACGTTTGATAATCTTGTAAACTTAAACATTTAAATTACATTGTCATAATGAAACCTCTTTTTTTTCTAAATTTTAATCAATTTAAAACACGCAATTTCTCCGAGGAAATAAATCACATTCCACGGGCAAACCTAAAACATTCGTAAAACAAAACCTAAAATAGAAGCCCTTTATTTTGTCTGTCCTTGTTCACTAGACCGAACATGATTTACCTATTTTCTATGTTCTGATTGTCTCTCTATTTGAAAAAATAGTTCTTTGCTGGAATATACTTAAGTCTATTTAAAGTTCTAAGACTCTGAATTTTTGGTATATTTATTCTAAACCACAATTCTTTAGTATAATAATTGAAACTTCAGGGCATTTGCTACCTATCTAAAAAACTCTATATAAAAAGAATAACTAACTTAATTTATTGAACGCTAACAGTTTAATACAAAAATTTAGTAATTGCTAGTGGTTTCATGCAAAAGTGCCCATAATGCTCGCGGCATTAGCGCACTGGATCACTAAAGTCTGCACAAGAAATGACTCGGAGCGGGAGTCCTGTCTCAGTTAGAAAACACATTATGTAAAAGTGACTGGAAAATTACAATAAAGCTAGGAACATTTTGAATATTCATTTGCTAGATTCATCATTTTTATAATTAGATTATACCCTTTCGATTAAAAAAAAATATTTAAAATCGGTTTACGGGTCTCGGAGATATCGAGTAACATACATACAAAAAAAAAATACTAGTTCGAATTGATAACCTCCTCCTATTTTTGAAGTCGGTTAAAAATAGGATCCATATTCGACATGTCAAACTGTTACGTGGATATCCATACGGGATCCCACTTATTTGACACTTGGATCGTATTCTAATTCTACCCAAACTCTCTGCTATATCTTAAGATATGATATCCCCTTTGTAACTTAAAGGTTAAAATAAATCAAACTCCAATAATTTGGATCGTATTTTGCAGGATAACGCTACTAGAATCTTGACTAACACCCATGATTACAACAAGCAGCCGTAACGCCTTTATTATAAAGTTCACATTCGCATGTAAGTCCCGAAAAATTCCGCATGTTCCTGTATTTATTTACTTGTGCCGAAAGCGGGCTCCACACGTGGAGTTAGGCCTACGGGGAGGCAGGCAGGGTGCATCGCGGAATGCGACTTGTTGCAGTCACGTGCACTCTCTACATGCGTTACCTACATTGCTTACGAAAACATTTCTGGTTGCCGTTTTCAGTACTATGATTTTGGTTTCAATATAAATGATAGCCTAGCTAAAGAGCATACCGATAATGTACTAAAACAGTTATTATATTCTTACAAAATATTAGTATAAGATATCGTTGTAGATTATTTTTATTCGTACTTAAACTTGCAATAAAAGACAGGGCATCCACAATTCTATTTAATATTAAATAGCCTGGCTCTACTTTTATCGACTTTAGTATATCGTCATTGAAATGTAAATTTCAATTTCTATAGCTACAAGCTGTATACCCATGAAAATGGCCTTATAATTATGAACATAGGAATATAAAGCAAGACGTTTACTAAATAAAGTTCTAATATAATTCTTAATAAGTAGAATGTTCGTTCTAATCCTCAAATTCGATTCAATTGTTCGAATCCTCTTAATCCAGTGAACAGTTCAAAATGATAAAACACACTAAACCTAGCTTTCAGGACTATCCGTCTTACAAAATTGGATACAGTTGCAGAGGACGGAAATTAAACCACCGAGATAAGAAATGTTACAATTACCGTAATCAGCTGTTACTTTCCGCGCTCGTGCCTAATTCGGAGCAAACGGTCATCTCGCGCCGCTAGTGCATCGTAATGGCACTACACGGTATAGTAAACAAACACACGTGGTGTTAATGTAATAAATAGGCGCCTGAGAATGAATTAGCCATACGAGTCATCGAAGACACGCATAATAATCGCTTATGCAAACGACGCTAATTATGTAAAGCATTATGAACCGTAGCGACCGTATTTTGACATGCACGCTAACGACCAATTATATGGTCATTGTGTGACTCAATGAACTTGAACGGTATTATAATATAGGGCATCGACATCTATGAATGGCCCAACACCTGTTTTGGAGACTGCTCAAATGTCAGGTGTAGTCCCGAATTGAATGCGAACCATTATATTTTTATTACCGATGCATTGAGATCCGGCACGACGAAACTTCTTTTTTTCCTTGCGCATTTAAAGTGTGCATGTTGTATATTACCTTCTTTATAGTTCGAGTAACTACCGTTTTAACTATCTACAATTAATTAAACAGCAAAAAATACTGCCAAATATTGTTGATTAACAAAAAGGATCCAATTTGTTTTCTAAATGAAACATAGGTTTAAGTATACATTCGTAAAGTCGAGTAGCGATTCCTTTTTCCCAAGCGCGACTGCGGAGGACTCGCGACGTGTCCCGTCTCCGCGTTAATAAATCCCATGCCGGTGCGGCCCGCGACCCATTTAAGTCTCGCATAAAACAATACACGAGTCATTGAACTCACTTTCGTGGCTATGTAAACAGAAACACTGCATATTTTCGGTAAACACGCCCAGACGACTCGACGCCAATAATTTATGTAAATCCGCGTCATTGTATAAGTAAGTGATGTTTTTATTGCCATCTTGTTTTGACGGTCAAGTTCAGATCGCGAAAGTTTACCGACATAGGTACTGTCTAACTACAATCATTCTTGGAAGTTTGCTGAGTTGTTGCGCACCTTTGCCGAGACAAGTTTCAAGACACTGTAACTTATTCGGACCGCTGGGCCTAGGCGAAGAAATTAACTCAATTTAGTCGGTGCTCTATTCATTAATGTCGTAACTCAAATGTATCATTTCGCATTAAGTAACTATAGTAAGTATCTGAGTAACAGTTAGTAGCTTAGACGGTTTGTTCATCATTTTATTATGTAGATATGCTACAATTGAACAGCAATTTTTGCAGGCAAATAGTTCACATATTTTACTGTGAATCTCTAGAAAAATATAATTTTGCGTGGGAAATACCTACTGTACTAAAAACTAAAGCTTATCTAGAGGTATTTTTTACGATAAAAGTAATTTGTGATGTAGCCGAGCTGCAGACATGTAAACGTAAATAAACAATTTACAACGAGCGAGTAGTAGCGTAAAATCTCATTCTAATTACTATGATAATGGTTTATTACCACTACAAATCTGTTTCCTAGATACCGCATATTAATCACTCGTGAATTGTGAATGAATGCTATTATTATACGGCAACCGGTCAACGATATCTAAGTGATGTAAACGTCATTTTATAATCATAAGCTCATAAATAAACATGGTGACGTATCGGAAGCGGCAGGTCGGAACTTCGTGAAACAACGCACAATTGCGTAACAATGTTTTGACATTCGACAGCGACACATTTAGCTCGTATTAAGTGGATCAATGAACTTGAGCCGTTTGTATGTGCTCGTTACGCAATAGCCGTTTGAGTGAGATTAATGCGCGGATTATGGCACGCGATACGTTTCAATTTACGTTCCGTTTCATTCATGAGTAAGATAATGACGGCGTCGTTCCGCTCGCTTGTTCGCTTGTCAGTTGTCGCTCACGTGTGATCGGCTTCATCTACCGCGTTTCACTTCTACCAGGGCCGCTGTCGGCCTGCGCTAGTGCACCCAAGCGCCTTCCCTGCACTAAGGCCACAAATACATTTGAAACTGAGGCATCGTTACTGAAAATGACGAACTAAAAATTTCACAGGGAGATAAAACGTTTTACAGCCGTCCAGCCGCAGTCCTGAGAGGAAGTGTGTTAGTTCCGAAGGCGCTCGTACTATTAGCTGCAAGTTTACAAGACGGCGGGGGCAGGGAGTACGTCTTCACCCATTGACGGTTGAAGCACCCCGCGACACTTTCACTGCCCGTTATTGCACTTACTACGCGCCTACTGCAACGGGAGAGGGGGCCACCCCAATGCATTCACCCTACCCCGTGCCCTTACACAAGGGTGCACGCTTTACTAAATTTAAGAATACAATCTTCTACTATGTGATATATCATAGTGTTCGTCGTCCTCTGGCGCATTCATGCGTGCCTACGGATTTTCTTCAACGCTCGCACGCAGAGTTCAACGGTCAGACGGTAGAAAATGATTGCAGCGTTATTTAACAATCTGCCAATCGAACTGTTATGCGCTAGACGAGGCGACATTGTGTCGTTGATCCGTGACGTAACGTTTATTCGTTAATCGACGGATCAGAGAAGATCGGCCGTAGGAGTTTAAACAACGCTATAGCGTATCAACGATCGTATCTCAAGTCTAGACAGTCGGGCAGTCGAGTTTAAGTGGGACAATGTCAGCGGTGAGGGCTCGCTATTATTTGCGTAGACACGTGTGCCGAGGAGCGGAGTGACAACTCGTGACGGAAGTTTGTAAACAGAGGCGGCCTTGCGCGACCTGCAGCCGATAGTCACGCACAGCGATGCCAATACTGATACAGATTACACTTTCTCAAATCCGCTCTATCAATGGAAACAATGATAACATCGCGCGTCAACGAACTCGAAACGATTTGTTATTGATGCAACTAACTTGGCGCTAGTTCACCGCGATCGTATCGGAAAAGATATATAGAATTGCTTGTTCATGTACAAATCCTAAAGTTTTTAGGAGTTTTCGGTTCCCAAGTTCTAATTGATTGTCCATAGTTGTTTATCATTGATTTACTTGCAAGGTTTATCTATGAGGAGCTTGTGACACGAGAAATCCCTAAATAGACACAACTTGTCGAGGACGGGCTGATTAATCTTATAAAACTTCAACGTACCTTAGCAAAGAGTCTTGCGTAAATACGGAAATGATAGTGATAGTAATAGGGCAGTGGAATACAGATCTCATGCACATGGCAGCGTCGGCACAGCGCCGCAGTCGGGACGCGTCTCGCCCGCGACTGATTGATGGCCGATAGATCGACATTGAACCCGTCTACTGTAAATACATCTAGCGGACTTCCGCCCGTGACGTCGCACCGCGCCCCTCTGACGTACGACTACGTAACACATTTACATTCTTTTGTTTACACTATAAAACTTGTATTATTGTTCGCGGGGTCGACGTCTTATCTTTATGCTTTATGGCTCGTTTGAGTTCGCGCTACCTGTTCCGGTTTTCGACAATTCAACAATTCGGTTTTGTATAAAGGCCCGCGGTGAAACCTGTTCTCTTGTACTTAGTGTCGAACAAATATTCAATACCGGCGAGTGATTATCAATTCAAATTCAAACTTCAAAGGTCTTAGTCACTGCCATTAAGAATAAATATTATCTTTACAGCTTTATCAGCTGTTAATTATGTAATTGTGTGAACAGCTGTTTTTGGATACGTTAACTGTTACTACGAGTAGCGTTATTCGAGATTCCACGTATGTTTCAAGATTGGTTGCGTGGTTCAACCTTGGTTATTTGCGAAAACGTTCATGCAACGGTTGTGACGACATTTTTTATACGTAAAGGCTTCGGAGGGTATCGTATTTTTAGAAACAGGGAAGAATTACAAAAGGAATTGTTTTCCGAATTTCGCAAACTAAATACCTACCCATGTAACTCGTCGCGAACAAAAATAAAAGTTACAAAACATTGTAAAAGGCTACATTATTGAGTCTCGTTGGGTCTTTATATAAATAACCTTAAGGTGTAGGATTTAATCGATATTTTGACGTTTCATAAAGCCGTGCACATTATTACGCAATAAGGTATCCATATGGTAAAAGTGCAGTTACTTATAGCTAAGTTGCAAGTATTGATACTCACAAAAGCTGTTTACATAAGTGACCTAATGTATTATTTTAAAAGACCGCCAAGTAGTGATACTTATTATAGGATTTTTTCTTGTATGATCTAATGATGCCTTATAATCAAAGGTGGGCCAAAGTGGTGACCCACAACACACCATAGACAATGCACACCGGAGAGCAGGCAGATCGAAAAGGAGATGGCGGGATGAGTTGGAAGCGTTATGCGTAGAGTGGCGGGATCACACTAGTGACAGGGTTGAGTGGAGAAAAAGAAGGCCTTTGCCCAGCAGTGGGAAACAAACACAGGCTAATAAAAAAAAAGATCTAAATACCGGACTTAAAAATTTTTGCACTGGAAATTTTAACCCTTTGTCAAAATGCCAAAACGCTCATAAGTTGGATAACCGAAAGCGGTATATGACGCAGCATTATTTGGCGGTCAAAAGTGTGAACTGGTATGGTCCGATACCCCATCATCTAGAATAGTAACCCTAAAATGCGCAAGAGCACTGACACTGGCACAAGTTAACTAGCTGGCTCCCGGGACTAATCTCCTAAGTGCGTACCCGCCCGGCCGCCCGCCGGGGGGTTCATTAAAAATTCATTCGTATTTCGTAGCATCGTAATCAGCCGCGGGGAGGCGCTCTCTGTTTTCTTCGTTATCTATCATGATTTATAGCTAGACTAGCTTCAGCCCGCAACTTCGCCTGCCCAAGATTAGTATGGACGATACTTTAATATTATAAATGCGAAAGTAACTCTGTCTGTCTGTTACCTCGTCACTCTTAAACCGCTGAACCAATTGGGATGCAATTTGGTATAGAGAGAGTTTGAGCTACGAGAGGGGACGGGATAATTTTTAATTTTATATATTTTAAAAACGGTCGTGACTGGCCGACGAAGTCGCGAGGAAAAGCTAGTATCTTTATAAATTAATAGCTATAATGTTTTATGTATACGAGTAAGATAAATTATTGTACAGTTTCGTTCAAATCCGTTCTGTAATTTTCGGGTGAGAGAGCAACTAAACAACCATCCTTGCATACAAATTTTCTACTACTTCAGCTGCAGACATCCACTGCTGTGCCTATCCCACGATAAGCAGCTAGGTAGGCGGGTTGGTGATCGTGATATGTTCCACTGCTCTAAGTGTCGCCGCTGCCCATCCTTCGGTGGTTCCTCGTCGCAGTTTAGGGGTATGCGTAAATTTCGAACGATTGTCACTGTCACTCTCATGACGCCTCAATTGGAGTAAAAGAGAAAGATACTCGAAATTTACAAACATTGATATTCGCAGTACCAAGCCAGGTCCATACAAACAATATAAACTTTCGCGTTTATAATGTTAGTAAGATGTACTTATAAATATTATTGTTTACATTTTTGTACCTACTTCTAATTATAGACATTCATGTTATATTGCCGTTATCAAGTTATTAACCTTTAGGCGCCAAGGTTATATCATTAGGTTGAACGGGCTTGAAAAATTATCAATAATTGTATTTCCTAAGCCGCTGATTATCTAAATATATTTAAAGTAGCAATGTTCAACTTGCAGTGTTTGCAATATTTTCGCAAATCTGTGGTTAACTTTCATGAGGAATTTTCATGCAAGTTTCCAATGGTCATGCAGTATTAAGGATTAGGGTTTATTATAGGTGAAAAACTTAACTGAAAGACTTACTTACTTACGTCTAAACTTGAATATAGAACGCCGACATGCGTGTACACACACGGTACTACTGCATAGGGCAGCTTTAGCTAAGTATTTCACTTTTATGCAAAGTTCTTTTAACAGATCGCTTCATTTGACAATAACAGTATGAACGTAGCAAGTGTCATGGAAATTGATATTAGCGCTCCATAATGAGAGGTAGGGCACAGCGATGACCATCACGCTTGAATCTGGGGCAGCCCAACTGGGGAAGTACCTCCTCCTTACAGAAGACCACAGCCATAATAGCACTGCTACCTTTCAGGTATGTAGTGTTGTGTTCCTGATGGTGAGTAAGGTTCCCAGAGCTCCAACCCCCCTTAGAGGCCGGCAACGCGCTTGTGACTCCCCTGGTGTTGCGGGTGCCCATGGGCGACGGTAATTGCTTACCATCAGGCAATCCGTCTGCTCGTTTGCCGCCTATGACATAAAAAAATAATAATAATAACCAAAATCATTGAGATAATTCGTAATTTACCTAACTTCTTGTCTGTGCATTGCTACTTTCAAGACACATATATAAAATTACCTGAAGCATTTCAATATATTTTACATCAATTTAAATGTGTTACAGTTTAATCAGTAGGTAATATAATGTATTTAGACATAATAATGACTTAGTTTATTTACGATTACGTAATTAATGTAGCTATCTTGTTAATAGTAGTGCAAATGTTGGTCCCGACATTTTTCCCTATCGGGTGGCGGGTGCTTCCCCTTTCCAGCCGACCTTTGATCTCTGCTACTATATATTCATTACTACACGAATTAAACTCGAAATAATTAATACTTGTTGTATATTAGTCTAATGTTTACTAAGAATTACTAATTTGTTGTTTTTTTTACACGTCTTATACATATATCCTGCATTCCTTCATCATGAAAAAAAAAACATAAAACCTTATTCGACGTATGTAAGGCCTGAAGTCTAGTGTATACATAATACATAACTATACTACATACTCACCTTGTTCTACTTTTGAACCGTATCGATATTAAATTTTCAGTCAGCGTTTCGTGAGTTCGAGTCGAGATCCCGTGGTAGCGCGACCCCAGCCTCCCCACAGCCACCTAATCTCCCCCACCGCCCCCTCGTGACGTCACAACTCATAGGTTTTTTGGCAATGAAAAGAAATGATAAAGCCCCCTCAGATTATACGTTTTTCACTTTTTTCGAACCGTCGAGACGAGACAACGCCGTTATATAGGTCATTGTTTTGTTTGTTTCCAAAAACATATGCGCATCATAAGTTGGTCTGTATCCCGAATTTCGTAGAACGAGTTTTCGCGTTGCTAAGGGACTTAATTTTACCGATAGAGAAAAAAGGGTAATACTTTTTTTAATTATTTAGGTATTTTTCTAAGCTCTCATTTTACGACTTTAAACTTGAGTTTTATTTGATTAATTTCTCGCAAAGAACATTAGTAGCATATAACACATTTAATTTAGTTTAATTACCTAACCGACACTAAAGCAAACCGTAAAAAAATAATTTAGTTCGGAGGTTTTAATTATAATTCAAATACACGTTACCAACCAGCCACGAGACGAAATCAAGTTCACATCTCCCGCCGGAACATCCCAATATTTTAATTGACACTCGATATGGTCGTAAACATTGAGATAAACGCGTTTTTTTACGTTAACGGGACTAAACAGGTTTGTGAATGGCGGGGTGAGCATCAATCACACGATCAGCTGATCGCCGTTTTCCTTTTCATCTCGTACTTTATGTAATTAATAGCTAGCTCGCTGCGTCTCGGGGGGGAAAGGACGTATGCGGCGTTAAGGCGAGCGGTGGCGCGTATGACTTTGGGCATAGGTCGACCCAGGTTGCGGATTGCGAACGAAACTAGGTTGGCGACCATTTATGTTAGAACCCGCTCATTTTCGTTACATTAACAATAGTAGACGGTAGTAATAATAACTTTAAAAATAACTATTACGTAAAACTTACAGTCGTGAAAACAAAACATACATCTGACAAATGAGTTTTTTTTTTCAATTACTACTTCTTTTAGTTTAAAAATTTTTGTTATTTGATTAAGTATTTTAACTTTTGATTGTGATTGTGACGTAATAAACTTTAACTGATACCTGAATCGCGGATTCTGCATTGAAATTTCATTCCGACATTTCGAACCATTTGCAGTATTCATGATTACCGGGCACATCCTTTATTTTTAAACATTGGTAACCCAGCTTTGAGAGACGCAATTAAAAGCGAACTTTTCACGACGTCGGTCGCCTTAAACCTCAAACGTCCTTACGACCTTTCATGCCGCGCGGGGTCTCCGAACTAGACGCCTCGATTTATGACAGTCACGTAGTGATTACATGAATGAACTGCGTTATGGGTTGAATCCTCCACTGCTTAGTAGGAGGCGATACCCGCAGCGAATGCTGATTACGGGTTATCCACTGTTTAGTTACTCGCAAGTCGGACGGCTAACCGCACGGTAACTTCTATAGTTAAAAACGGGTGCATTTGTTTCTAATTTTGTAAATAGTAGATAAAAATTGTATTACTTAATTATGAATGGAGCTCATGTCATAAACTACCGCAATGATTAGGGTTAAAGAGTTTACAAAAAACGTCATACCGCTATACATATTTTTTGTTATCATTATCTTATATTTACGCCGGTCGGGCACGAGTCACAGTTTTTATTGACAACAAAAAATCTTTTCAGGAGCTCCAGTGCCCATTGTTCCGTTTATTCGGCGAGAAATCCTAACAGGTGTCCGTTTAATGGGATCGTATTTAGTCAGTCGGCATTAGGCTCTCACAAATACCCCCGGCTTCAACAAGTGACAGAGGCCCGCATCGGCGCGCCCGTATAAGTATCAATTTATGAACAGAAGGGAAGGCCAGTCTTTCGTTGTTTCGTATTTTTTCCGAGTCACTCTGTTGGGTAACTGAGTAACGGAACGTGTCGAGAGAGGCCGGCTCGTATCGCTCGCTGGTTTCTCATGCAATGTTGCAACTCGCTGGAGGCTACGGTGTGGGCAATACTCAGTACAGAGAGCGGACTCGGGGCGTAAGCCACGCGTGTGTGGGTGACGTCAACGCGCCACTTTCTCCATACTTTCGTCGCTGGCGCGCTAAAAAACAGAGCGACTAGACGAAGACTATTAATACATACGATGCGACGTCGCACGCTCTGTCGCGCGAAACTATACGGAATTGTTTTCTACATACGCCTCGCATGCTCGCGAGCGTCGACTCTCCCTCGTCGCTACTGGCGTCGTAGCGTTCGATTATAATGATATAATTGAGTATGTTTGCTACACTCCAGCTAGTTTAGAGGCTTGAGTAGTTAGGTAAGGAGACTGATGAATCGGTCGGCGAGCGCGCTGGCAGCACGTCGCTAACTCGGCGTGCAAACAGCGCGCGGCCGGCCGCCGGCGCCGAGGCCGGGCCGGGCCGTAATGCAAATAGCTCGGCTTATTTAGCAATATTAAATTCAGCTTTAATTCGCGCAGAAACATCGAACAAGTAAAATCCATTTGTTGGCATCGTGCGCCTGTCTCATTAAGCTCTGTCATAGACTCTTCGAAGGCTCTATTACGAACCGCCTCCAAACTTAGAGCAGACTATCAACACATTTGGTATTCGATAAGAGAGCCGGGGCGGTCGAAATTGAGTTTTATTTTTATAGAAGCAAGGGTGATATTGTGGGGTGGGATTGAAATTCAGCTCGGTTCGGTCGGTGTGACAATTACGGCGATGCGGCCCGCCCTCGCGCCGCGCCGCCGCAATCGATAGGCCTAGCGAGGGCGGGGGAGGGGGCGCGGCGCGGGGAGCGGCGGCTCATTACTTATGCAAAGCAGCAGTGGGCGCACGAGCAGCACGCCGCAGCACGCCAGCAGCCGAACTGACCTTAGCTCCATATCGATTCATCCACCCGACTCGGACTCCGAGCATTCAAATATCAACAATCCAGGCGGCCGATAAAGCGGGATTGGAAACTTTTCATTCAGGCAGGGTTGAAAGCGTATGAAAGTTAGAAAGGGCCTTAATCTGCAAGTTGGCAATAGACTAACGGAGCCCATTACTGAATTCGGGGGCCGTCTTTGTGCGCTCCCTCCGGCGGCCCTCGTGCCCGCTGCAGGAAGGGTCGCCCCTGACTTTTGTCTCCGCCGCTATTCAGCTCGGCTCGCTACAATATTTCATTTGTGGAATACCCGCGTTAATATTTATTCACGTGGACGGCTCCGCTCCTAAACTTTTGCGACTCTGAATAGCTGCAATTTCGACTATGAGCTTCATAATTGTAGCCTAATTTTGGTATTAAGTTGACCATTGTGAATTCCACTAGGGTAAGGAAATTAGATAATCATACTTAAAGCTTGCCAGCGTCATAATTTGAAAGTGTTTATTACGATTTATGTTTTAATTTCACGGTCGCCCCTAAGATTACGTAAGTCAAAACATTTGTAGCTAGAC
The DNA here is from genome assembly GCA_022674325.2 of Grapholita molesta. Classification (NCBI taxonomy): domain Eukaryota; kingdom Metazoa; phylum Arthropoda; class Insecta; order Lepidoptera; family Tortricidae; genus Grapholita; species Grapholita molesta. The sequence continues at coordinate 6,017,611 of CP053138.2, forward strand.
TTGTGTAGAACCGAGAAAAGTCATCATCATTAGTAAATAATCTATTTTTAAGACACTCAAACATTAACTTGCAATGCGAAGGAAAAGTTGGTCCAAAGTTATCGTAAACCGCCACATCACCGTGTGTCAGCGCGGGGCAGCTTCCGCGATAAAGTTTACGCGGCAAAACTCCCGCGCTTTATACCCAAGTTTACCGGGTACCCGGCACACCCCGCGGGTAGCTACCCCGCGGTATATACCGGGTATATAATGTAAATTGGACGGGCTCGGAGCATTGCGGGCGCGCTTGCGGCCGCCGCTGCACGTTCCACTGCCTCTGAACCTTTGTCCTCTAACTTTTTACCCGGGGGCGTTATGATTTTCGGAACGTTTTAATATCAGCTATTTTTAACACATAAGTACATTGCTGAATACAGCTGAAGATTTAATAAAAAAATATGCAAATAACAAAAGGAAATAATGTTCAATGATGCTGAGTACTCGATTAAATGCATTTGTTCTATAGCGATTAAAATCACCGCGGTACCTCAGCGGTAGGTTACGCACTTTGATACCGCCGCGGTATCGCGTCTTATAACGCGTTATCGCGCCAAGGTGACGGCCTGGAGCGATTGCTCAGCTACTGATAGCACACAATCATTTCTTCGCGTTTCGACATTTAAGTTGTCGGCCATGTCTTGCAATTTCAAGTATTGCTTTCGCATTTGTGATTTTATTTTTAATAACTCACAGTAGAGGTAGAAATAAATTATATAATATTACTCGTACTTCTCAGTATGCTAATGTAACTATATATGTATATAAATGTACCTATTTCTGCTGTGACTTGTAACAGCCAGCTCGCGTATCAAATTGATAAGCAGCGACACAATCAACTTAGCCGCATGCCTGAAGTAATCTATTGTGTCGATATTATGCCGAGGAAATAAAATTCCTACTTTTCATCACCTCAAATCTGAGGGATGTGAAACTTTTCAAAGTTTTCGCGCTCGGTCAATTATGTGCGAACGGAGTATGGTATCGACGAGGGCCACGTGCTCTGTTGACGTTAACAAAGTTTCCCGATGCGGGGAAAACTTTGTGACATGTGAGTGGTAGATACTTACAATATGAACCCTCCCTCCGACCCGCGCCGCCGTGAGTCAGCGGCGCCCTCGCGCGACGTCGCCCCGTCTACCCCCGTGGAAAATTTATACCCACCCTCTCTCCGAGAGCATTACGCCCCGGCCCGCAAAATCCGACCTTATTTTGAAACTTCACAGAACATTTTCCCTCGTGCCGAATCCTAAGACAAAGGAGCAACGCCGAATTTGCCAAAAACGGACCGTAACTCCAGAGGGATATAGTTCGTAATTTATGTGACGGAGCGAGTCATGTGCTGCGAAAACGCAGTTGTGACGTCACAGCTCGTAGTCAACTCGTTTATATTTTCATAGGATAACTCGAAACTAATTCTAGCGCCCCGTCTCCTAGACAATCCATATACCTACTGTACATAAGGCTGAAACTATATACCTAGTCTACTGTAGCTCACAAAATAACTATCCTTAAGTAGGTACTACTAGTGCAAATTGATTCCTTTGCACCAAACAAAGGCATGCATGAAAAATGCCAAATTAGAGTAGGAGTCCCGTCACAATGCTTTTTTCTTTAGCTTAGTTAGACGGCGGGTGGCACGGGCAGGCGACACAGCTCTGATCGCTCCCTTAATTCCCTGGCGCGAGGTGGCGCGACTCGAGAGCGTGTGCTCTCTCATCTCCTTAATTCGTCCTTCGCCGCAGCCCCCTCGCGGGGGCGGGCGGGCTCCCCCTCTTCGTTAACCCGGGCTGCCCCCCTTATTTATGCCCGGCGCGTGGGGCGGAGGGTCGGCCGGGGGCGCTCTATCGACGTCCATGTACGCTGCGTCCGTGTGCTGGTGAATTAAGAGCGAGTCGGCTTTCATTTTGCTAAAGCTTCCAAGTTCGTGTGCTCGCCTTTCAGGCGCCCCGTGTCGGTGTGCGCGCCCCCTCCCAACCCACTTTAGACTTTACGCCGCAGCGATAAGGTTTTAAGCCGCTCGCTCCACCCCCGCTTTCAGTGTTTTATAACTTCAGAAGGCGAGGAGGCGGTGGAGTTTTTGTGAGTGGAAGGACTTTTTTGACGTACGTTTTTTATGTTTTACTCGGTTAGGGTTCGCTAAGATAACGACGTCTCACAGAGGGTGAAAAGCGTTCTAGCAGGACAGACATGCATTGCTGTATGAAAAAAGAGCAAGTTTAGGTGACTCTTTGATAAATGTAGGTATAGCTAAAGATGTTTATATACCTATGTTTAATTATGTACATCTGAAACTAGAGTACATATGGTAGAAATGGAATGCTAGACTAGATATAGCAGAAAGGAACTAGCCCCAAGTTTGTTAGCAAGCGGGGGTGAGTGGGGGGCTAAGTCTACGCACAGCGTCTTCAGAGAAAGTGAAATTTAGCACAAAGTTCGGAGAAATATAACACTGCCGCTGCCTCCCTCCTCCAGCCCGAGGGTGGCAGCCGAACGTGGCTTATAACAATTAAATTTATTCGCTCGCAGGTTTTCTATTTGTTACCTAAAACAAAAAGTTTGTCTCCAAACTTCGACAAAAATACTTAGTATTAGTTAGGTGCGGTAAAATGCTTTTAGAGTCCTCGTATGCGGCTGATATATAAATAGAAAACAATGGCAGCGCTGTCTAATCACGCCAATAAAGCTTACCGGGGAAGCATAGGATATTATCCGGGGGAGCTTAGGTATATACCTAACTGGATGCAGTCGCTGGTGGCTGCGATGTCTCATATGGCGGGACTTCAGACGGTTGAACGACCTTTGTTAAGGTGTCGTTTTCGGGCAGGTTATTTAGTGCGGGCGTGGGGGCAGGCGGGGAGAATCTGGGTCAGTCCGGGCAGCCACCCACCAATTATGTACACGCTCGTTACCGGACACGCGTTTTTCAATCACATACATATTTAATTGGGCATCACCATGCTGAAAATGTGTTTCAAATGCCATGTTTTACAAGTTCGGTGTTCAAATTACGTTTTTAGATTATGTCTGCGGTTTTATTTGGGATTTAAAATTAACTACGATATTTTGATTGCTACTTTTATCCTGTGTTCAATACTAATTAGTAGGTATTAGAGTCCGCTGATGGTATGAAGAGTAGTAGTTCCAGCAATGTTGACATTCCCGTCCCGCTCGAGTCAACGACTCCGCATTCCAGCGAACTTCAATCACCCCTATACATCCCAAGTTCCGGAACTCCTTACAAGACGGAACGTGAGCCCTAACTTGTTGCATGGATGCACCGAGGGCGGGGGGTGGGGGCGGGCGGCCGTCTTCATAGTGAATGGGCGAGATGTCGTGGCCAGCCACGTGCTCGTATGGAGATCCACCATTGATAACGGCGGGCTTATCGCACGCACCGGCCGCTGTCGAGCCAGGGTCGTACATCCTACTTGCACCTGCAATAACTATACACGACTTTCACAGATCATGGTTGGATACTACCATTTTGCATTAGGTTACATCTAGTTTTTTTTCTGTATCGATTAAAGATATGTTGTAATAAGCGAGTTATTTATTGGAAATGACGTTTAGTTTCTTCTCTTCTTATCAGCATTACATTATTTTCTTGTCAATGCCTGGAAATTCGAATTAAGCAACCTGTCCTTTTTACGTAACATTTTCGTTTCGTAGTATAGAGCTTGCGAAGGCTTGGAGCAGAGTCGTTTCCCGTGCATGTACGGGGCGGGTCGTAGCGTTGCAATTAGCAGATGGCGTAGCAAGTGCAGCCTTGACACTGGCCGGGCTAATGTCGCGCGGGCATGCAGACCATCTTCATCGGACAACAATAATAGTTGTGGACGATGAATGAACACATTAGCGCGGCGCCGGCGGCGGCCCGCCGAGTCATTACGCGCCCCCATTAATCACTGCAACAATCGGCCGATATCTCGCTATTTACAAACGCGGGAGCACGTGCTCGCGCTCGTACTACGCCGAGTGTATTGACCCATTTAGATAGCTCGACCTTCGCGCGGCCATTGTGTGCGAAAAACATAAAAATAAGTTTTATTGCGGCGTCGTTATGCGTATCGCCGCGGCCCGTCACGCCGCGCGCCCGACAGCTGATCGCTACGTGACATTTTTATTTTATTCGCTCTCTTCCGGGGATTCTCCGAGATACGTGCCGGTGACGTCATAATCTGCTCGCGTACGCCCGCGGCCCCTGATTTATTATCTTAAAAGCTAGCGGCGGCGGTGTAAACTTCCACCCCGACCGCGCTCTCGTGTGATTTATGCCGCGCCCGTCCGCAATGTCAGTGTTAATCGCAGTGCCTTGAACCGGTTCATGCGACACACGTTATGTCGCGTCGACACCTAATCAATCGCTAACTGCACTGCCCATTTATCGACACGAGAGCGGGCCGGGCGCAAGCCGAGTTAGTTCCTCATGTTACGGAAATTCTCGCAACGCGGCTCATACATTCCGAGAACTTCGCAAAGCCGAGGTTTATAAAGGTAGCGTGTGCGAAAAAGTGTATTGAGTGTTATAGAGGTGAACGTAGCTATCGAGCAGGGATGTGTGGACCTGATGGAGGCGGACATTCCACACGGCGCGCTCAGGCGCAGGCGGTTCGGGGAAGCGTGCGTCATCTCATCTCGCGCTCTACCGACAAAAACTACAATTTTCCCTTTCAATGCATTGAGTGGTCGCAAGTCGGTGATCATAAAATAAAAGCGCATAACGCCGACCGCGCACGCGTCCGCGCACTGTAAACAATACGTTTCGGGAATTCCCTCTTTTTTGTGTGCACATTCCTGAGGGATTCCTTTTGTTTGCTTTTCTACGCTTTATTTGTTCCACTTGTCCGTCACCTTGAAACCCTTTGAACGTGCATAACAGTAAACAAATATATCGGTAGCGCAACTTTAGATACAGAAAAAACTTACTCGCTCATCCGAATACTACTGTCTACCGAGAATAAACAAGCAAAAAGTTACTACGAGCGTGATGTCCCTGTTATTACTTATTAGTAGCCATGTGTAGTTACAAATGTTTACACGTGTCCGGGTCATATTTCGAAGTTTAACTTATAACTAAATACGTAGTAAAACAATTATTACACCTTACATTCTAATACTAGCAAAATCTGTCTCTCATTATAGATAGTCTTGTTGTTTATATAGCTCTAAAAGCTTTTTAACAAACATATATGAATCCGCTTATTACCGAAAGAATTAAAGAGGTCCCTCGGCGGGCAGTAAGTGGCCAGAGGCGTGAAATAAAAAGCTCAACAGCTCGCACGAAGCTGCGCGAGCGGCGGGCCACCAAACAGGATGTGGGACTGGTTCTGAGCACACAGGCGCGCGCGCCGACGGCACACAGGCGCACGCGGCCTCGCCAGCGCAGCGCCGCTCACGGAAATGTGCGTGCGCTAGCTCAGGGTTTCTGCCTGCTCACTCGACTCGCTCTGTTCTCGTGGCTCTTTCGTTTCGTAATGTAACCGCGCCGGGCTTTTTTATACTGACCCACAAATTCTGTTATTAGCAAGGACCGGAATTCTTCATAGCAAAAATCGAACTGTCAGAGGGATTGACTGACTTATCGATGTTACGGGGTAACATCGCATTAACCACAAATTATTCTGTAACATTTTACCTCTTTGATAAGCAATTAAATTTGTCAATTCTTCATAAAATAATGGTAACGAAATATAGTCGTTCAAGCTAAAGTTTGACGCTGTTTTAATTGAACGAAATTGAGTGCACGTTCCTTTACGTTCATCATACGTGTAGATTTTCTTTGATAGAACAAATGAAAATTCCGATCTCTGGCGTTTGCAATTAAGACTGTCTGCTACAAGCAATAAGGTTTGTTATAGCGTGTCTCGATTTGTCCGATCGTCTGGCATTCGTAGTGCCGCAGCCAAAACCCGCATTGGAGTTTATTAAAACTTTTTCTAACTGAAAGTCTATAATTCCAAGCAGACAAAAATAGTTATTTGTGAATAATCTTCAGTCATCAGACTAGAAACATAAGGCATGAGTCTCGTGGCAGTCCAGATAATAAATGGTTGCTTAATTGACGAGGTTTCAATTGGACTGAACTGCAGTAAAGTGGTAACTCGAGCTCGTTACGAACTAGAGCTCTACTTCTCTACTCAATTTTATAAAATTTCTTGACTCTACATTTCTTATTAAAATATATCAATGTGATGTGCACATTCGCTTAATAAATCCACAAAATTGAAAATGGAATTTGAGCTACGGGCTACGCAGATAAATTTGAAATTACTTCGTTTTGTGAACGCGCAGAAGTTTGATAAACATCTACACCAATTAAATACTCTGATAATTTGATAAATGATTTACGAGATTTAGTTGAAAAGGAAACGGATTTGGCGATACAAATGCAAAGATTTAGACTGAAAGATTTCGATTTGATTTTACGCAAATGTGTGTGAAAGGCGCAGGATCGCTCTTCTTTTGTCGTTTTGGGGGAAGGGCTATGTCCAGCAGTGGACGTCTTTTCGACTGACATGATGATGATGATTAATCAAATATTTCTTAGGATATTTGGAATGATCTATCGACCCTTTGCTGGAGAGTAAATCTGATTAGTAGAATCAAAGATGAACCATTTCGCAGCTCGCTAGCGGCGCCTTTTATAGCCCGACAAATGCAAATAATTCTCGCTAGTAATTAGACGTAGCTCGCAATTGTCGAGATAGCCTTATCTGTGTTCTAGGCTGATCTGGGTCTGAAGGATGCGAATACCCTTTATAAGGCCGGCCCGATTATTGTTTAGTCTGTAATAGCATTTTCCTATATCCTGCAGGCAATTAGGGTACTTAACTTATTGTGGTTATTAAATACAATAAACATAGAGCTTATTATATTCTTACTTTATTTTATTGTCTATATCTGTATTTTTTTATATACAAGACAGATCATTGTTTGACCTCAGTCACACCTAATGGTAGGTATCGACGAGGTTGAGGTCTTGAAAAGACCTAAATTATATCATTCCGGGAATACAGATCAAGGGAGCGAATTTAATATATATTTAATTTATTAATAATGATTTAAGTCTTAATTGCATATGTAAAGCGCATAGTATAATTAAATATTTTCACTGACTGTTTAAAACTAAAATGATAGTGACATTTTTGATTGTTGAATGTTATGGATATGATTCGAATACGATTAGAAAGGAAAAAAAACGATGGTATATAATGTTAACATTTTTGGAATAAAAAATAAGCCGGCGAACTTCCGCTGGCAGACATATGTTATATTTCAAAAGCAGCTGTTTGAACTTGGACTGAAGCTTGAACTAATCATAAAAGGGCACCTGTGGCTAAAGTGCGTGCGTGACAAAGATATCTCGAGCAGGTCCATAACAAGCACTGTGAATGAAACCCTGGCCATGCCCATCGCTGTCACCACACTAACCAGCCAACCTCGGCCCCGTGAGCCTTTTGGACTATGCAAAAGCAAGATCGTAATAATACTGGACACGCGAGTTGAAAGCAGAGGCGGTTGAAACACCATCCCTCCGCTATTGTGGACTTAATGGTTAATCGGTCATTCCGATCGCTGCGTCCGATTTCGATATTGCGGAATAAACATTCTTCACGGTTAATGCGATTTTATGAATGAACGCCGGGAAAGGGCTGCGATTGTTCGATGATATTACAATTAAAAGTTCAGTCGCGGCCACAACTTCGAGCGGAGCGCGCGCTGTACAGGAATACGAATAACCTAAATACTATTTTCGAATATCTGTGGCACGTTTAATAAAGTTTTTATATGAAATGTAAAGTATCCTCAGAGCGCTGCAGCCCCTCGATCAGCGCCACGCGAGCTGGCTCACCCCATGACTCTACCCCATTTTATAGTTGGGTATAATACAACGCGTAGGTAGCGGTGGAGCGCTAGATAGAGCGGCCGTTGCGATGCGATGTTGGCGTCGCATGTGTGCGTGCCGCACACGAGCGCCTCCCCCGCCCGTGCGCTGTGAGGCAATGCCGGCCGACCCGCCATCTATTCTGTCTCTACAATGCCATAGAAAGTCTCCGTTCGACTGTGGCCCGACTCGCCTCGCCGAACTTTTCCTACCTTCTCACAGATTACCGCCCCGCTGTGGACATAGCGCTCGACCAATCGAATCTTAGCCGGACGGTGGAATTCTTTATGACAGTAATTTTGAATAAGCAGTAACTCTTCGCCTCTACGCTATTGCCAACGGTACGGTTATAAAACGCCGCATATCCGAGACTAGCGATAAAATAAACGTCAGACGTTTCCAAGTTTCTAGCGGAGAGAACGAGCGACGCGCTGCGCATCAGAAAAAGAACTTTACGACAAGATTAGAAAGAGCGGACGGAGCGGCAACGGCGCGCAGCCGCGTTCCAGGGGCGCGGAGCGGCAACGTTGCGCGCCAACGTCATTTACTAAATTTATTTTCATGAGCGCCAACTGCCAGCGCTGGCAATGCGATGACACTGCGGGCTCGAGCGCCGAGCGCGTGATACCGCGAATAAACTCCGTGGAATTATGTAGATGTTCTATTTCTGCATATTGAAACTTGTAGTGGCCGGTCATATTTTTGCAGCTAACAGGGTCGCTCGGAGCGCACAATGGAGCGGTTCGTTTGCGATAAACGGGTGACGCAAAGCAGGCGAGCGACCGAGTTAATGATAATTCGCAGCGTTGCGATGAGTGGCCGCTGACTCAGCCGCTGCCGGCGCCGCCTAGCACTGCTTTGTCCCGCATTCCTCACCCCACTTCGCTGCGCGCTCCAGCCCGTGCTCGGCTAAACTTTCAGCTCTGACACGATTCAAATAGCAGGAAAAGTCTCTACATTATTAACTATAAATGGTTTGCCGGTTTGTTTTCGTTCGGGACTACTCACACCTTTCGCCCGTCATCAGATGTTTGTAAGCTAAATAAGTCTAGGTAATATATGAGTGGGTTGCGAAGGCGCGTGTGGCACCTTGTAATTGTCGCGCAGGTGCCCAAGCATCTGCCGCCTCCTGGACTTTGACTTTTACCAAGTCACTTATTTATTCGCGGCACTTCGGTATCCCGCCATGCGCGTTGTCCATCGACTGTAAACACTGCGAATTCCCCTCGGGCTGTTAGTTAATCTAGAAATGTATTCGTCGCACTCTAATAAGTAGTATTACCACTTCGCTGTCGCTCGCCTGTCGTTATGAGGTGCAGCTGCTATGATACTTGCCAGTATTTCAAGTTTCAAATGCAGACAATTATATGTCGGCTCGTCCTTTTCGCTAGAGACACTTAAATGTTTATAACTTTAGCTAGAATTAAAATAAACGCTGATTCAGCTTAATTATAAATTTTATTGCGACTTGGTAAACACAGTGCAATGGATTTAATGCTCAAGTATAACTAAACTGGTTAGAAAGAATGTTATGTAGGTATATCCTGCTTAAAGGCACAGGATTAACAGGAACAGTATTCGAACTCATAGAGTATGTTATTGTTTTCATATCTATCGATTCTTACATTTCTTACACGCAATAACTACACCTCGCTCGCATCTGAGTATTATCAAATGAATTGAAATACAGGCCCTAAACTCGCAGTAAACAAATAATAATATTATTTAAACAAATCTAGGTACTTAATGAGATAACACCATACCTATAAAATCTACCAAACAGAACCCAAAACCGCGCACTTACATAATTATATCCACGAAAATCATTAACCACACACTTCGTCAGAAGAATAGGAATAGCTAAAAACTAGAAAAAAAATTCACCAAACAGGCAGACATTTGTGAGAAATATTGTGCAGCAAAGAATGCGTACCGCGGCCGGGTAAGGCCGGGGTCCTACCTGGCCGGCTGTAGGGCGCCGAGGGTCCCCAAAAAAAACGAGAAGGGTCGCAGCACAATGCGGGACCCCAGGTACGGGGCCCAACCGTACGAGCTCCTCTGTCCCATGCATTTTTAACAACGTGTATTCTGCGTTTGGAATAGAGGATTCGTTGGAGCTTTGTGAGACATTGATGTTACGGAAGAATAAAATGTTACCATTGTAATTACTAACTTTGAAATTCGACTAATGTGACGTAATTACCTACCTACCGTATTACCTAATACGTAGTCTGTAATGTTTATAGGCTGTTTTTGCAAATTACGTTAGCACAACTTAACAATTTAGCCATGACTTGTCTAGCAACAGGCATAAAGCAGTAACTCCCTAGTTAGTGTTAAGAATCGTAAATTTAATTTAATTTTGTATCCTTCTTTTAAATGTTGTTAGCCTTCGCAGTTAAAAAAATATATTAGATAGGTAATTAGAAATAGTTGTTCTATTAATTTAGTAACAGTATTCCTAGTTCCTGAAAGTCGTAATTGTTGATTACCCGGGCACTTTGCATTCTCGTATCCCATGCGGTAATAAACGCTATTGGTAATAATTTCTCATGGCGCGAGCGGTACGGCTGCGCCGGAGCAGGTTACGGTACTTTCGACGGCGCGTGGGCCGCGGCCGCGATCGCTCCTCCACTACTTACTGAACCAAATTCTTCGCTCATCTTTTGCTCATATTCGAACATCATTGTTCTAACTCCAATCAATTGTCAACTTAATAATTCGACCCATTTCTTTAGATTTGCTGATGGAATATATTATGGAGTTGCCTTCATACAGCTATAATTTCATGTTTTGAACAATGGCACGAATAGTCGGTCCGCGTAAAGTGACCTCGCATCGACCTCGGACTCGGGCCGCTCTTAGTGTAGCCTTAGTTAGTTTTGTGTGCTGTGTCTAAATGTGTCGTTGTCGGTGTTGCAGGGCTCGGGCGGCGGGTGCGGCGCCAAGCGGCGCGGCGGCTCCCCGTGCGAGGGCGGCGGCAAGGTCGCGCGCTGGGAAGACTCGATAGCGAGGCTAGAGGCGGTAGCCGCCGGCGCCGGCGGCGGAGACTGCTGGCGAGAAGACGAGGAGCGGCGCGCATGCCGCCGGCGCTGGTGCGGCGGCTGGTGCGGCGCGCACGACACCATCCGCGCCGAGAACGGCAAGTCCTACCTCGAGCTGGGCGGCGCCGCGGCGCGCGCCTGCTGCGACGGCCGCGCGGCCGGCCGGTGCGCCTCCCGCCGCTGTTACCGAGAGCGGCGGCTCAAAATGATGAACCTGTGCGCGCTGAAGCTGGCGCGCTTTCGCCAGACGGCGGACCCTTCGCTCCGGCGGTCGGTGCTGGTGTGCAATACGCTGCGAGGCATCGAGCGCGAGATGGAGCGCGAGAGCGCAGAAGAGGCGCCCTTCGAGCCGGCGTGCGTGCCGGGCGGCGCGGCCCGCTGCGAGCTCCTGGGCGCGCGGGACCCGGCCGCCGGGCGCGCGACGCCCTTCCCCTCCCGCCGCCGCCGGACCGCGACTCCGGCTACGGCGACGAGGAGCAGCGCACCATCGACTGGGGCTCGGTGCTGAGCCTGTCGTCCCGGTCGGCGCTCGACCCCCGAGGACGCGTGGCCCGACGACTGGGGCTGGAGCGAGGACAGCTTCGTGCGGCTGCTGGTGCCGACGAGTTAGTGCACGGCGCGCGGGCAGGACTCGCCCGCGCCCCACTGAGCGCCTGTGATACGGCCGCGCGGGCGGCGGCGGCGGCCACGGCCCGCGCCGCGAGGTGAGGCGACGCCGCGCGGCTGCCGCGCGCCGCTGCGGCCGCGCGGCTCTTCTAGTCGGTCAAGCCGTCCGGTGTCGTACGACGCCGGCCCGGTGCCCGGCGCTCGGCGCCCGGCTCCTCTTCTCGAAGCGACGCCGACGCGACGCATAGATACACGCAGTCAGTAGTTAGTATTATATAATTGCAAAAGGGAAGGTGCTAGCTTCGGACGTGACGCAGGACTTAAATGCGAGCCGAGTTATTTTTGATAGTTTTATTTCTTTAAGTGAATTCCAAACCGAAACTGAAGTGACTTAGCTAATGACGTTATAATCGTTTAAATTAAAACTCGGGTGTTTAAAATTTTTGTTGAAATTATTGTGTAATTATTAAGTGAAATGCTATATTTATTATTTCGTTGAAAGGGTAAAGTAATAGGTTGAAATTATTTCTGTCTTGATATTTTCAATGATGCATCCGTACAACGAGCGTGACTGAGTTCTGTTATGTTATAAGGGCACAGCCGCGCGCGGGACCGAGGCCTCAGCTCCCTCGACTGTTCTGTTGTCGCTACACACAGGCACCCCGCCCGGGGCGCCCGCACTCGCGGAGGCCTCGCTCCCGCGCCGGAGCAGTGTGGACATGTGCCGAATGCGAGTAATACGCTAGAACTGCTGACGTATGCGACGATTGGCTACATTAACCGAGACGAACAAATCTTATATAAGTATGTACTTAAAACTGCTGAACTTAGATCAGTACACATCCACAGTTCGTGTGACAGTAACTGGGTGTCAATTAAATAGCCTTACCAGCTGAACTTTGTGAAAATTACGCTTCAGCAGGATCGCGCATTACCTAATTGGGACTGACCCATTACGTGAGCTGGCGGTGAACAGGACACCTTGTTTTTCTACTCACTATAATGATCCTCAAATCGGAATTGCATAACATAAAGCTCTGTCCAAACCTCGGGACCCTCTAGTGAATGATCGCTTACAAAAGATCATCAAGCATACTATGTAGTAACGTTCTCATCGAATAAGTGACCATAAGTATTTACTATTTTAAACATTGAAAAACAGTTCCTATTCCTCCATAACTAAATATAACATAGATAAAGTAATTGGGCGATCTATACACAGCTGCAAGTGATTTAATTTTAGTGTTAAACTGTCGTTTGCTAGAGGGCGCTCGATTATAAAGTAGATTCAATTCATTGATAATACGAGTAGACAATGTAGAATGCAGACGAAAAGACACTGAAATAGACGCGCGCATCGGTATTATTGGATAATTCAACGTTACCACAGAGCAACCAGTATGGTGGGGTAGTGCTCTGCGCTGGCTTCACCGTCAACAGTACTAGCCGGTCGGTGCAGGGACACAACGGGGTTCTCTATGGTGACTTATCGCATAAGCAAGTCCAGCTATCCTGCTCTATTAAAAACTGAGAACCTCAACGTGATAGCTTAATATCTCATAGAACCAATATTTCATTCAGTTTTAAATAGAATCGGATTGCAGCTACGTGCGTCGAGGGCAGTCTGAGAGAGTGCTGCGTGGATTCGTGGTCGTGTAACACTAGTTTGAAGAAGTTATATTAGTAATAAATATAAATCAATTGCACGGACGTCTTGAAACGGAATAAGCACTCTTCTTGTGGTTACAGCTTGCCCTCGCCTCGGGCTCGGCCTGCATGGACCAAGATACCTAACACAACATAAATAGAGCAAAGTACAAATTTCAATAGAGTAAAATGCATTTAGTGCCCCGGCGCGTGTTGTCCACCGTTGTCAATTACTCAAATATTTGAATTGTGATTCGGTAGCTAATGAGAGAAAACTCTATGTTCTTAAATTTAGTGTACATAATATACGGAGTTGGGCATTAGGCGCGCGACGCGGCCGTTGTATATATGTGTAAAGTAATAATTTAATGATCAACGCGGATGGCCACCGGCCCGCGAATGTTGTAACATACCACCTCCTATTCTGTCCAGTACATCTTCTCTACCGCTACACTGTATGAAATAAGATGTCACAAATTGCCAGTACAGATGTGAACAATATACTAGATATAATAGGGTTCTAAACCCCAAGTGCACTGGATGATTCATGTTCAGCTCAAACTATTATTTTTGAGTTTACTTTTAAATGATATTTTGTTAAACGTGTCCGTATGGTTGTGATGGTTTACTTAAGTAAGTTAACTTGTCGGCGAACTGCCATGTTCTGACCTATGCCTAATATTTGAGGACTATTGCAGAGTATGTATAAGGAATTCTGAACTGTATGTATTTATGTCTCATGTACTTGTACGATTTTGGACAGTACTTAATAAATAGCCGTCTGGAATATGTTTCTCTTGACCATAATTTTGTAATCATGTTTTAACAATCATTTTACAGACTGTGTTACAGGCATCAAACGAATTTGGTACTCCCAATAATTGTAACTACGAACTACCATGCCATCCTGTCATTTTCTTGAAAATAGTCACCAATATTATACATTTAATTATTAAGTATTGTGAAAATGATGCTCAATGCAAAGAAAGGCTTTTATTGTATTTCTCCTGTCTACTCTTTCTGTGTTAAGTGTTGCGTTAAGGGCACAACGCTACCAGAAACAACACATGTGAAGGCATGGTTGGCTTTGGCATACCCGTTACTTGAACAGCACAATACAGCCACCCTGGTCTTCCTCAGTGAGCCTGCCACGGTCAGTCTTATCGACACTATATCGATCAATACTTTGCATTTGCATCATGTCGATATAAAAGAGACATGTCGATGATAAAGGGACCGTGGCGGGCTCGCAGTAGTTCGCCTTGTGCCCTGGACGCAATTGTTTGCCCTCATTTGCCATAAGCCTGGCGCCCGCGGGCACCAGGTACCTAGTTGTGACTCAGCAATAATTGTTATGACATGACGTTGACGATCGAACTTCTCGTGACTCCTCTTCCTTGCGATTTTTTCAAAGAAATCTTCGCAACATCATACGTAATATAAATACACGTGAATGTGGATCCTTAGCGTTTTTCATTGCCATTGGTTACCAAAAATGACAGGATTTTTTTATTGAGACGTTTGTGTATAGATATTTTAGAAAGAATACTCCCATTAGAGAATTGTGAAACCGATTTGAATAAACTGATATTGCACATCGAATTGTTAAATCGTTCCTCAAGTTGAGAGTTATTCAAAACGCGTTTCGCGGGTTGTCTAATGTATGATATATAATTGTAATATATTATTGTTTAAGCTGTTGTGTCGGAAATAACAAGAACAGGAATAATTTTGTGAAACAATGGCACAAAGAATGAACATAAAAATTATATATATTATAAAACAGAAATGTCGCTATAAGAGCAATTTTTATAATAAATATTTACTGTTGAAGAACCTGTGAGTTTTATTTAGCTGTCAGCGGCCGGCGCGCCCGGGGCACTATATTGATCAAATAACGAATTAACAAAACGCGTGTCAACAGTCTCCTATAAAAGCATTCCATTTAATCCACTACTTTTTCCATAAAAAAGCGAAAAACAAACCAAATATTTTGCAGTTATTCCAAACCCATATTAATTTTATATGGAATTGGATATACTAATAGTTCCTTTGTGGAATTAAAATGGCAAGAGGATTAATTGTAATGTTTTCCAATATGACCAGGTCGTGAAAACCAATACATACCTTATCATGTATCTATAAGCCCATTTTATCAATTACCCCGTCAAAAATAAGTGGATTGGCAATGATTAGCGTATAAATAAGTGGATTTTTACTTACGGTGTTGACTTGTGCCTCTAGTAGAACTTGTGATATACACGAGGGTATATTATGCTGTTTTTGAGTGACATACATATGAGCCATGTCATAGCGACTGGAAGAGTTTTCGTTGAGAGCTGTCAAAAAAGCTAGTACTGAACAAGGTACCTAGCCCTGATACCAGCAACGACGCTCCTCAATTAAAGGTTTCTAAAGTTTAAAGTAAAGTTATTCGGTAGGTAAATTAATTATATTATATAATTAGCAGCAGCATGAATGCAGCAACGAACAATGCGTCCCACGCTACACGAGGCGTCAGCGCATCTTTTCATCAAAACCCTTCATTCGCAAGCGACACTGTCCAGTATAAAATTTACTCTGGCCGTTACAAATAAACGTTATAGGAGGTCTTATTTATAGTGGTTGGTTTCTGAAGCTGTGTTGGGTTTGGTGAGTAGCTTAGACGTGTGAGACAGGCCAACCCCGGCTGGTGAGATCATTGAATACCTAACACGATTGTTTTATCAGAAGAATCACGCTACTGGCACTGGATTCTAGTTTATTATTGTTTATATCACATAAACCGCGGACAAATCTGGGTATCTAAAGCTGCGATAACTATTGACTTGTTATTTACCCTGTTCTTGATGAAAGAGAAAGAATAAAAAAAATATATTTTAATGTTCATTAAATGACAGTAAGGTTAACGACAAGTTAAAGCTTAGTAATGGATACCCCAGCTGCGGCGGTAGCTCAATTTTCTTAGGAAACATGTTGCCAATTTAGCTTTTCTTTTTCACAGGGAGCCCAAGGCGGGAAAGATAGTAAATCTATCGGGAATTAGTTATGGAAGCGGCGCCATAGCCCAGCCTTTATTGTCAATGACTTAAGTGTAAAGATGAGAATGAAACTGTACTTTTTTATGAAATTCATTTGCATGGCATAAGACGTAAGTGGAAATGATTTTAACAAATACCCGCTAGTAAACAATAAACCAATAAATAAATAATAAAAACATATCAAATAAAAGGAAACATTAGCAAATAACTAAATTTTAATAGCTAAACATAAACTTCCTATCTAAACATGAGATCATAAGTTAGGACAAGATACTGAAAGTAACTCACTAATGCACAATTACAATACTATACTTGGAACCAAAGAAATCCTTCCAATGGGGCATTTCTATAAACGGAAGTTCAAAGAGTAAAGTGCAAGCGAAATGCCACGAATGTTTCAAAAACTACTTTTTGGCACGTATGTTGAGATCTTAACTCTTCGATTCTTCATCGCCGTTTGCTTGGACGCCGTGGAGGGTTCTCTTGTGCTTCCACATGTCCCCAGAACGCCTGGAGATCAGAGCCAAGGAGAAACGAGGTAAGTAAGAAACAATAAACGGAGATGTTAAAAAAAAGGATCTTCGACAGAATGTATAACATAAAATCACGGTTTTCCCGTAGAGGACATCGGTGCCCAAAACCCTGAGCCACATACACCGCGACGTCATTCCATTTCGTCTAAGTGTTTAATGCACGTATCAGAACAATACCAGCGGTCTATGGGATAAAGGGGTTAGTCTTGCACGGACTAGAACATAAAATGAGTACATCAGCTCATAGTCCATAACTCAAAATGGCAGAAACACAAAATGACTACAACACAATTAGTCGACGGAGCTCCGCTTACGCGGAGCTCCTATTTCTGGGTGCTTTGGCCCTACGGGCCGATACAAAACGAACATAACCTAAACCTACCTATAGGACAGTAGGTTTACTTTTCCGCATCTGGTGTTTTTTCGTATGTGACTAATTGTGTTGTAGCCATTTTGTGTTTCGATCATTTTGAGTTATGGACTATGAGCCGATGTAGTCATTTTGTGTTCTGGTCCGTGTGAGACCTAAGCGGATAAAGGGCTTGGCCCACCGGTTGCACAACGCTAGGTTTCAAAACCGCACGAAAGCCAAACTCATAGCAGGAATGAAGTCGCCGGATAAAGCTGGGGCCGCTGCAAGGTGGCGCGATGGATTGTAAATAGAGATCCAACAAAAAGCCACGTGATCTTTTGTATAAATTATTTTCGTCTCGACTCTCTAATCGATCGTGTCGTCTTTGACTACGGCCCCTGGTGCCCAGCCGTGAGCTGCCAGCGTGGAAATTGTAACTTCGAATTTGCAACGGGATGTTACTTGCATGGAAATTCGAAATTGTAAGTATGAAATACAATCTTACAGGAAGTGTACGGACGTGGGGTGAAGCGCGACACAGCTAGGTCATACCATGAAAGCTTGTTCACAAGGGAACTAGTTACCTGAACGTGGCACCAACGACCAACGTCACATTTAACTGATTTAACTTACTCCCTAGTTTGAGTTTGCAGACGTATAGAAACCGATCGGAAACGCCACACTCATGGACCTTATGTATAGGAGACCAGTTACCAGAACGTGGTAAACACGATTGTAACACTCTTGTGACTCATTACATGGACACCTGATGGAAACGCCACAAACTCACAACATATACGTCTATATCGAAGTTAAATTTGGAAATTACGAACGATGTCTCTGTCATGTAAGAAAAGAAATTCGAAAATTTCGTGAGAGATGCACGAAATTTTGGAACTTCGATGTTCGCCGGTTCCAGGTTACACAGGTTCCCCGTTCGCAGGTTACACTCCTACAGCTTCTCCCCGTTGTGATGAAGCGTGTGGGGTTTGCAAGCATATAAATCCTGGATGGGAGCGCTGCACACATAGACCAGACGTGTGTATACCAGGAAACCAGTTCCCTGAACTAGGTACCTACCGCAGACGTCACACTCGTGTTGTTTCTTTCAGGTGTGACTTAGCGTGTGAGCCTTGCAAGCGTATAGATGCCGGATAGAAGCTCCACACACATAGACCTTACAGCTGTATGCCCGGAGACCAGTTAGCTGAGCCTAAAGGTGTCACAGAAGTCATATAGTCGCTAGGTTTCTCCCTGGTGTGACGCAGCGTGGGGGTGTTGCAAGCTTATAGGTTTGTATACCAGGAGACAAATTACCTGAACGTGGTCCCGCAGGGCGCAGAGGTTACACTCGTGCGACTTCTCCCCGTTGTGACGCAGCGTGTGAGGTTTGCAAGCATATAAATGCTGGATGGAAGCTGCATACATAGACCAGACCTCTGTATACCAGGAGACCAGTTAACCTAACTAGGTACCACAGACTCGTGTGGTATCTTCCAGGAGTGTCTTAGCGTCTAAGCATTGCAAGCGTATAGATGCCGGATAGAAGCGTCATACACATAGACCTTGCGTCTGTATACCCGGAGACCATTTACCAGAAAGACCCTTTAGCTGAACCTGGAGGTGCTACAGATATAATATAGTCGCTAGGTTTCTCCCTGGTGTGACGCAACGTGGGGGTTAGCAGGCGTATAGATTTGTATACCAGGAGGGGTTTTCCGCCTCTGGTCAAACAGGTGATTACCCTGATTAGTCAAAATAGGCTCGTTTGGTCAAACATATATAATACATATTTTGACCGATCACTCGTTTGACCAGAGGCGGAAAACCCACCAGGAGGGACCATTTACCTGAACGTGGTACCACAGACGTCACACTCGTGAGGTTTTTCTCCTGTGTGAATCAGGGTATGCACGGTGCGAGCGTATGGACGGCGGAAGGCAGCCCCGCAGATGTCACACCGGTATGGTCTGTAACGAAAGCACAGCTAAAACTAAAAGCCCTCTGTACAAATATCTGCGCTCATCACACAAATAAATGCCCTGACTGGGATTTGAACACAGGACCATCGGCTTCATAGGCAGTATCACTATACCCACTAGGCCAGACCGGTCGGTTGCGAATATATTAAGTTAAATAGATATTTTATGAGCCATATATCTTAATAACGAAGACATTTAATAAATTAACTGGAATGTTTCAAAGATAAGTTGATTCTAAAATGATAAACTTTAAGGTCTAAAATAATTACTAAATTAAGAAATAATATTCAGTCGGCTCCTTACATTTTAAATAATTAAATGTATGATAACTGTATACATAAACGCATTATGTTACGATCAAAATAAAAATTGCATTATTTTTCCATACTTTAGAGTGGGCGACGACCTAGCGTGACGTCATAGTTAAGCATCATTTTGTTAGGGGCGTTTTTTTAGCGAAAAGTGGGATATTGAAGACTTTAACGCTCATTTCTGACTTTTATTTACGTTTTACGCAATTGATCCCATAGCGATATTTAATCCTCACAACGAAACAAATCGATTGATATCATAGACAAAAAATATTCTTCTTGCCTATTGATAATCATAGGCCACCAAAGATATCGTAAATATTTAATAGTTATAGTGGCTAAAAGTCTAATAAATTCGTTGTGTTAAATATTTTGAACCCGTATTGACCTGTTTTGAGCTGTGGATTCCCGCGATCTTTACCAGGTCACCTGTGCACCTTGTGGTGGGTCTGCCGACGCTAACACTCATGCTTTAGGTATATGTTATATAAGTTAAATAGTATTAAAATATTGAAAGTATTTCGGTGCAATCCATTTTAGGTATTATTCGACACCTACAACAAAATAGGTATTATATTAAATTGATTTTAAGAAAATTATGTAGTTAGGTAAGAGGTTTAATCCCACACACTCCAAGTTCTGAACCCAACACTATTTTCGAGAGGTAAAGGTCCTTTGTAGTCTGGACCTCGAAATTGGAGGCGATGGAGGAAAATAATTAGAGTTGAAAAAGCGAAATAGGTGAGTGGGAATAGGGATAAGTGGGGCTATATTATTTTACGGCTCGCAAAGTCGAGTGGAGTGCTATTAACCTTTTACGAAGCTATAGTTTACGACCAAAATACGTCCAACTGGTATATAAAACTGCTTTTTTTAAAGTTATAGTTCTAGTAGAGTATCAAAGTGCCAAAGTTCTAAGTCTCTTTGTTATTTGTTTCGTTACGAGGTGCGTAACGCCATCTATACGAAAGCGAGGTAACTCGGTTGTTGTTAGTTGCGTCTTTAGCCACGGGGGGCGCTAGTATCTATTCAGGTCGATGGACTTGGATACAGTATCATGGTGAGTAATCATTCGGTTTGGGGAATAACTGAGTAACTATGTATTTTGTTTAATATACCCAGTTTTTAAAACAATACGTTCGTTCAACAATAACAGATTTTTTTTCTCGTCAACTGAAAGTATTGTAACACAAATCTTAAAAGTAATCCTTTGTTCACGCTTCACGCTTTTATAAGTACGTAGGTAGTAGGTAGTTATTTTATTTGGTTAAAGGTTTTAACGATTTTATCCAATGATATATTTTTATTTGTTTAGTGTAACTAGATACGGGTCAGGTACGGGTCGCTGGGAGTCGGTGGCTGCAGTGTGCTGGACCTCACTCCCTGTGACGGTCTATGGGGGAGGCTTATGCAATGGATGCCGTGGCTGACATATTGATTGTATCGCAGAATTGAATCATTATTGCATGAATTTTGCATAATTTTGCTCAAAATAGTTATGCTACTTCAGTTCAGAAACCTGATTGTACGAAGTGATCGTTACACATAAAATTTACAAAACAATGTTATTTCTGCAAATATGGGTCACATATATGCAAATCTATAATAGCAGTGCCTAATAAATCTATAATTAAAATTCAGACCTTTTTTTTAATTTAATGAGAGGTAAGTTTTCCTTAAAATTTTCTTACATAACTAATAATAACAACGGGTAACCCCAAACCTACGTGGGTGAAGTACGCACAAAGCTACCTACGCGCAATAGATCTGTATATATGTCCATAACTTACGTAAGCCAACGTATAATGCGTCAACTATAATACAAAATTGTACCTTAACACAACGTAACAAGTTCTAAATTGTAACTCGAAGACTTGGCAAGATAATAGTTTGACAAAGTTACGTTTTTTGAGAGCCCACGTCTTCGTTTTCCACGC
This sequence comes from Grapholita molesta, assembly GCA_022674325.2. Lineage (NCBI taxonomy): Eukaryota > Metazoa > Arthropoda > Insecta > Lepidoptera > Tortricidae > Grapholita > Grapholita molesta. The sequence continues at coordinate 6,038,988 of CP053138.2, forward strand.
GCTAACCTACGCCCGAATGAACTGAGCCACGCAGCTTTTGTGGTGGTGAGCTCGAGTCAGTAATAGGTACTTGTAACCTAGCTAGCTAGCTGTAATTATTTAAATTTGATTGTATATTAATAAATGTACATACAGCGAACTTAACCGGACCGAGAACCCGGTAACGATCGCGGGAATCCACTGACTGCGGGCGCTGCCAAACCGGTCATACTGGATCGCTTTGGTGGAGACGTATGTCCACCTTCAGCTGCTCATATGATGATGATGGACAATGCTGAAAGGCATCCTCACCCACTGAACCGCCAGAGATTTAAAAAAGACGCGGGATTTTTTTTGCATCTTGTCAGTATGTTTAAATTAAATATTAAAGGAATAAGTGTTATAAAGACAAGGTGGTTTATCTCTGGTAGGTTTATGTCATGTCACGTACCATTCAGTATATTAACACTATTTAATATAATTAAAACTATTGTGGGCTATGTTATTACTGCTTAGTTACAAACGGATAAACTCACATGTAATTATATCGCACTAGGCAACATGTTTCGGGTAAGCTCAGAGTCCTGAGTGTAAATTTTTAACGTAACTTTACGTCACGAACGCGTTTGCGTTTCCCATATACATTAACATTATCACTTACGCGTTCGTAAACGTTTCTTTACGTCAAAAGAAACTTACACAAGAGCCTGTGGTATCCATTTTCAAGTCGAGTTTCGCGTTGAGGGTGTATCGCTACACCCTCACCCTCGAGGTGAGCGATACACCCTCAACGCGAGCGGTGTGTCCTGGCTCGGCTTGAAAATGGGTCAGAGCTTATCCGAAACATGTCGCCTAGTGCGATATAATTACACATAAGTTTAACACTGTGTGAGCAATTGTGACTCCTATATTCCAATGGAAATAGAAATCTTATTAGAAATACAGAACTGCGCTCCAGGACAGGTATCTCGGATGTCGGCGTCAAGGCCGCCATGCTCAAGTGGAACTGGGCTGGACACGTCTGCCGCATGCACCCGGGCCGATGGGCTAAAGTAACCACTGAGTGGACCGAACAAGTCGGCCCGGGCAGAGGCAGACCTAAAAGGAGATGGCGGGATTACCTGGATGGTTTCTGTCGCGATTGGCGGGAGCATGCACTAGACCGCGACGAGTGGTTAAAGCGAGGGGAGGCCTTTTTTTTTATGACATAGGCGGCAAACGAGCAGACGGATTACCTGGTGTTAAGCAATTACCGTCGCCCATGGGCACCCGCAACACCAGGGGAGTCACAACCGCGTTGCCTGCCTTTAAGGGGGTTGGAGCTCTGGGAACCTTACTCACCATCAGGAACACAACACTACATACCTGAGAGGTGGCAGTGCTATTATGGCTGTGGTCTTCTGTAAGGAGGAGGTACTTCCCCAGTCGGGCTGCCCCAGATTCAAGCGTGATGGTAATCGCTGTGCCCTACCTCTCATAAACTATTTATGTAGTGTTGTGTTCCTGATGGTGAATAAGGTTCCCAGAGCTCCGACCCACTTATAGGTCGGCAACGCGCTTGTGACTCCCTTGGTGTTGCGAGTGCCCATGGGCGACGGTAATTGCTTACCATCAGGCAATCCGTCAGCTCGTTTGCCACCTTTGTCATAAAAAAAAAACTTTGCCCAGCAGTGGGACACAACATAGGCTACGTAAAAAAAAAAAACAATGGAAACACGTGTTATAAAAAGCTGTTTTACCTCTGGTCGGTATGTATCCTAGCGTGTTCGCGAAGCCGTGCCGCGGCCGTGAAGGTCTTGGGGCACGCCGCGCACGCGAAGGGCCGCTCGCCGGTGTGGGTGCGCCGGTGGTCGTCGCGCTCCACCTGCGATCACACGGTTGTAAAAGGGGTGAAGGTTGATGGACCCTGCGATGGTTGAAGCGAAATAATTGCTTAGCAATATCAACAGGCATTAGTTTTTTTTTTTTATGACATAAGGTGGCAAACGAGCAGACGGATTGCCTGATGGTAAGCAATTACCGTCGCCCATGGGCACCCGCAACACCAGCGAGCACAAGCGCGTTGCCGACCTTTAAGGGGGGTTGGAGCTCTGGGAACCTTACTCACCATCAGGAAACACAACACTACATACCTGAAAGGTAGCAGTGCTATTATGGCTGTGGTCTTCTGTAAGGAGGAGGTACTTCCCCAGTTGGGCTTCTCCAGACTCGAGCGTGATGGTACTTCGCTGTGCCCTACCTGTCATTGTCGGACGTAGTTTAAGGACATACCCGGGTTATTAGTATTCTGCAACGCTATCAACACTGGGCCTAACGAGCTTGACTTATTCTGAACTAATGATGTCTCAAAGCTCAATCATAGTCTATCGCGAGTAGTAATCTTTATTAGTAAAGTATTGAGAGTAGGGTGATGGCACCAATGTTGGACGCTTTGAGATGACAGGCACCAATGATGGACACTTAGTTCTTAATTCAAAAACGATGACGTTATAAATTGAATATGTTACCAACAAATGCACAACACTTGACTTCTTTGAAATAAGCATAGTTCATGATTGGTTCCTTGTCCATTACTGGCGCCGTCCCCTAGTGATAGTACCTTGGAATACTATGGCTATGAGCAAGTAAGAAAAAATATGAACTGTCGCGATTGGTAAATAAGTAATCGAGGTATATTCGAATATTTCCGAAGCATTTCCAAACAATGATGTACTTGTAGTTAAATAATAAGTATATTACGAGTATAAGGTACTATGATTCATTCATGAACAGAAACATGGTAGTATCAGTCAAAAATATAGAAAACTGACTTTTAATAGCTTTATTTGCTGCTTGTAATATTTTAGTAACAGCTATAAGTCTAAATCTTAACTCCTGTTCATTTTACGAGTAACTAGATTTCTTACTTCGTATAATTAATGCAAACTTTTAACATCTATATCACTATGCTCCTAGAAGCCTTAAAACTTTACCATGATTATTTTCTCATAGAAACGAAGGTACCTAATAATTTATTAGCAAGTATCGATCCACTCCCGGCCTAGCTCCAGCCCATTTTCTCATTTAAAACAAGCCAGCGTAACTGCGACCTTAAAGTCCGTAGTTTATATGTGTAGTCGGGTGTCAGTCATAGACTGGTTGAGTCAGGAAATTTGTAGGGAACGACTCCCTGGAACTGAGCCCGGACGACCCCGATACGACCGGATTCCGGCTCAAACAAAAGTTGTCAAGGAGAGTTTAGGGATACATTAAAAATCAAAAATGTGTTGATGTAGTGTTAGACTGCCTCGTGTCACGTCAGAAGTCACCTTAAATTATTTTTTACAAGCTTTTATTCAACATGCAATACTTGCAATGTTATGTTATGAATTTTAAAACTTTTAAGTATCCTTAACCGATGGAGATGTTTAGCACACTAATTTAAATTCGGTGACAATGCAATATTATGGTACCACTGATCTGTACTGATGCTGGAGACCGAAGGTAGCCATCGCAACGGCTGAAATACACAAGTAGGTACCGTTTCCATGAGTAGAGACATTGACGTTTTCGATAACGAAGTATCAAGTTTACTAACTGTGCATTTCGCTTGTACTATTTTAGTGCGAACGAGATGCTCAACTCGTTATCAAAAACGTCAATGTCACAACTCATGGTAAGGGTAAAGATGGTAAAGATAACCCCGTATTGTTTCGACTCGTTAGAATCCTCTTTGAGTATAGTTGATAATTGTGCAAAAATCAATAAAAGTATGTACCAAAAATGTAATTTTTGACAGAAACTTATTGAACTACTATACCTACAAGTATACAAAACAAATATTTTTATTACGCGCCTCATTAGTAGAACAATAAGCAGGAGCAGAATAAATAAAATGGAGTCAGATAACAGGCAGTCTTATCGCTAGAGAGCAAGCTCTTGACAACCTTTGGGTAGCGGAAATACTAGTTAAAATAAACATAGTGTGGTAGGTGAGGTAGGTTATAACGTATGCGCATGTTCAAAATGAAAAAATTACATATTATAAATATTATATAATTCACCATTTTTATTTACTTTTAGGACGATTTTATTACAAAAAAAAATTACTTTTTTTAAATACCTATCTAATTACCTAAACTGTTTACTTTAGGGTTGAACCACTTCACATGTAGGGTAGGTACCTGGACGTGGAGGTGGACCTAGTTATATAAGGCAAGGTCCACCGATGTACAGCTAAGGGTGTTGCTGTGTGTACACTTTTTTTTTTTCTATTTTTTAATTGACCATTTTACCTGCGCGATTGACTTACGTATTTAGTCCTAATTGATTACGAAACTCTAAACATCAAGGTAAATCAATTAAAAAATACACTGGCGTCTGTAGTGCCCTTCTTAGACCCTTAAATATTTTTACGGACAAAGTGTCGATAGATACTTAAATAAAAAATACAGTATTAAGGTACAACCTTAATATTGAGACATAAAAGTGCATGTCTACATTATTTTGAGACTTTAGTCGTATCGATATCTCTGACTCTGCCCATACATAGACTTTGGTATTCTACCTTGACTTTGAAGGCCTTCGGGCAGAGATCGCAGGGATAAGGCCGCTCCCCCGTGTGCATGCGCATATGGATCGCCAGGTGCCCCGATTGGTTGAACCGGCGCCCGCACACACTGCATGGGTACCCCTGTGAAAGACGAGCAAAGTTGCGAAAATTTAAATTTGAAACACTTGAGCTGGAATCCCTCATGGTCATGACCATAAAAAAGTCGAGAACAACATTTAGTTTTTGACCCATTAATGTTCTTCATTAGGAATGCAAGTGCCGACAGAACTGACCACCTGTGCAATCACATTCAACTTTCTCAGCCGTATGGTTTCTTTCAAAAATCGCTCGTGTAACGGCTGTACCTACTTACAAGTTGCACTACAAGAGTTAGTAAAAGTTTATAATCTGTTTGTTTTTAATCTGTCTAAAAAAAACTTTACCTATACGAGTACCTACAAATTTATATGACAAAGCCGTGTCATCCATATTCGTTTAAGGGACTGTTCGTTTCCTCCAATAGTGAAAAGAAATTGCATTTATCATTTATCGACAACTGGGAAACCAGTGGAAAACTCATATGTGGCAAGGATTTTTTTCTAATTTCGATGTTTACTGTGGGTCTACAGTTGGCCCAGTCTTTGCAAAGCTCATACATTATAACAGTGGTAAGAAAAGTTTGTTCATGGAACTCCTGAATTATATACTCATGGCTATTTTTCTAAGAGAGGAAACCTTAAGGTATCAAAGCACCTATCAATACAAACGAATTAGGTTCGTGTCTTTCCAGTAGACATTTTGAAAGTTAATGGTTTTAAAGCAAACTTTTGATTTTATGAAATTTTAATATCAACATAAACCGCTTCCCTTCTTACGTACCATACCACAAAATCAACTTATAATCACGCAAGCCATTAACTATTGACCACAGAAAAAACGATTTCTGTTTTAATCAATCTGTATGACTAATATTTTAATCTTTATCTACCTCTCCTACTTTGCCCATCATTGAGTTAGAATAAAATATCCATTTGCTAATAACTGTGGCGACAAAAACGGATAATTTGAGACAGTTTAAAAAGATAGCGAATAGATTACCGGCTTGGAAACTTTGTGCATCTTCTTGTGGGTGTGCAACGCGCACATACTGCCAAGGACCTTGTCGCACTCTTCACACACGTATGCCATGAGTGGGGCGCCCGACGGACGGTCTTCGCCACGCTTATGACGATATAACTCCCTGAAAATCGAGAAGACGTCATTAAATTTTAAAAAAACATATTTTATCCCTTCCTCTGCGTGGTGCCAGCTGAGAACAGAGCCAAGTATAGTATCATCTTCTCCCGCGGGTGTCGTAAAAGGCGACAACGGGAAAAATCTGACGGATGGGCAGCAACCTCCGTCGAAACCAATTCTACCTCCAAGATGATACAACATACAAATCATATTTGGGGGAGACCTATATCCAGCAGTGGACGCCTTACGACTGAAATGATGATGAGGTACCATAATCCCTTTTTAGTTGTCTTATGTAGACGACAGGTCTGGCTTAGTGAGCAGTAGGTAGTAGGGTAGTAGCTGCCTATGAAGCCTTGGTCCTGGGGTCAAATCCCAATACGGGCATTTAATTGTGTATGAACATAGGTATTCATTCTTGAGTCATGGGTGAGTACCCACATCACAGGACAGGCCTTCTTGAGCTCACCCCGCGGCTCAATCAATTTGTATAAGAACGTCCTGTAATGTCCTGTAATATCTATTTCTTATCAGTTATCACAATTATTTGCTACTCATACCTCGCAGTGGCGAAGAGCTGATTACAGGATCCACAGTTCCACATCTTGCTGCTAGAAGTGGTGGTGTACCGTCGATCCCTCTTCGCGACTTGGCATCCTGCAGCATGCACCTTCAGCTCTTCGACGGACGAGAAGATTTTGCGGCAGATTTCACAGGTGCAGCAAAGATGGTCGGTTCTGTCGGCACTTGCATTCTAGGAACATTGATGTTCTTAAGTAAGATTAAGTCGATCAGCTTAAAAAAAACCATTTTACACAACATTTTTTTTTACATCAAACACCTTGCCACCACATACTTACTTCTGGTGTCGGATAGAAACTCTGACTCTGCTCTGGAACGAAGCAAGCCAGCTTGTGTCTGTCCAAGGCATCGGGATCGGCGAACAGGCCATGGCAGAAGTCACAGACATACATCGTGAGAAGTTTCCGGGGCGACACGCTGGTCTTGCCATCGCCCGTGGTGCAGCATAGTTGTTCTGGGGCATATGCGTGAATATGTTTAATAAAACCTAATACAAATTAATTATCTGTAAATATTTTGGGGCAATCACACCGTAATGATCTAGTTCTATAGTAAGCTCAATAAGCCTTGTGTTGTAATGTAACTACTAACTACCATTTTTCCAGCTGCTTTTTTCAGGTACTGATCGACAAATGGTCGGTCAGTACCTAGTTAGTAGTTAGTTGACTGGGGAACCCTAAAAATAGTAACGATTTCTTGATTTTAACTTTTTCTAAGCAACTAAAAACAAATCCTTGTTTTGAGAAAATATTTGTTATGTGCTTTGATTTTTAAGTAGAAATACTACCATATAAGTAAAAAATTGAACTTGATAACATATAAAATTTTTTCCTAACTATTTCTTATGACATGACAAATATACCTATGTCATCTATTTTAATTATTTCTAAGAAATTATTTTAAACTTACCACTAGGTTCTGTTTCTAAGGCTGTAGATAGAACACGTTCGCAGATTCCGCAAACGAGCCAGTATGACTCGAAATCTAAGTCATTTTGCTGTCTCACCTCTGAAATAAAATGGTAAAAATATTATGGTTAAATGACAGCGACATTAGCTACTAATCCAAAATATAATGTTGAAAATTTAAACACACAAAAATGTGCAAAGCATTTGCAAAAGCTTTTCGTGCTCAACCTTTTTTTTATCCAATTTTTCTCCCAAACGTATGTAGGAACCGAAAGTATGACATTGACTGTTTTTATCTACTCTAACCTCATTCGTCCATTGACTACGGAGTTCTTTTCTCATTATAAGCTGTAAAATATTGGGAACTGAGCGGAGAGGAGCAGATTTTACAAATAATGTTATAGAATTTGTACTTGTAATTATGTACACACAGAAACTTTCTGTTTGCCGTTTTTAACTAAGTTAAAATCTCATTTTTTTATAGTGCCATAGAATCCACTAACGATAATATATAATTATCGTTAGTGGATAATATATAATTATCGTTAGTGGATTCACAAGGAAAATTATTATTGTGTCTACCTGGTAACTTTATAGTATCTGCTGTTGAACTGCTCGAAAGTGTATCCAAGGCTGAATCAGAGGTGTGGAATGAAATTGTATGGTCTAGAAGATCGGAGTCTGTAGTAAATATCTCATGGCAAATGACGCAAGAGTGTAGGGCTAACAAGTCTGGTCCGGTATCACCAGTGTCCTGGAAAAATGGTAGTAGCAAAGTGTTGTAGTTAAGATTGCTATTATGTTTTTCAAGGCGTTATGTCAAATTCATTTGTATAGAGTGCAACAGAAATAAAAAATACCTTTTCAACTTGAAGCGGTAATAAGAATTGATTCACAGTATGATCATCGAGTAAAGTTGGTTCATAATTATTAAGTAAATTATCTGATTGCACTATAAATAGTTCTGTATTCTGATCAATATTTGTGGTACCATTCAGAAACGTCGATGTTTCCCCCTCATTCAAGTTTTTGGTACAATCAAAAACGATTTGATTGCCTACATTCGTAAGCATTTGATCAGCAACTACAGCTAAATCTTTATTCATGTTATTGGAATCTGTTGCAACTGTATCAGTATTAAAGAGGAGATAATCGGTGTCATAATGGTCTCGTAGCGTATCAGATAATTCTTTGTATGGGAAATCCGGTGGGTCGAACATCATTTTCAGCACCTGAAAGCATGAGAAGAGGCTGGTAGATAAGGATGATTCAAAGCCCTCAGACTTGATTCAGAACTCTTCGCCATGGTAAATTAAAAGGCCTTTTTGGATTTTAAATCCAAACAGAACGATTATTTCTAGCAAACTACCTTATTTCTAGTTTTTTAAGTTTGTTTATATAATTCAAGGAAACATGACATAATTATCTTACATCAAGAGAAATTAATCCATACTTAGTTAACCTACTTCCATACTAATATTATTAATGACAAAGTAGTCTCTCTGTCTGTCTGTCTGTCTATTATCACTTAAACCGCTGTACCAATTTAGGTAAAATTTGATATGGATCCACCAAACCTAGCAAAGTTTGAACTACGAGACTGGACATAGGACAATTTTTATCCCGCAACCATACTTTGAAGATGGGCATGGTTGGCCGACAAATTCGCGAGAAAAAGCATACCAAATTTCATCCAACTTGGTTCAGGTTCAGCGGTTTAATCATGAAGAGGTAACAGACAGACAGACAGAGCTACTTTCGCATTTATAATATTAGTATGGAAATATGGATATGCGACAGATCTGCATTTGGGTTATGCCATGGTTATGCACGCTTATATGAAATCTTTGCGCGAAACGAAAAACGCGCTTAGTTTGACGTTGACGTTCGCTTGTTATTGTTGATAATCAGCGGAAGATAAGTTTATATGAAAATTACCGTTTACAGTGATTTTGTTATCCTACAAGATGAAGGTGGAGGTCGCATCTTCTTCGGAGAAACCGAAAATCCCTTTACCGACACTTTCTCAAATCAATTCAGACCGCATAACGCAGGTGAGTGAAAAAGTAGGGTTATAATAGTTATTTCGTAATATTAAATAATGTTCTTCGTAATACGCCTAGTTTTTAACATTATAGCTAATAAACTACCCATTTAGTCAAATAAATATGTATAAAAATCTATATGCTAAATGGAAATTCTAATTACAATCTTTGTTTGATAGGTTATATTTTTGATGTTGGTGCATGTTTTGCAGTAGAATATCTAAAATACATACTAAGAAAAATTATTTATATGATCTTACGGCAGAACATATAAATCATTTTCATTACTATTCGAAAATTGCCATATGGAAGGTAATTAAGCTAAATACTTGCCTATTTCATTCCTATTGAATTTCTAATATTTGTAGGATTATAACCTCTGTCCCTGGTGTAGCCTGCATTATATTATGTAGCGTGGTGACGCTTTTTACAGCGGACAGTTTTATCCAAAATATTTGATATGTTAGCCAAAGTGATCTATCAAATTTTTTATTGTTTGGATTACATTGGTTTGACAACTAATTCGCTGAACTCCATGGTAAACTCAAGAAGGCTTATGTTGTGGATACTCAATCAACAACATATATAATATACAAATACTTAAATACAAGAAAATACCCATGACTCGGGAACAAATATCTGTGCTCATCACACAAATAAATGCTTGATGGATTCAAACTCAAGACCATCAGCTTCAAAGGCAGGGTCACTACCAACTAGGCCAATACAATCATACGGTTGGATCATTAAAGTAATAAGAATCTTGGTATTTAACTGCACTTAATGTATTTCAATGCAGAGCTCCGGGGATTTTATATTATAAACAAAGCCTACTGGTGTCACATAAATCTATATAACACTCCACCCTGAATTGTATAATTAATCAACATGGTTGCATTTTAGCTTGCAAATCAGTACTGGTCACCGCAAACCGAGGAAAGCCACTTACCTTATGATGCCGCTATTGTGGAGTCAATATACCAAGCAGAAATCCTTGGATCAAAGTAAGTAACACAAAAAAAAACACACAAAGTTTCACTTTCAAAATACCAAACTGGTCTGAGCCTAACTGATTTTAACAAATGAATAAATGCAGAGGTCAATACCCTCATAGATGGGGCGATGACCTTTTTATTTTTTTCAAATTTGCCAGTTGCAGTGGTGACCTAAATATGGTGGATAATTTTGATTTAAAATGCGAAAATAAATGCAAATATTGTTTAAAAATATATAATAATAATTTATAATTTATATTTAAGAGCTTTTTTATAAAATTAGGTGCATGCATTTAAAATGTGTTTGAGTTTCTTAAATAAACTGCAAATTACAAACTTTTTACAGACTTTACTCATTGTTATGTGATTTAAAATTATATAACATGTTTAGTACAAGTTATTATAATTGTTTATAAATAAAAATAGTTTAGGCATGATTTATTATGAGAGAAAGAATTACTAAAACCACCTTATTTCTAAATAAAATATAAGTACACAAATATTTATTGCAAAACAATAAATACATTTTGATTTTTGTATAGCATTTAATTGTATTCTGTATCTATCTCTCTTATCTAAGAGTATGGCGTGTTTAATGCCATAATCGCCACGCTTGGAAGGCGGGTTGGCGATCGCAGTATCACCGCCGTTCTCGATCGCCTTCCGATGGTTTCTGGTCGTAGTTTAAGGACAATATTCGGGTCATTTTTTTAACAACTAACTCTGTGTGAGAGTAGGTATCAGTGGCGGTCCGTACATACAAACCAATTCCCGCCGGCTTAACTAACTTTTCAAAATAAGTTATCAAAAGGCGAAGCCGTTATAGGCTCCGTCTTGTCTAAGAAATGTTTTTACCAGCCGTCATTCAGGCGCTTCCACCCTTAGGGTTGTGGTGACGAAGCTAGAGTAGGGAAACTAGACTGGTTAGATAGGTATCTTGACCTGCGAGGCAGAACTATACAGCATTTCTTTTTTTGCGACAAGGGAGGTATAATATAATACTCATGGTATACGGCTAGGCCCGACCGCATGCCCAACTCGACTGGGAATGGTGCCCAGTCGCCTACGGATTAAAACCTTCCCCGTTTATGTGGAGTGTTGTTTGGTTGTGGTTGGGGTGTGTGTTGAGTGTCGATGGTCCCCGCTAATGGTATCGGATTATACACCTGGGCTCCAAGAACCCTACTTGAAGGAGTAGCCAACGTAAAGGGAATACTCAGCTTCGTGGAGGAATTCGGCTTAGAGTAGTCCCACCCTGACTGCCATTCAAAATAGGTATCGTTGGTTGTGGATTTGCGGAAAACGCCCTAGGTATCTTGACGCTGTCTCAGGAACTGTAACTATTACGTCACAAGTCTATTAGGGTTGTGGGCATACCCATTGTGCCCACAACGATGGATCCATCCTTGCCGCAACCGTTGGGAAAACTCCAACATACTCCATTTTCATCTATGTATCATTTTCTTCGCCCTATGATGCCGGCTGACTATAATAGCACCACCCCATCTCCTCCCGCGGGTGTCGTAAGAGGCGACAAAGGGAATCCTACGGACGGGCAGCAGCGTCCATCGAAACCCAATCTACAGCTACTGCGGTCGCCAACCCGCCTGCCAAGCTGGCGACTATGGCAACTACCCCCAAGATGATACATACGTCATATTTGTGGAAGGCCTATGTCCAGCAGTGGACTGCATACGGCTGAAATGTCATCTATAAAAATAAATAAATATTTCGGGACAATCTTACACAAATCGACCTAGTCCTACGGTAAGCTCAGTAAGGCTTGTGTTGCAGGTACTAGACGACGATATATATTAGATAGATATAATATATAAATACTTAAATACATAGATAATCTGTAACCTTGGTAATGTCCTCAGTTTCTCGGTGCGGCGTATCATGATGCTGGAATTCTCGCAATACCTGGAGTGCTACCTGTGGCCGCAGTACCGCGCTGGCGCGTCGCGTGCGCACATGATGTCCATCATCGTCATGATCAACGAGAAATTCCGGGAGCGAGTCCCGGCCTGGCAGGTAACATACATTATTTATATAAATTTTCATCTCCCGAATCTCTCTGTGAAGTGACTTCTAGATTATTATGTGTTCTAACTTCAGCTTTCACATCACTTACTGCTTATAATATATATATGTATATTTTTTTTCCACCTACCTAATTGTGTATAAATAATAATTTCGGGACAATCTTACACAAATCAACCTAGTCCTACGGTAAGCTCAGTAAGGCTTGTGTTGTAGCTAATAGACGACTGTATATATAGATATTTAGATAGATATAAATACTTAAATACATAGAAAACATGTAATAAAACAACTAAAACGGATTAAATAGCTTATACTAATTTAAACTTCATCCCGACGTTTCGAACCCTTTAGCAGCGTTCGTGGTCATCGGGTGGACACGGGATTTAATCCGTTTTAGTTGTTTTATTTCATGAGTAATTACATAGAAAGCACCCATGACTCAGGAACAAATATCTGTGCTCATCACTCAAATATATGCCTTGACAGGGATTTGAACCCAGGACCATCGGCTTCATAGGCTGGGTCACTATCCACTAGGCCAGACCGGTCGTCGTAAATACACAAAACATACATATTTGTAGTAGCCTTATGTCCCTTCCATAACGAGTCACCTGCCGCGCGTGTTAGTAGAATGCTCTGCCTCATCTCTCCTAACAAACTTTGCTTCAGTTTTCCCCTGGCTGACCGGACAGAATAACAACAACAAATAGGTGATTCATTAATTAAAACTGTTATTACTAAACCGTGGACCGACTATCTGGTCAGTGTGGCGAGAAATTGTTGTACACATGCTGCATAGAATCGGTCGTTGTGATAATAAGGGGGAGGCCTTTGTCCACGAGTGGCTGATGATGATGATACTAATAAAAGTAAAACTTAAAATAAGAAGGAGAGGCTATGGGCACTGTTTCATTTCAGATCAGGAAAGTTATAATTGTCAATTAAAAGATTAATTAGGTACAATGAACCCTTAACAGACTGTTACAATCATAGAGGCGACTACACAATTAAGCCCCATTTAGACTATGCAAGAACTTGTATACGATTTTCATTACATTGCGGGGTTATATAAAGCGACCGAATTCGCCGTAGGCCGATGGCCCGCAATGTAATGAAAATCGTATACAAGTTCTTGCCTGGTCTAAATGGGGTTTTAGACTGTATTTATTACTTGACTTTATGCTTTGTAGAAGTTCGAATTACATTTTTTTTAATAAGCTTTTCTCGTTGGATGCACTCCCTTTTTTATTAGAATATATAAATATTCTTTAGATAACTTGAAAAACGTGACGAGAAAACGGTCTCCTAAAGATCATTTTTTGAAGAAAGATCATTTCAAAAATTGTTAAACTATATTTGTTCCATATCAAATACAAAAGTTATTTACACTAGCCATGCAGTTGCCTATTTTTCACCTGCTGATCCTCATCATCCTGAGAAGTCAGAAATATACACTCACATACAGTCGCCATCAGGATACTCGCAAATCGGAGCTGTGGAGGTGGTCACAAATATCTGAACATGCGCTTTATCGCTTTGACTGTAGAGGTGACTGTACCAATAAATACTACCTTATCATCATCATCATAGGCGTCCCCCAGAACGACCCAAAACGACCGATCCTGCGCCTTCCACATCCAGCGGTATCCCGCGACTCTTAACTAGGTGGACCGCCACCTTGTGGGAGGCCTACCTACGCTGGGTCTTCCAGTTCGTGGTCGCCACTCCAGAACCTTTCCGCCCCACCGGCCATCGGCTCTCCGCGCAATGTGCCCCGCCCACTGCCACTTAAGTTTGGCGCTCCGGAGGGCTATATCGGTACCTTTGGTTCTACTGCGGATGAAATCACCTACCTTATAATTTTGCTTAATTACGAAATTTCTGTATCTCCAGGCATTTCTCAAGAAACCAGAACACTTTCCCGCGTTCTTCGAACAAGTCCTGCGGACCAGCGTAGCCGAGGACATCGAGAGCCGCAACATGAGGGAGCAGACCGCTCTGCTGCTGTTCCTGAACCACTGCTTCGGAAGCATGGAGGTTCAACTATGCCGGGACCAGGTCAAGAGGCTGGTGTCCTTGAGTATGTGGATCAGCTTACAAGAAGGTAAGTTCTAAATGTAAATAAGCACCGCAAAACGAGGGAGCGGACCGCTCTGCTGCTGTTCCTGAACCACTGCTTCGGAAGCATGGAGGTTCAACTATGCCGGGACCAGGTCAAGAGACTGGTGTCCTTGAGTATGTGGATCAGCTTACAAGAAGGTAAGTTCTAAATGTAAACAAACGCCGCAAAACGAGGAAGCAGACCACTCTGCTGCTGTTCCTGAACCACTGCTTCGGAAGCATGGAGGTTCAACTATGCCGGACCAGGTCAAGAGACTGGTGTCCTTGAGTATGTGGATCAGCTTACAAGAGGGTAAGTTCTAAATGTAAACAAACGCCGCAACATGAGGGAGCAGACCGCTCTGCTGCTGTCCCTGAACCACTGCTTCGGAAGCATGGAGGTTCAACTATGCCGGGACCAGGTCAAGAGACTTATGTGGATCAGCTTACAAGAAGGTAAGTTCTAAATGTAAACAAACGCCGCATAGCGGGAGAATACCGCTCTGCGGCTGTTCCTGAACCAATGCTTCGGAAGCATGAAGGTTCAACTGTGCCTGTTGACCAAGTTAAAACACTGTTTTTTTTTACCATGTGGATCAAGTAACAGGAAGGTAACTTCTAAATATCAACTTTGCGACATTAAGTACCAGAGTGTCATGCTTTAGATTTCAGAAGCATGGAGGTTCAACTATGTCGGTACCAGGACAAGGGGCTAGTCGCCTCTTGATGATATTCGGTGATCTTGACGCCACAGTCCATAACAATACATAGTACATAATAGTTGTAACGTAATTAAAGATTAAGTACTGTTTAATTTGTAATTATATTCGAAAATACTGATTTTCTTCTGTTTTAAAAGGTCGAAGAAATCAAGAATTTAAAGCAGTGCCAAAATGGAAGAAGTACTGGAGAGCGATTCAGAAGAAGGACAAACCAGAGCTATTGGAAAAACTGAACTGGGAGAGAAGATATCTACAGCGGCTGATGATCAAGTTCATGAATATTCTGGAGACGGTGCCTGGGGATGGAGAAGTTGATCCTAATGTTGTGAGGTTGGTACACCGACATTATTTTTTGTAATGTAAGGGGCCATCCTCATATTACATTATGTCATACGAATTTTTACTCTTTCCGTCATGTCACGACGCCAATATCACCTAATAGGTAAATTATCTGTATTAAATAGTTACTTTACTAAACAGTAACATAACATCATATGGGTAAAAAAACACATCATTTACATCATATGGGTGTGTACGGGTGGCCCGATTGGTTAAGGGGTCAGCCGCGATAGCTGGAGATGCGGGATCAAATCCCGTCTCGAACGCCGGAGGTCCTCGTCGCTTTTTCTTAAGTATATGTCATTTATTTCAATTTATCATATATGGGTATTTTCACGAGGGTAAAACCTAAAACTGACTGTGTGAAAAGAATTGACTTTTATATGCAAATGTAAATGATAATTTGCTATTGTCACGTATCAGTACTTATCAACAACAAATTATAATTTACATTTGATTCAAAAACTAATAAGTTATCAATTTATTGGTCACTTTCATTACACTTAAGTGGATTTACCCGTATCACAGTTAAACGTTTAACTAGCGATGACGTAATGACGTCATCGCTAGTCAAACTCGCAGTAGGTTCAGCAGATGCGCGTGCGCCGGTACGATGCAGACGTTTGTAAAGATCTGTCATATTACTCAAATTTGCGTTCCGCGATCGGTGCGCTATGTCTCGCGAGTGTAATTCAATTAAACTCACAGTTTTAACTAACGATTTAATTATTCTCAGTGTACTTCAATTGAACGTAGATTTTTTCATTAAATGAGTGTTTATTTTTAATATAGTGGTTTTTGAAGTTAACTATAGTGATGATGAATATTAAGGTAAGGTTTAGACAGTATACGGAAAATCAGGAAATCTAAGTGCATTGGGGCTAGGGTTTTGACTAAAGCACTTGGCGCCATGGAAATTCATGGAAGTATTCGGAGCGACATTTATAGCCTTTCTTCAAGTGACCTAGTTATTAATCGGTTTAAGTACACTATATTAGGATAGGTACAATGGATACATTTGAGTTAGGGCTCACGGCCATGTCCATGATTCGTGAACCCGTATCCGTGCGCACGGTTTCGTGAATCACGGCAACGGTTTTCTGGTCCGTTCCGCACGTGACATTCGGTTACGTGAAATAAGGGTACGTGAATCCGTGTAGGCGTGATCACGCCTTCACGTATCTTAAGAATAAAACTTAGTCCTTATTTATTATATTCCCGGGTGTGGCGAAATTATGAAACGTGCGATAAGTATCCAACGGAATCGAGCCCAAAGCTCCACACACGGACGCAGGTACGGGCTACGTGTCACGGCGTGTCACGTGAATCCGGATGCGAACGCAGGTACGTGACACGTACCTGGCCGTGTTCGTGAAATTCGTGATCTTAGTACCGGCGGTGTTAAGAACACGTAGCTACGGGTCGGCGTACATCACGGATACCAGGAGCCCTAATTTGAGTACGTGTGAAACTGTTCCTAGCTATTTAATTTTAGCGGTAATCGGCACTCTAAAATTAACTTGTCACATGGTAAATGTAAATCCAACGTAGGTAATACATTTTTTTTGCTTTTCTAGTATAGAATTAGTAAGATACTATTAATTGACAATTATGATTTTATTGCTAACTGTAGATTCTGATTATTAGCAAGGCACACCCTAAAACACCTATTTCTTGTTTTTACATATTAGGCCTGTGTTTTAAATACAAACCCAAACCCAGTTGAAAATACCCTGAATTTACTTATAATAGTTACCTATTATAAGTAAATTCAGGAGTAAATGAATCACTGTTTCAATTAATAATTAAAACTTATCTTTACTTAACAGTTATAGAAATCATTTTAGTTGCAAAGAATTACAATATTATAATAACTACGTTGTGCGAGGAAGCCGCCAGCTCTTCGGTCACCAGTTAGGTACGTCAACCAGACGCTTCGCAGTTTCTGCAAAAAGTTTTTGCGACGCTAGGGCCCTATGGACCTAGCGACTCTACGCCAAACGGTACAAAATGGTACCTACTCTCTGCCCAGGCTCTTATATACTTATATTTGTCCATATCTGTCTGTTTGTCAATTGTTTAAGTAAGATACTTACAGGTAAAATATATTATTTAGGTAAATACTACTATGAAAGGGACATTTCGCGAGTTGGTTGTCGATTGCCCACAGCTCTGTAAGTAGACATCTAATGAAACTCGGTCTGACAGGTACTGCGAGCGGTTCCTGGAGCTGATGATAGACCTGGAAGCCCTGTTGCCGACAAGACGCTTCTTCAACACGGTCATGGACGACTGCCACCTAGTCGTGCGTTGCCAGCTCGCACCGTTAGCCCGTAGACCGGAAGGCCAACTCTTTTCACAGGTAAGTCTAGTTCGTAATAAACCGGGTTGTTAATCTATTTGACGCCATCAAAATGTGATTGCACCGCAGGTCCAATGCGAACCACAAATCACAGAGCAAAATAGGCCTAGATGCACAAGCATAAAGTTCAACTTCAGTTTTGACATTTCAGTGAGGTAGCGTCAGACTACGGTTCTATCTTTAGGATCATTTACTTCAATTAAATTGTACAGAATTGAACAGGGTTACTACATTTCTCTTGTTTCGGTTTAACAAAAGAACTTCTACTTTATTTTTAGCACCATTGAGAACAAAATCAACTGGCATTTTCTTTGTATCGTGGTCCTTATAGGTGGATAAGATGGTTGCACTTTTATTGTATGTCAACCCAACGTACTTGCATTGTATCGTGACAGCCAATTAATATGGAATATTATCTTTGGACTGGGAATCTTGCTTCTTTAACATGTTATATATACATCAGTCTTCTTTGCCATGGCATCGCTGTTCGTCCCATAATCTCAGATTCACCTGAGCCTCGAGTGTAAGTTTTTAACGTATCCTTACTTCACCATGGCGTTAGAGTTACCCGTATAAATAACATTATCACTTACGCGTTCGAGACGTTTTTTTAAGTCTAAAGAAATTTACACTAGAGCCTCAGAACCCCGAATGCCTCGAGCATCCGTCCTTACACTAAATCCCGGTAATGAAATATTTTTATACAAGTATAGGTACTTCTTTAGCGATATAGGTTTTTATTCATTTCGTTAACTGCTTTTCAGAAACACATCTGTGTCTCTAATGGACTAGGTCAGGTTAGGTTAGGTTAGGTTAGGTTAGGTTAGGTTAGGTTAGGTAGTTATACGTATTTATGTGTTATTCGATATTATGCCTAATTCGATAGGATGCACGGATTCATTGAAAGGTACCTTTAGAAATTAAATAAAACAATCGTATCAGTGTTAAGAGTATTTATTGAATACATTCATAGGAAATATAGCTGCGTTGTACAAAATAGCAAAAGTCTATAAATATAGTTCAACCAGTGAAAGCGATTTTTTTTTTATAATTTTCGCTGCAAAGAACAATTTAAAATGCTAATATAATCACTAACCTACCGGTGTCTATTCGATGCCCTGTATGGACGGATTTTTATGCTCAACATTTGATATTGAATATTTAAAAAAAATATTACAATCTTTCTGTTAATACATTTTACTGCTCCGTTTCGAAAAAAAGTTCATTTACAATAATAAGAAATAATTATATGTCAAAATTTATATTAATATTACAATTAGTAACACTATGCCATGGTATGTCCAGTCGCCATCAAATATATCGGCCAAGGTGCTCAAAAAGACTTGAACATGCGCTTCATCGCCTTGACAATAGAGGCGATGTGCAGATATGTGTGTGTGCAGTGGTCACACATATCTGCATTTCATTTGAGTGCGACTGTACTAATCTAAATGCACGCAAGTGACTCTGGGTCGCATTGCTCTGATTAAATATTATAACCCTGTGTTACCAGTATGGCAATTGTTACATAATATCCTAAAATATGTAAAATAATAAAACACACTTAGTATAATAATTAAAACTTTCACTCATATTTATTACATAGGTACATATAAAATTAACTAAAATGCGATTTGGTCCAATTAATAAAATTAAGTATCAAATTTGAGCATTAGCTAATAGATGATCGAATATAACTATTACTTAATAGCAATTCGTCTATAAATTTATGCAAAAGCAAAACGGGTATATAGTTAAAATACACAAGTTACCCACTTTCAATTCCGCTTAACATATAAGCAATTTATTTGATAAATTTATCAAGTCTTGTACGCTTGCACCTTATTTTTAAATCTTACCAAAAATTAAACATTTTCCTTTAGAGCGCCCCCCAATTACTTTTGAGTGTCCGATTGTTTTGTATGGGGGCACAGTACGTGTTACTAGCACAAGATGTCATGGTTGTCATGAAATTCACTTAATCTTACAACAGTCAATTCAGTGGTCATTTAATCACAGTGATTGATAACACCTACATTAAAACTAACTACATTTAGTGTTAGTTGTCAATTGTGAATATTAATTGAGATTTTACCTAATAACCTACTTAGATCTAATTATAAGGCTAAATCCAGATCCAACGACAATCTTATAAGCTTATAATATTCTTTTTCTAGAGGTTGCTACTGTTGTTAGGGATAATAATTTTATAGTGCAATAAAGTAAAGAAATAAAAAAGAAAAAATAAATGACTAAGAACACTTCAGAAAAAGTGAGCAAGCCGAGGTAGGATTGTGAGTGTGTGAGATAGAATTAGTACCGATACCTTTAGTATTCGTGTCTAATGCCCGTCTCAACTAGACTGCCCGTCACATATTCAAATACTTAATAAAATAATTTGATATGTTCTTCAAAAATATTTTAAACCATTTCTTAAAGTCTGTGTGTGTACTTTAAGAAATGTTGTATGAAAGTTGTAAATGAGAATACATTAAAATCTAGAAAAGTATTAAAGTTATTGTTAGAGACGTAAGGCTGTTTATTATAGGTATTTTTGAAAAAAGAAGAAGTAACCTAACAATAGTAGCGCCCCCTACTACAAACTTCGAGTTAATTCTCCGTATTAATTTGTATTTGGGGAAGGGGTATGTCCAGCAGTGGACGTCCTTCGTCTGATGTGATGATAATTAATTTAAGAGATTTTCAATAATTATAATTACCATTCATATGCGTCATTTCGTCGCCCCACTCGCCAGTAGGTATCGGCTCAGCGTAGCAGCAACTTTTTTTTAACAAGAACGTGACGTGAGACTGTCTAACGACGCAGACGTAAAATATTAGTATAGCCTGTAGCAGATTGACGAATACATGTGCGTATAGTAGTCCGTTGAAGTTCAGCCACGATAGCAGTAGAAATAGCCAGGCTACCGTCATTATTAGAAACATTTGTAGGAACAAATCGAAACTGTAATAAAAAAATACATGTTTTGTTTAACATAGGGGCATATGATCTTATACTTTAATATAATACTAGCGTATTTAAATCCAACTGATTGAAATGGTATTCCATTTATAAAAATCTGAACAACAATGCATAAAGCTCTTGTCTATTGACCCGCCGCAACTGGCATGTAAGTTTGTACTAACCCGGTTATAAATAAACGTATATAAAACCTATATTAGGTTATTTGTATTTTGTCTTTATCATACAAAAACAATTGTTAAAGTGACAGATAAAGGCAAAACATGAATTAACTTATGTATGATTAAAAGGCTAATATACGACTAGTGCTACTATCTATCATATTTATTGCCATATGATAGATATGAAAACTCAGCTTAAAGAGACTTGAAAATCTTGAACAGACTTACAAAAAGATATGAAAAATGCAGATACTCACCATCCTTTAAGTTTGTAATGAATTCTCCCATAGATATTTATTCTTTTTATAACTTTTAGGGTCGTAACATAAAATATTATGTTAAAAATTATTGTGAATGCCACTGGTGTGAAAAATATAGCGATCCCAAGCCATCCTGAAAACAAAGACAGAATTATATATGGATACTTTTTCGGTTATACTGTCTATTGTGAATTATTTATTGCTAATCGCGGCATGTACTGTTAAGGGGAAGCTGTGCCCCAGACATCATTATGTTATCTGCCGCTTTACGAATGATGTCGAGATGGAGAGACGAGTCACAAGTTCCAAGTGCCTAAGGGTCCTGCAGTGCATTCATCAGGACTTTCAAAAGTTTAAACATTTCCACGGTAACGACTCATGTATCAGCACCGCAGGTATAATGACTTATATATAGGTCACAGATTTCAGAGCAAAATAGTAGAGCACTTCAATTTTGACATTTCGGTGACATTGCGTCTGAGCGGTAGCTTTAGAGTTTGACATGGCGTTGAAAAGGATTAATAAATAAATAAATATTATAAGTTCATTCATACACAAATGGTCTGAGCCCAAAAAAGAGCAAGCTCAATAAGGCCTGTGTTGTAAGTACGCAGCCAAAGATATATAATATACAAAATATACAATTAACACACAGGAAACACTCATGACTCGGGAACAAATATCTGTGCTAACACACATAAATGCCCTTACGGATTTGAACTCAGGACCGTCGGCTTCACCCCTGCCTATGAAGCCGACGGTCTTGGGTTCAAACATGTCACTACCCACTAGGCCAAACATGTCGTTAAACATATGGTTAATGTTATCATACCGATAGTCTCTTGTTCCTTGTCGTCCACTAACACTGAAGACGAGAACTGGTTGAGGTTATTTCCCGTGTCGAGCAGGAAATGCGCCCCGATAGCCATCACCGCCATCAGCACAACACTCGACCACACTACGGACGAGTAGTAGCAGTATTTCCGTACGTCAGTCACTCGGAGAAATACATTTCTTGATCTACAAGTTTAGGAAGTAAATACATTAGTAAATAGATATTACTGAGGAATTTGTTAAACTCAATAAATATTTTGTAAGTACTGTCAGCATCGAAAGCAGTTGCTATACCTTTTGAGAGAAATAACTCTTTGGTTTGGTTTGGTTAGACATTTTAAAATGCACTGGTGTTGTGTAGGTATCGTGAGAAAGTATATTATGGTGTGAAAAGACGTCGCGTTTTACGGCCTTTATATATCAATTGATCTATATTATATTAATCAAATGACCTATCCCTTTAACGACTAAAAATAAACATCAAAATATTTTTGATGTGTAGTGTTCTGTATAACACATATTTTCCTGTTATAACTAAAGTATATATATATATATCTGATTATGTTATGATTTATACTTAGAACAGTCAGCATCAAATAGCGAATAAATATATCGCTATATAAGTAGTTTGATTTGTATAGCAGTTATTTTTTTGCAGGCAGTAATTTACCACTTTGACAGCTTCTAACTAAATAATTATCTAAGTTCGTGAAAATTTAAAATAAATACACAAGTAAATATACCCACTTAAATGTCTTCCAGATGTAGAATCCAAAACTGTTTAGCCAGAAGAACGCACCCAATAAACTAATGTATAATAGTATATCTGAAAAAGTTAATACTATTATTGCAATGTACATATTTTTTAAACATACCTGACATTGTCTATGAATGAAAAGGGACGAAAGGGAAAGATTTATTGTCTATGGCGCTTATGACGTTGTTCGAGAAGACGCGATACAAACGTCGAACCACGTAAGTGCCATCAACTATAAGGTCCCTTTTCATAGATAATGCCACATATAAAGAACTATGTGTTCTGAACTAACCTGTAACCATGAAGCTGACGTGATTGCTGAACTCAGTAAATATACGGACCATGTCTGCCGCTTGGCTGACAATAAGGCACAAAGTTATTGTTGTGATAATATTTCCGGCCAAGTCCCTTAGCGTTGGAAGAACGAAGTATATTATGGCTACTATTAAGTAGAGTACCATAGATATGGCGTGGAATAACGGATTAACTATCTTCTTGATTATAAAGTCGACATCCGTCCAGTTTCTTACATCCGGTATGCATATTAAAGCATATTCTCCGGTGTTTGTAGAGTTGGCTGTCATCAGAACCTGAAATTGAATAGGTGTTCTCTACTGGTTTACAAGAAGACATACATTTCATCATTAAATATGATATCAAGGTCAACTAGGACTTTCGTTTAAGGTAAACAAGGAAAGGCTTCAGAAGTACCTTCCTCTATTTAAAAACCTATTTAACCCTTTGTCCACCTGGCTTGTAGACTAAAACTGTAATAACATTTGGTCGGGGATGACAGCACCAAAACAGATGCTATTACCTGGTAGATCTTGTATTATAGACTGTTCACTGACTGACTGACATTTTAACAGGATCTTATATATATTTAACTACTCAAGTCTTTTGGGCTGCAAAGTTGTATGCTCATTGTTATAAAGCAAGTGTAAAAAAATGGGTGCAGACAACATATACAAAAATATTTGCTATTACTGTTTCATAGAGAATTTTATTGTTACATATTTGTGACATTATCTATGATAAGGGACCTTATTGTCGATGACACTTACGCCGTTGTTCAAGATGCCGCAATACAAATGCAAAGCGGTTCGACGTAAGCGCCATCGACAATAAGGTCCCTATTGCAAGATAATATCACATTTTGGTGTGTAATTTTAGAGTAAGAGACTTTGATAACTTACTTTATCCATGCAATATTTGTTCTGTATGTAAGTGTAAGAAGCCTGTTGCTGTTCACTCGGAATGACAATGTTTCCTTGTATCCTCATCAACGGGTCTTCCTTCACACTCTCCGTACTGGGTTCATGGTGAATGATGTGTAGGAGGCGGCCATCTGATAATAAGTTTAATCTGGAATGTTAGGAAAAAAATTGTTTTATAATAAATATTTCATTGACCATGCAATATGTTTCAAATTTATTTAGCAAAAAATACAGAACACCAATAAGTAAACTAAAGCATAGTATTAAAATTCCCAAAAAAAAAAATAACAAAAATCTAACTAAGAAATAAAAGCTTAGAAATAGCAGTTCTGCCTTAGGTCTGCCCTTAGGGTGCCCGGAAGGCTGGCAGCATTCAGTGGAATAGGCCTGGCTCTGATTGGCGAGGCGACATAGACTACCTGTCCTTTTCTAACCATAATAATTAAAGAGGGATTGGTAGTCTCAACGCGAGCTATTGTTGCGCCCTTCATGTGCTAAACGTACTAGCAAATTAATGTTGGCAATATTTTTTTCATTCATCCATTATTGCCATCAGTTGTGCAATGGTAACAATGACAATGACTCATGTTATTTGCATTCTTATACAATGTAATTATATTTGTATAACAATCCTACATAAACATAGATTTTCACACATAATAACAAATTAAAAACAACTTAATTGTGTTAAAACTAAACCATGGACATGGAAATCAGTGCTTCCGAAATGTATGTTCCAAAGTAACAATACATATCCCCAATAACATATACTGTAAACCCTGAACTATGAAGTTTATTATTTGAGTGGTGGGCCTAAAATGTCACTTCAACCAGGAACTGTAGCAACCATTTTTATATTATTCCTACTGCATCTATGAACTGTAGGCATAATGATCATTGGCTACTTATGTTAATGATCATATCTCTATCTATCCTGCCGAGGTCTATACACAAGGTAAACACGTAGTGTTTAGGCTCGATAGAATCCTCTTCATGAGTACTTAGTCGATATTTGTTCAAAAACAGTACCATCGGAAATAAAAGTTTCTACTATATGCCACTGTCGTTGTATAAAAAAAAAATCGTAATGATTAAATACTTACTCATCTTCCGATTTTCTTAAGTTGTTGAGGTAGAATATTGCACGGTGTTGTGTTGTCTCACAATCTGGGTAGCCATTAATGTATCGAAAATATTTAACTTGAACATCTTTACCATCCTCTGTCTTAAATTGAGGTTTCCATACAGCTGAAATTATAGTAAATAATTTACATGTTTAGTCAAATAGTTTAGTATATGAAAGTTAATAGATTATAAACTAGAAGTGACTATGTTATTTTCTCACCTCACTAGCTCAGAAAGCATATCTTTATTCTTACAATTAGGAGGCCTAGCAGAAGAGGGGCGCAAGTGTATCTCGCGGTGACATAGACTGCCCGTCCTTTTCCAACTATATTATTTAATTAGGAACGGGTAATCTATCTCGACTCGAGATACCCTCTTGTGCTAGGCCCACAGGTAGCAAAACTGTATTTTATTCAGAAGGGAGCAAAGTAAACACAAATATTGAATGTTTTTTTTTGCTGTTAGCTGGGATGCATGTAAATTTAAATGATGACTTCAAATGATAAATGATTGATGATAATAATTTGGAGTAGAAATGTTTTAGAATTAATATCTCCTTGCAGTAGTGAGGTGAAAAATTTTGTGTTTCACTTGGCAACAAAGGATGTCTACTTCCTATGCTCATGGCTCAATTATGGAACCTTACTAACTCAAGTCTTAATATTAGCATGAGAAGGTAAACACTAGCGTAACTCCGTTGTATAACAAATAACTACACTGCTTTCATGCAATTACTTGGATTCATGTATGAAAATTTTAATAAGGTTTATTTCTATGGATGTATATTTTACAAACTCATATTGAGATAAATAGTCCATAGATACCTCTTTGTACAATGTACAATAATAACTTAATGATTGTATTGTAATGATAATTTACGTTTATAAACGAAAATCATGGCAAGTCTAGTAAAATAATTAGGTATCAATGAAGAGTTTATGTAGGCTATCATACATTTCATGCCATATGAAACTGCTGCCTCATTACAATTACAGTTTATCGTCCACTGAGAAAACATTTGTGCGGTGTATAGAAAGTACTTACTTTGATTGTAATCTTTGGCTAATCTGCATACAGAATTCACTATGATCTGGTCTGGTTCACAACATTTGTTTATTTGTACAGAATGCTGCTTTTCCGACAAATCGTTTAGATCCGTTTCCCCGACTTCGGCAAGTAGTTTGTGCGGCAATATCAACAACGCTATTATAACTGTGTTTATCATTTTGTACCAACACTAATAGTTTTTCATCACAACAGTTTTATGAACAATATCATTAACTTTAACTCTTTTTTTCTAAGACAGCAATATAAGGCACGTACATTATGTAAAAATAAAATAGTACAAACTTAGAATCAATTCACTACAAAGTACAAAATCGTCGGTTCATTCATTACAATCATTACCAATACCAACCAAACCAAAGAGTCTTCACTTCACTTGATGGCATGGCGTTGAGGCGTTTTTTCGTTGCCAAGCGCTACAACGGAAACGTCAACGAACGAACTGTCATTCCTGGCCACAGATATTGCAAGCTTTTATTTAACTTGCTATGTACCTAAGCAAGTAGGTATGTTCGGGTGAAATGCAACTCAATTTTGAAGCAGAGGCGCTACCGTCAAAAACGTTATTCGTAATTTTCGGACGTTTGTCTCTGTCACTCTCATGACGTCTTAATTGGGGTTAAAGAGAAACATGCCCGACATTTACAAATATCGTTTTTGGCGGCAGCGCCTCAGACATCTTTAACCGATTGCAATTTAGCACACTTATGTAAATTCGGTAACAATAAAAATATTAAGGTACCATTAATCTGAGTTGATGCCAGAAGGTAGCCATATAAACTCCTAAAATACACAAGGTAAACACGTGGTGTTTAGGCTCGATAGAATCCTATCTAATATCTCGATGAGTACCTACTTATTTGATGATTGTTCAAAAACAATAACGTCGGAAATAAAAGCTTGTACCAAAAACATGTGATTTTTGATAGTAACTTATTGTACTATAAGTGGTTCAAAGAGTATAATATAATTACACTCATCTCTTTCATAAGCTGAAAGTTGTCTGTCGATGCTGTAAGTGATAAACTCCCTGTCTATATTATAAATATTCGATTTTTTTCATGTGGTCAAAGTGCATATTTAATTGTATACTTACCTACATATAATTTGTATACATATTTTTGGCACTTGGGTCGAGTCGATATCTTTGACCTTGATTGTACTACATACACATCTAAATCGCGCTTTTCTGTTTGCCTCTCTTTCTAACGAACATCTGTGCTGAAGTATTGTAACGTGATTGTAACTTATAATAATACCGCAACCTTTCTATAGCCAGCACTACGTACTATTAAATGATGACTCATTCGTGACTATTTCATCCGCATATTGATTAGTTATCATGATCAAGTTGGTAATACTTTGATTATTTATGTATGTATATGAGCTGCTTAAAAACGGTTTTTTATATAAAAGATTTAGAATTTAATGAGCCCACAACCCAAGCAACCATTGGATAGATTTTTTTAGAGTAGGTATTTAGCATAAGTTTAATCTTTTATATTTGTAAAGTCGAGATAAATATATCGATATTATATTAGGTTCCTAAGTAATTGAAGTGCGTGAACTGCAGGAGCCAGCACAAAGCAAAATGGCGTGGCCCCTGCGGCCCTTTTTGTTGCGCAATGTTAACGTCCAGATTTAGTTTGCAATTACGTCACCAGATGGCAGGCACACAATGAAGCATTTGTGATTGGTAGGGGGCAGCACCTGCTAATTTACGTGAAGCTGAGCTATGTCAGTTTAAGTGGTTGTCATTTGGTGTTGAACATTTAACTTTTAGAAAATTGAATAGCGGTCGTCTACCGTGGGTATACCAAGTAATAATTGTAAAATGTAGGTTTTTTTTATGTAAGGTATTGCCATCTTTGTTATATTTTACGTAAAACACCACACTGAAGCGCTGTCAAAAATCTTTATCGTTTTTTTACACAAACACAAAGGTATATAACCTACGGTTCATAAGTCGAATATTGCTCAAAATGTTTCACTACGTAACGAGGAGCATAATTATGAGCCGTCGTTCTTCTATACAATTAATATGTTTGAATCTCACCATAGTTTTGTGCTCACATTCCTACTAGAGAAATAAATTAAATAATGTTCAAGTAACCATCAGATAGGTACTTGTTTAACGCACGCATAATCACAGTTTTATCTTACTGAATACCTACTGCGTTAAGTGTTCAATGTTAAGCGTGCTATTAGGTCAGTGAACCGTAAAAGGCCAGTCGATTATTAAACAAACTTAATTCTTAAAACACGTTTTGTTATTGCAGTTGTTGTAAGCGGATTTAATTCGATGTCCTTGTCGGCAATGTCGGTAGCGCCATGGAGTAAATACAACATACTTAATTTATGGTAGCGCTCATAACTTGGTAGAAAATATCAACCACACGCGTCTTCTAAGGAGTTTCTCATTTACTTCCCACGCCTTCAGGCCATAATTACACTTGTCAGTTTTACTTACGTAAGGACACCGCTATAGTTCAAAGTTAGTGATGAACATCACTATCTCATACAAATAGCTTTATTGTCCCTATACTTACGTAAGTAAAACTTAGCAAGTGGAAATTTGGCCTGAAGTTCATGCAGTAGCTTCGCGAATATTTTCCCTGTCCATCTCTCGTTTCCTCGCCCCCTCTCTTCTGCTTACTGTATTCCAGATATCATATAAGTACCTTCACTTGGAAAATCCATTCTGTAGAGAACGATTATATGTTTTCATACTATAACGTTATTGTGAGCGTTGTCATAGAGTTGGATGGATACATACCTATATATAATAGTAGAAAATGTTACCAAGTCTAACTAACCTTCATCAAAATACTATTTTTGAGACTAGATACTTCGATAATTTAAAGAAGAAGGTATGCTGACTAATGACATAACCAAGCGAATCAAGTTAAAAATTTTATTGTACACATCATGCATTCATTGAAAATATTACAATTCATAGGAATTAGGAACCAATTCAAACAGTTATACATAGTTATAGTATCCTACTATTTACAGTATGTGAGTAGAAGAATATTGCTAAAAAGATATTTCATGGCACATTTTGAGAGCTTTATAGTATATTATTAAATTTATTAATTACTTAACATTATTTATACGTAAATTAAGAATTGAAATATAGTTCTAATTTATATTAAATTAGCACCAATGTAAAACTAATTCGTAGCACAATATTAATATATATAGGTATGAGAAATATACAACAAAGTATTGATACTTTACCTATATTACCTTGTACTTACATTATATCATTATAAAATAGTAATATTATTATTGGATTCGAAAAATAACCTCTTAATTTAACCAGTCTGTATATCGTCTTTTATTATAAATGCGATAAGACTTTGAAATTACTTAAATGTAATATTTGGATATTTTATGTAAAACTAACAGTCATGACTCATGACTAATGAGTCTAATGACAAACAGATTCAGAAAAGGATATTGGTCACTTGTGATCCCAATAAGTTTATCTATATGACTTATCCTATCGTAGCTATGCGTCTAAAAAGTTGTAAGAGGGTATTCGATTTTATTGAACACATAAGACCTATTGGTATATACCAAATGTATGATCTAAGAACACAGGCTGAATTAAAAAGAATCAATTAAGTCTAACTTCCATGTGGTCGTCGGAAAGTATTTGTTGATCATCAGGGTCGTCATGAGGACTGAGTCTCTCGGCCAGCGGGTTGAGGACTGCCAGGCAACAGTTCTCGTTTACCAACCCTAGTATAGCCCTTCTCCTCAACACGACTAGTATCAGGAATATTACTACTCCTTGTAGGCAGTTGAACACGTCCATAATTTCCCTGGAAGAAAGATAACACTATGAGTACTTAGATAACGATGATAATAGATTATGCACGTACGTTCGAGATTACACCGTCCTCAATTATTATTACTTAGTCTCTTTGTAAATCTCTTAGATAATTACTTCTCATCGTAAACAGATCTTTAAAATATATCATATATATCTTGCCTAATTTTGTATGTCGTTATTTTAGAGGTTGGATTTAGTAGAAGTATTTTTTAGCAGCTACAAGAAATGTTCAAAGTTTCACATGCTATTTAGCATTACTTACCATATGATATGATTCTCTCCGTGAGCGAAACTGGCGATTTCGAAAATCCACGAAACTCCCATAACGAGGAAAAGTTTGAATGAAAGCAGGAACCTGAAATGTAACAAGCAATTCATTTACTTTGTAGCTTATGAAAAGGATATTATTTACCATGATAATCAGACAAATCAGAGGAAGGACACACAAAGCATAACTTCCTCGTCGATTTAGACTCGTAAGTTTTGCTTACGTAAGTAGCTACAAAGCTATATGGTACAATAAAATAGTGACGTTCATCTCTCAATTTGAATTATAGTTGTTTTCTTACTTCATAATTTCAGCCGTAAGATGTCCATTGCTGGACATAGGCCCCCCAGGCTTCGTTCTTACTTACACAAATTTTACTAACAAATGTTATTCTGCTAGCCTTAAGGTTATGACAATTAAAACAGTTCGATTCGATTATTGGATGGAAAACTGGATTCTGACCTGTGTTTGAGAATGTTCAACTTGTTGACTTCGTACTTCCGGGTGTCGCGCCACAGATGGTAGGAAGACAGTATGAACAATATCACGTTGGCTGAGATGAGAACGGCGATGGGCCCGTAAAAGAATGTCCAAGTTTCAGTGCGACCTGGGACATGAAAATGTTTAATTGATTAAGGGTAAAACAAGGTAAGGTAATTAAACAAGGGTAGTTGAGAATCTAATATTGAAATATATTAATACATGCGTACAATTTCGTCATTTTTATCTCAGAATATATCAGTATTTAATATTTTCCTACAGATTTCATTTTTAACTTACTCTGCTGGCTTCATCTGTGCTGCTAAATAGCTAGCTAGATTACATATTTATATTTTGTCTTATTTGATTAAAATATTATTTGTAGTAACGTAAGTAATGACTTGCTCTGTGTACATATTTTAAACAATATACATTTTTAGCTAGTTTACTGTCAATGCAATAGTTACGATTTTAAGTTTGTAGTACCTACGTAAAATATTTTCGCTGAGCCCACAATGACAAGAGCAAGAATGCGAGCAAAACCGCACTCTTCTAATAATAAACACTGAGGGCATGCGAAATTAACTTTCTCAGATCTGGGAACGCGGTAGCGTGATATGCCAAGTTCAAGAAAATAGAACTCTGGACGTAGTAGTAATCTCTAACTACTTAATATTACTTGAAAATCTAAGTTAAAAGTCAAGTTCGAAAGGGTTCTATTTTATCTGATTTACAAACTCTGGAGGTATCAAAATGGGTATTCGCAAATATTACCACGCACAATAACGCAGATATTACACATATGACAAATTTATTCGTGAGCACAGTTCACAACGTCCATATTCATTATATTTAACTTGGCTCCTATGTTTGCATGAATGTTTTTGTCGGGTTATTAATATGCCTCACCTTGGAACCAGCAGGTTGTCGTTCCGATGCCTGGTTTAAGATGGTCTCCTTCCACGAAATTGGTGATCAGCGCCACAAATAAGAAAACTACGCTGCAGCCCCACGCGTAAATACTGTATATTCCGAACTGCTTTCGCTCAGTTTTCTTCAAATAACTGGAGTCACTGTAAATGTTAAATAGCAACTTCATAATCCAACCTGTATATGTTTATCTTATTAAAACAATGATACGAGTATTGTAATTTTATGATGTATTATAAAATGCATTTATTATGATACGGCTCAGATTAGAACTGGTTTTAAATGATTACTGATTACATAATTAATTTTATCGACACACATATCATAAACGTTCTTTAATGCGTATAAAAACCGCATATAACTAGCATAATGTCAAACTCCTTCATTACAATAATTTTCTTATCTGTGAAAATGTTATTATAGCTCCATAATAAGCAAAATTCGATGTTATTATGACTTTCAAATATCGAACGTCTCTGAAAAACAAAACAATTGGTTACTTACTATATAAACTATAAGAACTTATGTAGCAGTACCCTTACCATGAGTTGTGACTTGTACTATTTTAGTGCGAACGAGATGCACATATAGTAAATTCGATACTCGTTATAGAAAACGTCAATGTCACAACTCATGGTGAGGGTACAGTAACATAAACTACTAATGTGCGTCTACTTACACGACGTTGCGGTAAACGTTGAGGCATATAACGTTCATCCAAAAGAATGTGGCGATCATCCAGAAATAGACGAGAAATCCTGAAATGATATACAATTAATATAATAAGATGTTCGTTAGTAAGAATGTGTTTATTACAAATATTAAACACTAAATCTAAATTAATTATTGCTTTACCAGTATCCCTAAGCGATTTGAACAGGAGAAGCAGGCCTGCCTTAGAATATAATCAACGACCATAGTTAATGTAATAATTCAAAGTTTGAATGAGAAATTCCGATTTTTGACCAGACCCGCTGCAACCGGGTGAGTAGTCAGTCAGCCGCGAAATCTGAAGGCGCTGGTTCAAATCTGGCCTCAGACACTAGTGGGCTCGGTCGCTTTTTCTGAATTATATGTATGTATTACATCGGTCGTATTCTTCTGTACTATATGACATGACAACTTTAATAACAAATTATTTAAAATATTTTAAAAAACCTAA
The DNA here is from genome assembly GCA_022674325.2 of Grapholita molesta. Taxonomy (NCBI): domain Eukaryota; kingdom Metazoa; phylum Arthropoda; class Insecta; order Lepidoptera; family Tortricidae; genus Grapholita; species Grapholita molesta. The sequence goes on from CP053138.2 coordinate 6,071,916, forward strand.
CGTAAGGGATAAGATGAATAAACGAGACAATTATTATTATATTTAAATATTTTCTTACCAGTTACAGCACAAACTTCACTAGTGTAGTATCCCGGACTCAACTGCAATATCCCCAGAGACAAGAATCCTATTGCCATGCTGATGCACATGCACATGTAGCATTGACCTTGTAGATCTCTGAAACAGTAGTTATTTGTTTTACAAGAGAGCAAAGTTAGTTTTTGGCCTCTTGTGCTAATATTTAGACCCGAGCCAGCGAAAGATTCCTTAAGTACCACGAACATATCGAGGAATCTTTGAGTATCGGGAGGGTTTCAAGGCACGAGAGGGAAACACACTTTGCTGCCGAATGAAACACAAACGAGGAAAACATTAAGTACTTTAAATCAATAACATTTTAATCCAAATTGGTATCCCTTTTTTTTCTTTCAAAAGCCATAAAAGTTTATTAAACGTTTCGTAATTCATTATTTCTATAGAATTACTTTTACTCCTGTGAATAAAATGTAACTTTGCTATCTATTTTTAATAATAGAAAGGGCATCAAATGATGTCTGTGAACAACAAAAGGTACCTTAATTAAAATTCCTAAACCGGGGCAGGTGACGAAGGTCAGGTTTTAGAATTAAGTAAGTACTTTTAAACACTAGCGGCCCGCTCCTGCTTTACATGGGTAGATATAGGTAGGTATTTAACAAAAAAAATATGTTCCTATGTTCATCAGTCAACACGGACAGTTTAGAATTCTAGTGGAGAAAGAATTTTCCAAATCGGTTCATTAGTTTTGTGGCCTATTCGATTCAAACAAACAATCAGATTTTTCGTTGTTCAATATATCATTTTTGGTGACTACTACATTGTTGATTGTTACAAATATCTGAACCACGCCTCTTTTGTCAAGGCCATAAAGTACATGTTCAGATATTTTTCAATGTCTTGGCCATTCTGATATATTCAAAATATAGTCAAAATTCTCCAATGAAAAAACGACCTTGTAGTTAATTCCGTTGAGTTCAAATGCTTGGCACGGATCCGTGCCCTAAGCATACGAAGGGTTAATGGCGACTGTACCTAAATCTGAAAGACATGTAACGAACCTCATCTGCGGTAGATACATGTACACGGCTAGCGTGGCCAGTAGGAACAGCACTGACACCAGGGTCAGGAAGCCAGTAACCTCGATGGGTCTCGAGTCCTGGTGGAACTCTTGGAAGCAGGCGATGGCGGCCGACGTCGTGCCCAGGCCCGGCAGCGTGGCGTTACGGTACATCTGTCCTAGGCAATATCTGGAATAGATATACATGAATATTAAAAAAAAACATGTTGATGAACACATTCTGTGCAATCATTAACATAGGTAATTGAACTAAAAGGAACTGGTTTATAAGAAACTGTTTTTTTTTGCAAAATTAGGTACTGTTTTCGTTGATAATTGAAAGCAATGTTAACGTATCGTATACGATTTAAATGTCACTACTGTACCCTTACCATGAGTTGTGACATTGAGGTTTTCGATAACGAGTGTCGAGTTTACTATCTGTGCATCTCGCTTGTACTATTTTAGTGCGAACGGGATGCACAGAGTGTAAACTCGATACTCGTTATCGACAACCTCAAAGTCACAACTCATAGTAAGGGTACAGAACAATTTATTGACTTTTTGAAAAACGAGGTTATTAAAAATCTAATATGTCAGAATGAAAACACGAGTAAAATTGGAATGTACACAAATTGGAAGTAGGGAGTAAGGGACGGGAAATATCGGCGCGAATAGAAAATAACGCTAGGGGCAAGACTGACAAGGGGTTATAGCGCCACAGAAAAAAAAAATCTTGTGGATTATACCATATCAATAACTTACTGATCAGGATCTTCTACGATGATAAAATTTGGGGCATCCTGCGTATAAACTTTGGTTCCATCAACGATCACGTCTTTGAGCAACATATGTCCCAGGGTACAGTTGAGACGGACGCGCTCCTTGCTCTCGCCGCAGAATCCTCCCGGCCGCAGGATCTCGTGGCCGGGACAGCAGTAGTTCACGCTAACCACGCCATGGCAGAATACCACTAACAGGAGAATTAGCTCCTGAAAAAAAATAGTCATTCGCAAATGAGGGGAAGAGTCGGACACATTTATATACGGTTACACATCTGGCTTTATTACAAATAAACGGAACTGCCTATGTAAAGACAGATAACCTCCGTTCGTGAACAACATCATCCTTATGGTCCCGGAGTAAGACTGGCTAAAGTTGACATTAAATCTACTCTTAGCGTAAGTTTTACGAACTACCCGCATTTAATCTTGTTTATCAAAGTTTTTCAAACTAGCAATAAAGCCGATAAAAGTATAATTGTTTATATAGGTATACGCGGTTAAGTCCCGCTTAATTGTAATAATGTATAAAAACTGTAAAAGTTTGAATGAGCGTTAAAAGCTATTAAACTAAATTAAAAGTGAAACTAAGTAGTAAAAATATTGCTCCTCATAAATTGTAAAAAGATAACAAAAAAGATAAAAGATCTTTATTTTTCAATTTAGGCACAATATGCACTTATGAACGTCAAAGAAAAATCTACACCGGTTCGAACCCTACACCTCTGATCCGAGAAGATACCGGCAAGAAACTACGACGGGACTTATTTTTTCAATACAGTAATACGTCAAATCTTAAAGTACTTACATAATTATGTGTAGTCCGATTGTAAGTACATACGAACATGTTACAGCCTATAATAGGCGTATTAAATATTGTTCTTTCACTTCTAACCTATATGGTTTGATATCGATTAGGCTATAAACAAAGCATAGATAATATAGATATGTAATAGCAGGGGGGTTAGAGGGGGTAGGTACTCTCAGGTATGCGACGCTGAGATATTGGCCTGCACCTCAAGTCCATCATACACGTCCCCGTCCTCCCTGATCTGCCGCCGCGGACCAGGGCGGAGCCAACCAGTGGTTGACCGTACCCCCTGGGCAATGCTAGTGGTTGATAATGGGCGTCGCACTTTTTACCACTCTACCCCTGACCACTAGTAGCTAAGTATGAGGACGGCATCCGGCGCGGGCTACGCTCCTACCAGTGATGTGGCACCCCCACCCGCCGGATGTTATTAAATTCAAGTAAGTTTATATATCTAAGTATTTACCATATGTTAATATAGCTGTCCTCTTAATAACCCAATCTAAGGTGTTAAATCGTGCCGATAGATGCGTGGCTGAGGGGTGCTCAGTCGTAAGCGATAACCCTCGATACCGGGCAACCTCGAGGTGTATCTCTGCCTTATTCCGGCAAGCGGGGCTCTGCTGGAATGGACCACTTTTCCCTAGCTTCTCGTGGGACTTATATGGACCTTATTACAGAAAAATGAAGGTACCCTGGAAGACCTTTACCAGGAAATGTTGCCCCTGATGGAAGGCGCGGATAACTCTGCCCACACATCGGAGCAAGCCATGGAGGTTGTAGAAGACACCGACACGGCTGAAAAGTGCGCTAGCCGCCTAACCAGCCCAACCGGGGTCTCTCGACCTAACACTCAGATGCCTGCCAAGAAATTGACGGGCTCTGCAAGAGGGCGCTACAAAGCTCTTAAAGGCCTGGGAGTGGCGCCTGAAGAGGCGCTGCAACTAGCCGCAAAGAGCTTTGCAGAGCTCAAAAAAATGGGGTACAAGTTCGGGGCCTCTCACACTCCATCCCAGCCCGAGCAAAGGCCGACTGTCAAGCGGCTCCGCTCGGAGGAGGTTTCACCAAAGGGTCACACACCCAAAAAGAACCCAAGGGTGAGTGAGACTCCTCCGAACCAACCCCAACAAGCTGTAGCTACAGTGGCTACACAGCCCTACAGTGCGGTCGTCGCCCAAACTCGTGTCGGGATCAGGAACTCCAGCCCGATGTCAGTCGCGCAACTGGAGTCCGTCTGCAAGACCATCCTGCAGAGGATCACGACTCTGAAAATGGACGAGGGACCCAAATTTAAAGGCTACTCCTTCAAGACAGGCTGGCTGATGATCACCTGCAGCGACCAACGCTCTAAAGCCTGGCTTGAAGACGTAACACCAACCCTCAAGCCTTGGCCGGAAGCCAATCTCTCGGTCATACCGGAAAATGAGCTTCCCAAGCCAAATATAGGGATGGTGTTCATCCCAGAGATAGATGACTCCATGGTGCAGCAGTCTCTATCTCTGATCTATGCGCAGAACCAGGGCCTTCACACAGAGTTCTGGAGGATCCTTCACTCAAAGGTCGAGAAAGGGGGTTCTAGTGACCCTATCCATGGACGACCTGTCAGTGGAGAACCTCAGGAAGATGGGACTCAAAGTGAACCTCGGGTTCCGCGAGGTGCTGTTCCGGCTAAAGGGATCTGCAAAGGCCCAAGAGTCCGAAACAGCCGCACCCCAAATCCCACCACCGCAGCCACAAACCTCGGCCTCATCGGATAGACAATCCCAAACGCCAGCCCGTAAGGTGCCTCCGGGCCCAAAAAGGGCTGTGCCATCCGCACCGAACCCAACACCAGGACCATCGGGATTATCGGCTGGGCAGCAGCGGTTTCTCCCCAACCCGGCGCGCAATAGGGGCAGTTTCCGCCCCAGGGGTAGGGGAGCAGAGGCCGCCAGCCAGGGCACGGTGGTGCCCAACGCCGCGGCAAGTAAAGACGCACCACCGTGTAGGGGCGACATTCCTCCAGGCCAACCTCCACCACGCCATCGCGGCCACTGCGGTCGTGGAGAAACTCTTTGGCGAAAACGGCCTGGACATCGCCCTCATACAAGAACCATGGATCAACAACAAATCCATGGCAGCAGGACTTAACAGGGCAGGAAAGGTATTGATACACGAAAAAGGTTCCAAACCAAGAGCCTGCATGGTGTTCAACAGACGCATTAACTTCTTACCTGTTACAGAACTCTGCAGCGACGACGTTGTAGCTGCCTACGTCGATCTCAGAGGCAGAGGAGCACAGAAGGTACTAGTCTGCTCCGCTTACTTGCCTGGAGATAAACAAGACCCAACAGAAGAACTGTCTAAGGTTGTAGAGTACGCTCAAGCACAAAAGACAGAACTCATCGTGGGTTGCGACGCCAATGCACACCATACCATCTGGGGGAGCACTGGAATTAACAAAGAGGTGAGTCACTCGCCAATTTTATCTTTACTAATTGTCTTCAACTGCTAAACAGGGGCAATACGCCTACCTTCGTTACTAAAGCAAGGCAAGAAGTACTTGATATAACATTCGCAACAGAAAAGGTATCTAAATGCCTGACAAATTGGCAAGTCAGCTGCGAAAACTCAATGTCGGATCACAAACATATAATATTTGGTGTTACAGACTGTTTAGACAAGAACTTACTCACGCGGAGAAACCCTAAAGATACTTCATGGGAAGCCTACAGGGCCAACCTAGAAATTCGTCTAAAGGAAATTCACAAACAGGTAAAAACACCAAACTCTCTCAACTTGGCAGTTGACCTACTCACAGAGGGTATGGTCGAGGCCTACAAACAAAGCTGCCCGTTGAAGGTAATTAACTATACTAACACAACGACGTGGTGGAACAAAAGGCTGGAGAAACTCCGCAAAACCACACGCCGCATATTCAATCACTCTGCCACGCCGAACGAGTGGGAAAGGTATGGCAGAGCACTGACTGAATATAACAAAGAGATCAGGAAAGCCAAAAGGCGGTCCTGGCGTAGGTTCTGTGATGAAATTGCCCAAACTCACAAAGGAGCGAGAATTCACAGAATACTATCAAAGACGCCTACCAACTACCTCGGTCTCCTAAGGAGACCAGACGGAACATTTACAAACACAGAAGCGGAAACTCTTGACTTGCTCAGAGTAACACACTTCCCAGGTTCGTACACCACCAGTGACATTCAAATGTGCGGCCAAAGGAGCCATCAAATCCACAGGGCACGCAACACCGACTGGAATTTGGCAACCAGCATTTTTAGGCCAAACAACGTTAAATGGGCTTTGAGTAAGTTCAAACCATTTAAATCGGCCGGAGATGATGGAGTGTTTCCTGCATTATTACAACAAGGTCAGGACCTCCTCCTCCCGCACCTGGTAAAAATATTCCGAGCAAGCTTCGTCTTGGGATTCATACCGGAGAAATGGACTCGTGTCAAGGTACGCTTCATACCAAAAGCAGGGAAAAAGGACTATTCACAGCCTAAATCCTTCAGACCTATCAGTCTAACATCCTTCCTCCTTAAAACCATGGAAAGAATCATTGATCAACACATAAGAGCTCACTATCTGGTGGCAAGACCGCTTAGTCAAAATCAACATGCTTACCAAAAGGGAAAATCTACAGAAACTGCCCTACTTGACCTGGTCGACAAGGTGCAAAAAACCCTAGAGGATAAGCAAACAGCTCTGTGTGCATTCCTTGACGTCGAAGGTGCTTTCGATAATACACCCACAGAAACCATCCTTAATGGAATGAAATCAAAGGGTGTCGATGAAACCACGACTAGATGGGTCCAGAGCATGCTCTCAAACAGAAGAGCAACCCTGAACCTCAATGCAATTGAGCATGAATTCTACACCACGAAAGGGTGCCCACAGGGGGGCGTCCTATCCCCACTGTTATGGACCCTCGCAGTGGATCAACTTCTCGCAATCATGTGGGACAAAGATTACGATACACAGGGTTATGCCGACGACCTTGTAGTTATAATCAAAGGCCCCTGCCTACACACAATCTCAAACTTGATGCAAGGAGCTCTAAACACTATACTGAAATGGTGCAAAGAAAATGACTTGTCTATTAACCTGAGCAAAACGGTATTAGTGCCGTTCACCAAAAAGAAATCTCGAAAGACTCGGAAATCTGCAACTCAATGGACATGTGTTACCTTTTTCGAGCGAGGTCAAGTATCTAGGGGTTATATTCGACCAAAAGCTAACTTGGAACCCTCACTTGAAAAACATTATACAAAAAGCAAAAATGGCCTTATGGTCATGTTGCCGAATGGTAGGAGCTAGATGGGGATTAAGACCCAAAATAGCTATGTGGCTCTACACAGCGGTGGTGCGCCCCATCATCACTTACGCCCCCGCGGTCTGGTGTAGCAAAGCCAACCAAAAGACAACAATCGATACCCTGAACAGCCTGCAACGAATGGCTTGTATAACAGCAACAGGGGCCTTCTCCTCGACACCCGCTCGCTCTAGACGCACTGCTTAATATCATACCACTCCACCTGCAAGTCCATAAGGAGGCAAAGCAGTGCGTCGACAGAATATACGCGCTAAATAGGCCTAAATGGCGCTCTCAAGCGTTAACCAAAATGATAGCCTGGGTTTTGAGAACAAAACCCTCAGCATGCCATCTGATGACATGCACACCGAATGTCACTTCACCAGACTGTATACTGTGGAAATACCCCCAAGACACAAATGGACTAACAACCAAATGTCTGTCGAAAAAGGGAGCCACACTTGGTATACGGATGGATCCAAGCAAGGTAAAAAGTAGGTTGTGGTATCTATGGAGAGAGACCTAAGCTCAGAGCTTGCGTCAGCATGGGCAAAATGGCCTCAATCTTCCAGGCAGAAGTCCTCGCTATCAACATATGCGCGGAAATCAATCTGGACAGAAAACTAAGAAACCAACATATCTACATCAATTCGGACAGTCAAGCTGCACTGTTAGCACTAGAGTCCCTCGAGGTCAACTCTAGACTTGTCCAGAACTGCAAGTATAACCTAAACGCTCTGGCTAACTCCAACAAAGTTACACTTAGATGGGTACCAGGACACTCCAACATTACTGGAAACGAAGCAGCAGATGAACTCGCCAGGAAGGGCGCGGACACACCCATGGTCGGCCCAGAACCGTTTTGCGGGATCACCAAACGGGAGGTCTACTCGCTGCTGAACAATCTAGAAAGAACTAGAGCAATCGCAGAGTGGAAGTCCGTCAAAGGCAACGCTCACTGAAAGCTCTAATTCAAGGGTTCAACAACAATGTCACTAAAGAGCTGCTTGGGCTCAAAAGACATAAAGCCTGTGCAGTTACGAGAATTCTAACCGGGCACTGCAAGTTGAACAAACATATGTTTCTAATGGGTAAGAAACAAGATGCAACATGCAGGTTCTGCCAGGAATCAGAGGAAACTGCAATGCACATCCTCTGCTCCTGCGGGCCACTAATGCATAAAAGAAGTATCCACCTAGGCAGGCAGGTACTGAAACCTTATGAGGTACACAACATTACAGCCCAAAGAATCTGGAGCTTTCTGGACTCAACGGGAATCAGTAATGAACTATAAAAAGGGCTGCCACAATAGATCATACCTGGTCGATGCGGCGCAAATAATAGCCCAAAAAAACAAAATAATAATAAAAATAATATGTAATAGCATCTTCTTGTGTTACAACTGAATGTGGTTAGAAACAAGATATAGGCAGCCTAAATAGGTACCTTCATTAAAAACCTCATTCTGCTAAGCCAGCAGCTGCCGGCAGGGCCGAGTTTCAAGTTTTTGCGAAGTTGGAAAGATCTAAAATTAGTCATATGCTTATTATTCACCTTGGCACGACCAGTAAGGACATTCACCTTTATCTTACACATTTTAATAAGAAAAATATTATTATGTTATGTCTTATTACGAAGGTATCGTATTTACATTGTGATAGCGTTTTTTAAGATTAATTGCACATCATATGAAATATACATTTTCAAACTGGGGGACTGATAGCTTAAGATAGCTACGAAGCAAAGAACCGGTCAAACAGAATGTAGTGGTACATATAAATTGAGTCCTTTTATGGAAAATATATAGGAAGGCGGAAATAGATGTTTTGCATATGCTACTCTGCAAATCAAGTTCATCCATCCATATTTATACAGTTCCTATGCCTATACTTGACGCGTAGTCGCTATTAGATATATCGGAGCTGTGGAGGTGGTCACAAATATCTGAACAACGCCTCTACTGTCAAGGCAATAAAGTGCATGTTCAGATATTTGTGACCACCTCCACAGCTCCGATATATCAGATGGTGACTGTACCAAGCCTAAGTAAATACAGGGGCATGCTGACGGTCCTTCTGGATACAGATGAACTTCAGCTCAAATGATAATTCAACCCTTTGTTTCAGGGTGTCACCATTTATACATTACTTTTATTTTGTGCCATACAGATTAAGTGAATAAATAAGTATTTTTTTTTTAAATTACCAGTTCCCTGAAAAAGCTGTTCTTATAAACCATAGGTATTGGTAGGTCTATAAATTGCCTGCACAAATTTATGGTTGATGAACATGAATATTAGTATATCCTCCCCCTAAAATTATTTTCTATGACTATGGGCCACGGAGTAGGTATCTTTATCCGTGCTATAGGCTAATGACGAGGAAGGAACAGCCACAAGGTTAAAGGCTATCCTATTCGTATATTAGTATACTACCAATCTATATTGGCTACCTTTAACACAATCTGTACATTTAGGTCAGATGACACTTAGCAAAGAAATGATATGTATTTAGGCTAATTCAATTACAAGTTGTCAATTACTTGAAGGTCATTATTACTCTAAGGTCAGAAGGTCTGCTCATTGTAAAGCAATGCACACGATTGTCCAAACCAAGGGCACTGCATTCAGTGCGTCAAGTTGAAGGTGTCAAGTTTTTTTTTTTTTTTTTTATGACATAGGCGGCAAACGAGCAGACGGATTGCCTGGTGGTAAGCAATTACCGTCGCCCATGGGCACCCGTAACACCAGTGGAGTCACAAGCGTGTTGCCGGCCTTTAAGGGGAGTTGGAGCTCTGGGAACCTTACTCACCATCAGGAACACAACACTGCATACCTGAAAGGTAGCAGTGCTATTATGGCTGTGGTCTTCTGTAAGGAGAAGGTACTTCCCCAGTTGGGCTGCCCCAGATTCAAGCGTGATGGTCATCGCTGTGCCCTGTCTCTCATTGTTCGACGTAGTTTAAGAACATACCCGGGTCCCGGGTTACTCTATCTATTGTACAGCCAAGGCCAAACATATAGATGCTGTCAAAGGGCCATAATTTGTATACACGTACCTTATTGTCTTACTATTAAGGTACATGTATACATATTTTGGCGTTTTGGTTCAGTCGATATCTTTGACCTAGCCTGTACCTGGGTGCATATTGTTTAATTTGACATACGAACTTACATACTTTTTCTGTTTCCTTTTTATTTTATTTTATATTATGTCTATTCGTTTAACTGTTTTGTGTTTATTATATATGCAAGCAAGTGCTTAAATAAATTCATAATTTGAATACATTAACCAAAAGTTTTTAATCAGTATTGAGTGTTTGATCACTATTGAGTTGTTGATTTAATGAACTATTATAAGTGTCTTCTTGATAACCAGTTTTTGGCCACATCTTGGTGTCCAATTGAATAGTAATGAATATGATAATAAAGCATATGTCAAAAATATATATATCATGACTAGGAGTCTGTTATAAACCTACTTCGTTAATTACATTAGTATAGTTTTCTGGTACCTTGCATTTAGAAATGATCCAGAATATGTAATACATCCATTAATTGATAATTTCCTTATGGATATTTTAAAAAGATTTTGGTTAATATTCCCCTGTATGATGTTTATTAACTATCGTATTCTTCTCTATTTGAATCAGTAATTTTATTACATTACATAATCTCTTTTATAAGATTAACTTACAGTATTTGTTCATTCATTGCTCAGCTAATTTTAACAAGCTAATTTGATTGATTCGTTAAGGAAAGAGTCTTAGAAAAATTAGATCAAAAACTAAACATAAAATCTTATTTCAAACACTATTGCTAAGACATCATTTTATTTTGTACACTCCAGTACACTCGTAACTAAGCTTAAAGCTCAAAGCTGGAAGCGTAAGGTATAAATTGACAGTTTACGGACATTACCTACGGCATAACCCTGTATACCGCTAACTGAGTGTCATTGCACGCCCTAGGTTGTACTAGGCTGTCTAGGTTGAAGCAAACCGGTGTACTCTCTAAGATGTATGTCCTACTAGTTATACTACTGGCACACTATTCACTATCTGCGCAAGATCCGGTGTTGCCGCGTAAACCGATATTCAGATTTCGAACGATTGTCTCTGTCACTCTCTTGACGCCTTAATTGTAGGAAATGAGATAGATGTTCGAAATATACGAACTTCGATGTTCGTGGTACCAGGCATGTACAGGCTAGCGGCGGCCACTAGACGTTTTTCTGACGATTCCATAGTAATTAGCGCGCCGCGTGCAATTAATTTATATGGAAACGCCGATAAAACACGAGACAGAAACGCTAGCTTCTGCCCACACGCTCTAAAACGTTCATTTGGCACTTTGTTTCTTAAAACACCTTTATCTGTAGGTACTTAAGTTACCTGTACTGTATTTAAGTCACGTCTGACTGCCAGCTTTGTGACGTCATGTATGTTTTACATCCACTGTCAGTTTTGTGACACCATGTATGGTTTTTTGACATTCACTGACATCAGGTATGGTGTTTAAAATTGACTGTCAGTTATTTGACGACAGCTAACCTAACTGGCACTTAATGTAATGATGCACATTTAAACAAAAACCCCCAATTTTATCATTTAATGCAAGATGACTAAGTTGAAATAACACGTTTATCGTAATGTTTTGATATTAAGAAAAAAAAATGATTCCTCTGCCCTAGGCGGGGCTCGAACTTAAACTTCAAAGTTATATTTGTGTTTTATGTCATGTCCCATCGACATTAGCGTCAAACTAACGTCAGTAAGTTCAGATTGTGTCAGATCAGTTAACCCTTTATAAGGCCCCATTGACTGAGACATGGTATCGCAGAATTCGTTGCAGGTATCGGAATTACATTTCAAAGCCTATTTTAAGGCAAGTTAAATTTCCAACAAGTACAAGCGACATTGTGCCATAATATTAAGACAATATGGTTGAATTTCCAAGTGAGAAAATCTGGTCGATATATCGCCTCTGCCTTATAACGGGTTAAATAAAATGTATCAAGATATTAACCGTTAATGAAATATCACTTAACCCCTACTGAAAGTGTTTAGGTTAAATGTGAATACTTATGAGTTATTCATACTAATGTCTTTGATTATTTTTGAGAACATTGGTTATCATTTGATTGGTCATGGATGACGTCACGTTGGGGTGTAATATTTGTTTGTATTGTCTATACATATATTGTCTAATTTCAAGGAATCTACTTTGTTTACTTCACCGAGTAGATAACTACATGGACTAGTGGACATGACGCACATTTATTTGGCGTAAATATTATTAACAGTAGGCCTTTTATGTCATTAGTATATTAATGTAATATGTATGAATTTGTGTTTTTATATAAATAAATATTACAGGTCATCCATATTGCCGAATTAAGGGTTATTTGTGTAGAATAACCCTTAATTTGGCAATATGGATCGTACTAGGCGACATTTTTCGGGTAAGCTCTGGTACCCATCTTCAAGCCAAGATCGCGTTGAGGGTGTATCGCTGACTGATACCGATACACTGTCAACGCGATCGGTGTGTCCTGACTCGGCTTGAAACATGTCGCCTAGTGTGATATAATTACACGCGAGTTTATCCGTTTGTAACTAAGTACTAGTAACATGGCTCACAACAGTTTTAATTGTAATGTGGATCGTACCTAATATTTGAAAAAGATGGATATTTGCATTTTTTTAATTAGTAAGTACTGTTGTCACTATATTGCACGCCATGGAGGCTTGAACTTGAACTAATAATTGTTCTCGTAAATTAAGGCTTAAGAGTTTATACTTTCTATCTCATGTATAGACTGATTTAAACAATAAACGTTTATCTTGTATTTTTCGGCGTATGTGAGTGCTGCTAACCTAACATGGTCGGGTTTTTATCACTTGTCGCAATATCTGTCACTCTCTATCAAGTAAGTGAGTGCGAAAGTGACAGATAGCGAGATATACGATAAAATGTTAACTATGGTACGTTTAGAGGAACCGTTTAGGTATTCTGATATAAATCTTAATATAGCAGAATAAGAAGGTCATGGGTTCAAGCCTCCATGGCGCGACAATAGCGAAGATAATGCCGGCTTGAAAAAATTCCACAAAGATAGTCAAATATTGTGTAATTTTAAGTTATAACACATAACAAACAGTGCTAAATTAAGGTTTAAATGTGACTAACAATTTTAGGCTGTAAACTCTCACAATGTCCACATGATACACGCGAATCTAAATATTTGTATCTATCGTATGTATGACACTATAGACAGTAAACGTTATTAACGACTAGAAATCAGACTTGAAATTAAAATGTAATCCACGCCAATAGTGTAAATGCGTGTTCGCTGATCGTAAGACGTGTAGTCGTAATAATTATTAATGGCGGTAATGTACAAATTAAAGTAGTCAAAGGTCACACGCCGCTATGATAAAACGTTGTACAACTACAATTGTTATCTTCGGCACGCTCTGTGCTGATAGCGCGACTAAAAAGCGAATACAGGAAACCACACGTTTTGTTTTATATTGCATATTATAGTCGTTTTATGACTATTATAAAATGATTTTGATGTAAGAAAAAAAAAGTTTCTTACTGAATTTGTCGCCATCCCCCCTTCCCGCCCCTTTTATGTACGCCTTGTACATAGAAGGGGTTAAATAGTCAGTAATAAAAGTTAAAATTATTATGTAGCGTATGTTACTACTTACGACAATATTAAAGTAGTGGTTGTATGTTATATATATCCGAATTTACGAGAGGAGTATTTAAAATATAAAAGCTCTAAATTAAAATTTTAAGATTTTTAAGGTAAATTTGCAACTTGAATGCTGATTCCTTAATTATCGCGACAGCATCCAGTTTTCAAAATTTGGACCCCATTTTCATCCTGTCGGGGGTTTGATTTGAGATCAGTTCATCATTAGCTGCACAATTCTGCGTTAGATTCTTAGATTACTGCACAATAAGCTATCAAAATACACACTAAACAACGTTAATGATCGAAATACAAACAATATATTCTCAAGAATTCGCCATTCTGAAGCTCAACCGAAATTCCTGAAGTTTGCTAACTCATAAGAATATCGAAGATATTTTTTTATACTGTCATTCATTGTTTAATACTTCCCAAGTTTCCCAACATTATAATGTGACATAAGATTAGGTGGGTTGATTCTCAGCCGGATAATTTCCATCAATGTTGTGCAATATTTTATCACTTCTGCATATTAAGTTTCTTGCGTTGCCGCTGGACTCGGGCAGGCCCTACAATATACCCGATAAAGGTTGGCAGACCTACCAACCTTTATCTTTATTTTAATTAGTTGTTTGGTTATTTGTTGTATTTCAAGTGAAACAAATAAATGTCAAGTCGTCGGGTAGACGATGACAAATAATTTATCATAAAATAGCGTAGAAAATTTGCGTAATATATGTTAATCGTTTTCTCAGACAACTGAACCTGAATCCGTGTCTAAAATGCATACAATTCAACCAAAAAAACAACAGGTACTAAATACAGGCATGTATTCAATACGCACATGTATATAGGTACTTGTAAATGAGCTATTTTAGTATCGTATCAAGTGTTATTTATTACTATTATGTTATCAAGAACATGAAATTATTGGTCATTCATTCGAAAAGCTGTGTCAATAGTTATGATCTTAAACACTTTATAACTACGTACTTTACATAACATATTTTAATTTTTAATTAAGAGTAAGTATTTGTAAGTTTATCTAAATTGACAAATAATATTATTGAATTTTTTGTAACTACCTGTATGATAGAACATTTACAACATAAATTAGCAATATGTAGGTAACTACTTATTTAAATATTTTACTATTAATGTAATTCTAATAATACCAGAATATGTGTAATGAATAAAGGTACAGATCTCATACAAAGTCAATAATACTAGCATACCTATCATGTAAATTTTGCCAATATTTAATGACATGTTATGAGGGGTTTACAGGTGACTAGTACCTACTTTTGCCCCCGTAAAAATACTTTCAATCTTTACCATTTTATTTTATTATTTAGATACATACATATATTTCGCTCTAGTAAACACGATATAGGTTTTTTTTTTTTTTATGACATAAGGTGGCAAACGAGCAGACGGATTACCTGATGGTAAGCAATTACCGTCGCCCATGGGCACCCGCAACACCAGGGGAGTCACAAGCGCGTTGCCGACCTTTAAGGGGGGTTGGAGCTCTGGGAACCTTACTCACCATCAGGAACACAACACTACATACCTGAAAGGTAGCAGTGCTATTATGGCTGTGGTCTTCTGTAAGGAGGAGGTACTTCCCCAGTTGGGCTTCTCCAGACTCGAGCGTGATGGTACTTCGCTGTGCCCTACCTCTCATTGTCGGACGTAGTTTAAGGACATACCCGGGTCCAAAAGGTCCCATAAAAGCCAGAATCGCTAACTATAAGTACGTAACCAGCGTATTCCCAATATACCCCCTTATCCGGTATCCCTGATTGTAAATTAATAATGCAACTATGAGTGTGACTCCACTGTGGACACGTGTCACGACCTAAGAAAGATAGCTGGGTCATAGGTACCTACCATGCAACTACTGGAAAATACAAAATGGGTAACAAAGGTGCGAATCTATAGACTCATGAAAATTATAATGGATTTGACTCATGAAAATTATACCTTTATTATAATTTTATACTTAGTTAAAACATGTACCTAAGTACTTTATTGAGATAAATCTGAGTTTATTTACTAGGTTAATTTATGTGAATACAAAGATTTTGTTTAATTAGTATTTATTGGTAACTACATAAGAGATCGCGCCGAGTATCTATATTTTTTTGTAATGACAGTTAGCACTAATCTCGCTCCAGATTTTCAATCGAGTTATACTTTATGGACTAAATTTTATTGTTCTTTAAATTAATAGAAGCCAACAAAATAAAAGAAAAGAAAGTCTTGGAATATTTTACATGAAATAACTAACTTATAAATGTATGGGGGTAGATGCTAAAACAAACTAAACTATTTTATTTCCTTTGAGTATTAATTGAATATGTTATTATCAATGTATTAAAATAAGGGACACACTAATAACCTTAAAACAAGGGATAGTTTTGCTTTCCAAGCTCATTAAAAGCAGTTTCCCTGACAACTTTCCACAATGAGAAACTTACCTTCATGGTAATAACTTAACAGTCTGTATAACACGAACAGTAGAAAAATATGACACTAGTCACTGAGGTAACAAAAAAAAGTTGAATTGTGATAAAAAAAATTAGAAACTGATGCGTGCTGCGCGCGCGCTGCCGACGAAGTAAACACGCTGCGCTGACGCCCCCCGCTCGAGGCGCCGACTGGCAATTAGCGATTCCACCCGTTTTAAATATCGCACGCATACGTATCTGCACTTTCCAACATTGAGTTCATTAGGCTATTCAACTGTGGTTTTGGGTCAGGCGAGCCCTGATAGGCATAGTCGTCTTACTAGTTAAAAAAATATTATAAACCTACGGATAACATTTGTGGTTAAGTACGTATGTGTACGTACTCGTACATATTAAGTAAACTCGTACAATAATAAAGTTGTGACCCAGTGCCATTGTGTAAACGCTACGTTATGAGTCGTTAATGCAATTGTATAACAGTAGAATTAGCATGAAACTGGTATACATTGGGCACAACTTTATACCTCCAGGCATTGATAAGGTTAAGGTTGACAAACAAGACCTGGGTGTCTGGCAGTTGTTCACCGGTGAAGATCAGAGTGACATGACTGCAAAATAATTCCGTTATGAGAAAGTGACGCCCAAGTACGATTTGGAACTTTAATTGTTGAGCAATTTAGGATTCTCCATTTCTCCATCGGGTGCAATTAGCGCGATGTGTAGAGAGGATTGATTTCGGCTAACATTTTAGAAGTCTATAATTTTTTTAATTCTATGTTCACACTTTTAATGGTTTCAGTTTTATTGTAATTTACTTAGTTTTTAGTTCCGTTAGTTCCCCATCTCAATATCTAACGACACCTTACACATTAAGCCGAAAAATATAATACCCCCTACTTCACATGTTAACCTAAGAAATTATTTTCATTTCTATTTTACATACATTGTCCGCATGATTGATTTATATATTCGTTTATACCTATTTACAGTTTTCTGGGACTAACAGTTATTAGCCGGGGACAAACAGAAAGACTGACATAGCGAAACTATAAGACTTCCTAATGATCATGGAACCTTAAATTTGGTATAGGTACCTATGTCTTTTTCAGCCTGGTTTTCGGCGACTCCTAAATTCGGTAGTCGGTATCTACCAACTGCGGACGAATTGTCATTTTTCATATCGCCACCAAAGACGCCAGATAATCGTCTCTAGTAATTACACATCCTTAATTAAACCCATCAGAACAACCACAGACAACCTCTTAAACCTCTTAAAGCGGGCGTTTAGTGGGCTTATATCTTAGTGCTATAAATATAGCAAGTTGCAATGAATTCAGTTCGGCCATAAGTACTTTCAATGCTTACGGCAGGCCAATGATATCAAGCACGACAGTAGTGTTGCGGCGAAATATACTACCCGTCTTTTTCTAACAATATTATTGAAAGAGGGACGGGTTGTCATCTCGGCTCGACATACTATCGCGCCGTTCTTGTGTGTGGCCTACAGTTCTGTAATTCTGTTAAATTGTGCACATTTTAACACCTAGAAACCAGTAACAACTATCTGTTGTTATTATTATAAATAACTAACTTGTAATAAAAATCTGACGTTGAATTTAGTCACAGAAATAATAGGTTGCTGGTGGGTAGGTATAACATGCCACAAATTTTCTGCCATGTTAAGTTTTTTTCAACCATGCTACCGCGAAAAATGAATACCTATGCGTAAATTTCAAGCGATTGTATCTGTCACTCTATGACGCCTTATTTGGAGTAAAACAGAAAGACGAGTGAAATTTACGAACTTGGATGTTGGCGGTACCTTATAGAACTACTTTGAAACCAGCACCATCTATCGCCTGATACATGCTTTACGAACCTACCGCTGGTCGGCAAACGAACAACGGGGTCGGGGAGACGATGTATTTTATTTGTATCGTGTATGCTGTAGTAATACACTGTTTTTGATCTAGATGGCGACACGACCTTTCTTGTATATTACACATTAAAGGTTACACACTAGTCATACTACTGACAATATTCATTGGGGGAAACCTGAGTAGCAGGCATGGGTACAAAGAGCCAAAAAAATCGCAAAATACAAATCTATTTTGAGATTTTTAAAGTTTGTCAGCAATATAGAACCGATTGCCGTCGGTTTGTCTATTTTTTAAATAGTTTCGCGGTTTATATGACAACTTAAAACATTATTTCTAGATTTGACATATTTTTTACTGCTTTCCCTTAAAACCTAGAATCTCGCTACGCTACGTCGAAGTTTTTGCTAACTCTGGTTTTTTTTTCTCTGTCTGGCCATTGTCCTCGTTCGAAGGTCATGGCCATATTTGGAGGTTGCTCAGTGGGTGTTCCAGTGAGATAAATCTTCGGTCACAGTGTGCTTGAGTAGATATCAGATAACACCATTTGTTATTAGAAAAATATTATTTTATTTATCTTTGACATTTATTATATTAGCTGATATATGTAATAAATACACATAATATAACATTAAAAGATATTTCTTGTTATGAACACCTCATAAAAATATTTTATATGTCCGAGTCGCAAAAATCACGAAATTTAAATTCGTAATTATAAAATCGGTTTTCTATGGAATAAATATATTTTTTATCTACATTAATACTGACATACAATGTAATATGTTATTTTCATAATTAAGTAGCTGCCTATATGTAAACATTCATAAAATATTTATAGTGCGTAAGTACTAAATAATAGTAAATTATGATACTGCTGTGCTAGGTTGGAAATTAGTAATTACTTGCTAGGGGTTAGGCCGCTTGTACACGTCCGGTGTTTTCACCGGACAATTATCCGTTTTACGTGACGATGTCTTGTTTTCTTAGGTGTAGCTGTCGATAGCCACATATAAGGCTGGACTTAATCGCGTAAACGGATAATTGTACGGCGAAAAAACCGGACGTGTACAAGCGGCCTTATTGTATGCGTGACGGCGTGCGCGCATAATCTAGCATATTTTATGTAATGCACACGCGTTTCATACGAAGACTTACAACACACTTACGAATAAAATACCTCAGATGTACCCATATAGTTATTTATTTTTTCTACAATAATTGTCAATTGCGTAAGCGTACAGTAAATGTACATAATCACCGGTTCAACGGCAAAATCAACCACCAGTTAAAATTTGTGTGTGTGTGACAACAAATTGACTTCTTGATCGAAACAGTTGGTTCTGCCAATAACCCGGCAATTTTATTATGTACCTATACTTCCCCTTTATTCGCCAAAAACGGATGTCATAAGACTGAGAAGAGATGTTACAAGCGTGTTGAAAATAAATATTAATAAATTAATATTATTATGGCACAGTCGAATACATTCAATTTATTGTTAGCTAAATCTTAAGTAATCTATCATGAGGTAAGCTATATAAGGACTTAGTGACCTAGAGACAGTACTTAAATTCAAAACTACTTACACGTTACAAGTCATCTTAGGTGAAATGTAGATTGACACAAATATTGACAGATTCAGATTCTTCAAGTTATATATATAACAGTTTTACTGTAGCTAAATTGTAAAAATCGTATCTATTAACTATTAACTACTAGCTGTGTGGTTTATTAGGGAAAAAACGTAGCCTATGTGTTATTCCAGGGTGTCAGCTAACTCCATACCAAATTTTATTAAAATCGCTCCAGCCGTTTAGACGTGAAGAAGTAACAAACATACACACTCCCAAACTTTCGCCTTTATAATATTTGTGTAGATAGTGTAGATTAACACTAAAAATGTCACTCCTTATTTGCTTGCTCCCTCGTCGGTAAAAAAGTAGCATATATATCCCTCGTTGGTAATAAAGTAGCATATTAAACCAGGGTGTCAGCTACCTATGGAGGTAGTAGGAGGAAGTAGGAGGTATGGTGAATTCTGGTTTGCCGTTCTTGAGTTATAAATTAATCCGACTTTGTTTTACATTTACTGGCTGACCCCGCAAACTTCGTATCGCCTAGCTGTCATATTTTTAGTAATATATTTGTAGATATACGAGATAAATCCAGCCAATAACCCATGTATGTAACTGACAGCTTATTGTTTCGGCTTTTTGCTTTGTGCCGGATTCTAATTTAGCAATTTCTTAAACAAGCTTTCTTCCTCAGATCCCTGTGGGTTTGGTTACTTTATCTTGAGTACTTATCATCTATTTTGGTTTATAGCTATTTGATCATTTGTCCTCCATAGGCATAACTATGGTATGCGATACCATATCATTTTCTTCATCGTCAGCTAACGCCAAGTATTTTTCAACCCAGTTATTTAAACAACAAAGTGCTCTCCTCTTGTGCAATGCTTTGATCACACGCCTCCTGAAAACCACTAGCATCACGAAGATTATCAGCCCCTGAAGACAGTTTATTATGTCGAGGATGACCCTGAAACCGTAACATTTTTTATTGCTTTAATGCGTAAAACAGGCGTTTTAAAAATAACTGTCTACTCAACCGGCAATGCCGGATTAGCTGTGCCAAGCGTCAACTATACTCAATCCATTGATTCATGTCCAATATTTAGTGGTTTTTTAACATTTAGTTACATGTATGCAGTAATAATATAATATAATATTCTTCCAACAATTTTAGTACAAAAGTGAATCAGGCACTAAAAGCAGTTTATTTTAGATTATGTTTTCCACAATAAATGCTTTATAGAATTTACATATATTTTACGTACAGGTGGATATGAAACATATAAAAATAGATACCATCGATTTTCATCATAATCAATTACTATCAATAATGAGACGAACTTACCCTACTATGTGCTGAGGCGTTAGCGAAGTGATCATCTCAAATATCCAAGGTAAACCCATAATTACAAACAGCCTTAGCATCATCGAAAATCTGAAAAGCATTTCTGTAATTAAAATAAAAACTTGCGGGCTTATCTAATTGGTCAGGGCGTTATCCTATTATTATATCATTATTCGATATTAGGCTCAATATACATACATACTTATTTTTAAGCTGTAAGCTACCTATCGGCCATTGACGTCCACTGCTGGACATGGGCCTTCCCAGTTGACCGCCACAAGGGTGAGGGTGAGGGTTCAATACCATAAGCCACGCTTGGCAGGCGGGTTGGCGATTGCAGTATGTTGCACCGCTCTAAAGGAACACTGCTGGTCGTCCTCCGGTGATTCCTACTCCCAGTTCAGGGACAAAACCAGCTCCGGAAGATCTAACTCTACTCTAAACTTATCTTGGACATAAAAAAAAGCTTAGCTAAGCGTAGTAGTCTAAGCTTTGAACATATTATGTAATACTAACTTGTATCGCAAAGCTCGCAAATGTGTGGAGGAGAATGTGTGCTTCCATAAGAAGATTGAAGCATATACAAATATGCCAATATTCGCCACTATCAGAATTGTCATCACGCTGTACATGTAGATCCAAAGGCGTTTTAAATCTGCCAACAATATTCATGATTGTTTATTTTACTTATATATTATGTAGGTACGTATAGCTTGAGGTCTCAGCTATAAAAAAAATGAATTATTTTACTAATCGACCAAATGCCATTATATGCTCAATAAAGATTGGAAATTGACGATAGATATATACATATCAATACTTGTATACATAAATATTGTTCATAACCCAGGTGCACATTTCCGCGATAAGCACAAATAAATGCCCTGGCCAGGATTCGAACCTTGGACCTTCAGCTTAGTAGCCAAACTTCGACTGGGCTAGGAGGCCATTAATCGCTTGCCCTGTTTAGAGATCAATTGGAGATCGATAAGTAATTGACAGATGCATTAGCGTAGATGTCGTATAATGTCAATATGTGACATTATTTATGAAAAGGGACCTTATGGTCGATGGCACTTACGTCAAACCACGTTATATTTGTCATGTTGAACAACGAAAAGCGCCATCGACAATAAGGTCATAACAACGAGAAGAAGAGATAAATAAAACTAACTTATTTATCTCATCAAGCAAGAACCATTAAGATTTAATTATTACAGCAGCAAACATACCATGAAACCAGCAATGAGTGTGACCTATCCCTGGTTTCTGGTGAGGTCCTGGAGTGTAGTTGACGATAAGCAAAATTACTGTGAAGAGAGCTGGAACCCCCCATCCGTATACGGCGTACAGCAAGAAGTCCTTCCACCCATAAGTACATATTACTGAACGCCTGTAAAATGAATTAACATAAATTTCCTGGTCTATAAAGGAAATCACATTGACATATCAGAAATAAATTTAGATAATTTATTCTTAGTTAGCAAATTTTTTTATGATTATTTTTAATATGATAATAGATTTTGGATACTTACTTGATGCTAAGTAAAATCTGTATAGCTATCGCGTTCATCCAGAAAAAACTTGAGATTGTGAAGTAATAAGTAAAAAATCCTGAAATAAAACAGTAGTAAATTATGAGATACAGTAGAAAAATATGGAATAGGACTTTAAAAGTTCTACTTACAACGAATAATAGTATCAAAAATAACAAACAATATGGCCAATATTTCACAGTGGAGGCGCAATCAGTCGCCCGGCAGTAACAATTGTATTCAGATTCGCGCAACCTAATAGACACCACCGGCGCTAGCGCGAAAAACGATATTCGTAAATTTCGGACGATTGTCGGTCATGAGTGTGACAGATCACTCTCATGACGCCTTCATTAGAGAAAAAGACGCTCGAAGTATAGGAACTTCGATGTTCGCAGTACCGGTGAGATACTCTTCGTACTGCTGCACACAATTTGTTAGTGGCCGGCGACTAATTGCGCTACCGTGGTATCCCTGTGATTTATAACAATAATATTTTCGATTTGTTACTTATTAGTTTTTTGGAATATTACCTCTGATAGCACACCAAGTCATATCGTTATAGGCCATCACTTTAAGTATACACATAAGCATGTTGGCAATGGCAAGACTGATGCATAAGCTAATTATGCTTTTTCCTTGCAGGTCTCTGAAAAGATAAAAATACTTTTGATAATATATTGTAGAAAATCTCATGTAAGAAATTTGCAAGGCAGTGTTTGAAAGCTTGTAACAAATCTATTTAAAACAAGTAAAAGTGCCTTTTGTAACAAAAGGTTGTCTAAAAGTGACTAAGCAGGCGTTATTTTGCAAAAGTCCATATTATTAGGAACAATTATGGGGAGGCGAAACACGTGTCCAGTCATATTATTGTTGGTGGTGGTTTGTTGTATCTATATTCGTATTTATTTGTGCGGAGAGGGCAAACAAATCGGTTAGCACTAAACTTAGGTTATTAAAGTATAGCATAGCAATATTATTTTTTGGTTATGCTTTCTTTCCGCTACTCATCACGGATTAGGGCGCGATGCTGGTAAGTGCTATAAAAACATCCAGGACATCCCGCCATCTCCTGTTTGGGCCTTTACCTCTGCCTGGGCCAACTTGAGGGTCCACTCAATTACCAGATTGAGCCCTTAGGTCCGGGTGTCTTCGTCCAGCAGTGGGATAAAAAATAAACTATTCAAAAGAAAATGTTGTCGTTCAATTACCTTAATTCTGGTAGAGCCAGATAGACAAGAGCCGTAAGTGCGAGGAAGACACTAGACACTGCCATGAAGTAGCCCAACAAGTCCTGGCTGACCACCTCCTCCTCCTCCGCGTCGAGGCAGACTACCACCATGGACGGGATCAGCGTTCCATTGTCTGTCTGCTGCCCGAGGCAGAACCTGGAGCAGTTTACATTCACTCTTATAATTCGTATACTCGTACTTGTCGCAGTAATCTGTCTGTTAGACTTGGCAAAATATATCTTGACACTACGTTATTATATTAACCTTTAAGTTAGCAGATAAAAAGGGAAGGTCGTGATTTAAAGTCTAAAAAATATGTAAAAAGATTGTCAAGTATTATATACCTATAGTATATTGGCCATTGCAAAATTGATGAGTGTTGATGATATAAAATGTGGAACATAAATATCCTATAGTAAAATTTTTTGATGGAATTTAATTTCATGAAGTGTCTGACTTTGCGATCCTTTTTATCGACCGACTTCTACGTCGCTCACAATTTTATTAATTTACGAGTATAACAAGAAGAAAAAATATCGTCTAATTTTCGTGAAGATTTATTTCCCCTCTTGTGACGGCTGTGAATCTAATTCACATTAATATTGTCTTCGGTTGCCGCTATAATTATACGAACGGATTATATCGCGTATACTAATTGAAACTTCATCCATTTCGACATTTCGAACCCTTTCGAACAGCGTTCGTGGTTATCGGGTGGACTGAGGAAATAATTTTATACGCGAATATTTACATAAATTAGTATAGGCGATATAATTCGTTTCAGTTGTTTTATATCGTGACTAATTCACCTTATTAGTAAATATAATAACAAAGTTAGTGGAAAGTAACCAGATATTTCCGAGTAAATTCATAGGACTATGTCTATGTGGACACATAAAGAAGAATTTCCTTATTACATCCGCAGTAAAATTCTATTGTTACTTAATATTACCTAAGGTACTTACTTACTCGCCCTTTTGGATTGAAATTAATTCTGCCAGTTCGTCCTCCATAACGATCAATCTCCCTTCATCACCAAGTTTTACTGGGAAGTTTGAATCGTTTTTCAGTACCACAGTCATGTTGTCAAAACAGGATAGTGTTATCTTTGTCGTTGTTGTATTAGTTCTTTTGTCTAAGCATTGGTTGGAGCCATTGTCGTCAGTCCAGATTTCTTCATCACCGGAACAGCAGTAGCTGGAATTATTCATTCCAGAAGTGGCAATCACAGCCATGAGGAGAATGTAGCATATTGTTCTTCCGTATTTCTTCATTTTTGAAAATGTTTAAGTACTGCCGCGTAAAACTGAAATGTAAATATCATCATGTTTACTGCCGATGGCCTTTAAATTGAGAGAATAATTAGAGCAATTAGTAAATAAAGAAGGCATGAATAGCGGCCATGATATAATACCGAATTGGCAAAAGACTAACAGGATATTAATAATTGAGAAGCTAATTAGTGAACAGAAAACAATGAATAAAAATTAATTAATGAGAAAATACTGAATATTCGGCCTCACTGGTTGTTAAAGCGCCAAATCTTCGGTCTATGCGCACGTTTCATTTTTTAAAAGATTGTAGGCATTAAAGTTAAATTTCATTTTACAACTGTAGGCTCAATCGCGATAAGACTGCATGTTGTTTTTTACTTGTGATCATAATTTACATAATACTGTATTCCGTATTTATCGATAATCATATGTATAATTGGAAGTCGATAAACGGGAAGTCCCTATGGCAGCTCAAAAATGCTACGGGAATTCCGATCTCTGCACATTACAACTATTACTTAAAACGGGATAGTTACCATGTACATTTTATAAAAAAAAAATATGTAAATAAAATTATGACTCACGGCTTTCTATAAGCCTTCCTCATAGGTTATGGCCGATTTAAAGAAGAAAATAGGGCTTTCTGAACTAGTGAGGAGAAAATTAACAAACAGGGTCCGTCCTTTTCGTTATAATAACTAAAGTATGATTCATGTCCATATGGGACAAGGATTTAATTCATAACTGTAAATCGTATATACTAGTTAATACGAAATTTTAACAGACGTTTTGAGTCCATTTTTTTATTTTATGTATACATGCACCAATCGATAGGTCCCACGCTAATCGCACGATAACCGCATCGCTCCAAAAGATTACAAAATTTCAACCGGCCCCTCTTACAAACTTTAGAAAGTTGCAATCCATAAAAATAAAAATGTTTGAAGGTTTTTTTTAAAACTTCCTACGAAAATTGTTAATTACTTTATAATGTATCGATAACTTTTTAGTATTGGTCAAAAACTATACGTCTAGAAATTAAAAAGACGCCCCCTAAAAAAAATTAAAACTTAATTTTCTTTTGTAACTTCTTGGCTGTAAATATGAAATCTTGTCAAAACGGTTCCATTTGAAATCTTTTGAATATGCAAACACAGAACCATTCAAATTTTTCGAATAAAAAACTCAACTTAAACACGGTAAATATACCAAATATTAAAATATATAAAAATAATTATTTCGTTTTATTAGCTCGATATTAATATTACTGGCCATGTGGCCAATAGTCCAGCCGCAGCAACAGACTTTTTCAGAAGTTCTAAATTTAAATTACGCATAAACTAAAAATAAATTAATTTAACTGTTTCACTCACATGAAAATGCATAGAAGAACTGTCTACATTAAATCACACACATTCACTATGTTCACAATAATACACAACACCACATTTTTATAATTCTATGCTGTTTTCGTTTTGTACGTCGATACCGCCTGTACTGAGACTGGCGGGCCGCTTTCAGTTATCGTGTATATGTATGCCGCGTGCCGTTCGTTACGTAGGTAGGTAGTGAGGTAGGTACATATATACATTAATATGAACTAGGTCCGGGCCGCCGTAGCGTATCTGTTAGCCAACGAAAGCGAAATACCGTGCCCACTGCATGCCTACAGCGATAATCGAACTTCGCAAATTTCGGACATCTGTCTCTTTTAGTCCAAGTAAGACGTTACTAGAGTGACAGAGACATTAATTCGAAATATGCGAACTAATTTTCCTGCAGTTCAACAGTAAAAGCAAAGCATATTGGATCCATCATGCCTAGGAAATAAATGACTCGTCGCCACTGTGGGCCTACCGCGAACATCGAAGTTCGAAAATTTAGAACATTTTTCTCTTTTTTTTTACTAATATTTATTTATCCGGATCATAATATTATAAGTAAGTCAATATTTAGTACAGATTTTAAAATATTCAATTACAATTTAATTTCACAAATATATATAATACTATATAGTAATAGCTTATAAAAATACAAGTCATAATTAAAAAAAAAAAACAATACACTTGAACACATAATAGTTAGCATTAAGCCTATCACGGAAATAATTTTCTCTTTTACTTTTTATTAATAATAATTTAATAATTTTATTTTATATTTATGAGAGTGACAGAGACAATCGTTCGTAATTTACTGAGTTAGCATTAAGCCTATCACGGAAATAATTTTCTCTTTTACTTTTTATTAATAATAATTTAATATCAATAATTTAATAATTTTATTTTATATTTATGAGAGTGACAGAGACAATCGTTCGTAATTTACGGAGTTAGCATTAAGCCTATCACGGAAATCATTTTCTCTTTTACTTTTATTTTTATTAATAATAATTTAATAATTTTATTTTATATTTATGAGAGTGACAGAGACAATCGCTCGTAATTTACGGATATCTATTTTCGCGGTAGCACTCCTGGTATGCAGGGAAGTATCCCGAAACCTTTTCACACATATTTATTTATGTACAAACCTGAACTGGATTGCTCAAATAGCCTTAGCTCTTATTTAATATTTTGGCAAACAACTAGTGTCTATAGCTATTAATATAAGTATATCTTTTACGGTTTTACCACGCATTGAGACGTCGACGTGTATTTGAGTGCTTATTGCGTAACCCTATAAAATACTATTAATAAAAGAACCTACGAGTAATAGGTACGTCATTCTTCAAACTATTTTTAATTCATGAATAAAAATGGCTGGGCGTTGTAATTTTAGATAGATTTTATTAATGGTTGATAGTTAGACATCATTGAGAAACTCTATAGCCCCAGTTAAGATTCGACAGTTTGTCACTTCGTCGGAGTTAAATACAATGAACTAGCAAACAAGTCTTCAGGGTGTTAAAACAGCACTTTGAATGAGTTGAGTGTGTAAGGTGTACCTTATACTGGGCTAATGTTTAACACAGAAAAGAAGCGGTCAATTCGTCATAGGTAAATACTTGTCATATTCCGAATTATGCGCTACCCCTACATCCTCGAAACTACTCGAATAAACCATATTGGGATATACTAGGTGTGTCACGGTATAGTTTAAAAATATGATTTTATTTTATATGCCAAGTTTTCTTTTGTTTACTGTATGTAAAGGCTAGTCCGCTGCCTCAAAAATTTAACAAATCATTGTTTGTCTCATATAACAAATGGACAGCGTACCCGGCTTTAGATTCGGTTGTTTTTTAGCCGAATATAAATGTTTATTACCAGATAAATATTTATAAAGCATATTGACCAATTATCTTTCTTTTCAGTTGCTGCAAATGTTGAAGTTTTACACACGTTTCGAAATCAGCGATGAGACTGGTGACCCACTAACGGACCGTGACATGACACTCCTGCATTACTCAAGAATAACATCATTACAGGTAAATGAACTATCTCATTCACCTGCTTTGCCCTTTAGTGCGGCTTGAGAGGCGCGCCCAGCGGCGCGTCTGGTGCAAAGTAAACGCACTGGAGTGGCCGCAATGTGCTTTGTTCAAATCTCTTGGAAGCTGAGGGCCTGCCGACATCGTAAATCGCAAATTTCGGACGATTGTTCCTGACACTCTAGTTACGGTTTAATTGCAGTAAAAGAGAAAGATTTTGGACCCGGGTATGTCCTTAAACTACGTCCAACAATGAGAGGTAGGGCACAGCGATGACCATCACGCTTGAATCTGGGGCAGCCCAACTGGGGAAGTACACCTCCTCCTTACAGAAGACCACAGCCATAATAGCACTGCTACCATTCAGGTATGTAGTGTTGTCTTCCTGATAGTGAATAAGGTTCCCAGAGCTCCAACCCCCCTTAAAGGTCGGCAACGCACTTGTGAGTTGTGACTCCCCTGGTGTTACGGGTGCCAATGGGCGACGGTAATTGCTTACCATCAGGCAATCCGTCTGCTCGTTTGCCACCTTTGTCATAAAAAAAAGATGCCCGAATTTCTTGAACTTGGATTGTCGCGCTGCAACAGTGCTTGAACACTGGATAACGTGCTGCTGCGCCGGACGCTCGCCACAGGGGCCGTACCGTACAGTTATCGTGTACGTACGATGTCATACAAAAAATTGTAGAGAGCGGTCAACGGCCATAGCATTACCAAACTACCATTACTAACGCTGATGCCTTTGGCATGAAGTCATGAAGGTCAAGGGACGCGCGGCACATATTTAACTTCTAGAGCGGTTATTTTCGAAAATCTTTACCTAACCGCAAAGTTTCGTAAAAAAACCTAGACCTACGAAAAACTTAACCTAAGATGGCGCCGGCAACTATATTATTACATATTGTTTGCTAGTAATACGAGTAGGTTATTTTAATAAATATGTTATTTGTTGTAGAAAGCAGCTTTCGCGAAATTCCCTGATTTGCGGTTATTCGCACTAGCTAATGTCGCCAGTGTGGACACGCGCGACTCCCTGCAAAAGCATTTCGGGAGTTTAAGGTAATAGAAGATAATTAATCACAACAGTATTTTTTAAAGTTGTTATTAAGATATTCAACATAACTATCAGATGTACTTGTTTATTTATGATCTGTTTAAGGTATTGAGAGTAAAGCCATTAGTCTTAATAGGTTCCTAATTTGCTTAAAAAACAATTTGAAATGGTGATTGACATTCACTAAGCAGCTTGCTGAACCACCGCATTGTGACGGTGATTATATTATAGTCTTTGACTTATGGGGACTTAAATGCAAGGTCTTCAAGCATTCTTTTGTTTTACAAGTTTTAAAAGACATGTCCATTCCATTCTTTATTTTATTTTTAAACTTTATGTTTTCATCTGTAACGTCAAATGTCCCTGCTCCAAGGAAATAGGCCAAGAAAATGTTGCCCTCGTACCACGAAATAACGATAACATTGCAATTATTGATACACTGACTTCACGACTAATCTCTAAGGTCTAATAATTAGGGCCCGGAATTTTGCGTGCGGTTTTGGAAAAGTCTAAGGGAGAGAACACTAACTTTTAGCGATACATATCGATAAATCGGTCGTGTACTCAAAGCTCAGAAAGAGTCATTGTAATTTATTTTTAATTAATTAATACTTGCATTCTTGCAATCAAAAACGTACTCGGGTTATCAACTCTTTGTAGATAAGATACCTATGTAATAAATATGTATTGACACTGTTTGATGTCTAATTTATATTTTATACGTCATATTATAAAATGAATTAATTAATAGAATGTATTATCGGAAAATGGGGGTTATTATTTTAAAAAAAAGCTAATAAAAAAACTCGGTTTATCGATACATCGATAAACGCTAGTGTTCTCTCCCTTAGATTTTTCCAAAACCGCACGCAAAATTCCCAACCTTACTAATAATAATATAATGTCTTTATAACTCAATAGTCCTTACAACATGGCGGGTGCTGTCTCTGTGCGCGTCCCATGATACGGACAGGGGCAACATCCGCTTAGTGTACCCCTTACATTTCATTAAATTGTTGAAAGGGCCTCTGCGCGTTGGCTCGATCTGGCTCCGCGTACGCCTCCCAAATGTCCGGAACACCATTGTTCCGTGTACGGAAGAGACATAATGTCTAAATTGCCAGTTTTTTTTTAAAGTCGAAATCAAAATTATTTCAGTAAAGTGAGTGGAATCGAGTCTTGCATCTAAAGTTCCATAGGTAGGCACGCAGTATTATGTAGTCTACTACTGACACTCACCTTTGATATCCCCGACAGCTGGTATAGTTGATGCTTTGTGGTTTACTGTGCGCATACCTACTGTTACAACCTTTTTTATTCATTAATAATTATTAATTATAATTGAATATTCGTAATTTTACGTGAATTTTCCAGATAGATAAGAAAAAGATCCTAATAATGATGAATGCAAATGCTTACTAAAATTGTGTTTGTTTTTGTTTAGTGATAAAGCACTACGAGCTATAGCCACCCACTTGAACCTGGTGCCTCCGGAGGGGACGGAACTAGAAGCCCGGCAGTACAGGGTAGACAAGGAGTTCCTGAAGGAATTGCTGGTACATTTGTCTTTTTATTCATTCTAGTAAATATACAGGGTGATCAATCCGAATGGGTCACTAGGAAGAGGTCTGAAACTATGAAAGATAGCAAAATCTGTTATTAGGAGCCATGGGTTCGTTTTAGATTTAATAATAATGGCATTCAAACTTTTTTTTAATCTCTCATACATAACCGGAAATCGAAGTCTTATAAACAATGTTAAGCGTAAATCTGAAAGATTTTTCGTTGTTATTGTTGGTATTGTTGATGGTACGAAATTGCATCATCCGGCAATGCGTCTGCTCGTTTGCCTTCTATATCATTAAAAAAAAAACATAAATTCATGAGTCTCAACAAGTACATTTTAAATATTGTTAAAATAATTAATAACAAAAAAAACAACAAAAAGATAATTATTTTATTTCAATAAATGTTCAAATTGTAACCATTTTCCTGGATGCAATAATTAATTCTTAAAAGTATGAATGCCATTATTATTAAATCTAAAATCGAAGCCATGGTGGTTCCTAAGAACAGATTTCGCTATCTCTCATAGTTTCTGACGTTCCCCTACTGACCCATTTGGATTGATCAACCTGTATATCGTCAATATGATGTAAGATCTTCAAATATTCATCAAACAAAAACTCGAAGTGGCTATGTTAATGAATATTTATGATATTGACCATTGATGAATAATAATATACAAAGGTTTGTAACTTTAATGCTACGCTTTCGAGAGATTTTATTTATTTATTTAGGTACTCACCGGTTATTGTAAAGTCAAAACTTTATTGATATTTATCACTTTATTTATGAAGTAGTAAATAAATATTTAGCTGTGTTACTGAATAATCTTAAACCACTTAAACTACACTCCACGTACAATTAACATACGTAGGTCGATGTTCGATGATACCACGTAACTGAGTGCGGCAGGTGGCTCAAGGTTATATTTGAATCGTAAATTATGTAACTGATATCCACTATCTACCTGTGTTTACCAACTGTAAATACCTACGCTACGGCTTTAAAAAAAAATATTTCGGACTTCATCCATAGTTTGTTGGTAAATCGTATCTAACTTCTTGTCTAATTTTGTGACACAGTAAAAAAACAATATCAAAGCAAAAGAACTTGGCTAAGTTGGCCACTGACAATGACCTATAGTCATCTCAACCGAGCGAGTGAGTGCAGTCGATGCACTGAGCCAACAGTACCCTTACCATGAGCTGTGTGCATCTCGTTCGCACTAAAATAGTACAAGCGAGATACACAGATAGTAAACTCGATACTCGTTATCGAAAACCTCAATATCACAACCAAATTAGTTTTAACAGTAATCCTACTCTTTTTCGCCTGATGACAAAAAAGACGTCTGTTCGCGCCTCTGCGAATTGCAATACTTAAAACCAAAATCGCAAATGATGGAATTCATTAATCTTTAATATCTGTCTTGTCATTGATTAGATCTCCCGGCACGAGCGGCGCATTTCCCAGCTGGAGGAACTAAATTCCATGCCATTGTACCCTACCGAGGAGGTTATATGGGACGAAAATGTGGTTCCAACTGAAATCTACAGTGGAGAGAACTGTCTCGCACTGCCAAAGCTCAACCTGCAGTTCCTCACACTACACGACTATTTGCTGAGGAACTTTAATCTCTTCCGACTGGAGAGTACATGTAAGTCAGAAAAAGCTCATTTCCATGTCACTATAACCCATATTTATTCGCAGGGAACAATCTCCAACACTGTTTGTCAGCATAGGTCTTTCATGCAATAATCGCTACCCTTTGGCAAGCGAGTTGACCATCGCAATATGTTCCATCGTTCAGAATGGTCACCAATGCCAGTTTAGGGACAATAACCAGTTCCCACTGTAATTGCCGAGGAAGAGATCAGGGAAGAAGATATGGTAAAGCTCTACTGCGGTGAGAATTGTATGGCGCTGCTCAACCTACATTATCTTACAGAGTGCTCTGCTACTCACTGAAAAACCTCGACCTCTTCTGAATAAAAACCGCTTGTACAGATTAAAACAGAAGTTATTATAAGTTATTGAAGATCTAGTATATGGTATCTAAATTATTTTTGTTAGGACGAGGGTTGACGAGAACTGGCTGACTGGCTGCCCTGTGCGTAACATTTTATTTAGTACCTATTGGTTTGGAGCGATGACCAATGGTGACATTTATATCCAACCGTACAGTACCTACGTTGTTATTGTTCTTGATTGCGAATTGCGATAAACCTATTACCCTCTTTAATTAATTATCGGTAGCCATTACGGGATGTCAAACAATTGAATGAATGATATTCTTCAATGAATATGGTATGTGTTTGACTAGACAGATAAATCGTTACTATATAAATCAATAACCAATTAAACTTAAGTGAAACCGAATCCATCCGATAAGTATAATCCGTGCTAAGTATGAGATTTAGTACAAGATTGAGAAATCAGGTATATATTTGTTTTACTCACCTAACCTAATCTGTTCAGATGAAATAAGACAAGACATCGAAGACGCAGTATACCGCCTAGCTCCATGGTAAGTACAGAGTACCATTACTACACTTTAATTTTTATCAAATTATTTATTCGTGAAAAACTACATTAATACTACACTTTTTTGACATAAAATATATAAATGACAAGTTTACCACTAAATAGACCCGCCTCAGCATAAATGCTGACCCGAGAGTAAGCTCTGATCTTCCGGAGAGACGATTTGTGGGCCATGATCGCTGCTGTACGACATTACCCGACAATAATAGTGAACGCAGCTATGCTGCGCTAAGTTTATATGCAAATAACACATAGGTCCATAGCATAGCTCTGGTGGAAAGGCACCCTAATTGTTGCGCCCGCGTCGCAGTGACGTAAGCACTATGGCCATCAAATATAAAACCATAACTTAGTTACGGCAATAAATTGATGCAGGTCATAATTGTTGATAATAGGTAATTCCATTTTCAATTTATTCAAATATGTTAAGTGCCTTTATTGTTTTACGGTAGTTTCTGTAACTTCGTAGTTACTTTTAGTTGGATGTATTTGAAAATCAACGACAATTTACATACTTATCAGAGTTATACTAGTTTTAATTGCAAATTCTATGTATAATATGCATAGCAGCTATATTGGATTAAAATGGTGACATTGTTTCATTGTGATCTAGGAGCAAATCATGACATTAAAACGATTTTAGCTTACTAGACCCTAAAAACTCGTAAAACGAAAAAATAAAACTGAGTGATCGGATGCAATAACTATGTATTTCGGTGAGAGTAATAATCGTCCATTATAGTCAAAGTAGCATATTTTTGGTACATTTAGGTACTAATGTTTTAGTTTTTTTAGGCAGATGTAAATTTTTTCCTAATATCAGATTACATTTGCATTTCAAAGTTCTTATACAATTTATCTAACCGCGTGAGCTGCTAATTTGAAAATATTTACACACTTAAAACTTGTACGTATTCTACCCATGTTAGTTGTCGCTATATAGCGAAAACGACTGGTCCAACAACACGATCTATTATAGTTATATCCTCTAGCCGCCCGGAGACCTATAAAAAGGTCTCCCAATTAATGCAATTTTGAATTTTAATTATGACGAATCATAGTTGCTTTTGGCCTGGCAAGTTTTGATATCTAGGCGGCTAGAGGTTAT
This sequence comes from Grapholita molesta, assembly GCA_022674325.2. NCBI lineage: Eukaryota > Metazoa > Arthropoda > Insecta > Lepidoptera > Tortricidae > Grapholita > Grapholita molesta. The sequence continues at coordinate 6,106,637 of CP053138.2, forward strand.
GATAGTTAATATGTACACAACTATTAAAAAGTCTTATTAAACAATCTATTTCAATTTATAAGATTCACATAAATGAATTGTGACCAGGCGCGCAGAAGATGGCAACGTATTTTTCGGCGGCTGGGCTCGCATGGCGCATCCGATCCAAACGTTTGCCGTGGTGGAGGTGGCCAAGCCCAACATTGGCGACAAGGCGCCGTCGCGGGTGCGGGCTGACGTCACCGTGGCGCTCAGCGTCAGGAACGAGATCAAGCATGAATGGGAGAGTCTGCGGAAGCATGACGTGTGCTTCCTTATCACTGTCCGACCCACGCAAGGCATAGGTGGGTACAAACTTGGTGACCCAATGTCGTTATTATTCTAATGTGCTTGTTTGATATTTTTTAACCTTTTTAGTCCATCATTTCAAACATATAACACCGACCTATCATAAAATTGCAAAGATTAATTGTACCAAGACGTGAGGCCATGGGACATTTCTACTATTTTCTACTTAATATGTTTATAACAAATGAAATAACATATAATATTTTGAGACATTTTTAGTTCAATTAGGGTTGTGTTATAGGTACAGTCGCCATCAGATATATCGGAGCTTTGGAAGTGATCACATATACCTGAATATGTACTTTATTGCCTAGACAATTAATGATATAGAATAATAACTGCCACCCACTCTGAGTCATTGAAGTTGCTTTCGTGACATGACACTTGAACAATAGTCAATAAATGATAAATATAGGTTTCAACAGACCGCATAAAATCTTTAATGCTATGTTATGTTTTCTTGCTAAGTAGGGCCTGGTTGCACCAAACTGTTAGTTAAATCGTGATTAAGGATAACCAATTACTACGCCCACGAACCGACTATTCTGCTCGATCTTTACCCCAGGTACCAAATATGACTACCGAAAGAGCATGGTAGATCAGGCGGGAATCGTGTACGTGCGTGGCTGCGAAGTGGAAGGTATGCTGGACGCGGCTGGGCGTGTCATCGAGGAGGGGCCCGAGCCGCGCCCGCAGCTGGACGGCGACTCCCGCACGTTCCGGCTGCTGCTGGACCCCAACCAGTACCGGCTCGACTTGGACCGCGCCAGTAAGGGAAAGGAGGTCAGTCTGATGCTCTCAAAACCACTCAGAAGTCTCGCCACCTTGCAGTACCGTTTAGGTCACTGCTCACACGACTACTCACGCCTGGCCTAGTGGCAATACTGTATGGACCCTTTATTGCATTTTTAATTTTGGTAGCAAACTGCGGCAAGGCGGCAGGGTCGAAATACCTTCCTAGCTCCCTGGGTTATATCAATCGCCCTACTGGGTTGCTGCATGGGACAGGGATGAGACAGGGCGACATATCTCGAGAAATTTTCGTCTTTTAATACGAGTCAATTCCAAGTCCAAAAACCGTGAAAACAGGTATTTTAAGATATAATATTTCCGAGGCACACGATAGTTTTATCTTTAAAAACATGTCCCGAACCTCTATCGCTCGTTTGAAATGCGTAACCAATACCATATTCATTTGAACCATACCAACCAGCAAGCACAGAAATCCGACAATAGGCATGTTTTTGTCTTAATTTCTCGATCCACTTCTAGACGGAAAAAGCAGCTGTAAACCATCAAGCTCTGAGTCAGTTTCTTTAGAGGATTATATTAATTCTAAGATTTCTAAGCCAACCCGCCTTCCAAGCGTAGTGACTGTGGCAATGCCCCCAAAAGATGATACATATCATATGTGGGGGAGGGCTATGTCCAACAGTGGCCATGTTATGGCTGAAATGATGATACCAGTAGTGCTTTCTGGAGCTCGGCTAAAAACCGAACGATATTTATCAAATTATTTTCTCTTATCATAAACAAGCTTCGGTTGGTAGACTGCGAACAATAGGTGCACTGTAACACTAAACAGCTAGTTCCTGCCTCATTGTTTACTTTCTAGTAGTTTATCGCTCTGACGCATTGTAATAATTCTCCAACAGGATGTATATGAAACGTTCAATATCGTAATGCGACGAAAACCGAAGGAAAATAACTTCAAAGCAGTTCTGGAGACGATCAGAGAGCTGATGAATACCGAATGCGTGGTGCCGGAGTGGCTCCACGACATCGTCCTTGGATACGGTGATCCGGGGCAAGCCCATTACACTAGGTAATTAACTAATTAATGACCTTTCTAGAATCACTGTTACAAATCTGAATCCTTTTCCAGACCGCACAAATTCAAATGGATTCACTCATTTTTTATCGTGTCACGTTTGCAATAGTCCAATCTAAAATGAACCCCAAAGTCGTATTAAGTATACGACTTTGGGGTTCATTTTAGATGGGGATTATTGCAATAAGTGAAGCGATTAAAAATGAATCTGTAGAAGTTGAAATTTACATGACAAATCTGGTTGAAATAGGTTCCGTAAAATTTCTATATAGATGAATTTTCGGATGTTTGCTTCGTGTTTTTAAAGCTCTGTGTAACTCGTTATATTAGACTTTAGCATCGCACTGTAGGCAGTCACGTATCCTTCTAAGGTCAACGAGAAAACTGCTACTCGAATTTGTGATGAATTTGGGATGTATGTAGGATATAAATCAAAAAATCTTTGGTTTCAAGATCTATCGAGATAAATGAAACTTAACTATATTACGATTGAATAAAATTCAATTTTCTTTGAACTAATTGACACTACAGTAAATTATGCTTACGCCTCGTGTTCGGGTCCTTAATAAGCATCTTCTCATCTGATATAGCCAGCTGTTTATAAATATATAACCACGGCCAAAGCATGCTGTTTTTTTTCTATGTAAGTAATAGTTTAAGCGTAGGACCAGAAAATGATTAACATTTCAAATTCTGTGCATTTGACATGGAACGTAAAAATAACCTTGTTAAATATAATTATTCTAGTTCGCTGTCTACATGCTGACACGCGTTGACAGCTTCACTAATTGAATTCTATGCCAATGTTATAAATTTTACGCCGAATGTTTGATAAACAATTTTAATAATAACTTTATTTCTACCTATTTGTTTTCGTAATAGGATGCCCAATGAAATTCCAACTTTGGATTTCAATGACACGTTTTTGGACATGGAGCATCTGCGGAACAGCTTCCCCGGCTACGAGGTCAAAGTGAAAACCGATGACCCACGGAAACTTGTTAGACCCTTCAAGTAAGTAACACAAAAATTATATTTTCTCATAAAAATAGACAAAATTACATACGTGATTAAATATAGGTTTAGGTCCATTGACGGATTAGCCGCATTTGCGAATATTTGCTATAAACCTTTACCTTCTTAATCAAATTAGATAGCCACAATACAGTCAGCAGCAGTGGCGCTACCGCAAAAAACGATATTCGTAAATTTCGGACCATTGTCTCTGTCGCTCTCATGACGCCTTAATTGGAGTAAAAGGGAAAGATCCTCGATATATACGAAATTCGATGTTCGAGGTACCGGCGGCGAGGTATTTACACGTTTTTATTTTCTCAGCGATAAAGTCGTGTCTAGCACATTTTGGACATCTCACCCGCTTAGCAACTGTTGCTGCTGATTGTACAAGGAATCACATACTTTGGTTGTGTATACACAACCGTCAGTATGCACACAAAACGTCAGTATGCTGATCGTAGTCCAAATGGTTTTACGTATATATACATACATATATAAACATATACATATAGTGTGTATGTTGCTTGAAGCAGATGTTTATCAAACTCGTTTATGACGCAAGATGTAGTAAATGAATATTTTGATCCGGAAAACCCAAACTCCGTAAATACTTTCCCGATGAAGCCGATGGTCCTGGGTTCAAATCCCAGTAAAGGCATTTATTTGTGTGATGAGCACAGATATTTGTTCCTGGGTCATGGGTGATTTCTATGTATTTAAGTATTTATGTGTTATCTAATATATATGTCGTCGTCTAGTACCTACAACACAAGCCTTACTGAGCTTACCGTAGGACTATGTCGATTTGTGTAAGATTGTCCCGAAATATATATTTATATATCTTACAAAAATTGACTGATCAGTAAGAGTTGTTGAAGGTTGTGAGTACTAAGCCGACATATACTTGAATACATATATAAAACCCCCATGACCCAGGAAGAAATACCTGTATTTTAGAAGAAAAGAAAAATACCTACTTACTTTTTTTGAAGAGTTGCTCGTTGAAAAACTAAAAAACGAACTAACGGAGAGACGGAACGACTGTTCAACTACAAACGAGGTCCAATTCTGCTTCCGATGTGATTCATGCTCTGTAACTATTCCGCAAATTCGTGTCATACCTGACAATAGTGTTGCACGGATGTAAGTGAAGTCGGCACTTTTATCTTTTCGTCGGCACTATCGCGTGTCGGTATATTCGGGTCTTTGTCATTACCGGTGCTCGTAAAATGAGCAAAAATTCATTGAAATGTGTTCGTCACTTGTCATACGTCATTTCAATTTATTTTTCACGCATTTCACTATGACTTGTCTTTACCGGAAGTTTGTACATTATTTAATTTTTTCAACGCCATGTCAAACGCAAAAGATACCGCTAAGACGCCAAGTAACCGAAATGTCACAACTGAAGTTGAACTTTATGCACGTGCATGAAGGTCTATTTTCGTCTGTGGTCTGTGACTTATATATGTAGTGGCGTTGGACTTGCGGTGCCGATATACGAGTTGTTCGCGTCTAAAAGGTTACGTGCAATATAATATGTTATTAATTATATTGGTTAATATTTTTTTAAAAGACTCTAAATACACTTTTGCATTCTGTAAATAAATGTGATTTTATAAAAGTGAACAAAAAATAATTATTATTCTTTAAAGCGGGTAATTCCCATGACCTCTGGAAATAGCTATGAAATATCTAATATTCATAAATTGAGCATAATAAAAAATATACCTATATTTACATACCTATTTTTGTGTGTATTTTGCTCTTTAAAATTATTTTAGTATACTTACGTTTTTGTCATGCATGGTAAAATAACGTATTTTAGATCTTACTGTGCTTCAGGCTACCTAACCCACTGATTTTGCGGTTTCAGGGAAGACCTCTCGATATTTGTGATAAACATACACGTTACAAAATCAACAATGGTTGAGTCCCTATATGTTACTTATTATCAGAGTTGGTACCGGGTTGATAAGGGACTGAATGTGTCTATACTGTCGCGAAGTAGACGACCCAGCCGGCTGGAACGCAGGCAGGTCTTCGCTCAGCAGTGTGCCATGCAAATTACAACTACGCGTTGCAATAACACAAGAACAACGGCTTATTCCTATTGTTTTTTTCAGGGTAACATTCGAAAACGTTCTTCGCAAACAGGAACTTGGTGAAAATGCGATGGATGAGGACGAAGAAGTCAAGTCGATCGTCGTCGAACCTCATGTGCAGCCGAAACGAGGACCTTACCTGTACAATGAACCGAAAAAGTTAGTAATTCGACCGCATTTGTTTAACAACATTCTATAACGTCACTAAAATCTGTAATTTATAAAAACGGCCAAGTTCGAGTTAGACTCGAGTCCGAAGAATGACGACTCCGTACCATTATGTGAAAAATATAAAACAGCAACAAAATTTATGTATACTGTGACTCTCATATTTGTTATTTTATGGTTTTTTTTTGTTGTTCATATCATTACTCGTTCTTAGTGCATTAATATCGCGAGTTTATTACAAGTAGCTCGAGTGTTTTCGATAACTATACCGACATAAGATATTCAAATAAAACCTTTCTGCTCTCTTTAATATGGTATCAATAACCATAAAATCCTAAAATACAATGAACCCGTCTTACCTATCCCATACATACATCATACATTTCAGCTGTATGCAGTCCACTGCTGGACATAGGCCACCCAAAAATATGACTTGTATCATCTTGGGGGTAGTTGCCATAGTCCCCACGCTTGGCAGGCGGGTTGGCGACCGCAGTAGCTGTAGATTCTTACCTATCATAACTTTTTTATTTCTTGACTTTCATTAGAGACTCATAATGTGCCTAAATTGAAATATAAATATTCCTTTATCTTTTACTAATAAACTGTATATGTATTTTTGACAGGAACAACATATTATTCACACCAACCCAACTGGAAGCTATCCGTTCGGGAATGCAACCCGGGCTGACCCTCGTCGTCGGGCCGCCGGGGACAGGTATTGTCTTCCGAATCGCCTTATTTGAAGCTTCTTTGACCCAATAAAAAAGCAAAGGATTTAAACTGGTTCCATAAACGTATAAATTTCTTCGTTTTCGTTTTATGCTGCTCGGTTGTTTAACTGATACTTAAGGCCCAGTTTGTACGGGATTTAAAATGGTTGGAGTGGAGTGGATCTTTCCTAAACCGAATTAAGTAAAACGCAAAACAATTTGATTTTAAGTACATATATTATAAGGATACATAGTTACACTTTCTACGTACCCTACTAGCGACAATGATATTTATTTTTAAGTCATATATCTTGCTGTTCTGCTCGCACAAAATATTGACTCTCAAAAATGATATATTTAAACCAGTTGTGAGTCATGTATTACTACTTAGTTAAAACGGATAAACTCACGTGTAGTTATATCACACTAGGCGATATGTTTCGGGTAAGCTCTGGTTACCATTTTCAAGCCGAGTCAGCACACCCCACCCCGCTTAGCTTATCTTATCTAAACTTATCTTAAAAAGTAAGTCATTTAAATCGAAAGAAAAATAGAAAAATTTTACTTGAAGCGGGACTCAAACCCACAACCACTGGATCACTAGCCCAGTGCACTACCAATTGTGCTATCCGAGTACCGCTTAGACCTGTCGATTTTTTCTATCTTATCCTTCGTGGTATACGTCATCATGGGTGACGTGTAGTCACATCTACCGAAGATATTCGCTAGCAGACGTTTCTGCATAATAAAAAATAATAAAGTAATTCATTATTTAAATTTATTAAAATTATTATAGTGTTTCAAGGTTAAGAGCAGTTTAAATATTACACGAATGTCAAATTAGAAGAGTGTTATTAACTCCTCGGTGCGGCACTACTACTCAGGCAGAATGCCTACCGCGACGCAAATGGTTCATTCGTTTGTCTATTACGAATATACTTCGGCTATTTACCTCTTTATCTCTCGTATGTGCAAGAGCGATATGGGATGCAGATAGTCAATTATGGAATTTATTTTTTGGCCTGAGGCATTCAGGTCCCTATATTTGATAGCTCGATGGTGCACCTACAAGTATCTTCCTCTTTTGTTTATTTATCCCTTAGGTGCACGAAGTTTCAATCAATTTGCTTCTAAAGTGCCTTATGTACAACACAGATGTAGCGTTTGACACTCTGTATAGACATATCACATTCTATAACTTACATTCGTTTGAATACGACTTGTGTCACTTCAGTTTTGATAAACGGTATCATTTTTGATACTGGTACCAATTGATCGATGATTTTAATACCAGAGCTCCAACAAGGCGGGTTGGTTTAAAGGTCGGCAACGCGCTTGTGACTCCCCTGGTGTTGCGGGTGCCAATGGGCGACGGTAATTGCTTACCATCAGGCAATCCGTCGTTTGCCACCTTATGTCATAAAAAACAAAATACTGTATGTACTAAAGGGTACCGACGTGTGTCACAGGGAAGACTGACGTCGCCGTACAGATAATCTCCAACCTGTACCACAACTTCCCGTGGCAACGCACGCTGGTGGTGACCCACAGTAACCAGGCGCTCAACCAGCTGTTCGAAAAAGTGGCCGAGCTGGATGTGGACGAACGACATTTGTTGCGTTTGGGTCACGGAGAAGAAGCCTTGCAGACTGATAAAGACTTTTCAAGGTAAGTGTGTGAAGCTGGAAATTATTTTTACGTCACACTGGACGGTAAGGGAGATTTACCACCCCCAGGGTGCGACGGAAAATATCACTTTACACCCAGATGAAGATGTAAAACTATGTACGCACCACGGGCGGTAATAAAGAAGACCTCAGATCGCTTGTTTACACAAATACCCGCGGTCTGAGCCATTCTTTGTTCTACCGCCCTGGGTACGTAATATACTATAACGGCTTAGTCGGTAGTAACCAGTAACCAGAAGTGACTCTGACTAGAAAGCAGGTCCGGTATCGCGAACGTCGAAGTTTGTATATTTCGCGCATCTTGTCTTTAACCCCAATTAAGACGTCTTGAGTGATAGAGACAATCGTCCAAAATTTACGAATATTATTTTTGGCGGTAGCGCCTCAGGAGATCCAAAACAAATTGTACTTTACCTAAGCTCTTATACTACCTAAACTCTTGGAAACAATTTTACCCGGTATTTTTCTCGAATCGTGGATTATACAAACTGTTTCTAGCTTACACGTGACTGGAGAGCGGGAGTTAGGATCATCACACAATTTATCCTCTAGCCTCCGACAAACGACTGAAACATAAAACCTTTTAACAGGCATTTGGATGATGAGGCTAAAAATATCTAATTGTAGTCCTTAATCCTTACCCATGGTTGGCCATTTGTAAATTTTAATCCAAGTTTAAATTTTATTTAGATAGTGAGAAGTGAGGACCAAGATAAAAAAAAATAGTATCAATTAAAAATAATCTATACACAAAAGTATTAGTACCTATTATAAGTAATCTATACACGATTTAATTTTTCCTTATGCTTTAAGTTATGCGCACCATTTTGTGACGCGATAACGGCATGAAATCAATTTATTTCATGTTTGTATTAAATTTCTTCGAAACTATATCAGCCAGTTTGTTCCTCATCCATAATATTTTGTCACCACTCGTCACGGACACTTTTTATCGCATGTAAAAACCCATGCGAATGACTTCTTGTTAACAAGCATTAGACAATTTGGCACTCTCATAAACTATTCTAAATTAATAGGCCAGACGTCGGTCAGTAACCAAATTAAAGCAAACATCTGTAATATGGAGCGTCTAAGTCACAATAAAATTGTACACACAGCAACACCCTTAGCTGTACATTGGTGGACCTTATTATTTCAGGCATAAGGTCTACCGATGTACAGCTAAGTGTTGCTGTGTGTACCTGCAATGGCTCAGCATCAATATTAAAACCCAGAATCCAGATAATGTAGAAATAGTTAAATACATAGAAAACATCCATGACTCAGGAACAAATATATGTTCTTATCAAACAAATAAATGCCCTTAATGGGATTGTCGGCTGCATAGGCAGCGTTACTACCCACTTGGTCACACCTGTCGTCGAATGTATAGTCAACCAATTTGATTTTTAGGCCACTTCGAACCTTGTCACTTCAAATCTTTTGCGTCTTTCATATATATTTGAACAGTGACAAGAAACCAAGCGGCCTATAAATCAAATTGGTTGAATGTACATTCGTATCTCATTTATCAAAAAGTATGATCTGTGGGCAAATGTGTGATATACCAAAAGTATCCTTTTTCTGCGTTGCTTAATATTTTACTATTGACGCTCTCTGTACTAACGACGGTAAAAAATAAGTTGTACGATATCGTAATTAGTACGAATGTGAACTAGGGTATCGATATTGTCCACCATCTTGCACATTTTTGACGTAAATTAAATAGTGTAAAAAGTTGTTTGCTTCAGGCAAACAAAATTCAGGAAAATTAATATGCAAATAGAGTTTAAATGATTTCAATATATTAGCAGATTTAGGTCATGGGTTAAATATGACCTATATAGATACAAGACAATCGAATGGATGTCTATTGTTTGATAATAATCAATCTACCTGGTACAATACACACTCGTAGATCGTAATAGTATTTGAATACTATTGATCGGATTGGATTGTTATTGACTTATAGATAACCGTATAATGGTGAGGAATGTTATTATTATTTTGGCCTATCCTTGCCATTCTACATGACAAGAATAATAATTTCATCGCGTCAGCTATGTTTCTGCAAAAAAAGGAAAAGGGACGCAGGCTCAAGTAACCGCATCCCTTCTAATTTGCAAATACTTTGTTTGAATACTTTGTCCATGAGTTATGATGTAAAAAAATTGAGACGGAAGACTTCGGTAGCTCAGAGATTTAAATGTCTTTAAAATCAGTCCCACTATTACAAATATAATCAGCTTGTAGTAGACTACAGTGAGCACAAGCACAGGCCAGTTTCCTTTTACATATTCTGATAACAGATTAGCCAAGTTTCAAGGTTTTTTGAACTGGCAAAGATGAACGAATGAGATGTAGGCCTAACCCTCCTGTGGGTTTCGATCGTGTAAAAAATTCTAGATTACATTGCCAATATTGATTTAGGAAGCACTTCATTGTGAAGCCTAACTCATTTCTTGTCTCTTGACTGTACACACAGATTCAAAATTACATGGACACATAATGAATGAATGCATTCAATGAATGAATTCATTCATTATGTGTCCATGCAATTTTGAGTCTGACTGTGCATTATGAACTGCTGTGGCTTCACAAGCTCCGTAACAGAGAAGCTGTAAAGATTATCAACATATTATTATATGTAAATAAAAAATATACTAAAACATAATTTCGAAGAACAGACTTCATAGTTGTTAGTAAGAAAAAGAAAACAGATAAATTAAACTTTTAAGTTTATATTTATATTGTAAATGACATGTTATTAGCACGTACGCACGTATAACGCGCACTGAGTGCACGACGGGCCGGCGAACCAAACGGACACTCCGCACTCTTAGTGCTTGAAAATGGAGGCCTATGTTCTCCGAAACATGTCGCGCGAGTGACTAAATAAACGTGAAACTAAGAACAAATCAAATTATTTTTTATGAAATATTTTTGATTTGCTTTGGTTTTTTTGGTTGTTTTGGTTTTTTGGAGGTCCTCGTCGTTTTTTCTTAAGTATATGTTATCTATTTCAACTTTTAATTTATATAGTAGTGTTACTACTTAAAAAAAAAAAAAACCAAAGCAAATCAAAAATATTTCATAAAAAATAATTTGATTTGTTCTTAGTTTCATAGATGGCAGCACCACCTCTCTAGCTATATCAGAATCCCGAAAGGTATTCATATAGGAGGTGCAAACACGTAGTGTTTCACCTTAGAGCTGGTAAAACGGTGCCTAAAACCGTTTAAAATAAAACAAGATCACATATACTTGATTAATTTCGACGTGGTCCGCTGTGTACGGGTGGCCAAATTGGTTAAGGCGTCAGCCGCGATATCTGGAGATGCGGGTTCGAATCCCGTCTCGAACACCGGAGGTCCTCGTCGTTTTTTCTTAAGTATATGTTATCTATTTTCAACTTTTAAATAAACGTGAGTAGAACCGTGTTAATCGTTGATTAACATGTTATGAGGTTGAAAGAGACGGCATCGGCCGTCAGTCGGGCCGTATGCTTGTTTGCCACCGCCGTTGTATATAAAATAAAAACACAAAAATCACCATATGTGTGTCTTTAAGATTTGAGGAGTTCCCTCGATTCCTCAGGATCCCATCATCAGATCCCGACTTAGTGCCGAGATATCGAGTAACATACATACAAAAAAATATTTGTTCGAATTGATAACCTCCTCCTTTTTTTGAAGTCGTTTAAAAAGAAACGGATCTTGACGTGTCGGTTCCTCGCACAGGTACGGCCGAGTGAACTACGTGCTGGCCAAGCGGCTGGAACTGCTCGAGGTGGTGGGGCGGCTGCAGCGCACCCTGGACGCCGGGGGGGACGCCGGCGCCACGTGCGAGCTGGCCCACCACTTCCACGTGTACCACGTGCGGCCGCGGTGGCAGACCTTCACCGACGCTGTTCAGCGGGACAAGGTACTAACATTATTCTGATAAACAGTATGAATAGAAGTTGTACAGTCAACAACATAGGAGTGTTGTACATTGGTAGACCTTATTATAGAAGGCATAAAGTCCACCGATGTACAGTTAAGAGTGTTGCTGTGTGTACAGTCAGCGTTATATAGTTAGTTGCAGTCAGTGTGGCCAAATATCAGTTAGTGTGGCATCGATATATTTGGCCATATTGACTGCAACTAATTATATGACGCTGACTGTATGTAATCTTATCGTAGGTAGGGATTGGAAGGAAGTTATTTTTTGTAGAAAAAATGTACAGTCAACATAGCAAAATGGCGGCAGAATTCAACTGCAACCATCAAGCATTAAACGTCTTTCGGCTGTCATAATTCCAACAACTAGAGATGACCATGTAGATACATTCTATTAATTCTATTATCTCATAGTATGTTTGGATCGACAGTGTTTTTCGGTATAAATCGCAGCCAATGGGTAAGTCTGACTTTGCAAAGGGGAGCGTTAGAATCCAGGAGTCGTGAATTCGACTCTTGCCCGAGACAGTTTATTATAAAAATTTTCTGTAATTTTTAATCAGTATTTTGATGTTACATAAATTAATTCGCACCTTTGTTTTGTAAATATGAATGATGATATTTTAACGGCGCACCTCCTAATCAGCCTTGAAATTCCAGATCTCTGCCATTGGCTTATGACGTCATTACTAAAAATATCCGTGTTTTAGGAACACATGATCAGAAATAGGTTTTAACTACCGATTCAGGATACATTACCGATCGGTAATAATTTTGAATTTGATTATTTACAATAACTCGATCATTTTGTTGTAGACGAAGTCAGTGGAAACCATAAGCAAAGAGTTTCCATTCCACGAATTTTTCGATGACGCCCCAAAACCTCTCTTCCCTGGGAAGTCATATGATGAAGACTTGGATATCGCTCTTAGCTGCTACAGGTAATAAAATAACTTACGTACACAATAAGAACACCTAGGTGACTACCGAATTATTACAGCGCGGAATGTTTTTTTTTAAAGCTTTTACGCCTTTTTTCCAACCGTTCATTAACCCATAAAGACAAAGTTTTTGTCTTTGATCTTTAACCGAAGAGCTACTGGCGACTACCTAATGTTATTCCGTACACAAGTTCCTGCAAAATTGATACTTTCTTATCTATTTATTATATCTATATTTTTCATATCTATGTTTCTTGATGACCATCACGCTTGAATCTGGGGCAGCCCAACTGGGGAAGTACCTCCTCCTTACAGAAGACCACAGCCATAATAGCACTGCTACCTTTCAGGTATGTAGTGCTGTGTTCCTGTTGGTGAGTAAGGTTCCCAGAGCTCCAACCCCCCTTAAAGGCCGGCAACGCGCTTGTGACTCATCTGGTGTTGCGGGTGCCTATGGGCGACGGTAATTGCTTACCACCAGGCAATCCGTCTGCTCGTTTGCCGCCTATGTCATAAAAAAATATATATACTGGTTGGAAACCATCACGACCCGACTTTCGACTTAGAGGATACCTGCTTTGCCGCTGCGCACTTTGGTTTATTCGTAAGGAAATTCTACTATATATGTATTTATAAAAAGGCGCCTCCCTCTCTTCGATCTCACACTCATTTAGTCTCGCTGTCATTTAGAAAGAGAGGTAATTTTTTTTTTTAAACTGACCAGCGTTAGCGTATATTACTCTACATGAAATCCCTAATTGGGGTGAGTTCAAATCCTCTTGTAAGAAGCCTGTGGCTATCGGGTACGTGAATAGATTTGTGCTGATGATTAGCCAACTACGTTGTAAGTGCTACTTGATGAAGATGCTAAATCAATTACTCATAATCTCGTAATATTAATGCCCTGTAGATATGTGGGTGTTACTTGGAGACGTGAGCAAAACCTTTATAATTGTATATTGTAACGATGAGATCATTAATTAGACATTTAATATTTTAAGATGGAGGCTGGATTGTTATTAATTAACTGTATTAGTTTATGAAATAAAACAACTAAAATAGACGATATAGACGTATCGTCATCATCATTCCCGCCGTAAAATGTCCACTGCTGGGAATATTTGTGCCAATTAAAGGAGGCCCTCTTAAGTAGTTGCCATATTCGACACATTTGGCAGGCGGGTTGGCGACCGCAATAGCTGTTGATTCGGTTTCCGACGGACGCTGCCCATTCGTGTCGGTGGGACAGTTGGCTCCCACGACACCCGCGGGAAAAGAAAGGGTGGTGTTATATTCGTTGACATTGCTAACTAAATTTAAATTTTCCGGAAAACTTTGAAGCGTGCTCAAGGCCCGGGGTATTCAATTCCGTACATTTAGTAATCCATGTTACAGTACAATTGCAAATTGTAAAAAAATATCTTACAATAAGTATTATCGTGCATCTGCATTGTTATATACTATTTCGTAACAAGCTGTGTAAATAAAATTACACAGCCTGTTATTATTTAGTAAAATGTTTTTTAGTAAAATACCTAGCTAGTTAATAATTATATTGACGACAGTTTGTTGGCAAATTCTCAGCATGCAATTCGCCCCAGGATATCACGGCTTAGGACCACTTATATAGTAATAGAGCTAGGGTATTACAATTAAAATTAAATACATAATTGTAAGGTCCGGACGAACCACAAGTAAGGATTTGCATAGACGAAGTATTTGTGCTGTCGGATAATTAAATGGTGACAAATTGACAATTATTTAGTTAGTTAATGACTGACAGCGATTTCTGATGACATAGTCTTTAAAATGTAGCCATTTATAGTCTGTTGAACAAACCATTGACCGATTGTCAACGTACCTAATTAAGTATACATATATGCACCTTATTGTTTTAATGTTAAAGCTCATGTATACATATTTTGGAACGTATTTCGTATCGATATCTTTTACCTTGACAGTACAGCAGCTGTACGTCGCCATCAGATCTCTATCGGAGCCGTGGAGGTGGTCACAAACATCGGAACATGCACTTTATCGCCTTGACAATAGAGGCGTTGTTCACATATTCGTACTGTACAGTCAGGGTAAAAGATATCGATATCTTCCTATACAAAGTCATTTTAGCGAATTTAATTACGATACAGATGAATCGATTCAACTTGCCTAAAGGAATTGTTGAGACACTTGCTTTTACGGGCGTGACACTTAATTTTGTGTCAAACCCTCGTATTATACTGCTAAGTAACGACATAGGCAAGTAGCTCAACAATCCCTGTATAGTCAAACAATTTTATTTCTAGGCCACGTCGAACCCTGTCACAGTGACGTTGGTAAGATAGCTTTTGCGTCTTTCATATAGATTTTCACTGTGACAAGACACGTCTATATGTCTTCCTAATGGCGAATAGAATTTTTTGTATATTAGTAGGTTTACATTACTTATTAAAGGTCAAAATCGCAGATCTCCCACGGTGTCTTACTGTCAATCACTATTTATTAGCCAGCATTGCGATATAAAAATATTGTTTTAGATACATTAACCACATCTTCGAAGAGCTAGAAGAGTTCCGAGCCTTTGAGCTGCTTCGTTCAGGCCTGGACCGCTCCAAGTACCTCCTGGTGAAGGAAGCCAAGATCATCGCCATGACGTGTACCCACGCTGCGCTGAAGCGCTCAGAGCTCGTGCAGATGGGTAAGTTTTATTATCCTTAAGCCGCCCAAAACCTGGAAAACACATGTATTTTTAATTTGGAAACATTAACATTCAAAGTGAAATGGAAGACCATAATCTATCTATTCATCCATATGGATGCACATTTTAATTATATACTGTAGATTTTGACTAACTTAAGGATTCAGCATAAACTCACCAAAAATTGTACAAAAACAAACTGATCCGTTTGTTACAGGTTTCAAATATGACAACATCTTAATGGAAGAATCAGCTCAAATCCTCGAGATAGAGACGTTTATCCCACTCCTACTACAAAATCCTCAAGACAGGCGCTCCCGCCTGAAACGCTGGATCATGATCGGCGACCACCACCAGCTGCCGCCCGTGGTCAAGAACATGGCCTTCCAGAAGTACTGCAACATGGAGCAGAGCCTGTTCACACGCATGGTGCGTCTGGGCGTGCCTTACGTGGAGTTGGACGCGCAGGGCCGTGCGCGACCCAGGTCAGTCACACCATCACCTTTGCATGCCTGTAGTACCCTTGTGACAGGAACTAGCTGCCACCCGTTCACGCGCTTGGTGCGTCTGGACGTGTCCTACGTGGAGTTAGACCCAGGTCACACCATTACCTTTGTACACCTGGCGACGCCCTAGATCGTAAATTGTGACCAACTCCAACTGCGCCGCGGGCCTTGGTATGGCTTGGTGTGGTATGTGCTATTACTGCAGAAAGATTTCTCCATGCGGCTGGACGCGGTGGCCGCTCGAGATCCTAGGTAAATCACCACCTAGGAACACTGGAAGGGAAGGTTCACACACCAAGTCTGAGCGATTTCCGCTTGCACGCAACCGGGGCTCTTTTACAATTCCTCTGAATTTGAAGAATTTGTCCGAGTACAGAATTTTTATTTCCCTCATTACCTTAAATTTGTTTACGTTTATTATGTCATGGTTAATTATATTGTAGGTACGAATAAATAAATAGGTATGAAAAAAATCTATCCATATTCGTTGCATGACACGTCTATAGTAATTGCTAATTTATTGTTACTGGGGCTTGATTTATAGCTTTTGACGTGCTCAGCAACATAGCAACATAGGTCGTAAATTTTAAAGGTACGCATTGAATAATTAGGCCCGTTTACTTAGGTAGATATATGCATAGATAATTAATAATCTAAACACAGCAGGTAGCTAAATCATTAAAAATCGACATGTTATTGTGCAAATATTTTGATCAAACAAAACACGTAGGTACTTATTTATAACATGCTATATCAACCCATTAATTTTGTATATACCTACGTATGTTTTATACATAGACCTTGACAACGTCGTCGAGCAAAGAAACATCGAAAATGAGATTGTATTCAGTTGTTTATTTCCCGCAAATGTGAACTTCCACGATACTCCAATACATTACCGTCAAAAATGTATTATGAGAAGGAGCATATCTATGTGGATTAGAAACCGTTAAAATAACACTTATTCTGTATATATATTCTTTGAATTTCTTTTTAATTTATTATACATTCGACCGACAGTCTATATTGTAATGTATCAAAAACCAACGTTCTTGTAACAGAGACGGAACACATTCTAATATCGAATTGCCATTAGGCTAGCTTAAACAGGCTGCTTAGGCTGTGTGGTACCGGCTGCCTAGAAGCACCACCCCATCTCTTCCCGCGGGTGGCGTAAGGCGACAAAGGGAAAACCCCGACGGATGGGCAGCAGCGTCCGTCGCAACCCAATCTACAGCTACTGCGGTCGCCAACCCGTCTGCCAAGCATGGCAACTATGTCAACTACCCCTCAAGATGATTCAAGTCATATTTGTGGGAGGCCTATGTCCAGCAGTAGACGATTTACGGCTGAAGTGTAGCTTATTCAACAAAGAGGCTCTTCTTTTTTCCATATTGCCTATGAGTATGACTACAAATAGATGAACAATTTTTTTTATCACGATTCCTCCAGTAGTATTTTAACTATTAAATGAGTTTGGTCTCTATAAATTATTCAAATTTCGTGCTTACGCCATGTTTTATATGTAATAAATTGTAACATTATCTATGATAAGGGACCTTATTGTCGATGGCGCTTACGCCGTTGTTCAAGATGACGCAATACAAACGCAACGCGGTTCGACGTAAGCGCCATCGACAATAAGGTCCCTTTTGCTAGATAATGTCACATATTATTGTGACATATACTACTCGTAAAATTAAAATGAACGAAGCGGTTACGTTTTACGTCTTTATTACAAGATAGAGAAAGACAGAGATATACGCAAACTTAATCGCTACACCCCGTTATCTAATGCTCATTTTGGGGGCAATCTAAAATAGTGATGTTGCTTCACATAATTAGTCGATTCATATTTATCTATAAAAGTTATTTGTCAAACTAAAATTCTTCTTTAGTGAAAGCTATAGAGATAACACATTCATTCCTCTCTATAGTCAGACCGGAGGGCAACAATTATAAATATCGAATATCGTCAATTTGGGGTCCGATTTTTGAAATAATCACCGAGTAATCTTCATAGAGATTCTCCTTCATTTTCTATGGAAATCACTTGGTGAGTATTTCAAAAATCGGACCCAAGATCTAGTAACATGTTATTGAGTATATCAACGTCATTTTTTATCGACTTAGATTATCGTAACTGCCCAATCACTTGCCCTTAAACTGAGCATAAGATAACGGGGTGTATTAATCGCATAAGCACATGTGAGACACACAATCGTTGCCTTGTTATCAACATCACGGTAGTCTCATCTCATGACTGTATTCTCTGTCATAATGAACTAATTGTCCAAAGGGCGGAAACGAATGAGTAATCTGAACAAATATAACTTCATTTATCATAATGCTATTTTGTTCTGAGGCTGCGGCTGCGTCAGGTACAAACTGCATATCTTGAAGTCCTTAAAATGACAAAGTTGGCATTTTGTTAGTGTTCCGTTGTCGGGGTTAGGGTATATTAGGGACCAGTTTATATCCTAGACAAGCCGGAAAGTCTGAATTATTATGACAATCTTTTTCTTCATGGAAAACTGCTCTACTGTCTGAAAGTTAGTCAAGCCTGTAGGAATCGAGTTCTGTGGACGCGCCGCCACTGTTAGGGACCCACTATACTAAAAGTTACATTCGCTTTGCTTTTATGATTATAACCAGTAACTTATTGTCTCTAAACTGCGATCAGACTCCACCGGAGGACGGTCAGCAGCGTCGAACATATTGAAATCGCCAACCCGCCTGCTAAGCGTGGTGATTATGACATTGAACGTCTATGCTCATAGATATATTTGAAGGCCAATGTCCAACAGAGGACGTCCGTAGCTTTTAGGATAAAAAGGAACTTAATAAGTACAATCGCCATCACATATATCGAAGCTCTGAAAGAGGTCACAAATATCTGAACAACGCCTCTATTGTCAAGGCGATCAAGTGCGTGTTCAGATATTTGTGACCACCACTGTTCCTATTTTAATTACGAGTTTGTTCGAGTTTCGTTCCGTCACCGTTTCTTTTCTATTGCTTAAGTCAGTAAACCGAATAAATTTTTTGAACAAACATTTGTGCTTAAATCTGAGTTTGTGCAAATTTTATTACAATGTTAACTCTAATACGTTAAACAACTACAGTGATTATACTTCAACCGTCGGCATTTTGATCTTTAATCAAGATACTACTCATTAAAGCCCGTGGTCTAGCCCGTTAATTATTTCTTAATCTTTACTTTATGCATGCCGTGCATTACTAAAGGATGACTTGATCTAAACCAGAGCCGGAGATATCTTTAAAACTAATTCTATGTATTTAAGTAAGTAAGTAAGTAATAGTTTATTTGATAGAAAACAAGCGTACATAAAAGGTGTTACAGTATTTCATTATAGATCGCATCTTGTTTTGCCTATACTGGCGTACAAATATTTATTTACATTTACATTAATATAGCATGTATATAATATAAGATTAATTTTACAATATACATTTGTTCATGAATTCATTGACAGAATAATAACAATGTTCGATTAAATAATTAAATAATTTCTTTTTAAAAATGTTAAAAGGCTGTTCCTTAAATCTATCTGAAAGAATATTATAAATCTTAATAGCCATACAGTATGAATTCTTCCGTGATAACGCCAGATTAGTTTTCGGTAAGTGTAACTTATACCTATGAGTCCCTCTTTCAGAATGAGTGACTCTAACGTCAAACAGTTCTGTATTTTTCCTTACAAAGATGCACATTTCAAACACATACAAACATGGAAGTGGCAGTATACGTTTGGACTGGAAAAGTGGTATACAATTATCCAGGAAATCGGCTCCACATAAAGTGCGAATGCAATTTTTTTGTATTTTAAAAATGATGTCAGCGTCCGTCGAGTTTCCCCAAAGTATGAGTCCGTACCTTAATATTGATGCTACGTAACCGTGATATGCAGAAAGAGCTGCTTCCTCTGAGACTACATTACGCAACCGATTCAAGACATAAACAAAACGATCAAGTCGTGTACGCATACCATCAATATGACTCTTCCATTTGCAGAAACAGTCTAATGTTATTCCTAAAAATGTCGCAGATTCAACTTCTTCAATTGATTGATTATTAAATGATATATTTAAATTTGTCATTTTTCTTTTACATGTCAAGAATTGTAAGAATTTAGTCTTTGTCAAATTAATGCTCAAATTATTATCTTTCATCCAGTTTATTATGTCATTTAAGCTTGATTTATTTCGTTTTCAAATGTTAAAATATTTTTGCAATTTATAATTAAAGTAGTGTCATCAGCGAATAATATACACCTGTGGTTCGTTGCGTCTGGTAGGTCGTTAATATAAATTAAGAATAAGAGTGGACCTAATATACTCCCTTGTGGTACGCCGGTAGGATTTAGCTTGTAGTTAGATCTATATGTTAATCTATCATGACCAGTCATTTTCCTTATTTCTACACACTGTTGTCTATCACTTAGGTAACTGACTATCCAGTCATAAGCAACACCCCTTATTCCATATCTAAACAGTTTACTCATTAATATGTTATGGTGCACAAAATCGAATGCTTTTGTCATATCTAGCAGAACTGCTACTATGGGTGTACTATTGTCAAGGTTTTCTATGACATATTTATTCAGGTTGAAGCATGCTTTAGAAGTTGAACTATTCTTACGAAACCCGAATTGCTCTTTTTTTAATACTTGAGCGTGTGATATAAAACTAGTGATCTTGTTAAACATAATTTTTTCAAGGATCTTAGAGATAATTGGTATAAGGGTAATTGGTCTGTAATTGTTAATCTCAGATTTTAATCCTTTTTTATATAAAGGTTTTACGATAGAGTACTTGAGACGTTGCGGAAAAATTCCTTGTGAAAATGATAAGTTTATGATGTGACATAGTGGTCCTGACATACTGCATGCACACGTCTTCACTACCTTGGTGCATATATCATCGTAGCCTGTAGAGTTTGTATTTCGGAGACTTTTTATTGCCTTGATAACATCCACTTCATCAACCGGGGTAAGGAACATACTTTGTATATTTTGGGATATCGTGTTGACTTTAGATACCACATGTTGCTGTTGGTGCGTTGTATTTATGTAGTGACTATTCATTTTTTCGGCTATATCTTGTGGATCATGAAAAGTCTGATTGCCAATTACAATTTCAGATATGTCTTCAGTAGGCTGGGACAGATTGCAACTATTTTTTATTATTTGCCACGAAGCTTTACACCTGTTATTAGAGTTGTTTATATACATAGTATTAGATATTTGCCTGGCTTTATGTAGGCATATTTTTAATATTTTTGTATATGTTTTGTATTTTTTTAATTTGTCTTTATTGTGACTATATGTATCTATATGATCTATCTATTATATATATCGTCGTCTAGTAGCTACAACACAAGCCTTACTGAGCTTACCGTAGGACTAGGTCGATTTGTGTAAGATTGTCTCGAAATATATTATATTTGTAATTTAACCGATCATGTTCATAATTATTTTTCCTTTGAGGAAATCGTATACAATGACGTATATCGAATTTTTCATGTTTTATTTCTGGTTTTAACATCATAGTTTTTGTTAGGACTATACGCGGCTTACGTGAAGTTGTTATTTCAAAAAACTATTATCTTCGCTTTTGTTTGACTTAATCACCAACAGACATAAATCATTAATATCTTTGCATTGATTTTAGGACACATTTAAGGTCAGTCTCGATACTACTCTACACAACAAATTAGGCCTGACAAGTTGTAGTTCATAATCACGAAGTTTAGTTTAACTAGGTACCAAATTCCTCCAACTCTCTGCCGAAACACTGAATTCACGAACCTTCTAGAAATCTTCGTCTAACACGTTACCTCTTCGAAGTTTACTTTATTCTGCTACCAGATTCCCTCCATACTCTAGGCCGAAACACCGAATTAACGAGCTCTAGGTCTAACACGTTACCTCTTCCTTCAGCATCTGCAACCTGTACCGATGGCGGTACCGGGCGCTCGGCGACCTGGGCCACGTCACCCGGCTGCCGGAGTACCGCGCAGCCAACGCTGGTCTCCAGTACGACTTCCAGCTCGTCAACGTGGAAGACTTCAACGGCGCCGGCGAGACCGAGCCGAGCCCATACTTCTACCAGGTACTTGTTGTTACAAATTATGCTATATGAACGCGCTTTCGGACTGCATAAACGTATTCTGCAATCGGCATTTGACAGGCCGCCTCATTTCGGCCAAGGCTTCCTTTTTTTAGTCGCTGGGAAAATGCGTTTACGCATCCCCCCGGGCCTGGGTAGGCCCATGATGGTAGTGAGCGGGTATGAGGGACTCTCTCCTCGCTGCTGCTCTTGCTAGCCAAGAGGAGGGGAGGAGAATACCCACTAAAACCCAGCGGCGGCGTCCGCATTGCCGTTAGGGGGAGTGCAACTGGATCACGATCGCACTCGATGGTGACACTTCCCGCGGCCAAGCGTCCCTACACCACCTATGCCGACCGAGGCTCTAGTTGAAGTTTCTATTGACGTGACGTCAAAAAACGTCTCGAACGCGTAAATGATAATGTTATTTATATGGGAAACACTAACGCGATGGTGACGTTTTGTTACGTTAAAAACCTAATTTTAATTATTTATTTAGCACTAACTATGCCGAGCCGAATTAGGAAAGAACCTGGTGTGGAAGTGCTTCACTCCGAAATCGTTAAATGCGATTTCGTCCATATTTAGATGGTTTAAATGGATCGCAAACTCTTTAGCAAATAAAAAATATTTACCATAGGCACCATACTAATAACGTACGATGTAACTGTACCTACTTTTGACGAGCGTTCATCGATATGATATTCTATCTGCGTAACATGTGGTCTCTATTCCTGATAGGGCTTAATCTGTCTGAATCAATTAATATCTTCCTAAGGCCAATACTAATGTCTATCAAATTTGTTCTCTATAGTGTAGCAAATAAGGTGTTTCTTTTGTTTCACCATCGCATCAAGCAAATGAATTTCACAATCGAATACAATTCAAAATTCTTTGAAGTAATTGGTAGTACAGGTAGAACCGTGGTCATTAGAAGAACCTTCACTAAGTATTCAGAAGAACAACAGTCAAGTCTTCAATATTTAAATCGAAAGAATTTTTTTGACTCGCAGCGGGACTCGAAACGACAACCTCTGGATCACTAACTAGCCCAGCGCACTACCAATTGTGTGATACGAATACCGCTTAGACTTGTAATTTTTCTATTTATCCCTCGTCGTATACCTACGTCATCATGTGTGACGTGTCCCGTTGCGAGTCAATTTTTATTTACTTTTCGTTCGATTTAAATATCGAAGATATTCGCTAGCAGACGTTTTTGCGTAATAAAAAAATAACAGTCAAGTCGTATTTTTTTAGAATCTGGCAGAGGCAGAGTATGTGGTGGCAGTGTTCATGTACATGCGGATCATCGGCTGGCCCGCGGAGAGGATATCCATCCTGACCACGTACAACGGACAGAAGCACCTCATCCGGGACGTGATCGACAAGCGCTGCGCTGACAACCCCCTCATCGGGCGGCCGCATAAGGTATGGATCGTCCGAGTGTTTCAACTGATCATTGGTTGAACATGTTGAATATGATGACGTTCTGTCATCACAATGATTTGTGTTTGCAGTATGCATGCATGGCCCAAACCAGAAACTAACTTAACCGCCTAGCAATTAACTCAACAATTGTATGTACTGCCAGATCATGTTAATGACACAGTTTTGGTAAGAAAGCGTATCAAAATACATATGTCTATTTTGTGAAGTCAAATTTGTTTATACATTATTATTTTACTTTTATATTTTAGTATTTTCAGATATATCTTGTTGTAAACTGTTTGATATGTTTTCTTATCGGACTACGCATAAATATGTACTTTAAGATTTGATATATCACTGTGTTGAAAAAATAAGTCCCGCCGTAGTTTCTTGCCAGTTTCTTCTCGGGTCAGATGTGTAGGGTTCGAACCGGTGTAGATTCTTCTTTGACGTTCATTAGTGCATGTAATGTGCCTAAATTTAAAAATAATGATCTTTTATCTTTTTTTATGAAAATTCAAATGTATTATCGTAAATTTGGTTTGGCAGGCGGATTGGTGGTCGCAATATGTTCCACTGGTCAAAGGGGACGTAGCTGGGACAATACCCGGGTACGGGTTACCCTCATCTGACAGAAAACTGGATGTCAGAATTAATTCGCAGAATGTGTTGACATTTTGAATTAATTATTTTGCTTCAACACACGCTAAGTTTATTTTATAATAATCATGAAAAGCCTACAGTTTTAAAAATAAACACATTTTGCAAAATGACGAATTATGCCAAATTACATTGTTGGCCAATAAATTTTCTGCAATACAATAGTGAACCCGCGGGTCCATTTCATACAACAGTGACATAAATAAGTGGACGGCTATCCGATTAATTATTATAGGTATTACTGTACTTCTGAATTAGGTCCAGTCCCCTTACAGGGACTCTCCCTACAAGTACACACATATTTGTAATATTTACTACGGTTAACCTTATCTACACCATGTATTGCTTAGTTACAAGGAAAAGTTAACAGTGTCGCAATTCTGTGGACATAACAACTTTAGGTATATCAAAGCTTCCGGTTGCCGTAGTTGATACTGAGAACTAATTGTGTCCGTACCGATGTGCGACCACGAATTCCCTAATTATTTAAAAACATACGATAAGGCGTTTTAATTACGTACGAGTTTTACCCAGCTTTACTTATTATTTACATATTAACAGTAACAATATAATTTAAATTTAATAATGGTTTTAGGTATAAGGAAGTGTTGTAATTAGCATCATTTTTATTACCTTAGTAACTATTATTATATAAGTTAAAATTAAAAAATAAGTTATAATTGAGTAACATAATATTAACTCAAGTAACCATATTATCCAACTAAATTACCTAAGTAATCATAGCAAATTCTAATGTGCTATTTTAACACAAATTCCGAACAAAAAATGACACTGCAGGAGAAAACTAATGATTTCATTTCCTTACCACAATCGTAATTTGTATTTTGAAGGCTTTCCGTAAATATCAAACATCCGGTTATATAATTATTGCATTAGAAACTAGTTACTCACGGCGTTGTATAGGTACAGTCAGCAGCAAAAGTGGCTAAGCGTTTGAAGTGTTCAAAATGACCTATACGCGCTCTTTTCCTCTTGACAATAGAGATGTGTTGGCCTCATTGTAAACACCTCAAACGCTTGGCCACTTCTGCTCCTGACTGTACGTGATATATTGCTCGTGTGTGTGCAAGTGTCGTTCTCAAGAGTCATATAATAAATTTATACTTTCAATTTGCACCTTACCATTAACAATCTGTAGAAATGTTAATTATTTTTTCTAGTTATAAATGTTTTTTATTACTTGAAAATACGTTTTACTAGATCTACAGGGAGCAATCTCTGTACGAGAGTTTTCAGAAAAAAGTGTTATTAACGTGTATTAAATAGGAATATATAATTATAGAAAATCATTAATATATTTAAATAACTAAATAAAGTAATAAAATAACTTATGAATAAATACTAACTATTAACGATTAAAAAACAAAACACTTGAAAACATAATAGTAGTAGAAATAAACCCCAGTCTAAACTCTGGCCCGGTTCAATTACGGTTTTATGGCGATAATTGAGCATTAAATCAGTGTAGAAATTAAATTGTTGTCTTTTTTGCATTGTAACATTACTTGTAGTTGTGACACGATCATCAAATTAAAGTATTTAAAAAATAATTTTTATGCTTAATTATCGTTACAAAACTGAGATAATTTAACTTTTTACTTGTCACGCTAATTAACTAGGTAGGTACACTTTCTTCTGAAAACTATCGTACCTAGATTGCTCCCTGTAGTTCTAGTAAAACGTATTGTTAAATAGTAAACAATATATAGAAAGACTATTTATAATTTCTACAGATTGTTAATGTTAATGTGTTCACTTTTTTCTGCAAACTCCCGTACTCGACTTGAGAATTTAACAAAATATGAAACCGCGACACCAGGTGACGACGGTGGACAAGTACCAGGGGCAGCAGAACGACATCGCGCTGGTGTCGCTGGTGCGGACCAAGGCCGTGGGGCATGTGCGCGACCTCCGCCGGCTCATCGTGGCCGCGTCGCGCGCTCGCCTCGGCCTCTACATCTTCGCGCGCGCCAACCTCTTCCGGAACTGCTTTGAGCTGCAGCCCACCTTCAACCAGGTCAGTCTCGAACACACATTGTCTTTAGGTCTGCCTGATTTTTTACCACATAGCCCACCGGGTTAGCATGCTGAAGTGGCAATGGGCAGGCCACATCGCACGCAGAGATGATGGCAGATGGGGTCGAAAAGTGCTCGAGTGGAGACCACGGACTAGCAAGCGCAGCGTAGGACGTCCACCCTCAAGATGGACAGACGACCTCATTAAGGTCGCCGGAAGAGGCTGGATGCAGGTCGCTCCCAAACGGTACATGTGGAGGTCCAAGGGGGAGGCCTACTTTAGCAGTGGACGTCTTATGGCTGAGATGATGATTATCTGCTCCCACATCGAGACATCCACCACGTACGTTAACTTCGCAACAGATGCACCGTCCACAGCCATACGACGAGACTCGGCTTCCTACATCCGTGACTCCGTTCTTTCCACGAAACATTTCATTCCTTACGCTTCCCTGAAGTGAATTCCGAAGCATCGCCCTCTCCACTATTCCTTATAACGAAACTAGTAATTGTCCAGGTTTCACAACCATAAGTTAGCTTCTCCAATATCAATCGCTTCAAATGCATTGGCATGTCTGATTTTAAGATATTGCTCATATTCGGAAGCTAGCCTATCCACATAGTAATAAACATAGGGGGGAACCTACGGGTTCATGTAGTAATTGTAATTTTAAACAATCCCCCGTTTTTACAGCGAGGTACCTACCCATCGCCAGCCGACTATATGTCCTCAAGGTGTTGTCTTATCACCGTTTTGTTAAATATAATAGGGCTTGAAAGAGTCATCTTCATTCACTCTTATCAGCTTGACTGACACACGCAGTAACAGCATATTTACCCTACAGATTTCTTGTGTACTCGCAATACTTCTTAATACATTTCATGTTGTTATCAGTTTCATGATGTTACAAATGGAAGTTACGTCAATGCTGATACCACATGGCCAGTTCGTGGTATTTCCACCTATAAACCAGTAAGAGAACGTTAATCGCTCGAGTCAGTCAGTAAATATTTGATCACCGCTGGTTATTTTCGTCTTCCACTTACCACGAGCATGATTCAGGCTTCAAAAGTTTCGGTCTACATTTGATATAATGTAATCTGTTAAACTTCAGAATCTACGAATATCCGGTTCTAAAATACACTAAAGCGTTCGTTATTATTAAATTTTTGTATACGATTAGATCGCAGTAATCCACTGGGTGCAGGTGGCGCAAAACCAATCATTTTGGGTCGCTTTGGGAAGGCCTTTTTCCAGCAGGCGATCATAGATTTATTTTTAAAATTGCTTGGTAGATAATTAGTAGGCAATAATACCGCTGCTTAAATAATAACTAATATCTCTATTTTGAATTTAAAACAAATATAATTAATTTAAATCTAAAGAAAATAGAAAAACTTGACTCGAAGCGTTTATCGGTACTGGGATAGCACAATTGGTAGTGCACTGGGCTAGTGATCCAGTGGTTGTGGGTTCGAGTCCCGCTTTGAGTCAAATTTTTCTATTTTTCTTTCGATTTAAATATTGAAGATATTCGCTAGCAGACGTTTCTACATAGTAAAAAATAAAATATAGTTAACTTCATTTGTTCGCCAGAACATACAGTACATACACTGTTAAAATTAAATGAAAAGTTATTGTAATATGATATATTACATTTTTGTAGTTTTTCAATAACTGTCACGGGACCAACCTAAGTATGGGCCGACCTAATCTTTGCCGGTAATATTTCTTTTGGCAGTAGAATAACCATAAAGTTATGACAGAGGTGTCATTGTTTGCTTAGAGGGGTGACGTCATCTTCTTGTATTCGGTAAGAAACGTCAGAACATGAAACGGCATTCAATTCATTCGCGATGCCATACAGTTTGATTTTGATACGAATCAGTAATTTAGTATGGAAAAATATTTACGACAGTAGTAGAAACCTAAATGATTCGACGAAAAACATTTCATTTAAAATTGGCGGTCATACGCCCTAATTCAAAAACCCTGTAAACCCAACACTAACTTTGGCGTAAAGAGTATCGCTGGGTCGTTTTATTGTTGATCTGTTATGTAATTTCCTTCCCAGTGGCAATTATTACGGTAGACATTTACTATTAGGTATACATGCAAAGCATCTTTACGAAATAAAAGGAAGCCTTTGATGTTCTCTTTATATCTATAATATTATATGTTTATAATGAAGAGTTAAATTTTCGCTGCGGCAGTTACCTACTTAGTTATGTTGTTAGCCATAGTTGTTCAACTAAAATTGATCCGACACACATGTAGCCATGTAATTAGTTAGTTCCATACAAAGTTAAAGTAGATTAACTACGTAAAAGGAATGCGCAAAGTCATATAAGTTTACATCATCGGCCATCGCTGTGCCGAATAGTTTCAATGTGGGTGTGAACAATGTCTGTGGCCTTGGTTAAAGCTTAAATGTTTACGTTTGTCTTTGCAAATTTGAGTATATGGAGTTTTAGTAAAGCAGTACTCTTATTACAGTATTGTTTCATTCAGCAAACAGATTTTTGGTCATAATTATGTGTAAACTATACCCGTAATACGTCGCAATTTTGGTCTCGCAGATTCCCAAAAAACAGTCTCATTTACGCTCAAACCAAGGCCTCACACAGACTGTGACAGTGTTGTTGTAGTTCGTTATGTAAAAAGTTTTAAACCAACTATCTTTAAAAAAATTGTAATTCATTATTTCCCGCTTAGACATCGTCTAAGACATGTATTTCGGGTTGTTAAAAATAAATATGGGAATTTACATCAATTGACAACAATTAACCCATTTGATTGTTCTTCTTAAATGTCTCAGAAAAGGCTTTGGCTTAAAGGACACGGCGTTAATGGAACTTACCTATCAACATGTCTTGTGTTGACAGAGTTGCATAAGTTGGTATTATGACAGTTGCCGCCATTTTTATTGTTCAACCTCTTTGTTTTTTTTTGCCATGGAAAAGATTGTCATTCGAGATAGTGAAAAATCTATCACGATGTAGGTACCATAGGACGTTTAATGCGGTTCTGACTGTTTCGATAATAGGTAATAAAGCATTTCGTCTTCCTTTAATGAAGAAAACCTGACTCACCTTGTGTTTATGTAATGAAGACAACGGGTGTAAATGGGAACGCATTGCAAGAGAAAAGTCATTTAATATTTACGCTTGCCTGCAATTATTAAACACAAAATATTTTTTGCTCTCTGTGGTGGTCTACGAGAGAGGCCTATGTCACGCAGTGGACATTCGTGGCAGATAAGTAGGCAGCCAGGTAGCTACTCCTTTGTACGTCTTCCAGACGTCGGGTTATTAAAGAATTTAGACAGTGTGCACTTGTCGCATACCTAAGTGTATCGTTGTCAGGAGCGTCCACTAAGTTTGGACCCCAAGAATCTCCACAATTGTCGACGCAGATTCATAAACCCTGTCAAAGACACCCTTTAGGCCCGCGTAGTAAGAGCGACATACGAGGGGCGGCAGTCACGCGAATAATGTTTGCTCTTACCGCCTATACATAGAGATACCGAGAGGACTACTTCAGCTGGATCAGCGTGTATTAACCGATTCAGTGCGGTTGGCACGACCGGCGAGACATGAATGTTTTTAACGTGTGGCGTATTACACGAGAGGAGTGTCATTCTATGGCATAAGGCAAGCCTGCTTTGTCATGGAATTTTCGCCGCCACAGACAAAAGTTTTGGAAAATGGAAAACACAACTAATCGGTTAACCGTTTGTACACACAGTTGGTGGCGCGGCCGCTGGAGCTGGCGCTGGTGCCGGGCGAGCGCTACCCGGCGCAGCGCGCGGCGGGCGCCGCCGTGCCGGCCGAGCTGGCGCTGGCGGCGCAGGACATGCCGCACATGGCGCGCCTCGTCTACGACATGTACCTGGAGCGCGTGCAGGACCACCGCCGGCAGGAGGTATGTACCGACAGCTGGGGTCCTTTTTCACACCTGTTGTTAGAAAGACTTCCGCTTGTATTACAAGTCTCCGAGAAATAGGCCTTTGGTGGCGCAGTAGCTGGTGCCGGGCGAGAGAAGGGCCTAGCCTTGTACACTTTAGAATAGTCCGATACACATATGTTAGTTCGTTTTCTGGGCGTTTTTCCGCAAATCAACATCCAATGTGCCTATTTACAATCATCTTTAGCTAATAAGTAATTCAGAGTAATTAATTGGCGCAATTAGATATTATTACCCAATACAAAAAAGTTTATATTTTGTAGATATATTTCAATCATAACAATAGTTACACAATAAGAACTTCAAGGACTTGTATAAAAACATTGGCGTAGAAGTGTCTAGAAGAAAATCTAAATGACAAAAGCATAAATGTAAATAAAAATCCAGCAGGCGCAGCAGAGCTGGTCGGCGCCGGGCACCGCGCGCGCGGCCAAGTCGCGCGAGCCGCGCCACTTCGTGCCGTCGCACCCCGGCGCCGGCGACGACGACGACGACTTCCAGCCCACGCAGATCGTCAACGAGGTCGACGAACCCGAGCCCACCTAGACGAGAGGCCTTGGCCCCACGGCCTGAGGTCCTAGGGCCCGTAACACCGCCTCAATGCTACACTTTTGATAATTACAGAACTCATTATTACGTATTTTATTTGTAAACTCATTATTAGGTAGTTACTTTTTTTTCTCATTTGTATTTACTTGTATAATTTGCAACGTATAATTTCCAAATTGTATGTAAAATATAAATAAATTGATAGTTTTCTTACCAAAGGATACATAACAATTCAGTAAAGTCAACTATGTTATTATTATTATACAATTCCAATACATTTTATTTGTTTGTGGTCCAGCTAGACATGAATCCTAAGCCGGTAGCAGCACGCCAATGCGTCATAATAACAGTATAATTATTAGGTATTTTATTTGTATTAACTCTTTGTGGTAACTCGAACCCAACTAGACTAGACAAAACCTACGGCTAACACCAAAATTGGATGAAAAAATAAATTTCATGCTGCTGCAACTCATTTCATCCATTCCATTTCATTTCCTTTTTCTAATCCGTATTTCAAACCTTTCCTAGAAAGCATAGACCATTCTGACTCCATCTTGTGAAGTGTATTTCGTGGCTATAGGACTAAAATGTTGTTATGTTGTAACTACGAATTCTGATTAGAATGTAATCTGAGAATTTCATGTTAGTTTGTAACTAAGCGATGTATGTAAAATTAAGTAAGTAAACAATAAAAAAAAAAAAATTAAATAAAGTTTTTAATTCAAGAAATCTCCAACAATGCTCATTTAGCTGCTTCTTTATTCGAGGCATTACGCACGGTTATGGTATATTACCGATACCTATTCAAATAATTAACAAAACATCTTAAAATAATAAAGATGAAAGCTTGATTTATAATAACTATAAAACGAAATATAGTAATAAGAACCTGAGGCCAATAATCAAATACAAATAAAATTTAATTAAGATAATGTGACAGTGGATACCTACAACCACAAATCAAATTGCCGATGGTGA
The DNA here is from genome assembly GCA_022674325.2 of Grapholita molesta. NCBI lineage: Eukaryota > Metazoa > Arthropoda > Insecta > Lepidoptera > Tortricidae > Grapholita > Grapholita molesta. The sequence goes on from CP053138.2 coordinate 6,138,326, forward strand.
TTTTGGAACATTTTTGCTTTTAAATTTCGTATGGTATTTGGAACTTAAATTTAAAACGACATAGTTCAAAAGTGATTACTTAATTTTGGTGCTGACTCTACATTAACTATTACATTTATACATCACAGTAAACAAGATATTAACTAGCCTAGTATTCATTGAGGCTGTAAAGAGGCCTCCAAACTTAAAATATTTCTAACATCAGTTACGACTCATGTATCGGCTTTGGACCTGCGTTAGGATAATAGATAGTTGGACTTATAGTTTGCTCTATTACCTATATGTGTGCGTTTGGCGCTAACGACTGATATATAGGTCACAACAAAATATAAGTCCAACTTCATTAAAGACATTTCGGTGACGCGGCATCTTAGCGGTTAGCTTTCGCGTTTGACACGTCTTTGAAAAGGTTACCTAAGGTTGTACGGTTGGTTAATAAACCGTACTGTGTCTGGAATACCAGGCTATGCGTACAAACGCAATATTAGCGATAGCATAAATATCTGCTCTTACAAGCATTCGAACTCTGCACCATAGGTAGGGTTACTCCTGACTAGTCTACTAAACCCGGTCCTGTTTCTTCCATCGGAACCGTCACAGCGGGTGTGACGATATCCTCCTCATCATCTTCAGGCTTCAGATAGCTCATCAGAAGACCGCTCAGGCAAAGCAGCGCGTTTCTCTTGTATAGAGCCTTGACTACGCGCCTTCGGAAGACCACGAGTATCAGGAATACTATAATACCTTGGAGACAGTTGATGATGTCCAGTATTACCCTGGAAAATAAGTTTATACAAGTTATTTTTTATAACTCCATGAACAATTAGCAATTTCCCCGACTCACTAAAATCAATTTAATTCAGTGTACAATACCGTCAGCAGAAGAAGTTTTTAAGCAGATTAAGTGTTCAAAATGAGCTTGACGTGACTTTATTGTTAACCTGACCCACTTAACAATATGTGCTGCTGACTGTACATATATTTGCAACCTAGGAAGATAGACGGATGGAGACGATATTGATATACCGTAGGCTGGGGATACTTTGATTCGTGGGGTAACATGGATCGTTAGTCTGCCAAATCTTTATCTGCTTAAATTTAAACAAAATAGTGACATTTGTCGTAGCAGTTGCACATTTTGGGCTTAGCTAAATCCCTGGCGAGTTACTGATACAATTGGCAAACTACATTTTACTTACCAAAACGTATGAACTGGTGTCAAAGAGGTGACCATTTCGAATATCCACGGCAACCCCATTATTATAAACAGTCGAAACATCATCCAGGACCTGAAATGTTCAATTTCATGATCATATTACTTAAAACAGAAGGAGGTTATTTGGTAGAGTACAGACACAGAAAAAAAAAATTAAGTACTTTAAATTTTATTACAGCATTATTTTTTTATTACAGCAAAACATGATGTATTAGTAGTTTATGTATCTGTGCATAATGAAGGGCATTACAATAAGAGTGTGGGTTTATGAAACGAGCCGAGTTACGAGTGTTGTAATGCCTAATTATGTATAGGTGCATACACTGTGCACTTTATCTACACACATATCATAAATGTTTTAAGATGGGTTCAGGAACTAAAGGGACATGACCTGCATAACCTATTACTAGTGTTACTTGAAACATTAAAAAGTCAACGAACAAAACAAATGACAGCTTGGAATGGCGGCGTTGCGTATTTCGTATCTCAGTCAAATATTTTCTTAAACCATAGCCAAGCGAATGAACTCCCTATTCTATTGTCACTCGAGTTCAAATGTCGTTCGATTTATATTTAAAAAAAAATAACGAATTGGCGTTTCGTATCAATGACTGTTTTAATATCTATAGATACTAGAATAGAAACCCCACTTGAATTTGACAGCTGTTCCAAATTTGAACTCATAACCTACTGATTTCAATAGGTAATGTTAACATTACATGTTCCTCATTTCTGATGGTTGGTAAAGCTGGTGATTGCCTACGGTTTCTGGACGCATTTTAGAGCACTTATAATATGTACGTAGATAAAAGAAATTTAAGTAGAAAAAAATTGGCAGTATCGAAAAAATAATATGGTACTGTTTTTAGTTAGCGGATTTTAAATACCGTATTTGATTCGTGATTTGGAAGCTTTTCATTTCTTCATCTTTAAATGGGCCTCGTTTATCAATAGGTACAAACAACTGTTGTCTATGTACAGGATTTTTGAGCCACGTACCTTTATCCGTAATTTAACCATCTTATGCAAATCGGACGTGACCCTACATACGCAGATGCGTTATGCGTTATATCTTATTTTATGTTATTGGAATCTTTTGTGTAGTTGTCCCCCCGTTAATGCGGCTTAATATCGGACATTGATAAATAGCTCAAAAAACCCTTTACTCAGAACAGTAATAGTAACAATTAAAGTCTGTATTCCGTGTGTTCTTGATCACCCATAATTTTGTTCAATATTATAAAATTTACTTGTGTCTGAGCGCCAGCAGATGTGAAGACGAGAACGTGTGTTTCCACAAGCAGACGGAGACATATGAGAAGATGGCCAGGTTCGCCGCCATCAAGATGGAAAGCACGCTGTACATATAAATCCACGTGCGTTTCATGTCTGGAAAACGTGGAATCTTTCTTGTTATCATTATTATAAATACAAAAACTATATTTAATTCGATATTAGATTACAATGCGAAACTTAAATAAATTAAAATACTACAACTATAAATAACTAAAAAATAAACTTAAAATACCTATCTAAATAAAAAGGATCCCCCGCGGCATGGTGCCGTAAACGCTGGCAGCATTTCCTCGCTGTATCGCACTGCTTATGCGTTGAGCGAGGAAGCTGCCAGCTCTTCGGTCACCAGTAACGTCGATGAGACGTTTGGCCAAATCTTTGAAAAAGTCATGGGCTTGGATCCCACGGGTCTCGACGACAAATTATAAGTACTTCAAGTTCTCGGTGTATGTATACACCACTTTTCTAGAATATTCATTTATCCGGTCTTATCCCGAATCACACATAAATTTATTCTATATTGTTACGTTTCGTGCTTGTGTCTAAACCCTAACAGGTGTGAAGATGAGAACGTGCTTCCAAAAGGAAATCCAGACGTAGATATGTACCTATGCGAAGATGACCTCTTTCGCGGTTAATTTAAATATTCCTTTTAAAATATACAACAACGACCTTATTGTAAAAAATCTTAACTGCAGTTTACAATCAATTTGGCACGTCGAATACATTTGGAACTATGTATTTAATATGGATTCCTATACTTGTAGTACTTGTTTTGTGTACGTATTAGTTAAGGATTAAGGTAATAAATATAACTTTATTATTGCCTTGTTCAAATCTCAACTTACCAAGAAACCAGCATTGGTTGTAACCGATCCCGGGCCGGACGTGGGGCCCAGGGTGGAAATTCACTATGATCAGTATCGTGGTGAGGACTGCGGGCACGCCCCACGCGTACAAGGCGTACCACATGAACTTTCTCCAATCTCCATGACAACTCGGCACATTCCTATAAAGAACATATTTTAAGCTGTCATACTGTCAGCGCCACAGTAGCTACCAACACTACATACCTACAACACTAGATACGGTACCGCGAGCATCGAAGTTCGTATATTTCGAGCATCCTTTTACTCCAATAAGCCATAAGGTGTCATGAGAGTAACAGAGACAATCATCCGAAATTCACGAGTATCATTGTTCGCGGTAGCGCCGCTGTTGACAAATATATAGCATTAAGGAGCGGCGTAAAGCATAAGGCACGGTGCCGCGCCTGCGCCGCGCCGATTGAGTGTAAATCATATCACAGTTCCGTCTTCTTCGAACATTTTGTATGAAACTGTTTTGAAGCGACATCAGGCTCGCAAGCGGTGCCGCGCCGCTTGAGTGTAATTCTAAATACGTCTCCTTAGTACATTTTGTATCCAAACGTTTTGAAGCGGCATCGTCCCTTATGCCTTACGCCTTAGGGCTCATTCAAAAATCATGTGATCGTTTTTGGCCTTATTTTGACCCCCCTCCCACCCTTCGTGATATTTAGTGATCTTAACGCTATCCCCCCGTCAAGATCACGTGTAGTTTTCGAGTGAATTTTGACTTGAAACTTTTCACAGAAAGTCAACGAAATTATGTTACATCAAACCGAAAACAGTACTACTAAAACTACACGAAAGTACACGTGATGTGGTCTTGGACTCCCCCCTCCCCGTGATATTTCTTTGACCACAAAAACCGATCACATTATTTTGAATTAGCCCTTATGCCTTACGACGCTTGTGTGTATTTCACGCCTTAGGCTCATTGGTGGAAGAATTCGCAACCAACGGGTATAGTTCAGTTGCAGACTCGGTAGCTCAGTCGGCAGAGCGACGGGCATTCTAAATATTTTGACTAATAAGATTATCCGATCGATCAAAACGAAATGACGTTACCGTAATTAATCTTACTTTATGTTGACGAGAATCTGTATAGCTATTGCGTTCATCCAAAAGAACGTTGAAATGTTGAAGAAGTAGGTCAGGAATCCTGAAAACAACATTGGTTTTTTAATAACTTTTTAATAAAACAACTAAAACGGATTAAATCGCGTAAAACTTCATCCCGACGTTTCGAACCCTTTAGCAGCGTTCGTGATCATCGGGTGGGCGATTTAATCCGTTTTAGTTGTTTTATTTCATGAGTAATCATCGCGGCAACCGAAGACAATATTAACTTGTGTTTTTAAGTTTTCTTCTTATATTAGACACTTATAACTTATTGAAATATGTTATCATTAACTGACTGCGAAAGAAAACATGAGGTTCTCAAGTTGACGCGTATACCTACTTATTTATTATTTATATATGACGCCGCATAACTACTTACGAGGTAGGCCGATTTTGATAATTCATTTTTTTATAATTTTAAGTGGCGTATGTCTCCACTACACTATACGACTACAAGCTACACGCGTAACTGAATATCCTCCAATGGGAAGGGGTGGCAAGTGACGTCACATAACGTGTCGTAATTGTCTCTAAAAACACCAGGTGAAATCATAATGGTAATACAAAAGTACATCTTTGACATTTGTCGTCCCGTAACACTATTTTACTGTCCCCATACCTCAAGAACAGACTCAGTTATAAGTTAGCGAGTAGTTTTAGCGAGTCCGGGTAAGACACTAACCAACAAATGACGACCCATCTCACTTGGCTACCACTTTTAGACTGATGGGTTCAGCATTGTTGCCGTGTAAAAAACGTGGCTTCAGATTTCTTTCGCGTTTATACTTAAGTACCTTACCCAGCAATCCGAGTACATCATGGTCGCCAATTGATGGGCTGTTCATTCCGGGTCGAGCATGGTTAGGTTGCGTTTTGATGGTCGCCGTTTTAGCAACATGGTTCCCTGTGGCCTGTAGTCTGTCGTCACGTAATGGCTTTCACCACTGAATCAGGAAGCGTCCGTGTAACTTTACCTCAATTTAGTCATAGTCATGACTCAGCCTGACTTTCTAATTATGCTCTGTTGAAAATCCCGACATTCGTACGTGTAGGAATCACCATCTTTATCTCTTATGTTTAAATAATAGTATCTATATACCTAACAAAAATGTATAATGTTATGTCTCTAAAGATATGTAAACGAGCTGTGAATGTTTTCTTTTTATCCGCCTAAGGCCCACCATACAATTGTATTGTACTTAAGTAAAATGCTACTCGATTTCGTTCTTTATAGTGTAGGAAAGAAAGTATAATCTCTTTTGTTTCTGTTCCAATTTTATAAAATTCAAATTTCTTTAAAGCCCGTGGGCCGAGGATATAATGTTTTCTCACCCCGAATCGCGCACCATGTCATGTGAGAGTACACCATAACTTTCATGACACAAAACAGTGCATTGGCGATGGCTTGGGTGCTGCATAAGCTTACGATACTCTTCCCTTGGAGATCCCTGAAACATATAATGCCCTTGATACACGAGATGTACCCAAGAATTCCAAGGATGGATTCCATTGGGAAATAATAAGGACGTGTTAGATTTTTTTTGTGTTTTTACTATTCGCCAAAAAGGTAAAAAAACTCTTTTGATGCGGCTTTGTTTCTTTCTCAGTTAAGACGTAGGTTCCAAAACAATGATTAAATACAGCAGAATTAAGTTAAAAAATATTTGTCCTTTGGGTAGCTACACATTATGTAAAACGGGATCAGTTGCCATGTATGTCAATTTGAATGCGTTTCCATAATATTTCGACACTGTTGCAAGCGCCATCCTCACGAAAAAATAGTTATTCAATTTGACATCCATGGTAACTATCCCGTTGTAAGTAATAGTTGTATTATTCAAATAGGTAGTCGGGTTTACCTAAGTTCTGGGAAGACCATATACACCAGTGCCGTCAGTGCGAGGAAGACACTGGATACCGCCATACAGTAGCCCAGCACCTCCTGGCTAATGATCTCAGGTTCAATCTCACTCTGGCATATGATCGCCACCTCTCTCTCCAACTCATTGCTTCTGTCCTTAGTCTGACGTCCGAGGCAGAACCTGAAAATATAGACAGCAATTTTAAAATGGAAGAAAATGGACAGATTGCTCCGCATTTAGCACTGATTATGGTCATTTTTGGGCGACTTCCTAGTTTTAGTTGGTTGTATTTGATATATTTATTATTTTACATGAATATTAGGGTATTAAGTAATTAACTATCTCTTCTTCGTCGTTCGTTACGAAACTCTCTAAGAGCGTTCATAATGAAGCATCACTTTAAGACGTCAAGTTAAGAGTTAACACTGTAAGGACCTAATCGGCTAACCTCGGGTTACTTGGCTAACCCTGAATGGTGCAAGTAAGCTTAAGTGTTATGATGATTCATGACCAATAGATACGCAACTAGTTACACATAGCATCTGCATAACTGAAACCTGTAATTCCAATAACATTAGAGACAAACATTATGCCCTATGTCAAGTTTACTCATGTTTAGAAGGTACCAGTCAAATGGGATTATCTCAAATCGACTAGCCTCTTCGAGTACGGAAAAGGTTTAAAAAAAGCACTTACTCGCCTGCTTCAACTGATGTGGCTTCTGACATTTCTGCGATAAAAATACCTAAACTTCCATCAGGTTTTACCTTGTAAGGTAAAGTATCCTTTGAAACTATAAAAGTCATGTTATCTGAACATTTGAGTGTAATCTTCGTGGTTGCATTGGTCTTCATGTCCATACAGTGGTTCAATTCGTTTTCGTCCACCCATATTTCTTCATTAACAGAACAACAGTAGCTACTGAGATGTGCCAATGTTGTCCCGATCAGCACCATATAGACAATAATCACCTTCATTTTCTGTTTTCACTCAGGTATAAATTAGGTCTGAAATAGAATATCATCATAAGCTAAAATGTATATCAAGCAAGACCAATCTAGTTATAGCTTCAGTTATCCGTTACATCAAAAGGTAGCCTAAGGCAGACACCAATGATGGATGGTTTCAGTTGACAGGTACCAGTGATGGACACTTCATTCTTAAGTCAAAGATCGTATGGTTGACAGTTGATTGATGTAACATTTATGTACGGACCTTATTTCTTTATAATAAGAGTGAACGTCCATAATCGGTCCTTGTCCATATGTCCATTATAGGTGAGTGAAATGGGCACGCCAAGACAAGGCGGGCTTGTGAGGACCATTTCAGGTAGGAGAAAAGTTACTCTATGGCTAGGATAGGTTTCATTTTCATACACGTGCACGATGCTTGCGCATGGCCCGACTTCGTATAATTCTGAAGATGTTCTGCGTTAGTTATTGTACTTATATTATTAAACTAAATAATTAACTGTTAAAGCTTAACATGATAGTAAATTATGTAGCATTATTACCAGAATAATACATTTTCTTAGAGCGTCATATGATAATGTTATCATTAAATTGGCGCGGGTAATCCAAAGTGGTGGATCTTTTCAATGTTGGTACAGTCAGGAGCAGAAGTGGCTAAGCGGTAGAGGTGTTCAAAATGAGGTCAACACACCTCTATATAGTTGACTATAGATATTTTGCAGTTAATGATACATTTAGTTTTTGATGATATTCATTTTATTCTGATTGCCCATTAACCCATGTCTTTGGGGTTGAGAACTACTCACAGAATTTAGTATTCGCGAAAAGTTTGAAGATATTATTTGCCTCAGGAAAAATTATGACTTATTGTACCTCTATTGTATACTCGAATTGGTCACGCCGTACGTCCTTTTAACCCTTCACTGCATACGAATCCTCTATTCGTGGCGAGTCAAAGTTCAAATTAAACAATTTTTTTTGTCATTTTAACATAAGTTATACGAGGCACGCGCGTAAAGGCTTAGGTATTGCGCGTAAATTCAAACCGGTTTTATTCGTTTATTGAGAGTTATACATATTATACTCATATTTTATAAATCGTAACTTAATAATTAATATAAACATTATCTCCCGTGGTTACGATTAATTATGAGATGTACTGAGTACCTAATCACTTTAAGCCACAAATTAAAAAAAAACGATTGTACCAATAAATATTAATTTCATATATTTTTATTTAAAGAATTTGAATATGAAATATATGTATATACAAAGAGTACATACATATACTATATATACAGAGGTGTCCTAAGAATATGGGACATCAAGGGACAGTGTAGGTACCTACCTTAAATATCGTAGATAGGATGTTTTGCATTTTATTTTAGAAATACTAGTTCAGTTAAGTTTCATGTATATTTTTAATTTGATTAAAACTATTAATTTCACGTTGTTCCTTTCTTTCAAAATACTTGTTACTTAAGAAGAATTATTTTATGTCCATTCATCGATTGCCATAAAAAATAGGATTTATTTATTTTCACATTTAAGTTGATTCGATTCCCGGACGAAGGAAGTCTTTTTTTTTAGAATATCTTTGAATAGTTTGAATGCAGTATTACTAACTTTTAAAAACAACATATAGTCTCTTTTCAGAAAAATATTCTAATGATATTTAGGATGCTTTCCCTTGATGTCCCGTAGACTAGGGACGTCCTTTATACCGTAAAATAGGGTTACTTTGATTTGTGGGATAACATTGACCACCTATTTTTCTACTAGAAATGGATGGTTTTATGTTTATTAACGCGAGCTTTAGAGTTAAATAATGGAAGTTTTATGCTTAACATAAATACATTTAAATCACTGTTAACAGCACATTCTTTAGAGTTCCAAATTTAATGACCAATGTTACTCCGTGATCAAAGTAGGGGTTACTTTGATTCACTGTTTATGGTATTGAACTCGTAACTTAAGATATCATCTATGTTGGTGTCTAGACTACTTAATTACTAAGTAAGTATTAAATTATCACAAACATACCAATAAGAACGTGTTTTTTCCTTGTAAACTTTCGCGATAATATAACAAATATGAAAGTATTTTTATCTCTTGTTAATTGTAGGGGCCACTGCATATCACAGATCACTTTCAACGGTATTGCACTTATTTTAGACAAGCCAAGCGTGTTCTCCTTGTGACAAGCATTTAGTGACTGTCTGACTGTTTATACTCAGTGGTTGTAAGCGGTTGAATCCTGTTTGACGATATGCATCACTACCATATACCACAATACTAATGTATGCTACTTATTCATTCAATATACGTAGCATGATGATATGTGTATGGTCAGTAAATATAAGTATAGTAAGGTGAGCGGAATGATTATAAGTTCTTTCATACCTACTTAAGTCGCCTGTAAGAACATTCAATACATTAGATACATAGAGGGGTTTCGTTGCTGTCAATTCTAAATACTGCGGTTAAAATCTAATTTTTCATTGATATTCTTAAATAGTAAGTAAGTAAGTAGGTAAGGACAATACATTATCTAATTAGCTAAATTCAAAAAAGTGCAATATACAATGAGAATACTGAAATTGAAAACCAGACCGGTGAATTTGTCTTATTTTTTATAGAAGACTCAGCGTTTGACCTCAATAGTGGGTCAAAGTTAAAAAATACTCCTAGATGGTATATTATACCCGCGACTTAATCTGCGTAGGAGGCACTTAATATCAGTATGTTTTGGTCAATCACAGAAAATGTTTATAAATAAAAGCCTGTGTTATTTTGATGTCTACATTGTGGTAAAAACATTTAACATTATATTTTGTTACAGTCCATACTTTCAGAATTTATCGTATATAAAACGGCTCATATACTTATCCTTTGATAATTCGAGGGTTGCGTGGTCAAACCCGATAAATCGATATAATATTTCATTGAAGTAACAATCTTACGTACCTAATTCACGTATAGTTCTAAATTCAAAATTCCATTTACTTGACTTACCGGGTATGACCACTTGACTTATCGGGTATGACCACGCAACCCTCGTATCACAGATGACGTGTAGAAATAAAAGTATACACGAGGTGTTACACAGATAACTTCCTCTACAGTCAATCGGACTTCCCCAACTGGGGTCACGATTACAAATTACGATTAAGCATGCCTACCACGTAATTACATAACTACGGTACGAGTATTTCTGTGATTCATTAACGGCAGTTTTAGGGTTCCCTATATACCTTTATAGACCTTATATTATGGAACGTAAGGACGTAACCTTACTTATAAATTTCTAATTTCGAAAAATACGTTTTTCTAAATGTACCTATAGTAATGCTAGATGAGTTGGTAGTTGGTACATTTCCTGTAATATAGTTAGTAGCAATCAAAGTTTTCAATCATGGCACATTCTTACTCCAATACAAATTAAGATCTAGGGGCCGAATTTTAGATCGCCGAGTAGTAATTTCTTCGAATCTGACATAGTTTAAAATGTCACGATTCGAGTAAATTGTATTTTAGAAACATGAATCGTTAGTATCACGTAAACTACATTTTGAGCAAAAATAATGGTGATAAACTTTTGTGTGCGATTATTTTCATCCTCAAAGCTTTTTTTAATTCGATTGCACAACTCTTCAAAGTCGGCCTCTGTACAGATATATTTGGCTACTATAATAAATAATAAATAAATAACTGACATTCTTGACACAAATCGACCTAGTCCCACGGTAAGCTCAATAAGGCTTGTGTTGTATTACTATGCTAGTTACGTTTGACTATATTTTTCTTTATGATTAGTATCAGCCATAAACAGCCAGTGCCGTGTGATGCCGGGTGCCGTGTGATGCCGCCTGACTAGAATAGCACCGCCCCATCTCCTCCCGCGGGTGTCGTAAGAGGCGACAAAGTGAAAAATCCCACGGACGGGCAGCAGCGACCGTCGAGACCCAATCTACAGCTACTGCGGTTGCCAACCCGCCTGCCAAGCGTGGCGACTATGGCAACTACCCCCAAGATGATACAAGTCACATTTGTGGGAGGCCTATGTCCAGCAGTGGACTGCATACGGCTGAAATGTTATGTATGTATGTAAAATAGACAGCCTCCTCGTAGATCGGCACAGGGTCAAATAATAATACTCTTATAGCCACCAGAATGTTCCACAGCTCAGAGAAACGCGACTCTGCCCGTCATCCGTTAGTTTTTGGTCGCAGGTTAGTAATATCTAGGTTAACTCAAGTATTCAGATTGTATGTTAGTATATCTAAATACATATTATTTTTGACTACAGTATAACCCGACTGCGACCAAGAAATGACTAAAATACAACAAACGTAACATCAAGAAGAATATTGTTAATAAACTAACATATACGTAGGTACCTTGTTATATACGTGCATAATTGATTATCTAGGTACCACATTATTTTTAGGTGTATTTTAAATACGTAGTGACTTTCTACGAGTATATACAGTGTGTAATTCTTATACGGGCGAATCTCTTAACGGAGGGTAGAATACGATATAAGAAATATATTTAGATAACTTGTGATTAGAAGAGCAATTAAAATTTTATCCATATAAAAAAATTCGGCCCGCAATGTAATGCAACAACTCGAGTTAAACACTCGTTGACAGTTAGTTTCAAAATCTCATATCGCGTAATGTTCGGAGTACATTACTGCTCAGAAATTTTACAAAAATTAATTACATATGTATAATAGGTATAATTAAAGAAAAACCTTTTGGTTAATGATTATACTGATAAATCCTATGTCTGGTTTAATTCTTCGCCCGTATTAGACTTACACACAGTACATACTCTAGAGCAGAGAAAATTTAATAAAAGATACTACATAGTTCTAGTAAACTGCGAGGGACGGAACGTTAAGCATTTTGTTTGGACGGAACCGTCTCTGCTACGTCGGTATTTTTTACCGGTCTCTTTAGAATATAAACAGATTTCGTGGAAGTGATTTCAAAGTTACAAACTTACTCGGCATTCATTTTCCTTGATCCGGCGGACATTCTTTTGTATTATTTTTATTCTTTATTCATTTCATATCTTAGTCTAGGTTTTTATAACATTTTTAAAAAAGAAAAATATAAAAATACATCTAAAACGTATCAAAACAATAAAAACATTATAAAAAAACCTAACCTAGAGTGCCGCCGGCAACGGAGCAGGGCCCAGGCTGCCGGTGGTTAGGGCTACAGAGAGAGGAATGCGCGCGGGTCCAGGATTACCGCCTTCTGAATCTGACCCTTGATCCGACCACAACCACGTAGCGTATTATTATAATGTTTAATCACCAAATGCGTGTATGAATTCAGAACCGGGTGGGGGGAAGGTAGGGTGGATTCGTATACATTTTCCTTAAAGTACGAGACTTAAGTAACAAATAAAATAACAGAAGGCTATTGAAAAATAAGATAAATGATATTAAATTTAATCCTTCACTTGACTAAATACATAAATAAATCGAAGAAAGCGTCTATGAAGGTACAGTCGCCATCAGATATATCGGAACTGTGGAGGTGGTCACAAATATCGAAACATGCACTTTATTGCATTGACATTAGAGGCGTTGTTCCGATATTTGTGACCACCTCCATAGCTCCGATATATCTGATGGCGACTGTACATACCTATGTATAAACTATAATACACTATTTTTTTCTAATATAACTTATTGTAGATAAGCACTTTTACAGGAGAAATTATTTGTACAAAATGTTGCCTTTACCGCAGTCATTATAATCTTTTTCTTTTTTTTTAATTTATCTTTGTGGCTGGCCTATGCGCGTCTATGCGTATGCCTAGAGGCGCCTATATGCACGTGACGCCGAACATACACATAGGTATCAATGATTCACCATAGTATAATTTTGGTCAATCGTCCTCGTTTAGGAACCCTAGTTTCCCCTGCGAGACGTAAAGGCCATTGAATAGAAATACCAAGGATCAAAATAAAACAAGTAAAAATAAGCACGTTTAACATTTAGGTATTTGATACATTATACCAATAACAATAACACGATACAATATTTATAAACAGGTCTCGCTGAGAAGATTATTTACACGACTATCGTAAAGGCTGGTACAGATCAGAACAGACCCTCGATCTCCAAGGTGTCAGTGTTAAGGTCGATGTCGTATATACTGGGGCGCGTGGGCAAGCCGGGCATCTTGGAGATCTCGCCCACCATGGGCACGACGAAGCCGGCGCCAACGGACACGAACATATCGTTGATGCGTAGCGTGAAGCCGGTGGGTGCTCCCTTCACGGCCGGATCGCCTGTCAGCGAGTTGGAGGTCTTGGCCATACAGATCGGGAACTTATCGTAGCCCTGGTAAAATGTTATATTCTTTAGATAGGTCCATATAAGCCAAGCAGCCTCGCGAGGAAATTGCCGCGCGAAGCAGCTCGAACAGCCTCGGCTGAAGCAGCGGCGCTACCACGAAAGACGATATTCCTAAATTTCGGATGAATGTCTCTGTTACTCACATGACGCCTTCATTGGAGTAAAAGAGAAAGATGATTGAAATATACGAATTTCTATGTTCGCGGTACCGGGCCAGCTTGCAACGTTCGCCGGGCGAGGCGTGTCTAATATCGGAGCTGCTTCGCGCGCCAATGTTCTCGCAAGAGCCATCCGGAATGAATGGATGAATGTTTTATCGAACATCTCAATAGGCCATCTTATTGCTAATAAGTGATCTCTACCAGTAACCTTAAAGAAAAGAGCAAAAATGAAATAGAATAATAAACAATGGGAGGAGCAATAATTTCCTTTGCCTTTTAATCAATAATATTTCTGAAATAACTATCAAAAACTCATATTAAAATCTATTTTGGCTTGGTGTCATTGTTACTCAAGTATTATTAGAATGACTATTTGTGACATGAGATCTGACAATTTTGCTGGTACTTCTTTGGATCTGTAAAAGCCAATATATACGTTGTAAAAACCCACCTTCTCAGTGAACAGCTTGATTTTCTGAAGCACATCATCCGTGTACTGCACGTCTCCAGCGCCGTACATCTCCCTGGCGATGGTGAGGACCTTGTCCTGGATGGAGCCGTCCAGCGGGTACAGGAGGCGGAAGGCCGAGGGAGCGTCGCAGGCGGCCACCACGGCGTCGGCCAGGGCTAGCGCGCCCTCGCCGCCGCGGGCCCAGTGGTCGCACACCACTGCCTTAAAGGCACCATTCTTTTCGGCGAACTGTTGGACTAGGCTTAACTCGGCTTCTGTGTCATTTCTGCAATGAAACTAAGTTATAATAATGTCGTCCGTTGCTACGATACATTTCAGCCGTATGCTGCTGGACATAGGTCTCCCACAAATATGATTTGTATCATCTTGGGGGGTAGTTGCTACGATAATTATTATTAAATGAAATAACTAAAACGGGTTTTATCGCTTTACCTAAATTCTGATGTTTCGAATACTTCAAACCGATCCGTTCGAGTCAAAGGTTGGCCTCAGTGAAAATTTGTCTAAATTGTTTTCCATTGTAATAAGAATCCAGCATTTTCCGTATTATACGCCACTTTTTGAAATAAGTAATTATAATTACACCTTAAATGTAATTTAAAAAAAAATGTACCATCATGTAAGGTCAAATTTGGGATGGTATCTTCTTATTTTATAATCAAGAAATTTTAATACCTACCAGTAGCGGCGGGTCAATTATTTTCTTAGGCAAGACGGAGGCCATATAGCCTTGCCTTTTTTTCGTAGGCCAGAGGAAAACTATTAAATTGCGAGCAAGTTAGTAAAGCCGACGGGAATCGACTTGTATGGACGCACCGCCGCTGATACAGTCAGCGTCATATAGTTGGTAGCATTCACAGTACTCAAAAACTTCGGTACACCATAGAATTAGTATGGTGTACCGAACTATTTGAATACTTTGAATGCTACGAACTATATGACGCTGACTTTACCTACTTAAAAGCAAGCTAAGGGGTGGGGGGATGCAAGGGTTTCGAGAGCTATCGCGAAAAATGATATTTGTAAATTTCGAACGATTTTCTCGGTCACTCCTTAATTGGAGTAAAAGAGCAATATGCTCAAAATTTTCGAACTCGGATGTTCGAGGTAGTTCTACCCTAGTATACAATAGTAGTCTTTGGTTCTACCGACCCGTGTCTGTTGACGGCGATGACGACCGGCACGCCGAACTTGTTGCCGTTGTCGATGTGCTTGCGCAGGTTGCACAGCCCCTTCTCCAGCAGCTCCAGGTTCTCCTGGAGGACAACATACAATGTTCGATTTACTAGCGTACAATATACAGGACGAATCAAACCAATGGTTTGACTGCTGCCTACAAAGATACTGACTCTGTAAATCATATATAGAAAATAACAAATTTTACTTATACAGAAAGCATACAACAACATACTTATACTATATAATTTGGGTCTTTTCAAGGCACAGCCTATTCACTCTTGAATAGGCTGTTACTGAACCAACGTGCTACACCCTCGACCTCGTCGTCAGTTGCCATCAGGTGCGACTTAGGTCAAACACTGGTCAGTCTTGCATAAAAAAAATACAAAACAATAATTCCTATAGTAGGCTATAGTGCATTTTTTTTATTTTAAAATTTCATTTTACTTACAAACGTCCACATTGTCTAGACACGGCCTTAATTTTATCAATCAATCAATGAGAAACAAATAATATTATTGTTAGGTAATTGTTGTTTGTGTAAGTGTTCTAACGAGCGTTTTGCTAATAGTAGGTACGTTTTTTATACAACACGTACAGAACGTTTCCCTGTCTCGCCATGTACCTACTTGTTTTACTTTATCAATAATAAAAAAAAAAAAAAAAAGAAAATAAAAAAAAAAGCACCTAGTTCGTAACCAGCAGTTCGTACGCAAATTTCGTTCGTTAATTATGCAAAACTAAACATCTGACAGGTGGTGAGTTTTATTCAGTAGATACTGCATGGTCATACAGATAAATTAGGTTTGCGTCTTTCCCGTGGACATTGTGAAAAAAAGAGTTTTAAAGACAAATATTAGGGTCTAAGAAATATCAGAATAAACCGCTCCCTCTTACGTAACACTAAACCACAAAAACTTAAATAGTATCTATCTGTAAAGACGATTTTTGTTTTAATCATTACTTTTTGGCCCTTTACTTTTTTTTTTAACAAGACTGACCAGCGTTTGACATCAGTCGCACTTAATGGTAAGTATCGACGAGGTCGAAGGTGTAGCACGCTGATTCAGTAACAGCCTATTCACTCTTGCCTTGAATACATCCATATCATATATTTCCGAGAATACTTAAAAAATAAAATAAAAATAAAAATAGCCTTTATTCTACCACAATATCTGATAATAAATTTACATTTAAAAATAACTTGGTATTTGAAATTAATTATTGATAACATTTTCTTATTTCTATGAAGTTATTTTAATGCATTATTTATATATTTCCGAGTTCAATTTTTTATATATTTATATCTATATACATTACAATCAGGATTAGTTTATAAAATTAATTATTATTATAATATAAGAAGATTCAATAACTGCGATAAAAGGCAATTTTGACATGCATTATAGATTGAACCGAGAATACTTAGCTAGCCTGAAAGTTGTCGCACCTTGACGTAGACGTCGTGCAGCGGCGCGCCGGGCGACACGGGCGGGCCGCCGCCGTGCATCTTCAGCGCGCGCACCGTGGCCACGATCACGGCGCAGTGCGGCGTGGCCCCGCTGGCGCGGCACTTGATGTCGAAGAACTTCTCCATGCCTGCGGGGAATACTCATGTTAATGTCTCTTGGCGCTGGTTCACGATTGTTAGTGCGTTTAGGTTTTGCTATTGAAGGACTAAGTGGTAAGTGTATAACAGGCTGTCGAGAACGTGAAATCGATTGGTTTTCGCTAGCCTTTGGCGTACAGTTGCCATTAGATATATCGGAGCTGTGGAGGTGGTCACAAACATCGGAACAACGCGTCTATTGTCAAAGCGATAAAGTACATGTTCAGATATTTATGACTACCTCCACAGCTCCGATATATCTCATGGCGACTGTACGTCGGTGACTTAGTTTGTATTCTTATTGCTATGCAGGCTATAATTTGCGTTAATTGATTTTGTTGCGAAGTTGCATCATCATCATTGATCAGCAAACGTAGTACTGTTTAACGCACTCGTGTTACTCAAAAATATCAATACGGTCTCTAACTCTGTGTAGGTACTCTAACATTAAAAGGCTATAAAGTCCATAATATATTTATAGGCGGATATCCCGATATTTTTGGGAATTTTATCTACACAGTGTCCACAGAATGCGGACGAGTTTTTGCATCTGACGTGATGACCAAACCCCCGAGAGTTTAATTTAGATGATTCGTTTAATGATCACAAGCACTAGTTCATTTTTGCTGATGAATTGAATCGCGTTACCTATATCGGAGCCGAAACCAGCTTCAGTGGCGACGTAGCCATTAGGCCCGGCGAGCTGCAGCGCTATCCTGTCCGCGATGATGGACGAGCAGCCGTGAGCGATGTTGGCGAAGGGCCCGGTGTGGACCAGCACCGGGGTGCCTTCCAGAGACTGCATCAGTGTCGGCTCGAAGGCATCCCGGAGCAGCGTCATGATGGCACCAGTCATGCCCTGAAACACATATCAGGTCAGCGTTCACTATTGTATTACCGAAAATTTATTGGTGGCACAATTTATCATTTCGCATTATGTGTATTTTTCCTGAAACAGTAAATTTTTAGCATTATTATAAAACAAACCTAAGACAACATAATATTTTTAACAGGATTACGCTTTAAAAAGTCCTGAAAGTTATACAATTTCAGAAAACAACACATTTTACGAAATGATAAGTTATGCTAAAATGAAGTATTCTGACACTCAATTTTCTACTAGATGACCCAGTGAAATGCGTTACGCATACCACTACGTAACAAGAGACCCCCGGGGTGGAGTCAGTTATTACGCATGGGTTATGTAGGACTCTCCGGTGAATCGCACCGGCCTACCCACTAAAACACTGGGATGCTGCCGTCACCTTGCCTGAGTGGTTGTGTCACGGGGTCCCAGAGCATTTCACCGCAACAAGCCCTCACTACCCTAAGGTTAGTCTTATTCATGACAGGATCTTAGCTGTTCAATATCTGGGAACTTACCAAGTCATCAGCAGTGACAGGGTTGCCACTCTTGTCGAGCGCGACGACCATGCTGGCCAACCGCTGCTTGATGTCCTTGAGGTCCGTGCCCAGCGCCAGGATGGCCATGATTTCGGACGCCACGGAAATGTCGAAGGCGGTCTCGCGCGTGAATCCCTTCTCCGTCGGCGACTGACCGACCGTGATCTTACGGAGGTATCTGTCGTTCAGATCCACCACTGAAACAACATTTTAACGAAATCGTATTGAAATATAACCAGGCTGGATTCTTTAATTAAAACTGTGATGAGCCATGTTACTACTACTTAGGTACAAACGGATAAACTCATGTGTGATTATATCACACTATGCGACATGTTTCGGGTAAGCTCTAGTACCCATTTCCAAGCCAAGTCAGGACACACCACTCGCGTTGAGGGTGTATCGCTCATTGAGGGTGGATTCACTAAAATTCTTAGACTATTGCATGAGACATGACGGTAAGAAGACTAAGAAGGTTGCTAAATGACTATGCAACCGTCGTAATTTATGTCTTCTTTTTTCCTTCTTATCTTTTTGACGCTTCCGGGCGATAGCATTATAATTGATATCTGCACTATGTACCTACTTTTGTTCTATTTCTATAGTAGATACTTATTTTAATTTACTGCAAGTTGAGATCACGACACTCTAAAATATTAGACATTTTACTGCAATAAATAAATAAATAACTAAATATTTCGGGACAATCTTACACAATTCGACCTAGTTCTACGATCAGCTCAGTAAGGCTTGTGTTGTAGGTACTAGACGACGGTATATATAATAGATAGATACATATAAATACTTAAATACATAGAAAACACCTATAACTCAGGAACAAATAGCTTTGCTCATCACACAGATAAATGCCGTACTGGGAATCGAACCCAAGACCATCGGCTTCACAGGCAGGTCGCCACCCACTATGCCAGACCGGTCGTCAAAAACCTACAAAGAATGCCTACTCTACACACCTCTGTTCCACATGATCTTCGACGTATCGATATTGAGCCTCGCAAACTTCGTCTTCTCCTCCTCCGTCAAGGAGTCCGGATCGGTCTTGTTGATGCCCAGCCGCTGCAGTCTCCTCAGCTGGATGGCCGAAAACTTCCTCACACCCTTGACGCGGGGCACCAGGCGGTCGTAAAGCGGCCCGTCCTTCTGCGTCAGCTCGTGGAAGATGCGGGCGTCCAGCTGGGCGGCCACTAGGTTGTTGGCGGCGGTCACGGCGTGGATGTCGCCCGTCAGGTGGAGGTTGAACTCTTCCATGGGGATCACCTTTGTAACAATTGTATTAAAGTTAGCAGTTTTTAACAGTGACAAGTTACTTTTCATGCTACTTGGGACGTATGATTTGTCCACGGTACGTTGCTTTTGCATTGTTTAGGTATTCGGCAGCAATACTATAATACTAGAATTCAAGGTGTGTAGAGCAAGTGCTCGCAAGGAATCTAAGTTGTCTATGAACAGCGTAGTTTTTACATCAATATGTTTGCAGGATTTATTGATTTGAGTCGTCATTTTTTTTCGTAATCGGCTGCCATACTATGAAGAAGGCGTTGTAGCTACTGTCATTATCTATCAGCTCTATTAGCGTTGGTCATAAATAACGAATTTTAAAAAAAGCAGATTTCCCACAAGTGCATGTAGAAGCATGTTAGATCTAGTTATATCCCCACGTAAGCTTGTTAAGTTTCCGGGAGGTATAGGATATGTATTCCGAAAGGAGAAACAAAATTATTAGATAATCTTGGATCGTTTGTTATATTAATAGTAGTTTATGTATCTGTGCATAATGAAGGGCATTACAACAAGAGTGTGGGTTCGCCTTCGGCTCGTTTCATAATAATATCACACGATTGTTGTAATGCCTAATTATGTATAGATACATACACTACTTTATCTACACACATATCATTAAGTGTTTTAAGATGGGTTCAGAAACCGTAGGGAAATGACTTATTACTAGGGTTACTTGTAAACATTAAAAAGTCAACGAACAAAACAAATGACAGCTTGGAACGGCGGCGTTGCGTATTTCGTATCTGTCAAATTTTTTTTTAAACCATAGACAAGCGAATGAACTCCCTATTCTACTTCTCTCGAGTTCAAATGTCGTTCGATTTATATTAAAAAAACATAACGAATTGGCGTTTCGTATCAATGGCTGTTTTAATATCTATAGATACTAGATTAGACACCCCACTTGAATTTGACAGCTGTTCCAAATTTAAATTCATAACCTACGGATTTCAGTAGGTAATGTTAACATTACCTACTGAAATCTTTCTGATGGTTGGTAATGCTGGTCATTGCCTACGGTTTCTGGACGCATTTTAGAGCACTTATGACATGTACGTAGATAAAATAAGTTTACCTGCGAGTATCCACCGCCAGCAGCGCCGCCCTTAACGCCGAACGTGGGTCCCTGGCTGGGCTGACGCATCACGGCGAAGGCGTTGCGGCCGCGGCGCGCGCACAGGGCCTGCACCAGACCCAGCAGCGTCGTGCTCTTGCCCTCCCCCAGCGGCGTAGGAGTGATCCTGTATCGATCAATTTAATTTTAAAATAATCGAGACTATATGTGAAGATACCTAATCTGTTTATTTGGACTTTCTAATAATAAGTAAGTAAGTAAGTAAATACTTGGGGACAATCTTACAAAAATCGACTTAGTCTTACGGTACGCTCAGTAAGGCTTGTGTTGTAGGTACTAGACGACGATATATATATAATAGATGACTCGGGAACAAATATCTGTGTTCATCACACAAATAAATGCCCTTACTGGGTTTCGAACCCAGGACCATCGGCTTCACAGGCAGAGTCACTACCCACTAGGCTAGACTTGTCGTCAAATACTATCTGATTCTTAAGTGGCTTCTTAATCATGCATTTGCAAAAATGAACGCACACTCAGTCATTCATATATTACACTCAAAGCATCACGCCTTTTTTTTCTAATGATTTTCTGTATCTCTCTCTGATCCGCATTCCGACAGACTAACAATAATATCAGTATTTGCAATTATGTGCCCATGGAAATTTTAACATAGGACAAATATTAACATAAAACTAACTTGACGGAACCGGGGAAACTGATCGATATTTTGGTGAAGACATTTGTGGGCCATTATAGCTACAGTACCCACGATACGGCCAAATAAAGTGCAGTAGTTACGGCGACGCGCACCCCACAGCTACGGCCAGTTCCATTTAGTCTGCTAACATGACACCAGCTGCTAGCCTATTATGGTCGGGTGTTTATCATTTGTCACAATATCTGTCACGTTTCAATAAGTGGCGGATAGCGCGATAGGCGATAAAATGGCAACCATATTATCCGTGCAGAAAAGACATGCTATACACAAGCTTTTATGGGAAAGTTACCTTTACAGACTACTTTTATATACGAACTTAAGCCAGGTGGATGCAGCCCTCAAGAAATATTGTGGTCACTAAGCTACAGCAGGGACACTAGACTGGGGCAGATAGCAGTGGCGGAGCATCTATAAAACCCGATTCCCGACGGCTTGACTAATTTTCATATACTTTAGCGATTTACCATTAGCCCCTACAGGAAAGGAAAGCCATAACGGCTATGGTTTGAATACAATTGAAATCGGGAGTCGTCCTAATTTTAATCGGGATAGTGGCTGGGTCTTACCGCCAGCGTGGAGGCCAGTTATTTCGGGTCTGAAGCATAGTACGGGTTTTGATAGTGAAGTAGATACATTCAGTTCAGTGTGCTTATCGGTTACTGGGTTCGATTATAATTCACTGCAGGCGAGTGTAGCGTTAGCGCCTTTATAAAAAGTGCAAGCAATTTCTCAGAGGGCGCGGCGTGCGGAACGCGAGGCAGCGGACAGCAGTGAGCGATACACCCTCAACGCGATCGGTGTGTCCTGACTCGGCTTGAAGATGGGTACCAGAGCTTACCCGAAACATGTCGCCTAGTGCGATATAATTACACTTGAGTTTATCCGTTTGTAAATAAGTATAGGACTATGGTTTGCTTAAGTTATCCTAACCTACTGCCACTGGTTGCCAATGTCTCAGGACTATCAGGAATCGTATGCATGACACAGAAGTCTGTTAGGGTTGTGGGCATGCCCATCGTGCCCACAACGGTGGACGGCCATTGACTTACCCAGCGACGACGATGTATTTCCCAGGTCGCTGATCGCGCAGTCGCTCCAGCACCGACAAGGCGATCTTCGCCTTGGTGCGGCCGTACTGGGAGACCTCGTTGGGCGCGAGACCGATCTCGGTCGCGAGCTGGTTGATGTCCTTCGGTTTCTGCGAGCGTGCTATGACGATGTCGCTGCAAAAAGGAAAATGGTTTATATAATTCCGAATAGATAAGTTTTTGTAATCATGAGTCAATCTACTTGGAATTTTATCGACTCTTTTGGTACGGCTTACTCAGGTAGTCGTGGCAGGTGTTTACGCTTTGCAGCTGTAATTCTTACGAATGCAACTACTATCTGATTTATAAACATAAGGTAAATTGAGGAAAATATACGCTTTTTGCGAGTTAAGATGAAAAGTTGCCTGTAATGCTTCAATATAATTATAGAATATATTAGATATGTAATCTAACTCCTCAATTCCCTCATAAAATAAGACACTACTGTAAAGTAGTTTATATGTATATTTATAAAATATAGTTTCCGCATGCCGTCCGTACGGACTTACAATGAAAAGGAATTTCATGGCACAGAATTCTTTATATAAAAACGTTTTGCCACTTAAAGCTTATTAGCTTAGAGCTAAACAGAAATAATCACAGGTATAATTATACTATCTTATTAATAAGCTCGAACGGTTGCAACGAAACGGGCACAATATAGTTTTATTGAATTTACATACATAGGTACATACATTTCAGCCGTATGCAGTCCACTGCTGGACATTCTCCCACAAATATGACTTGTACAGTCGCCATCAGATATATCGCAGCCGAATTGAATTTATTTGCGGACAATTATACATACATATGTTATATTATAGCCTTTCACCTATCCTGCTACACTACCGTTACCGTACTACATTCATAATTGTTCCTATCTAGGCGATGACGATTTTTAATTTATTTGTAGGTACCTGGGCGGTGGCGATTTTTTTGTTACTTGTAGGTACCTACCTGGGCGGTGGCGATTTTTTTGTTACTTGTAGGTACCTGGACGGTGGCGTTTTTTTTGTTACTTGTAGGTACCTGGTCGGTGGCGATTATTTATTTACTTGTAGGTACCTGGTCGGTAGCGATTTGGGCAGCAGCCGCAGCGGCTTGAGCGGCCAGGCGGGCGCGCGCAGACGGTCGAGGCTGCGGCGCGCGGCCTGCACGGTGTTGCGCATGAGCATGGCCACGGTCATGGGGCCCACGCCGCCGGGCACGGGCGTCGCCGCCGCCGCCACCTGCTGGGCCTCGGCGTACGCCACGTCGCCCACCAGCCGCTGCCCGCTGGCTTTTGATGGGTCTGCGGGAAAACTCACTAGTTACTTCGGCGCTACCGCGTAGAACGATATTCGTAAATTTCGGACGATTGTCTCTGTCACTCTCATAACACCTTAATTTGAGTAAAAGAGAAAGATGCCCGAAATTTACGAACTTCGATGTTCGCGGTACCGCTCCTTGTACCGGTGTCCGAAGGTTCCGTTTGACCTGTCTCTCGTCACAAAACACCACTTTAAATGTAGAATTTTAACTATTTAATGATATATGCTTTTAGACGGATTGATTAACAAGGTCAGATTATCGAATAATTTTAATTTGTTACTAGTTTTTTTTTATATGTTTACATTTAGGTACGTTTTCTCAAATGTAACTATAGACACTCATTTTAAGCATATACCTAAAAGCCTTTAAATACTTTATTTAAAAAGCGTTAAGAGCAAGTGCTTTAAAATCGATAGCGTTTGTTTTTTATCTAAACTGACCTATTACATTGGTTATTATACAAAAATTCATCGGTTTAATTTAATAAAATACTGTATACAAAATAAGTAGTAAACTAATATCCGCTTTAGCTCTAAATGTAAACTTGCTGCTGGAGGAATAAAACATATTATTGCATTTTATTTTTTATAGTTTTCGGTTTGTAGGGTCATGTGGTCTACAGTGATTCTTATTTTAAGTAGTGGTATTAGGTATATATATGATCAAATGAACTTATTATTGAGAAAAACCATCAACATTTTTACGTGTTTCTTTGTATACATATTAAGTGGGTTAAAAATGTTGAATTCAGTTAGTACCTATTATATTTGCGGATTACGTAAGACAACCAAAGCTACTTATCTATGGTGTAATACATACCTATGTCGCTTTATAACGTAAACATGCTTATCATTTTGTGCATGTTTTTATTGATATCAACAGATTTTTCTAAATTAAACATCGGACCACTAGAACTTTTCCTCTTAAGTATTTTTTTGCAAAATAATGTACATTAAGTTCATATATTTCAACAGATTAATTACTTATTAACAAAAAATAAACTTACTTTCAGACGATAAATATAACCAACTTAAAAAAATTTAACTTAACACAAAAACAGTGTCCGGTCACAAGCGTGTTAGGGTCCGCAGGTTTTGAAAAGTGACAATACTAGTACTGATAAATCTTTTCCATTATATTATATTCTAAGAATTTGCCTTTTACTCCGCTGTACCTGAGCCACTGTACTACACATGAGCCAATGTACTATAACCTATCAAGATTACACAATACTGCGTCATTTTATGCACTACTCATAAACGAAATTCATCCAGGTTAATTCATTTTTACCTAGGTGTATCGAAGTTATGCCATTAAGGTGCAGGCAGCAGTCACAAGATTTAATAAAATATCGTTACCGAACGCAGCGGACAACCAGCGAAGGCGCTCTGCTGATCATTTCAATGGATGTTTACACTCGATTATATTCATTGACCCGAGTGCCGTACCCGGTTCCGCCTATTGTACGTTGAATTACAAAAACAAACATCAAAGGATCATTCGGAAATGATTGAGATATGATTAACGCGCAACACAATATCCTATTTAAGTACGCAGTTCTAGCCGACATCTACATTGCATACTCGCTTGATACATTTTATACCCACTAAGTTTCAAAGTTTTGCCGTGTGATGCCGACTGACTAGAATAGCACCACCCCATCTCCTCCCACGGGTATCGTAAGAGGCGACAAAAGGAAACATCCTACGGAAGGGCAGCAGCGTCTGTCGAAACCCAATCTACAGCTACTGCGGTCGCCAACCCCCAAGATGATACAAGTCATATATGTCGGAGGCCTATCCATATAGTCCAGCCGTGGATTGCATACGGCTGAAATGTATGTACTATGTATGTATGTAAGTTTCAAAGACTTAAATGATTACCTACATTGGTAGATCTTAGAAGAAGAAGTGCAGATGAGATCCCAATGTTGTATGGTATCCACTTATATCGACCCTCAGGGCCAGATATTGCTTCACTTTCACAATTTTTGTTCAAGGCCATTTTAAGTTTGAAGACCACTTTACCATAGCTTAAAACGGCTCCCACAACTGTATCGCAAAAAGTCGCTTAGAACTCCTATCTGATAAGTGATAACATAAAACACAAAAAAGGCCAACACGCAATAACTGATATTTAATAACGCGGGTAACTCAGGTTTTATCGGTTCGACATGTCGAGCAACCCCCGCTTAATATGGTAGAATCTCACGAAATAACTCCTTAATATTCTATTTTCAAATGGAACTTACCGGGAATAGGGTTGATGCCGCAGTCGATGACGACGGCGCCAGGCTTGATCCAGGAGCCGCGTACCAGCTCAGCCCGCCCGATCGCCACCACCAGTATATCGGCAGTCTTTGTCTGCAAAACAAGATGTTCCGAAATGTTATACAGTAGAATAGAACAGAAAACATTTATTCATGATACACACACCAATAATATTAACAAAAAAAAAAACATTAGAACATTACGCAAAACGACGTGTGCCACGAAATGGCCTCATCTCAGTGTAATGCCAGCAATTGCCAGCGATGGTCTTCCGATGAGACCATCAGGTGCCATGACGACAAGTAACACATACACAAATACGAGTATAAAGGATAATATGCTAGTGATAAACTCTAATAAGTTCGATATTTAAATCGAAAGAAAAATATAAAAAATTGACTCGCAGCGGCAGCGGGACTCGAACCCACAAGCACAAAAAAAACTCTAATAAGGTTTAGAAGTTAGAGCATGTGTTATTGGTTTTCATCTTTCTAAAAAAACAATTCACCTTGTGACTGTCTGGCTTTCCGGCGGAAATCTGAATCCCAGTAGCATGACATTTAGTATAACACTATGAAGTGGCAAAATTAACGTCATAGCGTCTGGGACACAATTTTCCGTCGGGATTTCTTGCCAGAGACCTTCAAAGTGC
This sequence comes from Grapholita molesta, assembly GCA_022674325.2. Classification (NCBI taxonomy): domain Eukaryota; kingdom Metazoa; phylum Arthropoda; class Insecta; order Lepidoptera; family Tortricidae; genus Grapholita; species Grapholita molesta. The sequence goes on from CP053138.2 coordinate 6,165,286, forward strand.
TAAAGGTCCGATTATTACTCCGCTGCGCGACTTACTTGTAGTGTCCGATCTACATTAACGTAATCTCTAACTGCCTATAATTCGAAAATTACCAATAAATTGAAATTCTAAGTTGTCAAAATACAATGAAACTTAAGGTTTTTTTAGCGTAAGCCCGCTACTTACGATCTCGCTCAGATTCTTCGTCTTGGAGTGACAGACGGTGACGGTGGCGTGCTCCCACTTCAGCAGCTCGGCGACCGGGGTGCCGACGATGCGGCTGCGGCCCAGCACCACCGCGTTCTTGCCCGCGATGGACACGCCAGCACGCTTGATGAGTTCGATGCAGCCCGCCGGCGTGCACGGGACGAACCCGCTCAGGTCACCAACTGCGGCGCGACCTTCGTTTATCGTGTTCAACCTAACAAACAAATATATAAAGAGGAACTTATTACTCGTATATTCTATTGTTTGATAAGCTAAAGTACCTAAGTATAGTACAACAGATGAACCCTGACCAAAAAGGTACCTATTGTAGACAATAAAAACTGTTCGCAATTTAAGAACAAGTCACTATTCTTACATTATACAATAAAATTCTGTTAGTAAATATTTGATTTATCACAAAAGCATTTAAAATATAATTTTGCAACATCCCGTCGTCTAAGAAAGCTATCAGATATCAAAACCGCTTGCGGTGAGAAATTATATTCTTACGTATTGCAAATCATATCTGATTCAATGATTTCCAGCCCAATGTCATAATGGCCTCAACTTGGTTAGAAGATTATATTCAAATACATTGAATAGAAAATGCAGGCTTATGCTAGGCAAGCAAAAATTTCGCGGTTACCATCGTGTTTTCTGTTAGCTAACTAGAGCTCTTCAAGCCATAGAGATAATTAGACCTGAAAAACGTTTTGGACAGTTCTGCTAACAAACTTAATTTACTGTGTAATTTCTCCTAATACAGACATCGAGTGAAGTCAATGATGAATCAATGAGATGCATCTCAATAGTGCGTGCATCCTTAGAGCATGTGGGACACGTCACCTCTACCAGCTATGTTTCGTGTACTTGACGGGAGGCTCGAGCAAGCAGCGGGCATATGTTAGGCAATTGCAAACGTATAACAGTGGCCTCAGTGGACGCTGCTTAAATCCCATGGAAGCTCAACGCAATGCTCTAGGCCCCGCCAACCACTCCATTTCGAGCTTCTACTAAGCCGACTCTACGCTTACACTTCAGAGTATTCAGTGACGGCTGTACGTCGATGGTGTGCGGAGCAGCCATATCTGACGCCACCGTCACTCAATCACGACCTCGATGTTCTCTACAACCGACGCAACGTAGCTGGGGACATTCGCCTCTACGTCTTGGATGTTTCGACTGTTGACTTACCCATCGACGTCCTTGTCGGCCGACACAGCATCGGTAATGACGTCCGCGTCGATGGTGTGTGGGGCAGGCATATATGACGCCACCGTCACCCTATCTCGATCTCGATGTTTTCTAGGCCCTACGCAGCGTTGTTGGAGATACTCGCCTCTATGTCATGAATCTGTCGACTGTTGACTTACCCATCGACGTCCTTGTCGGCCAACACAGCATCGGTGATGAGGTGAGCGTCAATGGTGTGTGGGGAGTTCAGAGCATATCTGACGCCACCGTAACCCTATCTCGATCTCGATGTTCTCTAGGCCCTACGCAGCGTTGTTGGGGATACTCGCCTCTATGTCATGAATGTGTCGACTGTTGACTTACCCATCGACGTCCTTGTCGGCCGACACAACATTTGGTGATGAGGTGCGGGTCAATGGTATGTGGGGAGTTCAAAGCATATCTGACGCCACCGTCACCCTATCTCGATTTCAATGTTCTCTACGCCCGACGCAGCGTTGTTGGGGACATTCGCCTATACATCGTGTAAGTGTCGACTGTTGACTTACCCATCGACGTCCTTGTCGGCCGACACAGCATCGGTGATGACGTCCGCGTCGATGGTGTGTGAGGCAGGCATATCTGACGCTACCGTCACCCTATCTCGATCTCGATGTTTTCTAGGCCCTACGCAGCGTTGTTGGGGATACTCGCCTCTATGTCATGAATGTGTCGACTGTTGACTTACCCATCGACGTCCTTGTCGGCCGACACAGCATCGGTGATGAGGTGTGCGTCGATGGTGTGAGTGGAGTCCAGGGGCATCTGCACGATGATGCCGTGCACGGACGGATCCTCGTTCAGCACCGTTATCTGGTTCAGCAGCTAGAGAAAAAAGGAACTCATGAACCAAGGAACATTTTATTTTTTCGAATTTTTATATAAAGAAACTTGAAGATGACTTCGTCCGAGAATGAATATGTCTCCTACCTATTACAGATTTTAATTGGGGAACTCATTTCTTGTTTCAATTAACAATTTAATGAACAAACAGATCAGTTTTGTTCGGAAAAGTATATCTTGAACCTAGACTAAAATCACAAGATATCCAATTCTTGATTTATCCGAATTTTGAAAATTAAATATTCTTGAACCGTTAGAGTGGTTATCTTAGCCCACGGTATATATCACATTATAATATTTTACATCAAGATTCATTAGGTATAATATTGGTTGACATATGTATATTGATCTTGTATAAAAAAAAATGTTGCTTTTTTTTCTATATAAACGATAGGGTTACAGCAGTATCTATATACCTACTAAGCAGTATCTATAAAGTAAGGTTTTTAATCTTCCTGCCGATCAATCCATACAACTCAGTCCCGAAATGCAAAAATGGTTCACTACTTGTTTTTCATTCCGCATAACATAGCACAAGTACGAGTAAGATCCCGAGGCGATTACATCACGTCAATAACAAAAGCGTAAATAGCTGATAACGATATCTCAGGTCACAATGCTCAATCGAAAGCTTGTTTACCAAGACAAACTTTATTGCTTACATCATTTAAATAACTAGATTAGCTTATGATAAATTAGCATCTACGACATCCACTTCCACCCGGCTATTAGATAATTTCTTTTGTTTTCTAACATTACGAAACTGGAATAAGACGTCACCCGAAGGTAGGGAACCGATGCACCTAAGAACATAAACTTAAAGATAAACTGTAATATGTAAAAGTGGCGTATAAATCCAGAAACAGATTCTATAATATAATGTAACAGTGATTATTGACTGATTATTGGAATTATTCGCTACTTTCATATGGTCGAAATTATTCAAATCCACCTTAGATATACAATAATCTCTGTAGCGTATCTTACTCGTACAGATGATTGTTGGTACTGTATAAGTTGAGGACTTCTGGGAGATAATGGAATGCGAGAGCGATCGAAACTCAAAGAGATAGATCGTTAGGTATTACTTTTTATGTAAGTCGATATTCTGCGTTTTCATAATTTTCTTTTCCAAATCTCATTTGCATGATGCATCATGCATGACTTCTATTTATGAGTCTGGAGAAGCCCAACTGGGGAAGTACTTCCTCCTTACAGAAGACACGGCTATAATAGCACTGCTACCTTTCAGGTATGTAGTGTTGTGTTCCTGATGGTGAGGAAGGTACCCAGAGCTCCAACCCCCCTTAAAGGTCGGCAACGCGCCTGTGCCTGGTATCACGGGTGCCCATGGGCAACGGTAATTGCTTATTACCATCAGGCAATCCGTCTGCTCGTTTGCCGTCTTTGTCTTAAAAAAAAAAAATTATAATCTATTTAATACGACGACCCCCAAAAGCAACTTACCTCGCCCTCGGTAATGTCGCGTGGCAGCCGCAGGTGTTCAGCGCTGATGCCGATATTCTCAGCGGCTTTGAGCTTCATCCTGATATAAACGTTGGAGTCCTCGCGCCCGCCGACCTGCACAATGGCCAGCCGCGGCCGAAACGTCGCGCTGACGGCCCGCAGCTCGTTGACTTGCTGCCGGAGTTCATCTTCGATCGATCTAGACACAGACGAATATGTAGTCAGTTAAAGAACTTCGAATCAAACTGTAATAACCATGTTTTCGGTTTTCACCGGTCCACTGAATGTCAAACAATTGTTAGCGAGTTATCGTTTTACAAGAAACTATTCTTCAACTGACTTTTGGCAAACATTTTACTTCGTAGGTAAATGTATAATTTTACCTGTTAATTATTTATTATTTGGGCATCTCATTTATTTGTAAAAAAAAATTACTATCTATCCCGTCGTTGGTTGCGAAGTTTGAAGTGAAATGTTTTTTGGTTAAATAGCAGGCTGCCTACTTATTCGCTAATTTCGATCGTATTTTATTTTACTTTTACAAAAATTTAGGGATAATTGAAGGTAAGTAATAAGTTTATATTTGAATCGAAATAGGCATACCGTGCGACATCCCGTCCGGAAATCACTTTAGCCACCATTTTGCTAACCACCCGTCCAAGAGCTAGGTAGCTGTTCACTGTGACTCCTTACTTTATAGACCCCAGACACGAATGTTTTGCTGGCACCCGTCTTTATTACTATATGTAAGTGCGAAAGAGATGTACGGTTCGTAAAGAAGATATGTCTTGAGGGGCAGGTCACAGTTAGATAACATCCCTGATAACACCCAGGCCAGGTTATGGAGTATTAGATACTTATATTATAAGTAGCGACGATGGGGCTAACGTCATATTCATGGTAAATGATTTAACAAGAGTAGGTACAGTCAGCAGCAGAAGTAGCTAAGTATTTGAGGTGTTCAAAATGAACACGTCTCTATTGTCAAGAGAATAAGAGCGCGTGTAAGTCATTTTGAACACTTCAAACGCTTAGCAACTTTTGCTGCTGACTGTACTTATATAATAACTACATATCGTTCGATAGTAATGAGGCGAAGATATTGTCCTAATTGTAATTAATTTTGCGTAATATTGCGTAATATTTGTCGTATTATTTAACTCTTAAGCAATCATATCATACTCGTATAGCGAACCTAATAGGCATCTCAAACACTACTATAACATAAAAACGCACGTAAATATAACTACCGACATCACAGGCATATGATTTGCTCAGCTTGATACGCGATTTACATAAAATATTGTAAGTGATATTGTTATACATATAAGCTAAATTTGATTAAATAAAAATGTTCACCTACCTGACAGACACTTTGCTAAAACATCTAATGAATTTTGAAGGAATAGACTTTAGTAAATTAATATTCATTGTAAGCTTACGCACTGAGCAGCAAATACGATCTAAGGATGAACGAATATACGTTACCCAAACTATTGTACTTAATAATACTATGATAAGCAATGATCTTAATAAAATATGTGTAATTGTTTTGTTTTTACATCAGACTAATAAGTTAATATTATGAATGGGTCTTTAACAAATTGTTATTTCCTATACCTAATGCATTTGTTAATTATGTTTGTCAAACTTTCCTGATCTATCCTAGTAGCTATAGTTATATAGTAAATAGACTTTAATCTTGTAATTTAAAATGACAAAGTGTGCATATCACCCTCTTATCATCGTATCACCATTTATTAAGAGGTTTATGGTGTATCTGTGTCTAGGTACAGTCAACCAATTTGATTTATGGGCCACTTCGTTCCTTTTCACAGTGAAAATCTATATGAAAGACGCAAAAGATCTCTTATTAACCGATTCGTTGCGTGTTCCATTTTCGAAAACTTTAGTCTGTGGCGGCGAACAATTTTTTCATGGCACGACAGGCGTGCCTTACGCCATGGAATATGATGGCACGCCTATCGTGTCATCCGCCATGTGTATAAAATTAGGAATTAATTCCGTTTTTTTCATTGATTTTGACTTGATTGAGTTCAGTTGACATCTAACCAAGGAAGTGAACTGATCAAAAGATTGTTTTAAACTGTTAGTAGCTTTTAAACTACGAGTTTTACTCGAAATGGATGGTAAGTGACTTTCAAAATTCAGATATCACAAACATTTTCTACTAAGTATAATGTTTATACTTTCCTAATTATCAGAGCCCGGAAAATCTATAGCAAAACAAAAGACTGTCGTAATCAAACTAGTGATAGAAACATTTTTTATCGATATCGAGTTAGTTTCGTCTAAAAATCATACCGATATGTTTAGGTACATTGCTTATTTTATAATCATTCACGCCAAACGCAAAAGAAGTGGGGGTTTGTTTTATTGTTATTTCATCTAAAACGCAACGTAATCATCAACGTTATTTATATTTCATATTAAGTAATAACCCTTCCCTTTTGGCTTGGCCGTAGTCTGGTGACAATGAGGTAATCAATCTCATTGAAAATAATAAACTTCGGAGAATCAGTATTCCATAAGACATCAATAAACTTGTATCGAAAAAATGTTTCTAACTAGTTTGATTACGACAGTGTTTTGTTTTGCTATGGATTTTCAGGGCTCTGCTAATTATGTATAGTGGGGTAACGGAATGGGTAATTATTTTTATAGTGCGACGTATTTAAACCTATGCATTTACTATCTTCGACATTTCTCCTTGAACTATTCATTTGAGTCTTATAGGTAACAAACTTAGAGGATTTAAGTAGTAACTGGAGACGCCTTGGCTGTCATTTTTCGTACAAAATAGACTGACGGTTATTGCGGGCAAGGGGAGTGTCAAATGCATTGCTAAAACGTCAGTCTATACAACAATCTGCACAATTGTGCAAGTTTTTTGGCAGAAGGGTAAACTTATAAAGGCGTCTCCAGTCATTAAATGCTCTAAGGTAACAAATCATTTATCTGGAATTACAAAAAATAATATAGGTATTCATTCTATAATATGATGATACGCCTGTAGTGTTATCCGCACTGAAACGCTAAGTAGTAAAATTAGTGCTGCATGAAAAGGTTGTTAACAACTGAATTTGAAAAAAAATCTTAAAATTTTGAATATTTCAGAAACGAAGGCTACTAGCTTGTTCTACACGACAAACAATAATAGTTTTGTTCGGGGTGAACCTTGCTGAAACTTAATTTGGTGAAGTTTTAATCGATTTTAAAATGACACTCCTCTCGTGTCATACGCCATTCGTTAAAAACATTGATGACACGCCTGTCGTGTCATCCGCACTGAAACGGTTAACGTCACTGTGACAAGGTACAAAGTGGCCTAGAAATCAAATTAGTTGACTATAGACATATTTATTTAACCACAGTTAAGTTTAAGTACTTTAACCACAGTTAAGGTAACATAGTATAGGTAACTATTATATAGGTACCTATTTATTACAATAATTTCCGCTTCTTATATTTTGCTTCCACTACTTATTTCTTTGTTTATCTAGTTACTTAGATATGTGTTTTTTTGTTAAGATATTATTCAATCAGAATACAAAATCTGTACACATACTTAGTATTAAGACGGTACTGTATATTTGCAGCGGACCTAATTAGCTTAATGACGATTTTAAAAATGATTCTCTTAATGTAATCTCTCGTATACATTAAGTACCTACTATTAAACATACTATATCTATGTTATGTATATCCATAGGTACCTATACTAAGGCCTGTACCGAAATGTTTTTTTACATACTATATTTATGATATTAATGAAACTATAATAACCAGCAAAGATATTTTATTTTAGTTATATTATGGATAGTGTCTATTTATTAAAAATATATACATTTTATTTTTTGAGAGTTTTGCGGCTGAATAAGCGGATTTTTCTCTTCAAGCCTGCCATTAAGTTTTGCACAGTGGTTTCGGTGACTTTGTTGGCGTGTTTTTTCCATTTCTTTTTAAAATCTGCCTCTGATGTTGCTGGTGAACAGTTCTTACGCAGCTCTGCTTTTACTAATGCCCAATAACGTTCGATGGGCCGTAGCTGGGGGCAATTCGGGGGGTTCATATTTTTGGCCACACATTGCACGTTATTTGAAGCCAGACACTCTTGTGTGGCTCGGGCATAGTGTGCAGTAGCCAGATCGGGCCAAAACAACACATCCCCTTCATGCTGGCGTATAAATGGTAAAATATAGCCTTTTATACATTTCTGGACATAAATATCTGCATTTATGGTACCTTTCGTGATAAATGACCCAGTGCGTTTTCCGCAGGAACATATTGCTTGCCATATTAAATATTTTTCTCCAAACTTCTCCATAAAAATATATTTATTTTGATCGCTTACATTGCCCTTAGATTCGGTTGTAAAGAATTGATCACCAGGCAAAGTCGAAAAATCTTTTTTTACATACGTCTCATCGTCCATGAGAACGCATGCTTCGTTCAAATCGCAAAGCAGCTTGTACAATTTTCTTGATCTTGTAACGGAACTATTGAATTGTTTTATCGACTGTTTTGGGGCTTTTACTTTTTTATAGGACTTTAAATTTTGACGTACTTTCGTTCTCTGGACCATAGATGTACTAGTTTTAAATTTTTTTGCCACATCCCGCACCGATAAACTACAATTTTTCTTATAAGCAGTCACTATTTTCTTTTCTAAAGTTTTAGTTGACGGACCTTTCGGGCGTCCACTTCGAGCTTTGTCTTGAATTCTGTATTCATTGAAGTATCGATTAACTATATTTCGCACTGTTGCACGACTTACATTCACCATCTTTCCGACCGCCGCAAAAGATGAATCAGGATTTTCCAGATACGTTCGCAAAACATTTTCTCTCCGAGTTATTTTTTCGTCTTGCATTTTTAATAAAAACAATGCGTAGCCAAAATTAACAATGTCAATTAATACATCAATATGACACAAGCTGAATATTATAAACAGAAAAAAAAACATTTACCAGCCAGTATTTTAGTAATATGCAAACTTTGTAAAAAAACTTTTCGGTACAGGCCTTAATATTATAAATGCGAAAGTAACTGTCTCTCTGTTACCTCTTCACGCTTAAACCGCTGAACCAATTGGGATGAAATTTGGTTCGGACAGAGTTTGAGCTAGCTAAAAAGGACCGGATAATTTTTATCCCGCAACCATACCTACTTTAAAAGACGGGCATGGCTGTATTTATATATGTATCTACAAGCTACTCGTAGATGCATCTGTGCTATTTATTTCAAACTAGTGTTGTGTTAAAATTTCACAATTGTACCTATGTTGTATCAGACTACTAATACTAACTCACTTTTTTGGCCTATTTAATTCTAATACCTACATTGTTATAAACTAGACACCGACCGTAAATATAACCTGACGACGACGTCGGAAATGTTAATAAAACTGCATGGCGATTAATTAAAACATTACGCCTCACTAAACTGCATCCTTCTACAAACTTATCTAATAGTTTGATTATTATTTTAGTAATATTACGCACCGATTCCGATTATAAAAAAATACCCTCGCTTTACGAACTCAAACAATTCATTCAATACAAAAAATATGTGTAACTACGGAGGGTACATACAAAAAAAATTGCTTACCTTATAACGGCATCAACGTCTTCTTTAGTTTTCCACATAATTCGATTTTCAAATGCAACCGTTAAAACGTCAGTACAGCAAGCATAACAACTATTTTTGGTGTTTATATGCAGGTTAGAGCGGCGCCCGGCAGCGGTCGATTGTTCGTCTAAGTTACACTTATGGTAATTTATACCAAACTGGTTCCGACGAAGGCCGTAACGTGGAACATTAGTGTAAATGGATTCATTAATGAGTACGAAGTACTTATGTGACAAATTGATATCGAATAGTGAAACAAGACTAGAATAGTTGTGTTACTCTTGTGATTGCTTATTACCTACCGGTGATTTATTACTTACTTCACTTTTTAGTCAGCCATACTGTTTAGTGTTGTACTGTTAGCAACCAAAGTAGCCGTGCGGTGCGGACAGAGAATAACACAGCACCAAATCCTCCCGCAGGTGTTGTAAGAGGCGACAAAGGATAAAAACAGAAAGATGGGGAGCAGCATCCGTCAACAGAAGCTACTGCGGTCGCCGACAATATGGCCAAATATATCAACACAGGTTTATATTTGTGTAGCAATAAAGTTGTTAAGATCATTTTATTTAGCTGTTAGTAACTTTATGGTGATGGCTGTAAGAGATTAGAATAGTTTTCCTTTGCTACTATGAAATGTAGGTTGCCATACAATTCTTTTCAAGTTGTATCAGTTGTATGAAATACATATTTGCTGGTGTCAATGTATGGTAATATTAGGCATGTGGGTGATTTTTCACATTACAAAATCATTTATGAGCTTTTAGAGTAAAACTGCATAGCGCATCAACTCGACATGCTATAAGATATAGTCCACATTATTAACCCTTGTACCGCCAAGGACCGCTGCCGCCGTCATCGGAACGTCGTGCCATGGACGACAACGACGGCTACGGATGTCAGCTTTACTTGACCTAGACGGATTCCGTAGTTCAATTTTACTCAATAAAATGCGATAGTGTGTCGTCACGGACATATTTCTTTGCCGTACAAGAGGTTAAATCGTAGGTATGGCTCGGTTACTTTGGTCAATAGTGCCCGCTTGCTTGATGCGCTAGATTTTCAAAATGCCATAGGGCCCGCATTTGGGGAACCGTTTTCGCTAGTCGATAGGGAACGACCGCGGCATGCGATAAGACAGTGCGAGTTCTGCCGTACAACGTAGTGCGGGGAGTCACCGCACGCTGGTAATTGACCGGGTTATCAATCTTAGATACACCAGTCGCTACACCGCCTGTGGGACTTAACCGAGATATCGACCAATGAAACTGAGCCATTATTTTAGGTCTCCGGGCAATTGATAACACTATATAATCTTATAGCCATTTATTTTCATACTCCTACTTGATAATCTTAGTCTTATAAAATCAACATACAGAAATGTAAGCTCACATACATGTCACAACAATTGATTAATAACTAGTGTAACCTTACTATAGCTTATTACTGAGATTTCGTAAATAGTAAATTATCTTCTTTATCATCATAAGATAATGTAACAACTTAAACTTTTTGAACTAATCAGTTAGGAATCACAACATACAAGACTAATTAAGGTCAAAATAATAAACAATTAATGTTTTAACTAAGTAGACTGAAAGATGATGTATGGCCGCTATTACATAAAATACGTACAGTCAGCGTTATATAGTTGGTAGCATCCAAAGTACTCATAAAGATCGGTACACCATAGAACTTTACTACTTTGAATGCTGCCAACTATATGACACTGACTGTACGTAATAATAATGAAATTGCACAAATAAAATAGGGTAAATCGCCAGTAACTGGTCACATTTCAATAACTGGCCACGTTATACTCAAAATGAATTCTGTTTACCTTTAAATTGTAACACATTTTCTAATGTGGTTTTAATTACTGGCCATCCTTCAATAACTGGTTACATAATACTAGCACTTGGTTCTAGTAATAGGTAAGCAGAATTAATTTTAGTATAAAGTGGCCAGTTATTGAAAGGTTGCAAGTTACTGGAGATTTACCCTATAATAAGAATTGTAGGTCCGCGCAGATTAACACGAAACTACCAAAACAATCGTATCAGAAGTAGGTGAAATAAAAATGGTAGTGAATATCTATAACAATCAGTAATACTGAATATGAGTATATCTATGACTAGCCAACAAATATAGCTATAATCTATACTAGTATAATGAACAATCAAAACATTTTTTTTCTGGCAAAAGTTAAGCTACTAATTTTATGTTCACTGTAATAGTCATACAAACGTAAAATAAAAACATGTGGCCGTGCCAAGCGTCACTTTGACGTACTGGCACGTGTAAAAACAAAATTAAACTCTAACAAAATTAACTCGGAACTAGACTTAAATCTATATTTGGAGAATTCCAAGAAGCTCGTGTTTTGTCGTTTTTGAAGTATTTTTTTACATTTCTAAACCTCTTTTATGTTTCAATCAGATAAATGCTATTAACCTAATGGCATATCACTTCTTTTTTCAAAAATATGTTTTTATTTACTTATCTTTGATTGAATCAGCACCAATTTTGAATATTATTTATATTCAGCGGTCAAGCGCAATCTTCATCTTTTACGCGACACTTTCATTAAACAGATTATATCAATCAAATAGCCCTACTGGTATCACTTGATACATTCCAGAACGAATAAATCGAAAATACTCTCTGCAAAGGAAAATGGAAACTACCACTGACCTTTTTCTGCTCTTAAGTACCCAGCAAGGGCTATGTAACACTTGGATTAACTATATCTCTATAGTATTCTATAATACTTCATCATAATTGGAATACCAGTCACATTGCGACAAAATTAAGGTTATTCCTGTTGTAAGTACTATGTAGCTCAGCGCCATCTATGAACTAGGAGTTGACAGTTATAAAATTGAGACTTAGTGAGATTAACCGCGATAGGTGGCGCTAGTGCGTTTGCTGATAGACGTTGCAATCAAAGTGTTTTCGATCCTTGGCAACTAGTTACGGGGCTCGTTTTTCGTATAACACGCAGAAGTGAACCTTATTTGTATGTACGAAGGTTCATTTTAAGCGTTGTCGTCTGAGGCTCTCGAGTTTTTAAGAGTTGAAGATTGCGAAATCCTCCTCCTTCTCTTTGTGCGAGTTGGAGTGAAGATGAATACGCATGGCGTGCGTGGGCATTGGAGGCGTGCCGCACAGTGGGCATGTCAGCTCGGCGCTTGAGGATATGGACGACCTGAAACAAAAGTACACGGTAAGGATTTGTTAGGATATATTTGACTTTGACTGCTACTCGGATAAATCAACAATTCCTATCACTCGTTGCTGTTGTAACTGTCCCCTGGACAATCGTTTTGAGACCTGATTTTATTAGTTATTGCCCAGCCAGGGTCCGGAATTGTGCGTGCGAATTTGGAAAAGTCTAAAGGAGAGAACATAAACAGAGTTTTTTATTAGCGTTTTAAAAAAATAGTAACTCAAACTTTCTGACGATACAATTTGCTCTTTCAATGATTAGTGATGAAAAATGTACGAAATGTATGTAGATAATATAAAATAATTTTATATTAGACTGGTATGTTATCTACAAAGAATTGATAACCCGAGTAGGTATTTGATTGCAATAATGCAAGTATTATTTCATTAAAAATAAATTAATCTCAATGACTCTGAGTACACGACCGATTTATCGATACATCGATAAATGTTAGTGTTCTCTCCCTTAGACTTTTCCAAAACCGCACGCAAAATTCCGGGCCCTAGTTATTGCATTAAAATTCATAGAACAAACTCGTGATAATTGTAAGCATGTTGCTGTTAAAGGCTGTAGAACAAATGTTGCTACGTCCGTGGTGTAGAAACTACGGTCTATTCATCCTTAATTGTCTTATCATGTAAACAAACACATCTCGAAGCATTTCTCTGGAATTAAACAATACTCAATACTCAAATGTTGTTGTATACTTAAAGAAACTCACAGTGTTGTAATGAACTAAATAACCACTGAAAAATATCATTTCGAATAAGATTTTCATTTCAGTAACGCACGAATCACCTCAAAAACGTCAGGCATTGCAAAGTTTAGATTATTTATGCAGCGTATTGTTGAGAATGACAACTTATCGAAAATAGCGATATAGATAAATCTGTTAATTGAAATACATTGAATGGAATTACAATAATGTGTTTCTAGTCACTAGTCAACATGTTTGACGTCACGTTTGTTAACATGTTAAGACAAGTAAGGACGACTGGACTGCAGGCCACACCCGGTATAATGCTGACTAATGCTGTAGCCCCAGTACCTGTCGACCAGCAGCCGCAGCTTGTCCACCTCGGCCTTGAGCTGCTGCAGACGCTCGCGCGGCACGGGCCGCAGCTCCTGCGGGGAGTGCAGCGGGTAGGCGGTAGCACACGCCGTCAGCTCGGGCGCCGCGATCTCCAGCAGCTCCTCCTCGGGCACCGAGTTCCACTCCCACGCGTTGGGCACGGTCTCCGTCTCGCGGTGCTTACGACGTTTCTCCATCAGTCTGGCGGGCAAAAAAGCTTTATAGTTATAACATAAAAGTCTCTCAAAACTGTAAAAACCGTGAATGATTGTGCTCCTCGTTACAAATTGAAACATATCGAGCAGTATTCGAGTTATAAAACGTTAGTACCCGCTAGTTACCCGCTTCTAAATAAATAATATATTGTTTAAAAATGGTGAATGATGTGTGTTTCTCTATTATTACGTAGACAAAGAGATTTTTTAGACTGGTTTTAGCCGAGTCCTAGTCGACAAATTTAGGGAGAGCGATTTTTGTTACAATATGCATACTCGTGCATGCTTTGAAGAATTGTGAGCAGAAGTATATCATGTATCAAGACCTTAACATATGTTCTGTAGAAGCACTCACTTGAAGAGAATCTCGCGAATGGTGCCCGGGACCTTCTGGCGCGCCTCGTCGTCGATGGCGGGCGTGTCCTGCCCCTCGCGGCAGTAGATCGAGTAGTCCATCAGGTACCGGATGTGGTTGATCTGTGACGGAAAATATTATCATCTTCAAAGATTTACTTTAAAATTATAATAATATTATGGAAATCATACCTTTGGTTGCTCTTTTGTTGGTTTTCCTATCAGGGTTAGGGTTCACGAACATAATTATATATATTTTTGTCATGTATTATTCTTATCTTATGTCTTATTAAATCTTGTATTCAGAATCTTAATTGTTCATCAATAGAGTTCAAAACATGTAAGCTGATAGGTAAGAAAGACTAAGAAAGAAACCAGCAAGAATGTATTTGGTTAGAATTTTCTGGAGGAAAAAGAACTAAGGGATGTCAAACGTAAGAACTGTTTTGTTCTGCTGGAAAATAAGAATGTTCGGGGCAATACCCTGCACCCCCAACTACAGGGAAGTGCGCCTAATGAACGCAACCTGCGATCGACAGGGAGTCCTACACGACACTACAACAGAGCTCACGTTGCTGACGTCCTCGGTGTCCAGGTCGGCGTCCACGGCCACCAGCAGGTCGTGCTCGGGGAACAGCGGCGCGCCGTCGACCGCGCCCAGCCCGCACAGCGCGGCGCACGGCACACCTGCCGGCCGTCCCACACGACACTACAACAGAGCTCACGTTGCTGACGTCCTCGGTGTCCAGGTCGGCGTCCACGGCCACCAGCAGGTCGTGCTCGGGGAACAGCGGCGCGCCATCCACCGCGCCCAGCCCACACAGCGCGGCGCACGGCACACCTGCCGGCCGTCCTACACGACACTACAACAGAGCTCACGTTGCTGACGTCCTCGGTGTCCAGGTCGGCGTCCACGGCCACCAGCAGGTCGTGCTCGGGGAACAGCGGCGCGCCATCCACCGCGCCCAGCCCGCACAGCGCGGCGCACGGCACACCTGCCGGCCGTCCTACACGACACTACAACAGAGCTCACGTTGCTGACGTCCTCGGTGTCCAGGTCGGCGTCCACGGCCACCAGCAGGTCGTGCTCGGGGAACAGCGGCGCGCCATCCACCGCGCCCAGCCCGCACAGCGCGGCGCACGGCACACCTGCCGGCCGTCCTACACGACACTACAACAGAGCTCACGTTGCTGACGTCCTCGGTGTCCAGGTCGGCGTCCACGGCCACCAGCAGGTCGTGCTCGGGGAACAGCGGCGCGCCATCCACCGCGCCCAGCCCGCACAGCGCGGCGCACGGCACACCTGCCGGCCGTCCTACACGACACTACAACAGAGCTCACGTTGCTGACGTCCTCGGTGTCCAGGTCGGCGTCCACGGCCACCAGCAGGTCGTGCTCGGGGAACAGCGGCGCGCCATCCACCGCGCCCAGCCCGCACAGCGCGGCGCACGGCACACCTGCCGGCCGTCCCACACGACACTACAACAGAGCTCACGTTGCTGACGTCCTCGGTGTCCAGGTCGGCGTCCACGGCCACCAGCAGGTCGTGCTCGGGGAACAGCGGCGCGCCATCCACCGCGCCCAGCCCGCACAGCGCGGCGCACGGCACACCTGCCGGCCGTCCTACACGACACTACAACAGAGCTCACGTTGCTGACGTCCTCGGTGTCCAGGTCGGCGTCCACGGCCACCAGCAGGTCGTGCTCGGGGAACAGCGGCGCGCCATCCACCGCGCCCAGCCCGCACAGCGCGGCGCACGGCACACCTGCCGGCCGTCCTACACGACACTACAACAGAGCTCACGTTGCTGACGTCCTCGGTGTCCAGGTCGGCGTCCACGGCCACCAGCAGGTCGTGCTCGGGGAACAGCGGCGCGCCGTCGACCGCGCCCAGCCCGCACAGCGCGGCGCAGTAGCGCGCTCCGCACCGTGCCCGACGGAGCTCCGCGCTGGGGACACAGCTCACTTGTAGTGCGGCTAGCGCGAGACGACGCTAGACGAAGTCGCCACTAGGCTGGTCAGCTCGCACCGAAACGCGACGCGCCGCGACGACACATAAAGAGGCCAGTGATTTCGCGCTGCACCGCGCGCCGCCGCAAAACGCAACACAACGTCTCATGCACAGCGTGACGCCGCGCGGTGCAGCCGAACGTGTCTACTCGCCGCGTGCGCGCACCCGCCCCGCACCTTCCAACCGCAGTCTACCATTTGCAAGCGTATGAGAACGACGTATATTTGACGCGTGCATTATGGAGAACGAGGAGCAATACATTTTTTTGTGAGAAAACGGGACGGAAATAGTAGAGACAGGTCGCCACAGGCGGCCTCAGGTTGCGCCTCGCGGCGCAGCGCTGCGTGGTGCTACAGATTCTGAATCCACATAATAAAATGTGTACCTCACTCTATTACAAATGTGCACGCAGCATCGCGCCGCGTTGCGTCTCGGTGTGATTTAACCCTAAGTGTGACACGTTCCGTTAGCATGGTACCCCGGCCTCGCCGGGACTATCCCTACAAGCGGCGGCGTGTCCATACAATTCAATTCCCATCGGCTTAACTAAGTCATACTCGTATGTCACGCTCCACCCCGCTATTTAGCTGCCATAGATAATATAAAATATATTCAACATATTTTTTCAGTGTGAGTATGCTTTTATACAACGGGTCAACAGGAATTATATGGGACTCTCATCTCCTACCTAATCTGTCATATCAAGAGAAGGAGATATCCTGACTAATAAAACTAACTTTCTCTAATTTCATATCGGTGTTACGAGATCGCGAACTTTCTACCATATCCGGATATGATTTAAGTCAAATGCAATTTTGGACTTAAACCTGAATTTTTATAGGTCTCCGAACGGCTATAGATTATTATTAATAACTAGGGCTTAGATACACTAAAAGATAAAAAATACATCTCAAATCATAAGAAACGTTTAGGTTGCTCGAATCGACGAACACCTCGTGACGCCACAACATCATAAGCCGCTTAACGACGTTAATGTTCTACTTCTAATGAAACGGCGGCGTCTGGAACACAGTTTTCAGTCTTTGATCTGGATAGTCAAAGCATCCGCTTGTATACGTTCACAAATATGTACACTATTTTGCCCCTTACGTCAACGGAGTAAGATTATTTTACATATTTACGCTACTGTATTAGCGACTCACGTGGGACAGAAGAGGAGGGCGATGATAGCGGGCAGCCCGGGCACGTTGGGCATCAGGGTCGTGTGCCGCAGCGTCAGCTTGTTGGTGTGCTCGCTCTGACCCACCTCGGCAGCTATCAGCAACCTGCCCAAAAATATAACAATTGGTAATCGTATTATACAAACACTACCGACCTTTCGGAACAACGGTCCAAGCGCTCTGATTAACTAATCTATCGATGCTCTAGCTGAAAAAAAATAATACATCACTTCTTTCTATTGTTGCGCCTTAGTAGCCTCGCTCGCGGTCTCTGTCTCGGTCTCAGTTCCGGTGGCGGTCTTGGTATCAAACGCGGTGGTCCTAGTCGCGGTTTCGTTCGCGGTCCCTGTTGCGGTTTCGGTCACGGTCCCGGTCACGGTCCCGGTCACGGTCCCGGTCACGGTCTAGGGTACTGGCTCGATCACGGTCTAGGGCCAGAGTCCCGGTCTCGGCTCTCGGTCGTAGTTTCAGTCTCCGTCGCGGTCTCAGTTTCAGTGTCCGTGAATATAAAAAAAAAGGATTAACCTCTCGTAGACGCGCTGGGGCTCCGTGTCGAGCAACACGGAGTTGATGGAGTTCCACTCGATCTGCACTTGCGTCTCGCGGCTGCCGTACATCAGGTTGTGCACCGTTCCCTCCAGAGGGCTAAAACGATAAACAGTGTGACAATTACTGAAAAAAATTAGAGCAGCAATATTGCCAGCTGACGCTGACAACCGAAAATTTTAAAAACGATTTACGAACGCGCATAAAAAGGTTAAGGGGCCGATTCAAATATGAACTGAAATAGATCTTCATTTTTTTTTGTCGCTGGGAAAATGCGTTTACGCATCCCCCCCGGGCCTGGGGTAGACCCATGATGGTAATGAGGGGGTATGTGGGACTCTCCTCGCTGCTCCTCTTGCTAGCCAAGAGGGGAGGAGAATACCCACTAAAAACCCAGCGGCGTCGTCCGCATTGCCGTTAGGGGAGTGCCACTGGAACAAGAGAATAATGCCCTGCCTCTGTATTTCAACAAGCTTACATATCATCATCATCATCAGCCAACTGACGTCCGCTGCTGGACAAAGGCGTTCCCTTATTATTTCTAAAACTACCGGTTATTGCCGCCCTGGGTTCAACTACTTCCTGCAACCCTGGCCAGATCGTCGGTTCACCATTGGCGGCGTTCCAAAGCTGGGCCATACCTGAAGGGTCCGCGCAGACAGCAGTCGGTGTAGCACTGGTTGGCGCGCGGCGAGGCCACCTCCCGCAGCTCCCGGAAGGCGAACTCCATCTGCTCGCGGTTGTAGGCGCGCACCTGCGCCGTGCTCAGCTCCGAGTTCAGGGCGCACGCGGACTGGCGCAGGTCGTGGTTCAGCTGAAACATGTCCAAACATGTCCAATTATTTATTTATTGTTTACCTATTTGTTTGACGATCATAATATACATCTGTATAAATTAGGTTAAGACAATTTATACAGTAATTTATTATTATGAAATAAAAAAAACTAAACTAAACTTTGACTTTCTTCTAATTGTTATTCTATTGTACACATAGCAACACTCTTAGTTGTACGGTGGACCTTATGCCTTTTATAATAAGGTTCACCCATGTACACTAAGAATGTTGCTGTGTGTACGTGATTTAAGGTCCGTCAGTCTGATAAATTATAGAAGATGAATCTCTTTTCAATTTAGAATGACAGTTTATGGATATTTTATTTTAACTTTATTGCACGGTAAAAACGGTGAATTTAATGCTAAAAGAAATTCTCTACCAGTTAAACGTCGAGACAACTTATTAATATTAACTTATATACAAATTATTAGGGTCAATAAGTGACAGATTAATATTAATGTATGGGCCACTTCGTTCCTTGTCACAGTGAAAGTCTATGTGAGAGACACAAAAGATCTCTTATAAACGTCACTGTGATAAGGTTCGAAGTGGCCTAGAAATCAAATTGGTTGAGTATACATGACCTTGTGCTCCTTAATGAATAAAATGTCAACGTCGTGTTCTGACTAACCTTGGAGTCGTAGCTCTCCTCGCAGGGGACGGCCAGCTTGGCATTGATAAGCTCTTTGTTGAGACTCTCGTTTCCTCCTTTAGCCAGTAGCTCGATGGACACAAGGCCGTGCGCAACCGAGTATACCTGTCAAGAAAAAAAACCGTAACAATTGTAATTGAATATCAATGTTTTGACACGAAACTGTACTGGTAATTTTTCCACAAACTCTCAACTGTTTATTCTGTTACTTATAGTCCTGGAGCAGAAATTTTATCAACAGATTTCGAGAGCGAAACGTAGAGTTTTAAGATTTTCACCTCGAGTTTGGGCACCTGGCTCACCAGTGCGATAGATATAGTCGTCTAAAAATCTAGAAAAGGCTAAGTACAGTTTCCTCACAAACCTTTGAACGCCAGAAACCCCCAAATTGGTCGCGTGTTTACGTGCCTAACAAGCCACCGACCCCTAAAGTAAGGAATATTCTTGCTGACAGATATGGTTTAAATTCATTCCTCACTACTCGAGACGTTGTCGTGTACGTCACTATTTGATGCGAGAGGAAAAGCGTTTTAAAGGTGCCGGTCTGGCCTAGTGGGTAGTGACCCTGCGTATGAATCCGATGATCCTGGGTTCGAATCTCAGTCGGGGTATTTATTTGTGTGATGAGCACAGATATTTGTTTCTGAGTATTTATATGTATCTATCTATTATATATATCGTCGTCTAGTATCTACAACACAAGCCTTACTGAGCTTACCGTAGGACTAGGTCGATTTGTGTAAGATTGTCCCCAAATATTTATTTGTTTATTATTATCGTCTGGTGCCTGGGCCACAGCGTACAGCCGTCTCGCCCACCCCCTCACCTTGCCCATGAGCCGCGGCTGGGCCACGAAGCGGTTGAACACGGCCTCTGCGCGCGGCGCCCACGCGGCGTGCGAGTCCAGGCGCGGCGCCGGCGCCAGCCCGGCCAGGCGGCACGGCATGGCCAGCGGCGGCGTGCGCGCGCACGGGCCCGGCGGCAGCTGGCGCAGGCTGCTCGTGGCGAGCCGGCCGAACGTGCCGTAATCGATGTACGCGATCTGGACGGGGAACGACCATTATCCATAAACACCAGTGTGCATTATAAAGTACACTCCCTTTCAATGGAGTTTAAATCTTCTATAAAAGGAAATAGGATAGAATTTCTTTAGTTTCATTAGTTTTCGTACAAAACAAAAATTCAACCCAATTCACTGTATAGTAAGGTTACGTTACGAGGTTAAGACGGTTAGGAAATCTACAACATTACGTTACACAAAATCTTGAACGAAGCCCGAGTGACCTCCAACTTACAGTAAACCAGTGAAATATCACTAGATTAGTCTGTCATGTTCCTGTCGGTGAGTAAGGTGACCAGAGCTCAAAGCTCCTTAAGGGGTAGGTGAATCCGTTAAAGTGAGGTGTTGAAGTAAAAGCACGAAATGCATTTTGTAAGTTACGAACACGCATATAAAGAAATAAGTCCAGAATTCAACATCAGTAACCAAAAATCACGTGGCAAAAACACAAATATAAAGAAATAAGTCAGAAATCAATATTGTCAATCAAAAATCACATGTCAAAATTCTCCCGTCGGCAGATACATGCAGACTGGTGGGAAGCAGTAACGTTTACTTAACTAACAATTCGTCTGTGCATCTTTATAGCTAGGTATATAAACGTTTAGTTAAAATTGTGAATCGATTGGCAGTTGTGAGCGCGTTGATAACAGTAGGCAGCATACGTGTAAATAACCTGGAGTTACAGGCGTCTATATGCTACGGTGCCTGTGTTTCACCAAGCTTATCGTATGGTTTAGTTGCCAAGCGGACCCCAGGATCCAATGAGCCGTGGCCAAATGCTCGGACAACAGGAGGAAGATGGATCTGAAGACTGGCTGGCGAGGGTGGTGAATGAAAGGCGCGGCTATGAGGTCGCCAAGCGCCACGGAGTCGGCGTAGCTCTGGATCCAGACCCGGGTATGGCCTTAAACTACGTCCAACAATGAGAGGTATGTACAGCGAAGTACCATCACGCTTGAGTTTGGAGAAGTCTAACTGGGGAAGTACCTCCTCCTTACAGAAGACCATAATACCACTGCTACCTTTAAGGTATGTAGTGTTGTGTTCCTGGTGGTAATTAAGGTTCCCAGAGCTCCAACCCCCTTAAAGGCCGACAACGCGCTTGTGACTCTCCTGGTGTTGCGGGTGCCCATGGGTGACGGTAATTGCTTACCATCAGGCAATCTTGCCCTCGATCCTGCACAGCTTGGATCTGATAATGACCCACCTCGACCATGTCCTTGAGCACCTTCTGCACCCTGGCCCTGTACACGCGCTGGTCGGTGTACGGCGCGGCCACCAGGGCGCCAGGAGCCACGGTGTCGGTGTAGCTCAGCAGCTTGCCACGGTTCAGCGTATCTTGGATCTGCTTCAGTTCGCCCTCGGCTGTTTCTTCGTCGTATTGCACCCAGAACTTGCCCACGCTTGTGATCTGAACAAGTAATACAGATAGCAAAAGATATAGATATTATCGGCCAAGAATATACAGCCAACCGAGCTTAAGGCAATCCGTTTTCTTGCCGAACATTTTTCATAAAAAATGCACGGATTTATGCCTCAGCAACAAGGTATAGGTAGCCTGTTATTGGCGATTTACCCCCTATTTTTTTAAGACAAGGAAAAATAAAGTCACAGCAAAACATTTGCCTGTATCAACCTACGTGAACACAACATTGAAATACAGAGGCAGAATATTGAGTGTTACTGCTTAAAAATCAAAGCAAAGCAAGATATTGAATTAAACAATTATTGCTCTTAGTTGCTACATTAACACTCTAAGGTAAGTACAGTCGCCATTGGATACATCGGAGCTATGAAGTTGGTCACATATATCTGAACAACGCCTCTATTGTCAAAGCGATAAAGTGCATGTTGAGATATTTGTGACCACCTCCAAAGGTGACTGTACAATACCATGTAGTGGGTAGTTCCTACCTGGGACACTTTCAGCGGTATGTAGAGCTGGTCAACTCCGGGCAGCCTCGGGACCTGCAGCTCCATGGATGTGTCGGAGCGACTCCGAGCCATCTCCTCGGCGAGAGTCTTGGCCTCTTCCAACCTACATGCAAGACATACAAGATTTTTTTTATGAGAGTAAGGGCACAGCGAAGTACCATCACGCCTTGAGTCTGGAGAAGCCCAACTGGGGAAGTACCTCCTCTTTACAGAAGACCACAGCCATAATAGCACTGCTACCTTTCAGGTATGTAGGGACACCCCCTGGTGTTACGGGTGCCCATGGGCGACGGTAATTGCTTAGCATCAGGCAATCTGTCGCTCGTTTGCCATCTTAGTCATAAAAAAAACAAAAAAAAAAGATTCGTGATGTATCTAGTCGGTCTCACTTTAGTCGAGTTTTCCACACACCTACTGTCAGTGGCAGTAGTGGTTGGTAAAATCCTTAGCAGCTCATTGCATAAACATTATGAGAATTAGGAAAGGCTACGTCCATTAATGGGCGTAGAAATAGACAGATGATGATGAATAATAGCGCAACTTTCTTCCTTGTAAAAAACTGGACAGAAATTACTGCCCAAAATGATGTTTTTGTGGAACAAATAATAATTACATACATTATACTGAGCCCTAGGTAACAAGGTCAGAGATATCGATACGAACTAAAAGCCAAAATACGTATACATGCACCTTATTGTCTCAATATTAAAGCACATTTATACGTATATTGGAACTATTTCCGTATCGATATATTTTACCTTGACTGTATCATTTCGAATTTCTATTAGACATTACTCTAGCTTTCAATGCAAGATCTACTTGGTCTATCGGTTTTTTTTTTAAACTGTTACGAAAAAAAATGTTTATATTTTTTTCCATTTCGTAGTTTTACATAAATGCACTTCATCGTCTTCATCCTGGTATTTATTCAAATATTAAATAATTAAATACATCTATTAAGTTAGAACGGATAAACTAACATTTATATGTATCGCACTAGTAGAGCTTGGTACCCTTTTTTATGCCGAATAACACAAGG
Source organism: Grapholita molesta (assembly GCA_022674325.2). Taxonomy (NCBI): domain Eukaryota; kingdom Metazoa; phylum Arthropoda; class Insecta; order Lepidoptera; family Tortricidae; genus Grapholita; species Grapholita molesta. Next base: position 6,188,799 of record CP053138.2, read on the forward strand.
CACCTGTTTTAACTTAATACTACTATTACGACATTTACGACTCACGAAAGTTTTCTATTAAACTTTTGATAGTCCCTAGCTAACGACACACCTCAAAACGAACCTTTTTACATGTAATTACGGTTCAATGTTTAAAAGTCGAGACTGTCAAAAGGATAATACAAGTTAGGATAAGTAAAAGAATCTTACGGTAGCAAAGGTATTCTGATGTCCACCTTCAGTTGCCGGATTTTCAAAGCTTTGTACACTGCCAGCAATATTTGGCCAGGGATTGTTGGGTCCTGAGATAAAAACATACAAAATTACTGTACAACTGATTTCTGGGCCACTTCGAAGTTTGTCACAGTAATAAAATAATTTATATGCAAGCCACCAGTATGAAGTGGGCGAGTACGCCTGAATATATTTAGTAGACTTTTTTAATATTCTATAACAAGTTGAGTAGTATTAAAGTTTTATTGTAATATATTCGTTCCCCGTGATATTCTATGTCCAGCAATAGACAGTCAGCAGCAAAGTGGCTGAGCGGTTGAAGTGTTCAAAATGACCTACACGCGCTCTTGTTCTCTTGACAATACTGTGTTGACCGCATTTTGAACACCTCAACCGCTTAGCCACTTCTGCTGCTGACTGGACAACGTTCGATAGAATAGATTTAAAATATTTGACTGAGTGTGAACAAAATTGTATTCCGGCAAAAAAATATTAATCGGTTGGTTAAAATTTAATAATTAGTTTATTTTTAATTGCTATTAAATCCAATACACAGTGTCGTCTTTTGTTTTGCGAATTAGGCAGACACTGACACATCACGTCTATATTCTTATACCTACTTTAGAATACTCGCCTATACGTAACGGACATCGGCATGTAATTCTGTAAAATGCCCTGTAAAACATATTATGTTAAAAAGATCTTACTCCGCTTGTGGTTTTATCGGGGCTACATTTCTCTTCGCTCGTTGGGAAGGTCAGGTAAACTTTCCTATAAAAAAATGCGATTTTTGTAAATATGTGTATTTTGTGTATACACGTAAGTGTAAGCCTTAATATTAAAACTGGCTAAGAACTAAATGGTCCCTTCGTCTGTGGCGCGGCACGAAATTTACCTCACGCCATATACAGTGGTATAGATAGGATCCTATACTATACTAACATAGACAAAGGGTTAAAACTTGATAGTTACCAGGTATGTTTATTTTGATGAGTATTCGATATTTCGACACTGCACGGAATAACAGTGCCGATATGTCGGACACTCGAAAATAGTTGTAGATTTGGTTCCGACGGACGTTGCTGCCCATCCATCGGTTTTTTCCCTTTGTCGCCTATTACGACACCAGTGGGAGGAGATGGGGTGGTGCTATTCTAGTCAGCCGGCACACGGCTACTTTGTTTGCTACTGACTATATGACGCTGATTGCACCATACTTTAAATAAAATCGCCTATGTTTGAACGGTAAAAGAATATTCTTCTTTATTAGTTTTTGTACGTAAAATTTATAAAATATTTGCATGCCTGCAAGCAGGCTGAATGCACTGGAATTTCAAGTATTACTATTACAACTGTATCAACTGTTATCCATGCAAAGAGATTATTCAATTAACAACAATAATATTACTTTGCTATTCCGCTGTTTAATAACGTGCTAGTCAATCAGTGCCAATCCGTTATATTTACTTGCGTATTTTTTAATGCATGGAAAAATACGCAAGTAAATATAACGAGTTGGCACTGATTGACTAGCACGTTATTAAACAGCGGAATAGCAAAGTAATATTATTGTTGTTAATAATATGGACTTCCGCAAAGTAACGCCTGATTCAATTAATTAGATTATTCAATCTTTGTATGTGTCTCAGCGGTGGAGCATCCATGCATTCTACCGATTTAACTAATTATCTAAGTAAGAAACTAAGAGCAAATCAAATTATTTCTTATGAATAGGACGGCGAGGAAGCTGAAGATGCGGGTTCAAATCTCGTCTCGAACGCCGCAGGTCTTCGTCGCTTATTCCTAATATATAATTATATGTCATCTATTTCATTTTTTATATAAGTAAGATTTAAGTAACAGATGTTAAATTGTGGTTTAACAGTTTTTCTTGGGCTCGCAAAGAGGCAAGCATTGGCTCAGTCTTGCCTTAGAAACGTTGACCGACCGCCACTGCTGTGTACCTGCTGTTCTTGTCGAACGTGACCCGCGGTTCCTCCTTGATGATCTCGTGGATCTTGTTCCGGATGGTCGCGGCGTAGATGTGCCCGGGCTGGTGGTCCGGAAAGTTCTTCAGGTACACCTGCGCATTCAAATGTGATGTTATATTTGTTCACTATTACATGCTCGCGCAAACTAGTTTTTTTCCATGTTACTAGGCTTTATTTATCGCACATCACTAGTATTCAGTTCAGTTGTGCTCTGTAATTATATCGTATTGCTGTTGATGCCCCAACTAAAATAAAATTAAAATAAAAGGAAAATTGTACTGATTATGAAATATCAATACATATGATAAACGTTTGTAGACGTAAATCTTACACGTAATGGATTTTAATGTAGTTTTCATTAATAGAGCGGCATGGGTAAGGACAGGACAGTAGCGACATAGATAAGTGGAACAGGAAAGTAGCGGCACATGTAAGGACAGGATAGTAGCGACATGGGTAAGTAGGACAGGAAAATAGCGACACGGGAAAGTAGGACAGGAATATAACGAGATGGTAAGTAGGGCAGGAAAATAGCGACACGGGAAAGTAGGACAGGAATATAACGAGATGGTAAGTAGGGCAGGAAAATAGCGACACGGGAAAGTAGGACAGGAATGTAACGAGATGGTAAGTAGGACAGGAAAATAGCTACAAGGGAAAGTAGGACAGGAATGTAACGAGATGGTAAGAAGGGCAGGAAAATAGCGACACGGGAAAGTAGGACAGGAAAATAGCTACAAGGGAAAGTAGGACAGGAATATAACGAGATGGTAAGTAGGGCAGGAAAATAGCGACACGGGAAAGTAGGACAGGAATATAACGAGATGGTAAGTAGGGCAGGAAAATAGCGACACGGGAAAGTAGGACAGGAATATAACGAGATGGTAAGTAAGGCAGGAATATAGGGACATGGGCAACTCAGACTTACTGTGGTTCGCGGATCGTGCCCGGCGAGCTCGCGCAGTGCGTCGCGTTCGCGCGTCTCGTTCTGCGAGCCCTGCACGAAGTATTGCGGGTAGAACGCGCCCGCCAGGATCATCTGCGGACCAACACTTGAGTTATTATATTATTCCAGTGAATTCCTCACTATTGCATAAGATTCGATCGACCCATCACAACACCAACAATGTGCTCGCTGCTGCCGTCGCCTAGTACGCACCTTCTGCACGAAGGCGAGGTCGCCGCGGCCCCACGGCGAGCCCCGGGCCGCCTTCACGCCCTCGCGGCCGAGCCGGCGCCGCAGCTCGCGCACCATGTCGTGCAGCTCCCGCAGCGCCGGCAGCTGCACGTAGAAGTCAGCTGTACGCACCTTCTGCACGAAGGCGAGGTCGCCGCGGCCCCACGGCGAGCCCCGGGCCGCCTCCACGCCCTCGCGGCCGAGCCGGCGCCGCAGCTCGCGCACCATGTCGTGCAGCTCCCGCAGCGCCGGCAGCTGCACGTAGAAGTCAGCTGTACGCACCTTCTGCACGAAGGCGAGGTCGCCGCGGCCCCACGGCGAGCCCCGGGCCGCCTCCACGCCCTCGCGGCCGAGCCGGCGCCGCAGCTCGCGCACCATGTCGTGCAGCTCCCGCAGCGCCGGCAGCTGCACGTAGAAGTCAGCTGTACGCACCTTCTGCACGAAGGCGAGGTCGCCGCGGCCCCACGGCGAGCCCCGGGCCGCCTCCACGCCCTCGCGGCCGAGCCGGCGCCGCAGCTCGCGCACCATGTCGTGCAGCTCCCGCAGCGCCGGCAGCTGCACGTAGAAGTCAGCTGTACGCACCTTCTGCACGAAGGCGAGGTCGCCGCGGCCCCACGGCGAGCCCCGGGCCGCCTCCACGCCCTCGCGGCCGAGCCGGCGCCGCAGCTCGCGCACCATGTCGTGCAGCTCCCGCAGCGCCGGCAGCTGCACGTAGAAGTCAGCTGTACGCACCTTCTGCACGAAGGCGAGGTCGCCGCGGCCCCACGGCGAGCCCCGGGCCGCCTCCACGCCCTCGCGGCCGAGCCGGCGCCGCAGCTCGCGCACCATGTCGTGCAGCTCCCGCAGCGCCGGCAGCTGCACGTAGAAGTCAGCTGTACGCACCTTCTGCACGAAGGCGAGGTCGCCGCGGCCCCACGGCGAGCCCCGGGCCGCCTCCACGCCCTCGCGGCCGAGCCGGCGCCGCAGCTCGCGCACCATGTCGTGCAGCTCCCGCAGCGCCGGCAGCTGCACGTAGAAGTCAGCTGTACGCACCTTCTGCACGAAGGCGAGGTCGCCGCGGCCCCACGGCGAGCCCCGGGCCGCCTCCACGCCCTCGCGGCCGAGCCGGCGCCGCAGCTCGCGCACCATGTCGTGCAGCTCCCGCAGCGCCGGCAGCTGCACGTGAAGTCAGCTGTACGCACCTTCTGCACGAAGGCGAGGTCGCCGCGGCCCCACGGCGAGCCCCGGGCCGCCTCCACGCCCTCGCGGCCGAGCCGGCGCCGCAGCTCGCGCACCATGTCGTGCAGCTCCCGCAGCGCCGGCAGCTGCACGTAGAAGTCAGCTGTACGCACCTTCTGCACGAAGGCGAGGTCGCCGCGGCCCCACGGCGAGCCCCGGGCCGCCTCCACGCCCTCGCGGCCGAGCCGGCGCCGCAGCTCGCGCACCATGTCGTGCAGCTCCCGCAGCGCCGGCAGCTGCACGTAGAAGTCAGCTGTACGCACCTTCTGCACGAAGGCGAGGTCGCCGCGGCCCCACGGCGAGCCCCGGGCCGCCTCCACGCCCTCGCGGCCGAGCCGGCGCCGCAGCTCGCGCACCATGTCGTGCAGCTCCCGCAGCGCCGGCAGCTGCACGTAGAAGTCAGCTGTACGCACCTTCTGCACGAAGGCGAGGTCGCCGCGGCCCCACGGCGAGCCCCGGGCCGCCTCCACGCCCTCGCGGCCGAGCCGGCGCCGCAGCTCGCGCACCATGTCGTGCAGCTCCCGCAGCGCCGGCAGCTGCACGTAGAAGTCAGCTGTACGCACCTTCTGCACGAAGGCGAGGTCGCCGCGGCCCCACGGCGAGCCCCGGGCCGCCTCCACGCCCTCGCGGCCGAGCCGGCGCCGCAGCTCGCGCACCATGTCGTGCAGCTCCCGCAGCGCCGGCAGCTGCACGTGAAGTCAGCTGTACGCACCTTCTGCACGAAGGCGAGGTCGCCGCGGCCCCACGGCGAGCCCCGGGCCGCCTCCACGCCCTCGCGGCCGAGCCGGCGCCGCAGCTCGCGCACCATGTCGTGCAGCTCCCGCAGCGCCGGCAGCTGCACGTAGAAGTCAGCTGTACGCACCTTCTGCACGAAGGCGAGGTCGCCGCGGCCCCACGGCGAGCCCCGGGCCGCCTCCACGCCCTCGCGGCCGAGCCGGCGCCGCAGCTCGCGCACCATGTCGTGCAGCTCCCGCAGCGCCGGCAGCTGCACGTAGAAGTCAGCTGTACGCACCTTCTGCACGAAGGCGAGGTCGCCGCGGCCCCACGGCGAGCCCCGGGCCGCCTCCACGCCCTCGCGGCCGAGCCGGCGCCGCAGCTCGCGCACCATGTCGTGCAGCTCCCGCAGCGCCGGCAGCTGCACGTAGAAGTCAGCTGTACGCACCTTCTGCACGAAGGCGAGGTCGCCGCGGCCCCACGGCGAGCCCCGGGCCGCCTCCACGCCCTCGCGGCCGAGCCGGCGCCGCAGCTCGCGCACCATGTCGTGCAGCTCCCGCAGCGCCGGCAGCTGCACGTAGAAGTCAGCTGTACGCACCTTCTGCACGAAGGCGAGGTCGCCGCGGCCCCACGGCGAGCCCCGGGCCGCCTCCACGCCCTCGCGGCCGAGCCGGCGCCGCAGCTCGCGCACCATGTCGTGCAGCTCCCGCAGCGCCCGCAGCTGCACGTAGAAGCGCCGCGCCCAGGCCGCCTCGCTGTTGCCCTGCTGCTTGAAGTACTGCTGCTGCCGGAACCTGTCCCACACCTGCAAAGGCCAAGCTGTCAGGTGTACAAATCTATCGACACGAAATCCTTGTCGCATTTCGCGTTCAGGTTAATAAAAACCTAAACTGCGCCCAGAAACCACCCGTGGACGGGAAGCAGCCTCTAGAACGGTGTAACGTATTGCCGTCGCCAACCCGCCTGCCGAGCGGTATTCAACTCCCGATTTGGGGGAGGCCTTTATCCAGCAGAGGACATCCGTCTGACAGGAAGTAGGTATAAATTATTTAGGCGGTCACAATATAAAACTTGCCAATGTCAATTCTGATTTGACGACAAAAATGGATTGGTAAATTCTCCAGGTGCCTATAAAAATGGCTTTTATTTTATAAGCAGCTGGAGAATACAAAAATAATAGAATTCATAATAACAGAATTTGGAGAATACAAAAATATTAATAAAACCGGGTAACTCACGTTTTATAAGTAGAATATTGCGCAATTAATATGATTGAAACTCACATTTTTGTGTTTAAAATCTAATCAAATGCGCTGGAATTATCTGAGACTTTAGTCAATGTGAACGCCATATTTGAAACCCATACGAACCTTGTATATGTTAAGGTAAGCCACGCAGTCACTAGTGGACCCGTCGGCCCACGTCAGCTTGGCGTTGTACGCGTTCAGACGCTCGCGAAACGGGCTGCTACACACATTCTTCACCGACAACGCCGCAGCTGTAATTACAACAATGTTTTCGCAATTTCGAAAGAACAGGTTCGAGGGTTTGTGGTACGGCCAAATTGTACCTTAATTTTAAGACAATAAGGTGCATTTATACTTATATTGGCAGTTTTAACGTCTTTACTTTTGTCCATGACTGTGTCAAGAATTTATTGATTGACAATTTCTATACAAAGTCGCGATCCTTCAAACTTCACGAGTTTTTTTTTATTGGACTTGGTGGCGCAGCGCCATCTGGTCTTTTTTTATACAAGCAAGCATACGCCTGATGGTAAGCGCCTGCAACTCCAGAGGATTCACATGCGCGTTGCCTGCCCTAAAAGTTGTCTTAACCCAAAAGCTTCTCCAGACTCAAGCGTGATGGTACTTCGCTGTGACCTAACTCTAATTGTTGAGCGTAGTTTAAGGACATACTCGGGTCCAAAAATTGCTAGGACTATTTTGATTTGCACCGATTTTTATAGGCATATAAATTGAAGTATAAGTTATATAGTTTAGGAAAAGTGGCAAAACCCACTGGCGTCCGAATTGTATACGGTGTCTGCAGCTTTCGTGGCTGAAGACCTGATCACTAGACCACCTGCTCACATTGCATATACACGAGAAAATTCGACGGTTCCCGCCGTGGACAGATCCTGCCTACAAACCCAAAGGGATATAAAAGTAATAAAAAATATATTCACCCATAATAATGCTGTCATCCAAGCATCCAAAGATGTGTCCGAGGATAATGATCTTGGAAACCTTCACGTCGAGCGGCAGGCGCGCCATGATGCGGCCCATGTACGTCAGGTCGCCGTCCGAAGACGACAACTCCCCGTCTACAGTCTTCTTTAGGGCTCCGATCTAGCAATCAGACGAAACCGTAAAGAAAAAAAACATGTACAATGTCTACAAATGTTGTTCAATCGATAGTCACGCCTAGTTATGGCTGAATTTTACTCATTGACCCGTTTTCATAGTTACTACTGAAATGGTTTTATAGGATTTCAAGACACAAAACATACATTTATCTACACACATATTATAAACCCACTTTAATACGTTCAAAAACCGCATATTACGACTAGCTTAATGTCAAACTCCATCATTACAATAATTTTCTTATATGTGAAAATTAATAAGCAAAAATTCGATGTTATTATGACTTTCAAATTTCGAACGTCTCTCAAAAACAAAACAACTGATTACTATAGGAACTATGAGAACTGGTCTTGACTCTAGAATATCTCTGAATAAAAAAATCTATTTTGGTTGTTGCTTGAAAAAGTTTCCATACGCCGCCAATACTAATATTCATTTGGCTTTTCATTTGCGATTTTAGAAATGATTATTGAGAGTTTATTGTGTGTAGATAAAGCAGTGTGTGTACATAATTAGGAATAAAAATACTCGTTTGATGTTATTATGTAATTCAACTTCGCTTTGTTTCATAAAACCAAACTTTTATATGTACTTATGCCTTCCATTATGTAGCAGTAAAATTGTGTGCACATTTAATTGTGGTGCTTTTACACCTTCCATAATCGATCACCTCTCAAAAGTGCAAGTCCGGCGCGCCCATGTCGAGCCAGTTGGCCAGCACTAGCTCCTTACCTCCTTGAGTACGAGCATGGTGCGCTGAATGTTGGACATCTCGGGCGGGTCCATGGCGAGCGCGAGCACGTCGCTGGGCGGGCCCATGTCCAGCATCTTAGCCAGCAGAACCAACCGTTCCAGCGGGCAGCGGACGATCTCGGGCGGGCTGTCTTGTTGGAACTTGTCCTGTGAGAGGTAAATATTCAAATGAGTCACGACATTAGTTAAACAGGCCAGGGAGGAGTAGTGAAGATTGTGAGTCTTTTAAAAGCATTATTAAATATTGAGCGTGACCATTATTTACGTGAGACATTAAGGGAAAATTTCGAGCCAAATCTCACCATAATATATGAGTGAGTTTTGACAAATTATATGATGTAAAAAACTTATAAAAAAATGATTATGCCGCGTATACTGAACTTAAATTACGTTTGACGTTTTGCAGAGTTCATCCGTTCTCTTCATATATACGTTTTTTTTAAAAATCTAAATGTATTTTACAAATATTACATTTGAACAAGATTAGAATAAAGAATTGTGAGTTAAATGTACGGACGTTGTTGAACAAAATCTCACCAGGCTGATCCCATAACCGTACAGTCAAGGTCAAATATATATATACACGACCAAACTACCAAAACATGTATCCACCTTGTTCTCTCAGATTTGTGGTGCACGTATACACATTTTGGCACTTTGGTCGCATCGATATCTTTGACCTCAACTATGCAACGCTTAACCACTCATATGCGGATGTCAAAATTCTCCAATGAAAAACGACCTTGAAGTTAAGTCCATTGAATTCAAATGCTTATGGCAAAAGGGTAATGAGAATGACTAGGGTTACCAACTGTGATCCAGAGATTCGCGGTACATTTACGATCAGGATCACAATTTTTAATTAACAACATTTTAACAATCGAAATCGTTTTAACAGATTTTTATTTTAGCACTAACAAGTTCTCGCATCAACAAAATTATTGTAACATGCAAACAACGCTCGTTTTGGTGCTGATAATCTAGTCTAGTCTAAAAACGGGACAATCGGCGTCCCACGTGGACCGCTTGCGGGATTAATGCTCTAGGGCCCCAGAAACGGTTGGCAACCCTAGTAAAGAGACTCACGTAGAACTTGGCGGGCACGAGGCGGTACACGCGGCCGTCGCGCACGCGGCCCGCGCGGCCGGCGCGCTGCTCGCAGTTGCTCTTGGAGGCCCACGTCATGCTCAGGGTCGTGAAGTTGGTCTGCGAGTCCGCCACTAGGATCTTCATCAGGCAGAAGTCGATCACTGCGGAAAAACCATTTCATAAGTGGTAATCATTTTCTGTTAAAAATGCTTCTTTTGGTACACACAGCAACACACTTAGCTGTACATCGGTGGACCTTATGCCTTATGTAATAAGGTCCACCAATGTACAGCTTAGAGTGTTGCTGTGTGTACAAGCTATTATTGCGCATCAAGAGAATTCTAAACAAAAACACTATAGACTTATTGTATGTATTTGGAGTTGCTATGGCTACCTTCTGGCTCCAGCGTCAGATCCGATCAGTGGTACCATAATATTGCATTATCACCAAACTTACATACACATCGGGCTACTCCAGATTCAAGCGTGGTGATGATTCGCTGTGCCCTACCTCACATTGTTGGACGTAGTTTAAGGACATACCGGATCCAAAATACTAGCTCCCTGGTCTAAGAAAGAAATTGACCAGTAGGCCTAGCACATAAAGGGCGCGACAGTATATCGAGCCTATCCGTCCCTCTTTGCATAATACAGTAAGAAAAGTACGGGTAGTCTATCTCGGCGCGAGATACCGTGACGGTATGGGCTAGGCCTACAGTAGCCACTGTTAGGTTGGTACCGTATTTGATGTCGGGCACGGTGATGGAGCTCTCGGCGATGTTGGTGGCGAGGATGATCTTGCGGTGTCCGGGCGGCGCGCGCTGGAACACGCGCACCTGCTCGTCCGCCGTGATGGTGGAGTGCAGGGGCAGCACCCACCAGTTGTAGCGGGGGCAGTCGGGGGACACCAGCTTCCTGCAACACATTCCAACGTTTGCTACAAACAGCAACACCCTTAAAGCTGCACCGAAGTAATTACTGCAGAATTTCGTTTGTTAGATAACTTTTTTGTACAGTTAATCCTTAATCTTAGTCTTTGTGCGTCATAAGTTACATATTTAAGGATTAACCAAATAAATCATACGATTCAGAAACACGATTATTTGAATTTTGCGTTGTAATAATTACATCCAAAGTGACCTCTAAAAAAGATAGGCTTCACTTAATATGTTGCAAATGCTCAAGAAGGTCGTAAGTTATTTAATAATTTTTATTTATTTTATTTCCAAAAAAGTAAGGTACACATCTGGTTTATATGTTTTCGCCAAACATATCATTGTTTATTGGCGAATATTGCACTCACTTTCTAAGCACTTTATTGTACCTAAATATACTTAGTTATGTAATTAAAGTACAGTCAACAGCAAAAGCCGACGACCACCTTAGTACCCCATCGCAGCAACGTAACAATACTGCGATAATTGGAATGCAATAAAGTAGTTAAAGTGACAAGGCACCAAAACGATCATCAACTTTTGCCGTTGACTATCCTTAACCTAGCTAATAATAATAATCTTATACTTTACAGTTACAATTTGTGTTAAATAGCATCTAGTAGCAACTTTTTTAGCCTCTTTCTGAATATATATTTACTATTGCATTCGTTTTCGGCAAAGATGGAGTTAAATATTCTAGGCGTTAAATAACTTCTCGTACGTTTACCATAATAGTTGTTGGCCTTAGGTTCCGCGTAGGTTCGGCGCGATGACGTTCTCGGCTCGCGGTTGTACACTCGGATAGATTTATATTCAGTACTTTTAAACTGCTCCGTTGCTAGTACATACTTGATTTTCTCATGCACTGGCAGTATATTTAGTTTTTTGAATAGGGTCTTATAGATGTTATTGCTACAGCTGTTTTTAGTTTTTTTGTCAATCAGATTTTTTATTAGTCTAGTCTGTAATTGTTGTATTTTGTCTAAATAAGTTTTAAATGTGCGTCCGTAAGCAATAAGACCGTATCCAATAACCGCGTCCGCCAGTGCATGATATAACATTCGTAGTATTTTCTTACTGGCTATATGTTTTAGACTTATGATTTTATATAGTATTGATCTGAGTTTATTGCACACCATATCAATGTGAATTTTCCAATTTATATTTTTATCTATGATAAGGCCTAAATATTTATATTTTTCTACTTCTTCTATCGTACTGCATTTACAATCCAGGTTATCGTTATGTAAACAGTTATAGGTGTGTCCAACAATTCTAATAGGTAAGTGATTTCCTTTTACATAAGGAGAACTTATAAGCATACATTTAGTCTTATCTATATTTAGTATAATGCCATTGTCGTGCGACCATCTGAGTATGTTGTCTAGATCCTCCTGTATACAATTTTGCAACTTAGAAATATTTTTATCGGCGTATACTAGACAGGTATCATCCGCGTACATGTATATGGAGCAGTTCCGTACAACATTGGCGACGCTGTTGACGTGCATGGTGTACCCGACCGGGCCGTACACCGAGCCGGTCGGGACACCGGTGCGCACCTCTGCTTCGTCGCCGCTAACCCCGTCCACTGTGACGCGCAGGGTTCTGCCCGACAAATATGCACGGAACCACTCCAATATTGGACCACGAACACCACACTCGTCCATCGCCTGCAGTAGTTGTTCGTGGTCCAATGTATCGAATGCTTTTTTAAAGTCTATGAATAACACCCCTACATACATTTCACTGTCTAGATAACCAAAACAAACTTACTTATTTTCTATAACGTATACGTCTTACATTTGTAAAAACAATCTTTATTTTAATAATACAAACGAAAAATCCTAAATCGGCGAGCGGTTCGCCCATTCATACCTGAGCCACCATGTTTAGATTGAACCGAGTAGCGCGAAAAGCTCGGCGCCCCTTTAACGTTCTACATCGATTTGCGTTAACCAAGCCCAGCTATTAGAGACACATTTATGCTTCTCATGCACGAAAGAATGAGATGCAAGACTCTTTAATCGTATTTTTTTAACATTTTGCAAAAAATGTGTTTTATCCATTTCGCTTCTGTAACTCTTTAAATAAAATATTATCAAAATTTCTGTTGTGGGACAATATTTACGGTGAAATAACCTATTTACAATACCCTTTAAAAATAATTACAGGTCCAAACCGTGCGAGGCTATTGGCGTTCGGAGCTGAGGACATAGCACCAACATATTAATTAAAGGGAATGTTTTTTGATCTTCAGAAATGAACTGACTTACCTATATTTCATATCCATTAGAAGCCCATACTGTTCCTCAATTTCATTTATCCCCGGCAAGAATATCAGCACCGAAGGCAGGTCGGCCACAGAGTGATCCGAAATTTTGTCCTCCGTCATATCAATCTGCTCGAATGCATTTACTAGCTTCACCACGAGTTTGTACATATCTTCGACTATTGTGGGTTCGTGAGCCTTAGGCATACAGGCGTCGACGAGCTAAAAATGTATGAATATGAGTTTAATTTGTTTATCAAAATTTTCTTCACTTTAAACTCCTCACCAAACTGATATTACAATCGCCATCAGATTTATCAGAGCTGTGGAGGTGGTTCACAAATATCTGAACATGCACTTTATCGCCTTGCCAATAGAGGCGTTGTTCAGCTATTTATGACCACCTCCACAGCTCCGATATATCTTGTACATTCAATGATGAATACGTGCCAGATCTAATCGAGTCTGTATTGAACACAGAACATTTCCAGTGGTAACCCGGCCCGGTACCGCGAACATCGAAGTTCGTATGTTTGGAGTATCTTTTTCTTTTACTCCAATTAAAGCGTCAGTCGAGTGACAGAGACAATCGTCCGAAATTTACGAATATAGTTTTTCGCTTTCGCTGATCTCTTCCACAGTTAGTTACCCAATTTTTTTTAAGTGCTTACTATAAATAAAACTTATTGTTTACTCACCGAGCCAAATTTATTCAGTTGTTCCAAATAAAACGTTTTAACAGAGAACATTGTCTCCTTCTTCTTCACTTGTATACAAGATGCCATGTGCTGCCCTCTAGGCGTTGGTATCATGAAGTAATCAGCAAATTTCTCCGTTTGGAAGGTGGCTGACATCAGAATCACTTTCACTGTTGGTGAGACAGTGTAAAGCAGTTTTTTTACCACCAGTAAGAGGAAGTCCATGTCTTGGCCGCGTTCGTGCACCTCGTCGAGTATTATGTGGGTGTACTCGTTCATTGTCTTTGAATTTACTGTAATCATAATTTAAACTTGGATGTAATGTTTTTGTTAATATTATTTAACCCTTTCCCAGGCATAGTACGATATATCGACCACATGCATGTCAATTTAATTTTAACCTAAGCATTCAACTTTAAGGTTCATATTAGATTGGACTATGCCAAAAAATTACATTATATAAAATATACAAGAGAAAAGTAACAATTTTGAATATATTTGGGATTTCTGGAAAAACCATTCTGATTGTTGGGGCCTGGAAAAGGTTTAAGAACAGTGAGTGCATAACTGCACTTAAATTTGTTAAAAGCATAAAGGTCTGCTAACATGTTTATAAAATTATAATGCTTAGAAATAAAGGAAAATCCACTGCCTCTAGTGAAACTCGTAATCGCCATTTTGATATGCCCATCACACTGGCACTGAGCTACCAAGAACAGAGCCATTTCAATTTCTTAATGCCACTCAGGATAGTGCTTAGCGTTAGCAACATCTGCTTTAAATTCAATTTCGAATTTCACACGTTAAACAAACCATCACACTTAACTGTGACATCAATAACAATAATTAACAATTAACACGGTTCTATATACTCACGTATATATAGTCACCGCGCGACATGTTTCGGAGAACATAGGCCTCCATTTTCAAGCGCTAAGAGTGCTGAGTGTCCGTTCGGTTCGCTGATCGTGTCGCCGGCCCGTGCGACGGGCCGAGGGGGCGAAACATGTCGCGCGATTGACTAAATAAACGTGAGTAGAACAGTTAATTGTTAACCATTGTACTACGTCTCACGAAAGTTTAAATACCAACATCAATAACACTTAAAATAATAGGCTAGTTGACTGTTTTATTTTTATTTTACCAATCGATCCCTTTCATTCTAGGGATGAAATGTCTGTATAGGAGTAATGGCCATAAAACTACACAAAAGCCAGAAATGAGCGTCAAAGTCTGACATTCGTATTTCCCGCGAAAACGCTCCTTACAAAATGACGATAACGTATGACGTCACTTATTCCTAACCGCGCTCTCTAAAGTATGGGGCAATAATTAAATTGCTTATTAATTGTATAAAAGCGGGTAACTCACGTTTTATAAGTTGAAACATGTCGAGCAATATTCGACTTATAAAACGTGAGTTACCCGCTTTTATACAATTAATATGTTTCAATCTCACGATAGTTTTGTGTTTAAAATTAAATTGCTATTTTGATCGCGAAATTTTGCGTTTTTGTATATAGTTGCCTTACAATTTATTTTGCAGTAAACTGCGAGAATTTGGTGGGTACCACGGTTTTTTAAAATTTCGCAAATTAAAAATGCAGTTCTTTTTAAATTTTTTAAACGTGATAATATATCTTTAAATCAAATAAATAGTTATATTCAATTTTAATTTTAATTGATTATATTCGTCATTGTGAACCAATTTCATATGATTTAATTATTTTACTTAATATGTGTCAACATCCCTATTCTAATAAGTATAAATATTTCCAGACTGGATACTCTGGAAATATTGTTGGAAGGGCGCAAGTTCACGCAACGGTCAACAACGGTCACGGGCGCAAGTTAAGCCACAAATAAAAGGAAATCACTGTGGACTTGCGCCACGAAAAAGTGATTTGAGTGAAATTTAGATTTAATATAATAATGATTATTTATTTATCAAATAACAAGAGCTTTTTGGTTAAACTATGATTTACTTTATAGAATCTATAAATAATTAGTCATTAAGTAACTATATTCCCAAACCTGCAGACAAACTGTTCAAATAGTTTTGCAGGGGCCTTTATGAGAAAACTGTTAAACATTTGAACAAAGCATCTATCTATCTATTTAGCAACAAATATTGAAAAGTCACTGTGACATTATTTTGTTATTTTAATGAGTGTTTCACTTACCAAGCTTCTGCAATAGCACTCCTGTTGTCACGTAATGTATCCTTGTGTCATTTGAAGTCTTGTTTTCAAGGCCAACCTGTGAAATATTATATTTGTTATTACCTGTCTTATTGCACAGGTAATACAGTCACCATCAGATATATCTGAAGGCCAAGGTGATCACAAATATCCTCTATAACCAAGCTGATAAAGTGCATGTTCCGATATTTTTGAATACCATAGCCGCCTCCGATATATTTGATGGCGACTGTACAATGGAATAATGTTGTAATTTCTTTAATTTATCTTTTATATATTGTAAGAATTATTTCTTGTTTTATTTTGCTTTTCATTACAGGGCAAAAAAGGAAATTTAAGCTCTACCTGCCAACCTATAAATAGAGACACATCACAGTTCACCGGAAATTATAAAAGGTAACCTTACCTGATAGCCAACAAGGCCACCAACATCCCAACCACGCTCCTGAGCTACTCTCTTGGCTATAGACATGGCCGCAATTCTCCTCGGCTGTGTTACTATAATTTTGCAAGCCCTGCGGTGCTTATGGCAGTCGTCCAAGATCCACTGTGGCACTTGTGTGGTCTTGCCGCAGCCTGTGGGCCCTTCCACAATGACGACTGGAAACCCTCTGATGCGATCTAAAATCTGTGTAAGAAAATAATTTATTTAACACATTCACTGCAATAGGGGGCCTATTGACCCCCACAAAGTATGGTTAAATGCAATGTTAACTAATTGCCACAGTGAAGGTGTCAACCTTATAGAAGGTAGATTTGACCCTAACTATCATTTTTTATAACCATGAAATTAATTTTTTTTATTTATTATGACACACTATGTAGGTATAGTTTTACTCCTTTTTAATGTTACTTTTTTTCATACGTCTTTATGTATATAATATCTAATAATAAGTATCTTTATTTTGAAATAAATAATAAAAAACAAATTTGATGCCGCCTAAGACCAAGTAAATTAAAATAGGTAACAAATTATATCTATAAGTAAATTAAAATAGGTAACAAATTATTATTATTAGGTTTGTACACAATTAGGAAGTGAGCTCAGCTATGATGACTACCAATAAAAGCGAAACAAGTTTCTCATAGACCTAAAATATGTGTCATACAGCACACTTGCACACTTGGTAATTCCAGAGACATATTAAGTAACACCCGAGACATTAAAAATGTTTTTCAAAAAGTTGATTCATCCATAAGCTTTCATCATTCTTATAAGAATATTAAAATGCTACAATTACTTTCCAATAATAACAACTCCACAGTATAAATTGTAAAGTAGAAAGTCAAATATAGCATTTACATCAGTTTTAGAGCTGTTGATGGACAAATTGTTGGTGTCTTCCTTCATTTGAAATGAGTACTTGCTGTAAACTTCAGTCATGGCTTCTTCTGTGAGCTCTCCAATGTTAGGCAGTGAAGTCCCCAGTGAGGAGAGGTGCTCCAAGGACTCCAGCCGGTCCGACATGCTATCCCAACGGTCATGTTCTGTTTCATTCTGTTGATTTATATTTATATAAAATACAATAATATAACTAAATTTAAAAAATGCTAGTGACTATTTAATGCAATATTTCTACCAATGCAACAGTTTCAAAATTTACAACAGGTTATAATAGTTTAATAACACAGAAAATTACCCTTAAATAAGTTGCGACCTCCCGTTCCCTGACTTCGCGCGCGTAGTCAGTGCCGCTCAAAATAATTGAATGGCGATGGTCTTCTCGTCTATTCAGCTGATTTATGGTGTCGTCTTTCGTGATGCGGAATCCAGCAGTCAACGGTCCACGAAGTTTTACTACCTTGGAACCCGATGGACGTGGGTCGTTGAAAAACGACCGCAATTCGTCCATTTCTCCGTTTTATCGCAACAATGTAGTCATAAACTTTAATAGGTAAGACCAGGTGTGTGTACACAAAATAATTTAGTTAAACTAAATAATAATTATGTCGTTAATAATTGAAAAAGTAACTGGGCACATGCGATCGTTGTTTTGAAAGCAAAAAAGTGCAAACTGCAAAACATCAAAAACAAGATAGACGGAGATGGAATATGTCAAACTCAAACGTCTACCCAACTAAAATTTAGTGTTGCCACGATCACGAAGGACAATAGTTTATAATTATGTTTTTTGTTTTTTACTTTATTGCGATGTACATAGGTCAAAAGTAGTTTCCCGCTCACAAAATCCTTTTTAAATTTAAGATGTTACTATTAGTTTAATTGTATTAATACATATGATGATATAAAATTATTTGTTTGCCGTATAAGCCATCAACTATTGATTTTTGTCTGTATGCAAACCAAAGAGAGTATAAATATCAAGTAGCGTGGCGCTAAAATCTTAGGTAAGCCGGAGCCAATACGGCTTTCCAAATCTCCATGTAACAAAGGAACTATTTAATAGTAGTTTATGTATCAGTGCATAATGAAGGGCATTTATAATAATATCACACGATTGTTGTAATGCCTAATTATGTATAGTTACATACACTACTTTATCTACACACATATCATAAATGTTTTAAGATGGGTTCAGGAACCGTAGGGAAATGACCTGCAGTATTACTAGTGTTACTTGAAACATTAAAAAGTCAATGAACAAAACAAATGACAGCTTGGAATGGCGGCGTTGCGTATTTCATATCTCAGTCAAATATTTTTTTAAACCATAGACATGCGAATGAACTCCCTATTCTATTGTCACTCGAGTTCTTATGTCTTTCGATTTTTATTAAAAAAACATAACGTATCGGCGTTTCGTATCAATGACTGTTTTAATATCTATAGATACTCAAGTAGACACCCCACTTGAATTTGACAGCTGTTCCAAATTTAAACTCATAACCTACGGATTTCAGTAGGTAATGTTAACATTACATCTCCATTCATTTCTGATGGTTGGTAATGCTGGTCATTGCCTACGGTTTCTGGACGCATTTTAGAGCATTTATGATATGTACGTAGATAAACAGTATAAAAAAATAGTCAAGCCAACAGGAAATTGGTTGTATGTAGGTACTTACTTTAACCACAAGAACCCCTAAAGAGATCTCGTGATATCGTGCTTACAACCTAGGAGGAATAATGACTGGAGAACGCATCCGCGAGTAAGAGACAAAGATATTCTGACTTTTGTAGCCCAACATGTAACAATTCAATGTAGTTTTGCTTTACAGGTCACTCTTTATTTTATTACAAAAGTATTACCTTATTTTGTATTAATTACCGAACTTTGGTTGGAAACCCAAGAAAACTCCAATTATATTTGTTTTTTCCCCTCCAACTTTGACAGTTCTGAAGGGTCCAGTTTGGAGGGGAACAAAAATATGTGAGACTACGACAAGGACGGACGATAATACCGCCGTCTCTGCCATACCTATGAACAGTAACATAAGACCATTCCTTTCGATTGTGGTATTATTATTAGCAAGCTCCGTCTAGTTAAACGGTATGTCTATGGCTTACAACCACCGCCACCGACCCCTAAAGTGGACATGGGGAATGCAGGAAGGTATTAAAGCAATTTTCCTGTGAAAGACAAGATTTATATTCGCTCTTTACTAGTCGAGATATTAGGGTACACTTTACATTTTGACGCGTGAGGAAGCGTTCAAAATGACTCGTTATAGAATCAACAGCGATATTATAATTTTATAATTATAAATTGTAACTTTACCTGGGAACCTTAAACGTACCCGGGAGGTAATTTCTACTCGATTTATTGAGACAGGGACACTTATCGCCATAGCGGAATAAAAAAAGAGAGAAGATCTCATTTATATTCATAATTTTATTTAATAATACATTTTTCACGTAACAAAAATATCCAGATCATTTTATATTCAACGTCCGGAAAGGACGGTACATTTTAACTCATTGATTTAAGAAATAATTTTAAGCATTACTTAAGTTCAGTGCAAGGTACAAAGTGAAGAAAAAAAAACACAAAATATAATGTATTTATTGAATTATTTCGATGACATATTGTCCTTTGCAATGACATAAATGACAATGCAAACCATAAAATACTCTATTGGAAGTAAATAAAGTTCACAGAAGGCCTGGTACCGCGAACATCGAAGTTCGAAAATCTTTCTCTGTGACAGAGGCTATCGTTCGAAACAAACGAATGTCGATTTTCGCGGAGGCGTCGATTTTGTGAAACTTACTACAATAACAACTTCTTATACAGGATAATTTCAGGGTCGTGGAGTAAGAGAACAAGGCATTACACAGAACTCATAGGTGAAGCTAATTATGTGAGTCATTAATTAATATTGTCTTCGGTTGCCGCGATAATTACTCATGAAATAAAACAACTAAAACGGATTAAATCGCGTATACTAATTTAAACTTCATCCCGACGTTTCGAACCCTTTAGCAGCGTTCGTGGTCATCGGGTGGGCCACCCGATGCTTTTATTTCATGAGTCATTAATTGTTTATCACCAAAAATCATAATAATTGTTCTTCAGACGGTAAGAAAAAAATATATTTCCTTACAATTTCATCACCCTTTTCAACGTGTCCACTTTTTTTTTTATTTTCATACATACATATTTATACTCTTGGCTGGACATAACTGAATAAGTATAAGCGAGTGGCAGCCATTTTGCATAAGTCACAATATTCGACGAATGGTTTCACATAAATATACAATCCTTTTAGGGGACTAAGACAGTTACTAATAGTTACTAACGAACTATACCCTACCCTCCTCATAACGCTTACCATAAAACTGATTGTAAGTTAAAATAATTTTATATTGTGAATTAGGCTGAATTTGTATTGAAATAACAAATAAATTAAACATAAGAAATACTACTTTATATGATTTTAGGGGAAATAAATACTAAAAGGATTGTACGTTATAAATATAATACACGTTGGGGCTTTCAAAGAATAGAAATCCAATATGACTTTATTATTAGGCGTATTTTACTACTTGTTTATTGCAATCCCAATTGTTCTTTGGTGTCATTATTATACTGGTTACTTAATATATGCTTTTACTGGTACAGTTAGGTCGAAATAATCGATACGGCCAAAGTGCCAAAATATGTATGCATGTTTGTATGTTAAAATTAACGTGCATGTAGACATACTATGGCACTTTGTTCATATCTTTTACCTTGTATTGTACCTAAAGATATGTTATTCTTTTATAATTTACGGATAAGCATTACATAGTCAAATAAAAAACACCACAGTTTTGGACAGAGAAGTTTAAAAATCTTGTACTGAGCTTAAAGGTGGAGATAATAAATATAAATTTATGACGTAAACAACATTAGACGGCAATCAAAGCAGAAAACTAAATCAATTCAGAAAATATACTTATCTAATCAAAAAACCCATAATCCTTTACTTACCGGTTAGGTACAATGACTAATTCCTTCTTATATATGTATATCTAGCAGAATATTTTAAATCACATCTATGAAGGTACGACTCTCCTTCAAATCCATTTGGCCAATACATGTTTAATTATACGAATACTATCGCCAACAACCAACTTAATTTAAATATTAAATATTAATTACAATTAATGGACAAAACAAATCATTTAAAACACTTAATAAACTACTAAAAGCCAACAACATATGTAAAGTATTCTATGCATAACAATTTTTTAGTACTTTGTGCTGTTATTATTTCCTATATTAGTTGTCTGTGAAAATATTTATTAAAATGAAAATATAATCAGACCTACTTTCACAAATCCTTCAAATAAGTGGGTCAAAAATATTGTTCCAGTCAAACCCACATTAGTGTAAAGGAACTGACAATTACCATAATAAAACAATAAATGTCATTTCACACTTATGAGTCTTATGACGGTTTACCATTTTTTATCTCTTCGATGGTCAATAGTTGACAGCTTGTGTGCACATAACATGTAAGGCTTGAATCCCTTAATTTTGATCATGTTTACAGAAATTGCGCGAACAATATTTCGTATTTGACCCAAACTCCATACATACAAACACGTATTAACACAAAATACTCTGGTATTAACCACTCTATATCGATACTTATCACGCGATGCGTATATCACCCACGTCGACTTGATATTTCCGAAAATTACGAAAATGAATTTCTACTACCTACAGCTGTATAAAAAAACTTAACTGAAGGACCATGTCTATGTAGTTACGCAGATAATTAATATGGAACTTACGTCATAATTTGTATATAGAACGTTAACTAGCGTGTACACACACGTTACTACTACATAGCAGGTGCTTTAGCTAAGTTTTTCACCTATAACTGTAATTGTGACTATAGTCAAGGTTGTACAGTCACCATCAAATATATCGCAGCCAAGGTGTTCAAAAATATCGGAGCATGCACTTTATCGCTTTGAAAATAGAGGCGTTGTTCCGATATTTGTGACCACCTCCACAGCTCCGATATATCTGATGGCGACTGTAGACAATGTAAGGTCAGTGTACACACATTTTAGTCCAAAAATACTAGACTATAGACTACTCTGACCGGGTTGTTGAGGTAACATCACATGTTTTAGACTACCACAATATTTAGTACAGACAACTAACCATCTATATCAGTTTGATAAACATTTCGAAACACACATATTGACATAAAGTGTATAGTAAGTGTAAGATAGTGGCGGATAATTCCGAAAATTAGTAAAGTATCACCCTTATTACATTATAATTAGAGTCCATTTTGATTCAACCAGGCATTTTTACATACACTTCATTTCGTTTTAGGTTTTCATTGGATCTGTTGCAATACTTTCTATTGTCCAGCTGCTTCCTGCCGTTGTCGCAACTACGACTGCATTTAAGGTATAGTCAGCAGCAGAAGTAGCTAAGGGTTTGAGGTGTTCAAAATGAGGTCAACACATCTCTATTGTCATGAGAATAAGAGCGCGTGTAGGTCATTTTGAACACTTCAAACGCTTAGCCACTTTTACTTCTCACTGTACCCAATGGGTTTCCTCGAAAGAAAAAAATGTGAAAAAAGTCACAACTGGTTGCAAATCGCAGTTGCGAAAACATAATTAATGTCTGTTTTTAAAGACAAGAGCTGAGGGCCGACTTTTGAGAATCGTGAGCTCGAATAAAAAAAGTATGAGGACGAAAATAATGTCACACAAAAGTTTCACACCATTATTTTTGCACAAAATGTATAGTTTTTGATAACCACGATTCTTAATGTCTATCATTTATGCTTCTAAAATACTATTTCGTCGTGTTTGAGAGAGTTGGGAATGTCACGATTCGAGCGTCGGGTGCTCAAATATCGGCCCCCTGTATCGCGACCGCTTTAAACTTAATTTAGTAATAAACTTTCAACATACTATAATTTGGAAGCAAATCTATCATCACTAATATTACAAAATTTAAGTTTATATTTGCCACTGAAAAATGGAATGAACTATCATATATATATTATCAGCCGATATTTACACATCGATTTATTCTTTCTTACAACGCTAATTCCGATTATTATCATTTGAAGACGAAATTCAGTCACAGAGATAAGTCTAATAAATGTCCCCACACCCCACGTTTAAGAAATAATCCTCTCACACTAAATAATATTTGATCAGTTAGTATTGATACCCATTCCAAATAAAATTATCTTTTAAGTTAATATGTATACCCAATATCTTGTTCCAATGACGTCACAATAGGGAAACTTAGGGAGTAAATGGAACTATAATAATTAATACGGATATTAATACAAAAAATGTTACTTATTATTCTTTGGTATACTACAGCAAAACTTATAGCAAGTTTTTTTTTTCGTTACCAGTAACTTATCAATTGTTTGTCTAAATTATCGACGTTAAACGCGTTGTTCTTTTGTTAACTGAGTGTCCGTAACAGATATTTAGTTGTTATAAATTCCTTATGGATAGGGTACGTCTTCAAGAAGAATATATCCATTCCAAAAAATAATATTGTCTAATTCACTAGTAAATTTTTATAGTAATTTACATAAATTACAATAAAAATTCGGTTAAAGACCTTACTTTTTTCTGGTGAAAATAATATATTTGCTTATCTTACCAGCGTTCCATTTACTCCCCAAAATATCCTATTGTAACATCATCGCGACAAGAATCCGGGGTCTATAATAATAAGACGAGAATGGTAATTGTGAGCGTATCGAAAGACCTTTCAAGACAAGACTAGATTAAGACACGTAATTATTTTCGCAACGCTCACCTTATGCGATATAAATTCCTGGAACGATATGTACATTCTTAAATAGCACATTGTACGTATAAACAGGAAACTAGTGTTAAAACAACGCTTTAAAGTTTCGTGAAATTTGTTTCCGATACTGTTACATTTTTTTTTCAGAATAAATAATGTCTATACTCACTTTAACCATATAAAACAAAACTTCGATTTGTTGTTCCAATTTGTTGTGAACCGACAAATCGCAAACAATTGTAGGCATGTTGCGTTTAAAATTAAGCGTACAATAAGTTGCTTACTTTTTTTGTCCATAGACAATTCACGGTGGTAGTGTTTACAGCTGTGCGTGTTGATAAAACCCTTTTTTAAGCAGTAAAGCAAACTAGTTATCTTTGGAGGGTTGGATGGACCAGCCGAGGATGCGGCGGTCGAATCCACAGCTGAAGAAATTGATGTTCGGCGATATGTCTTCCGCCCACGCCACTGATGTCACCATCCGCCGGTGGCCCTGTGGATTGCATATGGTGAAGACAGTGATTATCCTGATTATTAAATGGAACGGGTAAGGTTCATAATTAAAAGGAAGAACAAGGAAGCAGAATTACATAAAAAAATACATTAGAAAAAAATCTAATAATCTACACTAATATCATAAAGGCGAAAGTTTGCGAGTGTGTATGTTCGTTACTTCTTCACGCCTAAACGGCTGGAGCGATTTTGATAAAATTTGATATGGAGCTAGCTGACACCCTTGATTAATACATAGGCTTCGTTTTACTGCGGGAAATAACCGCGGGTAACACCGCTAGTTACTAATAAACGCATTTGATTTATATTTTATTTCGATTCAAACTATCCAATTACACGACTAACATTACAGTTCAAATTTTTTTATGTTTACAGAACCGACATGTGTAATTCCCACTTATTCATAGATATATGTAGCTACAATAAAAAAAACAACATACAACCGAATTGATAACCTCCTCCTTTTTTTTGAAGTTGGTTACTAAACTTATCCAGAGACAAATGCCGACACTCAAAGTTCTGTCAGAAAACTAGCGCGAAGAATTTTCACGGTTAGTGTATGGTTAAAAGTTTTAATTTCGCTTGCAGGTTCCTCTGGATCTAAATCTGACTTGTGACGGAGTGGTTCTTCTGTACGGTAATTTTTTTTTTTCTTTAGCCTATAGTGTCCCACTGCTGGGCAAAGGCCTCTCCCGTGGACCCCCACAATTCTCGGTCTTTTGCTGTTTCCGGCCAAGTGCTGAGGAAAGCATCCAGATCGTTCCGCCATCTCTGTTTAGGCCTAATTATTGTTAGTTATTGTATGGCAGTGGTCATACCTGTCGGCTGGAGCGCGGCAGACGGGCGAGCCGCTGGCCCTGCAGGTCGAACAGCCGCACCTGGCGGTTGTCGTGCGGGATGGCGATGAGCCCCGCGCCGCTCACGCCCACCCTGTTCACCGACGAGTCAGAGCGGATCGTGGCCAGCGCGCTGCGCATGTTGCGCACGTCCCACACCTGTTCACACAGTTACGATATGTGAAACTCAAACATTTATTCAGTAAGTTTTTTTTATGACATAGGCGGCAAACGAGCAGACGGATTGCCTGATGGTAAGCAATTACCGTCGCCCATGGGCACCCGCAACACCAGAGGAGTCACAAGCGCGTTGCCGGCCTTTTAAGGGGGTTGGAGCTCTGGGAACCTTACTCACCATCAGGAACACAACACAACATACCTGAAAGGTAGCAGTGCTATTATGGCTGTGGTCTTCTGTAAGGAGGAGGTACTTCCCCGGTTGGGCTGCCCCAGACTCAAGCGTGATGGTCATCGCTGTGCCCTACCTCTCATTGTTGGACGTAGTTTAAGGACATACCCGGGTCCAGAGTACGCCACAAGGGCACTTTTACACGTCGAGTATACAAAAGAAAAATAAAAACTACACCGGTTCTAACCCTACACCTCTGACCCTAGAAGCATTTTGATTTACATGACTTATTTTTTCAAAACAGAATTACAAAAGATATAATTATTCGGTTGCCGCGATAATTACTCAAGAAATAAAACAACTAAAACGGATTAAATCACGTATACTAATTTAAACTTCATCCCGACGTTTCGAACCCTTTAGCAGCGTTCGTGGTCATCGGGTGGACTACGCGATTTAATCCGTTTTAGTTGTTTTATTATACAAAAGATATCTTAAACATATTACATAAAAATGCGTTATTCTATAAGAAAACATATCAAATTTTAGTTGTGTCAATTTTAGTTCAGTAACTCTAATTGACAGACAAACTTATCGACAAAACTTCGGAGTTTAAGGTGAATAGCGCTATCCGTCACTTTTGCACTTACATACCTACTTATAGAAACGTGACAGATACTGTGACAAATAACAAAAACCCGACCATATTTGGTTAGCAGTTCTATTTTAGTTAATGCATTCACTGCCACCGACGCACATGTGCGTTCATTTCCGTACATTTTTGGAGGGGGTGGCAGCGAATGTGTTAATATGTAACTTAGAAGTCTATCAGTGATTTATACTGCTATCAGGAGTTATTATTTAAAAAAAACGCACCTTAACTGAACGATCATCAGAGCCAGACACGACTTTGTCTTCACGAGTGAACACCGCAGAGGTAACGCTCCTAGGAACAAAACATGCCATTTAAAAGAGAAATAGTTGCAAAAACGATTTGCGTAAAAATAGAATTCATACTTTTACTGGCCATAACGACTTAATGACATCATCATCATCATGTCAGCCGAAAGACGTCCACTGCTGGACATAGACCTCCCAAGACCGACCCAAGAAGACCGATCCTGCGCCTTCCACATCCAGCAGTATACCGCGACTCTAACTAGGTCGTCGGTCCACCTTGTGGAAGGCCTACCTACGCTGCGTCTTCCAGTTCGTGGTCGCCACTCCAGAAACATTCCGCCCCAACGGCCATCGGTTCTGCGCGCAATGTGCCCCGCCCACTGCCACTTAAGCTCTCTCCACTCTAGGGATGCTGCTGCCCACCCCCCGACATAATTGGCACTGATTTATCACAACCGTAACAACATTTGTTGTATAATTAAAACTGTTGTGAGCCATGTTAGTACTACTTAGTTACTAACGGATAAACTCACGGTAAACTCGCACTAGGCGACATGTTTCGGGTAAGCTCTGGTACCCATCTTCAAGCCGAGTCAGGACATACCGCTCGCGTTGAGGGTGTATCGCTAACATTTGTTGTAATGTCTATTTTGTCTTAGTAAACCGCTCTTGTGATTTAAATAACATAAATGATAACTTCATATGCCATGAAAAGTGCTTGAGTGGAGACGGACAGTCAGCAGCAGAAGTAGATAAGCGTTTGATGTGTTCAAAATGAGGTCAACACATCTCTATTGTCAAGAGAATAAGAGCGCGTGTAGGTCATTTTGAACACTTCAAACGCTTAGCCACTTTTGCAGCTGACTGGACTAACAAGCGCACCATAGGACGTCCACCCATAAGATGGACAGACAACCTCTTTAAGGTCGCCGGACGACGCTGGATGCAGGTCGCTTCCAACCGGTATATGCGGAGGTCCAAGGGGGAGGCCTATGTTCAGCAGTGGACGTCTTATGGCTGCAATAATCTTGATGATGATGCCATATCGTTAAGAATGTATTTACTACTCATGAAACAAAAGCATCAAAAGCAATTGTCGATTAGTTTAGTACTTAAGAAATGTATGTTCCTAATGAAAATTTGGTACGTACTCTGTGTGACCTTGAAAAACGGAGACGGAGTGAATCGGTTCACGGAAGTCCCACAGCCGGAAGGTGGTGTCCCGAGAGGCGGTGACCACGAGCCGCGAGCTGTGGTGGGCGGACGCGTGCGTTAGCTCATGGTCGTGTCCTGGACAAATAGAGGAAAAAACTTGATTGAAACATATTAATTGTATAAAAGCGGGTAACTCACGTTTTATAAGTCGAATATTGCTCGACATGTTTCACTCCGTGACGAGGAGCATAATAATGAGCCATTCGCGTTGGCTAACCGACGCAGTTGGCACTCCTCGTTACGGAGTGAAACATGTCGAGCAATATTCGACTTGTAAAGATAGAAAGAAAGAAAATAAGTTTATTAACACACATAGTAAATGTACAGTACAAAAAAAAGAACTTAGGCTAAAGGTGTATTTTGTGTTAAAAGGTCCTCACTCAGCTTTGTGTCGTGAAGTGTTCCGTGTGGAACCCGATTTATACAATTAATAGAGAAAGATATGGTTCAAAACTGTCCATTAATCATTAAAAAACGTGGTAAACGCAAGTCGAAAATCAGCTGTTCCACAAAGGCCTAAGCAGCCTCGCGTGACATCCCGGGTCGTGTATTCGGGCGTCTTAGAGCTTGGTGTGTGTAGAACCAGCTAATCGTCAATGCGCTATAGATGCGTGGCAAATTTAAATCCGTAATAAGATTCCTACAACTCATCCTGTCAACAAGATTTTTTGAAAAGTCGCAGTCTCTCGAAGTTCATCATTTTGTATAATTCATAATTTGCATAATTAAATTATTCTCGAATATGTAATCGTTAATGTATGATGACTTACAAAGCTACGATAATTTCAGTTTCCGATAAAAAAAATGAATTATGAAATCGGAAGTATGCAACCCGTTTCAATCCCCATAAAAGGAGTGTATAGGTTCTTAAAAGGTAGGCAACGAGCATGAGTCCATAGGCTATTGTAACTGCTTAGCATCAGGCCGTATGCTTGTTTGCTACCGTCGTTGTATAAAAATAATCTAAATATAATATAACTCAAAGGTGACTGACTGACTGACATAGTGATCTATCAACGCACAGCCCAAACCACTGGACGGATCGGGCTGAAATTTGGCATGCAGGTAGATGTTATGACGTAGGCATCCGCTGAGAAAGGATTTTGATTAATTCTACCCCCAAGGGGATAAAATAGGGGATGAAAGTTTGTATGAAACTTTAAACCGATCGGGCTGAGACTTTGCATGCATAAAGCTACTATGACGTAGGCATTTGTGGATAAAACGGCATTTTCCGAACAAAAAGCATGCATGCATACAAAAGTAAACTAAACTGCCAAAAATAACTTAAATACTTCTTAACGCGAGCGAAGCCGCGGGCAAAAGCTAGTTACCCATAAGTATCTGCAAGCAATCCCCCGTCTCCACATCGTAGAGGTTAGCCGTCCTATCCCACGAGGCGGTGATCACGTGGTCGCCGCCCGTCAGCCAATCAGCGGCCACCACGACTCCCGAGTGCCCGGCCAACTCCGTCAGCGGGGTGCGGAGGACTTCTGGACGGTCGCTGCCCTCCCCGAGGCTCTCTTCGCCGCCGCCCTCGAGCTCTTCTTCGGATGATTGGCCACGCTGGAAAAAATGTTTTTTTTTTTATGACATATGCGGCAAACGAGCAGACGGATTGCCTGGTGTTAAGCAATTACCGTCGCCCATGGGCACCCGCAACACCAGGGGAGTCACAAGCGCGTTGCCGGCCTTTAACGGGGGTTGGAGCTCTGGGAACCTTACTCACCATCAGGAACACAACACTACATACCTGAAAGGTAGCAGTGCTATTATGGCTGTGGTCTTCTGTAAGGAGGAGGTACTTCCCCAGTTGGGCTGCCCCAGATTCAAGCGTGATGGTCAACGCTGTGCCCTACCTCTCATTGTTGGACGTAGTTTAAGGACATACCCGGGTCCAAAAAGGTTTAGTGTAAACACGCTTCTGCTGCGAAACTAGCTATAGCGTAATAGCGAAACTATCAGACATAGCTTGTTTGTGAAACTAACGAGCTATTGCAGATTGAAAGGGTTACTGCTAAGGATATTTTTTATCTAAGTGGGCAATTTTATTTAAAGTTATATTCTTAACTTTTTTTTACATTTCCTATCAGGCTCGAAAGAGCTCATGATTAAAAAAAATCCAAATAAAAAAAACGTTGAGAATACAACTTTAAATAAAATGGCCCAAGGAACAAATATCAACTTTACCAGTAACCCTTTCAATCTAAATCATAAAATACGGCACATTACTTGAGGCAAGCGATTTTTCATAAATCGATAAATGCAGAATATTTTTTTTAATAAAGGAAAGTCTCCTTTACACAGAGTGTGCTACAATATTTAAGGCAGTTACACTCAATTTGTCATTCGATCTTTCCACCATGTACAGAAGTGAAAAACCTAAACAAATTCCTCATACATACATTTCAACCATATGCAGTCCACTGCTGGACATAGGCCTCCCGCAAACGTAACTTATATCATCTTGGGGGTAGTTGCCATAGTCGCCACGCTTGGCAGGCGTTGGTTGGTGACCGCAGTAGCTGTAGATTTGATTTCGACGGACGCTGCTGCCCGTCCGTAGGATCTTTCCCTTTGTCGCCTTTTACGACACCCGCGGGAGATGGGGTGGTGCTATTCTAGTCAGCCGGCATCACACGGCAAATATCCTCATAAAAATCATAAAATTGCCGTTAAAATCGGTAAGTGTGAATTACCGGCAGGTCCCAGTTGACGGCCGCCTGCCACACGTGCGCGGTGTTGTCGCCGCTGCTGGTGAGCGCGATGTCCCGGCTCGGGTGGAACCGGATCGAGTTCACGGAGCCAAGGTGCCCCGTGTACTGGAGCAGGCACTTGCCCCACTCCACGCTCCACACGCAAGCCGTGTGGTCTGGAACAATTCAAATTAGAATAGAATACGGGAATTTTCCGAAAACGGATTGCCGATTGGTAAGCAATTATCATCACCCATGAGCAACCGCAACACCAGGGTCATAAGCACTTTGCCGGCCAGCATATAGCTTGTAAATAAAATCTATACAATTTCCACCATATGCTATTGCCATAAAGGCTCGCCCAGAAATCACCTAATCGTTTATTGGGATGGAGTCAGAAAACATCAGGTAGGTGGTCTTGGACAGTTAATGTTGAGATCAACAAATATCATTGGATGTGTCCAAAACGATCACATGATTCCTGGAATAGCCCTAAGGTGCCAAATTTATGGAGGCCATATTTATATCCTTGTACAGTTAGCGTCATATAGTTAGTTTCAGTCAGTATGGCCAAATATATCGCTACATATCCTTACTGCAATATCAATAGAGATGTGTATCGATATATTTGGCCATACTGACTGCAACTAACTATATGACGCTGACAGTACATAAAAATAACATGGCATTTGTGTCGCTTAACTTCAAACTCGGGTAAATCCATTCTGCTTTAAGGTTGATAATCTAAAAAAATGTATGACAATCTGAAAGATAATCAACGTTAAAGCAAAATGGAGTTACCCGAGTTTGAAGTTAAGCAACACATTAGCACTCACCAGCGGAAGCGGTCCCGATGAGCGCCTGCCCCGGCCTGGCCGAGGACACGTCTCACATGTCATCCTTGTGTCCGGTGAACTCCTACACCAGCTGACAGTTGTACGTCGGAGCCTTGAAACTGGACACGATCTTGCTAGTTTGAAGTTAAGCAACACGTTTGCACTCACCAGCGGAAGTGGTCCCGATGAACGCCTGCCCCGGCCTGGCCGAGGACACGTCCCAGATGCCATCCTTGTGTCCGGTGAACTCCCGCACCAGCTGGCAGTTGTACGTCGGAGCCTTGAAACTGGACACGATCTTCCTAGTTCGAAGTTAAGCAACACATTAGCACTCACCAGCGGAAGCGGTCCCGATGAGCGCCTGCCCCGGCCTGGCCGAGGACACGTCCCAGATGCCATCCTTGTGTCCGGTGAACTCCCGCACCAGCTGGCAGTTGTACGTCGGAGCCTTGAAACTGGACACGATCTTGCTAGTTTGAAGTTAAGCAACACATTTGCACTCACCAGCGGAAGCGGTCCCGATGAGCGCCTGCCCCGGCCTGGCCGAGGACACGTCCCAGATGCCATCCTTGTGTCCAGTGAACTCCCGCACCAGCTGACAGTTGTACGTCGGAGCCTTGAAACTGGACACGATCTTGCTAGTTCGACGTTAAGCAACACATTTGCACTCACCAGCGGAAGCGGTCCCGATGAGCGCCTGCCCCGGCCTGGCCGAGGACACGTCCCAGATGCCATCCTTGTGTCCGGTGAACTCCCGCACCAGCTGGCAGTTGTACGTCGGAGCCTTGAAACTGGACACGATCTTGCTAGTTTGCACGCGCAGTTTGTGGCTGGCTTTCACTTTTTGAGAATTGCTTTGGGATACTAGAAAAAAAAATACAGTATATAGTATGTTTTTTTTTTTTTATGACATAAGGTGGCAAACGAGCAGACGGATTGCCTGATGGTAAGCAATTACCGTCGCCCATGGGCACCCGCAATACCAGGGGAGTCACAAGCGCGTTGCCGACCTTTAAGGGGGGTTGGAGCTCTGGGAACCTTACTCACCATCAGGAACACAACACTACATACCTGAAAGGTAGCAGTGCTATTATGGCTGTGGTCTTCTGTAAGGAGGAGGTACTTCCCCAGTTGGGCTTCTCCAGACTCGAGCGTGATGGTACTTCGCTGTGCCCTACCTCTCATTGTCGGACGTAGTTTAAGGACATACCCGGGTCCAAAATAATATTAATCATTATCAAATTAGATGCGTTATTAGTTAATATATGAATTTCTACACATAGTCATATTACAATTTAGGTACACAAGTTTTTTCTCATCATAGAAACTATATTAAATAGTAATTCTAAGAATTCATTAAAAACACGGCTTCACTTGATTTGTCGAAACCCAATCCACAGCTACTCGTCGCCAAACCGCCTGCCAAGCGTGGCGATTATGGCAACTACCTTCAAGATTGTACATGTCATATTTGGGGGAGGCCTATGTCCAGCATTGGCTATGTTATGTATGACTTGTGGCTGAGATGATAACGGTTTTAGTTTTCGTTTATTTAGTTATTCGAACGGGCCTCGGCTTGAAAGTGCTTGAAAGTAGAAATACAATATCCAAAAGATGTCGCGCGAGTGACTGAATAATCTAATTTCTTTAATTAAATATAATTCATACTTGACGCAAAATCGTGAGGCCCAAGTACAGTCAGCAGCAAAAGTAGCTAAGCGTTTGAAGTGTTCAAAATGACCTACGCACGCTCTTATTCTCTTGACAATAGAAATGTGTTGACCTCAATTTGAACACCTCAAACGCTTAGCAACTTCTGCTGCTGACTGTACGTATGTACGACCAATGCAAAGTCACGGTGGTGGGTTGTAATATTGTAGAAGTTAAGCTATGCTGTTACCAGAACACTATCCTTATTGGCTTGTCTTATTTGCATACATAGAATGGGAAAGCTAAGTTGGCTCCATCTTGGTTAAGAAAAAATTTGAACTTATTACCAGTTCAGTCAACTGGGAATAGATTTATAATTAGACTTTTATCTCTATACTTAGAACAGGTGTTTCAAGTACTCATTTATTAACCATTAGAAAGATAAGAACTTAAAATTAGGCAGCTAGTATACAACATACAACATGTTTTTGGTTTGGTTGCTATGGTAATTATCCATGATATAAAACAAGTTAAGTTTAGTATAGATGAAAAATTTTGCTAAAGCACCTGGCGTATGTAGTAGTAACGTGTACACGCATGTCGGTGTTCTATATTCAAATTTTTACTTAAGTTCCACATTGATTTTCTGCCCAACTGTACGGACATGGTCCGTCGGTTAATTTTTTCACCTACATCTATACTAATATTGTAAATACGGAAGTAACTCTCTCTGTTACTTCTTCACACTTAAACTGCTGAATCAATTGAGATGTTATTTGGTATAGTTTGAGCTTCGAGAAAGGACATAGGATAATTTATCCTACAACCATACTTTAAAGATGGGGGTGGCTAGCCGATAGAGTGGCGAGGAAAAGCTAGTATGCTATAATCGTTTGTTTAAGTTGTTTTATTCCAAGTAACTTGATACAAATATTTATGACAGAATCAAATATTTTATGTCCCTCATTGCCACGGTTATTCTCTGGGTCTTAAAACCACAGTTTTAAGACATTTAAATACACAAAACATGCATATTTGTGGTAGCAATATGTCCCTTCCATAATATGTCACCTACCAAGCGTGTTGAACGCGGCGCCATATTTCATCTAACAAACTAAGCTTCAGTTGACCGTAGTTATGCAGAAAGCAACCAACTTTTTATTTTTGTCAAAGTAACTTACACTATAACTCAGTTGATTTGGTCGCTTTCTGCATTGACAAAAAAATTGAGTTGATCCTTTTCTGCATAACTACGGTCAGTTGTCCCCTGGCTTATGTGACAGAATAACAACAACAAATATTCACATAATAAAACTTACATTTAGTTTTAGAAGTTTTCCCCGTAGCTTCAAACTCAATAAAATCTGGATTCTGTTTGTCTCCCAGGTAACTCTCTCTCTCCAATTTTTCACTTAATATATCTATCTTCTCTTGCACTGAAACAAAATCATACACTTTCTTCATCAAAGAGTTTATCATTTTAATATATAATAAAGCCAATTTAACATTAAACCAATTATGATAGAAACATTCAAACTACAACTAATATACTTTTTTTATCAATTATGTCTTTACAAGTTGAATACTGTCACATAACTAGCTGAAAATAGTATGCTAGAGTTGCTCAGTACAATGTAAATTCATTCAATTGTATGCAGCGGTAATGGTAAGATAAAAATTTAATATTGCTACAACTCAATTACTGCATTCAGCTCAATACATGAAAGCAAAACAATATAGTGATTAGAAATAGGTAGCACTAGCAGTACAGGTATGCCAGTATCTGAATTTTCAATTCACTGGTAAGAAAGTTTCTAGAAAATGTTTATTTTTGAAACAAAAAATGACAAAAATGACGGTCTAGGGATTATTAAGGTTACAAAGATGTAGAAAATTGTGCAAGTTTAAAATTTTTTTGTTGGTTTATCTTTGATTTATTAGATACAGGTTATTATTTATTATATTTAATATATATAAACAAAAATAATAGATATAAAAAAATATATAATACACTAAATATTTCAACTAAAATTTACAAAAATAACTTGCTCACAGTAGTTACCAGATACACAGTAGTTTAAACAAACTTCTATAGTAATATTTTGTCATGTGTCAAATGTTTTATTTTTAATTCTGCCATATTATGTTATGTTTTCATCATTTTCGTTTTCAATTGATCCTGAATATACATGTGGTTAACTCCCATTGCTTTGTATTAAGAAGTGCTGATGTTGCTACACATAAGCTTAGTTACCATTTACATAAACTTTCTTGTTTGAAAGTGTTAATATACACATACATACTTGCTTCTAGAAGTAGTGGACAGTAACTTAATAAAACTATTTTATGTCTATTGATAGATTCTTTATTTCAACTTAAAGCACCTCAAAAAAGTTTCATATTTCTTGGAAGTAAACAAACAAGTAGAAAAAACAATCCACATTATCTAAGAAGGTAATTATAGCTATATATAAGATGGTAAGCAAGGCAACACTTAAACACATGAGAAGGTTTAAAAAAATGCAATTAGCATGAATTAATTATAAGAACTTGTTTATTAGCTAATCTGACCTTCAAGGCACCTAAGAGAGAAATGACATCTAATAACACAAAATAATAATAATCTTGAATTTTGGTTTGAACAATACAGTTATATTCAGTGTATATTTTAACTTCATTGTTTACATAACATTTTTCCTACAGCATTAAATTTGTACTCTTTTACTAGACTAATATGATGGGTATAAACAATAGCATGCAACAATAACATTTAAGCGTTATGAAATTCAAGAAATCATACCAAGAGCAAGGTTAAGAGCTAATTTGCAATTAGTGCCAATATACATCCAATGTAGATCTCAAATGGCTGGAATGAGGTCAGCCAAAACCAAATAACACTGGTTACAGCAAAGAGATTCTCTTAAATAACATGCCATATCCCAGGATAGAAGTAGATTTACTTACGATTTAAGTTTTCCGTGTACAAAAGATCAAACTCTTTTTCTATCTGAGAAAATAGTTCATGTAATCGAGACCTAAACACAGGTGGGATAGATGTTTCAGAGTCTTCCATTTTGAGGTAACTAGGTAGGTTTCCATCTGTTCCTTCAGTTAGTGCTTGCAGTCTTCGTTTACTAGATTTCATGGTCAAAATTGAAGAGTACACAGCAGGTTGCCTCCTGATATCACATTACTAGCATTGTGTTTCCTGCGATAAATATGGACAACACGAACTTCATGAACGACTAGGGTTCGATAGTATCAACACAGTTATCAACATTGATTCGGTACGAACCACATAAAATTAATATTCAATCACATCAAAATACGACAATTTCATTCGTTTCACAATTGTTTTTTTTTTTTTTTTTTTTTTCGTCCATCTGGACAGGCTAAAGCTCTAAGCCATACTGCCTTGTCATAAGTAGTTTGTTTTCTTTTTCATAAGTTCAATCCGGTCAACGTCTTCAGTAAGTACTATTCATATTAGGTCAAATCCGAGTTCAATGTCTTCAGTTACTTTTATTTTCTTATACAATTTCAGTATGTATGTATCATCCATTAATTAAGTCAAAACCGTACGTTCAATCTCATAATCCAGTTTAATTATTGTCCTTTCCAAACAGTACAATCCTGAAATATTCTAGTAGCGATATTTAGATTTATTTTAAATATATACAATTTACATTTATATGTTATCTGCATTAAGAACCTAAAATTAAAAATTGTATTAAAATATTTACAACTTATTTATGGTGTTATGTACAAATTTATACAAAGACATATACGTGGTAGGCTCTCTTAGCAAATCTGGTACTGACAGCGGGATTATATTAGATGCCTCATAAATATTAAGCAGCTCATCCATCAGCACAAGGCGCTGAATGCCGAAGGACGGGCAAACGAAAATGATGTGGTCGAGAGACTGAACTTCATTCATTTGACAACGATCACAATAAGGAGAAGAAACTATATTTTTCGATGAAGATGAAAATTTAGGCAATAATGACCAATGCGCATTCGATTGATTATAGTATAGAAATTTCTATGAACAAAATGTTTAAGCTTGCAGAACCATGGCGTACTATTAACAGGAACGTCTAACAAAGAATATATATGAGCTTTATTTTCAACTTCTCTACAAAAATACCAATGTTTTCCCCAATTACTAATCATGCGCTTTTTAAGATTAGATATCATATCCGTATACGGCAAAGCGACATCCAACTCCTTGATGGTTAAACTTGAGCATGAATCAGAAATATTAACAATGGTTCTGGCTAAAAATC
Organism: Grapholita molesta; assembly: GCA_022674325.2. Lineage (NCBI taxonomy): Eukaryota > Metazoa > Arthropoda > Insecta > Lepidoptera > Tortricidae > Grapholita > Grapholita molesta. Next base: position 6,225,911 of record CP053138.2, read on the forward strand.
TGCATTTTCATTACCTAAGACTCCTATATGCGAAGGTACCCAAACGAATTGTACTACAGCGTCAGTTAAGGATAACTTCAACCATAATTCTTTAATATTAAAAATCAGGAAGTTAATGTTAGCATTCATGTTGGTACTAGACAAACTTTTACAGACACTAACACTATCACTGCCTAGTACTCTATTCTTGTTCTACTGACTTCTTTCCATAATATGTTTTAAAGCAAAAGGATGGCTGTTGCTTCAGCAGTGAAGATGCTAGCATATTTATTAATTTTGTATCCCACTCCCTTATTGATTTCGGTCTGGTAAATTGCAAATGATACAGCATCATTATTTTGGACCCATCAGTATAAATAAATTTATAATTAGTCCATTCTGACAATAACAGATAAACTTCCTCCTTAGAAGACAAGCTTGAATCAATTACAATATTCATTGCGGCATATTTACTTTGGAATGTGCCTGCATAACAAGGAAGAACATCATCGTTCAAATGTATATTAAACTCTTCAAGAGAATGAAAAAAGCAAGAAAAATCTTGCAAAATAAACATATGTTGCTTATAAGGAGCAGATTGAGAAGCAATTAAATTGGTAAGAAGATCATTATTAGGCAAACTATGAAGCTTCAAGATAAATCTTTCTTTCAAATAACGGAATCGAACACTAATGGGTGGCAGTTTTGTTTCGATTTGCAAAGCAGCAATAGGACTAGTTTTAAAGGCACCTAGTATTGTGCGCATACATTTATTTTGTATTTTGTCCAAACTATTCACTAATTTACTATCTCCAGCAAAACAAAGAAAACCATATTCAAAGTGACTACGAACGAGAGATTTGTATAACACTAACAATATTTTGGGATCTGCTCCCCAAGTAGTCCCGCAAACAGATTTTAATACATTATAAGCCTTGTTTGCTTTTGTTGTTATATTATTAATGTATTTTGTCCATGAGAGTTTTGGAGTAAAGTTACACCCAAAAATTTTACTTCACTATATATAGGCAATGGAATTCTGTTATACAAAATATTAGGTGTAGCTACACATTTACGACCGAAAATGAAGACTTTTGATTTAGTAGGATTAACATCTAAATTAAGGTATGAAAAGTATTTATATAAACTGGAAAGTGCGTTATTTACAGTAGAAGCTAATTGACTTAAATCCATTCCAGATGTATAAACTACTAAGTCATCTGCATATTGTAAGTTTTTTACATTCGATCCCAAAATAAGATTCAATCGTCTAATATATAAGATAAATATTAATGGAGACAGAATTCCTCCTTGACATACTCCTAACGACGAGCATCTTCGACCATATAAATGATTATTAAATTTAACAAATACTTTTCTATTGGTCAAAAATGCTTGTATCCAGTTTATTAATTGCCCAGGTATCCCTATCACTGACAACTCGTTACAAAGAACCGAAATATTAACACTGTTAAAAGCACCAGCAATATCAAAGAAAACGCATAAAAGATATTGATTATTATACAGACTGTGTTGAGCATCTAATACTAGCTGACAAATGCTTTCACGAGAAGACCGACCTCTGCGAAAACCAAATTGGTTGTAAGGTAAAAGACCATTTTGTTCTACATAAAATTCTAGGCGTTGTTTTAAAAGCTGTTCAAATATCTTTCCAATACAAGACGTAAGAGCTATGGGTCGATACGAATCCGGCAACAATTTATCTTTACCAGGTTTTAAAACTGGAACCAAACAATCAGTTTTCCATTCCTCAGGTATAAAGTTTTCCTTCCACATACGATTAAGTAAGTTTAAAAGATTATGAGACAATTTGGGGTTAATTTTTAAAAGTATATATGGAATCCCATCTAGACCATGGGATGTATCTCTTCTAGAAAACAACGCAGAATGGAGTTCTTGATACGAAAATGGATCAGTCAAATAATTATTTCCAATATTATCAGTTTTATTATAATTTAACGGCTCATTCAAAACAAAGTCAGGAGTGTATTTACATATAAAATCTGGAATCCAACTATCATCAAGAGAATTATTAAGAGTAAATGATTTATTAAATTTACGCATGTACTTCCATACCAATGACAATGAGGTACATCTATTAAATGAGTTGCACAATTCCATCCAGCTGTTGGTTTTCTGTTTTAAGTATTAGTTTTTAAAGCTCGCAATCTCTTAAATTCAATATAATTATCCTCAGAAGGGTTGTTTTTAAAATATATATAAGCATTCTTTGAGTTTTGAACAGCTTCTGAACACTTTGAGTTCCACCAGGGTAAACTAGGACACTTAGAATGTTTTGGTAAACAAGGTTTAGCAATATTATTACATTTATTAGTGGAGGTAGACTGTGGAATTGACTGTTCAGCAACAGAATGTATTATGTTACAAAACAAATTGTAGGATTCTGGTGGAGACATAGCATTAAAGTCAATATTTTTAAATTTGAATCCATTAATTGACTATATATTTTCCAATTAACTAATTTGTAATTATGCTGAAATGGTAAATGTACATTATTGCATTGTATATTATTCTGTAGATTACTTTCATTTCCAACAACCAAATTTATAATTACAGGCAAGTGATAACTGCTACCCAGAGGATAATCATAAACAGACCAATCACATGAAAGTGCCAAAGATGGAGAAACTAAAGTTAAATCAAGAGCATTAGCTCGCCAAGATGAAGAACCAATTGTAGTGGGACTGCCATTATTCAAAAGAACAAGATCATTTTCATCAATAACATCTAAAACATCCTTACCTCGAGGCAGGGTGTCGACACATCCCCAAGACATGTGATGAGCATTAAAATCGCCTCCAAATATCATAGGTTTAGGAATGGACTTAAGCAAAACGTCTAGATTATTTTTATTAAATGGTGGATTTGTATTAGATGGACTGTAAAACTAACGACACTTAATTCATTGTTATTAATTTTGATTTTCACACAAACATTTTGTAAAGAACTATCAAAATGAGTTGTAATTTGAGAATGTGTTATAATATTATGAATTAAAATTGCAACACCATTGTGGTTGTTCCCACAATCATTTCTAATAATATTGTACCCTTTGATAGAAAAAAATTGATGTGGTTTCAACCATGTTTCAGAGATTATGGCAATATGTATGTTGTTATCATATAAAAATTTTGTTAAAACTAGCCTATTACTAATTAAACTTTGAGCATTCCATTGCACTATATGTAATGTATCCATAAAAAGGTTAAGGTGTTTTTCTTAAAAGTGTTATCTAAAATTTCTCTAATGCTTTTAGAATTTTTGGCACATCAGGTTTTGAACATATTTCAAGCATTGCTTCAACTAATAAATTCATAAATTTGTCAGATTTAATTAAATTGGATATTTGAGTATCAATGTATTTTGAATTTAGCTGTGGAAATTGAGCTGCACTAAAAGATCAGAATATCTTGCATTTTTGCTTTTATTTTGTTTTCTTCTAGTTTTTGTTTTTAAGTGGACATGTGGTAGAAATTGCAATATGGTCACCGCCACAGTTAGCACATTGAGTTTTGGACTTGTCACATTGTTTAAAATTATGGTTGCCTGAGCAAATTGAGCAAGTTTCATTGTTTTTACAAAATTTAGCAATGTGGTTGAATTTCATGCACTTCAGGCACTGTTTAACAGGAGGAACATAAACTCCTACCTCATGTCTCCAGTGGTCTAAAGTAACATACTCGGGGAGCTGCGTTGAAGCAAATGTAACAGCAACTGTCTGTGTTGGAAGAAAGGAAACGACACCTTGAGCGTCTTTTACCCGTCGCATGAAACGTCTCACACTAATAACTTTTTTACTAGAAGCAATAAGCTGAAAGATTTTTATTGGAATAATCGCAAGGTACAGATGTGAGAACCCCAGTGGCTTCTGTTTCGGCAGCCGGTATTGAACCAACCATCCTCAATTCGTTTAGGAGCTTTTCGTTCTTAAGAAAAACATTAGCGTTATTAGGGAGGTCGAAAGTTATACCAATTTTGAATGCATTAATTGACCTCAGATGCATTACACCTGAAACACAATGTTTTCTGATGCCATTAGATATGGCCAACCTATCCTTATCTGTAATTTTAGTGTTATCTTCTTCGCGATTGAGGAAGACAATAAAATCTTTCTTCTGCGAGTTTTCGTCATAAAATCTGTTATAATTTCCTGCTTTATAAGGTGTGTACTTATCCTTTTCTCTTTTCTTCGCTAGTGGACGATCATTATTTTCAGCATCAGAATATGAAGTCGTCGATGATGATGAAGAAGGTAAGTCCTGATCTATTCCTTCTGTAAGAGACTCACCCGTAACTCGCGATCGTTTACGGCCGCTACGCCCCGTGCGCTTCCCCATTATGGGGAAACGCACTAACGTAATATGTACAAAACTAACACTATATAGACTATTTTACATAAGAAATATACAAAGAAATGTACAAATCTAGAATTTAAAACTAATTTACAAAATTTAATTTCAAAAGCGCGCCTATTCTTTTTAACGTTCCCGCCAAAAAAAAAACGTTTCACAATTGATTTACTGACAGTTCACAAACTGTGTTGCAAGTTATATTATAACCACAAACTACTAAGAAGACTATAGACTATAGACTACTAAAAATCGTTTGGTAAGGTTACACACGTCATACATAAGAGGTACATGAGAGGTACACAACGAAGACCATTAAGGATACCCAGCCCAATAGGATGGCGATAGCTTGCAGGCTGTTGTTGACCAAAAACGATTATACATAACTCCGCGTTTATGCTGCCTCGTCACTCGCCTCGCTATTCGTCGAAACGTTCGACGAGACTTTGCCTATACAAAAACGTGAGGTGAGGTGCGAGAGGAATAGCAAGACGTCCACATACACATGCGTGCTCGCGTTTTGCCTCGCCATTCGCCTCGCTACTCGCGCGGCATAAGATTGAGCACTATGTGTGGCGGCAGCATAAGATTGAGCTGTTAATGTCATAGATATTTGGAGAAAAAAAACAGAGTTAAATGTCTTTTATCTCTATCTAGGTTTAAAATCCTTTCTAACATCTATTGACAATCGATCAATCGAATGCATAATATAATAATCAGTAGTTTTTAGTAGAGAGTTATTTAATTTGCCGCGTCGTGAATTTCGATATGTACAATATTTTAACCTGGTCACATTGCAGTACCGTGTCTGTGTCTATGGATTGGATGGATTGCTTGTCTATGGCACAAGCGCAAAATGACTTTTGTTGAGTAGGTGCTCAATGACTGCCAACGATTGTAATTATTTTATTTTGTGATTGACCATGTCATTTTCGGATTTGTACGCTAAATATAATTGTACTTATTGTCAGGAAGAAATAAATGGGATTAGAGTAAGGTGTACAGAATGTTCAGATTTTGATATTTGCCTGCAGGTAAGCTTCACTTCAAATGTACGTTGATCCAACAGTAACGTATTCAGCCATATTTGTTTATAGTTTTGGCGCAATTTTTAAATTTCTGAATTAAATAATTTCTCTTACAGTGTTTTTCTTTGGGTGCTGAAATAGGATCTCATAAAAATGACCACGCTTATCAGTTTATGGTAAGTAGAACCTTTATTAACAATTTGTAAAAGTTTTAAATAGTAAATATAACATGATTGAACAGTTTCATATCTTATTTTTTAATAGGACTCTGGAGCATTTGGAATATTCCTGGGTCGAAGTAGTTGGTCTGCAAATGAGGAAGTAAGACTGTTAGATGCAATAGAGCAATTTGGTTTTGGTAATTGGGAAGATATTGCCAAGCATATAGAATCAAGATCACCAGAAGGTAAATTTTGTACCGGTATTTATGTTATTTGCATTTAAGCAGGTATCGGTTATTAAATTTAGCTGAAGCCCCCACTGAGGTCTCAGTACCTAATATAAAGTCCTTTCATTTAAGTTTTTTTTTTTAATAGCACTTTTATAGTGTTTAATTGTATATAAATAATGCCTACATTTATTGATATTTATTACAGAGGCAAAAGACGAGTATATAACTCGGTATTTAGAAGGAAGTATTGGACGGGCAACCTGGGGCAATGTTGAGAGCACCAGTCGACCCACACTACTCTGTGCGGACAGAGATGAAGGCCCACTCGGGCCGAGTGCAGTATCAAGACTACCTCCTCTGGCGGTGTCACCTGAGGAGGCTACACAACTTAGTTACATGCCCAATAGAGATGATTTTGAAAGGGTGAGTATTTGGTTTTAACGGAACAGTTCTTAGTTGACTACTACAAATGGTTTCTCCATAGATCACCATTGGCTTTCATATCACAATCAAATTAAGGTCATATGGGACCATTGTGTGGTAGACTTTTATACCTTTATTGTGAAAATAACTGTTTATATTTCTTGGTATAAATAATTGAATATAGTACAGATGACAAATAGATTGAGCTATACTAGCCTCGCTAGCTAGTCTAAGCCTTTAATTATCGCTACATAGTATAAAGCAAAGTTGCTTTCTCTGTCCCAATATCCCTATATAAACTACGCAACGGATTTTGATGCGGTTTTTTTAATGATTGAAGAGGAAGGTTTATATGTATAATAACATCCATCAAATAGTGGAGAAATACAAATATCAGCATTGCACCCATGTACTTGTCTTTTCTTGAATGACATATAAAATTGTTGTAGGAACATGATCATGAGGCAGAACAGCTGATCTCAACACTATCCATCAGCCCTGAAGACGATGAGTTGGATGTTGGTAAGTTTCTGTGGTATTCTCAATCGTCAACACCAAACCCTAACCATTGTACTATCACTTGCGCTTCCATTTAAGAAAATTATCACTCGAATTTTTGCATATAGCAAGCTGCAAGTTACATGTCATCTTATTCAATTTTAATATGTAATTTCTCTTAAGTATTTTATAATAAGAATACCCTGCCTAGCAGCTCCGCTTGTGGCATAGTGCCCGTTATACTAGCGGCTTTTCCTCTTTGTGCAAGTGTTCATGAAAGTATTGCCCCAAGGATGACCCCCGAGACGTTAAAGGTCTGGTTGGATTCCTCGAGGAGTTCGGCTGGCTGGACTAACCGGCCTTCCATCACGCAAAATAGGCACCTGATCGTCGAGTTGGGGAAACCCGCCCGTACTACAATACAATGCCCCAAGGATGCCACAAGCACAGCCACTTTACATATAATAAATAAATAAATAAATAAATAAATAAAAAGCTTTATTAAGTTCTACACATAATAAAATAATTACAAAACTAGTGAAAATAAATATAAAGAAAACATAACATGAAGATAACTTAAAAATGTGTAGACCCCTTTTGGGTAAAAGCCTCCTCCAAATAGTTCCACTTTTCTCTATCTAAGGCTGTCTCTAACCATTTTTGACCTGCCGTTGGAACTATATCATCGGACCATCTTCCACGCGGTCGACCTTTGCCTCGTTTCCCAGGCGGTCCAGACCGTAAAATGGTCTGGCACTTTACATACAAAACCAATATTCTCACAACTGGCTGTTTATATAAAGTAGGCAAGCACTAAGAATGGAAAATTCAACTTTAAAGCAGTTAAATTTGAAGTTGAATTTTTCCATAAAATGTGAAGTTTGCCAGATCAGCTAGTTTTATATAATGTAAACATAAACATGATTATACTATCTATGACTTAGCATTGATGTTTAACTGGCTAAAAATAATGTGTACAAAGTTCAGCTTATAGTTTTATTTAATATTATTAGACATATTTCTTTATAATTGCATCATCAAATGTTGGTTTTGTTTCATGACTAAAACTAACTAGGCCAATGGCATTTATTGTCATTGTTAGAGACAATTACAATTCTAGTTATCCAATAATTTGTGCTTGGCTGGCCCACAAAGTATTTTCAGCAATAACAACCAGTTGGCTGGATGGTTTAAATCCTGTTAAGGGCATTTGTTCCTGAGTCATGGGTGTTTTTCTATCTATTTAAGTATGTGTGCATGCATTATAATATATATTGTACCCACAACACATGCCTTCGTGAGAATCGTGAGCCTCCTCGTCAATTTAGTAAATGTGTTGCCTAGTTATTAAAACAAAACAATGCGTGCGATATATCAAAGTAACATTCTGTTCTAGCTTGCTCTTATGGTGACAGTTTGTTATACGATATAGAACCTAAATTACATAGTTAGAAATTAAATTACTTGGCATTACCCACACTATTACGAATAATCTAAATTTCATATGTACTACATGTTAATAATATGTTTTACTATAGGGCTTAGTCAACTTGTACAAGGAATGTCCTGTAATATTCATTTTCTCAAACGTGCACTACAATATTGACATTATGTTCCTTATAATAGGCTTTAAAGTATGTTGTTGCAGGTTTGGCTAGACGAGAGGCACGAGAGGTCGTTAAGGTTGACATTACAGGTCCTATTTTTTAACTGTCACTTCACATAAATTTGTGACATGGCATAGCTTGGAGATTGGCCATTAAAAAAATATTGGTGGTTTTATGACATTCTGCCACTACGCATATTTAAAAAAAATTTAACTATTGTATTGCATGTTTGAGAAAAGCACTATACATACCTCGGCGTGAAAACGGGTTTTCGTCCTCGTAACCCTCCGACCTCACTGCGCTCGGCCGTCTACATATACTCGGCCGGCAACCCCTTACTTCCCGGCCTCTGTAGTAATGTACTAATTTGTGATTTTCCAGCTCTAAAGCTATCCCAAGTTGATTTGTACACGCGGCGGTTGCGCGAGCGCACGCGGCGGAAGCGGCTCGTGCGCGACTTCCAGCTCGTGTCAGTATTCTTCAACAACCAAAGAAACAAGCAGAAACTGCTCTCCAAACTAGCCAAAGAAAAAAAGTGAGTACTCTTAAGCTAATTTAATCAATTGTTTATTTTTACGCTACGAATTACGCTACTGTACGCTACGAATTGACAGAGCGTAGTATTTTTGTGTCTTGTAACGGTGGCCGTGGCATGTGAGGCATTGGCTGTCAAGAGGTTTAAGAGGTGTCAAGCGAAAATCTTTAATAAAACAGTAAAAAATAATAAATAAATTGCTGAAAGATATGTATCTTTAACGGTAATGTTACCATCTTGATTTTTTTGTAACTACTAAATAGTCTCCCTTTTCTGTTAATCTTCTGTATAGTCGCCATCAGATATATCGATATTTGATGGCGACTTTACAGCATTTGACGCACCCGAAATGAATTGTTTCTTCTTTTTTTTAATAGCTCGAAAGCTCTAAGCTAAATAAAAAAAGGAGCCATTAGAGTAAAAATATAGGACGCCATTTTGAATCGTCAGTCAGCCAGTGACGCCTTCTTTCTGTAACTATCTATATTTATAAATTAAAGTTGTGTTAGTTCCGGCTTTAACTCGAGAACACCTGAACCGAATTGGACGATTTTGGGTTCGTTGTGATTGTCTTGCAGTAGATGCGATTCAATTTTTTTCTTAAACAACACGGAGCCGATATGTCTTAGCCTTTTCTTCATGAGCCCAAGGAAAACCGTTGAACTGTAGGAAAGTTAGTCAAGCCGGCGGGAATCGCCACTGTTGTCTTGGCCAAAAGTTTAATAGTATGCTTTTAAAAGAAAAAAAAGAAACAATCAAAAAGAATCCATTTAGGCGGGCGGTACAAAGTTCGCCGGAACAGCTAGTTTGTAATATATGGAAAAGGCTTGTAACCTCGGTCCGTGTCGCAGAGAGTTCACGGAGCGGCTGCGCTGGACGGCGCAGTTCTACGGGCGGCTGGAGCACGGCGGCGTGGTGGGCGGGCTGTGGCGCGAGCGCGAGCTGCGCGTGCGGCTGGCCGAGCTGCACCGCTACCGGCTGGCCGGCGTCACGCGGCTGGAGGAGTGCGCGCACTACGAGCAGCACGCGGCGCAGCGCAAGCCGCACGCGCACGACGTGAGAACACGCCTCTATGCTTTATGCCCCCGCCCGGCACAACTCATTTCACTTTGGGTTCGTTTTGGAGACTTTTTTTTTTATTAACTCGTCCGCCGCGGCATCGGGTCGATTTGATCCCGTGCAGGTATGATTGTGACGTTAAGTAATTGCCGTGGCGAAGGTTGATCTCTTATTGTTCGCTCGTTGTAGCCTGTTTGTCGTCAATTGAATTGGAAAGACAAAAAATATATATATAATCTCTATGGTCTGAAGTCGAGTTTTAATTGTTTTATTTTTTTAATATTTATCGCAGTAACTGGAAATAATCTACTGATAGTATTTAAATGACGTGCTTTTATAAGGTAGCATTTTTTTATCAATATAACAATCTATTTCACGCAATTGTATGGTATTTCCTTATCCATAACTATATTTATGCAAACTACCACTTTGACTGATTACTGTGGGATTTTTTATGGTTTTCTCGCGAGTTGATAAGCTTCGAACAACCGCATTCGATTCGTGTATTTATTCGAGACTTTACAATTGGAAATTCTATGTTTTTACTATGAAAAGTACACTTGCATAGTTTTTTTATCAACAATTCATATGCGTCAATCTGAATTTAGTTACAATAATAAGAGATCAATTATACTGAAGGATAAACATCGAAATTATATTTTGAGTTTCACTACTGACTTTATTCGGCCAATCAACTTTGATTTTCCTATTTTCTTGTCCCGATGTCCAGTCGCCATCAGATATATCGGAGCTGTGGAGGTGGTCATAATTATCGGAACATGCACTTTATCGTTTCGATAATAGAGACGTTGTTCCGATATTTATGACCACCTCCACAGCTCCGATATATCTGATGGCGACTGTCCAAGGGTATATTATTATATATTTATTTTCCATATTTTCTCTAAAACATGTTTTTTTTTTACCTTTAACACCAACATGCTTATAATTAACACGAAATCACATGTTTTGTGAACTTTAATTTAATTTAACTAAGTTCTTAAAATAGAGTCCAGAGGACTATTACTATGTTTGTATTTAAACTTTCGTGAGACATAATAATTAACGATTAACACGGTCTACTCACGTTTATTTATTATCACCCGCGCGACATGTTTAGGAGAACATAGGCCTCCATTTTCAAGCACTAAGAGTGCTGAGTGCCCGCTCGCCGCATGTCGCGCGGGTGACTAAATAAACGTAAGTGGAACCGTTTTAATCGTTAATAACTATGGTAATGAGTGATATCGAAAAGTTGATTGACCTAATTAAAAGAATACAGATTTCAGCCCACTATACACATTGATCATTATTTGTGACATTATCTACGAAAAGGGATTTTATTGTACATGGCGCTTATGTCGTTGTTCGAGGTGACAAAATAGAAAAGCAACGCGGTTCGACGTAAGTGCCATCGACAATAAGGTCGCTTTTTATAGATATTGCCTTTTTCTACTGGGTGTTATAAAAAACGTGATACAGTCAGCGTCATATAGTTCGTAGCATTCAAAGTACTCAAATAGTTCGGTACACCATACTAATTCTGTGGCGTACCGAACTTTTTGAGTACTTTGGATGCTACCAACTATATGACGCTGACTGTACATGATTATCAAACCGGCATCTGTTCATGATTTTGAATATCTTTTACTATGAGGCCAAGTTTGTAAAATTAAATAAAAATAGTGTTCTGTTCCATAGAAAAGGACAAGTATAACTTGACGAAAATGTAAGTTTTTTTTTTTCAATTTACAAAGTTGATTCCATACTAAAAATTGTTCCAAATCATGACCAGATGACGGCCTGATAATCTTGTATAACGTTTTTATAGCACCCAGTATGTACATTTCGGTACACTGTTTTTTTTATATTTCATATATGACTCTGCTAACGAATCCAACAGACATTCATATCTACGAACATTCAGCATGCATACATCATACAATCATTATACCATAAGCTTTCGCTTCGCAGACTATGGTAGTGGATTCATGTTATTTAGATGTTTTTTTTTAGTTGACATCCAGAGCAAAAGTCAACAGTGTTAAGCATGTTTAAATATCAATTTAAAATAATACAACTGGTTGGATGTTAAATGGAATGATTTTTTTTCTGTTGTTGAAACAGTATCGACCATTTTTGTAAATATTTAAAAAGCAATCCTGATTTGGATAAATATACATATATCCGTCTCATTAGATGTAACTCTAAAAATCAGGAATATATTATTACTATTATTAGCTAATTCCTCAGTAATTGCTTGTGAAATACTAAAGTTAAAAAAGTTGCTAGTTAAATTTGAAGTACAGTCGCCATCAGATATATCGGAGCTGTGGAGGTGGTCACGAATATCTGAACATTCCCTTTATCGCCTTTACAATAAAGGCGTTGTACAGATATTTGTGACCAACTCCACAGCTCCGATATATCTGATGGCGAATTGAGAATATTAAATAAATAAAAATATGTAGGACAATATTAGTTAGCAGACGAATATAATGCATGTGATTATATAATTACTTATTAAGGATTATTGGGTCAAAAACATTTGTTTTGGTCTCTCCTGTGGTTACTTAGTAGTAACAGGTTGTGTGCCTATAAGACATGTTTTACGGACAGTAAGTCGTCAGACGAGGCGTAGTCGTTTGTGGCCTATGGCCTATGACACATGAAGTCACATAGTGTCCGTGGATATTCGAATTAGAATCCATTAAAAATATGGCTATCCTATCTTAAAGGCCGGCAACGCACTTGTGACTCCCCTGGTGTTACGGGTGCTCATGGGCGACGATAATTGCTCACCATCAGGCAATTCGTCTACTCGTTTGCCACCTGACATTAAAATAATGGCTAGAATTCCGTAACTTTGGTAATGTCCACAGCAAAGATGAAAACTAAATATTGTTTTTGACCCAAATGCATGGTAAAACCACAACGTCATACAGACAGACGTCCTTAGTATAAGCTATAAACCACTTCCATTTGTAAATATTATATTAAATTTAAACATTCATTCAATAAGTTTCTGTAAAAAAAAAAAAAAATGATACAAGCTTTTATTGTCGACTGTATTATTAAATTATTATGCACAATTGTCAACTACTCAGAGAGGATTGTAACGAGTCTAAACACCACAGGTTTATCTTGTGTATTTGTGACATATATCTGTAATAAGGGACCTTATTATCGATGGCGCTTACGCCGTTGTTCAAGATGCCGCAATACAAACGCAACGCCGTTCGACGTAAGCGCCATCGACAATAAAGTCCCATTTGCTAGATAATGTCACATTTGAGGAGTTGCTAAGACTACCTTTTGGCCCTAGCGCCATAACAGATCAGTGGTGCAGTCGACATCAGATATATCTGAGCTGTGGAGGTGGTCACAAATATCGGAACAACGCCTCTATTGTCAAGGCGATAAAGCGCATGTTCCGATATTTGTGACCACCTCCACAGCTCCTATACATTTGATGACGACTGTAGCATAATATTGCATTGTCACCAAACTTAAGTGTGCTAAATTTAAGCTCAATTCGTTAAGGTATCTATTTCAAAATTGCGTTGCCAGATTTGACCCGAGCATCCGTACAGTTCCAAGTTATAATATGTATACAATTTATAAATATGTATACTGACCTCTTAGCAATGACTTAGGCTGAAAATGTGTGTAGGTAACAGCTTGTACAGTCCTATAGTTAGTAGCAAAGGAACATAGAAGACAAGGAATGAAATGACAATGAAAATAAATAAATAAATAAGTGGCGTTCCTCCGACATGCTCATTATTCTTGACTTTTCCTTATTATGTGGCGCAGCGCTATCTATGGATAAATGTTATTTTGACAGCGAGGCATCTCCATTTAAGGCTTGGGCACATAGGCGCGTTTTGTGAGCGTGGCACGACGCTGCCGTCCGAATGAGTGCCTTATTTCAGGTGTCACGCTGCGCTACCGCCGCGCTCACAAAACGCGCCTATGGCCAAAACCTTTAATTAGTATAGCACTGAGATACACTACTGTTAAACGTGATATATGTCGCTAATGGGGAACGCTATTTTGTGTAGACATTGTCATTCCTTGTCTTATATGGTTCTTGACGCTGACTGTACTAAAAGACAGTTGTATGGAAGTTTTTAGCATGTTAAAAACACTATGAATGTAAGTGGTTTAGTTAGACAAGTGTCAGAGCCGTGTACATAATTCGTCTAAACCTTGAAGCGAAACGAAATCATATATCGCTGTTATAAATTTCAATGGTACTCGTAGTGATATAACTTCTTTTTTTATCACGCGATAAAGGGCTTAGACAGCCATAGTTAGTTGTACTTTGGGTTGTCTGTTAGCGACAACAGTGCTACAAAGTACAGCTCCCATGATATAAAATGTTCGACTTGGTGGGTTAGGTTTAGAATTTCCTATGACGATTTTATGCTGCACGGCCCTGCCTCTCGTATCGCTGTCGTGTCGTGGTCGTGTGGTTTTGGGTTTGATCTCGTATAACGGTTGTCTTCGCCAGGGCAGCAGTGGGTGCCCGGACAGCAGTCAGATAAAAGAAGCAACGCCGAACAACACGCTGTCGCAAAGAAAAAGGTAATTTTGAGTATTTTTGTATCCTTTTTGTCGCTGGGAAAATGCGTTTACGCATCCCCCCCCTGGCCTGGGGAAGGCTCATGGTGGTAGTGAGGGGGTATGTGGGACTCTCTCCTCGCTGCTCCTCTTGCTGGCCAAGAGGAGGGGAGGAGAGTACCCATTAAAAGCCCAGCGGCGTCGTCCGCATTGCCGTTAGGGGAGTGCCACTGAATCACGATCGCACTCGACGGTGACACTTCCTGAAGTATTTTTGTATCCTGGGCTATTCCTGTATTCACTATACAAAAAATATCGGTATTGAAATACCTAGTAACTTTATGTAGTAACTTATATTTGTTTTCATCTTACTTGTTCATAAAGCGTTCTATTTCACGCAAGCGTGGCGGGAGTAATGCCCCATTATGTTACCACAGTAGTTCATTACAGTCTTTTTTAAATTATTACTCTATTATTACTAAATCATACACGAAATTTCATTAAGCCGTTTTTAATATGATTTCCCATTTTTATTCATATCTATACGATAATGGGTTTCTATACTTAATATGTCAAAATGGCATGTGTCACGGGATGTGAGAAAATTGCAAATCCAAATCATAAAAACCACTTGTAAAAACTTATACAAGATGCCATGTATAAACGTCAAGTACGTTTATACATTAACACATGCTGTACCCTTTTCTACTATCGTTTCAAATCGTTGTCGATTTTGTTAAACAGAGACGGAGAAAGCGGCTCAAGTTCCACCAGCCCAAGGTCCACACGGGACGGAAGTACCGCATGTGGATGCTGCAAAAAGAGCTCATGCAGCGGCGGCTGCTCGAGGCGTCTGCTGACAACTAACGAGATACAGGTATCTTAGGATCTCTTGTTCAATATTTATGTGCTTTGGTTTCATTACACCCTAATTTCATGTTACCCAGTTCCTAAAGCGCCTACATTTCAAAACAACTCGATGTCAAATGACCTGAATCCCAGAATGCCTATTTTTTTCTCTCAAAGCACTTAATTATTAATATGGCGGAGTTTTAGTACGATCTTGTATCATAATGACTAAATTTCACATTACTCTTAGTTCAAAACTCCCCATTTTCAAAATAACCAATTACTAAAATACTTAAAATTCATAAAGTTTCTACGCTCAGACCGGAAAGACGACGAATATTATAATTGAAGCCTTAAAAAAAACTAGGCATTTTGAGACCGTGATCTTTTCTGGTATTCTCGATTTACGCTATTTTAGGCAACGATTTTAGGATTTAGCCCTACATCTCATTCGGTAAATGAATTTTTAGGCATTTCGGGAAATTGTGGTTTTACGAAAAAATCAAATAAAGTGAGACATTTTGTTATTAAGGAATTTACAACACCATGGCTATTTAAAATATTGGCAAATTAGAGACTAAGGCAATAAGCAATTTAGGTAGAATGAAACCAAAGCATTTATGTGCCCGCGGCCGTTGTCGCAAGTGGAACCCATGCAAGTATAAAGCAATACATTTCTGCCGTATGCAGTCCACTGCTGGACATAGGCCCCTACAAATATGACTTGTATCATTTTGGGGTTAGTTGCCATAGTCGCCACGCTTGGCAGGCGGATTGACGACCGCAGTAGCCGTAGATTGGGTTTCGACGGACGCTGCTGCCCGTCCGTAGGCTTTTTCCCTTTTTCGCCTCTTACGACACCCGCGGGTGGAGCTATATAAATCCTAACCCAACACAGGAACAAATATCTGTGCTCATCACGCAAATAATGACTGGGATTTGAACCCAGAACCATCGGCTTCATAAGCAGGGTCGTCAATTGACAAATTGAATAAAAAATTGACCGCAGTGTTTTCCCGCAGCTGTGCTCGGCGCTGAACCTGGCGCCCACGCAGTACGTGACCATGAAGGGGGTGCTGCTGCGCCGGCCGGCCGCGCCCGACTGCGAGCTGGACGGGGCCGTGCGCCACTACCTGCAGCGGGCCGGCTGGGTGCACTAGCCAATGTGACCGACTGTCATCTGTACCTGTCCAAACACGTGCCATCATCGTCATATCAGCCTAAGGGTCTCTCTTATAGGGATTCACAGTGACTACAAACATGTATACCTTTATGTATTTAAACTTTCGTGAGACACGATTAACACGGTTCTACTGACGTTTATTTAGTCACTCGCGCGACATGTTTCGGAGAACATTGGCCTCCATTTTCAAGCACTAAGAGTGCTGAGTGTCCGTTCGGTTCGCCACTCGCGTCGCGCATTGAGAACCGTGTTAAAAGTTAACGTATACCTTTTGTTTAGAAGCAAATCAAATTATTAAATATTTAGACCCGTGACCCATGTCCTTAAACTGGATCCGGGTATGTCCTTAAACTACGTCCAACAATGCGAAGTACCATCACGCTTGAGTCTGGAGAAGCCCAACTGGGGAAGTAACTCCTCCTTACAGAACTAGCCTTAGCCATAATAGCACTGCTACCTTTCAGGTATGTAGTGTTGTGTTCCTGATGGTAGGTTTCCCAGACCCCCAACCCGCCTTAAAGGCCGGCAATGCGCTTGTGACTCCCCTGGCGTTGCGGGTACCCATGGGCGACGGTAATTGCTTACCATCAGGCAATCCCTTTGCAAGTGGGTGAATAGACTTTTCCGTATTACTCGTTGTTATAATAACGGTCCTCTGTTTAAAGGTCTGGGGCCCATTGCATAACAATTTGCAACTAATAATATAAGCGGAACTCTCTTTCTAATACAAGGAATTGTAAAGGGACTTCCGCTAATATTATAAGTTACAAGTTGTTATGCAATAGGCGCCTGGTTTTATTAATTGTTCATTTGATTTTTATGCTTTGTGGGATGCTTTTGAGCGTATAAAGTGATAATTACTGTATATTTCAGAATTAAAGTATGGTTGACGGATTTGTCACGCGTTTGGACAGCTATAGATGAACAAGCTATTAATATATATACATGTGAGAGGCTGGGAAATGAGGAAACTTGATTTGTGCAAAATAATGTTTTTTTCATCCGTTAATTCTATTTCATCGAGTCTCCTAACAAGTCAAAATGTGGTTTATATGATGTAAAGTTTCTACATCGTGATACATGGGAAAATCAAACGAAACAAACTAAATCACAAGTCCTAGCAATGCAATTCAGTATAGAGATGTGACTCCATAGTGAATGCATTGACCACTGATAAGTAGCGTCACCCACCATTGAGAGCACCCGGACGGAGAAAATGTTGAAATTGTTGAAGAGCGTCATTTAGCGGAATCAAATTTCCTCAGTCTGCCCTACCGTAATGGAGAGGCCACGAAATTCAAATAACTAGTTTCGTAAGTCTTTTGCATACACTGGCTTGTTATTAAAAATATTTATATAGAAACTTGCCTTACCTGTGTTTTGTGTTGAGTATTCACAGCTTATGTTGACACAATTACAGAGCTAGTTGTTGTATATTCATCGTCTAGCCGCTGAAAGGTCAAAACTTGTTAAACGAAATGCAATATTAAGGGCCCGGGCACACTAGCCGACGTTCTCCTGGCGATTACATAGTAATCGCCACGCCGCAGCCCGCAGCAAGCAATTGTTTTTGGAAACGCCGAGAAAACGCTGGACAGACGCTGTGTGCCCACGCTGACTTGACAACATTATAATTAAAAATAATTGGAATGTAAGACTTTATAGGCTTCGAGGCGGCTTGGTATTTATGTAATACATTATTAATAGTAAATAGAGATAACCAAATAATGTGCGATACTTTACCAGAAACGTATGCTTCAATAACGAATAGTGGCCTCTCTTTAGATTTTAGTGGTGTAAATATTTTGTAAATACTCGTAATGTATAAAGAAATCATGATTTGAGCAGTGTCCTGTCAATACAATGATAATGCATTTTCGGAGACAAATCTATTGAGTGAATGTTCGCGTTACTCAAGGATGCAACTATGCCAAAATCGCGCTCCATTAAATATCTGGCAAGGGCGGATCCACCTTTGTAGACACGATCGGCTAGCCCAGAACCATTTCAAGGGACAAAAAATAAACGCTCCCGTGTAAATGAAAGAGAGAGATATATATTTATAGCTACGCCGGCGATGAACTACGAGCGCCCGGCTATGACAGTGACATATATGTCTGTTTTATTTACACGGGATCGATTACCTTATGTCCCTTGAAATAGCTGATAGCTCATAGCTTACTAGCTCGCGGTGGGACCAGTGCCTAATAGACGTGTGACGTCATGCTTAGAATTCCTGAAACAGCCTCAAAATACCTTTTTACCCAGTCTAGTGTCCCTACTATAGTTTATTGACTACGACCTTATTTGAGGGCCGGATGTAAATTCTGGCTAATACTCTATTTTTGGTGTTAGGTGGCGCAATGCCATCTGTCGAATAAATGTTGAGGTTTTTGACCGCCTCAAATGGCATCCGATGTTGATTAATTTACCAATGTCAAATTGATAGGTCACCGCCCGAGGCCAGATTGGTTAATGTCTCGAAACTTCGTATTTTTATATATTAGTTGTTCATATAATATCTATAGATTTGTCTCTTGTCTACAGCTTAGCACTGCCTCTGTGTCTTGATATTAAATATAATAGGTATGAAGATTTTAAATTATCCCTTGGAGTTGCAAGCAGCCACTTTGTTAGTTGATATCACAGCAATACCGCGATAGAAAAAAGAGTAGCTATTAAAATTCACCGAGCGTTGCAGCTTGAATATTTTGCGTTTATGATTGGTGCCACAATAATGTAGCGATGGAAATACCTTGATTAACATCTCCAACTTATTTGTGGTGTTTGAACAGTTCATTTATCATTATCGAACAATGAGTAATTGTGTTGTTAAAATCCGAGCTGACCCTAGGCCGATAGCGGACTGATGTTTGCAGCGAGCAATGGAGCCGTTGAGGCGACTTTTCGCCACGCGATCATTATCTGTGGCGAAAAGTCGTGTGCGATTTCTTTATCTGTGGTTGACATATACTAGAAGTAGGCTTCTTGCCACTCCTTCGACAAGGGTTATAGTAATTTTAGTAATATAATGTTTCCGATATAAATTATATAAGAGACCTGTGGCTTGGACCATTAAATTAAGTAGGTGTTTAAATATTTATGTGTGTTTTGTTACATGCATGGACGACATTTTATTTTCAGTGTGACGTGCTAGACAATTGATGTGCGATGTGTGAACGGTGCACCATTTTGAAAAAGTTAAACGAATTTCTGTAGAAAATATACTGCAATTGGGATGAATGATGTAAATATGACCTACTCGTATGTATTATGATTTTAATTATTTTTTACATACCTGGCGAATATAGACGGGTGTTATATAGCTTCTGCACAAGTTTTTCTGTATGTACACTCGTCATCAAATGCATCGTAGCGGCCAAGGTACTCAAAAAAATATGAACATCCACTTTATCACCGTGACCACCTTGGCTGTTCCGATATATATGATGGCGACGGTACTTTGTAATCTTAGTAAATTCATAATGATAATGAACCTAAAGTGTTTGCAAATTAATCGTTCACTAATTATACTACTTTCCTGACTGTCACAAATGGGATGGCAATGCTTTTGAGTGAATGCATCTCGATATTTGGGCCGGTTCTTTAGCTTTTTCTGAACACAAAGTGTCAGGAGTTTAATAAGTTCTCTGGCCATACAAAAAACGGAGAGCCTACAAGAGTACCATACTCGTACTGCGTTACGAAAGGGGGACATCCAGGGCATTTATGTTTGTTAATTTTAATTCGGTAAAAAAAAAGTTACAAATGGGCATTATTAAAGGTTTCATTGTATTCGTTTCTGTACGACGATTAACCAAATAAATTTATAACAGATTATCGTTATGAAACTGATAGAATTTTAAATAATTAGTTATGGCTTTACTTTAGGCAAGTACAGTCAGCAGCAGAAGTTGTTAAGCGAGCGAGGTGTTCAATACGTGCTTGACACGACTTTAATTATATAGAGAATAAGAGCGTGTCAAGATCATTATGAATACCTGGCCCGCGTAGCAACTTCTGTTACTGATTGTACATACATTCTGCAACTGAGGTTATTATTGTTATTTAAAGCAGTCATTGACGAACTGTAACTGGGTGTTTTATTTAATAAGAAGTCTTCATGAACTTCTAGGCACATGCTATTCTCTTTAGGGCCCTCGCCCACGGCGACTTTTTGCAGCGATACAATCGCGCGTTCCAATCGATACAGTCGTGATGCGGTCGCTGGCTGTGTACCCTCGCCCACGAACCATGATGCAGTCGCGATGCAAACGCGATACAGTCGCGCTTCTGTCGCGATGCAAACGCAGTTGCTCTGTTCTCCACTCACGCGCCCCCCCACCTTCTCCCGACGTCGTCCAACATGCAGTCGCGATGCAGTAGCGCGTAAGTAGCGCGTTGCAAATGCGACTAAAACCCGTTAGCAGTTTTTCGTAAAGGCGCGGCTGCATCGCTACAAAAAGTCGCCGTGGGCGCCCGGCCTTAGAACATAGTGTTTTTTTGTTGATGAGCGAGTTGCCCGTATATTTTTTCGGTCCGTATAGAAATTCTGAACTTATACAGTTGTGTTTACAATCGACTAGAAATATCTAAGTAAATCGCCATTGATGGCTTTAGTAGTTTAATAGTTCTAACTAGAACACCCATAATACCGCTTATGTATTAATAAATTTATTACTAGAAAAAATATGTCAAATATTTTTTAATAATCTAACTGACGGACTGAATAGAATTCCGTTATCTATGTCCAGCCATCTTCCCTAGACTAAATAAATGTTTTGATGTTATAAATTGAATTGTGACTACAAAGATTCAGATTCATCAATTATAATTGTGAAGGCGATTTTTGTGTATCGTGCACTCAACTTCAAAAATCTACGAGGGCGAACATACTCGCATACAAAATTTTGTAAAAATGTATATTTTCGATAGACACGATTATTAATTTCTATTATTCATGTGTCTAAAGTACAGTCAGCAGCAAAAGTTGCTAAGCGTTTGAAGTGTTCAAAATGCGCTCTTATTCTCTTGACAATAGAGACGTGTTGACCTCATTTTGAACACCTCAAATGCTTAGCTACTTCTGCTGCTGACTGTACTATTTCATCGTTTCTGACACAGTCTAAAATGTCAATCCTGACATTTGTGGTCGAGGCTCAAAATCAGCCGTTTGGGATCTTAAAATCAGGCCTTAGCCTCGTATCACCCACCATACTGAAATATTTAATAGTTAAAACCAACCTTACTATGTAGTGAATTGGGTTGAATTTTCTTTTGTGCGAAAACTAATGAAACAAAAGAAATTCTACCCTATTTCCTTTTTATAAAAGATATCAAGTTCATTGAAAGGGAGTGTACATTTTAATGCACACTGGGCGTTACGAGGTTAGATTATTTGTATTTGAAGAACACTTACGTCCAACTTCAAGCGTGTGTCTAGATGTGGTCTTAGATATACCTTAATGTGCTCAAAAATGTCAGTCTGGTCCACAGTATTGTAATCTGAAAGGAAAATGAATGAATCTGATCTCGAATGTGTGAAAAAATATTACATATTTGTGAGTATTATTTATTATATATGTGCGGTGGCAGCCTGCGTGTTTCCATTTTAAAGGGGTTTGGTGTCATTTTAATGGTATTTATAAAATTATATTCTTAATAAACGATGTTATGTTATTAGCCTTTTTCAATGTCATCATTTACGTTTTTTATTAGTTTATTGTTCACGTAAATAATTAAATTTTATACATTTTATGAAACTCGCCAAACTGTAACGTTTGATGGCGAGATACGTGAGAAGAGTGATAGCTAAAATGCGTCCATCCAAACGAAAAATAAAAGATGACAACGAACAGAACCAGTCATGTATTAATTGTATAAAAGCGTTTATTTGTTTGTTTGAATATTGCATGACATGTCGAGCAATATTCGACTTATAAAACGTGAGTTACCCGCTTTTATACAATTAATATGTTTCAATCTCACGATAGTTTTGTGTTTGAAAACCAGTCATGTAATCTTTCCTATACATTATTTATCTAGATAAAAAAGACGGTGAGTGTAAAATTATGATACGAAAGCTGATTTTTGAGCGTCCTGCACTCGAATTCAATAAACTCTGAGGACGAAAATAAACTCACAAAAATGTTTCTATTATCTTTACACAATCTGTATAGTTTCGGTATCAACGACTATTAATTTCTATCATTCATATTTCTAAAATTTATCTTCCATTTCTTCGTTTCTGATAATTCTGACCGAGTTTAAAATGTCATGATTCTTACTCGACGCTCAAATATTAGCCCCATGATCGACCACTTACGTATTCACTAAGCCCCGTAGGCCTTCCATAAACATTATTATCCTAAATCAATTTATTCCATTACAATAAATGTATATTAAGGCCTACTTAGTTTAAAAACATTGTAACGGTGTTTATTATTTTGTCCGCCAGGCTCAAATGAATTGTAAATAAATCATTGAAAGTACAACTGCATTGTTAATTATTATTACTTGTACAATCTTTTATTGTGAGTAGTTAGCTATGTGTAAGTTATTCTAGTAATAAAAAATCAGATAATAGTAATACACGTTTTATTTTTATACTTCTACACACCTTGTGATGCTGGTAATAATTCACTTTAGTTTTGCTTTACAGGACACTTTATAACAAAGATATTAGCTTATTCTGTATTAATTCCAGCAACTTCGGTTGAAAACGCAAGAAAACTCCAATTGTATTTATTTGTATCCCTATAACTTTGACAGTCATGAAGGGTTCAGTTTGAAGGGGAACAAAAATATGTGAGACTGTGCCTTGTCATAGCGCCGGACAAAAATAGCGCCGTCTCAGCTATACCAATGGAAAGTAACATAAGACAATCCTTTTCTATCGTCGTATTATTAACACGCTCCGTCTAGTTAAATGGTATGTCTATGCTGCCCCCCAACCTTCGAGCTTCGTGGCCCTGTGTCGCCCTCTAGAGTACACTCGCTCCCTGTAGTTACCATGGCAACCAAAACTGACTTTCATACGAAAACATGTTAATAAGTCAAATGTTCTCTTAATGTTTCAAATAAATCTTGTTTTTTACAATACACCAATGAAATACGAAATGTTTATCTAATTTAAATAAAATTCAGATTAGAATTAATATGGATAAGGACGTGTCGAGCTATTCCGTTGTTGGGCGAATAGGGGAAGGTGCACACGGACTTGTGTTCAAGGGTAAGCATATACCCACGGGCCGGGAGGTGGCGTTGAAGAAGGTGCTTATCAAAAACCTGGAGGACGGGATACCGGTCAATGTTATGAGGGAGATCAAGGCGCTGCAACTGCTTCGATGTAAATATGTAAATATCTATTACTAAGCCGCATATAACACTTAAGGTCAACAGGGAAAATTGCGTCTGTTGATGGTTGTAGTACCTAAATAGGAGGATCAACATTCAACTTGTTCTGGTTGATAATTCTGTCCCGTTATTCAGAGTTCAGGGGGACATTCATTTAATAGTAGTAGACCGTTATGTAGCAAGCGTGCAGCGACGAGTGACATGAAATATCTTACCCGGATATGTCCTTAACACATTCGCTGCCACCCCCTCCCAAAATGTATGGAAATGAACGCACATGTGCGTCGGTGGCAGTGAATGCGTTAAACTACGTCCAACAATAAGAGGTAGGGCACAGCGAAGTACCATCACGCTTGAATCTGTAGAAGCCCAACTTGGGAAGTACCTTATCTTTACAGAAGACCACAGCCATAATAGCACCGCTACCTTTCAGGTATGTAGTTTTGTGTTCCTGATGGTGAGTAAGATTCCCAGAGCTCCAACCTCCCTTATATATTATAATAACCACCGCTATGCGCGACGGTAATTGCTTACCATTTGGCAATCCGTCTGCTCGTTTGCCACCTTTGTCATAAAAAAAGTGTAAAGGCACGTTAACCTTAAGCGTAGTTCCGGTAGTTATCTAGAGGTGCTATAAAATACCCCTTATATATCTTCTCGTCACAACGAAAAGTGTATTCCCAGAAACAGACACAATTTTTTTATTACTCGATTTAAAACATAATTATATTTTGTTTGTAGCATAAATTATAACTGCATAGGGTGACGTCGCCAGTAATGGACAAAGAACCAATCATGAACATTACTGCTTATTTAAAAGGAGTTAAGTGTTGTGCATTTGTTGGTAGGTACATATTCAATTTATAACATTATGTTTTTTTAATTAAGAACTAAGTGTCCATCATTGGTGCCTGTCAGCTTAAAATGTCCAACATTGGTGCCATCACCCTAGGTGAATAAAAGCTAAACCAAAACTACTATACTAGCCCTCAACCAAAGTGGCGACCGGGCCCATAAAACCCTTGAGCTCGCGTTATCAGTTATCCATTGTGTTGCTCGACCCGTGCTTTATGCTTTATGCTCGAGGTTTATGGCCCACGCCCGGACTTTTATAACCTCAGTCGTCTCTTCGTTTGAGGGCTACTATAGACTATTCTTATTATACTTGCGATTCTGGTGTTACCTCTAGATACCCAAGTGGCACAGCGTCACCTATTTAGCGGAAGTAAAGTTATTTTGACAGCGTTTAATCGCTGAACATAATTCATGGAACTTCATGTCATGTCTGTTATGGAACTGCTTTTATGAAGTAATAGCTTGTGCCTGAATCCCAAGAACGTGATTTTCTGATTCCGATTAAGTTCTGGTAGAATACATACATGGTAAGATACAATAAGTATAAAGTCAAACGCAAAAATATGTAGGTACACTTACACTTATACACCCTTAAAAAGTGTATATAGGTATATTTATGACCCTGACTGAACCGAGTCACAGGGTCCTGCGTGGCCCTTTTACTCTGTTCAAAGACGCGCTGTGGGAATCGTCGACGATCCCCACCTCACGAGCGATATTGAGTCTGACTTTTCTTTCCTATGTGTGTTCTATCGCTTGTACAATGGGTTGTGCTCTGAAGAACTGTTTGACATGATGCTAACGGCAGCTTTCTACCACCGCACCGCTCGCCGTCGGCAATGTATTCATCCTCACAACCTCGCTACGGTAACTGCTTCAGGCGGGCCGTATGCTTGTTTGCCACCGTAGTTGTATTAAAAAAACTTATTTAAATGATTGATTATTTTATTTGAATACTCCTACAGGTAATAAAGCTGTACGACATGTTTCCCCGCGGCATGAGTCTAGTGTTAGTACTGGAGTATATGTGCTCAGGACTCTGGGATATGCTGCATCAGAACCAGGCCGCCCTGACGATGCCCGTCGTCAAGAGTTACGCTCAGATGTTACTGAAGGGCACGCGGTATATGCACGCCCACTATGTCATGCACAGGGTAAATCCGTCCATTTGGTATTAACTAACACTTCTATCACACTTTCACATAATCACGATTGTCATAATCATAATAGTCATCATATATACATAATTCAGCATTTTCTTTTTTTTCGACTATGTTGTATGCAGAAGAAATCTGCCTTAAAAATCCTGATAATTCTATAGTTCCAGAATAGTCCATCAGGTCCATTAGATTTACTAGTTTTCCCCTAGTAACACCCCTAGTTAATTTCCCCTTCCTATGGAAAACGGGATTCCTGTTCAGGAAACGCTTTGGAAATCTTATTCCTTGTGCAATTTATTTGTTCTTGTATCTTTTACAGGATTTAAAACCAGCTAATTTGCTAATAAACCACGAGGGTATACTTAAAATAGCAGACTTGGGTCTTGCGCGCCTTTACTGGCCCGATGGCGGCCGGCCTTACTCACATCAAGTGGCTACGAGGTACGTTATAATCCTAAGTCACTCTTGAATAAGTGTACGTTTTCTATAATTGCAGTAAATTTTGCGTTATCTCTGTTACTAAGTGTTACATTTGAGAAGCAAAGAAGTAATTCAGCATGGTTGTACGGACATGTGGATGTCAGCGATATGTACTTGCTAGGTATCTGGTTACTCCATCTTATCTTAGGTACGGTCCCATCTCACCCCGGGGCCGGGGAAAGTAGGTAATGCTTTAAAAAGTTTTCCTGAGTCCCAAAAAGACGCGAGTTTTTAACTATATTAGGTATCTATATCTATTATTCATACTGAGTGAGATCAAATAGTTATTTGTTATACAAGGGTGCAAAATTGTATTTTAACTGCGAGTGTGGGATTGAAACTCGAGCAAGCGAATGGATTCTATAGTTTAACCACGAGCAAAGTGAGTGGTTTTAAAATAGAATCTTGAGCGTAGCGAGTGTTTCAATACACGAGAATTAAATTACAATTGCACCCGTGTGTAACACAAAACTTTTCCCCTCACTACAGCGAGGAAAGTGAAACATGTAAAAAACGTTTTGAAATGGCATTGACTTTTTCTTTGCGTTTAGATACATTCAACATTTTTACAAAAGGTGCCTTTAGCTTGGTTAGCTTGTGGTGGCCAGTACGATTTTCGAATGTTCTACTTCGATTTTAAACTCGGTGCGTTAGCGAGGCTCGCCCGCGCCCGCCGCCGCGGGGGCAAGTGAGCTGTATTACGCGAATTTAGACTTTTAAAACCATAACAATAAGACCTATGAGAAGTCAATTTACTTTAATCACTAGTGGATAAAATGCGTTGTTACCCTCTCGTATTAAAGGATAAACAAGCGCTTTACGAGCTAGTGAGGGGAAAATAACTATTACAATCTTTAATTGTAGAGACAAATTCGAAATCCTAATAACATGTCAAAAACCGAAAAATGTTTAATGCACATATATTACAAGTAGTAGTCGGTTTCCATACATCAGATCAAATCGCCAAGGACTTGACATTTGGAGTTGTGCGACAATATCAGTCATACTAAGTATTGGATCTGTTGGTATGGTACAGCTAGATAGGGACAGGAGAGTGAGACTGGTAGGTATACACTTTTGCTAGAATGAGATAATGATATCCATATCTTGCGTTACTATGAGTTTAATTTTGGTCCATGTTTATTTATAGTTATTTGCAGGTGGTATCGTGCCCCAGAACTTCTCTACGGGGCTAGATTTTACAATGAAAAGGTGGACATGTGGGCTGTGGGTTGCATCATCGCAGAGATGGTACTTAAGAAACCACTTTTTGCTGTAAGTTCGTGGATACAAGTCTTTATTCTTTACTGTAGGCAATGTAGGCATAGCGTATTAAGATTGGTGTGGCAGTATCTCGTGGCAAGATAGACTACCCGTCTCTGTTTCATTCACATAGCTATAAAAATACTAGTCTAAGTACTAAGTAGTCCATCTCGCCGCGAAATACTGTCGCGCCAATCATGTACTGCTTACTGTTGATGACTCTGATGAGAGCGGTCACACCATCCTCGATGAAGTAGGTACACACAGCAACACTCTTAGCTGTACATCGGTGGACCTCATGCCTTATATAATATATATTGGTGGACCTTATTATATAAGGCATAAGGTCCACCGATGTACAGCTAAGAGTGTTGCTGTGTGTACCTATAGAAAAGACTAATTAATTTAGATGCCATCGAAGGAGCCCTTTGTCTCCTGTTGGGATGTATTTCAATCAGAGTAGAAATAGACGAAAAATGAAAAGAAAAAAAGTCAGAAAAATAAAATGACCGATAGTGGCTTTTTTAGAATCGATTTCATTTTCACTTTTGCAAGCTTTTCATAAAGTGAATAGTTTTTCACTTAACTCTACAGGGTGAATCCGACATTGAACAGCTGGCTATAGTCCTCGAACACCTCGGCACACCTACAGAGGAGACCTGGCCAGGCCACGCCGAACTGCCAGACTTCCACAAGATCACGTTCCCCGTGTCTTCACCGACGCCTTGGACTGAGCTGTTGCCGGCGGTGGAACCCGACGCTGTACATCTTATCAAGTGCTGTCTGTGCTACGATGCGGAGGCGAGGATATCCGCTAAGCAGGTTGGTAAAAATAGGGCTGGTATTGTGGCCAGCGGTAAAGTCAAAGTCAAATAGTTTATTTGAAGGTTACCATGGCTGCGGATTGCGGTCTCCTCGGTCACTATAGGTACCTTTTGTTTTGTTTTGTGATAGTCCAAGTCAAAAAAGCATGCATTTGTATATCCTCAACCCGCCCGGCTCGGCCACGGAAGATAGAGTTCTATATGCGATGATATGACATATGATGTTGTTGCGTCTGGGGCACAGGCAAGGGGATATGCTGCCCTTGACTTTCCAAAGTTTAATAATGCGTCAACCATCAAGCATGTCAGTAGATTGAAGTACAACATTTCTTGTAACATGCTGTCCTACTATTGTTATCGCCTGGCTGATGAGACAAAATATAAATTGAAACAAAAATTTAATGTCAGTTTACGTTTGTTTGCAGGCGCTACGACATCCATGGTTCCTGGCACGCCCCCTACCGGCAACTCTAGCCGACATGCCAAAACCAACTAGTTCTGCTAAGCCAAAATAAACTTCCTAAGACATAAAAAATAATAAATCTTATAGTGAATTTCGTATATTATTCGTTTCATTAGGTTATAAAATTATAGTTACCATCTAAGTACGAGTATGTACCTATATCTTAATGTCCCTATACCAATAATGTGAAATCTACATAAAAATCATTTAAAATGGAGTGTGCAATGAAGTAATGTAGATCGATATCTGTAACATGCAATAAATTAAGCACATGTTCAAATAAAAGCTACAGTATATGCTCTTGGTTTGTCA
This sequence comes from Grapholita molesta, assembly GCA_022674325.2. Classification (NCBI taxonomy): domain Eukaryota; kingdom Metazoa; phylum Arthropoda; class Insecta; order Lepidoptera; family Tortricidae; genus Grapholita; species Grapholita molesta. The sequence continues at coordinate 6,255,133 of CP053138.2, forward strand.
GAAAACTGTTATTTACGTCCATTGTCATGTTGACACAAGTGGTACATTCATTTGTTGTCTCAGAAGTACAGTATTGTCACGGGTCTTTTACGTCCAAGCGTTTAACCAAAGCAGTCACGTATTGTACAAGTTCTCGAAATTATCATGGCTTCCAAGAGCCTAAGTGCAGCTTTACTGCTGTTCTGCCTTAGCCATGCGGTGCAGAGTGCAAACATCCTCGCGTTGTTTTCTTCCTTGTCATTTTCTGATCATTTAGTATTCCGCGGATATGTTTCTTTGCTCGCTCAGAAAGGGCATTCGGTCGTGTTGATGACGCCATACCCAGGGCAGCTCACGTATCCAGACAAAGAGAGGATCGTCGAGCTAGACGTTGGACCGGAATCTGCGGCTCACTGGCAAGAATTCAAACACCTCACAACCAACACGGACGACTATTTTTCCAATTTGAGACAACTAAACGAACTGTCCCTCAAATTGGCTATCGCTCAGCTTAAATCGAAGCAAATGCAAGCGCTTCTAATTAACCCGAACATCAAATTCGATTTGGTCATTACTGAAGCCGAAGTCCCTCTATTGTATGCTGTCGCTGAGAAGTACAAGACCCCACATATTGCTATTACGACATCGAGTGGAAAATTACATCAGCATGAAGCTAAAGGAAATCCTATCCATCCTATACTCTACCTCGATGTCAACACCCTTAATAATGGAAACTTGACAATTTGGCAGAAATTCGCGGAACTGTACAGGCATGTTAAAACAAAACACGAATTTTACAACCACTATCTTCCTCTTTCTCAAGTGGCTGCCGAGAAGATTCTTGATCTTAAACGTGACCTGCAAGAAGTGGAGTATGATATTGATTTGTTGCTGGTAGCAGCTAATCCTATTATAGCTGGCAACAGACCAACAGTTCCTGCAGTTATCTATGGCGATCGCATACACATTAAACCAGGACTACTGTTGCCTCAGGTAAGTAACTGATCTTTCTTGGAGTTATCTGTGAACGTCGACAATTATCGTAATGGTATTGCAAGGGAGCCAAATGCGTGAAATTGTATTTATGAAGTTACTTAAATTGAACTGGACCTTCGCGCAATTTGGTACCCTGCTTGATCGTAAAGTCGACAGTAAAGTACAGAGCTGCAAATCAGATGAAGAATTTTTTATACAGAAACACTGTAGTTTTTACCGAGTTCTAATTGTTTCTTATCTATTTCAGAATACGCAATCCCTGCTAGACGCCGCTACGAAAGGTGTAGTCTATCTTAGCTTGGGTGCTATTGAAGAATCAGAACAGCTGCCTAAAGCTACATTGCAAGCGTTTGCTGACGCGTTCCGAGAGCTTCCTTTCACCGTTCTCTGGAAGATCGGAAACACAACATCATTTGAGAAGCCTAGTAATGTCATTACTCAGACGTGGTTCCCTCAACAGGAAATCTTGGGTAAGAAAATAATTCCCCCTTTGAAGAAGTCACATATAATTCTACAAAAATGTCATTTGAAAAATTCTGGACTTTTGGATTAGCCGAATCTCATATTGGTTGAGTCTGAGAAATTAAACGAAAGTCCGAACAGGACTCGAACGGACTCGGGAGTTTCAAATTCGTCTCACTACTTACTGATGGCTTCTATTTTTGATAAAAAATTGTTCTTAATTAAATGTAATTCTTATTTTTATATTGCTCTCTTAATTTATTAGCGCATCCAAACGTGAAAGCGTTTATTACACACGGAGGCCCCCGCTCATTAGAAGAGGCTGTCTATTACAAAGTGCCTGTGGTCGGATTCCCAACAATTAAGAGCAGAAAAGTTTTTATACAACAATTGACTAAGTTTGGCGCTGGCGAAATCCTTGACCCTTACTCCTTGGATAAGGAAACTGTGAAGGCTACAATCTCTGTTGTCGCGACCAATGAAAAGTAAGTATAAGTATAATTAAATTCTCGTTTCTCATGTGGTGCCGGCTGAGTATATCACCAAAGAAGAAGGTGTCGAAAAGAGGTGACAAAGTGAAAGCAAAATCCGACGGATGGGTAGCAGCGTCTGTCGAAACCGAATCAGAAGTTACTTTGGTCGCCAACCCGCCTACTAAGCATGACGACTATGGTAACTGCAATTGACATTTGGGGGAGGCTTGTGTCCAGCAGCGGCCGTATATAGGTGTAAGGAATCACTGAGACCCGTATCTCACTGTCGCCCATGGCAATCTCTTGTCGCTGTTATACGAATCGTCACTCCGTTGTAAATACAAAATGGCCTATCAAATTTAACTATTGTAACATTTGTTTTTTTTTAGGTACAAAAAAGCTATCACTCAAATCCAGGAATTAACTGAAGACCCCGTGATTTCTGGACCCGAAAACGCTGTATGGTGGACAGAGTATGTCTTACGTCACAACGGAGCTAAGCATTTCCGTTCCCCGGCAGTTGGCGTCTCTTTTATCCGATATTATATGCTAGATGTTGTTGCATTCCTTCTCGCTCTGGCTGCGCTCTCTCTATATCTTTCTTTCGTGATGCTGAAGTACACAGCGAGACGTCTGCGCCGCCGATTCCTCGCACGACGAGAGCTCGGCGGGAAGTTCAAGGCATTGTAATTCGAAATTTAAAAAGACGTTAGCCGTTACCGGTGCAAGTAAAGCGTTTAGGAATTAAAAGTTAATTTGGTTTGTAATATTTATGTGTGTCATTGATTTTTACTTGTAGGATTTTTGTGGTTAAATTATTAAGGTCGAACATTGTATTGTTGTTTTAGTGTTGAATAAATGCTTTATTAAAATTATTTTATTTCTTAAGTCTCAACCTGATGGCCACCTATACACTCATAGTGACAGAATCGGATTTGACTTTTACAGACAAATTAGATGGTTCAGCGTGGCAACGTCGCAGTCATAAAGGTGTTTCATACTGGAGATTTTACTACAATATTTTTACACAAAAATGGAAATATCTCTAAAATTGAGCGGAGCAAACGTTAATTAACATTTTTAACTTAAAATATGGTCTGGAATGCCAGGTTAAAATCTCTCGCATTCCCTACGGGCACGCTGTATTTAAAATACAACTTACAGCTAACTAAAATTAACAAAAATAATCTACACATCTGCCCTTACCCCTAACGTTTGATTGTCCCGAAAGTGCTTAACATTGCTACACAGTAGGCTGAACTTTATGAAATATATTTATTTTTTCAACACTACTTCTCCTTCCAAACAATCTTTGTCGTGTCATGTCACGTCGAAATAAAATATCCACAAGCTCTTAACCAATAGAAACGTAGATAGACTGGAACACAATGGATTATCTGGTCAAAAGTGCAGGCCGTTTTTCTAGACACGCATTGCTTAAGGTCATAATCCGACGGTCTCTTGCCACAATCAATGTTTCTGCTCTTCTTAAGCCGACCGGCATTGCCAAGGATGATGGCAAAAGTCTGATGCTGATATGGGATGATATCTACATAGAGACATACTAGCGCCCTCCCATCCCCAACGGACTAATTGGTCTGTATGACCCATATGAGCCCGGGTAGAGAGTACTATTTTGTACCGTTTGGCATAAAAACGGTCCCAATGCGCATAAACTGTTTGCACCAATCGCGAAGCGAAGTAACTTCGAGGAAATGCCGCCGGCCTTCTTTGTACAGTCAGCGACGTATAGTTAGTGGCAACCATAGTGGCAAAATATATCGATACAGATCTTCATTTATATAGCAGTAGGGGATGTGTAACGATATATTTGGCCGTACTGAGTACAATACTGACTACATGATGCTGACAGTACAATATCTCAAGGGCGTATTTTAGATTTAATCTAGAGTAGTTTAATAGTTATTGTAATGCCTGGCTTGGCTATATCTGGAAATAAAGATTAGTGGTTAATAAAAAAAATAAAAATAGAAACGCTACAAATGTTCAAGTTCGATTTGGACCATTTGGTTTTGTGTGACAATCTGATTTAGACAGCTGTCTCAGCTGACAGACTGACAGTGACAGTTAAAGTAAATATTATTTATTTCACACATCGAGAAGATGCTGAAAATTCTATTATCAGTGTCTTTTTATTAATATCTCATATAACTCTCGGTATAATACATTACAAGGCAATGTTTTAGTTCTCCTTGAAGTTGCAAATATCAGTAAAATCGTACACATTGGTGATCTGAGTGTACACTGAAAAGATGTCTGCAGTAAGGTCGTGCCCGGGTTTGTACTGTGGCCGTACACCGCTGGACAATGGTTCGTGGAGCGACTGCGGGGCGTGCCCCCGAGGGTTCCGCACCAACGCATCGAGTTATTGTGAGCCGTGCGCCGATGAGCCGACGTTGTATGATTGGCAGTATCTGGGTTTCATGGTGCTGTTGCCGCTGGTGTTACACTGGTTTTTCATAGATATGGTCTCAATAGGCAAAGGGTTAGTATACATTTCATCTGAATATTTTAGTATTAGAGCTTCTCGTCATTTCTGGATAAGGAAGTCTATGTCAGAGACACTGATGTCAAAAAAAGACAATCACTTATGATCGCAATTTTTCAATAGTACCTAACCTTTCATACTTACACTTTTATAAAATTAAGTACATTCAGCAGCAAAGCTAAGTGAGTGAGGTTGATTTGAGGCTATTGTTAGGGGATTAACACGTTTACTGCAGCATCAGGTCGATTTCGATTCGATCCGATACAAGTATGGTTAATTGCGATGTTAACTAATTGCCGTCGCGAAGGTATTAAGAGTGTGTAAAGATCATTCTGAACACCTTGCCCGCTGACTTCTTCTCAACTTCTGCTGCTGACTGTACTTTGGAAAAGGGCGCACTAAAAATGAAAAACATTTCTGTGTTCCCGACACACAATTAAATTAAGTTTAGTGAAATGTTAAGCGGTTTTTGCATATTTAGGTTTAAGAAACTTTATTCTCAAAAGAAGACATATATCAAACTTCACTTATATGAGAAATACAATAATTTAGGTTTTAATAAAGGCTTAATTTATTCTAAATTTTTCAAATTAATATTGATAATTTATAATTTAAATAGTCTATTGATTTTTCAGGAAGCAAGGCATCCTGGCACAACATATTTCAGCATTCTTTGAAGTGGTCTCGGGCACCTTGGCTGCCCTCCTTGTACTGCCTCCTACCGGCAGCCTGGCACTGCATGTGTGTTCTCCGACAGCCCTGTCGGACTGGTACACCTTGCTGCATAACCCGCAGCCGGACTATAAGGAGACATTGCATTGCACTCAGGAAGCGGTATATCCTTTGTAAGTTTTGTTCTTTATCTGTTTATGTATTTATACAAAGTGCATATAAGTTAGGTGACATATTTAGAAATATCAAGTGATGTAAATTCCTCTTTCAAAACAAATAAAAAAACTAAAAAGGACACGGGGTTGTTGTAAATAACACACCAACAGCTTGGAGCAACGAAAATATACTGATTTAAAAACAAACTAATAAATTGACATACAAAATCAAACATGACAAAATAAGTTGAAAATCGAAATATAAAAGAAATAATAAATATTTAAAAACTATATATACAACCTCAACAAAAACTTTTCACCTCACTAGTTGGAAAGCCCTTTTTATTCTTTATAAACAGCTAGCAAAACTGCATTTTATTCACAAAAGTGCAAAGCAATTTAATATGAATGACATTAGCTGGTTGGATGTGTATAATTTAGATAAAAATTTTAATGTAAAAATATGGTGTTTCCCTCATATTTGGATTCTGTCCCAATGCTCAAGATTCCACTTTTTGAACCACTTGCCAAGCTTGTGGTTCAATTTTGGATGTTTGCTCCCTTGTAGAACAAATAACTATGATACATGTACCATACATTTGTTAGCCAACATTCAAATACAATAAAATCTATATTGACATATGTATCATTTCAGGTACACCATAATACTGCTGATCTACGCCTTCAGCTTACTGATGACAATCACAATAAGGCCGTGGCTGATGGCCTACCACCCGCCGAACCCTGGCAAGAAGGCCATTTACTGCGCACTCTACTTCTATCCTATACTGGTACTCATTCACACTGTTGCCGCTGGATTGATTTGTAAGTATCACCACAACAGATGTACATTTTTAATTGAACTCGTAAGCTATATTATACACTCATAAGGACCAAGAAACAAGCTTGTTATGGTTGCTGTAAAAATTGTCAGTTTCTAGAAAAAGTTAATATCGTTTTTCCTCATCTTTCTTAACCCTTTACGTTACATACAAAAAAAATTGTTTGAATTTGAACTTTAACTTAATTTTATTAGAGTTGAAAATGATAACTGCCATAAATGGCTTTGTTTTAAGTTTCATTCATTACACGATTTCCTACAGTAAATAATTTAATGTTTATGTCCTTAATAGTGAGAAAATATTAATCTTGTTCCTCACCATGGTAAGATGGTTTGGTGGAAAACTTAACATAAAATTTGGTAATATCAGAAATGAAATTATGATGGTACAAAAAAATGCCTCGCATGTTTTTGTTCATGCTGTTGGAGACAACCATGTCCAAATTAAGTGTATAAATTAGTTACATATGCTGTGGATCTTTAATTTAAGTCTTTGCTTAAAAATACTAAGTATTAGATGATAAATATATATTTTTATTCAATTTATATTCATATATCGTCGCCTTAGAGCGAAAAGTCACTAAATCGTTAATTGGTCATTTTGAGTTATAAGGGTTTAAAGAAAAAAATAATTAATTATTTTTTACTGAAATTATCTTAAGATGAAATTATGGTTTTGTATGTATTTATTCATTAGAAACTGCTATTCTTTGGGCTAAAAATGGATTTATACTATTCACACTAACGATTTAGGAGTTATAGGCGATAATTAATTTTTGCCCTTAAATATTAAATCTTAATTATCACTTAGTGATTTTTTGAACGAAGTTAATGATTTTTTGCCCACATTCTAGTGCATCTACATTTAACTAAGTAAAGTTAGTTGCATTATGACTGCTACGATACAGTGAAAATACGTGTTAGTTAAAAACTACTTACTATATATATTTTTTGAATTCTTGTTAATATTTAAGGATCGACACGTCATTTTCTGCGAACACTTTATTAAAATAAAATGAATAGCAAATCAAATTAATATGGACTACAAATCAAATCAAGTTTGTAGGTACAAATCAAATTACAAGGAACTTAAACACAAAAAAACTTCAGGTATTCAAAACATGATCTTAGTAAAATATATCGTTCTTTACGCATCACAGTCACTCTTCGACCTCTTCGTCCGTTTCTGTGACATCAGGCTCACACAATCTGTCAATAACTCTCTCGAGGAATTACTGCTTTAAGAGATCTTTTGCATAAATTGAAGAGATCTTTTTTTTTCGTCTCAGATATACTCTCTCCACTGGTTTGTGCTCTGGTATTTCTGATTTCCTGAGGCAGCGAACTATTATGGTCGTAGTGGATGGTTGCACATCAGATCGCATGGCAATTAATGCCAGGGTGCCTCAGGGTTCGATTCCTTCTGCCACCCTCTTTTTGCAGCATATAAATGATTTGCTGAAGCCCGGTATTTTTGGGTATGCGGACGACAGCACGGTGACTGAGAGATATGTTCCTGAGGCCCAAACTACCAGTGGAAAGACCGAGTTCTTTAGGGAAGCTTTGGTTAAATGAACGAACTTAACCTGGAAGGCCGTTGACGAGTGGGGCGAAGCCCATTTGGTTAGGTTTAACGCCTCCAAAACATAGGCGTGTTTATACTCCGCCAAAAGAAGCCTTTTTAAATTTACTCCTGCTTTCCGAAATGTATCCTTAAGGATTACGGACCAAGCTCTCTCATCGTCTCAAGCTACTTGGGCTTAAATTTACCACTAAGCTAACTTCGGTGCGACTATTGAGGCCAAAGCGAAATCCGCTGCTAAAAAACTTGGGGTCTTACCGAGGTGAAGCAATACTTCACGCCGGGATAGCTCCTAACACTTTATCAAGCGCAGGTTTGATCGTGTACGGAGTACTGTTACCACTTTTGAGATGGGTCTGCCAAGTATCAGCTGGCCGCTTTGGATTCGTTAGAGCACCCAGCTCGCAGACTCATTGGTGATACTGAATTACTGAGTGTAAGGTGATTGAGCCTTGAGTATCATCGCAAGGTTGCTAATTTGTCTGTGTCTTACAGGATATATTTTGGAGAGTGTGCACAGAAATTACACGATTTGGTTCCGCTATCTCCGTTCCACCACCAGAGCGGTTTCATCCTTATGTTGTGAATATGCCATTCATTAGCACGAAGCGATTCGCTTCTGCCTTCCTAATGCGGACTGCTGTGACTGTAATAACCATCCAATACTAGTGAATGGAGAACCAGTCGAGCAGGTGAATAAGATCACATACCTGGGTAGCATTATGGATCCTCAGGGAGGAGCAGAAGCGAATATTAAGGCGCGCATCAAAAAAACTCGTGCCGCATATGCGCAGCTGAAGCCCGTTTGGTCCTCTTCATTCATCACGCGCCGCACAAAAATAAGGGTGTTCAACTGTAACGTCAAGTCGGTCTTCTTGTATGGGTGCGAGACATGGCTAGTGAAATCAGATACCACTAGTAGGCTACAAGTGTTCGTCAACAAGTGCTTGCGGCGAATACAAGGTGTCTTCTGGAAATGTACCATCTCAAACGCCAGACTATGGGAGTTGACCGACCAGACCCCAATAGCGAAGGAGATCCTGAGCAAGAAATGGTGGTGGATAGGTCATATTTTGCGTAGACCAGCGAACCACCTATCCAAGCAGGGTCTGGGGTGGAATGCACCCGGAAAAAGGAAGCCAGGACGACCTCGCACCACCTGGAGGCGCACGGTTGTCCATTGTCAACGAACAAGAGAAAATAGAAATAATTCCTCAATCTCCAATGTCTTTGTTGCTTAAATAATTCTGAAATAGATGCAACTTATTAGTTACTAAACCAGTTTGGGGTCAAGTTGGATTAGTAACGTTTAAGGGATGGTCACGTTAGAACGAGGACTTAACGAGGCGAACTGATTGTTATATTTGAGTAAATAAAAAAAAACACCCACAAGCTTTAGCTATAATCCTGTTTCTTTTGGCTGGCCCCATATAAGTACTTCTAAACTGGAACCTATAAAATAGTATTTGAATTTATATAAAAAAGTTATTGATTAAAAAAAATTACAATTAAATAACAACCTGATACCAAAAACACTTACCTCGTTATCCAAATCATCTTTCTCTTTTACCAAATCCAAAATTACCTTGGTGCGTTTCAAACTTAATCTCGGTACACGCAATTATTATGTAGCAAATAGTAAATACACTTATGTATCACTGTCGGCCCATGCGCAACGACTGGCAGGTCAACGCGGCGGAGGGAGTCGCAGCGGTCGGCATCGGCACGGTGGCCAGCGGCACTGGGCGAAAATTCACTAACTTGCGAGCAAAATTCATTCAAATCACGTCGGCGTACAGTACAGTCTCTATTGTAAAATTAATTAAATATGATTAGTTATTGTATTGTACATTTTTAATGTAGGGTAAAACTCATTAAATCTGTTTAATTAATTATCCCTTTGGTTAAATGATGTATATTGCCTTACAACTATGAATAAAAAATAACTAAATAAAGTTAGTTAATTTTCGCTTTCACACTTTTGACATACCAGGTATTCAAAAAATAACTAAGTAAATTAAGTGACTTTTTGAATGAGATGCTTCGTGGTTAAACAGTTTAGTAACATTTAGGGAAAAAATAACTAAAATGACTTAGGTACGCTCATAAAAAAGTTACAAGAAGTTCAAAAATGTATAACGGAATTAGGTATTTTTTGACTAAAATATTGAAACTGAAGTGGGTTTTTAGTTAGTTCTTTAACTTTTTACTATTAAAAACTATGAACGCTGTTGCTACGGCAATAAGACTGAAATTTGAAGAAAAAAAATGCGATTTTGATGACATATATAAGTCAATTTTGGCCATTTTGGGATTTGGTGACTTTTCGCTCTACTGCGACGATATGCTCTCTAACTATGTATATATTTTAGAGAAATATTGCGAATATGTTTAGAGCATCTACATTTTTTTTTATTTTATTGAAATGAATTATTGTCTGAATGAGACTTTATAGTCACGTACAGAAATTGTTGAGCTACCTTATTTCAACCAAGCCCCGTCATTTAAATCGGGCGTGGCACAACATCGGGAGACATTGTTTATTCATTACGCGGCTGAATAAATGATATAACCTCTAGCCGCCCAGGGATCAAAACTCGCCAGGGCAAATGCAACTATCATCATCATCATATCAGCCCTTTACCGCCCACTGCTGAGCATAGGCCTCTCTTCTAGTACGCCACTTGTCCCGGTCCTGAGCCAATCTCATCCAGAAGTGACACGCAATCTTCCGAATGTCATCGACCCAACGTGCCAACGGACGCCAGGGGCTTCTTTCATTCGAAAGCGGCCACCAATGCAACTATGGCTTCTCATAATTAAAATTCAAAATGGCATTCAATGGGAGACTTTTTTATTGGTCTCCGGGCTAGAGGATATAATGAATTCTAATTGTTACAGATTGTTCCTTCCCCTACATAATCATTATAATATCAATGATGACATCAGCATCGCATTTCTCCATCAAGCTGGACCAATCCGCGTCAGCCCTGCTCCTGTCATCAATAGCCAATCCCAGGAACTTGGTTATCCTGATCGGCCATTGGCTAGTACACGCCTATGGCATTATATCGCTTACTGGGTTCAAGGATTTGTGGTATTTGAACTTGGTGCCTGCTCCGGCGTTGTTCTATATACTGACCGCTCAATTCACTGATCCCATGAAGATACATAATGATTGACGGTATTGGAAAACTGTTTGGAAATAAATTGGGTTGGTACATTTGCTAATGCTAAGTGTAAACTGATAGTGGTATAAAGATGTGACTCAATTGCATAGTGAATGCATGATTCCTGAAAAGAAATTACGTGGCCCATCTTTAAGGGCATCCGGATAGAGAAAGTGTTAAAAGGTTTAACAATCAATACCGATATCTTAACCCTGATATTTTAACTTAAAACAAGATATTGGTATCAATTTAAGACCAAAATATGACTTAACACGTTCGCTGCGTTATCGGGCCTATCGATCCTGTCATAAGTATGGTTAACTGCGTTAGCTGACTGCCGCAGCGAAGGCCTTAATAGTTATTTGTTATACAAGGGAGCAAAGTTAGTGTTTACCTTCTGGTGCAAATATTGAACCCGAGCTACCGAAAGATTGAAAAATTGAATCACGAGCATAGCGAGTGGTTGCAAGTTAGAATGTTGAGCATTGGGAGGGTTTCAAAGCAAGAGAGGAGAACACACCGCGAGGAAATAAAAAAATCTAAAACTTGTAAAATGTATTCAAAATTATTAGCATCCATCATTTATCATTCAAAAACATTAAATAAAAGAACATCCAACCAGCTAACATCAAAATAACAGTATATTAGTAATAAACAATTTCTAGGAAATTACTTTGCACTCTTGTGAATAAAATGCAAATTTGATATCTGGTTTTAAAGAATAAAACAGTTCTTTCCGAGCTAGTGAGGTAAAAAAGAATGTATGACCGGTAGGAAATGAAATGAGCTGCGATCAAAAATGTTTCTATTTAACAAAGAGATTATACATGTAGATGCATTTATATGTAACTATCATTAAAGTGGACATATTTCTTTAGTCTTAATTATCTTATAAATATGACATGTACATAGACTAAGATTAAGGATAGATAACTATGAAAAAAAAAGTCATCTATTCCCCGACATAAAAGAGTAGAAATTAAAAAGTGGCAACACTGCAGTGTCATTCCTTTCAAATAGATCTAAGAAATAAGGGACGACATGACACTACAGTGTTGCCACTTTTTAATTTGTACTCTTTTATGTCGGCGTATAGCATACGAAATTATGCTCTAATTTCTTCGGCGCCGCCTTAAGGGTAAAATGCTGCTTTTTAGAAGGGCATTGTATGTCATCATCATCAAATAAAAATAACGGTAATAAAATATTTTTCACTTCTCATGCTCTAAAAGTGTGTCATATTATGCTTGCCAAGGCGGACTAAAGTAGTACATTTAGCCTCTTGGGAAAATATGTATACATACTTATGATATAATATATATAAAACGTTTTAAATTGACCAACCAGAACGCTTCACCTTATTAAATCCACCAATCACGACACATATCGAAGTTAATTGCAACTCTAGATTCTTTTTTGGTGCGAATACTGTTTAAAAATGTGAAATCATTAAACAAAACTTTGTATAAAGTATCAACCAATCAGATATACCGCAATATTAAAATCGACCAATGAGGAAACGCCATCAAATTCTCAAAGCATTAGGTGCTTTTTAGTTCCTACATCACAAGCATTGAAAAAAAGTTTAAATCGTTGGCAAACTCTTTGAAGCCCAAATTATACATTGTCTATGGCATTTATTCACGGCGTAGATATATCCTATCTGTATCAAAGTACTGAAAAAATACATAGATTGCCAAATTAAACATTTTTGACTCAGAATTCATTGCGGGCGATAAAATTGTATTTGTTTAAATTGTTAAAATGTTACTTTATTATATTTTCTCGCAATCTAAGTGAAAACTAGTATGTATAACTTGGGTTTAAACGCCATATTACCCCTCGAACAAAATAACCATCTCGTGGTACTATGGCGTACTTTAGCCCCTTGTCAAACAATCTACTATATTATTTACAATAAAAACATTTTTAATAACTCCTTAGCAGGCAGCGGAACTTTGGTGCCGATGACAGACGCATGACGTAGCGGCTGTACACAGAGTGTTTTTATCTAGATGATAGATAATCATTAATCACTAACAACTTATTGGCCTCTTTAGTTCACGGATGTTTTATTGACACTTGAGACGGCCAGTACTTATAAAAACATAATCACTTAACTGTCTTTGTCATTGTCATCAGAAAATTGTCGAAAACAATATTGTACATCGTTATATGATTTTTTGTTCGTGAATTTTAGAAATGTCAATTGATAAGGTACATCATTTATAATTAACTCATTATCAATATCGCTTGACCGCAGTCGCCATGGAGTCGATGCAGCCTTTCTTAGTTGTTAAAGATAAAAAAATGTTTTGCTCTTGCTGTCAGCAAAATATAACAGCTAAACCTAGTAACATAGAAAAACATACATCGAATCACGCAAGTCGAAACTTTCCTTAGTTTATTTGAGTCAGGTTGAATATCAAGTTTGACATTGCTATTAACTCGGCGAGCTAGTGACAACTGTTGCATCTGTCAAAGCGTGATAAAAGTTAATAGTTATGTTGTGTATAATTTATAAGAACATCCTATATCCCTATTATTTTACGTCATAATGATGTCATCGGCACCAAAGTTCCGCTGCCTGCTCCTTAGTGCTTACTATTTAGACAACACATCCTTCTCCCTTAACTAAACTATGTATCTTAGATCGCTAAGGGTACAGTAGTACCAGTAGCTATCCCATTTATCTAATATCCCTCAGCTAGGTAATATTTAACAATTTTTTTTGAAGGAGTTCCATTTCAGTTTTCGGATATCCTGGACTAACTCTTTCTCTTATTTTCGTAACCTTTTTGAATTGAATGTTATTCATAATATTTATTTGGTCAAATGTCGGTGTTTCTGGTAAAGTAGGTATCAATTTATTTGATGGAATGCACATGGGACATAAATCTTGGACATGTGGAATACCACCCTAAAGTAAGCGAAGTAGACCTCTGGGGTGGAAGGCACTAGACTTCAGGGTCCTATGCAACTAAAACTGCACGCACGAGGTCATATGCTCGCAAAAAATAGAAGCCTATGGAAGAATAATCTGGCCTTCAATAGAAGGACATGATGTCACGATTCTCAGCATTGAGGGACCGGCTGAAGATGAGATGATGAGACCTCTGACTCTGATGATGACCTACACTCATGTCATGTCCGCGTTCTATGTTAAATTTTTGACGTAAGTTCCATATTAATTCTCTGCACAACTACATACAGTACATGATCTATCGTATTAGTTAGTTTTTCATCTATACTAACATGTATAGTGTAGGCCTTAAGGTTTATTTCAATATACAACAACACGTAGTGGCACCGCGCTGTCCGAAAAAAGAAATGAAAAAACTGCATGTTCGACCATAAACAACACTATCCATCTAAATCAGAAAAGCGAACCGGAGCGCCACCAAAAAGCAACAAATTATACACAACAGCTACCAACATAAATACAAATTTGAATAACAAAAAAAGAAATATTCCGAACTGTCAAGAGCGGCATTGCAAATCAAAAATCGTAATCGATTTGACTTTACCTGCTGTTACTCTGTTTTCTTTACAATGGCATGGTCTAAGGTATTATTCGATTGATTTGCTACAAGAAATAGGCGAAATCATCATCATTGATGAAAACCATTTTTTAACTACTATTTTCTCGTGTGCATAACAAGTACGGAAAATAGTATCACCATATTGTGAAATAAAATATAAACCTCTTTTGTCAACTGCATTGATAGCATCCGCCATAATAATTTTAGATGTCAGTGGCGCAGTAGGCACCTACAGTAGGACACTTTATTCTTATTTATTTTTCGCATTCATAGTTTCCCATACCAGTGGGCGCTGAAGAGTTCAAGGGGGGCGTTTGTGCTGCCCAAGGGGGCGCTCCCATATGTGAAAAAAAAACTAAAATGATTTGTAGAAATAGATTTATAAATTTCTATAAATAGAAATACCTAAATTTAAGGTTTATTTGGGGTACTTCTCTGTCATTGAAATTTACGTATCGCAATTTATTTTAAAATTTTATCGAACCTCTGCATACGTCGCTCCGATATGTACCTAATTAAAGCTGTTAATAAAATAAAAAGTAATTCCTTGAATGACAGATTATTCAGCCAATTATGTGAGGATCATTGTTTTAACAAAAATTGAGCCAGACAAAATCGCATCAAGCACATCCTTCGCACTGAAATATTTATAATAAAGGCAATATTGGGGTAATATAAAGTGATTAAAAAATTATAGTTGTATTTTTAACTTAATAAAAAAACATCCACAATAGTTTGGATAGAACTACGTAGGTACCTATCTCTCTCTGCGTTAGGTAAGTCGTATAGATGTTGTTGTTATGAAGAATGTATTTTTTTTTAATGAAGTGACGAAATATGTACCTTATTTTATCTATTATTTTGTGATGGTGGGCGCTGTTTTTTTGCTGATACTTAAGTGGGCGCTAGCTAAAAAAGTTTGGGAATCTATGCATGAAAAAAAATGACTAGCTGCCATGTAAAAAAAAGCGTGAGACAGTAATATTATGTTTCCTTACACATGGCGTGCTGAGAGAATGTCAAATCAACATAAACATTTTGAAATTTGAATGTCGCTAGAGCAGTTTCACAGAAGTTTTTAATAACAGGTGCGCTACAAAGGCCGGACGTCTATGGTCTGGCCACAGACAAAACATTCGTTATTGCAATTGCAGAGCTTCGAAATGTTTTAGAGCGTGAGGGTAGTCGTAGATGGATTACATCGTACGGAAAGGAGTGTGGTAGGTTAAATTAGTTGCGATTTTGTATATAATGTTAACAGTTAGGTAGGGAATCGAACACGAAATTAACTAGGTTTCTATTAACAATCTTAGTTAAGATAAATATTATCATTAATAATGACTCATCATGACAGATTTAAGAAAATATTTTTTTTTATGATAATTCGGCGCTAAGCTGTTGGTACAAAGAGGTTGCTTTGCTTAGTATAGGTCCTGTAGTTTCACGAGAGTTGAAGTCACGCACACAACAACAACTCATTGTAATGACAGGAAGATTTTGAAATTACTCATTCATTTCATTCATTCAATCAATACTTCATATAGTTGTGTGCGTAATCCATTCGCCTCAACTCTCGTGTAAATTACCTATACTGACGGCTAGGCGAACCCAGCGTTTGTATGTATGTAGAGGAAACCTAGCCTCACGGGCTCCTGGCACTCAGTATTAAATATATATTAGAATCCGCAGGCGTGGTGTTAGCAGTAGTTTTTGTAACGATGTGAAACTGATATGTCACTTTCTCGGATATTGTTGGGTAGATAGAAATGGAGAAGCCGAATATTAACCATTGTACGTCCTAAGAAACTTTAACTTGCAACTTCCCTGGTGTTGTGGGTGCTTATGGGCGACGATAATTGCTCACCATCAGGCAATCCATCTGCTCGTTTGCCACCTTTGTCATAAAAAAAAATAACTAGCCAAATTATGAAAAATACTTGACTTGTTTGTATTACCTTTTAACTCGTCATTTTTGCCTTTCGTTGAAGTCGCGACAGTCTGACAAGAGAAAGGATTGGCTACTGCGAGCTGCGGTGACTTCAATACAAAAAAGAAAATAGGCACCTAATGAGTGTAAACGAAACGCTGATGCAGCGTCCAACCAAAATGAAAGACCATTGAGGTTTAAATTGAATAGATACATTTAAAAGATAAGCAAACAAATAAGCGGGGAGCGGGCATGGAAACGTCAGCAACATTTTCGCGAGGCAACAAAAAAGCGTTTTATAATGAAACCGTCTATAAACAGGGTTGCCAGATAAGTTTATAAATATACATTCCGTTTCTGCATTTGATATGTCCAGGTACTTAAATTCGTTATACTATTGAATGCCACAAAATAATTTTCCTAAATAGATATGTGTTTAAATGTATTACGATGTCTCATCACATGACTACTAATTTCCCCAAATTTTCAGTTTTTTTTTGTATTCGGCATAGTATCTCTCAGTTATCTGCGTGATCTTATAGTATATTTTTATTTTGTTCAATGGCCATTTCTTCTTATTTTGTAGCCCCATATCATTATCTATCCATATAGGGTAATTTCACACGAACCACAACCACGCGACAACCACGACCACGCAACAAGCGCGACCACGTGGTCAGGTGCAAATTTTGTATTAGAAATAAATAGTACAATTCACACGTACCATATTTTGCAGTCCTTATCGACCACGTCTGTGGCAACGGCCAGCAACTACACAATTCACACTTAACCACTGCGTGACCACATTTTGACGCTGCCATGTGGTGTGGTTGTGGTCCGTGTGAAACAACCCATAATGAGGAGCGGCCAAACAATATAGATTTACAAGTTATTTTTTTCCGACAAATATCCAAAACACCAGAGAGGTCAGGAAAAGTCCTTACGACTGGCGACCCTTCCCATAAACGACTGGGTTTCTTTTTATTTTGCAGCCTCAGACCGTTGTCTATGCCTGTTACATGGAGCGGCCGAACAATGGATGGACTATTTATTCCGCCCCCTCCTTACCGTTTAGGAATTAATATTTTTAAGGGCTACAGATACCTACATCAAGAATCAGCATCAAAGTAGGTATTATATTATATGTATGTATATTAGCTGTCATATTTACGGTGCGTAAGTGTTACAATGAGAGGATTTTGGCACTAGGATTCTAGGATAACATCTATCCTATTTGTACACACAGCAACACTCTTAGCTGTACATAGATGAACCTTATGTCTTATATAATAAGGTCGACCTATGTACAGTTAACAGTGTTTCCGTGTGTACTACTTATGCACAAAGGCAGTATGAAAATGAAAAGTGTTATGTGTATTTCGTATCACTAACCTTACATGGCGATTCTGCCGTGTACCGTGTCACGGGCCGATATGTTTTTTTTTTTTTTTTTTTTTATGACATAGGCGGCAAACGAGCAGACGGATTGCCTGGTGTTAAGCAATTACCGTCGCCCATGGGCACTCGCAACACCAGGGGAGTCACAAGCGCGTTGCCGGCCTTTAAGGGGGGTTGGAGCTCTGGGAACCTTACTCACCATCAGGAACACAACACTACATACCTGAAAGGTGGCAGTGCTATTATGGCTGTGGTCTTCAATTGTGAAATTTGGTTAGAGGCCTCCAAGGAAAAAACCGACGTATGGACAGCAGCATCTGTCAAAACGTCGAAACCGAATCAACAGCTATGAGTAGTTGAGCAACTCCCCCAAGATGATAAAAGTCATACTTGTGGGATGATGAAAACGATGAAATTTTGATAATATGCAAGCAGTTTGGCACCTGTTTTATTTATTAAAAACAGTACAAACGTAGCTGTAGTCCCAATTAAACCTCATTTAATCGCCCTTAAAACCATAACACACCAAGTACGATATCGAAGTTATTTATCACGGGAATCTCGCAGCTTTGCTGAAAACGTTGCATAAAGCTGGCTGCATTGAAAGCAAAAATTGCAAAGCGGAAAACTGTACCGACAGCTGAGTTGTTGTCTTTGCATGCAGACAACGTGGTAGGTAGTTTAAGGTGCCAGACGAACAGTAGCTGCAATGAGCCGGCTCCGGCAAAGAGAACGGCTAACCATCAGACTGATCTTTCACACTTGGGGTCTAATTCAATACATATTTTTCTTTTGAGTGACGGAATAAGAATCGAGTTTTTTTTTTTCAAAGTAGTAACGATGTAGTTTCGGACTAAGAATTTAATATATTAGAATATATTTATTGCTTTCATGTTGTTACAGAAGTTTTAATCGCTAGGAATTGATACTTCGTGTACAACTATATTATCATATTTGAGTCTGTCAAAATATTTTAACTTAAAGTTTAATAGATGGCGCTTCTCCGTGGGCCGCAATGAGATGAGTAACGCGATTTTGTATCTTGATGTCTCCCCAAGATTCCGTACCTAGTTTACAAGATCTTCTAAGACCCATTAGGGCAAAAAACATTGCATTCCTTTGTTTTTGTCCCTTGTGGTCAATAGTTATCAGTTTGCGTGGTTACAAGTTGTTAATGTGTCACCAATTACGATAGATAAGGAAATGGTCTCTGAGCATTAGTCTCTTCAAAAAAGATCCTTTAACTGTGGTTATGTCTACAGGAATGTAAAGAAATAGATTTCGGTTTTCATCTAATCTAGTCTGATGAGGAAGGACCCTAGATTTTCCTCAAGCTGCCTTTCCCCACACAGTCCGCCCGCTCTAACATTCCAAACGATTTATAGAGCCTAAGTCAGAAAAAAAAGACAAATAAGCTATTATGGAAATTGCTTATTTGGCACATAGTTTGGCATCAAGGTTTATCCATACAAGGTGAAAATGGCCAAGCGGAGGCGAATGTTAGAGGGCGCTCGTGGTAGCTTTTCTGTGTATAGTCAGCGAAGGGTGGCGCGATCGGAGCAGAGCAACGTAATTTTAAAATAAAATGTAGGTGAAACAACGCAAACTTTAGGTGAAAAGCACAGACATTCATATCTAAATAAATCACGCTTATACTTCCATAGTGTATTGTTTTATAGATGAATCTGCTCTGCTGTTATAGTGTACATACGTGACAGATGAATTCATTTCAATAGTACAATATGAAATAAGAATAATTGAAATAGGATATGAATGTAAAATTTCAGTAAGATTCCATTTCTTTATGCAAGTGTATATGTACAAAAAATATTATTATGTTCACGTAAGCGTTCCTACTTGTAGAATAAACAGCGGAAAATCAAAGCAATTTTATTTTTAGAATAAGTTTTCACTCGACAAGAATTTGAATCAACCTCAACGATTTAATTTGGTCCTTCGAGCGCTGGCACACATGGTGAATTTTCTACCTTGATATATTTCTGTGCCGCGGATAGTAAGCAGAAGTGCACGTTAACTGTTGCAGCGCGTGCAATATTGTCACGGGAATTTTACTATTCCTGGCTGGAATACAGGAATATTGGAAGCCGTAAAACAAGTACCCGTCAGCTTTTCTAGTAGCTAGTATATTGGACTGTAAATTTCGAAGCATTACTTACTTACCTACCTATTTAGTAAACAAAAAAATTGTCCCGTTACATAAGTCTTTAAAGTTTCCTCTTTTGTTACCCCTAAAAAATGTGAAAGATGTTAACAAAAAAGGAAAAAAGAAATTGGGATATTAAAAAGAACTCGTGATTTTAAATAGGAAAAATATTAGATTTGCGACATACCTACGGCTACATATATTTTACAACTATTTTTAATATATAACAAGTTAATACTTATGTGTCGTAAACATGATCGAATTTCAAATGAGGATGACGGTTGTAACTGCAGTGACACAGTATCGAAAAAGGTAGATGGGTAACCCACAACTATATAAAACCCGGTGCATACCTAGTAAGTTCCACCGTGATGATGGCGAAAGCAATTTTGCTGCTAAAACCGGTACCCGTACCATGAATTGTGACATTACGGTTTTCGATAACGAGTATTGAGTAAACTCGATACTCATGGTACGGGTACGGGAAGTCAATAAACGCACATATACTCAGTAAACAGTATTTGTAAAGTCAATTAGGTAATCTTAGCTTAAAATCCGGCTTTGTCATATCAGTAAACCGTGATGATACTGTCAAAGTTACGGAAAAATAGGAAAAGCGACAAATGTTTACGAGTAACACTATTAATTGCCAATGAACGAACTAAGCAAAAATATTGCGTATGCAGGGATGGCATAAAACGATATATAAAAGGTTGGAAAGAATACCGGTGTGACGTGATATTGATTTGGTTTTCGATAGCGCAAATCAACACTTCTCGTATTCTTCACCGTATTTTCTAAATTATTTTAACCATTTTGATAAACTTACCATTCGTTTTTAAAGGCCAATGCTAGTTTCACATACAGCTCTTCGCTCTGTTACTTTGTCGCTGCACGCAACTGAAATAATGCCGGTAGGTTATTATATACTGATGATACCCCTATAGTATAACCGGTATAGTTCTACCTGTATTACAAGCCGGTATGTACGTATAGGTATTATACCTCCCGATAATGAAAACGGTCCCAGCACAGAAGAGTGTAAAACTTTGTACACAAGCATGTTCGATGAACATAGCTTGATGGATCTGGCCCTAAATCTATTGGGAGTTTGTACAAATTGATAAATGGCGGATCTCCTGATATAGTTTATTTAAACGAAAATCTTCGACTCATTTTTTCCTTCATGTCACTGAATTTTATAAAACAACAACGTTTGCGGTGTTGCCATGTAGAAGAATTGGTTTACAGCCAAAAATATGGGAAGAGAAAATCCAGTTAAATTTCTGCTCCAGTTTACAATGTGCAATTGCGAAACACTTATTCAGCCAACATTGTATTTAAATAAACGTTATTTTGAACTTTCAGTAAAATTAGAAACAACAAATCTAGCAAATAAAATTAAGAAAGTTCTATTTTGAAATTATATCAAGTTAATTGTGTCAACTTGCAATTCACAGACATCAGATTTTTATTCACACACATTCACAGAAGAATATGTATTTTAAATAAACCCGAAATGATAAAACGAATGTCGACGGGTAAAATGCCGGGAAAAATAAATAAAAAAACTGGGCACGTGAGAGCCGGACTCGCGCAGAAATAATTCACCTGTGAAAATATCTACTATCATAGTTAATGAGATACAGCCTCGTAATAGACGGACAAATAGACAGATGCACGGACAGATAGGCACACGGACGGACAGATAGACAGACGAACGGACAGCGGTGTAATAGGGTCCACGGAATCCTAAAAATCGAGATAACGGCCTAGTCTAACGGTACTGACTCTGCCTATGAAGCCGAAACAGGAGTCCCGGGTTCGAAACATGGCCAGGAAATTTATTATTGGCGATTATAACAAATATACGTATTTTTGTCTTTCGGTAATGGCGTTCTCGATGATTTTGCTACCGGGTGTTTCCTGTAATAAGAGCAGTAACTTTAAGGATCTCTTGTACACCACGAACGTAGCCACATTTGTTCTACAATTTAAAAAATGTGTAATTTATTGGTATTCAAATCGAAAGAAAAATAGAAAAATTTGACTCGCAGCGGGACTCAAACCTACAATCACTGAATCACTAGCGTAGTGCACTAACAATTGTGCTATACGAGTACCGCTTGTTGTTAAATAAAAACCAGTGTAATTTATTACTTGTGAATCTTTTGAACAAACTAAATACTATTTTCAATGAACAGCATCCAGTCTAGTTGCCGTTTACTGTCAGAGTACAAACTTCATAGTTTTACAATACATTGCTTGCATATTTAGTAAACTATGAGTTATTTTCAAAAGTCGTAGAACAAAATGTTGCTACGTTTGTTGTGTATAAACTATGCATACCTAAAGTTATTGCTCCTCTTACAGGAAACACTCGATAAATATATTTAAGTATATATCTATGTGCCTATTAAAAGTAATACCTAGGTATACCTCGTCGTCTAGTAGGCACATACATCACAGGGCTTGTTGAGATTACTGTAGGACTAGGATGATTTGTGTAAAGTTGTTTAATAATATTTATTTATTTATTGTAAACAAAATCGAATTTATACTCCTGTAATGGAATTTTATTATGCTATTTAGGAACAGTTATAAAACTGTAAATTGAATCGACTGACGCCTGATAACGTGGTAGTTTCAGATAGACATTGGTCTCACGTTGAGTAGTAGTAGTAGTAGTAGTAGTCGTAGTAGTAGTAGAAATATTCTTTATTGCACCAAACAGAAATTGTTGTTAATTGTACTCATTGTTCTGATCTACGCACGCAGCGAGTATAGGTATATCACTTTAATCAAGATCAAATGCTTTCAAGTCTTCGTCTGAGCCCCGAAACAAGTCTCGTATTGTTGATCGGCTACATTGAACCGATTGAACTTTCGTTGTTCCAAACTGCGCCGGTTAAGCTACCAGTTGCCAACTTCCACCAACTTCAACAAGTTTTCCAGCCGTATTCTTGAAATTTATATTGACTTGGTTTAAAGCACGGCGTCGTTTTAATCGGAAACTTGAGAAGTTTAGGTTCCTTTAGTACAGTCAAGTGTAAAAATTTTCACTGCCAGTCTCAAAAACTTGTACCGAGCAACTCTATTGTACCATAAATAAGGTCGTAGGACGTATTTATTAAAGGATTCTTTCGGTACATATTTTTGCACTTGACTGTACAAAGATACTAGACTCCTGCTCCTTACTCTTACTTATAGTAATAAGTAAGCATATGATGATCACTTGATTCATGGTTAAATAAGTTTTGAATGAATTAGCGTACACCACGCAAATGCCATGAGGCCATGACGTCACGATATAGTATGAAACGATTGTTTTCTTTCATTCCTGAGTGTGTCGAAATGGAAACTTAAAACTTTACAAATCTACCACTAGAACTAAGCGAAGCTGCAAAAATTTCGAAACAGGCATAAGACAATGAGTGGCTGCAAGCGATTGGCGATCACTGGAAACAGTACTCAAGCTGAAAGGCTTCATGATTTACAGGGAACACTGGTGCCGCCTCAAAAAAATCCTCACAGGCTATGTCAGGTGTAATTATACTACATAACTGGGACTAGAGCAATAGTACGATTTGTGACTGCGGCCTTGAAGACCAACCACAATTGCATAATATGTGTTGGAGTTCTATGCGAAATTATCTACATTAACTTGACATCTGATAATACACAGTTACAAACAGAAAACTAGCTCTAGGTCGGAGCCCGAGAAGGTTGGCGGAGTTGTAACGCTGAGTTGCGCTAAATCCCAATGAGCTGGGCAAGGAACGAGCCAGCTGATCACCTGTTGTAGCGTCTTTGAGACCTCCAAACCTGAATAAAACCACGGTAAGCTCAGGGAGCCAATTTTTGAGCGTCAAGTACAATCAACCAATTTGATTTCTAGGCCATTTCGTACCCTGTCACAGTGAAAATCTATATGAAAGACGCCAAAGATCTCTTATTAACGTCACTGTGACAAGGTTCGAAGTGGCTTAGAAATCAAAATTGTTTGACTATACAAAGTGAAATTTTCAAATCGATCAGAAACGATGAAACGGTATTTTAGAAACATGAATGATAGAAATTGGTAGTTGTGGGAATCGAAACTATATATTTTGTGCAAAAATAATGATGAGAAACTTTTGTCAGAGGTAAGGTTAGAACCGGTGTAGTTTTTATTTTTTTTCTCTTTTGTATACTCGACGTGTAAAAGTGCCCTTGTGGCCTACTGACTGAATAAACGTTTGAGTTTGAGTTTGTATGCGATCATTTTCGTCCTCAAATTCGAGTGCAAGACTCTCAAAAATCGTCCTCCTGATTTGATTCTATGGATTTCCATCGCGACTAATAGAACCTACAAATACGAGTAAATAAAATCACAAATAGGTTACCATGCCTTAAGGCAATACATGCTTAAAATTACGCTATTGCGCTGTTACAGTAAAACTACGCAAACAATCCATTTGTCAATCTCAGCTATTAATAAACCTTTTGTAAACGTTTTTTTCGTTTTTCGATTCCAACCATAGTTTGAAAGGAACAAACTTATTTCGGTTTACTTAAACCAATTACGGATGTTAATTGCTTTCAGTGGAATTGCAATTGGCAGCCCTGGAGTCCGTCAAACTCTGTTCGATAGTCAAAAATGCATGCAATTTTGTTAGTAAAACCGTGAACTGGGTCACACGTACGAAAATGTGTGTTGTAGTAGTTGTGTACTCCGATTGACAAAGTCGCCAACGACTACCAACAATGTAATATTCTTATGTAGCCATGGTATTAATAAAAATCGAAATATCGTCGTTAATTCCAATTTTTTTAGTATAAATTAGATAATGGTAATAAGATTATAATATCTGATTGGCGCAATAATATATGCAAACAAAATACAGAGATAAAGAAATTTAATATCGGTTAATTTATATAAAAACAATTTGAATCGATCTATATACTTTTGGCTGGACAGTTAAAACTAGAATGCACACCGTTTCGCCAGGGAGTTTCTCATGTAGAGAAATTCACAATATTTTTTTCTTATGCTGGTACATACTACATACAATAAAATGCAAATTCTCTATATTGAACACCTCAAAAAGAAAACAGCAAAGTAAAGTAGAGGCAAACAACAGGCGGGTTTATCGCTAAAAAGCGATCTCATATAGTCAACATGTAGGTAGCGGAAATTTATAAAACAACGATTGCAAGCAGCAAAGCAGCACCTGTATATTGCAAGCAGTGAAAAAAACCTAACAATAAAACATCATTTATTATTCGACAAACAAGCGAGTTTTATTTCTTCAACTTCGCTGATCTTTGCGTTTGGCAGACTATCCGCTCACGTGCTTTTGGTGGCTGTAGTTACCAGCTGCCACCCTTATTTTATTATAATTATTAATAGAGGTCACTGAGAAATTTCAATCACGTGAGTGGCTAGCAATTTTTGGTTGAAAACAACTCTCCGTCAACCGGAGTACACGGACTGGAGATGTAGTTGTAGCCGATAGTGCGCCGGGACGGCCATCGATTTTTATTTTACCTCTCTTTGATGATTTTACTCGCAAAACCTTCGCGCAGCTGCCAAAATATACGGGTTTATTATAGTTCTTGTATCTGTGGCACCCGGACAGACATGAACCTTTTATATACCTACCTAATATAAGCTCTAAGAGGATTCAGTTGGTAAAAGTAGAAAAAGTATTAAATCCAATCAAAAAGCGCTATATATGCGTGTACTAGTATCTACACAAAGAGAGCAGCGGCCATTTGCTCTCTTTACATACAATAATTTTGGTAACAAATGTACCACCAAAATTATTGTATGTTTATAATATAAATAGTTACTATTCTAAAAATGGCTCGTTGTTTTTAATATTATTTCTTATGTTTTTGACAGAGTTTATCATGTTAAACCTTTTCAAAGTACCTTTTCAGCACTCTCGTTTATTATACAAGAGTTCGTATAAAAGATAAGGGGAAAGTAATACAGCAAACCTATAAAGACTGAAAGATGTAGGATACTGAAATAGTATTGACGGCAAGAAATATACAGAGCAAGGATCTTAGAACACATAGTTTGACAATGTCTATAGGGACTAAGTCGCGGTCCTTTAACATTCTGTCTATTTGTCTATTTCCAGTACCATGTGCATTGAGTTATTTTGACAGTGTGACATCTCCATAGAACTAGTAGGTATATACCTACTACTGCTAAAAGATGGCGCTAATGCGTTTTCCAGAGTGAGGGGAACGCGATTTTGTATATACATTGTAATCCATGGATAAAGAGTATATATTATTTCCTCCTAGACAATAAATAGAAAACATCCCACAGCTTTTTTAGGAAGTCGTGTAAAAGGAGGCCCTTGTAATCCTGCCTCGATTATAAATCCTTTTACCGGCCAACAAAAGAATTAAATACGGCTCGTTCCCACCTAAATCTAAATATAATATCGACTACTTACTAACTAAACATCGTATGTTAATCAACACTGTTATTGCATATGTAACCTAATCGTATACGTAGGAGGCTTCACATTTGGAGAGACATATAGGATGTTGTGGAAGTGAGTACGAAAAATACGCCATAACGAATGGAGTCGGACGCAGTGCACACTTGAGCCCAAGCCGTGGATTATCATTGCTTACCGAGCGCAAGCGAGACAAATGACAAACCAACATACCTGTAATCGTTAGTTCCGCAATAATGTTTACTATCAGAGACCACTATTTCACTGGTCCGTTTAAAACTAAGACCTGCCTCCCGTTAGTACTTAGAACAGCAAGGTTAGGCACTCCGCCGCGATTTTTACAAGGGCCCATTTACACATTTAATTAAATTCTCACTGTTTTAATTTGACTCGGTAACGCCGTAAAATTACTGCGTTCAAACCAAGCCACGGACTGGATAGATGAATTAATCACGGGCAGAATAATTACTATATGGCCGAACCGCTGCACCGGAGTGAGATTCACTCTTGAAGATTTTCATTTGCCCAAGTTTCATAATTATCAAGTTGAAATTGCTTTTATAGCACTCCTCGAAACTTAAAAGTATCTAGATACTTAGGCGTAATGTCTATAGTTTCTTATAGCTTAAGTGAAAACCAAGAATTGAACTTACCTCACAACATGAATAAAGAGCTCCAACGCTCCAACATCCTTATCCACATATATTACATAGGACTGCATTAGGCCAGGTCATTTAGTTAAGTTTTTAACCTATAACTAAGTGATCAGTTTTACGTGTACTCCATATTTACGAATAGCACTCTTTGTATAAGCGCTAAACGAAATAGGAAAAACCTTATGTAGTCCAAAAAGCGTACAAGTCGAGTTGCCGAGTGTGTGTGACAGCGGAGCCGTTCGGGCGCGCGTTTTGTCCCGAAAAAAACAATCGAAAATTGACGCAACTGTTTTAAAGCGAAATTAAATTGCCAGGAATTTACTACGCTGGTAGAAAATATGGTGCTCGTTTTTAGGTCACAACGTACGTGCTTTCATATAGGCGAAGTGCTAAAAAGTTTAAAACCATCTTTTACAAACAGGAGATGTGTAGCTGTGTGCTAATAAACCATCGATACTACTGATTTTTATATTGATTGATAATATGTTACTTAAATTGGGAAATACTTTAAAATGATTGTAGAATTGTAAAAATATTAGTTTGAACTTGTGGTATTAGAATTAGGTACAGTCTCGCTTGAAACCTTACTATCAGAACATTCAGCAGCAGAAATAGCTAAGCGGCAATGTTCAAATGAGTTCGACACGTCTTTAAGAGAACAAGAACCTGTTAAGATAATTGTGAACACCTGGCCCACTTAGCAGTTTATGCTGCTGACTGTACAAGAAGAAGTAACATTACAATACAGGCAGCGTCAAATAGTTTATAGCAACTTTAGTAGTCAAATATATTGGTACAAAACTTAATATTACAATTTACAATTACAATGTGGTATCTTACAATTTAGTAACTTTGACTATTTGGGCGTTTTCAAAAAATTGTGCACCCAATTAGTGAAAGTTGTTAAGAAAAGTTAAATCACTGTCAGTTTCGTGACGACAATTAAGCATTAAATATCGATAAAAGCTTGGTTTTGATGTTCGTTTTATAAACTTCAATCGATATTACAACATAATAGAAGGCAAAAACTGACAGTGATTTAACTTTTTTTTACATCTTTCGCTAATTGGGTGTACCAAATTTTGAAAACTCCCATTTACTACATGATGCTGACTGCAATAGAAGAATGAGTGGCAATTCACTCAGAATATATTCCATTGCCTCATCTCCATCCCAAAACGATTATGAGATATGTTATTCGCATTGCATGGAATATAGATATCCACAGAAGCACCTTTGATATATGATTCAGCCGCGGGATGTTATCGCGATGTGTGCCTCTTACTGATTAGTGGTTAGCCGACGCTGGGAGCAATTCGCACGCAAAAATATTGAATACTGGCTGTGGGTCTGGGGGCGCCCCCCCACGGCCGGTCCATTAAACCCCCCACAGGCGCGTTTATTCGCCGGAATAGTGTGCAATAAAAAGCGAGCTCGGCCAGCGGCCGCAGCAAAAAATACACCCTAAAATTATTCTTTTGAACTGGTCTATACTAGCTAGGGTAGTACTCGTATGTGCGGCATACGAGTATCGTTGCATTCGGCTGGTTGTGGAATATCTCACTGCACAGTGAAGTTTACAGACGCGAGTCATTATGTTTCTAGTACTTTCGGAGTTTTTGCCAGTTTGTATCGATTTTGTGCGTCTGTGGATATCAGCTTTGGAAGGGCTTTTATTAGGGTTTATCACGATTAGTTTCTGGGTTCTGGACGTTATCTATTAATTCTAATATTATATAGCTTCATACTGTCAACATATATGTTTCAATTGTATTTATAGGTGTAGAATGTAAAAAGTAAGTACTTATTACAAATGCTTACTTGAAATCGCAATAAAATTTTAATTATGATTTTTTTGGATAAAATACTTTACCGCTCGAGAACCTTTACGCCCCCACGGCCATGAAATGCATTGCAATGTACCATGTAGCGTGGGCAGACCCCCACAAAGTAGACCGATGACCTGGTAAAGATAGCGGGAATCTACTGCTGCTAGGTGTTGTAAAACTGGTCATTGTGGGTCGCTTTAAGGGAGGCCTACGTCCAGTAGTGGACGTCCTTTAGCTGTATGATGATGATGATGAAGTGCTATATTTCCACCTTTGAAATATTTACAGAAAAAAGGACCTTGTAAAATCTTGCAACCTTTTATGTTCGTTTTCCTTTTTCTGTACCTTTTTATTTCGCGTAGTCGAGCAACGTTGCCAAAAAGAGGGTTAAACTTTGGCGTATTTATTTGTAATATCGACTGACAGCTTACATACATACTTGAGGGGACGGCCGTTTACGTTAAGTAACTACATATACCTAAGTAAAATATTAGTATACGTACTAGCTTCTGTTCTTAAGTTCGGTTCAAGGTTAATTTTTCGGGTAGCTTATTTTCAATGTGTCCAACTTACACAATTCCGTCAACGCAAAGATACCCATGATAATTTTTGCGATGTGTCATTGGATCGTGATGGACTCTGTAGTAGGAGCCGCCAAGAGCAGGATAGAATCCTTCTCTTGCACTAGGTTCAGTCACCATCAGATATATCGGAGCTGTGGAGGTGGTTACAAATATCTGAACATGGACTTTATCACCTAACAATAGAGGCGTTGTTGAGATATTTGTGACCACCTCTACAGCTCCGATACATCTGATGGTGACTGTAATCAATTCCATGGATATACATAAATAAGAGTCTGATCACAGTTTTCTAAAAGCAACTGACTTAGGTGCCTACAGTCGCTCGACTGCAGGTACAACGTATACAACGTATTAGTATTACCTATACAAAGATAAATCTCAATGTTCTTATGTCGTACAAAATAAAGTCGTTACATATTTTGCACTCCACTGTACATAGTATTATCAAGTATCTCCTCAAGTGAAGCTGAGACATAATCTCTCCAATATTTCACTGCACAGTCTGCAGCAACATTTTAAAGTATAATCTAATCTATTGCATGTCGGACAGGAGTCAAGATTACAGAGCAGCAAAAATATTAAGCTCCGCAAAGAACAGGGTGTCACATAAACCGAGACGCGATCCTGAGGGAAATGAAATTGCAAAATATGTCTGAAGCGAACGTGTCTCCAACAGATCTATCCCAGGTTAAGTATTCGATAAGCAACCTGTACTCGACTGTCCGCTTCTTTCTAGAATTTTTGCGAAACTGTGGTATGAAAACTCGGTTAAAAGCATAATAATGTATACATTTTTACACCTTATGGCAATGGTTTAGGAAGAAAAAGTGCTTACATATTTTGCTTCAGGCGTACGTAGTCAGAGGTCGAATTAGAGTGGCCGTGTAAGGAGGCGGTGATATGGTGATACAATGTTTATAGTTTCAGTTCTTAGACAGGACGAAAATCTTGGATATCTTGAGCTTTTGAGAATTCTCTCGGAGTTTATGCTAACCTGTTATCAAAATAAATATTTTCTACGAGAAAAGGTCTTCAAGCTTATTTTTAGTTACGGAGATATAAGCGTTATTGTGAAATTTTTGAGAATCATAGTATAGTATATAGGCGATAGTTATACCTGAGTTTCATTGGTAAAATGTTAAGCGCATATTACAATTAATCTCAATTTTATTGGAGCAGGGTCTTTGTGCTAAAGAATAAAGCAGCCTTCTGGGCACCCTACCTAATGACCAGGACATAGGTCACTATTTTTATTTATTGTTTAGTTTTTAGGTAGTATCTTTATTAAGATTTTATCTTATATTTTTGTGTTAATAATAAATAAATTATATATATTATATGAGTATGTAATATTAAAATGTATCGGAAAACCTTGTTTACCGTATGTTAAAATATGTCATATCCTCAATGTTTTTAGTTAATTTTCGCTTTTCATGTAATTTATTGAAAGTACTTGGTTTTAAGTACATATGTATTGTATGTTCTCATGTAAGTAAATTGTAATATTCTAATTGCAAATAAAATTATCTTAAACCTTAAGTCTGTTTTATATGTCAATAAAAATTCACGTAACTAATGTATGTATAAATAAAGGAAAGTGATAAAAAAGCCGTTATGTTATAAAAAAAGTCAGAAGAAGAGCAGGCACATAATCTCTTGAGTATGAACTCTCTATTCTTCGTAATCACAATCAGGTACTCCGTTTTTTCGGAAGCTGGAAAATAATATCTGTCGGTGACGTATAGCAATTTTTTTCCAACTAGCCACCCCGTCAAAGCAATTTAAATTGTAAAACGATTTCCATTTTGTACCTATACTCGGAGGGCTGTAGAAAATTATTCCAGTTACATAAGCACGACAACTTTACTGGCGTTTGGCGGGAACCCATTAAAGTTCAAAAGGCTTTGTAAAAATGTATCGACAATTTTTCAACATCAGTGACCTTATTAAATGACGAACTCTTGTGACTTGTAAATTACATTGTGTATTTAGGGCGTTTTCAGTAAAAAGTATGGGGTGGCGGCGCCAGTAATGGACAAGGAACCAATCATGAACATTAGTGCTTATTTCAAAGGAGTCAAGTGTTGTGCATTTGTTGGTACATATTCAGTTTATAATGTTATGGTTTTTGAATTAAGACCTAAGTGTCCATCATTGGTGCCTGTCAGCTTAAAGTTTCAAACTTTGGTGCCATCACCTAAAGTATCGTGACTTGTTGGAAAGTCAAATTATGCCACTTTTTTGACGATAATTTAGCATTAAATATCTATAAATACGAGGATGTGGCGATCGTTTCATAAACTTCAAGCAATATTACAATTCAAAAAGAAGAAGAGTTGTGTAAGAATGTCCCGAATATTAAAAAAAAAGCTGACAGTTGGTGTGGCAGACGTTGTCTGTCAGTAAAGACAGCCGGATTCGGCGCATGGTGCGCGCTCGGCCGGAGCTTGTGCAGGGCGCGCCGTCGCCTAGCTGCGCCTCAGCATCCTTGTTGTTGTTGTTATTCCAATGCATATAATTTCTGATTATTCAAAAAAGATCTTGTGAACTACCTACTACACTTGTGTGCATACAGGGGAATATTTGCGACACAATAAGTAGTATTGTAGGGCCATGTGATCGAAAATATAGGGAAGACAAGATATTAAATAAGGAGCTGACTTATCAAGTTGACGACTCGAGTTAAGGTCAAAAAAATAATTATACTAATTTTAGGCAAGAAAATTATTTTCATAATATAGGTAAATTTCGCGCTTGATTATCGTCACTAATTAAGAACGTCTGATATAATTTAACTATTCTAGAAGTCACGCTCATTGAATACACTTTTTTCTGAAAACTCCAAACAAAGGGTGTCGTGTCGTACTGCGACCAGAAACCACCAGAAGACTGGCAGCATACGCGATCGCTAGCCCGCCTTGACAGCGTACGCGTTGGCATATTCGACTTGTAGAACCTCAGTTGCCTTTTTCTATAGAGGTAAAAAAAACATAATTATTTTCAAATTATATAATAATGTGTGTCATTCTATCTATTCCTTTAACAAGTCAAAAAAACATCCATGAAAGGAAGCCTAGAAAATTCCGCAACATTGTTATAGGGAATCTCCTTCTTTTACAAGTAGGTTTATAAAATAAGCTTTGTTTCCAAATAAACCGAATAATACACATAACCTGTAGAAGATTTTTTTCGCATATTCTTCGTTGAGACCGCGACGTGATCTGTAGCGAGTAGGGTGACCATTGGCTGTGTTTGTAAATTCTGTTTCAGGATTATCTTTGTGTACCTATACTTTTGTCCGAAAATAACGTAATTTGTTTAAGAGAAAGAAATAAAAGGATTCATTTAGTTTTAATTATGTAGAAAACTGCAAACTAAAATAAGGTGGATGTACCACTGCTCGACAGGTTAAGGGAAAATATTTATGTGTTTCGTGATATTACGATAATTTACCCATCTATACAAAATATATCCATATTTTTTGAGAGATGTGACCTTTAACTTTGTTAAATGCAATTAGTTTCATACAGTGATAATATAAAAAAATATCAAAATTAAATAAAACGTAAGTCAATACGCTTGTCCGAATAACTGTCAGGTGCTTTTGCTGGCAGTCCTAATATATGACATCTAAGTATGATTCAGGAAAAACAGTAAAAAACAAGTGTTTTGGATTAAAATTTACTACAAAATTAAATAATTTAATTTAAAAAAAAACGTATTCTGTTGATAACATTTACTTTTTACATGTTACATTTATGTAATAAAATAGAATAAGTAAATAAGCTCCGCACACTGAGCAAAATATATTATGTAATGAAATAAAATAGGAATTCCCCCAAAATAAAAATTGCATTCCACAGGTTCTGCAATACTTTGCCGACTCCACTTCTTCGTCGTTTAAATCCACCTCTGTATCTGGAAGCATCACGGTAAATCCAGGACAGCAATAATTTCCTTAACTTTCCTTCACTACATTTAACGAGAAAACATATCAATAAGACCGTAAAAGATATACAAAAAACTGTCTATGTGCATGTAATTTGTTTTTTTCAGTAAAATTTATGTGACTTACAGAAAAATATGCTGATAATATGAAACTATAAACGATTCGTTTTGGCTACTTTAATCGTGATATCCTGAAAAAACGGTACGACAAACATTGGGACTTGGAAAATAACGTAACAGTCCCAATAAATGCCAGCCGTGTCGAGTTTTAGACTTGCGACGGTTTTCAGTCCTAATAAATGACACGCTTGTTTATCACAGTAACAATGAACGAAATCGACATTTAATTACTTAAATATCTTCCCGCACATTCTAGCACCAACACAATTATAGAATATGTTCACAACTTACCGTGAAAGTATTTTAAATTAGTCAGCAAATACGAGCAAAGCTTAACCAAATCGCTAACAAAATTGAGAGATTGATTGCTCAGGACAATGTCATCATATATATTATTCACTAATTGAAAAAGTTTCTATATTTTATAATATGGCGTATGAAATGTGAAGGCTACAAACATTTCTCATCTAATAAATCTAATTGCGATGAATGTAACGGTAATCTTATCTTATTAATCGCTATTTAAACCATGGTTGACGAGTACAAGTACCGCGTCGAGCACTAGTACATCCACCTTACACATTTTTTTATTTTCGTTAGTTTTAAGGCCAGTTATATGTCTACTAGAATTTTTTTCTTAGATAATTTTTTTTGTCTATTAATTTTAAGACATAAAAAACAACGTTTACAGTACAGTCAGCGTCATATAGTTAGTTGCAGTCAGTATGCTCAAATATATCGGTATATAGTGATGTATATCGATATATGTATGTATTTGGCCATACAAACTGTAATAAACTATGAGACGCTGTCTGTAGAAGTTTTTTTTATTCAGTCCTAATATTATACGTCACTTCATTGCCGTAAATTGTCATTTTAAATAACTAAAGGACCTGATACATTTTTTTCTTCTTTATTTGCCTCACATCTTAGGTTAATATTTATTTACTAGCTTCTGCCCGCGACTTCGTCCGCGTAGAATAGTTACTTTTGGTCTTCGCTTATGATATATAGCCTTTATCTATAAATGGGCTACACACACACACTACTGAAAGGATTTTTCAAAATCCCAAAATTACTTTGAAAAGGCATATCAAGTTAAAATAACATACACACACACACAACATAACAATACATTCATCCGCTATGTGGGCTTGATCCTCCTGTACCTATAGTACCTCCTTATACACTACATTTTTGGTTGTCCCTTGAGGTCCTAACTCTCGAAACTTTTGACACCTTCATTTGCGTATGACTGTACCTACATTCCAACCCCATAAGCGATTAAAAAACGCTCATCTCATTTCATATCAAATGACGCTGAAATTACTCATCTTGTTCCTTATTAAGTACTACTGTGAAGAGTGTGAAATGTAATTCTTTTTTTATATACTTACCCTCTTTTTGAAAAATACTTTTTTAGTGCACATATTTTAAAACCGTTGTTGTTTTTGTCAACAGCGACCCGATTAACCATAGGAAACATACACATGTCGTTTTTCAGACTTTTTAACCCCATTTTCTCCTATTAGGGGTTGAATTCTCAAAAATGCTGAAACACGTGTTTACTCATTTGTCGTTATGAATACTATTGTGAAGTTTCAAATTAATTGGTGTAACTAATCATAAATCCCCATACAAACTTTGGACCCCATTTCACCCCTTAGAGGGTGAATTTTAAAAATCCTTTCTTAGTGCACCCCTAGACCTTATAAGGAACCTGTGTGCCGAGTTTGGAAACTTTAGACCCAGCGGTTTGGGCTGTGCGTTGATTTAAGTGAGTCAGTCAGTCAGTCAGTCAGTCAGTCAGTCAGGACTTTGAGATTTATATATATAGATTATACCAAACAATTTCGTATTAAAATAATCAAGGTTGATTTGTGTAAGATTGCCCCGAAATATTTATTTATTTAACCAAATGCCATGTACTTACTAAACCTCTTCCAATGTTAAATTTTACCCGGACTTTAGATCCGGGTATGTCCTTAAACTACGTCCAACAATGAGAGGTAGTGCACAGCGATGACCATCACGCTTGAATCTGGGGCAGCCAAACTGGGGAAGTACCTCGTCCTTACAGAAGACCACAGCCATAATAGCACTGCTGCTTTTCAGGTATGTAGTGCTATGTTCCTGATGGTTAGTAAGGTTCCCAGAGCTCCAACCCCCAAGGCCCCAAAAGGCCGGCAACGCACTTGTGACTCATCTGGTGTTGCGGGTGCCCATGGGCGACGGTAATTGCTTACCACCAGGCAATCTGTCTGCTCGTCTGCCGCCTATGCCATAAAAAAACATCCAGCAGTGTAAAAATTTAGTGGAAATAAAAATGACATATTTACATTATAATGGGTATACCTAAAAAAATAATTTTGATTTGCTTAAGTTATTCCGTTATTAACCGACGAAAAAAGGAGGAGGTTCTCAAGGCGACGCGTATGTATATATATTTTTTCAACATCAGTTCCGTCCAATATGTTGGTGTCATTTCAGAGACACAAAGTGTGCATTAGCATTCCTTCAAAAGCCTCTATTTACGCTTTTCTTGTGGAACATACACGTTTCCCTCGGGAAATCCCCGGCAGAAAACTCTATTCATTTACTCATTTCATTTTGTCTGTCTGTGCAGAAATGACTTGAAGAGCTGACGTGGGAATATGTCATGTCATGATTTTAAGAGTAAAATTTTAAAATATAATTCAATAAGTACTCGTCTATTGAGAAGAATATACCGTTTACAGATTTTTATTATTTAAGTGAATCGATATAGTGAACAAAAACATTAATAATCTTAAGACCTCCACAGAACAATAGCTGTCAGGTGAAATGCAATTTTAATTAGTTGTAATTAAAATTGGAAATTACATGGAACGGCTGAACCTTTTATAGGCTGATTTTTGAGAGTTGTGTACTCATATTCAAAAAACCTACATAGGTTCTCGTTATTATTTTTGCGCAAAATGTATAGGTTCGATTGTGTACACCATTATACATTTATATCATTTATGTAACTAAAGTACCATTTCTTGTTGCCTCCTGTAGCCAACTTGTAATATTCTCATTGCGCGATGAGAATATTACAAGTTGGCATCGCTCAATACGATTATATTTTCAAGGGTAAATATAATGAAATTGCTTGATAAATTTATTTCATTTATGCTATAGCTGAAATGTCTGAAATGATAGTGAAAGCATTACATGCAATTTCGATTTGAAACACTCCTTATTTACAATTACTCTAGTTAGTCGCCTTCTATAAAGTAGGCAATAAATAATAGCAATTTTTATGTATTTAGTTGCCATACATGATATTTTTCAGTAAAATATGAGGAATCAAATGGTATTACTTTAAAACTCGTATTATTTGTTAATAATGTGTGATTATCAAAGTTTTGACTTCTGATATGAATAAAATTAATTTATTGAGTAGAAACGTATGCTAACGAGAATATAATGTTTGAAAATAAAGGAAACATGAAAAAAAAAACCACTGACTCTGGCGAGACTCGGAAAACATTGATTTCCTTAAAAAAAATCGTTTTAAAAAAGAAAACAAAAAAAAAATAGTTAGGTATTATTTAACTTATGAATATCCACGTGAGTACTGAATTCATTATCAAATTCAGATTTTTCTTTCACCTTTTTTTGCAATACACAGGACTCGAAAGTGGTTACGAAAATGCGGTAATATGGTCACCCTACCTGATCCGCTCACGTTCCGAATTTATTGGGCTCTTTAATAAAACAGAACACATTTTCTGCATTCTGGCGTCAGGGCTGCCCCGGCCTGTGACGCCGAAAGGGCTTATGAATGTTTATCCTGACAGGGTCAATACGATATCTGGGTTTTCAGGACAGTCCTGACATGATCACGAATGTTTGCCCTTTATTCGCTGTTTCGTTAATGAATGCCTTCTAATCAAATAGCGTTGTTAGCTTAGTTATAATACGTTAGGCTCTTCTTTTATTGGTTATTAGGGTTAGCAGGAATGTAGAAAAACTTACGCTATGTCATCAGGTACTGATGGAACAAATTAAATAGGGACCTGTTCAAAAGGATGCCATTAAATTATGTAGCCATTTCACATAATTGTATGTCAAGTAATGACAGTGTAGATTTAATAAGGTGTCTGTACACGCATGTCAGCGTTCTATATTCAAATTTCCGTTAAGTTTTTCACATAATATACTCTTTATAAAACGTCAAAACGATTTATATTCTGGAGGTTTTAATAAATAATGTTCTAGGAGCGTAAAAGTGGGATAAAACTGAACGGCAACGACTTGTTATGACTTATGAGGGATTAGACTTACTACGAACGGTACCTAACTTCAGTGTACCGAAGCTTTACAGGTGACTTTCAATCTTCCCTCACTTTACCTTACGAGTACCTATAATGGACAAAGATCCATTATGGACATTCACTGTTATTCTTCATGTTCAGCGCATATGTGCCCACTGTTGCCTCTACAAACTTCTCCATGATGCTCGATCCGAAGTTCTTCTCCACAATGGGCCCGCCGTCTTTGCTATGTCATCCTCCCATAATTATGTCGGAGGTCTGTGACTTAGACGCGTACATCATCTCGGCGACATACAATCATGTCCGGCCCAGGCCCAGTTTAGAGATAGAGATGTTAATTACTCGCCGTCGCCCATTTTGTCACTCCTCGTTTCGGATTTTGTCACGGAGAGATATACCGAGCATGCTGCGTTCCATGGCTCTCTGAGCAACTTTGACTTTTCTCACTACTCACATGGTAAGTGTCCACGTTTCGCAGGCATAGGTCATAGTGGGCAGCACGCATTATAAAAAAATATGGTTCATGACATATTACGTCAACCATACGATCTTTGACTTAAGAATGAAGTCTTCATCACTGGTACCTGTCAAATTAAACCGTTCATCATTGGTGCCTCTACCTTACATAATATGTTTTTCTTCAGGCCCGACCGGTAATCTTACATGAATGTTAATAAGTACAAATAGGAACTAGTTTTTATTAGTTAATTTTGTTATAGGTCCTCCTTGCCAAGTATGCGTATGACTTATAAACTGTAACACCTATTCTATGCCCGCAATACGAAACTATTGTTATAATGTTTCAAAATCGTACTATTTCTGTTCTATTTTGTTGAATTCGATTCGGTAGGTTAAACGTTTCGGTAGACTATGACGTCACTAACACATTTGAGTGAATGGTGTTGAAAATAATCTGCGCGCTATCTACAAATATTAATTCGGACCGTTCCAGGTTATATTTACTCATCGCAGTGAGATTTGGTTTGAAGAGCTCGGCAAACAGTTTTCCGATAAGTCATCTCATTTACCGACATACCTATACCTACCGCGGTCTGCGGCTGTATTGATTTACTTTTCAACTGAATTTCATTTCAGCGGCAGAAAATGGAATATTTCTTTTGCTTGTCGCCTGGGAATACCAGGTCAATAGGTAAAATTATTTTACTTCAATCTAGGTTTGAATTGAACGAGTATTCTATAGCTCTGTGAATATTTTTTCATAATAGGGAATGTTACGCAAAACAGTTCGTAGGTGGCACCACTAGCACAAGTGGACCGCTGTGACGTCATACTTATATTAATAATTCGATCAAGAGCTACGAAACGCTAATGAAAGAGTAAAAAATAAGTAGTTTTGAGTTGATTATATACCTATATTGACGCGTATTTGATATTTAAAAGTATTAATTTAATGACAAATTCCGTTTGTCCTTTTGATTGTTGATTGACAGTGACAGGTGCGCGGGGTGCGCTCGGAAACTCGGGTAGATAGTCAGTGTCAATGTCAATTTTAATTAATGTTTCAGTATTTTTCTTCTTACAGGTTTAAATGAAAGATTACTACGTTAAAAGCTTGAACTTATTGCTAGCTGTGTTAGTTCTGCGCTCTGGCGGTAGAAAATTGCTGTAAACCCCCAATTGCTGTTTTGGTATTCTGAACGCTAAAAGGATAGATGCAGATATTTTAGTAGATATACTTATAATTTAATAATTTATTAATTAATTATATAATTTAATTATACTTATATTATTAGGGTGATACAGACTGGTATAGATTTATGCTTTATGGGATTTCTGTTAATGCATCAATGTTCTTATCGCAAAATATTATACGAGAGGAGGAGCCGTTTATGTAAATATTAAACATAAAAATATAGTTTGTGAACGCAAACGTAAACCTCTGTATGACCAATGAAATTGTAATAAATCATTTACTTTGTAAATTTGATCAGAGGCAAATAATAAAAGAAACTAGCGAAGAAATTAGTATCACCGCATGCAAAATAATTAGTTATTCACATATGTTCAAATAAACGTGCTTCTGGATTATATTATATATAGGTACCTGAAAAAAATATGTCAGGTCTGACCCACATGTCTGACCTATTTAGTGAACCAATTAAGGTTTCATTTGGTGTATAGATTGACTATCAGCCACGGACGTCCAGTGCTAGATACAGGCCTCCCCACAGTCCGCATCAGGGAGTGATCTCTGAGTATGACAAATTTAATATCGATACCGTAATCACTGCTCTTGGTGATCGTGCGTTATATACTGGGTGTGGCCTGTAAGAGAAGCAATAACTTTAGGGATTGCTTCTACACCACGAAAGTAGCAACATTTGTACAACTACAACCACAGCCATAATAGTACTGCTACCTTTCAGGTATGTAGTGTTGTGTTCCTGATGGTGAGTAAGGTTCCCAGAGCTCCAACCCCCCTTAAAGGCCGGCAACGTGCTTGTGACTCCCCTGGTGTTGCGGGTGCCCATGGGCGACGGTAATTGCTTACCATCAGGCAATCCGTCTGCTCGTTTGCCGCCTATGTCATAAAAAAAAAAAAAACTTTAAACAATTGTGTAATTTATTATTTGGGATTTTTTCGAACAAACTAAGTAGTATTTTCAATGAACAGCATCACGCAAGTCTCGTTGACATTTATTGTCAGGCTACAAAATACTTCATATTTTTCACGATACATTACTTTCTCGGAAAATCTTGTTTTATTATATTTAATAAACTATAAGCAGTGTTCGGTTATTTGGATTCTCCTTCGCGGGATATCTAATCGAAAAGTTAATACAGATACGACATGTTTTCCCGCGATACACGAAAGTTCGTTTTCGGAGTTAATACACGCAGACAAAGCCGCGGTCAAAAGCTAGTACATTATATTCGCTTAACATTCTGTTTTTCTTTGATTTGCCCTCTCATAACTTACGATCGCTGATGGCGATACCCCCATTTCGGGTCAAACGTTTTTTCTTATGTCGTTTGTTTTTATTTCTTTTATGATATCTATCTATCGAGGACATGGTGATGTCCAGTTGCTTACGCTTTATTGCTATCTTATTTTACGATATTTTCAGCTAGAGATGAAGTGTAAGGATGATTTGGCAACCTCTTAATTTTCTCTGTTGTCTCCAATCGCAGTGAAACTAGTTCTTATACATATTATATCTAGAGTTGAAATACGCGTAATGCTAAAGAAGTACAGAATATACTAAATGTAACTAATTTCAAAACACGTTTCAAGATGGATGATATCATACCGTTTTTAGCCTTCTTAATTTAGTTAGATTCTCTGTTGCCGTCCAATACGTAGAGGTGACTAACATAATATAATAATATTATTGTACTTAGGGCCTTATCGTAAGCAATAATCAAAATGTGAGACTACTATGCTGCTGTCATAAGCCAATTGGCACTATCAAATTTTTATTTGAAAATCGATTTGCCATGTCATAGCATCAAAATACATATTAATACTCAATTTCATGAAATAGAGCGAATTGGCTTATGAGAATATAAGACAAGAACCAACGAAAATAGTGCCTTCTGTCATACCTATTGAAAGTTAAATAAGGCCAGGCCGTACGATCTTGTTATTATTACTACCATGGCACATCTAAGGCTAATTAATACTAAGTCTATGGTAATTAGTGCACAGAACCAATCCAAAAGTGCACACAAACATTGAACCTAAGTTAATCGGCAATAATTAAAGCATTTTCATATTCTCATATTATTTATTTATCCACCAGCCTCACAACAATAGCCCTGTCAGTCCGATCGGCAATGGACGTGAAAAATGGCAAATCATTCTAGCAGTACACTTAAATCACGAAACAGGTTGAAATTTCTTACAAACAAAACTCTTTGGCAGTAATTTGTACCCAACAACAAACTTGCAAAGTGGCACTTTTGTTTCCCCTTACAACTTAGTTACAATTTTCGTCTCTTTGAAAACAGCTAAGTTGCGATATTTTAGTCGTTTGAAAACAGAAAGTCACGGGCGCTGTGCTTATCAAGTGTCTCTGCATAAATAAGTTGACATCGTCCACTTATTTCTTGAATGTTTCTTGATATTTTTTTTTTTTTTATGACAAAGGTGGCAAACGAGCAGACGGATTGCCTGATGGTAAGCAATTACCGTCGCCCATGGGCACTCGCAACACCAAGGGAGTCACAAGCGCGTTGCCGACCTATAAGTGGGTTGGATATAATCGTTTTTAGGCTTTGATCTCCTATTTTGTGCTACACACGACGTCTGACGTCAGCGTCAACGTCCCTGAGGCTCTAGTGTAAGTTTCTTTTGACGTAAAAAAACGTTTACGCACGCGTAAGTGATAATGTTATTTATATGGGAAACGCACACGCGTTCGTGACGTAAAGTTAGGTTAAAAACTTACACTCAGGGCTCTCTGAATAAAAAAGACGCCGACGTCGACGTGTGAGAGAAACCACAACAGTACATCTAGACAGCATTGTGACGCTGACGCTGTAAGCGGCCCACGGCGTTTAAAGGAGACCATAGCCTAAGTGTAACATAAATTAATTGATCAAAATTTTTGTTTATATAACATTAATATATTACAAATTTTAAAAACGCAACGTGATAATACAGTCAGCGTCATATAGTTGGTTGCAGCCAAACTAGTAAAATAGTTCGGTACACCATACAAATTCTATAGTGTGCCGAACTTTATGAGTACTTTGGATGCTACCAACTATATAACGCTGACTGTACCGGTAAAACTTATAAGTCTTATTAACATCCCTCTTTTTTCGTCGGAGGTTAATAAAAAAAAAAGAAAAGTGAGTCCGAAATTAAAAAAATTATGCGAAAGTCTATTTATTATCTAAAAAACCATTATTAGTTTAATATTTGAATAAATAAGTTAAGACTCGGGTGATTGTCACCCTCGTTTCACTCGGGCTCCAACTTTCACCCTCGTCGAAAAAAAATTTTTTTTTACTAGTATCGAAATGTACTATTTTGATTTAAATATTAGGCATGTTAAGAATTTAATTAATGTATAATACCTGTACTAAAGTAGCTGAATAGCAATTAAGTTGCGACTCATACATATGTAGCATTTTATTATTATAAGAGATTATACAAAGCGTCCTAAAATAATACTTCAACAAAGCAATCCAGCTGAGAGACACTCGGAAATTACAGAGTTGAATATCCCATACATCTCGGATAGCTCAACTGTAAGTCTTGTTATTTGCCGAGTGTTCGCCTCACAATCGGTATTATTGACCTTATCTCAATCTATTTATCATTTGTCACAATACCTGTCACTCTTCAACAAGTATATGATACGTAAGTGAGAATAATGCTATCTCGGATCTCGTCGGTGGAGCAATTTCCTTGCATCTCAGTCCTGGGCCTTCTCCTTGACATCCTGATACGACACGTAGGAGGAATAATGACTGGAGAATGCATCCGCGAGCGCCAGTAAGGGACAGCCCAAAATGAAACAATTCACTATGGTTGTGCTTTACACGACATTCTTTATAACAAAAATATTAGCTTATTCTGTATTAATTACCGCAACTTTGGTTGAAAACCCAAGAAAACTCCAATTGTATATGTTTGTTCCCCTCCAACTTTGACAATTCTAAAGGGTTGGAGGGGAACAAAAATATGTGAGACTATGACAAGGACGGACGAAAATAGCGCCGTCTCTGCCATAACTATGGAAAGTTACATAAGACTATCCCTTTCGATCATGGTATTATTATTAGCACGCTCCGTTTAGTTAAATGGTATGTCTATGTACGACACCAAGTTTTTCTTTTTCTTTTATTTGATCAATAAACGGTCTTATTACTTGGACTAGAAGGAGCTCGCTGCGTAGGATCGAGCCAAGTGGAAGTTGCTTCTTAGGGCCCTATTTCCCTGATGAGGGATAAGAGGACTTCATCATCATCATCATCATCATATACATTCTTCTGGATCTCTCTTATTCTCTTTCATATTCTTGATGTAATCGTCATGTCGTAAAAGGTGTCCCAACATTTTTCCTCTTCTATTTTCTATCGATTTGATAAGACTTCTTTTTTCTTTTACTGTCTCTTCTTAGTTTTTTTTGCTTTCCAGATAACCCTTCCAAATCCTAAAACGATATAGGGATCTATCGTGGCGTCAGGGTTCACATCTTGTTCCCGTTTGATGCAATGCTCCAGATATAAAACCTGAGTATCTGGAACATTTACCTTAACCTTAAAATTAACGCCGTGGTTCATTTAATGCGAATTAAATAAGACCAAACTTACATTGTCAGCACGAAGAAATTTTGGGAAGCAAACGCTCGCTTACTTGGGTAATACTGGGCTACAGTACGTCACCGTGCAAAGCGCTTTCATGTCTTTTCAACAAAGCGGATGAGAGAATACGAACTCGTAACTTTAAAGTTTTATCACGCGAGTTCAAAGTGTAGGTGAATGTTGTACAAAACATTTATTGGATGTTCCTGGGAAGATTTGCGTTTTGCACCTACAGTTGACGTCATAAGTTTTTCTTTCATTTTTTG
This sequence comes from Grapholita molesta, assembly GCA_022674325.2. Classification (NCBI taxonomy): domain Eukaryota; kingdom Metazoa; phylum Arthropoda; class Insecta; order Lepidoptera; family Tortricidae; genus Grapholita; species Grapholita molesta. Next base: position 6,299,447 of record CP053138.2, read on the forward strand.
AGGAGAGAGAATAAATATTTATTGCAATAAACTTATGTTACAGTAGCACGAGTTGACGTCAGAAGTTGGAGTTACCGACATACCTATGGGGATAAAAGAATCTAAAAAGTGTTTTTTTTTTTCTGGCGATGAAATTAATTAAATAAATAATAAATATTACAGGACACTGTTATATAAATTGACTGAGCCACGGTCAGCTCAATAAGGCTTGTGTTCTGGGTACTCAGCCAACGTACAATATACAAATACATATGAAACATGTATCTGTACTCCTCATACAAATACATTTACTGGGATTTGGACTCAATACCATCGGCTTCATAGGCAGGGTCACTACTCACTTGGCCAAACCTGTCATTGAAATTGGGCCCACGGGGAATTTTTAGTTCTCAAAACACGATATTATTTTGATATTTTAGTGCAACCCTCTTAATAACGTGATGTATGTAATTTAAAAAAAACAACACTACATAATTTAAATTGTTTTTTCTACTAATAAACGCAGTCTCGTAACTGTTGACATGTCATAATAGTCAAACATACATTAGAACAATATGGACATTAAACCGAAAGTAAACAATTTTATTAAAAGTTGTACCCTCAACTTTTATTATGTGCTTTCTTCGCCGAAACGGGAGCTCGTTCGATCCTCCTGATACAAAAAGGAAAGTATTTTTTTTACAAATTTAAATAAAATTGCCTAGCTCTTGGAAGAGCTGTATGTCTAAGTATGTCATAATTGCCTAATCTACACTTTAAACCATAAGATGAAAATATATTCTTACAACAAAACTTTCCGAAATACAGCAGTTAAAACTGAATATTTTTCTTGCGACCGTCCAGGCGTCCATTGCTCGAGGCGTATAATGAAAAACATTGTCTTCTATATACTTGCGAAAGGGTCGATAGGTGAGAAATCCTATCTCGAAACTTATTATCCCGTCAGGTGTTATAGTTTATTTACATTTTATATGTGAAAGTCTCTACGTATCGACGGGATACTTACGTGACTTTGAGAAATGAGTTTTTAAATGAATTCTATCCGCGTGGCTCGGCTCCGGGGGAAATAACTTGTAGTTTCACCTTCATGTTACTTGGAGGTTCTTCATGTCATACGGTATGTGATGTTTTAGATGGAGTACATGTTGCGATGGTTTTTATAGTATTTACATCAACTAGGTTGTTTTTATGGAAAAGTGGTCAAATATTAATAATATTTGTAAAGCAAGGATGATATAACACTTGGCTACAAGCCCATGCAATATATCTTTCCCGAATTGCTAGCTAAGGTACTAGTGCCATCTAGTGTTTGTTAGCTAAAACGCACGCATACTAACTACACAATCTACTCGACAGATGGCGCGTTGTGTACTTAGTACCAAAAATATACGTTTAACCAGCAGATTGGAGGAACGCCGTTTTGTATAGGCAATGTCAATGCCTCCTTATAGCATTCTTGTTGTTATGTAACTGTCAAACGCATGTAATAATACCTACTCAAGACGTTACAAGATAAAAGATTCGTCACATTAAATATATAGAGGTGATTGTACACAGCAAGCTGCCACACCAAGTAGTATTGAGAGGATGAGCCGCCATCACACTTCTTTTGGTAATATTTCAGTAAGTTAAGTACTCGGTGTAGTATTTATTTTATTTCGTCGACTTAAACATGTCGTCGATAAAAGCCTCTTCAAGTTCATTACTAAATAAAATAGATATTTCAGACAACATTTTGTGACTTACTTACGTGGCAATTTGCGTGCGCTTTGCTGGCTAAATGAAAGCGTTAACAGAATTTCATCAAGACATGAGCATTTCAAAGTATAATTCCGGGGATGAATATTTCTCATCATGGTAATCCACGACAAACGCCAAAAGATCATAAAGAAAATTTACATAAAATTTAGTCCATTCGAAGAGAACTCGCAACCAGCAGTGAGAGGGTTTTACTCGCGCACATTAGAGGACATTACGAGGGGCATAGCTAACACTCATGCAGTTGTACAGTTTATATTTATATGTATTAATACGTAATAACATTTTATCATCATTACTTATAAAACATTTTTTGTAGTAGACGATTCAAATATCGATTATTACTCTTTTTTTATGACATAGGCAGCAAACGAGCAGACGGATTGACTGGTGGTAAGCAATTACCGTCGCCCACGGGCACCCGTAACACCAGGGGACTCACAAGCGCATTGCCGGGCTTTTAGGGAACTCTGGGAACCTTACTCACCATCAGGAACACAACACTACAAACCTGAAAGGTAGTAGTGCTATTATGGCTGTGGTCTTCTGTAAGGAGGAGGTACTTCCCCAGTGGGGCTGCTCCAGATTAAAAGTAGTTTAAGGACATACCCTGGTCCAAAACAAGCAAGATTACACAAACAAGATTCGCCTAATCAAACTTTTTAATACTTTGTATTGTTTTAGCCAACGCTGTAAAAGCACAAATGTACTGATATAAATAAATAATAATAAAATAACTCCAATGTACAATATATGCACGTATTTAAGAACGAAGCCCGAGTGGCAACAGTGTTGCCCTAGAATAAAAACAGAAAGAACATGTCGATATATGTTTTATAAAATTTGTAACTCCATATTCGCTTGTTTCTCATTAATGTTAACCAATCTAAGATTTTTCCTGCAAACTGTGTAAAGCCTTATTGAAATTTGTACTAAAATAAAGGATATATACCCAATGCGCACAGCTTATTTTTCTTATTTTTCAATGTTGAAATATTTTCTCGTACAAATGTAATCACTGAAGAAGCCAAGTGCGCTGCAACGCGCTCCGCACCGCCCAACGTTTACTGGAATAATATTATTTTTCAAGCTGTTGAGTTGCTTTTTATTTGGGGTACGCGGCAAATGAGTTACTAAGCACCTATAAATCTTTCAGTTCTCGCTGAAAACGTCCATTACCATCATTTTGTTTTGCTTCTTTATCTTTCAAAAAAGTTCATTATAAAACAAAAATAGTCAGAGGCGCTACCACCAAAAATGATATTCGTAAATTTCGGGCATCTGTCGCTTTTACCCCAATTCAGACGTCATGGGAGTGACAGAGACAATCGTCCGAAATTTACGAATATCGTGTTTGGCGGTAGCTCCTCAGTTGTCCAGCAACATTCCGTCAACGCCGCTATTAAGATTTTGGTATGTAGGTAGAGTAAGTTGCGGAGATACTGCCGCACAAACTTAAGGCGACATTTATGTTTGCTGTTGATTGTACAGTCAGCAACAGAAGTTGCCAAGCGGGAGAGAAATTCAAAATAACCTTAACACGACTTTACAGTTAATAGAATAAGAGCGTGCCAAGATAATTCTGAACGCATGGCGCGCTTACAGACTTCTGCTGACTGTACTCACCCACTCTTTGGTGGTTAAACTTGAAAGCGTTGCATGACGGACGGTCCAAACTTACTTATGGTAAAAAGCGTAATATAATTACCAACAAAATAATAACTTGTTATACTCGAAACACAAAATTCATATTTCTATATTAACAGTGATACGTTAAATAGTTGGATATAACATTTGATATATTTTCAAAACAAGTCAAACATACATTAAAAAAAGGTACATAAGAATTACAATATTATACTAACTTAACTACTTGTCATATTTATTTTTTATAATGCAGAAACGTATGCTAGCGAATATCTTCGATATTTAAATCGAAAGGTAAATAGAAAAAAAAATCACTCAAATCACTTCTGTTAATTAGTCGCCAGTAATCAGCCTCTGCTGTATTGTTTGTTTTAATGACAACAATTTTTATTAGGTTCATTGATTTGTACGTTTATCACAAATATTATTGTTTGTTTATGACGCTGCACTTTTTATTCTGAATGAACAATATCATAAACCTAACTAATAAAATAAACTTATATTAATAAAAATAAAAATATAACAAATTGAACTAAACTATATAGGTATAAATATCATATATAAATTATATACCTATAAATTACCCACAACACAAGATATCTGTAAAATTTCTCGCTAATAGCGCAGCGGGACTTTTGTTATATTTACAAAAATAAAATTTTAATTCGTTGAATGGTACATTTATATCGAATATTTACATAATTCAAAGAGCAATGTGAATAAGGCGCTTTAATCGGAAGCTTTTATAAATATATTCAATGTTTCCTCACTGTCTTATTAGTGTAAAACTTTGCATGTAAGTCTATTTGCGCATTTACCGGTACGCGGATATGATTTTCTTGTCCACGACTAGAAACGCTGATTGCGAAAGTCATCCGACTGGTTTATGCATATGAGGAAATGAGAATTACTAAATGCGCTTGAGAGACTTGTGCCGTGCGGGGAACATTTGAAAATCGGTGTTACATTTCTAGAAAACTGGGAGACGTGTTTGTCACACTTTCACAATGGAGAGGATATTTTTTACAGTAAAATGATTCAAAAACTATTATAGAAAAAGTATGTTATATCGCAAATGTTGCAGGTATTTCTTTATCACGCTAAAAAATATAATGCCACGCCAAGACAACCTATGTCAATTCTGTTAATTAGTCGCCAGTAATCATCCTCTGCTGCATTGTTTGTTTTAATGACAACAATTTTTATTAGGTTCATTGATTTGTACGTTTATCACAGATATTATTGTTTGTTCATGACATATGACGTTCTGTACTAAGTATTTATATCTAACTTTATATCATATATTATGTAAAATGCATTTTTTATTCTGAATGAACAATATCATAAACCTAACTAATAAAATAAACTTATATTAATAAAAATATAACATATATAACTAAACTATATGTATAGGTATAAATATCATAATTATATAGGTATTGAACCGTCTTTGTCTGGTTCTTGTCGTCGACTGTCGATTTTCTCCTGTCACTGTTTTTCCTGTCAGTCTTTAAATTTACTCGTAATATCGGTCATTCCAAAATATGGCCGTCAGCCTGTACAGTCAGAGTCTGGTCAGTATAGAGGTTGGAAGCCCCGACAGGTATCCTATAAATTACCCACAACAACCCAAGATTTCTCTACGTTTTTTCTCGCTAATATCTTAATTATTCTTTCTGAATTATCTTTTTCTTATATATGCAATACGTTTTAACATTGTTAAATATGGGGTTTACTATATGATAGGTAAAAATGTACTGTTTACGCAATGATAAGAGTTAAGTATCTACTTATAGAAAACTTCGTTGGCGTAGATACTTATGACAAGAATACAAATATATCATCAAATAACGTAAACCTTTACGTTTGTCGCTAAAACGCCGGAGAAATTTCTGAGAAAAACGGTTAAAGGCAGATTTGGGTCTGATTGAAGTTGACGCGGTTTGATGCCCTCGCACTGAACATCAAATCCACGAGTTATTCCCAATATCCGCCGACGCCGTGCCCCTGCCTCTGGGGGGAAATTCACCGAAGAGTATAACGAATGTACGTAGGTAGATTTAGCGAAATAGAAGTGCGCCTGTTATGGTATGTTGTTATCACTTATCGATGTGGATCAGACATCCATGACTTTTATACTTTGGTAGGTGTTCTTTGAAACGTGTCATTTTTTATCATCGATAAACGATAGCTTGCTTTTATTAATTTTGTATTACATAACTGGCAAAAAGGTTGTGTTTTCTTTACGGCCATAAACACTGCCATCCGTTTATAAGAAACAGCAACCATTCTTATGATAACAAAATTTTGCAAAACACAAAGCAAATGAAAGGATATCTGGTGATAGATCATTCGTTATTATACCTATGATGATATTTAATTGTAACTCTAACGCATATTTGCGTTCTGGGCTAACATACGTTATCACAAGTTTGCAAATAGGTTTTATTTGAACCATGTATAGATGTTACATACGTAGCAAAAGTATCTGTAGACATGTGGGCCCCACACCTCGGGTCGTGGTGCTTACACCCGCTTACAAATCTTATTTGCGCTCGTTCCGATAGGAATTCGTCTCGCGTTGGCGTCAGTATTTTATTACAATATATCTACTTCGATTGTACAATGTTGTGGCGTCGGTGGCAGAAATGTCGGCGAAATATTTCGGCAAATTCTGACTGGTTTACCGAACGTAGAAATTGCATTAGACTACGCGCCGCATACTTCACAACGCATCTAATATTTACGTCCGTTTTATTGCTATATGAATAAATAATTCGGGACGATACAAAAATAGATCAAACGATTTTACTATAGACATGAAATACAAGGATTTATTAAGGAGATTTTTCCAAGTCGAAGTGGATCGGTGGCCGGAAGCGAGCGGGCTACGGCATACAAATCCAAGGTGTTACTTATCCAGTTTAATAAGACCCCTTAGAGCATTTTAAATAACGTGTATGCCCCTTGTCAGACACGAATAAAAGTAGTGACAGGGCTCTCGGTAAGTTGGCCAGTGCACTCGGCTCGCAAGCCGACCACCTGAGATTTCAATTTTGCGACGCTGAATAAATTTATTCGGATTTCGACATTTTCTTTGTCATACTTTTTAACCTAATGTCAGAGAAAAATGGGCGTCTGCGTGACAAAGATGGGATTGCTTGTAAGTGGAGTTATAACGTGACTTCTTATAACTTGGTAAGTTTTCCGTATTTGAATACAAATTAGATCAGAAATAACAATTTATCTGAGCTTTCATAAACTGAGATTAAGTATACATAATTATAAAAACGTATGGATACCATTCTCTCTCAAATTCCAGGGAACGACTCAATGCTACCTGACATCACGTCATCAATACGTCTTTGTTAAATTTTCAAAATTATCAGATGAACATTTAAGTATAGAGTTACCGCACCAAATATTTTGCGATGTTATTTTTAAGCAGTCAGTAACTCTGCAATCTTTCATCATGGAAAGCCGCTTTCATACCAAATGAAAAACATTTTCTTTAAAACCTTTTTTAATTATTCAGAGTTCAACGTCCCATTACTTTTAAGACCAAGAACAGTACGCACACGCCTCAGCAGAAAGGCAGGATGATAAAGAGTATTTTTTTTACAAAGAAGCTTCTATAAAAAAGGCCCTGTTTCGCATAAAGGGACTTCTCAATATAGATTACATGAAAATGAATAATAGACACAATAAAAGGCCGCCAAGATTAATCCGGACTCTGGTTCCTGATAGATATGTAACTATTTATACGACTAGCTATACAAACTCCCTCTTACTAGCGGGATTAATTAACTAATCCTTTTCCGGAGCTTCGAAAAGAGCAAATGGTATTAGTGCGACTTATTAACGGTATAAGGGCTATAGTTACATATGTATGTACAAAAAGATTGTTAGAAGCAACCAGAGTAGCCAATTACATATTATACCGAACTTTATTTGGTAGGTATACTGCATTTTATTTAACTTGCAATATAAGTATGTATAAGTTCGGGTGAAATCTTGCAACCTAATTTGAAGCAAATATCTCTAATCGATTGAGCTGAAATTTAGCATACTTCTGTAAGTTCCATGACAATGCAATATAATGGGGTATTATTTATGGGGTACGTCAGTGGTAACTGACCTAAGCTGATACTGGAGACAGAACATAGCCATAGCAACTCCATAAATAGACAAAACAACTCGTTAGATCCCTTTCGAGCGACTGTAAAAAAAAGTACAGTCGGCAATAAAAGCTTGTACCAAAAATTACATTTTTGACAGCAACTTATTTTGTATAGTGCACAGGATGTGTGATGCCGGATGACTTGAATAGCACCATCCGATCTCCTCCCGCGGGTTTCGTAAGAGGCGACAAAGGGAAAAATCCTACGGACGGGCAGCAGCGTCCGTCGAAACCCAATTCTACAGCTACTGCGGTCGCCAATCCGCCTGCCAAGCGTGGCGACTACGGCAACTACCCCTATGATACAAGTCATATTTGTGGGAGGCCTATGTCCAGCAGTGGACTGCATACGGCTGTAATGTATGTATACAGGATGTCTTGCTGTTTTGCTAATTACTATTATATCTGGTGCATGTTATGTATTGTAACTATTAACATTAATTAAAGTATTTGTTTTGTAATCGAGGGACCTAGCAAAGAAGTGTGTTTGTTTGAAGTAGTTTACACTCAAAATTCCAAAATTAAACAAAAAGACAAACTTGAATATAAATATCATGCCTGCTGATACGCCTATGAAACGAGCTAGCGATTAAATCTACAGTAGGCTCAACAGCCCAAACGGGCGGAAATTGCGCAAATGCTATGCCATAAATACTTCTAAAGTGTTTTTTAAAATATGTCATATTGTTTGGAGGCGTTCCAAACCGCGCTATCTGCCCCGCGAGCCAAAACTCCACCGCCTATTTCAGTACTCAAATATAACTGCGATTCTTTTGTGACTTTGTAGCATATCGATTGCACGATAACGAATTCATTCTGCGACAAGCATCTCAGAAATATATCATACTTTTGCCCGCGGCTTCGCACGCGCAGTACCTGTAACCGGTAGCGATTATTATTGTTGTTTTCTTTTCATTAAATAAGGAGTTTAAACACAACGTTTAAAGTCTCTCGGTTGACATTTGACTCCATCTTCATACAAACTTTTTACCTCCTTTTTGACCCCTTAGGGCCTTAAGGTATGAATTTTAAAAAACGCTGATATCACTTTTCTTGTATTAGAATAAGGACTGTTTACACAAGATTTCATTTTATCATTTTCATTTTAATATATGTATTATACACAAACAGTTTAAGAAATAAAGTTAATACATCGGCCAAAACAGTTTCCACTTATAGCTAACACAATTTTGCTCTGAGTGAAACAACATGTACTAATCGTAATTTTTACACTAATTACCAACAAAAATGATAAAAGTAAAAAGACGAAACTAATAAAGTTATATTAAAGAAGAACATTTTACACAGAAATTAAAACTGATTGTCTAATTATTGTTTACCTATTTTTTTTTATGACATAGGCGGCAAACGAGCAGACGGATTGCCTGGTGGTAAGCAATTAGCCGGCCTTTTAAGGGGGGATGGAGCTCTGAGAACCTTACTCACCATCAGGAACACAACACTGCATACCTGAAAGGTAGCAGTGCTATTATGGTTGTGGTCTTCTGTAAGGAGGAGGTACTTCCCCAGTTGGGCTGCCCCAGATTCAAGCGTGATGGTCATCACTGTGCCCTACCTCTCATTGTTGGACGTAGTTTAAGGACATACCCGGGTCCGGGTCGGGGTTTCTTTTATTGCAGATATAAATTTATGCTGATTTAATATAAAAATATTCACATATAATATGTCTATATGTGAATATTTTTTGTTATAAATAGGTACTACATGCTCTTGATAGGAACTTATTGTTTACATATTTTTTACTAGAAAACGGCATAGAAAACAGATTAGTGGACCTTGTTCGAAAGGTTGGGCATCTAAGTAATAGTTTGTTTAATATATAATTAGTAATGTATTGGTTTTTAAACTAACTATGTGGTAACATTATGTACTTACACTTCGGCCTCCAGTCAAACAAGTGGTTATTGTAACTTTGTTTTAAGTATATGACATCAATTATAAATAAATAACAATTACAGGACATCCTTTCACAAATTGACTGAGCCCCACGGTAAGCTCAAGAAGGGTTGTGCTGTGGGTACTTAGCCAATTATAAATTTCATACAAATATTTAACTAAATAGAAAACACCCATGACTCAAGTCATCTTAAGGGATTGACCCAGGACCAGCAGCTTCATAGCCAGGGTCACTACTTTTGTTTCTCTTTTAAGCGTTTGGTAACTACTCGTAGTTGTTAACCAATTTGTCCATATCACATATATAATTTTGAATAATCTAGTGACCGGGTAAGCAAGAGATCATACATACAATAAATAATACATGTTTTGGGACATTCATACAAAAGTCGACCTAGTGTTATAGTAAGTTCAATAAGTGTTTGTTTTAATGTTATGTGGTTTAGGCGCTAGACAACCATGTAAGTTGTGTTTAAGGTCATGCGATTATAATTATAACGGTTGCCACAGATAAATATTGTAACATTTTACACCAGATAGTAATACTAGCTGAAAGATGGTCGCACTCACTTCGTTGTGTCAACAAACCCCGAGCGAGCGTAAATACTTATGACCAGCACTCTAACACTCGAGCACCGCACACATGGATACGAGATTTTTACAAGAGCGAGCTCAAAGTGTTTCTATGTAAAACTTAAATAAATCTTACTTATTCACATAAGTTAAAAAATATATATTATTCGGTATTATTATTATTTTTTGCTTTTGGGCTATTATTAGCGCCGCATCGACCAGGTATGATCTATTGTGGATTCCTGTTGAGTCCAGAAAGCTCCAGATTCTTTGGGCTGTAATGTTGTGTACCTCATAAGGTTTCAGTACCTGCCCTCCTAGGTGGATAATTTTTTTATGCATTAGTGGCCCGCAGGAGCAGAGGATGTGCATTGCAGTTTCCTCTGATTCCTGGCAGAACCTGCATGTTGCATCTTGTTTCTTACCCATTAGAAACATATGTTTGTTCAACTTGCAGTGCCCGGTTAGAATTCTCGTAACTGCACAGGCTTTGTGTCTTTTGAGCCCAAGCAGCTCTTTAGTGACATTGTTGTTGAACCCTTGAATTAGAGCTTTCGAGTGAGCGTTGCCTTTGACGGACTTCCACTCTGCGATTGCTCTACGAGTAGTTCTTTCTAGATTGTTCAGCAGCGAGTAGACCTCCCGTTTGGTGATCCCGCAAAACGGTTCTGGGCCGACCATGGGTGTGTCCGCGCCCTTCCTGGCGAGTTCATCTGCTGCTTCGTTTCCAGTAATGTTGGAGTGTCCTGGTACCCATCTAAGTGTAACTTTGTTGGAGTTAGCCAGAGCGTTTAGGTTATACTTGCAGTTCTGGACAAGTCTAGAGTTGACCTCGAGGGACTCTAGTGCTAGCAGTGCAGCTTGACTGTCCGAATTGATGTAGATATGTTGGTTTCTTAGTTTTCTGTCCAGATTGATTTCCGCGCATATGTTGATAGCGAGGTCTTCTGCCTGGAAGATTGAGGCCATTTTGCCCATGCTGACGCAAGCTCTGAGCTTAGGTCTCTCTCCATAGATACCACAACCTACTTTTTACCTTGCTTGGATCCATCCGTATACCAAGTGTGGCTCCCTTTTCGACAGACATTTGGTTGTTAGTCCATTTGTGTCTTGGGGGTATTTCCACAGTATACAGTCTGGTGAAGTGACATTCGGTGTGCATGTCATGCGAACGCATGCTGTGAGCTTTGTGCTCAATAACCAAGGCTATCATCTTTGTTATCGCTTGAGAGCGCCACTTATGCCTAGTTAGCGTGAATATTCTGTAGACGCACTGCTTTGCCTCCTTATGGACTTGCAGGTGGAGTGGTATGATATTAAGCAGTGCGTCTAGGGCTGCCCCGGGTGTCGAGGAGAAGGCCCCTGTTGTTGTTATACAAGCCATTCGTTGCAGGCTGTTCAGGGTATCGTTTGTTGTCTTTTGGTTGGCTTTGCTACACCAGACCGCGGGGGTGTAAGTGATGATGGGGCGCACCACCGCTGTGTAGAGCCACATAGCTATTTTGGGTCTTATTCCCCATCTAGCTCCTATCATTCGGCAACATGACCATAAGGCCATTTTTGCTTTTTGTATAATGTTTTTCAAGTGAGGGTTCCAAGTTAGCTTTTGGTCGAATATAATCCCTAGATACTTGACCTCGCTCGAAAAAGGTAAAACATGTCCATTGAGTTGCAGATTTCCGAGTCTTTCGAGATTTCTTTTTTTGGTGAACGGCACTAATACCGTTTTGCTCGGGTTAATAGACAAGTCATTTTCTTTGCACCATTTCAGTATAGTGTTTAGAGCTCCTTGCATCAAGTTTGAGATTGTGTGTAGGCAGGGGCCTTTGATATTATTCGGTAAGAGCTCTTCTTATATTAATCGCCACAATTGTAACAACCTTCACGATTACGTCTCGTGGTTGCCTATGGGCAACTTCCAGGGCCAACATCGGGTCAACATCGTGTTATCATACAATTTCAGGTTAGTCGGAAACCGGGAAATGGGCAAAACTTAACTTGCATTTCATTACAGACAACGGGACAGATGAAACGAGGTTAAAGCTTTTGTAAATATATTTTGAGGGCAACCCTTAAGCATCATAAACAACTGTTTGTAATAGATACATGTACGAGTATGTGAAGTGTGTTAAGTACATATGTGACATTATCTTCTTAGGCTGTTGTTCAAGATGCCGCAATACAAACGCAACGCGGTTCGACGTAAGCGCCATCGACAATAAGGTCCCTTTTGCTAGATAATGTCACATTAGCATTTGTTCAAAGTAAAAAAAAAACGCTTAAATTTAGGCACCATAAAACTGTATACTTAAACACAGTTATTTTATAAATAAACATTGGGTCAATTATTAAATAAATGAATTTGAAAACAATAAATGCCTTACATACCTGGAAAAATACATTAATAGGAATAACAAGGTGTATTCCTTAGGGAATGTACTACATATTCAATAACTAAAAAAATGTTGACTGAGTTTAATTAAAACTGCAAGAGTAAGCGCAGTATTTATTATAAAATACGTAGGCTGCTGTGAGCTGGCTAGTTCTTTGAAGTTCTTAAGTTAGGGCGTGGGGTCAGAGCGGTCAGCGGGAAGCGAAATAAAAATTCTGAGTTAAACTGTGGATGAAGAAAATTCTGTAATATGTAAAAAAAAAAGATAATAAAGACATTTTTTCATGACGTACACATACAATAAACAGAATACAAGATGAAGAATAAGTAAGACATCACGAAATGGACCCAACTCAGCGTAATGCTGGCTTGAAAAGTCAGCGCTGATCTTGTACTAAAACATAGATTAACAAACAGCAATCAAAACCATTATATAAAACTAACTAATAAATAAATAGTAGATCTGCCTAAGATCCTGATCACTTGAAAGGGTGCCCAGAAGCGTCATTCCCGCGTTAGATCGCAATGCTTATCCTCTAGTCGCCAGAAGTCTCAATTGGTAAAGTTGACGATCAGATCCGAGGCATACTGTCTGTCTGTACGTTCATGTCTAGCCAATTAGTTAATCTGTCGTTGTCGGGAGTCTCTACACACTGCAACTTTAAAAAACGGCAAATCCTTAAAAATAATTTAATCCCAAACACCCAACTGCCCCTTAAGTAAGCAAATTCCTTAAATGTTCACCGGACCGATAATTGTGCGAATTTAAAGCAAAGTAATTTATTGTAATGTAAAAATAAAAATATAATCAGTTTATAAATTTTATTTTCAAAAAATATACAAGGATTGCAATTTTACAAAAACTACTTTACATTAAAAAAAGTCCCTTGAGGTATTGTACCAATGATACCTACTGGCGGCATTTTCTCGTTGTATCGCAATGCTGATACTTTGTGTTAGGAAGTCAGCTCATCTGTCACCAGTTACGTCAACCAGATGCTTTCTACAGATATCAGTTTTATTCAGACATAGCCCATATTGGTGTTATACATTCTCACTCAGCGTATCAGTAAAAGTATCGTATTTTCCGTACACGGAACAATGGTGTTCCGGACATTTGGGAGGCGTACGAGGAGCCGGATCGAGCCAACGCGCAGAGGGCCTTTCGACAATTTGACGATGCCCCTGTCCGTATCATGTGATGCGCACAGAGATAGCACCCGCCATGGTGTGAGGACTATTGGGCTAATAATGGTTTTTTCTAGGTATTTAGTTATTTTTGAATAAAGGTTTACGTAGTGAGAAAATAAACGTAAAAAACTATGTTAGTGATAAGCAACAAAGCTCATAGCTCACACCCACGCCTCTCCTGTGGCATCTTTATTTACTCTGAAGCCAGACGAACAAATTGTAATTTACTCAGGCTCTCAACAACTTGTATCTCAATGAATTTTCGCCCAGAAATCGTATAATTAAGGTTTAGAAGTTTAAGTGTTGCGGGAGCTCCAACAGCGAGAGGCTTTGTAGCTTTGTTTTTTATTGTGTGCAGAAATTAATTACCTACAGTGGAAAAAAGTTTTCTCGTTGTTAAGAAGTATTCAAAAGAAAAATCTCTACACATACTAAATGTTATTGAAAATAGAAAAGGAAAAATTATAGGGCATCTACTTCGTCACGATGACTTAGTTAAAATAATAATAGAGGGAAAGATAGAAAGGAAAAGAAAAAGAGGAAGAACTTATATGGAGCAGTTAAAAGAAAAAGTTGAAGTAGAAACTTATAGAGAGTTGAAGGAAAATGCAAAGAACCCGAATGGAAATTACTCCACCGACAAGAGCCAAGCTCTTAAATAAATGATGATGATACTGATCTATGCGATAACTGTTTTTTTTACCCAATTAACTACCTACCTTAACGCCATTACTACAGACATTTATTTGCCATGTTATCACATCATGCATCACTCTCGCGCTTACGTACTTGTCAGAACGTAACAGCTATGGCAACTCCAAAAATTACGGACATCATTCTCTTTTACTCCAATTAAGGCGTGATTAGAGTGACAGACAATCGTTCGAAATCTGCGAATTTAGATTTTCGCGGTAGACCTTAAAATAACAAAAACCCAATCATCTTAGGTCCTCTTCAGCCACGGCTGGTCTCACGAGACATCCACTCCTGGACATAGGCTTCCTTCAACTAAGAATTATTTCATATTTAGGGGGCTTGCCATAGTCAACACGCTTCGCAGGCGGATTGGCGACCGTAATAACTATTGATTTAGTTTCGACAGAAGTTGCTGACTATCCAACGATTATCGAACTACTAAAGATTCTTACATTTTAGTCATCAATAATGTTATAATTTACTGTACTTAACACAGATACAGTCAAATACATTAATATATTTACACTTTAATACTTCATTATCGTCACCTAACTGACATTATTAAAAGTTTCTAAAGTCACGCTAATACTCTTCGCTATTTCCCGAAAACTACCATATAATATGAATTCACTTGTTTTAAAATGACGGTCGAAATATAAGCACGATCAACATAAGGCCCCTTGAAACGTGAAAGAAATTGGCGCTCCTTCCCAAATCTAAAATATCCTTCGATTATTTCGCTTCAGAGAAGCGAGTAATAAATTAACCACCCAAACTATTCTTCTAAAATCGGCGGCCAAGACTCACAAGCTCCTAAAGTTTTTGTTATAAAAAAAGTTATCAGATCCCTGGAAAAATCAAGGCTCAATAGATCTAGCGCATGCCATCATATTAAGGACTGTTGACGTAATTTCTGGCCCGACTGCCCTATGATCTTTAACAGGAATAAAGGTTTTATATTGCCACTATGTTACTAAATAGTCCAGACGGCCAGACGGACTGTAGGAAATAACGTGCACAGCTATTCGCTGTAATGACTTGCAATACGTTTATGAAACGTTAACGCCAGTTGTCTCAGTTAATCTGTAATTTATAAAATGTGATCTCATTTATTTTTGTTTTGTAACTCTACATTTCTTCTTATTTGGGTTCAAATCATAGTAGTTTTTATTTGGTAATAACAGGTTTTCACCAGATTTCATAGGGGTACAAGTTTCAATAGTAATTTATAAATATTATAGTTCCTCTTTTATTTGTAAGTATTTACATACTTCATAGACTCTGTACCAAATTCAAAAATTAATGTTAATGCATTGTAAATGTTCTAATTTTGTGTACTTTTGTGTAGACCTACATCCTTTTTATAAGGGTGGGAAGGTGAGTTGGTGGGAAGGGAAGGAGAGTTTTCTTTATTGTAACGTTCTTTGTATCCTGCCAATTTTGAGTTTTCTATTATATTGAGAATAGGAGAAAAATCTTCAAATTTTCCTAAGTACCAAGAAAATGTAGGCAGGTTAGTAGTGTACCTATTTCTGATTAGGGAATCTATCTCTGTGTCATCTTGTTTTGTGAATTTGTACTCATACGTATTATTATTATTTGAAAATGAGACAAAGTAGCTAATGCCTTATTTTATGTTCGTCTCGGCGTGGGCACTACCGTGCCCGCAGACGAAACAAGCTATTGGTGGTAGCAAACTGAGGAAGCGATTTTAGATTTCAAGCTGAGTCAGCGCGGGGCGCTTCTAACGCCAGAAATTATGGAATTATGTGTGTTGTTCCATAGCGGATAAAAAAAAAAAAATAAGATAGGAAGTTTCATGAGTATAGCATTTAATTAATATGAATTTTGGCGAGTTATATCTTTAACAGATATTGCAGCCAACCCAGACCTTTTGTTAACAGGTAGTTAGCAACTAAAATTGCGCATAAAATTGTTTAGTGCTTACTACTTACTATGTTTCCATAGTATAGGTATGGTGAAGAGGGGTGAGCAGGGATGTCAGAGGGGTGAGGGTTTTAAAGGCTAATGCTACCAAAATAACATATTTTTTTGATTATAAATATTTATTTACAGAAATTACAATCGTATTATGAGAACTACAAGTACTTAACTAGTTACAGTATATAAAATCTAAAAAAGGCCCTTGAGGCAATGTACCAAGGATGCTGGCGGCATTTCCTCGTTGTATCGCTATGCTGTTACGTTGTGCGAGGACGCCGCCAGCGCTTCGGTCACCAGTTACATCAACCAGATGCTTCGCGATTTCTGCAAAAAGTTTGTGTGCGCTGGGACCCCATAGACCATTCACATATTCTTATTACAAATGGAGCTAAAAACATGTTCATAAATCAGAAGTGTCGATACAACAATTAGCACGCTTGTATGAAATTTACTATTCTGTGTTTATCTTTAACGTTACTATATGTGACGATCCATGGCAAAAGGTACCTTAAGGCGGTGGGCGCTTACGCTATTGTTAACAACGCTTCAATACTAATGTGATGCTTCGCAACGTAAGCGCCAACCGCTATAAGGTACCTTTTGCCGCGGAACATTCCATATGGAGATACCTAAAATAAAAATATAACTAATATACACATGACCGGAACACTTATTAATAAAATTA
This sequence comes from Grapholita molesta, assembly GCA_022674325.2. NCBI lineage: Eukaryota > Metazoa > Arthropoda > Insecta > Lepidoptera > Tortricidae > Grapholita > Grapholita molesta. The sequence continues at coordinate 6,316,430 of CP053138.2, forward strand.
AGTTTGCATAAAATGTAAAATACCATTTCATCGAGGTGTGAATGTCACTTTTGTCCCTACTAACCCCGTTTTACGGTAATTTTAATTCTAGGAAATACATTAAAAACCCAAAACAACAAAAATGTTGTGGTTGGCTATTAATATTTTGTGTCATAGTAAACAATTTTGACGTTCCAGTGTAACTCGATATTTCATAACTTGTATGAAAATTATATCATCATCATCATCTTAGCTGAATGAGACGTCTCCCCCAAAGCGAACTGTGCCTTGCATGAGGGGTAAATCACATAAACGCCACGCTTAGCAAGCGGGTTGGCGATCGTACCCTGTTCATTTTCACTAGAAGTACAGAATTTAAAAAGTTACTGAAATCGAATGAGATGAAAATACCTACTTTAGAAAGTTTGAAAAGAGCCTAAGATAAAACCTATTAATCCAGTGGTCAGGAACATCAATAAACCAGCAGACAAAACATAAAATACGTGTGAAACTTCGCCTCCCCAATCAGTTAATGCTAACCTAACTTTTCTCCACAATTCGTGTTGTCGTGAGCCCCGCCCCACAAATTCAATAAGTTAACTGGAAGAAATCGCCTCTCGGCACTCTGGGGACAGCAAACAGAGCTTTACGAGATTACTGCGGCTACAGTGAAAAAGATGGAGTTTCGAGCGGCCAGGAAATTGCGAAATATGTGCACGGCGTGCGTCTAATGGCGGACGGGGCACAGATTACATAATCATGAATTTAATTGTCTTTTTTTTTAATACTACGACGGTGACAAACAAGCACACGGCCCGCCTGTAGCTTATGGACGCCTGCAACTCCAGAGGATTCACAGGCGCGTTGCCTATCCTAAAAGTTGGAGCTCTGGGACCTTACTCATCATCAGGAACACAACACTACATACCTGAAAGGTAGTAGTGCTATTATGGCTGTCTTGTAAGGAGAAGGTACTTCCCCAGTTGGGCCGCTCCAGGTTCGAGCGTGATGGTACTTCGCAGAGCTCTATCATTATTGGACGTAGATTGAGGAGATACATTACATTGTTTAGTTTTAATCGGTTTTGCGCCACCTACCCAGTGGTTTGCCGCGATCTTTATTTAAAGAAGAAGAAGAAGAAGAAACGTTTATTCCAGGCATACGTACACAATTACATACTTAGAACTAACAGACTAAACTAGAGTGCCACGAAATGGTACCGACTCAGCATGGTGCTAACCTGGGAGCCAGCGCTGGTCTTCCGTCGGGGCCACATGTGAGTGAAGTCATGGAATATGACACCTGATTTACCATATTTACCAGGTCTTCTAGGGGTTTGGCCACGTTTCGCCTCACCATACGCAATACGGAGAAGGGTCAAAGGAGGGTTATGCTGGGAATGTCTTGTAATCGATCAGAAATCCGTCTTTGTGTGTGGCGCGCAAAGACATACGGTGGGTCATAATGGCGGAATTGCCTTGCTCCACTTGCATTCACCTGCTTATTCGCTCTCCACTTCCACGCACAAATTTAATGGTATACAATAAAAGGAAAAAAGTTAAACAGCGGTTGCACTCCCTCCCACTTAAAGTGCACCTCACTAACATACGAGGTCTGCACTCAAATATCACTGCGGTCCACCACCACCTTGAGACTGCAAAACCGCAACTGCTGTTCCTCACCGAGACGCAGATCAGATCTCCGGATGACGCGGCATACCTCAACTACCCTGGGTATACTCTCGAGCACAGGTTTCTTCCTCGCGCCGGGGTTTGTGTGTATGCTCGCGATGATATCTGTATCAAACGTCTCCAAAATCTTGAAGATTCCAGCCTCTCTGTTGTGTGGATTTGGGTGGACACGGGAGTTGCACAAATTGTCTATGCATGTATTTACCGTTCGCATAGTGGAGATCAGGAGACAACAAGGCTTTTCAGTTATCTCAGTGAGGCAGTCGATGAGGCTCAGATTAGGTATCCTGCGGCGGAGTTAGTTATATTGGGGGACTTTAACGCTCACCACCAAGAATGGCTGTTCCCATACCAATTAACCGACCATGCTGGAAGAGAGGCTCACAAATTTGCTTTAACGCTAAATCTCTCCCAGTTGGTAAACTGCGCCACTAGGGTACCCGATGTCGAGTCCCATACACCAAACTGCCTTGACCTTCTGCTGACTACTGATCCAGACAAATATTCGGTGGCAGTAACAGCCCCTTTGGGTACCTCCGATCACTGTCTGGTTAAGGCTGTATCCGTATATTCCCCACCAGATCAGGGCCCTAGGGGTACGAGACGGGTGTGGCGATACAGGTCAGCAGATTGGGATGAGATGCGTCACTTTTTTGCGTCTTATCCTTGGCGTGCCTCGTGCTTTTCTTCCCATGATCCTTCGAGCTGTGCTAGCGCTGTAGCTGATGTCATCCGGCAGGGTATGGAATACTATATTCCCTTCTCTGATGTCTCGACCGGTTTTGATGCTCGCCCGTGGTACAATGCTGAGTGTGACCGTGCTGAGGCACTTAAGCAGGCAGCGTACCTGGCTTGGGTTAATGCTCGCAAGCGCAAAGCACCCAATGCTCGTAAGCTGAAGAAAGCCTACAATAAGGCCGCTAAGTCTGTAAAAAAGCAGTTTCGCAAGGCACGCTTCGCCCACATATGCCATATCGGGGCTAAACTCGCCTCTTATCCGCCTGGAAGTAAGGCTTTTTGGTCCCTGGCTAAGGCGACTGAAGCGAATTTTTGTCGACCATCACTGCCACCTTTGATGAAGCCTGATGGTTCGCTAGCGCATACTGCTGACGCGAAGGCTAATTTGTTTGCCTCGCTATTTGCTGCGAATTCACGATTAGATTCCGCAGGAAAAACACCGCCTATTCTCCCGCAAGTGGACTGCTCTATGGGCGTGGTTCATATACGCCAAAAGGAAGTGCTAAAAATCCTGCGGAATCTGGACGTGAACAAGGCTAGCGGTCCAGATGGAATTCCAGCCATTGTCCTGCGAAACTGTGCAGCCGAATTGTCTCCGGTTTTGACTCGCCTCTATCGCCTCTCACTCGCTGCTGAAGTCGTTCCCTCGGGCTGGAAGCTTGCCAATGTGCAGCCTGTACCCAAGAAGGGCAGTCGGGCAGACCCAGCCAACTATCGTCCGATCTCGGTCACCTCCATACTCTGTAAGACTATGGAGCGTGTACTGAACAAACGCCTCCTAAGATACCTAGAAGACAACGATTTACTCAGCGATCGCCAATTTGGGTTCCGTTCTGGGCGGTCGACTGGTGATCTTCTAGACTATGTCACTCATCTTTGGAGCGAGGCTATCGAGGGTTATGGAGAAGCTCTTGCTGTGTCCCTTGATATCTCCAAGGCTTTTGACAGGGTCTGGCACGCCAGTCTAGTTGGCAAGCTTCCAGCATATGGAATTCCTTTTGGCCTGTGCAACTGGATTGCAGATTTCCTGAGAGGGCGATCGATTCGCGTGGTCGTAGATGGGTGTACTTCCGACCAACGGGATATTGATGCCGGTGTTCCGCAGGGATCTGTTTTATCTGCAACCTTATTTCTGCTGCACATCAACGATTTGCTAGTCCTGGAATTATTGGGTACGCTGATGACAGCACGGTTGTAGATAGGTACTTGTCCAGTGCGAAGGCCAAAAGGGATGAAGTCCAGTCTTGTCGTGAGAGCATGGTGGATCGATTGAATTTGGCTCTCGAGGCAGTAACCGACTGGGGAGAAGCCAACCTAGTCAAGTTCAATGCCACTAAGACACAGGCCTGTCTGTTCTCCACTAAACGGAGTCCTTTTGAACTGACTCCAACTTTCCGGGGTGTATCCGTACCCATTTCTGATCACCTGGAACTTCTTGGAATGAGCTTATCATCCAATTTGAACTTCGGACACTATATTGAATCTTTGGCTAAAACTGCAGCCAAGAAACTTGGAATTCTTTCCAAGGTGCGGCGGTACTTTACACCTAAACAGCTTCTGCAGCTTTACCAAGCGCAGGTCCGGTCGTGTATGGAGTACTGCTGCCACCTTTGGGATGGATCCGCGAAGTACCAACTTGCTGCCTTAGATTCAATAGATAAACGTGCCAAGAAGCTCATTGACGATCCTGATCTGGTGGGGGCAAAGCTGCAAAGCCTCGAACACCGAAGGAAAGTCGCATGCCTATCGGTATTTTATAGGATACATTTCGGCGAGTGTGCGAGTGGTTTGCATGAACTCATTCCACCATCTCCATTTAAATATTATGGGACGAGGCGTGCGTTGAGATTCCATCCCTATGTTGTGGATATTCCTTCAACCAGAACAAAGCGCTTTGCTTCTACTTTTCTGATTCGCACAGCTAGGGAGTGGAATTCTCTTCCAGCTGATCTTTTCCCGGAGCAATACAACCTGGGTATCTTCAAGTCGAGAGTGAATAAGCACTTGCTAGGTAAGCATGTTCCATCGTCGGCCTCATCGTCACTTACCATCAGGTGAGATTGGGGCCAAATGCTAACCTATCATTTATAAAAAAAAAAAAAATAATAATAATATCGTTCGCAGCAGAACTAAAGTAACCGGTATAGCCCTCCGGATCGCTAAACGCAAGTGGCAATATTGCACGCAAAACCGATGGCCGTTGGGGCATAAATGTTCTCGAGTCGCGACTGCGTTGTATAAGAACTTTATTCATTTATTCACTGACTTCTCAATCGAGTTGTGGAAGCATGCTACTCTGAATACAAACTAGCGCATTGCAATCAAGACGGGTTTCCATGACTTTGAAAACCCAAGCCTTGAATGATTATCATTATCAATTAACAACCTTCTGGACTAGATATTTGGCGTTTTAAAAGTTTTAAATGTCTCAATCTTAATCCTAAAAAAATAAGCTATACTGACTTTACAAGCTACGGTTAAGCCTATGCGCGCAAATATCAGTTAATAGGGACTATGGCTGTTATTTTTCAAACAATGGCTTGATAAAAAAAAACATTATAGTGTACCTACTAAATCCCCATTGACAGTAGTTTAATATTAAGTAGCCTAGGCATTTGTAATAAGGTATTACATGTTTGCTTGTTCACTGTGTTTCTAGATTATTTAATCTGTGACCAAATGGTGACGTCTGGAGCGATTTAAAACCGGGTTCTTTATGTTATGAAGTAAACGTACGCGCACAAAGAAGGAAACGGAATATTTGCATTTGCGCCAGTTATAACGATATCCCAATCGCCCAAGGGTCCGCTTTGTACGAACACTCTGGTGCTGAACAATGCAGTGCGAATTGTAATAGGTATACGTATTTTAAACACAAAACTATCGTAAGATTCAACTATATTAATTCTAGGGTTCGTGTTGGCTGTTTGATATGACTGCCAGCATGTTGAACAGTATTCGACTTATAAAACGTGAGTTAGCCGCTTCTAAACAATTAATAAAGATTTCTTGGGCCAAAGATTAAATTAGATAGTAGGGTAAAGGCACCAATGGTCAGCCACCTAATGAATTTTTAAAGTTTGAACAGTTGGTAGTTATTTCTACAGCACTTGTCTTATAATTAAACTTACTACATGATTAGATTACATTTTACAAAAAATTACAAACGGTTACTTTCTTCATAAAATATACATTTAAACTTAATCAAAAAATGGCACTTTTTTCCAGTGGTCAGCCTCTAAAATCCTATATACAGCCACAATGGATCCAGTCTTCAGCCCTTGTAATTAGGTACATACACTGTTTATTTATATTTTAAAGCACTTTTTTGAAGCGTTTATTTAATCCTGTAGAAATATCTGATATACTACTTAAATTTTGTACACAGCAATATGACTGGACACTGGATCCCTTAGTTCAGCCAAATTGAAATGTCAACACCCAGTAATCAGCCGTGACAAAATATTTTAGAAATGAGGCTGACCACTGGGTTTTTCACCGCTAAGACAGGAAGTATCTTACTTAATATTGTAAATTTAAACTAACTGCTTCTAACGGTCACTAAACTTTGTCTTGAAGTTTTAAAAATAATTGAAGAACCCAGTAATCAGCCCCGGGGGCTGTCTATTGGATTTTCGGTAAAAAGTGGTACCCAATGGGCAGCCTCCCTCAATTTATATACAATGTAGTGATGCTGCCCTCGGCTCAGCGACGGGTCGGACGCTCTAATGTGAGTCAACCTTAACCCGGGGAGAGCATTATTTCTCCCACAAGTAACTAGGTATACTGAATGAGTTTAGTCTAAACAATTTACTATGAGATAATTTGACCTATTTTATAATATACTTCAATGCACAAATAAAATCAGAGTAGGTAGATGTTTGAATGAATGAAGAGGGCATGGAAGAAACGATACTTTTCTACACCCTTTTCAGGTGCGTTATGCATTTTACTGAATTTTCTCAATGAATGCCCTCTAATGCAAGGATGTATAGTACTCTCCCGAGGTGGCACGTGAGTACTTTGCTCAGATGAAATTACAGCTTTAGTGCTAAGAAAATACTGTGGTTTATAGCTGTGACAGGTCTTAGTTACGACCGGGTAAGTGCCTAAATAGTTTCTACGTATAATTTTAAGAAGTAACTTTCTCTATAAACATCATACTCTGCATTGAATTAAGAGGAAGTTTTGAAGGACCAAGGTTTTTTTCCTTCAATACATGGAGATAACTTTATTTTCAAATAGCTAAGCTAGAGATTACAATAACTACTCTACCTTAAGGTCTTTAGAATTTTACCAAGTTGTATTGCAGTGCTGATACGTTGTGCGAGGAAACCGCCAGCTCTTTGATCATCAGATGCTTCGCAATTTTTGCAAAACATTTGTGGGCTGTTAGGACACTAACGTGTCTACTGGCTTTTATTGCATTTCAAAAGGTATGCGCTTTACGCTGCTTCGCCTCATTTTCCCAGTAATAAAATACTTACTCATTTTATGGGTAATGTGATAAATCAGACATATTTTGAGGCGTCGTTAAACTTAGCTGCCGCTCCGTTGTGCTATCCTAGGCGAATGCTGAAGGGTATGTCATCTATTAAAATTTATGTTTTTTTTTGTACTCAGCGACTTTCTTTAATTATATATAACGTTATTTAATAATTAATCCAGTTACATTTATGATAAAATGTTTGCTAACTCCTTTGGACAATTGTATCTTTTAATATAACCAGTACTTAATACAGACACATAAACGGATTTGAACCCAGGATCATCGGCTTTATAGGCATGGTCACTACCCACTTGGCCAGACCTGTCGTCATACACATTAATACATTTGCGAGAAGGTACGAAGGTTCAGAAATCAATTGGTTTACACCTTTAAGTTTAGTCAATTCAAGCTTAAGTTTTTTATTCAAGTATCTATAGCAATGGGCAGTCATACATAATGTATGTAAATTCCATTTATTAGAAATCGCTTCCATTACAGTGTATGAATGTCTGAAGTACCATCACGCTATTCACGCTTGAGTCTGGAGAAGCCCAACTGAGGAAGTACCTCCTCCTTACAGAAGACCACAGCCATAATAGCACTGCTACCATTCAGGTATGTAGTGTTGTGTTCCTGATGGTGAGTAAGGTTCCCGGAGCTCCTACCCCCCTTAAAGGCAGGCAACGCGCTTGTGACTCCTCTGGTGTCACGGGTGCCCATGGGCGACGGTAATTGCTTACCATCAGCCAATCCGCCTGTTCGTTTGCCGCCTATGCCATAAAAAAACAAAGTTTGTATTAGGCTTTACTAATCATTCTCGTTGCGTCGAGGGCCGGAAACATATTTCAGGATGTTCGACGTAACATAACAAATGCGTGCCATAAATATAGGGATGATGGTAACATTCCAATCCAATACCGAACCGTTACCATTCGCGATGAACAAAAAGGGATGATAATACCGATATTACATGTTACTGATATTACATACGGAAAATCAAACAATAAAATTATGATATGTATAGTGTAATAACGATATTGTTAGCATTTATCATTGAATGAATGAATGAATGTCAGCATTCATCATTTACTGTTACTTAATTATTATTTCATCTTGAACACTTTTATGTTATTCAAGTAGACCGCCACAATGACATTAAAAATAATGACAACATATCATTAAAATAATGTACCAATTTTAGTTTAATTGAAAGTTAGTAATGTTGCCAGTGTAAGTAATTTGTTTCAATGAAACTGCACAATATGGCGCATGCTGCTACAGGACATCCTACGGCTGAGCTACACAGAGGGAAAGTACCTTGAATTGTAGATGAAACAGTTTACTGAAACAAGACGTTATTAGAATTTAAAAAATAATTTAAACTGCATTCATAGATTTTTTAGTTATTTGTGCAACAAGAGAGGAAAGTTGTTTTTTCTTGTGAGTGTTTATTTTGAGTCCCTAGTAAGCGAAAGATTCTATAATTGAATCACGAGCGTAGCGAGTGATTCTAGTGTTAGAATCTTGAGGGTAGCGAGGCACTCAAAAACACGAGATGTAAAATAACTTTACTCTAGTGTGACACATACAACTTTTCACCTCAGTAGTGAGAACATATTAAAGTTAACCTTTATAAGGTTTATTAAGGTTTATAAGTTGCCAAAAATTTCATTTTTAGTACAAGCTTTTATTGCCGACTGTACTTTTTTTCACAATCGTCATCTACTCTTCGAAAGGATTCTAATGAGCCTAAAACACCACGGGTTTATCTTGTGTATTTTAGGAGTTGCTTTTGCTACCTTCTGGCTCCAGCATCAGATCAGATCAATGGTACCATAATATTGCATTGTAACCGAAATTACATAAATTTGTGTGCTAAATTTCAGCTCAATCGGTTAAAGATGTCTGCTTCAAAATTGAGTTGCAAGATTCCATCCGGATAAATATACAAATACATACATCAAGTTAAATAAAATCTTGAAAAAAAAATTAACATCAAGTTAACCACATTCATTTAAGTGTTTTATCTGCGACTGCACTGGCTTCATTACTTAATATTTTGTTTAAATATTTTTCATTTGAAAATATATGTACATTTGTGGTCCGAACGTACATGTGAGGGTCCGAACGTGGTAGTGGTGTTAAGGGAGTCCATTATGTCGTATTATAATAAATAGATACATATAAATACTTAAATACATAGAAAACACCCATGACTTAGGAACAAATATCTGTGCTCATCGCACAAATAAATGGCCTGACTGGGATTCGAACCCGGGACCACCGGCTTCTTAGGCAGGGTCATTACCTACTAGGCCAGACCGGTCGTCAATTAAAAAGCTACTTTGTCTCACTCCCTGGAGTGAGGAAAGTAGACATGTTCGAGCTGCTGAGGTGAAAAAATAATTACATGGCTGTACCGAGAATCGAAGAGAGATCCACTCAACACGAGAGAATATATTGGCCACGGCATCTTCACAGACGATTGTTGCAGCGTCCTTGAAAATTTATATCATAGGATGCCTCAGACAGGGTGCCCACAACGTCTCCGATGACTATAAAGACCGATTGCCGAACGACACCTTCTGCCACAGCGATCGCAGATATGACATGAGTCTTGAGGTGGAGGTCTGGCACTGCGGATCCGTTTCTGTCTGAGAATCTCAAAACAAGAAAGTTACAAAAAAAGGGTCGGGTTGAAGTTTAAATTAGTATACGCGATATAATCTGTTTCAATTGCTTTATTTCATGATCATGAGTATTTAATTATCGCGTTAACCTAAGACAATATAATAATTATGTGTCACGTTCCAACTAATACGCGAGTACGAAAGTGACGGATAGCGTGATAAATGATAAAATGTCAACTATGCTATTCATCTAGGTCCTCCGGCGCCGGCTTCCGAGGCAGGGTTTCAATACGCATCTCCAGCTTTCTTGACCTAGGAGGATATAACCAATATGGAGCCGACAATGCCGACATACGCACTAATTTCTATCGGAAAAATTCTGCCGTTTTCGGCGCGGGGGTGAGGTAACACACATAAATAATGTTAACACTAATGCATTTTTTACGTGCGTCGCTACACACCCACACGACAAAATTATTAAACACTAGCATAAACTATATTCACACAAGTTCAAGAATTATGACCGGCGGCCGAGTAATTTTGGCGGAGGGGAACGCCTGTTAATGGCTACTCCATATTGGTTATATCCTCCTAGTTCTTGACTGACGCCTCAGTCCCGTCAGTCAGTAATTTAAAAATATAATTTAAAAAAAAGTTATTTGATTTGTTCTTAGTTGATGTGATGTATGTCAACTTTGCAACTCATGGTACAGTCACATCTAATAATATAATACTTATACATTTGAGAATATGTGCCTCAAGCATAAGGCTCCAATCGTTAACATATTTTTGGAGCTGACCGTAGGTACAGTCAACCAATTTATGGGCCACTTCGTTCCTTGTCACAGTGAAAATCTACATATATGAAAGACGCAAAAGATCTCTTATTAACGTCACTGTGACAAGGTTCAAAGTGGCCTAGAAATCAAATTGGTTGACCGTACAGTTTGTTTAATGTTTGTCGAGCATCCCAATCTGTCTGTTCTCTTTACGTAAGTGCCTGTTAGTAGATGCATGTAAGCGATACGAGAAATGCAGATAATATGTCAGTGATGCCTTAATACCGTCTCGAACCCGTGCGCATGTAGTGTCCTCCAGTTTGTAATGCACTCCGATTGCGAGCTTATTGCTATCATTATACAAACTATATGCTGCATACGTATAAGGTAAACATACTAGTGCTTGACATGCTAATACTCACTGTGGATGTCCACAATCGGGTACCTTTATTGGTAATGACTGAAGTTTGACATAGATTGGGACAGTGTCAGACATCTGGACGGTTACCTAACAGGACCTAAATAATGGCAAAGGTTTGATATTTTTTTTAAATATGTCCATTCTAAAACAAAATTTGCAGAATGTGCGTGCAAGCTTAACCATGAATGGTTAATATTGTATACCATGAAACGTAGAATGAACAAATGACAAACAATTTAAAACAACATCGAAATATCTGAATTTATGTAATAAATAGCTCTGATGTTTATTATTCCTACCTAATTCGTTGCTTGGATTAATATCGCGCAGGGTTTATCCCTATTGAACGCAATTAGCTACAAAACGTTAAGGAATTAACAAGTTTTAGGCAGGTACAGTCAGCTGCACAAATTGCTAAGCGAGCGAGGTGTTCAAAATAAACTTAACACGACTTTGTAGTTAATAAAATAAAAGCGTGTCCAGGTCCTTCTATTTAAACATCTGGCCCACCTGACTCTGGCAACTTCAGGGGCCTATTTTTGAACACTTGTAATTTGTAATACAATCATAAGTCATTCTTTGACACCTGTTGTTAGAAAGAGACTTCCGCTTGTATTACGAGTTACAAGTGTTCGAGAAATAGGCGCCTGCTGTTAACTGTACTAAATATTATTATAAATTGACTTATTATTTATTTATTTTTGGACCCGGGTATGTCCTTAAACTACGTCCAACAATGAGAGGTAGGGCACAGCGATGAACATCACGCTTGAATCTGGGGCAGCCCAACTGGGGAAGTACCTCCTCCTTACAGAAGACCACAGCCATAATAGCACTGCTACCTTTCAGGTATGTAGTGTTGTGTTCCTGATGGTGAGTAGGGTTCCCAGAGCTCCAACCCCCCTTAAAGGCCGGCAACGCGCTTGTGACTCCGCTGGTGTTGCGAGTGCCCATGGGCGACGGTAATTGCTTACCAGCAGGCAATCCGTCTGCTCGTTTGCCGCCTATGTCATCAAAAAAAATATATATATTAGCAATTTTCTGAGAATTAGAATCATCACATACATAGCTTTAAGGTAAACGTACCATTGCTCGACATGCGATGCCCAATGGATGTCAATAGAAGTAATAGAAGGGTGTCAACTCTTCTGTTACTTTTATTGACAAATATCTTAACATTGAAAGTGGCATTCATAAAGACGTTGTCAGGCACTCGGGTGTTTACCTTAATTTAATGTACAATTTAGTTTATAGAATTGAAAGTGAAAATCATTTCAATACTGCAATGGCAAGAGTGTCCCGCCATGCTCAGTGTAAATGTTACCTACTAAGTTGCCAATCCTTTACTTTATGGTTTCATAACGAATGATATTTTTTTCTTGTAAATTAAAACGTCACAACCGACATTAATTAATGTTATTTAATCAAAAATGCTTCTTATGACCTGATCCATGCAACACAGCATGCAATGTACCAGGAGTATCTTGCATTTAAATTTGAATAGTACAGTTATTCATAAGAATACATTTTTAGCTTTTAATTGCTAATCATCACTAAGCTTTGACGTAGACAAATGAATAGGTAGACATGGTAATAATTACATATTTTGAGGCAATCTTGCATAAATCGACTTATATCTACAGTAAACCCAATAAGGCTTAATATTTTTATCATGGATAAAGACCTCCATGCCGAAATGCTTGACATGCTAAATGTAATACGGACGAATCTCTTAACGGTGTAGTAAAGGATATAAGAAATAAATTTAGATAACTTTTGTTTAGTACAATAAAAAACATTACCGTACAAAAAAAATCGGCTCGCAATGCAATGTAATACACTCGAGTTACACTCCTTGACCTTTGATAGTTAATTTCAAAAACTTATATCGCGTAATGTTCGCAGTAACATTACTGATACGAAATTAAGAAAAAAAAAAATATATATATATATACACATTACGTTAAGGATTATACTAGTAAATCCCATGTCCGGTTTAATTCTACGTCCGTATTAGATTTACACCAAGTATAATAGGGCCTGCTAGCGCGGTCTATCGTATCCGGCAAGGACGCGTCCGAGCCCTTTACTTCCATATACATTGCCGGTTTTGTTCGCCGGACATATTCGACAGATCTGGCGGACAAAACGGCTGAACTGAAACATTCCGGTATATTCGGTTCATGTTCGGTCCCTTCATCGTCTTCGAAGTCCCGTCCCCATACTTTCGGAGCGCAGTCGTAAATGAACCGAAATACAATCTGTAAGTTGCCGTCCTACAGCAAAAATCGAAGTTAATAAAATTCGGGCATCTTTCTCTTTTACTCTTTTCAAAGTGACAGAGACAATCTTTGGAAATTTGCGACATTCGATATTCCTGGTGGGCCCTACGATAGCTAATCTACATTTCCGTACCGTAAGCCTGTGCAATAACTTGAGCAAATGCGACACCTACGCGAAACATACGTTTCGTCTATAATATTTAACTATAGTATTTGGTGTTTTACAAAGGATAAGTAAACGTTAAGTGCTTCTTGACTGTGTAGCTGAAATTTTTTTGTCAGTGTAAAATCCATAATAACTAAAACAAGGTTGTATTCAAAAAAGGACATTTTTCATAAGTCTTTGCGCATAGTAAGTATTCCAATGTATAGAGATAAGGGTATTCATCTGGTTTATAAAACCTTTGACTCGCTATCTATCTATCGCAGGATTGAGCTGGAATGAGGCCAAGGTGCTTGTAAAGGATATAAAGGCATGGCAGGATCTTGTAAAGGCCCTGTGCACCTTAGTATATAAACAATCTCATTTCATCTCTAAATCAGTAAGACCATTATCCAAAACATATTCAAAAGATAAATTTAAATAGAGATCGAAAGACGCTTCGAGTGTCTATATACTTTAAAAACGGGTACATATTGGCTCAGATAAAATTATTTGACATATTATTTCTTATAATACCGTTTTGTGATCAGAATGATCATTTGTCGTAGTTTTTTATGGTTATTACTTTTTTCATGCTTATTTTTACTACCTAGAACTACCGTTTTTTTATTCACAATATAATTTCAAACTTTTTATCAGCGAAGATGTTTTAAATAAACTAATTAATTTTAAAGTTATGATGTATAATTATTTGACTTCATATAAAAAAAACTTTGCTCATAGGTACACAACAAATAGGATACTTTTTGGATATGCATTATATATTCCAGGCTGAATTAAATCCGATTTTTTTTTGACAGTGAGTTGGGTGTGTTGTGACCGATAGATACCGTGACTCTGGTATAGTTATTTCTTATTCTAATTTAAAGTTTATTATTGCAAGTGCAAGTGTCTATTAATAAAATCTATAAGGTGATTTATTTCGAATTTATATATAAACAATTTAGATTTTAGTTTAGAAAACAGCTGGTATGGTTTAAAATAAATATTATATACAATTATATTACTTCAAATCATTATATTAAGAAAGTATATGAAAGTATTGAAAGTTAATGTTAGTATCTTAGATATTTATGTTTGGAAAACATTACTAAGATGATTGACTCGGTGTTTCGATAGTTATGAGTAAAGACAAGTCAAAAGTAATGATCATATGATATAAAATTATATAGCAAGTATTTTCGGACTTCCAAAAATCTAAATCGCAATTTTATGTAAACTTTGGCGCGCCCTTTAAAAATTTAATAAACCTTTAGAAATTTAAAAATTTAAAAACGTTTAATCAATAGCAGAGCTGTGATGCAAACGAAAATCGAATACAAAGTTTAACTTAAATGATAGAAACGTAAATCCCAAAGCTTCAATAAAACGTCGACGAACGAACTGATGTGTCTCTAAAAGTACTTTTACTTTTTCTTTATTGAATCAACGTCTGAAAACAGCGTTAGTGAGGTGACCTCGTTCCCGCCTGATTTTGTTGGGAAGACACTTTACGTCAAATTGAAACCATTAAGGGAAAACGTGTCTTTCGTAGGGGTTAAGCAAGCTCGCGCTATTGATGGGATCATCGATTTTTCTTGTGCCTACGTATACTTTATCAGGATCACTGGGATTTTGTATTATGACCTAGGAGGAATAATGACTGGAGAACGCAACCGCGTGCGCCCGTAAGGGAAAAAAATCTGGCTTTTGTAGCCCAAAATGTAACAAGTAACTATAGTTATGCTTTACAGGACATTCTTTATAAGATAAATATTAGCTTATTCTGTATTAATTACCGCAACTTTACCGCAAGAAAACTCCAATTGTATTTGTTTGTTCCCCTCCAACTTTGACAGTTCTGAAAGGTGCAGTTTGGAGGGGAACAATAATGTGTGAGACTATGACAAGGACGGACGAAAATAGCACCGTGTCTGCCATACCTATGGAAAGTTACACAAGACCATATATCCCTTTTGGTATTATTATTAGCACGCTCCGTCTAGTTAAATGGTATATCTATGATTATGATAGTGTTTTAAGGATCATGCCTCTACACCAGATGCCACATTGGATGTACGTCGTGTTTTTATTACAAATATTTTGTCAACACGTGGCGTAGGTGAAAAACTTAACTAAAGAACCATGTCTATGTTGTGCGGAGATTGAATATGGAACTTACGTCAAAATTTGAATATAGAACGCTAACATGCGTGTACAGACAAGTTACTTCTACATAGATCACCTGGTTTATGTAGTAGTAACTATATGACCTCCTTTACTACTGTAGCACTACCACGAAGCAAATACATACCTAGTCTTTATAGTGGTTTAATCTGGAACTAAAATAGCAATCTAGCTAAAGTACTACATAATTATTTATGGATAAGCTTTTAATGGATTATGCCTATTATGAGTATCATTTAACTATTACTTAAAACGGGATAGTATGTTTTTTTTAAAATCTTTATTTATAATAATTACATTCATTAAAATACGAGTACTTAACTAGTTATCAAATCTAAAATAGGCCCTTGAGGCGTTGTACCAAGGATGCTGGCTTCATTTCCACGTTGTATCGCAATGCTGATACATTGTGCAAGGAAGCCGCCGGTATGTTAATGTGAATAAGTTTCCGATATGTTATTTATTCCATGAGGATGGCGCTTGCAACAGAGCCGAAATATCGGAAACTGATTTAAATTAACACACATGGAAATTATATCGTTTTGAGTAATACTTGTAATGTGAACGACCATGTGTTAGCTTAAAACACGAAATCTGATAAAAGGAATACCTACTTTATACAGATGGGATACTGTGTGAAGAGTGCGTATAATACTTATCTCGGGGGCTTTTGGTAGGAATATTATTACTTAGTTCCTTGCCAAGTCATGCATGATAACGCATTTTTTCTGCCGTTTCACGGATTGGTAATTTTTATAATTTCTTGCTATTCACATAATGGTACAAGATCAGTTATCGTTGCAAAGCTGCTGCTAAATTATTATAAATAAAAGTATATACCTAAATCTCGTGGTATAGTGATAGTTCACGAACGTCAGTCATATATTACTCCGCGTTTAGACATGCTGGCTCGTCACTCGCCTCGCTATTCGTCGAAGCGTTCGACGAAACTTTGCCTATACAAAAACGTGATGCGAGGGACGAGAGGAATAGCGAGACGTCCGCGTACACATGCGTGCTCGTATTTCGCCTCGCTACTCGTGCGAATGTGTGGCGGTAGTGTCAAACTGACCAAGATTGGCCACTCAGATTCGGTCGAAACCGCCACAACCAATCTCTTTGGAAGCGTAAACTCGGTAGGAATATTCCAGTTGTACAAATCAAGTCTGGTGCGGAAGAGTCCTGGATTTTCCCCAGGCTACCTTACCCTTACAAACTCCGACGGTTTATACAGCCAAAGTAAGGTTAAAAAAACAAGATTGAATCAAACAGTACATACTCTATGGAATGCGTATAAAAACTTTACTGAAGGTGATTTATGCTTTGGTTACTGTAACAATACTTTTCAGTTCTAGTCGACTTGCACCCGCCGTCAATGTCACGACCTCTACAAAAGTAAAAAGACGAATTGAATATTGTTAAGTAAAAATCGGACGGTTAAACCTCAAAATGGCGAAGTCGTCCAGAAAATATTTTTTTTGTTTTTTGTTCAAACGTAGTTTAATGTGTAATATTGACAGCGCGTGTAAGATGCAGTGATCTAACGTAGAATTGTGGAGCTAATGAAGAATTGATTTCAAAACGTGTTTCACCACTATTTTACGGGTCACGGCCGCCTCTTAGCTTTCTGTAAAGTCCAGCTACCTACCATATTACAAAACGCAAGGCCTACTACCGAACACCGTCATGCTCTAAGGGCAAACTTATATGTTAATATTACTTATTTGTTATCTTACTTGACATTGGCGAAATCATCGATTGATTTATTGATGGAAGCCATATTTTTTTTATAGAAGTAAATATCGACTAACCGACCTAAAATTTCTATGATGTTTTTAAACCTTACGACTAATATAATATTTTTAGGTAAATTTGTATTTTATTTAACATGAGAGTAAGGCTCTGTTGTATAACAACTTATAACTAGTAATATTAGCGGAAGTTCCTTTTCAATTCATTTTATTAGAAAGGGAGTTCCGCTAATATCATTAGTTGAAAATTGTTATACAATAGGTCCTAGGAAATTTTTATCTTAGTGTATTTATTAGCTTTAATACAAGACGGTTCAAATAAAGCGAAATGCTAGTACTCGTATATGTTCAGCAAATATTTTCAGTTTGTTTGAGCATTTGTTTGCTTCAGAGCTTCTTTTTGAAATTCTTCCGATGTTCCGTCTTGGCGAACGAAGAGATATTGTTACTAGGAGCTTTGTACAGTCAACGTGAAAGATAGATTTACACTTTTCACCTTAATCCTTTGTAATAAGGCGCAAAAGTGTCAACATATATTTGACGTCGATGGTACCTAAATATAAGTCAGTTTGTTAGATATCTCAGTTTGATTTTAAATATATCTTAATTCATAAAAAAATATATTATAAAGCATGACTATCGTTTAGTTAAAGTTTGATATGTAATAAGATATAATATTGAATAGTAAATACAACTCAGAAAAAAATAAATTATTATTGGTTAAGTTAAATCTTCAGTCGCGATAGCTTGAGAGGCCTTCACGCCTAGTGGACACTTAAACCATCAGTACCCTCACCATGAGACATTGAGGTTTTCGATAACGAGTATCGAGTTTACTATCTGTGCATCTTGCTTGTATTATTTTAGTGCGAACGATATACAAAGTCACAACTCATGGTAAGGGTACAGGTGTAAATACTTACTTTTTTTATGACATAGGCGGCAAACGAGCAGACGAATTGCCTGGTGGTAAGCAGTTACCGTCGCCCATGGGCACCCGCAACACCACAAGCGGAGGGGTGTCACAAGCGCGTTGCCGGCCTTTAAGGGGGGGTTGGAGCTCTGGGAACCTTACTCATCATCAGGAACACAGCACTACATACTTGAAAGGTAGCAGTGCTATTATGGCTGTGGTCTTCTGTAAGGAGGAGGTACTTCCCCAATTGGGCTGCCCCAGATTCAAACGTGATGGGCATCGCTGTGCCCTACCTCTCATTGTTGGACGTAGTTTAAGGACATACCCGGGTCCGGGTCTGGGTACTTTGGGGCTTGTTAGGAATACTGCGTAATTTAGAAGTTTTCGATAGATGCAATTGGATATGAGCCTCGTAAGACGCTATATATTTTTAGGACAAGCGAAATAATGACGCATGTCCTAAAAATCTCACATCATAGTTTGAATCTTCTGCTCTTGGAATAAGGCCTTATTTTGTTTAAGAAAGTTCAACTTGTGGGCACTTACTTCTACATCTTGATGTCCTAAAAATAAGCCCTTGGGCTTTATGAGACTAAATTAGCATTACAGAGTGTATGTATGTCGTATGATTATGACCCCGAGTTGGTATCAATGGCGGCGGATTTACTATTTTCTTAGGCAAGACGGAGGCAACATGGCTTTGCCTTTTCTTTATGAGCACAGAAAGAACTGTTTAACTGTGGCAACGTTATACTCAAGAGCAATATAAAGTAGAAACGGGTCACTTTAACTATATGGCAATTTCTATACTAAACGACCTGTTGCTATTGCTTTGGAGTGTAGCTAAGTCGGTGAGAATCTCTGCCTAATTTGTGATACGTTAATATGATACATAAAGCATGAAATTACACATCAATTTACTATAAATCTCTCGTAAATGGGAAACGGGAATGAACAAAGAGCGTTATCGCACAAATTGTTTTTGTTGAATCAAATCGATAATCAATTTAAACGATTATAAACTGATTCAAATTTACTTTAATTAGCTTTGTTTACATTAACTTAATTAAGGCTTTATATTTTTGTGTGTACCGCGTGTCTCCAACATTGTGGCTTTAAATGTAAGGATCGATTTTGCTCAAAAAAGTTACTCTTCGTCTTCAACTTTATTAATACATATTTGAGCAAGAAATGTATTGCAAAATCATCAGTATTTGAAGTATAACAGGTTTATTTAATGTCGTACATTGAAAATAGAATTTAGTTTGTATGAAAAAAATATAAAATAACCTTTATTATACTAGTTGTAGAATAAAAGTAGCTCAAATATATGAGCAAAATTGATTACATTATGTGTCGATCGTTTATTGTCGGACATACGCCGTATAAATAGGCTATGTCATACACCCATACTAATCCATACTAATATTATGAATGCGAAAGTAACTGTGTCTGTCTCTTACCTCTTCACGCTTAAATCGCTGAACTAATTGAGATAAAATTTGGTATGGAGAGAGTTTGAACTACGAGAAAGGGCATAGAATAATTGTTATCCCGCAACGATACTCTAAAGACGGCCATGGCTGGCCGGCGAAGTCGCGAGGAAAATCTAATATTGTATATAAAAGTATTTATTGGTAGAATTTAAACAAGACATTTATTTATAATAAATAACGTAAAAATCAATTATTTGACAAACTAAAAAATGTAACACATCACTTCGGATAAAATTGACAGCCTAGCTGCCACTGCTCCGCAGGCAGGTGATAGACATACAAATAGGTTCGCCACACGTTTTTTTTGGATCTTATAGGCTATAATTACTACAGTTATAAATCCGGATCTGTCTAATTTTCACTTATTCATTTAAACTTCATTACAAGTAAGTGGGAAAAAACTGTGTAGATTTTAAACAATTACCTCACACGTTACGAAACCGACATTGCCCTCGTGGTTGAGAAAGACTGGCTTAGGGCCTACGCTAGCTGACGCGGACGCCCGCCGCGTGCCATATAAAAAGTCGCCCGCCGCGCTGATTAACATTTGTATGGACACGCGGCGGGCGCCCGCGTCAGCTAGCGTAGGCCCTTAAGTTGACATCAACAGCCGCGTGAGTTTTACAAACTACCCTCACATGATCTTTATAAAAAAAAACGTAACAAGGAGTAACTCGCTAAGGATAAAGTAAATCACTAAACATACTTAAAACTACACTTAAAACTAAACTCCTAGAAATAACCAAAATTTGGACCCATATCTAGGGACCCCCCGCAGGCAGTATTCTCGCGTTGCAATGGCAATCCTTTGGCCTAGAAAGCTGCCTGCGAGATGATCGCCTGTTACCATTTTATTTTTAACTAACGTAAATTTTCTAATTTTGTACTTAAACGATAACTCGGTTAAACTGATTTCTTTCTACTCGTAAAGTCTTTTGCCGCTATTTTGCAGCTGGATGTACATTATTTTTCATTGAAATTTAAACCTTGCCTGTAACGTAGAATATTCCTTTATCTCGTTAAATTCCAGAGCAAAGAAAATTTAACCCAATAAGCAATGCAATTGGGTTTAAGTTTCTCTGCTTTTATAAACATGAACTGAAACGAGTGCTAATACCAGTTCCAGTTCAAACGTATTATTTCGCGTTCAGTAATAATCATTCAAGAAGTTACATTTATCGTAGGTAACATATATAATGAAATGACGTCTCTATTTGCGTTTCTTCTCTAATATATTACAAGAGAAAAGGATAGTAATTAACACTTGTAATTATTAGTATTTAGACTGGATGAATGCGCCAAGAGTGCGTTGACTTAATAAAAAAAAACTCTTAAGACGAATGAAGTACCTACAATAAAATCAATGTTATCAATTATCATTTAAAAGATACGAGCATACAAATGACTGTAAGTGAGATTAAAAATCTAACTTTTTTTATTATCGTTACTTACTTCTGTGGATTTTTTTAATTTATCCATGCAATAATAACATAATTTAAAAAAAATTGAGGTACCTACTTATTTAACTCTTGCCAAATGTATGTGTAGTTAGTATCATAATAATTTTCGAATAATGTTTTATCTGTAAATTACTCGAACTGTTTCGTGTGGGTATTTTTAAAGTAAATTATATCTCGCTAAGCGTATCAGCCTCCCGATTCAGCGAGGAAATGCTGCCAGCCTCATCGATACCATATCGCACGGTCTTTTATAGATTTATGTTGCTTTTAGCAAAATTTTATTGTGTTAAATATAGGCATATTTTTAAATAAAGGTCAAATGAAAAGTGAATTTTGGTAATTGAATACTTTATGGCAAAGTCAGTCTGATAGAAAAAACTTAAACCTAAACTTTCTTCTTCTTCTATATTTTATAATGCTAAATTATGCCATCACCATGTCGTTGCTAAATTCAAGTGATTAAACTCGATTTTTTTCTTTTTTAACTCGTAATAGACTGAAATATTTAAAGGAGTTCCTGCAAAGTATTTTTAATTACATACCGAAATTCCGCGCCTAATGCGTTGAAGGGTCATGAATTTTCTACTTTATGGTGCTTTTAAAACCTTACATAGTGGCATCGTGTATTTACTATGTGTAAATATTTTTCTATGTGAATTTGTAGTGAAGTTATTATGAAACAAAATTGTTTGGCTCCGAAACAGTGGGAGTAATAAGCTGTACTCCTATCTTTTTAGCGGTGAGGGTTCCTACTCGTTTAAAAAATGGTCACTACTTTTAACCGACGAAAAAAAGGAGGTTCTCAAGTCAACGGGTATATTTTTTTAACGTATAACTTTCTATAGACAGAGTATTCCGATTTTGATAATTCTTTTTTTTTCGTTGTCTTGCTGGAAGCGAGTTTGTCCAAACCATAGTGTTGTCCTTTGTAACCTACCAGCAATCCGATTCCCAGCGGCTTGACTAAGTTTCCCACAGTTGAATTGTTTTCCTTGCTTTCACGAAGAAAAGGAAAAGCCATGTTGGCTCCCGTCTTCCTAAGAAAAAAATTCTCCCGCATCCACTGGTACCTATCAGGTACATGGCTGCCACGATGACAACGTGTGGCAGGTGGGTTGGCGATCGCAGTACGTTCCGCCGCTGAGATAATACGCTACTCTCCGTAGCTCAAGCTCTCTCCATACCTAATTTGATCCCAAATGGTTCAGGGGTTTAAGCGTGAATAGGTAACAGATAAATAAATATTTCGGACCTTCTTACACAAATCGACCTAGTCCCACGGTAAGCTCAATAAGGCTTGTGTTGCAGGTACTAGACGACGATATATATAATAAAAAGATGTACTTAAATACATAGAAAACACCCATGACTCAGGAACAAATATCTGTGCTCATCACACAAATAAATGCCCTGACCGGGAATCGAACCCAGGACCTTCGGCTTCATAGGCAGGGTCACTACCCACTAGGCCAGACCGGTCGTCAAATTCGACAGATAGACAGAGAGAGTTACTTCCACATTTAGGTATAATATTAGTAATAAGTAAGTATGGATTTTCTTTCTTAACTTAAAACAAGCTTTACCAATATTATTTTCGCCTGTACTTTTCTTACTATTTCACTAAATAAAGCTCGTAATACTGAAAGTCAACTCCTAAATCCATTTTATCTTTTAACCGTGTCTTATATTTTAGCGTCGATAAAATAAATATAAGACGTTTGTATATGTTGCCAATTCGGCGTACATAAATAAGTTAAATGTTAATACCATGTTAATGTCAATATTGGGAACTGCGTAAGGCTTACAAAGCGTTTGTGAATAAAAAAACAAGCGTATTTTTATCTTTTATACTGAGGTATTTATGTAGGTACCTTAGTCTTGGTAAGATATATCATCAAACCAGTTATATTTAAATAATAAATCATCATCATTATCCTCGCGTTGTCCCGGCATTTTGCCACGACTCATGGGAGCCTGCGGTCCGCTTGGAAACTAATCGCAAGATTTGGCGTACGCACTAGTTTAACGAAAACGAGAGCGAGCTTCCAACCCAGAGGGTAAACTAGGCTTTATTGGGATTAGTCCGGTTTCCTCGCGGTTACTTCCCTGGTGTGCCCTGTCGGATAGGTGGCACAGGTCCCCGAGTCAAATTTACTTAAGGGCCGACTTACTACAGGAACCTGACTATAGCCTTTATTATTTACAGTAAACAAAGTATAAAATCTGTACCTATTTATAAATAAACTGGCTCTAGCTCGGAGAAAACAGTGTGAGTAGTAACAAAAAAGTGTTCATTTTTAGAATCGATTGTTAAAAATAAAATTTAAAGATATTGAATTAAAATGTATTTTATCTACGTACATATCATAAGTGCTCCAAAATGCGTCCAGAAACCGTAGGCAATGACCAGCATTACCAACCATCAGAAAGATTTCAGTAGGTAATGTTAACATTACCTACTGAAATCAGTAGGTTATGAATTTAAATTTGGAACAGCTGTCAAATTCAAGTGGGGTGTCTAATTTAGTATCTATATGTAGATATTAAAACAGCCATTGATACGAAACGCCTATTCGTTATGTTTTTTTTTTTTATATAAATCGAACGACATTTGAACTCGAGTGACAGTAGAATAGGGAGTTCATTCGCTTGTCTATGGTTTAAAAAAAAATTACTAAGATACGAAATACGCAACGCCGCCGTTCCAAGCTGTCATTTGTTTTGTTCGTTGACTTTTTAATGTTTACAAGTATAAGTCATTTCCCTACGACGGTTTCTGAACCCATCTTAAAACACTTAATGATATGTGTGTAGATAAAGTAGTGTATGTAACTATACATAATTAGTACACCCCGTTATCTAATGCTCATTTTGGGGGCAATCTAAAATAGTGATGTTGCTTCACATAATTAGTCGATTCACATTTATCTATAAAAGTTATTTGTCAAGCTAAAATTCTTCTTTAGTGAAAGCTATAGAGACACATTCATTCCTCTTTTTAGTCAAATCGGAGGGCGACAATTATAAATATCGAATATCGTCAATTTGGTGTCCGATTTTTGAAATAGTCACCGAGTAATCTTCATAGAAATTCTCATTCATTCTCTATGGAAATCACTTGGTGACTATTTCAAAAATCGGACCCAAGATCTTTTGGCATGTTATTGAGTGAGTAAGTCAACTTAATTTTTTATCGACTTAGATTATCGTAACTGCCCAATCACTTGCCCCAAACTGAGCATAAGATAACGGGGTGTAATAATTGGGCATTACAACAATCGTGTGATATTATTATGAAACTCGCCTTCGGCTCGTTTCATAAACCCACACTCTTGTTGTAATGCCCTTCATTATGCACAGATACATAAACTACTATTATTCATTTGAAATATCATGTTTCATGGTAACTTTTGCTGCCTGTAACCAACACAATCCAAATTCAAACGAAAATATTTAAAAGTTTTTATTTTCCAAAACAACCTAGTTCGATTCTCGAACAGAGTACAAGTATTTTTTTTAAATCTATCTATGTTTTTCTTGTCCCTAAAATTGATGACATGGTTCCTAAGAACAAATCTTTGTATGTCTTATAGTTCCAAATTTCCTCATACTGACCGATCTGAATGAGACAACCTGTATACTAGAACTATATCTTGAGCAGTTACCGAAGCAGCTGAGCGCGAAAGATGCCATGGAATACCAGAGGGCTGGCCCATTCATTGCCCAGCGCACTGACATCATCATTCAGCGTGGCAACTACGTCAGCCTTCTGGGCACCCTTCCGTCGAGCTCCGAGCTAGAGCAGTTTTTCATTTATGAATAGGTACAGATTTTATACTTTGGTTACTGTAAATAGTTCCATATTTCCCCATACTGACCGATCTAAATGAGACAACCTGTAGATATAACAGCAAAGTTTTTGAATTTTATTTCAATGTAATGTTGCCTACATACAGTCGGATAAACATTTACCATTACGAAAATAGGAATTAAGTAATGGATATTATTAATAATGTACAAAGCGGAGTGAAATGTGTCTTTTAGGTGACACCGACGCCTGGGAGTGGCGTAAAACTTTTACTGTGAAAGATTGAGATAAATCTTTGAAGACGTTTTAGCAGATTGCCGGTCGCCTGGTACACGATACACATTAGCATCCTTGAAAATGCCACAAAAATACAATTAATAAAAAAGTATTATCACGCAATCTTACATGCAAAATGCAAAACTTTTGAAGACAAAAATAATCAACGATTGACACGGTTCTACTCACGTTTATTTCGCGGACTCTCGACGGGTCGGTGACGTGAGCGGCGAACCGAACAGACACTCAGCACTCCTAGTGCTTGAAAATGGAGGCCTATGTTCTCCGAAACATGTCGCGCGGGTGACTAAATACACGTGAGTAGAACCGTGTTAATTGTTAATTATTATGTTTCACGAAAGTTTAAATACAAACAAAAATAGTCACACAATTAAGTTTCTCAATAATATTTTTGCTCAAAATCTATAATCATCATATCAGACGATTCATTATATCATATAAGCCGAATGACGTCCACTGCTGGACATCCCCCATCCCCCAAATCGACAGTGCGCCTTGAAGCATTTCCATTGCGCTTTGGGTGACTTTGAGCCTTTTTGTGAGTCCCATAGTAAGCGCCCACCGTTCAGTACCATGTCATTACTGGCACACACACTGGTCAATGACTTACGTCTTGAGATACTGGGGATGAAGAAAAAATGTACGTCGTAGCTTTCTGATCCCGCTTCCCACGATAATTAATTTCTACCATTAATGGTTCTAAAATATCCACTTTGCTCGTTAAAAGTCTATTTTGTTATGTGTTTGGTTAACCATTGGATAAAATACGCCAGTATTGTAGGCGCCATCTCGATGCGTAGCAGAGCATGACTCGTAGCCCGTAGCACATAGCGTAGCGGTGTCTACGAGCCAACATATTCTAGGAGAGAGCAGTGTACGTTCCAGTATGTGAATTTGTATCTTGCGTATTAATAATGAAATAAAATATATCTGGGCATTTTTATTTTAACTGTTAATTTATTAGTATTTTTTTTATTGTATTTCGATCTTCACTAATCGAGACGTTAGCGTACACGTCACAGTTTGACGCGAGAGAAAAGCGTTTACTTATACAATTGTTCCTGAGTTATGGACGTTATTTAAATATTTACAGTTGCGTATTTATTATTAATCGTAGTCTAGTAATTTAGTATTTATAGTAATAAAACATTGCATTATGTAACAGTCGCATTTGGCACATTACATCTTTACTGCTATCATAATATTTTTTTTGAACTTAGCTACGAATTTGTATTGAACTTGAATTATACTGTGGGGCTAGGTTAGGACGATTTCTATGAGATTGCCCTATAAGAACGTTTTTTTCAGTTTTTATGAAAGACATTAAATAACAATTGACTGCAAGGTATCTGTATAATGAGAGTAGGTAATCACTTCTTTACCTAGCTACGTTTGTTTTTCGTTCCAATCAGAATGTCAAAGTCGCGTGCTCATTAGACGAGACGTAGCTTCAACTGCTAAACCTCTCACACGGCGGAAGCCGATTACGATATGTCGTGGAGTTTTATTGTTATTATTTTATTATGTAGAAACATCTGCTAGGGAATATCTTCGATATTTGAATCAAAGGAAAAATATATATTTTTTGACTCGCAGCGGGACTTGAACCTACAACCGCGGGATCACTAGCCCAGTACACTACCAATTGTGTTATACTGGTAGTGCACTGGGCTAGTGATCCAATGGTTGTGGGTTCCAGTCCCGCTGCCAGTCAAAATTTTTCTTTTTTTCTTTTGATTGAAATATCGTGTCGCTTTAGTTCTACAGTTTAGCAAAAAAGCAAAAATATCTCAAAACATGTTGATATTTATTTATTTTATACAATAATTGGCTAGTAATGGCTGTAGTTTTACAAAACATTTAATTATGTCAATCAGCATATAAAAAAAACAGTATATATAGAGAATATATACAAAAAACTTAAAATTACTCATAACAATATTGTTATTATCATATCACATTTCAGTTATAGGAGAAAACATTCACATTATAACTTCATGAAGATATACGTAGAGTGGTTAATGCCAAAGTATTTTTTATTAATACAGTTTTTTAATAGTAATGCCGAAAGGTTTTAACATCTCAGTATGATATATTTCAAACTTGTGTGTTAAAGTGATAAATAAATAGCTTTTATCATTTAATACATACACATTGATACAAATCACTTAATAATAAAACAATCATTCATAGATACTTCGGCACCATTCTGAAGCAGTTGCATTTCCGAGCTTTCACAGTAGAAATGGATTTTTCACTAAATCTGTACAGTCAGATATATGAGGGCCGTCACAAATATTTGAACATGCACTTTATCACCTTGACAATAAAGACGCTGTTCACATATCTATGACCACCTCCATAGCTCCGATATATCCGATGGCGACTGTACCTAATCTTTCTAAGAACATGTCCACTATCCACATTAATCCAGTGATGACATGTTGTGGCTTGCTACTGGTGTAATAAAGAGTGATCGATGCCGCGCTCATAAAATGATACAAAGATACTGATCACTCATTATTTTGTTAGAGGAAAGAATGTTCTCTGGGGATTATTTTATGAAGAATTATAGCCTAGATCTTAAAGTATTCACGATTTCCTCAGGATTAATGGAGCGGAATTTTGCAAAGAATATGTTCTTTTTTTTCAATTCATTTTATTAGAAAGAAACTTCCCCTAATATTATTAGTTAACCACCTTTCAACAAAAAAACAATTTCAGTAAAAAACTTTACGGCAATATCCAAGTCGCATTCCTATCCCAGTTTTTTCTAGATTAATGTTCTGTCAATACCAGTCACACTGTCAAATCGCAAAATATTTCCAATAGCCTCAAGAGCGTGTGGCCATATTTGAAATATTCGCAACCGCTATAAATATGGATATTCTGTCTATTCTAGGCGACGGAGGTCGCAGATTACAAAATACTAGAAAAGAAATACTACTCCAATACGGAACTTGAAAATATTTCACATAATATTTATTCCGACCAATTCATATTTCAATAAATAAATTTATTATTTTCACATAATTGTTACAATTTCCATCGACCCGCACTAAATAAAAAAATGCTACAGAAAAAATATGTGTTTGCCTATTATAGAATAAGAAATAAGAAAAATTGCTTAAATAGCACGCTTTGATATCGCTGATGCTACTTCGGTTTGGTATGATTCGTTTGAGCATATATGGATTCGAAACTGACTATCGGAGGAGTGCTGCTAAGATGCCGAATTTCTTTGACTTGTTTTAACTTTTAATTCTTAGTTCGACGGTAATAAAATAAAAATATGATTATTTTAAGAGTATAAATACTAACCAAAATACGAGTTGTAAATTAGTTATTAAATCTAAAAAAGGCTCCTGAGGCATTGTACCAAGAATGCAGGCGGCATTACCTCGTTGTATCGCAATGCTGATACGTTGTGCGAGGAAGCCACCAGCTCTTCGGTCACCAGTTACTTCAACCAGACACTTCGCGATTTCTGCAAAAAGTTTGTGCAATAATACTGACCTGGTTAACTAAAGTGTTGAATTTGCTACAGTATTACGTAGTCTGTGACAACGGCAGCATCGTAAATTTGAAATGACTGCGACGCGGGCAGTGCTGGGCGCAACATTAATTCTCTTTTGACCCATATATGAGATTACCGAGGACTAGGTTTTTTCAAAGCTTGATATCGAGCTTTGACTTTTGGATTTTTAAAGCGCGTTTCTGTTGTAAATAAATATAAATATAAGAGAAAAATATATTAAAGATGCGTGTTGACACGAGTGTTTATTAGAACGAAGTAACCAAGGAATTTCAAACAATAAAAATAATAGAAATAAACAACTTAAAAAGTATTGTCTGCACAACAGAGGTTAGTTTATACAACAGCCGCCCTTAATCGAAGTTGTAACAGACAAACAAACAAAAAATATACAACTTAAGTTTCTATCCCTAAATTAATCGTACACCTTTTATGTGCAATAGGCCCAAGTGGCTTCGTAAGTACATCTGCAGGCATATCGCAACTTTTAATATATGTTACATTAATAATATTATTAGATACTTTTTCTCTTATAAAATGGAATCTGGTATCTATATGCTTCGTCCTGCAATGGTGTACCGGATTTGCACTTTGCACGAGGTTAATGGCACTCTGACTGTCAGAAGCTAAGTTAACTGGATAGAGTTTACCTGTTATCTCGTAGATAAACCGTCGTAAATAACACGCTTCCTTCGCAGCAGAGGCTAATGCCATGTACTCCGATTCTGCTGAGCTAAGGGCAATGGTAGGTTGCTTCTTGGACTCCCAGGATACTGGACCTCTACTCAACATAAAGGCATAACCAGTGTATGACCTTCTGTCAAACGGACAATTTGCCCAGTCCGCGTCGCAAAAACCTTTCAAAGGTTTTCCACTCTTTCTGTAAACCAATGAATAGTTTAAAGTACCCTTTAGGTACTGCAGAACCCTTTTTGCAGCATTCCAGTGTTCTTTAGTAAAACACGTATTAAACTGACTTAAATAACTCGTTGCGTACGTGATGTCAGGTCGTGAGTTTACTGACAGATACATCAGACATCCTATTAAATTCTGATAAGGATAACACTCACCAGTTTGACCATCAGGTCTCCGTTCCATATGTTTTTTAACTAATGGAGTATTGACATCCTTACACTCCTTCATATTAAACTTTTCCAATATAGAAAGAATATAATTACGCTGGTTTACTTTAATACAGTCGGAATCGTATTCAATTTGTAGTCCCAAATAACATTTTAATATTCCGAGATCCTTTAATGAAAAATATTTCGACAAATCATTCTTGACAATGTCAAATGTCAACTCGGACTTATAGAAGACTATTATGTCATCGACAAATATACCCAATATTACGAGTTCTTTATCAAAAAGTTTCGTATATACGCAAGGTTCGGAAGGAGTTCCTTTAAAACCTATTTTTAACAGCGTATCGTTTAACTTTTTGTTCCACGCTCGCGGTGCCTGTTTAAGACCGTAAAGAGATTTTTTGAGCAAACAAACCTTGTTTTCCTTGCCTTTTCTATAAAACCAAGTGGTTGCTCCATGAAAACTTCTTCTTCTAAATCTCCATTAAGAAACGCAGTATCCACGTCTAAATGCTTCATTCGTAGGTCCAACTCTACAGCTAATGCAAACAACGTGCGGAGGGAAGAATGACGAATCACCGGCGCGAACGTTTCCACGTAGTCTATTCCCTCGACTTGATGAAAACCTTTGACGACGAGTCTCGCTTTATACTTTGTGATATTACCATATGCGTCTTTCTTAATCTTATAAACCCATTTACATGGTATAACCTTTTGTTAGGTCTATCTACTAAATCCCATGTATGAAGTTTTTTCAGTGAACTGTACTCATCAGCCATAGCATGGTGCCACTTGTCAGCATCATCGGCATGAGTAGCTTCGTTAAAAGTTGTAGGTTCACTAGAATCAGCCATAGAAATATTGTAAGTAAGGAAGTCAGGTGGTTTCCTATTT
This sequence comes from Grapholita molesta, assembly GCA_022674325.2. Lineage (NCBI taxonomy): Eukaryota > Metazoa > Arthropoda > Insecta > Lepidoptera > Tortricidae > Grapholita > Grapholita molesta. The sequence goes on from CP053138.2 coordinate 6,347,010, forward strand.
CTTGATAGGTACTGACGTTCAGAAATAATTTCTTCTTCCACATTTTCAGGTTCTTTTTCTTCACAAGATAGCCTCGAATCATTGGGAGGCTTTTGCTCTTCCAATATCACTGGCTCTAGATTTATTGATGAAGACGCTTCAGCCACAGGATCAGTACTCTCATCACAATCATAGAATTCAACTTCATGATTATTATCAGGGTCAGGCTCTATTCTTTCTGCAAATAGAGGCGTACAGTCTGACTGTACCACAGGCAGGCTATTCTCAATCTCAGCTTTCTTTGTATTTGTATCAAACAGTAAGATAGAGTCAGATTGTACTACTGGCTCAGATTGCCACTGCTTTAAGGCTGTAAACGTATTCTCGAAAAAGGTTGCATCTCTGGATATAAGTACTTTTCGTGGATTAACAGGATCTCTAAAAATATAAGTACCTGTAATTTCTGAGTATCCCACGAATATCGCCTCCTGCGCCTTAACATCTAACTTCCTCCGATGACACGAGGGTATATGGACAAGTGCTCTACATCCGAACACTCTCAGGTGACTTAGATCACCTTTTCGACCATACCATCTGTCATAAGGAATATTGCCACCCAAGGCTCTGTGAGGAGACCGATTCTTCAGATATACGGCAACTTTGAATGCATCTTCCCAGTATGCTTTCGACAGTGAGCTATCAGCCAGCAACGTTCTTCCCTTCTCTGTAACCGAGCAATGCGTACGTTCCGCAACTCCACACTGTTGAGGACTGTAAGGCGTCGTCGTTTGATGCTCGATACCTTTTGAAGCAAAATAATCAATGAACTCTTTATTAACAAATTCTTTGCCTCCGTCAGTCCTAACAGCTTTTATTTTCTTGTCTAATTGATTTTCAACAAAGGATTGAAACAGACAGAATTTATTTTTAACTTCATTTTTGGAAGAAATAAAATAAGTGAATACCTTTCGTGTATAATCGTCTACTACAGTTAACATATACTTATTACCTTGAAAAGAGGTTGTAGAGACCGGTCCCATGAGATCCATATGAATTAACTCCAACGGGGACGTAGCCTTATTGGAAGCTACTTTCTTGAAAGGTTTTCGTGCTTGTTTACCTTCCACACAAGCGATGCAACTATTTTTATCTATGACTGTAAATTTTACGCCTACCTCGTGATTCTTCAGTTGTCTCATACCTATACGACACAAATGGCCTAACCTCGCGTGCCAAAGTTTATAACTATCTTGACAGTCAGAGTGCATATCGTGTGTCAAATAATTGTCCGCCGCATTCACGGGATTTTTGACTGTACCGTCTAAAACGTACAGTCCACCGCAGGGCGAGGCATGGGCAACAGATTCACCTGTAAAACGAAAATTATCAGATTTATAAAAGTTACATCCATTTATATCAAAAACACATACAAAACCCTTTTCAACAGTTTTGTGTACAGATAGTAAATTAGCTTTTAAATCTGGTACAAAAGCAACATCACTAATCTTGTTTACAACGTTTTCTGGTGTATTTATAGAAATATTTCCAACTCCACAGCACTTTATCTGTTCTCCGTTTGCGACAGTAACGGTACCTTCATTTCGCATCGTTATACTTTCAAACCAATCACGTCTAGAAACCATGTGTCTAGTACAGCCCGAATCAATATAGAAGATATCCTTGCAGGAGCTACTAGACGTGTTGAGCGATGTAATTGTAGTATTATTGACAGTTACCGCATTGGCTTCCTTCTTTTTGCTCTTCAATGGACAGTCTGGTCTCTTATGACCAGGCTTTTTGCATTCGTAACATACTATTTTATTTACCTTCGGCTTCTTTTTAGTATGAAAAACGGAATCTAAAGATGAAGTTGCAGATTTGGACATTTCGTTCAGCAGTTTTGTTTTAACAAGTTCTGTAGTCACTTCGACATTACTGTTTTCTAAAGCCATAATGAGAGGCTCGTATTTTGGAGTAAGACCTCCCAAAAGTATCGCAGCAATAGAGTTATCTTTTATGACTACATCAATATCCGCTAGATCCTGTGCGGTTGACATTACTGCGTTAATGTACAGTTCTATGTCATCAAAGTCCGACAGACTCAACCTGTACAGCTTACGTTCTAAAACTAACCTTCGTCCCATTCCCTTGTCTTCAAAAGCGTTCTGCAAAGATTTCCATGCTTCAGCCGCAGTTTTCGCACATCTCACGTGAGTAATAGCTGCGCCGTCTACTGTTAAACATATTTTTGCGAGTGCTTTAGAATCACGACGTACCTTGGTAGAGGCAAGAGTTTTATCACCTTCGGGGTAGCCACCTATTGTTTCCCACAGGTCCTCATGTACAAGGTAATTGCGCATCTTAAATTTCCACGTAGGGTATCCATCTTTTCCTTTTAAGCAGAAGAATGGAACAGATGAGCTGGTCGTAGGGGAATTTTTCACACACGTAGCATCTCCTTGTTCAAGTGACATTTTTAAATGTATCTATTATTTTGTCACAAATAAACAAATTTAATTATTTTTCACTAAATTAACATTAAAACTAAGCTCTCTCTATTTCTATTTTAGAGCTTCGTGCTGATAACGTGTTGTAAATAAATATAAATATAAGAGAAAAATATATTAAAGATGCGTGTTGACACGAGTGTTTATTAGAACGAAGTAACCAAGGAATTTCAAACAATAAAAATAATAGAAATAAACAACTTAAAAAGTATTGTCTGCACAACAGAGGTTAGTTTATACAACAGTTTCAATACCTGATACATGTATAAATAAAACACACTAATTATCACCAGTGATCGGATGTAGGATGCAATTGACTAGGGTTTTAGTTTAATATCTAAACATGGATATGACTTTCAAATCCCACATCTTTTATAAAAAAAAAAAACTCTAATAACTAAAGAAGGTAAATAAACAAAAGCTGTGAGTCGTTTATTTATTCATTTCATTCGTTTTTTTTAAATATATGTTAATTAAATAACCTACTATAGATAAATAACATTTTCATTTTGTTCCTACCTTGGAAATCCCGAGTCGCATCCATGTTTAGTATGATGTTTGAGGCCATTCACCCCAAATTGCATCCTCCGATCACTGGTTATAACACAAGAATTGGGGTGGAGGTAGTTGAGTATAGGCCACCTTTTTATCTGACTACCCAAAAATGACGGGCAATGTTTTTAGTGTAAATACGTATAATTTTTTTGTGTACTTAACAAAAATATACATTAATATATCTTGGGACTAACTAGTGACCGAAGAGCTGACGGCTTCCTCATACAACGTATCAGCAATGCGATACAATGAGGAAATGCCGCCAGCATTCTTGGTAGAATGCCTCAAGGGCCTTTTTTAGATATAATAACTAGTTAAGTAGGTACTTGTATTTTAATTAATTTAATTATTGTAAATTTTGGGACTATCTTACACAAATTGATCTACTCCTACGGTAGACTTAATTGAGGCCTCATCTCCTCCCGCGGGTGTAGAGGCGACAAAGGAAAATAAAGGGTTCCTAGTTGACTACGGAAGCCGAAAAACCGGAGGGTAGGCAGCAGCGCCCATCGAACTGAATGAACAGCTACCGTGGTGGCCAACGTGTCCAACGTGGCGACTACGGCAACACCCCCCAAATTGATACAAGTTATATTTAGGGAAGGTCCAGCAGTGGATGCCTTCTGAAAATGAAAATGATTTATTTCATAAATTTAAGGTATACATATCACAACGAGGTTGGATCTTCCTAGTAGGTAAGAAAAACCTATGTCAAGAATTCCCGCTCTTCCATAACTTACAGTGGTTTATTGTAACTATTTAAATTACTTACATTTCAGCCGTATTCAGTCCACTGCTGGACATAGGCCTTCCACTAATATGAATTGTATCATCATGAAGGTAGTTGCCATAGTCGCCACGCTTGGCAGGCGAGTTGGGGACCGCAGTAGGTGTAGATTGAGTTTCGACGGACGCTGCTGCCCGTCCATAGGATTTTTCCCTTTGTCGCCTCTTACGACACCCGCGGGAGGAGATGGGGTGGTGCTATTCTAGTCAGCCGGCATCACACAGCATTGCACGGCAAATTACTTATTTATCTATAATTTCAAAACTAGAAGTAGGTACTTATCATTACGACGACAATAGTCTTATGTGAATAGTATAAATATTTAACTACATCGATAATATCCGTACAAATACACACTGCCCCGGCCAGAAGTGGAACCCGGGACATCTTGCTTCGTAGGCATGGTCACTGCAGACTAGGCTAGGAGGTCGTGCTGTAGGAACTTTTTTAGTGTAGGTAGTTTTTAGTTACAATATTGTAGTATCTAAATTTTCGAGTTAATGTTTATACATTATTTTTTCTTTTTACTTTGAAATATGTAAAGACTGTGCACGATAAAATCTGGCCACATTCTCATGTTAATAAATCTATAATAAAAGTACGCTAAATTCTATTTTACACTTTAATAATAATATTTGACATGTGACCTAACTATTTACATTGGATATTTTACGTTTCCAACGGGCTTCGGCTGAATTTTCGAACCTTTCTCTTCACCTTCATCATCAGGTTTTGCACAGTAGTCTGAGATATCGATTTTGCTGCTGAACGCCACTGTTTTTTGAAGTCATCGATGTCTTTCGCTTCTTTGCCAGTCTTTTTTAGCTGACGCTTCACGAGAGCCCAATACGTCTCAATTGGCCGGAGTTCGGGGCAGTTTGGTGGGTTCATCAATTTTGGCACTATCATGACATCATTGCGTTTATACCATTCTGTTGCTGATTTAGCATAATGACAAGAGGCAAGGTCTGGCCAAAATGCGACAGGCTCTGTGTGACTCCGTATAAAAGCCAAGAGTCGTTTTTGAAGGCACTCTTTTACATATATATTTTGGTTCACAGTTCCGGTTGTGATGAAACTTTGACTTTTACGGCCACATGTACATAACGCTTGCCAAACTAAGAATTTTTTCGAATTTACACTTCTTTTTCTTGAATTGGTCCGAAACACTTGTTTTATCCGATGTTGTATAAAACTCCTGGCCAGGCAACTGTTTGTAATCAGCTACGACGTATGTTTCATCGTCCATTACTATGCAACTGTGTTTTGTCAAAATTTGTTCATACATGAAATAAAACAACTAAAACGGATTAAATCGCGTATACTAATTTAAACTTCATCCCGACGTTTCGAACCCTTTAGCAGCGTTCGTGGTCATCGGGTGGACTGAGGGAAAAATATTAATTTACCTCCATCCTCAAAAATTACAAAATGCAAACCTACCCACATATAAATTATTAAACAATTTTGGGGCTTACACATGACAATTACATACGCCAGAGGGGCTTATTACATTTTAAAGTCCAAAACATTTTTATAAACTACAAATTACAATGTCCACACTGTCCAACACTATGGCCTCACAGTCTTGCCTGCTGTTTTATTAAATGAACCACAGGATCCCAAGCTGGTGGTACTGAAAAGCCATCCTCTCTATTGAAGTTTGGATACTTCTTAATTTCAATAGCCTCTCGCAACATTCTGGGAATATATTGTTTCTCCTTGGCAAGGATTTGGGGCTTATCAAACTTTATCGAGTGATTAGGCTTATCCGTGACATGCTCCCAGACTGCAGACTTAGGTCGACGATGCTTAACATCAGCTATGTGTTCCTTGACCCTGGTTGAGATGCTCCTCTTTGTCTGACCTACATATGAGAGACCACATTCACACTCCAACTTGTAGACTCCAGCACTTTGTAGAGGGTGGCACATTTCACAGGCCTCAGAAACTGTGACATCTTCTTCAGTGGCTTGAAATAAGTTTTTATAGAAGCACGCTTCAAGATGTGGCTGATCCTGTCGGTCACCCCTCGAACAAAAGGCAAGACAGCAGGCTGGCGCTCGACTGTAGGAATCTTCGTTTTGGTCTTCTGCTCGAGCCGTGGTACCTTCAGCCCGTTCACCCGAAGTATGTTCTTGGCATGCTGGAGCTCCGCTGTCAAATGCTGCTCATCACATATCCTCTGGGCTCTCTGAAACAAAGATTTGCCTACAGTAGCTAACTGACTAGGATGGTGGTGTGATCTACCATTTAAATATCTATTTGTATGAGTAGGTTTCCTATATACAGTACGGCCTAAGGTATTATCAGGGTTTCTTAATACAAGTACATCTAAGAAAGGAAGTGAACAGTCATGTTCCAATTCCATGGTGAATTTGATCTTACTATGAATGGAATTGAGGTGGTCAAGAAAAACTGAAACACAACTCTTAGGTAGTATAGCAAAAGTATCATCTACGTATCTTTTGAATATCTTCGGCTGCACGGGAGCCAATGAGAGTGCCCTCTCCTCGAAGTCCTCCATGAAGATGTCAGCGACTACAGGAGATACCGGGGACCCCATTGCCACACCGTCGACTTGTAGGTAGAATTCATTATTCCATAGAAGATAGCCAGATGTAAGGCAGTGTTCCAATAGCTTGGCATATTCTACTGACATATTCTGCTCACATAACTTCCTTGTAACAATTTCAATGCAGTCTTGTACAGGTAAACTCGTAAACAGTGACTGGACATCAAAACTGACCATGATCTCATCATCAGTTAAATTTAGGTCTTTAATTTCACTGACGAAATGGTATGAATCCTTTATATGAGTTCCTGTATTACCCCGTAAAGATGAAAGGACCCCGCTAAGTATTGGGCCAATCTGTAAGTTGGAGCATCAATTTGACTCACAATTGGACGTGGCGGGGCACCGGCCTTATGTACCTTTGGTAACCCATACAATTTAGGAGGCACTGGACAATCAGGAACTAAACTTGGAACATTAAGATTAAGGGATTCACAGTATTCACTTATTAGGTCTTTAGTACATTTCAAGACTTTTGCAGTAGGGTCCCTTTTAACATGTTTGTAAGTTGTGCTGTCCGCCAATAGATTCTCAATCTTCTGGTTGTAATCAGTGGTGTCAAGTACAACCGTTGCATTACCCTTGTCGGCTCGAAGTATGGTAAGGTCTGGATCTTCGCGCAAGCTCTTCAACGCTTCCTTCTCTTCCTTAGGTAAGTTTGTTTTTGGAGGTTTCGCTCTTCGTAATAATGACGAGACGTCTTGGCGTATGGCCTCCAAATCGTCTTTCTTTACCTGATTCTTCACCAGACAATCTTCTACACTGACAATAATGTCCTCAAAAGGAATCTTCCGCGGAGCCACAACGTAATTTAAACCTTTCTGCAAAACTAAACACTGCGAATCGGTTAACTGTTTACTTGACATATTTACCACAGACCGGCTTGACACTGACAGTGACGTTTCGTTCCCGCTTTCATTATTCACAAGCAATCCGTTATCACTGCGTTTCGATTTCAATCTGTCAAACTTGGCAATCTGTCTCTTTCTGCATTGTTCAAATGTGAATGCGTAACGTTTATTGCCTTGTTCAACAACTTTATCAAAATCACTGTTGGTCAATGCTACTTGCAACTCACCGGTACTGTCCTTAATCTGTTGTTCAAGCCTGTAAGCCGTGTATCGGTTATTGTGGATAAGTTTGCACAATAATTTCCTGCTTGCTTGGCGAAGTATGCGATCACTGCCGATAATGTCATTTTTCGGAGTTATTTTCACACACGTAGGAATAAGATCTTCGTCTCGACACCTCTTAAGGAAATTTCTTAAAAATCTTAAGGAAGCGATTTAATCCGTTTTAGTTGTTTTATTTCATGAGTAATTATCGCGGCAACCGAAGACAATATTTGTTCATACAGTTTGCGAGCTCTAGTTTTAGCAGATTTATTTTGTTTTTCGCGACGATTTGGTGCTGTTTGTACTTTAAAAGCCTTTAAATCAGCTCTAGCTTTTACTTTTTGGACGTAGGATGCGGACATCTTTACTTTTTTTGCGACCCCACGAACCGACATGTTCGGATTTTTCTTAAATGCATCTATGACCTTCTTATCCTTACTTGTACTAACAGGACCCCTATTTTTCCCGCTGCCTGGTTTCCGTGCAGTCGTCAAACGTTCTTCAAATCGTTTTAATACCACAGAGACTGTTGATTTGGCCGCGTTTAACTTTTTTGCGAGCTTGCGACACGACAAATGCGGATTCAGTAAGTGTTCGGAAACGATTTGATTCCGGAAAGCTTCTTCTTTTGAGGACATCGTGATAATTATGAAACAATTATCAACAATGCTAATAGAAAATATTGCAACGGTTACTATAGCAACCAAAAACAAACAAACAGTCATAGTATTAAAGCAAAAACAAAAAGTTTGGGATATAAGTAGGGATATAAATAGTTACAATAAACCACTGTATTTTTTACTTGTAAATATGTACATATAGTATATCCTTAAGTTAGTTTTTAATGTTGTGTAATTATATATAATGTAAATAAATAAAATCAATTCGTAAAAAAGTATCAATCCCAATATTCATATCATTTATTGATTAATTTAATTCTGAACCAATTTTGTCTTACAACAGTGCAATTTAAATGGAACTCACACCTAAACGAAAACAATTCAACTTATTTTGAACCATATTCAGTGGAAGTTGGGAGGTTTAACGGCAGTTGCGTCCAGAGCCCTGAGTGTAAGTTTTTAACGTAACTTACGTTACGAACGCGTTTGCGTTTCCCATATAAATAACGCGTTCGTAAACGTTTTCTTATGTCAAAAGTAACTTACACTAGAGCCTCAAATAGAGCGATTACGCAGTGAACTCAAACTTACGTTTCTTATCAGATTGATTCAAGTAGTTGAAGTATCTTCTTATCCTCCATCTTCACATCTTATGAGGTACTTGTTACTTACTGAAGCATTCAACTATAGCTTTAATGGATTGTTCCAGGAAAATCACGCGTGGGATGAAAGTCGATAGCGTAAAAATAACGACTGTAATATGTACTTAATTATGAAAAAAGTGAAAGTAGACAATAAAGAGAATGTATGTGTTAACCATTTCTAAGAGTCGTACACTCGAGTTAAAACTTCGAGGACAAACATAATCGCACACATAAGTTTCTTATTTGCACGAAATATATAATTTTGATACTTACGTTTATTCATTACCATAATTCAATTTTCTAAAACACCATTACATTTCTTGAACAGTCAGAGTAGAGTGTACGACTCTTAAAAATCAGTCCCGTCGTTTACAAAAAAACATGATACAGTGACAATTAAGTACTTCGGGGTAAGTATGAAAATATTTATCTTGATAGGGACCACCACTCCTTCCTAACGGATTAAATTCTAGACACTATTTATATGTATCGTTGTCTAATAATAATAAATCCCAGCAACACAATTCTACAGTTTCATTTTGCGTCACCAATAACAATCTTACAGTAACTTATATTTTCTCATTTAAAAAAAAATACGAATATATCTAGTCGGGCATTGTTTATAATGGTCTTTTAAATTATTTTTATACCACTGTTATATTATTTACCTACTTTATTCAACAACAGTCAATCATCAAGTTTATGCGCTCGCGAATTTCCTCAATATCCACCAAACAGCCATCTGCTCCTTCATTCGAGTTAATCGAAACAAAAAGAGGTTAAAGGGTAAGACATGTTCTTACTAGTATCGCACGTGTGTATTCCTAAGGACCAATATAACATGATCTCCACATCTGTGGGGCTCTTACTTACCAGGGGCCCATTGCATAACAATTTACAACTAATATCGTTAGAACAACGTGCGTACTAACAAGTCCATAATGGAGGAGCTACGTATTAACTGCCGATTATCGACGACCTGCCAGGATCACATACTTACATACTTCGGACACCTCTCACGACGCCCCTCTAACAGTTTAGAGACAGTAATCATGACGGGCAAAGTTGAGGGCTCGAGACTTCAAGGCCCTCCCCCTGCGAGATGGTGCACACAGATTACCGCACCCATGAATTTAGGGCTGCAAGAAGCCATGCGCTTAGCAAGGGACAGAAGCCTATGGAGGAACCTGGTCTTCAACAGAAGCACATGATGTCACGATCCTCAGCATTGAGGGAACGACTAATGAAAATTGTTAGAACTCTCTTTCTACAAAATGGAATTGTAAAGGGACTTCCGCTAATATTATAAGTTACAAGTTGTTATGCAATAGGCCCCAGCATCATTTTCAAAAGTATAGTACCTATGAAATAAAACAACTGAAACTGATTGTATCGCCACAGTCCACCCGATGACCACAAACGCTGCTAAAGGGTTCGAAATGTCGGGATGAAGTTTAAGTATAATTTATTTGTTAGTGAAGAAATTATTACATTTACAATTTTACACAGCTAAGAAATATCTTGTAACAAAATAACTGAATAGAACAAATAACACTAATAAAAATTACACAATAATACGAACGAATAAGTTTAAATTAGTATATTGTGATATAATCAGTTTGAGTTGTTTTATTTAATTGAATCGCGGCAACCGAAGACATATTAGAACCGAGTTTATAGAGATGCAAAATAAGTAGTTAATATTAATCCTGCATAGAGAGAGCAGCATTATTCGCCGCATGGACGTTCTCTTCTTGACATAGGCTTTATCCTTATACACCGCCAGTTTATATATTTGTTAGAACGGGACAGATAACAAAAACCCATCTCAGAGGCTCTAGTGTAAGTTTCTTTTGACGTAAAAAAACGTTTACGAACGCGTAAGTGATTATGTTATTTATATGGGAAACGCAAACGCGTTCGTGACGTAAAGTTACGTTAAAAACTTACACTCAGGACTCAGGTTAGCTGAACTGGCGGATTCTTGGGGGATCTAATACGAGTAGTAGTGTTTGGAATGACTTCCAAGGTATGCAACATAAGGCTTCCCTCGCAAACGAAGCGTGGAATTATGTTTCGGCAAGTGAAAGGTTCTTGATACATATGGTCGTTTTTTTTTTCATTATATTGCAACAAACCAAAACTTCAAGTACTGTAAAATGGGGTGAGTAGGTTTCGCGGGGAGAGATGGTTTACGAATGGGGAGAGAAGGTTTGAGAGGGGGGTGAGAAGAAATTTTAAGGCTACTTGCTACGAAAATAATTATTTCCAATTTAAAATGGAGCTATAGTAATACGCATGATAAAAAAAAAATTGATCCAACTATCTTCCAAAATCACTTTTGTATGAAAAACCCTCTCACCCCAAATACGAAGCACTACGGGGTGAGGCAGGTTTTTCTCTTTATCATCAAAGTTATGAAATGGATATAATTAAAATAAAAAAAAAACTAAAATACAAACGTCCGGAACACTTATTATATATACCATTCAGTTTTCATATGTAAAAATAGAATGTTATCGAGGTTTAAATTTCAGTTTTCAGCCAACTCACCCCATTTTACGGAAAATATTTGTATAATTCACAAAATCGCAATTATTACTACTTATTACTTCTAATGCGTTATATAGGTTTAGAAATGTGGAAATGCCGGGAATATAATATACAGACATATAATTTCGTGAACAGAATCCTGCAGCCATATATTTCACATCGCATCAATTTAATGGATTGACCGTTGGCAATTTATTTCATATAGTCCATTCAATGGCACTATTAAATCCTGCCAGCGAACAAAGGGGGTCAGTACTTGCATATTTGTCAAAGCAAAAATATTCTGTTCAATTTGCGATATCTAGGACAATGGGGATTTAACGTAAATCCTGACTTTAACTTCAACTGTTTATTTTCAAAAGAATTTAAATCTAGATAATCGTTTTAGTAGCTCGAAGTTAAAAATAGTTTCTGTCACATGAAACTGTTTGATTGAATAATACTTCAGTTGACAACCCTAACTTCTACAAATGTTCCATTCCAACGCTCCTACTGTTTTGATATTTGTTTCCCTTGATACCATGGCAATAGTAACTGATACCCTTTGTTTAGAACACCCTACGTTGGAACCTTATACCTGTCGATCTACCTAAAGATAAATTACGTAAAGATAAATATGTAAAGAATTTCATGGGGAAATACGAAACAGACAAATAAGTAATTCAGTATCACATATATAGCTGATGCACAGCATGAGGACAGGCTATTTTCTTCATGATTTAATTTATAAAAAATAAAATATCATTATCTTTTAATTTAGGTATATTACGACCCAGTAATGCTTACTGCCTAAAAAAGCCTAGTATTTCTACCTATGAAGATTATTACCGCACTTAAACCAAATTTTAGTTGGTTTTACCATATATTATTGCAACTAAACTTTAGGGTTACTATAGCACCTACCCTTGAGTTGTGTTGAATCAACAAATTTTCTGTTAAAACATCAATTATTCATGTTGCTGCCTTTCATTTTATTAATTGAATCAATCTATTACGAACACGTGCAAAATCAACCTTTTTTGGTCTTTCAGTGTGAGCGGCACATAAATTTTAAAAACAGTAATATAATTAATATCAATACTTAAAGTAATACATCAACATTTTGAAAAACAAATGTATATCAAAAATGTGCAATAAATGGTAAGTAGCGTACTAATATTATTTATAGCATATTTTCCATATGATGATAGTTACAATAATAAACTACATTTATACCGATGCTGATGACGCTGGATGTGGAAGGCGCAAGATCGGTCTTCTTGGGTCGTTCTGGGGAGGCCTATGTCCAGCAGTGGACTTTTTTCGGCTGACATGATGATGATGTTAATACTGATGTGAAGGCATGTCATTACCATTTATCTGTTACGAGTATTTGATAGAAAAATAAACATATATATCCTCTTTTATTAGCATAGTGTTAAACGCTCCAGCAAGCATTTCTTTCACAGGCATTTCAGAATATTACCACGCGTAAAATCCTAAGTGGTTTTCAGTCCGTTCGCATGCGAGCACAGTACAGGGTTTGAAATGATAGAACATTCCAACCAACAAAATATTACTAGCAAAAATAAAACTCATAAATCGAAGCGAAATAGTTCGCCTGTATTCAGAGAGCGCAGAACTACTGAGCGTATACTAGAAAGGTATAAAAGCTTTACCCTTTCTAAAAACACGTAAATAGAAGAACGTAGGCTTCGTTCCGTTCGGTTCCAATGGCGAGGCACACACGCGCGCCGCACAGCGCCACATACGAGGAATAAACGACGTGAAATGGGAAAAAAGTTAAATATGTATGAGTGCGGGTAAATATAAAAATCGGTATATAAAGCCGTTTATGTAATATAGGTGGAAAGCGCGCTGCCGGTTGCTCGCACGGCAGTCGCGCTCGGGCCTCGAACGCGCGCGCTCCATAGCTGTAGCCTCCGGTCGGAGCCTGGTTAATCCCGCGTGTTTCATAGTTACACCACTAACTTTGACATCGACATCCAATACAATGACTTAGTGAATCTGTGTTGTAAACATGTAAGAAAACTTTTTACTGACACTTGTGGAAGTTTCTGAAACTCGTCAGGTAAGTGTTTACCAAAGTTTGAGTGTAATCAACAAAGATTTTGCGCCGAAACTGACGCGGGCTTCTTCCAACTTTGGAAAAGTTTTGAGCAGATAATAATTTGTCTCTTAAGTAATATGTTTTCTTGACAATTGAATTATATTACGTTTTATTATGTCAAACTTTTTGTGATTTAGATTTATTTTTATATTGAGCTTCCTACCTTAATCCGTAATGTTCTATGTTATAAAGTTTATTTTTGAGTGGTATAATTAATCCCTTCAGATCTATGAACTTCCTTACTAAACTTTTGAGAACAAAGAATTGAGAGCAATCCATTAGGCTTTTGTAATGATTCTAAGTTTCTTAAAGTTTAACTTAAGTTTCGTATAAGTCTAGTTGATTGCAGTAGGTACCTATTGTGATTTGAATATGTCGCTTAGTGCGATATACATAAACGTGAGATTATCTGTTTGAAGTAAATGGTACTACGATTGAAAGTATATATTTAAAAAAATGCGTCAAGTCTATGAAAACGGTAGTGCATCTGTTTTAGAGTTGAGGTACCATGCCTTATTACCGAAACTTGAGAGGCACCTTCTAGTTCTAAGTTCAAGTGTTTTTTTGAAAAATAACTAGTTTTACTTTTCGCGAGTTAAAATCGCGAGTGGAATTAATTCTACTACGATACAAAAATAAAACATTAAATATTTCCAGCTGTTTGGCACATAACTCGCAATATCCGACGATAAACCGAAACTTTAACTAAATAAAATAAACTTAATTCGCAATAAACCCATTTAATTTTAATTTTTGTAACACAAACATCTTACTGTCTTAATTTACACATAGTATTTTCGACTTTTCCTTACGCTACTGACATTAGACGATTTAAAAACAGCAACACTTTGTTCTCAGTAGAATAATTAGGAACAGGATATTATGTACTTAAACTTAAATGTAGTTTACCGGAAATGTCCCAGCAAAAATGCAGGAATTTAATCTCTAATAAAATCTATTAACTTTAAACCTTTTCCCACTTATTTATAAATGTATATTAAACCTTTACGTTATATATGTTTTGGTATTATCATACAACTACAATTATCAGAGTGACATATAAGGACAAAACATAAATTAACTAATGTAGGTTTGATAAAAGTTTATGAATAAGGGGTTAGAGTTTATTTGGAAATAGAGTTTATTAGAAAATAAAATAAATATAAATAATTATTTCGAGACAATCTTACACAAATCGACGTAGTCCCACGGTAAGCTCAGTAAGGCTTGTGTTGTAGATACTAGACGACGATATACTTACATACTTAAATACATAGACAACACCCATGACTCAGGAACAAATATCTGTGCTCAATTGCTCATCACACAACATAAATGCCCTGACTCTGGGATTCGAACCCAGGACTATCGGCTTCATAGGCCTTGATATACTTTTATGAATAAGGGGTTAGAGTGTATTTAGAAATACGTATTAATTTTAGGCTGACAAAAACTGGTAGATAAAAACTTATTTTCCTATTCAATACTCAAATAAAGATTACCTCGTGCTGTTAGTGTCATTAATGTCAAAAAAAAAAACTAAAATTATTGTATATAAGCAAATAAATTAAAAATGTTAGGAACCCCCAATGAAAAAAGAAAAGCAGACATAATACATATCTAAGAACCATCGTTAGAAAACTTCCTTTTAAATACAAAAAAATGCATCATTATTGGTCCACTCGTTTAAGAGCTACGGTGCCACAGACAGACATGTGTGTGAACACCCCTCTTTTTGCCTCGGGAGTTAATTATAAATACGGCGAGGTAGAATCGGCTGGAGTTCTTGTATTTATATGATTTTCTATAGTCAGATGCAGTGCTCGGACAAATCATCGCAAAACAATCACAACACGGCAATAGAACAAGATTAATATAATCGCATTATGTATAATATTATTTAATTATATTTTTTAATAACCCAAAATTCAACATAAGTGTGTGAAGGTATGTCCATTAACATTTTTTATGCTGTTGGTTGCATTGTATCTATTTGCACTACATTAAAAAAAAACATACTTAAAAATAACCATAAGGAAGCAAATAATTGTATTCATTTAAATTATCACCACAAAATTGTTTCTAGTATGCCAATTTGACAAATCCGTGACAGACATGCGACTAAAAAGATCAAATGTTAAATTACGATAATATCCGCTTTAGATAATAATATTAATAAAACAATACCAACATCTTGAGAGACTCTCGCTACGTGGTTGTGGTTGGATCAAGGGTCAGATTCAGAAGGCGGTAATCCTGGACACGGCGCGCATAGTCCGACGGTTCCTCTCTGCAGCCCTAACCACCGGCAGCCTGGGCCCTGCCCCGTTGCCGGCGGCACTCTAGGTTAGGTTTTTTATAATGTTTTTATTGTTTTGATACGTTTTAGATGTATTTTTATATTTTACTTTTATAAAAATATTGTAAAAAAACCTAATCTAAGAAAGAAGATAAATAAAGAGAATTAATAATAATCTTAAGTGTCGACTCTATAGTCTTGTTCCATGTCCATAATTATCTGTTTCTGCGATGACTTGTCCGAGCACTCAGATGTTTAAAAGAGAAAAAAAGTTAATACAAATGTGTTAGAGAGACTGGGCGGCCTAGTAGCTAATGGTGATATCGATCGGTACCGAAATAAATCAGCCGTCTGGCGGAAGACGTAAGGCGTCCATCTGTTCAGAACAATTAATCAGTTGATATTATTTCTGCAGACAATATAAGAAACACCGCTACATATGGAACCAATACATATGCAAAACCCTACAGCCCTTGGGCTGGCTGGCTGGCTTGGGCATTTATGTAATATGAAAGTATTTATATTTAATAGTAGCTTGAGACTGTGCTAGTGTAATATTATTTAATAAAAATGTATAAATCTGGCGAAATATTTGAAAAAAAAAATATTTTTTAATAAATATGTTTATTACCAAAAACAACTAAATACGTAAAAAAACAATTAATCATTAAGACTAATTAAAACTAACAATAAATTTAACTGAACTAATGATTTGTTAGTGTATATCAAGATGGCTTTTTCTTTTTGTTAGTGATTTAGTAACATTATTTAAAATACTACCCTATTTTAAACTACTTATTACAATATCTACTAAAATGTCTAAATGATTTAACTTCTATTTTTTTTTGTTAAACTAATTATCTGGCATGCTGTTAATGGAACAAGGTAGTGAAACATGAACTGATTTAAACTTAACATAAGAAAAAATATTATATGATTAAATCCTTCACGATTTTCACACATAATTATAAATCATTGCGATACAACGAGGAAATGCCGCCAGCAACCTTGGTACAATGCCTCAAAGGCCTTTAGATTTAATAACTAGTTAAGTAATGTTTAATGAATGTGATTATTGTAAACAAAGATGTGTTAAGTTTAATAAAGTACGTAAACAAATTATAAATTCTTTACACATTCACAAATCACAGCACTTCAGAAACGTTAACAATCGATGAAACAGTACCATAAGTTTTAACGCGATTCATTTACTTTAATAGATAAAGAAGAAAGACATGTTGAACTATTCATTCTTGAATACGTATTTTTTTACAAACAATGTACAAGTCTCCACTCCACAGTTTTCCACAGGAAACAAGGTGTCTCTACTCTATAACCCCTGTCCTTAAGCTGCTGTTATTACTCCGCATACACCACAACACATCGCTATAATTTGTTCTCCCAAATTTCGCCTGACAGTTAAATTAGTCCGAGCCCGCAAATAAATGAAACTCTAGTCCCGGTATAGGCGGCTATTTCATTACACGTTCGTAAATACACAGCAATGAGTGCTTTAAGAGCTTAGCGGGGGTGCAAAACGGTGAAATGAAATGGATTTTTATATTCGTACACGTGGGCTCTTATTTCAATTTAATTGGTTGTTTAGGGTATTATACAGCTGGGCAAATGATTGGCGCGACAGTATTTTGAGTTACCCGTCGTCACTCTTTAATGAATATAGTTTTAAAAGGACGGGTATATTTCGTTGCGGGATATTTTCACGCCCATTATAATAATGCTATGCCTACTGTTTCTGTTCTTCAGTGCCGGCTGAAAATAGTACTACCACATACTACCAATAAAGTCCGACTCAGTTATACACGACCCAATCGCACAGTACGGAGAGGTACGTACGCGTCCGGAAATACTGTGCTTCTGTTATTTTTATTTGTAAGTTTTGTAATTGTTATCGTATTGTTTTATATTAGTTGTTCGTTCCACGCTCCGTGACTTCACTCGTTAATGGCCCCGACGGAAGATCAGCGCTGGCTACCCGGGCTAGCATCATGCTGTGTCGGGATCATTTCGAGGCAGTTTTATTAAAAAAGTTTTAGTTTTATACAAATTGTAAATTGCCTTGAATAACTTTTTGACTACTACTGATAACTTGAATAATTTCTATATTACTATATTACTACCTATACCATACCATACTATCGTGAGTGTCTTTAGAGGCGACAAGGGGACCAGCCGTACAAAACCAGCAGCCGCGTTGATAGAAATCGAATCAACAGCTACTGCGGTCGCCAACCCGCCTGCAAAGCATGGCGACTATGGATGAGATAATACAAGTTATATTTGGAGGCCTATGTCCAGCGCATGTGTTACTGCGGAAATAGGTTATTGTGTAGATATGCATCTACATACCTATATTTCTGAGGCGCTACCGCGGTAAACGAATTTTCGTAAAAGAACGGTTGCCTCTTTTTAATTGGAGTAAAAGAGAAAGATGCTTCGATATACGAACTTCGATGTTCACGGTACCGGGCCTAAATGGAACTAAGAACGAGTAAAGCATCTCTATGATTCGGAAGCTTCTATAATCAACAAAATATGTCTAATTGCCTGTTTGCTATGTAAAACCACAACAAATTCGAATTTTATTGGGCATATAAATTGGCTTAAAGCCACAAATAAAATGAACTAGGCTGGTCCTTTAACAGGTGAGCCCATTGCATGCTCATTTGTACAGAATTTGTTACGAATGGCCCAGTAATTCTATTGATGTATTTTCAATTTTAACGACCGGTCTGGCCTAGTGGGTAGTGACTCTGCCTATGAAGCCGATGGTCCTGGGTTCGATTCCCAGTCAGGGCATTTATTTGTGTGATGAGCACAGATATTTGTTTCTGAGTCATGGGTGTTTTCTATGTATTTGGTGTGTCAGATTGTCCTGTAATGTTTATTTATATTTATTTATTTAATAGGTAGTTTTGGAAAAATATCAATATGGTATATTATTCTTGGTCTTATAACAGTCAACGTTCTGTCCGTGATCTTGTTAATTAAAATGAAGAAAAATGTCTATCAAACGGTTAACAATAAAGTAATTTATATAAAAATAGCTTGATTTTCCCTTCCTCTGTTCCATTGTTGTCTCTCCTGTGGTCAACGCTTATCAGCTCGTGTGCTAAGCTATGTTTTTGTCACCCATTAAGACAGGAAAGGTGTCTATGTGGACTTCCTTAACTTTGGTTGTGTCCACAAATTGGTTACTCTAATCGGAACTTAAATGTCTCTATTAAGTACAAAAGTAACGTATCAACAGCGTACCAAAAGTATCTGCGATCCTGTGTGATTCTTTAACAAATGAAATATTTTCTACAGTTGGTGACCTAGTGGGTAGTGACCCTGCCTATGAAGCCGATGGTCCTGGGTTCGATCCCCAGTCAGGGCATTTATTTGTGTGATGAGCACAGATATTTGTTCCTGAGTCATGGGTGTTTTCTATGTAAGTATTTATATGTATCTATCTATTATATATATTGTCGTACCTACAACACAAGCCTTACTGAGCTTACCGTAGGACTAGGTTGATTTGTGTCAGATTGTCCCGAAATATTTATTTATTATTCATTATTTATTTTAGTTAGTGTTTCAAAGTTTCCATCGCATTTCAATTGATAAGAACCCAGAAACCCGCCTTTTTTTTGTAAAACAATTAAATAAATAAATGTTATATTACATTCTTACACAAATTGAATGAGCGCCAAGGTAAGCACAAAAAGGTTGTTTCGTGGATACGCAGTCAACCATATAACTATATACCTATAAGGCTTGTTCACGAAAAAAAGTAGCCACTGCTGCATTATAATTTCTTTTTTTTCGTATGAAACCATCATTATCTTTTTAAGCTATCCTAAAAACCAAACTCATTTTCATTCGTTTTAGGGAATGTTGTGGATATTTTTATTAGGTGTTCTAAATCTATGGCCCATTAAAAAAAAATGCATTTTTTTCCTAATTTGAACATTTGGATGATTAAGCTTGCACTATGCTCTGTACTCAAACAAATTATCAATATTAAAATGTCCCGTGAATAATTTCTCTTAGATTTTACTATCGCAAACAAGCCAGATATATTTTTTCGATTCCGACATACTAAACGTAAAATAGACGAGCAAATTCGTAATTCTATGTTTCCACTACATGGACATACCAGTTAACGGCGGAGACTCATACAACGGCGGCTACTTTTTTTCGTGAACACGCTTTATATATATATACTTAAATACATACATAAAACACCCATGACTCGGGAACAAATACAAATAAATGCCCTTACTGGGATTTGAACACATGACCATCGGTTTCATAGGCATAAGGTTAGGTAGGTAAGGTTACTACCCACCAGGCCAGACCTGTCGTCTCTTATTGTGGTAGCGTCCGTAATTCTACAGTACGTCCATGGTTTATACTCATTTGTTTTTATTACTCATTGTTCCAATAAAATGATTTCATAGTAGCATTAAAATTACAATTTCGGAATACTTTCCTTAGCGATTTATTTTAATGTTCCATTTAATGGTTGATGTAACCGACTGTAAAATATTCCATATTGAAATTTGAAATCCACGGGGAATGATTAAAATGAGTGCTGTTAAAAGTTAACGACTCACAAATATAATCCGTCTAAAGAATTTTTTTAACGGCTTCAAACCCATTTGGCAGTTTTCAAATATATTTTTTTTTCATCCTTCTAGATTCTAGAACTTAATTTTAAATGCATATTTAGGTTGTTAGATGATCCTTCAAAGTGTAGGTAAGTTGAAAACGTCATGACAAAGCTCAAAGAGTAATTAAGTAGTTACTGTATTTTATTTAAAAATAAAGTATTTTTATGATCTAGCTAGATTTCCCAGTTAATGAAAATAACATGCAAAATTTTTGCTAGCCCGCATAATATTAATTTTAAATTAATAAGAAGTCTTATTAGCAATTAGGTTTAGTTTGAACCAAATTTAACGCGTATCATTAAATTAATGTTACTTTTTCAGATTCAGAATTTGTTCTAAATTTGATCTAGCGTTTTTACGCCAAACGGTAAAAAATATTAGTTACTATCTGCCCAGGCCTTATATTTGTTGCGTTTAAAAATTTTACCTGCTTTTACATTAGTCCGTTGAAGATGGGATGGCGCTTGTGTACCCAGGTAGTATCCCTCACCAGCATTCTTACCAAGGTCCAAGGTACCAAAGACCTATCAGATCAAATGTATACTTTGGTTAAGTCAGCATCAAATTTTTACAAATTAGATATTGTCTACAGTTCGTGTTACAAAGTTTCAATCGCATTTCAATTGATAAACACGCTGATATGACTCTTTTTGTGGAGCTTTTTGCAAAAATGGCGCACTGTTTTATATGTCACTATTGATGCTGACTACAATATCTAAAGGATTGCTAAATTATTACATTTATAGTTCATACATATACATTAAATTTTCACTGCAAACTCTCTGTCATATACGCCAGAATATTTTTAAATATTTCGAAAAACAAATTCTACAAAAATAAGAAGACGTGTGTTATGTGCGCGAAAAGAGGAGGTACTCAATCTTTTATTTGAAGGCTTCTTCCATTTAAATTAAATCTTGATATGATTTCATCAGTTTTTGAGGTAGCTATCCGTAATAATACTTACGTATTTATTAAATATCTATTATCTATATGAAGTCTACATTTTTTGGTTAATGTCATTAATATTTTAATCTCCATATTATGTAACTATTATATTGAACCATTCATACTGCTATAGGCGGTTCTCATCATAACGGAATCTGTTTACGTTTAATTACAAACTTATGCAGAGCTTTGCCCGGAATAATTCGAATAACCCAATATTTTTCAGCACCCAATTACGCAGGCTCTACCGGTAATTCAGTCAATACCGTTTATAACCCTTACTGCTCCGGTATAAGGAATATAATGTGTCATTGAACATGTGCCGGTTTTCACGCTGATAATAAATAAGTCCTCAGTTTATCGCAGCGCCAAATAATTAAGTTTACCGTATGTAATTTTCCGGCCGGATTGCTTTGATTGTGTGTTTATTTTTATACTTGTGTATGCAATATTTAAAAATAAGGTAAACGTAGTAGTGCTTGACATGTAATATCCAGTAGTGGACGCTTAGCTTAACTTTTATTGCTTATGATTCAAGTTTGAAGATAACATTCACTAGGGCAGTCGCGCATCCGACAGTTTATCTTAATTTTATACCAAAAGTGTTTATCATACAATTGTAAAAAAAAACCTTCGAGCCTAGTAAGCAACTATTAGGTAACAGATAACCTATGTAGTACCGAACTAAACGCCCCTTGTTAATAGTGTAAAACTTTGTTTGAGGCATTACTATTATATATATGATGAAAATATAGCCAATTATCTACGTAGGTATTAATAAAAATAGTTCAGTATACTGAAACAACCAATTTCTCTAAAAGTGCCAATTTTCATAGTTTAATAATCTTATGTATTTTCTACAAGAATCACCAGCTCGTTCCAATACAATGTGAAAAAAAATTGTCCCAATTTTTTATACTGTGTTACCAACTTCCATTATATTTTGTTTAGTTGTTACATAAACGGATATTTTAAAATGTGTAAAATTATCAATGATTTTTTTTTTCGGAATGGATCTAGCTCGTGACTCTAGTAGAAATAACACATTAGGCGTCTAAGTTTAGGAATATAGGCAAGTTGCTCAATAATTCCTATATTTGGCTATATAATATTTTCTACGGTAGACGTTTGACCGAGCCCTTAAATATAATATTGAAGAGATGGCAAATAACGATCCCTGAGCCGCAATATCTCAAGGGAATTAAGGGATCTATCATCAGTCGAAGGATATGTAATATATTGCTTTCGGCACTAGTTGACAACTAATACTTAACTTAGAAAGACATTACGATATAGTTACTCAGGAACGTGAGCCTCAGGGGGCTAAGTTTGGCATTAACTAAGTATTTTGACTTTGATGTTTTCTTTTTGGGATTATTGAGACTAAAAGGGAATCTAGACAGCTAGTAAAAGTAAAGGTCAAATTGGTCATTCATTTTTGTTTATTAGTAGGCTTGGGACTTTGGATGCTCGTTATGGTTCTAGAATCGACGGAGTCGCCATTATGTTATAATATTTTTTCGATTTGAAAGTCAATGTGTGACAATAAAATTTCGGTATGTCGGTAATAAACACGTTATTATAACTGTAATAAAACCGACCCTTTAATAACTTTACAGAACATAGTTTTACATGTCAATAAAATACAATAAATCAAATAATATCAAAAGTACAATTATGCAATAAAACTTTAACTTTAAGCATCGTTTCTTCACCACAAACGTAGCAACATTTGTTCTACGACTTTTGAAAATAACTTATAGTTTAATAAATACTAATAAAAAAAGATTTTCCAAGCAAGCAATGTATTGCGAAAACTATGAAGTTTGTAGGCTGACAGTAAACGTCAACTAGACTATTGGATGCTGTTCATTGAAATTACTATCTAGTTTGTTCGAAAAAATCACAAGTAATAAATTACCCAATTATTTAAAGTTGTAGAACAAATGTTGTTACGTTCGTGGTGTAGAAGCGATCCCTAAAACTTTTGCTCCTATTACAGGCCACACCCGGTATAAGTGCGATTACATGTGTGTAATTAACTAAATCTTCCCTATATATGCATGTCGTGTTACCTGTGGCATTTGACATGTGTATGTAAATTTATGATAAAAACCGCAGTATTTTTTAATTAGTATTATTTATTTACAATAATTACAATATACTTCATGAAAACTACGAGTACTTAAGTACCCATTTTCAAGCCGAGTCAGGACACACCGCTCGGGGTGCATCAATCATTGAAAATGGGTACCAGAGCTTACCCAAAACATGTCGCCTAGTGCGATATAATTACACGTGAGTTTATCCGTTTGTAACAAAGTAGCTTTAAATAGACTTATTGTAGTAACGGTTTAGACGTAAATTAATTCAATATTTATCTTTTTCAGGTCAACGATGCTGCCAATCCGTTTTATAGTAGTTATTGGTAAGTATTTTAACGATAATGACTAGTAACTAGTAGTTTTAGGGTAGGCAACGCGCATGTGAATCGTCTGGAGTGGGTGTCCTTAGGCTACGGTAACTGCTTACCATCAGACTGGCCGTATGCTTGTTTGCCACCGTCGTTATATAAAAAACTAGTAAAAAGATTCGGGACATATTAGAGAAATTGACCTGGCCCCGCAGTAAGCTCACAGGGCTTTATTTTTTATTTCTTTATAATCAAATTGTTCCTAATTAACACTTTCAGACAGGCTACTCGTATTAATTAAAACAGGCTTAGGTACATTAGGCAATAATGTAAAGGTTCGAAGGTTCGACACGCTTTTCCTCAATAAATGACAGAGTGTCTCTGTTATTGCGAATGACTTAAGTTTTAAGCTGTCACGGGACATTGTCAGAATCTCGTAGTTTACCCTGTATACAATTTTCAGAGTAAGTAAATATGGGTAAGAAGACTATATTTTTAAGGGAAGTCCGTCATATGACACTAAATACCTATGAGATAATGTAGGAAATTAGTTGGCAGACGGTCTTTCCAGATAGACGGTCTTATCCACAGTGATTTTCAGAATCAAATATGGGTAAGATCGGCGTACTATATTTTTAAGAGAAGTCCGTCATATGTCATCATATGACACTGTCCTTAGGTTACGGTAACTGTCTGTAGACGGTCTTATCCATATTGACCTAGTAAACAAATAAATACCCTTACAGGGTTCCGAGCTACAAGGCGGTTAACATAGTTTAATATAATCTATTCTGTTCCTAGATTACTATTAATAGAAGCATTTTATAGCTAGCATTTAAGCTAAGTATTAATAGAACAATTCGAACTAGTGTTGCACAAACCTACAAATAGTTGCAGCGTTTGTCTCGACTCGCTAAGTGGGGCTCTGCTGACGTCTCCGTATTATGTCGAGATTCTGTTTAGCTATGTCTCGAATTTAGGACAGTTAGACTGATATTCAATGAGCTATGCAAGCGGATTGTTTGCCGACGATATTGTGATTTGGAGATAACTCGACTGATTATACTCGTAGATATAATGGGAGCGCGGAAACTTACGAAATGCAGAATAATGCCACTGTAAGACACTAAATGGATTAAAAAAAATCGCCTTAATTCATCTCAACTAACTTCTGGCAATGCTTTTAGTTGGCATAACAACCGAAAGAGATATGACGGGACGACTTGGACGCGTTCTGCGAAATCAGAATCACACAAGTGACAGGGTTGAGTGGAGAAAAAGAGGGGAAGCCTTTGCCCAGCAGTGGGACACAAACAGGCTAATAAAAAAAAACAACCTTTAGCATAACATTGCCTTCGGATGCCGCGATAGTTACTCGTGAAACAAAACAGCTGAAATAGATTATATCGCGTATACTAGAGTCCACCCGATGACCAAGAACGCTGCTAAAGGGTTTGAAACGTCGGGATAATGTGTATTATCCCGATTATCTTTTCGGTTGTTATGCCAACTAAAAGCATTGCCAGAAGTTAGTTGAGATGAATTTAGGCGATTTCTTAAAATCTATTTAGTGTCTTACAGTGGCCTTATTCTGCATTTCGTAAGTTTCCGCGCTATCGAACGATTATCGTCGGGATAATGTGCTAAAGGGTTCGAAACGTCGGGATAATGTGTATTAGTATATGCGATATAATCCGTTTCAGTTGTATTTCATGAACCTGTAGCATATTATTATTTATAAAAAAAATATTAAATTTGTTTTTCAGGGAAAGATATGTATAAAGATTAAATTATGTATGTGACTCACAAACTGACCAGTAGGTCAAAAGTAAAGACGGTTAGCACAATGCATGTCTTTAATTCAAAGAAAACACATTATTGCTTTCTTCCATGTAACTCTAATACAAATATATGTACAGTTGGCATCAGATATATTGGAGCTCTGGAGGTGGTTATAAATGTATGAAAGTGTAATTTATCGCCTCGACAATTGAGGCGTTATTCAGATATTTGGCCCCACACACCTCCGACATATCTAATGGCGACTGTTTTATGTCTCGTTAGTATATGGTAGAAATAAAAACCCTGAAAATCTCTGAAAATATATCTTACCATCAGAATCATTCCATTTGTTATAATGATATCTTGAAAATGATATTCTCGTTAAAGCTCCTTTAATGCTCTTCACAATTATTTGAAGTGTTTTTCCTTGTTTTGTAAAAGCCTTAATGGCTGCACGAAATAGAATCTTCCTAAGCTAGCGTTTTCCCCGATCGACTTTCTTATTACATAATAACTCGCACTAATTGCGCTATTAAACGGAATTGTACGAAATTTGCATCGTATTGGCTTCACTTAAGAATTATTAAACTTCTTAGTGTCTAAATTACGTGGTGCTAAGCAAAGACGTCAGATGGCGCGATTACAATTGTATGATTTAAAATAAAATGGAAGTTATTACCGGATTTGGATTGAAGTGAACCGGTGTACCGAAAGATCACAAGTTTGAAACTTGTTTAACGGGGTAAATGTTTTTATTGTTCTTTCAATATTAAAATTAATAATAAAGTCATGTCCGAAATATAATTTGATAATTAACACTTTTTCAGAAAACCTGACTAATAATAAGACCAAGTTTACCAACTGAGTTGGTATGTAGTTGCCAAGTGAACCCCAGTCTCCCATGAACCGTAGAAATATGTCGATTATTATGTTATTATATTTCCGACCCGGGTATGTCCTTAAACTACGTCCAACAATGAGAGGTAGGGCACAGCGAAGTACCATCACGCTTGAGTCTGGAGAAGCCCAACTGGGGAAGTACCTCCTCCTTACAAAAGACCACAGCCATAATAGCACTGCTACCTTTCAGGTATGTAGTGTTGTGTTCCTGATGGTAAGTAAGGTTCCCAGAGCTCCAACACCCTTTAAAGGTCGGCAACGCGCTTGTGACTCCCTTGGTGTTGCGGGTGCCCATGGGCGACGGTAATTGCTTACCATCAGGCAATCCGTCTGCTCGTTTGCCACCTTTTGTAACAAAAAAAAAAAAAGATTAAAATTGACAATAAAATCGTAACAATTACACGTTACCCATGACGTGCGTGCCGGAAGATTGGTATAAATATACCTATTTATTGCGTGTTGCTGATGATATCCCGCGGATTTTAATAATGATCGTTTACAATGGGCAAACCACATAGCCCGGAGAGTACAGGCGTTAGAGAAAAAAGTCTAAAATAAGAGACTATAGATATAAGAGTGAATTAGCTTACGTTCACAAAATAGATGGACTGATGATCTCTTATGAGTATTTGATAGTCGGTGGCTTCGGCGTCCTAGAGATCGCTCCCTGTGGTGGTCTATGGGGGAGACCTAGGCCCAGCAGTGGACGCCCGTGAATTAGATCGACACCTTGATACCAACATTCGCGGTTGTATTTCGTCGCTACTTTGAAAAAATCTCGTACCTGCCACAGATAATCCAAGTTGAAACACAGTTATTCTGTACTCATCGCATACATAGTTACGTCATTTATACTTTGATTTTCGGAATGACTTACGAAGTATTTTCAAAGTAGCGACGATTTATAAGTCGTTTAGTTTACCGTTAATGGCAAGCAGTCTTAGTGTGAGAAAACAGCTGATATTAAGGCGATAAAATTGGTTTATAATGGTTTGAACTCAAGAGTCAAGTGGGTGAACGGTAAAAAAGTCGAGTTAAGGTCAAAGTAAAATTATTTAGCTAAGCGGCAGAATTAATTAATTTACATTAAATTAGAATTTTACGCTTTATGAAGTTGTCAACGACAGGAGGCCTGGGAGCAATTATATGATCGCGGTCGTTTTGCCTCAAATGATCCGGACGAATGACTCTATAAAGAACAAAATTCATCTTGAACATCTACACAATACATTTACCTTATTTCTTTCACATAAGGTTAAAAACTGAGTACATGTTTACGATTTTGGCCGTACAAATAGTCAGTTGAAAATTTTATGATATAATAATTACAGGTAATAAATCCTGAAAAAATTTGTTTGTCCGTCTTTCACGGTCTAACGGGGCGACGAATTGACGTGATTTTTAAACTGGAGGTAGATGAAGGGATGGAGAGTGACATAGGCAACTTTTTGTCCCTTTGTAACAGCCCACTTTCCTAAAATGGGGTGTGGAAGTTTGTATGGAGCTTTCCGCAAAGGGGAGGGGGGACTCTTATTTCCACTTTGGAAGTGTCTCTCACGCTAACTATTTAGTTTAAAAATATCAACATTACATTTATTTAACCATAAATCAATCAGGTTTTGAGAAAAAAAAACATTGGAAATATAAATAAGTGTATTTTCACGCTTCAGGATTTGCGCAATAGTACCGATGTTGGCTGGTGATTTCCGCCAAACGTTGCCAGTCATTCAGAAGGGGACACCTGCTGACGAAATTAAAGCATGTCTCAAGTCGTCCACTCTATGGGCCACCGTAAGAAAGTTCAGTTTGACTACAAACATGAGAGTGCATCTATATGATGACACAAACGCTGGCAACTATGCTGAAACACTATTGAAAATAGGAGATGGTCGGTTAGAGACTGATGCAGAGGGCTGCGTGACACTGATAGGAGATTTTTGTCAATCAGTGATTCAGAATTAATTGCAAGTGTTTACCCAGATTTACAAAACCATATACACGAAAATCAATATTTATGTGAAAGAGCAATTTTAGCACCTAAAAATGATGTTGTTAACAAAATAAATTCAGACATATTGAGTAAAGTACCAGGAGACACAACAGAGTATTTATCAGTAGACACAGTTATGGATACAGAACAGAGCACATCATATCCCGTAGAGTTTCTAAATTCGCTTGAGCTCTCAGGTGTACCCTCACACAAGCTTCAATTAAAACTAGGCGTCCCAGTGATTCCATTGAGCGAAATTTGGATGCCCCGAGATTATGTAATGGGACGAGACTTCGTGTCACACAACTTGGCCGCAATATCATTAGCGCCACTATCTTAACCGGTGTAGGAAAGGGTGAAAATGTGATGATCCCACGAATCCCAATAATTCCTACAGATCTCCCGTTCCAATTTAAAAGACTACAATTTCCACTTAAACTTAGTTTCGCAATGACTATCAACAAAGCGCAAGGACAAACATTAAAGGTGGCTGGGGTGAACTTAGAAAAGCCGTGCTTCTCCCATGGACAAT
The DNA here is from genome assembly GCA_022674325.2 of Grapholita molesta. Classification (NCBI taxonomy): domain Eukaryota; kingdom Metazoa; phylum Arthropoda; class Insecta; order Lepidoptera; family Tortricidae; genus Grapholita; species Grapholita molesta. The sequence continues at coordinate 6,375,995 of CP053138.2, forward strand.
TGTATGTAGCATGTTCGCGTGTATCCAATGCCCAAAATCTTTACATTCTATCCCCAAATGGTAAGACATATAATAACGTCTACAGAAGCGTATTAAAATAATAATCTGTTGCGATTTCTACATCAGGAAAGGGGAACCGTGTTAGCCCGAATTAACTCGAGTGAAGCCGCAGGTAAAAGCTAAATTATAAATGCGAAAGTGTGTCTGTCTGTCTGTCTGGCTGTCTGTTTGTCTGCCTGTCTGTCTGTTTGTTTGTCCGGCTTCACTACAAAACGGAGCGATGAACTGACGTGATTTTGTAAGTGGAGGTACTTGAAAGGATGGAGAGTGACAAAGGCTACTTTCTAACGCGAGCGAAGCCGCGGGCAAAAGCTAGTAATGTTATAAGCATTAAATAGCTATTAGGTAGGCATATGTGTGAAAAGTTAACTATTTTGTTTACTTACCTATAAAACCTTTTTATGCTAAAATAGTGAACAACTAGTCGGACAGCGGAAGGCGGACTATTATTTTACCTTATGCCTGAAGACACATACAAAGAACACTCAGAAGGAACGTTAATTCAACTTTGGTCGGACAGTAAATAATACCTACACTTTATATTCGGTATCTTAGCAATCAGAAAAAAACCTAGCTCAGCGGGATATTAAAGAATCTTCAAAATCAAATGCATTCACTGGCGAGATCTTTGATAAAATAGGTAATGAAATGGGTATATCCTTTGTGCCGGGGGTCATTTTGATCGGGTCCCCTTGCATCCCAGCGGCTAATTTTGCTGTTGGCTAGAACTGTCGCTTGCTGGACGTGGACACGATTTTGAAAAAACCTGTATTATACTTTTAAAATTGTCTATGCTGCGGAATGGTATTTTTTTATTCCTACCCTTCTTAACCTTTTTAAACGCCTATCCACTCACGTCAAAATCTGACGTGTACGCCAACGTGTCGACTAGTGAAGAACAAATATAAACCTTTTCTAGCAGCAGGACGATCGCTTTGTCAGCGTTGACCATAGCCACTTTAGGTGTTGGTGGCATGGCACGCACGACATCACGCGAGGACTCTTTAGTGGTGCTTGGCGTTCAAAGGGTTCATTACATCCATGGTGTTTTTAAACTAGGATTTTGTGACATAGATTTCAGCCATAAATCTAAAAGATCGATCCTGTGCTGTTTGCCTTCAGTGGAATTCGAGGATTCATTCATGGTTTGGAAAACAAAAGTGATTTAACTCGATTAACAGCAAAATTATACTCGTATGAACGAGTTACTCATATACTCATTGTGAGCGTCCTGTAGATATCCCTAGGTACTAACGAAGGGGTAAGGTCGGTCTCAGACGTAAACCATTTTGGTTCGTTCGAGCGCTTTGACACACGAACGTGGCAATCTGATTAGATTCGGAGATATGAAGTTATACCTTATTCGTATTGTGTTATAAAAAGTTATGATAGCGTTTTTTATTTATACTGTAAGATTCTCACTCCCACCCCATCTAGCCACCTTTGAAATCATAACTTCTATCTGCATATCAAACCACCACCTTAATCCCCTCTTTAACTCTCATACAAAACATTACCAATAATTGTTATTTCATAGTAATCTTGCATTAAAAAACAAAAGCATAAGTAATACAAGAGTCAAAGTGTGCGAAAGGGAAGGGAGGGAGACAAACAAAATTCTGCTTTGTCTGCGGGAACGACAAATCCTAGTTATATTTCAAATGTGAAAGTTAGTGAAGATATTTGATACATAATAGCTATTTAAATCTATCTGTCATCTGAAATATATAGGTAGGTAACTTATTTGTACCTGTGTATGCAAGCTTCTGAACCTTCAAATCCCCCTCAAACAGTGTAAGTACAAAATTGCTATAAAGGATGTTAGACGTAGTCGGCAAAATGGGCGAGATTCCATTGAACGACGGTGAACGTATTTCGTTTTACAAATCGAATTTATTGTCGTAAACGATTCTCCGACCAACTGACGTACCTACGCTGCGAACTTCTACATCGCATTTAAAGTAATATTTTCTATAACGATGAATGTCTTAATATAAAAAAAAGTGGTTTAAAGTGAACAGAGCCCTGAGTGTATTTTTTTAATGTAACTTTACGTCACGAACGCGTTTTCGTTTCCCATGTAAATAACATTATCACTTACACGTTCGTAAACGTTTTTTTACGTCAAAAGAAATTTACACTAGGGCCTCTGAGCCCTGAGTGTAAGTTTTTAACATAATTTTACGTCACGAATGCGTTTGCGTTTCCCATTTAAATAACATTATCATTTACGCATTCGTAAATGTTTTTTTACGTCAAAAGAAACTTACACTAGAGCCTCAGAAAGGCTTATATGATAAATAATAGAAAAGTCCAAATAAGTTAGTCCTTTCTAAATGTTATTCATTAGCTAAATATGTTGGTTTAATTCGTACTTAACACACTAGAACTCGCATAAAATGTTTGTTTCAACAACGTTTTACTAATTTATGAATGTTATACCAATATATCTTACATATTTAGTACAAGTTATTTCTAGTTTGAGTAGGCACATTTGAAGAATATGATTTCCATATCCATGGCGGCCATTGGTCAAGTGCGCCGTCAGGCGAAATTCTTTGCTTCTTAAATCTCCAAGCATGATTTATTTGCTACGTGTACAGATGATAAATTGTCTGGCTGTAGACTGTGATATGTCTCTTTCGCTAAAAGTTTTTTGCATGGGGTTTGATTTATTTTTATAAATAATAATTACTTTAACTATCTATGTATAACAGCCTTTACAGCACCCGAGTCCAAAATAAATTAAAATCAATGTAAACGAGTACAATAGTTAGTTACCAAGTTTATATAAATAAAGTAATATCTCGACCACATTTCATAAGTTTCAATCAGACATTGGCAGACTTCTAAATCTTTTGGACCCGGGTATGTCCTTAAACTACGTCCAACAATGAGAGGTAGGGCACAGCGATGACCATCACACTTGAATCTGTGGCAGCCCAACAGGGGAAGTACCTCCTCCTTACTGAAGGCCACAGGCATAATAGCACTGCTACCTTTCAAGTATGTAGTGTTGTGTTCCTGATGGTGAGTAAGGTTCCCAGAGCTCCAACTCCCCTTAAAGGCCGGCAACGCGCTTGTGACTCCCCTGGTGTCGTGGGTGCCCATGGGCGACGGTAATTGCTTACCACCAGGCAATCCGTCTGCTCGTTTGCCGCCTATGTCATAAAAAAAAATCTACATTAAAAATAGCATTAAAACAATTTTTTTTGTGCCAGTCATTTATTCTTTAAAAATACTGATCAGTGATATTCACAGGAACAGCGAAATAAATAAGAATACATCCCTAACGCGTCTTGTTCCATTTAAGCGTTCCGCCATTATTTGTTCATTTATATCGTGTTCTCTCGGCTGTTTGGAAGTAGCTAATGAGTTTCGAGGCACGTATGTTTGTTCGTTACTACATGCTATCATCGATTAACTGTTTTTTCTACCGGTTGTTAATTAGCAGCAATCCCAGGAACAGTCCGGGAAATAGGATGTGTTTATAGCGAATTTTCTGCATCCGGAATGCTTTTTTAATGTAACTTACACCTCTACTGCGATTTGGGCGATTAATCTTAATATGAACTTTTTAATCGTAACGTATATGTTGTTTTCTGGTACAAAGATATAAATACATTTTTTCAACTTAATCCTTTGTTATAAGGTGCAAAAGTGTACACATATGTATAGTACCGTCGACTACAAAGATATCTTTGTAGTCGACTGTACTAGGCCCAAAAACATAAAAAACGGAATCAACTCTTAATTTAATCCTAAAAGCCGGTAATACCTTATTCAATGGATATAGCTTTTGTTAAACCCAGACAATTATTTATAACATGTTTTTGTTTTCTTTTTTTAAATAAATACCTATTACGTCAGTCAGACAAAAGCCTTACAAAGGTTGGTTAAGGTGGACATGTCCGTAAACATCTTGCTGAAACCGGCCACGTGACAACCCTAGATAAGATTGTAGTATGCGTTAAATATTACTCGTAAAGCTATCAAAAGTTTCTTCATCAATAACTATGAACGTACGTAAGTATAACTTATGAAGAAAAAATATAAGATTTATTTATAAAGAAACAGTGTACAGAGGCTCTAGTGTAAGTTTGTTTTGACGTAAAAAAACGTTTACGAACGCGTAAGTGATAATGTTATTTATATGGGAAACGCAAACGCTTTCGTGACGTAAAGTTACGCTAAAAACTTACACTCAGGGCTCAGCTTCTACATTTTACAACTTCCGCAAAACTGTTTCAGTTTGTTGGCAGAAAAAGGCTCCCTTTTTATATTACTATTACATATTATTATATAATATTATGCATTAAAATAAAATACAGCTATATATACAAATAGGTATAATTCAAACTTAATATTTAATATTAAAAAAGTTGTATTATTATTTTTAAGATTGATGTTACTGAATTATATTTACTTACCTTACAAAATGTAAAATAATCTTGACTCGTAACGCACAATTGGTTTTTTTTTCATAATAGAATAGACCCCATTTCATTAACATTCAGTCGCAAAATTGCTTACACTTTGTCAGCATTAACCCGTCAAATGCTTTGTAGCTGACGCCGTAACAAATGGGCGGCTCCAGAGTTTGCCTCAGTTAATGAAAAGAAATGCAAGCTGTTTGGCCGACACGTAGGCATTTGGTATATTTGATACGGTTTTATTAACTCGCTGTCGGCACGTTTTGGATGTTTTGCACCGAACACGATACATTTTGGCGCGTAAATGAAAACACAGCGAGGCATAAGATTTTTTCGAATTCTGATATTAGGAAAGTCCAAAATAACTTCGCCCAGGAAATAAAATGACTAGTGTAACCAAGGTCTATTTATTGTATCCAATAAATCCAATAAAACGGATTAGTTTTGACTGAAGAAGTAAATCTTGAGCCTAGCAAATAAAAATCTTGTCAATGAGTTTATTGTCTTGAATTTAAAAAAAATCTTAAATCACCAGTGAGGCTGTACTAGTCCATTATATATCTTGCATCAAGCTATTGACATTAACACATCTGAATCTAGTTTTTTTTGCATATTTAGTATCTGGCTTTTTGTGTAACCTGACATGTGCTTGAGCTTGGTTATGCATGTTTGATCCCTTCGGTGTGCCCTTAATCTCCTTGGTAGGCTTTGAAGCATAATTATAATTATGAAAATTCAAGCCATACCCCAGAGTTTTTCCCTAAGAGTGTGTGCCCTAGAGAAAACTTCCAGAGCTATCTAACCACAATACCCATATTAAACTGGAGCTATTAAAATAGTTAAACCTATTCTATATTGTATAATTTGCATACATTTCGTTATTAGATACAATTTAAATTTCTATGTTAACGACACCATGCGGTCTCTTGTAATCCAATTATATTCTAGATACTGAACTCATTATTTAAATTTCATTACCAGACATTCTGGTAACTACTGTACTAAATACAGTTCGAAAATGTGACAAAGAATACTTTGAACTGAATTTGTCAAGAGAGGAGAGCAAATCCCCATTTGACTACAAAGCTGAGCAAAGCTTGTATAATAGATAAATACGTGTTAAGACTTAAAAAACTTAGATAACGTACATGAACTACGAACGAATATTTTAACACTAAACACAAAAATATTTGCCCTTGTCAGGATTTGAGGGACTTCACAGAACATAGAAGACATGTAATGCAATGTATACCTATACAAAGTCGCGGCCCTCCAACATGCTGGCTATTTCTCTCTTTTCGATACTATGTGACGCCATCTATTGATACCTACATGTTGAGTTACTTTGACAACGAGACATCCCCATAAAACTAGTATAGCACTGAGACGTACTGCTGTTAAACATGATGGATGTCGCTAATGTCGGTTCAGTAGTTTAGAATAGGGATGTTATAGATATATAATTTCGGATCCGGATATGGATATGGATATTGGTAAAATATAAAATCGGTTTCGGTTACGGTTGTGGATATTAAATTATTTCGGATTATCCGATAGTTTCGGTTACGGATACGGATATCCATAACAACACTGGTCTGCTGGCCATTTACTAAAAAGTAGAACCCGTACGAATTAGCTGTGCAGCGTGCACCTCGCGCTGTGACGTCATTAGGTAGCGGGAGAGGTGTCGCATTCCAGCGGAGTGCACAGTTAATTCGTACGAGTGTAGTATTTAGTTAGACTTCGCCCTATCCGAATATCCACAACTTTTATTTCGGATTCGGTTACGGTTACGGTTTTTTTTTTAATTCGGATATCCGATAGTTTCGGTTACGGATATGGATATCCATAACAACACTGGTTTAGAACCTTATTCAAAACAAATAGTGCAAGAAATTTAATATGATTTGTTTCGAGTTGTAATATAAATTTGATTTGTTTTAGACTACGACTAACAAAATTACGGCTAAGATGCAATTCCACGAAGCGGCAAGTTTAACATAGCAACTTGCGTAAACCGCCACTGTTTTATTTCCACTTGAGAATGAGTTGAATATTGTATAAACGGTATTTCATTGTGCAACTGCAGGTTATCCATGACTTCAGTTCAAGTTACCTACTTACCGGTATCAACTTTCATCCTTTGTTGTGAAGTAAACAGAGAAATAGTTTGTTTTCTTATTGTCGATGTTTGTTTCTTTTCATTTTAAACTGAAGAAGTTCAGATAAGCGGTAAGGGAAGGGAAATTATTAATTTATTTTCATACCGAATTCCATTTTTGCAGTAACTTAGATTATGGGGTCCGCTTGGAAACCTTATCCAAAACTGCAATGTTCTGCATAGCCCAGCACTAACACGGCTAGCAATAAGTTTAAGTTTAAACTCTTAACATACTGGTTTATTCTCTTTGGTTAACTGTAACAAGAGACATACTGATTTTTTTTTTGAAATTGACATTGAAACTTGACTATAGTATATATCTAACCAAACCAACATGTCGACTAAAACCTACTCGTAGTTTCCGAACGGACCGCCCACGCGTCACTGTCACTGTCACTGTCATTTTTGGATCCTACGTTGTTTCTAATTGGAATTCTGATTGCACTAACTTGAAATAATCAAGTATAGATCCATTTGTTACATATAGGCAATTCAATAAAAGAATAACCTAAACAAAAAAACTGAAGAAAAATGAATAATACAATAAAAAATAATGTAGTTAAAATTTTTGGGCCCGTTTGGCATGGTACCGAGGATGCTGGCAGCATTCCCCCACTGTAACGCGATACTGATGCGTTGCGCGTGGAAGCTGCCCGCTCTGCGGTCACCAGTGGAGTCGACTTTCATTAAATTAACACTTTTACATCTAAAATACCCGACAATATGAATTTTGCTGCTATATGTCCTCCGTTCAAAATTACAATACAATTAAAATCAGTTAAAACTTCGGTTTTTCTCGGGTATCATCGCTTAATTTCCGAATCGGAAATGACACAATATACATTGCCCCGATTACTTTTAGGTAGCGTTTAATTTGAAGTATGATAAACGCAATGTTAAGCACCTGCCAAGATGACATTATTAACCGGTAGACCTATGAAATTTGTTATGCAGAAGCGACATGAATTTGAACATTCGTTATTTAATAAAGCTATACTTGTATGTATACAGTATATAAATATATATATACATACATGAGTCAATATTTTACTGTTTGTTGTAAGTAGGTACGATATTATGTCGCATTTTAATCATTGATAATAAAATAATCATGAAATTAAAATTAAAAAAAACCGGCTTCAACCGTTTTTATTCATATTTCGTAAACGTCTTGGCCGATTTTGGTAATATTTCATCTTCTTATAGTAAAACAACAAAGCTAAGCTCAAAATTTAAAAAAATAATTTTTGTTAATCTTGTTAGAAATGTCTACTTTTCGTAATTTTTCTTGATCTGTGCTATATGAGGGTGCTTCGTGCCAAATTTCAAGTTTCTAAATTCTTCTTTCTAAAGTTTCTAGATTTTGCGAGTGTTGAAAAGTCTAAAATTTGCACCATTAACGACTGTATATTTTATTTGACACTAAGAAGGCAGACTGTCAAACTAGTCTAGTACTTGCTAGCATATTTCTTATTTCAATATAAAGGTTGTGTTAGTTTTGAGCTACAAAGGAGGTTTCGTTGCTCATATCGTTCTTGTACCTACTGTATTCAATAAGACAACGAGTAATATATATAATTAAAGGTCAAATCTGTAAATTGATAACTCTATGTGATAGACGAGGGATTCACGACAATTACCGAGGTTGGCCGAAGTCTTAACTGATTTTAATTGTATTGTACTTACTTTATACGCTCTTTCATTTGAGTACCATTTCTTTCGGGCCTAGCATAACTCTTGAACGGTACGGGAAGGCGCAGCGTGGGCAAACCTCCCCTTTTTGGTGGACCAACGACATGGTAAAAATCGAGGAATTCACTGATGGTTGTTGGTGGTGCAATACCGGTCACCGTGGGTCGTTTTAGACGAGGCCTATGTACAGCAGTGGATATACTACGGCTTATATGTGACATTATCTAGCAAAAGAGACCTTATTGTCGATGGCGCGTACGTCAACCCGCTTTGCGTTTGTATTGCGGCATCTTGAACAACGGCGTAAGCGCCATCGACAATAAGGTCCCTTATCATAGATAATGTCACATAATATGATGATGTTGACTGATGTTCGCGAGTGCTAGTACATAATTTATATTCTGATGTTCAACTTGTTAACATTTGAGGAATGTATTTTCAAAAAGGCTTATTTATTTATGTAAGCACAGGTTATTTTTCTAAGAATACTATACAAAAACAAGGTATATTGATATAAAGAAATAAGTCCTTTTAAAAATACACTCCTCATTTGGTCTCGTGTTGAGCCTTCTCGTAAACATTGAAGTATTAATTCCAACAGTCCTAATTTATCAAACAGATATAAACTCTCGCGGCTTAGAAATAAGGCATAAATTAAACTCCGTTCTAGACACACAATGTTGGAGCCCTCTTTTATACCTTGGTCGTCATCTTAATTGTAGCTCATGAAGACATTTGGCGCAGTCTGCCATAGTGGAAACTAATTACCTGAGACGTTTTATAGCTCAACCACCAGTTACATAAATATGTTGTTGTACTCGTATATATTTGACGACCTGTCTGGCCTGGAGGGTAGTGATCCTGCCTATGAAGCCGATGGTCCTGGGATCAAATCCAAGTCAGAGCATTTCTTTGTGTGATGAGCACAGATATTTGTTCCTGATTCATGGGCGTTTTCTATGTATTTAAGTATTTATACGTATCTGTCTATTACATATATCGTCGTCTAGTACCTACAACACAAGCCTCACTGAGCTTAAAGTAAGATTAGTTTGTTTGATTTGTGTAAGATTATCCCGAAACATTATATTTTTTGAGAACTCTGCCGCACGAGGTGGCCGGTAACTGTTACTGTGGCGCCACTTGCGAGAGTATGCGTTGGTGCGAATTTTATTATTTATTTATTTATAAATTCCTGAAATAACACACGATAACGAAATACATATACATAACGTACAGTCAGCAGCAGAAGTCCAGCAGAAAATGAGCTCAACGGGTCTTTATTGTTAAGAGTATAAGAGCGTGATAAGATCATTATGAACACCTGGCTCGCTTAGCAACTTTTGCTGCCGACTATCATCATCATCATCATCATCATCATCATCATCATCAGCATATCGCAGTCCAATGCTGGACATAGGCCACCCCAATTTCACGCCATCGTGTTCGATCTGCTATACATAGATAATATTGTTAATAAAGCAAGTGTGGTCTGAGTGGGGATATTTTGAGAGATTAAATCTGATATGCTTCTAAATTAGTATACCCGATATAATCCGTTTTAAATTGTTTTATATCATGAAGAATTATCGCGGCAACCGAAGCCGATAAAATAAAAATTCTTTTCAAAATATCAATTTTATTTTTATAAATTGAATCGGACAGCAGACCCGTTAAATTTTCGTTCAAAGTATATGCCAATGCAATCTCGTAAGATATTTAGTTACCGCTGGCCAAACTCTAAGACCAAACAGTGCGTGCATTCACCAAATATTCGAATCACTTACGGATTCTGATGAAAAGTAAATAATTCAATACTTTGTTTTGTGTTGTTTTTTAAAGAACACAGTATAAAACTTTAAACGTTCGCGCACATATTTACTAAAAACTATAAAACTGGTATATCGTGAATTAAATTACCATGAGTGCCGAATCGAGAAGTTAAAATCACGGGATGTGTCTTCGGATCTGTGCGCTGATGTACGGACTGCTGTTTATGTGTCGGACTTTTAACATAAGTGAGGTGGATATCTGTGTTTTTACAACATAGATCCTAAACTTCCTTACAAACATTCGTCGGGTAGTCATAAATTCTGACCCGCACCTATGATTTCATACTTGCTGGGACGACAGTTGTCCGCGAGAGTACCCGGTGCTACCGACGTCGAAAAGTCGGTACTCATGGTAATTAAATTTAATACGCGATAGACCCGTTCTTTATTTTTAGTACACTATACGTAAACATTTAATTATTTACTGAAATAATTTGTGAATTTCCTTTTTGACGCACTATCTACAACTTTTCCACTAACACATTCACTCTTTTGTTTCACACTTTACTTTTATATCTCTCTATTGACATTATTACAAACGGTGGCAATTAAACAAAATTAAGTATTAAAAGGTAGAGTTCTAATTATGTTGGGTATTACAACCCAATTCTAAGTTAACGACGTGGAAAGAGCGCTCGAACTGTTTAACCTTCGCGTTTATTAGGTGGAGCTTAAGTGGAGGCAGTTTCGAATCAAATATTACAACTACTAATACCTAATCATAGTCGTGTATGTGGGCATACATTCGGAAAAAATGTGCTCGTACGTTGGTAAACGGTAAGTTTATACTTTAACATTTACTTACGAAACATCTGAGGCTCTAGTGTAAGTTTCTTTTGACGTACAGAAACGTTTACGAACGCGTAAGTGATAATGTTATTTATATGGGAAACGCAAACGCGTTCGTGACGTAAAGTTACGTTAAAAACTTACACTCAGGGCCCTGGTTTCAAACATTTAGGGCCGATTTTTCAATCGTCAGATAAACCCCCCGGTCAAATATGCTTATCTGAGGATTGAAAAATCGGACCTTAATTGTGGATACGCAATCGGATTGTCAGTCATTGTATGATTGCCTTCATTGCAGTTGGATTAACATTCCCTAGTTCCTACAAGTTCACCTATACCACAGCTCAATAAAGATTGTATTGGAGATATTATATTTAATAAATACATAGATTAGTATATTTAAATACGTAGACAGCGTCTATGATTAAGGAACAAATAAATTAACTTTGCCTTTCGAAGCCGGTTCTGCTAGTCTCTAACTGTGATATTAGGAAGACATTAAAAGGAGTATTGGGAAGTAATCATAGCTACCAGCAGCGGCGCGTCTATACGAGCCGATTTCCACCGGCTTAACTAACTTTCTTACAGTTCAACCGCTTTTCTTGGAATCATGAAGAAAAGGCAAAGCCATATTGGCACTATCTTACCTAAGAGTAAATGACACACCGCCTATGCGACTTATAATATGAAATTAGTTTGAAGGTGTACTAAATGTGTCTGGTATAATAGATGAAAAACTTAGCTAGCATCTGGCCTATGTAGTAGTAACGTGTGTGTACACGCATGTCGGCGTTCTATATAAACATTTTGATGTAGGTTCTATATTAATTATCTGCACAACTACATAGACATGCTCCTTCAGTTATGTTGTTCACTTAATACCTTTATGATTTCAATAACAACATACGGAATAAATGAAAGGATTTCAAGTTGTTCGCACAAAATAATAACGACGGTATTCCCTTCCTAACAAAATATGTGAACATGTTGCGTAAATAAATTCCTTTTTGAATGCGCCATAAATAAAAAGTCACCGAGGAATTACTCGTGAACAACGCGTCGCTTAGTCGCGGTATCAGACAAGCGATTTGCATAATGAGGCTTTCATTTTTTTCATAGTGTTTGTCTGAAAAGTTCAGGGTGTGCATTTATTTTCGCGCGCATTATTTTTATAGGTTTTATGTTTCTGTTTCTTTTTATCGTAGCGATAACTACGGCTAAAGTGTTAGTGTATGGCTTTCTTACTATGGAACGTTTTGTCTACTTTGTGAGGAGGGTTATATTTGCTTTAACATCAATCTGACCCATCCACTACACAGTATATAAGGCTGGCTTAGCAGCAACCACAACTATGCCTTTGTTTAGAAGATATTAAGGTTCTTGGAGAAAAATGAATATGTGGTTATTTTCACCAAAAAAATATCAAAACTTAAAAGTATTTGATTGAATATCACAACCTTTTAATAAAATATTTTCTGTTTGATATACTTTCATATGATCATTAATTTTAATGAATATTCATATGGTACACTAATTGTATTTAAACTTTCGTGAGACATAGACAATATTTAATGATTAATACGGTGCTAACATGTCCCCGAGTGCAGAAACATGTCCCGCAGTGACTAAATAAACGTGAGTTTATTTAGTCACTCGCGGGACATGTTTCGGAGCCTCCATTTTCAAGCACTAAGAGTGCTGCGGGTCCGTTTGGTTCGCCGATCGCGTCGCCGGCCCGTCGCGCACTCCTGAAAATGGAGGCCTAACCGTATTAAGCGTTAATTATTACATGGTTCGGTCCTAATATTCTCTCTTCAAATCATAATTACATTTAGATCAATATTTATCACTTATATGTAATATAACAGTGTGTGCTTGTGCAAAAATGGTCCAAAACTAAAATAAGTTTAGTTCAAATTACACATTTAATATTTTAGTTTTATTTTGGAAATTTATCTCAGTTCACAGAGCACGTAGACAAATATCCATTAAAGTAACTAGTTTTATTTCTTAAAAAGCCTTGTTATCAACTTATTTCTCGATGTATCCCTGCGGAGATCGACGTGAGACCGACCCGCGCTTATAAAATTCACTTATTTGAAAGGTTACTTTACTGGCATGACTTTTCATTGTATTATTATAATTATGTTATGAGACTTTAGGTTGGCAGTAGGTTACATTATATTTATTTATGTTATAGTTTATATAGTTAATACTCATATTTGAGCAATATTTTTAAGCACTGCGTATTATTTTCACATGAATTAGCAAACGAACGAACGAAAACATCGGTACGTTTATAATCTGTTGTCATTTTATCGTCTATCGCACTACCTGTCACTTTCGCTCTCGTATACTAGCTGGAGCATGACAAATATTCTGACAAACGATAAAACCCTGACCATATTAGGTTAGCAGGTTGGTCCTCGCCTTAGGGTATTATGTCGCTAAGTAATCTATACATTAATAGCGATGATAACTATATTGGATTATTATTACAGTTGCTATGATTGTTACGTTGTAGTGTCAGCCATTATATTAGTTTTTAGACGACGATGGATACGGAAAATTGTTGGCCATTAGAACAGAGAAATCAAGGAGTGGCGAACACTGATAGAATCGGATTACTGTAGAGTCGGACGTCCATAAACTAAATGAAACGGTCGATCTCATTCGGCTTGTTGGCTGCAGTGCTAGAGATTGCTTCCTATAGCGGTTTATGGGGAGGCCTATTTCTAGTAGTGGACATCGGTGAGAGGTTGCACAATGTATACTGAGTAACACAACTAATATTATGTGCTTCTAGTTGCATTTAGATCTCACTCGGAACCTATTTAGTATTCGGTTTTTCACGTACTGAATAAACGTTTGTAACTTCCTCTTCGGGGTTACAAATGTCAAACCCCTCATTAAATCCTTATTTTTGGGCTGTCGCCAAAAGGTCAGAGGGTGCACGTCTGAACTGAATACTGAAAGAGTGACATTTTGCACACCTTCGAATTCAAAAATGGTTTTGCCTTCTATGCCGTCCGGGGAGACAAATGTAATGATTTTTTGATGCAGGAGGATGCGACTTTTTGGAATGCCTCCGAGTCTTTTTAACAGACTTCAAAAATAGAAGGAGGTTATCAATTCGGTTGGCATATTGTTTTATTACAACAATGAGTCATATACATTTATCTTATAATGATATGGGTACCTTTCACAATGTGCGGCAAACTTGAACTTAGTAATTAGGTTTAAAATTATTTATTTCTCAATAAAGACATACAAGTCACGTACAATAGCAATAAAAAGAAAGAAAACATTCCTTCTTGTAAGTGTTATTATTGTCGCGATGTATAATATTAGAAATATAAATATTATATATATATATATATAATTTATATATATATATATATTATATATATATATATAATTTATATATATATATATATATATATATTATATATATATATATATCATATTATAGCGGTTTAATATATACAATACAACACGTTCACTTAATTATTTTTAAGGTGGGTAGGTGGTTTAAAATGTAATCTGCTAATTTTGTTTTAAGTATATTGAGCGAGCCTGCTCCCTTTAAATCAGACAGTAGATTATTATTATAAAACTGTGCACCTTCGTAAGTAAACATTTATTCCTCCCTTTTTTCCTAATTTAATTATAATTAATAATAACGAGTATTCATAAGTAAAAAACATCAATTATAATCTGACATAAACATTAATTAAAATTCTATAGATATCGATACGGCTACAGTACAAAATAATATAAAAGTAATAAGGTATGTTTACATATTTTGGAATTTTGACAGAATTTATCTCTTTGATCTTGATTGTACATAAATTAATTGACCACTCAAGCGGTTTTTAAACTTCGAGTAGACGTTTTTGACGTTGAAAGCGTTTCTCATAATATAGGCATCGTTATATTCATTTCGGTATATTAACTTCGGTAGACCCTCACAAAAATCATGGCAAAGATTAACACAGCCTCTAAGTTCAATTTACCATATTATGATTTGATATAAATATAGGATGTAAAGTCCAAAAGCACTTTACTCTTGAGAGTAATGTGCTTTTGAGCTTCAATAATGTGAAAATTAAATAGCACTATAATGATGTAGCTTGGAATCTATATGTAATGCAAGTGGTGGATTTAGGTAAGCTATTAAAACAGGTGACAATCGATTCCTCTCTCAAGTCGGGGATGCCATACATAAAATTGTATTTTTTTTTCAATAATATATTCGAAAGTCCAAAGATTATACAATGAATTAATAGGGCTCCAACCCCAATACACACGCGGCCTTTTTTAATTTGTGATGGATACTTCCATCAGAGTTAAACATGCTACTTTTCATTACGACTATGGGGATCATAACGGCGTAAGTAGAACGATCCGAAAAGGAGCGATGAAAAATACATTAACGCTGCAACTCCGACCAACTAATCGAAACTCACAGAACGAAAATGGCTATCTAAAACTCAACAATTACCAACTTTGAAGATCTTCTTAATAGTTTTAGCGAAAGAACTATTCAGCGAGGGTGTGTAAGTTTTATTAGCGGAGTAAGTTTACGCAAGGGACTTTTACTGGTTAAGCAATTTAAGGTGCGCCTGGAATGAACAGTCTTAAGCCTTTAAGCTGTGAGCATTCTTTTACAACCGCTAAGCTAGTCTTAGATGTTCGTTTTTATTAAATTCTTATAGTCGGAATAAGATAATTCTACTTAGGTTAAGTATACATTTTAAAGAGGGGAGGGGTTAAAAGAGTCAATATTTGAATAGTCCCTTAAAGCTATTTGGTGGTTGGTGGCGATCCTTGGTAATGTTAAATCCACGAAACAGACAAAAAATATACTGGGTGGCGTCCTGCAGTACAGGCGCTTGATAAATTAACAAGGTAATATGATTGTTTTGGAGCTATTAAATAAGTTAGCTTGGTAGGAGTTGTAAAAGTCAAGTAATAAATAATTATCGCTTGTTTTAAAATATAACATTATAAGGGCACTTAAGTCTCTGAACTACTGGATAGGTATTTGTGGTTATGGACATCATCCATGTTGTTTGTCAATATTGTAATCTATTTTATTCAACCTATTGAGCTTACTCTAGGATTAGGTCATTTTGTGTTGGGTGACTGGTGATATTCCACCTGCCTAATATCTTTTTTTTTTTTTTATGTCATAGGCGGCAAACGAGCAGACGGATTGCCTGATGGTAAGCAATTACCGTCGCCCATGGGCACCCGCAACACCAGGGGAGTCACAAGCGCGTTGCCGGCCTTTAAGGGGGGTTAGAGCTCTGGGAACCTTACTCACCATCAGGAACACAACACTACATACCTGAAAGGTAGCAGTGCTATTATGGCTGTGGTCTTCTGTAAGGAGGAGGTACTTCCCCAGTTGGGCTGCCCCAGATTCAAGCGTGATGGTCATCGCTGTGCCCTACCTCTAATTGTTGTACGTAGTTTAAGGACATACCCGGGTCCAAAATCAAGATCACAAGATCTTTGTTCAATGTGCATTTGCTCAAAGAACTTGAATGATTTCATCAAATTTACTAGATTGAATCAAGTAATACAAGCAGCATTTAATTCAAAATGGCTACGCAAATAGTATAAAATCTCCGTCCAAGATATTGGATGGACAAGATATTAGGTGGAATGGGCCTTCTTCAAAGAAATTTGATCAAATATTGGATAAAAAGATTGGTTGGATATTAGACAAGTGGAATCCCACGCCAAGATCGCTGTCACGTTCTAAATATATAAGTGCGAAAGTGATGTATAACACAATAGGCGATACAAAATCGAGCATGTTTCCCATTCTTCGCACATTTGACGTAAAAATAAATGACCTAAAAGCACCGCCCATTTCATAATGCAACAGCAGACTAGTCACTAAGAGGATCAAACAAGTAGAAATATTTTTTAAGTCAGCTCGATGTAAACAGATGACCGCGGCTCAAGCCCTCTCTTCCTGCGGGGAGGGGGCAACAAAAGATGCTCGTTTCCTCGTCTGAGCGCCAGGGCTCCCGGGGGTGAGCCGCAGCGGGGCGAAGCCCTACAATGAAGGCATTGTTTGTGCCCGGTGACAGGAAAAACTCCGACCTCCGTGTTTCTCTGCATTTTTTATTCCTTTCTTTCACTATACGCTTTTCCCCGTTCGCGGTAAGCTCCTTTGACTGCGGTAGGAAATCATAGTTGTTTTGAAATCTTTATATCTGGCAGTCGCGCGAAAACAAAGCACTGTATGGACTGCTCTATTTGTTGCTAACGTTATTCCTTTGTTACATCATATTACTATGTCCCGGTAAATTTCAATGTTTCATAAAAGTGCTAGGACACGTTGCCCGGGGCGATGAAATACTGGCTTAGCCGGCGGACGGCTGTATATCCGCCGGAAGTGGCACGGACCCCCCTCTCGACCCCCTTCCGACCTTTCGGGGACTCTCGCCATTCCTTATTTACCCGTTTTTAAGGTTCCGCAATAAAAGGGGTGAAACTAAGTGGCGGAAAACTTGAAGGTGGCTTCTTATCCTTTCAGCAGATAGGTCAGTTGTACTTTTGTTGGAAATGGATTTTCATAGGAGAGTGTTCATTTTGAGGTATTTGTGCTCTTTCCGTCAAGTATATAAAAAAAAGCTTTTTATTTCAATGTCAACACTTATCGGTAAGTAATAGTTTTTCACATGTTTTTATTTATTACAATTTTGTATTAAATAGTCACAAGTAACAACCCCGTAGTCACATTGTTTTATACAATTAAAATAATTATAGTTTACGGTTAAAGTCTCTCACAGATACGCCAGTCAATCAGTCGGTATTTTTAGCCTTTAGCAAATTCCAAATTGTAATTATATCTTAATAATATCTTTCGTAAAAGTATTTACATACAGCAAATGTCCACTATCTCACAAGACAATGCGACACAAATCCGCGATAACTCCCTAATACTCTAAGATCGTCTCACCCTTGACCGCTCCCTTATCAGTCCGCGCCATTCGCAACACACCACCGATCTTGTTGTCCAAATTGAGGATATTGAATACAATGTATGTGTTTGTGTCTAAAGCAGCCTTATTTGGCGCCCAGCACTTTTCCTCCTTAATTTTATATCACACCTTAATAAATTTCGGGTTACGTTACCTGGAAAATATGAAAGGTTTGACGGTCTTTATGATGCCAGCAAAATCTGCGACGCCGAATTTTTGTGAAAAGTTTCCTGAGGCTTGTGGGTTGTTGACCTCCTTATATTGTGTTAAAAACCAGTCAACGCTTACGATGTCTGGCATATCCATATAATTTATACTACTCGAAGTCATTTTATGGTGTATAAAATATAAAGTAAATCCATCCTTTTAAGTGAACCTCAGCTTTTCTTAACTGAGAAATAATATTGCATTTTCCTTCCATAGCTTGTGCTCGGAGTATTTTTGTCAAGGCGCCGTATGCGCGAGTGATTGAAATTGTTTCTCTGCTCTTATTGCAACTTTATTGCTTCTAAATATTTTATTATTCCCTAGCCTTTGCGCCTGTTATTTGCGGTCGCCTTTTGTACTTTCCCGCGTGGCTTTATGCGCAATAAAAGTCATACATTTTTAGTTAGAATCATGTTTATTGGTACATTGTGTTATTGTTCTTCTTTTTTTCAACATAGTTTATGCGAACCAACACCATATATTATATGCTTTTGTTACATGGTTAGCTATTACTTTTTCATACGGATTTGTGAAAGAGTATTTACACGACTAGATAGTTACCTCTACAATTTTTCTGTCATATTTGCGGTTTTCACGTTTAAATTGGTTCAATAAAATTGCAACAAATCAAGAGAATATTGGTGTATCGGACCGAGCGATGTTGGTGGCGCACGTGCAGTGTGTTTCCAAATCAAACGTGCTAGACGGTGAATTTAGTGCCGCAGGTTTTTCGGATTCGCCATAAGAGCTTTTCACCTTCGTAAATCAAGAGGAGCTCTCGTCGGAATAAAATATATAACAATGGTACCAAATGCGAATGATATAACTATTATCGTAACATATTATATTTACTGCTATACAAATCTGTACAGAGTATAGCCATTTGAGACTGACTTTAAATGGCTTCTGACTTAGTTGGCAATTTTTACTTGAAAGATAATTAATTGTCGTCTTTTTAGCCTTTTGCTGTAGCTCGCCGACGGGATTCTAATAATTCTAGCAACCTTATCTCGCTGATCAGCGTAGGTACTGGATTTTCAGTCTGAAGAAAAAACTAAGCTGTTAGTACTGAGAGTAGGTTAGGTAGTCAAAAGAAAACGGATAGATATCGGCCAACCCACATATGTAAATGCATTGCGGTACTAAGTTGTAGATGTAGGTTCTCGTACGAAAATTGGGGTGCCAATACATTTCAAGTCACCCCCTGCCCTGTCGTAACCGTGGCGGGGCTGCAGGGAACGGAACGCACGGAACTTTGTTGTAGAATCATGGGGGGATTTGCCCACAATCGCCACGCTGGGCAGGCGGGTTGGCAATCGCAGGACGTAGCCTCTCGCGCCGGTGAAGCTGCTGCCCTTTACCGGCCTGTTGTACTTCGTTACGCCTATTGGATGGATATGCCATCGGTCGGTCGCCAGAGCCTCGTCCGTTAATCAGCAGGGTGCACCGCGGGCAGGTGAGGTTGGCAATTGGGTAAATTTGGTCTTAGTGTTACCCCTTACACCCCAGGAAAGTAATTAGTGCATTTAATTTTTTAATCAGACTCGTTAGATTTCGGGGTCTCTTTAGAAACCTTTATACTGTGTGTAAGTCTAATACGGGCGAAGAATTAAACCAGACATAGGATTTGCCAGTATAATCATTAACCAAAAGGTTTTTCTTTAATTATTACTATTATACATACGTAATTAATTTTTGTAAAATTTCTGAGCAGTAATGTACTGCGTACATTACGCGATATAAGCTTTTGAAACTAACTGTCAACGAGTGTTTAACTCGAGTGTGTTGCATTACATTGCGGGCCGAATTTTTTTATATGGATAAAATTTTAATTGCACTTCTAAGCAAAAGTTATCTAAATATATTTCTTATGTCCTATTCTACCCTCCGTTAATAGATTCGCCCGTATGAGACTTACACACTGTATACAAAACCTTATTAGGTTAAGTTTCCAAGCAATCGTTACCTTTATAGAAAGGCAAATGACAAAATATTGATTGATTATATCGTACATAATGTTCTAGAAACTGGTGTAAGATGGGCTCAAACCATCTAAGTCACATGACTCACTGCTAATACTAAGCCATGAACACTAAACTAATTGTATTTCAAACGAAGAACATAATTATAAGGAACTGCTGCATAACTTATGTAAGCACTCTGCACACAGTCTGAGCACTAGCTCAGTAAAATCCTTAGAGAACACGGTTTCTCCCTTATTAATCACTTTTCGTAGAACTAACACAAATATTCGCCAGCTCTTACTAGTTTCATTCTAACAGAAAATGCGAGTTTCAGGTTTAACCCTCGCTTTCAATTAGTAACCTGGGCATGGAAAGGTTTCAAGCATATAACGTGAACCAAAAACAAAACAATGAGAAAATACCACAGGCTTCAAATATTGAAAGGAACTTTTTGAGCACGTTTTAATTAAATTTTTTGACGTATTTGGAAGCTTTACACGCTTTTTAGATTGAATTGGACTACGTAACTACACGAATAAAAGTTTCATTTTTCACCGACAAAATGACAATGGAATGTAATTTTGTACCTACATTGTATGCATTACTTTTATACTTGATAGATAAGATACATAATATTATCTTATAAAATATAATATGTGTTTTTTTATAAGCCCATCATGTGTGCAAGCACAAAAAATGTTTAAAAATATATATATGAATGTAAGCACAAAACTATCGTGAGACTCAAACATATTAATTGTATAGAAGGTAATGACGGCTCATGATTATGCTCCTGGTTACGAAGTGAAACATGTCGAGCAATATTATACCAGGCGTCTATAAGTTAAGGTGGCTGCTATATACTCCAAATCTACCTCAACTACCATCCGGCCGGCCGTATAATTGTTTGCCACTGTCGTAGTATTAAAAATAATTAGCTGACTGGAAATCAAATAAATCAAAAGATTGCTAGATTATACTATTTCATATTTAACAAGAATGCATATACGAGTATATATTATAGTAACTCAATGATCCAACGCGATCCTATATCCGCCGGAAGTTACGCCTCCCCCACTATCCTCCCATTTTATTATAACGTTACATTATATGATATATCCAGTAGACGTGTAGTAGTGAAAATGGTTTAGCGCTTATATCCTTCACTAACATGTTTTATTTTAAAGGGTAAAAGGTTCAGCGGCAGCAATGACTTGGTAAAGTAGCCCCGCGCGCGCGTTTCAAATTTTACCTAAACTGGTGGATCTTACTGAGATCGCCAAACCACATTGGATGGGCGTGTAACCAACCAATGCGGTTTGGCGATCTCAGTAAGATAAACCGCTTTAAAGTAACGTATGGTCCTCCGGCGTATTCTGGTCGCAGTTTCGTGACACGATATACTAACTGTACATGTTGGTGAAAGTGAAAATGTCATCAATTTAATGACAATTCATCTACACAACCTTCAATTATACTCATACAAATTTTCGCTGCTGGCTGTTAATAGCATAATGCTCTCAGGTGTATATACCGTCGGCACTCAGTAGAGTGAAACAATTTATCAAATCCATTAGCGGCTAACAAAAACTCACGTCTTGTGAAGAATACTCGACACGCTTCGTTCTAAGACCCTTGGGTACTTTATAAGTAATGGAGAAAGTGTTTAAATGATAGCGGTTTTAATTTTTTATTTATTCATACCTCGATTCAACTGAGAAGATGGAGAAAAGATCAATAGAAAATGGTAATAAACGACGATCACTAGAAAAAACTAATGAAGTCGTAATCGAAAGGAAATATTAAAAATATAAACAGATAACAGACGTAACTACTTAAAGTAGATAAGGCAAGTTCAGAGTAAGATAAAATAAGGCTTAAAATATGTGAACATCTATTTCATTACACAAAAACTATAAATACTAAAATCGCTAATTCTTTTTACGTTACTTAAACAATTTGATAGTAAAAGAAAAAAAAACTTAATGGTGTATCTTAGACGACATCTTTAAGAATATTATTTCTATTTAATTGATTTCCCATCATATAAATGTGACGACTTGGCTAATCTAAGTGCTATTTTTTTTTGTTCCTTGTCATATAAAAAAAATCATTATGTCGCGTCGGATATTATTGCTACCACATATTTTATCCAATTCTAAACTCACGGCACTTTATAAATAAATAAAATAATAATAATAAATATTTCGGGACAATCTTACACAAATCGACCTAGTCCTACGGTAAGCTCAGTAAGGCTTGTGTTGTAGGTACTAGACGACGATAAATATAATAAATAAATACATATAAATACTTAAATACATAGAAAACACCCAAGACTCAGAAACAAATATCTGTGCTCATCACACAAATAAATGCCCCGACTGGGAATCGAACCCAGGACCATCGGCTTCAGAGGCAGGGTCACTACCCACTAGGCCAGACCGGTCGACAAATCGCATAGGTCGCCGTCTTTAAACTTCTAACAATCAATATCTGAAATGGAATTGTACTATCTTCTATAGCGTTTCAGTACATAACATTTATTAGATTTCACCTGTGCAAGACTTTTGTATAAAGTCGAAATGGTATTGGCAATAAAAGTTCCTACTCGGGACATAACGACTATATTGCTTTGCAAATGCTTATACTTAACATTATGGAGGTTATAAGTGATAATCTCATGTCGACTAAAAGGTCTTATAAAGATATATATGCTTTGAGTTACTGTGCTTATCTATGTATAAACGTAGCTAAAGGACCAGCTAGCAGCTAGCGTCGGGTTTTTATCTTATGTTGCTATTAACATCCCGTTCTGACAAGTATGTAAGTGTGAAAACATTAACGGATAGACGACAAAATGGCGACCATGATAACACTTCAGGCTAGGAGGAATAATGACTGGAGAACGCATCCGCGTGCGCCAGTAACGGACAAAGATATTCTGGCTTTTGTAGCCCAAAATATAACGATTCACTATAGTTTTGCTATACAGGACATTCTTTATAACAAAAATATTAGCTTATTCTGTATTTGAGTTACCCCAAATTTGGTTGAAAACCCAAGAAAACTCTAATTGTATTTTTTTATTCCCCTCCAACTTTGACAGTTCTGAAGGGTCCAGTTTGGAGGGGAACAAAAATGTGTGAAACTATGACAAGGACGGACGATAATTGTGCCGTCTCTGCCATACCTATGGAAAGTAACATAAGGCCATCCCTTTTGATCGTGGTATTATTATTAGCACGATCCGTCTAGTTAAATGGTATGTCTATGCCTTCAGGTCTGTAGTAGTGTCGTATGTGTAGAAGCATGTTGTCGTAGGTTCAGTAGTACTTAATTTTCTACACAATTACATAGGTCTTTTAGCTAAGATTTTCACCTACATTATATTAAGAATTTATGATACATATATTTGTAGGTACTCCCTATAGGTGCCTAATCCAAAACAATGGTATGAAATATTATGATTAAAAGAATGTATACCGGCTTGTGCACATATTATGGAGGAAATAAAGTACTTAATGATAATGACACTACAACAGGTAAGGTTTCTGAAGTGCCTTCTTATATTCGTATAATGTTCATGATTGTTACCTATATACCTTGGTAAACCCGAGTACTTCCGAGCTAAATATGTAGGTATAAAATGTTATTGGCTAGCGATTCACTGTCACGAACATTCAGACTTCAGTATAGAGTAGCAACTAGTAAGATCCATCGGACTCGTCCGCTTGATATGTCTAGAACATATCCGAGCCCGTATGTATTTCCGCTATGCATTGACGGTTTTATCCGACAAACTTGTTCGCCAGTCAGATCCTGCGGACAAATCTGCACGTATGTTATACGTTAGCTATAAATTATCGTCAAGTCGAATGAGAATGAAACAAACTTGTTAATCGGTAATTGCACTAGTTCGCTGCGGCAGACGAATTCGATGCGTTATTCCTAGACCACACACCGCTAAGTGCTCTCATTGTATGCCCACCAAACATTGTATTTATGTACTTTGTGCTTATATGTAACGTAATGATGTAGTTTATCTCTGTACTGGTGCATAGCCAAGATTGTTAATTGAAATTGCAATCGGTACATGAAATTGATCGAGTTTTCGTTCCGATACATACTCGTATATTTATGTTTCTATAATGTATTCCATAAACGATTATCATACCTGATAGAGACTGTCACATTGAAAGTACCCAAATCTTAAAATATTAGTCAACGGATTTTTATTGTTCTTAACACGTGTTTCGCCGTATTTAAAAAAAGGAACCATACACAAAAACCGTTGCTTTTGCGTCCAATTAAACAAGTAATCACCAAACGGACTATCAAGTAATTGCGCGGCACAGCTACGGTGTTCTCGGTTCTCCAAGCCTCATCATGCCCACGTCAATAATTGGAACGGTTGTTCGATGTTCATGTGTTTTTTTTCTTCTGCAGGCGTGCTCTCGGCGGGCCCCCATTGTTCGAGCGCGGACCCCCACTCGCCTCCCCACGTAAAACGGTTCGTATTTTTCATTGTTGCTTTAAAGCTTTATAGGTTTTGCTTTATTTATGCCCTTTATAACTCTCTGAAAGATAAATGCCCTGGAGGTGATGTTCGGTTTCTGTCACGCCCTCGTTGCGTTAATCGGTGGGTTAGCAGAAGTATAGAAAAATAATGTTAGCTTAAGTTGCAATGCCAGAAGGATATTAAGTGCATTGTTAGTTTTTTTACGATTCAGTAGTCGTCATTGGGCCGGAAAACCCAGTGTACGAGGTAAAAGATGTTATCACATTATTTTACTATTTATATACATTTAACATTTGTGATGGATTAAGTATTTAATTATTCACAAATGTATATGAACCAGTGCAGTGAAACCCTATCGGGTTTATGGATGGTTTATCGGTTATCGGGGTTTGTAGATGCTCTATATTATATATAATGTAGAGCATCTACAAACTCTTATTGGTTATTACATATAATTATGTACCTAACAAAAATGTTTTAACAAATACATATATGTATGGCGGTCGACTTGAGAGAACGGGGAGTTATGGTAACTAGTAACTAGAGACTATTCCCTCCTTACAGCTGTATCCCAACACTAACCGTTAATCGGCCTAGTATCATCATCATCACCATCATGTCAGCAGAAACACGTCCACGTCCTAGTATTCTAAACGCAGACTGTCGAAAGCACCAAACATAAAGTAAGCATACATTCTGCAGTGCTAGCCGATAGTCACAACCTATTGTATTCTTTCTAAATTAATAGTGAAATTTAAAAATATAACGAGATAATTAAATACCTAAGCTTGAGTGTAGCAATCAAAAATTAACGCGGCTGCGTATTCAGTAACGTGAATTTAGTACTATATTTCAATTTTAAAAGCGTTAGAAGAACAAGTTTCCAAAGAGAAACAAATATACATATAATATGATATTTTTACATTTGTATAACAACGGTACATTTCATCAATTATTTCAATAATATCGTAATAATCTCGTAAATAATATCGAAGATTCCATTGTTAATGTTATGGTGAAGAAAGTAAGAGGAAAATATGACAGCTCTTAAATTGTTTTCCTAAAAAATTGCACGGCGAAAATCGCAGCATTTTTATAATCGTAAAAAATGAGCTACAGAATAGGCGTAACAAAAATACAGTAAGATTTTCACTGGCTAAGATCAAGTATCTTGTTGTATCAAATTGTGATATAAATAAAAGCTAAAGAGTGTCACAAAATATAAATTATTATTATTCCGGTTTTATCGTTCTTCTCTTCGAGAGTGATGGAGATATATTATGAGCATCCGTCATTCTCGTAATATTATCATAACGTGACTGATGTCTTATCAACAGCATATCTATGTATGTAAGTTTTAGTATTATTTTGAATGAACATTTATAACCTTTTCAATTGAGACTTTATATGTAACCGAATATGTCGTATATTACTGAGTCCTTTTAAAATATAATAATCAATGTAATGTTTACCCTGCTATTGGTTAGTATATTTGTATTCAAAAAAGACATCAAATAAATTATGCTTTCATTAATAAATAAATATTGACATGTAAAAGCACCATGCATAAAATATTTAAATTTTAAATATATGAGTTTGTATTATATTTTAAATCGTGGATTAATGATGTTAGAATAAATTGATTTTCAAGTTCCAAATTTCAATACTTGGCGTCGTTGCTACGAGTATGTAGTAGATATGCAATATACGATTTCCAAAATGCATACGTGATCAATTAAAAGAAAATATGGTAGTTTTGTTAGCTTAGAAAAAAGACTGAAAACTATTTGTTTAAAACAGTACCCAAATTATGATGCTTATAAATATTTAAATAGGGTTCCAAAACCAAATACTCCTACGCAATACTCCTCTCATATTTACGTTCTGTCCATTTAACGTGCAGCGGCCGACTGCGAATGTGTTGAATTGGACCCGTTAATTAAACTTTGCGGATAAAGGCGAAACCTCCGAAAACCCAACTACCTACCTACAAAAATAATTGATCTTGAAGCCTTCCCGCGCTTAGTTTCAAACAATGAAACGGGTGTTCGTAATCGAATGTTCAAAGTTAGATCAACAGAAATGGAAAGAGCATGTACGATCCAATCATTTGAAAGGAGTTTGCGTAAAAACTGGGGCTTTAGAATTTTGTAACGAACGTTTTTTCAATTAGGTTACCTTAAAATTTAGTCCAATTTGCTGGAAAATGCTGCGGTAAAATTTAGCTTTGAAAAAAACCGAAAAAACCTGTTGTAAGTTGAATATCACTCATAATTACTTTCCGAGTAAAGTTTGTGGCTCAGCGAGTGGCGCAGCATCCTATTTCTTCTAAGAGCTTATGTTTTCTGTTTATTTTTTTTATTCGCTAAAATAAACGTCGCAAATTAAATATCATTTTCTTTAATTCCTGTGTTTTAACACAGTAATGGATGTTTTCCAGGACTAGTAATTTGATTAGCTGTGAAAACTGTGTCGAAACGTTTGAACTAAAGGTAAAAATGTCTTTACGAGATTTTGAAGTAAGATCAACGCCTTTTAGTAAATGCGGATTAACTATATTAAATTATACAGAAATACCTCATCATCATCATCAACTCAGCCATAAGATGTCCACTGTTGAACATAGGCCTCCCCCTGGACCTTCATTTGCATCGGTTTGAAGCGACCTGCATCCAGGGTCTTCCAGCGATCTCTATAAGGTCGTCTTTTAATCTTGTGGGTGGACGTTCTACACTGGGCTTGCTAGTCTGTGGTCTCTACTAGAGTACTTTTCAGCAGTGGCACTGTGGCCTGCCTATTGGCACTTCGGCTTGCCGTCCGGTCTGTTACTACATATCTACATACCTAATTATCTTGCTATCCGATGGGTTACCCTTAGTTCGTCTACGGATCTCCTTATTTCTGAATAACGTAGAGATACTCCGAGCATAACCCTCTTCATAGCTCGTTGAGCGACTTCATTTGAGCTTTAAGATGAGGCCGATAGAGAAATACACGTTTCGCTGCCGTAAGTTATCACTGTTAACATAAATTGATTGAAGACTTTCGTCATGTGGCACAGAGGTATGTCGAAGGAAAAGACATTGCTTAGCAACCCGAATGCTGCCCAACCGAGTTGAATGCAGCGGTTGACCTCTTTCTCAAAGTTGGCCCTACCTAATTGGACTACTTGTCCTAGGTAGATATACGAGTCAACAACTTCGACGACCGAGTTTTCAACATTGGCTTTTGACATAAGTTTCGTCTTATCCATGTTGATTGTCAAGCCCACCGATGCCACGTCCTTGCCATTCTAGGAACTTGAAGGTTTATTCCATTACGGCAGTAAATAGTGTCGGAGAGATAACGTCTCCCTGCTTTAAGCCTCTTCGCAATGGAATCGCCTTCGTGCTCTGCTCCTGTACTCGGACAGATATGGTGGCGTTACTATACAAACACTTCTAGACGTCGATGTACCGACAGTCAATATAGGCTTTTCGAAGGCCTGCTTGTTTGGGAGGTTGGAAGTCATCAAATCTGTGTTCTAGACAACCGTCTAGAACACAGATTGCTGTGTATCCTGCGTTGATGTCTTGTCTGTGTTGATGTCTATCCTGTTTTCAAGGGTCATCACGAACCCGTGGTGACCCTTGAAAACAGGATAGACATGGCTCAGAAGCGTGATGGGTCTGCAGTTCTTCATTAGGCTGTTATCGCCTTTTTTAAGCACAGCATCACCTCGCCTCTGTTCCATGTATCAGGCGTTTGGCCCTCGGACAAGCCGGAATTAAAGAGCTTCGGAGGCCTTTAAGTACTGGCATACTACCCGCTCTTAGGAGCTCTGAAGTGATTCTGTCTTCGCCTGGCGCCTTGTTGTTCTTAAGCAAAAAAAGGGAGATACGTCGATTAATAATCGAAAATATTAGAAGAAATGTAAGTAAGAAATTATGAGAACTGATGGCAGAACACATTTTTATTATTATTAGGATTATTTTCTGTGTGTTATTTATTTGATCGTGTATACTAAGAATGTTATTTTTATTCCTGCTAGTATTATCAGGTTTATGAGTTTACATTGTTGTGTGTTTTGTTATGAGAAAAAAAAAACAAGCATTTGAAGTTAATATAAATAGGAATGTGAGATGTAAGATGGTTCAAAGCTTTTTTACTAATGATACTAACATTCCACATTTTCAAAGATATTCGGCGCCTAGCTTCAGAATAAATCAGTAGGCATTACCATGTTCAAATAACACATTTCGCAAACAAAATAGCTACGTATTTTTGCTAAAGAATTCTACTAAATTCTATCAACGAGAGTATAATGCCGCAAAAATATCTTTAATCTAAATACACAGTAAAAATCCCTTTTTATACCCCAAAGTAGGATTCCATTTCGGCCGGGTCATAAGCTCGATGTTACTATAGGCACGGTAGCTACGTAAAAATTCAATTTCCAAGATTTTGAGGTGCGACGCGCGATGTGCGACCGTACATATGAAAAGGTGTGACACGGGTGAGGGATGGATTTCAGAGGGTTAAACCCGTCATATGACATTTACATTTGACCGGAATTTTCCTTTTGTTTTTAATCCCACCTTTAGTCGTACATTCAATTAATTTGGGGGTTAATTGTACCTTTGTACGTTTAACACGTGGGGAGTTTTAATGCCGTATTAGGGTGTAAGTACAAACGCGTTTAAGGAAATTAGGAGTGCCCGCGGTCTCTAATTTTACGATTTCAAATTTTTAATTTTTTTCAATGCAGATTTGCATTGATGAGATTTCCATTTGTCTGAAAAAATAAAATGTTAGCACTCGAAAATAGACAGTTTAAGTGTTTATTGTGTTTAAGTATGACGGGGTAAATATCGCAATGTTGACGTAATTATGGCGAGCTATAGCACAATGGCGTCCCAGCGCCGTGTTCACTCTAGGTTGAAAATTCGGGTATTTGTCTAAGTACTCGAGTTAAAACGCTCACTGCTTGGTGTTGAAATGTTTACATGAATGAAATCATCGAACAAGAAATCATAGCAAACCTACCTAGACTGATGTCTATGTGTAACAGATGATTTTTATAGTCATTTGATAATTAATATTAAAAATCATCCAAAGTTGACAAAACATAGAGTTGTTACAGTGTTAGGATAAAAATACAAAACTGTTATCGGTATAACTCCATCTGTTGAACAAAAGCTGAGTTGTTTCCACAGCGGCAAACATACTCAACCTACGGAATGGAGATTTACTATGTTTTACTGAAGGTACCTATATCGTCTAACATCATTTATAAAGCATGTGCTTTATGTGTAATTTATTAGTGATAGTTTCGTATTACGTAGTCTTGCTTTGAAATGAAATAGCAAAAAGCTATACCTATAATAATAAGATATACCTAAAACCCGTACTTATGTCTTACTTAGTGAGAATCTGAGAATGAAATTTAAATAAACCTACGGTTTATAATTGAGAAAACACTCCTTTGCTCGTTTGCTCGTTACCGCTAAAATTAGCTCTTTTGGAAGATATTCGGTTGGTCGGATTTACGTATTGACGTCATGAATTAGTCGAATAAGGTACATTTACAGTACATTTACACAATACAAGCTTTAGGCATTTACTTTTCAATACTCAAGGTATGATGAGGACCCTAGGAATGGTCGTAAAATTATTTACTGTAGATTTTGTTTTTATAAGTGATAGGTTTCCATTTGGCCTCAATCTCACCTGATGGTAAGCAACGATGAGGCCGATGATGGAACACGTGTACCTAGCAAGTGCATTGTTCACTCTCGACTTGATGACATCCAGGTTGTATTGCTCCGGGAAAAGACTTTTCTAACAGTATCTTACTTAGAATCACGAGTATTCTCAATCCTGATAATAGAATAATGTCCGATTGTTTCATAGGGATTTTAAGTTAGACGCTCATACAATAAAGTTAACGGTCATACCAAAACGAGGTATGACGTAATGGAAAAATCATTTTGTGACACTCTTTTTATTGTTAGAATAGAAAATGCCGACAATTCTTTGTAGATGAGCCTTGAAAATTCTAGATCTAAAATAATCACGTTTTCAATTTGTTTTACCGATACTACATACCTAACGGTCAGGTTTCTAGGTGATTAGATGACCGTGTCAATTACATACTTATATAATAAAAATAAAAAAACCTTTAATTCCATGCAGTGGCGTTTAACAATTCAATAGTTATAAATATTGCAACACACTTATATGATAGCAAATACATAACTCGCAGTCAGAACTACCTGTCTGAATGAATTATTTATCTTACTATATAAGTAACCTGACACAAAACACTGAGAACGGTAATAGAAAAGCATCCACCGGTACCGTAAGCCGCTCGAAGCCATCTATATTAGCGGGTATTAACGGAAATAAAAGATAAGCTCGTCCCGTGGGCCGGACATGTATGTCCATTCCACCACTATCTACAGTCCCATTTAGCTTCGCTCGCATGACGGGTATCTGCACTAACAGGAACGCTACACTAAATTGACTTTTAGTAGACTTTATGTAGTCGTGATAAGGTTGAAAAATGGTCAACAAACTGTTGCCGTACATACGGCGTGAAATGCTGGCGTAAACATGTGTGCTGGCGTCATTGTTTAACTTGCAGTTTTATGCACGTTGCGATGATAGTTTGTATTGGAAGCTGACACTAAGCCGCTTAGAAATGTTGGACGATGTTTGTGCTTTACATTTTGCTTGCCGTGATGATCATTTTACTACCTAGAAATAATATCATTTAGCCTATTATGGTCGAGTTTTTATCATTTGTCACAGAATCTGTCACGCTTCAACAAGTATGTGATTGAGAAAGTGACGGATAACATAAAAACAGTGTTTACTATAAACTAAATTTAGAACAAACTAAAATGGCGAAGCCATATTTTTTCAAGGGTTAAGTAAAACCAGGGCTTAGGGGATTGACTTTTCCTGGGATCTGATGGTCTTCCGTGAACCATTTTGTTCTTATCTCTTTTTTACTTTTTATCGTAAGACGGGAGATAAAATCAGTTTTCGTCTTTAAGATGACTTTTTACAGCGAAAGCATTATGTACTCGCGAGTCTTAAACTGTTTGGTGGTGTCCGACGTTTTTTTGGGGAAGTCTTGTGCCAGAACCGAATATTTTAAGTAATATTCTATTTATTTATTTTAAACATATATTATTATATTCGAGATTATTTCGTATATTCGGTCTGTCTTATGCTTAGCTAACTTAATTGCCATTAGAATTAAAAGTAGTCTAAGGAAACGCAAGTTCAGTACCTAATATATAAATATGTGTAACAGAGAAACAAAACTGTATAGTACGCTTCATCGTACTTTCGATCAATTTATGTATTTGTGAATCTTAAACGGACCCTCATTTCAGAAGTTATTGCTCTTTTTTGCCCAAACGGTCATAAAGATTGATTTAATAGCCCTGCCATAAATATGTCACCGCCATACAGCCTTTGATTTGGGTATCATGTTGTATTGACGCAGCTGTGAGCGGGGTTGAATATATAGGTACAGGACAACAGGGTGGCTTTCGGAGATTTTGGGGCGCCTTTGATAGTTTTAAAACGGTTATAAAAGTAACAATATTAAATTAATCATACATACATTTTACATACATTACAGCCATATGCAGTCCACTGCTGGACATACCTCCCACAATTATGACTTGTATCATGTTGGGGGTAGTTGCCATAGTCGCCACACTTGGCAGGCGGGTTAGCGACCACAGTAGTTGTAGATTGGGTTTCGGCGGATGCTGCTGCCTGTTCGTAGGATTTTTACCTTTGTCGCCACCCGCGGGAGGAGATGCGGTGGTGCTATTCTAGTCTGCCGGCATCACATGGCGTACTAATTAACCATATATTTTGGTAATCTGCTACATATTTTTAGTTTTTATTTTATTTTATTATTTAAGTTCAAGGGACCGCCGAAAATCAGCTTCGCTGCACGTGTTTCGGACAAATGCCGAGTGTATTCCTTTTCGAGACAACATGAATGTTAAGTGTGAAATGTTTACTCTGTTACTCGTATTTTCTTTGAAATAAATATGCCAATGAAAATGACGGCTTTAATAAAATAGCCTTTATTTCCATGACTTATGAGATAATATACACAGAAAAGAAAATTAAATACTAATAATATATAATATGAGCTAACCTAAGACATGGCCCCTTCTCGGGTATAGGCCTTATGACGGCTTTACTTACGTTTATTTAGCTACTCACGCGACATGCGGCACATTTTCAAGCACTCAGTGCCGAGTGTCCGTTCGCTTCGTTGTTCACGCCGCTTGTCACGCACTGCCGCGCGCTGGCATCAGAGCAACGCGGGCAGCGCAGCGCGCGGCAATGACGAGCCGTTCCGACCGCGACTCACGAAAGTTTAAATATAAATGAATTTATTGTTTTATACATACTTAAAAAAAGAAAAGATTAATGTTTCTTATTGAGAAAGTCCGGCGTTGCTGTATATATATATATAAATAGCTGTATCTTGTCGAAAAATATGTTTTTAAAGAATTATAAACAGGGATCGGAAACTCGGGAGCTATTTATTATACCTACAACTAGCAAAATTCCGAAAAAAGCTAAGCAAGTATGGAGTCGGCTTCTTAAAAATTATATTTTTTATTATTTAAATCCCGGGATTGTATGCTACATCAGAAAATGGTTAATACGTATCAATTGTCGTTGGGTTATGCCTTTTTTAGTGAATTTCGCCAACATACAACCCGTTTTAACGACATATAGAATGCATCAAAAGACACGTGTAAGTCCGTTTAAGGGCTTAATTAATTATAGGTATTGTGTTAAGATGATAATATTGATAACATAATATCAAGACAAGGGTAATCCCGGGAAATTTATTATTAAAATTAAATTGAATCCGCCTTCATACTAGTTAATATCGACGCGGCGTAGGTACTGAGCCCGAAGTTTAGGTATAATAGCTCCCGAGTTTCCGATCCATGATTATAAAGCTACCCTGTTTTACGGTACACTGTATTTGTTGTGTAAGCGCACTGCGGGCCGCTGTGTGATAAATTGGAATAAGTTTACCATTACTCGCGTCCATCTATCATCCCCGCCATTGGCAGCCTAAGCACATGCAGTACGAGGTTCGCAATTTGGGATATGTCAAAACATGCATATGCTATGCGGTGCTGACGTAAGAGTGACTGAGGGGCTTGTTTACTGTCGAGGTAAAAAATATCGGAACGGCCAAAGTGCCAAAATTTGTATGCACGTGCAGTCGCCATCAGATATATCGGAGCTGTGGAAGTGCTTACAAATATCTGAACATGCACTTTACCGCCTTGTACATAGAGGCGTTGTTCAGATATTTGTGACCATCTCCGCAGCTCCGATATATCTGAGTAGCTATATCTTTGTCCTTGAATGTACAGCCGCCAGCGATCGCAGTGTGCCATAGCTAGGTTTTGGGTTAGCTGACTTGTATAGGTAGTTTTGTGTATACGAGAGTTGAAGTCACTCACACAACAACATCTCATGTAATTATAGGAGATTACTCATTAATTTCATTCGTTCACTCTTTTGCAATCAGTACTTTATATAGTTGTGTGCGTAATCCATTCGCCTCAACTCTCGTGCAACTGCCTATAAGGTATGTGTAGTAGCTACTACTACGATATCAGCGGATGTCCACTGCTGGAAATAGGCCTCCCACGTAATCGCCAGATGCAGTGATCCCGAGAATTCGGTTCAATGTCATAGTTGCCACGCTTGGCAAGCGGGTTGGCGATCGTAATGTCTTCCACTGCTCTACGTACCATTGCTGTCCGTCCTCTGGTGGTTTCTGGGTAATTAGTTATTATAAAGTATTATTACCAGAAGTCCCATGTGGCTCACTACTCTCCATATTAGAAACTCTCGGAAATATAAAAAAAGACGAGTCACGAAATAAATTAAAACGCCATTCGGTAGCCATTTTCCGATTACGTAATTGAATTTTTCGTCAAATATTCCTCGCGTTATTTCATTAATTTCATATTTCGACACAATCTTTTTAAGCGTTTTATAAAAATAATAATTGTGGTTTTATTGGTAAGTTGGAATCTATACTATTATAATAAAGGCAAAAGTTTGTGAGTCTGTATGTTTGTTACTTCTTCACGTCTAAACGGCTAGAGCGGCTTGGTATGGAGTTAGTTGACACCCTGGATTAACGTTGCCTATGTGCAACGTTTATTCCCTAATAAAACGCGGGTAACACCGCGGGACTTAGCTAATACTTTAAATAATAACAAAACTAAATGCTAGTTATTTAGTATAATAATGTTCTGCATATTATTTTGTATTACTTATTTACCTTAAAACATTAGTATCTGACAGAAGCCGAAACACGATTGTTGAATTTGTTTTCAATATAAATAATTCCTTATTTTGACAACACAACAGAAATGAGTTAAAACGTTGATATTCTGTTTTATTTTAACAATGTCGGAAGCGAAATGCATAACAAGATTACAGAATAATACATTTTTCGTGGATTGTTAAAGAAAACACCTAAGAGTTTCGCATCCCGTTCTTTGGTGCACGAGTGCCATACATGTGTCAACAGACAGGCGTGGCTAAAGCAAACCGATGTGGGGCCTTAACTTAGGTTTACCGGACACATTCTCCACTAAACAAAGGGGAAAAACTTTTAACGAATGGAATAAAGTGAAGAATGGAGTAGATGAAGCCTTTGTCTAGCATTGGGATACTTGAATTGGTTGTCAAAGATGTGCTGATTACGAATACATGTCAATTATGTTAAGGTTCTATATGATAAAATCGGTCTACCAGCTGTATTGTTCACGAGTCTCGTCGATGTATCGACAGGAGTGATGGATGACGCAGATGGGAATATCTAATGGCGTCGACAGAAGATTTATCACTGAATACCCAGCGTTCGTTTCCCTTAAGCCGATGTGCCAATGGCTTGTAATCTTTTGAATGACGCCGAAGCGTTGTTAGGTGGTTAAAGAGATGTCACGAATGTTGGTAACGAGAATGTCCTACTTACATTTTTGTTCATTGTTTTATCTGATTGTCTCTTTCAGTATTGATTGTTTTGTAAAAGATGCAGGAACTGCTCTCACTTTTTTATTTATTTAAACAATCTTACACAAAACAACCTACGAGTATTCTTGCAGTACGCTCAATAAGGCTTGTGTTATAAACACAAGTCGACGATATGTATATTATAGATAATTACGCATTTACCTATTACAACACTTAAATAGCGTCCATACGTAAGCTCGGTAAAGTCACCATCAAATACATTGAAGCTATGGAGGTGGTCACAAATATCGGAACAACGCCTCTATTATCAAGGTGATAAAGTGCATGCTACGATATTTTTGTATACCTTGGGTGCTTCGATATATTTGATGGCGACTTTACAAACATTCGTGATAAACGAATAATTGTATTTGTACTCCTGCTTCGTAGCAAAATTTTAAAATTCTGCTCTTGATATTATACTAACATGCCTTTCTATGCATTTTGATTATGAAATGTTCTTAAATTGAGTATTTACTGCTGATGTCTCGTACATACCTATTAGTGTTTTTCGTATTTTTTGTCATTTGCGCAACACTTCTATCTTGTGTCGAATTTTCACTTAAATGACTGACATATTGACGTGGCGTTTGGCCTTCGCCCTTTTCCAGGCACGACTTATTAAGGATATAATCGATTGCTTGTATTTGAGATGTGTTATGTGGACCAACTTTTGTGTTTTAGCTTTCACTTTCGATTAAATATAGGTGTTTATTGTGAAAAATTCAATTGAATTTAGTGATATCATTAATTTTATAATATGCTACACTGTTCATATCTTTCCACAGCCCGATTATCAAATTATTATCCCATTTTCATCTCAGCGCCGTCGAGGCAACCTCAACTAAAGTAAAGGCGAGATTGGATTTTGACAGTATCAAAAGAATAATTTTGTGTGTGAAATTCGTATCTTTTAAGTGCCCTCATGGAAGTGTATATATCGCTTACACTCGAGCAAATAAAAAATACATTTTATCCGCGTGGGAGGCATAAACTTTTATTTTCCTTTTCTATCACACAATAGAAACGTCTCGCGTCTCGCTGTAATAATAATATGTCCTAAACTAAAAGGGTAGCTCTCAAAGTACTCTACTGTAACAATGTCTTCTTTACGGGGTGGGTTACTTCCATCGAGGAGTTAGTGGAGTGTGGCAGTGCTCAGAGCGTGTCGGAGTATCGCTCCGAGCAAGTGTCGAGAGGTGGCGGGTGGCGGGAGCGACACTAGTGTCGACACTCGATCGAGGGCGGCATGCTTTGCCACTAGAGAGTGATGTGGGACGAACATCATTAGCATTTTCGAGAATCATAAAGATAACTACCTAAATTTGTAGCGTGTCTTTATACACATAAAACGGGGTTAGTTTAGGAGATTTTATGTACGTAATTTGAAACGATCATAGATGACGATATAGTTGTATTATTTGTCAAATTTATATATAATCTTTTGTGTGACCTAAGTTCGGCTCAAAAACAGTAAAAAACCTACCAGTTAACGTTACAAGAGGGTTGCTACGTATGTAGGCAACCTTCAAACAGATTATTTGACAGTCTTTACTATATCTTACTTTTACATTATTTATGTTCTTATTAGGTACGTAATCAGCGGAGCAGGACCGGCTAATAAAGTTTATTAAAGTAGAATGAATTATCTTCACACTCATAGTGTGTAAAAATATAAAAAACTGACATTGACATAACAATGTCAATCCTTTACAAATTAAATGTAAAAGCCAATGATACAGAATTGAACAAAAGCGTTTCATTGATTTGCGAACAAAGTAAAATTCGGTTTGCGCGGTTAAACAACTTCTTGCGTTACTCGTTTTTTCGCTGGTTTCTTCTAAATTGCGCTACAATGCCAGCTCATTGTCTGCAAGCCGACAACGCATTGTGCCACCAAAGTGTACTTACTCCACATACTTCCGAAAAAAAATCCATAAAACTTACCCATTTTGCTCCTTTACTGCTTCTACTATAACATCCGGTTTTTTTTCTTTAGTGTATAAAGGATACATGTACTGATATCGAATAAATGGATGGTCTATTTTCACCGGCGGAACAAAGAAACGATCGTAAAAACGATCGGATTAGGAGCTTATTTTAGATTTTCTAGGGCAGTTTCCTAAGAGGATACTAAAATGCTAGTTACAAAAATGAACTGTAAGTTAGGTTCGAAGGAAATGTGCATTCGAATTAGAATCGCTTCTCTAGCAATAGCGAGACGTATGCCAGATATATTTAACTAGAACAGAACGGGACTATTTCGGATTAATTTAGTTTACCTTTGACACAGGATTCACTAGATAGTTTAAAAAAATATGGCTTTCATCAATTCTGATGAATTCGCCAATGTCATAGTAATAGCAAATCAATCAAATGACATGAAAAGTTTTTTCTTAGATCTGGTAGTAGGCCTTGCGTTTTGTAAGGTGATAGCTGGACTTTGGCCCAGGGACTACCGGGTGTTAACCAAATAGTGGTGTAACGTGTTTGAGATTATTTTTTTATTAGCTGCACTGTTCTGCTTTAAATCATTGCATAAAAAGCTATCTTCATTACACATTAGTGTTAGTTATGACTTTGCAATTTTGAGGCTCAACAGTAAGTTTTTGCCGTTTTCGCGGGCATCTGACGTTCGAGTCAGACTTTCTGGAACTTGACAAGTCCATTACAAATGTTATATTATACCAGATAGTTTGATGTGACTCCCTGCCTCATGTAGAAACGGACGACACGACAGTTGTAATGTTTGCATTAAATCTCACATGATCGTCGCTGTCTAGGATCTTAACGCCAACGACGTGACGTCTTCCATGTATCACCATGTTGTTTGTACGCCTTAGTGTCTGTGGAGACGAAGCAAAATGAGCTGTACGGTCATTTGGTTGATTTTCGTGACATCGTTGATTTTAAGCATAAACATCTGCTACCATCATCTCAGCCATAAGACGTCCACTGCTGAACCTAGGTCTCCCCCTTGGACCTCCACATGTACCGGTTGGAAGCGACCTGCATCCAGCGTCTTTCGGCGACCTTAATAAGGTCGTCTGTTCATCTTGTGGGTGATTTTGCCATTTTTCCTTTATTTCTATCAAATTAATTAATAAGTAAAGGTTGTATCTAGAGTAATAAACTTTTTGGATTTCGAGATTCCTCCCAAAAACAAAGTGGTTTTTAATTGTTAATGATACAATAGGTACCCGTTTTTGGACCCGGGTATGTCCTTAAACTACGTCCAACAATGAGAGGTAGGGCACAGCGAAGTACCATCACGCTTGAATCTGGAGAAGCCCAACTGGGGAAGTACCTCCTCCTTACAGAAGACCACAGCCATAATAGCACTGCTACCTTTCAGGTATGTAGTGTTGTGTACCTGATGGTGAATAAGGTTCCCAGAGCTCCAACACACTTATAGGTCGGCAACGCGCTTGTGACTCCCTTGGTGTTGCGAGTGCCCATGGGCGATGGTAATAGCTTACCATCAGGCAATCCGTCTGCTCGTTTGCCACCTTTGTCATAAAAAAATAAATAAATAAAAAAGGTACCAGTTTTTTAATATGCTCTTATAAACCATTGCAGTACTCTAGATTAATAGATTCAAAATACGCATTTTTTTTCTTCGCTATAATTTTAGTGCATGTCGAAGAAAAGAAGTCTACAATAAGTATACGAATATAAAACCAATGTACCTATATTGTATTTTATTTCAGGTATCGACATATAGAGGCTGACGATAAGAGGATTTACGAGTGCCGGCCCAAAGGCATCAGTAAGTACTTCAATTAAGTGTTCATTTATATCGCATTTTACGTACTCAGTAAAATAAGGCATAATCAATATTGACCCTGCCAATGAAGCCGACGATCCTGGTTTCGCATCCCAGTGTGAACAGTGTGTGTGTCGCATTTGTGTGATGAGCACATTTGTTCTTGAGTAATGGCTGTTTTCCTATGTTCCGTACCCACAACACAAACCTTCTTGAGCTTACCGTGAGGCTAAGTCAATGTGTAAGGGTGTCCCTGTAATATTTATTTATTATTGTACTGTTTTGTTACGTTTTTTTTTTGTTGCTAAACGGACCCCGGGCGCCCGTGAGCCATGGCAAAATGCCGGAACGCGAGGAAGATGATTGATTACGGTGTTTTTGGAATTTATTTATATAAATGTGATACTAAATCATAGGAGAATGGTAAATACGGGACATAAACCTTCTGTTTAGTAGCGTCGGGTTTTTAAGGACATACGTTAACGATTTCAACCATACGTCCCTTGGTCTTGTTACACAATTATTAACACTTTCGAAACCGGGCCCTACGCGGCGCTACGACACTTTCGCTACACACGGGTTTCCCCATGTAATCGGCTACGTGCCTACGAGCGGTGTGCCCGACAGGCGGGTTCTTGGTTGCGAGTGTATATTTGTTTTTATTTTATTCCTATTTGCAACAAGCTTGTTTTATTGAACAAACAAAAAGAAATTGCTTTTCAAAGTTCCTGCTTTATTTTCTAGTTAGGTAATTGCAAGTTCTTAAGAAACAAGTTTTAAGTGCTTTAAAATCCCATAATTCCATAGAAAGTAATAATATTTTTGACGTTTCCACAGTCTTCAAAGTGCACGATGTTATTAAATATTAATTATAGGTCCCTTTTCAAACTGTAAATTATACCAGAAATGCAAATAAAAACAGCTTTTTAAATGCAAATAAAGCTTAACTAAAGCCATCGTTGCGTGGCCACTCAATGCGCAATCATTTCGCATAAAATATAAAAACGAGGTTTAAAAAAGATTTAAAGGATTTGCGATACGTGAGTTTGTATACGTCATTACCGGGCACGTGTATAAAGTGCCCCTCACGCTACAACATGAAAATTAAAGACCGTTTTATGTGAACCGTATTCGTTGGGAAACGTATCTCATTACGAGTGAGACGAGAAATAAATTGGAACAGACTATTTGTCGAACACTTGGTTGCGAGCCCCGATCCGGTCGGATTCAATTTGCCCCAAATTTAATTGCAATTGAAATGGTTGAGCGATATAAAAGCGGCTTGCGCAGATAATCGTTTGTAGCTGAAAAAATATTTATCGTAGGTAACTGTTGTGAAAGGCTATAAATTAATTTTGTTTGCTCAGTTTGTAAATGTTTTTGTTTATAGACCTATTTTCAGTTTGATTGAATTTTCGGTTACTTGATGGTAAATAAATACACTTACAACCTGCTTATGAATGTTATACTGAAGTACACAGTTTTATTTAGCACTACGAAAAATAAATAGTAGCAGCGGCGAGTTTATACGACTCGGTTCAATCCCGCTTGGCAAATTTTTAGAGAGATGAGTTAAGTAAAACCTGGTAAAACTTAAGATAATATTATTAGAATCTGACTATAGGCAAACCTAGAATTATCGGTGATACTGCATTATAACCTTATGTTGAGCTTACAATTGTGAATTGCAAGCGATAAAGTGCTTTCAACCCGATTGTCAGACATCAAAAACTGCCAGCAGCCATCGATTTTGTAGCTTGTATTTCCTTATAGCGAAATGTGTAATATAATAATGCTGTATTACTTACAAAGTCATTATCATCATTATCATCACCTCCACTGTCAACATAGGCTTCCTTCCTAGATTTCCATAGACATCGGTTGGTAGCGACATGCATCCAGCGTCTTCCAGCGACTTTTATAAGGTCGTGTGTCCACCTTGTGGGTGGGCGTGATCGAATCAGTAATGAGGAGATCCGTACTAAGGTCACCGACATAGCCCACCGGATTAGCAAGCTGAAGTGGCAAAGGCCAGGCCACATTGCACGCCAAGCAGATAGCTAAAGTGGTCGAGTGGACACCACGGACTAGCAAACGCAGCGTTACAAATTATCACTAGAATAAAAAGGAATAAAAACATACTCTTAAAGTTAAATTTTATTCACATGTTGCACATACCGAATATTAACTAGCTAACTAACTGGACCCGGGTATGTCCTTAAACTACGTCCAACAATGAGAGGTAGGGCACAGCGAAGTACCATCACGCTTGAATCTAGAGCAGCCCAACTGGGGAAGTACCTCCTCCTTACAGAAGACCACAGCCATAATAGCACTGCTACCTTTCAGGTATGTAGTGTTGTGTTCCTGATGGTGAATAAGGTTCCCAGAGCTCCAACACACTTATAGATCGGCTACGCGCTTGTGACTCCCTTGGTGTTGCGAGTGCCCATGGGCGACGGTAATAGCTTACCATCAGGCGATCCGTCTGCTCGTTTACCACCTTTATCATATAAAAAAAAATTACGACATATATTTAAAAGAACGCCTATTTGACGCTCGAGCGAGCGTCGTCCGTGGAACCATCAGAGCACACATCTACTCGTATATGCGAACCGTACTAAAAGGAATTGAAAGCTGAAATACGGATCAGGTCAGCCGTAAGCATACGATATGATGCTTATACTTTACGGCCCTCGCTTTTCGATGTGATTTGATTTTTTTATGTTCCAGTAAATACGTAGAATCTTGCTCTACTTTTTTATGTTACGCGTTAAGGTATCTTTAACCATGTTTTAATAATAAAAAGTAGACAAAGTACACACCTCCGCTAGTTCTCGCAAATGGTCGTGGCATGCTCTGTTGGGATCGATCTGTTATCACGGATAGGACAATTTTAGTATAGTTCCTCTCCCTGCAGCCCTTACCAGCCCTCTGCCCCGTTGCCGCCGGCACTTAGGTTTTTTATAATATATTAATTGCTTTGATATGTTTTGGATGTATTTTTTTATATTCTACTTTTATAAAAATATTATAAATAAAGGTAACGTGAGAGACAAAATAAATGAAACATTAAAAGTAGACCGAAACATCTATTTTATTAATTTATCTCTTTTTTAAATTTCTTGCATT
Organism: Grapholita molesta; assembly: GCA_022674325.2. Lineage (NCBI taxonomy): Eukaryota > Metazoa > Arthropoda > Insecta > Lepidoptera > Tortricidae > Grapholita > Grapholita molesta. The sequence goes on from CP053138.2 coordinate 6,418,636, forward strand.
TTATACAGGTATACTGTAATTGTTGTATATACAGTGTGTATTTTTCATACGGGCAGGAAATTGCCCACATACAGTATCCAGTAATACGACTCGTATTATATTAATAATTTTGTTAAATATTGTTATAACATAGGTGTAACGATTTTTTTAAGTCTGACCGGGCAACAATGTACGCAGCCCAACTTAGTTTGACATGACAAGTAATACTGACATGACATGACGCATCGGTACGTTAATTACTATGGATGCAATACATTGCGTGCTTAATTTTTATGTAAGAAATAAATATAATCTATTTTTTTAACAAAATGAATGTAAAAAGGTTCTTGAGGTTCAATACAATCGCCACTACAATATAAGCCCGTATGAAAAATACACACTGTATAAGAATTAAACAATTACAGGTATACTTGATAACATACAGGGTTATTCGGGGGATGCGAGCAAGAACAAACCTAAATCAACAGTTAGTGTTGTTATAACTTTTACCATAGTATTGAAGTAAAACAGCACACAGTTTGCCCTTTAGAAACAAAACTCTAATTATCTACAATTATGGACATCTTTTAAAAATATTAATCTGAATACAACTGTTATGGACCTACTCAATTCTGACTCACTGTCGCAATATATCCACTAACCCAAAGGTTATCTGGAAGAGATCGCTCTTTAGCGATAAGACCGCCGATTGTGTTACCTATACTTTAAGTTTGTAACCTGTTTTATTTATATTTTGTTTGGGTTATGCAATGAAGAGTATTGTTATGTTATGTTGTTATGTTATGTTATGGACGCGCTTTGAGTATAAAACAAGAAAATTCATAAGCTAGAGTGACGTTTCCAGAAGGAATAGTACGTATAAATCATAGAGTGGCCATATAGGTCGTATTTTCTTTTGATCGGAAAATTAATAAAAATAATGTTGAGTACTGATACGGAACAATAGATTGTAACTTTAATTGTTTCTGACTGATTTTAACTGACTTTACTGTTTCAACATAAGGTTGTATTATTATTATTCGACAAGTAAATAGGTAAAGATAAACTATAATGTTTGAAGATATGTATTTTATCGTAGTATAGATATTTTAGGAAAATGTGGCTGGCGATATAATGCAGTAACAGTCCCTGAGCGATACCATAAATCAATAGAGTTTTTACATATCGTTTTACTGGTATATTTTTATTGTATATTTATGCGTTGTTTGTGGAGTGGAGTGGATATTTTGTTTATTATTACAATATTGAATATGAAATTTTTTCCTGTTTTTAATTTAACAAATTAACGTGAAATCACCGTAATTAATTATTATCATTAATGACAAATATGTGTTAAAAATAACTAACTATCATTACATTTGCATTTATTTTTAAGTAAGTAGCACTACTAAATAAATTATAAGCTGACTGAGTTGACATAATTATATACTTAAGAAAATGTGACCAGCCTCTCCGGAGTCCGAGGCAGGATTTCAACCCGCATCTGCAGCTTTCGCGTCTGACGCCCTAAAGTATAATGTCGTCTATTTCAATTTATAATGTGTAATTTTTTTTACGTAAAACGAATTATGTCTGTAATCCGCACGTATATTATTTGTGATATCCCTATTTTTCTCCTTTTGGTTACATCTTTTTGTTATACATCTAAAACGGCAACATTTCATCAACAACACTTATTACAGTTATTACCACAAGTTAATTGAAGCTGTGGTTGTCATTGCGGTCTGTATTCGCGAGTTAGAACGGTCAGCCATGTTTGTTAGTCACGTCCATATGTAGGAGTAACGATGTAAAAGTCGGAGTACATTTTGAAAAAATCGAGAAAGTTCTAAGACATTTTCAAGGGATTTTAAGTAAGTTTCAATACTGCAGGGTCAGGAGAACTTCTACCGTTTTTAGTACTTTTTTTTGTACTTCTCTGTTTTTTTTTTTTATCTATTAGTTACAACTGAAAATACATCAAGTTTACGCTCTCGTGTTTTAGTAATTTCTTACATTTAATTTCTGTTAACATTCCAAGCCGAAAATTTCGCTACTTTATAAACTTCTCCTCAGTGAATTCCTATGTAAGAGTGCATTTTTTTAATACTAGAAACATCACGTGTTATTCACTGTTATTTTTATGTTATCCTATGTACCCAGAGTACATTTACCATAACACATATTTATGATATCGCGTATACTGAAATTAAACTACACACCGACGTGTCAAACACTTTTGACTGTCCTGTATACGCTTTATAAGGTGCAGACTTAATTGAAATACATTAAACACAAATTCGAAAATTCTAGATCACATTCCAGAAATCATCCTGTATTAAACTGTAACTATAAATAATCTGTCGTTTGACATTGTGGAATGCATTCGCAGGTTCGCCGAACAGACTGTATGTGCAGAAATGCAGCTCGATGCAGGCGGTGAGCTCGAACACTTGCATTTATGAATGCGATGAACAATCAAAACGCAATGATGACAAATATATACATGGGTAAGTAGAAAAGAGTTGTAGCCATACATTTCACAAATAGGGACAAATGACGGACATTGGGTTTTGCGAGTATTTATGTTGACCGCATAAGTCCTGTTATAACACATTATAGTATTTTCCTAGTTATAAATATCAAAGACTACTTACATGTTATTATTGGTTGATTATTCGGGCGTTTGAATCGCTCTTATTACTCTGTCCAGATTTCTGTAGAAGTACCTGCATTATATTAACACGTTGAACGCCATGGGGGGCACCGGTGACCTCGCGAAGTCTACTGCAACACGCCATGGGGGGCACCGGGGACCTCGTGTTAAACCTGTTTTTAAGACGCTATCCTACGCCGCGTGTAGCAGTTATAACCAATACGTTGCATGCAAGGGACCGGCATGGCGCTCGTTAGTGAAACGGTGGCTTGGGACGGGGGTGCAGTTAGTGAAATAGTAGATTTGTCGAAAAAATCTAAAAAACAAGGACTTTATTTCAAATCACAGCTTTAATTTTATAATTTATATAATTAAGTATTTGCAATAATTATATAATTAATAGAAACTAATTTCAATTATTTAGAGATATACGACAATTATCAAAAAATAAGAAAAAATAAAATTTCCCAATGCAGACACACACCTGATACATGCATTCCAAAAAAATAAATCATAAAAACCCAAAATTAACAAAAATAAACAAAAACAGCGTATCTTCTTGAACCAGTAGCAGGAATTGCCAAACCAAGCTATTGTCACACAATGCCAAAAGCAGTTAAATTTTATATTATGCATATTTTTAGCGGGTGCTAATGTGACAGTATAATGACCGGCAAAGTGACCGGCGTGGCGTAACAATGAGGACTGGTGACATTCTCACTTTACTGCGCCGTGGGGGTCAACGATGACCGGCGCCAATAGTACGTGTACGTGTACGCGGGGGGACCGGCGTGGCGTCATGGTAACGGTTTTTGAAATATGAACTTCACAGCGCCACGGTGGTCATCGGTGACTGCGAGTTTTTTTTTTTTAATAACTTTTTAACGAAACTTCCAATAACAAAATAAAATATATATCTATATACATATCAAAGTAATAATTGAATTTACATCAAGTTTTTTTTTTTGAAAAAATGAATTTTTTGGTCTGGCGTTTAACGTGTTAAGTAGGTTTTGGTTGTCCTTTAGCCAGCCCAGCTGTCTACCAGTAAACCAAAAATAACACCAAACTGTGTGATCATTTCTACAGAAATCTGGACAGAGTAATAAGAGCGGCTCAAACGCCCGAATAATCACCCTTTTACACCTCGTATTATACTCGTATTACATGGCCGCTAATCCCACTTGCACGATGTATGCTTTCAAGTGTTCAGAATTTTATACGACAACAATTATTGCATAATTTTTACTTGTGTATTTTTCCGATTTATCCTTATTATCCAATGTATGGTAGTTGTGTTGTAGTAGTCTATTGATCTCCATCAAGTTTTATAACGTACTTCAAAGTTACTTTGAGATCAACACTCTGATTTACAAGAACAAACTACCGATTTAGAAACTTCAAACCAGAATTGAATTTATTTTCTTTCACAAGAACACTAAACACAAACTTTGCTAAGCTGAGTTAGTTATATAAACCCCATACTTAGGCCACCTGTTTAGAAGTTGGGAGTTTTCTAGAAAATTCTCGTTATTTACAGTACGGGCGCAACACGCTTCGGCAGAGATGTATCAGGGAACTCCGCCAACACAAGTGAGTTAATATTCTTTACAGATAAGTATATAATGAAGACTGTTAACAATTAATTTGGCAGAAAAAAGGCAAGTTCGTAAGGTGGCGCTTAATTCTAGTGATGCTTATGTTTAAAAAGATAAGTTGAATGAAGGTCATACTTTGTGCGCATTGCGAAATTAATGGTTAACGTCTTGTGTTTGAGTTTTTTTTTAGAATTTCGTATTAAGTTAAGAAATTAGTTACACATCAACTTTATTTGATTTACCTTCAAAGATCTGAGCTTTGCGCTATTCATTCTAGCCTAGGGAAGATGCATGCATGACTTACAAAGAACTATCTTTGTCATTTTGCAACGTGAAAAGCAGTCAATATATCCATACAAGTTTATTTAGAGTCGACATTTTATGAATAGTTATATTGATATTTAGTTGATACTATTTCACAGTTTTTATTTACAATAATTACATTGTTGTTTAATTTTTTTTGAGTTGATTTTCGCTGCTATGAAAAAAAAAAGCAATGAAAAACTACGAAAAATCACGGGTTTTCAATTTATTACATGTTGTTTTGCCGGTCTAACGTGCAGCCGATGTCATGACATGACAATGTCGAATTTGTGAAACTTTTATCTGCTTTGTTTGGGAATTACCAATTCATAACATTTATTGGTCTCTATTCATACGAAGTTTACAGAAATTATCACTACATCATCGTTACGCCTCGGGCCTCGGCTGCACGCCTTTTAAACTTTCTTATCTACGAAGTAACGTAAAATGGAAACACAAATTTATTGCTCACCTGATTTCAAGATTTTACCGATCCTATTATTGGATCCAACAACAACCATATTTTGTGTATGGCAGTTATAGAGGCTAAACGTAAAAAAAAGGTAGAGACAGCTGAACTTTACACAAAATATCGTTGTATACATTTTTCTTATAAATAATTCTACATATATTAACCAGTAAGTCAGCAATTGCGTATTATTAATCTTAATTTAAAAAAGAATTAACACAAAATAAATACGACTTTGAGTATTGTAAGTTGACCCAAGGGTCCGCGGCTTGAAAAGTAAAAAGTGCAGGAATCCCCGCTTTGTCTTTTTCTACAGTTTGGTAGTAGTTACCCACTCGAGAGCAGACTTAGTTTTCTTTTGAGCGTTAGCTTCGGTTGCAAAACGAGCTAAATTCCTGTTCAAGGAATGTCTCGTTTGTTCAAAAGTTCATAGATCAAAACAATCCACCTTTTTCATAGAGACACTGCCAAGTTGTGTGGTACAGCGGGAAAGTATTAAAAAAAAAACAGGAATCGGACTGTGTGTGTCAATCCTTTACCTGTGAGGGCAATAACAAGCCTAGTGTAGTCCAAAAACCCTCAAACCTGATTTAAATTACCTTGAATATCTTTGCTTAAGTGTGAGGATTTTTAGAACGGAGCAATTAATACTCTAACTCTTTTTGATAAAAAATAATCCTGTATTGTAAAAGATAAATATTTTTATTTGCAAGAATACTTAATTCTAAAATACATGGATGTTGATTTGTATTATTTTATATGCTCGTATGAGTGTGCAAAATTCAGTCGTATAAAACGACATGCAGATACAGCCAAAAATATATTATTTACGAATTGAATTACAATAAAAGCAGATACTTCATGATTATTTCTGGTTTTTGAACTGAAAGTTATGAAAATATTGCATGCAATGGAAACAATGCTCTAAAAGAATACTAGTAAATTTTTCCTTCTCATAGCGTTTAGTACTTTTATATTTACACTACTTAAGTATATTATAGTGTATAGCGCAACAAAAATATTTTGCCGTGAGTACTATCTTTTGAACACTGGGTGTGTGTAATGTGTAAATTACTTATCTCGTACTGTATCTGCAGCTTCAGTGAAATACGATACAAATACAATGTATGTGTAATTTGTATGAAGCAATAGTATTTTGTAAGTAGTATTTTTTTTGTTCCTTCATAGCGTTCTTAAGGAAAAAAGAGATACCTGTAAAATAAACTTTAACTCTCTGTTAAAATGTAGTAGTAAATAAAGTACATAAAGCCATCATAAATTGTGTTATCAGGGAATCTTCAATAGAGCCCCAACAATAGAACAAATTACCGGGTAATTTCGATACATTGCCCTCTAAATGTGGGTACATAAAACATCTTGTTTGGTCGCACAATAGCCTCTAGTGGCATCGGTAAAATTCCCGCTCATCCCACTTTGTCTCCATAGCTGGTCTTAGATAAGACATGTCAGGATTTAAGGTACATGAAGAATTTCTGTCATATTTACTAAACCCCGAGCTTGAAGATTTTTGTCCCAATCGTTTTTCGAAACAGAAAATCAAGCAGATAATGAATTCATTAAAAATGTTATGAATTAGAACATTATCATGAATTCAGTAAATTCCTTTATCTACGTACATATCATAAGTGCTCTAAAATGCTTCCAGAAACCGTAGGCAATGACCAGCGTTACCAACCATCAGAAATGAATAGAGATGTAATGTTAACATTACCTACTGAAATCCGTAGGTTATGAGTTTAAATTTGGAACAGCTGTCAAATTCAAGTGGGGTGTCTATTCTAGTATCTATAGATATTAAAACAAGCACTGATACGAAACGCCAATTCGTTATATTTTTTTGATATAAATCGAACGACATAAGAACTAGAGTGACAATAGAATAGGGAGTTCATGCGCTGGTCTATGGTTTAAAAAAAATATTTGAATGAGATATGAAATACGCAACGCCGCCATTCCAAGCTGTAATTTGTTTTGTTCGTTGACTTTTTAATGTTTCAAGTAACACTTGTAATACTGCAGGTCATTTCCCTACGGTTCCTGAACCCATCTTAAAACATTTATGATATGTGTGTAGATAAAGTATTGTATGTAACTATACATAATTAGCCCTTCATTATGCACAGATACATAAACTACTATTAAAAACTCTGTGTCGTTGTGACTACTGTTTGAAGTCTAAGAAGCAACTGAAGTATTAAAAGATACCAAAGACTGGGATAGTTTCCAACACTATCTCTAACAGGACAAATGCGCGGAGCACGCAGGAACGACAGTCCGTTTTTCATTGTTTTACGTGTCACAATGTTGCGACGCTTGAGCCTCACCATTATTTATTCTCCCCGACAAATAATTGAACAACCGCAAAGGTTCAATTTTCTCCCCACTGTAGGAAGTGAATTGAATAATGCTACAGAAGTACTATGATCAAAGTAAAGTCCCTCTGAGCTTCATACATGCTACCGTCACCATTTCATCCAAAATATCCAGTTCCCTGATGACTCGTAAAGCTATTTGTAATATTTCTGAGAAGTTCATGATTAATATACTCATACTTTTTATTATGTTAACCGCATATATTTCATAACAAACAAGAAACGAAATTACAAACTGCTTGCGAGCTCTCAAAGCACTAAAGAGTTTACCACATTCATGCCTCATTTAGCGCTTCTGTAAAACCGTAACAATCCGTCATAACAATGCAATAAAGCAATTAAGCAGCACACAAACATACGTGTAGCAGAAAGAGAAAATGGTCTCGTTTGCATTTTTCTCTCCGTTCCTGTTTTGTCTATTTATGAGTTCCCCTAGTTTTCAAAGGGAGAGATATTGCGCGCTGAGCTCGTATTTGAGCAACAAGAGTGTAATTTCCGCAGGGTTTTTGTCTTACGGCAACACATTCCACAAATGGAAAGACGCCAGCATTCAAAGGGGGGTGTTGAATTTTTAAAATGGCCGGCAGTGGACGGTACGTTCGGAAAAACTCGACCCTGCGTAGTCTGTTAATGGACTTTAAAAGGGAAACGTTCCAGTTTGTTATCCGCAATTAGAGTAAATGTATGCTAATATCTCTTGGGAAGACTTTGTAACCCCTTTTTCTCAATAATGATGTAGCTTAGACTATAAAAATTGCTCAGAGTAAAAATGAAAGATGTAGTTACAATAGATATTTACACGCTAGTAGCTGCACGCTAATAGAGAAGATACAGATCTAATTTATAGGTATCTATACTGACCACTGACCAACACGCAATGTTTAGGTAGGAAATAATAAAATATTATTTTTTTTGAGCACAGGATAATGTGTCGAATAAAGTATATTATGTCAAGATTATTTATAATAATAGCCTGGATCATATTTCAAAACAACTTGTAACTTGTTATAGAAGCGGAAGTCCCTTTCCGATCCCATTTCTTAGAAGGAGAGTTCCGCTAATAATACCTATTAGTTGTAAATTGTTATGCAATCGGCTTATGATGTCAGATTAGACGGGTAGGTCTGTTACAAACTTGATGAAAATTTTAACTTAATGGTGTATGAAACTCTTTTATTAAACCGATCTGTTAGTTTGTCGATGATCTATTTTATGAAGGTTTTACACCTGGAAAGCAACTAAAGCATATTACAATTTAGAAGCACTCTCAGTACTGTCTTAATAGCAAAGTTAATCAATTTAGTGTTGTTTGTGAAAACGTCGCAAGAAATAAAAGCAAGAAGAAATGAAATTCAAATCTTAACATGAAAAACAATAATTTAGTGTAAGGTCTGAGTCTAATGGATTTGAACAGCGTGAACTGTGCTGCAAGCATTGGAAATATTTGCATTAGTTTGACATGAACGCATAGTCAACCCGGACCCGGGTATGTCCTTAAACTAGGTCCAACAATGAGAGGTAGGGCACAGCGATGACCATCACGCTTGAATCTGGGGCAGCCCAACTGGGGAAGTACCTCTTCCTTACAGAAGACCACAGCCATAATAGCACTGCTACCTTTCAGGTATGTAGGTGTTGTGTTCCTGATGGTGAGTAAGGTTCCCAGAGCTCCAACCCCCCTTAAAGGCCGGCAACGCGCTTGTGACTCCCCTGGTTTTGCGGGTGCCCATGGGCGACGGTAATTGCTTACCATCAGGCAACCCGTCTGCTCGTTTGCCGCCTGACTTTACTTTTAGTCATTTGGCCGCGATTACCCTCCGGGAGTGAGACATCGGAATTATTTTGTACTCCGAGCACTCTTGTTCTTATAGTCGACTTATTGTGCAACTTTTACTCTTCGTTGTGGCACAGTTATGTTTTAATGGACAAATAATACGCTTTTATGAATCCTTGGTAACAGTATTATTTATGTTCAACGTAGTAACATATTAATCTTTTTCTGTTCATGGTTATTTTACTTAGGCCTACCTACTTTTTATTAAAAATGATGTATTTATTTATTACACGTTTATACACTAGCAGTTCTTAGGGCTGATGCGTGTATATCATGATTTTGTGTTTCTTATTAAAGAAGATCACGTGACGTTTCGTTCGATCAGTCATTACTATTTTTTTTTGTTTCCATTACATACGTTTTCTAAGATGGGATGCTATTCCAGGAAATTGTATAAAGTCTGAAGTCGACCGCTACCGTGAAATGATATGGGTTTCATGGGACTTACTTGAAAACTAAAGTTAACCTCAATCAAGTAACTGCCTTCAAGTACATTATATACATCATCTACTTCGTAAGCAACCATTTAAGGATTCTCCCTTGAATTTAATAATAACCAAGAATATTCCGACACAGATCTAAAAGGTTTGAAATGAATACCTAGATTAGTAAGAGGTACGCGAGGTGGTTACAAGAGCCCAACTGTGGCCATATACATGTCATCTAGAAACTTGTGTAATTTATGTTGAGTATTGTAGGCCAATATTAGCATTAAAGAAGTGTGTACTACTGAATCTCATTAATCATTACCTATTACATATATTATACATTTATCTATTGTTATTACAAGCGCAGAAAATACGTTAATTGGGAAAAGCGTTTCCATACATTATTACGCTCTGCTAAAACTTATCCATGAATGTATAATCAAGTAAACTACAGGCTACAGTTGAACAATACGTTTTAAACAGAAACGGTACCCGAACGTTGTGTATTCAAGGAAGGCGGAGGCTCGGTGCTGCATCGCACAACGGATCTCAAAGCTTTGAGGGGATGAGACATTGCGATTCATTCTCGCATTTAAAAGCAAGACTGTAATTTTGCAGGCCTTTGTCTGAGTCCCGCGGCACGCAGGCCGGGAAATATGCGCATTCAGAAAGGATTTTTATCGTTTTTCAAGTGGTACGCTTTAGCTGTGTTGAGGTAATCTGTCTCGGCGAATATAATGCTGGATACATGTGGTTGTAAGAATAATATACGGTCCATGCGGTGTTTTGAACGGGCGGTTAAAAAAACATCAATTTGTAGTAGTTATCTTTAGAACCAGCATTGGAATGTAAACGGGATAAAGACTGGAATTGATGAATGAATATTTTATCATTATAACAAACTTATACAAGTTTTTGATACTCGTTTTTGATCTAGGTACATTGCAATAATTTTTTTTTATATCAAAGTGCGCTAAATATGTATTTCATTGGTTTGCGTGATGGTTGTTTAGTAACTTTGCAAATAATAATTAAACAGTACAGTTTGATATTACGAAAGAGAGGCCGGAAAATATATATTTCCCTAAAGGTAACCCTCCGTTTCTGTGAATAGTGGGCCTTTTGACAATCATGAATCTTTCTGTGCCACGGAATGAAGTATGAGATGTTTGCTCTTTACATAATTCATGAATAACGTTTGCCTTTATTAAATTCAGTGTAGCAACACCACCATTACTTATTCGAACAGTCAGATGGATATAGTACAATTGAATTTCTAACGTAACATTCTAATCATGTTAAGGCATATATTACACGCATCGTATACAATACTTAGTATATACTGAATGTTTTTATTTAATATATTGACCTTTACTCTTATAATATCGCTATCGCCATAACGAACAAGAACTATTCTTGAGGGCATTAAACCGCGCACCATTTAAAACTATACAAACAATAACATTTTAAACATTCGCGATAGGCTCGTTAAAGTTTCTCGAAATTTAAGTTAATATAATTCCTCTACATACGTACAATAATAGTACAAGCATGCAAAAAAAACACTTATACCAGATTCGATAAATTAATGTACAGAATCCAAATTGGCGAAAAGCACAGATGTCCTGTTTTATTTTCCGGGCCGGCAAGTTTATTCAATGCAACGTGTGGCGCAGTTGGCACTAGGTCAGTGCACTCCAGGAAAGTTCACAGTATTGATTTTATTGGGCATGCCCGAAAATATAAATGAAAGCCTTTAGATTGATATATGCGTATGTTGGGCGCTGATGTAACTGGGGCACTGGCACTTCAGGCGATGGGATCGTTTCATTCCATTCATTCGGTCATAAAGGATGGAATGTTGGCTTCTATGGATGTTATATAGATAAATTATTCCCGAGAAACCTGTTTGGAAGACCTTTTAAAAATATTCTGCAGAAAACTTAATATTTATATTATTCAACTGGCAATTTTTATTGTAACTAAGTGATAAAATAAAACAAAATACTTTACTTTTTTTATTTACAAGTATTTTTTTAGATGATTGGTACTCCTTACCTAATTAAGGAAACTGTTTATTTTTATTGATCTGTAAACTGAAATATATTAATAATGTTTGTATTTTCTTAATAGGTTAAGTTATCAGTACTTCTAAATTATATATTATCGTGACTGCGTTTAAATAAGGTAAACATACGAGCCCTCGACACTGTTCCAGTATATGTCATCTTCAAACTTAAAATAGTAACGACAAAGGCAGACAGCAAGTGTCCACTATTGGACACTAGCACGTTGAGCGCTAGTACGTTTACCTTAGCTTGATTGTGAAATAACAAAAAAATCATTCCGCAGGTCTATCGCAGCTTACAAAGAAAAGCAGATATAAAGGAAGAGCGCTCCATAAATGCATTATTATCCAACTGAAGAAGTAAGTACGCTTTAAACGATCATAAGTTACAACACTGCTATAAACCCTAGTGTTATTCATTCTGAAAACAACAATGTACGAGTTTCCGTATAAAAGTATCAAAGTCACTCGACCTGAGCTCTGGTCGCGGGAAAGTGTGCCTTCAGGTGTTTGTCATAGGTCGTATAGTCGCTCGGGGGGGTTGGCGACATCGTTACGTAATTAGACGGAGGCGCGGACGTCGACCCCGCTCGACTTTGACCCACTTCTTACCCTAATTTTCGCGTCTCACTCCGTAGACAACTTTATCTGTTATTCTCTGCAGCCGCCTCATCCCGCGGGACCTATTGCGTAATAACTTTTGTAATATTAGCAGAGATGTCGTTGCAACTGATGTTATTAGAAAGAGATTTTTGCGAATATTAGTAGTTTAAAATTGTTATGCAATTATTTAAATCGTTCTGCGAATACCTAGTATGATTTTATTAACTATTTTTAATAAAGCAGAAACGTCTGCTAGCGAATATTATTCCAGTGGCTGTGGGTTCGAGTCCCGCTGCGAGTCAAACTTTTCTATTTTTCTTTCGATTTAAATATCGAATTTTATTAACTAGTTGAAAGTTACCGCTATTTGTCATAAGTCATAATGTATTTAATAGATTTCAGATATACCTATTTCTTAAATTAAATGTGAATAGGTAATCATAAGCTAATCCGTATTAGCACAGAAAAAAATACTTCTTGATCCAAGGTATGTTTGTTTGTTTTAAGATCTTATTGAATACTAGCGGTGCCCCGCGGTTAATTAGGGAAAAAACGTAGCCTATGTGTTAATCCAGGGCGTCAGCTAACTCCATACAAAATTTTATTAATATCGCTCCAGCCGTTTAAACGTGAAAAAGTAACAAACATGCACACTCACACATTCACAAACTTTTTATAATATTAGTAAAAATGTAGATTATAGAAAAACTTGAAAGAGACTTCGGCCAAGACGTTAAATTTCTCGTATTACATTTCTCTAGGTACATTTTAAGCCAATAACTAAATTTTGTATCAAACAGTTTAATGACAAAATTAATACTGGTAATTCATTTAAGGATTCATTTTTGAAAATGTTTAACCGTTACTCAAATAATCTTGTCAAGTTTTAGATATGTATAAATTGCACCAAGATTTACAGACTTCAGCTTAAAATCTTCTGTTCAAAGGTTTCTGTGTGTAAAAGCGTCCACTATTCCTTTATGCATACTATTTATAGAGAGACAGAGTTAGACAAAGTGACCTTAGCGAGGAAATACTGAATAACTTTTCGTGCTGACAGCGTGAATGCTATATTAACTTTGTAACTAAGATTCATAAAATGCTCGTTCAATATTTATTGTAATGAAGAGGAGTTAGAGAACTCAATATCTTACTCTTAGTTGATGGGGCTTCGGGCTAGTTTGGGAAGCAGTTATATGCAAGCAATGTTGGAATTCAAGTTATAAGACTATCGTATAATTTTCGAATAATGTCAAGATGACTAAGATTCCGTGTTTTTGACGATTATTATTTAAATTAAAAAGTCACATCAGGTACATGTTCTTAAGCCCGACGGTCCCTATACATGACATTTTGAAACTTAGGTTATTTGCAATAAAGGTGACAGCTGGGTGTAACTTATTAGACATAACTGTGCCGATCACTATTAATTTGACTTTACTACAGCACAGGCCTATAATTTTTTTACTGTTTTAGTTGTTTTGAAATTAGTTTAACTCATAGTTATTTAGAATAGTTTTATTTTGTTTTTCACTCAAAGAATGAAGAGTGTACACACAGCGGAGGTGAAGTGAACCCAGCATTTCATTTTGCCGTTTTATACGCGTGGTACTTTTATAACCAATGAAATAACCTAATACGAATCTTTATGCGTAATATTTTTTTTGTTGTGCTATTTAAATATTACAATACAAACAATTTAGTGTCAAACATACCACATTATATGCCAGTTTCTAATATTCACCTAAAATGTATACGTCGGTATGCCAATTATACACAATTAATACTATTACGCGGCACTTGGTGTAGCTATTTGGCAGAAAATAGGACTGACTATTTCACGGTACAACTTGTCGTTCGGTAACCAATTTCAATTAGTTCTGCCAAGTCGTGATTTGGTCACCGGAGCCAGTCGATAACCATTATGAACCAGTGGCACCATGAGTGGGCAAAAACGTGCGTTCGAGGATATACATTTGTATTGTGTATACACCCTTTTAATGACATGGCTATAAGGCACAGGGACATTGTCCTGTGTATTGTCACTGTTTTGTAAAAATAAGTCCCGCCGAGTTTCTTGCCGGTCATAAAAGTCAAAATGCTTCTCGGGTCAGAGGTGTAGGGTTAGAACCGGTGTAGTTTTTATTTTTTTTCTTTTACTTGACGTGTAAAAGTGCGCTTGTGGCCTACTTACTGAGTAAACGTTTAAGTTTGAGTTTGGTGCCGGCTGAGAATAGCACCACCCCATCTCCTCCCGTGGGTGTTGTTTACCAGGTCGTCGATCCACCTTGCGGAAGGTCTGCCCACGCTACGCCTTGCGGCACATGCCTACACTAAAACTTAACGTGACTTATAAAACATAACAGACGGTTTATGTTATCTAAATACTTAATGTTATCTAAATACTTTTCGCGATTATAAAAATCAGTACGTATATCCATACTATATACTAACTATATACATACTATTAATATACGAATAACTAATAAAATAATAATAATTATAACTAATTAACTAATCCTTGTTAAAATTATACATGCGAAAGTAACTCGCTCTGTCTGTTTGTTACGTCTTCACGCTTAAACCGCTGAACCAATTGGGATGAAATTTGGTAAAGAGGGTTTGAGCTACGAAAAAGAACATAGGATAATTTTTATCCCGCAACCATACTTTAAAGATAGCCGATGAAATCGCGATGAAAAGCTTGGAAGGTTATAAAACAGACAGAAAAAAATGGCTCTTCATTTCGATTGCCAGTACCTACTTTATAAATGTCATCATTCCGAGGCTAGTATGCTATAATTCAAGGTTTTTGCTTGAACAAGTTTTAAATTGCAAATAGCCGTTTGAGTGAAGTAGAATCGCAATAAAACTTGTCCCCAAGACGAAGGGAACTTTGTCATATTCAAGTGTTCGACGGGAAAACTTGCCTGAATACATATACTTTGACGTTTCACCAACTCAATCTTGGAGTGAATAGAAATCATATGAGAAACTTAGACAATTTTACTCACGGCTCGGTAAATACGCGAATGGTTGTGTGATATGGAGTTACTCTACTAGTTAAACTTTAACGTGTTTTCAAATTATAATTATGTAATTAATAAGAGTTTTCAGAAAAAAATTCTCTAAATAGCGTGACTTGTAGAAAAGTTAACTGTCAGTTTTGTGACGATAATTAAGTATTACATTTCTATAAATACTGATTTTTCATAAACTTTAAGCACTAATACAATGCAAAATAGGTAAAAAACAATTTCATGATCACCATCATTTCAGCAGTAAATCGTCCACTGATGGGGAACAATAATCTTAGGAGGTAGTTGCCATAATTGCCACGCTTGGCAGGCGGGTTGGCGACCGCATTAGCACTATTCCCTTTTGTCGCCTCTTACGACACCCGCGGGAGGGTATGGGGTTTGCTATTCTAGTCAGCCGGCACCTCACGGCGGCAATATGATGATATTCCCTCAAAACTGAACAGGTATTGCGTTATTACAGAATTCCAGTAAACATAAAGAATGTTCTTTTAACGTTATAAAGGAAATAAAAAATAACCGTGTAGAATCGAATCGAAATATTACTATAGAAGAATGAAAAAGTTTTTGTGGACGAATGGCCAAAAGAATTTAATTTCAAGTATAAAAATGGATAGTAGGTCAGCTCCCTATATAAACTGTCTCTCAATTTCATTTTTGCCGTAAAAATATTTCCGCGGCGCTCCTTTTTTGTTTCACTGAAACTTAATTTTAAATATCAAGCTATCGGTGCAGTAGTAAAAAATATATTTTTGTGTGATAAATTCTACAAAAACTAAGAAGCGATATCAGTTATATAAAGGAATGAGCACATACAACAGTTAATTGAACTTAAGTAGGTTGTCTATTCGTATGAGGGAATTGGGTAATAATAAAAAATAAAAAAAACATACCACTCGTATATGTTGTTTTTTTTTTTATTGTTGTTTGTTGTTGAAATGTATTGGCAAGGTTATGCATATATAATAATAAAACGGCTCTTGTAGTTTTTATAAGAGACGTCTCGCCAAAGTCGTGAAAAGTGACCCATTTCTATTCTCCATAAGTGTAATTATAAACTATTGTAAATTTTAAGTAACTATTTATAAGGTCTTAAATTTTAATAGCCACGGCTTTTTCGTGTAACACACAGAAGTGAACCGTATTGTTATGGCCGATGGTTCATTTTAAGCTGTAAGCGTTAACTGCTTGGACAGACTGTGGCCCAAAACGTTGATCATCATCATCAGATTAACCGAAAGACGTCTGCTGGACATAGGCCTATCTTAAAGCGAGTCACAATTACCGGTTTTGTGCCACCGGCATCTAGTGGATTCCAACGATGTTTACCGATCGTGGGTTTACCTTGTTGGGACCCGCGCTTCGCGTTGCGTGGTCGTCCCTCAAGAACCTTTACCATTGGTTCTCGTGAATGTGCCCTGCCCACTGCCACTTAAGTTTAGCGATCCGTGTACTACATCGGTTACTTTAGTTCTGCTGCGAATGTCTTCATTCCTGATGCGATCACGCAGAGACACTCCCAGCATAGCCCTCTCCATTGCTCTTTGGGTGACTTTGAGCCTTCTTATAAGCTTATTGTAAGCGTTTCAGTTCTCAATAGGTTAAATAAGTAAAATTGACTACTTTATAAAATGAATTTTATTTTTCAGATATCGGCAACTGTTTCGAAATAGAACACCCAAAGCCTACAGGATAAATTCGTCGAGAAAATCACTTTTTGAGGAAAGCGACAAAAAGAGTAAGTATTTTCCTTTAAAAAAATAAAAATGTCCATAATATCAGCGACATTTTTGGAAGTAACAAATTTTATATTTAACCTTATTATAGAAGTTAAAATAACTGACTGTATTTGGTAAAGATAATAACTTAAACTTGACGTGTTTTAACGCCAAATTAATTCATATTAGCTAATATTTTAATTTACATGTATTTAAATCTATGAGGGTACATATGAGGGTACAATCTATAAGGTTAAATATAAAATTCAACCTTTTTATTTCAATACAGTCGTATTACTTTTCATATTCGTAGCGCTACGAGCGTCTACGATGACGTACGAATTGCTACGCCGTAGCATGTCGTTAAAAAATAGGTCTACTTTCCGATTAGCGCATATTACTTACTATATTCGTATAATTATGTTTTAATAATCTAATAAGGATTCTGCCAGATGCCTCTTTTTACTAATTTAGACCTAGATCAAGATATTGTTGTTCTTAATTGGATATAATATAGATATCAAAATAAAATTGCATCAGAGTTAAAACGATATAAGTACATACATACATACATACATTTCAGCCGTATGCAGTCCACTGCTGGACATAGGCCTCCCACAAATATGACTTGTATCAGTTGTATCATCTTGGGGGGTAGTTGCCATAGTCGCCACGCTTGGCAGGCGGGTTGGCGACCGCAGTAGCTGTAGATTGGGTTTTGACCGACGCTGCTGCCCGTAGGATTTTTTCCATTTTGTCGCCTCTTACTACACCCGCGGGAGGAAATGGGGTGTTGCTATTCTAGTCAGCCGGCATCACACGGCATGAGTATGAGGATATGAGTAAATCATGCTATTTTTATGGTTTGCAGAGATGTAATACCGCTTTTTTTATGCAAAAAGTAATAAATAAAAGAACCCTGCCGCTCCCATGTTCACTACATGTTTTATATAACATTGATGACCCAGCTACTTAAGAATATAAGAGCATTATATCAATCATAAAATAAGTTAGGTATCGAAAAATATATGTATAATAATTAATCTCTGTTATTATCTTCAATATCTTTGATTTCATTTTTGTAATGGTTTCGTTGAATATAGTTATGAAATATCATAATAAAACTATTTTGAATAATACAACTGTTCAAATTTGTCATAATTATTTTTGAACGATAGATACATCATTTGTCGATACATCAATTCTATGATCCTTGATTATAAGTACTTTATCATAAAGTAAGGTAATTAATTATATTATGAAGTTATAAAATAAAGCCTTCAGAATAAAACATTCAAACCGCCTTTAAAAAAATATAATTTCTTTAAAACGAGCTTTAATATAATTATGAATCTCATTCAGCCTATTCCTGACAAAAGGACTGACCAAGCTTAAAATATACGTGTTTCTTCACCTCTCGTGTTTTCAAAATTCATAAGAGATTTTGAACTTTATGAACTTACAGGTGAGGTCGGTTCTGCGATGGTAGAATTTAAGTAACTTGGGATATTTTAAAATTAACTGGTGGAATATACTTTGCGGTTCATAATAAGACGGGCTATAAATATAAACGGGTTAGCGAAGACCAAAGATATTCATGTGAATGGAATGTGCATTTAATGTTTTGCTTTAATTCAACTTTTTTGTTTTTGTGCGCTACACTCAATGTACTCCTGTATATGTGATGCAGACAGTGTAAGAAAATACATAAATACCTACGTTACGATTATCATATATATCTGAGGTAGTACTTAACATTTTGAAAATTACAACGGTACTGTTATCGATTAATGGTCATTATTGACCTCTTAAAATCCTTTTAATGGATCCTAAATTTTATAGTAAAAATGCTCTCAAAACCATGAAAAATCAAACGGAATCTAAAATGAAATCCATTCGTTGAAAAATACTATACTACAAATAGACGAAATCGTTATTGCAGTGTTTCGACCGAGTGACATCCCTAGTGTGATTACAAACTAGGGATATCACTCACTCAAAGTGAATAAACAAGGCTAAATCTAAACTAAAATCTTAGCCAATTGTAAGAACCACTGATAAAGCTGGTAATGGATAGTCATTACCTATAATGCTAGAAATTAAAAGAAAACATATTTTGTCTACAAACGGCCGAAAAACGAAGACGTAACAGCCGCCTCTGCAACTGCCAAATACAATGGCGCACTTGCGACATCCTTGCACTTTAAATCTTTGACAAGCTGATTCCAGCGCTGCGGAATATTCCACTATATTGGATACCAAATCTTCTTTCTGTAATGCCGCGGGAATATTGGTGCGGAAGTAAGCCTGTTTTACTGACGTTGCTGCACTGCCGTAGGCAAAAAGTAATTTTTGCTGTTATGTAGTTCAATTTACAAATTCTTTATGTTTTATTTCATGAACGTTAGCCGTTTGATTAGTGTTTTTCAATATTAGTGTTGACCGAGGTATGCAAAAATATTTAATTAAACAAATACTTTCATAACATCAAGTCGTATCATCGTATGAAGCCCCATATTGTAGCACAAATGTTACAAGATACGTTGTATGTTCGAAGTAGTTTGTACTTACGTTATACTTTTTAAATACCTTAGTAAATTTTTCAAAACAAGTGAAAATTAAAGACTAAAAATTTAATTTTCAGATGTGTGGAAAAAATTACAAAGGAAATAATTAATATTTTATAGCAGGAATATTCAACATTAAGTCATAATAACGAAGACACCAAAGTTACTACAAAAAATCGTCTTTTAATCTCTTAAATAATTTTAATATGTATTTTGGTTACTCAACACAAGCTCTTTATGAATTAATCTAAATCACAAAGAAAAACAGGAATGCCTTATATATATTTTGTAAAATATTTACTTCCTTAGGACTTATCCTACCAACGTTTCAGCGAGATGATAAGTCATTAATTACCTAGTGTTAGAATAACATTTATTAACGATATGAACAAAATTAAAAAAAGATTCGATTTTATAAAAAAGCAGCACAAAAAAAGGTAGATATCTAATTCAAATGTATGTATTTCTTCTGTCCGACTAAACGAGTTGTTGCCGGGCACATAATGAATAGCATAAAGTACTATATATCTCCAAGGTGCGGATACTAAGACACTTCCCCGTAAGCCACGAGAAAACAAATATATTGCGATTTGCTCCTTCATTTTCCCACAAGGTATTTTATTGCTTTGGGGTCTCTCATAAATTCCGTACTCACTCAGAAAGAAAAATAAGGACTGGTAGTCGGCTCAGAGGAAATTGGTGCGTGGCAGCGTTACTTATTCGTTTATTCTTCACACATAAGCGGGTAAGTCGCGAGTGTCGCCTGTGCGGAGTGATCATTTCATATTACTCTGACTGTAGGCTCTTACAAAATTAAAGATAGACGAATATTTTAACGGTATGTTTATGTCATATTGTATAGTTCATCACCATATGATTTTAAAGCCATATCCAGATTATTGCGAGCAATGACGCAAATTTATCCGATTTTTGATTATAACATCAATATCTATTACAAGATCAGAAATATCAGAATAATAAAATTGTAAACAAATTAAGGCTCAGTGAAAGTTTTAATAAATTGTGTATAAAAAAAAATACTATAAGATAAAATCGACGTGTAAAATATCTAATTACCGTGTAAATTCATTAAACACCAACAATGTATAAAAGACGAATTAATAAAATGGAATTGCACGGGACGTTCCATCTCTGAAATGTATTTCGTTAACGTCAGATCAAATCAAATTCATAGGGGAACCAATTACCGAAATTGAAACGACCTGAATTTAATTGGAACACGTATTACATAGCATTCACTGGTGATGTATAGGAACATTTGTAGGCTTATTCAGAATATTCAGATTCATAGTTTATGCGTATGATACCCATTAATTACTAGAACGCTTTTTTTTGCTTAAGTTTCAAATAACATATAGTCAGCAGCAGAAGTAGCTAAGCGTTTGAGCTGTTCAAAATGAGGTCAACACATCTCTATTGTCAAGAGAATAAGAGCGTGTGTAGGTCATTTTGAACACTTCAAACGCTTAGCAACTTTTGCTGCTGACTGTACATCTAAGCTAACATTACAATAACTACTTAACTACTCTCTTTAATTATTTGACAAAAAAAAAGGTATTGTACCAAAAATGCTGGCGGCTTTTCCTTGTTGTATCGCAATGTTGATACGTTGAGCGAGGAAGCTACCTGCTCTGAGATTTTTGATCAGTAGTGATACTTTAGCAAGATAAAGTGGGATAAGATAACATTTTCTCCTTTCGACATATTTATCTTATTACTCTCATTTTCCCCCACTGCAGCATAAAAAATGCAATTTAATCCACAACATAAGTAAGAAACCAATAAGTACGCACGTAAGTAAGTATACCTTTGGATACCTACAATAATAATTTAAATGGATACCTACAATATAAAAAAAATTACGCAGGTATTAATTACTTTATAGCTTTTAGGCAAATATTACCGTCTTGCCCTATCAGTCGAAATATTAGGTTCACTATGCGATTATGGCAAATAACCCCCAAGTGATACAAGTTATATTTCGGGGAGGCCTATGTCCAACAGTGGACTACATCCAGCTGAAATTATGATTAATTACAAGATCATGCAACAATTAACAGCTCAGTATCAATAAAACCACGCTTTAAAAAGTATGTTTGGTCGAAAGGGACGTATGACGCAATAGGTGATAAAGTGGCAAGTCTGCTATCCACCATACTAATATCGAAATTATATACCGATTTGAATTCCTTAATACGTTTCATGAACGTGTCATAGGCAATGGATATATAATTTAGCATGTGGTATATCAATGCATACTTATAATAAATTTACACCATCACTTTGAAGTGGAGATTAATCTATCAAAATGTAGTACCTACCTACGATATTTGATCCCGGTCTTATAGCTAACAGATTTGACATCATGTGTTGTATCTGTCTAAATATTAATCTTGCATTTCTTTCCTTAATATAACAAACGACAGTGCCATGCCATGCTTAAGCCTAATACATTAAACTTAAGTCACTGAATAACGTACAGATATTTGGTCAAAGATCGGTCATAATAGCCAAGCCAGTAATAATAGTAAGTAGGCAGTAATGCTAATGTGACGAAGTATGTAATACGAGTATATAAAAAAATTGATAAACTACTTTGTAAGAGTTTCAAAGTTCCAATCAAATACATGTCATATCATGTCAATGTTCATCCATATATATATTTTTTAAGAATAATAATCTCGCAGCATTGATAATTGCCTTGGTTCCAAGGATGATATAAAGAGAAATTGACAATACCTATACAAAACCGCGTTACTCCGAACTGCTGGCTAAAAGTATATTTTGGTACTAACAATAAGTGCGCCAAAGCGCCATCTGTTGAGTACCGTGTGTAGTTATGCGGGCGTTTGTTAAACAAATTCTATGCAACTAAGATATATTGCGGCTGTAAATGGATGGATGGTAGTATAGGTGAAAAACTTAACTAAAGAACCATGTCTATGTAGTTGTGCAGAGAATTAATATGGACCTTACGTCAACATTTGAATAAAGAACGCCGACATGCGTGTACACAGACGTTACTATTACACAGGCTAGGTGCTTTAGCTAAGTTTTTCACCTATAGTACCTCAGCTAGGAATGCGGGAATATATTGTATCGGATATTGCTTGCTCTTGCTTGGTACAGACAAATAAATGGATATTAAAGTGAAGAATCTTGTCTTTAAATTTTATATGAAAATTAGTAATGCGTACATATGCTACAGTTAGCTATATCCCCGATACGAGAAATGTTCGCAGGATTACTAGCACGCCACCGTGGTCTAATCTATCAAAGCTACGGAGGCAGATGGCAGATGAGCACAAACACAAAACGGGCTTCATCTCGCCAAATATGTGATTTGTATGTTGACTGGATGCCCCGCTCCGTGCTCCCTGTGACCTACTAACTGTGTTGACCGGTGGTGAAAGCTTTAGGCCGGATTTACACTTTAGAATGTTACTTAAGTTAGTAAGGACGCAGCTATAGTTTAGAATGAGAGATGAATAAGGCAAACACATTCTGCGTAATTCAATTAAAACTCACAGGTGTAAATCCATCTTATATACAACGTATACTTGAACTTGTAGAAGTTATATAAAAAAATACGTTTCATTAGGTACAAAGAATTCGCAAAGAATAGTTGAGTACAGACAGCAACAAAAGTAGCTAGAGGCCAGGTGTTCAGAATAGTTTTGTCACGCTATTATACTCTTAACAATAAAAACGTGTTAAGTTCAATTTGAAGACCTCGCGTTCGTAGCAACTTCTGCTGCTGACTGTACATTCAAAAACTCATATGTCACTTATAATTAAAAAAAAAAACTTCGCAAATTATTCGCAGCGTTGACAATGATAACAACTACAGAGAAAGACATCATGTAATAAAAACAGGTATAGGTATAGGTGAAAAACTTAACTGAAGACCATCTATGTAGTTGTGCAGAGATTATGGAAATTACATAAAAAATTTAATATAGAACGCCGACATGACTGTGTGTACACACAAGTTACTACTACATAGAACAGGTGCTTTAGCTAAGTTTTTCGCCTATATTATCTGGGTGCGTGTGCAAACTGCAAACCTTGATATATTATTTATATACATCAAATATAATCATTATTTTATCCCAAAGCTGTCCTTTACTTGACAAAGGCCTTTAAATATAGAAATTATAAGAGGCTTATATAAGTTTATTATCTAAACTTTTCGAGATGTTAAAACATAATGGCAAATAGAATAAATATGATAACTTTAGGAGATTCCATGATTCCATTTTTCGAGTATATTTGGGGGCAACCAAAGTGCGGTTGCTTCACCAAAAGGAAACTTTCCAAATTGGAATAGTTCCCCGGATATTTCTCGCGTTGGCATCCATCTTTGTGGAGGCAGGCGGTGGGGGTAGTAGGGGGTTGGTTTTTTCGTCCGTCACAATGTTCGTTTTGTGTACAAGCTATTTTATCAATGCTTTGAGGGATAGGTCTGACTCTTGTTATCTAGCTGTCCTGCATTTGACCGAGCGATCAGTAAATTCTATTTTTAAAACGGATTAATACTTGACAAACTCTGACGTACGAGTATACTTATATTATTTGATTGCCTTCGCATACAGCAGTAATAAAATCGTTAAAACAAAAAACAACCGATTTAAATACCCTAAAGGCATCCGTTGTTTATGGCAAAGATAAGCCAAAGCTATCGGGGTTTGGTTTTATCTCGGCAATTCAGGATTCTACATAAATTTTTTGCGATTTACGAGGAAATAAATTCTGAACGAATGCGGATAGTAAAACGGAGAGATGAGTGAATTTTTCAACAGACCCTTATTACATATATGCTACATACGTTGCCGGCGGGTAATTTTATTGCCGATGACGCGATCGTAAAAGTGTAATGCGTGTTAATAATCATGTTTAAATACGATCGTTTACATTTTCAGTGACGTGGTGCTCATTAGCGGAACGGGCGGTTCCGTTGAAGAGGAAGCGGGGAAAACGGTCGCCGGGTGAGTTACACTGTGACTACTGTTTTAAATAATAACTCAATTCAAAGTTAATGCTTAGAAATGTCATAATTAAATGATTTAGGTCTGCCAAAGCTTACAGCGATTTGTTCTCAGATGAAGATCCGTCTACATAACATGTATGGCATTCGAGTTACCGTAACCTAGTATAATATTAATTGTCATAGTTCTTTTCATATATTTTTTATAGCACTACGATTTTCACGACTTTAAAGCATAATCCTGGAAAAAATATTAGATTGCGTTACATTTGTTTTCTATTAATACTGAAAATTCTACAGATTTCATTAAAACACATATTATGCGAATATTTAAATCGAAAGAAAAATAGAAAAATTTGACTCGCAGCGGGACTCGAACCCACAACCACTCAAAGACAATTTTTTCTATTTTTCTTTCGATTTATATATCGAAGATATTCGCTAGCAGACGTTTCTGCATAATAAAAAATAATATTATGCCAAGTTAGGAATTATGACATTAATGATAATCAATTTTATGCGACACATTATTAAACAACATTACAAATTGTGTTGTGTATGCAGATACGCGTCCGGAGCTGGTATATACGTTTATCGAGCAAGCGGTGCAACCAGGAGCGCAGGTAGCATTGAAATGCTCGGCGGTAGGCGAACCCCCGCCTAGGTTCAAGTGGACGCTTGACTCTCAACCCATACCTCCGCACCACGGGTCAGTATAATAAGTTTTTAAGCCTAGGCGAAAGGGTATATTTCTCACAATGATTTGAACTTTACTTCAAACTAATAGGGTTCCGTTTTGCGGAATTTATGCCCGTAAAAGGGTTAAACTTCATCAAAAGTTTTAATAGCGACGCCATCTTAGAACCTATACTACTAATAACTGTAATTTATATAGAAACTGTGCAGTCGGTAAGCGGTTGGTATGCAGTTCCCAAAGAAGTTGTTGCTAGCTGGCAGTACGCATTTTGTCTGTATTGGTCCTTAATCTCATAGATAGAGGCCTTGCCTACGAAGCTGTTTATTTGTTGATTTACCACGTACATTGAGATATGGGATAAATTTATGAATGTTCTTATTTATCTATCTATTATATTTACTGTCTAGTTATCACAAGATAAATTGAATAATGGACTAGGTTTATTTTATAGATGCAATCAAGTGTAATTCGGCATCCTTTCATAAATACGTCCTACAACCTTATTTACTGTACAATAGAGTTGCTCGGTACATATTTTTGAAACTTTGGCAGTGAACGAATTTTTACACTTGACTGTACCTAGTGTGAGATGTTGCTAAATATTTTATTTATATTTATTTATGTAAGAATATGTTCAAGTCCAAGTATACAGGGATATTAATGTTAAAATATGCTTTTGATTTTTTAATTGTTAGATGCGTAGTATAGTAATACAATTAAAACTGTTGTGTGCCATGTTACTACTACTTAGTTACAAACGGATAATTACACGTGAGTTTATCCGTTTGTAACTAAGTTGCGTAGTATAGTATTATGTAATCTGTGATACTGCCTATTTTTTTTTCCTAAGTAGGTAAGTAGGTAATCTTATCTTTAATATTATTCATTTAAAAACAAATAATTAAGCACACAATACAAAATTCCCATCTCATATGGTTTATAAAATCACATTCCTTTTGTACATTTTTCCATCTATTTACACACATGCAGTACATTTTAGATTCCTCATTCGTTTTTCTCAAATTATGATATTCGCAATTGAAAGAAAGAAATCTACCACCCACTTTAACTCAGCGATACCATTTTAAGTATTGAGATGACGTTTATTACATCGCGGGCAGCGTATAACCTCCGGCGATCGGCCCTTACTCGGCTCGTTTGATATTGATGTACAAAACAACGCAAGCACTACGCGTTATGCGCAATAAATAAGGTTATAGCTCGCTGAAACGTTAGTGGAGTGGTCGAAGTATATTTGCGATTATTTTTATGTCCAGGGCGGTGATAACCGAGGGCAGAGACAGTGGGCCGGCGGGGATGGGGCCTGGTGGTAATTACGTGTTGTCTACTCTGTCTTTGAGTAGTGCGAAGGTTGAGCATGGAGGCCGATATGAATGCCGAGCGAGCAACGCTCACGGGTCTGTCGCTCACGCGGCCAGACTTAACGTCTATGGTAAGTGAATACATATTTTTACGATATCAATATGCAGGAATAATCCTCCTCCTCCTCAAGTCGTTCCACTGCTGAGGATCGTGGTTTCGACGGAAACGTTGCAATAGGCTTTTCCATTTATTGCGGTCTTCAGCTTGATAGACAGCCTGTGACATCGGCATCTGCAGTTCTTTGGAGACGTGGTCTGACCATCGTGTGGGACTGGAAAGAATAATAAAAAACTAGTATTAAAGTGGCCGGATTTCATGGGTTAGATGTAATTAATCAATTGAAGTTTTGTACAACTTAGCACTCCGTGCGGATGTGATATGTACTTTATTATGTAGATTGTAGATATAAGCACAACATTATGACTCTGGCTAATCAATATCTTATGACCTTATGTTTCTAACTGACTTTTGTATTTTCTCAAAACAATACATTTCTATTGGACATTCAGAAATATTACTATAATACAGAATTTACTGTGTTATTTTATTTTTCCACTATTAGGTCACTCTATTGTTCTCGATAAAAATTCTTAAATTTATATTAGGTTATGTTTTCAATATCCATTTCTCTAGAGAAAGTGTGGTTTTATGTAACAATTGTAAATCACCAATTATAATCCACCCTTAAATAACTAGCCTCCTCATAGTAAAACTCTGATCTCCTATAAACAAAGTTATTTTTTAGTGCAATGTAGCCTGTTATTGGCGAATTACCCTATTATTGTTATCTTTTATGTTGTGTTTATATCGAGAAGTCAAAGTCACACAGTAATTGTAATTATTTTGTGATGAACTGTGCCTTCTTTGCGTTAAATAAAATATAAGGACATATATTCTCGTCATTTGCAATAGACTCATATAATTATGCTCGGCTCATGTGATTTTTATTTCAAGTTAAACCTACTGCAAAGATCTACTATAGTATTGAAGTCAGAGCGCCTCGACAGAGATCTCACACATTTAGTAACATTAGGAAACGCGGGCTTAGCATAAATTAGCCGAATAGTGCCGATAAGCTTATGCCACGACTGAGGCTTTGCGGTCTTTGTGGGAAGATTTCATACCCTCAATAAACTGTAATCGCGTTATTCAAGCGACGTTACTTATTTTTTATTTATTTAAAAAAATGTTTCATCAGATTCATGAGTTCATTGAGTGAGCTTATGCATTAAGGCAGCGACGAAGAAATTACAGAATTTCGTTTGTTAGATACCTTCTTTGTATAATTAATCTTTAATCTTAGTCTATGTGCGTCATAAGTTACATATTATTAACTAAAGAAATCATACTATTCAGAAACACGATTACTTTAATTTTGCGATAACTATAAAAATTACTCTAAAAAGATAGGATTCTCTACGTTGCATATACTTAACAAAAGGTCGCAAGTTTTTTAATAGTAACAAAATTATTTATATTTTGTAATGTATACGTCTTACATTTGTAAAAAATATTTTTCTTTAATAATACGAAAACTCCTAAATTCGCGCGTGGTTCACCGGCCATCCTTACCTGAGCCGCCATTATTAGATGGAATCGAGTAGGGCGAAAAGCTCGGCGCCCCCTTAATTTGTACCATAGCATTCAACTATAAACTAGTTTCTGAATTGCATCGTATCAAGCATAATTTAATAATGCTACTTTTGAATTTTTAATAACGTTTTTTATTCAGTTTATCAATTCTTTTAGGACCTCCATATATTCGATCAATGAGCCCCGTAAAAGCAGTCGCTGGCTCGGACACAACAGTATGGTGTCCTTACTATGGATTCCCAATTGAGTAAGTAATATTTCCACTATCTTAAGCCTATTAGAATATTATATAAAAGACTATTCTTGGCTCTAGAAAGTCACGAACTTTTAAAAATCTGTATGAATTTTGTATAAAAATGACAGCGGCTCTGTTGTGAATGGAGATAATCTCATAAATACATAATTAATAATTTAAATATCGTGATTTCCATGATAATGATTACTTTAATATAGTTATTGCTCCAAAAGCTATATTCACTGTATCCCTACAAATTTTCATCTTAATCGGTTCAGCATCAAAGGCGCAAAGATTTAGCAGTAACATTCAGGCTTGTTTTTGCTTTGATATTTTTGATTTTGAAAAACTAAAAAAGAATTTTTTTCCATTTTTTTTTCTAAATTTCCGTCTTTACAAGGCGAAACAAATTTTTTTTTATGCTTCATTTTTCTAATCAAAATACTTTTCCCGATCAATCACCCTTAAATGGAACACTAGTATTTTCGTTACATCTTAAATAATATTGGTATCGACGACAGACTAGAATGCAATAAAAGTAACATAGGATGCAGACACTGATAAAGGTTTTTATAGTTCAGTAAAATGGGACGGGGGGTCCGGCAACGATCCAAGATACCAGCAAACAGACGGACAACTCACCATAAGCAATGTGGATCGAAACCGGGACCAGGGAGGGTGGGTGTGCTCTGTCCTAACACCTGGCGGTGAGCTAGCCAGGAGAGAGGTATGTTTTATTCAGTCTCCGACATGATCAGAATACCAAATGGCCTTAAGACTTGATAGGATTAATATTATTCACCTGAAGTCAAAACACTTTTACTTAATACTTAAAATGGTTCTTTTAGTGCGTGTGTACCGGGTTCTTCTAAAGATATCATAGAAATAAAGGTTCGGCTTCGAGAATATTACGAAAAGGCTTTCAATGAATTGCAATAACAAAATTCTTTATATTTAAATATAAACCAGACTTACAGTCTCGAATGTATGTAGCTTTTATCTCTACTCTCGCTAAAATCTTTTTGTAAAATGTTAAACTTTATCGGATAGGATTTAAACGCTAGAGAATACGGGAAAGCCAAATATGTATAGAGTTTTTTGATATAGCTAAGATAAATAAAAGCTAGGTTTATTAAATTGCCTTTTATATAAATAGTTGAATTGCTACGCATAGCACTGTTAAAATGTTTAGAAAGCTCATTTGATGTATAAATTCCCAGAATAATTAACGCGTCGCTTCTAATACTGTTTTACTATTGACATATCATCTTTAGTGAAATCAAATTTGCACAAGCATGCGTCCTGGTTAATGACTACGGTCCTACCTGTAGTGCCAATTACTTTGATGAAATGTAAACCATTTTCTATTGTACTAGAGATGCATTTCCTTTGTTTCGTTCCATTTCAAAACAAAAGAATGTCTAGCATTTTCCTTATACATATTGTGGGAGTGGGACTTAGGAAGCTAGGTATAGTAGCTATAATGTTTAAATTACTACCTATCGCATTTAGACGTTGGGAGTGCACACAAATCACCGTAAGTGCGCTCACGTTCGTGCAACGTCTGAGTGTGAAATGTGTTAAAAGTTACGTTTTTCCAGGTGCAAATAACGGTGGTCTCCCCTCCCGTTCTCTCCCCAATCGTTTTTCCACCTGGCTTAAGGGCCGGCGACCGCGCGCAGCTCACGTGCACTGTCACCTCTGGTGACATGCCCGTCTATTTCTCTTGGCTTAAAGATCAAATTAACATACCAAGCGCACTGCAGGTAACTTTAAAACTTATATCAATATCATTAAGGTCGAATTTCATAACTGCTAATTCACAACATTTTAGGTCGATGAACGAGGCGCTGAATTTTACAGCATGTTGCTTTTTAAAAGTCTGACAGCTGCACATAGTGGGATCTATACGTGTGTCGTGACGAATACAGCCGGTAAAGCTAATACGTCAGCGGAATTAGCGATCAAAGGTAGCTACAATTCGATTTCGAGTGTCCCTTTTTTTCTATTTCTAGCGAGCTCACGCGTTAGTTCCGTTTCAGTGCCTCCTTATTGGCAAATCGAGCCCTCGGACACGGCCGTGCTGCTGAACGGATCGCTAACTGTGAGTTGCGAGGCCCGAGGGCATCCTTCACCGGCTATTTATTGGACCAAGTTCTCTGGTAAGGATTCTTTAATCTAAAAGTAGCCGTATTATTTTAGTTATACAATTATTTATGTTCCATATAATAAGGCTTGTTCACGAAAAAAAGTAGCCACTGCCTTATAATTTCTATTTTTCGTATTTTTTTCGTTATTTTTTAAGTATGATAACTTAAAAAAACGAAAAACCGACTCATTTTCTTTCGTTTTATTTCTTTCGATATTTTTATCAGGTGTTCTAAATCTATGGCCCATTAAATAAATCTTTGCATTTTGTGAGAGTTTTTTCTAGTTTAGCTTTATATTAAGCTTGCACTATGGTCTGTACTCAAACAAATTATCAATACTCGAATATCCCGTGAATAATTTCTCTTAGATTTTACTATCGTAAACAAGCCCGTATATTTGTAATTTGACTCAGAAAATTACGCTTTTTTGTAACGGTTATTTTTTTTGTTTTAGCACTACTTGGCGTTATTAACAGTTGAGGCTAGGATTTTTTCGATTTTGACATCCTAAACGTAAAATAGACAAGCAAATTCGTAAGTCTATGACTGTTTCTATTACATGGACCCGCCAGTTAACGGTGGAGACTCATACAACGGTGGCTACTTATTTCGTGAACGTGCTTTATATAAAAGGACGGTGTAATCAATTATGCCTTAATTTGTTACAAGAAAATAATATTGTACCGCCACTTTTTTGTTGTCAAAACTCATCGTAACTGTTAAACAATTTAGTAATATACAAAATATGTATAATCGTCGCATAGTAATGTTATCTAAATTGTATAGAACGGCACTACATACTTATTATTATACTTATATTAGACAGAGCACTGAACAGTAATTTGTGTCCTTAACCTAATTTTAATATTAAGGCATTTAGGCGCAAATAATGAAATAAGTTTCTAATCTATTCTCGTCTTGTCAGTTTTAAATTTCGATTTTAGTTATCATAAACAGGATTTAGGTTTGAAAACTCTCATAGCAATTTGTCTAGATTATGAATCTGACAGAGTAATCTTCTTAGATACTTCTACAACTATTCAAATTAGGTTACTTACACCATCAATATCTTTTTAGGTAGTACCGAAACCACATTAGGAGCCGTCTCTGAGCCCGCAGTACTCAATAATGGGTCTTTAAGGCTGGAATCTGCTCGCGCGGAACATTCTGGAAAATATCGGTGTCGAGCTGACAACGGAGTCGCGCCGGCGTTGTCTAAAACTCTTACTATACACGTCAATGGTAAGGGAATTATGTACTTGTATTTTATATATTTGAGCGTCCATAAGATTACAATCAAAGCAAGTTAGTGTTGGATCGGCAATGAACGTCGTGTAACCTGTGTGAAATTATTTATAAATTGCATCATGCTCGTCAACTTTGAGAAAGTTACGATAATTTAATTTACGAGATTATAATTTTACTATATCTCCTGTATTCCAACAGGTCGGAAGTTCGAAATTAGTCGACGATATGTTTGCATTTTTTTTTAATTTCAAACTTTAAGAAAACTTGTCGAAATACTTCGAACATTGCGCATTGCCAGTAATATCTTACGGATTTAAACTGTCGCTTAATATGGGACATATCAGGCGGCTCAGAGTCATTAAACGGGGAATTGAAAAATAATCAGGGCCGCTACCGCGAATAACGATATTCGTCGGATGATTGCCTCTGTCACTCTCGACATCTTAATTGTAGTAAAAGACAAAGATACCCGAAATATTACGAATTTCGATGTTCGCGGTAACGAGCCAGAAATGAGGATATCCGTAGAAAAACCAAAGTCAATGTTATAGCCTATAGGATAACACAATTGAACTAGCAATGGGCAGGCTAATATGTGAGCTTCGAGCAGAAAAGTGCATTGCGTCACAAACTAGATGACCTGGTGCGGCTCGCTGGTGGGCTGCATTGTGCTAAAGATTGCTCCCTGTACAGTCCACCAATTTGATTTCTAGGCCACTTCGAACCTTGTCACAGTGACGTTAATAAGAGATATTTTGCGTCTTTTATATAGATTTTCACTGTGACAAGGAATCAAATTGGTTGACTGCACATAAATGTACATTATGTAAACTACATTATGCTTCATGAGTTGGCAGTGGTATTCCAAGGTAATGCAATCTGTAGGTGCCTTTTCTTTTACCTTTCGGCTACCTTACCTATCCGTGTTTAGAGAAAGGTAAAACCCGGGTTTCAAATCACGTTTTGCATTCCCTGTAATTAACGGCCTGTCCAACGCTGCGCGCTGTCTAAAGCACACACCACATTTGAATGTTCAATATTTGACAGGTAAATAATTGTTTTGTTACTTTATTAAAGCGGGCTTTAGCTAGCGAATTTTGGTTAAGTAATAAAGTTAATTAAAAGAAAAAGAATAAGCCACCGGCGAAAGTTTAACTACTTACTATTTAATTAAATCAAGCTAAAACATGGTACTGAGCCAGAGTTTATATGAACTCCTCCTTTAGATTCCGACTACAGAGTCAACTTTTAGATTCTGTATCTGATGATTAATCAAAACCAAATCAAAACTGACAGTCAGACGAGGCAACTTTACCTAATCTTAAGTCGTGCTTTAGGTTAAACATTAAAAATAAAATGAAATTATTCCTTCAAATGCAAATTTAATGTTCTGATTGTTGCAAACTAATTTTACAAACTCATAATTATAATTTTAATAGCAAAATCGTGTTTTTAGAACCTGCAAGATTCGAAACACCATCGGTGAATGTGACGGCAAAACTTGGAGACACTGTAAGATTAGCGTGCGTTGCTCGAGGAGATAGCCCGCTTACTACATCCTGGAGCCATTCTGGAAGGGCCTTGCCTAATTCGGATTATAGGTAAAGAAGTTAAAAACTCACTTATTTGCTTTTAGGCATCTCTCAGGGACAGGGAAAGTCGAATGCAAAAGAACCCGTTGGACTTCCCGAACACTATGCACACACAGCGGGACCTCATTAAGTATCCACATGAAATAAAGTCATCGATTACTCCTACTCCACCAAAAATAGTGCCACGTGGCAATCGATCACAAGAGCTATTTTGGCACATGACTACAATCACTCTGTTAAGAGTGGTCTAAAAGCTATTCGACTATAGTTAGGCGTCACATTGGATGCTAACTACAACCTAATTTATTTTCATAATAATATTTAGGTAATGTGCAGTATAGTGTATCATTTTTAGTTCAGCTAGCCAAAGGCCTCTTGAACTAAATCAATTTCTGGTATGCTCGTAACTCGTAAGTGCCCGCGCTTTGTATCATGCCCACTACTGTTATATTATGTTACATAAGTCAGATAATACTACCAAGAATACAGGCAGTAAGAATGTAAATAAGTCAATAATAAATAGCTGTATAAAAATGGATGGGTAGTTTATCATAAAAATGTTATTTGACTCATACTTTGTGGTACTCTGTCGTTATATTTGTAATATTATCATTTTATGGCGAAGTTTTTAAAAAGTGAGTGCGTATTAGAATGAAATCACAGGTTGAAATAGTCATGTTTTAAAGTAGGCTAACCACTTACAGGTCTAACCACGCGATTGTTTTTTAATGTTTATTAAAATATTTCTTTAGAATGAGTGTTTCGGAAACCCGGAGCGCAGAAGGCCTGAGAAGCGAATTGGTAGTGGAGCGTGCCGACAGGAGAGACTCCGGTGTCTACCGGTGTCAGGCGTCCAATCCCTACGGGAGGTCCGACCACTTCGTACATCTTGCTGTACAAGGTAAGAACAAAAGTTTAGCTACAAACCTGATCCATTACTGGTACTCCCTGTCGTTTAAATATTTCTTAGTAGGTATACATATATTAACTTATCATGATCCCAAGTATATACCTTGTTTTTACTAAATTACGTTATAGGTAGTATATCGTCAAAGTAGTATATTGCCGTGTGATGCCGGCTGACTAGAATAGCACCACCCCATCTCCTCCCGCGGGTGTCGTAAGAGGCGACAAAGGGAAAAATCCTACGGGCGGGCAGCAGCGTCCGTCGAAACCCAATCTACAGCTACTGCGGTCGCCAACCCGCCTGCCAAGCGTGGCTACTATGGCAACTACCCCCAAGATGATACAATTCATATTTGTGGGAGGCCTATGTCCAGCAGTAGACTGCATACGGCTGAAATGTAAATGTATGTATGTATATCGTCAAACGGGTGACGGAAATAGGGAAACTACGGGTACCTACTCTTAGATCTTTGATTTAAACTGCTTAGTTATTAGTACATTCCGGTACAAGTGCGAATTACGTATTTGTACAACGTTTAAGAGCGTTGTCACACTTGGGCGCTTTGCAAGCGACTTCTATACAAAACTCGTTGCGTATTTTCCTACATACAAAACTCGCTCGCGAATCGCAATTGTGATATCAGCCTTACAGTACATATGGCCCTTATAATTTTTAACATGGTGTTAATATACTCATTATTGCACTAGTGCGATAATGTATTCTATTTACCGTAAAAAAGTTTATAAGATGTCGCTTAAAAATTGTTGTAAAAAAAATACCTTAGGTACATATTACAATTATTTTTATATTTGCCTAGAACCCCCGGAGCCACCATCAAACTTCAGGGTCCTGGAGACCACGTCCAGATCAGTCCGCTTACAGTGGCGGCGTCCATATGACGGCAACTCGCCTGTCCTGGGCTACGTTGTGCAATATCGGAAACACGACTCCACGACTTCGGATTCTTGGAGAGATGCTGATACGCACAACGTTTCTGTGTCGGCGCATAATGTGGATAGTTATTCTGAGTACGTTATATTACCCATTATTTCTCATATAGGCATTCGAACAGTGAACTTTTTACTTGCTTACGTTCACAAAGCAGATTTGTTGAAAAGGTGATATTACTGGGAAACCACGTTCAGAGTTCCATTACAGAACTCTTTTAAATAAAGGGAATTGAAAGATAACATCTACTTATATTACAACTTACAGTCGTTACACAACAGACTCGAGAACACAAAACTATCGTGAGATTGAAACATATTCATTGTATAAAAGCGGGTAACTTACGTTTTATAAGTCGAATATTGCTCGACATGTTTCACTCTGTATCGAGGAGCATAATCATGAGCCAACGCGAGTAAACGTGAAGTGATTATAAAACGTGAGTTACCAGCTTTTATACAATTAATAGGCTCGAGAATTTTTGAGAATTTGATTAAATAATTGACCTTGGAATATGTAATAAAAAAACGAAATAGTTAACTCTGAACATAAACTCGGAATCGCAGCGGAGACCCTTGACCTAATGCTGCATAAGCTCGTAAATAACCACTTTACAGACATTATCGTTTATAGTTATGATCCAAAAGACCACAAATTTAATATCCACCTTCCTCTTAACAGAACTGAAGGAGCCACAATATCTGGTCTCGAGCCAGCCACAGCCTACCTGGTCCGAGCTCGAACAGTGACTGCTCAATTCGCGTCGACTCACACGAGAGCATTACTGGCTTTGACTTCGCATGAACCACCTGCGCGTGCGCCACTGAGTCTGCGAGCTTCAGCCCCGAGAGCTTCTACTATTGAATTGGCTTGGCAGGTAAGGAATCTTAAATACGATTTTATACATGACATTTTTTTTATGATATAGGAGGCAAACGAGCTGACGGATTGCTTGATGGTAAGCAATGTATATTGCATGTATGACGTATGGTATGTGTATGTCAGGTGAACGATTACGACTCGATCTCGACGAATAGATCAAGGAACCAAAAATTGTCTATAAAAATGTTGACGGAGTATTTATGACGATATGATCCCTAAAAATTTTTCATCATGATGATTACGATGATATGACGATTTTGAGTGGACTTTCTGGATAATAAGTATGAGTCGTATTTGCGTAATAACGTATAAATAATCATGCGTAATAACGTATAAATAATCGAGGTCTGTATTTTAAGATAACTCATAGCATCTGGAGCGGAAAGGTTCTGGAGGCACGACCACGTACTGGAAGACGCAGAGTAGGTAGGCCCACAAGGTGGACCGACGACCTAGTTAGAATCGCAGGATACCGCTTGATGTGGAAGGCGCAGGATCAGTCTTCTTGGGTCGTTCTGGGGGAGGCCTATGTACAGCAGTGAACGTCTTCCGGCTGACTTGATGATGATAATGATGATAATCTGGAGCAGCACTATTTATCTATCGTTGCTCTAGAAAATACAGCATATTTACTTACATTCACATACTTACTAAGAATCCCAGCGCGTCACTAATGGAAACGCAGTCTTATCATGTAATTATTTTAGCCACCACCATCTTCGACGTGGAACGGCGAACTTCTGGGCTACTCCGTCTGGTGGTGGGCTTCCGCGGATGGCACGCTGTCAGGAGGAGCCAATGTTGGAATGGAGTTTGCTACCGTTCGGGGGCAGATCACTAAATACACTATCGAGGGTCTGGAGCATTATACTCGGTTAGTATTGTTTTTTATGAAGCGAGTACTTAGCACAAGTTTAAGACAGAAAACAGTAGGTATGTTTATTTTAGTCGATGCTCTGAGTAATAAATTAGAGAATATCTTAGACAGATTAGAGACATATATGTAGATAGTTTGTAAATTTAAATATTGCATTGGAAATCAGTGGATCAGAAGTATATCAGAAGGGGCAAACGTCGTTATAGGATTCGATACTATTCAAAAATAGTAGTGACACTGCCTATGAAACCTGGGTTCAAATCCCAGTCAGGGCATTTTATTGAGTGATGAGCACAGATATTTGTTCCTGACTCATGGGTGTTTTCTATGTATATAAGTATTTACATGTATCTATGTATTATATATATCGTCGTCTACTTAGTAACTACCTACAATACAACCCTTACTGAGCTTACCGTAGTACTATGTCGATTTGTGTAAGATTGTCCCGAAACATTTATTTATTTAATATTCGACACGAGAAAATGTTAAATTTGATTTACATCGCCTAAAAGACGACAAAAATATCCTCTTAAACTATCGAGAAGTGGAAGTCTATTAAAACTTATTTAAATCAAATTATTAGGTATGAGTTTGACTGTCCATCTTGGTTAGGTATCTATTTTTGTGTACTAGTTCGAAAGAAGACGATTTATATTTTTGTGAATATAAATTAATATTAAATAATCTTAGTCATACCTACTATTGGGCTTACGTTTTATATTGTGTGTTTAGACCGGCATACTCGTGTAACTGCTGTATGGGTAGACCTCCTACAAGGTGACCGATGAACTAGTAGTTGTTGGAATGCTGTTGGAGGAAAACAGAGCAGGATCGGTCGTATGTAGAGTCATTTGTGTAGCAGTGGTCGTGGTTTGTCTATGTCTATAATCATTATTATGATGATGATGTTTTGTTTTGTTTTTAGAAAAACAACAACTTACCACTAATATGTTTTAGGTATTCCGTGAGCGTGCGAGCCTTCAACAGCGCTGGCGCGGGCCCAGCCACGGCGCCCGTCAATACGTTGACTCAGGAAAGTGGTAAGCCCTGACTAGACTCCGCATTATAGCATTAAGATACACTTAGGTACTATGTTCCGTCAGGGTCGTTGTAGTTTATAATAAAATCGAACATTCTTATGTCGAATAATCTAAGGTTCATTATATCGAAAAATTTTTTTAACGTCATTTACTTCTATTCTATACATGACTCGGAGTAGGTTTAGAGTGGCATCTTTCGTGTAATTTGCGAGTTGCGAAACACAAATTTATGTTTTATTCGGTTTATGTATAATCCACATACATTCATAGACGATGTTTTGTAATGCTTACTTACCTATCAATACCATTAATTTGCCTTTTTATGGCGTTGGTAAAGTGAAATTTTAAATAACTTTTTTTTTTAATTATAATATACTAACCAGGATAGTTCAACCTTCAAAACTGCCGCATTTCCCGAGATAAAAGAAAGTAGATCTGGCAAAGAAAAAGTTTTTACATGTGTACTGAAAATCTATAACTCTTTCGTTGGTTTACTCAGTTTTCGATATAAACATGACATTGACAGGCAAACAACTTTATTGCCGTTTATATTAAATAACGTAGATGTAACTAATTTACTGAAGTCATAACTGAAATGAGAAGACTTTGTGTTCTTTATATGCTCGGAAGTGATCTGTGACCATAAGGGACGTGCGATTTATTGCCTCTGAAACTCTGCGGAAATAATTAATACTTTCTTAGAATTTCTTAAGTTTCACTTAAGTACAACCTTGACTCAACTCAGAATAACAACAATAAAAGTATTTAATTTATAGCTACATGTTTCAGCATTATTGAACTGAGGTCCAATCTAAAGATTTGAGTTAATTTGGCGTTTAGATAATGTTTAAAATATAATTATTTAAGGTATTAACCCATTAGATGACCGTTTCATTTGCGCTTTCCACCGGCGAGATTTGTGTCGAGTCCTACTCTAATCTTTTTTTAACAGGTTTTGACGTCAGCTTTGCTCGTTTTCCTCTGTAGTAATATATTACTTACCTGCTGACTATTTTTACATAATTTTCAACTGGTGACTATTATCACTACAGTCTGAAAAAAAAATTGTATTGTAAGTCACGAGTTATGTATATCTGTTTAGGTTTAAGATGAATTAAGTTATCAAAATTTTCCATCTTTACTATAGAAATCTTACTTGCGGAATTAGCCCTTTAGACCGCAGACTTACCATAATGGCTGAACACCCGACATGTATATCACATTATATTTTTCACTTATTTTATTTCATGATTATACCTTTGTAATGACTCTAATGTATCTAGTTAATAAAACTATTCACATTACCAAGGATCGACTATTTCTTGTTTATTAATAATTAATTTGTTAATTAATAGCACAATGTAGACTCCTTATACTGGCTGCTTGGCGGGTAAAATTGCATAATATTTTATCATGCATGATGTTATGAAAGACTTTTACGAGTATCATACTGTAATATTATTATAAATGTGAAAGTTTGTGGAAATATTAGGATGTTTGTTACTTACGTATTAACGACTGAACAGATTTACATGAAACGTGGCGTGTCATAGACAAATATCTACATTCAGAGAAGCTTGATTGTTATCTTTGCAAACGAAGTAACGGGTAGTTGGAGCAAGTTAAAATATACAACATTAAATTCCCTAATATTATTTTATCGTTGTCGACAAAACCCAACAATGTCACAATCCAATGCAAAATGTTAAGAGGATTTTAGGAACAGGAAACTGTTTACCTCAATCTTGAGTGAATAGACAGCTTTAATGCTTCAAATATTTATTGCAGCGGCCATTTTGAACTTATGCAGCATGCCAAGCAATTATAAAAGGAATACTTAATTTCATAAAGAGTTTGTACAAATTGAGTTCAAAGTAGTGGCAAGTAGAGTCAAACTTTTATGTAATTAAATTTTACTTTAAGATCTGGATCATCCAAAAATCTAGTTGACATTTACTGTCAGCCTAAAAACTGTTTTGCCTTTGTTTGGTTGAAAAATCTTTATTTTTTTTTAATATTTAGTAAAATATAAGTTATTTTCAGATCTCGTAGAACAAATGTTGCTAAAGTTATTGCTGTTATCACAGGCCACACCAGATATAATAGTTTTCTAGACTAGGCTAGCGGATAATATTATAGGCTTTTCCACGCAGATTTCGCGCTGTAATCTAAGGTTTTCCGAGCGAGTGAGGTGAAATAACCATTGTGTGCAGTGCCATCAGAAGGCCCCCGCGGCGTCCGCTGCCGCGCCGTGTCCCCCCAGAGCCTCAAGGTGGAGTGGTCCCCGCCGCCGGCGCACGCGCACCACGGCTCGCTGCTGGGCTACAAGCTGCTTTACCGTCCTGAGCATAGTGAGTACGGACAAATGTATGATCACTAGTTATGTACTATGACTGACCAAATCTTTTCCAGGAGCCGTGGATTTCCTCGTGAACATTTCGCATTTTTTTCGACTTTTTAATTTAATTGTTACATATTTTTTCTTAATGACCTAATGCACATCATTAGCAAGGCTGACTCAGAAGCATCTTAAATGGAAAATTACGTCGATCAGAAATAAAATTAAAACTGTTGTGAGCCATGTTACACTACTTAGTTACAAACGGATAAACTCACGTGTAATTATATCGCACTAGTGAGCGATACATCCTCAACGCGATCGGTGTCTCCTGACTCGGCTTGAAGATGGGTACCAGAGCTTACCCGAAACGTGTCGCCTAGTGCGATATAATTACACGTGAGTTTATCCGTTTGTAACTAAGCAGCTTATGTAAAATATGTCTTAAACTTAATAGTTTTACCTGATTCTTTTCTTTGTGTAAACCTACGGGTAAGCATATTACAACGCAATGCATATCGTTTTAACCTACAAATAGGTCGTCTGAAGCGTTATCTGAAACCCAGCGGCGCAGATGTTTAAACTTATTGCTCTTATTTAAATTTAAAACCCTGTTTATATACTTTGAGTTTATATATACCTATTTATTAGTAAAATTGTTAATTATCCAATTACTTTGAGCGGCTTAATGGTCGATACACATGCGTTACGCTCATTAAAACTCCACCAATAACCTAAACGTAATAAGACCTCCCTTAAACTGCTTTTTTAATTACGCAATGCCTTAATTCGAATAAACCCAGCGTTAGGCAATAAAACACATTTCTCATTAGAAATTAACCGTTGCATTTAACAAATAAACTTGAAACAATCTCAATATTCCAAGCTGAATGATGGCAGTTGTTTGTCGGCAGCGGCAGAGTGGCTGGAGTGGGAGGTGCGAGGGGTCGGGGCCAGTTCAGGAGCGGGAGCGGAGGTGAAGCGGGTAGCGGGCGTGGAGACACTCCTGCTGGCTCTGAGGCCGTACACGAACTATACGATACAGGCGCTGGCGTATACGGGGGCGGGAGATGGCGTGCCGGCTCATCCTGTCCATTGTGTTACGCAACAAGATGGTAATTTTTTTTATTATTTTATGTAGCTAACGGGTGTTATTATGTCTCACTTTTAAGAGAGAACTATGAAATAAGATCCGACTGTGGACTTGGTTTTGATTTCGGCGTTCTCAGGAAAAATCGAGGTTCACGTCGCGGGCGCGACGGCGACGTCGCATTTTGACGTATTTAGTGTGACTTCAAAAATAGTGTGAAAAATGTTTAACATATGATAACATATAAATACTTAAAGGTAATAATGTTACAATTACAATGAAAAATTGATACAATTTCGAATAGTAAAAGGCTTGGGTTGGTTGTTGAAAAATGCACAATTAAACTTACTTTTTTCTTTTACTCGTCGGACATAAACTTTTCACGACTGACCTTAATATACTCGAAGGGATTTTACCATGAAACATGTAAATAATGAAAATTAGTCGTATCTGAACCTTAGACTGATAACCTGCTAATGTTTATGGTACAGCTCCAGGCCCGCCAGCAGCTGTGAAGGTCGTCGCAACTTCAGTGACCTCCTTAGCAATAAGTTGGCTGCCTCCAAGTCGACCTAACGGACCAGTTCTGTATTATACAGTATTTTATCGTGAACTTGGCAGGTAAATCCTCATTTCTGGCTAAGGATATTGACTAGGATACTGGTCAAATTAATATTTAGAAATGTTTTGATTTGATTCTTTGCATCTATATTGTTACCGTAAAACTACTCAAGCATAGTCCAAAAGTTCCTATTATGGTTCAAAACTAAGATGAATATCTTCTTTTAAGTGTAAGTATTATTTAAATTACGAACGAAATTAGAATTATTTAAAAAAACAAATGAATCAAAAAAGAAAAAAAATATCGGGATTAATACTCGATTAGGAATTGAACTTGTGGACCATTGTTGCAATATTGGACTACAGTTGAGTGGTTTTACGATACACATAAAAATAATTAAAAACAACATTTTCACGTCCTTAGCAGTCCACGTCCGCATTTTCCCGTCCACATATACCTATACGAAGCACAATTTAGGTACACCCTACGACTAAATCATAATATTGTTTAATTAGAGGTACCTCGCAAGTGTGGTCTTATGCCATTCCTAATTATCTATACCGTCATATGTTTTGGGAATAGAATTGTAATACCATGTAAAAATTAGTTTGCACATACTTAGTTGTGTATTATTAATAAGTCGAGATGTGTAACTAGGGACAGACCTCCACAAACTACAACAGTGCAGGCCGAAGATAGTGATCCAACCGTCGGTTTGGGTGGGTCTGCCGAGCTAAGGTCCTTGTCGGAAGACGCCACGTACGAGGCGTGGGTGGCCGCTCATTCTGTGGCCGGCGAGGGAGAGCCAACTGCGCCTCAACCTGCCACGACTAGTTCTAGAGGTAAGAAACACTTGACAACCATTATCTCTGCTCTAAATTTAGCTGCTCAGCTGAAATCCATTTAAAGAATATTCTTAATGGATACATCATGAGACTTACCAAATTATACGAAAAGGTATATGTTCCCATAGACTCAAATAGTCCTTGCGCTA
Organism: Grapholita molesta; assembly: GCA_022674325.2. Taxonomy (NCBI): domain Eukaryota; kingdom Metazoa; phylum Arthropoda; class Insecta; order Lepidoptera; family Tortricidae; genus Grapholita; species Grapholita molesta. Next base: position 6,461,837 of record CP053138.2, read on the forward strand.
TCCAAATCTGATAAATGTATGTGTTCGATTTGAATTAATCTTCATCGCACCCCGGCTCATGGGAGCTTGGAGTCTGCTTGGAAAATAATCTCAGGAATTGGCGTAGGCAGGTACGGGTTTTACGAAAGCGAGTGCTATCTGACCTCGAGGCCTTATTGGGATTATTCCGGTTCCTTTACCATGCTTTCCTTCACAGTGACTGGTAAATATCAAATGATATTTCGTACATAAGTTCCGAAAAAACTTATTGGTACGCAAGTCACACGTTCTTACCACTAGGCTACCAGCGCTCTTGTCATTCGCATGATTTTTTTGGTTATAATTAATGCAATAAATAATTTTTGCTGCTACATATATATTTTTTGTGTTAGACATGCTTTTGGTGATATATCGTTTAAGCACAGTAGGTAGGACTTGGAGCTACTGCAGAGCGGCGAATGGTAAAATCTGTCTATGGCGTTTATATAACAAGAATGACATGAAAAAAATACATTTTAGAGTTCACAAACGGTTATGATCAACGCCATGAAGCTCATACATTTAAGTGTTACGCAAAAACTTTATTTAAACTTTCTTTTATCCAGCGGGAGCTCGTTTACTATCATTTGGCGTTTGGGCGCGGGTACAATGCGGGCACTCGCTGCGTTTAGCCTGCGTGTGGCGCGGCGAGCCCATGCCGCGCGCGCGCTGGCTGCGCGGAGACCGGCCTGTCACACACGACCCTAGGACACATCTGACCCCGCATGGACATCTTGCTATACACGGTCAGTTATGTAATTTTGAGTCAGTTCAGGTGTTTTAGGAAAATCGCTCGCTGGTTACGACCTCTAGTCAGTAACAACCGTAACTGATCATCAGAAAATTTTATAGCGTTGCAATAGAGTTTAAGCCGCTGCAAAAGTGTGGATAAAATTAATTAAATGAACAGCGGAACTTGTAACGTTAACTGTCCGATATCATTAAGTCTTATCCGATTTTTATAATTTAAATTCAAAAATGTACTACTTGTAATACTTGTAATTACAAAACTCCAACTAGTTTGTCTCGATAACTAACTTTAGCCTTTTGTAAATGAAGATTCAAAAATCTCCTGAAGGCAGGAGTAGACGCAGTCATACAAAAAGTCACTATCAACTATATCGGAACTGTAGAGGTAGTCACAAATATCTGAACATGCAGTTTACCGCATCATACCTCTGATTACGCGTACGCAAAGTCGAGACATTTGCCTTTCATATCCATCACTCGCTAACGACACGGGAGCACCCTTTTTTCTGAATTTGATAATGCATGGATTTTATCCGATGATCCAAGTACACGTTCAGTCTAGTTGGCGACTATTGTCAGTACTTTGATTTAAAACAGAAGTGGACGCGTCGACGAGTGGTAACTACACATGCTCCGCGCGGAATGCCTTCGGCTCCGAGGAGGTGACGTATCGGGTGGAGTGCTCGGTGCCGCCGGCGGCGCCGACGCTGCTGCTCGACCACGCAGCCCACAGGGAAGCCAAGCTGACGTGGCGGATTACGCATCATCCCGCTGCACCGCCACATGGTAAGTACATCTTTATAACTTAGTTGAGCGTTAATGTATGTGTGACTGTTTCTGTTTTATCTCCTAACAAATAAACAAATGAATAATTACCAAACTATAGAACGGGTCTATCGCGAATAAAAATTGAATTAGTTTTAGTTCCGACGTTCTGACTCGGATTGTACCAACAAATGTCAAAACATAGGTGACGGTCAGAATTTATGTGACTATCCGATGATACAGTTTTAGTTAATATGTGTAGTTAAAACGAAAGTTTAAAGTGCTATAATTTTATACAACATATAATTCCTAAAATTTTCGAACATTTTTGACATTCGCAAGCCATAAAAATCTATGTTAGAAATTTGAGAAAGAAAAACGATTTTGTTAACATTCCAAGGAGAAAATAACACAGCATACAATTTATTAATATTAGATTAATAGATTTTCAAAAAACGCTTTAAGATTTATCATTGTACCAAACGCCAATTTAAGCACGTCAAGTCACTTGGCGGATTAAAGCAGCCGTCTCCGAGTGCTCGTTCCTATACGTGATTGTGTTACTACGAGCAAACGGAAATTACCTAGATGACTGTTTCGATTCACCCTGTCCCACTTGTAAAGATTTTACAATAGTGCTTCCTTATTAGGCTGGTTTTAGTGTCACATTGACCGCTAGAAGCGGACAGGCGCTGCCAGGCTAGAAGTATGATGTTAAGGCTGATATTATCACAGTATTGCGAGCGAGTTCTCAGTTTTGTATAGAAATTGCTTACAAATCGCTCTAAGAGAGCGTTTTAGAATAACGCTCACGCCTACACCTGCTGTGAGCGTTTTAGTGTCGAGCGGAGCGGTCGGCAGAGGACAGTAAAACGATTCGCACCGACCGTGGGCCCCGATCACCTTCGCGCCGAGCGTTCGGCATCGATGATCAACGTGACAACCAGCTTTAGTGTCACGTTGACACGCATGTTGAGGGAGCGTTTTAGAGTACCGCTGAGCGGTGAGCGCTGACGATCGTCAGCACCTACGCATACGAGACCGTTTCGCGCCGCGCGTCTGCTGAGCGGTCAGCTATTTTTTTTTTCTTTTTATTTTACCTTATTGATTTTTTTTAACCTGACTTAGGCAGGGAAAGTAGCCTAGGGAAAATCCAGGATCCTTCTGCACCAGGCTTTATTTGTACTACTGGAATAGTCCTACTGAGTTTACGCTTCCAGCGAGATTGGTTGAGGCGGCCTCATCCGATGGTGCTGTGTAATGTTATCGAACTAATGGGAGTTTTGTCGATGGTTTGGTAACGCGCGGCCAGCGCTAGCTCGTACCTATAATATAGGATAGTATAGCAAAAGAGGTACTTGTAAAAATTAATTAGGATACTGCATTATTGGTTATTTCCGCTAATAAAACCATTGAATGTTCTAGCATTCACTGACTGTATTGTTTTTAGGTTTTACTATATGGTGGATGCGAGTTCGCGACGACAGCGTTGACAGTTTGGAAGCTGGCTCCAGAAGTGAAGATGAGAGGAAGCTAGAAGCCGGCGGGGAAACGTCCAGTGTGATTCTCAGATCTTTGTCGTGCGGGGCATCGTATTCTGTTCGGGCAGTGGCTCATTCTAGAGCGGGGACATCGCCGCCGTCTGCTCCGTTATTGGTCAAGACGAAACCACCAGGTTAGAATACATTTACATTCGTGCTTTTTTTTATTTGAACTATCTGTTACCTACTCGTAATTTTACGCTTATGATCGACACAGCCTGCGTGGTTGCTGAGAGATAGGACGATAGTTTCCCCCGTCTCAATGTCCTCCATATATATTAGATTTAAGAACCAACGAATGAGGCGCACCGTAAGTAGGGCTACACGGTGGACCGACGACCTAGTGAGGGTCGCGGGATGCCGCTGGATGTGGAAAGCGCAGGGCCGGTCTTATTGGGTCGTTTTGGGGAAGGCCTATAATGTCCAGCAGTGGACGTCTTTCGGCTGACATGGTGACGATGAACTAAGAAATATCTGAAGTCCTAAAATAAGCTAACATTGATGTAGATCTAGGTTATCTAGAATAAATGAGTTTTATTTTACTTTATCTTTTATAATTCAACCCGACCAACAATGTTTTTATTCCGGCAAGATTCCGGTAAATATATATCTTACCACAGCTATCTTATTCAAAAAATTAACTGTATTTTATATTCAGGAACTATGAAAACAGGTTTTTTAAAATCTGTTTAGATTTCCAAAAAAATCCCGTCTTGGTCTGTATCAAATATTTAGGTAATGCCGCTGTCATAAGTGTTGCTAAAAAAACTTTTTTCTTTGATAACGATAATGACATTTAGGAACCTCTTTCAATGTTATAAACTTTTATCCTTAGTGCTAGTTTGGGAAGGAGGAGGAGACCGCCGCGACCAAGAAGAAGGCGCGGAAGCGGCAATATGGACAAACAGTAGTGCCCTGGCGTTGGATGCTCGAAGAGCTGTGCGGTGTAATGCGCGCCTAGTCAGGCTGCAGTGGAGACGGGCTGACGCCGGCGCTGCGCTGTGGACTGACGCCGATCTTACATCCTTACATCATCATAGGGAGGTAAGCAATCAGTACGGCCAACTAGAAGCGTGCCGACTGCATACTTACTGTTATTAGGGCTAAACCATGCTGAAAGAAAATGTTCAACAACGCTGGACTTGTTCATGAGCTAGGCGGGCTGACGCTGGCGCTGCGCTGTGGACTGACGCCGACCTTACATCCTTACATCATCATAGGGAGGTAAGCAATCAGTACGGCCAACTAGAAGCGTGCCGACTGCGTACCTACTGATATTAGGGCTAAACCATGCTGAAAGAAAATATTCAACAACGCTGGACTTGTTCATGAGCTAGGCGGGCTGACGCCGGCGCTGCGCTATGGACTGACGCCGATCTTACATCCTTACATCATCATAGGGAGGTAGGCAATCAGTACGGTCAACTATAAGCAGTACCCACTGCATACCCACTCAAAGATACATAACAACGACCATGTTATTTTTTATTATGCAGAAACATCTGCTACCTAGCGGCTAAATAGAAGAAAAGAAAAAAAATGACCTTTCTCGAATAACAAACACAATTGGTAGAGTGGACTGGCCTAGTGAACCAGTGGTTGTAGGTTCGAGTCCCGCTTCGAGTCAAAATTTTTCAATTTATCTGTCGATTTACATATACGACCATGTTATGAGCACTAAACCATGCTGACAGGAAATATTCAACAACGTTGGACTTGTTCATGAGCTCATTGCTTCTGTTTTACTGCTGACGATTGCAAAATGAAACATGTATAGGAACATACAATTAGCTATTTAATATTACCGTTATGAGTGCCTGTTACAGTGGAGTTGTGTTTCCTCTAAATAATTATGCTCACTTGACCTCCTTAGGGAACCCTCGAGTAATTAGCTCCGGCAATTTTCTCTTGTTTTTAGTGCCATTGACTATATTTATGGGCAGGTGGTAATCGGCGGACTCGCGGCGGGGGCATGGTACGCTCTCCGGTTGTGGACATCAACGGAGTCGTCGAGACATCAAGCAATCATCTATGCCGCTACAACTACTCACGCTGGAGGTAAACGTCATCATTTCTATTTAGATCCCCTTCATTTCTAGACCGATCTTCCGATCTTGTTCGAGAGAATTGGGTCGTTAATCAAAAGAGGTATATTTATATCCCCAAGAGAAGTCTTGGTCGTAAATATCATATTATTTTCAACACACACGCGGCCAAACTTGCACGTTTTAGTTCAAAACTTAGTAGGTACATTGTTCAGAGATTAAATCTAAGTTTGACCATACCAGCGCTCAAACTTTTAGACCTTAGCTCGCGACACATTTCCGATTGTTATGACACTGTCCTGCTTGCCTGCAGTTCAACAAAGTTACGAGTTGCATTAAAGTTAAATTGTTCAGTTTAAGTGTCCTCTTGCAAGTTTTCAATGAAATAAAGCGTATGCCCTGCCACAAAAGAGATGTATTTACTAGCTAAATAGGTTAAATGATTTCGTTTAGGTTCTTTGTACTCATCGAAAAAAATCTTACGCCTTAAAACGTGTCATTTTATCAATCTATTAAAGAAACAGGCACCGCGGTAATACGATTTATATAGCTGAAGATTCTGTGGGGACACACTTCGATTGCGAAACCTATGATTCAGCAAATACCCGGTGCGCGGGGCGCGCAGGGTTAAGTAGCGTCGTTGTATGTTCTCACAGCCCAATTGAGTTGTTATTTGAATCTCTTTTATAACACATGTACTACCCACATAATAAATGATTAATTAATCCACTGAATATCATTTGAGGCTCCACCGCGCCCGTGAAGATCAAAACCACTACAATTCTATTAGTTTTCGTTCGTCTTAAATAATTTGTAATGTAAGGATTTTACTCTAATTACACATTTTCATTAGAGCGTCTACGGCGACCAGTGGCATTCCAGTCAGAAGGCAGTTCAGTGGGGACGGTCGGAAGCAACGCAGAGGCCGAGCGGGTACTCGGCGCGGTGTCGCTAGCTTTTGCAGCACTTGCTGCTGTTGCTGTGACGGCGCTGCTGCTGGTCTTACTGGCTAAGCGAAGGTAACATACTAAAACAGTTTTAAGGGAACGGTTGACAGTTACGCTGAGGCCGAGCGGGTACTCGGCGCGGTGTCGCTAGCTTTTGCAGCACTTGCTGCGGTTGCTGTGACGGCGCTGCTGCTGGTCTTACTGGCTAAGCGAAGGTAACATACTAAAACAGTTTTAAGGGAACGGTTGACAGTTACCCCGAGGCCGAGCGGGTACTCGGCGCGGTGTCGCTAGCTTTTCCAGCACTTGCTGCGGTTGCTGTGACGGCGCTGCTGCTGGTCTTACTGGCTAAGCGAAGGTAACATACTAAAACAGTTTTAAGGGAACGGTTGACAGTTACCCCGAGGCCCAGCGGGTACTCGGCGCGGTGTCGCTAGCTTTTGCAGCACTTGCTGCGGTTGCTGTGACGGCGCTGCTGCTGGTCTTACTGGCTAAGCGAAGGTAACATACTAAAACAGTTTTAAGGGAACGGTTGACAGTTACGCCGAGGCCGAGCGGGTACTCGGCGCGGTGTCGCTAGCTTTTGCAGCACTTGCTGCGTTTGCTGTGACGGCGCTGCTGCTGGTCTTACTGGCTAAGCGAAGGTAACATACTAAAACAGTTTTAAGGGAACGGTTGACAGTTACGCCGAGGCCGAGCGGGTACTCGGCGCGGTGTCGCTAGCTTTTGCAGCACTTGCTGCGGTTGCTGTGACGGCGCTGCTGCTGGTCTTACTGGCTAAGCGAAGGTAACATACTAAAACTGTTTTAAGGGAACGGTTGACAGTTACCGTGAGGCCGAGCGGGTACTCGGCGTGGTTTCGCGAGCTTTTGCAGCACTTGCTGCGGTTGCTGTGACGGCGCTGCTGCTGGTCTACCTGGCTAAGCGAAGGTACCTATACATACTAAATTGATAAGAGTGATAATCGTATTGCTAGCCTAGTCATTTGACAACACTTTATTGTACTAATATAGAAAGGATATAAAATAAACTAGTCGAATGTATGCCTTAGTCATATGGCCAATACTAATTTTTAAATTATCATTTTTTTTTCTATTCGACAAATGTAAACAATGAAATACGTATATTATTTCCACAATGATCTCGATTTAATTTTATTTTATTTATAGTTTTCACTCCAAAGTTCAGGTACATATTCTTGAACAGGTGCATACCCTACTACGTCGCCATTTCAACGGAAATTAAACTCGCAAAAGGCAACGCGTCATACCAGAGACTATAAAATAATAGAATAAAACAATACAGAGATATAAAACAAAAGTTTACTTTTGGCGAACTATAAATAATTGAAAGGGTCTAACTTGGTTGGTATTAATGCGTATATTGTATAACTACAATATGACCTCCACCTGTGAGATTCCTACCATTCCTATATGGTGATAAAAATAACAGTCATAGGAATAAAGTATCATAATGTATGCTTTTACAAAATGAATGACATTGAAATGGAAATGACATGGCCCGTAAAGCCAATTACAGGATCTCACGGAGAAAGAAAATGAAAATAATAACTAAAAAACGTTATTACATTCACAAAAGTCACCCTACATTACGTGGGTATGGGTATTGGGTAATATTATAGGTAGATTTTAAAAATACAACGTGGTTATACCGTCAGTAAAAACGCATTAAGAAATTTGAACACTGTTGTAAAGTACTAATTCCTGACAAATTAATAGTTTATCAGAAATTAGTTTAAACTTTAAACTACCTACTGGAACCATGGACAAGTTTTTGAAAGAGAATTTGTAGTCTGTATCGTTAGCTCGTCTGTGGCCATTCTAGGCTAGTGAGCGCAGGCATTTACATTCACCAAAGCGCAAATAAACGCTAGCTCTGTTTTCATTTGTTTTATTTGCACAACAATTTACAGGAAAAAAAACTTATTGGTTGAACACGTTGACTAACGAAGTTAGCTTTTAAATGGTAGTATTGGATTTTCATTTCCTTTTTGTATCATTTACGTTTTGTATTCAGTGCTGAGATGCTACTCAAAATGCATTACCTTCTCTAAGATATAGATTAACCATCATGTAAATTCTTAGTGACGCTTTACTTTTGGTTGGCCTAATCAATTGTGTGTGTGTGTTGCTTGTGATATCTTGGAGTTAAAGTTGTCGAAAGGTGACTAATACCGTCTACAAGATATGACAAATTGTTAAATGAAAGTATGTAGATTTATAGGTACTTACCAACAATTCCGTTTCTTGCCATTGATAAATTGGTTAGGTAGTAAGTATGTAAGTATATGTGACGATTTGAATTATATAATGTTTCATTGTCAGATATGGTATTTAAAACACTATTTTATTGATTGTATAGAAACGGGTAACTCACGTTTTATAAGTCAAATATTGCTCGACATGTTTCACTTCGTCACGAGGAGCATATTCATGAACCATTCGCGTCTCAGTCGGTCAGCCAACCACGTTACGGACTGAAATATTTATATCGAGCAATATTCGACTTACAAAACCTAAATCAAATCAAATCCCAGTCAGGGCATTTATTTGTGTCATGAGCACAGATATTTGTTCCTGGGTATTGGGTGTTTTATATGTATTTAAGTTTTTATATGTATTTATATATTATATAAATCGTCATCTAGTACCTACCTACAATACAAACTTTACTGAAGTTATCGTAGGATTAACTAGGTCGATTTGTGAAAAGATTGGCCTGAAACATTTATTACCTATATTATATTATTATAAAACGTGAGTAATCCGCTTCTTTACAATAAATATGTTTGAATCTCACGATAGTTTTGTGTTTAAAATCATTTATATTAAAAAAAAACATATTCTTGTTTAGTACGCTATGGCCATGTGGTGGACCAGTCGATGAGGAGACACGACGCTGCAGTCACTCCGTAGCAAGCACCGACAAGTCGGTGTGCCCTGAACAGCAGAACATACGGAACTGCCAGCATGACTACAAGCACGATAAACTGTCACCTGCCTCGGGTAAGTGTCGTAAATTATTGTCCAGTTCAACCAAGTTCTACCAGTTCGTCAAGATCTACCAACTCCGTACGTAAGCGAAAGCATAGATAGTAGATGTTGAAAGAACGTGTCTTTGTACTGGGTATTACAAAAAAACGTGATACTTGATTATCAAACCGGCATCAGTCTGTTCATGATTTTTAACATCTTTTACTATGGGGTCAAGTTTGTAAAATTATATAAAAATTGAGCTGTTCCATAGAAAAGGTCAAGTATAAGTTTACGAAAATGTATGAGAGAGTTGTTTTTTTTTTTTACAATTACAAAGTTGACCGCATAGTAAAAATTGAAAAAATTGTTCAAATCATGTCCTTGATACTAATAGATAGGTATTTAGTTTATTTGTTTACATCTCGGTGAAAATCGTTGGGCATTTTACCTTAAACACGTTACATTATCCTACGTTATACAGGTAACTTCTAGTTATGCGTATTAAAACTACTGTCCATATCACCTTCGCTGCGGCAGTTAGTTAACATCGCAGTTAACCATACTTGTTTAGAGGTCGATCGACCTAATAACGCAGCGAACGTGATAGGTTTACATAATATGTTATCTGCTATACAGACGTGTACGAGATAAGTCCATACGCGACCTTTGCGGTCGGAGGGGAGACAGCCGCGACCCTGGATCATACGTTGCAATTCAGGACCTTTGGCCATCGCGACAATGATGCACCTCCTCACAGACCCTGCAGGAAGCACCCCCAGAGGCATCGCGACCGGTCGGAGGGTAAAACTTACGGTAAGTATTCTTATTCAGATGTTATATAATAAGAAGCAAATTTTGAAAATATAATTTTCGTAAATTGATGTAAACAGAAATTCTCAAAGAGGCTTCTTTTATTAAATCCAGCCATATTTATGCACTCGAAAATACTTTCATTTCAACCGTATGCAGTTCACTGCTGGACATAAGCCTCCCACAAATATGAGTTGTATCATCATGGGGGGTAGTTGCCATAGTTGCCACGCTTGGCAGGTGGGTTGGCGACCGCAGTAACTGTAGATTGGGTTTCGACGGACGCTGCTGCCCGTCCGTAGGATGTTTCCCTTTGTCGCCTCTTACGACACCCGCGGGAGGAGATGAGGTGGCGCTATTCTAGATAGCCGGCATCACACGGCAGTCGAAAATACTTATTTTATTATTTTTCTACCTGGTTTTTGTCCAGATTATGTGTTTAGGGTAAAAATAATATGAATGTTTACCCTAAAACCTTATCGGCAAAATGTCAAGACGCGCAAGCAACAAGCGCCGACCATTATGCTCCTATTTAATTTAAAAAAAAGTAAGAAACGAGAGTCGTATGTAAATGTCTTTATGAATACATACGGACATATTCTGTTAACAGTGGAGAAGCACCACTCGGACTGCGAGCTGCAGCAGCTCAGCCGTTATGAGAAGGTGCGGCCTCGTCATTGTGCTGGTACCTCCTACTGCGTGCCTCTCGCTCACCATGGTAATTTATACTTTATGCCCCGTACTCCAGGAATGACGAAACGGGACTTTGCCCCCCGCCTCACTGGGAATCCACCGCGACATGGTCCTTACTTAGACGTCGCCAAACCGTCGCTGTGAACACCCATACATCTCAGTATGAACGGTTAAGCTACGAGTAGACATCTATCATGTTTAACAGCAGTTACGTCCAGTGCTATACTAGTTCTATGGAGATGTGTAGCTGTCAACATAACTTCACACCTTTCCTGCGGCAGTTAGTTAACATCAAAGTGAACCATACTTATTAGGGGGTCGATCGGCTTCATGACGCAACGAAAGTGTTAACATGTTTCCATAGATGGCGCTGCGCCATATAGTACTGTAAAGAGAGAAATTGCCAGCACTCAGACGAACGGGATTTTGTATAGATATTGTCATTCCATATCTTGTATGTTCATCAGTTCACTAATAAAGGTATTTTTACCTAGATTTTAGCCGACATTTTGGAACTATTATATAATAGACTATCATATCGGGCAGTATGTTGAATAGACAATCGAGATTCGTCGGCCAACGCATTGCCTCTTAAATTGCGTGTCAAACTGTCAACAAAAACTTCCACATTTTTCAAGTTAGAAAGTATTATATAATGGGTTAATGTTTGTATGTATAAGAATTATAGTCTTCGCATTGTCCATTTATATTACTGTCATAGGCGGAGGCAGTAGCGGAGGCGGAGGCGGCAGCGGCGGCGGTTTCTCTGAAGTATACGCCGGCGATTCTAGCGCCGAATCAGGACCAGGCTCTTTGTCCCCCCGAACACACCACGAGCACAGCTAGCGTGACAGCAACACAACCATCATATCGCGAGAAAGACAAGTTAAATAATTAAAAAGTAATTAATTACATAACTATGACATACCATCTTTAATACATAACTATTGACTGCTAAAACATTCAAAATATTCAAGCAAGAAAATTTGTAAGATGATATTACCGGATACTATGGTGCAACTCGTCAACACTACGGAATAAGTAATACTGACTCAAACTGATACATGCCTACTATTTTTGTGCATCGCCAGTAATTATTTTTCTTATATACTTACTTTAAACTTATAAGATTTTATTAATGATATTAATGTGTTATTTTATAAAATTACTTTTGTGTTTAGTGCAGTTGTGAAGCTAAATAAGGCTTACGTCAAACAAGTATTTATTATAACTAAGATTTAAATTAGTCGTATGAGTTTAGGCGGCCTAATCCTTAATTATATTCATATTGTTGGTATTCATTCATCGTTAAGTTAACATGGCCTTAAGTTGTACTACAATGCAGATGAATAAAGAGGTTTACTCTTTGTATGAAATTATTCACCAAAACATCGAAAGCGACTCATTATCATTGCAATTTAATGTATTGTCACACGTTACTACTAAATATACCAGGTGCTTAAGTTAAGTTTTTAACCTATAATGTTATCTCAATCTAGTGAAAGTATTTTGTTTCGTCGCGAAGATTCCGAGCTATGGTAATATAATATCAAATCAAGATGATTCAAGGTCAATGTAGTTTTTAACTTAAATTAATAATTGTTTTTGCATGCATTTTTTTTTAAATACTTAATTTTGGTACAATATTTCTCAGAAAAATCAAAAAATAAATTGATCGCTGAAACAGTTGTAATTTTTACTTCGAATGTATAAACCGAAAGCTCTGAAAATCGAATTGCGCTATAGCTACCCGGTTTAACATTCTGAGGAGTTAATATACTACGATTTGAGTCTCAAAGTTTCCAAACTAGGCACTAGTATTCTGTAATACGTAACGACTATCGTTGTCAACATTCATATGAAACAATTTGAACTTGTTGAAGGACATAAATGTTTGTTCTGTTATTTAACTTGCCTTGTATTTAAGTTTTGGAACGTTCTAGTCTTGATGATAACCTTATTACGTATTTATAATGAAACGAGAAATGTGTTTTTCATGACGCGCAGAGTTATAATTATGTATGTTTTTTTATACAAATTGGAATACATTTTTTTCTAAAGTTCTCGCTTAAAAGGTTTATGTCGCACTTGTTTAACATGCAGAGTATACAAAGTAGTAAAGCATTATTATTAACAAAGACTAGAATATAAAATTATGTTTATTTTATGAGTCAGTCGCGCTCGCACTAAAACATGAATAACTTCTAGAACTTTCTTCTTCTTTCTCGTTCCTTTCAAAATTGTATTTTGTTAATGGAAACGGCATGCCAAAAATGTGCCAAAGACAAATATTATAACGCAGATTGTTACCATCACTGCCCTTTATTTATCTACAGGCTCTTGTTGCCAAAAAAAACTTTGAATCAAATTCAATTAGGATAAATAAATAGTTAAAAGTCAAGTAGATAGGCGATTTGTTGTATTATTATAAGTATAACATAGCTGAAGGTTCGTTTACTGCCATTTTACACTGAAATAGTCCATATTCAATTTGTATACTACCACCTAAGTATTCAATTATTGACAAATATATTCACTATAGCCAGTTTGAACAATAAGTTTAAGTTGTATAATTCGTTTTGAAATAAGCCAACAATCAATCTTAGACGCCGATTTTTATAAACATTTGACGCCATACGTTAAGGCTTATGGTCTCCTAGTAACGCCATCGACCGTCTGCGTGAAACTATTTTTACTAATTGAGATGTACTGTTGTATACTTATTCACACGTCGAGGTGAAATAAAAAAAATAAAAGATTTTTTTATTTTCAACTTATGAACGTAAAAAAATCTTCCGCCGGTTGTAACCCTACATCCAACCTGAGGTGATTATTACCGGTAAGAAACTGCGGGACTCATTCTTTCAAGACAGTAATACATCAAATCTTACAGTACATGGTTATGCGTAGTCCAAGAAAATATATCAAAACAGTATCGTCTTATTTGTTCAGGAACGTTGGTGCTGATGTTAGACGTCGCGTACATATAGCATGGGAGACCATAAGCCTAACGTCATGGTCATGGCATACGACGTCCATAAAATCAAATTCATAATTAAACGGAGTAAATTGACAGCAGTTTTCATACATTTGACAAGTCGTTTGACAACTTTAGTATGAAAACTGCTGTCAGTTTACTCCGTTTAATTATAAATTTGATTTTAGATAAAAAATATGAAACTAAACGCACTCTGTTAGCTTACAAGATTTTAACCTTTTCGCCATCACGTCACAAAATTTCTGACGTGCGTCACACGCCTAAGATTATTGCAAGCAAGTGGGAATAACCTTACCTTTCAGTACGTAGGTCCAAGGCCTCGACTTGTTATCAAGTTGTGGCGTGTGGCGCACGAAATGTTCCGATTTCATATGAAGTCAATTGCGTCGAGAAGGTTAAAACTGTTCCATGAAATTGAGTAGTAATTAATTAATTTATTTTAACAAATTCAGCAACAATTACTGTTGAGTTTTTGAGTTTAATATTATTTTCCTTCCGAATACCTATTTACCATCCTACAGTTGTTAGTTCTGATCTTAGCTAGTTGACTCTGTGTTAAAGTTATAAAATAATGTAAATAAATCTAGTCAGACTGATGTATTTATATGATAATTTTAACCGGAGCTTAAATTTGTACATACAATATTATGTAGATATCGTCAAACCCTAGTCAATTTTTATTAAATGTTTTTATGACAATATTATTGTACTATGTACATAACGACGAATAAGTATCTATGTGAGAAACTAATTAATGTGAAATAAAATATTTATCGCAAAATCTGTTTTTTTTTTTTAACTCCCAATTAAATATTTTTACCTTTTACAAATACAAAACTCCTTGCTTAATTTACATAACTGGGGCGTCTTATAACAACAATGGTTAGAAAATAATAAGTAATCGAGAAATCCACTGCCTGGAGCGAGACTCCTACTAGTGAAGAGGCGATACCAGATGGAATAGTTTGATCGCTGGTCACCATATGATATCACCACCACAACAGCAGTTCTATCTACTTTAACCACCATGTAAGGCCATAATTTGTAACTCAAAAATTTACTGTCAAGTACAGTTAGCAGCAAAAGTTACTAAGCGGAAGAAGTGGTCAAAATGAGATTGACACGACTTTATTTATATAAAAATAAGAGCGTGTCTATATCATTCTGAACACCTAACCCGCTTAGAAACTTCTGCTGCTGACTAACCATAATACCGTCTCTTACCTCAGTTGACCATCTTGAGATATATACTTTCTTTGATATTAAAATTATAAGTAATTATTAATTAATATGCTCGTAAGACTTTCATCTCATACTTAAGCTTCGTTCCGATTATCTTCTCTGATTGCAGATACATTGGAGATTCCATAAAATAAGCTCGACAGAAATGGGTTTCGATAACACTAAAACTCAACGCGCTGGAAAATATAACGTAAAGGAATTTGTAATGTAAATCCAATAGGTACTAGGTACGAAAAACGTTACAGAAATTCCGGATTCCAATATAAAACATTCCGGAATGCCGGGTGGCATGGCGATATTGCGACCTGCGACCCAAGGTGCCGAGATTGCAGCAAAGCCAAAACAAGGTGCTTTGATATATTATTTTTGCGATGCCTTTTACCTGCGCTCGTAGACAGAATTTGAGTTATAGAAGGTACTAGGCAATGTAAACTAGGGTTTGTTAAAGAATACATTTTGTTTATGCACGAGAATCCTACAGCTTAATTACCTATATTTTAGAGATATGTATCCAGAATTACTGACATATTTGTAAGATAGAATTAGACTTAGAATGTATGTCCTAGGAAGTAGGACAGAGTCGCTGTTTCTTTCCTGAATGCCCTTATGATCATCATTAATAAACAATAACAAATTGTTGTGAGCAGCGTCCATTATCCAGTAAATTTTCTCGGAATAAAGATTCTGAGAAAAAGATAGACACTTTTATTTTTATTTCTTTATTTTTAAAGGAATCACTCCAAAGACTGTACATGATTAACTGAAAAATGTATTACTTGTTATTTTAAAAAGGTACCATACGTGTATTTATAGTACCATTAGTAATTGAGGAATTTATATATATATACTGTGTGTAAGTCTAATACGGGCGAAGAATTAAACCAGACATAGGATTTACCAGTATAATCATTAACCAAAAGGCTTTTCTTTAATTATAGCTATTATAAATATGTAATTAATTTTTGCAAAATTTCTGAGCAGTAATGTACTGCGAACATTACGCGATATGAGCTTTTGAAACTAACTGTCAACGAGTGTTTAACTCGAGTGTGTTGCATTACATTGCGGGCCGAATTTTTTTATATGGATAAAATTTTAATTTAAATTCTAAGGAAAAGTTAGCTAAGTATATTTCTTATGTCCTATTCTACCCTCCGTTAAGAGATTCGCCCGTATAAGATTTACACACTGTATATATAAATATATAGTATAAAACTTTACCATTTAATTGTACATCAGAAAAGAATCATATTAGATTTGATGTCCCGGAACACATGGCAAGTCCGACGCGCACTTATCCCGTTTTATTTATTTAATAAGTAGGTACTACAGCATTCACTATAAAACTTCCTTCACCGAACAAACAACTCGTTATGCCTCTTGTGAATACGAGTGACTATAATTTATAGCTTGTCCACGTCGGCAAAATTAAATGCCCGCGGCTGCCCACAGTGGTCGAAAATTGATATTTTTTGCCGGACTTTTTTTCCAATGAAGTATTTCATAATCCATTCGTCCAGTGGTCAGCGAGGGTGGCGGGTGGACCCCACTCATTGCTGAGTCCATTCCACCACCCCTATCCCTCCACTACCCACTAGAAACCCCCCGTGCCATGCACGTTTGTTCAGTAAAAACGCGCTCCAATAAAAACACGTTTCCAGAGAACAGCGTGAATCGAAAATTAATTATAGCTTTGAATTAAGCCTTAATTGCATTTTTAGTCTTTGTTCTTTTAAATAAAGAAACTTTTGAAATTAATTGACTTTTATATACTTACTTATAGCCGTTCGTAAAATTGAATAAAATTGATGCCGCAGCTAAATTGTTTAAAGTTATTTTAATTATACATCCTTTCTATCCTAAATAGCTCTATAAGTAGCTCTTCGTTAGCAAATACAAAAAATAAACTACAAAATACTAATAACACTCAGGTTACTTATTTAAAGTTACACCTTACTTAGTATAACCACACTTAACATATTATATTTATTTATTGACGTAGGAATAAGCGAAATAAGGACGTTATCAAAGTTACATATTATAATAATATATACTCGTACTTACGTACTTTCTAGATTATTTTTATTAGGGTAAATTTGCGTGTGTTGTACTTATACGTTGTTCTCACGTGAATAAGAAATAACCTGGATATCGCATACCTACTATTTTTATAATAATGTAATGCCCACCTAACCATAATGTACATACCATGTGACGGAGATATGACAATATTTTGGATTATTTAAAACATTCGCGTTTTGTAAGTTATTGTGACTTAAACTAGAGGAATCTCTTGTGATTTTAATTTATTGCACTAAAGTTATAGACACATTTTGTCATTGTTAATTTTCACAGACAACTGCAAAACTGTTTAAAAATAGTACATTTCGATACTAGTGAAAAAAAATTTTTTTTCGACGAGTGTGAACGTTGGAGCCCGAGTGAAACGAGGGTGACAATCACCCAAGTCTTAAAGAAGTTTTTACACGAGTATCGAACCTAATTTTTCATAGCAAGTGCCTTAAAAAGTGAAATTTACGCACGCGAAGCGTGCGAAAAGTGCACTTTTTACGCACTAGTTACGAAAAAGTATTTTTTGACTTAGTCATTATGCTTTTTTGGTGGACTTAGTACCTACATTGAGGGTACATATTATCATCAACAATTCCCAATCGTCTACTGTGTGTTTCTCTAGAAACTTCCTGCCTAGCACATCAAAACAATGATTTGCCGTCAGCGGTATTTCCGGACAGATACGCGACCCTCATACCTTCAAGAAAAGAGCGTACTCCTAACTTAAAGGCCGGCAACGCGCTTGTGACTCCTCTGGTATAATTGCTTACCATCAGGTAATCCGTCTGCTCGTTTGCCACCTTTGTCATAAAAAAATCGTAATCATAAGACAAAAAAAACTATGGAGTCGAAATGAACATATCTTTTTTTATACAACGACGGTGGCAAACAAGCACAAGGCCCGCAGCAGTTACCGCAGCCTATGGATGCCTGCAAGCTCAGAGGATTCACATGCACCTTGCCTACCCTTTAAGAACATATACACTCCCTTTTTGAAGAACCTCATAAGACCCTAGGGAAAACCTCGGTAGGACACATTCAAACTTTTTGACGACCGGTCTGGCCTAGTGGATAGTGACCCTGCCTATGAAGCCGAAGGTCCTGGGTTCGATTCCCAGTCAGGGCATTTATTTGTGTGATGAGCACAGATATTTGTTCCTGAGTCATGGGTGTTTTCTATGTATTTAAGTATTTATATGTATCTATTTATTATATATATCGTCGCCTAGTACAGGTCGATTCACGAGAGTTGGCACGAATGGATTGAACGAAACTTTAATTGTATGAGTGACACTTGTATCGGTATACAATCGAGCCACTATTTTATTGGTTAAAGTGACACACACATAGACATTTTCATTCAGTCATTCATTCCATTCGTGCCAACTCTCGTGAATCGACCTGTACCTGCAACACAAGCCTTATTGAGCTTACCGTGGGACTAGGTCGATTTGTGTAAGAATGTCCCGAAATATTTATTTATTATTTATTTATTAAACTATTGTCATACATAATTTGTAGTCATACTAATTCCACCACCTACTTATAAGCCACTAACGAGAATTGCTGGACGTAGGCCTCCCCCACTGCCACATGAAGCGATTTCTGAGCATGGGTATTTAATGCCATAATCGCCACACTTTGCAGGCAGGTTGGCGATCGTAATATCCGACGGAACGGACAATTTAGGTACATACATTTATTACATACCTTATCCATGAAAACTGCGTTTCGTTAAATTCTTTCTATCATTCGTCCATCCATTTTCTTATTACGAGCAACCAATGGCAATCGTATTACATTTTTTGAGTGACAGCTGAAGCCCTTCAATAAATTATACTAAGTGACAAATTGACAGTGACGTACCAAAAATGTAATGTCTAAATGTCTGTATTAACACATCTTTGTTTGGAAGCCATATATATGCCGTATTAGGATAGTAAATAAATGTTATGATAAACACACAAACAATAAAAGTCCTGGCCATGTTTCGAATCATTTTTTGGACTTGACTTAGGTTCTATAAACCGTTCAGAATGTAACAGCTATCGGACTGTGTGCGGAGTAAGATCGCCTGTGGAAAATCCAGGAGTTCATCAGAATTCCTTGCGATCATAAAGCAGGCAAAGTTATATCGACTGTCCTGCCCAAGAAAAAAATGGCCGCCAACCGCTGGTGGCTACCTAGTAGCTTAATGGTTCCTCTACATGATGGCCCATCATGCTTGACCACTAAGACGGCCCAACGTAGAGATGGTAGTGGTGTCGGATGGCTTATGGCGAGGCGGGTTATTTATTTATTTATTACTCAATAAAACAAAACAAACTTAATATCTAATTACAAAATGCCCCAAACTGCAAAACAGTTTGTTGGCGAAAATATATGCGCAATTGTTTTTACTTAAACTATCTATAACTTATTAACTGTACTACTAGTACATATCCTGTGCATATTCACAGCTTGGTAAGACTCGGTGGATGGCGGTGGGATAGCGCCGGTACCGGTTTTTCGGCCGCAAATCAATGTATATGTAGTATCGTTCCAACTTACTTGGCCAGCGCTGGGCCATAGGAGCCATAAAAGCGTAACTCGAAACTAGTATGCGGCGAACTCGCTGCGTGAATCGCGAATCACAAGAGTGAATCGCAGCCTTAAAGTTACGTCAAATAACCGGTCGCGTTAAATTCCGGACGGTCCGGCAGACGGTGCCAGCAGTCTGCAGTCCGGAACAGTTAAAACACTACTACATATACGTAACGGCCGGACATTCGTTCTGCGTTGGGAGTGTTCATATACGAGGTGCAATTCCTTTTCTCTGTTACGAATGGAAATTCGTCCGGAACTGCGGCTCTACCGCGAAAATAGATACTCGTAAATTTCGAACGATTGTCTCTGTCGGTCTTATGACGCCTTAATTCGAGTAAAAGAGAAAGATGCTTGCAATTGCCATTGCGGTACCAGGCCTGTTTTGAGATTAGATTGGAAACAAAATTGGTATGTAACACTTATTCACGTGAAGTGTGAACTTCCTGTATTTAAGTAGGTAACTTTCTAATGTAACCTTCCAACTTTCTAATGTGACAATTTAAACTTTTTTAATGTAACCTTGTGGCGTTTGACATATCATATAACTTTGTTTTTTTAAATATACCAATACAATATTTAATTATGTATAGTTGAGACAGCACAAAGTCTATCGGGTCGGCTAGTATTAAATATAAATATTCTATACATATCGCAAATCACTTCTATGCTTCATTCAAAAATAATAAATATTTTTCTGTCATTTGTTTTTTTTTTCAGTTTTTCACTGTCTCATTAATAACATTGATAATTGTTATTTATACAGATTATTTAATGTGTTGTTACGGGCTTTTATTGTGAAAACCGGTAGCCTTACCATCAGAGGCGCTACCGCCAAAAACGATATTGGTAAATTTCGGGCATCTTTCTCTTCTTCCCAGTTAAGAGGTCAAGTGAGTGACAGAGACAATCGTTCGAAATTCACGAATATCGTTTTTGGCGGTAACGCCTCAGTTTACAGTGACAGTATTTTATACTCTCTTGTCAGTCTGTCAGTATTTTATACTCTCGGCGGTCTCTCATAGAAATAAAGATCGGCAGTATAAGTTATGTCCTTAAACTACGTCCAACAATGAGAGGTAGGGCACACCGAAGTACCAACACGCTTGAGTCTGGAGAAGCTCAACTGGGGAAGTACCTCCTCCTTACAGAAAACCACAACCATAATAACACTGCTACCTTTCAGGTATGTAAATGTCGTGTTCCTGATGGTGAGTAAGGTTCCCAGAACTCCAACCCCCCTTAAAGGCCGGTAACGCGCTTGTGACTTGGAGTTGCGGGTGCCCATGGGTGACGGTAATTGCTTACCATCAGCCAATCAGTCTGGTCATTTGCCACCATTGTCATAAAAAAAGGTAAATCTAAGATTAAAATGTGTATGACCTTGAAGGGTAGGCTAGATAAAGATATTTTTTTTAAAAGCAAACAGAATATGGTTATACTGATACGAAGGCGTATGCGATATTGTGGGCTAGGCGTTGCTTAACCAAAAGTAAAATACATATTTGAGATATACCGACATGTGTACCGGCATGTGTTCTGTTTGTGTTTGAGGATTCATGTCTTAATAAAACATTTAAATGCGAAAGCTACGTATGAAATCCAGTTATATAATAAGTACCTGAAATATGTACACCAATATTGGTTCTGCATAAAATCTAAATATTTACTTAAGACTCAAACAGAATACGAAAATGATTTCATCCTGAATCACCCGGAACCGCTTGAAGGTTGTACAAGAGTTAATGTTATTTTAAAATAAATATAGCATGCTAAGTGATTTAAATATTTTTTTAAGCAAATTTTTGAAAAAAAAATTACAGTGTATTTTGTTTTGGTGGCATGTAACAGATATGTAGATAAAGATGCGGTGAAAGGATGACTCAATAGACCGGCCCGCCCCCGGAGCCCGACACGTTATCATTCCGTCACATTCCTTTATTTCAATGACGCTACCGTCGCGTCTCCGTTCCGTGCCCGAGCTGCCCGAACCACCCGAAAGGTTCGGTGATCATAATTATGATTCATTCCATAGATGTCGGTCCCCCCGGAAGGCGACTGGCTGATTTACTGTGAGATATCCTTTATCGGTTACTTTTATACATTTAAAGGCCCACTTACACCATTCAGGGCTAGCCAACTAACCCGAGGTTAATCAGTTCAGTATGGACATTGTTAACGCTTAACTCGCCTAGCCCTAGATGGCGCAAATGGCGCTAAATTACCCGAATACACCTACCTACTTATTTCTAATATAGTTCTAAAATATTATCGTAGATTCGAACTTCTTAAAATTGCAGCTCTTGAATACCAGCACTAGTCTAGTATTCACAGCAAATTCCAAATGTTCCTTCTGAAATTACATATGGTTAAGATTCTAATTTAATGTGGAAACCGCCGCCGTTTGTGCTCCAATAGTAAAGGTCCCATCTATCTAACCTGTGACAACAGTGTATCTTCATTTTACTCCTTATTCCACGGTATTAGAGTTCATATTTATGGATTTTACTGTATGCGTAGTGTGTCGCCTACGCCATTTTTGTATCAAGATTCAGTCTTTCTAGCCTATTCTCAGACTTTGTTAGGTTATTTGAATATTTTGGCTATTTGGCGCTAGGATAAAGAACTTTAAATAGGGCTAGAAATTGTACTTTAACAGTTTTCTGGTTAACTTTTGATCTTAATTTTAATGAAGGTCAATTGAATCATTTTCATTCAGGTATGTTAAGTTTAGAACATAAATTGCTAAAAAAGCGTCCTAATAAATTTAATTCTACGAATTTGCCTAATTGTAAGTCACCTAAGTTTCATCGGCAATCATCCATTAGGTTGGTAGGCCCGGTAGGTACTACTGCGATCATCGAATTTCATATATTTCGAGCATCTTTCTTTTTTATTCCAATTAAGGCACCATGAGTGGGACAGAGACAATCGTCCGTTTACGAAAATCGTTTTCCGCGGGAGCTACGCAGTATTAATATTACGCATGAAATTGCGGGCAAAGCCTTTAAGATTAATTATATTTTCAAAAAACATTGGATATTTCATAGACTCGCAATACTTGCAATCATGTATTCATATTTCCGCGAAGCACTTTCCTTAACTCTGATATTCCACTACCTGTTCATTAATTATAACCAATCGCGCATTGATTTTCTATTCTAGGAAAGTTAGACCCGGTCTATGGATAAAACAATTTTTCCAATAATGCTCTGATGCAGGCTAAGCAAAAAGGTTAACGTATTCTAACGTGGCGAGCTCGTGCAGTACCCTTACCATGAGTTGTGACTTTGAGGTTTTCGATAACGACTATAAAGCCCCATTTAGACCAGGCAAGAACTTGTATACGATTTTAATTACATTGCGGGCTATCGGCGTACGGCGAATTCGGTCGCCTTATATAATCCCGCGATGTAATGAAAATCGTATACAAGTTCTTGCATGATCTAATTGGGGCTTTACGAGTAGGTATCGAGTTTAATATCTGTACGTCTCGTTCGCACTAAAACAGTACAAGCGAGTTGCAGAGATAGTAAACTCGATACTCGTTATCGAAAACCTCAATGTCACAACTCATGGTAAGGGTACAGTTCGATCTAGTAACAAAGAAAAGTATAAGTCAGTGAGGGTAAGCGTGGACATGGGTATAAGAGTGGCTAATTCAATTATCTATATAAATAGATGTTTCTTGTTACATTACCTGATACTAATTAAACGACAAAATCATAGACTTGTAATTGAAAATAACATCAAAGGCAATATAGAAAAGTCATACTATCCACACTTAACAAATGTCTTTACTTATCCAAATTCAATTAATTAGATTCATATTTTATTTTTAGTGCCCTGAACCGTGTTTTAATATCCACCAATCAAAATGGTTTGACCAGAAATCTATATACATATATAATGATATATAAACGTGAAAGTCCTGACTGATCAACGCCCAGCCCAAATCGCTTAACCTATGAGATAGCTGATTTTTTCACAATAGGTAGTTTATATACCGTAAGGACTCACTAGTCCTAGAGATTTTTGGAAATTCCACCATTAAGGGGGTAAAAATGCGGTTAAAAATTTGCAGGTCCATACCTCTCATAAATTTAAAGCGAGACTTATTTTTGTGTAAACACAAGGAGTGTTTACATAAATATACAATTAGAATAAAAGAAAAAATAATTTCGCGTTTTTTGAAATACATCCCCTAACGGATCAAAAAGGGGGTTCTTCTGCGCGTGCGAAGCCGCGGACAAAAGGACTAGCCTTTAGCAAATATATTAAAAATAGTTACGTTTCGGTTGATTATTTTAAATAGTGTCAATTATTAATATTATTATGATAGTTCAATCTAATATGAACCTTAAAGTTGAATGCTTAGGTTGAAATTAAATTGGCATGCATGTGATCGATAAATCATACTAGGAAGAGGATTAAAACACCCTGTATATTTTATTCATTAATCATAATCACGAACTTATTAATTTCGTCAATACAGTCATCAGTGGTTAAAGTGACAAGGCAGATTAAAATAAATGAACGATAAATATGGCAGTAACTGTTACTTTATACTAACTTGTGTCAAGTGGTAACTCCAGCTATTATAACGCCTACTGATACAGATTAACTTATTCGTTATATGTATAATCTGTCCTTAGTTAGTACAATCAAGGGTACCTATAATAATTGTTACATTATATATGAAAAGGGACCTTATTGTCGGTGGTGCTTATGTCGTTGTTCGAGATGGCGCTATACAAACGTAACGCGTTTCGACGTAAGTGCCATCCATCGACCATAAGGTCCCTTTTGATAGATAATGTCAGAATTATGTTTACAGTTTTCACCTTCCGAAACTTCCTAATCCACTCTAAACATCAAGGCACATAATTAGTAGCTACTAATTATTAACTAGTCAAGTATATACTTACTACTAAGTTACTTCCAATAGCCACTGATGTATCATAATTAGGAAATCTTACACTTAAGGATGAAGAAAGGTATATCAATGATCCTATGCTAAATTGGTAATTGTCCTCCATATGAATACTTTATGAATAAGTACGACATACATTATTGATACATAAATCGCCCCGTTAATTATAGATAAGTAGCCTATTTGGTTAGTAATTTGTTAGTAGGCGCATTCGGTACGTTTATTGTTAGTTTTTAATGTTTTAATAAGGTAAGGGTAAGCTTGCATGTCTTTTTACGCAGGATAAGAAAAAATCACCCTGAGTATTTTGGGTGTACCGAAGATATTTTATCTTACCCCCCGTAAAAAGTAATTCAATCTTGCCTCAGTTTATCTTACGACGATTAGCTTTTATATAAATGAATTACACATAAGCTGTAAACATATTTATTTCGATAAACATCTAAAACAAGGAACAACAATTTTCATCTCTACATTTGCAATGTGTCTACATCAAATGTATCGTAAAGCTCGCGTGTAAGCATCGTGTGCGTTCTAGTGTAGAAGCGGCGCGGTGTGTCCTCGACAACCTGACTACCTGCAGTAACCCTCGCCTTGCAGGAACAGCCTGAAAGCCTCTGCGATCTTACTAGGCTGCTCTTCAAGAACCATCCCGACGTCAGAAATATTCAACCAGGACGTCTTCGACGGCTCCAAGCGACCGTTGAAGGTGACCGTGTCGTCAACGTGAGGCGACAACGCTCCGGTCATATTCAACACTGGAACTTTAATCGTATTCGTGTCTCGCGCGATACCTAAGTCGGTGCGACGTAAATAAGCGTCGATAAACATCGATAGGTTAATCGGGTTCACGTGCGAAAAGCACTCTTTGTAGACGTGGGCTAAATCGTGGTTGCGGTCTTCGGTGCTGCGCCCGAAGTGGTGCCACATGAGATAATCCAGCGCACCCTGCGTCATACCGCTGGATCGAAGCTGCCGCGTATTTATCTTCTGGTAAAGCCACTCCGTCCATCCGGCTTGAGTAGAAGTGCAGTTGATGATAGCGAGTGCGTCCACTTTCTGTGGACTGACCAAAGCATAACGTGCTAAAATGTTCGCACCGGCTCCTACGCCGAAGCCGATGAAGGACCTTATACCAAAATGGCCTAAGACAAAGTCGATCTGTGATGCGAGTTCGTCTATGGTCGGGTAGGTGTAATCTTCAGGCAGCGGCGATGCCCCTTCCTCTTGGCCAGGTGCGTTCACGTGGTAGATGCAGAACTGTTCAAGAATGGGTCGCATGTCAACGAAGTTGAAGAACGCCTGGAAATTAGCTGCGTAGTTGAGGCCAAGGTCATGATAGGTAAGTATGGCGCGCTTGGAGCGGTCTCCCCTCACGGCCACCAGCAGGTCGCCGCGGGACGTCCTCACCCGCTCCTCCACGCATGCGCCGTCGCTCTGCAATCGCCGGTCCGACGGAAAATGAAGCTGCACGCTCTTCAGATCATCATCCAAGTTGTCCGAAGACATCATGTTGAGGAGGGCGATGTTCTCATGCTTCGTTGTAGTCGGCATTTTTTAGATCGATAGGTAACTTAAGGCAGTGACTTTATTTAGCTCGTTGTATGACGACCACTTGCTTCACTTAACCGCAGGAATATGACAGGTTTCTGTCACTTAATATGTGTTAATTACCGCAATCCCATTAGCAGGCGATCCTTGTAAACATGCGGTATCTATAAACATGTCTATAACTGTACCACAAAATAGTCCGTTTTAACGTTTTCTTTGTTATTTGTCACTAAATCACTGTGTTATCACTTACTGTTTTTATTACTTCGGCAGTTTTAACAAGGAGTGAGGTATTTTGTTGAGCCAGCCGCAGGAAATGGTCAATAATGTGACGGCCGGACCGACGTGAATCCCGGTTAGCTGTCGCTTCGGCACTGCTCGGCCGTTTCCGCCCCCATTCGGCTCCAATCAACCTCGGTAGGCTCACTCCTACCGCGCATGTGCGAGTCCGCGCATCGATGTTATTTTGTTGTATAATAATTTTAAAACTTCCTTTTAACTTTAATTTTACATCCAGTCATTGGCACGTATAATTAATAAAAAATAGTCCTTACTAAACAGTACTTTAAGTGCATTAAAACATCCTAAACCAAGTTATAGAAATATGCCATCTAGCACACTTCTCGCGAACTCTTATTAGAAAACCTACACAAAGCTATTTATAACAGATGGCTCCACTGGGCATAGGTATTAAGTTTTAGTAGGATAGAGGGTTTTAAGTGGGTTGATGACATAACAATCTGCTATTTCTTTGTTTGCTTACTTTATATAATAATTGAAGTAGAGCAGCGTGGAATAATGAATATTTTAAGTTTGAATGACCATGAAATACGTTTTCCTTCGATTATACTAATGGAATCATAAAATAAAATAATGTAAGTTACCTCCCTATTTAGCGTGACTAGGTATAATAAAACAAAATGCTAATTAAGTTAACACAGTAGGTACTTCAGGTTCAGTGTCAGATCGAAAGATAAATAGTAGCCTTTATGTTAAAACTTAGCGTGAACCTTATGACGTTGGAAATAAGTACTAATTTGGCACAACCAGTTTAAATGGCGCCGAGAAATTCATGACGTGTTGTGGTGGAGTGACCCTCAATGTCTGGACTGGTGGTCTAAATATTAACAGGTCAGGTCACTTAGTTTATTTTGGTTAGGTTGGTAGTGTGCGCTCTCCATAACAAAATATAAAGTTAAAGTGGGGGGAAATATTTTTTTTTTTAAGAGGATAGGATTTAAGTATGCCTGTATATTTACGAAATTGAGGTATTTGTGAAGGCAAATCATCACCTTTTTAAAACAAAGTTCGACAAAATATTTTGTGGACAATCTTACACAAATCGACCTTGTCCTACGGTAAGCTTAGTAAGGCTTGTGTTGTAGGTATTAGACGATGATATATATAATAGATATATACATAATATATAGGTACTTAAATACATAGAAAACACCCGTGACCCAGGAACAAATATGCTCATCACACAAGTAAATGCCCTGACTGGGATTCGAACCCAGTACCATCGGCTTCATAGACGGGGTACCCACTAATCTAGGCCAGACCGGTCGTAAAATTATGATTGATGATTTATGATGAGATTATGCATTAAGCTATATTCAAGCACCGTATTTCTCGCACTGGCAAGCGTTGCCTTAGGAGTTTATCGCCTCACCAATTATGGTGAGTTTAAGTAATTATTTCGTTTCGGTTTATATTAAGTCATTATGTACATTGCCAAACACATAACGTCTCTATAATGAAGAGCGCGTATGAAGTTTCCCTTAATAAACGCTAAAACATACCTTTTTTCGTAGATTACCGTGTTTTTCTCTTTAGCCCAGCTAGGATGTCCGCTCGTGCTTGACCAAAAGCGAGCTGTCATCCCTGTCGTTTGACGTCTGTCATGTCATAGCGTATTTTTTCCCGCTAAAAGTCACACGTTTCTTTTCCGTGAAAAAAGTTAAAATAATTGAAAATTAACTAAAAATGAGTTCTGATGCCGGGAGGGAGTCGGAACCCGTTCCGGAGACCGCAAGAACTGCTATAAACTCGGAATCTTCGGAGGAGTCGTCGTCATCCTCGGAGGATGAGACGCCGACTCCACCTCCAAACAAGCGACCTCGGAAGGCTCACGGCGAGCGATTTCCGCAGGTTGCTTATGATCCGAGGGTGGATACTATTATTAATCAGGTGAGTTACTTAACAAATTTTATGATGCACGTGCAAGTACCGAACGACGCGGGTCCGTCAGTAACATGTGAAGAAACCGACGATTCCTTAGTGCCGCAACGCCAAGCTAAAAAGATCATAGATCTAGGAGAAATTAATACTGAAATTAAAGAGGGTACGGTTATTCAACCGGCAGAAACGAATAATTTGAAAGCATTGGATAAGCTGCACAAGTTTAACTCTCCAGCTTGGCAGGCAGTTCGTTACAAAAACTCCCTGAAAACCGTACTAGCTACTCCTGGCTTTGTAGAACTAAAAATTAATGAGGAGTTAATGCATTTCAATAAGGGTAAAGATTACCTTGCTTCAACTGAAAATGTGTTAGCAGGCCTGACCAATGCAGTCCTCACAAATAGAAATATTTTAAAACAAGGCTTACAAGAACTAATTGATTGGTCAGGTAGTAATGAACTCAATGCTAACACCTTATATGAGAAGGTTTCATCAATTTTTGGGTCGGGCTCGGCTATCTACAAAAATTATGAAAATACATTACAAATAATGACTGGGAAAAGAACTGAGTGTATTGAGGTGCGCCGTAACCGACTTCTAAATGAAGTGACAAACCCGAACCTTAAGGCAAGCTTGAAAAATATCCCACCAAGCAATGAGTACTTATTTAGTCGTGAGGCTATGGCACCTCTGATTCAGTCTCTCGGAGGGACTCAAGTATGGTTGAACACTCCTACTTATGTAAAAGAAAAGAAGAATTCTTCTAGTACTAATACTTCCCGACAAACTGAGAAGCAAACAAAGGAGCATGAGAGTTCAAACACTAAAAGAGTTCACTCTGAAACTCAAAATTACTTCAATAACCCGAAACGTGACAAGAAGAACAAGAAACATGGCTTCAAACACAATAAGCCCTTTCAGTTTAACAATGCCTCTGCTAAAAAGAAGTGACAATCAATCCTTTCAGGGGGGATGTCTGCAATCTTACAAGGACATATGGAGTCGCCTTGGAGCAAATCAGTTCATTTTAAAGATCATTACAGGCTCAAGGATCCCATTCCAGACCAAGCCCCCCCTTACATTCCCGACACAGTACCAGCAAAGAAAATTTTCAACAAGAGTGTCCCCGGATATGACAGAAGTTATAGATCAACTAAAAGCCCAGAACATATTAGAGTTCCCACCGATCATAAACCCAAGTTTTATTTCAAAGATGTTTTTGGTAAAAAAGACAGATGGTGGGATTCGTCCAATTTTCGACCTTCGAGGTTTGAACCAACATGTCTCAACCAGAAAGTTCAGACTAATATCACAGGCAACTCTACCAGAATTTTTACAAGAACAGGATTACATGATCAAAATAGATCTTTCACAGGCTTACTTCCACGTCCCAATTATGAACTCGCACAGAAGATTCCTCAGAATTGTTTACAATGGGGAACTGCTACAGCTGACTTCCTTACCTTTCGGCCTTTCTTCGGCTCCTCGAACATTTGCAGCCCTTTCAAATTGGACAGCGGAAGTCCTGCGGGCCAGAGGTTATCGAGTCCTAGTATATCTGGACGATTACCTGGTGGCAAACCAAGACAGTTCAGAGCTGGAGTCTCAAGCCGCGGAGGTTGTGACTCTTCTCGAGCAACTGGGTTGGAAAATAAACTACTCAAAGTCAGTTCTGAAACCAACTCAGAACCTGGAATATTTAGGTTTTTGTTGGAACACCAGGGACAACCTGAAATTGTTACCAGAGCAAAAGGTGATAAGAATTCAAGACCAACTAAGCCGTATGGAAAGGCGAGGCAAATGCTCACTTCGAGAGGCACAGACGCTTCTCGGCCATTTGAACTTTGCAAATATAGTAGTACACAGAGGTCAACTAAACAGCCGACAAATGCAGATATTTCTCAGACAGTTTTGCCAAAGCAGACCAAGGCAGAAGAAAATAATTCCGTGTGTTCTGACCGAGATGCAATGGTGGAAAACTGCTCTTTGCCATGCATCAGTGCCCCTACTGCAGAAGGATATAACTCATTTCCTGACTACAGACGCAGCGGATGCGGGGTGGGGAGCCCAATTGAACGGACTCCACCTGTCGGGAACTTGGAACAGGAGGCAGAGGTCATGGCACTCAAATTTGAAGGAGATGTATGCAGTCTATGCTGCAATAAAAAGTCAAATGGACCACCTCGGCGGTGCTCACATACTAGTCCAGACAGACAACCGAACCCTTGTTGCCTACATAAGGAAGGAGGGGGGCACAAAATCATTACCGCTACTGAGCCTAACAAGCAAACTGCTAATACTTACCGACCAGCTGAAAGTTTCACTGTCGGCTTGCTACCTCCCGGGGAGGTACAACAGTATTGCAGACCGGTTATCAAGAGGAAAACCTCTTCCAGAGTGGCATTTGCTCCCAGAAGCCACGGAGGCCATTTTCAAGGAATGGGGAGTGCCAGAAATCGACTTGTTTGCTTCAGTAGAAACAAGAGTAGTACCCAGGTACGTAACGCTAGACTCAAGAGATGGTTCAGCCGAATTCTGCAATGCGTTCAGTCGTCCATGGAAATACCAGTTAGGATGGATCTTTCCACCACCCAACCTAATACCACAGGTTCTGCGACACCTAAACAGAGCCTTGGGCAAATACATACTGATTGCACCGGTGTGGACACAATGCTACTGGATGCCGGACATTCAGGCAAGATGCTTAGACAGACCACTACCAATACCGAACCTACAGAGAGTTCTGGTAGACTGGACCACTCATCACCATCCTCCCCAAATAGAACTCCTGGAGCTACAGGCCTGGAAGATTGGGGGTGGAGCAAGCAGATATCAGGATGGGATTCACAAGAAAAAGAGCTTTTAAAAAGGAGTTGGAGATCATCAACTTTGGCCACTTATGCCCCAGCAATAAGAAGATGGACAGAGTGGTGTACTGAAAACCAAATTGATACCGGTGACTGAATATATATAGACACAGCTCTCCATACAAAAATGCCTTCCAAAAATGACCCCAGGCACGCTGACACTGACAGCTATCCCCTCTTCATAGATATGTCAGAGCAGCTTGGAGTTTATCCAATAGACAATTTCGCGCTATTAAAAAAAAGTTGTGATTGGTTCATAAAAGTTAAAAGTGTCAAACCTCATGCGCGGCGCTACAATATTATGGCGTTCTCAAACTTACAGGGTTGATACTAACCGAGATGGAACCAATTCATATTAATATTATTCTACACACGATTTTGTTATTAAGATTACTCTTATCCATACTTTATAAGATGATATATATATCGTTAATAACGTGTTGGAGAACACTGCCACAATTTTGCGTTAGGACATCCCAGTAAGGAAAGGCTGAGGCCTCGGCCTGGTACCTACTGAGGTACCACGTGGGTTATGTCGCTCTTGAACATCGGAGGTGAAATTTCGTAAATTTTTGCGCGACTGAGCCCCGTTTATAGTTAAATTCAAAAGCTGAAACACATTATTAACGTGTAGTGTAGTGCATATGTATTTTAGATTAATCGTAATAGTGTGAGTACCGTCAAGTAATTTATTTTCTAACCTAGGTGGGTTACAAATTAAATTCTATATCGTATAGCAAACTGTCACCATAAGAGCAAGCTAGAACAGAATGATACTTTGATATATCGCATGCATTGTTTTGTTTTAATAATTAGGCAATAGATTTACTAAATTGACGCGGAGTACTGAATTTTGGGACGTCATGAAAATTTTGTAAAAACGGATGACTTCTGAGTAGTTGTTTATCTTTTTCGTTCTTGCAATCTTCGAAAGGTAGGGATGCAAGTAACGAAATTTCTAATTTCGGGGTATGCAGTAGAATGTAGATAGATTCGCAAAAAATATATACTCACTAAGAAGATACACGCTTTCAGAGTTAGAAAAGATAATGGTAACTTTTCGCGAAGAGAATAAGAGCAACCACAGATAATATGTCTTGACATTTCAATACTATTACTGAAATACAACTTTCGACCTTAAGGCATTACGATATGTCTAATGATATTCAAATGAAATAGGTAGGATATTAAATTCCATGACTGTACGTACATATTTTTATAAAATTATTTTAAATAATAAATTATTTTCGGGGCCTTCCGGAAACTAGAATAATTATGTCGGAAAGTTTACCAGCTGCACATTTGCAGCGTACTTGTTTTTTGAGATAAAAGCATATAATAGGAATTGATTGCTACTTGAAAATAACATGAATAATTTACTTGTGAGTATAAATGATGCATAACCTAATCCTCATTCTGTCACTCAGTATCATAAAGGCATAAGTCATTATAAAACGAGTATAGAGTTACGACATTTGGTTCAGCGTATTAGTCTATACAACAATATGTTAATTTAAATAATTGTTTATCACATTCAGGGCTAAACTTACACAAACCAATGGATCCCATCGTTTTTCTTGCGTTTTTGTATAGTTGTTTCGGGACCATTTTATCGCACAAGAAGGCATTTTATAGGGTTTTTTAATTTAACAATTTTATATTAGCTGACATCTTATGTCATAGACAGCTTCTGTACTACTAAAGCTGTCAAACTCCGCCACGGCTCAGTCGATCGTTCGCGGCACACTAGCCGTGGGGTCATTTTTGAGCTCGAGTCAGGTTTCTATAGTATTACTAGTTCGTTGATTGATACTAAATGTCCAGGTGGAGATGATGTTGCAAGATTTTTAGCAAGCTTACATCTAAAACATAAGCTGGCATACAACACCATTTTATTACACAAATCAGCTATAGCTACCTATTGTGCTAATTCAGAGATGTTATCCAAAAACTTTCTTCTTAAACAAATTTTAAAATTCATTTCTTCCGCTAGACCAATAGCTCAAAAACCTCCTATATGGGATACTAGGGTGCTGTATGACTGGTTATTCTCAACTGTAACTAATAATACATTATTTGATATAGCTAGAAGGACAGCAATAATATTATTACTAGCATCTGGAAGAAGAATACATGATTTGACTTTACTGCAAATATCTCAAGAACGTCTTGTAGAATCAGATGACCAGATCATCTTGTGGCCTGCCTTTGGGTCCAAGACAGATTCGTCGACCCGACGACAGTCAGGTTGGTGTTTGTCTTCTCATACTGAAGAGAAGATTTGTCCGGTCAAACATATCAAACTATTGAAAACATTATCAGAGCCCAGACGTTCAACTATAAAAAACCTTAATGATTTATTTATAACCGTAACAGGAAAGGTTAAACCAGCCTCTAAAACTAACATTGCAGGATGGATAAGGACTATATTCAGAGAGGCTGGTATTGATGCTCCTCCAGGGAGTGTAAGATCAGCAGTTGCCTCTAAAGGATGGTTAGATAACAGATCAATAGATGAGATATTAGAAAGGGGCAACTGGAAGTGTTTCCAGACTTTTAAAAAGCATTATTATCGTGCAGTAAATATAGTAGAAAATAATGCTAGTACTGATATGCTACATAATAATTTTACCAGTGCGTGAACACTTTGTTAATTAATTACAATTAATATTTTATTTTGTTAGAAATATAGAAGTATATTTCATTATTTTATTTTCGGAATAATTGTTTAATACTGATGTAAGAGTATTTTATTTTACTACAAGCATTATAATGTTATAGCTAACATTTCAGATGCTATTTATTGAAACTGATCTCAATTGATAATTTGTGTGATTATTGATCTCAATAATTTGTACTAAGCAGATGCCTTTATTAAGTGTATTAAAAAGGCTTATCTTTATATTATGTACATCTCGTTTAATAGAGAATTCACATAGCGTATGGGTGTTTTTCTTTCAACCAGCAGATATCAAACACGTCTTCATTATAGAGACGTTATGTGTTTGGCAATGTACATAATGTGAATGTTTTGCATTCCAACAAAACATATATTATGTACTGAACAAACACATAACGTCTCAGCAAGGGCCTTGCTGTTGAAGACGCTATGACATGACAGACGTCAAACGACAGGGATGACAGCTCGCTTTTGGTCAAGCACGAGCGGACATCCTAGCTGGGCTAAAGAGAAAAACACGGTAATCTACGAAAAAAGGTATGTTTTAGCGTTTATTAAGGGAAACTTCATACGCGTTCTTCATTATAGAGACGTTATGTGTTTGTTCAGTACATAATATATGTTTTGTTGGAATGCAAAACATTCACATTAGACTTAAGTCATTAGACTTAATATAAACCGAAACGAAATAATTACTTAAACTCAGTGAAGTTTAATACTGATTGATACTTCGACGTGACCAGCATGTCGAGAGACATCGTTATTTATGAGGTATCAGTTTTAGTTACGGCTTCCAATACCGCAGCCTATTTAATCTCGGTAGGAATTTCACAGTTAGGTCCCGCGGGATCCCGGTATTTGTGGGATCCCGCCAGTAATCATAAAAGGCGAGCAAATTCTATTGAAATGACTTCTGACAACAAGTGACGACCTAGGACTTAAATGAATTTTACACGCATTTTACGATCACTGGATCCCGCAAATAAATTAATGATATCAGTTACAAGTACAAACAACGAAATAAGTTCAAGTTTATTAAACCAAAATCAGCCTATGTTAAACAATGTGTAAGAAACTCGATTTTCATCGTACAGCAGTAAGATATTTTATTTTATTTTCTTTATTGGAGAAACAACAGAAGCAAGTACAATAATAGAACAAAGGATAAGTTATACATTGCAGTAGACGTGTACCTACCTCCTAAAACGTTCTCACTAA
Organism: Grapholita molesta; assembly: GCA_022674325.2. NCBI lineage: Eukaryota > Metazoa > Arthropoda > Insecta > Lepidoptera > Tortricidae > Grapholita > Grapholita molesta. The sequence goes on from CP053138.2 coordinate 6,496,728, forward strand.
GAACTTTTACATAATATAGATAGGGTAATGCTACAATACACACAGTAAACTTCTAGCAACTACTTAGATGACAATGAGACAAATTGCATAAAGTTATTAAGTTGTCGGAGCTAGAATTTCAAGGATTTGTTTTTGGAAACTTACTCTGCTTGTATTGAAAATATTGATATAGGCCTCCCTCAAATATGACTATCATTTTGGGGGGAAGTTGCCATAGTCGCCACGCTTTGCGGGCGGATTGGCGAACGCAGTAGCATGTTTAGTCGGGTTCGGTCAATGCTGCTGTCCATCAGTCGGTTTTTTCTCTTTGTCGCCTCTTACGGCACCGGCGGTACTGTTAGCCGGCACCAAACGGCAAAACTCAATTATAATTTAAGACATTATTATTCAAATGTCATATTTATTAATTGTTTGTTTTGATCAATCTTTGGATGAAAATGTTTACGAAAAACGTTAAGCATGCGCATTCGTAATCCCGCTAGAAGAGGAATTGAATAAAGGGATCCTAGAATACGGAGATCTCGGAATACCGGGATTGGAAGCCCTAGTTTTTACCTATAGGCCTGGCACAGGATTGGCACGGCAGTATCTCGCGATAGGTAGATAGGTAGACTATCGCAGCGCGATATACGCTTGTAAACAAATACCTAACGAGCAAGTAAGACGTATTTTGTGACCCGGGATTTTGTCATTAAACTGCGACCAGAAAACTTCAGCGGACGGGCAGCAGCGGCAGCCTCCATTAAGAACGCGGTGGAACATACTGCGATCAGCAACCCGCCTGCCAAGCGTGCGAGATAAAAAGATAAAAGGCATATATTATGGAGCGAATTATAAGTAATTCCAGGGTATTCATTATTGAATACTGATATTTCGTGTATAACTTTTTGGACCCGGGTATGTCCTTAAACTACGTCCAACAATGAGAGGTAGGGCACAGCGATGACCATCACGCTTGAATCTCGGGCAGCCCAACTGGGGAAGTACCTCCTCCTTACAGAAGACCACAGCCATAATAGCACTGCTACCTTTCAGGTATGTAGTGTTGTGTTCCTGATGGTGAGTAAGGTTACCAGAGCTCCAACCCCCCTTAAAGGCCGGCAACGCGCTTGTGACTCCCCTGGTGTTGCGGGTGCCCATGGGCGACGGTAATTGCTTACCATCAGGCAATCCGTCTGCTCGTTTGCCGCCTATGTCATAAAAAAAAAATAATAATAACTTTCGTGAGTGAATATTTTCGGCCTGTACTTATACTTTACATTTTCTTGATCTCGGTATCTTATCGCTTATTACTTCATGCGTCCTTTTTGTACTTATACCTACCTACATATGTATAACGTAACAATAATTACAGCAGGAGAAGATAAAAACTAAACTATGTTCAATGTCGATGTCAAAGATATATAATATAGTACACTTTTTTACCTAAATCCTTTGTAATGAGGTGCAAAAGTGTATACATATCTTTGACCTTCCTATACCTACCTATATCAAATAAGCTGACCTATGAATTTCTGCCATCCATTACCTACCACCTATAAAGCAAAATCCGAAACGTAACCAAATGTGAGGTAATGCCGGGGTAATTTTAGCAGTAATCGCGTATTTGCAGCAATTAATGGTCGTAAATTGCAATGAGCCTAATTAATGGATGCCTCCGGTCCGATTTAGCGTTAATGGGATCTCTCTTGTAATTACAAAAATAGATAAATAATTATATTATATGTGATTTTGAATTTTGGTTCACATTGAGCGTGTTATTATTGATAAAGTTAGATGGGATAATAATGACCACGGGGTAAGTATAAAACTCCGTACTCTTTGTCTTTCCCGGGCCAAATGTACATACTATGATTCACTTCCCCCTTCTATAATAATATGAAAAAAAAAAACGTTTGTTAATGTAATTGGCTGGCTGCATGGCATGGCTTGTATTAGAACAGCTGTTTGTGACTACTACACGCTAGAAAGGTTATGTATTGATTTTATTTACTTATGAAAACAAAAAATGTAATTTTTGGTACAAGCTTTTAGTTATTGCCGTGTATTTTAGGAGTTGCTTTTTCTACCCTCTGGCTCCAGCATCAGATCAGATCAGTGGTAACATAATATTGCATTGTAACTGAACTTCATAGTTGTGCAAAATTTCAGCTAAATTGGTTTAATGTGTCTGCTTTAAAATTGAGTTGCAAGATTCCGCCCGGATAAACATTCATACATTGCAAGTTGAATCAAAGCTTGTAAAAATCGATAGTGTTGCCTACTTTATGCCCATAAGTGCAATGATCCTGTAGGCAATTAATGCATATCGCATGTGATCGCAGGACATGCTAACTAAAAACGCACCGCAATTAAAACATAGTAAACGAAAAAGCTAAAGTAGTCTCACCGTAGATTAAACGATAGCAGACTTTTTATCAATCGAAAACCCAGGACTGTGAATGATTTGCCGGTATCTTTAAAAAACTAAGGGTCTGATAGGTATGTATCTATGCCGATTAGGATGAAACATGAATGGAAGGTCAAATAATGTGCCACTGAACTTTTTAATAACCATAGTGGACTTTCAGACACTAATCTAAATTAATCTTGTATTGAGCAGAAACGTCTCCTAAGCACACAATAATGTTTAGAAAGAAAGGCAAAAAAACTCATCCGGGCAAGACTTGAACTCATCTGACTACCAGCCCGCCGGTCTGTCGACCGAGCTAACATTACACCCTTAGCTGCGAATTTTCCCACCGTAACCTTCAAATGCGCCTAGCGATATTCTTACATACTCGAACTTACCTACGGCAGTGAATTTCACCTTTTTTCCTTCGTTTGTAAACAGATAAGTTCCTACTGATTTTATTTAGTCACTCGTGTGACATGTTTCGGAATACATAGGCCTTCATTTCCAAGCACTAAGAGTTCTGAGTGTCACGCACACAAAAATAAAATATTATAATAACTCTCGAAAGTTCAACTACTCATTTTACTTTGCTCCAAACTTTAAAATGGCGCTTTTAGAAACTAGAGTAGGTAGACCGCATGTATCCACCGATGCGCCAGTTGTTTCAGTTGGTCGCCACCGTATTTTAGTATTAGTAGTGGTAGTAAATAGTAAAAAAGTTATATCCTAATTTTTTTTTGTATTTAAGTCGTTTTACAGAGGACAATGTAACAATTTGATTTGGTTTTAACTAATTTTACTAAGTGTATCTGTTCAGAAAAGTGTTTGATCATAAGCATTACGAAATGGTGTAACTTTGCTTTATAGACTACAATGTTTCACCCGTTCTCGCTTAAGTTGTATTTCATAACAACTTTAACAATAGTTGTAAGTGCTAAAGTTTTATATTAACTGCGCTAATTCCCTTAATTGCTGCTTGTGGTATTCGTCGTTCGATAAATCGGTTCCTGAATTTTCATAGTAAGATGTATTGGGTAATTACGGCTGTGTAAAAATGGACCCTTGTTACAATGGGATGCAATGGTTTTGGTTGGACTAATTTTCGTCACTCTGACAACGGTTGGGCCTAGCTGAGTTTCTTGCTCGAGTCTTCTCAGCGGGATAGCGAACCAATGATAAAACTACCATTAGCTCGACACCATCACATTCTCACTTAAGATTCGGTTGAGACTGCCTCAAACAATCTCGGATCTCGCTCGAAGCGTAAACTCGATAGGAGTATTCCAGCAGTGCAAATTAAGTCTTGTGCGGTTAGGTCCTGGATTTTCCCCTGCCCCTCACACAGTCCAAACGCTCTAATAAGCCGACCGCTTTATAGAGCCTAAAGTCAAGTTCCAAAAAGGACTGATTTTCAGAATATCTTATACAATATATAATACTCTATATTAGAAATTACGATAGTGAAAGGTCTGAGTAGACGCCGGGACGGTCGCTTTCAGCGGGGCGAGGCGTGTGTCGTGCATTTTAAACAAATTCAAGCATAATGCTGTGTCCACAGTGCACTCTGCTCGACGCCAAGCTGCCCGCCCCGCTAGTCGCTCCGCTTCATGCGTTCACTTAGACCTCACACAGGCACCTTACGTAATTTGTAGACGGGGGAACCACCGCACTTCCGTATACTCGCTCCAGAGTTTGTCTGCCCTAAAGATGATGACGCGCGCTCTGTGGATATCGACAACACCATCATTACGTGAGTTTAACTTCAGTACTTGTAAATTTGATTTAGATACAAATATTTTAATTATATTTTTATCTTTTGTGCTCTCTCGCTCGCACTCGTGAATATCGTCATCGTTCTAATACAGGGCTTCCCAAACTGTGCGTAGCTTGGCTGTCTAGTAACTTTCATGGTTTTGAGAGGAAAGCAAACCACCGGAACCCTCCTCTGGGTACTCCCCTGTGGTAGTTAATTTGAGGCTAGAGGGGGCGTCGCAAAAAAATGGACGATGCCCAAGGGCGTCGCATCAAAAAAAGTTTGGGAATCCCTGTTCTGATAAATAATTGCATAAAGACGTGGCGTCATGCGATGGGTCAACTCAACATACTTATCTCAAATTAGTGCCCAATATCTTTTAATGATCTGATAGACACAAATGAACATTTTTCTATTTCCAGAGACTATTATGAAACCTATTTATATTTGAATTTGCTAGTTTGTTAGTACTCTCCACAATAGCACTAATAACATGTCATTTTTATAGCCTCCGTACCGCCGCGGATGCAAAGCTGGATATGCGCTGGAGGGTACGTTGGACACCTCTTCCAGCACCGACGCAGCGGTTCACTCTGATGCTGTGGCGAGCGACGCGGGAGCTTGAGAAAAAGCTGAATGGACCGCAGAAGGAACCTTTTGTCTACGTCATAGAGAATGACGAGGTAGTAAAGTTTAGTCAATTAACTTTTTTTACGCTCAGCGTATGAAGATGAATTGACTGGAGCCTTACTTCAAATTCCAGGTTTTTAATTGAAAATATCTGACGTCTGAAACATAAAGAAAGTAATACACGTTCAAATTTAATGAAAAATCCTGCACAAGTCTTAAAATTTGAAGTTTCGCTCTCGATTGTTTCCGGAATTCCAGTATTTCCCATAAAAAATACCGGTATTGAGTACCCTAATTACCACAAAGAGATGTCTGTCTAGGCAACCAGGGACTGACGATAGAAGCACTCTCTTAGTCCAGCTGATATAGAACAAAACTATCACTAGGTATTTAGTTTAATTTGCAAATATATTTGATTCTGCAGCTACTTAGCGGCGTCGACTACAAGTTTGAAGTGACAGCATCAAACACAGACGGAGAAGAGACCACCAAAACGTTCCACATCAACAACGTGAAAGGCGACCAGCTGCTGCAGAACCTTGAGGGGCGGACGGACATGCTGTCCATCATGCTGGTGGGCGGGCAGGAGACGTATGCGGACGTGGAGTTTACGCTGGAAGCGCTGGTCACTACTTGTCATCCAACACAGGACTATTATGTAAGGAATAAGTTGGGTGCACCTGGCTTATAGTAGTAAGGTCGCGGCTTATAGTAGGAACGCATGTCGGCGTTCTATATTCAAATTTTGACGTAAGTTCCATATATCAGTTAGTAAATTCTCTGCACAACTAGGTACATAGAGATGGTTCAGTTAAGTTTTTCACCTATAGAATAATGTAGGGTGACGGTGCCAGTAATGGACAAGAAACCAATCATGAACATTAGTGCTTATTTCAAAGGAGTTAAGTGTTGTGCGTTTGTTGGTAAATATTAAATTAATAACGTTATGGTGTTTGAATTACGAACTAAGTGTCCATCATTGGTGCCTGTCAGCTTAAAGTGTCCAACATTGGTGCCATCACCCTACTTGTAATAAAAGATACCCTTTTTTATTGAAAAGGAGTCTATAATATACGCATTTCGTGTGATATTAAATACCCTTGTCAGACATGAGGCAATTTTGTACCCGTAAACGATAGTCACGAGACTTTATTTTTGGGTATCTAAGGAGCATTTTTATTATAACAATATTGGAACCTATGCGGAAATACATGTGAAACTGGTCATGGCGACAACAAACGATCACATCGCATGAAAGCATTGAATGGGTGGAGTTAACCGTCTATCTGCTACGCCGATCCAGTAATTGACAGTTTTTCTCCAATTTAACAAAAACCGTTCGTTTACATTCTGCTCAGTAGAAACTGCAACGCATCAGTTGTTTCCACAAATAGAAACAACTGAACTAAAACATGGTGTGCGGATTTTCCAGTTTGAATGGTCAGTTGAAGCGTCGGGTCACAGAGTGGACGCTTCGCCGGGCGGCCGATTGGAATTGCCCGCATACTCACTCACGGCTGGCCTGTCCTATCTCGTGACGTGTCGCGTAGTCAGCCACTCGGCTGGGGAATTCATTACGCAGGTACGCTATTGGTTAATGACAGATAAAATCACATGGATTTAGCGATAACAACCGTCATCGCAAACACTTTTAAGGTCAATGTGGATAAGACCGTCTAGCAACCAATTTCCTACATTATCTCATAGGTATTTACTGTCATATGACGGCGACTTCTCTTAATAATATAGTATGCCGGTCTTACCCACATTGACCTTATATGAGACATTATTTAAAAAAAAAAGGATTTATATGTCAATGGCACTTACGTCGAACATTGTTGCTTTTGTATCGCGTCATGTTGTACAACGACATAAGCGCCATGCACATAATGACACATATAGTTCCTAATATACAGTTAGGTACGTTGTCGTTATCGCACACATGGTCATAATATTAGTACCTATACAGATAATAATAGTTGGGTATCTGAGTAGGTATGTGATATGTATAAACAAATAAAAGGAAATCTAAAATATGGGTGTGTCTTTACAAATCACTTAAATTATTTCTTTATTAATGGTGATACATATAAGTTTTACTCTAGGGGGATGAGGGCCCTAGAGGGTAAATATATGTATGGAAGAAAACAAGAAATATATTATAAAGGGTTTATTTAAGAAAAATAAACAAATTGTGCCGACTAGCTCGAGAGCTTAAATTAATATAAATTTAATGGTTCTAATGAAGCCATAAGGGAGAGACTCGGTGGGCTAACTAACTTATCTCCTAGTGCTTGTTACCACTACCACGTCAATAACTAAATTTACCGTAAGGGCTCCATTTCAGACAACTCTGAGAAAAATAAAAAAATAACATAGGTATAATACGTCCGACCTCACTCCGGGACAACTCTGAGAGTAATAAAAAAAAATAAGATAGGTACAATACGTCTAACCTCACTCCGGTGACCTGGGGCCGAAAGGGACCGGCTCAGCAGCTTCTGGGGAAGGCTTGTCCTCAGAACCGCTGACGGCTACCACCTGCAGATGATGCACCGACCGTAAGGCGCGACAGCGCGGTGCCAGACAACAGCAAATCCGAATCCATAAGCAGGCTGGGTAAATAGGGTTTTAAAGTAGGTCCTGCAAACGAAAGACGACTTATAAGCTGCGGCTTGGACATGCCGGCGGCGGAGTAGAAGGCTGGCCACAAACAACTGTCTTACTTACCCGACGCAGAAAAGAATCCCTCTCATCTTATACTGATTGCATGTCAATGCGTCGGGGCCTAATAAGTCGTCGTAAAATAAGGCTACCGGGTCATTCCAGGACACGAGATGCCGGGACTGAAAAGAAATAATCACAACAACCATTACTATTTATATTTCTCGATGGAAATACAACCAACGATAGACAAAAAACTCACTCAAAAGGCCGATGAGACCAGATTATAATATAACTGGAGGCTTCTCTGTCCATTTTTGCAAATAACGACCTCTCCTTTGCCATAGCGGTGACGCTGTCAGATTTGACAACTGAAACGCAGGTTGACCACAACGATGACAGAACTAGGGAGGCGACAAAGCGTATATAATTCACTACAATCCAACTTCAGACTTATTTAATAAAAAAAACCAAATCTACATAATTCTTTGAAATAAAATTATAATGATTTTTCCTAAAGGACAAAATCGATAATTATGTGAATAGCCATATCAGCTCCCGCAGGCTCTGCTAGATGGCGCTAGTGGTACTTTAAATTGCTTAAAATAATTATTTATTTAACCTAACCTAACCTAACCTAACCTAACCTAACCTAACCTAACCTAACTACACACCTACCACTACAAACCTAGTGTTCACGCATAGGGCTTCAAGGCCACTACCGCAGAAGCACCAGTAATACGACACTAACTATTAAGAGTGCATGTGTTTAAATCCACCATGACTCGAAACAGAAAAGTGAAGAACGTGAAGTAGCTTTATATCGCCTACTCACAAAACCACGTGAAGAGAACTTTAAATCGCCCACTTCACCCAACAACAAACCACGAACTCGGAGTTAACTAGTTTGCTCCGAGAACGATCGAACATAAAGTAAACACCGAAACGTACAACACACCACGCTTTCGGAGTTTACGTGTTTTCTCCGAAAACGATCGAAAATAAGATTTAAACCTCACATAAAACATAACACCCATCATAACACAACGCAGAGAAACATTCATCAACAGCAGCTGCAGCATCCAAAATAAACGGTAAAATACTCCAAACTCCATCAAAAGTAAAAGAAATCTCGATGATAAGTCGAGAAAAGAATGTGTAAACATTAGGTAATAATTAGTTACTTCCATCAAAACAACTTAAAAACTCCAACAACAAAACTCAAAAAAAAAGGGTAGTTGTAAAAAGTATTAACGGGCAGTGATCATTGAAAACGTAATAAATTATCATAAATAACTCTCCCTTAAGCCTTTACAATAAGTATCTAAAGAATTGATGTCCTTTAGTTAGGGTAAAAAGTATAATAATATTTAATTGTACAAAAATAAAAGTCGACTTTAATGCGGTCAACTGTACTCCACAACTTCTCAATACATCTTTAATGAATAATAAAATAAGTTCAATGACTTCACCTTCCGTAACATTCAATAGTATTTTTTTTTATATGTAAAAATTGTAAGAAAGAACATGTGTACAACTGTACGTAACTCCTTATCAACACAACTTTAATTTTTAATAGGTATAAATAGGTAACAAATTAAATAATTTCACCGTCGAAACTCTTACAACTTCAAAATCTCCAAGTCATCTTTATGTAGGTAGTAAATAAAAAAATTGTATGACATGCACCATACAAATGGTAAATAAAAGGTAGGTAGTGCTAAGTTTAAATTAAAGCAAAAGTACACAATCACTCTCAATAGGAAACATTTTAAACATTATATTAATGAGAAGCAGTAACACCCTTGCTCCAAACTACTAAGCATAATTATATTTCTTATTTAACTGACTATCCAGTAAACAACAAAGGTATATTCATATTCATATTCATTTATTTCGTAAATGCACACATACAATACACGTCAAATTAAAAGAACTCTTAATGCTAGTGAAATACATAAAATATAAATATAACAGTCATTTGCAATTTGTAACAATAAATATGATTTTTTACATGTCCAGTGGTTTATTGATTTTAATAACTATAGCTATATAAAATTTATATTAAATTTGTGTCACATAATTCTCTAATGTCAAAGAAAGCATTTTCAATTAACCATTTTTTTAAAACACGAAAAAATTTGTTATTGTTCTCTTGGGTTTGTATATATTTAAGAATGCAGTTGTACAACTTTGGACCGATCACATAGCTTGTTTTGGCAGACTTGGTTAGCCTGCAAGTAGTGGTTGCTAATATCCCTCGTTGTCTTTCTCTTAACATTCGTAGGTTGCCAGGTCTCAGAGGAAAATCATTTATGTTTGTTCTAATAAACTTGATAACGTTGAATATAAATTGAGACGGGATTGTCATTATGCCTAAGGACACAAAGAGGTGTCGAACTTGTGAGTCGGGAGGGACGCGTGCTATAATCCGGATTGCCCGTCGCTGCAGCGCGAACGCGCGGCGCCAGTCGGCGGCCAGTCCCCAGAACTCTAGGCTATAGTTTATTATTGAGTGGAACAGCGCGAAATAACTGACCTGTGCTTGCGGTAGGATGTAGGATAGTCTTTTTAAACCGAAACATACTCCTGCCAGCTTTTTGCAGACATTGTCAATTTGGGTGTCCCATTTCAGCGCCGAGTCGATTGTGACTCCTAAGAAATGGGCGTTTTTAGCTTGTGGCAGCGTCGTATTGTTTGCCTTAACAGTTAGGGGCCTTGGTGGGGGCCCACCTAGGTGGAAATGGAGCACCTGAGTTTTTGCAACGCAACGTTAAGAACTAAACCGTTGACAGTGAACCAGTTTAGCAGTTTGTGGACATCACTAGAAATCAGATGCTCCAAGCAGTTTATATCTTCAGCGATCAGGATATCACATGCGTCGTCAGCAAAAATATACATGTTTCCATCCACAACATCCGGTAAATCGTTAACTTGAATTAGAAAGCATAGATTTGCGAGCGAGGATCCCTGCGGCACTCCAATGTCCACGCCGCCTTCATGTGATTTTACGAGCCCGTTACTCGTATTTAAAACTACTGACTGTTGCCTATTTTTTAAGTAGTCGATCATAAGTTGTAAAGTAGGACCACGCAGTCCAAGGTGCTCAAGTTTTGCGGTTAAAACAGAGTGGTCACAAAGATCGAAGGCGCGCGTCATATCGCACAGAAGAATGGCTACATGTGAGTGTTTTTCTTTGGCTTGCATTACTTTATTAATTGTTTCCCGAATAACTGCGGCGCATGAGCGGTTTCGGCGATATGCATATTGTTTATCGTGGAGCAGATTGAATTTTTCCAAGAACGTGTACAACCTATTACTTATTCCTGCTTCGAACACTTTAGCTATTGTAGGTATTATACTAATGGGCCTGTAATTTTTTAGTTCATCTTTTTTACCTTTGCCCTTATAGACAGGCACTACTTTCACTTTTTTGAGTAGACTCGGATATGATCCTGATTTTATTAAATTGTTAAAAATGTATGTCAGTGGTTCGATTATAAACGGTAGTCCAATTTTGAGTAACATAGTTGATATGTCATACATGTCACAAGTGTTTTTGGAGGCTACTTGTTGTGTTATTATTTTGTGTAATTCATCAGGGCTGAAGAGCGTCAATTTTATTGTAACGGGACTGGGATTAGAAGATTTACGTAGAAGTGATTTGGCTAGTTCGAGACAGGCCTTAGGTGCGCATGTGCTACTAGCGGCTGATAAGAAAAAGTTGTTTACATCATTTGCTAACTGGTTCTGCGATGTATATTGTTCACCGTGGGTATCTTTCATTAAACTTAGATTGCACTGACGCTTGGCTGATGAGCGACCTGAGACGTTATTTATTATTTGCCATATCGTTTTATGTACATTTTTGCTTTGTGATAGTTTGTTCGTGTAATATTCGCGTTGAGTATTGGTTATATACATTATTTTAAGTAACTGTTAAACCTCTCAACTGAAAATTCAAATTTAAATTTAGAATTAGCTAAAGACATAACTTAATAGCACTTTAGTACTTGACTGATTACTAGTCACCAAAAAAAAATATTAAGATAAATTAAATTACCAGATACAAGTATAACTTAAACTTGAATATAGGAATTCTTTAAAAGAAATATTGTTTGTACATAATGGCTATCAATAAAGTAATACTTGTTTGACCGCTAACTATTTAACAATAAGTTTAGTTAAAAATTACTAGTAAACCACTAAAATAAGCATCAACAATAGTTATCCACTCAAGTATATAAAGATTCAGTGTAGCTAAATCACTTGTCTTATAGTTTTGAAAAAGAAATATTAACAAAACTTAAATAATTTTAAATTTTGTAAAAATAGGTAGTATTTGAAACTACAATTAAGTTTAACTTTTAAATTCACACTATTACACAATTCAACCGTGTTAAAAAAAAAAATAATAATCACATGGCAACGCACATGTGCTCACAATGTTTCCATATTACCACTAATTATGTGAGCAGTAATTAAATTTAAATTTATAGAAAGTATGGATAATATTAAACCACACTTCAGAAATAAAGATAACACAGCAAGTAGCAAGTAGTTCAAGCACCAAGATTTCCTCGGGCTAACAAAATACTGTGACACAAGAAAGTTAGTTAATATAGCCACACGTGGGCCGCCGCTGATACATATAAGTTTTACTCTAGGGGGATGAGGGCCCTAGAGGGTAAATATATGTATGGAAGAAAACAAGAAATATATTATAAAGGGTTTATTTAAGAAAAATAAACAAATTGTGCCGACTAGCTCGAGAGCTTAAATTAATATAAATTTAATGGTTCTAATGAAGCCATAAGGGAGAGACTCGGTGGGCTAACTAACTTATCTCCTAGTGCTTGTTACCACTACCACGTCAATAACTAAATTTACCGTAAGGGCTCCATTTCAGACAACTCTGAGAAAAATAAAAAAATAACATAGGTATAATACGTCCGACCTCACTCCGGGACAACTCTGAGTAATAAAAAAAATAAGATAGGTACAATACGTCTAACCTCACTCCGGTGACCTGGGGCCGAAAGGGACCGGCTCAGCAGCTTCTGGGGAAGGCTTGTCCTCAGAACCGCTGACGGCTACCACCTGCAGATGATGCACCGACCGTAAGGCGCGACAGCGCGGTGCCAGACAACAGCAAATCCGAATCCATAAGCAGGCTGGGTAAATAGGGTTTTAAAGTAGGTCCTGCAAACGAAAGACTACTTATAAGCTGCGGCTTGGACATGCCGGCGGCGGAGTAGAAGGCTGGCCACAAACAACTGTCTTACTTACCCGACGCAGAAAAGAATCCCTATCATCTTATACTGATTGCATGTCAATGCGTCGGGGCCTAATAAGTCGTCGTAAAATAAGGCTACCGGGTCATTCCAGGACACGAGATGCCGGGACTGAAAAGAAATAATCACAACAACCATTACTATTTATATTTCTCGATGGAAATACAACCAACGATAGATAAAAAACTTACTCAAAAGGCCGATGAGACCAGATTATAATATAACTGGAGGCTTCTCTGTCCATTTTTGCAAATAACGACCTCTCCTTTGCCATAGCGGTGACGCTGTCAGATTTGACAACTGAAACGCAGGTTGACCACAACGATGACAGAACTAGGGAGGCGACAAACCGTATATAATTCACTACAATCCAACTTCAGACTTATTTAATAAAAAAAACCAAATCTACATAATTCTTTGAAATAAAATTATAATGATTTTTCCTAAAGGACAAAATCGATAATTATGTGAATAGCCATATCAGCTCCCGCAGGCTCTGCTAGATGGCGCTAGTGGTACTTTAAATTGCTTAAAATAATTATTTATTTATTTTTCCTTTAGGTTTAAAAAAATAGTTGTTACAATGGCAATTAGTAACAGTTAATATAATTTTATTAATTTATTACGTTGATTTGCATTGACTTTTTAAGTAGTCGACGCGGGATAGGCTACTGCACAAAACAGATTTTTAAAAAAGTAGCCAAAAAAATTATATAAATTGTTTATTAAAAAAAATATATACAGGTACCTACTTTTTCTAACATAATCGTCATCTAGTTATGAGGTTTTTGTTTATCTATAGTATTATACATTATAATTAAATAGATATTGACACTTATAGTTATTAGATAGTTATTAAATATATATTGGTGAATTTTACTATAGTTCATAAAATACAAATGTCTATGATTACGTAGGCATACTTTTTTTTTAATTAGTCGTGTTCACAAAATTGTTGTAACATTTTTCAGAATAGTCTACCCCTAACAGTTCTGCAGCGAACATTCGAGGTTTATTTAAGCGTGGACTATTTAGAAGTTAGCATCAACACTGCATTCACTTTGGAAGCTATTATCTTAAACCACGACTACTTTGGAGACTCCTGTACTGTACGTATTTTTTCGTGTATTAAAGGTAAACGTCGGGGTGCCCGACAGCGTCCTAATGAATGCCACTTTCAATGTTAAGTCACATAGTCAATAGCGGTGACCGAAGTGTGTCATCCATTGGGCATTCGCATGTCGAGTACTGGTACGTTTACCTTATTTGCAGTTTGTGCATATTAGTTAGGCAAACGTCCGGATGCTCGGCTGGGTATGCTTATGCCCAAAAGTTGACTACGGTCATCTTTATTGCTAATGACTTAAGTTCGAATATGATATGTACTAGGACAGTGTTTAGCACAGAGACGCCTACCTTACGAAATTGTATTTATGAAATGGTTATAAAACATTACACTAAAGTACAAGATCGAAAAATTTGTAAGTAAAACTTGTTTTTGTTTAGACTTTTAAACACAAAACTATCGTGAGACTCAAACATATTAATTAATTGTATCAAGCAATATTCGACTTATAAAACGTGAGGAACCCGCTTCTATACACTTAATTTGTTCAGAATGTTTCTCATTTAGGGTACCTATAACTTATATAGGTAGAAATTATGTAATTAATGAATGATTTGACAGTTCTCAGTCCTCAGTCTCATATAAACCTAAATCTTACATGCTACCAAATATACTATTATGTATATATATTTCGTATTATGTATAAATATGCATATTATGTATATATATTTCGATTTGTGTATTGTTTTATAATATTTTAAATTGAATATTTATTTATTTTCAACAGTACAATTGGAAGTGCACTCATGAGGGAGAACACTGCAATTTCTTTAAAAGCATAAATAGCAAGACGTTGAATTTGGAAGAATTACCTTTTCTCGGAAAGTAAGTCACATTAGTTTCTTGCTGAATATATCAAATGTCAAACCTCTTACAGACGTATATTTAGATAAAACAAAATCGAGTTAAATGCTCATTGACAGTTTAAATCGTGTAATGTTCGCTTAATAATTAGATTTTTTTTTTTCAACTAGATTAGATACCTACATAAATCAATTCTGTGACTGGTTATTAACATTCTGTGATCGTATCGGGTTAACTCACTGTACAATCGACGTCAAAGATATGTATACGCTTTTTCACCTTAATCCTTTGTTATAAGGTGCAAAAGTGTATATATATCTTTGACGTGACTGTGTCTATACATGGTATCCATAGTAACTTTATTTTATTATTTTAATATTATAAATGCGCAAGTAACTCTCTCTGTTTGTCTGTTACCTCGGCACACTTAAACCGCTGAAACAATTGGGATGAAATTTGGTATGGAGAAAGTTTAAGCTACGAGAAAGGACAGGATCATTTTTAACTCACTACCGTACTTTAAAAACGGGCATGGCTGGCAGACGAAGCCGCGAGTAAAAGCTAGTAATTTATAAAGCGATTATATAAGATTTCTCAAAAATCTCGTCAGCGACTTCCTGGTACTGCAAACATCGCAGTTCGTAAATTTTGGGCATCTTTCTCTTTTACTCCTATATTAAGGTGTCCTGAGAGAGTAAGAGACAATCGTTCATGTTTTTCGCGGTAGCGCCGCTTGTGACGTGCCGTGGAAGGTAAAGTAAAAAGTGACTATCAGCGCCCTCCGACGACCGTACCGGGAAGTTTTCTCTTCGTGGGTAGGTCCGGTAGATGGCGTTAGGTAAACGAACATTGGATTTCATTGAACTTCTATTATAATAGAATCCGTGAAAATTTCACTAGTTGTTTACATATAGGTATGTGAAAATTGTATCTAAAGGACCTGGTCTATGTAGTAGTAACGTGAGTGTACACGCAATACGAATATTGTCGTTCTATATTAAAATTTCGACTTAAGTTCCATATTATACTTTGCACAACTACAAAGACAGTAACTCCACCAATGCCATAATTACAAGTCTACAATTGTGATTACCTACTTTCCAGCGATATTTATGAATATACCTACATATTTTTCTAGCAGGAACGACATTTGCTCAGTGCTTGCCACTATAAAGTTATCGACAATCCTGTTATCGATAAGTACATACTACTTCAACGACAATACGTACACACAGTTGTATATCGGCTGCCTACCTAAACGCCGCGTGCCATCGATCTTGAACAAATTAAACGTACCTAATCCGTACACTTTTGATCCAATTACTTTTATTATTTGCAATGAATAGTTCCAAATTGTTTTCTGAAGTATGTAAATTATAAATAAATAGATAGTTTTGTTATTGTTATTTATTTTTAACGCCATTACCCTCTATTTGTCTTTGTATTACCTATATGACGTTGCAGTGGTAGGTACTTATCGATAACAGGACTGTCGATGTTTTTATTTTGTCAATCACTTACAAGAAATCTTGAAAATATCTTGGTATATTTATGAAACATTGGTTCACAGGTTTCATATAACACTCACTGTAAGCATCCATGGACACTCCTCTTCCACAACTGCTGTTGTTGATGCTGTTCAACACGTTGCACCGGTGATACAGGTATTAAGCATGAGAAATTAGCAATCGCTTTATGCTTTGGAAAATGGCAAGAGATTGTATTTCGTGCTTCAAAAACCTTTTAATAAAACTATAATGTAAAAAAAATCCGAAACTAACATGCCTTTAAAAAAATCTATAGCTTAACCCTTTGAAATCCGTGCCTGCCATACCGACCCCTAAAATGACTATGGCGGACGCTGTCAACTCAATTGTCCTGTTTTATTTTTGTTTGGCATCTGAATTCATAAATATAAGTAATTAGTTAGTGTTATTTTACTGTGTTGTACTTGTATTGATTATTTTGATTTATTGTTTTCTTTTAATTATGTATCATATCATATTGATTGTAATTGTAGTGTTGAATTAGCAAACTGTGTATTTTTAGTATTGATTGATTTTTATTTTTTACATGTATTGACATTAAAAATGTTGAATTTAATTTAATATAAGGTGTGTAGAAAGAATAAGTTATTGAGGTTTTCCTTACTATGCAGGAATAAACATATTCGATTTTGCAACATTTCTACCGCTTCACACTATAATAGTAGCCCCAGTATCAATTGGCAACTAAGGTCATAAGAGTCATAACTCATAATGCCATCTCTTTCAATCTTACTTGATTCTATGAAGTGTAAAAGAGAGAGCATTATGATTACAATCGGCAGTTGCTATTGCGGAGATTATTGTTTGGTATTTTACACGATTAGTACTCGTAAACAAATATATAATGATTCTCACGCTAATTTCTTAAATGGATTTGATATGATAGAGTGAAAATAAAATTTATGACATTACCACTTGCCAGACTGCCAGTATGTTAATACCGCGTAAAGTTCTAACTACAATAATACTTTTCCAGGTAGTTCCATTACCAAGAACCTTGAACGAAGGTACCAGAATATCGCTAGTAGCCAATGCCAGTAATGTAACACCGACCTGCTCTTTGACCTGGTATTTCGCTTCCGAAGAGTACTTGGAGTCTCAGAAAAAAGGCCTGAATGACGTTTGCGAAGATTGTCAGGTAATTATCTATATGGTAATACAAAAATGAAACTTCAGTCCTTGTAATAATATAATTGAATTAGGTTTTTTACTGATACTGATGTGACAGCTGGATGTCCACTATTGGGCATTAGCATGTCAAACGCTAGTACCTACGTTTACCTTATGTCTTGTTTGGTTGTAATATTTGTTTAAAAAAAAACGTTTTATATGTTTCAGGAAATAAGTAGAAATTATTTTATTTATATATTAATTATTATACGGGATATCAAAGAGTACAATTTTAATATTCTTATGACGTATATTGGCACTTATATACCCCATATACAGGCAAAGACATCATTTTACAGTTAAAGCATTATAACTAAGATAAAATATTAACATTTAGATAAATTAATTTAAGTGTTAATAAGTTCAAATTCAATGCAACTAAACAATAAATGAGATATTATCTAATCTAAATGATAAGGGACCATATTGTCGATGGCGCTTATGTCGTTGTTTAAGATTACGCAGTACAAAAGCAACGTGGTTCGACGTAAGTGCAATTGACAAAAATGTCTCTTTTATAGAATAATGTTTCAAATACATTAATATAAATTAAGGTAGTTTTACTTGATATTCATATGAGACATCAACTGGACTTAGTTTTGTATAAAATTGTAAATTGGACAATTATTCACATTTAAAATTTATAACCTAAGGTGATGGCACCAGTAATGGACAAGGAACCAATCATGAACATTAGTGCTCATTTCAAAGAAGTTAAGTGTTGTGCATTTGTTGGGACATATTCAATTTAAAACTTTATGATTTTTGAAATAAGAACTAAGTGTCCATCATTGGTGCCTGTCAGCTAAAAGTGTCCAACATTGGTGCCATTACCTTAAATGAAAGATAATCAAAACATCTAATGGTGCTGATGGTTATGTTTCTCATATATTACATCCCCCAGCATATCTCTAATCAGAGAAATAACATTTTAATAAAGTTAAAATACAATCCTTATTATATAACTAAAAAGGGGCATTTATTTATTCGCAGTAAATGGGCAAATTAACATGAAACAGCTCAAGTGCCTACGTTTTAAATCCCTCCAGCATCAAAAATGAAATAAATAAAACCGTTATAAGCTTTGCGCGTAAATATTTTACTTTTATTTTAATGTTTGCTTGACCCTTTGTAATGATTTAGGTAGGTGCTACCATATGTTTGTGTCGTTTATCCTTTCATTTCAATTATACGAATAATTTACGAACTTCGTATGAATAGTTAAATAACTAACATGTTTGTGACCCTAGTGAAAAAAGGTACAAGTGACAAACAATTAGTATGAAACTTATACCGTTTATTACCAGGGCCACAGATATATTTTATATCGGTAAAACCTGTCTCAATCTCATATAATCATATCGTCAAAATATCACACATTAACGGGCGCTGTGTGACGTCATTTGTTTGGAAACAAAAGACTACGCAGTCGGTAACCGTCATAGACATACCATTTAACTAGACAAAGCGTGCTAATAACTGGAGTTTTCTTGGGTTTTTTTGGGTTTTTAACCAAAGTTGCGGTAATTAGGTTTAAAGAACTCTATTTCTCAAAGAAATTTTACATTTCACTTCAGAGAACTTAGCTTAAAAATACAACTATTATCGGCAAGCGCCGCAAGGCGTAAATACTTAAACACTTACTAACACATCTTAGGTACTAAAACCCACAAATAACAAAAAAATATATATAATTATAAACGTATTGAGCTATTTTGATAACTACAGATAAGTGGGTAGAACAAGGAAAAATGTAACTACGCACTAAACATTTTAAAGCGAAGCACATTTAATTTTAATGAATACAGAATAAGCGAATATTTTTGTTATAAAGAATGTCTTGTAAATCAAAACTATAGTGAATTGTTACATTTTGGGCTACAAAAGCCAGAATATCTTTGTCCCTTACTGGCACACGCGGATGCGTTCTCCAGTCATTATGCCTCCTAGGTAACCGTACTGTGCGTGAGGGTGGATTATAATTTCATCATCATCATCAGCGCCATTTGTATATCACGTCAACCATGGTATTACAGATGTTAAAAATATTATATCGAGGAAAACATTCAAAAATTTCATCCAACAGCCCACCAACACCGTCTAATGTAAAATTGGCGGTCATTTTCACGTTAATAAGGTAAGCAAATGGTCCAAATTGGTTGACCAGATGCCTGACGCCCAGTTCTAGAAATAGCATTCAAACTAACTAGAGGGATTGCGTTGTTTTATCGACTATCGTATTTGAAGGGTGCACTTCATACATAATACTACCCTTCTGTTTTCAGCATGGGGTACCTCTCACCGAAACCTTAACCATTTTCTCTCTAGAAGAAAACTTCCTCTACTACTTAACCGACTTTTCTAACGAGACCGAGTGGCGTCAGATAACCGCAGAGATGCCGTCGACTGCGGGTCGCGCGCGGTTCGTCGTGAAGTGCGGGTGCACGCAGGTTCTTGGCTGCGAGAATGACGGGACAGTGTATGCTGATGTGTTCTTTAAAATAAATTGGATTCCGAAAGCTAATAACATCATGGTAAGATTTCCTATCCCATGGAAAACTGATTAACGCTTACCCTTTAAGAGTAAGGTGTAAAATTGTATACGAATAATGCCTTCGACTGTACTTATGCGGCTATATAATATTATTATCAGCGATCGGTTATTTGGATTAGACACGCTGGTTGCCATGTAAGAGTAAAAAATCCCGTACAGACAATTTAAATTGTTTGTTTTCTTTTTGAACGATTTGTTCGGTATTAGGTAATTGCGGTTAACTGTCGTAGGTATCTATATAAATTAAAACTACCTACTTGATATCAATGGCGAGGGAGAATCCAAATAACCGATCACTGATTATTATACTCAGTATCTGGTACTTACGAATAGACTTTATGAAAATCTTGGGCATAAGGGATCACGATTAAAACATTAAAAAACTACTGTTAAGTTCTATATCTTTGTGGATCTTCAAATAATACTTGGTCGTTATTTTGGTCTTGGATTTTAAGTGTTAGCTGTCTACCGTTTGATACGTCATCAGTTGTTACGGCTTTCGCCATTTTTCTAACTTTGGAACGAGCTAGTGCGTTCAGAACTGTAGTTAATTTTTATTCGTTGTTCAGGTATCACCAGAAACCGGCACAGCACTAGAGACGCTCTTCCGCATCAGCACCCTTGCTGTGGTGGATGGCGACATTCCTCTGTATTACACGTTTTACTGCCGAATCGGGGTCAACAGTACTCTGGTTCTGGGAGCATACGCTGAACACTTGGCTGTGGAGATCTTTTTACCTTATATGGGTATGTTCAGACATTTAAAACTGATATGTATGATATAGATGTACTTTTTACAACTCCTGCAAAACGTATTAAATTTACAGAGCACGGTGTCGAAATATGGGTGGACGTATGTGATGTACTTGGGGCGTGTTCGAGCAGCGCCCCAAAAGTTGTCGACCTTCTGACTGGAGATGGCACCTCTGTCGACCAGTTACTGCAAAATGTGCGAGCGCATGTTAGGCGGTGCGAGTTGATCCTGCTTCAGAGAGTCAGCGTGGCAGCTATTGCCACTTATAGAGTAAGTATAAAGTGTTACTACTGATCAGGGATGTAACAGATGTGGTTTTATCGGAACCAGAAACGGAACCAGAACCGAAAACGGAAGCGGAACCGGAATCGGAGCCCGAGAGATAGACGGGCGAGATGTTAAGAGTACTTGACAGATTTCACCCCAACAGTTACTAATAAGGATTTTTAATGGAATAATAGTTATGTTTGGACCCGGGTATGTCCTTAAACTACGTCCAATAATGAGAGGTAGGGCACAGCGATGACCATCACGCTTGAATCTGGGGCAGCCCAACTGGGGAAGTACATCCTCCTTACAGAAGACCACAGCCATAATAGCACTGCTACCTTTCAGGTCTGTAGTGCTGTGTTCCTGATGGTGAGTAAGGTTCCCAGAGCTCCAACCCCATTAAAGGCCGGCAACGCGCTTGTGACTCCCTTGGTGTTGCGGGTGCCCATGGGCGATGGTAATTGCTTACCACCAGGCAATCCATCTGCTCGTTTGCCGCCTATGTCAGAAAAAAAAAAAATGTAACAAAACAAATACGATGAGTGCAGCACGTAGCAAGCGGGACATGAGGAATTAAACCTTTTTAATTTTGATGTACATAGCTCATTTTCCCTGATGCCTTGCTGTGACATCCGATATAACTTCTGTTTTAAAATAAAGAACCGGAACCGGGAAGTTTCAAACCCATCGGAAGTTCCGACTTAATGGAACCCGAACCGGAGATATATAACATCTCTGTTACTGATTCAAATTACATGATGCTGCTTTCATTGTAAAGTATTTTTCTTACTCTTCACAGAATGCGGATTTCACCGAAGCATTAGCAAAGTTTTGCGAAGAACTTCTTAAAGTGTTGCCTTCGACTCAAGACGAGCATTGTTTGAAAACCAAAGAGAACCGCTATTATGATTTTCTAATGCAGCTTACTGAAGTAGGTTGTGACGCATCGTACTTAATTTATGGTTAATATGTTAACGTGTAGATTTTTTAAATAATATATTGGAAATTAAAATAAATGATCTAATTCTTATAACAGCTATCCCTGTCCTCCATTCAGAAAGTCTATCCTTGGCCTTTAAGCGTTGGATGAGACGGCTACAAGCATGAGATTGCGTACTTGGTTAGCGCCATATTTGGCTATCATCATTGGCCTCCGAGTCTATTACAGACTATACAAGCAGTGTCAGGTAGGGCGACAACGTTTTCCGTGGCTGTGTAAGCCAATACGGGAGCGGCAGACACGACCACAAGCCTGGCAGATGTAATGTGCCCGCGGCGAACAGGTGTCGGGGTTATGACGCTTGGCTCGCTTAATTGCGAGTGTGTTAAACCAAGCGTTGTCGTGGATTTTACGTCCGTCAAATACCAGCTTGCGCCACTTTACTCTATCCTCGGCAAGCTCCTCCCATTTGTGAACCGGGATGTTAAAAGCGTGCATGTCACGTTTGACGCAATCCTTGTGTAGCAGCATTGGCCGACCGACGCTTCTCTTGGCATCAGCTATGGCACCAAGCAAAACACGCCGCGGCAAACGAGAAGGTTGCATTCGATGCACATGCCCCAACCAACGTAAGCGTCTCTGCTTTAGCAGCGCAAACAGGCTGGGCAGCTGAGCAATCTCAAGCACCCTCTCGTTCGTGACTCTATCCTTCCATTGTATGCCCAAAATGCTCCGGATGCAGCGCATGTGGAAAGCATTAACACGACGCTCGTGCTTGGCATACGATGTCCAGGTCTCCGCCCCGTATAAGAGTATGCTCAGGATGCACGTTTGATAAACAACCATCTTTGTTTTCCTGGTAAGATGTTTATTTCGCCATACTCTTGCACTCAACTTCCCAAACATCGTCGCCGCTTTGCCGATCCGAACGTCGATTTCTGCATCCGGTGAAAGATTGTTAGTCACCGTCGACCCTAGGTAGCAAAACTTATCGACTGACTCGAGCGGGGCGCCATCCAAAAAGATCGTCGGTACATCCGTACACCCTTGAGCCAGCAGAACAGTTTTCCGGGGATTTATGGACATAGAGAACAGAGCACACGCACGTGAAAACTTATCCATAATGGTCTGAAGCTCAAACTGCGATGTGGCGATGAAGGCAGCATCATCGGCAAACAGCAAGCTGTCAACGAATAAATCGTCTCGTTTTTGCTTGGACTTTAGTAGTGACACATTGTAAAGTTTTCCGTCTGCCCTCGTGTGAAGATGGATTCCCTGTTGGTTGTCACCGAACGCCGTTTTAATCAGTAACGAGAAGAATATACCGAACAGGGTGGGCGCCAGTACGCAGCCTTGCCGAACACCTCGATGCATAGAGAACGGGTTAGACACGGTACCGTCATACACCACTGCACCTTGCATACCCTCGTGAAACGACTTCACAAGAGTCAACAGTTTTGGTGGGCATCCAATGTGTTCTAGTACAGAATAAAGCCCTTCCCTGCTGAAGGTGTCGAAGGCCTTATTTAAGTCCACGAACGCAACAACAAGGGGTGTTCTCTGCTCTCGACACTTTTCTTCAATCTGCCGAAGTGTAAAGATCATATCCGTTGTAGAACGCTGGGCACGGAATCCACACTGGCTTTCAGGATATACGCGATTGGCAAGTTGCTGTAGCCTTGAAAGAACTACTCGACCGAATAACTTGCCTACAATACTAAGGAGGGAAATTCCCCGATAATTGTTGCAATCACCGCGGTCTCCCTTCCCTTTGTACAGCGTGATGATGTTAGCATCACGCATATCCTGTGGGAACATTCCTTCCTCCCAACATTTACACAACAGACTGTGCAGAATTGGGCCCACACACTCAAGCTTTATGATGTCTGCCTGAGTACCATCACTGCCAGGACTCTTTCCGCGTTTCAACTGCTTCACAGCCGCATGAAATTCCTCTAAAGAAGGTGGCGCCTCTAGTTCGACCCAAGTTGCTAGCTTCGGCGTGTGTACCAAGGCTTCTGAGTCAATGGCAATTGGGCTCGAATAGAGTTTGGTGTAATGTTCCACCCATCGTTCCAGTTGTCGGCAGCTATCAGTTATGATAGTACCGTCCACTTCTTTAAGAGGGGCTGTTTTTTTAGGTACAGGGCCTAGAACCTGCTTGATACCCGAGTAAACACCGCTGAAGTTACCAGCGTCAACGGACTTTTGGATATTTGTGCACACATTCGTCCAGTACACATTTGCAAAGTGCCGTGCTTTACGTTGTAGAGTTGACGTGGCGTTTTTAAGGTCTTTCTTCGTTTCAAGAGTGGGCTTCATGCGGTGTTTCAGTGCAGCGTCACGCTTAGAGTCAAGAACAGGTTTTAGATGTTCTAAATTTTCAGCGAACCAATCCTGGGTCTTAGTTTCCTGGTAACCGAAAACTGAGCAGGCAGTGTCTGTTAGCAACGTTTTAACATTCCTCCACAAGTCGTCTACTTGTGCATTCTCACTCCAGGTTGATTGCGCGTCCTTTACCAACTCCCCAAATTCACTGACCATCTCGTCATTCCTGGTATTCAGAACATTTATTTTCTTCTTACCTGGGGGTCTGGACGAATGGATTTTCTTCTGGGTGAAGGCAACGCGCGCTACCACCATGGAGTGATCGGTGTCACATTCTGCACTGTGAAAGGTTCTGGTGTGGAGTGTTTCGCGTAGGTCTTTCTTTCTAAAGAAAGATATTTGGCTAGCTGTGCCGATAAATAACCGAACCTTAAAACTTACTACATAACCTCCATCTCAACTATAAATTCACTAAAGTATAGGTAAATTTTTAGAAAAATATTTTATCAGACGACGGGTCTTACCTAGTAGGTATTGTAAAGGTTGTGACCTTCACAGACTTCTTGATGATTGAGATTACGGGCTGGCCTAGTGTCAGTTCTTAATTTAAATTCTCTTTCGAACATGTAACCAGAGAGTTTCTAGATGAGTCAGTGGGAGACAGCCAAAGCGAGTAGTTGATTTATCTTGTATTAAAATAATCTTAAATAAAATATTACTTATCATACCTTACAATCATCTTTATTATGAGCTCTCCATCTAGGCGCGAACCCCCCTTACAGTAGGTATTTAGTAACCCTTCAAATGAAACCGACGGCCCTGGGTTCAAATTCCAGTAAGGACTTTCTTTTGTGTGATGAACACACGAATTTTTCTGAGTCTGAGTTTGAGTGGGTGTTTCTTAATAATGCAGTATTTGTATATTATATATATATTGTTAGCCGATTACCCACAACACAATCCTTCTTGAGCTTCCGTGGGGCTCAGTCAATTTTGTGTAAGGCTATCCTGTAATATTTATTTATGTTATTTTAAGAACAGAAAAATTAACAGAAAAATTAACATTTATAGTTCCCGCTTTTACTTTATTTAGTTCCCTAAGTCCTATTATTTAGTAGTGGTTAAAATAAAACACACAGAAACAGAGTATAGGAAACTTGTTTGAGAATCAGAGACAGTATCTCCGAATAAACATTTTATGTTTATAAAATCCACGTTTGTTTTACTTTTAAAGAAATACATCAAGTAGGTGGATTATATATAGGTACCTATAATATTATTATGTGATCGTACATAAACAAGTTTGAACGCGGAGCGAACTGGAGATTGAACCTGGGGACTTCAGATTGAAAGTCAGCCGTCTTACCAACAGACCTCAAACGATTTCAATATTGTTACGGACACAATGATTGAAAAAATTTCCAAGAGAAAACTCGTATACTAAGATCCAATATACATATTTATTACGAATTGACATGATCCGTCGATCGATACTTCGAAAATCTAAGCTTACGCGCACGGCAGGCCCGGTACCGCGAACGTCGAAGTTCGTATATTGCGGGCATCTGTCTCTTTTACTCCAATTAAGGGTGTCATGAGAGTGACAGAGGCAATCGTCCGAAATTCACGAATATCGTTGTTCGCGGTAGCGCCGCAGGTCTGGCTACGAACGTGTGTGAGTGAGTATGAAAACCTGTTTAAATTTAGAATTATTGCGCGTATATATTATTCACATTTTTAGGACAATCTCAACTTCCAAACGGCTTGTTTTATAAGTAGCAATCGTATAAAATGCAATCGTTATGTATAAAATTGATATAAATATTAATACTCATATTATACAAAAGTCGTAAGATAAACAAAAAACGCGAGAAATTGTAATAAAAAGTTCTCAGCTTAGCACTTTTAAATTCAAAGGCCATATTTCATCAGTTAAGTCAAAATACATCGATCGAGAGGGTAACTCGACAAAAATGTATCGTCTGATGTCTTTTGCATGAAGGTGATTGAAGAGTGATTGTGATATTGTAATTAATAATTATGAAGGTATATTGAAATTAGTGTTGACATACTGTGTCAAAATTCTGCCGATCATTCTCGATTACATTTTGAACTGTAAACGTGTATTTTAATAGTGCGACGCTGTCCCATACCCATCTTGAGACCGTTACAATAAAAGTGTGTGCTGAAGCTGTATACCGACAGCGGTTGTTAAAGAACGTCATCATATGTTGTGCGACGTGTAGAACAATAGCGGTGGGTAAAATTAAAACGTTCGACATCTTTTGCGGATAGGATTAGTTTTAAGATGGCGCACAAACTGGTTCATAGCATCACTTAAGAGCGACGTAGACGAACTTGAACATAGTGCTGTTGTGATGAAGTCATGATATCACTAGGGAAGCTAATCATGGCGAGAGCTGACAGCGGAGTAACTGGCGAAAACCACGCGCTGGTCGCGACCAGTGAATCCATTTAGTGTAGGTCAATTTGTTCAGTCTATACAGTCCACCACTGCCAAAAACAGATGACAGTGCTAAGGTATGTAATTACAATTATTCCTATTCTATTTTCTATTTCTAAGCTTGTGAGTGCGAAAATAACGGATAGCACGACAGACGAAAAAGTTCATAGCATCCATGCTATCCGTTCTGCTTATAAATATATACGAGTATAAGACATAATGAAAGACCCTAGAATTAATTTTATGGTGCCACGACCTCATTTTTTCTTTCACTAGTTGCAAGTAGCTGCACCTTTGTACGTATAGTCATCTACATCATCATCACTTCAGCCGTATGCATCCACTGCTAGATATAGACCTCCCCCAAATATGGCTTTTATCATCTTTAGGCGTAGTTGCCAGTTGCAGGCGGCGTGGTGCTGTTCTCAGCCGGTACCTCATTTTAACTTTTACTACACAATGTAACTACTGTCACTATATGAGAGCACCGCCCTCACCTATAGGTGTGTCCCCATGAGCTGCCACGCGGACCTAAACATTAAGTACACGGAAGTTAAATTTAATTTGTGTTCGTTCGCTTCCAGATACCAGTAGGTTTCTAACGACGACTGGCCGACGGCTCTGCGGCTCTGCAGCTGCACGGTGTCAGCTTTATTGCGCCCGCGCCACATAGCGTCAGTTTTGCGCACACCAGGCCAGTTACACGCTGGATCACATGGTGAGTGATGGCATTATAACCATGCAGCTGGGGACATGAAGTACCTGTTTACCTTATACTCATAAACTAAACTAGGTAAATACAGCCGAATGCAATCCACTGCTGGACATAGGTCTCCCACAAATATGACTTGTATCTTGGGGGTAGTTGCCATAGTCGCCACGCTTGGCAGGCGGTTGGCGACCGCAGTGGCTATAGATTTGGTTTTGTTTAAAACCCTCACCTGCGGTTCGGGTCACAAATACCCGCGATCTGAGCCATTCTTTGTTTTACCGCCCTGGGTACGTAATATACTATTTTATAAACTATGTAAATAGGCCCTTCCTATTCCGATCGCTGATTATAACACCTGGTCAATTAGTCGATTGTATCGATTACTTCCAACTTCGTATACACTAATGGCTAGGCTAGGAAGCCATTCAAGTATTATATTATACGTCTTACTTATAAAAAATGCTAAGCTCGCATTACTGAAGCAGTACACAGAATAACACGTTTTCTAAAGCACGTAATACAGCACGGAGAGTGCGCCGGGAGCTTGTTAGCACCCTTAGCGACAATCCAGTGCCCGAACTACTGAAACACTCCTGTATACACCTGGGTGTTGGTTTAAGTAATAGACGATTGGAGAAATATATACGAGTATATATTTTTAAATAATTAGAGATTACATTAATTAAATCAATTAAACTACGAGTAGGTACTTAACTAGTTATTGCATTAAATCTGTTTAAATTATTGATTTGTGTTAAATTTTAGTCTATTCTGAAAGTGCAATTTAAAAAAAAACAGACCAAACGTACAGTCAGGAACTACGGTTGGGAAACAATTAAAACGTAATATTTTGATAAGTTGGCACGCTGGGCAGGTGGGTTGGCGATCGGAGTCGCTATAGATTGGGTTTCGACGGACGATGCTGCCTGTCCGTAGAATTTTTTCCTTTATCGCCTTTTACGGCACCCGCGGGAGGAGATTGGGTGGTGCTATTCTAGTCAGCCGGCATCACACTATTTTTTGCTGATGTAAGAGATGTACTTACCAAGTAACTCGTCACGTTTATGGGTATCAATGGATGTCCAGCGTATTTCATATTGAAACCATTGACAGTAATTTTCTTGCGTTAATACTCTGTCTCAAAGATATGATGACTGTAATTTTCTTTCTCATTTGGCAATGTATTTGCCTCATAGACATACCATTAACCTAGACGGAGTTTTAATATCACGATGGAAAGGGATGGTCTTATGTAACTTTCCATAGGTATGGCCATGTATGGCAGAGACGACGCTATTTTCGTCCGTCCTTGTCATAGTCTCACATATTTTTGTTGCACTCCAAACTGGTCCCTTCAGAGCTGTCAAAGTTGGAGGGGAACAAACAAATACATTTGGAGTTTTCTTGGGTTTTCAGCCAAAGTTCCGGTAATTAATACAGAATAGGCTAATATTTTTGTTATAAACAATGTCCTGTAAAACAAAACTATACGAGTAGTGAATTGTTTCATTTTGGGCCAGAAAAGCCAGAATATCTTTGTTCCTTACTGGCGCTCGCGGATGTACTCTCCAGTCATTATTCCTCCTAGATTTGCCTAAAGGTTTGCCAGACTAAAGCGAAGAAAAACGCACGTCTCCCATGGATTGCACGCAGCGACCCATCGATGTCGCACACACGCAGCGTTAACGAACCGTACTCGGAAACGAAATTGTTTTCTTTCCAGACGATGCCGTGCTATAAACGTGTAAAAAGAATATGCTGTTGCTATTTCCTTTTTTAGGGTTCCGTAGTCAATTAGGAACCCTTATAGTTTCGCCATGTCTATCCGTCCGTCTGCCCGCGGATAATCTCAGTGACTGTTAGCACTAGAAAGCTGAAATTTCATACTAATATGTATCACGTCGACAACGTGGTAAAAAATAGTGGTAAAAAAATTTACGTTAGGGTACCCCCCCTCTGTATGTGGGGAGTGTTTTTTTTTTCTTTTCAATCCTAACGCGTGATATATAGCAATGTACAAATTGCAGAACATTCCCAAAAAGCGGAAACGTTCTGGGGAATGTTCGCAGAACATTCCTGCAACATGAAACTTATTGTTTATATAAGAGAATATACTTGGATTACATTTTAAATAGGCATAACTTAAAACTACCTGTTATTATGCATATTTTATTGTCTATTACAGTCACCTATTTGGTTGATAAGTGATAAGTTACCATTATAAGTTCTTTAAATTCTCATTGTAATTCAGAGAACATTTCGACTTTCGGACTTCACAATTGGGTACCTTAAGTTTTTTAAAGTGGTCCATATTATATTTTTTGTAGTAAGTAAACTGCTAATAGTGTTCAAAACTGTGGATATATCTTTTTTATTCCATTCTGTTTTTTAGAAATATTTTTTTGAATATCTCATTTGACAGATGAAGCGGTTGGTGATATGAATAGAGCTCGTGCCTAAGTCTGCAATACGTGAATTCCATAAAAAAAAAGTGAAACCGTCAAGTTGTCATTTGACAGATTTGAAACATCGCCGTTATTATTTCGACTTTGTTTGTACGCTGTGCTCCCTAATTTCTGCTGTTCTCGAGTGTTTTTCAACGGCTTCTGCCTGCCCCTGGATTTTGTCCGCATCTCACGACGACCACCATATATCCACTTTACATTCGGAAAGGACGCCTTACGACGTACGACGCTCACGTATTTCTGGACAACGATTCCGCTTTTTCGCCGACCATTGCACTGACCTAAGGACTGATTCCCCGAGCTAGTTTAGCAAATAAATTGAGCGGTTATTATGGAATATTCAAGGACTGGCGACAAGCACATCATAGCTGAGATTCGGGGTGCGAAAACATTGATGAAAGTTGCTTAAGCTTCATGATTGACGTTAAAATGTCTTTTCTATATATATAAAACATATAATATGATTATGATATCACTTATAATATGATTGTTTTTCTTATTTCTAGGGCTTCTAGAAGTGTTTTTGTCCAAAGTGCAACCAACTGCACTGTTTTGGGTAGTAGCGGTGTGGAATCATTTTGTTCGAACGCCACACTATACGGTAGCAGTGTGGCGTTCGAAACGAATTCAGTATAAACATATATTTTCACTCATAAAAGTGAAAATAAGAAACCTTTTGTAACTTTATTTATAAGTTGTGTTACTGCAATAAAACAAAAAAAATCTATCAATCTAGTTTTATTAAATTATCCTGCAAATTTATCAAAGCATAGGCTATGATAACACTATCATTCAAATATCTGATGTGACTGTGGTTCACTCCAGAGTGAGGTTTCAAAAATTGAAACTCGCTCACTCGTCGTATTAGACGCTCGACGTGTATGCGTAAACTAGCTATAAAACCCGAGCAAATCTTCTTTTTTGGGGGTGTTTCTTTGGATGAGACACTTGGTTGGTGAAGGGTTTGGTTGGGTTGGGTGAAGGAGCTTAACATTTCTTGTCGTTGTTTGTTGTCTTGATCGTTGTCCAGAAATACGTGAGCGTCGTCGTCGTCGCGTCGTAAAGGCGTCCTTTCCGAATGTAAAGTTGATATATATGGTGGTCGTCGTGAGATGCGGGCACTACAAAATCCAGGGGCAGGCAGAAGCCGTTGAAAAACACTCGAAAACAGCAGAAATTAGGGAGCATAGCGTACTAAACAAAGTCGAAATAATAAGTATTAATAACGGCGATGTTTTAAATCTGTCAAATGACAACTTGACGGTTTTACTTTTTTTTTAATGGAAGACACATATTGCAGACTTAGGCGCGAGCTTTATTCATATCACCAATCGCTTCATCTATCAAATGAGGTATTCAAAAAAATATTTCTAAAAAACAGAAAGGAATAAAAAAAGAATAGCCACAGTTTTGAACACCATTAGCAGTTTAGTTACTTAAAAAAATATAACATGGACCACTTTAAAAAACTTAAGGTACCCAATTATAGCCTTGGACCGGTACCGCGAACATCGAAGTTCGTATATTGCGAACATCTTTTTCTTTTACTCCAATTAAGGCGTCATGAGAGTGAGAGAGACAATCGTCCGAAATTTACGAATATCGTTTTTCGCGGTAGCGCCGCAGATTTAAACTAAGTTACCGAACTATTTCTTGATGCTTGTCTTTGATCATGTCAAATTGATGCGTTGACTTGTGTCAACGAGTGGGCAAGGAGTTCTAATATATACTGAAAGAAGTTTTTTGCATAATGACAATAAGTAAAATGTGCTTTATAAACATCACTTTAAGGTTAACTTTCGCTAGCCGAATATAAAAAAAAAAACAAGCCGAGTGGCACGGTTAGTACACAGACCTCTGTCTCTTTCTGCATGTTCTGAATTAATCTGAAGATCATTGCAATAAGTAATTTCTTACCCTTCTCAACATGTGTACAAAAACAATGTGTTTTTAAA
Source organism: Grapholita molesta (assembly GCA_022674325.2). Taxonomy (NCBI): domain Eukaryota; kingdom Metazoa; phylum Arthropoda; class Insecta; order Lepidoptera; family Tortricidae; genus Grapholita; species Grapholita molesta. Next base: position 6,528,553 of record CP053138.2, read on the forward strand.
ATCTATTTATATATACACTAAAATGTTATAAACGACCGAACCAGGTGTTTGTTCGGGTACCTTATTTATATAACAATGCCAATGACTATAATTACTTCGATACACATGCATTTTACTGTCGGTTGATAAGATGATAATTGATAACTGGAGTAAAATATTTATATTATAATGATTACATCAAACTATGGTGAATGTTCATGGTAAAAACCACGAAGTTATTAAGTAATTCGATAAATTCTCGTTCTCGAGAACATTCTCAGAAGTTACCGAGAAATTCTCGTGTGGAAAGTTTCGCAACTTTGGAAACTTCTCTTGCGTGCATTGCTAGTGATATATTGTCGGATAGGTATTTAAAAATGAAAAGGGATTTACTGACATCATTTTAATATAATGTAAATATTTTTGGAAATAATCGAAAAAAAAAATATATATATATGTATAATGTAATATACCTATAAACGAGTAGATGTTACTACAGCGAGTAGCTATTTACAATTATACCAAGTTCATATCCCTCAATAGGTACTACTATAGATAAATTAGCAAGAGCATGGAATAGCATTTATAGTGGTTGTATGGAAAAAAGGGAATTTCAAATATTGAATGCCTATAAACACACAATACTACTACATAGAATGCCTGTAAACACACAATACTACTACAGATGCAATACCACGCTCTCACTAATTTATCTATACCACTACTTAGTCTAAAGAGTATTCGACTCGGCAATGCCTTCATCTTTTATACTCGCCTCAATAGTGTTACGTTACTGTTACAGAACGAAAAAAAATTCAACGCAGATATCGACTTCTCCAGAAGTAATGCTGGTAGGAGCTGCTTCTCTTTTCCATTCGGATCGAAGGATTCAAGCAGGAAATTAACCAATCGGAGAGTATAGCTGGGGAATTCCTCGTAGGGGTTCAATAAAAAGATAATATATTTACTACAATGCTTTATAACCTATTGGTTGTAAATCTTATATGTACACCCATATGAAAATTAAACATTTCGTTAATTTTGAGAGTTATAATTTAAATCTTATAAACGGTAATAATTTAATAAATTCTACACTAGGAGAGGAAATGTCTACACTAGGAGAGGAAACAGCCTCCAGCGATCAACTATAACGGCAGATACTTAGATAGATATTTCATCATCATCATCATCATCATCTCAGCCATAAGACGTCCGCTGCTGAACATAGGCCTCCCCCTTGGATCTCCACAAGTACCGGTTGGAAGCAACCTGCATCCAGCGTCTTCCGGCGACTTTAATGAGGTCGTCTGCCCATCTTGTGGGTGGACGTCCTACGCTGCGCTTGCTAGTCCGTGGTCTCCACTCGAGCACTTTTCGACCCCATCTGCCATCTTCTCTGCGTGCAATGTGGCCTGCCCATTGCCACTTCAGCTTGCTAACCCGGTGGGCTATGTCGGTGACTTTAGTTCGCCTACGGATCTCCTCATTTCTGAGTCGATCTCGTAGTGAAACTCCGAGCATAGCTCTCTCCATAGCTCGTTGAGCGACTTTGAGCCTTGAGATGAGGCCGATAGTGAAAGACCACGTTTCGGAGCCGTAAGTCATCACTGGTAACACACATTGGTTAAAGACTTTCGTCTTGAGGCACTGAGGTATGTCGGACGAAAAGACATTACGTAGTTTCCCGAACGCTGCCCAACCGAGTTGGATTCGGCGGTTTACCTCTTTCTTGAAGTTGGACCTACCTAATTGGACTACTTGTCATACGAGACTACTTGTACATATACGAGTCAACAACTTCGAGTACCGAGTTCCCAACAAAGACTGGGGTGGGCACAACATTGGCATTTGACATTATTTTCGTCTTGTCCATGTTCATTTTCAAGCCCACCCGTTGTGAAACTCGGTTGAGCTCATCGAGCATCATGCTGAGTTCCTCCATCGACTTTGCCATGACTACGATATCGTCGGCAAATCGAAGGTGAGTGATGTATTCGCCGTTGATGTTGATGCCACGCCCTTGCCATTCCAGGAGCTTGAAGGCGTCTTCCATTACGGCAGTAAACAGTTTTGGAGAGATCACGTCTCCCTGCCTTACGCCTCTTCGCAATGGAATCGCCTTCGTGCTCTGCTCCTGTGCTCGGACTGACATGGTGGCGTTACTATACAAACACTTCAACACTTCGATGTACCGATAGTCAATATGGCATCGCTGAAGAGACTCAAGCACCGCCCATGTTTCCACCGAATCGAAGGCTTTCTCATAGTCCACAAACGCTAGGCATAATGGCAAGTTATACTCTTCGGTCTTCTGTATAACTTGCCGCAGCGTATGGATGTGGTCTATGGTACTATAGCCTTTTCGGAAACCGGCTTGTTCGGGAGGCTGGAAGTCATCGAGTCTGTGTTCGAGACGATTCGTGATAACCCTTGAAAACAGCTTATAGACATGGCTCAGAAGCGTGATGGGTCTGTAGTTCATCAATAGGCTATTGTCACCTTTTTTGAAGAACAGCACCACCTCGCCTCTGTTCCATGTTTCAGGCGTTTTGCCCTCGGACAAAACGGAGCTAAAGAGCTTCTGGAGGATTTTAAGTACCGGTATTCCACCCGCTCTCAGAAGCTCTGAAGTGATTCCGTCTTCGCCCGGCGCCTTGTTGTTCTTAAGCTGTTTTAGGGCCATCCTAATCTCATACAGACTGATGTCCGGGATATCTTCGGTATAATGTCGGGACAGCTTGGCTCTTGGATCTCCTACCAAGCTGTCAACGGGCTTTGCGACCGAAGTGTATAACTGTCCATAGAACCTCTCAATCTCGCCTAAAACCTCTGCTTTGGTCGACGCTATGCTGCCATCTTCCCGTTTCAGCTTTGTCAGCTGGCTTTGCCCAATAGACTTATCCTTTACGAACACTTTGGAGCCTTGGTTTCGCTCAATAGTCTCTTTAATACGGTTAGTATTAAAGAGACGCAGATCATGTCGCAAGGACTTAGATATACGTCTATTGAGCTGCCTAAATGACTCCACGTCATCGGGAGACTGCAGCTGTAGAGAGCGTGGTTCAGCCATGAGGTTTAAGGTTCGCTCGGTTAGTTTATGAGATCTATCCTTACGGCGGGGTCTAAAAAACATAGACCCTACTGTGTGGACAGTTTCCACTAGCCCGTTGAGAGCCCGTTGAGATAGATATTTAGTGCCTAAATAACCTATTCAGGTATGGGACGGTTAAGACAAACAGACACACGAGATGTATATTTGGTGCTTTTAGTTGTCAATTATAATATTGACACAAAAGATAAGATTTTCACTAATCGATAGGAGTGCGCTCTGCCATTGGTAGTTGGTTAAAAGCAAAAGTCGCTAGTTAAGTAGAAGTCTTAAACTATAACCAGCAGTGTAGTTTAAGGTAGCTTAGTGCCAACTAACCACATAAGTAATATATATGCATATACAGGGTGAATTTTAAATCGTGAATCGTAACCACGTTTACCGGTAAAGCTACTTAAGGCTAATACAGAGCACTAGTGTTAATTACAATTAAGGACCCGCTTAATTAATTGTGAACAAAAACAGAAAGTGCGTCCCCACTTGTCATCCGCCTTGGTCACCCTACACAAGTCACGTGACTTGCAACGCAATGTTTATCTAAGTGCAAAGGTTATCTTATCTTATCAATCTTATTATGCAATAAATGCATAGTGAAATTTGTTAATCTTGTTAACACTCAAAATCATCCTGTAAGTTTACTCACATAAAAAAGAAACAGATATTGCAACAAAAAAAAAATATTTATTTACACATATTTTAATAAATGTTCGAAATGCTGGCCCTGGACTTCCAAACACAAATTTGCTCGTCGGCTGAGATTGTTCTTTACTTTTCTTAACACAAAAACGTCGGCTTTTACTGCCTCGACAGCTCTTACGATTTTTTGACGCAGTTCCGCTACAGTTTCAGACGGTTGTTCATAAGTGGTACGGATGTAGTCCTGATGCATTAAGCAGTTGCCAAACGTAACGTTGGCTTACGTGAAAAAGACGTGCAGCAGCTCTAGTACTCGCTTGAGGATTACGATTAAAAAATAATCGTATGTTTCTGTACAGCCTATCCGGAAGAAGACGAGGTCGACCGCGAGCCTGAGCGTGCACAGGCACAGTAAATTGGCCATACTCTCGTAGGTTTTGCACCATCCTCATAATTAAATTTTGTCTCGGTACCGGCGACTCAGGATACCTTCTTCCGAATAGTTCTTGCGTTTGACCAATTCTGCCAGTCTGAGCGTACCAAGATACCATATCAAACCTTTGTATGTTCGTGTACAGATATGGTGGAGGCATTTTAATACCATTAATTGTAATAAAACTTTATTTTATGAGTAAATACGATTTAAATACCTATGTTGACAATGTCGGGGATGTTGACATAATTGACAATACGTGCCTAAATTCTATCCAGCCAACTTCAATATTAGGAGGTTGTTTATCTAATGTTGAAATTTTCATGACAAGTACGAAACATGAATGTAGGGTGACTAAGAGATCTAAAAAAATAGGACAAATCCAATTAAAAGTTGATAAAATAAAAACGTACTTAATTTAGGTTTAATACCATTGTAAGTTATTGTTAACTATGTATAGAGTTAAAAAAAATTATAACGATTCACGATTTAAAATTCACCCTGTATATAAATGTACAACCTTTATTCAAGGGTATTTAAAGTATTACAATATTTAACAAAAGGTTGTGAACTACAATACAGTCCTACTACCTGAGAATTTACCGCTTACAATGACTAATGAGTTTAGCTATTGCAAATATAAACTTGTTGACAGCAAGATTGAGTCGCAATTTTTATGCATTTTTGTAATTACATGTACAGCAAGTTTTTTTTTTATGTAGGCGTAGCCTGCAAGAGCACACGCTGTTACTATTGACAACTACCAATAGTAACATTGTGCAACTTTCACTTGTCACTTATAAGTAGTTAAAAGTGAAAGTTGCACATGTGATCCAATATTATTATTAATACGTTTATACTGAATACCTTAACTTTGTTTCGAAACTGATCATAGGCAATACAAAAGGTAGGTAAATAAATGATAACATTAAGGACCTTAAATTTTTTTTCGGCTTTCATAATGTTTTTAACACATTTTGCCTAAAACTATGAATTCAAAGCATTTCGTTTCCAACTTGTTGATATGTAAGGTAACAGTATAAGATATAATATAATTAAAACTCTTGTGCGACATATTACTACTACTTAGTTACAAACGGATAAACTCACGCTCACGTGTAATTATATCGCATTAGGTGAGATGTTCGCTCACTAGCGACTCTTGCGAGCGGTGTGTCCTGACTATGTCCAAAATGTATAATCCTTTATTAACTGGTCATTTATGTCATCGTGCTCTTTACATACCGAACACATATAAAAATGAACAACACTTACAACTTTTCTAGTTTTGATGCTACGAGGCAAAGTTGGTTCAGCCGGTAGCCACAATAGTCCTTCCCTCGACCAAGGCTCTATCGTCAACTTGACAACTACTCCTGTAAACAAAGGCATTCTTATATTTCGTTAAAGGCTGCGCTAATAATAAGCAATAGCAGTTGCAAAAATTATCTACTTTTAATTTTTATGTTTCAATTGGATGAATTTACTTACCTTTGCCTTTTGAAATAATAGAAACAAAATCTACCTGAGTACCTACCGCTGTCAAGGGCTATAAATTTGTATAGCTATAGTAATTGTGATCTTGTTACACTATATACGGTTAGCTATTAGTATGTAGTTTCTATTGTTGACCGTAGCCCTAAAAGTTGTTGTTACAGTGTAGCAATATTTATAAACTGGATGGTTAGAACTTGAAAACCAGTCAGGTAATAATGGCATTGTAGTATTAACTTCAGGGTTACCGCTAATATCAATTAACAGCATGTTACAAAATTCGCTACAAACTAGCATACTCTGACTCTTTTATCTACTCTTACAATTAGTAACTAGGTATGTAAAGTATAGGATAAGATTCTTGGAGTGTGACTTGGTAAATAAAGTGAACATGGGTATGATAAAAGATTTATTTACAATAATAAAGATCAATCGTCGTTATTCCTTCAAATACATTTAAATATGAGGCAACTAGGTCCTCCTCAGTAAGCTAAAGATAAACCTGGTCCAATGAGAGTCTCCAGCCGATGGCTGCATGTGCCCCACTAGTCCTAACCTCGACCAGGCCTCCATCTTCAACTGTTGCTTCAAAGACGGAACAGTTTGAAGGTTTGGAATGAGAGGACGAAAGCCTATCACATGAACCGTGTAAAAGCAGCTCTTATTGGCAGGCCGACCTCTCCATTTGTCGCAAAGAAGACTGTGGCTGATAGGAGAAAGATGGAGCCGATGTCCTCGCATTCGGGGCGTTCGAGAGAAGGCGACTCATTTCAGCAACTGCGAAAGAAAAAATGAACATGAATGAAACATATCAAACAATAGACAATAGTTTGCCAAGAATTTAGAAACTTACTCTGAGATTCGAGTGCATCATTGCTTTCCCGCAGCCTGTCTGTGCCCAAATTCTCATGAGCCAACTGAAAAAAGAGAAAAAAAATTAATTAAATAATCTATTACTATAACGACACAAATATATAATATTATAGGACAACATTGCCTCATCGTAGAGCCGCGGGGCGGCTGGATCAAGCGAGGGGCTTGCTGGATACGCTTTGTCGCTGGATATTGCCACTCACAAGACTGGGCCTTCCTCTTCATTCTCTCTCTTGCATTTAACGGGGGCATTGAAAGGCACTAGGAAACCGAAGGCAATCCTTGATCCATAATCGTTGAAGTCATTCCATAATCCTAGCAATCGATGCGGTGGGCGGAAGGACCTTCAAGTGAGCAACTGCGAAATTAAATAATAAAAATGCATAAAACATATCGTCGATATACTTACTCAAGCTCGTGTCTGTAACACTCATTTGATGACAAAAACATCCGTATTCCAAATGAAAGAAAAGCGACATTTCCATCAAATGATTGTTGCAGATATGAGGTTGAGTAAGTAAAGCGACGATATCGAACAAGAGAAAACAAAACGCCAAAATTACCCACTTACTCTCAGTAGCGATGGCAGCATTGCTCTCCCGCGGTTCCTCAATTCCCAATTGCTCGTCAAACACGGTTGATTCTTTAATAAAGTTGATTACTTCTGACAGTAAATGTGGGATATGATAACTGAAAAGACACAAGAATGTAATTAAAAGACGAATTAATATTAAAACACAAATAAACGAAACAAATGTTAATATTGAAGTTACATCGTCACTCAAACCCACTGCCGCCGCCAGTTCGCTTTTTAAGCGTTTCATTCCAAGTCTGCGCTGCCTCTCATACTCGGCATTACGAGCACGCCGTTCATCCTGAAACAGATTAATAATTTCAATAAGGGGGGGAAATAATGAACATGGGTGTGACAATTTTAGCTATTCATTCAAATATATATAAAATATGGGTCAACTAAGTCCTCCTCTGTAAGCCAAAGATGAAACTGGTCCAATGAGAGTCTCGAGCCGGTGGCTGCATGTGTCCCACTAGTCCTAACCCCGACCAGGCCTCCATCTTCAACTGATGCTGCAACGATGGAACAATTTGATGAATTGGAAGGAGAGGACGAAAGCCTATCACATGAACTATGTAAAAGCGGTTCTTCGTGGGAGACGATCCACTTCGTTTGTCTTAAAGACGGCTGTGGCCGATACGAGAAAGCTAGAGCTGATGTCCTCGCATTCGGGACGATCGAGAGACGGTGGCTCATTTCAGCAACTGCCAAAGAAAAATTAACATGAACGAAACATATCAAACAATAGACAATACTTTGTCAAGAAGTTAGCAACTTACTCTGAGATTCGAGTGCATCATTGCTTTCCCGCAGCCTGTCTGTGCCTAAATTCTTATCAGCCAACTGAAAAAGACAAATAAACTATTAATTAAATCATCGATTACTATACCACATCAAAAAATAATATTTTAATATTATAATTATAGAACTTACATCATCACGAAGAGGAGAGCACGAAAGACTAACACATGATTCTGGTGACAACATTGCCTCATCGTAGAGTAGCGGGGCGGCTGGATCACGCGAGGGGTCTTGTAGGATGCGCTTTGTCGCTGGATATTGCCATTCACAAGACTGGGCCTTCCTCTTCATTGAGGCGTGGGCAAAATGAGGCGGAAGGACCTCCGAGTGGGCAACTGCGAAATTAAATAACAAACATGCATAAAACATATCGAACAAGTGAAAACATAACGCCAACAATTATTTACTTACTCTCAGTAGCGATGGCAGCATTGTTCTCCCGCGGCTTCTCAATTCCCAAGTTCTTGTCAGACAACGTCGATTCTTTAATAAAATTGATCGCGTTTGACAATAAATCTGGATACGATAACTGAAAAGAGACAAGAATAAAATTACAGAACAAATTAATATTAAAACACAAAAAAAACAACACTTATGTAAATATTGAACTTACACCGTCACTCAAACCCACTGCCGCCGCCAGTTCGCTCTTTAAGTGTTTCATTCCAAGTCTGCGCTGTCTCTCATACTCGGCATTACGAGCACGCCGTTCATCCTAAAACAGGTTAATAATTTTATTATTGAGGGAAGACCATATTTTCTATAATACAGTACATGCACAGGTATAAATAATATCGTTGATCCTGAAACAGTTATAATACTACATATTAAGTAACAAGATTTTATACTCGTAGTCCAACTTACCAAAGTTAAAGGAACTCTGTCTTTACCGGCGGGTCTACTACGTTTACATTCAGGTATCACGTAACCGGGACAACTCTGATCAGACATTTTGATAAACTTTATTACCTCCGACAGTAAATGCGGAGTTGTCAACTGAAAAGAGACAAAAAGAAGATTAGAGAAATAATTCATATTAAACCAGAAAGAAACGAAACCATTAAAATAAAACACTTACTCCGTCACGCAAACCCGCTACTGCCGCCAGATCGCTTTTCAATTGTTTAACCATAAGTCTCCGCTGCCTCTCACACCCGGCGCTACGAGCACGCGTTTCATCCTAAAACAAGTTAACGATTTTCATTAGGGCATAAACGATAGAAAATAAGGTTTTCAGAAATACAGTACTTAAACATAAATCGTAAGGTGACCCTGAAGCAATCATAACACCTAAGCCTTATTCGGCGAATAACACCATTATAACACCAGATATAGAACAATATACACCAAAATTGCAATTGACAGTACCTAAGAGTTAAGCAACAATATGACTAACCTCAGTTAGACGCACTCGGTCTTTGCCGGCTGGTCTTCCACGTTTGCATTCGATTTTCACATAACCAACACAACTTGGGTTAGCCATTTCACTTGTATATACTTATTTTAGTAATGACAGATCACTGATTATCACTGCGTGACGTTTTAGGGCTAAATATTTTTAATTTTAACTTTGTTGATTATTTATAGCAAAAGCTGGAATAGCTACCCCACCACCCCACCTCCCTTTTCAACTAGCCACGCCCACAAAAAAAAATATTATCAGTTTGTCAGTTGTTACTATATTTTGTTTCATGTTTTATTCGTCGTCTTTCTTCTCAAACTACTAATCATGCATTTCGTAAAATTAAATAACTAAAAACGGATAGTGACGCAAATAATGCATTTAAAATTTTGTATAAGTAGTATTTGTAGTTAACATAGGCTTAAGAAAATGTATACTAACATTATGGATATAGTCTGAAAAAAATCTATTGAATTGAATTGAAAATACATCTCGATGTTTCGATCGTGAGAATATATATAATATAAAAAAACCGGCCGAGTGCGAGTCGGACTCGCGCACCGAGGGTTCCGTACAAACCTGCAAGGTTTACAAAGTTTATATTTATTAAAAAATATATATTTTGTAATGTAACTAAAAATTTAAGGTTTTCGGAATTTTTCCTTTATGTGTGCTATAAAACGTTGCTTCATGCCAAATTTCAAGATTCTAGGTCGACTGGAAGTACCCTTTAGGTTTTGATTCCCTTGCGAGTACTTGCGAGTTTCAAAATATGCAGCTTAAATTGCTGTTTCTTTTGATTGCGTTGACATAGAAGTTTGATTTTACTACAGCTTAAAGGTATTATAGACCTGAGTATTTGGTATGAATTTCAATTTAATACCTCTACGCGTTTATGAGGAAATGGGTAGTAAGTTTAAAATTATTAAAAAAATATATATTATGTGATGTAACTAAAAATTTATGGTTTTCGTAATTTTTCCTTTATCTATGCTATAAGACGTTGCTTCGTACCAAATTTCAAGATTCTGAGTTCACGGGAAGCACCCTGTAGGTTTTGATTCCCTTGCAAGTGTCGAAAATTTGCGGCATAAACGGCTGTATCTTTTGATTGCGTTGGCTTAGAAGTTTGATTTTTTCACAGCTTCAAGGGACAGTAGACTTGAGTAATTGATATAAATTTCAGCTTCATACCTCCACGCGTTCCTGAGAAAAAGGGTCTTGACAGACGGACGGACGGACGGACGGACAGACGGACAACAAAGTGATCCTATAAGGGTTCCGTTTTTTCCTTTTGAGGTACGGAACCCTAAAAATGGTAGATTTACATCTAATGTGCTCGAAGTCGACGATATAACCCATTTTTACTTACCTACTTACTAACAAGCATTTTGAATTTTATTTGTTTGATAAAATGAGTATCTATTAAATTAAATAAAATGGTTATTTTAGCTTTTTATTTGACCAATGTAATGCATAATATCGTCAGTCTGTTTATATAACAAAGATCTAGCTTGAAAAACATTGACAATATATACTTTTATTTATTATATACAACAAATATAAAGAAGGTTAAAATAATACTATATAAATAGACTTAAAAAAACAACCAAAATAAACAAGCAGAAGCCCTAACGATTATTAACAATATATAGATGTTAAAATTTTCGTAACACACTTTTATTTTGAAGTTAAGATATTATCTCCATTTTCAAGCGCTAAGAGTGCTGAGCGTCCATTTAGTGCTCGAAAAGGGAGGACTATGTTCTCCAAAACATGTACGAGCGACTAAATAGACGTACACATTCATATAAAACAAACGATTTATGTTACGGAGGTGGTTTGCCTGAACCAAAATCGAAACCGGAGTTGTTAAACTTGTTTTAACGGAACCGAAGCAGGAACTTTAAACGGAGGTTATAACTAAAGAATCGGCAAGCTATCGTTACAGGACGCGTTAAATGATTCAGGGAAAGACAAGTCGAAATCTGTGCTGTCTTTTTGAACTTACTATTTCATGCTTGACAACTAATCCTGTACCTAAACAATGGCATTGTCACACTTTATCAAAGGCCTCCGCTGATAATTATTTATAGCATGTTGCAAAAATGGTATATAAATAGCTATTATATTACATTCATCTTCGCTTTCATTTATTTATTTCCTAATGTTTAAAAAAATTGGGTCAATGTCGTAACTGCCTCGTACTACAAGTACCTACGAACTACAAAGACAAGTCGAAACCTGTGTTTTCTTATTAAACTTCCTGTTTCATTCTTGACAACTAATGCTATACACAATGGCATTGACATGTTTCGTTAAAGGCTACCGCAAAAATTGCATAGAAATAGGTACCTTATCTTCTTTTTTATATATTTTTTTCTTTAGATTTAAGTTGCATGAAGTTACTGATAAGATAACTCGTTTGCCGTTTGAAACAATGGAAACAAAATCCGACAAAGCAATTGGTTGCGGGCGCATCACGCCACCAATCCTCTACCTGAGTACCTAACCTACCACTACCGCTGAACAAAAAAATCGCATAGCTATTGCAATTTCAATCTTGGTATTTAGAGAAAAAAACTAGATTCGTGTGCAGTCCATGTGATTGGCAGTAGCCCTTAAAGAAGCTTAGCCTTTGTTTATTTTCGCGGAGCAATTTTTTGGTGGCTGGTCAAAATTTAATGTCGTACGAATTACCCATCTTTATTGTGATTATTTAATAGGTATACAAAGAAGGTTAAAATAATACAATAAAATAAAGACATAAAACAACAACTAAAATATACAAGCAGAAGTATTTAAAGTAATACCTCCGTTATAAGATAAGAATGAATGTATAGTGTAGATACCTATTGGCAAAATATAAAATAACGTAACTAACAAATTAAAATCTCTAGAGGTATTAACTATTATGGCCCTATGGCAGAAGCTCAAATAGATTTATGTTTTAGCGCCTAAATAGCCTATTTAGGTACGGGACGGTTAAGACAGACAAACACACCAGATGTATATTTGGTGCTTTTAGTTATCAATTATCATATTGACACAAAAGATAAAATTTTCTCCAATCGATAGGAGTGGGTACCGTCATAGTTGGTTAAAAGCCAGAGTCGTAAAACTGGCCAAATATTATTATTGATTACCTTTACGTTTTTGGACCTGCAGGTTATCGTTCAATTAGGCGTAAGGTAGCTTAGAGCCTTCTAACCACATAATTAATATTATGTATATAATAATGTACAACCTTTATTCAAGGGTATTTAAATAATTACAACATTTAACAATGGGTTGCGAACTGCAATACGGACTGTATTGCAGTTCGCCTGAGGACCTAACGCTTACAATGACTAATAACGCTTACAATGGCAACTACCAATAGTAACAGCAACCAACAGTAACATTGTGCAACTTTCACTTATTACTTATAACTAACTAGTTAAAAGGGAATCTTGCACAAGTGACCCCATATTATTATTATTACGTTTATACTGAATACCTTATCTTTTGTTTCGAAACTGTTCATAGGTAATACAATAGGCAGGTTACATGATATTTAGGACCTTAATTTTTTTTCGGTTTTCATAATGTTTTTATTTTTAACACATTTTGCAAAAAAGATATGAATTTTAAGCATTTCGTTTCCAACTTGTTGATATGTAAGGTAACGGTATAAGAATTAATATAATTAAAACTCTTGTGCGACATGTTACCTATTAGTGTTACTACTACTTAGTTACAAACGGATAAACTCACGCTCACATGTAATTATATCGCACTAGGTGACAATGTTCGCTCACATGCGACTCTTGCGAGCGGTGTGTCCTGACTATGTCCAAAATGTATATAACCTCTTTACATACCGTATTCATATAAAAATGGTCCCACACCTACAACTTTTCTAGTTTTGATGCTACGTGTCAAAGTCGGTTCAGCCGGTGGCCACAATAGTCCTTCCCTCGACCAGGGCTCTCGTCAACTTGACGACTATTCCTGTAAACAAAGGCAGTCTTATATTTCGTTAAAGGCTGCCACTAATAAGAAACAATAGCATGATGCAAAAAATATCTTCTTTTTTTCTATAATGTTTAAGTTTCAATTGGACGAACTTACTGATAAGACAAATCCTTTGCCTTTTGAAACAATAGAAACAAAATCTACCTGAGTACCTACCGCTAAGGGCTATAAAATTGTAAAGCTATTGCAATTGTAATTTTGTTACGCTATATAGGGGATACATACTACTTATATAGCTATTAGTATTTATCTTACATGGTACCTTATGTTTTACGCACCTGCTTGTTATCATTGAATTAGACGGGCATCAGGTAGCTTCCTATTATACCAGTTTTGGTACCAGTTATAAAAATACCAGTTTTGGTTTTCTTGGCTTCGTTTCTTGAAAACACCGAACGAGTATTTTATGCCTAGTTACGTACATTTATATAATTATGTACACCGCTTTATACACCCTCTTATTATAAGCTCACTAACCACATACTATAAAGTAAAACAATCATGTTTTTTATTTTTTTGCTTTGTAGACCCAGTATTTAATTTGAAGTCACCAAGGACCGTGGAGCTGGCTGTCTCATCTCTTTTAAAGTATTGGCAAAGCAATCCAGGAGTGAAGCTGTGCAACCTTTCTACAGTATAGCAGTATTTATAATCTGGTTGGTTAGAACTCGACAACTAGTCAGGTATTAATGGCATTGTAGTATTAACTTCAGGGTTACCGCTAATATCAATTAACAGCATGTTACAAAAATCGCATACGACTAGCATACTCTGGCCCTTTTGTCTAATCTTACAATAAGTAACGACATATGTAAAGTATAGGATAAGATTCTTGGAGTATGACTTGGTAAATAAAGTGAACATGGGTATGATAAAAGATTTATTTACAATATTAAAGATCAATCGTAGTTATTCCTTCAAATACATGTAAAATATGAGTCAACTAGGTCCTCCTCAGTAAGCCAAAGATAAAGCTGGTCCAACGAGAGTCTCCAGCCGGTGGCTGCATGTGCCCCACTAGTTCTAACCTCGACCAGGCCTCCATCTTCAACAGTTGCTTCAATGATGGAACAGTTTGAAGGTTTGGAATGAGAGGACGAAAACCTATCACATGAACCATGTAAAAGCAGTTCTTATTGGCAGGCCGTCCTCTCCTTTTGTCAAACGACGATATTCTCGCATTCGGGACGATCGAGAAAAGGTGACTCATTTCAGGAACTGCGAAAGAAAAAATAAACACGAATGAAATATATCAAGCAATAGACAACACTTTGTGAAGAAGTTAGCAACTTACTCTGATATTCGATTTGAGTGCATCATTGCTTTCCCGCAGCCAGTTTGTGCCCAAATTCTCATCAGCCAACTGAAAAAAAGAAAATGAATATACTATTAATTAAATCATCGATTACTATACGACAGAAATAAATACTACTATAGAACAACATTGCCTCATCGTAGAGCAGCTGGGCGACTGGATCAAGCGAGGGTTCTTGTTAGATACGCTTTGTCGCTGGATATTGCCGCCACTCACAAGAATAGGCCTTTCTCTACATTGCATTTAACGGGGGCGTTGACCGACACTAGGAACCCGAAGGCAAAGTCCTTGCAATCAGTTCGGTGAGCGGAAGAATCTCCAAGTGGGCAACTGCGAAATTAAATAATAAACATGCATAAAACATATCGAACAAGGGAAAACATAACGCCAAAAATTGCCACTTACTCTCAGTAGCGATGGCAGCATTGTTCTTCCGCGGCTCCTCAATTCCCAAGTTCTCGTCAAACGCGGTTGATTCTGTAATAAAGTTGATTACACTTCTTAGAGTAAATGTGGGATATGATAACTGAAAAGAGACAAGAATAAATTTACAAGACGAATATAGACGAATTAATATAAAAACGCAAATAAATGAAACAAATGTAAATACTGAACTTACACCGTCACTCAAACCTACTGCCGCCGCCAGTTCGCTTTTTAAGCGTTTCATTTCTAGTCTGCGCTGCCTCTCATACTCGGCATTACGAGCACGCCGTTCATCCTGAAACAGGTTAATAATTTCAATAAGGGGAAAAATAATTAACATGGGTATGAGAATTTTAGCTATTCATTTAAATATATGTAAAATATGGGTCAACTAAGTCCTCCTCTGTAAGCCATAGATGAAACTGGTCCAATGAGAGTCTCGAGCCGGTGGCTGCATGTGTCCCACTAGTCCTATCCCCGACCAGGCCTCCATCTTTAACTGATGCTGCAACTATGGAACAGTTTGATGAATTGGAAGGAGAAGATGAAAACCTATCACATGAACCATGTAAAAGCAGTTCTTCTTGGGGGACCATCCAATTCGTTTGTCTTAAAGACGACTGTGGCTGATACGAGAAAGCTGGAGCCGATGTCCTCGCATTCGGGACGATCGAGAGACGGTGGCTCATTTCGGCAACTGCGAAAGAAAAAATAAACATAAATGGAACATATCAAACAATAGACAACACTTTGTCAAGAAGTTAGCAACTTACTCTGAGATTCGAGTGCATCATTGCTTTCCCGCAGCCCGTCTGTGCCCAAATTCTCAACAGCCAACTGAAAAAGACAAATAAACTATTAATTTAATCATCGATTACTATACCACATCAAAAAATAATATTTTAATATTATAATTATAGAACTTACATCATCACGAAGAGGAGAGCACGAAAGACTAACACATGATTCTGGTGACAACATTGCCTCATCGTAGAGTAGCGGGGCGGCTGGATCACGCGAGGGGTCTTGTAGGATGCGCTTTGTCGCTGGATATTGCCATTCACAAGACTGGGCCTTCCTCTTCATTGAGGCGTGGGCGAAATGAGGAGGAAGGACCTCCACGTGGGCAACTGCAAAATTAAATAATAAACATGCATAAAACATATCGAACAAGAGAAAACATAACGCCAACAATTTGCCACTTACTCTCAGTAGCGATGGCAGCATTGTTCACCCGCGGCTTCTCAAGTCCTAAGTTCTTGTCAGACAACGTCGATTCTTTAATAAAGTTGATCGCGTTTGACAGTAAATCTGGATAAGATAACTGAAAAGAGACAAGAATAAAATTACAAAACAAATTAATATTAAAACACAAAAAAAACGAAAGTAATGTAAATATTGAACTTACACCGTCACTCAAACCCACTGCCGCCGCCAGTTCACTTTGCCTCTCATACTCGGCATTACGAGCATGCCGTTCATCCTGAAACAGGTTAATAATTTTACTTTTGAGGGATCACCATATTTTCAGTATACAGTACATGCACAGCTATATATAAATATATATCGTTGACCCTGAAACAGTTATAATATTACATATTAAGTAACAAGATTTTATAGTCCAACTTACCAAAGTTAATGGAACTCTGTCTTTACCGGCGGGTCTTCCACGTTTACATTCAGGTATCACGTAACCGGGACAACTCTGATCAGACATTTTGATAAACTTTATTACCTCCGACAGTAAATGCGGAGTTGTCAACTGAAAAGAGACAAAAAGAAGATTAGTGAAATAATTCATATTAAACCATAAAGAAACGAAACCATTAAAATAAAACACTTACTCCGTCACGCAAACCCGCTACCGCCGCCAGATCGCTTTTCAATTGTTTAATCACAAGCCGCCGCTGTCTCTCACACCCGGCGCTTCGAGCACGCGTTTCGTTCTAAAACAATTTAATCATTTTCATTAGGGTATAAACGAAACTAAAGCAATTATAACACCAGATATAGAACAATATACACCAAAATTGCACTTGACACACTGTCACCTATGAGTTCAGCAACAATATGACTAACCTCAGTTAGACGCACTCTGTCTTTGCCGGCGGGTCTTCCACGTTTACACTCGAGATTCACATAACCAACACAACTTGGGTTAGCCATTTCACTTGTATATATTTATTTTAGTAATGACTCTGATTATCACTGCGTGACGTTTCAGGGCAGAATATTTTTAATTTTAACTTTGTTGATTATTTATAGCATGAGCTGGAATTGCTACCCCACCACCTCACCTCCCGTTTCAACTAGCCACGCCCACAAATAAAATTATTATCAGTTTGTCAGTTGTTACTGCATTTTGTTTCATGTTTCAGTCATCGTCTTTCTTCTTTTTTTTTTTTATGCAAGACTGACCAACGTTTGACTTCAGTCGCACCTGATGGTAAGTGACGACGAGGTCGAAGGTGTAGCACGCTGGTTCAGTAACAGCCTATTCACTCTTGACTTGAAGAGACCCAAATTATATTCTCAAACTAAGTACTAATTATGCATTTCGTAAAATTAAACAACAAAAAACGGATAAACCGCATTTAAACTTTTACTTCTCGATGTTTCGATCTTGAGAATATAATACATCCTAGACTGTAGACTAACATCGAATGTGCTCGAAATCGAAGATATAAACCATTTTTACTTACTTATTAGCATTTTGAATTTTATTTGATTCATAAAATTTGTGTCTATAAAGTAATTCATTACTTAGCTTTTTGTACTTCAACAATGTAATGAATAACATTTTAATCTGTTTTATAACAAAAGAACCTTGAAATATAATGATAATACTTACGTATATGTATTATATACAACAAATACAAAGAAAGATTATAATAATACAATATAAATAGACTTAAAAATAAATAAGCTGAAGACCTAACGATTATTAACAATATAGAGATCTTAATTTTTTTCGCAACACACTTATAGTTTTAAGTTTAGATAATTACCTCTAGTTTCAAGCGGTAAGAGTGCTGAGCGTCCATTTAGTGCTTGAAAAGGGAGGCTTATGATTTCCAAAACATGTGCGAGTGACTAAATAGAGGTACACATTAATATAAAAAAAAAAAAAAAAAAAAAAAACAATTTATTTTATGGTGGTTTGTCGGAACCAAAGTCGAAACCGGAGTTGTTAAATTTATTTTAACGGAACCGAAGCTGGAACTTTAATCGCAGGTAATATATAATGAATCGGCAAACCATCGTTACAAGACGCGTTAAATGATTTAGGGAAAGACAACTATGCTGTCTTTTTGAACTTGCTATTTCATGCTTGACAACTATTCCTGTACCTACCAATGGCATTGTCACACTTTATCAAAGGCCTCCGCTGATAATTATTTATAGCATGTTGCAAAAATGACAAATAAATAGCTATTATATTACATCCATCTTCTCTTTCATTTATTTATTTATTTCTTAATGTTTTAAAAAATTGGGTCAATGTCGTATCTGCCTTCACTACAAGTACCTAGGAATTACAAAAACAAGTCGAAACCTGTGTTTTATTTTTAAACTTCCTGTTTCATACTTGATAACTAATCCTATAAACAATGCCATTATCATGTTTCGTCTAAGGCTACCGCTAATAATAAGTCACAGCATGTTACAAAAATTGCATAAAAATAGGTACCCTATCTTCTCTTTATACATTTTTTTCTTTAGATTTAAGTTGCATGAAGTTACTGATAAGATAACTCGTCTGCCGTTTGAAACAACGGAAACAAAATCCGACAAAACAATTGGTTGCAGGCGCATCACGCCACCGATCCGCTAGCTGAGTACCTAGCCTACCACTACCGCTGAACAAAAAAATCGCATAGCTATTGCAATTTCAATCTTGGTATTAAGATAAAAAAACTAGATTCGTATGCAGTCCATGTTATTGGCAGTAGCCCTTAAAGAAGCTTAGCCTTTGTTTATTTTCGCGGAGCAATTTTTTGGTGGCTGGTCAAAATTTAATGTCGTACGAATGACCCATCTTTATTGTGATTATTTAATAGGTATACAAAGAAGGTTAAAATAATACAATAAAATAAAGACATAAAACAACAAGTAAAATATACAAGCAGAAGTATTTAAAGTAATACCTCCGTTATAAGATAAGAATGAATGTGTAGTGTAGATACATTTTGGCAAAATATAAAAAAACGTAACCAACAAATTAAAATCTCTAGAGGTACTAACTATTATGGCACTATGGCAGAAGCTCAAATAGATTTATGTGTTAGTGCCTAAATAGCCTATTTAGGTATGGGACGGTTAAGACAAACAAACATACCAGATGTATATTTGATTAGATGTATAGTTATCCTTTATCATTTTGACACAAACGATTAGATTTTCTCCAATCGATAGCAGTGGACACTGTCATAGTTGGTTAAAAGCCAGAGTCGCAAAACTGACTCAATATTATTAACGTTTTTGTACCTGCTGGTTATCGTTCAATTAGGCGTCAGGTAGCTTAGTGCCTACTAACCACATAATTAATATATATATATATATATATATATATATATAATAATGTACAACCTTTATTCAAGGGTATTTAAAGTATTACAATATTTAACAATTGGTTGCGAACTGCAATACCGTTCTATTACCTGAGAACCTACCGCTTACAATGACTAATGAGTTTATCTATTGCAAATTTAACCTTTTTGACAGCTAGATAGAGTCGCTAATTACATGTACAGCAAGTTTTTATTTTTCATGTAGGCGTAGGCGTAGCCTGCAAGAGCACACGCTGTTACTATTGGTAACCACTAATAGTAACAGAAACCAACAGTAACATTGTGCAACTTTCACTTATCACTTATAACTAGTTAAAAGGAAAGTTGCACAAGCGACCCAATATTATTATTTTTACATTTATACTGAATACCTTAACTTTGTTTTGAACCTGATCATAGGCAGTACAATAGGTATAATACCTATTAAGTGTAATAACATTTAGGACCTTCAAACTATTTTTGGTTTTCATAATTTTTTTAACATATTTGCCTAAAACCATGAATTAAAAAGCATTTCGTTTCTAACTTGTTGATACGTAAGGTAACGGTATAAGATATAATATAATTAAAACTGTAGTGCGACATGTTACTACTACTTAGTTACAAACGGATAAACTCACGCTCAAGTGTAATTATATCGCACTAGGTGATATTTTCGCTCACTTGCGACTCTTGCGAGCGGCGTGTCCTGACTATGTCCAAAAAGTATAATACTTTATTAACTGGACATTTATGTCATCGTGCTCTTTACATACCGTATACATATAAAAATGGACAACACTTACAACTTTTCTAGTATTGATGCTACGAGGCAAAGTCGGTTCAGCCGGTAGCCACAATAGTCCTTCCCTCGACCAGGGCTCTATCGTCAACTTGACAACTACTCCTGTAAACAAAGGCTTTCTTATATTTCGTTACAGGCTGCGCTAATAATAAGCAATAGCAGTTGCAAAAATTCCTTTGCCTTTTGAAACAATAGAAACAAAATCTACCTGAGTACCTACCGCTGTCTAGGGCTATAAATTTGTTTAGCTCTGGTAATTGTAATCTAGTTACACTAAATAGGGTTAGCTATTAGTAGGTAGTTTCTATTGTTGACCGTAGCCCTAAAAGTTGAAGCCATTGCTTACAATATTAATTCCGCGAAGGAAGTATATTTGTGGTTGGTTAAATTTGAAAGTTGTAAAACTGACCCAATTTTATTGTTGTTATTGAATACCTGGTACCTTATGTTTTACGCAGCTGCTTGTTACCATTGAATTAGACAGGTGTAAGATAGTTTAGTACCTATTTACCGCCATGGAGTTCAGATATATTATCAACAAAGAGTATAAAAAGTATATAAAAAAACCAGTTTAGTTTTGCTTGGCCTCGTTTCTTGAAAACACCAAACGAGTATTTTATACCTAGTTACTTATATTTATATAATTATATACACCGCTTTATATACTCTTATATACTCTTAAGCTCAGTAACCACATACTATAAGTAAATCATGTAGTTTTTTTTTGCTTTGCAGACCCAGTATATAATTTGAAGTCACCAAGTAAAGCAGTCCAGGCGTGAAGCTGTGCAACTTTTCTACAGTGTAGCAATATTTATAAACTGGATGGTTAGAACATAAAAACTAGTCAGGTAATGATGGCATTGTAGTATTAACTTCAGGGTTACCGCTAATATCAATTAACAGCATGTTACAAAAATCGCTTAAGACTAGCATACTCTGGCCCTTTTATCTACTCTTACAATTAGTAACTAGGTATGTGAAGTATAGGATAAGATTCTTGGAGTATGACTTGGTAAATAAAGTGAACATGGGTGTGATAAAAGATTTATTTACAATATTTAAGATCAATCGTAGTTATTCCTTCAAATTCATGTCAAATATGAGTCAACTAGGTCTTCCTCAGTAAGCCAAAGAAAAAGCTGGTCCAATGAGAGTCTCCAGCCGGTGGCTGCATGTGTCCCACTAGTCCTAACCTCAACCAGGCCTCCATCTTCAACTGCTGCTTCAATGATGGAACACTTTGAAGGTTTGGAAGGAGAGGACGAAAACCTATCACATGAACCATTTAAAAGTAGTTCTTATTGGCAGGCCGTCCTCTCCTTTTGTCTCAAAGAAGACTGTGGCTGATAGGAGAAAGTTGGAGCCGATGTCCTCGCATTCGGGACGATCGAGAGAAGGTGACTCATTTCAGCAACTGCGAAAGAAAAAATAAACATGAATGAAACATATCAAACAATAGACAACACATTGTCAAGAAGTTAGCAACTTACTCTGAGATTCGACTGCTACATTGCTTTCCCGCAGCCCGTCTGTGTCCAAATTCTCATCAGCCAACTGAAAAAAAGAAGATGAATACACTATTAATTGGGCGATTCTCCGAGCCGAGCTGTTTTGCGTGACTTCGGTGGAACAATTTTTTTTTTACTTTTTTAATGTGAAACATTAAATCCTAGATTCAGGCTTAAATTTAAAAAATATTGCCGGGAAAGGCCCCTTTGTAGACTTAACGGTTTTTAAGATATTTTAGTTTTTTAAATCACCGAAATCAAGTCCACCCACCGAAATCAATATTCATAAAAAAGTTCAAAATTAGTATTAAAATGACTTTAATTAAGTGAAAGTAAGTGTTTATGTCTTTAAGTTTTTATCAAAAAATACTTGTCCATATAAAGTTTTCTTATTAAATTCAGAATAATCTTGCATTGGAAACTCATTAACTATAAAGTATATACTTAGTTTCATATTTTCAGCCCAACGAGCTGATTTTAGCAAGCAAACTAGTCAATTCGGAAGAATCGCAGCCTAACTCTCTTGCATTTTGTCGGCGATGTCACGCACGCCCAGGCTTCCTCGCACGTACTCGTTGCGGATTTTATCGAGCCTGGTAACGCCGCACATCCATCTCAGCATCTTCATTTCAGTAACTTTTCACTTCATGGTATGCAGGTGCTTCTGCGTCATGCAGGTGCTCATGGTCTTATAGATCAGCCCCTTTAGTTTGACCGGCATTTTTTTATCGCACTGACTGGTGTAACCACCAGTCACTTCTCGCCATTTTGCCATGTAGCGGCTATTCGGTGATGAATGTTGCCTTGCATTCGATGTCTCCGCACATGTGCATTATACCACCCAGGTATTTGGACTAATTGCCCATCGTTGGGTATCGGACTGTCGTCACGTGGATCTGGTTCGTTCAGGGACATGAATTGTGTTTTGGCAACACTCAACACCAGGCCCCCGGATTGCAACTGGTGCTTCCATGACGCGAGCGCTTTCTGCAGCTCGGTACGGCTTTCAGTGCATATGGCTGCATCGTCAGCGTATATAAATGTCCACTTTGCCAAATCTTGTGCTTCTTTAGTAAGCGAGTCCAAAAACTAACCAAAAGGGGCTCAGTACTGAGCCCTGATGAACACCTTTTTTGACCGCTATTGCTTTGGTCTTACCCACTGATGTCCGGACCACTGATCGTGCATCCCTGTACATGTCAGCAATGGTCTTGACATATTGCTCTGGGACATTTTTCTTTTGAAGGCTCCACCAAATAGTATCCCTTGGAGCACGGTCAAATGCCTTTTCCATGTCCAGGGACGCAACGAACAGCGGTTTTTCTTCGAGCGATATTCTTCGGCAATTGTGGACAGAGCAAACATATTAGGATCGGTAGTTGATAAACCAGGTACGAAGCCATAATAATGTCTAGATAGTGAGCACTCTGACCTTATTTGGTTGTCGTTTACTCTTTCGTAAAGCTTCATAGTATGGCTTAAGAGCTTCGGTAGTTGTTGCACTCGTACTTGCTTCCCTTTCCCTTGTAAATCGAAACGATAGTGCGCAATCTCCATGCCTCTGGCATTTTGGAAGAGAGCAACACCTGACTGAAGAAATTAGAAAGTAGCAACACACCAGTTTCTTGCAGGCATTTCCAAGCTTCCACTTGGATACCTACGGGGCCTATTTTTGCAGCGCTTTCTTAACCTCATGTGGCAGTATCGGAGGTATGCAACCTACATTTGCTGCCATTTCCGGAAGCTGTGTAGCAGCAAACGTAGGGTTTAGAAGTTGTTTATAGTAGTGATGCCAGGCCGCAATGACATCTTTATCCTTAAAGAAACAGTTTATTTGTACTTAATATATCGCTGGCCGAGCACCCGCATCCGCAACACCAGCCTTCTGGAGCTTTTATATGCAAGATGGGTGCTGAGAACGCGCACACCGACGCATCGAGGAGCTTTTTATAGCGGTGTGGTGAACACAGCACATCAATTTTGAAGAAGATGAAACCTGAGCTTATAATTTTGAACCAGAGCCTAAACATCATTGAATACAAAATGGCTGGAAAGTTGACGGCCAAATTTTTCTGGGATTGTCGAGGTATTTTGAAGATTAACTAAAAAGAAAGAGGGTTTCATTATCATGTGTCTTTAAACTAGTATGCTTGTAGCTAGTGTAAACTTTAAACTTCAAATTTTTAACAGTAATTTAGGACCCAAAATTTCATCAGACGGAACTATAAAGACTTGAAAGAATAGAGAGTCTGCTCCAAGATTCTTGATGACCTTAAGCGTCTATTATAGGCCCAGAAGGAGAATCTTTATTAGAAGGCACTGAACGTGATAGATATAGGTCAACGGTAATCATAACTGATTAAATAGGAAAAATATCCGCAGATCTAATTAATTTTTTTAAAGTTGCGATTATATATACGACTATACTAACAACGTTGGTGTTAACATTAACAACATATTCAACTGTTTAGAACACAATTATAATATACAAATTATTTAAAAACAAACAATTAACCTGTTTTTATAGTCAAGATTGACCACGGTGGCACCTTTTTTGATTTCGGTGGCCTAAAACCCCACCGAATCCACGGAAATCACACCCACTGAATTCAAATTTTATCGTTATTGAACAATTACACAAAAAGTAACCATTGTATTGAAAAGACTCACTGGTAACCAAGTCACATACTTCTTGGCATGACTTAGGCACTGTTGCACTAAGAAAAGCACAAACACTGAACGAAAAATTTTGTTCACCGAATTCAAGAAAACACGAAACCAAACCCACCGAATGATGAAGATACCTTTGCGAATTCTGCTATTACACTGTGAGCCTACGTCCGCTCTCGTCGGTGAACGCGGCACAACTGAAGCTACCTGTGGACGCGGCATTGAGTTTCTGGTATATTGCTTTGTGCGATACCGCCAAGTTTTGTAAACTCCAGCGAAATCAAGCGTTGGCGCGGGACATGGCGAAAATATGTTTTTATTTAATAAGGGTAATTCATATACTATGTTCAGTGAAATTATAGTATACCTAAACTAATAAAGAATATGTGAACTAATATTAAAAATTAATACAATATCCCCAAATTGAATTATAATTTTTTGTTTCAACAAATTTGGGTGCGGGACACGCCCACTGTACGTCAAAATCTGCACTTTTTATTTTTTTTATAATATTAAATATGGTGTTATGGAATATTTTATTAACTGTCGAGATATAACAGATGCTGAAATATGTGTAAGAATTTTTTCAAAAATATTGGGTCAAAAATTCACGCAAATATAGCCTCGGACACGTAAAAACGCTACCTCTGAGAACTGCCCAATTAAATCATCGATTACTATACGACACAAATAAATCATATTATAGAACAACATTGCCTCATCGTACAACAGCGGAGCGGCTGGATCAATCTAGGGGCGTTGTTGGAAGCGCTTTGTCGCTAGATATTGCCACTCACAAGATCGGGGCTTCCTCTTCATTGCATTTAACGGGGGCGTTGACCGACACTAGGAACCCGAAGGCAAAGTCCTTGCAATCGGTTCGGTGAGCGGAAGAAGCTCCAAGTGGGCAACTGCGAAATTAAATAATAAACATGCATAAAACATATCGAACAAGGGAAAACATAACGCCAAAAATTAGCCACTTACTCTCAGTAGCGATGGTAGCATTGCTCTCCCGCGGCTCCTCAATTCCCAATTTCTCATCAAACACGGTTGATTCTTTAATCAAGGTGATAAGGTACTTCTGACAGTAAATGTGGGTGTGATAACTGAAAAGAGACAAGAATAGAAGTACAAGACGAATTAATATTAATACACAAATAAACGAAACAAATGTAAATATTGAAGTTACACCGTCACTCAAACCCACTGCCGCCGCCAGTTCGCTTTTTAAGTGTTTCATTTCAAGTCTGCGCTGCCTCTCATACTCGGCATTACGAGCACGCCGTTCATCCTGAAACAGGTTAATAATTTCAATAAGGGGGGAAATAATGAACATGGGTATGAGAATTGTAGCTATTCATTCAAATATATGTAAAATATGGGTCAACTAGGTCCTCCTCTGTAAGCCATAGATGAAACTGGTCCAATGAGAGTCTCGAGCCGGTGGCTGCATGTGTCCCTCTAGTCCTATCCCCGACCAGACCTCCATCTTCAACTGATGCTGCAACGATGGAACAGTTTGATGAATTGGAAGGAGAGGACGAAAACCTATCACATGAACCATGTGAAAGCGGTTCTTCTTGGGAGACGATCCACTTCGTTTGTCTTAAAGACGACTGTGGCTGATACGAGAAAGCTAGAGCCGATGTCCTCGCATTCGGGACGATCGAGAGACGGTGGCGAAATTCAGCAACTGCGAAAGAAAAAATAAACATAAATGAAACATATCAAACAATAGACAACACTTTGTCAAGAAGTTAGCAACTTACTCTGAGATTCGAGTGCATCATTGCTTTCCCGCAGCCCGTCTGTGTCCAAATTCTCATCAGGCAACTGAAAAAGACAAATAAACTATTAATTAAATCATCGATTACTATACCACATCAAAAAATAATATTTTAATATTATTATTATAGAACTTACATCATCACGAAGAGGAGAGCACGAAAGACTAACACATGCTACTGGTGACAACATTGCCTCATCGAGTCATCGTAGAGTAGCGGGGCGGCTGGATCACGCGAGGGGTCTTGTAGGATGCGCTTTGTCGCTGGATATTGCCATTCACAAGACTGGGCCTTCCTCTTCATTGAGGCGTGGGCGAAATGAGGCGGCAACCTCCACGTGGGCAACTGCAAAATTAAATAATAAACATGCATAAAACATATCGAACAAGAGAAAACATAACGCCAACAATTTGCCACTTACTCTCAGTAGCGATGGCAGCATTGTTCACCCGCGGCTTCTCAAGTCCTAAGTTCTTGTCAGACAACGTCGATTCTTTAATAAAGTTGATCGCGTTTGACAGTAAATCTGGATAAGATAACTGAAAAGAGACAAGAATAAAATTACAAAACAAATTAATATTAAAACACAAAAAAAACGAAAGTAATGTAAATATTTAACTTACACCGTCACTCAAACCCACTGCCGCCGCCAGTTCGCTTTTTAAGTGTTTCATTCCAAGTCTGCGCTGCCTCTCATACTCGGCATTACGAGCACGCCGTTCATCCTAAAACAGGTTAATAATTTTATTTTTGAGGGAACACCATATTTTCTATTATACAGTACATGCACAGGTATAAATAATATCGTTGACCCTGAAACAGTTATAATACTACATATTAAGTAACAAGATTTTATAGTCCAACTTACCAAAGTTAAAGGAACTCTGTGTTTACCGGCGGGTCTTCCACGTTTACATTCAGGTATCACGTAACCGGGACAACTCTGATCAGACATTTTGATAAACTTTATTACCTCCGACAGTAAATGTGGAGTTGTCAACTGAAAAGAGACAAAAAGAAGATTAGAGAAATAATTCATATTAAACCAGAAAGAAACGAAACCATTAAAATAAAACACTTACTCCGTCACGCAAACCCGCTACTGCCGCCAGATCGCTTTTCAATTGTTTAATCACAAGTCTCCGCTGCCTCTCACACCCGGCGCTACGAGCACGTGTTTCATCCTAAAACAAGTTAATAATTTTCATTAGGGTATAAACGAAACTGAAGCAATTATAACACCAGCTATATAACAATATACACCAAAATTGCACTTGACACACTGTCACCTATGAGTTCAGCAACAATATGACTAACCTCAGTTAGACGCACTCTGTCTTTGCCGGCGGGTCTTCCACGTTTACACTCGAGATTCACATAACCAACACAACTTGGGTTAGCCATTTCACTTGTATATATTTATTTTAGTAATGACTCTGATTTTCACTGCGTGACGTTTCAGGGCAGAATATATTTAATTTTAAATTTGTTGACTATTTATAGCATAAGCTGGAGTAGCTACCCCACCACCCCACCTCCCGTTTCAACTAGCCACGCCCACAAATAAAATTATTATCATTTTGTCATGTTATGTTATTATATCTTTGTTGTTACTACATTTTGTTATGGGTATTCATCATCTTTCTTCTCAAAATACTAATCATGCATTACGTAAAATTAAGCAACTAAAAATGGATAGTGACGCAAATACTGCATTTAAAATACATCTCGATGTTTCGATCGTGAGGATATATATACAAAATGGGTAGACTGACATGTAATGTGCTCGAAGTCGACGATATAACCCATTTTTACATACTTTCTTATAAGCATTTTGTATATTATTTGTTTGATAAAACGAGTGTCTATTAAATTAATTAATATGGGTATTTTAGCTTTTTATTTGACCAATGTAATGCATTATATCGTCAGTCTGTTTATATAACAAAGCTCTAGCTTGAAATACATTGATAATATATACTTTTATTTATTATATACAACAAATATAAAGAAGGTTAAAATAATACAATTGAAATAGACTTAAAAAAAACAACTTATTAACAATATAGAGATGTTAAATTTTTCGTAACACACTTTTAGTTTGAAGTTAAGAGATTATCTCCATTTTCAAGCGCTAAGAGTGCTGAGCGTCCATTTAGTGCTCGAAAAGGGAGGCCTATGTTCTCCAAAACATGTACGAGCGACTAAATGGACATACACATTCATATAAAACAAACGATTTATGTTACGGAGGTGGTTTGTCTGAACCAAAGTCGAAACCGGAGTTGTTAAATTTGTTTTAACGGAACCGAAGCAGGAACTTGAAACGGAGGTTATAACTAATGAATTGGGAAACCATCGTTACAGGACGCGTTAAATGATTCAGGGAAAGACAAGTTGAAATCTATGGTGTCTTTTTGAACTTGCTGTTTCATGCTTGACAACTAATCCTGTACCTAAACAATGGCATTGTCACAATTTATCAAAGGGCTCCGCTGATAATATTTTATAGCATGTTGCAAAAATGGCAAATAAATAGCTATTATATTACATCCATCTTCTCTTTCATTTATTTTTATTATTTATTTCTTAATGTTTAAAACAATATAAATAGACTTAAAAAAAAAAAACAACTAAAATAAACGGAGGTACTACGGAGGTGGTTTGCCTGAACCAAAGTCGAAACCGGAGTTGTTAAACTTGTTTTAACGGAACCGAAGCAGGAACTTTAAACGGAGGTTATAACTTATGATTCGGCAAACCATCGTTACAGGACGCGTTAAATGATTCAGGGAAAGACAAGTCGAAATCTGTACTGTCTTTTTGAACTTGCTATTTCATGCTTGACAACTAATCCTGTACCTAAACAATGGCATTGTCACACTTTATCAAAGGCCTCCGCTGATAATTATTTATAGCATGTTGCAAAAATGGCAAATAAATAGCTATTATATTACATCCATCTTCCTTATTTTTTCTTAATGTTTAAAAAAATGGGTCAATGTCGTAACTGCCTCCACCACAAGTACCTACGAACTACAAAAACAAGTCGAAACCTGTGTTATCTTTTTAAACTTCCTGTTTCATACTTGACAACTAATCCTATTAACAATGGCATTGTCATGTTTCGTTAAAGGCTACCGCTAATAATAATTCATAGCATGTTACAAAAATTGCATAGAAATAGGTGTAAGTTGCATGAAGTTACTGATAAGATAACTCGTTTGCCGTTTGAAACAATGGAAACAAAATCCGACAAAGCAATTGGTTGCGGGCGCATCACGCCACCGTGCACCGATCCTCTACCTGAGTACCTAACCTACCACTACCGCTGAACAAAAAAATCGCATAGCTATTGCAATTTCAATCTTGGTATTTAGAGAAAAAAAACTAGATTCATGTGCAGTCCATGTTATTGGCAGTAGCCCTTAAAGAAGCTTAGCCTTTGTTTATTTTCGCGGAGCAATTTTTTGGTGGCTGGTCAAAATTTAATGTCGTACGAATGACCCATCTTTATTGTGATTATTTAATAGGTATATAAAGAAGGTTAAAGGGGCCCAATTTTTTAAATTTATTTTAGTTTTATATAGGTTTAATTTTTGTTTAGTTTCAATTTAATTATAATTATAGTAGTTAGTTTTATTTGCAAAATAAATAGTTCTCAAAAAAAAAAAAAAAGAAGGTTAAAATAATACAATAAAATAAAGACATAAAACAACAACTAAAATATACAAGCAGAAGCATTTAAAGTAATACCTCCGTTATAAGATAAGAATGAATGTATAGTTAGTGTAGATAGCTATTGGCAAAATATAAAATAACTTAACTAACAAATTAAAATCTCTAGAGGTATTAACTATTATAGCCCTATGGCAGAAGCTCAAATAGATTTATGTTTTAGCGCCTAAATAGCCTATTTAGGTACGGGACGGTTAAGATAGACAAACACACCAGATGTATATTTGGTGCTTTTAGTTATCAATCATCATATTGACACAAAAGATAAGATTTTCTCCAATCGATAGGAGTGGGCACTGTCATAGTTGGTTAAAAGCCAGAGTCGTAAAACTGACCAAATATTATTATCGATTACCTTTACGTTTTTGGACCTGCAGGTTATCGTTCAATTAGGCGTAAGGTAGCTTAGTGCCTTCTAACCACATAATTAATATTATGTATATAATAATGTACAACCTTTATTCAAGGGTATTTAAATAATTACAACATTTAACAATGGGTTGCGAACTGCAATACAGTCCTATTACCTGAGGACCTAACGCTTACAATGACTAATAACGCTTACAATGGCAACTACCAATAGTAACAGCAACCAATAGTGACATTGTGCAACTTTCACTTATTACTTATAACTAACTAGTTAAAAGTGAATCTTGCACAAGTGACCCCATATTATTATTACGTTTATACTGAATACCTTATCTTTTGTTTCGAAACTGTTCATAGGTAATACAATAGGCAGGTTACATGATATTTAGGACCTTAATTTTTTTTTCGGTTTTCATATTGTTTTTATTTTTAACACATTTTGCAAAAAAATATGAATTTTAAGCATTTCGTTTCCAACTTGTTGATATGTAAGGTAACGGTATAAGAATTAATATAATTAAAACTCTTGTGCGACATGTTACCTACTAGTGTTACTACTACTTAGTTACAAACGGATAAACTCACGCTCACATGTAATTATATCGCACTAGGTGACAATGTTCGCTCACATGCGACTCTTGCGAGCGGTGTGTCCTGACTATGTCCAAAATGTATATAACCTCTTTACATACCGTATTCATATAAAAATGGTCCCACACCTACAACTTTTCTAGTTTTGATGCTACGTGGCAAAGTCGGTTCAGCCGGTGGCCACAATAGTCCTTCCCTCGACCAGGGCTCTCGTCAACTTGACGACTATTCCTGTAAACAAAGGCAGTCTTATATTTCGTTAAAGGCTGCCGCTAATAAGAAACAATAGCATGATGCAAAAAATATCTTCTTTTTATCTATAATGTTTAGGTTTCAATTGGACGAACTTACTGATAAGACAATCCTTTGCCTTTTGAAACAATAGAAACAAAATCTACCTGAGTACCTACCGCTAAGGGCTATAAAATTGTAAAGCTATTGCAATTGTAATTTTGTTACGCTATATAGGGGATACATACTATATAGCTATTAGTATGTATCTTACATGGTACCTTATGTTTTACGCACCTGCTTGTTATCATTGAATTAGACGGGCATCAGGTAGCTTCCTATTAACCACCATGTAGTTAAGATATACTATCATCAAAGAATATAAAAAGTATATAAAAATACCAGTTTTGGTTTTCTTGGCTTCGTTTCTTGAAAACACCGAACGAGTATTTTATGCCTAGTTACTTACATTTATATAATTATGTACACCGCTTTATACACCCTCTTATTATAAGCTCACTAACCACATACTATAAAGTAAAACAGTCATGTTTTTTATTTTTTTGCTTTGTAGACCCAGTATTTAATTTGAAGTCACCAAGGACCGTGGGGCTCGCTGTCTTCTCTCTTTTTAAAGTATTGGCAAAGCAATCCAGATAGAGAGTGAAGCTGTGCAACCTTTCTACAGTATAGCAATATTTATAAACTGGTTGATTAGAACTTGAAAACTAGTCAGGTAATAATGGCATTGTAGTATTAACTTTAGGGTTACCGCTAATATTAATTAACAGCATGTTACAAAAATCGCATAAGACTAGCATACTCTGGCCCTTTTGTCTACTCTTACAATTAGTAACTAGGTATGTAAAGTATAAGATAAGATTCTTGGAGTGTGACTTGGTAAATAAAGTGAACATGGGTATGAGAAATGATTTATTTAAAATATTAATCATCAATCGTAGCTATTCATTCAAATACATGTAAAATATGGGTCAACTAGGTCCTCCTCAGTAAGCCTAAGATAAGGCTGGTTCAATGAGAGTCTCGAGCCGGTGGCTGCATGTGCCCCACTAGTCCTAACCTCGACCAGGCCTCCATCTTCAACTGTTGATGCAACGATGGAACAGTTTCAAAGTTTGGAAGGAGAGGACGAAAATCTATCACATGAACCATGTAAAATCGGTTCTTCTTGGCAGACCGTCCTCTCCATTTGTCTCAAAGAAGACTGTGGCTGATAGGAGAAAGTTGGAGCCGATGTCCTCGCATTCGGGACGATCGAGAGAAGGTGACTCATTTCGGCAACTGCGAAAAATAAACATGAACAAATTGAAACAAATCAAAAAATATAAAACACTATGTCAAGAAAACGGCAACTTACTCTGAGATTCGAGTGCATCATTGCTTTCCCGCAGCCTGTCTGTGCCCAAATTCTCATCAGCCAACTAAAAAAGATGAAGAAGCTATTAATTAAATCATCGATTACTATACGACACAAAAAAAATGTAATATTATTATAGAACTTACATCATCACGAAGAGAAGAGCACGAAAGACTAGCACATGACTCTGTGCCTCATCGTAGAGCAGCGGGGCAGCTAGATCACGCAAGGGTCTTGTAGGATGCGCTTTGTCTCTGGATATTGCCACTCACAAGACTGGGCTTTCCTCTTCATTGCATTTAACGGGGGCGTTGACCGACACCAGGAATCCGAAGGCAAAGTCCTTGCAATCGTTTTGGTGGGCGGAAGGACCACCATGTTGGCAACTGCAAAATTAAATAATAAACATGCATGAAACATATCGAACAAGTGAAAACATAACGCAAAACAATTGCCACTTACTCTCAGTAGCAATGGCAGCATTGCTCTCCCGCGGTTTCTCAATTCCCAAGTTCTTGTCAGCGGTCGATTCTTTAATAAAGTTGATTGCTTTTGACAGTAAATCTGAATAAATATTAAAACACAAAGAAACGAAACAAATGTAAATATTGAACTTACACCGTCACTCAAACCCACTGCCGCCGCCAGTTCGCTTTTTAATTGTTTCATTCCAAATCTGCGCTGCCTCTCATACTCGGCATTACGAGCACGCCGTTCATCCTTAATCATTTTATTTATGATGGAACACCATATTTTCAATAATACAATACGGGCACAGGTATAAATAATATCGTTGACCCTGAAACAGTTATAATACTACATATTAAGTAACAAGATTGTATAGTCTAACTTACCAAAGTTAAAGGAACTCTGTCTTTACCGGCGGGTCTTCCACGTTTACATTCAGGTATCACGAAACCGGGACAACTCTGATCAGACATTTTGATAAACTTTATTACCTCCGACAGTAAATGTGGAGTTGTCAACTGAAATGAAACAAAAAGAAGATTAGAGAAATAATTCATATTATACCAGAAAGAAACGAAAACATTAAAATAAAACACTTACTCCGTCACGCAAACCCGTTACCGCCGCCAGATCACTTTTCAATTGTTTAATCACAAGTCTCCGCTGCCTCTCACAGCCGGCACTACGAGCACGCGTTTCGTCCTAAAACAAGTTAATAATTTTCATTAGGGCATAAACTATAAAAAATAAGGTTTTCAGAATTACAGTACTTAAACATAAATAGTTAGATGACCCTGAAGCAATTATAACATCAGATATATATATAACAATATGCACCAAAATTACACTTGACAGTGTACCTATGAGTTCAGCAACAATATTATGTATTGTATAGTTTGACTAACCTCAGTTAGCCGCACTTTGTCTTTGCCGGCGGGTCTTCCACATTTGCATTCGAGTTTCACATAACCAACACAACTTGGTTTAGCCATTTCACTTGGGCTAGACATTTGGATATATTAATTTTTGTAATGACTCTGATTATCACTGAGTGAGTTTTAGGGAAGAATATTATTATTTTTATAACTTTGTTGATTATTCATAGCATAAGCTAGAGTAGGTAATCCCCCCACACCCCACCTCCAGTCCGTTGTTACTTTATTTTGTTACAGGTTTATTCATCATCAAAATTAAACAACTAAAAACGGGTAGTGTCGCGAATACTGAATTTAAAATACCTATATTTCGACGTTTCGATCATGAGAATCCACATTGAATGTGCTCGAAGTCGACGATATCACTCATTTTTATTTACTTACCTACTGCATTTTGCATTTTATTTGTTGGATAAAATCAGTGTCTATAAAATTATTTAATATTGTCACTTTGTTTATATTGTCTTTATATTTGAACGAGTTTCTGATATTTCGGTACTGTTGCAAGCGCCATCCTCACGTAATAACTGAAGTACCTACTGCGAGTTTTAACGGTGGTCAAACCACACTCCGTAGGGATCTACCCTCTTTCTGATGCGCTATGTTTTCTGAATGTCACTTTCACTACTACCGTTCAAATTCTCACTTGAAACTCGATTGCAATCACGACAAAAAATACTCACTGTGTTATTTCGCACATTTTGTTTTAAAACAGACACTTTGCGGTTAGTGAACTTTCGAATCACTGGACGCCAAACACTTGACGGTGGAAACCCATCATCTCGGTTGAAGTTTTTATACTTTTGAATTTCTATTGCTTCTTTCACCATCGTGGGTATGTAATGTCGTTCTGTCGAAAGTACCTGAGGGTTGTGTAACTCAATCCAGTGATTTGTTCCTTCCTCTAACAACTATTCAGCAATTGAGGACTTCTGAGGTTCATTGTTTTTGTACGCTCGGATGTGCTCCTTTATTCGGCATAGTAATATTTGTAATGTAAATGACCATATTAACTTAAAATCGTATATTAGGTGAAGCTACTGATAAGACAATTGCTTTGCCTCTTGAAACAATGAGAACAAAATCCGCCAATAGCAATTGATTGTGTGCGCACCATAACACCGATCCTACCTGAGTAGGTACCTACCGATACAGATTTTTATCGTAATTTCAAATCACAGTAACAACAGGTTGTGGGTTGTGGACACACTACAACATAGTAACGTTTATCATTACATGTTCTTTAATATATAACTGGACTATATCGTAGTAAGTGAGCTAAGATAAATACAAGTAAATTATTATATTGAGTAAGAGGTGCGACTATTTAACCGACGAAAAAAACGAAGGAGGGTTCAAGTGGACGCGTATATATTTTATGTATGACCATTCATAACTTTTTACAGATTAGTTCGATTATGATTATTATTTTTTTATTGGAAAGGGTTTACCCCGAAGCTAGTTCCATATAAAATTGGAACAAACATTCAACGTTAAGGGTAGGAAAATAGGGGATGATTTATTATTTATTCACCGAACGTATATAAGGTGTTATAAATGGTTTAGGGTTACCTAAATTATTTAGAAATATATGATGTATTCCTAAAAATAAATTAAAGTAGAAGTTTATGCAACTGGGACATAATGCAGATACCTACTTAACATACACATGAGCGTAGGCTTATGAAAGTAGCGGTAGCAAAGCAAAATCTCACCTTCGGTTCGTTGTACGGTGTTAGTTCTATATTAATATTGTATTTGTAATGTTTCTATTATGTTTTAATATTAAGTCGGGATGTCTTGTCATTTTTCAGCTGGCAACTCCAAATATACGTCTAAAGTTATCAACTATAGCAATAAAATCGACTATGTCAAGTCAAAGCAATGTTTTCACCAGAGTCGTGTGATAGTCTATCGTGCTCCCCTTTGCGAGACGATGTAAGTTTATATTCATTAAGTTTATTTTGTTGTAATATTAATCCATGATTTAATGGTATTTTTGTCTCGTTTTAGTCGGATTTACAGTCTCGGGTCTTCAGATTTGTCAGTAAATCGAACGTGTTTGATGAGGATTTTAGCACAAACAGGCTGCGTGAGAGCAATGATGCTCTCGAATCTCAGAGTACGGTACTATAACTTATTGGTATTTTATTTTGTCTTGTTTGATATGTTCCATTCATGTTTATTATCTGTTTGCAGTTGAGAAATTGGAGCATATTCTTTCCAACGAGCCGAACACTAGGAGTCCATTGACTCCGGCGTCTTCATGCCAAACCTCTTCTTTGAGTCCAATGAAGAAGATGTCAGAATCTAGTGAGTGGCAGTATTCACCATCTGAATGTATCCCACATAAAGTCTCGCATCCAGGAGCCCCGCTGCTATGTCAAAAAGAAGAAGTACCAAGTTCTTGCGCTAAGTTTATGTGCTCACCTTATAAATCTTTATACTGTTCCATTGTTGAACCGATAGTTGATGATAGCGGCTTGGCCGAGATGACCACTACTAAGGTAGATGTAACCGCTGGTTCAAGACTGACCTTGGACCAGTTTAATCTTTCGGCTACTGAAGATGACTTAGTTGATCAATATTTCACGTGAATATTATGATTAATGATATTTATTTAGGAAACATAAGTAGAAGTTTACATATTCATATTTATATCCGCAACACAGGCATCTTCAGGTGGCTACAAATGCAAATCCGCAATAGGCTTCGTCTCATACAACCCAATAATGAAATTCGCAACAGGCTTCGTCAAACCTATAAACTAACAGGAATCAGCTACAGGGTCTCGAATCATACCTGGCCCAAAAGTTCCCATAACGCTGGCAGCGTTACCACGTTGAATGGCCAGAGAGATCTTTTGCACCAGATACGATCCGGACCGGGGATCGCCACCCCTGTCCCTCAGCCGCCGGCCCAAGTCTCTCACAAATCCCTTGGCCTCCTCGGCCCAAGTCGTACACTGGCTCCAGGCAGAGTACTTCCCATGTTTGTTTCTGGCCGCGTTCTCTGCAGCTAGCCCGGGAGACGTAATTGTGTGACTCAAATGGGAAGGAGCAAACGTACTGACACTGACACATGTTGCATCCCATAAGAGACAGCACAGACTATTATGATTATATTATTAGCAGTTTCCAAGCCAGAGTCAGGCCATTGGCTACATGCTTATCCCTCGCCCAATATAGGTACCTTTATAGACCCAGAAACGCTCCGCATAGCTGTCGGTCTCCGGCTCGGAGCTGGGATTTGCGTTCACCACGATTGCGCTTCTTGTGGAGCTCCCGTCGAGGGACTCGGCCATCATGGGCTATCCTGCCCCTCGGGCGCCGGCCGCCTTTCTCGCCACGCCGCCCTCAACGACATCCTTCGAAGGGCGCTCGTGAGTGCCAACGTCCCCGCTGCTCTGGAGCCCCAGATTGTGCGGGGTGATGGTAAGCGCCCTGACGGGATGTCGTTGATTCCGTGGAAGATGGGCCACGCGCTGGTGTGGGACGCCACTTGCTCCGATACACTGGCGGCGTCGTACCTCCCAGCTACCGCAAAACGAGCTGGAGCGGTGGCGGACGCTCGGGAGCGCCTCAAGGTCAGCAAATACAGTTGTCTCGGCGCTCAATACGAGTTCTCTCCGTTTGGCGTCGAGACACTCGGACCTTGGGGCAAGGGTGCGCTCGAGCTCCACAAGGAGCTCAGTAAACGCCTGAGGGAGGCAACAGGAGATCCCCGCGCAGGCAGCTTTCTCGCTCAAAGAATTGCAATCGCAATACAACGCGGGAATGCTGCCTGCGTAATGGGCACCCTACCAAGGGGCCCGGGATTAGTTTGTTTGTAGGCATATTTTCATTTTCTTAGTTAAGTTTTTTGTTTTAATTATGTAGTTTATTTTTCTAATTTAGATAGATTTAATTTAATAATGTTATAATTTATTTAAGTTTTGTTTATTTCTTTAATTACAATAAATTGTGGTGCTAGTTCCGAATATGGTTGACCAGGATTATGATTAAAATAAATAGGTAAATTATTATTCCGTCACCTGTTCTTATATTAGTCAGGTTTAGGATTTAGTTCCCAATCAAATCTCAACTATATTACCGCATAGCATTTATCGCACACATCCTTAGTGCTTGTTGAATTTTATTGTACATTACCTACTCTTTATCTGGTGTTGTAATTGTTTCATGGTTACCTATTTGATTTAGGCCCACTTGCCCATCCAGGGGTTACCCTCTAACCCAGACTTAAGCGTCAAATGTGTGGACTTAACCAGTTAACCTTGGGTAGTTGCATGGCTATTCCAGAGGCGCGCAACAGATAATTCTAACCTAACCTACAAAAAACTAAATTATACTGATTGAAATGCTAACTTTGCCTTTGCTCGATGGGTGAATATGATTGTAACATTTAGTATTGTAGTCGCCCATTTAGTTTTTCTATCTACCCGTTTACTATTTAGATACCATTGACTTAATTTCTAAGTTGTTTAGCAAAAAGTATATTTTTATCTTAAGGGCGGATGCGCAAACGCATATTGGACTCGCCTTCGAATTGAGGGCGTGGCCAGATGCGCGCTGCAATTGGTTGGTAGTTACAAGAAGATAAAAAGTGATAGTTGCTCAACTGAATATCATTTCTCATTTACTAAACTAATTAATCCAAAAAAAAAAAAAAAAAAACCAAACAGAATAGTTGATAGCTGCAAATGTTTTTAGTATAGTTTAATATAATGTGGCCAATTTTTTTTTATAAAAAATACTTTCCTTTCTTAAGATATAGCGATGCGAGATAGAGAGAGAGAGAGAGAGATTGAATTTCTGCCTTTTTAACTTTTAGTATTATAATTATATTATCAGATTAATTAACACATCAATATGATAAGAATATGTAGGTACGTAATACAGTGGACAGTAGACATCCGTGGCAAGCCTCTTATAATTATGTAGCAATACTCAACAAATGTACCTATTATTATTCCAACTCATAAAAAATAAGATCTTATATTTATCATTTATTATGTTATGTATGTAAAAAAGCTAACTTCTATGAAAATTTGCAACTGCTTAGTCAATTGTAATCATTACATCTAGGTTTTACAATTTTTTTTAATTTCAAAGATGCAACATGACGCATTATAATACTTGATATTAGATTAGTTGTGTAAATTACAATTGTATTTTTTGAGCAATCTTCACTTTTAAACAAATTACCAATAGTAGCGCGTAGTCACATCTATGTAGACACGCCCATATTCCCACTTCGCGTCAACATGCGTTTGCGCACCTTTAGATAAAAAATATTTGCCACTAAGGAAAATATAACAATAGGTAACGCTATAACAAGTAGAATACCAGATATAACATATAAGACGTACCTATATACCTATGTGCGGTTCATTCTGCACTATATCCTAAACCCGTATAATAAATAGACTTTAGTAAAAAGAACATTGATGATTGAATAACACAAGATTGTACCTGAAATAGTACACTTTGATACTAGTAAAAAAAAATACTATGCTCAAAGTTGGAGCCCGAGTGAAACGAGGGTGATAATCACCCGAGTCTCAAATAAGTTTTTACACGTCGTGTTTCGAACCTTTTTCATAATAAGTGCCTTAAAAAGTGAAATTTACGCACGCAAAGTACACTGTTTACGCACTAGTTAGGAAAAATAATGTATTTATCATAGTCAATCAAGCGTATTGAAAATGAATGTCCATTGACCTTCAGCTCTGGGTCTCACAGGTAAGTTGTCATCAGGTATATAGGAGCAGCAAAGGTGGTCACAAATATTGTAACAACGACTCTATTATCAAGGCGATAAAGTGTAAGTTCCGATATTTCCGAATACCTTGTCTGCTATATTTCATGGCGCCTGTACCGTGCTAGTTCTTATAAATAGACATAGAAGTTTTTGTGGCACGAACGTTTATTAACTAGGGATATCTCTATAGGGACGATATTCAATATCGATTATCGAAAACTGTTTCAAATCCAAGGGACATTTTCAAGTACCGGGATAGTAAGTTCACCTTATTACACAAAAAAATACTATGATCCAATCGAATATAAGCTTAATAAGTAATTTGACTAACTGAATTCTAGAAAATGTATCCTACATTATCTAGGATTATCAAATGGAGATAAACTTGTTTTAGCAACACTAAAAGTGTTACGAGTTTTGTACTAAAATACATATTTTGCCCTTTTTGGCAAATAAAAACGGAATATCGTACGTTCGAGCCTCCATGGTGCTGCAGATATGTAACTCACGCTACACCGACCCGCGTCCGAGCCGAGGCCACCGATACATTTTGTATGGAATTAATCACGTAACTACCGAGCCGCAAAAAAAAAAGGTTCTGCGCGGCCCGGTGATAGGAAGGCGACGTGTTGTCAACGCGATATCGATGGGCGTGTGATGATCGTCTACTCGCATCAAATGCCTGGATGGAACGACGCTCGTGTTAATGTCAATATTCGAGTGTTGGGCCGCTCAGACCCGGTCCGCCCCGGTGGGTCGACGGTGGGCTCAATCTCGTTAGGTCGACGTGTAATGAGGGCGACGGTACGTGAGCCATCCTTTATAGGTAATTTATTATCGTGGACACAATTTATCGGTACCTTATTGTTTCACCAAGTCGTAAACGAGATGACTGATTACCACGACTAGAAGAAGAAGACGAAGCTAGTTGGACTAGAGTAAGAACTCTATTTAAAAGTTGTGGGTTTAAAATCTGCAAAGGAAACAAATGTCAGTATAAGGCTATTCTCTGGGAGTAGGCGCCAAAGATCCAAATCGTCGTCCTGGAGGCCAGAAACGCAGCTTACCGGAAACACCTTTCGGAATGGCTGACGAATCGACTCGGGTGTAAACACGTTTGGAAGCCAGGGATTCACCGGCAGGTACTCTTGCATCGTATCATACAAAATTAACAGAGAATAAAATATATTTGTCGTAAACAAACTGATTTAAACACATTATAAAATAAAAAAGCCCTTTATTCATTTGTTTATATGTTAACAAAAGTTTATATTTTCATGAATCATGAATCCTTATGGTGGGTAAAGGCCATTGCTGTCCACTTCTCCCTGTCTTGTGCTGCTGTGATCCAGTTTGAGACAACCTACTGAAACACTGGGATAACTTATGAAGAGATTACGTTCCTTCCATTTGTATGTAATTCCTTTGTTGTTGTTCCAGATTGGTCATTGTTTGTTTAATTTATTGTTATTGTCCGCTTTATATACAGATATAGTTATGTTAAATTTATAATTTAGCTAAGATTTTTTCAATGCTAAATAACCACATTGTTAGTTATCATTGGTTCGCGTAGCTGCCGATGGCGCTAGCTAGTTGTCGTATGTCATTTTTTGACATTTGATAATGCCCGGCCAAGGCAGGCGCGGACTGATGTGCGAATTAGTACCGCGAGGGACGATGTTCGTGGATTTCGGACGATTGTCACTGTCACGACGTCTTAATTGGAGTAAAAAAGAAAGATGCTCGAAATATACGAACTTCGATGTTCGCGGCCAGGTTTTCATTTGGCGTGTATTTTCTTACTTTTTATTTATTTGTCGTTCCTTTCTTTTTTGTTTCTTCTTGTGTATATGTGTTACTTGTCGTCATGGCACCTAATGGTCTCATTCGGAAGACCAGCGCTGGCAATTGCTGGCATTACGCTGAGATGAGGCCATTTCGTGGCACACGTCGTTTGTGTAATGTGGTTTTTTTTTGTTGTTATTATTATGTATGTGTGTGTCATGAATAAATGTTTCTATCTATCTATCTAAATCAGCTACCTAAAAAATAGATCATCAAATCCTTGGTCCAGAATTTGTTCCGTACGATGTATGTCCGTCAGGCCGTCGTCCGTGCAATTCTCCGGCACCGGGATGATCCCCACGCTGCCGACGACATTCGGCTGAACAAAAATTTGTTGGTCGAACCGGTCATCCGATGTCGGAGCGCCACACTCCTGTAACAAGTCGCCGTCGTAATGTCCAGGAATCAGGAACGGAGACGGCGACAACCTCCCTTCCGGCGA
The DNA here is from genome assembly GCA_022674325.2 of Grapholita molesta. Lineage (NCBI taxonomy): Eukaryota > Metazoa > Arthropoda > Insecta > Lepidoptera > Tortricidae > Grapholita > Grapholita molesta. The sequence goes on from CP053138.2 coordinate 6,570,695, forward strand.
AGAAGAACCGGAGTCAAGCCACAGAGGTAAGGTGGCCTCAAACTCGGACTCGGATAAAGATGACGAACAATCCACATCGTCGTCCTGGAGGCCAGAAACGCTGCTCACTGGAGACACTTTTGGAACTGGCTGGTGAATCGGGACGGTCACGGTATAAGTTTGGAAGCCAGGGATCCACTGGCAGGTACTCTTGCATGGGAGCTGCGACTTCGTTGTCTTGCTCCGATGTGGGTACAGGTGACTGGTTCGGTGTTGGCAGAATGTTCTGCTCCAGTGAGAGGGTCCGGGAAGGTCTGGCTGCGCAGACGGTTCTTGAGGGGAGCATGCTGGAGCTCGTCCTGATACGTGGCATTCCTGTTCAGGATCTGCCAGCTGCCTCTCGAGTATTTCCACTGTAATCAAGAATAAAAATCAAAATGACGATAACATTTTATGTATCTAGTATCCATATAATTCATGGTTACTTACTTTGAGCCATAAGACGTGCATTGCACCCTGTTAACCTCTCTACTTCGTCCACATGTTTTATCTTTGATGCTGGTCGGACTAGAGTAAGAACTCTAGTTAAAAATTGTTTCTTGAAATCTGCAAAAAGGAAACGAATGTCAGTATAAGTCTGTTCACAAAAAATATTTTTATAGATATATATATATATATATATTAGGTACAGAGAAAGAGATTAACTTACGCGCCCTTCGATGTCAACCACCTCCTCCAAGTCCTCATAGCAGCTTTTAAAGGTTGCTCTGCGATTTCTTTCGAAATACGCATTGCGAGCTTTACTTTGCGTATGAAAGATAATGCCGATTAGTAGAGCAACTTAAATATACGCATCAATATTATTTTACACTATAGGTATTAACTAATATCAATATAATGCATGCTTACTTACTTTGAGCCATAAGACGTGCATTGCACCCTGTTAACCTTTCTACTTCGTCCGCATGTTTTATCTTTGAAGCTGGTTGGACGAGAGTAAGAACTCTCGTTAAAAGTTGTTTCTTTTAAATCTGCAAAAAGGAAACGAATCTCAGTAAAAGGCATTTCTAAAAAAAATTAAATTGTACATATACAAAGTTAGAGATGAACTCACGCGACCTTCGATGCCACCTCCCTTCGCCAAGTGTTCATACCAGCTTTTATGTGTTGCTTTGCGGTTTCTTTCGAAATACGCATTGCGACCTTTAAGACATTCGGCTAAACAAAAATTTGTTGGCCGAACTGGTCATCCGATGTCGGAGGGCCACACTCCTGTAACAAGACCCCGTCGTAAGGTCTAGCAATCAAGAACTGAGACGGCGATAACTTCCCTTCCGGCGAAGAAGAACCGGAGCTAAGCCACTGGGGTAACGTGGCCTCAAAGGTGGCTTAAACCGGCACTTGTTAACTTCTCGACTTCGTTTTAATGTTTTGTCTGCGAAGCTATTTCGACTAGAGTAAGTACTCTAGTTAAAAATTGTGGATTTGAAATCTGTAAGTAGTACAAATGTCAGTTAAAGGCTCTTCTCTTAAAAAATAATGTTTTTTTTTTCATGCTCAAAGTTATAAACTCACGTGATCGCCGGTGCCCACTGCCGCAGCCAAGTCCTCACATCTGCATCTAAATATTATCTGAATTACATGCAAAGTAAGAAGATTATCAGGGAAAAAATATATTTGTCGTAGCAAAGTAACTAAAACATTAGTACTAAATAAACAAACTTCCCGAAACACTAAGATTAACTTAAAGAAATCAGCTACCTAAAAAAAAGATCATCAAACCTTTGATCCAGAATTTGTTCCGCACGATATATGTCCGTTAGGCCGTCATCAGTGCAATCCTCCGGCACCGGGATGATCCCCATGGTGCCGACGCCATTCGGCTGAACAGATATTTGTTGGCCGAACTGGTCCTCCGATGTCGGAGCGCCACACTCCTGTAACAAGACTCCATCGTGATGTCCAGGAATCAGGAACGGAGACGGCGATAACGTCCCTTCCGCCGAAGAAGAACTGTAGTCAAGCCACTGGGGTAACGTGGCCTCAAACTCGGACTCGGGAGTAGACGACGAACAATCCACATCGTCGTCCTGGAGGCCAGAAACGCTGCTCACCGGAGACACTTGTGGGACTGACTGGCGAATCGGGACGGGCATAAAGATGTTTGGAAGCTAGGGATCCACTGGCAGGTACTCATGCATCGGAGCTGCGACTTCGTTGTCCTGCTCCGATGTGGATACTGGCGACTGGTTCGGTGTTGGCAGAATGTTCTACTCCGGTGAGAAGTGAGAGGGTCCGGGAAGGTCTGGTTTCGCAGACGGGTCTTGATGGGAGCATGCTGGAGCTCGTCCTGACAAGTGGCATTCCTGTTCAGGATCTGCCAGCTGCCTCTCGAGTCTTTCAACTGAAATTAAGAATAAAAATTGAATATGACGGTAAAATTTTATGTATCTAGTCGTTCATTGCACCCTGTTAACTTATCTACTTCGTCCGCATGCTTTGTCTTTGACGCTGATTGGACTAGAGTAAGAACTCTAGTTAAAAGTATTTCCCGTGAAACCTGCAAAAAGGAAACGAATGTCAGTATAAGTCTGTACACAAATAAAAATATTTTTATACATATATACAGATACAAAGACAAAGATTAATTTACGCGACCTTCGATGCCAACTGTCTCCTCCAAGTCCTCATAGCAGCGTTTAAATGTTGCTCTGCGGTTTCTTTCGATATACGCAATGCGAGCTTTACTTTGCGTCTGAAACGCAAACGCGTTCGTGACGTAAAGTTACGTTAAAAACTTGCACTCAGGGCTCTGTAAAGTGAATAGGCGGGCTCATGTCAATCAACACTTTAAACACTGAATTTCTTATTTTTAAAACGATCCTATCATTGTTGCCATACTTGACCAACGTGTTCGGCAATCCAATTCTTATATTTTTTGTCATATTAAGCTTACGAAAGTGAATACCGGAATTCCGGTATTTCGATATTGGTAGTATTTCGGTAGTGGTCGAGTAAGTAACTCATTATTATTGGAATTACTCCGATGACACAAAACTTTATATTATATTATATTGGTAACAATTAGGTATGCACATTATGCATATAGATCTGCGTAGGCAATGCAGTCTTAGACCAACTGTACAGTTATCCTAAGAACTGAATTAACTTACATCAAATGTAGACATGTATTGTACCTACATTTGAATTCATACTATCATTTTACTTGTATTTTTCTTAATTCTAATGCCCAACATTAGTTTTTTAACATAATTGGTATTAAAATTACACATACTTTACTTCCACGCTACATACTTAATCATTAATACAATAATTAGTAAAATACTCCCAAGTTAGGTTCTCAAATGAACGTTCATAGTTTAAAGGATTTATTGTATACTTCAATTTAACTTTACTAATTATATTGTCATTATTAATATCTTATTTCTTGCCTGACAAAATCTTATTTTCTTAATGAATGTAACTATGTATTTTTGAATAATTACTGCTAAAATTTAATTAGTATAATTTATTTTTATTTTTGTTACTAGGTATTAATATGTTACATTTATCATTTGATTAAACATAAAATTATAAGTATAATTGTATTAACAAAAAAATAAATAGCTGTATTTTTTGGAATGAATTGCTTTTAATGTATTTTTAATTTGCATTGAAATTGTAAAAATTAATTGTAGACTAATTTTAATTTAATTGTATATGATTTCGCCCAATTGCCTGTATTTTAGTAATATAGTGACTACTTAGTTGTAATTGGAGGAGCGGGTTTTCCTGACACAAGCATTATTATGCTTACTAGGAACTCCCACTCTTGACATTTTGTGAATGCTAAAACGAATATAAATAATTTTTAATTTTTTTCATTTTTATTTTTCATTTCATTATCTTTAATAATATCTGTGATTAAAGAAGTCTTATTTCCTCTGCACACGTAACACGCGCGTTCAGTTTATGAGGGATCTACCATTATGATAATAGATTAAATACGTCTCAACCTTATTGTTATTATTATATTTAAAGTGTTTTATTTCTAGTATTTTCAATCGTTTTGAACCTAGAACCTGATCAACTATTTTACAGTAGTAAATATGTACTTGACTGTTATAGATGTTCTGCCATGATATAATAGCTACCGGATAACTAAATACAAATGAAACCTGGTACACCATTAGTAAATATGTGTCTTAGTCAACTGCGCCCCGCGGTAAGCTCAAGAAGTTATAATCTTTTTTGCTTGAGCTACGTCGCTTGACGACGATATTAAAATGTGTATTTAGATTTATTATATTTAATTTAGATTTGTTAAATTAAATGTACTTTAGTAATAATTTATCCTTTTCAATAAAGCATTTATAAAACTATTTGCGTAGTTATTTTCGCTTAACATGTTAACACTTTAGTTTATTTTAAGTAATACACTTTTGTTGAAAAGCGTATTCGAATTACAAAGTATAAAATTTAGTGTTTTTTGTCAAATCTTTTATAACTTTTTAACGATATATTTTAATACTGCATGTCCTAAGATTATTAGATAAGCATTTACTGAACTATCAGCACATTTATTAAAACAAATCAAAGTTACAATTATTATTTTAATAAGAAATTACTACGCAGGCGCCAGTATCTGTCGTTTTTGTTGTAGTTGTAGTTTTATAACAAAACTTCAGACCTTATATGTAAAGTTGTGGTATTTTTTTCTATTAGGGTTCACGAGACAATTTTTATTTAGACAATGTTCATAATAATTTGGTCTTTGCTGCTATGTAAAACAAACCATAAACAGCAGGTATTTATCAGTAACCTACTGAATTCGTTGCATTGTAAAATGCTATAAATGATTTGAACTATTTGGTTTCGATTCTTGTATAAATCCTAAACGCGATGAGTTTTAGCATATTTTAACTGCTGAGAGACAATAGCACGTAAAGACAGGATTATTTCATCAGGATTATTTAGTTCGGGGCCCAGAGTATAAATATCTAGGTTTATCTATTACAGTCAGTAGGTAATTAACGTTTTTACGACGTTAAGTGTGCTTAATTGTATTGTGCGAATTTAATATCTAAAATTTTAACTCCATGAAATAAGTAAATAGGTAAGTATTTAAAGGATTAAAGCAAGTAGATCGTTGTCATAAGACTAATTTGGACCCACTGCTCTAATGTATAGTGGTTGGTATTGTTATCTCATAAGTAATTATTGTATACAATGCTGGTTACCCGTCCCTAGGATTTGTGTCTTATCAGTGAGGCAGGTAGTTACTGTGACTGTATTACTTACTAAACGGATTACCGATAAGGTACCTAATAAATACCAAATAGTCGACAGTAGGCAACTGTTGTAAATTTCATTAGTCTTGGTCTAGTTTAAGGTACAGCCTCTCTTTGTTTATTAAATAACAATGGAGTACTCATTTTAAAGTAAACTCAATAGATAAGCCTTTTTTGCAACCACTTGTCGATAGAATTCACACTAAGGTGTTAGGACTATAAATATACCTAGATATTTTTCTAGCACGAACGATTTCTTGTAAGTGATTGACAAAATAAAAACATCGACAGTCCTGTTATCGATAAGTACCCCTTCAATTTCCATACAGGTAATACAAAGACAAATATGGGGTAATAGGGTTAAAAATAACTAACAATAATAAAAGTCAATTTATTTATATTTAAATACCTACTTCAGAAAACAATTTGGAACTATTCATTGCAAATTATAAACGTAAATTGGATCAAAAGTATACGGATTACGTTTAATTTGTTCAAGATCGGTGACACGCGGCGTCTAGGTAGGTAGCCGATATAAGACTGTGTGTACATCTTGAAGTTGAAGTAGTATGTACTTATCGATAGCAGGATTGTCGATATTTTCATTGTGGCAAGCACAAAACAAATGCCGTTCCTGCTAGAAAAATATCTAGGTATAACTATAAACTATCAAAATACTGGAGCAAACAACTCGCCGCCTACCTACTTTCTTATAGAAAGGATTATTGACAAGATAATACCAAGCAGTGGATAGTAAAAAGTTTTTTACTGGTAAAGTATAATTAGTTTATTACCTGACATATGGACACAAATTATAATTATATTTAAACCTACATTTGATGTCGTTGTGTTAATGATGTAAAACATTTTTTGCTAGAATGTTTGACGTAATAAAATATCTGTAAGTATCTTAAAATGTTATGAAGATTCTGTTAGTATTTTTGATAGTATGCTGGTATGATGGTACCTAATAAGGTCTAAGGTTAATAAACCATTTTTTTAAATATTTTTTTTATAAATATTTCAGCCTCAGCAGATTTGACTTATCCAAAAAGTTCTAATTATAAGAAATAAAAAACAAAATATTTATTCAATCATCAGTTATTAATTTATTCATAATGTACCAAACCAAAATATAAATAAAACTAATTTTAAATAACTTATAAAAGATGGTTAAATAGTGTGTGTTAACTGTATTGTGCTTTGCACAGACATTATACAAAATTATATAAAATGTTTCTAATTTTGTTTCTTGTTGTACTTTACATTTCTCGTAACTGTAGGTATTAAAATTCATGCGCGTAAATATAATTCCAGACTTGGCCCGAGTATTGCCACTCGTCTGTGGCTCGTGAAGATATCTTGGTACCCGTGAACTAATTACATATTTTCCGCACTAGCATCGAAATATTACGAGACTGGCGGGTGCCGCAAAAGCCGTTACCGTGGGTCGCTATAGGGGAGGCCTATGTCCAGCAGTAGACATCTTTCGGCTGATATGATGATGATTACGAGACTACCTACCAGTAATAGGTATACCTACATATCAGGTAAAAGAAATGCTGGGAGGGTGTATGGAAAAAAAAAATTACATTGAGTCATCCATTTACTTATTATCAAGATAAGTTATATACAGAATATTCAATTCAGCTTAACACAGTACAAGAAACAGCATAATTAGGTACAATATATTTATTTTAACAATCGTAATTGTATACAAGTAAAATATAACATTAAAACAAAATATCACACAGAACAAGTAAATTTAGCGTAAACAAACGAACTAAAACACTAGGATAAATTAAACCATTATCAAGAAACGTTATACACAAAATATTAAATTGAAACACAATAAGAAACATCATAAAAATATTAATTATATACAACTAAAATATTACATTAGAACTTAATATCACACAAAGTGAACATAGACAAAGTAGGTACCTATTTTTGGCGTTAAGAAACAAAGTAAAACACTAAAATAAATTAATGACTAATTAATCATTTAAAAAACTAATTTACTTAAACAGTAGGATAAATTATTAACAAATTAAATTATAAACTACCTTAAAAATAAATCATAAAATCGTTGGTCCAGAATTTGCTCCGCGCGATTTAGGTCCGTCAGGTAAACTTTCTTCAGACGAAGAAGAACAGGAGTCAAGCCACGGGGGTGGCGTAGCCTCGAAGTGCTGCTCCCGTGAGTAGTGCGAGGGTCCGGGAAGGTCTCGCTGAATGTTTGAAGAAGGTTCTCGAGGGGAGCATGCTCATCCTGATACGTCCGGTTCAGGTTCTGGCAGCCGCCACTCAAACCTTTTAACTGTAATCAAGAAAAAAATCAAATTAAAATCACGGTAAAATTAAATGTATCTAATATGATTTTTTACATGCTCAAGGTTATATTGGAAAATATAGGTGTTAAATGCCGCAGCCCTCAAATATGCTTTAAAATATTGCTCTGTGGTTTCTCATGAAATTAAACTGCATTCAGTCAGAAAGATAAAATTGATTAGTTTAACAATCCAAATCTAGGTGATAAATTTTTTTCGCCTGTGTTATTGGGTGACATGAACAAGTGCAACTAAACCAACATAAAACATGCTCACCCTTGGTATGCGCTTCCTATTTTTAGCAGGGGACCTACCCCTTCTAGGCGCTCCGGTTGAAACCTGCAAAAAGAAAACAAATGTCAGGAAACTTCGAGACGAAGAATTAATGAAATACTCAACATTAATAAATCAACTCACGGAAAAGTCGATGTCATCAGCCGCAGCCAAGTTTGAAGATCTGCTTTTATTCTTTGCTCTGCGGTTTCTCTCCAAATGCGTTCTAAGGGTATTTTAGAGAGTTCCTGTTCAGGTTCTGCCAGCTGCATCTCACCTGTAATCACACAAAAAAGTCACGGTAAAGTTGAATGTGTCTAATAACAATATAATGCATAGTAACTTACTCTGAGACATGAGATCTTCCTTGCACCTGTTAACATCTCTACTTCGTCCGTATGTTTTGTATGTAAAGCTAGAACTGTAGGTAAAAGTTGTGGGTTTTATATCTGCAAACAAAAAACGAATGTCAGTATATAAAAATATATCTTTCTTCATGCTCAAAGTTATAAACTCACGTGATCGCCGATGCCAACTGCCGCACGACAAGTCCTCATATCTGCATCTAAATATTATATATGAATTACATGCAAAGTAAAGAATTATCAGGGAAAAAATATATACGTCGTAACAAACGAATTAAAACGCTAGAATGCATTATTAACTAATTAATTATTGTAAATAAACAAACTTACCGAAACAGTAAGATAACTTACAAAGAAATCAGCTACCTAAAAAAAAGATCATCAAACCCTTGATCCAGAATTTGTTCCGCACGATGTATGTCCGTCAGGCCGTCGTCCGTGTAATCCTCCGGCACCGGGATGATCCCCACGCTGCCGACAACATTCGGCTGAACAAAAATTTGTTGGCCGAACTGAACATCCGATGTCGGAGCGCCACACTCCTGTAAAAAGACGCCGTCGTAATGTCCAGGGATCGGGAACGGAGACGGAGATAACGTACCTTCCGCCGAAGAAGAACTGTAGTCAAGCCACTGGGGTAACGTGGACTCAAACTCGGATTTGGGAGTAGACGATGAACAAACCACATCGTCGTCCTGGAGGCCAGAAACACTGCTCACCGGAGACACTTGTGGGACTGACTGGCGAATCGGGACGGGCATATAGATGTTTGGAAGCCAGGGATCCACCGGCAGGTACTCCTGCATCGGAGCTGCGACTTCGTTGTCCTGCTCCAATGTGGATACTGGCGACTGGTTCGGTGTTGGCAGAATGTTCTGCTTCTCACCGGAAAAGTGAGAGGGTCCGAGAAGGTCTGGCTGCGCAGACAGGTCTTGAGGGGAGCATGCTAGAGCTCGTCCTGATAGGTGGCATCCCTGTTCAGGATCTGCCAGCTGCCTCTCGAGTCTTTCAACTGTAATTAAGATTAAAAAATTAAACTGACGGTAAAATTTCATGTATCTAATATCAATGTGATGCATGGTTACTTACTTTGAGCCATAAGACGTGCATTGCAACCTGTTAACTTATCTACTTCGTCCGCATGCTTTGTCTTTGATGCTGATTGGACTAGAGTGAGAACTCTAGTTAAAAGTATTTCCCGTGAAACCTGCAAAAAGGAGACGAATGTCAGTATAAGTCTGTACACAAAAAAAAATATTTGTATACATATATATAGGTACAAAGATAGAGATTAACTTACGCGACCTTCGACGCCAACTACTTCCTCCAAGTCCTCATAGCAGCTTTTAAATATTGCTCTGCGGTTTCTCTCGAAATACGCATTGCGAGTTTTACTTTGCGTCTGAAAGATAATACCGATTAGTAGAGCAGTAGACTTAAATATACGCGCCAATATTCTTTTAGACTACATATATTATTGGGTGACATGTACAGTTGCAACTATAGTATATGTATTTACATTAAATAACCTCACCTCTGTGAAAGGCACCCTATTTTTACCAGGGGGCCTACCCCTCTTCGGCGCTTCGGTTGAAGCCTGCAAAAAAGAAACAAATGTCAGTAAAAGGCTCTTGGAAGCCAAATATTAATGGAAGACTCAAAGTTATGCTCTGCGGTTTTTCTGCGCGTTGTGAGCTCTACTTTGCGTCTGAAATATAAAATTGATTAGTCGTACAATACAAATTTAAATGGTGCCACAAATATAAATTAACAAGTGCAACTTAAAATAAACTAACCTTAGATAACGACTTCTTATTTTTACCAAGAGGCCTAACAAGTTTGGGTTTTGTGATCTGGATTCCTTTATTCTCCATATTTATTTAACAAGAAATGCACTTCACGTCACCACGAGTAAAAGATTTATGTGCGAATGTTCAATTTTCGCTCGTATTTATTGTCTCAGGGATGTGCAAGCGCAATTTCCCACTACTGGGCATTAGGGGCGTGGCCACTATGAGTAACGAAAAGCTATTGGTCATTACATTATGTGCGTTGGACTTGAGCAAAGTTACATTATTTGATTACTATTATAACTAATATTGGTTTCTAACTAACGAACCTAAAGAATTGAAACATCTGATAATAAACTTATGTAGTGAAATCCAGAAAATGTATGTTTGTAAGCCAGTACTCGATTAATGTAAGAAACTTACTAAAAAAAAATTTGTATGTAGCTCATTATTATTGGAATTACTCCGATGACTCAAAACTATATTTATATATTATATTGGTAACAATTAGGTATGCACATTATGCATATAGATCTGCGTAGGCAATGCAGTCTTAGACCAACTGTACAGTTAGCCTAAGAACTGAATTAACTTACATCAAATGTGGACATGTATTGTACCTACATTTGAATTCATACTAACATTTTACTTGTATATTTCTTAATTCTAATGCCCGCCATTCGTTTTTTAACATAATTGGTATTAAAATTATACATACTTTACTTCTACGCTACATACTTAATCATTAATACATAATTAGTAAAAGACTCCCAAGTAAGGTTCTCAAATTAACGTTCATAGTTTAAAAGATTTATTTTATGTTTATTGTATAGTTAAATTTACTACTAATTATTTTGTCATTATTAATATCTTATTTCTTGCCTGACTAAATCTTATTTTCTGAATGAATATATGTATTTTTTGGAATGAATTGCTTTTAATGTATTTTTAATTTGCATTGAAATTGTAATAATTAATTGTAGACTAATTTTAATTTAATTGTAAATGATTTTGCACAATTGCCTGTATTTTAGTAATATAGTGACTAGTTGTAATTGGAGGAGCGGGTTTTCCTGACACAAGCATTATTATGCTTACTAGGAACTCCCACTCTTGACATTATTTTTGTGAATCCGAAAACGAAAATAAATCATTTTTCATTATTTTCATTTTTATTTTTCATTTCATTATCTTTAATAATAATTATCTGTGATTAAAGAAGTCTTCTTTCCTCTGCACACATAACACGCGTGTTCAGTTTATGAGGTATCCATCATTATGATAATAGATTAAACACGTCTCAACCTTATTGTTATTATTATATTTAAACTGTTTTATTTCTAGTATTTTCAATCGTTTTGAACCTAGAACCTGATCAACTATTTTACAGTAGTAAATATGTACTTGACTGTAATAGATGTCCTGCCATGATATGATAGCTACCGGATAACTAAATACAAATGAAACCTGGTAAACAATTAGTAAAGATGTAGTGTAATGACTAATAAATAAATATTGTAAATACATTCTTACACTAATTAACTACGCCCCGCGGTAAGCTCAAGAAGGTATAATTATAATCTGTTTCGTATGAGAATGTCAAGCAACGATATTAAATTGTGCATTTAGATTTATTAAATTTAATTAAGATTTGTTAAATGTAGTTTAATACCTAAATCAATTTAATTAGCTACTTTTAAATTATTTTCTTACTGTTCTTAAGTTGGCATTAAATTTACTGAATTATCAGCACATATTTTATAACAAATCAAAGCTACAATTATTATTATAATAAGAAATTACTACGCAGTCACCAGTATCTGTTGTAAAGCTATTAGTTTGATAACAAAACTTCAGACCTTATACGTAAAGTTGTGGTATTTTTTATAATACTGACTAAGGATGTCAATGCAGATAATATCGCTTATTTTAACACGACGTAGCGTTATAAGGCGTACGACGTACTAACTTAAAAAGTGAACGGAAGCCAAATATGAGTCAAGTAGCTTTATTTTGGAAAATTGAAATTCAATATATTTGTATACTTTGATCAAATCAGATGCAAACTAGACATTTACTACAGGTGATTATTTCAGGGTCTAAAATTAAATGTAGCACTTAACATGCAAATTCATTGCGTCTCAAACGTGAATGAAATGAAATATTGTAAAAAAAAATATTGTTGTCGAGCCTCACAAGCTTATATTATACCCAGAATCTTAGAAATTAAAAAATGAATAAGGATGGTTAACTTAATATTATCTTTTCATAGTTTATAACGTGTATTTCTCTATAAGGGTTCAGAAGTGTTTAGACAATGTTCATAATAATTTGGTCTTTGCTGCTATGTAATACAGACCATAAACAGCAGGTATTTATCAGTAACCTACTGAATTCCTTAATTAAAAATAGAATTTTTTTTTTTTTTCGTGTAGTTGCTGACTCCGCAGGTAATTTAATGTGTGAATTAAAATAACTAAATACTGCTAATCATTAACTAAATACTGCATTGTGAAATGCTATAAATTGTTAACTGCTTGGTTTCGATTTTTGTATAAATCCTAAACGCGATGAGTTTTAGCATATTTTAACTGCTGAGAGACAATAGCACGTAAAGACAGGATTATTTCATCAGGATTATTTAGTTCGGGGCCCAGAGTATAAATATCTAGATTTATCTATTATAGTCAGTAGGTAATTAACGTTTTTACGACACTAAGTGTGCTTAATTGTATTGTGCCAATTTAATATCTAAAATTTTAACTCCATGAAATAAGTAAGTAGGTAAGTATTTAAAGGATTAAAGCGAGTAGATCGTTGTCATAAGACTAATTTGAACCCACTGCTGTAATGTATAGTGGTTAGTATTGTTTTCTCATAAGTAATTATACACAAATGCAGGTTACCCGTCACGAGGATTTGTGTCTTATCTGTGAGGCAGGTAGATGCTGTTACTGTATTACTTACTAAAAGGATTACTGATAAGGTAATAAATACCAAACAGTCGACAGTAGGTAACTGTTGTAAATTTCATTAGTCTTGGTCTAGTTTAAGGTACAGCCTCTCTTTGTTTAGTCGTGGTTTTTTTTAAATAACAATGGAGTACTCATTTTAAAGTAAACTCAATAGATAAGCCTTTTTTGCAACCACATGTCGATAGAATTCACACTAAGGTGTTAGGACTATAAAACATCAAAATACTGGAGCAAACAACTCGCCGCCTACCTTATTATAGAAAGGATTATTGACAAGTTTTTTGTGGTAATGTATAGTAAGCTGGTAAGTTTATTACCAGACATATGACACAGATTATGATTATACTTAACCTACATTTGATTTCGATGTGTTAATGATGTATAACATTTCTTGCTAGAATGTTTTGATGTAATAAAATATCTGTAAGTATCAATTCTTAAAATGTTATGAAGATTCTGTTAGTCTTTTTGATAGTATGCTGGTATGATGGTAACAAGGTCTCCGTCAGTTCCAATGCGTTTTAACGGAGAACGTTTTAATTCCTAGTTGATAAATGTAGGTAATGGCTACTTTACAAAAGGAAACAAATGTCAGTAAAATACTCTTCGAAACGAAGAATTAATGAAATACTCCACATTTATAAATCAACTCACGGAAACGTCGATGCCATCTGCCGCAGCCAAGTTTGAAGATCAGCTTTTATTCTTTGCGGTTTCTCTCCAAATGCGTTCTCAGGCCATTTTAGAGAGTTCCTGTTCAGGTTCTGCCAGCTGCATCTCAACTGTAATCACACAAAAAAGTCACGGTAAAGTTTAATGTCTCTAATAACAATATAATGCATAGTAACTTACTCTGAGCCATGAGATCTTCCTTGCACCTGATAACATCTCTACTTCGTCCGTATGTTTTGTATGTAAAGCTATAACTGTAGGTAAAAGTTGTGAGTTTTAAATCTGTAAACAAAAAACGAATGCCAGTATATAAAAATATTTTTTTTTCATGCTCAAAGTTATAAACTCACATGATCGCCGATGCCAACTGCCGCACGACAAGTCCTCACATCTGCATCTAAATATTATAGGTATATCTGAATTACATGCAAAGTAAAGAATTATCAGGGATAAAATATATTCGTCATAACAAACTAATTAAAACGCTAGAATGCATTATTAACTAATTAATTATTGTAAATAAACAAACTTACCGAAACAGTAAGATAACTTACAAAGAAATCAGCTACCTAAAAAAAAGATCATCAAACCCTTGGTCCAGAATTTGTTCCGCACGATGTATGTCCGTCAGGCCGTCGTCCGTGTAATCCTCCGGCACCGGGATGATCCCCACGCTGCCGACAACATTCGGCTGAATAAAAATTTGTTCGCCGAACTGATCATCCGATGTCGGAACGCCATACTCCTGTAACAAGACGCCGTCGTAATGTCCAGGTATCGGGAACGGAGACGGCGATAACGTCCCTTCCGCCGAAGAAGAACTATAGTCAAGCCACTGGGGTAACGTGGCCTCAAACTCGGATTTGGGAGTAGACGACGAACAAACCACATCGTCGTCCTGGAGGCCAGAAACGCTGCTCACCGGAGACACTTGTGGGACTGACTGGCGAATCGGGACAGGCATATAGATATTTGGAAGCCAGGGATCCACCGGCAGGTACTCTTTGATAGGAGCTGCGACTTCGTTGTCTTGCTCCGATGTGGATACTGGCGACTGGTTCGGCGTTGGCAGAATGTTCTGCTCCGGTGAGAAGTGAGAGGGTCCGAGAAGGTCTGGCTGCGCAGACAGGTCTTGAGGGGAGCATGCTGGAGCTCGTCCTGATAGGTGGCATTCCTGTTCAGGATCTGCCAGCTGCCTCTCGAGTCTTTCAACTGTAATTAAGAATAAAAAATGAAACTGACGGTAAAATTTCATGTATCTAATATCAATATGATGCATGGTTACTTACTTTGAGCCATAAGTCGTGCATTGCACCCTGTTAACTTATCTACTTCGTCCGCATGCTTTGTCTTTGACGCCGATTGGACTAGAGTAAGAACTCTAGTTAAAAGTATTTCCCGTGAAACCTGCAAAAAGGAAACGAATGTCAGTATAAGTCTGTTCACAAATAAATATATTTTTATACATATAGGTACAAAGAGAAATTAACTTACTCGACCTTCGACGCCAACTACTTCCTCCAAGTCCTCATAGCAGCTTTTAAATATTGCTCTGCGGTTTCTCTCGAAATACGCATTGCGAGCTTTACTTTGCGTCTGAAAGATAATACCGATTAGTAGAGCAATTTAAATATACGCGCCAATATTATTTTAGACTACATATATTATTGGGTGACATGTACAGTTGCAACTATAGTATATGTATTTACATTAAATATCCTCACCTCTGTTAAAGGCACCCTATTTTTACCAGGGGACCTACCCCTCTTCGGCGCTTCGGTTGAAGCCTGCAAAAAAGAAACAAATGTCAGTAAAAGGCTCTTCGAAGCCAAATATTAATGGAAGACTCAAAGTTATGCTCTGCGGTTTTTCTACAACTGCGCATTGCGAGCTTTACTTTGCGTCTGAAATATAAAATTGATTAGTTGTACAATACAAATTTAAGTGGTGCCACAAATATAAATTAACAAGTGGAACTTAAAATAAACTAACCTTAGATAACGACTTCTTATTTTTACCAGGAGGCCTAACAAGTTTGGGTTTTGTGATCTGGATTCCTTTATTCTCCATATTTATTTAACAAGAAATGCACTTCACGTCACCACGAGTAAAAGATTTATGTGCGAATGTTCAATTTCCGCTCGTATTTATTGTCTCAGGGATGTGCAAGCGCAAATTCCCACCACTGGGCATTAGGGGCGTGGCCACTGTGAATAACGAAAAGCTATTGGTCATTACATTACGTGCGGTGGAAAGTATCATTATCTAATTACTAAGGAAGTTTGTTTCTAATCACAGAACCTAAATCTGAAATATATCTGATAAAAAACTTATCTAGTGAAATGCATAAATTGTATGTTTACAAGCTTTGTTTTATACTAGACTGACCAGCGCTTGACCTCATACACAGTTTACTCTACTCGTTTAATGTAAGAAACTTTATCTAAAAATTAACTTATTACTCTTAGAATTACTCCGATGACACTTATAATATTACATTATATTATAGTATTATGGTGGTAAATACGTAAGGTTAGGTTAGTAAAGTACAGTATAGTGACATGAGAAATAAATAAATATTGTAGGGCATCCTTACACTAGTTGACTGCGCCAGTGGTAAGCTCAAGAAGGCATGGTACAATACAGTATGCTTTTTTGTATGTGCACCTTTTTTGTATGAGAATGTCAAGCGATTATATTAAATCATCAACGTGATAGTTCTCATGGACGACAGGGCTTTCCTACTACACTACTTATGAAGCTGATGGTCCTGGTTTTAAATATTAGTAAGGGCATTTATTTGTGGGATGAGCACAAGTTGTTCCTGGGTCATGGGTGTTTGCTTCTTTCTGGAGACCACAGAGCTGGCGCGTATATCTCCCGGCGCATTTCTCTCGCTGTACAGAGAGGTAACGACGCCAGAGTTATTGGATCCATGCCGCATTTGGGACTGCTAGAAGGATTTTCTTTTAATAACTGTGTTTTTTTTATTAACTAGTTTTTTAACTTTGTTTAGTTTTAATGTAGTTTATTTTACATTTATTGAGTTTAAATATAGTTTAATAATAATTTATTGTGTTTAATAAAGCATTTATTTATAAAAGTATTTGCGTACCTAATAGTTTTCCCTTAGCAAGTTGTGCTTTATATAATCCATTTTAGTTTATTTTTATAAGCCACTTTTGCTGAAAGGCGTTTATTCGAATTACAAACTATAACATTTTCTGTATTATGTTGAATATTTTATAACTTATTTAAATGTTTTATTTTAATAGATAAGCTTCTACCTACCCATCTTCATTATCATGTCTGAAGTGATCCTAAATAAAATATGTACATGTAATGATTTTTTTTAATTAATTCAATTTAATTACTTTTTATTATTTTGTAACTGTTTTCTTAATTAGGCACCTATTTACTGAATTATCAAAGCTAGAATTACTTAGTTTGATAACAAACTTCAGACCTGCAATATACCTATATGTTACGTAGTGTTGTTTTTTTATGAAACAGACAAAAGAATGCAGATAATGCCGCTTATCTTAATTTAAGCCGCTTTTGCAACTACTCGCTGAAACTGTTGACAGCACGACTTAGCGTTATAAGATCGTCATACCATCTATTCAGTACCATCTTAAGTGAGCTCCCGCCAAATATGACTCAAGATGCTTTATTGTGTCTCAAACATGAATGAAATGAAATATTGTTGTTGGTCCTCACAAGCTAATATTAGGTATATTTAGAATCTTTAAAATGCATTAGGATGGTTGACAATATTATCTTTACTTAGTTTATAACGCATTTTTCTCTATAAGGATTCAGAATAGTGTATGATTTACATTTAGGCAGTGTTCATAATAATTTCGTCTTTGCCGCTATGTATAACACACCATAAACCGTAGGCATTTAAGAGTAACCTCCTTTTTTTTAAATTTATTTATTAAAAATAGAAAGAATATTACTTATTATTCGTGTAGTTGCTGACTCCGCAGGTAAGTTCAATGTTTGAATTAAAGTAACTAAATACTGCTACTACTAACTTATTAGTTTTTAAGGGTTTTGTATTGTAAAACGCAATAAATTAACTGTTTGGTTTCGATTTTTGTGTAAATCCTGAACGCGAATGAGTTTTAAAATATTTTAACTGCTGAGAGACAATAGCACGTAAAGACAAGAGTATTTAGTTCGGGGCCCAGAGCATAAATATCTCGATCTATCCATTACAGTCAGTAGGTAATTAACGTTTTTACGACCCTAAGTGTGCTTAACTGTATTGTGCGAATTTAATATCTAAAATTTTACCTCCATGAAATAAGTAAATAGGTAAGTATTTAAAGGATTAAAGCGAGTAGATCGTTGTCATAAGACTAATTTGGACCCACTGCTGTAATGTATAGTGGTTGGTATTGTTATCACATAAGTAATTATACACAAATGCAGGTTACCCGTCCCGAGGATTTGTGACTTATCTGTGATGCAGGTAGCTACTGTTACTGTATTACTTACTAAACGGATTACCGATAAGGTAATAAATACCAAACAGTCGACAGTAGGTATCTGTTGTAAATTTCATTAGTCTTGGTCTAGTTTAAAGTACAGCCTCTCTTTGTTTAGTCGTGTTTTTTTTTAAATAACAATGGAGTACTCATTTTAAAGTAAACTCAATAGATAAGCCTTTTTTGCAACCACTTGTCGATAGAATTCACACTTAGGGGTTAGGACTATAAACTATCAAAATACTGGAGCAAACAACTCGCGTTACCTACCTTCTTATAGAAAGGATTATTGACAAGATAATACCAAGCAGTGGATAGTAAAAAGTTTTTTACTGGTAAAGTATGTTTAATTTATTACCTGACATAATGGACTCAAATTATAATTATACTTATACCTACATTTGATTTCGATGTGTTAATGATGTAGGTTTAACATTTCTTGCTAGAATGTTTTGATGTAATAAAACTTCTGTAAGTATCAATTCTTAAAATGTTATGAAGAATCTGTTAGTCTTTTTGATAGTATGCTGGTATGATGGTAACAAGGTCTCCGACAGTTTATATGCGTTTTAACGGAGAACGGTTTAATTCCTAGTTGATAAGTGTTAAATGGCTACTTTTTGTTGGTTGATTTATTTTATAGATGACGAACGAATTTTTCCTCGATGAAGAAGCATTTTATTTATAAAAATCAAACCATTATTAAAACACGTAAAAAATGCGGACGGATAACCGATATTTTTATTAAAAACAAAAATGTTTTAATCTGATATTGATTTAATAAAAACTAATGGAAAATTTTATTTCACTACGATATAGGTACCTATGCATAATAATGCATAGGTACCTATATCGGACGGAACAAGGACAAAATCTAATATTAGGCAATAATAATGCACTTTGCTATAAAAAAAATGCCTTCAAACAACTTCATTATTTTGTAATTAATTCTAGTTTATTTACTTTCAACCTAATCAATTGTGATTAAAATTTTATTCTAAACTAGCTTTTTCCCCAAAAGTTGCGTTTCTATGCAGTATGTTTAGATGTGTATGTAGATGATTGTGTCAAAAAGTTTATAGAGAATGAGTGAATTAACCATTTTTTAAATAATATTTTAATATATATTTCAGCCTCAGCAGATCTGATTTATCCAAAAAATTCTAATAATAAGAAAAAAACAAAATTTTTATTCAATCATAAGTTATTCATTTATTCATTAACATGTACCTACCCAACTGAAAAAGAAATAAAACTAATATTAAATTACTTATAAAAGATGGTCAAATAGTGTGTATCTACCAAGTGTGCCAGTATTTATTTCGTCAAAAAGAAGTAAGTCAATAAAATAAGGTTTTTGATGTCTTTATAATGATAGTACTATTTTTATTGTAACATGATGAAGAACACAAAAAATTTAAACAAATAGGTAGACGTAAAATAAAATAGTGGCAGAAAGAGTTCGTAGGTCAGTCGGCGTGTGGAAGGGCGGCACCATCATCGAAGCCGAATAACTTCGCTGCTGTCTTCCATTTGTGGCGGGTGCCACGAATGCACATGCTGGTCGCTCTAATTATTGAAGTAATTATACGAGCCCTCAGCCAGCCCAATACGCGAGACAGGGATCTATCCCAGCGAGATGCAAGTGCTTCCCCGAGGTGTTTGACGAATGTTGCTAGTTGTGGTGCAAAAACTCCATCCACAGAGGTGACGAGAGGTGTAAAAGTGGCATGACGAAGCTCGCAGGCGTTGGCGTATTTGTTTTGTTTTTCCGACTCTGCTGATTTCAGGACAGAAGCAACAGGGCGTGAGGTGTAAGATGATGTATTTTGATGTCTTTATTGTTTAACTGTATTGTGCTGTGCACAGACATTATACAAAATTATATAAAAATGTTTCTAATTTTGTCTCTTGTTGTACTTTTCATTTCTCGTAACTGTAGGTATTAAAATACATGCGCGTAAATATAATTCCAGACTTGGCCCGAGTATTGCCACTCGCCTGTGGCTCGTGGAGATATCTTGGTACCCGTGAACTGATTACATATTTTCCGCACTTGCATCGAAATGTTACGAGACTGGCGCGTGTCGCAAAAGCGGTCACCGTGGGTCGTTATAGGTGAGGCCTATGACCAGCAGTAGACATCTTTCGGCTGATATGATGATGATGATCTAGTAATAGGTATACCTACATATATCAGGTAAAAGAAATGCTGGGAGGGTATGGAAAAGAAAAAAAATACATCGAGTCATCCATTTACTTATTATCAAGAAAAGTTATACTTACTCGTATACAGAATATTAAATTTAGCTTGACACAGTCCAAGAAACAGCATTAATAGGTACAATATAATTATTTATTTTAACAATCGTAATTGTATACAAGTAAAATATAACATTAAAATTAAATATCACACAAAATTAACACAGAAAAAGTATATTTGGCGTTAACAAACGAACTAAAACACTAGAATAAATTAAACCATCATCAAGAAACGATAAATACAGAATATTAAATTTAAACACATTAAGAAACATCATAAATATAGTAAATTTATTTTAACAATATTAATTATATACAACTTAAATATTACATTAAAACTTAATATCACATAAAATGAACAGAGACAAAGTAGGTATATTTGGCGTAAACAAACAAAGTAAAACACTATAATAAATTAATTACTAATTAATCATTTAAAAAACAAATTTACATAAACAGTAGGATAAATTATTAACAAATTAAGAAATAAGCTACCTTAAAAATAAATCTTAAAATCATTGGTCCAGAATTTGCTCCTCGCAATTTAGGTCCGTCAGGCTGTAATTATCAAGTTCCGGAGTGATCCCCACGCTGCCGAAGACATACACTCGAACTTTGAACTGGTCATCCAATGTCGAAGAGCCACACTGCTGTAATAAGTCCCCGTCGTTAGGTCTAAGAATTAGGATCAGAGACAAAGATAAACTTTCTTCAGGCGAAGAAGAACAGGAGTCAAGCCACTGGGGTGGCGTAGCCTCGAAGTGCTGCTCCGGTGAGCAGTGCGGGGGTCCGAGAAGGTCTCGCCGAATGTTTGCAGAAGGTTCTCGAGGGGAGCATGCTGAGGCTCATCCTGATACGTCCGGTTCAGGTTCTGGCAGCCGCCACTCAAACCTTTTAACTGTAATCAAGAAAAAAATAAAAATCACGGTAAAATTAATTGTATCAAATATGATTTTTAACATATTCAAGGTTGTATTGGATCTCACGAAAATATAGGTATTAAATGCTGCAGCCCACAAATATGCTTTTAAATATTGCTCTGTGGTATCTCATGAAATGAAACTGCTTTCAGTCAGAAAGATAAAATTGATCAGTTTAGCAATCCAAATCTAGGTGATAATTTTTTTTTTTCGCCTGTATTATTGGGTGACATGAACAAATGCAACTAAATCAACATAAAACACCACCTTTGTCATTGCGCTTCCTATGTTAACCAGAGGGCCTATCCCTACTAGGCGCCTCGGTTGAAACCTGCAAAAAGGAAACAAATGTCAGTAAAATACTCTTCGAAACGAAGAATCAATGAAATACTCCACATTTATAAATCAACTCACGGAAACGTCGATGCCATCTGCCGCAGCCAAGTTTGAAGATCAGCTTTTATTCTTTGCTCTGCGGTTTCTCTCCAAATGCGTTCTCAGGGCGTTTTAGAGAGTTCCTGTTTAGGTTTTGCCAGCTGCATCTCAACTGTAATCACACAAAAAAGTCTCGGTAAAGTTTAATGCCTCTAATAACAATATAATGCATAGTAACTTACTCTGAGCCATGAGATCTTCCTTGCACCTAATAACATCTCTACTTCGTTCGTATGTTTTGTATGTAAAGCTAGAACTGTAGGTAAAAGTTGTGGGTTTTAAATCTGTAAACAAAAAACGAATGCCAGTATATAATTATTTTTGTTTCATGCTCTAAGTTATAAACTCACGTGATCGCCAATGCCAACTGCCACACGACAAGTTCTCACATCTGCATCTGAATTACATGCAAAGTAAAGAATTATCAGGGATAAAATATATTCGTCATAACAAACTAATTAAAACGCTAGAATGCACTATTAACTAATTAATTATTGTAAATAAACAAACTTACCGAAACAGTAAGATAACTTACAAAGAAATCAGCTACCTAAAAAAAAGATCATCAAACCCTTGATCCAGAATTTGTTCCGCACGATGTATGTCCGTCAGGCCGTCGTCCGTGTAATCCTCCGGCACCGGGATGATCCCCACGCTGCCGACAACATTCGGCTGAACAAAAATTTGTTCGCCGAACTGATCATCCGATGTCGGAACGCCATACTCCTGTAACAAGACGCCGTCGTAATGTCCAGGAATCGGGAACGGAGACGGCGATAACGTCCCTTCCGCCGAAGAAGAACTGTAGTCAAGCCACTGGGGTAACGTGGCCTCAAACTCGGATTTGGGAGTAGACGAGGAACAAACCACATCGTCGTCCTGGAGGCCAGAAACGCTGCTCACCGGAGACACTTGTGGGACTGACTGGCGAATCGGGACGGGCATATAGATGTTTGGAAGCCAGGGATCCACCGGCAAGTACTCTTGCATCGGAGCAGCGACTTCGTTGTCCTGCTCCAATGTGGATACTGGCGACTGGTTCGGTGTTGGCAGAATGTTCTGCTTCTCACCGGAGAAGTGAGAGGGTCCGAGAAGGTCTGGCTGCGCAGACAGGTCTTGAGGGGAGCATGCTGGAGCTTGTCCTGATAGGTGGCATCCCTGTTCAGGATCTGCCAGCTGCCTCTCGAGTCTTTCAACTGTAATTAAGAATAAAAAATGAAACTGACGGTAAAATTTCATGATCTAATATCAATATGATGCATGGTTACTTACTTTGAGCCATAAGACGTGCATTGCACCCTGTTAACTTATCTACTTCGTCAGCATGCTTTGTCTTTGACGATGATTGGACTAGAGTAAGAACTCTAGTTAAAAGTATTTCCCGTGAAACCTGCAAAAAGGAAACGAATGTCAGTATAAGTCTGTTCACAAATAAATATATTTTTATACATATATACATATAGGTACAAAGAGAAATTAACTTACGCGACCTTCGACGCCAACTACTTCCTCCAAGTCCTCATAGCAGCTTTTAAATATTGCTCTGCGGTTTCTCTCGAAATACGCATTGCGAGCTTTACTTTGCGTCTGAAAGATAAGTAATACCGATTAGTAGAGCAACTTAAATATACGCGCCAATATTCTTTTAGACTACATATATTATTGGGTGACATGTACAGTTGCAACTATAGTATATGTATTTACATTAAATAACCTCACCTCTGTTAAAGGCACCCTATTTTTACCAGGGGGCCTACCCCTCTTCGGCGCTTCGGTTGAAGCCTGCAAAAAAGAAACAAATGTCAGTAAAAGGCTCTTCGAAGCCAAATATTAATGGAGGACTCAAAGTTATGTTCTGCGGTTTTTCTACAACTGCGCATTGCGAGCTTTACTTTGCGTCTGAAATATAAAATTGATTAGTTGTACAATACAAATTTAAGTGGTGCCACAAATATAAATTAACAAGTGCAACTTAAAATAAACTAACCTTAGATAACGACTTCTTATTTTTACCAAGAGGTCTAACAAGTTTGGGTTTTGTGATCTGGATTCCTTTATTCTCCATATTTATTTAACAAGAAATGCACTTCACGTCACCACGAGTAAAAGATTTATGTGCGAATGTTCAATATCCGCTCGTATTTATTGTCTCAGGGATGTGCAAGCGCAAATTCCCACCACTGGGCATTAGGGGCGTGGCCACTACGAATAGCGAAAAGCTATTGGCCATTACATTACGTGCGGTGGAAAGTATCGTTATCTAATTAGGAAGTTTGTTTCTAATCACAGAACCTAAATCTGAAATATATCTGATAAAAAACTTATCTAGTGAAATGCATAAATTGTATGTTTACAAGTTTTGTTTTATACTAGACTGACCAGCGCTTGACCTCAGTCACAGCTTACTCTTTTAATGTAAGAAACTTTATCTAAAAATTACCTTAGTAACTTATTATTCTTGGAAGTACTCCGATGACACTTACGAGTATAATATTACATTATATTAGAGTATGTTGGTAATTAGTTTAGTTAAATAAAGTATTAATATAAATAAATATTGTAGGGCACCCTTACACTAGTTGACTGCGCCCGCGGTAAGCTCAAGAAGGCATGGTACAATACACTATGATCCCTAACCTTTTTTGTATGAGAATGTCAAGCGATTATATTAAATCATCAACGTGAAAGTTCTCATGGACGACAGGGCTTTCCTACTACACTACTTATGAAGCTGATGGTCCTGGGTTCAAATTATAGTAAGGCATTTATTTGTGGGATGAGCACGAGTTGTTCCTGGGTCATGGGTGATTTTAATATATTTAAGTTTTTGCTATTTCGTTTCTGGAGACCACAGAGCTAGCTCGTATATCTCCCGGCGTATTTTTCTCGCTGTATAGAGAGGTAACGACGCCAGCGTTATGGGATCCATGCCGCAGTTGGGACTGCTAGAAGGATTTTTTTAATAACTGTGTTTTTTTTATTAACTAGATTTTTAACTTAGTTTAGTTTTAATGTAGTTTATTTTAAATTTATTGAGTTTAAATATAGTTTAATAATAATTTATTGTGTTCACTAAATCATTTCTAAAAGTATTTGCGTAGGTACCTAATAGTTTTCCCTTAGCAAGTTGTGCTTTATATAATCCATTTTAGTTTATTTTAACTAAGCCACTTTTGTTCAAAAGCGTTTCTTCAAATTACAAAGTATAACATTTTCTCTATTTTGTTGAATATTTTACAACTTATTTTAATGTTTTATTTTAATAGACAAGCCTATCCATCTTCATTATCATGTCTGAAGTTATCCTAAATAAAATACCATGTACATATATAATGAAAAAAAATACAATCAAATCAATTAATTTACTTTTTATTATTTTGTAACTGTTTTCTTAATTAGGCACCCATTTACTGAATTATTATCACATTTTTAAAACCAATATAAGCTAGAATTATTTAGTTTGATAACACCTAGTTTAATAAGACCTAGGTCTGAAGTTTTCGTAGGCTAGTTAGGTAGATATAGGTACATACTTATATGTTACGTCGTGGTTTTTTTATGAAGCTGACAAATAAATGCACATAATGCCGCTTATCTTAACTTAAGCCACTTTTGCAACCACTCGCCGGAACTGTTAACAACACGACATAGCGTTATAAGATCGTCATACCATCAATCATTAAGTGAGCTCCCGCCAAATATGACACAAGATGCTTTATTGTGAAAATTTTAAACTCAAAATATTTGATACTTACTGAAGGTGATTGTTTCAGGATCCAAGTATAGTAACTTAACAAGCAAATAAATTGTGTCTCAAACATTAATTAAATGAAATATTGTTGTTGGTCCTGACAAGCAAATATTAGGTATATTTAGAATCATAGAAATTATAAAATGCATTAGGATGGTTGACGATATTATCTTTTCTTAGTTTATAAAGCGTTTTTCTTTATGAGGGAACAGATTAGTTTAGGTTGCTCTGCTGCTATGTAAAACAGACCAGCAGTATTTACGAGTAACCTATTTACTGAATTTGTTAATTAAAAATACAAAGAATATTATTTTTTATTCGTCTAGTGGCTGACTCCGCAGATAAGTTTAACATGTAAATTAAAGTAACTAAATACTGCTACTATTAACTTATTAGTTTTAAGTTATCTGCATACTTGCTGTGCCCCGCAGTGTTACCCTCGGTTTATTATGGAAAAAACGTAGTCTATGGGTTAATCCAGGGTGTCAGCTAACTCCATACCATATTAAAATCGCTCTAGCTGTTTAGACGTGAACAAACATACACACTCACAAACTCGCCTTTATAATATTAGTGTAGATAATGTAGATTAAAATGCTACAAATTATTAACTGTTTGGTTTGGATTTTAGTATAAATCCTGAACGCGAATGAGTTTTAAACAGAGTAGGTTACTACTTCAAAAATAAAACTAAACTGTTAATAATTTAAATCCTAGTCAATCATTCAATGGTACTGATGAAAGACAATAAATAAGTACGTAAAGACAGGATTATGCAGTTCGGGGCCCAGACCATATCTGGGTTTATTTATTATAGTCAGTAAGTAAAGTATAAGTATACGATTATAAGTGTGCTTAATCGTATTGTGTGTATTTAAAAAGGGTAATGAATTATATTTTTAATAGTTGTTTAATTTAATTTAGCTAGTGAAATTATCGTAACATTTTCTTTAAAGTTAGGTAAGGTAGGTAAAGGTTCGAACTACTAAAATAATTTGTCGCAAAACATAAAAAAATTAGTACCTACATGAAATAAGTAGGTCTATAGGATTACAGCGAGTAGAACGTTGACATAAGTCTGATTTCAGACCCACTGCTGGTAGCTATATTGGTTGGTATTGTTATCTTATAAGTAATCAATTACTTTTATGCACAAATGCAGGTGCACTCGCCCCGCAGCTGAGAATTATAGCAACCGAGGATTTTTGTCCTGTTTGTGGGGCAGGTAGCTATTTTTACTGAATTATTACTAAAAGGATTACTGATAAGGTAATAAATACCACGCAGTCGACAGTAACTGTTGCGAGTCCATTATAGTATTAGTCTAGTTTAAAGTACAGCCTCTTTGTTTTATCACGGTATTCCTTAAATAACAATGGAGTACACATTTTGCAAAATAACCTCAATAGATAAGCCTTTTTTGCAAAAATGTGAAAAAATTCACAAAGTTGTTTGAATTACGGAACACTAAAATACTGGAGTAGACAGCTTGCCGCCTACCTTCTTAAACAAAGGATTATTTATAAGGTAAATTCTAAGCAGTGGATAGTATAAAACTTTAGTTGGTAAAGTAGGTATTTGTTGTCTTCTATCCTGTAGCCTAATAACAGGCATGTTTAGTTTCTTACCTACCATATGGACACAGATTATAATTATATAGGAGCATCCCAATTTATGTAATATATATATACCTATGTTAATGATGTTCTTGAGTTTTTTGTTTTTTAATGTATTATAAAAAAATTGTAACTATCAACTCATTTTTCGCTCACTCGACTTATAAATGGTACCCTGTAGTAAACAGGAAGCAGGCCCTGTTGCTAACAAGGCAACTATAGGCGATAACTATACCTAGATATTTTTCTAGCAGGAACGACATTAGCTTAGTGCTTGCCACCATAAAAATATCGACAATCCTCTTATCGATAAGTACATACTACTTCAACGACAAGACGTACACGTCATAGTCTTATATCGGCTACCTACCTAGACGTCGCGTGCCACCGATCTTGAACAAATTGAACGTAATCCGTACATTTTTGATCCAATTTACTTTTGTTATTTGCAATGAATAGTTCCAAATTGTTTACTGAAGTAAATTAAATATAAATAAATAAGTATCTTAGTTATTCATATTTATTTTTAAACCTATTATCCTATATTTGTCTTTGTATTACCTGTATGACGTTCAAATGGTACTTATCGATAACAAGACTGTCGATGTTTTTATTTTGTCAATCACGTTCAAGAGATCGTTCGTGCTAGAAAAATATCTAGGCATACGATAATTTACTGAAGTTATTCAGAGATTTTAAGGGTTGTTACACACGGACCACAACCACACCACGTCGCAGCGTCAATATGTGGTCACGCAGTTGTTACGTGTGAATTGTGTAGTTGCTGGCCGTTGCCACAGACGTGGTCGATAATGACTGCAAAATGTGGTACGTATGAATTGTACTATTTATTTCTAATACAAAATTTGCACTGACCACGTGGTCGCGCTTGTCGCGTGGTCGTGGTTGTCGCGTGGTTGTGGTTCGTGTGAAATGACCCTAATATGGAACTTACGTCAAAATTTAAATATAGAACGCCGACATGCGTGTATTGTACATACTACAAAGCTTTAGCTAAGTTTTTCACCTAATACTGTCTTTCCGTAACTATAAGAATTAAATGTCTATAGATGTAGCAAGCAACATACATGACAATATACATACAAAGTCGCATTCCTCAGACATGCCGACTATTTCTCTCTTTTTAGTAGGTACGATGTGGCGTGTTGTGGTACATGTTGTGTTATTTTGACAGCGAGTTTTATTTAAATTATACCTACATACCAGACAAAGTACTCGTAAACGCTGGGTGGATGGAAGAAGAAAAACTACATTTAGCTCATACATTTACTTAAACCAGAATCAATAGGAGTTATATAAAAATATTAAATTTAACATAAAACACAAAAAAAATTAGGTAGTTAAACAGTATCGGAAAATTTTAAATATACATATAAACAATCTTAAAATTAAACATTACATTACCTAAAACTAACTCTTAAACCAAATTTACAAAGAAAACAAACAGAAAATAAATTATTAAATTACTGATTATTTGAAAACTAACTAATTAAAAACTAGAATAATATATTACCTAATGAATAAATCAGTCACCCTAAAAATAAATCATCAAATCCTTGGTCAAGAATTTGTTCCACACGATTTAAGTCCGTCAGGCCGTCCGTGTTCTCCGGCACCGGGAAGTAGGTATTTTTATGATCCCCACGCTGCACTGGGCACTGGGATAGCGTGGTATCATTGTGGGACTCGGGAGTAGACGACGAACAATCCCGACACACTTGTGGGATGGCACGTTGCTCACCGGAGACACTTGTGGGACTGACTGGCGAATCGGGACGGGCATAAAGATGTTTGGAAGCCAGGGATCCACTGGCAGGTACTCTTGAATCGGAGCTGCGACTTCGTTGTCCTGCTCCGATGTCGATACTGGTGACTGGTTGGGTGTTGGCAGAAAGTTCTGCTCCGGTGAGTGCGAGGGTCCGGGAAGGTGTGGCTTTCCTGACTGTTCTCGAGGGGAGCATGCTGGGTCTCGTCCTGATACGTGGCATTCCTGTTCAGGATCTGCCAGCTGCCTCTCGAGTCTTTCAACTGTAATTAAGAATAAAAAATCAAAATGACGGTGAAATTTGATGTATCTAATATCAATATCAGTGATCGGGGATTTCTAGTATGGATATGCCGCGGGATTCCGGGATTCGTGTGCGATATAGAAAAGTGTTTTGGCATGTTACTGTTAATCATATATTGTCATTTGTGGCATATATTATTATAATTATTAACAATTGAAAATTTGATTACAGATTACTTGAATATATCAATAAAACCACTAAGCTCGCGTTACCTTATCAGTTTTGCATTGCCTTTCAACGACCGAGACGAGACCCATGTTGCAGGTAGTAAACGCGTAACAATAATAGGTGTTCTTATAATAAAAAACGTGACTTATCTTATTGTCATTTAATCTATTGTTGTCCTTTTCTCATCTGTTTCAAGTTTCAACCAATAACAACAAAACACGAGACAAAACAATGAGGAGAAATACTAACCCTTTATCTAAGCCGACTAAACCACTTCTTCAAACGCTTATCTTATGTACTAATTATTAGGACCGTAGAATGATATTGTAAATCCAAACCGCACTGCAGCTGCTTTTTGCACTCATTATATTATTTATGTGCAAAAATACCACGTGTCTTAATGACAAGCAACATCCCGACCCGGTGTACGGTTTTAAAAAAATGTATTACTTAAATTATTATTATTATATATACTTAGAAGAAAAATTTTGTCTAACCTATTTTTTTTTTAATAATATTTTTTCTTTAAATCATAACCAACACTGTTCTATTACAGTCCTTTATTTTGTAAACGAATTACCAACACCGAAATAGCGTTTAATTTTCGAACAGTTTTGTTCCTATCGCGGGCCAAGCGGTGTATCCATATTACCATTTCGACTTGATATATAGGTATAATGCATGGTTACTTACTTTGAGCCATAAAACGTGTATCGCACCATGTTAATCTCTCTTCTTCGTCCGCATTTTTTATCTTTGAAGCTGGTTGGAGTAAGACCTTTAGTTAAGTTGTCCGAAGTTGTTAGTGTTGTATTTTGCAATACCTGCGATCTGAGCCATTCTTTGTTATACCGCCCTGGGTACGTAATATACTATTTACATGTACAAAGTTAAAGATTACCTCACGCGACCTTCGATGCCAACTCCCTTCGCCAAGTCCTCATACCAGCTTTTCAGTGTTACTCTGCGGTTTCTTTCGAAATACGCATTGCGAGTTTTATTTTGCGTCTGAAAGATAATACCGATTAGTAGAGCAACTTAAATATATTATTTTAGACTACATATATTATTGGGTGACATGTACAGTTGCAACTATAGTATACATATTTACATAAAATAACCTCACCTCTGTGAAAGGCTCCCTATTTTTACCAGGGGGCCTACCCCTTCTCGGCGCTTCGGTTGAAACCTGCAAAAAAGAAACAAATGTCAGTAAAAGGCTCTTCGAAACATATACAAATATTAATGGAATACTGAAAGTTCACCTCACGGAAATGCCGTTAATACATGGGATTGGTACCCAGGACCGGCGGTTTCATAGGCCACTATATACCTACCCACTGTAACAAAACCTGTATTAGAGACTTTGATCAAGTAAACCCAACTACAGTACAGGTATACATACATACATACATTTCAGCCGTATACAGTCCACTGCTGGACATAGGCCTCCCGCAAATATGACTTGTGTCATCTTGGGGGGTCGTTGCCATAGTCGCCACGCTTGGCAGGCGGATTGGCGAGCGCAGTAGCTGTAAATTGGGTTTCAACGGACGCTGCCGCCGTCCGTAGGATTTTTCCCTTTGTCGCCTCTTACGACACCCGCGGGAGGAGATGGGGTGGTGCTATTCTAGTCAGCCGCACACACGGCGTGGACAGCCGGCATCACAGTACAGGTATAGTAGGTACTTTTATATAACTAATACAATGTGTGTAATATTTCAGTTTCACCTTTACCGTCAGTAGACTATAAGCATCGTTTATATTATATCAAACGGTTCTCGATACCTAGTAGTCCCATTGGCATTTGTCGAATCCTGGGGTACAATAACAATTTCCCTTTTTTACGCAACATAATCTTGAATAAGTATATGTAACCGATATAGCCCTTCGGATCGCTAAACGTCCGAGGTCCTCGAGTGGCGACCACGGCCCGCAAGGCGCAGCATTCGCAAACAAGGTATAAACCGACGACCAAAATATGTGAACACTTTATTGTCTCACTATTAAGGCTATTAAGGTATATCTACATACTTTACACTTTGGCTTTATCGATATATTTTACCTCGCCTGTATCTATTGAATCCGTCTGCTCGTTTGCCTCCTATATCATAAAAACAAAAAAAAAGGTACAGACACAGGGTAACTAATAGATAATAGGACCTACCTACTACCGTAGCGTAGTACCTACAGGCAAGGCACTCCCATTTATTCCTTAGTGAATTCGCTATAGCTATAGCTGGCCAGCACTCAGCAGACCTGGAAGTTTCTTCCCCAGCTAAACTTTAAATTATTTTAACAATACGTATGTATTTGTACCACTCGCACTTTGTATGAGAAACTTTAATTTAATTTAATTTACAGATTACTTGATTACGGTTAGGTACAGAGCTATGAAGTTAATGACTTCGATTTATGAACTAGGCTTTTTAAGTATGGCGGCCCATAGACGTAAGCGAGTCAGGTTTGGCCGGGTATGAAAAATTTCACAAGTACCTTCATATTAAAAAGAAAAAAATGTACCGTAAATGGAACTCGGTAATATAATTTCGCGGCTTAATTGCCTGAGTGGGAGATGAACATGGTAAGCTAATATAAATGCCGCTGATGGTTATCAGTAAAACAATACCTACTGTTATTCTATATTACCGCAATAGACATAAATAATAATAAATAACTGCAAACCTAACCACCGGCAGCCTGGCCCCTGCCCCGTTGCCGGCGGCACCCTATAATAGGTTTTTTTATAATATTTTTATTGTCTTAATATTTTTATTGTTTTAGAGGTTTTTTTATATTCTACTTTTATAAAAATATTGTTAAAAACCTAGCCTAAGATTTAAGATGAAAATATATATAAGTATGTACTAACATTAACATATCACTAACATAAATCTAAAAACTGACATCGCGGCAGGTACCTACCAAATACCTACACTGGCAGTATTTCCTCGCTGAATCTTCAACATTGTTGGCTGACGCCCTAACACCTAGACAAAACAGTCACCAACTACAAATAAAACACTGGAATCTTTGAATTATTATTATTTTTAAATCTAACTTATTTTTCTTAAAATTCGTTGACTTTCCGTTAACCTCGAAGCTCGAATTTGGTTTATCCTCTGAATACTAAAACAGCAGACTCATCGAAAATGTACAATATGTAGTTTGGAAATATCAAGAGCAGTAGGTAAATGGCAAGCAAAATGCGGCGTTGTCGGTAATCCAGGCCAATCTGCCAACACAATACAAACGGAGTTCAATAAATAACTGAGATAAAACTTCAGTGCACTTTCGTTTAACAAATTACGCATATTAAGGTACTGTTACACATATGCTGATTACTTAGCATGAAAGCATGCCACTATTGAGCAATTGCTACTTAATTAGTTAATTAACGATAGAAATTATGTAATAAAACATCGTCGCTCTTGTATTTAACTTGTGTTAAATCTTAACACGGTGAAATGTTATTAGCTATTTAAAAAAAAAAATTGGTACTTGATGTGTGTCGAATCATTGCTAATTATAAGCACGCTAATTTGAAGTTTGCTCAAAAATCAACGGACCCCACGGACCCGCATTTTGTCACGCCGAATCAATGGCATAGACGCATTTTTTTTTCGAAAATAAATGCCATCTTGTGTCGTCTCCAAGATGGCAATCGAAAAGAAAACTGCAGTGGAATATCGTAGATCGACGTGATTGTTTCTATAGGAACATAATTTTTTGTTTTGATTGGCTAACTTGACAAATTTTTACCGATAAGTACCTGCCTGTACCTATGAAATTATTAGAATCCTGCAGATTTTCATAATTTCATTTAAATGTAGGTACTTTTTCAATTATAGGTACAGGAGTGATTCCATAATTTGTGTTAAGTACCCAATTGTGTTTACAACAACAGATTGAAATCTTATTCGTTCTTTTTATTAAGATTAGTAAAATAACTGTAGATTTTGCCTACGTTTCATCAATTATCAGTTTTGACGACGAAGCTGATGGTCGGTATAAATCGCACGATTTTTCTAATCCTAAAAAAATGTGCTAGATATATAGTTACGGCCCTCGAGCATCGAACAGAGAAAGATAACTAGCCTTTTCGGGATTACCTTTTCTTAACTTACAATTTACTTTGCCGAATAGACTTAAAAAGATGTTACCCTGCCGCGAATGCGCCCGAAAATGCCCCGACGGCGTAAGACATGGCGATATACGGTTCCATAGTGCTGCCTTGTTTACGCGGAGCCTAACCATATTCTACATTTAAGCAACGGTATTTACTACCTAAGTAATATTAATTGTAAGGCAAGCCTACGTTATAAGGCAAGGTTTGGTCACACTTCAAGTTATTTACACTTAGAGGAGGCGAAATTAAACAATCGGATATTAACAGAGTATTCTCTATATTATTATTAGGTATTTAGTCTTCCAGAACAAAACTTAAAAATAGAACTGCTATCACTTACAATGTTACATGTCAAAGTAATATTTTATTATCCTTTTCACCGCCTGCGAAGTGAGCATCCCAGTTAAGCCAGGGATAGACTAGGGTACAAATGTCTTGCAACTCGTATCGCCAGCGACGTCGAGTGACATAGATTGACGTAGCCGGACATTGCCCGACAAGCCATGACTAAGCCTCCAAGTGTCTGGCGAAGTCGCCGGACTTGTCGGTCGAGTTCGTTTGATATCTCGCCGACAATTGTCGCCGGACATTTGTACCCTAGTCTATCCCTGGCTTTATAATCACACATTAAGTACCAATTTGATTTCAAAGTGTCCCTGTCACTTGAGCTCAATTAGCTGGATTGTGTTATGCTTTTAAATATCCGACACAGTCAGATATATCCGAGCTCGGTCACAAATATCTGAAAATGCACTTAATAGCCTTGACAATAGAGGCGTTATTCTCATGGGACACCTTTATATCTACGCCGAATGCGATAATTTTTATCTAGCATATGCGGTCACCAACCTACTAAAATACTTTGACATCCGAAAAAAATATCTCCACAATATGGAAAAGTACTTTGACACGCAATAAAATATCCACAAAAATATTGCACAGAGCAATTCAAATATAAACTTAAACGTAAAAAATAAAAGCATTCATTCGTAAATTAACACAAGTGTTCAAGAAGACTACTTACAATAAGCTATAAAATTACAATATGAATAATCTTAAAATGTTTCAACTAATCTGCATTCCGGCAATATTTTTATATTGTTGTTTTTTGTTATTTATTTCGTCCGTTCGTTCTACTTTCATTTAAACAACAATACAGAAATATGCCCTTCTAACGTCCAGGTACCCCGGCATATACACTTTAAATTTAAGTTAATGACTACTTAATTTTATCTACTAAACAGTTCACACAAACTTAAAAACTCCAATGTAGGTATTCAAAATGTACAAAAATATAACATTTAATGATTAGTCGCAAACGTTTTGCAAGAAAGTTCAATAAGAATATTGATTACTTAACAAATAGTTAGCCTAGCTTAACAACTAGAGAGAACAACGCTCATACACACAGGTATAGGGGAGTTTTCAAAAAATAGTACACCAAATTAGTGAAAGTTGTTAAGATAAGTTAAATCAGTGTCAGTTTCGTGACGACAATTAAGCGTTAAATTTCGATAAAAACTTGGTTTTGATATTCATAAAGATCTTCATAAAAAAGTCTATCTTCATAAAGATTTAATGTTTAATTGTCGTCACGAAACTGACAGTGATTTAACTTTTCTTAACAACTTTCACTAATTGGATGTACCAAATTTAAATTTTGTTAACTCCCATAGGTGAAAAACTTGATTAAAGTACCTGGCCTATGTAGTAGTAACGTGTGTGTACACGCATGTCGGCGTTCTATATTCGAATTTTGACGGAAGTTCCATATTAATTATCTGCACAATTACATAGACATGGTCCTTCAGTTAAGTTTTTCACGTATACATATAGCGTACTCAACGGCCAGGACTAGTAGAGAATAAAGGCGGGATCAAACGACTGCAAACGGTATCGTGTAACATATTTGAGTGTCGATTCAAATTTGAATCGTGGCAGTACTTAGTTGAGTCCGTAGCGGGTCTCGGGGTTAAATAACATGTTTTATGGATACAGCTTACCCATATGAATTCTTCAACCGTTAGCGAGATTGACTGTAGTCCAAGATAATATGCTTCTGTGAATCATTATATAAAAATATTTTGTTTTTCTGTGTAGTACGTACCGTTTGTAATGTCAAGTTCCCGCCTTAACTAGTTAGTCTTGGTTATGATTCTGGACCGTTTTATGCAAAGTTACAAAATACGCTGCACAACACTTGCAAAGTGATGTTCCGTGAACTGTCTCTTTGGTTTGACCTTTATGCCCATATTGACCCTATCAAGGTCCAAACCATTGAAAATTAGTTTCGAGGTTAAAATTGTATACAGATCAACATTCAAGGTTTATTGCTTTAAGTTTTTAGGTTAATTCAACTTTCCAAAAACCACCCGCATTATAAAAAAAGTTTTTTAATAATTCAAAGCAGTTTGATATTGTGTTGGAAAATTAATCTAGTGAACAGGACTGCTCTATTGCCCATAAGTGCAATAACTTATTTTTATTTCATTTTTCAATATGTATCTTATCATTTTACAGTATTAGAACGAGATTTCATTATTAGTTATTGCACTTATGCTTAGTGGGACAGAAATGCATAATATACGTAACTGATGCTTATGTACTTATTTATTGTCTGTCTACTGCAATTAATGCAAATCAATTTCATTTATAGTTGTTGTTAAAGATGTTTATACTTTTCATCATAATAAGATGCAAAAGTGTATATAATAAGTCAACTAAAACTCGAAGTTTAACATAAGTACTGCAAGAAAATCATAATATTATATGTAGTTGTATAAGTAGTTGTATTGAGAGCTTGATTACCTATTTTTTAATACAAAATTATTTTGTGCTAATTGGACAAATAATTTAGTTTTGGTACAAAATGTTATAAAGAAATATTTAACATTCAGGAGTGAATGCCGCAATACTGTAATCTCACGGATAACCTTTAAAGCTTAAAGCACTATATCCCTTTTTTTCACACACCATGACTGTCCATAATGAAGTTTTATGAAACATTAACCCCATTGATTTTTAGTTTTTTCACCCGGCGTGTGGTGCCCTCTCCGTCCGAGCTGTCAGTGTCATGAGAGCTGCCTTCAGACTTGATCCCCAGGCCTAGCTCATGGGCATCCATGTAGTTGCCTGTTGCTCTCGCTTTTTCTAGGGCTCTGACTGCAAAATAAATAATAAGAAATTAGAATCTCTACATATAATAAAGCAACAAAAGAAAAAAATACTATGAACAACACATACTGAAAGACCCCCACCCCCACTCAGCATGTGTCAAGGTGCCATTTGACCCCCAAAGACTGATATGTAGGCACTGCAGGTCAATCGCCAAAGACTATATACATCAAAGACCACAGACGTGACATTTCGGTGACGAGGCGTCTGACAAGAGAGATGTCATAATACTCATAAGGGGTAATTAATTTGGCAGGTATAGCATACTAACTTCTGGCCGTGACTCCCTCTGGTTAGTATTATAAAAACTACCCCATATCCTTCCCCAGGATACCTGGCAAGTTAGTTAAGTTTGGACATAATTATGTAGTTTTAAGCGATTATGCCTTGATTATACATAGGCCGCACTAAAAGTTATGCGCAACTGGCCACTCAGAAACATTTGAATTTCGAATCAGATAATATTTAAAAGTACAGACTTTTGTTTATGGAATCTGATATAAATTGGCGCGAAATTGATCGTCATTTGTTTTTTATGTCATATCGAAGTGAACCGTTCGCATAGAAGATGGATTTGACGTGAAAAGATTTTAGAGTAATGATTTTCTACGATTTAAAAAGTTCTCCTACACCTCACCAGTGTAGCGCTCGCCTTCAAAATACTTTTGGGCTTGAAGCACCTCATCTAAGCACTGTGAGGCGACGGTACGCGGAATTTAGTAGGGGTCGTAATACTCTTGACGATGAATTTCGTGAAGCGACCTTCACGAAATTCATCGTCCACACGCCGTCCACCGCGGTCAATGAAGAAAATATGGCTGCGGTTAGACGACTCGTTTAAGGAAACCGGCGAATCACCTACGACGAAATTTGTAGACAATTGGGGACAGGTATGAGCCAAATACAAAATATGTATTTTACATGATTATTTAAAAGTTAGGAAGCTTTGTTGTCCGTGGATTCCGCATGAACTGACTTCAGTGCAAAAAGACGTGCGAGTAGATTGGTGTAAAAAAATGCTGCGAAAATACAAGCAAGGGACTTCAAATGCCTTTTACGACATCATTACAGGAGACGAAACTTGGATTTATTGTTACGATCCGGAAAAAAACAACAGTCCAGTGAGTGGGTATTTGAAGGTGACAGTAGGCCAACGAAAGTTCAACAAGCCAAAAGCGTTGCCAAGCAAATGGTAGGCTGTTTTTTTTTTCAAAAACTGGGCATATCAGCACCGTTCTTCTTAATAATAAAAGAACAGTAAATGCCGATCGGTACACTACAGTTTGTTTACCTACGGTTATGAAAAGTCCCTGAAAGAAGACCAAGGAGCCGCATCCTTCTGCATCATGACAATGCGTCACCCCATACCGCAAAAAAGACTATAGAACTTTTGAATCCGAAAATCTGGCCTATAGTCCAGACCTTGCACCCTATGACTTCTATTTATTCCCCAAAATCAAGGATTGAGTGAGGGGTTTGACATTTAAGACTCCTGAAGTGGCAGTGACAACATTTAATATGCATGTGGAAAACATGCAATCAAGTGAGCGGGCCTCGTGCTTTCAAAAATAGTTCGAGAGGATGAAAAAGTGCATAGAATGTAAGGGAGAATATTTTGAGAACCAGTATGAAGTAAATGTATTGTTATTGCTTTAAATTGTTTTATTTAAAAGTTCCGCAAAACTTTCAGTGTGGCCCTCATAGTACATAAAACTTTCCTGTAAAAGGAAAAAAACTACATATAGCATGCTGCAAGCATGTTGTTGTCAGCAGGACATCATATAAATTATCTAAGCACTGGGGAAACAATTGATTATGATGATTATGAATATTTCAAATTTTGGATTCCAATGTAATAAGGAAACCAGACTAAATCCAACAATCAAAAACCAAAAATAAAAGTAGAAATAGCAGTCATGATTGCAAATGTTATTTTTTTTTAGATTGAAAGAGAATTATCATGATTAGAACTTACTCTGTGATTCCAACAGATTGTTTTGTCTCCGCAAATCATCAATATCCTGTTGGTGTGAGTTGTTTTTCCGCCTCATAAACATGATATATTCTGCTGCTTTTTTCAAAATCTGTGCTCTGCTTGCCTACAAAATTACAAAGAATAATTAATTATAATTACGATCTCATGATTTGTATACTAAAATGAAACTGATGATAAGCACAATGAATTAATGATGAAAGCATGAAATTCAATAATCATCCTTTTAACTATTTTTTTATTTTACCCAAGAAGTTACCATTACAAGATGGAGAATTATGGAACTTTACTGAAAAGTTATGTCTTAGGAAATACACAATGTCTGACCCATTTTAGTTTTGAGCTAAATAATTGGTGGTTTTGATGAATTGATTTTGATCAAAATAATTTATGGTTAAAATATTTAATTCATCCATATCTAAAATGTCATTCTAGTATTGTTTTTTTTTTATGGTTAATGAGCACTTTACATGATGTTTTTCTTTCATGTAAAATGATTACATTACGCACACAATACCAAAGTCTGATGCTTTAATGTTGCCAACAATAAAGATCAATGGGTCCTTATTTCAGATTCGTGCATCACAACTCCTTGTATATGAGACTTTTTAGAGTTAAATTAGACCATAGACATACCCTATTAAGAGTGTGTATTTATATCTGTAAGTGCTAGTACACATATTATTATTTTCTCATAAATTTACTACTAAGTAACTTTTTTAGAAAACAAAATATTCCCTACCTTTTATGACCCATTAATTTTATATACTTTAATATTAAAAAACAACTTCTGCATAAGATGAAACGAAGTACAAAATAGGTTACCTTACATACCACTTTCTCACCCTGCAACGCAGGCACAGAGTCTCTTAATGATGTAAAACTATCCTTAATGTGGTCTCTTCGTTTCCGTTCCAGGGCGTTATGATGTGCTCTCTTCTCCGCCTGTAAATATAAAATTATATAGATTGAGAAGGATGTTTCTAAATTAGTCTCTGTTGTTGGCCAGCTCCTGGTACCATGAGCCCGTAAAAAAGAGGGATTAGTGTGTTTTATCTACTGACACACTGGTTTGCACAACAGAACCTAATACAAATAACTAACAATATAGGCACTATGTTAACAAGGAACACAACCCTGCATACAATGTATCATCAGAGTTTATACTTATAAAATGCTGTCTGAAGCGACCGATCAGAATAGTTTCCTATACCATTTCATACCATAATAAGTCAGATTCTGCTCTATTACTAAAATTGTTCTATAAGCTTCTAGCATGTATAGATGCATCTGTGCTAGTATAATCATATGAAATATCCACAATGTAGGATGACCACAAGTTCACTATGTTTTAGTTGAGCTCATCCATGTAATAATGGCTATGAAACTGTTTACTGTTCAAAACAGCACAGTATAACATTGTTAATTACGAATATTATACCCATTACTATTATTATACCAGCATTACAGCATTGGCTCAATTCAACCACATGCAAGTAAGCTTGATTATAATGTTAACTAATTACAAGTGTTAATAACCTATAGAATTCAGATACAATGGTTAAAATAATATATGTCTCTGTAGATAAACAAGTAGGAACCTATCTTGAACTAAATACTACATTAAGTTCATGGACAAACATGTGTAAAAGAAAAACTAAATATGAACAAAACCATCAAAGGTCACTTAAGCCAAAAAAAATTGAATATAACTGTTTGCCCCAGGTCTTTATCACACACTCGGTAACAAGAAGACAAAAATTGGTGGTATCATTATTAACAATAGGTACAGCCTTGGCCAAAACTATTGAGCACTTACTTTTTGTCTTCTGACTCTAAAAAACATCTCTTTCAAAATGAAGTTAAACAATTTTCTGATATTTCAAACCTTAATATATGTACACGACAAGAGAACATAAGTTAATAATACTTAAAAGTACATATTAAATATGAAAGCAAAACATACCAACATTTGTTGGTCTACAACAAAGTGGCTTATTGCAAATTTTCTATGCAATCACCAGTCAACACAACAACCAATACCTAATCAGTTTAAGTTAATTGATAATATGTCATCGGAAAAGATGTAAATACTACAATAAAATATAGAGTTTTGATGTAAAAAGCACAATACTTCTGGCCAAGGCTGTATATAGATTCTTGTATTGTGCAACAAAGTTTAAATATATACTGTGATTTTGTAAACATATAGCAAATACATGGTATTGTACATATTTGTGAGCCCTTGAACCTGTTAACTGTAACCTTAAACTAAAAAAAAAATCAATGACAAAGCCAGGAAGAGGACATTTAGAAGAATGAACATCAAAGAATTCATGAATATATAAATACTCAGTTTAGAAAACCAATATAGTTTAATTACAAAAGAAACTAGTTTGTTGATAAACATGCTCCACCGTGCAAGTAAGTCCAACCAATGTGTACAATAATTAGTCACATGGTGATTTAGCATTGCCAAGCGGAAAATGAACCCGCCAAAAGTATCTCAGCAGAAAAGCACTGTCAATTATACCTGGGAATAGTATCCACTTCCACCACTGCTATTCCTATGAGTACGAGAATCGGAGTCATTTTCAGCCTGAAAGCAAGGAAATTCTAATGTAACAACAAACGGGACTAGATACAATCTGCCTGTGGAGGAACAACACCTACATCACTTTCTATATCAATATCACGATCGTCGTCACTCATCATTTTGAGGCGTTACTTAAAACTATTAACCACGTAATTTCACACTTGTATCAATTGAAAATCATAAGTGATTTAGAGAGAAACTACTTAAAAATAATTTGATAAAGATTATCATGGATGTCACTAGAATCACTCGACGGGATTCGCACAAAGAATAGGCAAAATGCGTGACATAGTGTTATAAAATTACAAAGTTTGACCTTTCAAGTTTAAAATGACGTAAGCATATGCTGCGATTACGAGCGAAAACGAGATAGCAGTAAGAAGCAGTATGACATTTTTATTTCTGCGTATTATACCCTGTTTGAGATCAGTATGTTTAAGGATGGAAAAGATCGTAACAGATAAAGCTCCTGTTGATATAATATGAAAATAACTAAACCAAATGTACATGGAATTTGAACATGATATACTAGGCCCATTGTATGTTTTATTTATATCAGTTGTACTGTGATTTTAAACATAGCTGAAACAGTTTTATGTATCGTTATATTTTTTACACTGGCTACATTACCATAGACAAAAGTGCCAAATCTATGAGCGCCAAAGCGCGCGAATATTAAAATAAAAAAATATTACGTAGTATGTATGTAGTCCATTTCATGTGGTTAGGATTAGGATTTCTAGGAGAAATTCGTACATATGAAAAATGTCTGGCACGAAGCTTCCGCACATTGATGTGAATAATCCAAACTTTTATCACACTCTACAAGATGAAATTGATTCAGACTTGGCGCGTTTGAAGAAAAGCGTAGTAATCGTGAAAAATCTACGAAGTAAGCGATTCTTCAATAATCATTATACGAATAGATAGGTTTATAGCAGCCTAAATTTTAGCTAACGAGTTGAGTGGAGTGTGGAGTTGTGGTGGTAACATTAGCTAATAGAACATGTTTTTAGTTTTAGCTGCAGAAATGGAAGTGGAGACGGCAGCTTTGTATCACGCTAACTTGTGGCATGACATCGAGCTATTAAAAATGCGATCAAGAGATATTTCCGAAAATAAACATGACACTGAAATAAAATAAAATACAATAATTTTAGTGACGTTCTTATTATCTTTATTCATTTTACATCTTAGGTTAAGTTTTATAACATTTTCTTATTATTGTTAGAATAGCTTACTTTCCCAAGTATTTTCATAAAATGAACATTCATGTGCAATTCCATCTAACTATAATAGTTAAACCCCAGTTAGTACCCATCT
This sequence comes from Grapholita molesta, assembly GCA_022674325.2. Taxonomy (NCBI): domain Eukaryota; kingdom Metazoa; phylum Arthropoda; class Insecta; order Lepidoptera; family Tortricidae; genus Grapholita; species Grapholita molesta. The sequence goes on from CP053138.2 coordinate 6,613,323, forward strand.
ATAGATATTTTAAATGTTATAAAGCACACCAGTATAATTATATTAATTATACAGTCATCATATCAGTATTTTCGTATTTTTTTTTATATCCCATATTATTCACATTTAAGTTCATAATATAGGTACCTATGCATCGGCAATGAACTGTTAAAGTTGTTTTTTTCGAGTTGTTTCCCGTGGTTATGTAGTGTAGGCTATAACTGATAAGAATAAAAACACCGGAGTTTGTAATAATTATTGTGATGACCTCTGCCCTCCTTCGTGAAATTCTAAACGGTGAGACCAGTCGCATAGTCGCTGTTAAATGATCAACATGTTTTTATTGTTATTGTCAGCCATTTTGATAAAGGCAGCAATGCCAATCCGCCACATTGCACCAATGTGACTAAAGGTAATCAATTCGCATAATTAATTATTTAATATTATAAATATTATAAAAGTTTGTGAAGATGTTTGGATGTTTGTTACTTAATCACGCAATAACGGCTGAACTAATTAATATGCATGAAACTTGGCGTAGGTACCTACATAGACAAAACTATATTTGAAAAAATTTAAATGCATACCACGAAAGTGCGATGGAAGTAATCTGCTTGGACGAATGAGGAAATTAAAACTTGTGTATAGGGACTAGGTAGGTAGAACTATTTTTTACACATTTTATGACACGCACGAACTCAAACATTTAGGTACTTACAATATAAGGAAACTTACGTAGTGGTGACGTTATGAATTGTAGTTAATTAATATCTCAGAACATTATTATCAGCATTACAGATAGTGTGGGAGATATTAGATCGACCTCGCAAGAAGTCGACAAACTGTTTTGGGTCAAAGTGTGGCCTGTAGCCTGCGGAGCTACCGCGAAACTTGATATTTGTAAATTTCGAACGATTATCTCTGCCGCTCTCTTGACGCCTTAATTAGAATAAAAGTGAAACATGCTCGAAAACGAACTTCGATATTCGCGGTCCGCGGTATTAGGCCTGTTTCTGTTTCTGTTGAAATTAGAAAGGGCACAAAGAGCAGTCTTAAAAGTAGCTTTTAAAAAATCCTTTAGTTATCCAACCATGGATCATTATAGAGAGGCAGAAGTGCTTAGCGTTAGAAAGCTTTTCTTAATGAGAGTGATATTACATAGGTACACACAGATCCGCTTTAAATTTATGTAACTACAATGACTTGCACAAAATACGAATCTTTAAAATCCCATCCATCACTGTAAAAACTTCATTTGCACAACGCTTTCCAGATTTCTTGTATTCACACATTTACAACAGTTTAGTTAAGCTTTATATATTTGAGAAAAACTCCATTATTGAGGTAAAGAAGTTATTGACAAAGGTTTTCATGGATCTATCCTATACAGACACTGAACAGGTTTTGAAGGTACAAAAATGACGTACTACACAAACATACACATACATACACACATACAAATACACATTTACACATACACAAATGTAAGTAATTTAAGTTTGTTATTATTATTCTTTCAATATTTGTTTTTTGCCAGTATTACAAGACGGGTGTAATGAAATACACGGGCCTAGGCCAAGTGTACCTATCTCATCTTATTATTATTTTTTGTTTCATAAGTAGCATTTTATTTTATAGAGATTTTACGTTTAGCCTTAGTATCTTAAAACTTTAATAATTGTTACATACTTAATTAGGTAGCTTCCTACAGTTGTCGCTTATTGTAGAAAAAATATTTTCCTGTGAATCCTTAACTTCCTCCACGGGACAGGCTCAGCCTAGTGTGGAGGTCAGTCATTTGTATCACTTGTTACTCTTTATGTGGAAATAAACGATTTGTATTTGTATTTATTTCTCTCTTGTATTAAAGGAGGGCTAGCTGTAGCTGTAACTACCATGTGCTTATATTACCTATGTTTATAATTCCAGGCACGGATTACGTTTCTCATTACCGTTTCGACTACCCGGTAGCGTATATACATCCGGGAGTGAAAGAAGTCCAGCAACCGGTAAGATATAATATTATCTTATACTACTATTCAATATACTCTATGTCCGCGACTGTATGAATATCTGTATGAATATCTATATAGTATGTTCATAAACAAATACTTTTATATTATAACATTTTATAACACTGTAAACTTTCGCGTTTTCTACAAATATTTACTAAAAACTATAATGATTTAATTAGCGATAAACATCCGTTCTATATGTGGTGTTTAGAAAATATGAATAATAAATAATAAAATAATAATAATAAATATTTCGGACATTCTTACACAAATCGACCTAGTCCCACGGTAAGCTCAATAAGGCTTGTGTTGCAGGTAATAGACGACGATATATATAATAAATAGATACATATAAATACTTAAATACATAGAAAACACCCATGACTCAGGAACAAATATCTATGCTCATCACACAAATAAATGCCCTGACTGGGAATCGAACCCAGGACCTTCGGCTTCATAGGCAGGGTTACTACCCACTAGGCCAGACCGGTCGTCAATGAATGAATAGATATTTTGTTGATTGTTAATAATATAAAAAAAAAAATCGCCAAGTATAAAGATTAATTAACACATAACAAGAAATGATATAGTCAAAGTATATTTAAGTCGAAAGAAAAATAGAAAAATTTGACTCGCAGCGGGACTTGATATGCTAGCAGACGTTTCTGCTTAATATAAAAAAATAGTCAAAGTAGTAAATTAATTATCTCAAAACTCATTATAATTACATGTTATTAATATCTAAACTTCCTTTGAATTTAATGTCAGGTTATAAATAATTCAATAACTAAATAAAAATATACTAGGCTAGGTTATAAATAACTTATAAACTATATTAAAAATAATTAAACAGCTGCTTAGCCAACTCGTTATAAATTGGAATAGATGACATAAAACTTAAGGAAAATTAACCAAACCCAACGGTGTCCGAGGCAGGATTTGAGCACGTGGGCAAATTATATTACTCAATCATATAGTTTGATTTTTATTTAGTTGACGTATTTTGGAAAGCTGTTAATGAAAATTGAAAAGGTTATAGCTATGTAGCCACAACTATTTGCCACTGGAACCCTAATATACCTTTAAGAAACTAAATGTATCACGGTTATATAAAAAGATATACCTATTGGTATCTATACTATCTATAGCCATGTATCTATATCTGTGCTGTCTAATTATAATTGTCTTAATCTATATATCCAAATACAGTCAGCAGCAAAAGTGGCTAAGCGGGTGAAGTGTTCAAATGACACGCGCTCTTATTCTCTTGTCAATAGAAATGTGTTGACCTCATTTTGAACACCTCAACCGCTTAGCCACTTCTGCAGCTGACTGTACAATCTTTTATTATTTTTCAGCTGTACTGCACGAACCCGCCAGCGGTGGCTATTGCATCCACTATTGTATGTGACTGGGCCGCTCCTCCGCAAGTACAGGTAGGGTCAAGTGGTTAACAGTGGTTCACTTTTTTTCCAGGGGCCATATCTTCGGAACTATTAATGATAGGGAGTTGCTATAAAGAACGATATTATAGTAAATTTTATCTATTTTAAATGTGTATTACTGGTTTTTAAAAATAGTACATACTTTAAACAGCATACTTGTTTTTTAAAAAAAAGGGAATTGAGCCACTGTGTGCCAGGGGGTTGTAACAGTGGCTCGGACTTATTTATACAGTGGTTCGGGGTGGTACACAGTAGACAACATAAGGGTAATTAACAAAAATAAAACTATTTTTTAAGTAATTAAGTAAATCATTCCTCTTTATACGAACGCCTGTGGCATAATCCCTAAATATATTAATAAATTTTATTAAAAAACAACAAACAAAACCAATCCTGTTGGTTGTACGAATTTAAAAAAAAACTAAAAGTCACATCTTCTTAGGTGAACTCAGTTGTTTTTAAGCTCAACCCTCGGCGAATTTATCTTAATGCTTCTTTCATAAGTTCTTTTGGGTAATGGGTTCATGGGCACCAATAGATCGTGGCTTTGATTTTCGAGGCATCCTAAAACAAACACAAGACATGTCCATAGAAAAACGCGATATTTATAACAACTTTGTTTTCATCCAAAATAAGTGAACGTGACTACGCCAATTGTAAAAACGTAGATACATACAACATACAACATTACAGTGGATTATGTGTACCACTGTGTACCTTTGCAAACCGCGCCACTCGGGCCGTCGGCGCCATTTTGTAGAAATAAATTTGCTACGAACTAAGTAATGCATATTCTTTGTTAAACATTTCGCCAGTGCCTTTAGAAATAAGCATGGTTTGCTCCAAAAAATAAAACATACGTAAATTACAAACAATATTGTTACTGGAACAAAAATAAAACTTACCTTCAATCACAAATTTACACCACTATAACAAAATAGTCTCCTCACACAACCAATATGCGGCGCTGACGCCACCCGACTGGTTTGTCCTTGCTCGCGTACCAAGAGCTAACGAATGATGACGATACTGATTACATATAACTATCCCTTTTGGGTGAACTGCCTTTGCGCCACTGTTGTCGCCCGCGCCACCGGCGACCACTTGACCCTACTTAAAAACATAGGCTAGAAGAGTTATCTAATTAACTAGAAGCTGGCTCTTCAAAATGGTATACAATGTTAAGAGAAACGACGAAATTCCACTTGTAAGCAGCTGCATCTTACAGTACCTTTACCATTAGTACATTTACCATCGCTTGTACTATTTTAGTGCGAACGAGATGCCATAGCATGGGTCAAACCACACTCTTTCAGTACCCTTGCCATGAGTTGTGACATTGAGGTTTTCGATAATGAGTATCGAGTTTACTATATGTGCATCTCGTTTGTACTATTTCATTGCGAACGAAATGCACAGATAGTAAACTCAATACTCGTTATCGAAAACCTCAAAGTCACAATTGATGGTAAGGGTACAGATTAAAAACCCGATTACCGCTGGCTTACCGAACGTTCCCGAAGTTTAACACTTTGGCGGGCGCTACACCTACAGGCGTCGCGTACCTATATTTTTATTTCCTATGGTCTATTGTAGATGACATCAAATACTGTCCATCAACGTGTTAACCGTTTTGCGTAGGCTCATGAAGACAAGGGAAAGCCTTATTTATTGCAAGAGGTTGCTGAATCTGAGCATCTGGCAGCAGACCAGGCCTAGTACCCGAAACATCGAAGTTCATAAATTTCGAGCATATCTCTTTTACTCCAATTAAGGTGTCATGAGAGTGATTGACACAATCGTTCGAAATTTACGAAAAGCGATTCACGCGGTAGCGCCGCTGAGTTTGAGCCTAGCAAAAGTTTGAATAATTAATTGTCGATGTCTATACATATATAAAACTCCAGGCTCTAAGTTTATATCAGCGAATACAGTGCTCGTAATTTTCACAGGATTGTATAATTATTGCATCGTATATTTCGTATAATGGCGCAGATTTTCGCTATATTTTAAATCGTATTGCCGGCCTGCTTCTCTCAATTGCCCTTTTTCTTGTCGTTGGGAAAATGCGTTCACGCATCCCCCCCGGGTCTGGGGTAGGGTATTATAGTGAGGGGGTTTGCGGGACTCTCTCCTCGCTGCTCTTGCTAGCCAAGAGGAGGGGAGAAGAATACCCACTAAAAACCCAGCGGTGTCGTCCGCATTGGCGTTAGGGGGGTGCCACTGAATCACGATCGCACTCGACGGTGACACTCCCCGGTCTCTCAATTGCCCTACCTCTTCTCCCAAGATGACATAAGTCATATTTCAAATAGGCCTATGCCCAGCATTAGGCTGAAATGAACATGACACTTTTCACTTCTTAGATCAAACTGTCTATCATCAAGTGATTTAACTGACTTGAATTTTGTTTAATTGTATTTCTGTATTACGCAGTTCACCCTTGGAGATGACTACATGCACGTGGTTCGCCAGGACCCCACGGGCAGGTTCGCGGGCAACGCCGTTATATGGACTTACACCAGCTATGCAGCCACAACCATTTGCTACCGGAACCCTATACGTCAAAGAAACTAAATATAACTCGGGTTTAAATGAGGTTGTATGTAAGAAAGAAAATTAAATACCATTGCAAAATAGATTTTTTGGCTAATTTTTTTTCTATTCATAATATATGTACAAATCCAGCTAAATAGAGTTAGTATGACGATACTTACCTAACTACAGTACCTAACCTTAAACTGGGCACGACATACGTATATAAACAACGATATTCGTAAATTTCAGACGATTGTCTCTGTCACTTTCGTGACACCTTAATTGGAGTAAAAAAGAAAGATGTCCGAAATATACGAACTTCGGTGTTCGCGGTACCGCTCCAGGGATCGAATAACGGTATTAATTTCACAAATTAGCCGGTATTCCTTGTATTCTTGAAAAATCTGTAAAGGGCTAGTTTTAGGACTTTAAACTACATAATCATATAAATGGCAAAATTGTGTTTAACAGAATGAAGTAACGACTATCATACAAAATAATGGTTTTCGAATACTATAATACACCTACTTTGAAAAAAAAATGCATGTTAACTAAAGGGATACGTTTTATTTTCAAAAGTAACTGTCACAAATTTGGTATCTACGGTTAAAAAAAAGTTTGTATAAAAATGAAACGACAATATCAGTTTTTAGCGCATCACAAACTCGAGTATGTATATTTAAGTTCTGGTAAATCGGTAGGTAAGGTCAGGGGAGTTTCAGAATAATTTGCAGTAGAAGATTCAGCATCCGGTATCCCAGTGTAGTCTTTTAACGGCATCGAATAGCCAATTACTAAAAAGGATATCGTGTATAACGGATACCTAATAAAAAAAGTCAACATGTTATGTTCTGAGTCAAAAATAATATTCGGATCTTGTGCAGCTAAAGTCAGGGTGTCCACTTTGAGGTACGTGTAGTGATCTTCTACGTCCGTCCTACCATGCTGTAAAGAAATTACGTAATTTAAATATTACAGGCAGATTTTATAAATATTTGATACCTATTCACTCAAAATACTTACTGTAATATTAATTCTGTGGATTGGCACGAATCGCGGAATTGTATCCTTTAATTCAAATGATTTGACATCGCCTGATTTATGAGTTCCTAAAATGAAGTAATTTAGTAAATTATAAATCACACTGACAAACTTTTTCTAGCTATGCTATCGACAGTGCATGAGGAAGCTCCGAGGATCGTTCCACCGCTAGTCCCTCTTCATTCTGCAACTTATGACTTGCTACGCAAATCTACTCTTTTATTTACTTTTACCTCCAAATCCTTGAAGATCCCGATTTGAAAATATGTAGGTATATTAATTTTATACTTTGCGTCAATTAACACTTATTTTCCTCACTGTTCCTAGGTTTATGCCAACCTGGTACTTAGCCAACCTGTGTTAGATTATGTATTTATGTTAAAAAGTTTAAAAAGTATAAAAAGCTGATTCAAAAGCCCTATAATCCGCTTTCCTACTTTGTCCCCACAGTTTTCGGCATCCTTTTAGTAAGCACACAATGTCATCCCTTTACACCATCCAACCACAATATTCTGGGCTTCCGTAGTTTACTGAGCCTAGGGAAAAGCGAGGCACCTGAATGGGTTTGGGTTTTAATAAAGTAAAATACTACCACACCATGTTCAAACGCAGCCGCAGCAAAGTGAAAAGTCACCAGTAGGATACACAATATATATTCCATAATTCTTCACACTCTCTGCTGATACGAAAGCAGAGCTAGAACAACTAAATTGAAAATATATTCTCATAAGTGTCATCTCATGACATTGAATAGCGTACCTTAATCAATTTACTTCGGATTTAACTTAATTACACAGTCACGTAAATTAAATTATCCAACACATTGAAGAAAAAGGAAAACCTAATGCACGCACACTAGAAACTACGCGAAGATTTGGTAGATGTTAATGTAACAGTTAATCAAATCAAACAAGTGTATTTTTAATGTAAGGGGGTGGTTGTCATTGTATCGTTCTCACAGATTATGTTAGTGACAGTACTTAGAACTTAAGCAACCACCGTTCGAATTACTTAGAACTCGATTGCGTTTACAACACCAACACCTACAGTATCAACTCTCGTGTTTTTATCCACAAGAAGTGTTTTGGATGTAAGAAGTTAATGAGCACTGGATGCCAAACGCTCGACAGATTATGGAGTTCATCGGGCCAGTTTTTTTTTTGTTTTTTATATTTAAAAATTTCAATAGCGTTTGAACATTCTGGATATGAAGTTTCTGTCGACTGTGACGAAATATCGGAAACTTAAAAACACAAATAAACATTGTATTAGCAAATACCTATTTCATGTTCGTAGTTATATTATAACTGCTGCTTACTCGTATAAAATTATCAATCTCTTTTCGCGGAACTTAGGTACATAGAATCATACACATAGCACAAAGGAGGAAATTATGACAAATGTTTTGTAGAATAAAATGTGTTGTATAAAAAAAAATTGTTAATGTTAAGTAAATGAGACGTGCAGCTGAGTTTTTATAGTGTGGTCTATGCAAACGGAAGAGAAATCGCATTCGGAATGAAAAACTTATTCTGGATATTGACATATACTCCGGTCTGAGTTTTATCCATTTCGTTCATTCCTTAGATATTTATAATTTTTGTCCAATAAAAATCCCACCACGCACAGTTCAACACTGATTAAAGCAATTGTTGAACTTTTCATACAAAAATTTTTCCACTATTACGATGCGTTCAGACGCATAGTACCAGAAACGCAATGTGCCAACATACTCATATGTCCAATTCCGCAAAACCCCAATTTCGTAAAGTACCAAGTTTGTAAAGTGACCAACTCGCAAAACACCAACTACGTTAGTTACCAAATCTGTAATTCGCATAGTACCAACTCGCGTAGTACCAACTTTGCTAGTTACCAAAGCTGTAACACGCGGAGTAGAAACTTCGCTAGTGACACTTTGTGATCGCCAAAAATATCGTTACTCTACCGGGTGTACAATCCAAATGGGTCAGTATGGTGAAGTCGGAAACTAATAGGAGACATAGCAAGATCTGTTCTTAGAAACCATGTCATCGATTTTAGCAACAAAGAAAACTGCATTCATAATTTATTTAATCTTTATTGCACAAAAGAAACACTATCGTACAACAGGCGGACTTAATGCTATAAAGCATTCTCTACCAGTCAACCTTCGGGTAAAGCAGAGAAGTTGTAGGCGGAGCAATATCAAAACAACATAAATAGTAAATATAATACTTCTGCCTGCGGGCATACACATACGTATAAATTTTAGATATCATGTTTCATAACATTATTTATTGCTTAAGATCTACACAATGGATATCTAAATAGAAATAGTAGTGTTATTTTTTTTAAACGTCCGGGTTCGATTCCTGAGCTGAGCATAAGTTTTTTTTAATGTATAAATGCAGTTTTCTTTGTTATTAAAATCGATGACATGGTTTCTAGGAACAGATCTTCCTATCTCTCATAGTTTCCGACTTCACCATACTGACCCATTTGGATTGTACACCCCGTATATCCGCATAAATGTCGCATGAGGTCGGTGCTTGAAAATATCTGATTACTTATAAAACTTAAAATTATGTGAATACTCTCACAGGCATAAATATCTTTCCTCTGTGGAAGCAAATACATAAAATATTGAGTATTATTTTTAAAGCTATTTTTTTTCCTGTCGACGTTGAATTGTAATTAACCCACCCGAGAGTAGGATGAATAAGATACCTACTCATATATCAGATCTATACATATTCTTTCAAACTATCCTCTACCTCTACCAGCGTATTTGGTATTGTGAGAATTTGGTGCTTTGCGTGTGTAAATATAACATTCCGCGAAACGCCAAATGGCACATTGCGAATTTGGTACTACGCGTATTGGCACTAAGCGTATTTGGTATTGTGAGACTTTGGTGCTTTGCGTGTGTAAATATAACATTCCGCGAAACGCCAAATGGCACATTGCGAATTTGGTACTACGCGTATTGGCACTAAGCGTATTTGGTATTGTGAGACTTTGGTGCTTTGCGTGTGTAAATATAACATTCCGCGAATCGCCAAATGGCACATTGCGAATTTGGTACTATGCGTCGAAAGGGAGCAATAACTTTAGGCATCGTTTCTACACGACAAATGTAGCAACATTTGTCCTATAACTTTTGAATATAACTTATATTTTATACCTATTAAATGTGAATAAATAAAGATTTTCCAAGCAAGCAATGTATTGTTAAAAGTAGTTAAAACTATGAAGTTTGTAGGCTGACAGTAAACGGCAATTAGAGTATTAGAAAATACTATTTCATTCATTGAAAATACTATTAACTTGTTCGAAAAAATCACAAGTAATTCATTATTATTATTTTTAAAATTTGTAGAACAAATGTTGCTACGTTTGTGGTGTAGGAGTGATCCCTAAAGTTATTGCTCTTATTACAGGAAATGCCATGTATAGGTACGATATCAAGCGATCAAGCATGAAACATTTGGATTCTCGTATTTATTTATTATTTAACTCTATGTCACAGTTTTTAACGAATAAAAAGGACAAGTTCTCTACCAGTCAACCATTGAGCTAAATAGAAAACGTTGGTACACTTTAAATAAAACAGAATAACAAGACAAATCAAAGAAATGAATGACAAACGTACATAAATACAGAATACAATATTAAACTTACATTAGATATGATACAATACTATGATATGGATATTATAAATGTTGGTACCCAGAGTGAAACATCACATATAGTATGGTGTACCAAACTTTACGAGTACTTTGGATGCTACCAACTATATGACGCTGACTGTACATACCTACTTTCAAAAAGTGCTTATAGATGAAAAACTTAACTGTCTATGTAGTTGTGCAGAGAATTAACATGGAACTTATGTCAAAATTTGAATATAGAACGGCGACATGCGTGTACACTACGTTTTACTAAGTTTTTACTTATACGCAGACTTTTTTTGAAAGTCAGTTGTTTTGAAAGGTACCTATTATTCGTCTCGTCTATGGCTTTTTGGTTTGTATCTCCGTTTCGTTATGTTGTAATATAGCTACATAAATGAATTAAATAGATATCTATTTCTACAAATTTAATAAGTTTTATTAGTATAATAGTATGAAATAAAACAACTAAAACGGATTAAATCGCGTATACTAATTTAAACTTCATCCCGACGTTTCGAACCTTTTAACAGCGTTCGTGGTCATCGGGTGACCACATTAGTATAATAGTAGTAATCTTGCTTATCCGAATGCAATTAAGCGCTCTAGTAGTAAAGACATTACATTTGTTTTGTTTTGGTCTTTTACTGGCATAGAAAAGCCGTTCACCACAAAAAATACCGGCATCAATGGAACTTTATATAAGCGAAAAGTCAAAATATTCGTGTCCGGGTCAAATGAAATGATTGGTGCGCCAATGAAAAATATACTCATGGTAACCACGCTTATGTAGGTGTATTCTCTTTCCACGTCGGTGCGGCCATGCTGGAACGAATAGAGATACTTACTTTAGTAGACGACAAGTTTGGCCTAGTGGTAAGTGACCCTGCCTATGAAGCCAACGGATCAAATCCCAGTAAGGGCATTTAATTGAATGATGAGCACATATAATTATATTTTTTCCCCTCACTAGCTCGTAATGCGCTTGTTTATCCTTTAATACGAGAGGGTAAAAACGCATTTTATCCACTAGTGATTAAAATAAGTTGACTTCTCAAAGCTCTTATTGCTATGATTAAAGATTAACACAGTACTACTCACGTTTATTTAGTCACTCGCGCGACATGTTTCGGAGAACATAGGCCTCCATTTTCAAGCACTAAGAGTGCGCGACGGGCCGGTGACGCGAGCGGCGAACCGATCGGACACTCAGCACTCTTAGTGCTTGAAAATGGAGGCCTATGTTCTCCGAAACATGTCGCGCGAGTGACTAAATTAACGTGAGTAGTACCGTGTTAATCGTTAATTATTAAATATGTCCCATGTAAGTTCTTATTGCTATGGTTTTAAAGTCTAAATTCGCGAAGTACAATTCACTTGCCGCCGCGGCGGCGGCGGTAACTCGCACACGCACCGACTTGAAAATCGAATTAGAACATTCGAAAATCGTACTAACGTAATCGTATAAGCTAACCAAGCTAAAGGCACCTTTTGTAAAAATGTTGAATGTATCTAAACGCAAAGAAGAAGTCAATGCGATTTCAAAACGTTTTTTTGCATGTTTCACTTTCCTCGCTGTAGTGAGGGAAAAAATTTGTGTTACACACGGGTGCAATTGTAATTTCATTCTCGTGTATTGAAACACTCGCTACGCTCAGGATTCTATTTTAAAACCACTCGCTTTGCTCGTGGTTAAACTATAGAATCCATTCGCTTGCTCGAGTTTCAATCCCACACTCGCAGTTAAAATACAATTTTGCACCCTTGTATAACAAATAACTATTTCCTGAGTCATAGGTGTATGTATCTAAATATTTAAATTTGTATATTATTTTTATTGCTATCTACTAGTACTACAACACAAGCCTTCTTGAGCGTATCGTATCAATTATTTTTTGTAACAATGTCCTGTAATGCCGTGTGATGCCGGCTGACCAGAATAGCACCACTCCATCTCCTCCCGCGGGTGTCGTAAGAGGCGACAAAGGGAAAAATCCTACGGACGGGCAGCAGCGTCCATCGAAACCCAATCTACAGCTACTGCGGTCGCCAACCTGCCTGCCAACCGTGGCGACTATGGCAACTACCCCAAGATGATACAAGTCATATCTGTGGAAGGCCTATGTCCAGCAGTGGACTGCATACGGCTGAAATGTGATGTGTGATGCCCTGTAATATTTAATTATACATAAGCTTAGTAACAGAGTTTCAACATGTTTAATTGGCACCCCTGCATACGGAGATCTCGAATATACGTTGGTTCTTTTTTAATTACTTACCGAAACGTTTACTGTATGTAAGGGCTTAAACGCTGGTATGACCCCCTCATATTTCAATGATTCAACCTCTCCTATTCTGTGGGTTCCTAAAACACATTGTAAGTTCTATACTTGAACTTGACTTGATGTTTCGTTTTGATCTTAACCTTGACATGTCAGATTTTAATATTGTAAATAATGAATTACTTTACAATTAAAATAAAAAAATATTGAGAGTTTGTATTTCAATAATATATATACCAAAACCTTAATTCTTACTCACACTTTTATGGGTTTAATACTTTGCCTCTCGTATTGATACATACTATTTACTTTTCTAACATATTAGTTAGCATGCCAACGGTAGCGATTAACTAGCGGTCGTCACCGACCGACTGGACGGCTTATTTATAACCAGGACGGCTGTTTGATTGACTGTTCCAAAATAGGAGCTACTACCGTACGTAGGCATTTATGCGAATGACTACAGTAGAAGTATAACCAAGAGCAGGTATATAAAATAAACGTAAGCATGCCCTTTATTCAAATCGCCTATATTCACAAACCTATGGAACGAATCACAAGGAACAACGATACCTACTGACCAATATTCAGGTAGCACTAAGTCATGGCACTCAAGGTGGAATTTAATCTCATGGTACCTACCCAGGGCACGAGGACTGAATAAGCTGATGAGAAATTGTAGGACCTATGAATGACTATGTTACTATTTAAGTTTGGTGACTGACGACCTAGGAAGAATAGTTCTGACTGTGAGGATATTTAGCAAGAGATGAAATCAAATGACAACAGGCAAATATAATTTTGGACCCGGGTATGTCCTTAAACTACGTCCAACAATGAGAGGTAGGGCACAGCGTTGACCATCACGCTTGAACCTGGGGCAGCCCAACTGGGGAAGTACCTCCTCCTTACAGAAGACCACAGCCAAAATAGCACTGCTACCTTTCAGGTATGTAGTGTTGTGTTCCTGATGGTGAGTAAGGTTCCCAGAGCTCCAACCCCCCTTAAAGGCCGGCAACGCGCTTGTGACTCCCCTGGTGTTGCGGGTGCCCAAAATATTAATAAATAGATTAATAGACAAAAATAATTTATCATCAGACAGAAATGAAGACTATGGAACCAGCTAGATCTAAAGGGATTAAGAACTAGTTAAACTCTATTAAGTACTTTTAAATACAACAGAGAACAATTAAACAAAAGATTTCCATGGATCGAAGTGTATTGAAAAGGGACTCAAACATAAAACTAGCGATGAGCGAAGTAAAAATAACTACAAAGATACTACTAGAACAGTCTTGAGAGTTCCTGACCTTCTTCGCAATTTTACAGTGGTGTGACAGGGGTATGGTAGTGTTCATACCGAATTCTATAAACTCTTCCCCCCGTCCATTCACACTATTGACAACAAAAACAATCAAAATGACTGTACTCTTTGCCGGTAAAAACTCTTTAACACATTTTTCAAATACAGCAGCAGAACGCGTCATAATCCAATGCGAATAATTTACGAGTCAATTAAAAACGAACGTTAGCGTTAAATTGGCGCAGAGAACCAATTCAGTAAATAATTAATTAATTATTGCCTACTGAAATCTGGAAACAGAATCGAAGATACCCTTAGATGATTTTCCATAACTAGTTTTAAGTATTATTGGTATAATGACAGCCGAATTTACATATTTTTTTATTTAGATAAACTTGTGAGCCAAGTTTAAATACTAGGTAGCTGGCTTTGTAGTTTGTACTTCTAAAATATGAAGGCAATATTATAGAGCGTACAACTAGCGCAGACTCGTAGCTGTAGAATTGTCCATGACGATACATACGAGCTAGCCTCTGGCGTAAGACATTGGTTACGAGATTATTTCCGTGCAAATACTTGCCTTTAGCGAAATGGGAACAACCGGAGTTGAATCGGAGCCGAATAGGCTTGCAGGGACGATTGGTACTAATATTAAGTATATCGGTAGGTACTGTGTATTGATTTACGCAATAATAGATGTCCACAAATTTCGTATTATAGATCAGTAGTAAATGTAATTTTTTTGAAGTAAGTAAATATTTTCAATAGTCCTCGTTGAGCACGTTCAACTTCAATGAAGCGGCTTTTAGCAGCACTTCCCCATACAGATATACAGTACATACATTAAAATCGATTGAGCTAATAATGTATATACTTCACTTAGGACGTTACGTGATTTTGGTGGTTTCGTGGTAGGCACAATGTGTCTCAAAGTCAAAAGCCCACTTAAGTTTTCTAATTTGAGCAACCACCTGTTCAATGTGGGAGGTATTCGACTAGTTAAAAAACTTACTAATATTGTTGTAGAGAATATGTATAAAAATATAATCCACTTAAAAAAGAGCATTGGGGTCGTAAAATTATTCGACGTCGGGTTTTTAGAGAAAACAACATTTGATGATAGAATTCTTTAATTAATATCAAAGACGTGTTTAAATATTATGCTTGAATACCTTTGGCAATAATTTTGTAATTGCTGTAGGTCCATTGTGGAAACGTATATTCTATGGTGACCATTGGGTCATTAAATGTGACGTTTGGAGTAGCGGCCCCACTTACTATTACTTTGACTCCAGTCAGCCGTTTATTTTCAACTTTCTAAAAATTTAATTTATTTAACACATATGTAGATAATGTAAATCGTAAGTCGTTTGTTATTATTATTATTCAATATACCTATGTATATTTTTCTGTTTAAGTATCAGTATAAAATATAAGAAATTTACTTTTATCTTGTTTGCACATGTTAAACTTTAATTTATGATATAATAACCTGAATGTAAACATTTTACCAATAATTTGTATTAAGTATTGATTTTTTCGTTAAGTAATAAATACCTGATCTCATATTTGTTGTATAGCATTAACAGAAATTACAATCGTATTATGATAACTACAAGTACTTAACTAGTTACAGTATAAAATCTAAAAAAGGCCCTTGAGGCATTGTGCCAAGGCGGAATTTCCTCGTTGTACCGCAATGCTGATACAACGAATTATACCAATACTTGAATTAATATGTAACTAACTCGCATTAAAACATAAGAGCCTTATTAAAACCTTATTTTTAGACACCTCTTACTTACAGGAATTTCAAATCTATTCACGTACGAAAATATTTCAATTGTTCCCTCTTTAACGTAAAATTCTTCTCCCGGTGAACCTGCAATATTATTTTTGTTAACTTTTATATTATTTCCCCTATATTTTACCTACTTTCGATTAGATTATTTGTATATTAAAGTAAAAATGTAATCATATATAAAAATGTACTGGGGTGTCTGGAATTAGGTTGATCAATGTAAGATTTTCCCAAAAGGTCTCTTGTTTGACTTACCAAATTCAAAAAAATGATTTTCAGCATTTGTAACTCCGACTACTGCCAATAAAAGGCACAAGTACTTCAAATCACTGACAGCCATTCTAAAAAAAACACTTCCTGAATCTCATTCCCCTTTTCTTTATCCTTTAATACCTCAAGTTACTTTGGAAACATCTTTTTTTGATTGATAATTTAGGGATCGGACGGTAGAGTGTGAATGACATAAGGAATGTGCCATTATGGCACAAGTCCTATTTCTAATTGTCGATTATATCCACTACATCGACATCGTCAAATTTACACTGATAGCTACTCCATTATGGCACAAGTCCTGTTTATTGTATAATTCACTCTCTACTTCCCGATCTCTAAACATTATTATTTTATTGTTCAAAATGTTACGTGATACCTTTACAAGAATTAGCACAATTTAATGTCACTTTGGAAAAGCGAGCGGTTTGCTGTGCATAAAACCGTATATGTGGTATAATAGCACCTAATCATTAATTAACCTGCGATATTGGAATGTGTTTAACAGTTTTAGCATTCAGTAAAGTATCTGGAAATCTCTTTTCATGTCGGCAGAAAGTTATAGAATATTCGACGACGCGGTTAGTGCGCTCGACCACAGTATAATAAAGAGTACTAACGTACAGTATGGCCACTCCCTGCCCCCCACCGAAAGTGCCGCCCACCCGCTCTCGGTTACCTCGCAGTTACCGGCTGGCAGGTACGCGACGACGTAGTGCGCAGATTACCTATTCAATTTTTTTCACAATATTTATAAAACCTTTTGTAATGGGCGTGTGTTGTGCTGTGTATGGATATTTAAGCTCGAGAAACGACAAAACCAAAAGTAATTTCTACAGATTTTCATTGGATGAATTATTTTTTATGTTTTAGTAGAAAATCAACTTACACCAGGTAGGTACTTATGTTTAGTATTTCTGTTACCCTATCCGTTTTAGACATCAACCTATCCCTTCACACTGAAAACAACACAATATCTATATAAACAAAAAATCATGTTTTCAACTTACGTAATATTTTGGTGGCCTGAATTTCCTTACAATAATTTTGTTACTTCGTTTTATACTGATTCAAAACAGGAAACTATTGTATAAATCGAGCTTATATACCCACCTTACAGTATAGAGGTATGATTTTTATTTCTTCCTAATTCGCGCAATAATGGTAATGAGTTTTGAATCATTGAGGTCATCGAACTTGAACGCGGGCGGCGGCACAGTAGGTATAATAAAGAGTAGGTATACTAAGGCGGTTCCTGCGCATGTTTATGCTATACCTTGTGCGAATGTTTCATTCAATTATACTGAAACTTCAAGTGTTTTTTTCTGCAATGCCTTATAAATTACTATATATTTTTTTTTTATTTATTAGTGGGCTGAATTAACAATTACTATCTAGATGTGAAATGGTGAACTTTTGTATTTTTTGCCAGTCTATCACTCTGTGTACGCAACACGTAAAATCTACTGATTCGATTACAATACATTACAATAAAGTAGTATTTTTCGTTTTTATTTATCCCTTTATTTAGTATAAGAGGCTATTGGCAAAGATCCAGTGGCTCGAGTCAAAACGTAGACGTCAATGATAATCTCAGAAAATAAAGTTAAAATCGTCTTCGTGTATAATTGATTAGGTAGTGATTACACACAAATTAACTCGACACAAATAAATTCAACGCCGCTATAACAAGGTCATCTTACATTGCGTTCCCAATTCGCGAACGCACTACGCAAAATAGCGGCAACCCTAGCGTGTCTTATCTCACTCACACAGGCATGGTACGCGCTCACCTACACGAGCTTAGACTGTGTGCGTAGCAACGTGGTTGTTTCATACATTCGATCGCCACTTACCGGGGTGTGGCTCGACTCCAAAGTATAGTCAACCAATTTGATTTCTAGGCCACTTCGAACCTTGTCACAGTGACGTTATAAGAGATGTTTTGCGTCTTTCATATAGATTTTCACTGTGACAAGGAACGAAGTGGCCTATAAATCAAATTGGTTGACTGTTAATTTTTTAATTTAAATATGTCGATCCATCTTTTATATAATAATTTTCTAAAGAATCCTTTAGGACGAGGACTTTATCGACACTGAATAAGCTGATGAGATTGAAAGAGTAGGATCTATGAATGACTTTGTTAATATTTCAGTTTGGTGATTGACGACCTAGGAAAAATAGTTCTGACTCTGAAGATATTTAGCAAGAAATTCAAATGACAACAGGGGCATTTACAGGCAAATAAACAAAATAAACAAAAAAGCAATATATTAAGCTGGATGGGCTTGCAGGAACAGTTGGTACTAATAATAGTATATCGGTACTGTGTATTGGTTTATGCAATTCCTTCATTCTTCCAAGAAAGCGACGTGAGGTTCCCATCTACTGCATATCACAATTTGTCTTAAGCACAACAAATTAGATTGATATCTTAATAGGAAACAATGCGTTGTACTTGATTTCTTCCTACTAATATGCCCAGTCTACGAGTACATTGGTAAAGTAGAGGTATCATTTTGACATTTTATAGTATATTATGTTGATATATATTCGACATAGTTGGTAGTAGGCTATATTTGATCAATTCGGCTGTGTTTACAATAAATACAATAATATTAGATTTTGTAAAAAATGCCAAGTGAATAATAAGTGCGTATAACATCTAAATCTGGTGTACCAACTATAGCTACCAGGTATTTGACTAGTTAAAAAACTTACTAGTATTTTGTAGAGAATAGGTATAAAGAATAATCCACTTAAAAAAGAGCATTAGGGTCGTAAAATTATTCGACGTCGGGTTTTTAGACAAAACAACATTTGTTGATACAATTCTTTAATTAATATCAAAGACGTGTTTAAATATATAGTTGAATACCTTTGGCAATAATTTTGTAGTTGCTGTAGGTCCATTGCGGAAACGTGTATTGTATGGTGACCGTTGGCTTATCGAATGTGACTTTTGGAGTACTCACCCCACTTACTATTACTTTGACTCCAGTCAGCAGTTTATTTTCGACTTTCTAAAAATTTAATTTATTTAACACATCTGTAGATAATGTAAATTGTGAGTCGTTTGCGCATATTATTATTCAATATTCTAAATTTTTCCGTTTAGGTATCAGTATAAAAATATAAGAAATATACGTTATTCTTGTTTGCAAACGTTACAATTTTAATTTAAAATATAAATAAATCTTCAACCTGGATTAATATGTACTAACTCGCTTAAAAACATAAAACATAAGAGCCTTATTCAAACCATTATTTTTAGGCACTCCTTACTTACAGGAATTTCAAATTTGTTCTCATAAGAAAATATGTGAATTGTTCCCTCATTAACGTAATATTCTTCTCCCGACGAACCATCACCTGCAATATTATTTTTGTTAACTTTTATATTATTTCCCCTTTATTTTACCTACTTCTATTAGATTATTTGTACCTATATTAAAGTAAAAATAAAATCCAATATAATAATGTACAGGGTTGTCTGGAATTAGGTTGACCAATGTAATATTGTACCAAAATATCTCTTGTTTGACTTACCAAATTCAAAAACATGATTTTCAGCATTTGTAACTCCGACTACTGCCAATAAAAGGCACAAGTACCTCAAATTAGTGACAGCCATTCTAAAAAAAAACACTCCCTGATCTAATTCCCCTTTCCTTTTCCTTTTTAATGTTTCTTTCGCGCTCTTTAATACCTCAAATTACTTTGGATGCATCGGACGGTAGAATGCCCATGGCAAAAGAAACAGGACCTTTGCCATAATGGAGTAGTTGTCAGTGTAAATTTGTTGATTTTGTTGTTCGTCGATGTTCGTCCGCTTTACATTTGATAGAAATTAATTACCAAACGCCGATATGATTATGGTTATATCCACTTTTTATAGACGAACTTCATCACCATGGGTAGCGACAAAATTATTACGTAGACATTTTATCTTTTACACTGATAGCTACTCCATTATGGCACAAGTCCTATTCCTTGTCCTGTCATTCGCACTCTACCGTCCGATCTCTAAACATTATTATTTTATTGTTCAAAACTGCTACGTAAATATATTGTACTACCTATATATAAGAATTAGCACGATTAAGTGTGACTTTGGTAAAGCGAACGGTTTGCTGTGCATGAAACCGTATCTGTGGTATAATAGCACCTAATCATTAATTAACCTGCGATATTGGAATGTGTTTAACAGTTTTAGCATTCAGTAAAGTATCTGGAAATCTCTTTTCATGTCGGCAGAAAGTTTTGGAATATTCGACGACGCGGTTAGTGGGCTCCACTCCAAAGTACATCCCATTTTTAGGGTTCCGTAGTCAACTAGGAACCCTTATAGTTTCGCCATGTCGGTCCGTCCGTCCGTCCGTCCGTCCGTCCGTCCGTCCGTCCGTCCGTCCGTCCGTCCGTCCGCGGATAATCTCAGTGACCGTTAGCCCTAGAGAGCTGAAATTTGGTAGTAATATGTATATCGATCACGCCGACAAAGTGCAAAAATAAAAAGTGGAAAAAAATGTTTACTTAGGGTACCCCCCCTATATGTAAAGTGGGGAGTGATTTTTTTCTTCATTCTAATCCTAACGTGTGATATATTGTTTGATAGGTATTTAAAAATAAATAGGGGTTTACTAACATCATTTTTGGATCATGTAAATATTTTTTGGAAATAATCGCTCCAGAAGTAAAAAAAAGTGCGTCCCCCCCCCTCTAACTTTTGAACCACAAGTTTTAAAAATATGAAAAAAAAAGTAGAACTTCACATAAACTTTCTAGAAAAATTATTTTGAACTTGATAGGTTCAATAGTTTTTGAAAAAAATAATATATATAAAAATGAACCCCTATTTCTCTTGGTCACGCTATATCTTGAGAACGGCTTTACCGATTTGGCTAATTTTGGTCTTGAAATATTTATAGTAGCTCAGGGAAGGTTTAAACGGTGAGAAAGTATAAAAAAAATCGAGTAATATACTAAAAAACTAAAATATTGTTCCCCCATACAAACTTTATCAACTCGAAAAAACTGTAAGCGCCGCAGGATTTCATACATCTTACGCGTTTTTGGTAAAATGGTCTCTGCTTTCCTCGAGAAAGACGGAAGCGCCGTAGGATTGCATATATCTTAGGCTTTTTTGCGAGCAAAATAGGTACTTTATATTATTCCAGCACTAAAGTCGTTAAGGCGATAATTTCTTACAAATTGTTAATAAATTAGCCCTTATTTCCTAAGATATGGCTGTCAAAATCTCTACTGAATGACAAGACACACTTCATCACTTCCGGCCCGGTACCACGAACATTGAAGTTCGTATATGTCGAGCATTTCTCTTTTACTCCAATTAAGGCGTTAAGAGAGTGGCAGAGATAATCGTTTGAAATTTACGAATATCGTTGTTCGCGGTAGCTCCGCCGTTCTATGTATAATTCCGCGTTTAGTTTTAATCGTAAATAAGAATCTGCACTAATATTCATCGCCCAATGCGACCGTCTCTCATATTATGTCAGTATCACTTACGCATTCGAGACATTTTTTACGTCAAAAGAAACTTACACTAGAGCCTCTGTACTTTAAGCTCGCGCGCATAGTTTACTTAATTTGCCGATACATGTCGCTCTAGGTGGAACGCTCATACCCTATATAGCGGTTTTAAGATTCTTTCTGATTTAATGGGGTCGGAGCATACATGATGCAGATACATTAGGTTGAAACTAACTGACTGACTTCAAATGACGTTGGCTGGTTATCACTCCATGTTACAACCCCTTCTTACTCATGGTGGGACTGAAATTAACAACATTTTTTCGAATTTTCTATGTATAGTTGGGATCTAAAACTCTTTCTTTAGTTGTCACCGTCGTTTGTGGGCCCGTTTTTAGGGTTCTGTACTTCATATTAATATGTCAACAACAATGTATCAAATAGCCCATTTTTAACTCTTAAGTGGGAGCACTTACCGTGGCGGACGAAAAACTACGGAACCCTACACTGAGCGTGGCCCGACACGCTCTTGGCCGGTTTTTTTAATTTAAATTTGTCGATCCATTTTTTACATAATAATTTTCTACGGAATCCTCATATAAACGAAGAATTTTTTATGGCTTATAATTATGACTTTTTCCATGGACAATTTAAGACAGCGATAACGCAATGTTATAATCTTTTTTCTATATTTTTTGGACTTTGAGTCCAAAAGTGGGTATAAGGCATACCTAAATTTTTCACACCTAATTTAACGACCCGTATATATTTTTTAAAAAGGAATTATGGTATATATAACCTCCTTTACATGGTAACTGGGTGACTTTTTTGTTCACCGGGGAGGTGAACAAAAAAAGTCACCTCCACCAGTAAAAGTCCCTCATCTAAAAATACTTTTACTGAATTTTATTGTACCATTTTGTCCGCGTGTTTGATAGACAAATTCATATTTACTGTAGCTATTTATCACTGAGCATAGCTGGGAAAAACAAATAGACAGGCATATGGCAAAACTATCCTAGTTGACTACGGAACCTTAAAAATAATAAACAAACCTATAGGAGTTCGTAGTTGACTACGGAACCCAAAATGTGACATTATTTACCGGACCTTATTGTCGATGGCGCTTATGTCGTTGTTCAAGACTATACAAGCGCAACGCGATTCGACGTAAGTGCCATCGACAATAAGGTCCCTTTTCTTAGATAATGACACGAATATGTTTACCCTATTTATAATGAGAAGGTGACGTCGATCCTACACGTGTATCACTGTGTATAACATACTTTAGTAACGCTCTTTTTATACTCTTTATTTTAACGACAAAGTAGATTTACCCTATGCATATTTTACGGTTGCAAATTTCTATGAAGCATGAAATATGCCTTTATCCAATCGATTTAAACTTCATTATTGCGTAAAAGAGCTCCTGTTAAGAGGCCGTTGTCGGTTTTCTAGATTTCGCTAAACTTTTTTATGGTAGTCTGGAGTAACTAACAATATGTTTTTTAGTTTATATGTTGAAGACTTTGGAGTGTATGTGTGAGCTAAATTTCCTTATTTCATAATTAATTCGAGAAATTGATGTGTTTCAGGCCTACGTTCACCTGGCATAAAGCAAGTGAACCACTGAGCGTGCGACTTGCCATCCGAAGGTCGCAGGTTCTAACCCCGGCGCATACCAATGAGTTTTCCGAAACTTGTGTACATAAGATAATTTGATATGTACCAGAAGGTGATATCATTTTGTATTTATATATATATTCGGGGAAGGAGGAGAACACCGTGAGGAAACCCAACTAATTCCAATAAGGACTAGTTTACCCAATTCCTAGGATTAGTTGTCAAGTTGACCTTAGGCCCCCATGAGCCGGGGCTATTCCGGGCCAACGCGAGGAATATCATAACTTACATCTAGCATAAAATGAAATGACAGAACTCATCAATTCGCAGAATGAGGTGTTTTCTGAAGCCGTATATCTTTCAGGACTTTCGAAGTTTTCATCCTATTAAAAGGTGCATTGCAGGTTTCTTTTATAATAACCCTGGAAAGTCCAGTGTCAGTAAATAAAACACATTTTTATGCAAAATGATGAATTATGCCAAAAGATATACATGCCAATAAATTTTCTGCAAGACTATAATAGTGAACCTTTTTTGTGATCGAACCTAAATGAAGTAGGTATAAAATACACAAAAAGTCGGAAGATTAGTGTACAGAACAAATACAACATTTTTTATATTTTTACATAATTATCTTTAATATAATACTACCTAGTATTTGCTACGGCAAATTCATAAAAAACTGCCTAAAAAGAATGCCTGTAAGTATAACAGAATGTAGTAAAAACATTACATAATTAAATTAATGTTATGTCATGGTTTTTATAAGCAATATAAAATACATTTTGGGGGGTTTAAAGAAATAAACAACCATGCATCAATCAATCCCTTTATAAAACAAAGTCTAATTTATTTATTTTTGGGTAGGTACTAAATAATATTTACGAATAATAGTACATTACTGCAGAGGCCGTGAAGTAAGGGATTTAAGGACGAGATTGCGGTAGACGGCCGAATCGGAGACGAGGCCGGATAAATTGAGTCCTTTAATCCCTGTTCAGGCCGAAGCCTGTATAGTGCTTTTCTCAAACATTTCAAGAAAATAATAAATTTAAAATAACAACAAAGCAATCAAGTAAATAACAGTGAATTGCCGCCTTTTTATTTTTTGTACAAAAAAAACAAATTCGACAAAGCACAGTACACCTTTAGTATACACCTTTTTTGACTGCTTATTTTAACTGCTTATTAAAATATAACTATCTATGGTTCATAGATTTCGTTTTTTTTTAATGAATTGACATTGGAAAAAGCTATTTCAGCACCATGTTTAACCGATTATTATAATACCAATTGTGCTTTCAAAGAGATTGTAACTTGGATGTATGTATTTTTTCCTTCGTCAGTCTAATCTAAGTTGGCAAATTTAAAAAGTTAGAGCTGCGGACAATAATGTGCTTTTCATACTAACTCCATACATTTATTCACGTCCTAGTCCATAAATGTGCAACTTCTTGGCATCATTTCGTGCCATTAACGCATTCATTTCGTAGTATGTTTGAGAAAAACATATTTTTATCCAACAACGTTTGTGCGTTATTCCGTTACAATAAGCGATTTTCGTTTCCAAATTGACTACGGACTCTTAAAACGTTTTATACATTAACTTCATCCAAAGATTTAACATACAGGGTGAGAAATGTTAAAGTACACCGGGCGTATGTTGGCCCTGCTAAGCTGCTAGGAAGCACGCTAAGACAGCATCCTAAGAATAACTAGAATTAAAGAAACATCTTCTTTCATACATTCGAACCACACATTTTATGGGCCAAAATTAAGTATTTATTAAGTCTATAGCACCAACCCGTCTCCTCCCGCAGGTTTCGTATGAACTAAGGAAAGAAAAAAAGCGACAGATGAGCAGCATCGTCCGACGCCAACCCGCCTGCCAAGCGTGGTGACTATGGAAACTACCCCTAGTGGACGTCTTACGGGTGGAATGGATTGAAAATTATTAGAAAGGAAAGAAGAATTAGGAAATCAGAAGAATGTCGACTAGTTTTGTAGTAGATACCTACTTATCTACTGCAAAACTAGACTTCTGTAGCTATTATAAAATCATATGTAAATCAAATTTAGACAAGACCAAGAGCGCTCTCTTAGTTTAATAACTAATAAAATCATATTTTTGTTCTGCCCAAATTAACGTAATATTTTTATGAATACTTATTTAAACATTCTATGATGATACACCACGTAATAAAATAACACTCAGTATATAGTAATATGAGGCTGCGTGTTTTTATTTATGGCATATCAAATAAATATATAATTTCAAGCTAGGCGCTTAACACGATAACTTTTATTATTTAACATGTCTATACCTATCTACATATTCCCATCACTCAGTATGGCGTTTACTTTACATGAAACATATTCATACTAGACCACAAAATACCTAATTTGTATAACTATGGGTCCAAAACTGGAAATATTTTTTATTTTACAATTGGTAGTTAATGTGTTTGGTATCAATGAGTATGTCTATGAGTTTGGTAAGTATTTAAAAATTCGTCTACGCATTTTTCTTGAATGAGAGTTCGCTATGATGACTAATAATCGTTAAACTTAAGGGACATACAGATCAATTAGGTTTGCGTCTCTCCTGTGGACATTGTGAAAGTTAAGGGTTTTGATGCCTAATTTTTGATTATTTGATATATCAACATAAACCACTCCCCCTCTTACGTAACATTATACCACAAAAACATAACTTGAACTCATATAAGCCGTTAACTATTGACCACAGAAAAGACGATTTTTGTTCTAATCAAACTGTATGACCCTTAAATGGCATGGGGCAGGAAATATTGCACGGAAAACTGACGGTCGTTTGGGGGTAGGGTTCTCGTATGGCGACTATCCTCTAGCCGCCCAGAGATCAAAACTTGCTTAATCTCTTTTGTCATAATTAAAATTCAAAATGGCATTCAACTAGAAAGCTTTTTAAAAGTCTCTGGGCGGCTAGAGGCTATATACCGGAAGGCGAAGCGTTGAAGAATTGATTAATGATGCGGGTAGCGTAGGAATTATTAAGATTTTCTAGGGTTTTGCATTAAATTAAATATTGTTACACGTGTCATTGAGGCTAATTGTTCAGAGGGCTGGCCATTATTTTCCCACTGGCACCTAGAGACAGGGACCTGGGGGAAATTTTGTTATTTATTATGTTTACTTAATGTTTTGTTCTTAATTTTTTTTTAAATAAAAACTTGAAAAAAAAAACAGATTAGTAATTTAGTCAAGTACCTATTTTTGTATTAATGGCTCCTATTTCTGGTCGGTTCGGGCTGAAGCAACTTAACGAACCTAGTCTACCAAGTCTATGAATTGAATGTAACTACCATTTATAATATAATAATATATTACACGGGAACATTATGACTGAGCGAATTTCACGATCGACGCCAACTTGTAGGTGCACCAAAAATGCTAAAATGTATGCTTGTCAATAGGTAACAAGGATGGAGGTAGAGAAATCCACACAGCGGAGGGCGTAATTCATTTACTTCAATATAATACTTACATTAATGTACCCGTAAGTATGAATTGACATAAATTTAAATAAATGACTAAACTGACAAAGTCACCAAGCTCACCGGTGTTACAGGCAGGATTTGAACACACGCTCTCAGCATTTGTGGTTACCTAACCTACCTATCTGTGCTATCTGTGGTATTTGTCAAAACAATTACCAGGACCCTAATTTAATTGGTAAACGTTATGTTTTAGGTCCCGCCAAATACGGAGGTCACCTACGTGTCAGTGAGAGTAAATGCCATCAACCCTCCCAAAGTTGATTTTGACGAGGAAAGGAATACTCTTAGTATAAAATACTCGATCCTGGAGCTACCTATTAGCTCATATTCCATCTTCGTCAAAGGAATGTCGTAAACATGAGATGAATAAACAATTTTTTTTAAAGTTTTTTTATTAAATGAGCAGTTGATTAAATTTCGTAAAAATATCGGGATGGCCATACTTTTTATAACTTCAAACTATTAAGTTAATTCTGTATTATGTAAAAATGTCTACTAACGAGACTTAAAAGCTTATGCTTACAAATAACGGGGAATTGTTCTTCCGCCATACCAGTCGTAAGCCTCACCGTAACATATATATCCGACACATGATACATGCAGTTTATGAACTCAATCTTGTCTGGTATCATGGCTTTACAATATGCACCGATGAGTTACCATTATTTAGTGGAAGCCTATTGCGGTTTCTATGGAATGTTTGAGTAAATTTTTGATTCCAAAACCGAAGTGCTCTGCAGTCACCTCTTGGCTGCTTTCGTTTTTTCCAGAATCCTCGGTTTCTGAAGTTTCCCAGGAGACTTTCGCAGTGTTTTTAGACATATTTCCCGAAGACTCTCCGGACGTCTCTGTGGTCTTTTTGGACTTATTTCCTGTAGACTCCCCGGATTTTTTTGCAGTCTTCTTAGACTTATTTCCTGAAGACTTCCCGGATGTCTCTGTGGTCTTCTTGGATTTGTTTACTGCAGACTTCCCGGAGTCCTCCGCTACGTTTTTGGATGTTTTTCCTGAAGACTCTCCCGACATTTCGGCGGACGTTTTAGAACTATTTCCTGCCGACTTCCCGGAGAACTCTGCGGTTGTTTTGGACTTATTTCCTGCAGACTCCCCGGATGTCTCTGCAGTCTTCTTGGACTTATTTCCTGCAGACTCCCCGGATGTCTCTGCAGTCTTCTTGGACTTATTTCCTGCAGACTTCCCGGAGTCCTCCG
Organism: Grapholita molesta; assembly: GCA_022674325.2. NCBI lineage: Eukaryota > Metazoa > Arthropoda > Insecta > Lepidoptera > Tortricidae > Grapholita > Grapholita molesta. The sequence goes on from CP053138.2 coordinate 6,641,519, forward strand.
CTACATTTTTGGATGTTTTTCCTAAAGACTCTCCCGACATTTCGGCGGACGTTTTAGAACTATTTTCGGCAGACTTCCTGGAGACCGCCGCGGTTTTTTTGGACTTATTTCCTGCAGGCTCCCCGGATGTCTTTGCAGTTTTCTTGGACTTATTTCCCGCAGACTCCCCGGATGTCTTTGCAGTCTTCTTGGACTTATTTCGTGAAGACTTACCGGATGTCTCTGCGGTCTTCTTGGACTTTTTTCCTGAAGACTTCGCGGAGTCCACCGCTGCGTTTTTGGACTTATTTCTTGAAGACTTCCCGGAGTCTTCCGCTGTGTTTTTGGATGTTTTTCCTGAAGACTCTCCAGACATCTCGGCAGTCATTTTAGAACTATTTCCTAAAGTCTCCCCGGCCATCTCAGCGGTCCCAGAAACCGCTCGCTTGACCTTTAAAGAGTCTCTTTCTGAAGGTTCTCCAGAGACTTCCATTGTATTTTTGGGCATGTTCCCTAAACCCGTCCCGAAGACCTCTGCGGTATTTTTGGACCTGTTTTCTGAAGTCTTCCTGCATACCTTCGAGGTCTTTCTAATGATGCCCTCTTCGGTGTTTATGTAGATGATATCTGTAGTGATATCTACAGTTTTCCCCTCGACGATTTCATTGGTGTTTACATGAGCATATTCTCGACTGTAAATTTTTTTGATCAGTTGTAGACTGGCTGAAATTAAAAATGAAAATGAAAACGATTTTAAGTTTTCTAACAGATTATAAAAGATAAAAAAAAAAGATTTAAGATCAGTATTTTTCAATTTAGGCCATGACACATTACATGCACTTATGAACGTCAAAGAAAAATCTACACCGGTTCAAACCCTACACCTAAAATCCTAGAAGATACCGGCAAGAGACTACGGCGGGACTTGTTTTTTCAATACAGTGATACATCAAATCTTAAAGTACTTAAGTACATAATTATGCGTAGTCCGATAAGAAAACATATCAAACAGTTTATTACAAGATATAGGTAACTGAAAATACTGAAATAAAAAAGTAAAAATAATAATGTGTAAACAAATTCGACTTCACAAAATAGACATACTTTAATATGCTTTCTTACCTGAACTGTGTCTTTTACATGATCTGGCAGTACATACAATTGTTGAATTAATTGCTAGGCGGTTTAGTTAGTTTCTGGTTTGGGCCATGTATGTTTGTCTGTCAAATAATCCTCTACTCTGTAATAGCCTTTAGACATCAAAGACTTTTTTAAGTAATTTTTAGGTACTGGGAAGGGTAATTTTAAGGCATCATCAGGTAACTTGTTAGGTATATAAATAAATACATTGCCCAAAGAATGATTTATACACTTTACGCACACGATACTTTCTAATAGCAAGCTTATTCTTATTTCTAGTGTTATAGGTATAGATGTAACAATTTTTGGTAAACAACTGAAGGTTTTTAATAACGTACATAATATTTTCATTTATATATTGACAGGCTACAGTTAATATATTAATTTCTTTAAAAAGATTTCTAACAGATGCACCTGCTTTTAAGTTATACATAAAGCGAATGGCTCTTTTTTGTAATACTAATATAGTCTGTATGTCAGTTGCTATGCCCTTAAACCAGAATACCATATGACATTACACTACGGAAATAACTATGATTTAAACTAATCGAGCTGTCTCAATATTCGACAGTTGTCTAATTCTCCTATCGGCGAAAGCGGCCGAACTTAATCTATGTGCGAGTTTTGTTATATGAGGACTCCACTGTAGACTTTTGTTCAATGTTAAAAAAAGGAACAATGTTTTATCTACTATCTCCAAGCATTCATTATTTAAAAGTATTCTAGTTTCCACCGGTGTAACATTTCAGAATAAGAGTAAAATACATGAAAGGTTACAAGTAGAAGAAATAGAACCAGAATATTGTTTTTATGGACTAGCTTTATATGAATGAAGGTATATTAATGAATGTATTAAAGCTTTTTTTACATACTTCAACCGATTCACTGGTAGAAAACGCCATTAAATTATATCTATTTTGTGAAATAAACAAATGCATGAGGAATATTACCTTTTGCTGTCCGCGTTCCATAGCTTAGAAAAGAAAATAACACTTTGATTATAATATAACCTACCGCCACTGGCCATATTAACTGCCATTAGCAGTCCGATGACAAATCCAAACAAATATTTGTCAGACATTTTACGTAGTTTCCTTCTTATTATTACAATAATTAATACCATTAAAACTAAGGTTTTATAGTATAATTGGGTCACGCATATAAATATAATTACGTAATATTATATGAAAATTTATTACCATGAGAAATTAGTCATTAATTAGATAATACTAATAAGCGGAATCTTAAAATTAAGTGCATATTAACGAGGTATGTAACTTATTTAAACTATAGGCATCTTAAATCAGAAACATAATAAGAATGATTGGAAATTGTTTTATGGTTTCTGTCGGGACGTCCGTCCTCCGAGCTTACCAGACACTAACTGACGACGGGTTCCCTTTATTTGGCATAATTTGTTTTGTCCGAATCTTAATAGGCATACCAAGTTTCGCATAATTTATTTACGCCGAATGTTAATGTCGCCGATTTTTATTTAGCCTAATTCTTTAGTAGCCGAATACTACTTTGTCCGAAAATATATTAGCATACTATTATTGAGGCCGAATGTCCGAAAGTGTGTTAGGTTAGGTTAGAACTGTGACCACAACAGAAAAACAATTTCGGTTAGCTTAGGTTAGAACTGTGAACACAACAGAAAAACAATTTCGGTTAGGTTAGGTTAGAACTGCGACCACAACAGAAACGCACTCCTGGGAAAAAAATCGTAATAATTCAGGCTTTCCAAATTATGCGTATCGACCATTCGGCTTAGTTTAGTTCTGCGTAACAGAACTCGGCAAAACAGAATTATGCGAGATCAATTTCTGCTCATATACAATTATAACAACTCTGGGTATGCAGTTTAAAATTATGACAAAACAAATTATGCGTAAACAAGGGGAACCACGGACGACATATATTTAGAAATAGAACGACCGACTTTCAATTCAAAACGGGAAAGACAAGGACCATGAGACGGGAGACATGCATGGGTCATGTCATGACAGAACCTTAGTCCATACGCAATACAAAACTCGGAACAAGACAAGAAGAGGTAGACGTTTCAGTAACATCATCTCAGCCACAACACGTCCACTGCTGAACATAGGCCTTCCCCTTGAACCTCCACATGTACCGGTTGGAGGTGACCTGCATTCAGCGTCTTCCGGTGACCTTAATGAGGTCGTCTGTCCATGTTCTAGGTAACATACAAAAGCGTAATTTTTAGTAAGTATTTTTAAGTCTTAATTTTTCTCTTTGAAAACATTTGATCTATATTTTGCCCTAATAGTACTCTCTATACATATCTATTTCTGTATCAGTGCAACATCCATGTAGTTATTTTATTTAACAAAAAGAGAGTTGACTCCGCAAGAGATTTAAACATACAGTATTGATAAGGGTGATTGGCCCATTTTTATATTTTGATCAGTATGGGAAAATCTGAAACTATAAGACCTACCTACGTGCAGTTTTTCTTATAACTAAAATCGATGACATGGTTCCTAAGAACAAAACCCTAAAGTAAAAATATACATATAAATAGACATGGGTCAGAAGTGAGATGGATCAGTAGTTCTTCAGTAAGGCGTTGTCTTCAGTTTTGATGACAGAACCGGTCATAAATGGTAGCGTATGTAGTAATGCACCAAGGGTAAGATATTTCTTTACAGCTCGACACAAAGTTTTTATCGCATTTAAATTTTTTAACACTCTTTTGTACATAGAAAACTGACATATTCGTATCTGGGCCATTTTATTTAAAGTTGTACAATCAACTTTCAAAGCACAGTGTCCCCCCTTTGTTTTGGCCTGATTTAGCAAGTGCTCACTATGCTGGTGAGACCGTGACGCTGTTAAATACAAAAAACGTTGAATTTGTAAAAAGGTAGACAATCCACCAAACTGCCCAGAGCTCCGCCCAATCGAGCGATACTGGGCCATTGTTTTTAAGAGACACCTGAGGAAGGATGGCCGAGTAGCTGTTCATCAGAAGAAATTAGACGCATGTGGTTTTCTGCATGTAGAAAAGTTTCAAAAAATGACGTGCAAACACTTTTGGGACGAATCCTAAAGTCCGAAAATTCTACCGTTGTAATTAAATTTGATTAATTTTGCTTTATTTTAAAATTGTAAATAAATATTCGTCACTATAAACTTATTTTTGTAATAAGAATTACCTATATAAACCTATTTTTGATGTCCGCTTAGTAAATTGAACAGTCCTTACTATTTTTCATACATTTCATATGGCGGTAACGGAACGAAAGTAATAAAAAAATTATGAAAATTTTGGGACACTTTTTCTCCTATCAGGCTCGAAACAGCTCATGATTCTGAGTATAATTCACACAAAAAATCCAAATAAAAAAAAAATTGAGTGTACAAATTTAATTAAAATAGCCCAACTGATTGTGTGTATAAAATAGTCCCCACTAAGGGATTTCTAAAAATCCCTCTCCTAAAGGAGTAAATTTACATTTTACATTTTGTAGGTTCCTCAGTATCTACAGATATTATCAATTTTGCTTTTTATTGATTAATATACAACGATACTATTATGTCTACGAATAAATTAATAGATAAACAGATTCGATTTATTTTATTATTCCTGCTATGCCTCCCCCATAAACCATCACAGGCATCGATCTTCGACATACTGCAGCCACCGACTTCCAGCGATCCGTACGAGGTCATCGGTCTATCTAGTTTATGGACTCTAGAACTTTTCTGCCGCAACAACCTTCGACCTGGGCTCTACGTGACCTACCCATATACCACTTCAACAGCTGCAATTCTGATAGTTATTGGATTACTTTCGTTCATCATCATTTCTTTGATATGATGCCCACGGCTACTTTTTATTATCGCACCGCTCGCGACGGTGTTCACCCACATAATTTAAAACCAAAATGGTCGCGTACCCAACGGTTTCAGAGGAATTTCCTCCTGCGTACGCTAAGGTTGTGGAATGAGCTTCCTGCGGAGGTCATCCAAAAGAACTACAGTATGGGGTTCTTCAAAAAAGATGTAAAGAGGTTTTTACGGGGTCGGCAACGCGTGAATGATGCCTCGGTATTGTAAACGTCCATAGGCTGCGGTGACAGTCTACCATCAAGCGGGTAGCATGCTTGTTTGCCACCTTTGTGGTATTTAAAAAATCATCATCATCTCAGCCATAAGACGTCCACTGCTGAACATAGGCCTCTTGAACCTCCACATGTACTGGTTGGAAGCAACCTGCATCCAGCGTCTTCCTCTCTTATTGAAGAGATTCGTAGGCGAACTAAAGTCACCGACATAGCCCACCGGGTTAGCATGTTAGCAAGCTGAAGTGGCAATGACCACATGCCACATTGCACGCAGAGAAGATTAGTTTCGTTATTCTACAGATGACCCCGTTTCTGATTCTATCACTTGCATAGCTTTTTCCATTCCACGATGAGCATGTCTGAGCCGCCTAATGAGTAACCAAGTTTCCGATCCGTGTGACATCACATGACGCAATTCCCCGAAGATATATTAGAAAAACGTGTATGGACACATGGCACTAGCCGGACAGATACTAGCTTCACCGGCCGCACGAAGATAGTACACAAGCCAGGCTAGCGAAATTGGTGGTGGGGGCGCTACTAGCTCTAAAAATAGAACGGCAAGCTATTAAAACTATCCTGGCTTCAGCACTAGCTTACTAGCCTGAATGTTAAGCTAGTGGTGTATACACCAAGATAGACGCACTAGCTTGCTAGCTTACTAGTACTAGCTTACTATACTGGCTTGAAAAACTAGCCTCGTGTATTCCGGGCATTACCTACGTGACCACTTGACCCAGATACACATACGTCAACAAACTTCGAGGGTAGTTCCCAACGATTATATTAACGTACAAGTTTTCGCTCAGTATGTGTGCGGTACCCAAGTATTTTTTTACGGTTTTAAATTATAATATTTACAATGCTATGGTGCATTTATACGCTCTGTAATTAGAGTTACGGTATACAGAAGCAGACTATAAATGACAGGTACACTATGGTTTAGGCCGAGTTGCTAGACTTTAAACGTCTATCCTACACATTACCAAGTTTCAGTAAGTATTGGATATTTATTAAATCTTTATTTACAATAATTATATTCATTAAAATACGAGTACTTAACTAGTTATTAAATCTAACAAAGACTCTTGAGGCATTGTACCAAGGATGCTGGCGGCATTTCCTCGTTGTATCGCAATGCTGATACGTAGTGCGAGGAAGTCGCCAGCTCTTCCGTTACCAGTTACATTTAATTAAATATGTATGTTTGTACTGTTGTATTTATATAAAGGGTGTCTTTGACTATGGGGGTTTTAAATATAGGTATAGTTTGATATTACTCCCCAAAGTGAGCATATTTTGCTTTGCAACTTATAAAAAACACATTAATTCTTTTTTTTTTTTTATTATTATCATACAAGTTGAATGTCATTTTTAGTTAAGACAATTACCATTGTGATACAATTGCAATTTTTGATACACTGACTTCACGATTAAACTTTGGGGTATAATAAATTGTTCAATAAGTTTTTTTAAATCACCAAACAAAATTAAGTCGGTGTGTAGAATAGAGCTTTGAATTTAAACCTCCATACTCGGAGGCATACTGTAGGTATGTAGGTATTTAGCATAACATTTTAACTACTTTTTATGGAAAACTACCTGAGCCCCGACGGCGGGCGCAGGCGAGCCTCGCTAACGCACCGAGTTGAAAATCGAATTAGAACTTTTCTTTGCGTTTAGAATACACTCAACATTTTTACAAAAAACAAAGGTGCCTTGTGGCCAGTACGATTTTAAAATGTTCTAATTCGATTTTCAAATCGCCGCCGCCGCCGCCGCGGGGGCGGGTGAGCTGTACTTCGCGAATTTAGTCTTTAAAACCATAGCAATAAGAGCTATGAGAAGTGAATTTTAAGTATACTTCAAGGTCAACTTACTTTAATCACTAGCGGTTAAAATGAGTTTTTACCCGCTTATATTAAAGGATAAACAAGCGCTTTGCGAGCTAGTGTGGGGAAAATAATTTTTATGTGTTTTTATTTATTCATCTTGCCAATTCATAGCAATGGGAGCGAAAAATATGCTGCGACCGGTTTTGGGCCTGCTGCTTGTTGTGAACTTGGTCACGGCGAAACAGTTCGACTACGAATTGGGTAAGGCTGTTTTGCATGTTATTTCTTTTTTTTTTATGACATAGGCGGCAAACGAGCAGACGGATTGCCTGGTGTTAAGCAATTACCGTCGCCCATGGTGTACTCCCTTTTTGGCGAAATATGTTTCGCCGAATTTCATTTCGCAACCAACTTTTCGCCAAAGTTTCATTTGACAAATTAATAGTTGGCATAACCTTACTTCGCATTTTTCTGATGTAGCAATATTTTCATATTGTAAAATGTTACTTCGTCAAACTTTTATGTGGCAAACATTTATATAGCAAATGAATTTCTTAGGCATTCAAGACATTGTCAAAATATTATTTGGCAAATTTTTATACTGCAAAGTTTTATTTCAACAAATTTTTATGTGGCAAATCATTATAGAAATAACGTATAGTTAATGCAACAGTTCTCTTTTCATGCATTAGGCAAGTTAGAAATACAAAAAAGATACATAGATACCGACATTTTATGTACTTTTTTAATTATTGTTTGTTCAGATATTTTCATAATGTATTGCAATAGTTTTAGGTTAACGTATTTTTTATCTCTTGTCTGAAACAAGTAAGCAATTAGTTGATTAACAGGCGTCACATATCTAAAGAGACCAGTTAGGTACGACGACGAGCGAAGCGAGGAGGAGTGTTAGGTAGAACTGTGACCCAACAGCGCCAGAACCGACTTTTTTTTAATATTATACATAACCCACAAAATGCCTCTGCTAAAAAAGAGTTGGGAAGTAATATTTCGCCCAAATAAAAATAATGGGATTAATAGTTTGGAAGCTGATAGTCTGCTAAGTAAGAGTATGCCAATTAATGCATTTGGCGAAAACATTTTTGACGTCATGATAAAATTCCCAAGTAATAAGTTGCTTTATAATAATTTATCAAATCATTAGTTGCCAAATGATGGGATTGCGAGGTGTTGTATTGGGAATTAATAATTTGCCCAAATAAAAATATGGGAATAATTGTTTGGGGTCTAATAATTTGCGAAATAATTTTCGCCGAAACATTAGTAAACCGTCGCCCATGGGCACCCGCAACACCAGGCGAGTCACAAGCGCCTTGCCGGCCTTTAAGGGGGGTTGGAGCTCTGGGAACCTTACTCACCATCAGGAACACAACACTACATACCTGAAAGGTGGCAGTGCTATTATGGCTGTGGTCTTCTGTAAGGAGGAGGTACTTCCCCAGTTGCGCTGCCCCAGATTCAAGCGTGATGGTCAACGCTGTGCCCTACCTCTCATAAATACCTCTTATTTCTTGTATTCTTATTCTAGACCAATAATAGTTAACACTGGTCATTCAGTGATCGATGCCGCTATTTTTTTATGTTTACACTCCAGACGATCGTACATTCGCCATCAGATATATCGGAGCCATAGACATTTAACTAGACGGAGCGTGCTAATAATAATACCACGCTCGAAAGGGATGGTCTTATGTAACTTTCCATAGGTATGGCAGAGACAGTGCTATTTTCGTCCATCCTTGTCATAGTTTCACACATTTTTGTTCCCCTCCAAACTGGACCCTTCAGAACTGTCAAAAGTTGGAGAGGAAGAAACAAATACAATTGGAGTTTTCTAAGGGTTTTCAACAAAAGTTGCGGTAATTAATACAGAATAAACAAATGTTTTTGTTATAAAGAATGTCCTGTAATCATCATCATCATGTCAGCCGAGAGACGTCCACTGCTGGACATAGGCCTCCCCCAGAACCACCCAAGAAGACCGATCCTGCGCCTTCCACATCCAGCGGTATCCCGCGACTCTAACTAGGTCGTCGGTCCATCTTGTGGGAGGCCTACCTACGCTGCGTCTTCCAGTTCGTGGTCGCCACTCTAGAACCTTTCCGCCCCACCGGCCATCGGTTCTGCGTGCAATGTGCCCTGCCCACTGCCACTTAAGTTTGGCGATTCGGAGGGCTATATCGGTGACTTTGGTTCTACTGCGGATAAAATCATTCCTGATGCGATCACGCAGAGACACTCCCAACATAGCCCTCTCCATTGCTCTTTGGGTGACTTTGAGCCTTCTTATGAGGCCCATAGTAAGCGACCACGTTTCAGCACCATAAGTCATCACTGGCAACACACACTGGTCGAAGACCTTTGTTTTGAGACACTGCGGGATATTGGAAGAAAAGATGTATTGTAGCTTCCCGAACGCTGCCCAGCCGAGTCGGATTCGACGATTGACCTCTTTCTCGAAGTTGCATCTTCCTAGCTGGATAGTTTGTCCTAGGTATATATACTCATCTACAACTTCGAGTGTAACGTCTCTGATTACAATGGGAGTTGGTACGACATGGGCATTCGACATGATTTTTGTCTTGTCCATGTTCATCCTTAGACCAACTCGATCAGAGGCATTACTGAGGTCATCTAGAATTGTGCTCAAATCCTCCATGGTCTCAGCCAAGACTACAATGTCGTCGGCAAATCGAAGGTGAGTGATGTACTCGCCGTTAATGTTGATGCCTTTCCTCCTCCAGTCCAAAGTCTTAAAATCGTCCTCCAGTGCAGCAGTAAACAGCTTTGGAGAGATAACGTCTCCTTGTCTGACCCCACGCTGCAGTGGAATAGGTTTCGAGCTCTGGTTCTGAACTCGGACTGACATGGTGGCGTTCTCGTACAGACACTTCAGCACTTCGATATAGCCGTAGTCCACTTGGCACCGTTGGAGGGATTGTAGCACAGCCCAAGTTTCGATCGAATCAAAGGCTTTCTCGTAGTCCACAAACGCCAAACAGAGGGGCAAGTTATACTCCTCAGTCTTCTGTACAACTTGACGTAGCGTATGTATGTGGTCTACGGTACTAAAGCCTCTTCGGAAACCGGCTTGTTCGGGAGGCTGGAAGTCATCTAACTTGCGTGCGAGACGATTCGTAATGACTCTTGAAAACAGCTTGTAGACATGGCTCAAAAGTGAGATGGGTCGATAGTTCTTCAATAAAGCATTGTCGCCTTTTTTGAAAAACAACACCACCACACTTCTGTTCCATGCCTTTGGCGTTCTCCCTTCCAGTAGGACAGAATTGAACAGCTTCTGAAGGGCCATTAGGACCGGTGTACCACCCGCCTTCAGAAGTTCGGCTGTTATTCCGTCCTCACCTGGCGCCTTGTTGTTTTTTAGCTGTTTAAGTCCAGTCATTATTCCTCCTATATCGGAGCTGTAGAGGCAGTCGAAATATCGGAACAAAGTTTCTATTGTCAAGGCGGTAAAGTGCATGTTCCGATATTTATGACCACCTCCACGGCTCCGATATAATCTGATGGCGACTGTACGACACTTCTATTCATACTTTGAACTTACATTTCATTAAAATTAGGTACATGACGCAATAGACTTGAATACAAAATGAAATAAAATTGTGTAGTTAATTTTTTATTAATTGTCTTTTAACCGGTCTTATATTTCAGGTCAGTCTTTAGGTCTTGAGGAAGTAGTCTTCGTTAAGATGGATGTGATCGGGCCGTTTTCTTATGATAATCAAGTGCCAATTGACGTAAGTATATACATATATAAACTAGGTAAGGTAAGGGCGACCTTCTAACCTAATCGACTATGTGTTCCCATCACCCCCAACACATAGTACAAATCCTACAACATACATACATTTCAGCCGTATGCAGTCCACTGCTGGAAATAGGCCTCCCACAGATATGAGTTGTATGGGGTTAGTTGCCACGCTTGGCAGGCGGGTTGGCGGCCGCAGTAGGTGTAAATTGGGTTTTGACGGACGCTGTTTTTTCCCTTTGTCGCCTCTTACGACACCCGCGGGAGGAGATGGGGTGGTGTTATTCTAGTCAGCCGGCATCACACGTCAAATCCTACAAGCTACTAAGTTAAATATTCAGTTTTAACACATTATTAATATATTATACAGTTATGGTTGACTGGTATGCCTTATGAACTTAATTAACTAAATACATTTTATAGGTGTTAATACGAGTATATGTTTGTGTCATTTATTAAAAAAACTGCCTTCGTTGTACCAGATAAAGTTTCAGAGTGAGGATCTTCTTCCAAGACGTTATGTTATGATCCAAAATACCTTAACTATGTAGAATAAATAAATATTTCGGGACAATCTTACACTAATCGACCTAGTCCTACGGTAAGCTCAGTAAGGCTTGTGTTGTAGGTACTAGGCGACGATATATATAATAGATAGATACGTATAAATTTAAATACTTAAATACATAGAAAACACCCAAGACTCAGGAACAAATATCTGTGCTCATCACACAAATGAATGCCCTGACTGGAACTCGAACTCAGGACCATCGGCTTCATAGGCAGGGTCACTACCCACTAGGCCAGACCGGTCCTCAAAAGAAGAAGTAGGTATATAAAATGAGAACATTGTACCGATAGTTGTTTCCGCGAACGGTCACATAGCGAAGAGTCTCGACCAACATCTTGAGAGACTCTCGCTACGTGGTTGTGGTTGGGTCAAGGGTCAGATTCAGAAGGCGGTAATCCTGGACACGGCGCGCATAGTCCGACGGTTCTTCTTTCTGGAGCCCTAACTGCACCCTAGGTTAGGTTTTTTATAATGTTTTTATTATTTTGATACGTTTTAGATGTATTTTTATATTTGAATTTTATAATAATGTTATAAAAACCTAGCCTAAGATCTAAAATGAATAAAGAATATAATGATTAATATTAATGACAATATAATCTAATTAATGTATTTTTCTATTGAATATTATAAACATTGGCGATATATCTAGGTTTTCCGCATATTCTGTCGTAAAGTGTGTGGTAAAGTAAAGTGGGTAGGTTTTTTTTTAAGTTAGCTGACAAAAGGTGAATTTTAGCGAATAAGTAAGTCGGAATCTTAAAGGATTCTTTAAGATTCTTTAGCTACTAAGAATCATCAACAATCATATTATTCATTTACTTTCTTTAAGGTGCCGGAGAATATGGAACTGACACGTGTCAGAGTAACAGTATGGGCTCTCAGCTCGCCCCAAGTGGATATAAACTGGAATTATGATGCCGTTGATATTACTTACAAATGGCCGCAAATCACTATCAGTACATACAGGATTGAAGCTTATGCTGCTCCAACTAATCCAACTTACGATCGTACGGGTAAAAAAAAACACGCATCAAAAAGTAAACATATGAAAGTTGCATTGCCAATAGACAATGGACATAATGGAAAGAAAGCTTAGTTTTTGTCCGCACCACTGAGGCTTTTCTCCAGGAATTTCACAAATAAAGTTTATTCCCATTGAAACCTGTAATTATTGACACATTATCAACCAACTACATAGTGCGCGTGGTCGCCAACAAGAATTGACCTGCAAAATTACTTCAACAACAGGCAATGCGCCTCGCCGATTCATATAAGTCTAGCAAATTCCTATGCTACGATTTCGCAAGTACCATTCGTAACATAGCTCTCCAATTTCCAATTGAATCACTTTGTGTCAATAAAGATATATATTCCTGTCCTTACCTGTTTTTAAATGTTATATGCCTCAAAGCTAAAGATAAATGGAGCATAGCACATTTGCCTCAAGCAACACCGCTTGGCACACTGCATAGCTGATGAAACTGAGGTATGAGATCAAAGTGATCAAACACTGTTTACCCCTAAATATATTACCCCTATAGATATGGGTTTAGGTTGTCGCCCGGAGTTAGGTGCAATGTGCTTACTATGTTGCCTGTGACAAAAAAAAAAGTTGAGTATACAACTTTAAATAAAATGGCCCAACTGATTGTGTGTATAAAATAGTCACCACTAAGAAGGGAATTCTAAAAATCCCTCTCCTAAAGGAGTAAATTTACATTTTACATTTTGTAGGTTCCTCAGTATCTACAAATATTATCAATTTTGCTTTTTATTAATTAATATACAACGATTATGTCTACGAATAAATTAATAGATAAACAGATTCGATCTCATTTATTATTCCTAAATGTTTATCCATAAATACAATCTTAGAATGTAATTATAAAAAACAGCGAGGGTTTATGGGGGAGGCCTATGCCTGCCTATGCCTCCCCCATAAACCATCACAGGCATCGATCTTCGACATACTGCAGCCACCGACTTCCAGCGATCCGTACGAGGTCATCGGTCTATCTAGTTTATGGACTCTAGAACTTTTCTGCCGCAACAACCTTCGACCTGGGCTCTACGTGATCTACCCATATACCACTTCAACAGCTGCAATTCTGATAGCTATGTCGATTACTTTAGTTCATCATCATTTGTATGATATGATGCCCACGGCTACTTTTTATTATCGCACCGCTCGCGACGGTGTTCACCCACATACTTTAAAACTAAAATGGTCGCGTACCCAACGGTTTCAGAGGAATTTCCTCCCGCGTACGCTAAGGTTGTGGAATGAGCTTCCTGCGGAGGTCATCCCAAAGGACTACAGTATGGGGTTCTTCAAAAAGGATGTAAAGAGGTTTTTACGGGGTCGGCAACGCGTGAATGAAGCCTCGGTATTGTAAACGTCCATAGGGTGCGGTGACCGCCTACCATCAAGCGGGCAGCATGCTTGTTTGCCACCTTTGTGGTATTAAAAAATCATCATCATCATCATCTCAGCCATAAGACGTCCACTGCTGAACATAGGCCTCTTGAACCTCCACATGTACTGGTTGGAAGCAACCTGCATCCAGCGTCTTCCTCTCTTATTGAAACAGATCGAAGAGATTGAGGAGATTCGTAGGCGAACTAAAGTCACCGACATAGCCCACCGGGTTAGCAAGCTGAAGTGGCAATGGCCACATGCCACATTGCACGCAGAGAAGATTAGTTTCGTTATTCTACAGATGACCCCGTTTCTGATTCTATCACTTTTTTTTTTATGCCTATGGGAAACGAGCAGACGGATTGCCTGGTGGTAAGCAATTACCGTCGCCCATGGGCACCCGTAACACCAGGGGAGTCACAAGCGCGTTGCCGGCCTTTAAGGGGGGATGGAGCTCTGGGAACCTTACTCACCATTAGGAACACAACACTGCATACCTGAAAGGTAGCAGTGCTATTATGGCTGTGGTCTTCTGTAAGGAGGAGGTACTTGCCCCAGTTGGGCTGCCCCAGATTCAAGCGTGATGGTCATCGTTGTGCCCTACCTCTCATTGTTGGACGTAGTTTAAGGACATACCCGGGTCCAACTTGCATAGCTTTTTCCATTCCACGATGAGCATGTCTGAGCCGCCTAATGAGTAACCAAGTTTCTGATCCGTGTGACATCACATGACGCAATTCCCCGAACGCTACCCAAACAACTTCAGTTCACAAATTTCACCTTCTTTTCGAATTTGGACTTACCTACGTGGCTACTTGACCCAGATACACATACGTCAACAAACTTCGAGGGTAGTTCCCAACGATAATATTAACGTACAAGTTTTCGCTCGGTATGTGTGCGGTACCCAAGTATTTTTTTACGGTTTTAAATTATAATATTTACAATGCTATGGTGCATTTATACGCTCTGTAATTAGAGTTACGGTCAGGCAGCGGAACTTTGGTGCCGATGACAAACGCATGACGTAGCGGCTGTACACAGAGTGTTTTTATCTAGATGATAGATAATCATTAATCACTAACAACTTATTGGCCTCTTTAGTTCACGGATGTTTTATTGAAACTTGAGACGGCCAGTACTTATAAAAACATAATCACTTAACTGTCTTTGTCATTTTCATCAGAAAATTATCGAAATCAATATTGTACATCGTTATATGATTTTTTGTTCGTAAATTTTAGAAATGTGAATTGATAAGGTACAACATTTATAATTAACTCATTATCAATATCGCTTGATCGCCATGGAGTCGATGCAGCCGTTTTTGCAGACATTTCCTTTCTTAGTTGTTAAAGATGAAAAAATGTTTTGCTCTTGCTGGCAGCAAAATATAACAGCTAAACCTAGTAGTATAGAAAAACATTTAAAAACTAACTTAGACAAAGAACTATTTTTAAAATCGTTACCATCAGAAGAAATCAATTTAAATGAAAAATGGTTGACTTTTAATAGTATTTGCTCCAAGTGCGGATATAATGATTATGATTATGAACATAACAGCAACAATATGTACCTATATAACTGGCGGGAGATTCGAGATTTATATTGTCCTGAATGTGTGTGTGTAAATATGTAAATAAGAACATAATATTAATGTTTGAATTTTAAATGTTCTGTTCCGTAAATGATATTTAGTTTGTTGTTTTTTCTTTTCTTGTTAAATGTTGTATTTGAAAAATAATATTAAATAAGATAAAAACCATTCCTTGTCACATTTTTTTTCGCCAACGGCGTATAGATAATATGAAGGCACCGCAGATTCAACGCTAGCGTGATTCGATATATGCATCGAATCACGCAAGTCGAAACTTTCCTTAGTTTATTTGAGTCAGGTTGAGTATCAAGTTTGACATTGCTATTAACTCGGCGAGCTAGTGACAACTGTTGCATCTGTCAAAGCGTGATAAAAGTTAATAGTTATGTTGTGTATAATTTATAAGAACATCCTATATCCCTATTTTTTTGCGTCATAATGATGTCATCGGCACCAAAGTTCCGCTGCCTGGTTACGGTATACAGAAGCAGACTATAAATGACAGGTACACTATGGTTTAGGCCGAGTTGCTAGACTTTAAACGTCTATCCTACACATTACCAAGTTTCAGTAAGTATTGGATATTTATTAAATATTTATTTACAATAATTATATTCATTAAAATACGAGTACTTAACTAGTTATTAAATCTAACAAAGACTCTTGAGGCATCATACCAAGGATGCTGGCGGAATTTCCTCGTTGTATCGCAATGCTGATACGTAGTGCGAGGAAGTCGCCAGCTCCTCCGTTACCAGTTACATTTAATTAAATATGTATGTTTGTACTGTTGTATTTATATAAAGGGTGTCTTTGACTATGGGGGTTTTAAATATAGGTATAGTTTGATATTACTCCCCAAAGTTAGCATATTTTGCTTTCCAACTTATAAAAAACACATTAATTCGTTTTTTTTTAATTTTATTATTATCATACAAGTTGAATGTCATTTTTAGTTATGACAATGACGCCGCCGCCGCGGGGGCGGGTGAGCTGTACTTCGCGAATTTAGTCTTTAAAACCATAGCAATAAGAGCTATGAGAAGTGAATTTTAAGTATACTTCAAGGTCAACTTACTTTAATCACTAGCGGATAAAATGAGTTTTTACCCGCTTGTATTAAAGGATAAACAAGTGCTTTACGAGCTAGTGTGGGGAAAATATTTTTTATGTGTTTTTATTTATTCATCTTGCCAATTCATAGCAATGGGAGCGAAAAATATGCTGCGACCGGTTTTGGGCCTGCTGCTTGTTGTGAACTTGGTCACGGCGAAACAGTTCGACTACGAATTGGGTAAGGCTGTTTTGCATGTTATTTCTTTTTTTTTTATGACTTAGGCGGCAAACGAGCAGACGGATTGCCTGGTGTTAAGCAATTACCGTCGCCCATGGGCACCCGCAACACCAGGGGAGTCACAAGCGCGTTGCCGGCCTTTAAGGGGGGTTGGAGCTCTGGGAACCTTACTCACCATCAGGAACACAACACTACATACCTGAAAGGTGGCAGTGCTATTATGGCTCTGGTCTTCTGTAAGGAGGAGGTACTTCCCCAGTTGGGCTGCCCCAGATTCAAGCGTGATGATCAACGCTGTGCCCTACCTCTCATAAATACCTCTTATTTCTTTTATTCTTATTTACCTACACCAATAATAGTTAACACTGGTCATTCAGTGATCGAAGCCGCTGCTTTTTTATGTTTACACTCCAGACGATCGTACAGTCGCCATCAGATATATCGGAGCCATAGACATTTAACTAGACGGAGCGTGCTAATAATAATACCACGCTCGAAAGGGATGGTCTTATGTAACTTTCCATAGGTATGGCAGAGACGGCGCAATTCGTCCATCCTTGTCATAGTTTCACACATTTTTGTTCCCCTCCAAACTGGACCCTTCAGAACTGTCAAAAGTTGGAGAGGAAGAAACAAATACAATTGGAGTTTTCTAAGGGTTTTCAACAAAAGTTGCGGTAATTAATACAGAATAAACAAATGTTTTTGTTATAAAGAATGTCCTGTAAAGCAAAGCTATATTGAATTGTTACATTTTGGGCTACAAAAGCCAGAATATCTTTGTCCCTTAATGGCATCCGCGTTCTCCAGTCATTATTCCTCCTATATCGGAGCTGTAGAGGCAGTCAAAATATCGGAACAAAGTTTCTATTGTCAAGGCGGTAAAGTGCATGTTCCGATGTTTATGACCACCTCCACAGCTCCGATATAATCTGATGGTGACTGTACGACACTTCTATTCATACTTTGAACTTACATTTCATTAAAATTAGGTACATGACGCAATAGACTTGAATACAAAATGAAATAAAATTGTGTAGTTAATTTTTTATTAATTGTCCTTTAACCGGTCTTATATTTCAGGTCAGTCTTTAGGTCTTGAGGAAGTAGTCTTCGTTAAGATGGATGTGATCGGGCCGTTTTCTTATGATAATCAAGTGCCTATTGACGTAAGTATATACATATATAAACTAGGTAAGGTAAGGGCGACCTTCTAACCTAATCGACTATGTGTTCCCAACACCCCCAACGCATAGTACAAATCCTACAACATACATACATTTCAGCCGTATGCAGTCCACTGCTGGAAATAGGCCTCCCACAAATATGAGTTGTATGGGGTTAGTCGCCACGCTTGGCAGGCGGGTTGGCGGCCGCAGTAGCTGTAAATTGGGTTTCGATGGACGCTGTTTTTTCCCTTTGTTGCCTCTTACGACACCCGCGGGAGGAGATGGGGTGGTGCTATTCTAGTCAGCCGGCATCACACGTCTACACAAGCTACTAAGTTAAATATTCAGTTTTAACACATTATTGATATATTATACAGATATGGTTGACTGGTATGCCTTATGAACTTAATTAACTAAATACATTTTATAGGTGTTAATACGAGTATATGTACATTTATTAAAAAAACTGCCTTCGTTGTACCAGATAAAGTTTCAGAGTGAGGATCTTCTTCCAAGACGTTATGTTATGATCCAAAATACCTTAACTATGTAGAATAAATAAATATTTCGGGACAATCTTACACTAATCGACCTAGTCCTACGGTAAGCTCAGTAAGGCTTGTGTTGTAGGTACTAGGCGACGATATATACGAGTATAATAGATAGATACGTATAAATTTAAATACTTAAATACATAGAAAACACCCATGACTCAGGAACAAATATCTGTGCTCATCACACAAATGAATGCCCTGACTGGAACTCGAACTCAGGACCATCGGCTTCATAGGCAGGGTCACTACCCACAAGGCCAGACCGGTCCTCAAAAGAAGAAGTAGGAATATAAAATGAGAACATTGTACCGATAGTTGTTTCCGCGAACGGTCACATAGCGAAGAGTCTAGACCAACATCTTGAGAGACTCTCGCTACGTTGTTGTGGTTGGGTCAAGGGTCAGATTAAGAAGGCGGTAATCCTGGACACGGCGCGCATAGTCTGACGGTTCCTCTTTCTGGAGCTCTAACTGCACCCTAGGTTAGGTTTTTTATAATGTTTTTATTATTTTGATTTAGATGTATTTTTATATTTGAATTTTATAATAATGTTATAAAAACCTAGCCTAAGATCTAAAATGAATAAAGAATATAATGATTAATATTAATTACAATATAATCTAATTAATGTACTTTTCTATTGAATATTATAAACATTGGCGATATATCTAGGTTTTCCGCATATTCTGTCGTAAAGTGTGTGGTGGGGTAGGTTTTTTTTTAAGTTAGCTGACAAAAATGTGAATTTTAGCGAATAAGTAAGTCGGAATCTTAAAGGATTCTTTAAGATTCTTTAGCTACTAAGAATCATCAACAATCATATTATTCATTTACTTTCTTTAAGGTGCCGGAGAATATGGAACTGACACATGTCAGAGTAACAGTATGGGCTCTCAGCTCGCCCCAAGTGGATATAAACTGGAATTATGATGCCGTTGATATTACCTACAAATGGCCGCAAATCACTATCAGTACATACAGGATTGAAGCTTATGCTGCTCCAACTAATCCAACTTACGATCGTACGGGTAAAAAAAAACACGCATCAAAAAGTAAACATATGAAAGTTGCATTGCCAATAGACAATGGACATAATGGAAAGAAAGCTTAGGTTTTGTCCGCACCACTGAGGCTTTTCTCCAGGAATTTCACAAATAAAGTTTATTCCCATTGAAACCTGTAATTATTGACACATTATCAACCAACTACATAGTACGCGTGGTCGCCAACAAGAATTGACCTGCAAAATTACCTCAACAACAGGCAATGCGCCTCGCCGATTCATCTAAGTCTAGCAAATTCCTATGCTACGATTTCGCAAGTACCATTCGTAACATAGCTCTCCAATTTCCAATTGAATCACTTTGTGTCAATAAAGATATATATTCCTGTCCTTACCTGTTTTTAAATGTTATATGCCTCAAAGCTAAAGATAAATGGAGCATAGCACATTTGCCTCAAGCAACACCGCTTGGCACACTGCATAGCTGATGAAACTGAGGTATGAGATCAAAGTGATCAAACACTGTTTACCCCTAAATATATGCAGATATGGGTTTAGGTTGTCGCCCGGAGTTAGGTGCAATGTGCTTACTATGTTGCCTGTGACAAAAAAAAAAAGTTGAGTATACAACTTTAAATAAAATGGCCCAACTGATTGTGTGTATAAAATAGTCACCACTAAGAAGGGAATTCTAAAAATCCCTCTCCTAAAGGAGTAAATTTACATTTTACATTTTGTAGGTTCCTCAGTATCTACAAATATTATCAATTTTGCTTTTTATTAATTAATATACAACGATTATGTCTACGAATAAATTAATAGATAAACAGATTCGATCTCATTTATTATTCCTAAATGTTTATCCATAAATACAATCTTAGAATGTAATTATAAAAAACAGCGAGGGTTTATGGGGGAGGCCTATGCCTGCCTATGCCTCCCCCATAAACCATCACAGGCATCGATCTTCGACATACTGCAGCCACCGACTTCCAGCGATCCGTACGAGGTCATCGGTCTATCTAGTTTATGGACTCTAGAACTTTTCTGCCGCAACAACCTTCGACCTGGGCTCTACGTGACCTACCCATATACCACTTCAACAGCTGCAATTCTGATAGCTATGTCGATTACTTTTGTTCATCATCATTTGTTTGATATGATGCCCTCGGCTACTTTTTATTATCGCACCGCTCGCGACGGTGTTCACCCACATACTTTAAAACCAAAATGGTCGCGTACCCAACGGTTTCAGAGGAATTTCCTCCCGCGTACGCTAAGGTTGTGGAATGAGCTTCCTGCGGAGGTCATCCCAAAGGACTACAGTATGGGGTTCTTCAAAATGGATGTAAAGAGGTTTTTACGGGGTCGGCAACGCGTGAATGATGCCTCGGTATTGTAAACGTCCATAGGCTGCGGTGACCGCCTACCATCAAGCGGGCAGCATGCTTGTTTGCCACCTTTGTGGTATTAAAAAAATCATCATCATCATAGCCATAAGACGTCCACTGCTGAACATAGGCCTCTTGAACCTCCACATGTACTGGTTGGAAGCAACCTGCATCCAGCGTCTTCCTCTCTTATTGAAACAGATCGAAGAGATTGAGGAGATTCGTAGGCGAACTAAAGTCACCGACATAGCCCACCGGGTTAGCAAGCTGAAGTGGCAATGGCCACATGCCACATTGCACGCAGAGAAGATTAGTTTCGTTATTCTACAGATGACCCCGTTTCTGATTCTATCACTTTTTTTTTTATGCCTATGGCAAACGAGCAGATGGATTGCCTGGTGGTAAGCAATTACCGTCGCCCATGGGCACCCGTAACACCAGGGGAGTCATAAGCGCGTTGCCGGCCTTTAAGGGGGGATGGAGCTCTGGGAACCTTACTCACCATCAGGAACACAACACTGCATACCTGAAAGGTAGCAGTGCTATTATGGCTGTGGTCTTCTGTAAGGAGGAGGTACTTCCCCAGTTGGGCTGCCCCAGATTCAAGCGTGATGGTCATCGCTGTGCCCTACCTCTCATTGTTGGACGTAGTTTAAGGACATACCCGGGTCCAACTTGCATAGCTTTTTCCATTCCACGATGAGCATGTCTGAGCCGCCTAATGAGTAACCAAGTTTCTGATCCGTGTGACATCACATGACGCAATTCCCCGAATGCTACCCAAACAACTTCAGTTCACAGATTTCACCTTCTTTTCGAATTTGGACTTACCTACGTGGCTACTTGACCCAGATACACATACGTCAACAAACTTCGAGGGTAGTTCCCAACGATTATATTAACGTACAAATTTTCGCTCGGTATGTGTGCGGTACCCAAGTATTTTTTTACGGTTTTAAATTATAATATTTACAATGCTATGGTGCATTTATACGCTCTGTAATTAGAGTTACGGTATACAGAAGCAGACTATAAATGACAGGTACACTATGGTTTAGGCCGAGTTGCTAGACTTTAAACGTCTATCCTACACATTACCAAGTTTCAGTAAGTATTGGATATTTATTAATCTTTATTTACAATAATTATATTCATTAAAATACGAGTACTTAACTAGTTATTAAATCTAACAAAGACTCTTGAGGAGATTATACCAAGGATGCTGGCGGAATTTCCTCGTTGTATCGCAATACTGATACGTAGTGCGAGGAAGTCGCCAGCTCTTCCGTTACCAGTTACATTTTATTAAATATGTATATTTGTACTGTTGTATTTATATAAAGGGTGTCTTTGACTATGGGGATTTTAAATATAGGTATAGTTTGATATTACTCCCCAAAGTGAGCATATTTTGCTTTGCAACTTATAAAAAACACATTAATTCTTAATTTTATTATTATCATACAAATTTTTAGTTAAGTTAATTACCATTGTGATACTATTGCAATTTTTGATACACTGACTTCACGATTAAACTTTGAGGTATAATAAATTGTTCAAATACTTTATTTAAATCACCAAACAAAATTAAGTCGGTGTGTAGAATAGAGCTTTGAATTTAAACCTCCATACTCGGAGGCATACTGTAGGTATGTAGGTATTTAGCATAACATTTTAACTACTTTTTATGCAAAACTACCTAAGCCCCGAGGCGGTACCCGCGGTTTATTAGGGAAAAACGTAGCCTATGTGTTAATCCAGGGTGTCAGCTACATCCATACCAAATTTTATTAAAATCGCTCCAGCCAAAGAAGAACGAGATTCACACACTCACAAACTTTAGTCTTTATAACATTAGTGTAGATGTTAGCACGCTCATCGTAACATAATGTTTACAGTGTTTTTTTTTATATGAATAAGTTGTCGCATCTAGGAACAGCTTGGCATTTTATCAACAATAAAAAAAAAACAGAACACAAACAGCCGAGCAGTAGTCAAAGAAATTACATATGTTACACTAGGTACGAAAACAAAAGGTGAAAAAGAGTAGAAATAGACCTGGAGGTTAATAGTTATTTTCCCCTCACTAGCTCGCAAAGCGCTCGTTTATCCTTTAATACGAGAGGGTTTACCCTCTAAAGGAGGAAAGTGAAACATGCAAAAAAACATTTTTACAAAAAACAAAGGTGCCTTTAGCTTAGGTTAGCTTGTGGTGGCCAGTTCGATTTTCGAATGTTCTAATTCGATTTTTAGCTCGGTGCGTTAGCGAGGCTCGCCTGCACCCGCCGCCGCCGCCGCCGCGGGGGCAAGTGAGCTGTACTTCGCGAATTTAGACTTTAAAACTATAGCAATAAGAGCTATGAGAAGTCAACTTACTTTAATCACTAGCGGATAAAATGAGTTTTTACCCGCTTGTATTAAAGGATAAACAAGTGCTTTACGAGCTAGTGTGGGGAAAATATTTTTTATGTGTTTTTATTTATTCATCTTGCCAATTCATAGCAATGGGAGCGAAAAATATGCTGCGACCGGTTTTGGGCCTGCTGCTTGTTGTGAACTTGG
The DNA here is from genome assembly GCA_022674325.2 of Grapholita molesta. Taxonomy (NCBI): domain Eukaryota; kingdom Metazoa; phylum Arthropoda; class Insecta; order Lepidoptera; family Tortricidae; genus Grapholita; species Grapholita molesta. The sequence continues at coordinate 6,664,920 of CP053138.2, forward strand.
TCACGGCGAAACAGTTCGACTACGAGTTGGGTAAGGCTGTTTTGCATGTTATTTGTTTTTTTTTATGACATAGGCGGCAAACGAGCAGACGGATTGCCTGGTGTTAAGCAATTACCGTCGCCCATGGGCACCCGCAACACCAGGGGAGTCACAAGCGCGTTGCCGGCCTTTAAGGGGGGTTGGAGCTCTGGGAACCTTACTCACCATCAGGAACACAACACTACATACCTGAAAGGTGGCAGTGCTATTATGGCTGTGGTCTTCTGTAAGGAGGAGGTACTTCCCCAGTTGGGCTGCCCCAGATTCAAGCGGGATGATCAACGCTGTGCCCTACCTCTCATAAATACCTCTTATTTCTTTTATTCTTATTTACCTAGACCAATAATAGTTAACACTGGTCATTCAGTGATCGATGCTGCTATTTTTTTATGTTTACACTCCAGACGATCGTACAGTCGCCATCAGATATATCGGAGCCATAGACATTTAACTAGACGGAGCGTGCTAATAATAATACCACGCTCGAAAGGGATGGTCTTATGTAACTTTCCATAGGTATGGCAGAGACGGCGCTATTTTCGTCAATCCTTGTCATAGTTTCACACATTTTTGTTCCCCTCCAAACTGGACCCTTCAGAACTGTCAAAAGTTGGAGGGGAACAAACAAAAACAAGTACAATTGGAGTTTTCTTGGTTTTCAACTAAAGTTGCGGTAATTAATACAGAATAAACAAATGTTTTTGTTATAAAGAATGTCATGTAAAGCAAAACTATATTAAATTGTTACATTTTGGGCTACAAAAGCCAGAATATATTTGTCCTTTAATGGCATCCGCGTTCTCCAGTCATTATTCCTCCTATATCGGAGCTGTAGAAGCGGTCAAAATATCGGAACAAAGTTTCTATTGTCAAGGCGGTAAAGTGCATTTTCCGATATTTATGACCACCTCCACAGCTCCGATGTAATCTGATGGCGACTGTACGACACTTCTATTCATACTTTGAACTTACATTTCATTAAAATTAGGTACATGACGCAATAGACTTCAATACAAAATGAAATAAAGTTGTGTAGTTAATTTTTTAACCGGTCTTATATTTCAGGTCAATCTTTAGGCCCTGAGGAAAAGGTCTTCGTTAAGATGGATGTGATCGGGCCGTTTTCTTATGATAATCAAGTGCCAGTTGACGTAAGTATATACATATACAGGGTGGGCTATTTAAACCCGACCGATTCCAACCACGTATTTCTGACGATATTACAATTAAATAATGTTATATGAACATAGGCCTAATTACGCAGTTTTAAATTTTTTATTTTTCGAACAAAATAAATAAATTAAGCTTAGCACTTCATTGTGAATAAATCTTTAGGTCAGAGTGTGAATAAGAAAATCCAATTCCTGATAGAGAAACAGAGTAAGTAAGCAAACACTTAACGAATCACTCCGACACAACACGATGCACTGTCAGTGAAAAGTGAGTATGTGTCATGGATTGTTTGCTACTTTATGACAACTAATTTCAAGTATGTAGGTACAGTCGTGTAATACTAATCGGCTTTTATCGGTCAGTCCGCCATTTCTACAGATCTCAGGGCTTTAGCCTCGAAAATTCTGACAGTTTGACATTGATGACAGGATCTAATGTTCCTACCCAAGACGGGACAGTTATTAGGTAACCATAGCACCATCAGTTTTCGGTAAAACCGTGATCGGTCATTAGTTAATCATCCTTTGTTATAATGTAACCATAGCAATGTCAGCGTCCGTGCAACTCGCAGGATCGGTCATTGGCTAACCGAGCTTTGTTGTAATTTAACCATGGCAACGTCAGCGTCCGTGCACCTCGCGGGATCGGTCATTGGCTAACCGAGCTTTGTTGTAATTTAACCATAGCAACGGACGCGTCATTGGTGTGAACAGAGTTTTTAGTGTTTCTGCGCAGAAACGTTTTAAGTTACTTTACATTCTTAGGGTGTGTTACACTTGAGATTTTTCAACTTGGTAAATTCTTAAAATCGCGATTATATAAAAAAATATGCGTTTCTGGACTACATGTTGTACCACTTTTTTTACTTCATTTAAGCTTAGGAAGCTATGGTTAAAATCGGTCGGGTTTAAACAGCCCACGGTGTATAAACTAGGTAAGGTAAGGGCGAAATTCTAACCTAATCGACTATGTGTTCCCAACACCCCCAACACATAGTACAAATCCTACAACATACATACATTTCAGTCGAAAGAAAAATAGAAAAATTTGACTCGCAGCGGGACTCGAACCCACAACCACTGGATCACAATCAATCTGGATCTGGATTGTGATCCAGTGGTTGTGGGTTCGAGTCCCGCTGCGAGTCAAATTTTTCTATTTTTCTTTCGACTTAAATATCTTTGATATGCTAGCAGACGTTTCTGCTTAATATAAAAATACATACATTTCAGCCGTATGCAGTCCACTGCTGCAAATAGGCCTCCCACAAATATGAGTTGTATGGGGTAGTCGCCACGCTTGGCAGGCGGGTTGGCGGCCGCAGTAGCTGTAAATTGGGTTTCGACGGACGCTGTTTTTTCCCTTTGTCGCCTCTTACGACACCCGCGGGAGGAGATGGGGTGGTGCTATTCTAGTCAGTCGGCATCACACGTCAAATCCTACAAGCTACTAAGTTAAATATTCAGTTTTAACACATTATTAATATAATATTATATTATACAGTTATGGTTGACTGGTATGGCTTGTGAATTTAATTAACTAAATACATTTTTTAGGTGTTAATATATGTACATTTATTAAAAAAACTGCCTTCGTTGTACCAGATAAAGTTTCAGAGTGAGGATCTTCTTCCAAGACGTTATGTTATGATCCAAAATACCTTAACTATGTAGAATAAATAAATATTTCGGGACAATCTTACACTAATCGACCTAGTCCTACGGTAAGCTCAGTAAGGCTTGTGTTGTAGGTACTAGGCGACGATATATATAATAGATAATACGTATAAATTTAAATACTTAAATACATACAACACCCATGACTCAGGAACAAATATCTGTGCTCATCACACAAATGAATGCCCTGACTGAAACTCGAACTCAGGACCATCGGCTTCATAGGCAGGGTCACTACCCACTAGGCCAGACCGGTCCTCAAAAGAAGAAGTATGAATATAAAATGAGATGAGATATGTTTTTTTTAATATAAATCGAACGACATTTGAACTCGAGTGACAGTAGAATAGGGAGTTCATTCGCTTGTCTATGGTTTAAAAAAAAATTGACTGAGATACGAAATACGCAACGCCGCCGTTCCAAGCTGTCATTTGTTTTGTTCGTTGACTTTTTCATAGCTCGTTTCATAAACCCACACTCCTGTTGTAATGCCCTTCATTATGCACAGATACATAAACTACTATTTCCATTGAATATTATAAACATTTAATTAACAATAACACGGGTAAATAAAATGCAAAGGCGATATATCTAGGTTTTTCGCATATTCTGTCGTAAAGTGTGTGGTAAAGTAAAGTGGGTAGGTTTTTTTTTTAAGTTAGTTGACAAAAGGTGAATTTTAGCGAATAAGTAAGTCGGAATCTTAAAGGATTCTTTAACCGGAGTAGTTACTGTGATAGATAATCATCTTTTAGCTACTAAGAATCATCAACAATCATATTATTCATTTACTTTCTTTAAGGTGCCGGAGAATATGCAACTGACACGTGTCAGAGTAACAGTATGGGCTCTCAGCTCGCCCCAAGTGGATATAAACTGGAATTATGATGCCGTTGATATTACTTACAAATGGCCGCAAATCACTATCAGTACATACAGGATTGAAGCTTATGCTGCTCCAACTAATCCAACTTACGATCGCACGGGTAAAAAAAAACACGCATCAAAAAGTAAACATATGAAAGTTGCATTGCCAATAGACAATGGACATAATGGAAAGAAAGCTTAGTTTTTGTCCGCAACACTGAGGCTTTTCTCCAGGAATTTCACAAATAAAGTTTATTCCCATTGAAACCTGTAATTATTGACACATTATCAACCAACTACATAGTACGCGTGGTCGCCAACAAGAATTGACCTGCAAAATTACCTCAACAACAGGCAATGCGCCTCGCCGATTCATATAAGTCTAGCAAATTCCTATGCTACGATTTCGCAAGTACCATTCGTAACATAGCTCTCCAATTTCCAATTGAATCACTTTGTGTCAATAAAGATATATATTCCTGTCCTTACCTGTTTTTAAATGTTATATGCCTCAAAGCTAAAGATAAAAGGAGCATAGCACATTTGCCTCGAGCAACACCGCTTGGCACACTGCATAGCTGATCAAACTCAGGTATGAGATCAAAATGATCAAACACTGTTTATAACCCTAAATATATGCAGATATGGGTTTAGGCTATGTTGCCTGTGACAAAAGTGCAACTCCAGTACCTAATGTGTTTCGTTATTTGCTTACTGTTAGTTTTTTGTACCATTCAGGGTTAGCAAACTAACCCAAGGTTAGTTAAGTCCAAACATACGAGTATATATATTTATACTCGTCGCGGCGAATCATGATCCCTATGACACTGACAGTTATTCCTACGAGACAAACTTGTAGTGGCGTCACCGTTACATTATAATCAAATTGGACGCGTCTAAAAATCGCGTTTATTAATTTTAGGGTAGATACATGCCATTACAATGATTTTCCGTGGGAATTGTAACAATTCTTAACATTTACAAGAAGTTATCTCAATCAGATATTACGTTTACGCCCTGCATAACTTACTTCGTTTGGAAGATATCGACTAGTGCAAAAAGTATCAAAAACAAATGTCGATAATGGAAACGAGTGTACAAAATAAATAGTACACTTTCAGTGTCCGATGTACCTATAATCGTTTTATATTGATATTATGCTATTTTTTTCGATAGCACTATGTTTAAGATGGATTTTTATTTTTACATTCGTCAAGCGTGACGTAAAATATGGATGCTAAATGTTAAAAAGTTACATTTCTCGGCCAAAAAACTTAATCATTACTAGAACAGCAACATAACAGACATATGAAATGCAGATTATATTTTTAAAATCACGTGTAGTAACGTGGCTCAATGCAAGTTACGCCTTTGCCTATAAAAAAGTAAAGTTACATCGACACGACCCATCGCTAATATGAACTGTCATAGGGATCATGATTCGCCGCGAGGAGTATAACCCGTAAGGCCCACTCGCGCCACTCAGGGTTAACCGGTTACCCCCGAGTTAATATTGTCATAAATGTATGGAATTAACTGACAATGAGTGGTGCAAGTGGTCCTAACAATTGTTATTTGGTTAACCCGTGATTGTGCAAGTGCGCCTAAGATGTTTGTATATTTGTCATTGGTAAGAGTCTCAGTCATGCTCAGACAGCCATAAACTTACAAGCAACACGTGAGAAACAAATCCCGGGCCTACTCAATAGTTTTTCGGAAGCCATTAGATGTGAGAATATTATGAATGGGTTTAAGCGACGTTAAAAATGGCATAACTTACTCCGCGTTTAGACATGCTGGCTCGTCACTCGCCTCGCTATTCGTCGAAACGTTCGACGAGACTTTTCCTATACAAAAACGCGATGCGAGGCACGAGAGGAATAGCGAGACGTCCGCGTACACATGCGTGCTCGCATTTCGCCTCGCCATTCGCCTCGCTACTCGTGCGAATGTGTAGCGGTAGCATTAGACCTTCGTAACTCAAGTACCTATAATAGACATACCCGTATGACCTGCGGCGCTACCGCGAAACACGATATTCGTAAATTTCGGACGATTGTCTCTGTCACTCTTATGATGCCTTAATTGGAGTAAAAGAGAAAGATGCTCGAAATATACGAACTACCATGTTCGCGGTACCGGGCCTGACTGCCAGAACCTCGCTTCATAACGGGTATTACAAGTACACCCCGTTATCTAACGCTCATTTTGAGGGCAAGCTAAAATAGTGATGTTGTTTCACATAACATAAAAACATAAAATACCTACTCTTTATTGCACACCTCAAAACAAGGAAACATGGCATATATAGGTTACATGGCATTATAAAGAAGAGGCTAAACATAATTAGTCGATTCATATTTATCTATAAAAGTTTTTTGGCAAACTAAAATTCTTCTTTAGTGAAAGAAAGCCCGAAAGATAACTCATTCATTCCTCTTTTTAATCAGATCGGAGGGCGACAATTATAAATATCGAATATCGTCAATTTGAGGTCTGAGTTTTGAAATAGGTAGTCACCAAGTAATTAATTGAATCAGGCGTTACTTTGCGGAAGTCCATATTATTAACAACAATAATATTACTTTGCAATTCCGCTGTTTAATAACGTGCAAGTCAATCAGTGCCAACCCGTTATATTTACTTGCGTATTTTTTCATGCATTAATCTTCCCTCCCTCCCACCGCAAAATTAAATACGCAAAAAAACATAATAAAAAATGACCAAGACCTAGGTAATTTTTTTTATTTATAGTTAAGTTTTTAGTGTAAGGTTCTAGTTTATTTTAAGAATTCTGTAAATTGAAAGAATTCAAGAAATGTTTTATTGATTGTTCTTTTCAAATAATTGTAACAAACTTTGTGATCGAGTTGTGACAGTTCGTTTAAGTTTTACTTTAAAAAAAAAAAACAAGTTGTCAGAAATCTGACGCTTTGCGCGCTCAAAAAAGAAAAAACAGAAGAATGCGCGGGTTGTTGTTTTTCGATGTGAGTTGTTGAATGGGAAGAAAAACGATTTAGTAGAGTATTTACATGCCAATAATATTGTTAGTATTTAAAAAAAACAATTGTGACTCAAGTGTTTTAATTGGTACACCCGGATTTTTATATTAGTTAGTGTCTTTATTAAATTTTTATCTTATATTTTTGTAGTAAACTCTAATTAATTTGGTTTACTAAATATTAATAAAAAAGATTTTCCAAGCAAGCAATGTATTTTGTAAATTATGAAGTTTGTAGGCTGACGGTAAACGTCAACTAGACTATTGGATGCTGTTCATTGAAAATACTATTTAGTTTGTCCGAAAAAATCTCAAGTACCTAATAAATTACACGATTTTGTAAAGTTCCCTAAAGTTATTTCTTATATTACAGGCCACACCCGGTATACCCCTTTATTCATAAACATCTCGGATATGTAAATTAACCAAGAAATTAACTAATATTCGTTTCTCCTTATTTGTCATTTTGACAGTTGTGTTTGTTAGAAACAGACAAAACATAAATTAACTAATTTATACCTGCAAGCCGTTTATGAAAAGGGGCATATAAAACACCCATGACTGCAACCTGGCCTCCTCACACAAATAAATACGCCGGCTTCATAGGCAAGGAGATACACATTAGGATTTAGTAAAAAAAATATGCCTTCCATCAATGATGATGATTACGCCAATGTTAAAGTGATTGTAGCAAATCAATTGAATTAGATAACAAGTTTGCTCTTAAAGCATGCCATTGTACTGTAGAGACTTGCAGTTTGTAAAGTGGTAGCTGGTAGAAAGCCATGAAGCGGCTTCGACCCCGGGACTGCCGGGTGTTGACCAAATAAAATATATTGTTCAACTGGATCTGATGTCAAGTCAACACCGTAAGAGATATTCCTATCACGTTGCTGTCAGCTCGTCTCTGGGATTGGAAGGTTTGAAACAGAGGGCCTAGAGCGAAAATCGAAGTTAAAGTTTCGGGCATCTTTCTCTTTTAGTCCAATTAAGGCGTTATTAGAGTGTCAGAGACAATCGTTCGAATTTACAATTTTTGATGTTCGCGGTAGTTCCTCGGATGCAGCAAAACAGTTTTCTATCAGAAAACCTTTGGAAAATCGATTTTGCATGTGACTGCAAAGTTACCACATAATTGTTCTGTAAAGATGGCCACTGACGATGCTTCCAATAGTCCAAATGGAGTGGCTGCATTCCAAAATCCGTCCATGAATGTTAAAAACATATAAGCAATAACACCTTCTGGACTTATGAAATGGATGGATTGTAAAGCAGGCTACTGACGATCCTTCCAAATGGATGCCGTTACAATGGATTGATCCAAATGGAAGGCATCCAATTATTTAGCACACTGACGATCCATCCATTTCATAAGTCCAGAGATGTTATTGCTACTACTTGTGTGTGCTTTGTCCATGCCATACAAATAGATTTGTATGGCAATGACTGGGAACTGTGGTAGCCATTTACGTAAAAAGGCTTAAAAAACGAAAAAGGACGTGGACGAAGAAAGTTATGAAAAAGGCAAAGCTACACTCATACTGAGCGTTTATAACTTGCTATAAACATGGATGATTATGATACTTCTATTACTTATAGATAAAACGAAGTCTGTCTGACATTTTTACCTATTATCGTGTTCGTGTCTTTATTTGACGGCAGCGCCGTGCAGACTGGATAAAAATGGACTTAGTTTTGGTCATTCACGGAGCGTTTGGAGAGCGTCCAGATGGCGTGGCCGACGTCCGACGTACGTTTCTAGCATTGACGGTCACTCCAAAGTCGCCACGCCAATACGTCCAAATGGCGTGGAGTGATGGTTTTCAATCCGATTGGAATTCCACGCTCAGGATGCCGTCCAAAAAACTTATAAGTTTTTAACATTCATGGACGGATTTTGGAATGTAGACACTCCATTTGGACTGTTGGAAGCATCGTCATTGGCCACCTGTATGCTAAATAATTGGACGCCTTCTATTTCGATGAATCCATTGTAACGGCATCCATTTGAAAGGCTCGTCGGTGCGTGGCCTGCTTAAAACATTGTATGTAATATCACGATTTCTGTGGATATTTGATATTTCACAACAAAAGTACCTATCCATTATACTATAGTCGGATTATTATTAAATAGAACCTAGTTTTCACACATAACAGCACCTACGAGTATATAAAGTAAAACATGAGCAGTTCATTTTAAAGTACCTATACATACCTAACTAAAGAAGCCAGGATACCAACCGTTTTCGAATATGAATAACTAATTATACTTTATCATCATCATCAACTTATTGCAGTCCACTGCTGGATATAGGCCTCTCCCAAGGTGCGCCACTGAGCCCGGTGTTCGGCTCTCCGTATCCAGTCACTGCTAACCATTCTGCATAGATGACGTTCTATCGACCGAGTGACGACTCGATCTAGCCGGGGACGTATACCACGCTGCGTTTACCTTGACGTGGTCTCCGCACCTCGTCTACCCCGGTTATCGGTTCTGCGACAAATTTGACCAACCCACTACCACTTCAGCTTGCCAATCTTTGAGCTTTGTCCATCACTTTAATTCTTTGACCAACTTTGTCATTGCGAAGTTGATCCAACAATGATACTCTGAGCATAGTTCTTTTCATAGCTCGCTGAGCGACCTTAACTTGTAGTCCAGTCGCACCGTGAGCTCTGCTCGGTAGGTCATTATGGGTAGGACGCACTGATTGAAGATCGATCAGACATTGTGCTATTATTGCTATCATCATCTCAGCCATAAGACGTCCACTGCTGAACATAGGCCTCCCCCTTGGATCTCCACAAGTACCGGTTGGAAGCAACCTGCATCCAGCGTCTTCCGGCGACTTTAATGAGGTCGTCTGCCCATCTTGTGGGTGGACGTCCTACGCTGCGCTTGCTATTCCGTGGTCTCCACTCGAGCACTTTTCGACCCCATCTGCCATCTTCTCTGCGTGCAATGTGGCCTGCCCATTGCCACTTCAGCTTGCTAACCCGGTGGGCTATGTCGGTGACTTTAGTTCGCCTACGGATCTCCTCATTTCTGAGTCGATCTCGTAGTGAAACTCCGAGCATAGCTCTCTCCATAGCTCGTTGAGCGACTTTGAGCCTTGAGATGAGGCCGATAGTGAAAGACCACGTTTCGGAGCCGTAAGTCATCACTGGTAACACACATTGGTTAAAGACTTTCGTCTTGAGGCACTGAGGTATGTCGGACGAAAAGACATTACGTAGTTTCCCGAACGCTGCCCAACCGAGTTGGATTCGGCGGTTTACCGCTTTCTCGAAGTTGGACCTACCTAATTGGACTACTTGTCCTAGGTAGATATACGAGTCAACAACTTCGAGTACCGAGTTCCCAACAAAGACTGGGGTGGGCACAACATTGGCATTTGACATTATTTTCGTCTTGTCCATGTTCATTTTCAAGCCCACCCGTTGTGAAACTCGGTTGAGGTCATCGAGCATCATGCTGAGTTCCTCCATCGACTTTGCCATGAGTACGATATCGTCGGCAAATCGAAGGTGAGTGATGTATTCGCCGTTGATGTTGATGCCACGCCCTTGCCATTCCAGGAGCTTGAAGGCGTCTTCCATTACGGCAGTAAACAGTTTCGGAGAGATCACGTCTCCCTGCCTTACGCCTCTTCGCAATGGAATCGCCTTCGTGCTCTGCTCCTGTACTCGGACTGACATAGTGGCGTTACTATACAAACACTTCAACACTTCGATGTACCGATAGTCAATATGGCATCGCTGAAGAGACTCAAGCACCGCCCATGTTTCCACCGAATCGAAGGCTTTCTCATAGTCCACAAACGCTAGGCATAATGGCAAGTTATACTCTTCGGTCTTCTGTATAACTTGCCGCAGCGTATGGATGTGGTCTATGGTACTATAGCCTTTTCGGAAACCGGCTTGTTCGGGAGGCTGGAAGTCATCGAGTCTGTGTTCGAGACGATTCGTGATAACCCTTGAAAACAGCTTATAGACATGGCTCAGAAGCGTGATGGGTCTGTAGTTCTTCAATAGGCTATTGTCACCTTTTTGGAAGAACAGCACCACCTCGCCTCTGTTCCATGTTTCAGGCGTTTTGCCCTCGGACAAAACGGAGCTAAAGAGCTTCTGGAGGATTTTAAGTACCGGTATTCCACCCGCTCTCAGAAGCTCTGAAGTGATTCCGTCTTCGCCCGGCGCCTTGTTGTTCTTAAGCTGTTTTAGGGCCATCCTAATCTCGTACAGACTGATGTCCGGGATATCTTCGGTATAATGTCGGGACAGCTTGGCTCTTGGATCTCCTACCAAGCTGTCAACGGGCTTTGCAACCGAAGTGTATAACTGTCCATAGAACCTCTCAATCTCGCCTAAAACCTCTGCTTTGGTCGACGCTATGCTGCCATCTTCCCGTTTCAGCTTTGTCAGCTGGCTTTGCCCAATAGACTTATCCTTTACGAACACTTTGGAGCCTTGGTTTCGTCAATAGTCTCTTTAATACGGTTAGTATTAAAGAGACGCAAATCATGTCGCAAGGACTTAGATATACGTCTATTGAGCTGCCTAAATGACTCCGCGTCATCGGGAGACTGCAGCTGTAGAGAGCGTCGTTCAGCCATGAGGTTTAAGGTTCGCTCGGTTAGTTTCTGAGGTCTATCCTTACGGCGGGGTCTAAAAAACTTAGACCCTACTGTGTGGACAGTTTCCACTAGCCCGTTGTTGATCTCGTCCACTGAAGCTAAGTTCTCTAGGCAGGCAAAGCGATTACAGAGCTCAAGTTGAAAGCTCTCGGGGTTTTGAATATGGGCTCGAGTAGGTCGGAGCGTAGACTTCATCAGGCTGGACCTTTCAAGTCTAACATTGATATTCAGTGACGCTCTTACGATTCGGTGATCACTACCGGTCTTTACCTTGTTGATCACAGAGACATCACTGAATATCCGTCTCCTGTCGGTCATGATGAAGTCTATCTCATTTCTCGTGGAACCGTCCGGACTCATCCATGTCCATTTCCTGTGAGGCGGCTTCTGGAAGAAAGAGTTCATCATGAAGAGTTCCTCTTTCTCCAGAAAGTCGGCCAGCCTCTGGCCCCTAGGGTTCCGCTGCCCATACCCAAATTGCCCCACTCTCAGCTCATCACCGCTTCTCTTGCCCAGCTTAGCGTTGAAGTCCCCATAACAACAGTGAAGTAGGTTTTCGAAGTATGTATGGCCCTACTTACGTCCTCATACATAGCATCCACTTCCTCATCGGAGTGTGACGAGGTCGGTGCGTATACCTGAATGACCTTCAGCGAATATCTTTTGGATATTCTGAGTATTAGGTATACCACCCTGCTCGACACACTGTCGATGGCTATTATGTTGTTTACGAGGGACTTGTGAACGAGAAACCCGACACCACCTTGGGACTGTTGGTCGCCCTCCCGGTGGTAGAGCAAGTTACCAGACTTCAGGATTATGGTGTCCTCCCCCTCTCTACGGACTTCAGATAACCCTACAATGTCCCAGTGTAACCTGCTCAGTTCCTCTTCCAGCTCGCAGATCTTTTCGTCAGTCCTCATAGTGCGTATGTTGTGTGTTACCAGGGCCAGTGGTCGTCGGGGTGGGTAGCCGGATCTATTCCGGAGATTCTTAGCACCCCTGACCCCGCGAATGCTCTGACCGCTACCACAATAGCCAGAGCACCGGAGGTCGCCGGAACCTCGGGGCCGTGGCTTATTTTGACTTTTCATTGGGGGGAGGTTTGCCATACGCGCCACGCTTGGCAGGCGGGTTGGCGCGCGCAGTTTTTTTATTTAACTGGTATTTTATTTTAGGAGATGCTGCTGCCCATCTCCCGGTGTATTCCCTTAGCAGGCTCTTACTGCAACCACGGCCGATATTGCTATAGGCGACATGAAAAATCAAATTATATTTCATATTATGCAATTACACTTTTGTTTCCTTTTTTCTCATCACTACAAATATCAAATGTCATGTGTCTAATATACCTACCCTACGTCTTAGGCTAATGCAATTATAATATGTTTATGGGCTTGTAGTAATCCCAGAACCCCTGCATTTAGAATGAACTGAGTTAATCGTAGCTGATTTCTAGGGTTCTGTGCCCTTAAGGTAAAAACGGGACCTCTATTACTAAGAAACCGCTATCTGTATTTCCTTTGCCGTAATAACAACAAATACTAAAGACAGAATAAAATTATTGAGGCTGTACTTGATAATTTTGTCGTTTTTTCTCTTTCAGTACAGATAAGGGTACGGAATCCACGAAATCCACACGTATTCCTTACCGTCATTAAATAAGTTACAGTGCATTACTTTTATTTGTCTATAATTACAATACATGCTAAACTAACTAGGATCGATTAGTGAGGCTGATTATGACACGTGTAAAAGAATTTGAGAGGTTATCAAAAGACATGTAATTAGTGTATTTTTAGATATATAATAAATCCACATTCTTCGCCTTTGTCTTTTCACTAAACTGAACATTTTGTGATTTATACCTTAAAAAATGTCCATTCTTAATTTTATTATTATCATACAAGTTAAATGTTATTTTCAATGTAAAATTGACAGTACGCTACTTTTTGTCTTTACATGTAAGAACGTGGGCATACTAGCCTTTTTGAGGCTCTAGTGTAAGTTTCTTTTGACGTAAAAAAACGTTTACGAACGCGTAATTGATCATGTTATTTATATGGGAAACGTAAACGTGTTCGTGGCGTAAGGTTACGTTAAAAACTTACACTCAGCGGCTCTGTCCCACGTTTTATCAGGGTTTTTTATGTAAAATTGGACGCTGCGGCGACGCAGCGTAGCGTGCCGATTACTATAGGATCGTCAGTAAAACGTGGACTGGGCGCCGCTAACCCTAACGTCAAATATCCCTGTACCAAGGAAATATCGCCTCATACCAATAGATAATGTTAATGATAATATCGCAATTTGTGACACACTGGCTTCCTGACTAAACTTTGAGGTCTAGTAAGTTGTCTAAATTGGAAGATTTTATTTAAATCGCAAAACAAAATTAGATCAGTAAAGTGAGTGGAGTCGAAACTTGCATTTAAAGCACCATAGTCGAAGGCACTCTGTATACAAACATAAATAATATTGGAGGCAGACAGTTGGGTACCTTTCGTTTGTTAATTTATTCGTGTTTATGTTCAGTTTTTAGATTCGGTTTAATTTAATATACGAGTACATGACGTCGGAGGGAAAGAAGGGGCCCGTTGATTGATCAACAAAATGATATGCCACCGGTGTGCTCGTATTCTCATGAAGATACATATTGAAACGTATCTTTACTTTTGGGCAACGATATAACAACGCATTGTGATAGCTGGTGTTTCATTGTAATTAACAGTATACAATAATATTGAAAGTAATTTCATTCCGATTTTAATGGATTAGAATCACTAACAAAGAAACGTGACTATCCCAGTGATGACATCTTGTAACGACCGCGCAGCTCAATCGTCCGAATCGTAATGATATCAATCAATCAATCTTTGTGTGTTATGGCTCCATCGATTGTGATCATAATGATATGCTAGGCCGGTCTTATCCTGGGGGACGTCGTGGTAGAGTGCTCGTGACCCCATGACGTCTCCCTACAACAGCAATGCGGGTAACGCCGGTGTATTTTTAACCGACTTCAAAAAAAGGAGGAAGTTATCAATTCGGTTGGCATGTTGTTTTTTTTTTTATGTGTGTTACTTCAGAACTCCGTCATTTATGAACCGAATTCAAAAATTTTTTCGTTGTTTGAAAGCATCTACTTCAAGGTTGGTCCCATTGTTACCAGATTTCAGATCTGATGATGGGATCCATGAGGAATTAAGAGAACTCTTCAAAATTTATAGGTGCATGTATAGCGATTTTAGTATATTCGGTTACAAGTCAAGCATTTGTATTCAGAAAATAGTATTTTGTGAAGAAAAACTGATGAAGAAGACCATAGGTGGTCATACAAAACTCCTTGTGTTGCCTGGGTGGCGGTGAGATATTTAGATTGAGATACTAAAGTGACTATGACGAAGTCAACTTAAATATTTCTGACGAAATGTTACCATTAACCTGATCTGGTGGTTGAACCCGGGAGTTAGGCAACGGAACACAGAGATAAAAAAGTGTAGAGTGGCCGTGTTTGGACTTAATGGACTTGTCATGAGATGCAGTCTTATAACCTTAACTAATGTTTTAACCGACTTTAAAAAAGGAGGAGATTGTCAATGCGATTGTATGTTCCTTTTTGCGTAACAACCTTAGAATTCCGTAATTTATGAACGAATCTGGTAAATTCTTTCGAAATATGACTGCATATACTACAAGGTTGGTTACAAGTCAAACAATAGAATTTAGAAAATAGGATTTGGTGGTGAAAAACTAATGAAGTAGACCATAGGTGGTCCTACAAAATTCCTAGTGTTTCCTCGGTGGCGGTGAAATATTTAGATTGAGATACTAAAGTGACTATGACGAAGTTAATTTAGGCATTACTGATGAAATATTACCAGTAACCTCATATGATGATTGTAGCCGGAAAGTAGGCAACGGAACTCCATGATTAAATAGTGTAGCGGGGTCCTGTTTAGGCTTAAAGGAATCGTCATGAGATGCATTTTGGTAACCATGCACATATTTTTAACCAACTTTAAAAAGGAGGAGGTCATTAATTCGGTTGCATGTTATTTTTTAGTGCATTATCTCCGAACTTCGTCATTCGGGACTCTTAAAAAATGCAATTAAAACGTATAACGAATTAAATTTCAAGGCAACAGATCAAGCATTTAGGTTCAGACAGTACCAACTTCTGGCAACGGAACCACATGATATAAAAGTGTAATGTAGCCGTTTTTGGGCGTTGCCATGTGATGGACTCTGGTAACAACTTTCTTATCATCATCATCATAACCAAAGGACGGCCACAGCTGAACATAGATTCCCCCTAAAGTGACCCACAATGACCGATTTTGCGCCATTTTTCGCACACCTGTTCTCGTTGGTACACTGGCCGCTACAGTAACTAGGGTATCGTGGGCCACTGGGAACTCGAGGCCACGGCTTTCATGTGCCTTGCATGAGGGTAAATGCCATAATCGCCACGCTTGCCAAACGGGTTAGCGATTGTAGTGTTCCACCACATTCCAGATCGCCCTATTTATTGCCTGTGTCTGGTGTTGCATTACTTATGTGCCACGATAAGTATCAGATGACAATTTCGAGTCTCATCATCTCCGTTAAGTTAACGATCTGTAGTCAAGTGTTCGGTTTGACAGTTTATTAGCGTCCAAATCGGTCCAAAGCTTCGAACACGACTCAATTAGAGATACATTTTGTCTCTTTGCAACGTTTATATGTATTCCTTTTATTATAATATTTCCTCGACCTCGACGAATTTTGTTTTTCGTGGTAGCGCTTCAGATATCAATTTATTCACGACTGCCGAAGGCTTCTGGAAACGAAAAAAGTGGCTGGCACCGACTCCAAAACCAAAAATAATTGTATATAATTGTCCTAAGAAATTGATTTGTTCTAAATAGTCGAAAAGTACTTATCAAGTGATAAAGAAAACAATTATTTGTTTTTAGTACATATTTGAAGTCGGGTTTATTTTTTGCTAAAAGTATATTTATTAGTCGGTATGCTCCTCCCCTCCCTCTGGCTAGCAGAGGGGGTTTCGGGAGGAGAGAGCCTCACATCCTCCTCCCCAAATGACCTACCCCCTATTAGGAGATGTGTAACGTATTTTCACATCGATAAAAAACATAATGGCCGGTCTTATCCGCCCCCTTTACTGCCAACTGTCACTGTCAAAATGACAGCTCCGCAATGTCATCTGTCATCTCTGACTTCACCCGGGCAACCGGGAACGAACCAAACGAATATTCATTGTTGGGAATAGATGAGTCCGACATTCATATATTATATAAAACTTGATTCGAGTTTAGGCTTGTATATGTGCGGTACCCAAGTAATTAATATTTTACGGTTTGCAATTATAATATGTACAATGTCATGGTGTGTTTGTACGGCTCGTGATGCTTTAACTATAGCAGAGTATAAATTACAGATTCACTGTAGTTTAGCTAGAGTTGGATCTCGTTGAATTTTAAACGGGCTACTACATTACCAGTAAGTATTGAATATTAATTTATATATGTATTTATTGGCTATGTTCGTGTTTATTTTTGACATTATTGTATAATTTTAACGCATTCAGCTGTAACCAGTTCCGCAGTTTTTTTAGGAAAATTTGCATTCATATTGCAACTTAATTTAAAGAGATTCGTATATTCGAGTATCGTCGGAAAAACGTCGAGTGACCGCCGCAGCTGTGCACACGCCCAAAAACATAGAGCAGTTTTAAAATCTATAGGTGTAGCTAGAGTATGTTCTATAAATATATTATATTGTCGCATTACATAAATATAGTGGTAGACGAGCAGGAAGAACGTGCGACTTGCAATCACGAGGTCTCAGGTTCGAACCCTGTCTTGGTTGGTTTTTCGGAACTTACGTGCGAAAAATCATTTGATATTTACCAGTCGTTTTTCGGCGAAGGAAAACATCGTCAGGAAATACTAATAAGGCCTAGTTTACCCCGCTGGTTTGGAAGGTCAGATGGCAGTCGCTTTCTGCCGACGCCAAATCCTGGGATTAGTTGTCAAGCAGACCCCAGGCTCCCATGCGTCACGCGAGGAAGATAATTAGATACCTATATCTAGAAACAGTCGAACCAAAGGAAGTTGGTAGTTTTACATAATTTTTAATTAATAATTTATTTATTACATTTTGTCTTTTTCATTCATATTCCCAATTCGTAGAAATGGGAGCGAGAAGTATGCTGTGCTCGGTCTTGGGCCTGCTGCTTGTTGTGAATTTGGTTACTGCGGATGAGTGGGACTTCGAATTCGGTAAGAGGTTGATTTTCCTTGGTGTTTTTTCTAATAGCTCGTTTTTTAAGATTAAAAAATTTTGCGTTTTGTCGACGTGCGATGATTGTTAAACAATTTAAACGCTCTTATTTGCCCGTCACTCGGATTTTCTTTCTCAATAACGTTATGAGATTATTACAAGATTAGTAAAAGAATTGATGAAACTTAGGTAAAATCGAACGTTATTTCCTAATATAAAAAATAGGGTCCTACCAACTGGTCAAGGTAATTCAGACAATTAGGATTAAGTAGATCTCGACATTCACACAAACTTTTTGCAGAAATCGTCATTTTATTATATTATTAATTAGAACATTTATAGGTAATTAAGCCTTATAAGACATACATTAGCAGTGTGCTAACAATTTTCTTTCTTAATTCTAATACTTTTCTAGTAACTAGAATTACGGCATAAGAGTAGAGGCACATACCTGTATTCTTCTTAAATAAAGTTCAGGGTCACATAACATGTTTTAGACTCTCCGTACATGTTTTGTTTTTTACCTATAAGTATCTTTCACCCTTCTAATCTTTCAGGTCAGAAGTTCCCTTCTGCATTCCCCGTTTTTAAAAAGGAAGGCACGATCCCTCTGTTTTCTTACAAGAATTATATTAAAATTGTGGTATGTATATAATTAGGTTAAGTTAGTAAGCCTACCCTACCACGCCTAACCTAACCTATGTAATTGTTTATGATTATGACCTTGCCTTGCTTAGTCGCTGTTGTTGAAAATTAATTTATATATGTATGCTAATTTATATATCTATTTATTGGCTATGCATGATGCCATCCATAGATAAGGCAAAGACGGCGCTGTTCGTCCATCTTTGTCTATTTGTTCCCCTTCAAACTGAACCCTTCAGAACTGTCAAAGTTGGAGGGATAAGTACTAAGAAACACAATTGGAGTTTTCTTGTTTTTTCAACCGAAGTTGCGGTAATCAATACGGAATAAGTTAATATGTTTGCTATAAAGAGTGTCCTGTAAAGCATAAATATAGTGAATTGTTACATTTTGAGTTGCAAAAGCCAAAATATCATTGGTCCGTTACTGGCGC
Organism: Grapholita molesta; assembly: GCA_022674325.2. NCBI lineage: Eukaryota > Metazoa > Arthropoda > Insecta > Lepidoptera > Tortricidae > Grapholita > Grapholita molesta. The sequence continues at coordinate 6,683,676 of CP053138.2, forward strand.
TCGTAGATGCGTTCTCCAGTCATTATTCCTCCTAGCAAATCATGTATACATGTACTTACCTTAATACTCAAACAGCAATACAAATTTTGGCACTTTGACCGCATAGTATGCTATAGCATTTATGACCTTGACTGTACACCTTCTAGTCATTAGGCACAATCATGCTATTAATTTATTTTTTAAGGTACCTCTGGGAGTGGAGCTTACACATGTCAGAGTAACAGTATGGTCTCTCAGCCCGCCCAAAGTGGATGTGAACTGGACAACTGACACAGTCGAAATCTTATACTCATGGACGCAAGTCACTTTGAGTAAATACAAAATTCAAGCTGATGGTGTTACTTTTTACCCCCCGGGTAGGGGAAAACCATCCCATGGAATAAAACATAAAAAATCTATGAAGGCCTCTCCAGCCCTATTACTAAGTGAAAGTAAAGATTAGTTAAACTAAACCTGTCACATTGGTCACAGCCTGGCAACCCGCTAAGGCATTTGTCAACGAACTTTCCAAATCCCTCATTGAAACCTGTAATAATGGATACATTATAAGCCAACTACAAAGAGTGCGTGGTCGCCCATACTAACTTACCTGCACAAGTGACAACTACGACAAATACGCCCCTTCGATTCACATAAGTCTAGGAACTTACTGTACTACAATGATCTTGGATCTGCAAATCTTAATAGTTCTACCGATCTTGCTAGAAAACTCCGTGACATCACGTCCAATTTAATAACTATGTTTTCTTATGAGACCCATTGTGAGCTACCACGTTTTCTTATATGTAGTTAACTTGTTATGTCAATAAAGCCATTTAAAACAGCATAACAGCTTTTTTTCTCCCTAGATGGTAAATATTTACATGTCTCAAGCAACGCCGCTTGACACTATGCATAGCTCTCCCAAGGTGCGACACTGAGCCCGGTGTTCGGCTCTCCGTATCCAGCCACTGCTAAAGTGCTAACCATTCTGCATAGATGACAATCTATCGACCGAGTGACGACTCGATCTAGCCGGGGGCGTTTACCACGCTGCGTTTACCTTGACGTGGTCTCCGCAACTCGTCTACCCCGGTTATCGGTTCTGCGACAAATTTGACCAGCCCACTACCACTTCAGCTTGCCTATCTTTGAGCTTTGTCCATCACTTTAATTCTTTGACCAACTTTGTCATTGCGAAGTTGATCCAACAATGATACTCCGAGCATAGTTCTTTTCATAGCTCGCTGAGCGACCTTAACTTGTAGTCCAGTCGCACCGTGAGCTCTGCTCGGTAGGTCATTATGGGTAGGACGCACTGATTGAAGATCGATCAGACATTGTGCTATTAGTGCTATAGGCGACATGAAAAATCAAATTATATTTCATATTATGCAATTACGCTTTTGTTTCCTTTTTTCTCATCACTACAAATGTCAAATGTCATGTATCAAATATACCCTACGTCTTAGGCTAATGCAATTATAATATGTTTATGGGCTTGTAGTAATTCCAGAACCCCTGCATTTAGAATGAACCGAGTTAATCGTAGCTGATTTCTAGGGTTCTGTGCCCTTAAGGTAAAAACGGGACCTCTGTTACTAAGAAACCGCTTTCTGCATTTCCTTTGCTGTTATAACAACAAATACTAAATAAAGAATACAATTATTATTTAAGCATCCTCCTATACAACACACCTGCCATCTTCTGTTTGGAACGACGCTTAACATATTCACTGTTAATAAAATAAAATAAGTTAATCGGAGGCTGCCATACAATATACTTGATTATTTTGTCGTTTTTTTCTCTTTCAGTATAGATAAGGGTACGGAATCCACGAAATCCACACGTATTCCTTACCGTCATTAAATAAGTTACAGTGCATTATTTTATTTGTCTATAATTACAATACATGCTAAACTAACTAGGATCGATTAGTCAGGCCGATTATACACCTGTAAAAGAATTTGAGAGGTTATCAAAAGACATGTATTAGTATATTTTTAGATAATACTTATAATAAATCCACATTCTTCGCCTTTGTCTTTTGACTAACCTGAACATTTTGTGATTTATACCTTAAAAAAATGTCCATTCTTAATTTTATTATTATCATACAAGTTAAATGTTATTTTCAATGTAAAATTGACAGTACGCTACCTTTTTGAGGCTCTTGTGTAAGTTTCTTTTGACGTAAAAAAACGTTTACGAACGCGTAAGTGATAATGTTATTTATATGGGAAACGCAAACGCGTTCGTGACGTAAAGTTACGTTAAATACTTACACTCAGGGCTCTGTCCCGCGTTTTATCAGGGTTTTTTATGTAAAATTGGACGCTGCGGCGACGCAGCGTAGCGTGCCGATTACTATAGGATCGTCAGTAAAACGTCGACTGGCCGCCTCTAACCCTAACGTCAAATATCCCTGTACCAAGGAAATATCGCCTCATACCACTAGATAATGTTAATTATAATATCGCAATTTGTGACACACTGGCTTCCTGACTAACTTTGAGGTCTAGTAAGTTGTTTAAATTGGAAGATTTTATTTAAATCGCAAAACAAAATTAGATCAGTAAAGTGAGTGGAGTCGAAACTTGCATTTAAAGCACCATAGTCGAAGGCACTCTGTATACAAACATAAATCATATTGGAGGCAGACATTTGGGTACCTTTCGTTTGTTAATTTATTCGTGTTTATGTTCAGTTTTTAGATTCGGTTTAATTTAATATACGAGTACATGACGTCGGAGGGGAAGAAGGGGTCCGATGATTGATCAACAAAATGATATGCCATCGGTGTGCTCGTATTCTCATGAAGATCCATATTGAAACGTATCTTTACTTTTGGGCAACGATATAACAACGCATTGTGATATTAATAGTAGTTTATGTATCTGTGCATAATGAAGGGCATTACACCAAGAGTGTGGGTTTATGAAACCAGCCGAAGGGGAGTGTCAAAATAATATCACACGATTGTAATAATATGACACTACTTTATCTACACACATATCATTAAGTGTTTTAAGATGGGTTTAGAAACCGTAGGGAAATGACTTATTACTAGGGTTACTTGTAAACATTAAAAAGTCAACGAACAAAACAAATGACAGCTCGGAACGGCGGCGTTGCGTATTTCGTATCTCAGTCAATTATTTTTTTAAACCATTGACAAGCGAATGAACTCCCTATTCTACTGTCACTCGAGTTCAAATGTCGTTCGATTTATATTAAAAAAAAACATAACGAATTGGCGTTTCGTATCAATGGCTGTTTTAATATCTATAGATACTAGATTAGACACCCCATTTGAATTTGACAGCTGTTCCAAATTTAAATTCATTACCTACTGAAATCTTTCTGATGGTTGGTAATGCTGGTCATTGCCTAATGTTTCTAGACGCATTTTAGAGCACTTATGACATGTACGTAGATAAAAGTAATTTCGTTCCGATTTTAATGGATTAGAATCACTAACAAACAAACGTGACTATCCCAGTGATGACATCTTATAACGACCGCTCAGCTCAATCGTTCGAAACATAATGATATCATTCAATCAATCTTTGTGTTTTATGGCTCCATCGATTGTGATCATAATGATATGCTAGGCCGGTCTTATCCCGGGGGGACGTCGTGGTAGAGTGCTCGTGACCCCATGACGTCTTCCTACAATGACAATGTGGGTGACGCCGGTGTGTTTTTAGTGGGTATGCTCCTCCCCTCCCTCTGGCTAGCAGAGGGGGTTTCGGGAGGAGAGAGCCCCATATACTCCCCCAAATGACCTTTCCCGGGTCGGGCGAGATGTGTAACGCATTTTCACATCGATAAAAAACAAAATGGCCGGTCTTATCCGCCCCCTTTACTGCCAACTGTCACTGTCAAAATGACAGCTCCGCAATGTCATCTCTGACTTCACCCAGGGAACCGGGAACGAACCAAACGTCATAGAGGGATTAAGGGCAACGAAAGGGTAGATGAGATAGCTCGAGATGCGGTTATTTGTGGGGATATGTTTCCATATAAAAATATTACTGAAGACTTGTTAGCTTTACCAAGGTTATATCTTCGAAGGTCATGGAAGAAATTATGGGCGTCTGGTGCAGGGGCTGCGGCTTTACACTATCGGCGCATACAATCATCGATTCCAGTCAAACCATGGTTTGCTAAAATTTCATTATCAAAACCGGCAACCAGTATGATTTTACGTATGAGGTTAGGTCACGCATGTACACCGGAACAATTGACAACATTTCATATTTTCAATAAGTCTCAATTGTAATGGTGTTTTATTAAACATGACTGTGTTAACTATACAAAAAAAAAATTTTTTTGGATTTTATTCGCTTGAACTTTTGGAAAAAATCGTAATTTTGTGTAAACCGGAAGTATGACGTCACTTTACCAAAATAAGTCCTTAGTCATAGAAGTAGTAAACCTACAGAAGGAATCCACCGATACAACGAGTTGTGACGCGTATTGGCTGCCGCTTTACATGTGTGCGTATTTCCGTGTGGTGCCAGTTAAAAAAAAATCCCAATTTCAGACTAAATATTTTAGTATAAAAAATGTGTTATGAATATACATATTGTTAAATAAAACATATTTGTTAAATAAAACGACGATATGCGTATGATTTAATAAATGTAGTAAATATATTTCAGAAGCGCATGTGTTAATAGGCGTCCTTGTAGAACATCTTATTATTCGACTGGGCGTATCTGGACCGGGTGCCGCGAATATTGAAGTTCGTATATGTATAAAATTTTAATCAACATTATTGGTATCCATTCGTTTACAGTTGTGATAAATAAAAGAACATATAAATAAATTACAAAACAAAAAATAAATAAATTAAAACTAAACTTAAAAACCTGTACCTACAACAAACGAAATGGAACATCAATTACCCTTCGTTCGGGAAATTTCTCGGATTTTGATTGACCCGATGGTCTGGCAACACAGATGGCGTGAAGTAAATAGCTAGCGAATTTACTAATTTTTAATGTAATTACGTGGTTAATTGTTTATTTACTGATGAAAAGTGATTGGGGGACTTTTTTTGTGTCGATCAGTAGCATTTTTATTTGATCTTACAGCATATGACGGCATATTTTAATATTTTTTGTCCACTGCGGCATGCTTTGACGTTCGGAGGCGACTGTTGGGAGTCCCGCGCATTAAGGCTTGCGTATGTGTGTGAAGCCCGTAAGTACGAGTCGACCGACGCCATTTGTAATCACAATTTGTTGTTGGCGGTGTGGAGTCTTATTATATAGTCTAAGGTCAACTCATGACTGAAAGGCTTCTGAAGGGGGTTGCAAACACCAATTATGATTTTTGATGTGGCTAGTAAAGAAGACAGAAGAGCCTTCGACAACTTCTATGTAGTAAATATGAGCAATTTTAATTTAAATAAAGCTTTTTTTTTCATTATATCTTTATTATTTACATTTCACTTTATGACTATGTTGTGTTTCTAATGAGCTATGGATCCCTATTGAGTAAAAGTAAAGTATTTTTGCATTCGGCTATAAAACAATATTTACTAAATGCATACGCATATTGCTTGTAGTTTTTGCCTTGTTATATGACTTATTGGAGGAGCATTCCATGGAAATCGGTAACTTTCTCGTCAAAAATTTCTAATCATTTTATATAATTTCACATTATTTAATTACGGCTTAAAGTATCATCTTTTAGAATTTATATACAGCTTGAAAATTATTTAACATTTTTTTGAATAATAGCTACATTTCGAGAACACTGAAATAAACATCGCGTCAAGTAAGGAAACAACCGCAATTTCTATGTTTAATAACAACTTATTTTTGGATTTTAATTAAACATGGCTGGTATAAAACCAAAACTATATGTCTATTTTTAACATTGGCACATGAATTTATTAGTATTTTCTTGATTTCTAATTGCTATTTGAAAAAATAATCTCGCACTCGTAAACTGTCGTTTACCTAACAAAGAAACATAATTTTTAATTTATAAACCAAACTTGAGGGAAGTGTATCTCAAAACTTATTTTCTAAACAGAATTTGTTCAGGATAGCATTTGTCGAGTGGATTTTGTTGTGATTTGCATGTTTATTCGTACTGAATTTATGAAAAGATAACGGTCGCTTACATAACGTGCTTATTAGAATACGTAGACTAAACAAAAGTTTAGTGCGTGTTCTAAGCTTGATTCGTCTACAAATTTAAATAAACCTAAGAAGAGCTTGAACAATGCGAGACAGAAAAAGTATCGTGGAAAAAAAAAAGAAAATCCAGACTACAAAAAAAAAAACTATGTGAGCGGATTAAGATGATTCAGAGGGAGAAAAAAGCTAAGATGATTCGAATTCAACTAGAAGAATTACGGGGAAAAAAGAGGCCGCAAAACCAAAAAGAGCGGGAAAAGAAACGACAAGAAAATCCTCGGAGTTCAAAAATAAATTCATGGTTCGTTTGTTATTTTATTTATCCAAAAAATATAAGAAAACCTTTTCTTGGAAGTATTCGGCCACATCACATAGCAAAGGAGTAATAGATGGTGCAGGTGGAAATGTTAAGTATTTGGTGCGTCAGGAATCAATGTCGCAAGGCCAAGCAGCACCCGTACAATCAGCAGAAGATTTTGCATACCTCGCTTCAAGTCTCGTGTCAAATACGAAAGTAATATATACATCTCAAACAGAAATATACCCCAAAGTGGCAGAAAAAAATCCATGGGAAAAGGTGGATGCAGTTCCTGGATTATCAAAATTTCATATTTTGTACTGTGATGGTGAAATATTAAAAGGTAAAGTCCATGCATTGGACACGCAAGAAAAAATATTTAGACCAAAACATGCGAGATTCTTGGTGTAAAATCGTACGTGTCGCTTACATAACGTTGCTGTCGCTTACATAACGCTACACATTTTATTTATTTTCTTTAAAATTATTAGAGGAACGAAACTTTTATTTGTTGTAAATAAACGACTATTGTATTATTTATGAGTGTAATTTATCTTTATTCCTCTTTGTCTCGTATTTCGCTAAAACTTTCGAAAATATCACTTATGTTTCAGACTAGGTTGATTTGTTGTCGCTTACATAACGTTTGGCTGATACCTAGTTTCTTTACGAACTTGGACATTATGACAAAAGTAGTTAATGGATGTTTTTAAGTACACATATAGTATTGTTATAATATAATTAGCAAATGACGAAAACTTAAATGAAACGAGTAACAGACCCGTAAAGTCTTAAAATATAGTACGAATGTCGATTACATAACCATGGAATGCTCCTGGAGCATAATATACATTCAATTAATACAATTTGGTAAGGTAACTGAATTAAGAAAATTTGATTGACCGTATGACTGTCAGGCCGTCAGTGTCAAGTCAAATCTGCGAACTTTTTTTTCAGTTGCCCTGGATTCTTGATGACGTCACTTTCCCAACCTTGTGACATACGCTCTTTTAGAATGAACTGTTTTTCAAATGGATTTTTTGAATTAAAAAATCACTTTTTCAGAAATAAATAAAAATTCGGGTACATTAAAATTTCATCTTCTTTCCAATAAACTCATTAAAATTAGGAGTTCAAAATATGAAATGTTGTCAATTGGCGCTCCAACATCGCGTGCCCAGCTCTGCATGCGATTGTGGAGCTGATCCCGCAGGTCTTAACCACATATTTTTCGCATGTTATTGTAACCTCTATGATCGCTCTGTGTTATTTTGTCAGCTGTCAATCCTTAAAGTTCCGTTTCCCACGTCTATATCATCGCTCCTACATATTTATGACTTATCTATACCTACATCCATATATAAAGTATTATATTCATACCTTTCTCATAATAACATTAAACTATAAAATGTACCTTTCCTGATCTAATCCTTTTCCAAAATTCCTTCTTATCCGATCCGATTATTGACATATTAATTCCGTCTCCCCACTTTACTCGTTTGGCTGAATGCGCCAGGAGCGCGATGCCATTTAAAAAAAAAAACAAAAACGAACCAAACGAATATACATTGTTGGGAATAGATGAGTCCGACATTCATACATTATATAAAACTTGATTCGAGTTTAGGCTTGTATATGTGCGGTACCCAAGTAATTAATATTTTACGGTTTGCAATTATAATATGTACAATGTCATGGTGTGTTTGTACGGCTCGTGATGCTTTAACTATAGCAGAGTATAAATTACAGATTCACTGTAGTTTAGCTAGAGTTGGATCTCGTTGAATTTTAAACGGCCTACTACATTACCAGTAAGTATTGAATATTAACTTATATATATATTTATTGGCTATGTTCGTGTTTATTTTTGACATTATTGTATAATTTTAACGCATTCAGCTGTAACCAGTTCCGCATTATTTTTTTTAGGAAAATTTGCATTCATATTGCAACTTAATTTAAACAGATTTGTATATTCGAGTATCGTCGGAAAAACGTCGAGTGACCGCCGCAGCTGTGCACACGCCCAAAAACATAGAGCAGTTTTAAAATCTATAGGTGTAGCTAGAGTATGTTCTATAAATATATTATATTGTCGCATTACATAAATATAGTGGTAGACGAGCAGGAAGAACGTGCGACTTGCAATCCCGAGGTCTCAGGTTCGAACCCTGTCTTGGTTGGTTTTTCGGAACTTACTTGCGAAAAATCGTTTGATATTTACCAGTCGTTTTTCGGCAAAGGAAAACATCGTCAGGAAATACTAATAAGGCCTAGTTTACCCCGCTGGTTTGGAAGGTCAGATGGCAGTCGCTTTCTGCCGACGCCAAATCCTGGGATTAGTTGTCAAGCAGACCCCAGGCTCCCATGCGTCACGCGAGGAAGATAATTAGATACCTATATCTAGAAACAGTCGAACCAAAGGAAGTTGGTAGTTTTACATAATTTTTAATTAATAATTTATTTATTACATTTTGTCTTTTTCATTAATATTCCCAATTCGTAGAAATGGGAGCGAGAAGTATGCTGTGCTCGGTCTTGGGCCTGCTGCTTGTTGTGAATTTGGTTACTGCGGATGAGTGGGACTTCGAATTCGGTAAGAGGTTGATTTTCCTTGGTGTTTTTTCTAATAGCTCGTTTTTTAAGATTAAAAAATTTTGCGTTTTGTCGACGTGCGATGATTGTTAAACAATTTAAACGCTCTTATTTGCCCGTCACTCGGATTTTCTTTCTCAATAACGTTATGAGATTATTACAAGATTAGTAAAAGAATTGATGAAACTTAGGTAAAATCGAACGTTATTTTTCTAATATAAAAAATAGGGTCCTACCAACTGGGCAAGGTAATTCAGACAACTAGGATTAAGTACATCTCGACATTCACACAAACTTTTTTCAGAAATCGTCATTTTATTATATTATGAATTAGAACATTTATAGGTAATTAAGCCTTATAAGACATACATTAGCAGTGTGCTAACAATTTTCTTTCTTAATTCTAATACTTTTCTAGTAACTAGAATTAAGGCATAAGAGTAGAGGCACATACCTGTATTCTTCTTAAATAAAGGTCAGGGTCACATAACATGTTTTAGACTCTCCGTACATGTTTTGTTTTTTACCTATAAGTATCTTTCACCCTTCTAATCTTTCAGGTCAGAAGTTCCCTTCTGCATTCCCCGTTTTTAAAAAGGAAGGCACGATCCCTCTGTTTTCTTACAAGAATTATATTAAAATTGTGGTATGTACATAATTAGGTTAAGTTAGTAAGCCTACCCTACCACGCCTAACCTAACCTATGTAATTTTTTATGATTATGACCTTGCCTTGCTTAGTCGCTGTTGTTGAAAATTAATTTATATATGTATGCTAATTTATATATCTATTTATTGGCTATGCATGATGCCATCCATAGATAAGGCAAAGACGGCGCTGTTCGTCCATCTTTGTCTATTTGTTCCCCTTCAAACTGAACCCTTCAGGACTGTCAAAATTGACTACTACTGGTTACTAAGAAACACAATTGGAGTTTTCTTGTTTTTTCAACCGAAGTTGCGGTAATCAATACGGAATAAGTTAATACGTTTGCTATAAAGAGTGTCCTGTAAAGCAAAAATATAGTGAATTGTTACATTTTGAGTTGCAAAAGCCAAAATATCATTGGTCCGTTACTGGCGCTCGTAGATGCGTTCTCCAGTCATTATTCCTCCTAGCAAATCATGTATACATGTACTTACCTTAATACTCAAACAGCAATACAAATTTTGGCACTTTGACCGCATAGTATGCTATAGCATTTATGACCTTGACTGTACACCTTCTAGTCATTAGGCACAATCATGCTATTAATTTATTTTTTAAGGTACCTCTGGGAGTGGAGCTTACACATGTCAGAGTAACAGTATGGTCTCTCAGCCCGCCCAAAGTGGATGTGAACTGGACAACTGACACAGTCGAAATCTTATACTCATGGACGCAAGTCACTTTGAGTAAATACAAAATTCAAGCTGATGGTGTTACTTTTTACCCCCCGGGTAGGGGAAAACCATCCCATGGAATAAAACATAAAAAATCTATGAAGGCCTCTCCAGCCCTATTATTAAGTGAAAGTAAAGATTAGTTAAACTAAACCTGTCACATTGGTCACAGCCTGGCAACCCGCTAAAGCATTTGTCAACGAACTTTCCAAATCCCTCATTGAAACCTGTAATAATGGATACATTATAAGCCAACTACAAAGAGTGCGTGGTCGCCCATACTAACTTACCTGCACAAGTGACAACTACGACAAATACGCCCCTTCGATTCACATAAGTCTAGGAACTTACTGTACTACAATGATCTTGGATCTGCCAATCTTAATAGTTCTACCGATCTTGCTAGAAAACTCCGTGACATCACGTCCAATTTAATAACTATGTTTTCTTATGAGAGCCATTGTGAGCTACCACGTTTTCTTATATGTAGTTAACTTGTTATGTCAATAAAGCCATTTAAAACAGCATAACAGCTTTTTTTCTCCCTAGATGGTAAATATTTACATGTCTCAAGCAACGCCGCTTGACACTATGCATAGCTCTCCCAAGGTGCGCCACTGAGCCCGGTGTTCGGCTCTCCGTATCCAGCCACTGCTAAAGTGCTAACCATTCTGCATAGATGACAATCTATCGACCGAGTGACGACTCGATCTAGCCGGGGGCGTTTACCACGCTGCGTTTACCTTGACGTGGTCTCCGCAACTCGTCTACCCCGGTTATCGGTTCTGCGACAAATTTGACCAGCCCACTACCACTTCAGCTTGCCTATCTTTGAGCTTTGTCCATCACTTTAATTCTTTGACCAACTTTGTCATTGCGAAGTTGATCCAACAATGATACTCCGAGCATAGTTCTTTTCATAGCTCGCTGAGCGACCTTAACTTGTAGTCCAGTCGCACCGTGAGCTCTGCTCGGTAGGTCATTATGGGTAGGACGCACTGATTGAAGATCGATCAGACATTGTGCTATTAGTGCTATAGGCGACATGAAAAATCAAATTATATTTCATATTATGCAATTACGCTTTTGTTTCCTTTTTTCTCATCACTACAAATGTCAAATGTCATGTGTCTAATATACCTACCCTACGTCTTAGGCTAATGCAATTATAATATGTTTATGGGCTTGTAGTAATCCCAGAACCCCTGCATTTAGAATGAACTGAGTTAATCGTAGCTGATTTCTAGGGTTCTGTGCCCTTAAGGTAAAAACGGGACATCTATTACTAAGAAACCGCTATCTGTATTTCCTTTGCCGTAATAACAACAAATACTAAAGACAGAATAAAATTATTATTTAAGGATAATAGGTAATAGGATCGGAGGCTGTCATACAATATACTTGATAATTTTGTCGTTTTTTCTCTTTCAGTACAGATAAGGGTACGGAATCCACGAAATCCACACGTATTTCTTACCGTCATTAAATAAGTTACAGTGCATTACTTTTATTTGTCTATAATTACAATACATGCTAAACTAACTAGGATCGATTAGTCAGGCCGATTATGACACGTGTAAAAGAATTTGAGAGGTTATCAAAAGACATGTAATTAGTGTATTTTTAGATAATTCTCATAATAAATCCGCATTCTTCGCCTTTGTCTTTTCATTAAACTGAACATTTTATGATTTATACCTTAAAAAAATGTCCATTCTTAATTTTATTATTATCATACAAGTTAAATGTTATTTTCAATGTTGTCCAACACAAAATTGACAGTACACTACTTTTTGTCTTCACATGTAAGAGCGTGGGCCTTTTTTAGGCTCTAGTGTAAGTTTCTTAAAAAAACGTAACAAAACGTAAAAAAACGTTTACGAACGCGTAAGTGATATGGGAAACGCAAACGCGTTCGTGACGTAAAGTTACGTTAAAAACTTACACTCAGGGCTCTGTCCCGCGTTTTATCAGGGTTTTTTATGTAAAATAGGACGCTGCGGCGACGCAGCGTAGCGTAGCATGCCGATTACTATAGGATCGTCAGTAAAACGTCGACTGGCCGCCGCTAACCCTAACGTCAAATATCCCTGTACCACTAGATAATGTTAATTATAATATCGCAATTTGTGACACACTGACTTCCTGACTAAACTTTGTGGTCTAGTAAGTTGTCCCGAGACACCAGGCAATTAATGAGCTCATTAGACGGGCCATGATATCAGCCAACGCGCCATACGTACTAGAACCGCCCGGCCTGAGCCGCGCGGACGGCAAGAGGCCTGACGGACTTACGTTGATTCCATGGCGGAGGGGTCGCTGCCTTTTATGGGACGCAACTTGGGTATGCACTTTTGCTCCGTCCCATCTGAGGCAGACAAGCCGGTGTGCTGGCTCAGCGGCAGAATCAGCTGCCAAACTTAAACACAGCAAATACTCAGCCCTGGAATCAACGTACGACTTTGTCCCCGTGGCCGTAGAGACGGCGGGACCCTGGGGCACGGAGGCTCGCCGCCTGATCGGAGAGCTGGGTCGGAGGTTGCGGGAAAGGGGCGGAGACCCCAGATCTGGATCGTACTTGGTTCAACAGGTCTCCATCGCAGTGCAACGGGGAAATGCTGCAAGTGTCATGGGGACCTTTGAGCCAAGTACACTTCAGGGAGGGGTCAGATAAGTTTAGGAATAATTTAGTTTTTAACTATAGTTTTATTTTTAGATTTAATTAATTAGTTTAATTATAGTAATATTATTTGTCTTGTTATTTACCTTTGTAATTGAATCAATAAAATATATCCTGAGTCCAAAAAAAAAACTAAATTGGAAGATTTTATTTAAATCGCAAAACAAAATTAGATCAGTAAAGTGAGTGGAGTCGAAACTTCTTGCATTTAAAGCACCATAGTCGAAGGGACTCTGTATGCAAACATAAATAATATTGGATGCAGACAGTTAGGTACCTTTCGTTTGTTAATTTATTCGTATTTATGTTCAGCTTTTAGATTCGGTTGAATTTAATATACGAGTACATGACGTCGGAGGGAAAGAAGGGGCCCGTTGATTGATCAACAAAATTATATGCCATCGGTGTGCTCGTATTCTCATGAAGATCCATATTTAAACGAATCTTTACTTTTGGGCAACGATATAACAACGCATTGTGATATTAATAGTAGTTTATGTATCTGTGCATAATGCAGGGCATTACAACAAGAGTGTGGGTTTATGAAACGAGCCGAAGGGGAGTGTCAAAATAATATCACACGATTGTTGTAATGCCTAATTATGTATAGTTACATACACTACTTTATCTACACACATATCATTAAGTGTTTTAAGATGGGTTCAGAAACCGTAGGGAAATGACTTATTACTAGGGTTACTTGTAAATATTAAAAAGTCAACGAACAAAACAAATGACGGCTTGGAACGGCGGCGTTACGTATTTCGTATCTCAGTCAATTATTTTTTTAAACCATTGACAAGCGAATGAGCTCCCTATTCTACTGTCACTCGAGTTCAAATGTCGTTCAATTTATATTAAAAGAACGAATTGGCGTTTCGTATCAATGGCTGTTTTAATATCTATAGATACTAGATTAGACACCCCACTTGAATTTGACAGCTGTTCCAAATTTAAATTAGTAACCTACTGATTTCAGTAGGTAATGTTAACATTACCTGAAATCTTTCTGATGGTTGGTAATGCTGGTCATTGCCTATAGTTTCTGCTTTTCCAAAATTCCTTCTTATCCGATCCGATTATTGACATATTAATTCCGTCTCCCCACTTTACTCGTTTTACTGAATGCGCCAGGAGCGCAATGCCATTAAAAAAAAAAAAACGAACCATACGACTATACATTGACATATACATTGTTGGGAATAGATGAGTCCGACATTCATATATTACATAAAACTTGATTCGAGTTTAGGCTTGTATATGTGCGGTACCCAAGTAATTAATATTTTACGGTTTGCAATTATAATATGTACAATGTCATGGTGTGTTTGTACGGCTCGTGATGCTTTAACTATAGCAGAGTATAAATTACAGATTCACTGTAGTTTAGCTAGAGTTGGATCTCGTTGAATTTTAAACGGGCTACTACATTACCAGTAAGTATTGAATATTAATTTATATATGTATTTATTGGCTATGTTCGTGTTTATTTTTGACATTATTGTATAATTTTAACGCATTCAGCTGTAACCAGTTCCGCAGTTTTTTTTTGGAAAATTTTCATTCATATTGCAACTTAATTTAAAGAGATTCGTATATTCGAGTATCGTCGGAAAAACGTCGAGTGATCGCCGCGCACACGCCCAAAAACATAGAGCAGTTTTAAAATCTATAGGTGTAGCTAGAGTATGTTCTATAAATATATTATATTGTCGCATTACATAAATATAGTGGTAGACGAGCAGGAAGAACGTGCGACTTGCAATCCCGAGGTCTCAGGTTCGAACCCTGTCTTGGTTGGTTTTTCGGAACTTACTTGCGAAAAATCGTTTGATATTTACCAGTCGTTTTTCGGCAAAGGAAAACATCGTCAGGAAATACTAATAAGGCCTAGTTTACCCCGCTGGTTTGGAAGGTCAGATGGCAGTCGCTTTCTGCCGACGCCAAATCCTGGGATTAGTTGTCAAGCAGACCCCAGGCTCCCATGCGTCACGCGAGGAAGATAATTAGATACCTATATCTAGAAACAGTCGAACCAAAGGAAGTTGGTAGTTTTACATAATTTTTAATTAATAATTTATTTATTACATTTTGTCTTTTTCATTAATATTCCCAATTCGTAGAAATGGGAGCGAGAAGTATGCTGTGCTCGGTCTTGGGCCTGCTGCTTGTTGTGAATTTGGTTACTGCGGATGAGTGGGACTTCGAATTCGGTAAGAGGTTGATTTTCCTTGGTGTTTTTTCTAATAGCTCGTTTTTAAGATTAAAAATTTTGCGTTTTGTCGACGTGCGATGATTGTTAAACAATTTAAACGCTCTTATTTGCCCGTCACTCGGATTTTCTTTCTCAATAACGTTATGAGATTATTACAAGATTAGTAAAAGAATTGATGAAACTTAGGTAAAATCGAACGTTATTTTTCTAATATAAAAAATAGGGTCCTACCAACTGGGCAAGGTAATTCAGACAACTAGGATTAAGTACATCTCGACATTCACACAAACTTTTTTCAGAAATCGTCATTTTATTATATTATGAATTAGAACATTTATAGGTAATTAAGCCTTATAAGACATACATTAGCAGTGTGCTAACAATTTTCTTTCTTAATTCTAATACTTTTCTAGTAACTAGAATTAAGGCATAAGAGTAGAGGCACATACCTGTATTCTTCTTAAATAAAGGTCAGGGTCACATAACATGTTTTAGACTCTCCGTACATGTTTTGTTTTTTACCTATAAGTATCTTTCACCCTTCTAATCTTTCAGGTCAGAAGTTCCCTTCTGCATTCCCCGTTTTTAAAAAGGAAGGCACGATCCCTCTGTTTTCTTACAAGAATTATATTAAAATTGTGGTATGTATATAATTAGGTTAAGTTAGTAAGCCTACCCTACCACGCCTAACCTAACCTATGTAATTGTTTATGATTATGACCTTGCCTTGCTTAGTCGCTGTTGTTGAAAATTAATTTATATATGTATGCTAATTTATATATCTATTTATTGGCTATGCATGATGCCATCCATAGATAAGGCAAAGACGGCGCTGTTCGTCCATCTTTGTCTATTTGTTCCCCTTCAAACTGAACCCTTCAGAACTGTCAAAGTTGGAGGGATAAGTATCAAGAAACACAATTGGAGTTTTCTTGTTTTTTCAACCGAAGTTGCGGTAATCAATACGGAATAAGTTAATATGTTTGCTATAAAGAGTGTCCTGTAAAGCATAAATATAGTGAATTGTTACATTTTGAGTTGCAAAAGCCAAAATATCATTGGTCCGTTACTGGCGCTCGTAGATGCGTTCTCCAGTCATTATTCCTCCTAGCAAATCATGTTACATGTACTTACCTTAATACTCAAACAGCAATACAAATTTTGGCACTTTGACCGCATAGTATGCTATAGCATTTATGACCTTGACTGTACACCTTCTAGTCATTAGGCACAATCATGCTATTAATTTACTTTTTAAGGTACCTCTGGGAGTGGAGCTTACACATGTCAGAGTAACAGTATGGTCTCTCAGCCCGCCCAAAGTGGATGTGAACTGGACAACTGACACAGTCGAAATCTTATACTCATGGACGCAAGTCACTTTGAGTAAATACAAAATTCAAGCTGATGGTGTTACTTTTTACCCCCCGGGTAGGGGAAAACCATCCCATGGAATAAAACATAAAAAATCTATGAAGGCCTCTCCAGCCCTATTATTAAGTGAAAGTAAAGATTAGTTAAACTAAACCTGTTACATTGGTCACAGCCTGGCAACCCGCTAAGGCATTTGTCAACGAACTTTCCAAATCCCTCATTGAAACCTGTAATAATGGATACATTATAAGCCAACTACAAAGAGTGCGTGGTCGCCCATACCAACTTACCTGCACAAGTGACAACTACGAGAAATACGCCCCTTCGATTCACATAAGTCTAGGAACTTACTGTACTACAATGATCTTGGATCTGCCAATCTTAATAGTTCTACCGATCTTGCTAGAAAACTCCGTGACATCACGTCCAATTTAATAACTATGTTTTCTTATGAGACCCATTGTGAGCTACCACGTTTTCTTATATGTAGTTAACTTGTTATGTCAATAAAGCCATTTAAAACAGCATAACAGCTTTTTTTCTCCCTAGATGGTAAATATTTACATGTCTCAAGCAACGCCGCTTGACACTATGCATAGCTCTCCCAAGGTGCGACACTGAGCCCGGTGTTCGGCTCTCCGTATCCAGCCACTGCTAAAGTGCTAACCATTCTGCATAGATGACAATCTATCGACCGAGTGACGACTCGATCTAGCCGGGGGCGTTTACCACGCTGCGTTTACCTTGACGTGGTCTCCGCAACTCGTCTACCCCGGTTATCGGTTCTGCGACAAATTTGACCAACCCACTACCACTTCAGCTTGCCTATCTTTGAGCTTTGTCCATCACTTTAATTCTTTGACCAACTTTGTCATTGCGAAGTTGATCCAACAATGATACTCCGAGCATAGTTCTTTTCATAGCTCGCTGAGCGACCTTAACTTGTAGTCCAGTCGCACCGTGAGCTCTGCTCGGTAGGTCATTATGGGTAGGACGCACTGATTGAAGATCGATCAGACATTGTGCTATTAGTGCTATAGGCGACATGAAAAATCAAATTATATTTCATATTATGCAATTACGCTTTTGTTTCCTTTTTTCTCATCACTACAAATGTCAAATGTCATGTGTCTAATATACCTACCCTACGTCTTAGGCTAATGCAATTATAATATGTTTATGGGCTTGTAGTAATCCCAGAACCCCTGCATTTAGAATGAACTGAGTTAATCGTAGCTGATTTCGAGGGTTCTGTGCCCTTAAGTTAAAAACGGGACATCTATTACTAAGAAACCGCTATCTGTATTTCCTTTGCCGTAATAACAACAAATACTAAAGACAGAATAAAATTATTATTTAAGGATAATAGGATCGGAGGCTGTCATACAATATACTTGATAATTTTGTCGTTTTTTCTCTTTCAGTACAGATAAGGGTACGGAATCCACGAAATCCACACGTATTTCTTACCGTCATTAAATAAGTTACAGTGCATTACTTTTATTTGTCTATAATTACAATACATGCTAAACTAACTAGGATCGATTAGTCAGGCCGATTATGACACGTGTAAAAGAATTTGAGAGGTTATCAAAAGACATGTAATTAGTGTATTTTTAGATAATTCTCATAATAAATCCACATTCTTCGCCTTTGTCTTTTCATTAAACTGAACATTTTATGATTTATACCTTAAAAAAATGTCCATTCTGAATTTTATTATTATCATACAAGTTAAATGTTATTTTCAATGTTGTCCAACACAAAATTGACAGTACACTACTTTTTGTCTTCACATGTAAGAGCGTGGGCCTTTTTTAGGCTCTAGTGTAAGTTTCTTAAAAAAACGTAACAAAACGTAAAAAAACGTTTACGAACGCGTAAGTGATATGGGAAACGCAAACGCGTTCGTGACGTAAAGTTACGTTAAAAACTTACACTCATAGGCTCTAGTGTAAGTTACTTTTGAAGTATAAAAACGTTTACGAATGCGTAAGTGATAATGTTATTTATATGAGAAACGCAAACGCATTCGTGAAGTAAAGTTACGTTAAAAACTTACACTAGAGCCTCAGGGCTCTGTCCCGCGTTTTATCAGGGTTTTTTATGTAAAATTGGACGCTGCGGCGACGCAGCGTAGCGTGCCGATTACTATAGGATCGTCAGTAAAACGTGGACTGGCCGCCGCTAACCCTAACGTCAAATATCCCTGTACCAAGGAAATATCGCCTCATACCACTAGATAATGTTAATTATAATATCGCAATTTGTGACACACTGACTTCCTGACTAAACTTTGAGGTCTAGTAAGTTGTCTAAATTGGAAGATTTTATTTAAATCGAAAAACAAAATTAGATCAGTAAAGTGAGTGGAGTCGAAACTTGCATTTAAAGCACCATAGTCGAAGGCACTCTGTATACAAACATAAATCATATTGGAGGCAGACAGTTGGGTACCTTTCGTTTGTTAATTTATTCGTATTTATGTTCAGTTTTTAGATTCGGTTTAATTTAATATACGAGTACATGACGTCGGAGGGAAAGAAGGGGCCCGTTGATTGATCAACAAAATGATATGCCATCGGTGTGCTCGTATTCTCATGAAGATCCATATTTAAACGAATCTTTACTTTTGGGCAGCGATATAACAACGCATTGTGATATTAATAGTACATTACTGCAGCCGCCGGGAAAAAGGGGGTTGAAGGCTGAGTTGTATATACGGCCGACTGTAACGAGGCCGGATAGTATACGAAGCCTTCAAGACCCTTTCACGGCTAGGCATGTATAGTGCTTTTCTCAAACTAATGCAATGAAATAAATAAAAAAATACCACTGAACAAAACAGCTTCACGACATAAGTTTTTTAATTTTCCCTCCAATCCCGCTTTGTAGTATTTTTGCCTTCGATGTAATAATTAATGACTATCATAAATAGTCTGGCTATAATTACTATATACAACATTTAGAAAAACCACCAAAAAAGAATGCACTTACCTTTTAAATGATGGCGCTACGGCATCTGCCTTTGGGGGTACACAATAACAAAATATAGATAAATAAAACCGGGCCCGGTTAGATTATTCAATTTTTATACACCCGTAACACTATATCTAAGTCACAAAAGCATTGAATCACACCGTTTACCACTATTTAGTCTTAATAAACAGAGTTTTACACGCCGAGAAACTTTTCCATTCCGCCATTATTAAAACAAGTAAAAGTGTCCTGTGATTGGTTGAGTCAAAAATGCGTTCAAAAACGCGCATGCGTGGAGTAGTGTTTGGTGTTGCCAATACAATTTTAAAATTGAGAGCATGAATAATAAATATAATAATGTAATAACCTGATGATATGAATATTCAATTACATGATAAATAAAATAAATCTCTTCATACCATTTCGTCTGAAATAAGCGAGATTATTTTTTAGCCCGCTAATCATTTAGTCACTAAAATGATAAAAAAATATAACTCAGCTGTTTGAACAGGCTTCATGAACACAGACGCCAGGTATACATAAAAATTTAAAAAAAATTACTTCCCGGCCTAGGCCTTCAATTTTATATGAAATTCGTTACCTGTCCTCTGGAGTCGATCCGCCCTAAACGTGATACTTCGAAGCCTATTATGACGCACGTAACGAAGACATTTCATTGCATGTTTGAGAAATAGTAGTTTATGTATCTGTGCATAATGAAGGGCATTACACCAAGAGTGTGGGTTTATGAAACGAGCCGAAGGGGAGTGTCACAATAATATCACACGATTGTTGTAATGCCTAATTATGTATACTCGTAGTTACATACACTACTTTATCTACACACATATCATTAAGTGTTTTAAGATGGGTTCAGAAACCGTAGGGAAATGACTTATTACTAGGGTTACTTGTAAACATTAAAAAGTCAACGAACAAAACAAATGACAGCTTGGAACGGCGGCGTTGCGTATTTCGTATCTCAGTCAATTATTTTTTTAAACCATTGACAAGTGAATGAACTCCCTATTCTACTGTCACTCGAGTTCAAATGTCGTTCGATTTATATTAAAAAAAAATAACGAATTGGCGTTTCGTATCAATGGCTGTTTTAATATCTATAGATACTAGATTAGACACCCCACTTGAATTTGACAGCTGTTCCAAATTTAAATTCATAACCTACTGATTTCAGTAGGTAATGTTAACATTACCTACTGAAATCTTTCTGATGGTTGGTAATGCTGGTCATTGCCTACGGTTTCTGGACGCATTTTAGAGCACTTATGACATGTACGTAGATAAAAGTAATTTCGTTCCGATTTTAATGGATTAGAATCACTAACAAACAAACGTGACTATCCCAGTGATGACATCTTGTAACGACCGCTCAGTTCAATCGTCCGAATCATAATGATATCATTCAATCAATCTTTGTGTGTTATGGCTCCATCGATTGTGATCTAGGCCGGTATCGGTCCCAGGATAAGTCCTGGGGGGACGTCGTGGTAGAGTGCTCGTGACCCCATGACGTCCCCCTACAACGACAATGCGGGTGACGCCGGTGTGTTTTAAACCGACTTCAAAAAAAGGAGGAGGTTATCAATTCGGTTGGCATGTTGTTTTTTTTTTTATGTGTGTTACTTCAGAACTCCGTAATTTATGGACCGATATCAAAATTTTTTTCGTTGTTTGAAAGCATCTACTTCAAGGTTGGTCCCATTGTTACCAGAATTCAGATCTGAGGATGGGATCCATGAGGAATTAAGAGAACTCTTCAAAATGTATAGGTACATGTATAACGATTTTAGTATATTCGATGACAAGTCAAGCATTTGTATTCAGAAAATAGTATTTGGGGAAGAAGAACTGATGAAGAAGACCATAGGTGGTGATACAAAACTCCTTGTGTTTCCTGGGTGGCGCTGAGATATTTCAATTGAAATACTATAGCGACTATGACAAAGTGTGACAAAGTCAACTTGAATATTTCTGACGAAATGTTACAATTAACCTGATCTGGTAGTTGGACCCGGGAGGTAGGCAACGGAACACAGAGATAAAGAAGTGTAGAGTGGCCGTGTTTGGACTTAATGGACTTGTCATGAGATGCAGTCTTATAACCCTAATGTTTTAACCGACTTTTAAAAAGGAGGAGATTGTCAATTCGATTGTATGTTCATTTTTGCGTAACAACCTTAGAACTCCGTCATTTATGAACGAATCTGGTAAATTCTTTCGTAGTATGACTGCATAGACTACAAGGTTGGTTACAAGTCAAACAATAGAATTTAGAAAATAGGATTTGGTGGTGAAGAACTAATGAAGTAGACCATAGGTGGTCCTACAAAATTCGTAGTGTTTCCTCGGTGGCGGTGATATATTTTCATTGAGATACTTAAGTGACTATGACGAAGTTAATTTAGGGATTACTGATGAAATATTACCAGTAACCTCATCTGATGATTGTAGCCGGAAAGTAGGCAACGGAACTCCATGATTAAATAGTGTAGCGGGGTCCTGTTTGGGCTTAAAGGAATCGTCATGAGATGCACATTGGTAACCATGCATATATTTTTAACCAACTTTAAATAGGAGGAGGCACATTAATTCGATTGCATGTTATTTTTTAGTGCATTATCTCCGAACTACGTCATTCGAGACTCTTAAAAAATGCAATAAAAACGTATAAAGAATTAAATTTTTCGGCAACAGGTCAAGCATTTATGTTCAGAAAGTACCACCTTCTGGCAACGGAACCACATGATATAAAAGTGTAATGTAGCCGTTTTTGGGCTTAATGGAGTTGCCATGTGATGCACTCTGGTAACAACTTTCTTATCATCATCATCATAACCAAAGGACGGCCACAACTGAACATAAATTTCCCCTAAAGTGACCCACAATGACCGATTTTGCGCCATTCTTCCCACACCTGACCTCGTTGGTACACTGGCCGCTACGGTAACTAGGGTATCGTGGGTCCCTGGGAACTCGAGGCCACGGCTTTCGTGTGCCTTGCATGGGGGTAAATGCCATAATCGCCACGCTTGGCAAGCGGGTTAGCGATCGTAGTGTTCCACGACATTCCAGATCGCAGTATTGCCTGTGTCTGGCGTTGCATTACTTATGTGCCACGATAAGTATCAGATGACGATTTCGAGTCTCATCATCTCCGTTAAGTTAACGATCTGTAGTCAAGTGTTCGGTTTGACAGTTTATTAGCGTTCAAATCGGTACTAAGCTTCGAACACGACTCAATTAGACATACATTTTGTCTCTTTGCAACGTTTATATGTATTCCTTTTATTATAATATTTCCTCGTTTGGCACAAAGGGCACTGTCTGTCCAAATTCGTTTATTAAAAATCAGTGACAAAATGAGAAACTAAAAGGCTAAAAATAAATAAACTTTTAACAAAAAATAAACCCGACTTCAAATAGGTACTAAAAAGCAACAAATAATTGTTTTCTTTATCACTTGATAAGTACTTTTGGACTATTTAGAACAAATCAATTTCTTGGGACAATTATATACAATTATTTTTGGTTTTGGAGTCGGTGTGTAACCACCCCCTCTAACACCCCTTCATCTCTCTATACTTTTTTGAATCCCTTTAACAAGGAAACAAAAATGCATAGACTCCACATCACCCTTATAACTAAATAAAACTAATTTACTTAAAAATATGGCCAAAATGATCGTCTAGCTAGTGGTAGGAACCCCGAGTTGAACCGCTGAACCCAAACTTCTTTTAATGAGACAAAGCTAATTTTTGGACTTTACTTACTAATTAATTAAAGTTATTAATACTATAATAAATATTATGATTTAAATTATTTATTGGAAAATATTAAATAACAGATCAGACAAATTACTTAATAAAATAATAAATGTTAAGAAAGCTTAAAGAAACAAAGAAATTGAGTAGATAGTTAACCAAGTAGTAAAACCAATAGCTTATTAAATAAAATATAGTTTAATAGCTTAAAACATTTAGTAAAATAAGTATTTATATATAAAATTAGGGTTTACACCCCTAAGACCTTCTACGCCTAAGTGAGCTCCGGGTTAACAAAAAAATGGCATTTGTCCTAAGATAAGCATATTCAATAACCCTTTTTTAATAAACCAATTTAATCAAATATCTCTGTACAATTAGCTAAGTGTGTTACACACACTATGCCACCTTTTCGCTCGATGAAGGATTGGAGCTATCCTATTTCCAGTCAGTGTGAGAATTATTCCCGTCAACTGGGCTTCTAACTCCTATCTCTCTACTCCATAAAATGAATGACTCAAATATAAACTTGACCAACACTCCAAAAGCATTAGCAGATAACCAATGAAAATAATCACTAAGTGGTCATATACCAGCAATATATGTAAATAAAAGCTTTATTTTATTCCAATAAGTAAATGCACTCATCCTTAATCTTTATAAGTTACATTTCTGAGTTTTCTATATGTAAAAGACGAAACACCGAGTTTAAGTATTTGTACACTAAATTCTACATGATTTCCTGTTATATATTGAGTATTATTTCGCTCATCATAAACAGAAAATATCCCAATGAACTGCTCTGCTTGTCAATGGGTCCCTAAAACAAGTCATTCTTCTATCTCAGAATAAAATGTATTCCTAAAATAAATTGATAATTAAATACCTTTATACTTATTTCAGTACCTCATATTTACACCAGAAAACCAGAAAATAGTAAACCAAGTATTATTTGCATTCTAAGTCAATAAAATCTTCTATTTACCAGCAAATATCAAAGAAATACTTTACTTAATTCTAAGTCAATAACTTCCTTTGCCCGAGAATCAAATTAATAAATTCTAATATAAATTTATGGAAATAATTCCAAATAAGATTAAAATTAACTCATTTAAAAATATTCACACAATAACACATGATTATAATAATAATAATTAACTCTCCCGAATAGAACCTCTCTCAAAATACATTTGTTTACTAAGCAAAATCGCACGCAAAGTCCAATATTCTAAACCATTAAAATTCACAAACCTAAGTTAAACACAACACATCTTCAAAACATCAAAATTCAACATTACCAAAATACACTTGCACAAAATGCCGCACAACAAGAGAGTAGAATACTTATCCGCGATCCTTTCCTAGTTTCCAAGAGGTTCCGCACAGTCCGAGTCACAAACACTTAATAATCATCCGTAAAAATGTTCCCCCTTTTATACCAATATTCGGCGTCTTTGGAGCGACATTCCGATCTTCCTTCAGGTGACATACGTCTCTCCTTAAAGTGGCCTCCCTTTAGGCTTCATTACAGCATCTCTCATGCAACATTCAGGTTCATTCAAACTACAATCGACCTTGAAGCCACTCCCCCCTTTGAGTGACATTCGAGTGTCGTTGAGGCTTCTTTAGCCTTCAATCAAGTTCATTAGTTCTTCTACATATTAACAGATGGCGCGCATACTCGAATATTGAAGATCATTCAGCTTTTTATCTATAGATGTCGTGATCAAATCCTATATTGGCATTTTTCAACTTAGTTCCGCCACTTAACAACAGATGGTGTTTGCACACAAAATGATGAACATTTTTACACTATCGATAATAGTATCGCTATTTACCACCAGATGACTCTGACTGTAGCATATTAAACTATAATATTAGCAAGAATATTGATCTATATCAACAAATTTAAAATTAAGGAACACCTTGCTGGCTTCTAATATAAATTTAATTTATAAACATGGACTGCAACACCCGTCCAGTCACATCCGCCCCCGATTTAAGTTTTGTAAGAAATCACCCGAGAGATTTATGAAAAACTTCAATCTCTAGATTAGTTGGTAATTCCCTCCCATTTTTAAACGTGTGGTGTAGTTGTGTTTTCCAATACTAAGTGACAACAAGTGATATATGCATCGAAATTGATCCTTTATGAATTTCGAACTATGACCAATGAAAACTCTTTCCCCATGAGTCCTCGTCTTACCAGAGATATCAGGTTGTGAGGCTGATAGGCCCTATTAGCCCGATCTTGGCTCTCCCTCCGGATGCGTCGAGTATTATTTCGCTCTGTGATCCGACTCCTCACATTGTCCGAGAATCTAGCGAGTACACAAGAACTTCCCATGCAAAACGAGAAAACCTTTAATTTTTATAAGTACTAAATGTTTTCAAAACCCATCGTCCAAATTCGAATCATACTCTCCGCAACATCATCCCTCGTCACGTTTTCTAGGCGCATGTCTCATACTTGAAACAAAACAACTCGACCTTTAAGTTTGCTTTGTTTTTTTTTTATAAAACAATCTTAAAGTTTAGACAATTATCAACCAAAATGAATAAATCGTACTCACACAACACAGTCCTATCCACTAGATGATCACGGCCTCACAACATATTTGTTGCGACAAATACTTAATACTAAAACCACTCAATCAGAACGAGCATCGACTTTTAATATTTATTTTTCTAGACGATCATAGCTCACTAACTTGTCTAATGTCGAATATATCTTGTTTAAGACGAGGTGTGTAGGGTTTATTTCGTGTTCATACCTTGTAGAGTACTAGTCATCAAAATCTACCCTTGAAATGGGTCGAATCGTAAAACGATTTTAGCCTACTGATAAAACTTTAATGACCAGTTGTGAATATTTTTTTATTCCCCGCAAATACCAACCAATCTCAGATTTGATTACACTCTTAGCCACTGTCTATCTGTATCAATCCATTCTTACCTAAACAACATTCATCACTTGCATTCAATCATCTTTTCATTCCATCATCTTATACCTCATCCATCCACATTCACAAAACTTTAATCTTAGTATTCATTCATCACCAAACACCCTTCCTCATTCACTTTTTCGCTTCGATCTTTACAGACGGCTAGCGCTTTGAAATGTAATCTTTATGAAATATATTCACTTTAAAACTTTCAATTTAATTATATCTCTTTCTATAAAAAAAAACTCTGCTACATACTATAAATACCATAAACAAATATTTACCACTACAGAAACCACTATATGCATTAAACATACGTTATATAGGTACAAACATATCTTAAGCTATACGATAATGATGTATTTCACTTAATTCCTTTATCATAAAAAAATATGACAATTACATCACATTCATAAAGATGTAGTCACCTATAATAAAACATGAAAATAAATATTGTTAATAAAATTTCCTCATTCTGAATAGTAAACAATGCAAACTTTACAGTTGAATTCTGTAGAGACAATAAGGCTTTCCTGAAGACAGATCCTGGACCTCTTGTAAAAACTTGAACCTGCAACTTCTATATTTAAATATGTTTAATAACTTTGTAGACAAACTTAACAAAATGTGAATAAATAGATATTGGTAAGATTTGAGCATCCTTAGTATCAGTTCAAAATTTAAATCCACAACAATTTGTGTGATCAGCACAGATACTCGCTCCCGAGTCATGGGTGTTTCCTATCTATTTAAGTATTTATGTATCTGTCTATTATATATGTTGTCGTCCAGTACACTGCCTCACTGAGCCCAACGTAGGACCAGGCCAATTTGTGTAAGATTGTCCCGAAACATTTATTTATTTGATATCAATAATTTATTAAACAATAGCAACCCTTACTATGTTATAAACTAATATGAAATTCCAATAAATGATGTATATATGGTGGTGGATGATTACATAATACAAATTAAGTATATTCCTATCAGTAGATGGAACAATGCAATATTATGTGTAGTCTCAATACTGGCTTGTTGGATCAAACTGCTCCGGACTACTTCAGTTCCACCTTCCATTTCTCAATCACTCAAAATAACGCTCATATCCCCTACATGTTGTCTAATTTCTTCATCATCCAGATCAGTAACCCAACTTAAGAATAATCTCCCATGCTGCATCAGACAAACACAAAGTAAACTATCATTCAAACAAATGTTACACAAGAACCCTCCGACAAACTCATGGTAAATATAATTACCTTTCTAAGATACAAACTATTTTGTTCTTTAGTTCTTTATCAAATTCTTTGTACTTTCCTACATCTACAAACATACATACATATAGGTATATGTAGTTAATTTTGCATAAATATCCTTTAAATACGAGTATTACATTATTCATACCTTTTAACTGCAACGCACAAAACTTAAAATATATATCTATAACACTTGATATTACATGGTCATCCTAAATCTGGTCATTTCTATTATTACCTGATTGTTTTCATAATAATAATCCTTTACCTTTATAAGCACTTGAATAATTTACATGACCGACGGACAATGAAGTTGTTTCAAACTTATAATCCAAGTGATTACTATTTTATCCTGACTTAAACCGATTGTAGACAAAATAACAAATCTGCTGGATGAATGATAATACATAAAAATATTTCAGAATCTTTCAGGCATAACGTTGTATTTAGCAAACTAGCCGCAAACACTCTTCTTGGAGTTCTATATAGTACCCACCAGCAACAATACAATAATGTGATCCAACTCCAAACTCTTCAAACAAACGAAGTTTCTTGACATGTCTGCTAGTAAACTAATTGATTCAATTCCTTCATGGTGTCGATTGACAATAATGATACGTCTGGCAAAAGTTCGTCAAGAATTGCATTCGAAAAATAAAAATATCAACACACAAATAAAACTAAAACTTCACTTTCATATTACAACGATTTTAGATTATTCAATTCATTCATTTCAAATGTCATAAAGGCATGATACTCATGACATGACAGTATTCATGGTGTTACCATTGTTGTTTATTTTTTTTTTTTTTTTTTTTTTCGTCCATCTGGACAGGCTAAAGCTCTAAGCCATACTGCCTTGTCATAAGTAGTTTGTTTTCTTTTTCATAAGTTCAATCCGGTCAACGTCTTCAGTAAGTACTATTCATATTAGGTCAAATCCGAGTTCAATGTCTTCAGTTACTTTTATTTTCTTATACAATTTCAGTATGTATGTATCATCCATTAATTAAGTCAAAACCGTACGTTCAATCTCATAATCCAGTTTAATTATTGTCCTTTCCAAACAGTACAATCCTGAAATATTCTAGTAGCGATATTTAGATTTATTTTAAATATATACAATTTACATTTATATGTTATCTGCATTAAGAACCTAAAATTAAAAAATTGTATTAAAATATTTACAACTTATTTATGGTGTTATGTACAAATTTATACAAAGACATATACGTGGTAGGCTCTCTTAGCAAATCTGGTACTGACAGCGGGATTATATTAGATGCCTCATAAATATTAAGCAGCTCATCCATCAGCACAAGGCGCTGAATGCCGAAGGACGGGCAAACGAAAATGATGTGGTCGAGAGACTGAACTTCATTCATTTGACAACGATCACAATAAGGAGAAGAAACTATATTTTTCGATGAAGATGAAAATTTAGGCAATAATGACCAATGCGCATTCGATTGATTATAGTATAGAAATTTCTATGAACAAAATGTTTAAGCTTGCAGAACCATGGCGTACTATTAACAGGAACGTCTAACAAAGAATATATATGAGCTTTATTTTCAACTTCTCTACAAAAATACCAATGTTTTCCCCAATTACTAATCATGCGCTTTTTAAGATTAGATATCATATCCGTATACGGCAAAGCGACATCCAACTCCTTGATGGTTAAACTTGAGCATGAATCAGAAATATTAACAATGGTTCTGGCTAAAAATCTGCATTTTCATTACCTAAGACTCCTATATGCGAAGGTACCCAAACGAATTGTACTACAGTGTCAGTTAAGGATAACTTCCACCATAATTCTTTAATAGTAAAAATCAGGTAGTTAATGTTAGCATTCATTTTGTTACTTGACAAACTTTTTAAGACACTCATACTATCACTGACTATTACCCAATTTTTGTTCAACTGATTTCTTTCCATAATATGTTTTAAAGCAAAAAGGATGGCTGTTGCTTCAGCAGTGAAGATGCTAGCATATTTATTAATTTTGTATCCCACTCCCTTATTGATTTCGGTCTGGTAAATTGCAAAAGATACAGCATCATTATTTTTGGACCCATCAGTATAAATAAATTTATAATTAGTCCATTCTGACAATAACAGATAAACTTCCTCCTTAGAAGACAAGCTTGAATCGATTACAATATTCATTGCGGCATATTTACTTTGGAATGTGCCTGCATAACAAGGAAGAACATCATCGTTCAAATGTATATTAAACTCTTCAAGAGAATGAAAAAGCAAGAAAAATCTTGCAAAATAAACATATGTTGCTTATAAGGAGCAGATTGAGAAGCAATTAAATTGGTAAGAAGATCATTATTAGGCAAACTATGAAGCTTCAAGATAAATCTTTCTTTCAAATAACGGAATCGAACACTAATGGGTGGCAGTTTTGTTTCGATTTGCAAAGCAGCAATAGGACTAGTTTTAAAGGCACCTAGTATTGTGCGCATACATTTATTTTGTATTTTGTCCAAACTATTCACTAATTTACTATCTCCAGCAAAACAAAGAAAACCATATTCAAAGTGACTACGAACGAGAGATTTGTATAACACTAACAATATTTTGGGATCTGCTCCCCAAGTAGTCCCGCAAACAGATTTTAATACATTATAAGCCTTGTTTGCTTTTGTTGTTATATTATTAATGTATTTTGTCCATGAGAGTTTTGGAGTAAAAGTTACACCCAAAAATTTTACTTCACTATATATAGGCAATGGAATTCTGTTATACAAAATATTAGGTGTAGCTACACATTTACGACCGAAAATGAAGACTTTTGATTTAGTAGGATTAACATCTAAATTAAGGTATGAAAAGTATTTATATAAACTGGAAAGTGCGTTATTTACAGTAGAAGCTAATTGACTTAAATCCATTCCAGATGTATAAACTACTAAGTCATCTGCATATTGTAAGTTTTTACATTCGATCCCAAAATAAGATTCAATCGTCTAATATATAAGATAAATATTAATGGAGACAGAATTCCTCCTTGACATACTCCTAACGACGAGCATCTTGGACCATATAAATGATTATTAAATTTAACAAATACTTTTCTATTGGTCAAAAATGCTTGTATCCAGTTTATTAATTGCCCAGGTATCCCTATCACTGACAACTCGTTACAAAGAACCGAAATATTAACACTGTTAAAAGCACCAGCAATATCAAAGAAAACGCATAAAAGATATTGATTATTATACAGACTGTGTTGAGCATCTAATACTAGCTGACAAATGCTTTCACGAGAAGACCGACCTCTGCGAAAACCAAATTGGTTGTAAGGTAAAAGACCATTTTGTTCTACATAAAATTCTAGGCGTTGTTTTAAAAGCTGTTCAAATATCTTTCCAATACAAGACGTAAGAGCTATGGGTCGATACGAATCCGGCAACAATTTATCTTTACCAGGTTTTAAAACTGGAACCAAACAATCAGTTTTCCATTCCTCAGGTATAAAGTTTTCCTTCCACATACGATGAAGTAAGTTTAAAAGATTATGAGACAATTTGGGGTTAATTTTTAAAAGTATATATGGAATCCCATCTAGACCATGGGATGTATCTCTTCTAGAAAACAACGCAGAATGGAGTTCTTGATACGAAAATGGATCAGTCAAATAATTATTTCCAATATTATCAGTTTTATTATAATTTAACGGCTCATTCAAAACAAAGTCAGGAGTGTATTTACATATAAAATCTGGAATCCAACTATCATCAAGAGAATTATTAAGAGTAAATGATTTATTAAATTTACGCATGTACTTCCATACCAATGACAATGAGGTACATCTATTAAATGAGTTGCACAATTCCATCCAGCTGTTGGTTTTTCTGTTTTAAGTATTAGTTTTTAAAGCTCGCAATCTCTTAAATTCAATATAATTTTCCTCAGAAGGGTTGTTTTTAAAATATATATAAGCATTCTTTGAGTTTTGAACAGCTTCTGAACACTTTGAGTTCCACCAGGGTAAACTAGGACACTTAGAATGTTTTGGTAAACAAGGTTTAGCAATATTATTACATTTATTAGTGGAGGTAGACTGTGGAATTGACTGTTCAGCAACAGAATGTATTATGTTACAAAACAAATTGTAGGATTCTGGTGGAGACATAGCATTAAAGTCAATATTTTTAAATTTGAATCCATTAATTGACTATATATTTTCCAATTAACTAATTTGTAATTATGCTGAAATGGTAAATGTACATTATTGCATTGTATATTATTCTGTAGATTACTTTCATTTCCAACAACCAAATTTATAATTACAGGCAAGTGATAACTGCTACCCAGAGGATAATCATAAACAGACCAATCACATGAAAGTGCCAAAGATGGAGAAACTAAAGTTAAATCAAGAGCATTAGCTCGCCAAGATGAAGAACCAATTGTAGTGGGACTGCCATTATTCAAAAGAACAAGATCATTTTCATCAATAACATCTAAAACATCCTTACCTCGAGGCAGGGTGTCGACACATCCCCAAGACATGTGATGAGCATTAAAATCGCCTCCAAATATCATAGGTTTAGGAATGGACTTAAGCAAAACGTCTAGATTATTTTTATTAAATGGTGGATTTGTATTAGATGGACTGTAAAACTAACGACACTTAATTCATTGTTATTAATTTTGATTTTCACACAAACATTTTGTAAAGAACTATCAAAATGAGTTGTAATTTGAGAATGTGTTATAATATTATGAATTAAAATTGCAACACCATTGTGGTTGTTCCCACAATCATTTCTAATAATATTGTACCCTTTGATAGAAAAAATTGATGTGGTTTCAACCATGTTTCAGAGATTATGGCAATATGTATGTTGTTATCATATAAAAATTTTGTTAAAACTAGCCTATTACTAATTAAACTTTGAGCATTCCATTGCACTATATGTAATGTATCCATAAAAAGGTTAAGGTGTTTTTTCTTAAAAGTGTTATCTAAAATTTCTCTAATGCTTTTAGAATTTTTGGCACATCAGGTTTTGAACATATTTCAAGCATTGCTTCAACTAATAAATTCATAAATTTGTCAGATTTAATTAAATTGGATATTTGAGTATCAATGTATTTTGAATTTAGCTGTGGAAATTGAGCTGCACTAAAAGATCAGAATATCTTGCATTTTTGCTTTTATTTTGTTTTCTTCTAGTTTTTGTTTTTAAGTGGACATGTGGTAGAAATTGCAATATGGTCACCGCCACAGTTAGCACATTGAGTTTTGGACTTGTCACATTGTTTAAAATTATGGTTGCCTGAGCAAATTGAGCAAGTTTCATTGTTTTTACAAAATTTAGCAATGTGGTTGAATTTCATGCACTTCAGGCACTGTTTAACAGGAGGAACATAAACTCCTACCTCATGTCTCCAGTGGTCTAAAGTAACATACTCGGGGAGCTGCGTTGAAGCAAATGTAACAGCAACTGTCTGTGTTGGAAGAAAGGAAACGACACCTTGAGCGTCTTTTACCCGTCGCATGAAACGTCTCACACTAATAACTTTTTTACTAGAAGCAATAAGCTGAAAGATTTTTTTATTGGAATAATCGCAAGGTACAGATGTGAGAACCCCAGTGGCTTCTGTTTCGGCAGCCGGTATTGAACCAACCATCCTCAATTCGTTTAGGAGCTTTTCGTTCTTAAGAAAAACATTAGCGTTGTTAGGGAGGTCGAAAGTTATACCAATTTTGAATGCATTAATTGACCTCAGATGCATTACACCTGAAACACAATGTTTTCTGATGCCATTAGATATGGCCAACCTATCCTTATCTGTAATTTTAGTGTTATCTTCTTCGCGATTGAGGAAGACAATAAAATCTTTCTTCTGCGAGTTTTCGTCATAAAATCTGTTATAATTTCCTGCTTTATAAGGTGTGTACTTATCCTTTTCTCTTTTCTTCGCTAGTGGACGATCATTATTTTCAGCATCAGAATATGAAGTCGTCGATGATGATGAAGAAGGTAAGTCCTGATCTATTCCTTCTGTAAGAGACTCACCCGTAACTCGCGATCGTTTACGGCCGCTACGCCCCGTGCGCTTCCCCATTATGGGGAAACGCACTAACGTAATATGTACAAAACTAACACTATATAGACTATTTTACATAAGAAATATACAAAGAAATGTACAAATCTAGAATTTAAAACTAATTTACAAAATTTAATTTCAAAAGCGCGCCTATTCTTTTTAACGTTCCCGCCAAAAAAAAAAAAAAAAACCCATTGTTGTTTAACTTGCCAACCCGTGCCAAATTATTTTACATCTACAATGAACAGAAACGTTCCACTCCGCACATGATATTTTAAAATGAAAATACATCATGCACTTACAATTTTTTTTAAATGAAGTTTTTCGAAAATAAATGTAAATATATTAAATTCTAAAATGATATGATAAAAATATTACCAGCTAACGTAACATCTGTAAATATCTGTAATTCATTATTCTGATATTATAAGAAAATGATATATGTCATCTTACAAAAAAAAATTATACTGGAAATAACTCATGTATATCACGCTCACTTTTCTTCCTTCTTCTTAATTTCAAAATATATTTTTCCCCATAACTTATTCTGACATGATCAACACTACTGGCGCAATAAAATCAATACTGGTAAGATATATTCGCCTTAATGTTCTGGTTACTCACGATTGTTCTTTTCTTTTACAGTTATAATTTATTAATTAAGTTAAATTTAAATATATTTCTTGACAGAATGGAAAAATGAAACGTTATATTATACCGTAATTTAAAATTAATAAATGGCAACCCTGTTGACTGAGACTGACAATCTATAAATTTAGTTCGTTCCGTTCATTTCAATCTTCAATTACTTCAATTCAATACAATACTACTCGTAGTTCATATAAGTAAAACTTTGTTTGTAACAAGTAATTGTTAATGTTAATAAGTGTTGTAACTATATCCCTAATAAAATTTACAAAAAGTGACAGCATGCCTTTACACTTAAACATGATATAACTGAAGAATGTGAAATCTAGGCTTTTCACAAAACCAAATGACATATATTTTTACTTCCAATAAATAAAAAAAATAATACCAATTCGCCATTCGTCCCATCAAAAGTGAAGAAAACTCAACAGTGGATCCTTAGTGAAACATCCTTATGGACAGTAAACATACTTCAAAATGAAGCAAGCTTCCAACGGATACCCAAAGCAAATCTTAACTGGTAAGTGTTATATTTGATATTATCTAGTGTGGTTTAATCTAAAGTTATCTACGAAACTCAGCATATCTGTTATCTATCATGAATAGACAAGACTCAATTTTAGAATGTAATCAGTGCATAAATATGTTATGCTAAAATTTTTAATTATCTAACAAATACCTTTTAGTTATGTTAATAGTTTCCAGTGTTTTTATTTAAAAAAGTTTATGTTTATATGGTTTATAATAATAGATAAATTTCAAATCCAATGTATTTCAGAACATAATAAAACTAAAAGACATATGTAATGTGAAAATATTATTAATTAATAATTATTATTTCTTAAATAGTGTCTTTTTGTTAATTATTTAAAACTCCTGTTAATACAATCGTTTCCATTTTTCAGCAGCCAGACATCCCAATTGTTATAATATGCAATGCTAAGATTACATAAAGTTTTATTGGAGTAAAACTAATCCAACAAATGAGAATGTGGAAATATTAAAGACCTACGGACTACAAGTAAGTAATATATCTGGTTGTCTTTAACTAATTCTTAAACTTTGACAATATTGCATTGTCGAATTGTATGAATATTTTTGTTCTCAAATCTGCAATGTATGAAAACTAAATAAAATTTCCTTTTCTGCCTTTCTTCTTAGTGTCAGTTATAATAAAAATAATAATAAAATGATAACGAAATTTCTAAATCTACCAACAAGTTATGTTAATGTTTATTGTGTTTCTAATTTTCAGCTCCAGTCGAGAACATGACCTATCACATTGGTCTTCCCACTTCTGTTTATGAAAAGGTAACCAATTTAACTATACAATTGTCTAATAACATAAAGAATCTAAATAGTAAGACTATATTTAAAAAATCCAAGTTTAAAGAATCATGCCGGGTAAATCTGATGAAATGAAAATCTTAAGTTTCTTCATTATGATTAAATATGATGTCTATATTAATTTTACATTACTTTATTTGGACCTCATCCATATTTATAATTGTAACCTATAGTTTTATAACTGTAACATAGCAAGCTAGTATTCCCAACATACCGGCAAAATTAAGTTTACTTCATACCAAAATTATTTCTGTAAACATGTATAGAATTGCAGTAATCTAGAGGTATGTTAAGATAAACGCCCCCATTAGTGGATGACTTAAAAGACTAATATGACTATTTTGCACAACAAAATAAGTCTTCTGATGGTATAACTTTCTTGTGTGAAATCTAATGAATAAGTTACTAAGTGTCTACTATTTTAACTGGATTAACTTTGTATTTCTCCTATTTAACTAATATTGATATATTTGTAATATTTATTTATTTGTATCTTCTTACAGATTGTTAAGCTGATGCAAACAACACAGGCAGACTCCCCACTCAAATCCAGCACAAGTCTAAGACCACTATCATTCACAAATGATCCTACAATACCTAAGAAGAATGCTGCTTACTTAAGTTAATCACACAAATTATAAATCGCGGAACTCTACTCAAGATAATGCTCACAAATAAAAGAAAAATGGAAAACCATTGTTAAATCCTGAAGGGATCCAACCAACTTTATGTATGGTAGAGCCGTAAACATATCTTACATAACTCCTACTTGCTCTAGTCAACCCTAAACAAGCCTAATTCAGTATATATATATATATAATAAACAAGGATACCTGCACCTTTGCTACCTACGGGTACAGGCGGAAAGTTGGAAGGCTATGGGTAAATGGAGTTTGGATAATCACTGCTAGTTACACAGACTCATGCAACTAATTGAGGCGTGAAGGTGTCTTATGCCACAGTGATGGAAATAACCTGGTGAGTGAAGCAAACACGATGTCCAAATGAGAAAACCTGTCTCAGGCGAATCTCGAACTCACGATTCTGGAAGTCTAAGTTATAAGATTATTGTATTTAACACAAAATTTGTCTATTCAAGATGTTCACAGTTCTATTCCAACATACATATATACATACTAAACTGACCATGTAAATACTTGTGTATGTTTAGTAACAACTGTAATCTGTAACTGACTTTGATATTAACTATTCATCACTATTTAAATGCTTCTAATACCTATGATACCTATGATGTTTAACATACACTTTGTTAAGTCTACATGCTCAATAGCTGCCCTGATTGAAATAATGTATTGTATCTATTGAGATTGTACGTTACCATTAAGAAATGTAATTTGAATTAGATGATGATGTAAAGGTATTAACTTACAAATATATGCCTTATAAACCTATATATTAAATTGATAAACCGTAATATTTTGTTTGATTCGTATTAAATATATATTTAAATTTTTTTTTCTAACTCTTCTTGTGATTTTGATAATAATTTGTATAACATAATAGACACAACAGACAATTAATTATGAATAGAATAATATCCCATATGTATGTTAAAACAATACTGTATGTAAAAATATTCACCTCCAATTGGTTTATACCAATCCAACAAATCTTAAGCACTTGTGTTCACAGTTATCACTAATATTATAAATGAAAAGTGACTAATAAAATAAAATTAACTGTTTAATCTCATAGTTTATGTGAAAATAGTAAATCGCCCCCCATTTCTTTAGATTCTTAGAGTAAACTGTCCAATCCCATATATCTGATATAATAATAGTTTATGTGAAAATAGCAACTCGCCCCCATTTCTTTAGATTCTTAGAGTAATACCTGCCCTTTCTCATAATTAAATATACCTTATCCAATATGTCATCATCATCATCAACAGCAAAATCTAAACTGATAGAATTAGAATTAATATTTCTTATAATTTTATGCCATATTCAGTTAATTATTATCCAAGTGATTATATAACTACTATACTTTGTATAATAACCCCATAAACACACATACATAATTGTTCATAAGTGATTCCCTTCAGACTGAAACAACTTTAACTAAATAGTATATAAATATTTACTGTAACTTTCAGATAGTCACATATATAAAAAAACAAAATATCTGCCTTTTCTACCACAATATTTGTATGAATTCTTTATTTCTTTAACATTGCAATTATATCCGCTCCATCTAGCGGGTAATGGTTGTAATAATTTACATAATGACAGTAGCTTCGTTTAGTTGTCAATCAGTCAAAAAACTAAAAATCATTCAAACATTATAAATAATAGATTTAATTCAAACATTATATAGAATAGAAACCAAACAATTCAAAAGTCAAAAACTCTACTTTTAATGAATTGGATATAATATAAATTATTCTAACCTATAATTAAAATTAAACCGGCGCCAGCGCATGTAATTGTTGATGTTTCTCATTCGTACCTGTTGTTCTAGTTACTGGTAAATTGATAAAGTGTGATAGTGAGAATGACAGTATTTAGTGAGAAAAATAAACTATATTAATCCTGAAAGTTGTACAAGTGATAGTGGTGTATACTTCGAAAATCTAATCCAAAACTATCCTAGCAATTGCTTGTTTGTTTCCCTACTTGTGGTTTTCTAAATTTGGATGCAAAGACACTTATTTTATTGGTAAGTTAATAATTTTTTATTGTCTATTTTATCTGCCTAAAGTCTGTACAACATTAAAGTTAATAGAACATAATTAAATTACAGTGCAAATGATATATAAGTTCATTTAGAAGTACTATGCATACAGTCATTTCTAGAAGTCCAAAAACAGCCTGCTCACACTCCATTTTCACGGCAACAAAATGTAGCCTCAAAGGCTACTTAGTATAACTAATCATGGTCACCACAACATCAAATTGTAGCCCAAAGAGCTACTTACTATAATCCTTGTCACGGCTCACCAAAATGTAACCACCCCCTCTAACACCCCTTCATCTCTCTATACTTTTTTGAATCCCTTTAACAAGGAAACAAAAATGCATAGACTCCACATCACCCTTATAACTAAATAAAACTAATTTACTTAAAAATATGGCCAAAATGATCGTCTAGCTAGTGGTAGGAACCCCGAGTTGAACCGCTGAACCCAAACTTCTTTTAATGAGACAAAGCTAATTTTTGGACTTTACTTACTAATTAATTAAAGTTATTAATACTGTAATAAATATTATGATTTAAATTATTTATTGGAAAATATTAAATAACAGATCAGACAAATTACTTAATAAAATAATAAATGTTAAGAAAGCTTAAAGAAACAAAGAAATTGAGTAGATAGTTAACCAAGTAGTAAAACCAATAGCTTATTAAATAAAATATAGTTTAATAGCTTAAAACATTTAGTAAAATAAGTATTTATATATAAAATTAGGGGTTTACACCCCTAAGACCTTCTACGCCTAAGTGAGCTCCGGGTTAACAAAAAAATGGCATTTGTCCTAAGATAAGCATATTCAATAACCCTTTTTTAATAAACCAATTTAATCAAATATCTCTGTACAATTAGCTAAGTGTGTTACACACACTATGCCACCTTTTCGCTCGATGAAGGATTGGAGCTATCCTATTTCCAGTCAGTGTGAGAATTATTCCCGTCAACTGGGCTTCTAACTCCTATCTCTCTACTCCATAAAGTGAATGACTCAAATATAAACTTGACCAACACTCCAAAAGCATTAGCAGATAACCAATGAAAATAATCACTAAGTGGTCATATACCAGCAATATATGTAAATAAAAGCTTTATTTTATTCCAATAAGTAAATGCACTCATCCTTAATCTTTATAAGTTACATTTCTGAGTTTTCTATATGTAAAAGACGAAACACCGAGTTTAAGTATTTGTACACTAAATTCTACATGATTTCCTGTTATATATTGAGTATTATTTCGCTCATCATAAACAGAAAATATCCCAATGAACTGCTCTGCTTGTCAATGGGTCCCTAAAACAAGTCATTCTTCTATCTCAGAATAAAATGTATTCCTAAAATAAATTGATAATTAAATACCTTTATACTTATTTCAGTACCTCATATTTACACCAGAAAACCAGAAAATAGTAAACCAAGTATTATTTGCATTCTAAGTCAATAAAATCTTCTATTTACCAGCAAATATCAAAGAAATACTTTACTTAATTCTAAGTCAATAACTTCCTTTGCCCGAGAATCAAATTAATAAATTCTAATATAAATTTATGGAAATAATTCCAAATAAGATTAAAATTAACTCATTTAAAAATATTCACACAATAACACATGATTATAATAATAATAATTAACTCTCCCGAATAGAACCTCTCTCAAAATACATTTGTTTACTAAGCAAAATCGCACGCAAAGTCCAATATTCTAAACCATTAAAATTCACAAACCTAAGTTAAACACAACACATCTTCAAAACATCAAAATTCAACATTACCAAAATACACTTGCACAAAATGCCGCACAACAAGAGAGTAGAATACTTATCCGCGATCCTTTCCTAGTTTCCAAGAGGTTCCGCACAGTCCGAGTCACAAACACTTAATAATCATCCGTAAAAATGTTCCCCCTTTTATACCAATATTCGGCGTCTTTGGAGCGACATTCCGATCTTCCTTCAGGTGACATACGTCTCTCCTTAAAGTGGCCTCCCTTTAGGCTTCATTACAGCATCTCTCATGCAACATTCAGGTTCATTCAAACTACAATCGACCTTGAAGCCACTCCCCCCTTTGAGTGACATTCGAGTGTCGTTGAGGCTTCTTTAGCCTTCAATCAAGTTCATTAGTTCTTCTACATATTAACAGATGGCGCGCATACTCGAATATTGAAGATCATTCAGCTTTTTATCTATAGATGTCGTGATCAAATCCTATATTGGCATTTTTCAACTTAGTTCCGCCACTTAACAACAGATGGTGTTTGCACACAAAATGATGAACATTTTTACACTATCGATAATAGTATCGCTATTTACCACCAGATGACTCTGACTGTAGCATATTAAACTATAATATTAGCAAGAATATTGATCTATATCAACAAATTTAAAATTAAGGAACACCTTGCTGGCTTCTAATATAAATTTAATTTATAAACATGGACTGCAACACCCGTCCAGTCACAGGTGCCAGCCACTTTTTTCGTTTCCGAAGCCTTCGGCAGTCGTGAATATATTGATATCTGAAGCGCTACCGCGTAAAACCAAATTCGTAAATTTCGGGCATCTTTCTATTTTACCCCTATTAAGACCTCATGAGAGTGACAGAGACAATCGTTTGAAATTAACGAATATCGTTTTTGGCGATAGCGCCTCAGTTTCAATATTTCACTTCCCTATAGGTACACTCTTCACTAATTCGTCGCTACCCTGAAATAATCTCGTAAGTCATTCTGGCAATAAAAAAAAAAAAAGAAATAACTATATATGGAATGAGTAGAGAGTTACTGCGTTTCAACTTACAGTATCTTTGTCAGATACAAGATTTTTTTCAAAGTAGTGACGATATATATGTATTATATATTTTCATAGTCCATTTGTCAACAAATCAAAATCAAAACAACTGACATGCACGTACAGCGGTGTAAAAAATATGAGTTTTAATTGTATGTTGAGTAGCGAGGCTGGCACCGACTCGAAAACCAAAAATAATTGTATATAATTGTCCTAAGAAATAGATTTGTTCTAAATAGTCCAAAAGTACTTATCAAGTGATAAAGAAAACAATTATTTGTTGCTTTTTAGTACCTATTTGAAGTCGGGTTTATTTTTTGTTGAAAGTTTATTTTTAGTGGGTATGCTCCTCCCCTCCCTCTGGCTAGCAGAGGGGGTTCCGGGAGGAGAGAGCCCCACATACTCCCCCAAATGACCTTTCCCGGGTCGGGCGAGATGTGTAACGCATTTTCAC
Source organism: Grapholita molesta (assembly GCA_022674325.2). Taxonomy (NCBI): domain Eukaryota; kingdom Metazoa; phylum Arthropoda; class Insecta; order Lepidoptera; family Tortricidae; genus Grapholita; species Grapholita molesta. The sequence continues at coordinate 6,725,345 of CP053138.2, forward strand.
ATCGATAAAAAACAAAATGGCCGATCTTATCTGCCCCCTTTACTGCCAACTGTCACTGTCAAAATGACAGCTCCGCAATGTCATCTCTGACTTCACCCAGGGAACCGGGAACGAACCAAACGTCATAGAGGGATTAAGGGCAACGAAAGGGTAGATGAGATAGCTCGAGATGCGGTTATTTGTGGGGATATGTTTCCATATAAAAATATTACTGAAGACTTGTTAGCTTTACCAAGGTTATATTTTCGAAGGTCATGGAAGAAATTATGGGCGTCTGATGCAGGGGCTGCGGCTTTACACTATCGGCGCATACAATCATCGATTCCAGTCAAACCATGGTTTGCTAAAATTTCATTATCAAAACCGGCAACCAGTATGATTTTACGTATGAGGTTAGGTCACGCATGTACACCGGAACAATTGGCGCTCCAACATCGCGTGCCCAGCTCTGCATGCGATTGTGGAGCTGATCCCGCAGATCTTAACCACATATTTTTCGCATGTTATTGTAACCTCTATGATCGCTCTGTGTTATTTAGTCAGCTGTCAATCCTTAAAGTTCCGTTTCCCACGTCTATGTCATCGCTCCTACATATTTATGACTTATCTATATCTACATCCATATATAAAGTATTATATTCATACCTTTCTCATAATAACATTAAACTATAAAATGTACCTTTTTTTTTTTTATGCAAGACTGACCAACGTTTGACTTCAGTCGCACCTGATGGTCAGTGACGACGAGGTCGAAGGTGTAGCACGCTGGTTCAGTAACAGCCTATTCACTCTTGACTTAAAGAGACCCAAATTATATCTTGCCGGGAATACAGACGAAGGGAGCGAATTCCATTCCTTAGCAGTCCGCATTAGGAAGGTAGAAGCGAATCGCTTCGTGCGAATGAATGGAATATTCACAACGTAAGGATGAAACTGCTCCCCTCGCCTGGACGTCCGGTGATGGAACGGAGATGGCGGAATTAAATCGTGCAATTCCTGAGCACACTCTCCAAAATGTATCCTGTAAAACACAGACAAACTAGCAACCTTGCGGCGATGCTCAAGGCTCTGCAACCTTACACTCACTAATTTAGGATCGCCAATGAGTGCGAGCTCGGCGTTCTATTGAATCCAAAGCGGCCAACTGATACTTGGCAGACCCGTCCCAAAGGTGGCAACAGTACTCCATACACGACCGAACCTGCGCTTGGTAAAGTGTTAGGAGCTGTTCCGGCATGAAGTACCGCTTCACCCTATACCTTTCCTGATCTAATCCTTTTCCAAAATTCCTTCTTATCCGATCCGATTATTGACATATTAATTCCGTCTCCCCACTTTACTCGTTTGGCTGAATGCGCCAGGAGCGCGATGCCATTTAAAAAAAAAACAAAAACGAACCAAACGAATATACATTGTTGGGAATAGATGAGTCCGACATTCATACATTATATAAAACTTGATTCGAGTTTAGGCTTGTATATGTGCGGTACCCAAGTAATTAATATTTTACGGTTTGCAATTATAATATGTACAATGTCATGGTGTGTTTGTACGGCTCGTGATGCTTTAACTATAGCAGAGTATAAATTACAGATTCACTGTAGTTTAGCTAGAGTTGGATCTCGTTGAATTTTAAACGGCCTACTACATTACCAGTAAGTATTGAATATTAATTTATATATGTATTTATTGGCTATGTTCGTGTTTATTTTTGACATTTTTGTATAATTTTAACGCATTCAGCTGTAACCAGTTCCGCAGTTTTTTTAGGAAAATTTGCATTCATATTGCAACTTCATTTAAAGAGATTCATATATTCGAGTATCGTCGGAAAAACGTCGAGTGACCGCCGCAGCTGTGCACACGCCCAAAAACATAGAGCAGTTTTAAAATCTATAGGTGTAGCTAGAGTATGTTCTATAAATATATTATATTGTCGCATTACCTAAGTATAGTGGTAGACGAGCAGGAAGAACGTGTGACTTGCAATCCCGAGGTCTCAGGTTCGAACCCTGTCTTGGTTGGTTTTTCGGAACTTACGTGCGAAAAATCATTTCATATTTACCAGTCGTTTTTCGGCGAAGGAAAACATCGTCAGGAAATACTAATAAGGCCTAGTTTACCCCGCTGGTTTGGAAGGTCAGATGGCAGTCGCTTTCTGCCGACGCCAAATCCTGGGATTAGTTGTCAAGCAGACCCCAGGCTCCCATGAGCCGTGGCAAAACGCCGGGACAACGCGAGGAAGATAATGAGATACCTATATCTAGAAACAGTCGAACCAAAGGAAGTCGGTAGTTTTACATAATTTTTAACTAAGAATTTATTTATTACATTTTGCCTTTTTCATTCATATTCCCAATTCGTAGAAATGGGAGCGAGAAATATGCTGTGCTCGGTTTTGGGCCTGCTGCTTGTTGTGAATTTGGTTACTGCGCATGAGTGGGACTTCGAATTCGGTAAGAGGTTGATTTTCCTTGGTGTTTTTTCTAAACTACACCGATAATAGTTATAGCTCGTTTTTTAAGATTAAAAAATCGTGCGTTTTGTCGACGTGCGATGATTGTTTATAAACAATTTAAACGCTCTTATTTATTTGTCTTTCTCAATAACGTTATTTTTTACTAATCTCATAAGATTATTACGAGATTAGTAAAAAAATTGATGAAACTTAGGTAAAATCGAACGTTATTTTTCTAATATAAAAAATAGGGTCCTACCAACTGGTCAAGGTAATTCAGACAACTAGCATTAAGTACATCTCGACATTCACACAAACTTTTTGCAGAAATCGTAATTTTATTATATTATGAATTAGAACATTTATAGGTAATTAAGCCTTATAAGACATACAATAGCAGTGTGCTAACAATTTTCTTTCTTAATTCTAATACTTTTCTAGTAACTAGAATTACGGCATAAGAGTAGAGACACATACCTGTATTCTTCTTAAATAAATTATCTTATGCGTCAGGGTCACATAACATGTTTTAGACTCTCCGTCCATCGTTTTGTTTTTTACCTATAAGTATCTTTCACCCTTCTTATCTTTCAGGTCAGAAGTTCCCTTCTGCACACCCCGTTTTTAAAAAGGAAGGCACGATCCCTCTGTTTTCTTACAAGAATTATATTAAAATTGTGGTATGTATATAACCTCCTAAGACCTGACCTTTTTAAAAAATAGTTGTTATAAAGACCGAGATAGCTTTTAAAAGGCTAAAATGGCAATCACTGTTAAGTCCTGACGATTCGAAAGCAAGAGTTGTCATTAAGCACGAGATGCCTTTCAAAGGTACAATATCATTTTTCGAAATTTACTATGATATTTAAGATCATAAAGTCATTATCTTAAGGTTTATATGGTCATCCCTTTCGCACGCATAGAATAGAACCATAGCAAGATGCCATATTTATTTGCAGTAGCCAGCAATAGGTCATAATGGCAGCAGGTCGGAAACAACGTAAGTAAATCCATTCATATTTTAGCCAAATATTGACATTTACTTTCATCAAAACTGTGTTTGCGCTTATAAATTCATAAAGTTATACCTACATTGTGGTATTTTTGATGATCATGCGGCGTGAACGGTGATTTTTCAAGGTGAAATAATTTGTCCTATTAAAAGTGTGTTCGGTCTTAGTGCCTAAAGTAAAGTTGTATAAGGTTTTGTTATTAGTTATCTTTTTGGCATGAATTTAATAATATTTTTATTAAGTTAATTTGAAAATATTACAAGTGTGTTAGAATAATTCAATATAAAGTAACGACACGTGTTGTGGACACTGCGACAATTGTGAAAAGTGTCCATTACTGGCTTTTCAGGCGTCCATAGGCTACAGTTACCACTTACCGTCGGGCGGGATGTGAGCTCATTTGCAATCAAAGTTGCATAATACATTTCAACCGTATGCAGTCCACTGCTGGACATAGGCCTCCCACAAATATGACTTGTATCATATTGGGGGTAGTTGCCATAGTCGCCACGCTTGGCGGGCAGTAGCTGTATTGGGTTGGCGGGTTGGCGACCGCAGTAGCTGTAGAGTGGGTGCGACAGACGCTGCTGCCTGTCCGTAGGATTTTTCCCTTTGTTGCCTCTTACGACACCCGGGGGAGGAGATGGGGTGGTGCTATTCTAGTCAGCCGGCATCACACGGTTGCATAATGTTAGAATTAAAAAATAATTAAGATTGTTATTGTTACGAGTACACGTATGTATTCTGGTAAATATTTTTGATAACTTTTACTTTTTGATTTCTTGTTTTAGTTGTAATTAGACTGAATAAAACTAAAGGTTGTAACCAACGTCCTTGTTTATTTACCTATTATTATTATGTTTCCTGCTACACACTAAGAACGAGAGTCCTATAAAAAGAACAAAAGTATGGATTAACTGACTTAGAACAAAATAAAGTTTCTTTATTACTGAATAATGTTTGTTCTAGGTAAAATGTTATAGTTGCGTATAAATTAGATTAAATTGCCGCTAAAAGTTCAGGACTCAATGACTATATTGCTTTAGGCCTTTTAAAAGTTCTTTCGGTCATAGTGACATCTTTTTTTTTCAAAACTCAGGACTTAACCATGAACGCCATTTTGTCCTTTTTAAAGCTATTTGGGACTTAGGAGGATAATTAGGTTAATTTAGTAAGCCTACCCTACCACGCCTAACCTAACCTATGTAATTGATTATGATTATTACCTTGCCTTGCTTAGTCACTGTTATTGAAAATTAATTTATATATGTATGCTAATTTATATATCTATTTATTGGCTATGCATGATGCTATCCATAGATAAGGCAAAGACGGCGCTGTTTGTCCATCCTTGTCTATTTGTTCCCCTTCAAACTGCGGCGCTACCGCGAAACACGATATTCGTAAATTTCGGACTATTGTCTCTGTCACTCTCATGACGCCTCAATTGGAGTAAAAGAGATAGATGCCCGAAATATACGAACTTCGATGTTCGCGGTACCGGGCCTGAACCCTTCAGAACTGTCAAAGTTGGAGGGATAAGTATCAAGAAACACAATTGCAGTTTTCTTGTTTTTTCAACCGAAGTTGCGGTGATCAATACGGAATAAGTTAATATGTTTGCTATAAAGAGTGTCCTGTAAAGCAAAAATATAGTGAATTGTTACATTTTGAGTTGCAAAAGCCAAAATATCATTGGTCCGTTACTGGCGCTCGTAGATGCGTTGAGTCATTATTCCTCCTAGCAAAATATGTATTACATGTACTTACCTTAATACTCAAACAGCAATACAAATTTTGGCACTTTGACCGCATAGTATGCTATATTTATGACCTTGACTGTACACCTTCTAGTCATTAGGCACAATCATGCTATTAATTTACTTTTTAAGGTACCTCTGGAAGTGGAGCTTACACGTGTCAGAGTAACAGTATGGTCTCTCAGCCCGCCCAAAGTGGATATGAACTGGACAACTGACACAGTCGAAATCTTATACTCATGGACGCAAGTCACTTTGAGTACATACAAAATTCAAGCTGATGGTGTTACTTTTTACCCCCCAGGTAGGGGAAAACCACCCCATGGAATAAAACATAAAATATCTATGAAGGCCTCTCCAGCCCTATTATTAAGTGAAAGTAAGGATTAGTTAAACTAAACCTGTCACATTGGTCACAGCCTGGCAACCCGCTAAGGCATTTGTCAACGAACTTTCCAAATCCCTCATTCAAACCTGTAATAATGGATACATTATAAGCCAACTACATAGAGTGCGTGGTCTCCCATACCAACTTACCTGCACAAGTGACAACTACGAGAAATACGCCCCTTCGATTCACATAAGTCTAGGAACTTCCTGTACTACAATGATCTGGGATCTGCCAATCTTAATAGTTCTACCGATCTTGCTAGAAAACTCCGTGACATCGCGTCCAATTTAATAACTATGTTTTCTTATGAGACCCATTGTGAGTTACCACGTTTTCTTATATGTAGTTAACTTGTTATGTCAATAAAGCCGTTTAAAACAGCATAACAGCTTTTTCTCTCCTTAGATGGTAAATGTTTACATGTCTCAAACAACACCGCTTGACACTATGCATAGCTGATCAAGCACTCTATATTTAAGCACGAGATCAAAGTGAAAACACTATTTGCCCCTAAGGCACTGGTCCCACCGCGAGCTAGTAAGCTATGAGCTATCAGCCATTTCAAGGCACAAAAGATAGGTAATCGAACCCGTGTAAATAAAAGAGTCATAGCCCGCAGAGATGTCGTAGTTCATCGCCGGGCGATGAGCTATAAATATATACCGCTCTCTTTTATTTACACGGGAACGATTATCTTTTGTCCTTTGAAATAGCTGATAGTTCATAGCTTACTAGCTCGCGGTGGGACAAGTGCCTAAAACGGTGTGTGAATCTAAACGGTGGTTACATTGTCGCCCGAAGCCTGCCGTTCGGTGCGCTGCGCTTACAACAAAAGTGCATGCCTACTGCACTCGACAATGAAACAACGACATGTACAAATGAAATTTGTCTTTCTACACCAAGAAATCTATAATGGTAACTGCGAACCTGGAGAAAGATTTAGGGCCATGTTCATGGGTTCATGTTGTTCACACCGAGCCGTAACGCGACGATATTGGAAGAGTCCCGTGCAGCCAGAGACGCATAATAACGTCGCAAGGCGCATCGTAAAATAGTAGTCAGGACCCTTACCATGAGATGCGACATTGAGGTTTTCGATAACGATATATCGAGTTTACTATTTGTGCATCTCGCTTATACTATGTTAGTGCGAACAAGATGCATAGATAGTATAAACTCGATACACGTTATCGAAAACCTCAAAGTCACAACTCATGGTAAGGGTACTGCACGACTCCTCGCGCAACGGGTTGCCGAGCGATGCAGCGGAACTTGACGCGTGCGCGCGCCCAGCCACATCCACCTGCAGTCTATCATTTGTAAGCGCTAAATAAAACGACATTTTGGTTAACCGTGGTGCTGCGCTGCGTCACGTGGCTTCTCGAGGCTCGAAAATACGGGAGGGCGGTAGAATAAGGCCGGTGATGCATAATACATACACACATACATTTCAGCCGTATGCAGTCCACTGCTGGACATAGGCCTCCCACAAATATGACTTGTATCATCTTGGGGGGTAGTTGCCATAGTCACCACGCTTGGCAGGAGGGTTGGCGACCGCAGTAGCTGTAGATTGGGTTTCGACGGACGCTGCTGCCCGTCCGTAGGAGGTTTCCCTTTGTCGCCTCTTACGACACCCACGGGAGGAGATGGGGTGGTGCTATTCTAGTCAGCCGGCATCACACGGCTGGATGCATAATGCCAAGGCAAAAATATATATATCAAAACACGATCAATTTTACTTAGAATAGACACGTGTTTCACTTCTCTACGAGGCAGAGATGATGGTGATGTCGTCAGTCGTCTGACAGCGGAATACCGTGTCCATTAATTGTTTCAATAAACATAAATACATTTATTTACAAATATATAACTTTAATAATTATTCTCACAAGAATTATATACAATATCTAGTCTAGTAACAATAATCAGTACTTCAGTTAAAAGTCAGGTATACTTCTAACTGATTTTCTTACATACGACTACGTAATATGTAACATTTAATCCCTGACTTAAACGAGTCCGTTGATTCTGCTAAGTACATAATAATAAAAATAGATATGCCACTCTGATGCCAGTATAAATAACAGGCATTACGGCCTTAATTGCATCAGGAACGATAGCCGTAGATATATTACGTAATGCCGCCATTAATGACAACTTGCGTTCGGCTTTTACTAGTGCTGGAATTCCTCTGGTACTTACCTCACGAATTCAAGACATTCTAAGGATGACGAGAAGCGACTCTATGGCATGACTTTCATGTTATCTAGGGTTGGAGCTGCTGCCAAAGCGTTCGTGCATCTCAAGCGGCGCAGCTACAGAATCTTCATACGTTTGGGATGGAAATCCCTCGGTCCCCGGTTCATTAAATGTTTATAATAATGCCTGGGTAAACCCAAATGCTACCAGACCGATAGGCTGCCTTTTTTCTTTATCAAAATATCAAACTTATGTTGTATTTATACTAAATTGTTATGAATATACCGTTTTTTTAGTGAAAATAAATAAATAAAGAACTAAGAAAAACATTGTATTTACTGACTTTGGACTGGACTATAAAAAAAAACGGGCACCTACTGAGATAAGCTGTTTACTATTTTCCACTGTCCTAAAGTAGGAAAATGATATTCTAAAGGTTTGAAAGCGGGATCGGTTACGGTTTTCTTACAATAAGATACCTATTTTTCAGTTTCATATAAAAAAACACATTTATTTTTTTTATGCTTAAAATAAGCCTTTTTTGAAAAATATTATATAACATTTTTTATTCCGTACTGTTATGTTCAATGAAACAGCGCGAGTCCATGACAACAACTGATTTATTAAATCCAGCGAGGGTACATGCTTAATCTTAGAGATACCCACAACATCTCCCCCAAATATAATTTTATAGAAGTATAAACAAGTGTTATGTAAACAAAGTAGCTATTACATGTAAGTTTTACGCAAACAACTATTTTACAATATGATGTTAGCTTTGCAATGCTGAATGAAACTACATATAACATGATCAATTTCCCCCTTAAAAAATAGGTACATAAAAAATACGGGCTTTGTTTTAAAGTATTTTAATAGGAGTTCGCCCATTGCAAAATTTAGTACTTATAACAATGTATGTACGTACCTATATTAGGGAATTACAAAATGTTCATACATTGACAATGGTAATTGCTAAAAAGAAATTGAAACTTAAATCTACGTTCTTTAAACCTAAATTATATATATTATTACCAATGTGCATTTCAAATGCATACATTTAGCAGATAAGAAATTGTAAGGTTCAAAATAAACTTTTTCACTATAGTTTTCTTGCTTGTTGTTTTAGGCACTGGTTGTGGTTTAAGTAAGATAGAGGATTTTAAACCTTACATGGATACAAATATAGTAAATTTTAAAATGTAGTCCACATTAACCGTTCGTGGGTAATTTGAGTTCTTGATACTAATCTAATGAAAATATCTAATTAAATTTATTGTTAAGTACATAATCTATTTAAAACGAGTCCTTATTTGTTATTCGGGTTGATTTTCTGTCTTAGCTTGGTTTTCGGCTAACAATTTTGCCTTTCTACGTGTCATAATTACTGTATGCCCCCCGGAAGCATGCGCTTGAACTTCTGCTTTAGGCGCGTTTTCATAAGGCATGTTTTCGTATGCTTCCGCGTGACCTACATCTTCGCAGGCGTCCTTGAACTCGTCCCCGCAGTCAGCTGCTGGCTGCAGCGGCTCGAGGTTCGGGGACACCGGCTCGCTACTCATCATACATTTTATCAAGTGCCGCCGATTGCGTCTGAAGTCACCTCCCACTTTTTTTTGAACTATATATGACCGAGGAGTCGCGGCTTTACCCACTACAGTGGCACGAGTTCTAGTTTTTCCCTCGACACATATTACATCATCACCTATGTTCAGTGGCGGTAACTCCTTACAATGTTTGTCAAACCGCTCTTTGACCTTATGCTGGTTAAGTAACATCGTATCATGTTCAGATGCTTCGACGGGTTTAGGTTTTAATAATTCTGGATGAATTGGTAGCTTACACCTCAACCTACGACTCATCAACAGCTGCGCAGGGGAGCTCAAACCATCTCGGGGCGTGTTTCGGTAATTAAGGAGTGCTAAATTAAAGTCGCCGTTACTTAAAATTGATTTTTTGAGCATTGTCTTTACCGTTTGAACTGCGCGTTCGCTCTAAAATATTCATCATATTTTTTTATAATAACCTTCACGTCATCTTTGTCTGCCTCGCTATCGAAACTAAACGTTTGAAACACATCGAACCCCTCGGGCCCTATAAGGTTGACGAGTAGGCTCGCCTGCACCCCGGCAGACTCCGAACTCACTCCGGATGCTTTCACAAACAATGTGAATTGTTGCTTCCACCGCTTCCACGCATCGGCTCGGGCAACCGGCCCGCCCGCCATGTCTAGTTCGGGTGGTGGTCTCGCGTGCTCCATTGTAATCGTTAAATTGCAATCTTTACCCGCACACCGCACTAAGCAAAATGATAAAAACTTTGTACTAATTACTTATTTATTCACTTATTGACGCGTATGCACCGATAAAATAACTACACCGCTGTCACCATGTTATGTTCAATGAAACAGCGCGAGTCCATGACAACAACTGATTTATTAAATCCAGCGAGGGTACATGCTTAATCTTAGAGATACCCACAACACGTACGTCATTTCCAACCGAAAATAGTCATTTGTGCAACAAGAGAGGAAAGTTGTTTTTTCTTGCGAGTGTTAATTTTGAGTCCCGAGTAAGCGAAAGATTCTATAATTGAATCACGAGCGTAGCGAGTGATTCTAGTGTTAGAATCTTGAGCGTAGCGAGGCACTCAAAAACACGAGATGTAAAATAACTTTACTCTAGTGTGACACATACAACTTTTCACTTCAGTAGTGAGAACATATTAAAGGTTAAATAAGTTGCCAAAAATGTCATTTTTAGTACAAGCTTTTATTGCCGACTGTACTTTTTCACAATCGTCATCTATTCTTCGAAAGGATTCTAATGAGCCTAAACACCACGGGTTTATCTTGTGTATTTTAGGAGTTGCTTTTGCTACCTTCTGACTCCAGCATCAGATCAGATCAGTGGTACCATAATATTGCATTGTAACCGAAATTACATAAATGTGCTAAATTTCAACTCAATCGGTTAAAGATGTCTCCTTTAAAATTGAGTTGCAAGATTTCATCCGGATAAATATACAAATACATACATCAAGTTAAATAAAATCTTGTAAAAAATGAACATATTCAAGTTAACCACATTAATTTAAGTGTTTTATCTGCAACTGCACTGGCTTCATTACTTAATATTTTGTTTAAATATTTTTCATTATAAAATATGTACATTTCAAAATTATAATATTTGATTAATTAGTTAGTGGTGTTAAGGGAGTCCATTAATATGTCCTATTATAATAAATAGATACATATAAATACTTAAATACATCAAAACACCCATGACTTAGGAACAAATATCTGTGCTCAATTGCTCATCACACAAATAAATGGCCTGACTGGGATTCGCACCCGGGACCACCGGCTTCTTAGGCAGGGTCATTACCTACTAGGCCAGACCGGTCGTCAATTAAAAACCTACTTTGTCTCACTCCCTGGAGTGACGAAAGTAGCAACTTTCTTCACTCTCTGAAAGTGAGGAAAGTGCAACTTTCCTCACTCCCTGGAGTGAGGAAAGTATACATGTTCGAGCTGCTGAGGTGAAAACATTTTTTTAAATAGGATTTTTTGAAAAAAACGCGAATGTCCATTTTTTATTCATTTCGATCCACTGTGCAGCGTGCGGTATCGCTATAGGTAGGTGCCGACATGAACTCCTCTGTTATTTCTGGGCACCCTTCAGGGCTCATGGCAAATTTTAACCCGTACACATTCCCGTAGGTATATTTGCATATTATACTCGTATATGATTATCGTTGCCTGAGTACCCACAACAAGCCTTCTTGAGCTTACCAAGGGGCTCAGTCAATTTGTGTAAGATTGGCTTCTAATATCTCTTTATTTATTTATACACGTTGTTGATAAACACACCTCCTACATTTTATGTATTTTGACTGAAAGTACTAAGTAATTATCTTTTATGCTTGTGTTAATTTCGACTTAATAAGGGAGACTTTTTTTTTAAATTTTGGTAAACATCGATTGCTTTCGAATGATCAAATATCGCTACGGAGTTAATTGCGTAATGCTACATAAAAGTCAGAATGAGAGTGAAATACACTTAACTTTCACTTCACGCCTAACTAGGATGTCGGCCACTTTCAAGTATGGAAAAATAATACAATTGTGTGCAAATATGTAAATTTTACGATCATAATAGATTGTAAAATAATGCATTTATGTAGTTGCTATATGTCTTCTTCTGAGGAAAATGTAAGGAATCGAATGCATGTCATAATTTTTTTTTATTCGCGTTTTCATAATATAGTTTTAGGATCAATTTACCTTTGAAACATTACAATAATTTTTTTTTGTTGCTCACCTTTTTAACTTAATTTTGTTACAATTTGTAACATGTGTCGTCAGCCCTAAAAGTTGCGGAACATTCTCAAAAACTCAAGAAACTTGTCAGAAGTTTCGAAGAAGGGAGAATCAAAGTTAATTTAAAGCAAGTTTCAATACAGAAAGTTTCCTGTGAGAACTTATACTCATTCTATTCATGTATCTAACTATTAGTGATTTCAAGGCTTAGAAAAAAATATAATACCTACCTATATATGCTACTACTAATGTTGATTATACATTTATTTACAGAAATTACAATCGTATTATGATAACTATAAGTACTTAACTAGTTACAGTATAAAATCTAAAAAAGGCCCTTGAGGCATTGTACCAAAGATGCTGGCAGCATTTCCTCGTTGTATCGCAATTCCAGCTCTAATGTTTATTTGCAGATATTACAATATTATGATAATTAAAATTACTTAACTAGTAGATACAATATACACTTGTATCTAATAACAACTAAAATTATTAAGATACCTGAGTACAATATTTAAAATAATGAATCAAGATAATTTGTTTCTAAAAACAATCCATTATTTAATTACATAACATATTAATACCTACTAACAAAAATAAAAATAAATTATACTTATTAAAAATAAAATAAAATGAATAATTACTGCTAAACTAACTATAAAAAGAATACCCCATCCAGCAAGTCCCCCTGCGGCATGGACCCCATAACGCTGGCTGCGTTACCTCTCTGTACCGCTAGGGCGATACGCTGGGAGAGGTAAGAGCCAGGTTTTGGTCCCCTGTAGTGTTGACCTTAACTAGTTATAGCATAAAATTATATTAATTACTTAGTTGAATTCTAAGAACATACCGTACCGTTTTCTCTTTACGAACTTCTCGATGCATTGCTATGCGGAACCCAAATAATTAATCTTATTAAAAGTCTTAAATTATAATATGTAAATGTCATGGTATGTTTTACGGTTTGTAATTATAGATACGTTATAGACTATAAATTTCAAGTACCTACACAAAGCTACACCACTACACCGAGTCTTCTTGTTAAACTTTAAACGTTTATCCCTACTACGTTACCAAGTCTCAGTAAGTATTGGATAATAATATATTGACTATGTATAATAACCAGCTGAAATAAAAAAGGGGGCTAGTGTTTGGAATTATCCTTACACGCCGTTATTCTGTTGACTATACAGTAGTGTTAAATTCATTTTTAACACCTCGTCTGGTTAGCAACTTCTGCTGCTGACTGTATGTATGTGATTATTTTAGATAATTTTATTCCTTTTGTATATTTTTACGTATTTAGTATATTTCAACTGTAACCAGTTTTGCAATGTGCAACTCATATTCCAACTTAGATACATATATTTGGTTTATATATTTATTACGTTCTATTTAGAAACGTACTTCATATTAAATCAAGAGTTTAATAATGTTCCGATGTTTTTGATTAATTTGTAATTCCTAGTAATGGGAGCGAAAAATATGCTGCGACCGGTTTTGGGCCTGCTGCTTGTTATAAATTTGGTCATTGCGACAAAATGGGAGTACCAATTTGGTAAGGGTGTAATTATGCTTAGTATTAGGTACTTACATATCTATCCTGATAATAGTTAGCAGTAGGCTTAAGGGTTCCATGCCGCTACTTTTTAATTCTTAAATGCCAGGCCACTCCATTCAATTAGACTATAAACTGACATTGACGTAACTGACATTTTATACTCGTACTTAGTTAATTTTGTGTGGTAAATAAACGCCAGTCACTTTCCCCTTCCCCTTTGGGGATACATAGTTCACTAGCTAGATGTACTCTTGGTTGTTATTTAATAAATAATATCATAAAGTGGCCTCCTTATTCATTAATTAACGAGATACCCCAAGACCAACTGATCACCTCGATATTACATTTCGAATGAAGCGGAAACGTCTGCTAACGGAATTATCATTCTTAGATGTAAAAGAAAAATGGTAAAATCATATTTACGTTAGGTGTCGCTGTAGGCTCCGCCTCAAGGCGACTTGAAAGTAATGGTAGAAAAATTCGCAGCCCAAGGGTGTGTTCTCAGTAGCCCCAAAGCGACACTAATGTGACCTGGAACCGCGGGTTTGACTCTCGCCCGAGGCAGTTAACTTTTCCATTTTGCCTCTATTTCTAAGAATTAGGTACACTTACAAAACATGAGCGGTATTCAAATATTCTTTTAGTATTAGAATATATTTATATTTCTAACAGTTCTACTTGGAATGACTTGTAAGGCACTTACTCTCCTTAAATTTGTTTATGAGTCAGACTCACGAAACAGGTATTGATACTGGCCGCGCGACATTTTTTTTATTATATTTTACGTTAAATATATTTTTATTTTGTATAAGTATCTTTAACCCGCCTTATCTTCCAGGTAAAAAATTAAGTTATGATTTTCCAATTTACGAAAAGAACGGTCAGATCGCGATCCGTTCATATCGGAATTATTATAAAATTGAGGTAAGTATATACATAGTAGGATAAGCGAAGCCTTCTAACCTAATCGAGTATGACCTTGCCGTCCTCGGCTATTGGTTACCAACACCAAGTTTCACTAAGAAAGTCCAAATACCCACATACTACTGATTTCAATATTCAGCGATTTTACACATTATTACAATTATAACGGGACTTTTATTGTCTATAAATTTTGATAAACTACTGCAGAAGTTTCGACTACTTTCTCTTCGTTATCCCGGAACATAATTCAGAGTCAAGATCGACCTCTAAGTAGGTACCACGAATTTAGTAAGACAATTTATGTTACGGTATATTGCTTAGATTGAACTTAATTATTAATTGGAAAATATCCTGTGATATGAACCATTATGTATACCTACTAATTATTAAATTTACTTTCTTCAAGGTGCCGAAGGGGATGAGTCTTTCACATGTCAAAGTAACAGTATGGTCCGCCAACCCGCCACAAGTTAATCTAAACAAGAAAACTAACACCATTGAAATTATGTTCACATGGGTGCATAGCACTGGCACAGTATTCAAAATTCAAGCTAATGGCTTTTACAATATCAAGTCGAAATCTGGTGATCGAAAAGGATCCAGTGGCGAGAACAAATCAACGAAAGTGTCTCCAATGCGTATTGAAAATAACAGTCATAAAGTTATATACTAGACCTTGTTGCTATCGCCATTGCCATGACTTAGGTCAACAGATAGCTACCCACTAATGCTATCTTCAAGGAACTTTACAAAAAAAGTAGATTTTCTCACTTAAATCTATAATTTTAGACACACTGCCAGTCAACTACATAAAGTGCGTGGTCGCTAATAAGAACCTACCTGTATAATAGCCAGAGCTTTAGGAAAAGCTGGGGAGCTCGCATCAGTCTAGGAAGTTCTTGTGCTCCGATGATGACTTTGGTTCTGCCGATATTATCTGATCTTGCAAATAAACTTCTTGACATAGCTCGTCCAATTTCCGATTGAATAACTTTGTGTTTTTTATTTGGCGCATTATGAGCGACCAGGTTAACCCATTATTTGTTTTATGACAATAAAGCCATTAAATCATATAAAACCTTTTTTATTCTCCTTCACTCGTAAATTTTGTGTTTCTGAAAGCAAACCTAGATTTCGTATAAACTATATTTTTGATAAACTAGAGTTATTTAAATATAAACTTACTTAAGTTTTTGAGTTCCTAGGAGCATTTTAAGATTTTTGTATTGCTTATTGATAAATTCTACTAATACTCGACAGCAGAGCTATGGGCTTACAACCGACACTTAAAAATATAATCCCGTAGCTTCAAAATATTTTGCCGGAGGCCATTAGATTGACATACTTAACTATAAGACCTATACTGTGTGTCTTTCATAACGACACTAATTTTAAGGGCTGAAAGTATAAGCCCTAATGAACCAATTTAGGTAAAATTGGTGTTGAAATGTTTGTATTAGACCGCAGAAGGTTTAGGCAGTGTAAAAACACAGTGATTCTTTATTCCCATACAAATTGTTCCTACCTGTCAATAATTGACATTCCAATTTATAACCATAGAAATAATAAGACAAAAAGAGAAGTTACGGGTGTTACGAAGTTCAACGGGTCATCTAGTAATTTTATTAATAAAATTTAACAATTGACATGTGATTTCAAATGTTTGCATAAATGTTTGCATTAGGTACATTGCTGCTCGATTTTTTTTTAATTAATTACTCTTAATTATAAATCGTACTCGTTATATTCTTTTCATAAAACTGTTAACAGCACTTTAAACTATCGTTACTTAAAACCAATGTCGTTATGAAATACACACACTAGATAATCCACCTGGAAAAGAAAAATATGGTTAAGATACACACTTTCAGAGCCGCGTTAAAATTACCCATAGCGAAAATGTTTCTAGACATTTTCGCTTTGACTAGGTATATTGCTTTTGGTATATATTTGTACGATAATCCTCGGCAAAATTGTAATAAAATTTTGGAATGGAAATTACCACTTGTGAGCTCTACTTTCTTTATCAACTTGTCAATTTCAAAATGTACAATGTAGTTGTAATATTGTAGAACTAATTGTATTGTATACAAATTGTAGTGCCCTTGCAGGATTCATAGCTGAAGTTCTTTGTGTTATAATATCTTGGGTACCTATGAAAGCAATAAATTACTGATTACTGATATTGTAATTATTGTAAATAATGATTTTATTATTTCAAAACGCTATAATATGTATCATAGACCACGAAACCCTACAACGAAGTCTTAACACGTATTCGATAAATTATGGTCCTGTATTACAATCTATGATGATTGTAATACAGGACCATAATTTATCGAGTATTCAAAAAAAATTTGGGGCGTCGATTGTGGTTTAAGAACTCTTCGCTTCGCATAACCTCGGTATTCATAGCTGGTTCTTTATCAGTTCAAGCCTACACTTATCGTTACTTAAAATTATTAAATTAGTTACAGTATATTATAATCTTATAGCCTACTAGCTTTTACTCACGGCTTTGCACGTGCAGAAGAATATTTGTAACCGGTGGGTATTGTTGTTTAAACAGGCATCCTAAGTTGATCATAACGATAGGAAAATCATTAGATTTACCTGCTTTACTTGCTTTAAAATAAGTAGTCAAGTCTATCACTTCTTTCGAAAATGCCCATGGGTTAAAAATCGTAGTATAATGTGTAAATTTCAAATGTTTTACACGTTGCGTACAAACTTAAAACTTTTTAAATATCACGCTGCCGTTTCTATTATTGTATTTGAGTAAGGAGTTTTATACACAAAGTTTCAAATCTCTCGCTTTAAATTTTCCTCCAGCGTCATACAAACTTTCAACCCTCTCTTTACCCCTTTAGGTGATAAATTCCATAAATTACTGCAATGGCTTTTAGGGTATTTTAATAAGAAGTCAATTAAATAGTTTTATGTCTAAGTTAAAATTTGACACCATCTCTATAAAAAAATTCAACATTTGAAATTTACTCATTGTACTACAACTTTTAATATATATATATATATAATATGATCAAGTTAGTATGCCTGTTTAAAGTTTTAAACAACAATACTAATTGCTACCGGTTACAGGTATTCTGCGCGTGTAGCAAAAGCTAGTACCTACATAATATAATCTTTCCCCTTTTTGTAGTAGGTATCAAATACTTTAGGTCAAATAAGATACAAGGTTTACAATTACTATGTAATTAACGTCTGTATTAAATCTATTTATTTATTTGTTTAACCTTTAGGCTCTTTACACACTGCGACTTTTAGCAGCGATGCAGTCGGCGATGCTGTCGCGATGCAGCATCGATGCAGTCGCAAATGGTCCACCTTTACACACTTGCGCTACTTTAAGCATCGATACAGTCGCGATGCTGTCGCGATAGAGTAGCGATGCTGTTGCCATGCAGAAGCTGGCCATTGAACTGTAGCGATGCAGTATCGATTCAATCGCGATACTAACGCGCGACAGCATCGATGCAAAAATCTTTTCAATGATGATGTCGCGATGCTGTCGCGCTTGTGCATCGATGCTAACGCGCAACTGTATCGATACTAACGCAGGACAGCATCGATGCAAAAATTGCTGTTGTCTTGTTGTCGTAAGGGGCCTTACTGCACAAAGCACAAAAGTACAAAAGGCGGAAATAATTCTACAAAGCATTCTCTGCCAGTCAACCTTTAGGCAAAGCAGAGAAGTTGAAGGCGATTCATCTACACTAATATTATAAAGTCGAAAATTTGTGAGTGTGTATGTTTGTCACTTCTTCACGTCTAAACGGCTGAGCGATTTGAATAAAATTTGGTATTGAGTTAGCTGACACCCTGGAATACCACATAGCATAGGCTACGTTTTTTTATCTTCACTATAATTATAAAGGCGAAAGTTTGTGAGTGTGTACTTTTTCACGTCTAAACGACTGGAGTGTTTTGAATAAAATTTGGTATGTAGTTAGCTCAGGGATTCCCAATCTTTTTCAACCTGCGGCGCAGTTACAAAATTAGTATTTTACGGCGCCGTGTCCTATTTGGTGTGTAGCTATTTCAAAAAAATATAGTAGAAACAAATAATTACCTACATTACCTACAATAATAGTAGTCAGGTTAGGTCAGTTTAGTTAGAGGGAGGTAGGAAGAAAATTAAACATCCACAACATGAATCTATCGTCGTTGTCGATAAATAATAATAGATGATTGACTCACGGGGCCCCTCTGAACTTTCCACGGCGCACCAGGGCGCCGCGGCGCACACTTTGGGAACCCCTGAGTTAGCTGATACCCTGGATTAACACATAAGTAGGCTACGTTTTTTTTCTCTACACTAATATTATAAAGGCGAAAGTTTGTGAATGTGTATGTTTGTTACTCCTTCACGTCTAAAGGGCTGGAGCGATTTTAATAAAATTTGATATGGAGTTTGCTGACACCCTTGATTAACACATAGGCTGCATTTTTTCCCTAAAAAACCGCGGGGCACAGATAGTAGCAAAATAAATGTACAAAAATCAATACACATTTAAATATAAATTAAACATAATTATATTTATTGATATTTGACGACCGGTCTGGCCTAGAGGGTAGTGACCCTGCCTACGAAGCCGATGGTCCTGGGTTCGAATCCCAGTCGGGGCAATTATTAGTGTGATGAGCACAGATATTTGCTCCTGAGAGATGGGTGTTTTTTATGTATTTAAGTTTTTAAATGGATCTATCTATTATATATATCGTCATCTAGTACCTACAACACAAGCCTTACTGAGCTTACCGTAAATAGGACTAGGTCGATTTGTGTCAGATTGTCCCAAAATATGTGTTATTTATTATTTATATAATAGAGACGCATAAACATACATACATATATTATAGTAATATAAACTGACGGAAATATATATATATGTAATCAGATGAAACTACAAAGCAGAAATACTAAGGGGTTTTAGTTATACTCAGCCAAGTATTAGTTATTAAGGCAAACGCCATCTATTGAGCTGTTATTTTTTTTTTGTTTTATATCTCTTATATCCTCTATCCGCCCAGGGAACAAAATAGAATTTAATAGGAGACCTTTTTATAGATCTCTAGGCGACTAGAGGATATCTACAATGTGATTGTAATATATTTATTTATTGAATACCTATAGGTATAATATATAATTATAAAGTAACCAATCTCAGTTTCGACTGAAAGTAACTATAATATTCTGTATTTTTAATTAATCGTCCATTTGGACTTAACTCTATATATCTAAAACTTGATTGGAGTTTAGACTCGTGTATATGCAGTACCCAAGTAATTAATGTTGTTACGGTTGTGAATTATAATAATTATGTACAATGCCATGGTTTGTTAATACGGCTTGTAATTATAGATATGCTATATCGAAATCAGACTATAAAATACATGTTCACTTTTGTGTAGGCCAAGTTGTCACTTTGTTCTACTACGTAACCAAGCTTCGGTAAGTACTCGTATGGGATATAATTTTTCACCTCACTAGCTCGGGAAGAGCTGTTTTATTCTTTAAAAACAGATAGCAAAATTGCATTTTATTCACAGGAATGCAAAGAAATTTTATACAAATTATTTTTACTAATCGAGTGTTTTTTTATGTTAACTGGTTGAATGTTCTTTTATTTAATGTTTTTGAATGATAAATGATGGATGCCAATAATTTTGATTACATTTTAAACGAAAAATTTAGGGTTTATTTTTTTATCGCGGTAGTGAGGTGAAAAATACTGTGTTTACTCGGTAGTAAAGTATGTTCCCTCTCGTGTTTTGAGCTACTATTCGCCAACTCACTATCCTCAGTTTGGCGAAAAATAAATCTATACATACCACTTACGTTTCTCTTAATTCAATAAATGAATAAACAATAAACACAACTGTATAAATAATAAACTAGCTTATATTTAAAACACGTACGTATTGACTTTCAATATTTTTCTTTTTGACATTACTTTATATCCATTGTTTTATTTGTCCGTATTTACCTTAACCAGCTTTGTACTTTTCGAAGAATATTAAATTGACTCGCGAAGCAATCTCAAAATGTATTGCTGTGGTACTGTATTTCTACCAGTAACTGCGCATCCATACAAACCGATTCGCACCGGTTTTAGTAACTTTCCCGTAATTCAGCAGTTTTCCTTGGGCATATGAAAAAAAGCGACTGCCTTTATGACTATGTAGGCTTCGTGTTGCCTAAGAAAAAAAATTACTCGTCGCCTCTAGTAGCTTCAACCGGGCTAGCACATGATTGGCGGCTCATTTTATATTATAGTTAGAAAATGACGGTGAGTCGATCTCGCCGTGAGATATTGTCGTGTTAGGACTACAGGTACATTTAAATATATGTTGTCGCATTACCTATCTAGAAACTGTCAGATCAAAGTTGGTAGTCTTACATCATTTTTAATCAATAGTATTATGCGGCGCCATTTTTTATTCACTTGCAATTTTTATAGCTATGGCGAAATATATGCTGAGATCGATTTTGGGCCTGCTGCTTGTTGTGAATTTGGTTACTGCAGAGGAATGGAATTTCGAATTTGGTAAGGATGTGATTTAGTATCTAGGTACCTTGATTGAAAACAGCATGTAAGCCTAGCACATGAGAGGAGCGACAGTATCTCGTGACGACATAATAGACCACTCGTGCTTTTCTAAATATATTGATTAAAGCAGGACGAGCAGATTTTCTCGCCACGAGATACGCGCGTCGCACCATTCATGTGGTAGCACGGGTGGTCATTTGGATTAGATGCCGATATATTTTGGATTCGGTGCCGATGGGTAAAAACGGGACTCTTTTGTCCGTAACGTACTGTATCTGTCACCGGACTGTGTCTAATGAACCATGATAAACATTTTAACAGATGATGTATTTCAGTTGCCGTTATATTGGACAACTAATACTAAAGACCAATTCAAATAAGTATCTATTTAAGAGGCTTCCATACAACAAACGTACGATGACACCACACCGATTTTAAATGAACTGTTTAAGTAATATTTTCGAGCTGTCCAAACTTTTCTTACACCTAATTACATATTAATAATATATAAAAGTTAAAGTTTATTATAAGGTGTACCCCTTACATTTCATTAAATTGTCGAAAGGGCCTCTGCGCGTTGGCTCGATCTGGCTCCGCGTACGCCTCCCAAATGTCCGGAACACCATTATTCTGTGTACGGAAGAGACATATAAAAATTATTTTAATAAGCGTTTCGGCACATTAAAAACGATCTGGAATGTGGCCAAAATATGATATAAAGGTAATTCTTTGAGGCCGGCCTTTGTACAAAGGCTATATGTAACAGGTAAACCAATTGGGCCACCTGAACATAAAAATATAACCTTTAATCATATGACATAATACATAAATTTAAACCTTACTTTCAGGTCAGAGGGTACCTTTAGATTACCCAGTTTATGAAAAGGACGGAGAGATCGGGCTGTTTTCCTATAAGAATTATTATAAAATTGAGGTATGTACGTAAATAGGTAAAGCGCGGCCTTCTAACCTAATCGACTATGACCTTGAAGTTTCTAGCCATTTTTCCGTGCTCCCAACACTAAGTCCCTCTTAACTTAATAAATTTCAAATCCTTACTATTGAGTTAAATGTTCATGGTTTTAACACATTGCAATTAAAACGAGAGTGCTTCGGCCTCGCGATTAATTATAAAATTAGAATTCTCTAATCTATTTTGGATTGAACTGAACAATTTTTCATAGCTACCAAGATAGATTTTAATGTACAAAAATTACTGTGATAGGTAAATCTTCATGTTTGAAGACAAGTCTAACCCAGGGGGTAGTCACCCTGCCTCTGAACCCGACGGTCCTGGGTTCAAATACCAGTAGGTGCATTTATTTGTGTGTTGAGACATTTGTTCCTGAGTTATGGGCGTTTCTTTATTTGGCATAATTTGTTTTGTCCGAATCTTAATACACATACCAAGTTTCGCATAATTTATTTACGCCAAATGTTAATATCGCCGATTTTTATTTAGCCTAATTCTTTAGTAGCCGAATACTACTTTGTCCGAAAATATATATTAGCATACTATTATTGAGGCCGAATGTCCGAAAGTGTGTTAGGTTAGGTTAGAACTGTGACCACAACAGAAAAACAATTTCGGTTAGGTTAGGTTAGAACTGTGAACACAACAGAAAAACAATTTCGTTTAGGTTAGGTTAGAACTGCGACCACAACAGAAACGCACTCCTGGGAAAAAAATCGTAATAATTCGGGCTTTCCAAATTATGCGCATCGACCATTCGGCTTAGTTTAGTTCTGCGTAACAGAACTCGGCAAAACAGAATTATGTGGGATCAATTTCTGCTCATATACAATTATAACAATTCTGGGTATGCGGTTTAAAATTATGACAAAACAAATTATGCGTAAACAAGGGGAACCTTTTTTTATGTTTATAAGTATTTGTATATTACGAGTATATATTGTTGTTGGAGTACCCACAACACAAGCCTTCTTGAGCTTACCGTGGGGCTCTGTCAATGTGTGTAATAATGTCCTGTAACATTTATTTATTATTTATTTATTTATGTTAAACCAAATTTAACTGTTAATGAAACCATCATCATCAGCCGAGGTACGTCCACTGCTGGACTTAGCCTCCCCCAACCTAACTGGCCTTACAAAACCATCATGTTTAGAAATAAAGGAAAAATGGAAAAAAACCCACTGCCTCAGACTAGACTCGAACCACACTCGAACTCACGATTCCGGAATTCTCACCCGAGGCAATGGTTTATTTTCATTTTTGCTTTATCATTGCACCTTATTGTTAGAAGATGTAACATAATGATTAAAAAAATATGTTAGATCTTATAATGAATTATTAGGGTATACTCATTTAATTCACTTATTTCCTTTTAGGTGCCAATGGGAACGGAACTTACACATGTCAGAGTAACGGTATGGTCTCTCAGCCCGCCAAAAGTTAATCTAGACAAGAAGACTAACACCGTTGAAATTCTTTTCTCATGGGTGCAAATCACTGCCTGTTCATACAAAATTGAAGTTGACGGTATCCAAATTTTCCGCTCTGGTGATACAAAATTATCCCGCAGTGGTCATAAAACTATCCAGCTTACTCCAATTCGAGTAGAAAAGAAAAGTAATGAAAAGAAAGCTAGGGTATACAAAACCTTGGTGTAATCGTCATCGTCGTGTTAATAACATTAATTATCTCTTCAAAATCTGTATTTTTGGCCACATTAACAGTCCAGCTACATTAGGTGCGCGGTCGCCAGTAAGAACTGCGCAATGCGCCCCGCCGATTCACATCTCGTTCTGCTGATCTCATGAGTAACCCCATATCGCAAGTAAACTTCGTGACATAGCTCTTCCTTTTTCATAACATACTTTTGAGCCTTCTTGTGAGGGCCATTGTAAGCGACCACGTTTTCCTATATGTATTAATCATTAATTGTTTGTCAATAAAGATTTTTAACCAATTATTAATTTATTTACTTTCCTTAACTAGTAAATTTTAAGTTTTTTTGAATAATCATATTTATTTGTGGAGTAAGTACCTAGATGTAGTGTAGGGACGCCCGGCCGGACTCAGGCGGGCTGTCCATCGGTTGATGCAGTCATTCAGCCCAGTATCAAATAGCATTTGAACATTTATCTAAAGCAGTCAGCAATGTCAGGATAGCTAGTCAAGCTCCCTAGCCACGAGATCAAAGTGACCTCAAAAGGTGCGGTTAGCATAGTCCAAGTAGACTGAACACGTGCCCACGTGAACAATAAAACAAAATTGACAATTGCATGTGATTGGCATTTACGGCAACATGGAGGATCTTTATTGTAATGGATTTGATTTTCAACATACCAAACTAAAACTTTTTTCGAGCAGTAGTTAGTAGCTTACAAAAATATTTTTTTTTGTTGCTGTTTTTTCATTGTTGAAGATTTCATAATTAAATTTGGTTTATAGACTGACATTTAAAAAGAATGCGAATTTACAAGTATTACAAAATTATATGTTATTAAGAAATATATTCTCTTCAATCAACAGTTTCAGAACCATTCCTTAAAAACCTACGAATAACTTGTAAGCTCTGGACCGCAGAAGGTGTTGCCGGAAGCTCGCCACAGTCCATAGTAACTGGTACTATTGGGCTTAATACCAGTACCAGTCTCGTTTTGTACCTATTCAATTAAAAAATATTTACATGTAACTGAAATTACAAGACGAAGAAGATGATACATATAGCCCCAAAATAATACAAGTCATAGTTGGATGAACTGAAATTACAAGTAATTAAAATTACATGTAATTGGTAATTAAAATTATATGTAATTTGTAATTGTAATTAATTTTTAGTTAAATTACTTTAAAATTTGCGATTTTTTTTTCATATATTTATATTTAAGTTTTCTCGGGACCGTATACAAGTAAAGGACCTCACCCTATAATAGTTAAATTTGGAAAATAAATGCCTAAGTTACATTTTTAATTTGTTTTTGCATGTTGTCATTAATTTGTACAGTTATTTATATTATATTATTGCTAATCGGAAAATATAAGTTTATTTATTTATTACTTATTAAGGGAACCAACAGCTACAGAACATACAGTGGACTTATATATAATAGCAGAGAGCCAATTACAGGTTCCCACCGGTAATAACATACCTATTTAAAAACGTTGTTGTGCTCGCATATTGCATCATCGCACCACCAACACAAATGTGATTACAAATCACATAGACTTACGAGGTTATCCTCGTAAGAAATCCAGGACTTACGAGGTTATCTAACTTAAAAAACAACTCTTGTGTACCGACAACTATGTACCGACTTTCGATCCAAGGGACGCTCATTCAAAGAACCGATCCGTCATCCTACGCTTTACAGCCGGGATGTTGCTGTTAAAAATGTCGATATCCAACTCTTTCGTTCTGTTAGACTTTTACTAGCACGTATCAGGAAGCTAATATTCCTATAGTTACGCGAGGAAAAGGGAATTGCGAGAGGAGGTTTGTGTCTTTTGGCCTATTTAAGTACTAGAATAAAATATCATACGAAACTATAGCATTCTAGGACTAACGATCACTGAGCATAGCCGAGCCCCGATAGAGACAGTCATGGCGAAACTATAAGGGTTCCTAGTTGACTTTATTTAAGTATTTGTATATTAAATTTATCGTTAGTTAAGTACCTACAACACACCTGAGTTTACCGTGAGGCTCAGTCAATTTGTGTTAGGAAGTCCTATATATTTAATTATTTATTTCCGTTTATTTATTTTGTCTCTTACGTTAGGGTTGTCACAATATTTTTATAAAATAGTAGATTGTTTGACAAGGGGCTAAAGTAGGCCATAGCACCACGAGATGGTTATTTGTTTTAGGGGTATTATGGCGTTAAGACCCGAGTTAAACATACTAGTTTTCACTTCGATAGCGAGAAAAAAAAATAACATTTCAACAATTAACAAGTACAATTTTATTCGCCCGCAATGAATTCCAAGTCAAAAATGTTTAATTTGGCAGTCTTCGTATTTTTTTCACTGCTTTTATACAGATAGGATATATCTACGCCCTTAAGAAATGCCATAGACAACGTATAAGTGGCGCTTCAAAGAGTTTGCCAACGATTTAAACTTTTTTTTAATGCTTGTGAAGTAGGAACTAAAAATCACCTAATGCTTTGAGAATTTGATTGCGTTTCCTCATTGGTCGATATTAATATTGCGGTATTCTGATTGGTTGATACTTTATACAAAGTTTTGTTTAATGATTTCACATTTATAAACAGTATTCGCACCAAAAAATAATCTAGAGTTGCGATTAACTTCGTTATGTGTCGTAATTGGCGGATTTAATAAGGTGAAGTGTTCTGGTTGGTCAATTTAAAATGTTTTGTATATGAGAAATATGTATACATATTTTCCCAAGAGGCTAAATGTACTACTTTAGTCTGCCTTGGCAAGCATATTATGACACACTTTTAGAGCATGAGAACAGAAAATACATTTAAAACATATCAAAACAATAAACATATTATAAAAAACCTAACCTAGGGTGCCGCCGGTAACGGGGCAGGGCCCAGGCTGCCGGTGGTCAGGGCTGCAGAGAGAGGAACCGCCGGACTATGCGCGCCGTGTCCAGGACTACCGCCTTCTCGTCACATGGGGCGGTGATGTCAACGAGCATTGCCCGACGCTGCGATCGATCTGTCACCACGATATAAGGTGGATTTAGTCGCTACGATAGTCCTGTCCGTGATAACAAATCGATCCCAATAGAGTGTGGCACGACCATTTGTGAGAACTAGCGCAGGTGTATAGTTGTAGTAGTACGGCACTTCGTGGTCCGCAAGTCCGTACATAAGAGCAAGCTGCTGGTGTATAATCCTGGCTACATGGTTATGTCTGTGCAAGTACTTGCCGTTAGCAAGATGAGAACGACCGAAAATTGTATGCCTGAATGACTTTCCGGGACAGCAGCATGCCTCACAAATGTCGACCGTACCGTCCTTCAGGCGCGATAGTTATTCGTCATGATTTCATTATAACTTCTTCGTCCGCCATTGCACAGGCAAAACCCTCGGTTTCTCCGAATCGTAGGCAGTTCACCGACGCCAGCACGTCTACGTCTGGTCCCTTGAGGCCCTGTAAAACCTGTGTAGCTCTTTACTCTTCCATACGGCCTTGCGGTCCTCGGTGCTTAGTACCACTGGTTTGCGCCAGTATGATTAAGATAAGCCAATTTGTTTTCAAATATTAAAATAATATATGTACATAATGACACGGCGTGTTCTTTACAGTTGATTCATAATTATAATAGTTAGGTACACTGATTTGATTCAGATTATAAATTACGGTCTAATCTTTATTTAAGTACCGCATATTGCTAGAAATTTGACACCCGTTATACTACACGTTGGTATAATAGGTTCAGTTTACTGAATTGGTAAGACGTAAGTATAATAATTATTAATTTAAACGTCGTTTTATTTAGAGGCGTGTGTTATAAAGTTATAATGTCCTGCAGATTTAATAAAACAAAAATCGTCTTTTCTGTGGTCAATACTTAAAGAAATATATAATGTGAGTATAGATTATTTTTTGTGGTATAATTTTACGTAAGAGAGGGAGTGGTTTATGTTGATATTTCATAGAATCATTTGTCTTTAAAACTCTTAACTTTCACAATATCCACAGGAAAGACGAGAATCTAATGAATCTGCTTAAGACCCATATTTTATTAGTGTACAATTTTGAAAATTAACTTTATGCTAATATTTTAAATTACTTTCTGAGTTTTGATTCTGATAGTTATTTTAATTTAAGTTTAAATTCTGTATTGCTGGAGCTACATATTAACAATGAGACCGTACATTAAACCTTAAATAAGGATTTGGAATAAAATCCTGAGCGCATTGAGGTGTTTAAACGTTCTAAGATCCAAAATGATGGGTTATAGTAATTGTTTAAAACATAATAGTTAGTGTTGCCTAGTATTTAAAATAGACACCTGTAGAGATAGTATTTTACATACTTTTATTAATTGGACTCACCACGAGACAGTCATTGCCCAAAATAGTTAGGGAGGTCTTTCAGAATAATTAGAAACTATGTAGTTAGTAATGTTCTCTCATTAATCCCACAGATCCCGCAGTCAAATGGTGCAAACAGTTTTGTGGGACTTAAGTTACCCTTAAATTGTATTTTTTTGTGTAATAAATAAAATAATAATAGTAGATTGTTTGACAAGGGGCTAAAGTAGGCCACAGTACCACGAGATGGTTATTTTCCCGAACGAAGTGAGAGAAAATTGTTCGAGGGGTAATATGGCGTTTAGACCCGAGTTATGCATACTAGTTTTCACTTCGATTGCGAGAAAATAAGTTAAAAATTAACAAATACAATTTTATTCACCCGCAATTAAATGAATTCTGAGTCAAAAATGTTTAATATGGCAGTCTTTGTAATTTTTTTACTGCTTTGATACAGGTAGGATATATCTACGCAGTGAATAAATGCCATAGACAACGTATAATTCGGGCTTCAAAGAGTTTGCCAACGATTTAAACTTTTTTTAGTGCTTGTGAAGTAGGAACTAAAAAGCACCTAATGCTTTGAGAATTTGATTGCGTTTCCTCATTGGTCGATTTTAATATTGTGGTATTGTCTGATTGGTTGATACTTTATACAAAGTTTTTTTAATGATTTCACATTTTTAAACAGTATTCGCACCAAAAAAGAATCTAGAGTTGCGATTAACTTCAATGTGTGTCGTGATTGATGGATTTAATAAGGTGAAGTGTTCTTGTTGGTCAATTTAAACCGATTTGTATATCATAAACGTGTATACATAATTTTCGCTAGAGGCTAAATGTATACTACTTTAGTCCGCCTTGGCAAGCATAATATGACACACTTTTAGAGCATGAGAAGTAAAAATACATGTTCCAAGGGGCCAATTCGAAGTCGCGTACTCGACTTGAGACATTTTAAACTCTTGTCAGAAACAAAGAACTACTACTTTAAACATATAAGTGATAGAAAATAATAACCATGGGTATCGAAACTATACATTTTATACAAAAATAATGGTGAGAAACTTTTGTTTGCGATTATTTTCGTTCTCAAAGACTTTTTAATTCGAGTGCACGACTCTTAATAATCGAGCTTAGAATCTTAGATTTAAATTGACATATTCATTTTTTATTTTAGCTTTCACTATAGTAATGGGTGCGATAAATAATATGCTGCCACCAGTTTTGGGTTTGCTGCTGGTTGTAAGTATAGCCACTGCGATGCAATGGGACTACGAATTCGGTAAGTGTAATTTCCTTGATTTATGGTAATTTTCTATACAATTATGATGAGTATTATTTTCTTCGTTATATTTTCATTAGGTTCTAAAAAACGGAACCTAATTATAATATAAGGAAGATGGGATGTAGGGATGTGACGGCCCCATCGCCCAATGGTTTTCATCTTGTCAAAAACTGAAACTTAAGATCCTTTTTAGGTCCTTATTTATGTACTCACTGAGCTTCTTGTTGAAATTGCCCTGACATACTCTGTGTTTATAACCAATATTGTATATATTAAGTAGTGGTAAGCGGTGTGGGCCACACATATTGTAAACAATATATTAATAAGTTAGTAGCTAAGTACCCCTTGTAGTGGCTGTTTGTTTACCCAAATAAAGTAAAAAAATAAATAAAAAATCAGTGCAAGCAGTCAACGCAGGGCAGCTTGGTGCGAGCTTTTGGAGAGTAACGACCCACGTACCTGAGCGCCCCGTGGCGTCCCTGTCGGATAAGTGGCACAGGTCCCCTGTCTGTAGTTTACCTTAACCAGCCGTTCAGAGTAGGGTCGCTAGAGCTGCGTTCTCGAGGGTAGATGTGGAAACGTAAGGGGCTTGTTGGCTATAATGTTTAAAGTCACACCGTCGTACATCTCGCCACCCGCAGTCATTTGCACCGGTGTTTCCGTTAAGCCATCTTTCCGAGGGCGAGTCACCGTCTACCGGAGATAGATTTGTGTACTATTTTCCTAGGCAACGTCCAGTTTTTTATCCACTAGCCCAGTAACTAGACCATCTTTTTCACCCAAATAGCCTAGCACATTTTAGATTCCATTAAATCTCAATAGTCCTTGCACTATGGCGGGCGCTATCTCTGTGCGCATCTCATGACACGGCCAGGGGCAACATTCGCTTAGTGTACCCCTTACTCGATCCGGTCCCCATATTTACGCCTCCCACATATCCGGAACGCCGTTGTTCCGTGTACGGGAAAACCATAATCGAAACACCTATTAAGTTTTTTTAATCCGTTCTATGTTTCAGGTGAAAGAAATGTTAAAGATTTCCCAATGTACGAAAAGCAGGATGAGATCGGAATAGCTTCTTATCACAATTATTATACTATACCTGTAAGTTGATAAGACAAATGTATCTATGTACCCTTCAACCGAATGCAACGAGTCTACGGCGAAATGCGAAGTTTCTATTTTACTCCAATTAAGCGTAATTAGTGTTACAAATATAATCGATAGAAATTAGCAACTATGAATTTTCGCCATCCCTACGGAAAATTTTGAGGTTCTTCTGTGTTCTGAATAGCTAACGCTACCACTGAAGTCCCTGGCTTCTGTCTCTTTTACACCAAGTAAGGCGTAACTAGAGTAAAAGACAATCGTTCGAAAATTGCCAACTTCTACATTCACAGTAGACCCTCTGTTTTGTATACTTATAATAATTACGCAGCATAAATTATCCATTTACTTTTTTTAGGAACGACCGGGTGCACAACTTATATATGTCCATGTAACAGTGTGGGCTGATACCGAGCCAAATGTTGATTTCAATACATCCACTAACACCGTTGAAATTTCTTACCCACAGTCGGAAAACACTGTCAGTACATTTAGAATTAAGGGTCGCGGTGTTCCATTTTATCATTAGTGCCACCTCTTTCCGCTGACAAAGAATGTAAAAGTAAAAGAAGAAAAACTTACATACATGTATACAAAGACAAATATTACCTAAACCTAATTGCAATGTTCATCGCCTTAATTTTGATTGAAAGATCCTTCCTTCAAGAAACATTGACCAGACTATGTACTAATTATTTCATATTAATAAAGCCATTTAATAAATCAAGAAATTACTTTTTATTTAATTACCCACACACAAGTCACACAGAGATTAAAAGCTTTAATAGAACTTAATAAAACAAAGAGCCTAGAGGCGATATTTTTGCACAGGTTTTGGGGGTTCTAAACCTCCGTGGTCGCAGCTGGAGAGTTGGGCAACATAGTGTTTTTGTTATGCGAGTATTTCTATATTTTCTATATACCCGCAAAAACATAATTCGAGATAAATAAACTTTCCAAACCCGAAATCGCTGGGGGCATTTTTTTCTAGGCAATCCTGCTACATCCTTTAAGATGCTGACACGGGTTGCTTAATATGCCATAACTAATCATTTCTGAACGTATTGTAGGAAAGTATCTAATGGTACAGGTCTTTAAAAATATTACACGAACGGTCTGGCCTAGTGGGTAGTGACCCTGCCTATGAAGCCGAAGGTCCTGGGTTCGATTCCCAGTCATTTATTTCTGTGATGAGCACAAATATTTGTTTCTGAATCATGGGTGTTTTCTATGTATTTAAATATGTATATGTATCTACCTATTATATATATCGTCGTCTCCTACAACACAAGCCTTACTGAGCTTACCGTAGGATTAGGTCGATTTGTGTAAGATTGTCCCGAAATATTTATTTATTATTGCAATTAGTGCCACTTCGTACTATTTACGCAGGAACAAGTTATTTATGCAATAGTTGTATAAGAGGGTTCAAAAAAGGTGAGTGGCGTGTGTAACAATTTGAGGCGAAGCCGAAAATTGTTAATATAGACGCCATGATCCTTTTTTGACCTCTTTATACAACGTTGCATACAGTGTTGAAAAATCTTTTTTTTTAATATTAACACGTTCATTGCGGCAGTCAATTTCGTGTACTTTACGTTGGTGCTGTATCAGGTACATTAGATCTGTTACGTAACTTTTTATTGTAACGTCATGGGGTCGAATGGATCTGTTCGAGATGCAAGTATTTAAATGCAACTTACTGGCTAGTGGTAATCATTTGTATCTATTTTTTTATCGGAATATACTTTCGTTGAACTTATTAATATATTATTTAAGCCGTTTCTAAATCGAATAGTTGGAAGACTATTAAATAAAAAGAATAATCTGTCAGATCCTTTCGACCCTACATCCGTTCTGAATGATTGTGTTATCGATAAAGGATTAGAGTTGTAAAAATAAAATATCGATGAACTTTAAAATAAATGTTTTATTTAAAACATAAAGACCAAAACTCAAAACTTTAAAATAAATGTATATATGTAGAAAATACATGATTTGTGTAAATTTTTTGTTGGGATGGAGATATTCTCTAATATTTGGATTTTTTTGCTGTTTGGATTAGTAGAAGCAGTAGCAGCAAGCAGTTGTGGATTAGAAGAAGTAGTGAATAAGATGAAATTTGAAGAATTATTAATGTGTGGCCAGTAGTCGGACTCGTATATATGTTAGTATCTGTAAAAGATAAAAAAAGATAAAAGATCTTTATTTTTCAATTTAGGCACATTACATGCACTTATGAACGTCAAAAAAAAAAAAAATCTACACCGGTTCAAACCCTACACCTCTGACCCGTGAAGATACCGGCAAGAAACGACGGCGGGACTTATTTTTTCAATACAGTGATACATCAAATCTTAAAGTACTTACATAATTATGCGTAGTCCGATAAGAAAACATATCAAACAGTTTATTACAAGATATGAAAATACAAAATATAAAAGTAAAAATAATAATGTATAAACAAATTCGACTTCACAAAATAGACATACTTTAATATGCTTTCTTATCTGAACTGTGTCATTTACATGAGCTGGCAGTACATACAATTGTTGAATTAATTGCTAGGTGGTTTTGGTAGTTTCTGGTTTGGGCCATGCATGTTTGTCTGTCAAATAATCCTCTACTCTGTAATAGCCCTTAGACATCAAAGACTTTTTTAAGTAATTCTTAAGTACTGGGAAGGGTAATTTTAAGGATGTACCTACTCACTCTTTTACGCAGTCAATAAACTGGTGCCAAAGGCGTAAGTCTTTTGTTATTCAGTGGTCCAGCATCAATATCTTCATTATCACACAAACACACCTAAACCACAAAACAATGATCCAATATTGCATTCGAGATGCACTTTATTTACGTGTACTTATTTACACTAAACAGTCTATCGAGTATTGTTTACACCGAAGGCACTTGAGGGCGGCACTAGATAAACTAATCCTAATTCTAGTGCGGTTATCACGTCATCGGGTATCAGGACGAAAAGATCCGATATCCGCACTAGGTGAAAAAAAAAACTTTTCTGTCGGTATGAGACACAATCGACCCGATACGGTTTTATCATGCCGATGTAAAATATTGAAAGAGACAATTTTAAATATATATTTATCTCGTTCCTACTCCTTTGCAAATAAAAGATACCTGTCCCGCACCAGCGGTAAGAACGGTACATTAAGTGCCGCCCCGCGGGATAGTTCATCATCGGATCTTGCAGACCTGATACCGCAATGAACGTGTTAAGTAAACTATAAGTTATTTTCAAAAGTCTTAGAACATATGTTGCCACGTTCATGGTGCAGAAGCGATCCCCTATGTTAAAGCTCCTATGACGGCGACACACGGTAGATAAATTAGCGAGAGCGTGGAATTGCATCTGTAGTGGTATTGTGTGTTTACAGGCATTCTATGTAGTAGTATTGTGTGTTTATAGGCATTCTATATTTGAAATTTCCTTTTTCCCGTACAACCACTACAAAAGCAATTCCACGCTCTCGCTTTATCTATAGGGTAATAGTACTTTGTGCAACGAGGATGGTAAGTAAGGTATAGTAAACGCGAGTCTATTAGAAGCCAGACGACGAAGTCAGAGGGCTTTTAATGACTCAAGTTTGTTATACACTTACC
Organism: Grapholita molesta; assembly: GCA_022674325.2. NCBI lineage: Eukaryota > Metazoa > Arthropoda > Insecta > Lepidoptera > Tortricidae > Grapholita > Grapholita molesta. The sequence continues at coordinate 6,759,550 of CP053138.2, forward strand.
ACCCGTGGTACATACAATGTTTTTCATCACATTTGCGAGGATATAAAATAAATTCGTTGGTAAAATATTAGTTACTTATGTAGGCTTAAAATCAAAATACACTTTGAAAACTAAAATCAGACCGCATCCACTATAAAAGATTGTCAACAATGTCAACTTTTTTCAATGTCTTCCACAGATAATGCTAACAACTGCGTTTTGTTTTCGAAGTTGACAGATCATCCTGCCAAATAGTATCAATTATCAAAATCAAATAGAAATAATTATTTTTAATAAATACTAAACATTAAATTGCAGTAAGATTTAATATAAAGATATGTTTTTTTTTATTAAGTACATATTTTTTACATATTAAAAGTTGGTTGTAGCAAACTTTTGAAGATATGTAATACACCTTGGCTGTTTGGAAACATCCTCAGTCCAAGTGAAGTATAGGTTCTGTATATTTTTAAAACTAAACTTAACAGCCCGTGTGAGCTAAATCGGCTATAACTGTTCTGTACTCTCGCAAGTAATAACGCCATTGACGAGCAAATGTGGTGAAACCTTATAGCTATTGCTCGGTTAAGGATTGGTATGAGTGATTGCCCACACATACAAATGACAATTTTTTTCTTAAAGCGAGCGATCACTGCCAGTGGGCAATAATACTCTGTGAACGATTGCAGGTATAGTTAGTTCCACGAGAGTTGAGGTGAATGGATTACGCACACATCTATATAAAGTACTGATTGCAAAAGAGTGAACGAATGGAATGAATGAGTAATCTCCCTATCATTACATGAGATGTTGTTGTGTGAGTGACTTCAACTCTCGTGAAACTACCTATACAGTCAGCGTCATATAATTAGTTGCAGTCAGTATGGCCAAATATATGATACAGATCTTTAATTACATAGCGATAAGGATGTGAATCTAAGTAATTGGCCATACTGACTGTAACTAAATATATGACGCTGGCTGTAGCACATATTTTTATAGCGACCACGTGAGAATGTTGAATTACTTTGAGCGATTAGATGCATTTAATACTGGTAGAGACCCATGAGCGATGCCTAATAGATTGCCTTTGATAATACTGATGACTATGATTGTTGCAAGATTAGCAGAGAGCACGCTTCAGTTCTTTTAACTTCTGTAGTCAAGTTAAACGGAGAGGGGTACACCGTAAGCTTCAACTTTATATCTCACGTCATTGGGAACGTCGTAGATCGTTAATTGGAACCTAAGAGTTTTCCAATCAAATTCCGCTAACGGCTGTCGAGATATGTGATGTCGTCAATGTTAACTTGACGCTTGTGAGTTCTGCACACATTATAATCTATAAAAATAAAAAATAAATCTGGTGTGCATTTTTACAAAGTTAATTAACTTTTCACCTCACTAGCTGAGAAAGAACTGTTTTATTCTTTAAAAACAGATGGCAAAGTTGCAAGAATGTAAAGTAATTTCATACAAATTGTTTATTGATCGTTTGTTTTTGTAAAGTTACCTAGGTGGTTGAATGTTCTTTTATTTAATGACTTTAAATAATAAATTATGGATACTAATAATTCAAATTCAATTTTTAAAGTTTTTAACTTATTTTTTTTCCTCGAAGTAGTGAGGTGAAAAAATGTGTTATAATAATATATAAATAAATATTTTGGAACCATCTTACGGTAAGCTCTAATTTATCTACCGTTTGTCGCCGTCATAGGAGCTTTAACATAGGGGATCGCTTCTGCACTACGAACGTGGCGACATATGTTCTAAGACTTTTGAAAATAACTTATAGTTTACTTAATATTAAAAAAAAAAAGATTTTTCAAGCACGCAATGTACTGCGAAAACTATGAAGTTTGTAGGCTGACAGTAAATGTCAACTAGACTATTGAATTCATTTATTGAAAATACTATTTCGTTTGTTCGAAAAAATCACAAGTAATAAATTAAATATTTTTTAAAGTTGTAATACAAATGTTGCTACATCTTCCTTCACCGAAAAGCGACTGTGTAAATATCAAATGATATTTTGTACATACATTCCGAAAAACTTATTAAACGAGACGGGATTTGAACTTTCAACCTCCGGATTGCAAGTCGCACGCTCTTACCGCTAGGCTACCAGCACTCTTTTTTTATAAATATATGTATTATATTAATTGTATATTTATCTGTTTTATCAATAAAGGAAAACAGTAATATAAGTGTGTTATTTCCGATCATCTACCTATTCATCCTAATACTCGTAGTTCCTACTTATACTAGAACACATTATTATTAAATGTGATCCAATGGTTACATTTTACTATATCTAACTATAAATTGAATTGATGATATATACTCAAGAAAAAGTGTAAAAGTCGTCCGGCAATCGAGGCAGGATTGAAAGCCGAATCTCCGGACTATTTTGCAGAATTCATTTTTTGAAGCATTTCTTTTATTTCATTGTATGTTTGAGAAAAGCACTGTACATGCCTCGTCGTGAAAACGGATTCCCAGCCTCGTATCAATATCTCATATCACACTACTATATATACCCACTTGGCCGGAAATCCTCATTTTCCCGGCCTCTGATGTAATGTACTATTATGAAGGATTATGCAATGAAATTGGTTGTTGCGGAACCCATACACACTCCGACAATGGTAGGGCCTAGCTGATTTTTTTGCTGGTATCTTCTCAGTGGGGAAGGGTTAGCGAACCAGTGACAAAACATCCATTAGCTCGACACCATCACAACACAACTCAGATATATCTTTATGATAAAAATGGCAAACGAGTAAACGGATTGCCTGATGGTAAGCAATGACCGTCGCTTATGGGTACCCGCAACACCAGGGGAGTCACAAGCACTTTGCCGCTGATTCGGTTGTGAACCGCCCCAACCACTCTGGAAGCGTAAACTCAGTAGGAGTATTCCAGTAGTAGGTAGAAGGGTCTTGAATTTTCCCCAGGCCAGGTTTTTTTTTACCTTACCACAAAAAAACAAAGAGCCCGTACAAGGCCATTGTTTCAAGAAGCATACGTTTCGTTATTACTGTTATTAGATATAATTGGCTATACTGATAAAATGGATAGTCAGTAGTTATTACGTTGTTAGTGTATGTAGCTACATGTTTTTGAAAATCTACTAGTAGTTGCATCATGCATGGCCGCCAAAGAAACCGAAACACATGCACAGACTTGTTACATGTATATCTGTTGATTCTGATATATGCTTCTAATATCTGATAATATACAAGCTAAGCTGATCATAATTTTAATTGTACATAACTAACTTATTGGAAATATTTTCTCGTGATATCGCAATGCAGATACATTGTTCGAGGAAGTACCCAGCCCCTCGGTCACCAGTTACGTCAAAGTGAGGTTGAGCGATTCCTATACCCTTACCATGAGTTGCGACTTTGAAGTATTCGATAACGAGTATCGAGTTTACTATCTGTGCATCTCATTCGCACTAAAATAGTACAAGCGAGATGCACGGTGTTATGCCTTTTCGCCGAATTTTTTTTGGTCGAATTTCATTTGCCAACCAACATTTCGCCGAATGTTCACTTTGACAACTACCAATTACCAAATTTTTATACGACAACTTTATAATTCGCAGAATTATTGTTTAGCGGATTATTATAACGCCTTTAATTTTTTGGCAGACTCATCATTTTGTCAAATCTTTCACTTGGTCGAATAACGTATAGTTAATGCAACAGTTCCCTTTTCATACATTAGGCAAGTTACAAATAAGAAAAAGATACATAGATACCCACACTAACATGTTCTTTATTTATTTGGTTATTTGTTTGTTTAGTTATTTTCATAATGTATTGCGATAGTGTTAGGTTTAGGTATTTTTTATCTCTTGCCTGAAACAAATAAGCAATTGGTTTAGTAACAGGCGTCACATATCTACAGAGACCAGTTAGGTACGATGACGAGCGAAGTGAGAAGGAGTGTTAGGTAGAACTGTGACCCAACAGCCCGCGAGTCGAGCGAGCGAAGCGAGCGTGCCGCGGTAGCGGCCGGCGAAGCGCCAGAACCGACTTTTTTTAAATACTATTCATTAAGTACCCACAAATGCCACTACTAGTAAATTTACTCTTCCCAACGTAAAGCAGATTAACAACAGCAAGATTGTAATAAACGGTGATTCAATGGAATTTGAAAATCAGACTGTTTTCCTGGGAGTCACTCTGGACTCGAAATTGCAATGGCATCCACAGATAGCCACCCTAGCAGGGAAACTTAGTTCGGCAGCTTATGCAGTGAGGCGGATCAGCCATTTAACAAACTTTGAGACTGCCATGCTGGTATACTTCAGTTACTTTCATAGTGTTATGTCGTATGGAATTCTGTTATGGGGTAAAGCGGCTGATATTGAGGCCATATTTGTGCTACAAAAGCGAGCTGTCCGCGGCATCTATAAAATGCGCGGTCGAGCATCTGTAAGAGGAAAATTTAAGGAAGCGCATATTCTTACTGGAGCATCTCAATACATACTTGAAAACATAATGTATGTGCGAAAAAATATCCAGGAATTCAAGCTTAACAGTGATATCCACAGCTATACCACTAGAAACAAAAATCAGTGCCCAAACAAATTGCTGTGCCCGGCCACCGTCTCGCCAAGGTTCGTACATTTTTCGCTGGAAACTGTACACGCTTTTATAACAAAGTGCCTACTGAGGTAGTGAATTTGCCACTAAATAAATTCAAATCATAAGTGAAACTATATCTACTAAGAAAAGAATACTATACTTTAAAAGAATTCATTGCAGATAAAGATGCCTTTAAGCCTGTAGCCTGATACTGTAGTACAATCAGAGTTAAAATTACAATTTATTTTTTTTTACTTTATCGCTATTACCTACTAGCGTCCAGTATGTCTGACACGAGATATGTTGAACTCGTTCTTTTTTCCTTTTTTTTGTTGTAATATTTTAATTCTAATCTAGTCTTCAGACACTTAGAGACATTATACATCCCTAATTATATATTATATATATATATATATATATATATATATATATATACCATTTTTTTTATTGATTTATATACTGATTCTGACGCATAGAGACATCTCCAACTCTATATGCCTTTTATTAACTTAAGTAACAGTTTGTAATTGACCAGCACAGAATGTTGCTTCTCACCATGATACATGTCACTAGTTTTGTTAATTAATAGAGCCTGCCAGCCTGAACATGTCATGCTCACTTAAAAGTCTTTGCTTACGGTGGCGTTGTTGATCGGGTCGCCACTTTCCCGAAGAAAGGTCGAGGGAGGCGATGGCTGAGATACGCGTCGTACTCGTGAACGGGTGCTGTTTGTGGAGACCGGTCTGTTTTGGCTATATGGGGCTATAATTTCCTTCTAATTGTATTTCCTTTTGCTTATAATATTTAGTGTGATACCCTTCATTCGGTGCTTGTTTATTTAAAAGAAAGTGTTTTAAATAATATATGTAGATCTAGACACCTGGAGACCTTTACATCTCTAAGGTTAATTTGTAATAAGTATATTTTATATTTTTGTCAATTGGGAACAAAAATAACTATAAAAAAATCTATATGTATTTTAAAGTGTTGATGATAAATTATTATAATTTGGAAATTAGAGTGTAGGACACAGTTCAGATAAGAAAGCATACCAAACGTCATGTTAATTTAATTCTAAGCAGTCATATTTGGACTTGTAGGTAATTTTCTTTCTATATATATTTTTTGTGGTATTTAATTACTGAAATTGTTTGATATGTTTTCTTACAGAATTACGCATGTATGTTTAAGATTTTTTTGTATACTGTTTTGAAAAAATAAGTCCCGCCGAGTTTCTTGCCGGTCATAAAAGTCAAAATACTTCTCGGGTCAGAGGTGTAGGGTTAGAACCGGTGTAGTTTTTATTTTTATTTTTCTCTTTTACTTTTGTATACTCGACGTGTAAAAGTGCCCTTGTGGCCTACTTACTGAATAAACGTTTGAGTTTGAGTTTGAGTTGAAAACAATAATCAACCAAATTCATATTATGCCAACAAAAACATTCTACAACATAAAAATAGGCGTTTTGCAAAATGACATTTTAAAATACAAATGTTGAGTTGGTAACTGTTAAGTTGGCAAATGAAACAAAGAAATTTGATAAGTTGGGGAATGAACGTTCGGCGAAATAAAATTACGCGAAACGTGAGTTGGGAAGTGATAATCGGCCATACAATTTTCGGCGATAAATAAGAGAACCGAGATGCACAGATAGTAAACTCGATACTCGTTATCGAAAACCTCAATGTCACAACTCATGGTAAGGGTACTGCTTTAGCTTGTACAGTTACAAGATTTTTGTAGAATCAACTGTCGTAGCCTCTAGATAACTGCGATAGATTGTAACTTCATTAGCGTTTTGTTGTATGTTTTGAGTTTGGTCACAATAAAAAAGTCAGCAAGAAGTTATACATATAACCACAGTATAAAGAAATGTATATTATGGTCAGTGTAAAATAAATAAACGTTCAAACCATATGTTTTCAGTCTACATTATAAAAGTCTGGTAACTGGACTATTTTTGAGTGGCTATTTACGTTTTTTGGTTCAGTTTAGTGATTTGTAAAGCCACACGATTCAGGTGCAATAGAAAGTATTTATGTAGATAATATAAAGGGTTTTATAAAAAAAACGTGATACAAGAGCATCAAACCGGCATCTGTTCATGATTTTGAACATCTTTTACTATGGGGTTAAGTTTGTAAAATTAAATTAAATTGAGCTGTTCCATAGAAAAGGTCAAGTATAAGTTGACGAAAATATATGAGAGAGTTGTTATTTTTTTACAATTTACAAAGTTGACCTCATAGCAAAAATTGTTCCAAATCATGACCAGATGCGAATTTGATAATCTTGTATCACATTTTTTATAACACCCGGTAGTAGTAAATCTTAATAATCTTAATCTTTTCCACTCGCCAAAAACCTGTATAATTATAACATTACACATAATGTCATAGCGAGTTTGATATAGTTTATTCATAATTATAATGGTTAGATACACTAAATTAGGATCGGTCTATAAATTGCAAACGGATCGTGCTTTCAGTACCACTTGGTGCTAGAATTAGTCCACAAGTCGGCCACCGGGTTTCAGCATTGGTAAGACTTATTTAATTGTGTATTTAAAGTTCGTACTGTATGATGAAGTGGGTAATTTTATTAAACACACAAAAAGATAAACATATACAATTCAATTAAAACTAAATCTAACTTAAAAAATTAAATATTATTAAATATTTACAAATAAAAAACTGGCTCTAGCTCGGAGCCTGACGGAAGGGTGCCCAGAAGGCTGGCGGAGTTGCCACGCTGAATAGCGATGCCAATGCGCTGGGCAAGAAATGAACCAGCCCTCTGGTCACCCGTAGCGTCTTTTAGACGTTTGCTCAGCTGTTTGAAAATTGCGTGTGCTCCGGGTCCCCAGGGTCCAAGGGTCTCCACCCCAAAAGGCACAAATATGTAGCTGGAATCTAAAGCTGCATATTTGCGCCTCTTGAGGCGCTCAGCTGTTTCGGCAGCTGCTCCAGACTTGAGTGAGGTTCCTGGGAGATAGGAAGCCGCAAGGGTATCTACGCATGTAACATCCCATACCAAAGGCCGTCCCAGCTCCCAGGGAACAAGAGTTATGCCGTCAGGCCGCTTGCCGTCATCCCTAGCCAGCCCTACGGGTTCTAATATGGCCGGGGTTCCGGCACTTGTAAAGGCACGGCGTAGGATGTCATTTATAGTGGCATGTCTCGTGATACGGCCAGCGCTCCTGCTGCAGGAGAGACCATGCACACCTGTGTTATTAACATGGGTGCCACATCTGCACCTATGTGGTACAACACAAGGTGCACCTAGACGTAGGGCTAAGGAGAGCCTAAAGCTATCGTTGGTCAGTAAGGTGCCAAGATTCTTGGAGGGTAAGGCCTGTAGCTAACACCCCGACTCCCATTCGCAACAAGCAAGCTGGTAGACGTTTCGTACAAGTGATTCCGCACCAGCTCGCAGAGCGGCTCGTCCCATTGACGCTGCGAATAGGGAGCCGTTGGCAGGTCAGCTTTGGGGCAGTTGAGCCTCCAGAAATCTTCGGCATCCTGCAAAAAAGGGATTTCCAAATTATGATGGGTTTTTAGAATTTTGGCAACCAGTTGTCGAGTACTGTGAATTGAAGAAAGAAAAGCGGGTAGAGACACTACGTATTGATATTTTAATATTTATTTACAGAAATATTATAATAACTACAAGTACTTAACTAGTTACTGCACAAAATCTAAAAAGGCCCTTGAGGCATTGTACCAAGGATGCTGGCGGCATATCCTCGTTGTATCGCAATGCACGTTGTGAGAGGAAGCCGTCAGCTCTTCGATCCCCAGTTATAACAACCAGACGCTTCGCGATTTCTGCATAATATACATTTGAACTCCAATATATTTTTTCCGTTTAAGCTTGTCCTTCTCTCTTTTAATATTAATGATCATTTCCATATTTTAAATGTTAAGTATAGCAATTTGTTATTTATATTACATACTCGTATATTAGCAATCTATTCGACATTTTGTGTCACTTTCTCACAACATCTGTTTAATATTTTAAGACTGGGCCGTCAGACATTTTGTAGAAGCAAATATACCTATATGAGGTTTGATTACCTTAAGTGAAGTTACAAAAACATTGCCTTGTAAAAGTGTAATTATACAAAATTAAAAGCTAACTTTAGGATATATTATGTACCTACATAATTACAAGTAGAAAATCGTCTCGAGCTCTGAGCTGGATGTTAGGGTACCCAGAAGGCTGGCGGAATTGCCCATGTGGATGGCGATTCCATTACGCTGCGCAAGGAACAAGCCAACCCTCTGGTCATCCGTAGCATCTGTAAGGCGTTTCCTTAATTTATTAAAAAACCGAAGGTCTCCACCCCAAACTCCTTAAACATGCAAGCTTGAATCTACATTAACTAAATTAAATAAATCTTAAATTAAGTTAATTAAAATAACAACTTAACGAAAATTACAAGTTAAAACCAAAGAATATCCTGAAGTTTGTCCTTTTTGTCGCTTCAAGTGTAGTGGTGGTTCACATCTTATCTGCTTTTATTTTCCAGCCCACGACACTATAGCCATGGGAGCGAGAAATCTATTGCTGCCGGTTCTCGGCCTTCTGTTTCTTGTGAGTTTAATCACGGCTGAAACATACATCTACGAATTTGGTAAGTCTGCGGTACGCAAAGACCCAACAACAAAATTTTCATTTATAAAATGGCTCCTTTATATTAAATATGTATATATGTGTGCGTATATATATTTATTTATATTTCCCTACAAGGTTACTAACCTTTTAAAAACGACACTAAACTGACTACACGCTTAGAGGAAAGTATTAATCGTCGTTTTAAAGAATTTATCAAATGACTCAAATTAGCTTTAATGGGTGAACAATAGTATATTACGTACCTAGGGCGGTAAACCAAAGAATGGCTCAAATTGCGGGTATTTGTGGCCCGAACCGGAGTAAGGGCCATAAACAAGCGATCGGAGGCCTTCTTTATTACCGCCCGTGGTGCGTACATAGTTTTACGTCTTCATCTGGGTGTAAAGTGAGTTTATTCGTCGCGCCCTAGGGCGGTAAATCTCTCTTACGGCCCAGTGTGACGTAAAACAACCTTATAGGGCTAAAGTATCTCAATTTTACGGCACATAAAGTTTTCTAAGGAGACCTACAATTTCTAAGTGCTCCGGTGTAGAATTTTCAACAAGCGTGCTTTGTTAACACGACACTAAATGTAATAGATTTTTCAACACTCTAATGTAAGATGGCTCTTATAAATCCGATTTTTGGGTTACAACAAGATATTAGACACGCGGGCATTTCTGTTGTATTATTGCACTAGTTCCGTAGTATAAATATCAGAAATGTTTAGTTCCGTAGTAGGTACCTATATGGAACCTTTAAAATAAAAATATTGCCATTATTACCTCTAGGTACTAAAACGTTCGCAGGTAGAAAATCATGATATATTCATATTTTAACTTGTCTTATATTTCAGGTGAAAGGTTGCCTCAGGATTTCTTGATTTACAAAGAAGAGGGTGTGCTTCCTGAACGACATTCTAAATCAATTCCGGTAAGTGATTGAACGTAAACTTTTTTCACTCAATGATATGACAGATTTCATTGGCGAAATTTATTATTCTTTCATTATTTGTTGATAAAATATAATAAATATGTAAAAATATATACTACAAATATATAATACTAATTATTTTTATAGATTAAACTGGGTGTAATTCTCACATACGTCAAATTAACATTGGATACAGATGGATTTCCCCCGACAAAAGTTACTTTTGATTGGAAAACCAAAAAATTTCAATTAATTTATGACTTTAAATACACTTTGTACGGTCTTTACAAAGTTGAAGCTATTGGTGTTGTCTTCTATCCGCCTAAGAAACTCGCTCACACCAGAAGTTAAAAGAAACTGAAAATTATACAAAGCAGACGATGATGATGATGGTCCGCAATAATCATTCACATCAGTATTATCAAAGGAAACTACTAACTTAAGGCTTGCTTAAGGATCTCTAAGAGTATTTCAGCACTCAATCCTGCGACTTCGATCAGAACATCGGTCAGATTAATTCCGGCTTTCTCACGTGGTCACCATCAACACTTTCAGTCCTGTGTCTGACATAATTCACAATTAATATACCCCTAGAAACCTCCATGCAGTTAGGGTTAAAACCTTCGACCGATGCCCATTTCAGGCAACCACTTATGTATTAATGTATTGTTATTACTGTGTGATATGTTTCGTCAATAAAGGACTTCAGTATATAATTAGTATTATTTCCGATGATCCGTCTTCGCAATGCACCCGGAACTTGTAAGGGAACTTAATTGAGCAAGCTCAAGAAGCCTCGTATTGCGGGTAAAGCTTAACAAATGGATACTCGACAAATGTTTTTATAGTGTTAGTGTTGCTGAGTCACACAGGTCATTGCTTCCGAAGATCGTCAGCAACTTTATTGGTAACGTAAAATTATTACAAATAAATACCTAACTTGTAAACAATAAATAATTTTCTGATTTAATATATTTTTATTTATCATACCTTAGTTTAAAGTATCTAAAATTATGATGTAGGCAGCATTGGAGGCAATATAGGCAATATGCCTCCGGTATTTCAACTCATCATGGAGTACAAACGTGTGATAAATAAATAAATAAATATTTCGGGACGATCTGACACAAATCGACCTAGTCCTACGGTAAACTCAGTAAGGCTTGTGTTGTAGGTACTAGACGGTGATGTATATAATAGATATAAATAGATACATATAAATACATAGAAAACACCCATGACTCGGGAACAAATATCTGTGCTCATCACACAAATAAATGCCCTGACCTGCCCTGACTGGGAATGGAACCCAGGACCATCGGCTTCATAGGCAGGGTCACTACCCACTGCGCCAGACCGGTCGTGATATACGTGTAGATAGAGTAATGTATGCAACTGTATATAGTGTACGTAATTAGACCTTAACGCACACGTGTGATGTTATTATGAAACGAGCCAAAGCGAAGCGAAGTCGAGTTTGATAAACCCACGCTCATATATTAAGATCCGTCATTTTGTCCCTGTTACATTACCTACTATAATATTGTTATCAGTGTAAAATAAAAAAAAAGCGTTTAAATCATGAGTTATAATTATTTATCTTCTAAATATATGTGACATTATCTAGCAAAAGGGACCTTATTTTCGATGGCGCTTACGTCGAACCGCGTTGTGTTTGTATTGCGCCATCTTGAACAACAGCGTAAGCGCCATCGACAATAAGGTCCCTTATCATAGATAATGTCACATATAAATGTCGTTGTCCTGAGTGATTCGTCATCATAGCCAAAACAACTGAAGCTAGGAAATTGAAATGTGCAGTTTGAGTAATTTGATTTGTAGATCAAATAAGAAGAGATTGAATCTAAGGGGGTTACAAATGGATTGAACGTTTTTATGGCAAATCTGGACATGGAAAAGCAAAGTCGTCAGCATACTGCAGCACATTACAATGCTGGTTAATACACTGATCCAAGTCAGAAGTATATATCCTGTATAGTAGAGGGCTTAAAACTGAGCCCTGAGGGAGGCCTCTCCAAACAAGTTTTAAATTATCACCCATACCAGGTACTCTTAATGAGATTTGCCTGCCAGATAAAAGATTATTTACAAAAAGAACTACTTTCCCAGGAATACTAATAAAACATAGCTTACTGCGAAGCACCGAGAGTAAAACATTGTCGTAAGCAACTGATATATCTGGAAAAACAGCAACGACAGATTTATTTTATGAGAAAGCTAATCTGACATCTGTTGACAGCAAAGCATAAATGAATAAATAAATACGAGTATTTCGGGACAATCTTACACAACTCGACCTAGTCCTAAGTACGGAAAGCTCAATAAGGCTTGTGTTGTAGGTACTTGACGACGATATATATAATAGATAGATACGTATAAATACTTAAATACATTGAAAACACCCACGACTAAGGAACAAACACCATCACACAAATGAATGCCCTGATTAGGATTCGAACCCAGAACCATCGGCTTCATAGGCAGTGGCACTACCCACTAGTCAAAAAGCATGACTAGCAACACTTTTACCCATTCTAAAACCATACTGAGTTTCAGAGAGAAAACCCGAATTCTCTTTACACCATTCCAATCTATTTTTAAGCATATGTTCAACTATTTTGCATAGCATCGAAGAGAGAGCAATAGGACGGTATGAACTACTGTCAGGATCCTTACCCGGTTTCAAAACAGGGAGGATGATTTGATGTTTCCATTTACTCTAAAAGTGGGACTAATGTACGATTCCCACCGACCGGGAGGAGTCAGCGCGCGCTCCAGCGCTTTAAAAAGTTGCCAAAGAAATGTAGAACTTCTGCACCGTAGGCAGATTCCATATTTTAGTGTTTTTGGTGCCGCTGCCGGCCGATTGGATGCTGGCGCAGGTGGACGGAGAAAGATTTATTCGCCCCGAGAGTTGCCGTCGTCTAGCGCCGGGCGCTCGAGCAGCCGCTGACACGTGGCGGCAGCCGACTCCGCTCGACCTGGTTACTGGACGCAGTCGGCTTCCGCCGGCTGCCCGACCGCCCGTTTCGACGTGGCTCCAGCCGACTCCGCCCGGCCCAGTCAGTGGGAATCGTACATAAAAGAGAGCGAGTAAGGACGGTGGTCTTTTGCTTCGTGTCAAACGGAAGGAAACTTTGCAGACGCCGACGTAAACGACGAAAATTTTACGAGGACGCTTGTAACATACGATTACATACAACTTACGATTATCATACGATTTTCGAGCATTAAAAAGTCACTGGTGCGTTTATACAAGCCAATTCCCGCCGGCTTCCCTAAATTACTGCAGTTCAACGGTTTTCCTTGGGCTAATGAAGAAAAGGCAAAGCCATATCGGCTCCGTCTTGCCTAAGAAAAAAAGTAACGCGCCGCCACTGCTGGGTACAAACTGTGGGTAGAAAAAGGTTATGAATCTTAGTACCTATTATTTCCACGTGCCTGATAACAATACATAAAAATAAAAATGTCATAGCAAGTTTGATATAGTTCATTTGTAATTATATTAGTTAGATACACTAAATTAGGATCGGACTATAAATTGCAGACGGATCAGGCTTTCAGTACCACTTGGTGCCAGAATTAGTCCACCAACTACAAGTCGGCTCACCACCGGGTTTCAGCATTGGTAAGACTTATTTATAGGTAATTGTATCTTTAATCGTAATAATATGTGATTTGATAATTTTTTGCATTGAATTAATTAATTACCTGATTTAATCTTCTGGTTTGATTTTTCCTTCCGATTGCCTCTGTCCGATTTTAGCTTTTAATTGTAATAGGAAAAATATGAAGAGGTAGGTATTTAATTAATAATTAAGATATAGTGGTAACAAAAATATGAACCAACTTACAGTAATTGACAGCCAAATACGACCCGCGCAGAGTTGGCGCCAGAGGTATAGAGTTCAACCTTTCAACCAATCAGCGCGAAAAATGCGTTTATCTGGATGACATTTCACAATTTGGCGGATTGTCGTCGCTAGTTTACAATCTTAAGCCCCATTTAAACCAGGCAAGAACTTGTATACGATTTTCATTACATTGCGGGCTATCGATGTACGGCGAATTCGGTTGCTTTATATAACCCCGCAATGTAATGAAAATCGTATACAAGTTCTTGCAGTCTAAATGGGGCTTAACAAAACATGCGTTAAATTGTATCTATGCAAAACGATTTACATTGTACGATGACATATACTCAATTATTCATACGTTATTACTACAGTTATGCAAAATACGACGTAATAGAAGTACCTATACAAAAGAGGCAAAACGGAGCGACGAATTGACGTGATTTTTAAGTGGAGATAGTTGAAGGGATGGAGAGTGACATAGGCTACTTTTTGTCTCTTTGTAACCCCCCACTTTCCTAAAATGGGGGATGTAAGTTTGTATGGAGCATTCCGCAAATTTCAAGGTAAAAAGCTAAAAATTGGTATGCGGACCGAGGCGAGCGAAGCCGCGGGCAAACGCAAGTTGCGACATAAATGCAATAGGTTTTTGTTCTAATCATTTTGTTCCTCGATATTATGCTAACAAAATAATTCAACTTTGACGACCGGTCTGGCCTAGTGGGTATTAGTGAGCCTGCCTATGAAGCCGATGGTTCTGGGTTCGATTCCCAGTCGGGGCATTTATTTGTATGAAGAGCACAGATTCATGTTCCTGAGTCATAGGTGCTTTCTATGTATTTAAGTATTTATAAATATATATCTATCTATATATATATATATATTACTTACGCTACGCCTAATAACGAAAACCAATGAACACCTTCTAGTTTGTCCTTTTTGTTGCTTCAATGGTAATGCGATCTTACTGTACTTCATATCTTATGTACAGTTATTTTTCAGCCTACAACACCATAGTCATGGGAGCGAAAAATCTATTGCAGCCGATTCTCGGGCTTCTGCTTCTTGTGAATTTAATCACGGCTGAGGACTTCTCATTCGAATTTGGTAAGTCTACAAGCTACGGTACGCAAAGACCAATAAGTAAATTTTCGTCCGGCCGCAAACATGAAAGTCACAACACTTCCGAACGTCGGCTAAAATCTAGGTATTAAGGTAGGTACGTACATTTAGTTTGAACGCGATTAAGTCTCGTTTAATTTGTAATTATATGTGAAGTCATTTATGACTCCCATCCTTTGGTTTAAAAGTCAGATCAGCGGATAATAAGTCAGGGCATGTGGAGGGATTTGTTAGATCTTTAATACCTATAGAATCATATTTTCATAGTAGCGAATATTCACATCACGTTTTTTCATGATCGCAAATTTATTTATTCGCGTTTTTTCATGTAGCGTTTTTTAATAAAGTGGTTTATAATGTTCGAAGTCATTGCCATCACGCCTTATGTCGACGGAGCCCCGCTTAGCGGGGCTCCTATTACTGAGTTGTTTGCCCTTCGGGCATCTGAGGAACACTAACAAACCTAACCTACCTATCAATGTATAATATTGTAAAACGCTTTATGAAAAAACGCGATTAAATAAATTAGAGAACATGTAAAAACACGATGTGAACATTCGTTCCTATGAAAAAAGCTTTTGTGAAAATTGTCTAATAAGTCTGCGGAGGATAGGGCCCTGCAAGCCAGCAGACCCCGAGCGATGTGATGTATACCTAGGCTTGAAAATTTTGTGGGTAGGTACGAGTACCAGAGCTTACCCGAAGCATGTCGGCTAGTGCGATATAATTACACGTGTGTTTATTCATTTGTAACTGAGTAGTAGTAACATATGGCTCACAGCAGTTTTAATTATAATAATGTAATTATACAGTCGACGTCAAAGATATGTTTGCACTTTTTCACCTTAATCCTCTGTAATAAGGATACTAACTCTCCAAATGAATAGATAATGTGTCATCATTTCGTGACATTAACGCATACATTTCGGAGTATATTTGAGAAAATATAACAGTATAATACAATGGAGCTCATGTAACAACATGACGGATGACGGATTTACCTTCATTAGGCTACTCAAGTCGTCAGTAGTAGTTCAATATTTATTTAATTAATATTAAAAACTGTTGTGAGCCATGTTACTACTACTTAGTTACAAACGGATGAACTCACGTGTAATTATATCGCACTTTGAATTGAGTAAGACGCTCGATGGCCTCAAATTTATGTCAAAAGCCCAACTCCCATCGCAAACAGAGACTTTAGATACGAAGTTGTATATACCTAAACTTTGAGAAAGTGGTACATCGTTGAATCCGACTCGGTTGGCCATAATTCGGGAAGCTGCGGCACATATTTTCTTCCAATATTCCACAGTGTCTCAAAACTAGGATCTTTGACGAATCTAATGGTCCTCATAAAAAGGCTCAATCAAAGTCACCCGAAGGGCTATGGAGAGGGCTATGCCGGCAGTGTGTGCAATCGCATCGGAAATGATGTCATTCGTAGCAGAATCAAAACGGATATAGCCTCCGAATCGCTAAACATAGTGGCAGTGAGCTATATATGGCCTTTAAGGCGTAAAGGTGGGTATACCCTCCACAAGGTGGACCGACGACCTGGTAAAGATCGCGGGAATCCGCTGAATGCGGTCAGTGTGGGTCGTGTCTCTGGTGGACATAAGCCTCCCCACAGGACCTGGACGTCCATCGGCAGATATGATGATGATGATAATGAAAGTACAAATGTCATTATTCTATGAAAGTAACAACATGATTGAAATTATAAATAGCAACCAAATATTTTTAAAAGATGTTTTTGTATACGTATAAGTTTTACGAGATCATAAAATGTCAGCATTAAGATGCTACCACTGGCACAGGTTGTAATACGCGATTAACATATCATTTCTGAACATACATATTAAAGCAAAGTTAGATCTATAAATGTGGCATTACCTATGAAAATGGACCTTATGGTCGATGGCACTTACGTTACAACCGCGTTACATTTGTATCGCGCAACCTTGAACGACATAAGCGCCATAGACAATAAAGTCCCTTTTCATAGATAATGTCACAAATATTGCAATTCGTACCACTTCTAGCCAAGTGACCCTACTAAAAGATTCGCAGGTAGATACAACATCGTGCTATCATCATCATATTTTAACATGTCTTATATTTCAGGTCAAAGGAAACGTGATGATTTCATATTTTACACAGACTCAGGCGTGCTGTCTAAAGACCATCCTGGCTCTATACCGGTAAGTACATAATTCAACACAAACATTTCTTACTCAGTGGGATGACAACAAAAATTATGAATATCGTTATAGTGTTGAAATTGAAAGCTGAGCAAGCGAAGGAAGCTAAGATTAGATAAAGATAGATTCCTGAGCGTAGCGAGGCTTTCAAGACACGAGACGCCAAATATTTTTGCAGCCATGCGGAACACACAACTTTTCAGCTCACTACAGCGAGGAAAATTCGAGCGGCAAGAAAAACAATAAAACAAAACTTATCGCGCGATTTTTCAGGCAAATCATATCGGCATCGCTATATGCTATATGCTAGAATAACTTATTTTTATAGTTCAAACGTTGAGATTAAAGAGCTTAGCACAGGACAAATCTGACAAATTTACGTGAATTGTGATAACTTAAAACTTAAAAAAAATTTTTTTTCGTTTTCGTTCACAAATTACAATATTAAGTAAACCTATATTTCAATTTCGTTATCAAATAAACATTGAAATCGTGTTTTATTTAATGGATTAATTAGTTAAAATATGTAAATTAAACTGAAATACTATTAGTATATATAATAAAACCTATTTGACATAAAATAATGTGTAGGTAAAAATAAAAAAGTTAAAATTCTGTAATCAAAAATGTTTCTGATTGGTTATTATCTACATATGGTTATTATAAACTCATGCTCGGTACCGCGAACATATATTGCGAGCATCTTTCTCTTTTACTCCAACGAAATTTACGAATATCGTTTTTCGCGGTAGCGCCCCAGTCACGCATTGAAAGAGTTTTATATTTAAAAAAAAGTTACATGCTCCACAGAGAATTACAATCATCGGCTTCGAAATTCGAATGACTTTGGCACGCTAGCGAATAAAAAAGGGTTTTCCGCGCAGATTTCGCGCTATAAACTAAGGTTTTCCGAGCGAGTGAAGTGAAAATAAAATATCATCATCATTTCAGCTGTACGGACGTCCACAGCTGGACAGAGGCCTCCCTCAAAGTGACCCACAATGGCCGGTTTTGCGCTACCCGTATCTGGAATGGATTCTCGCGTTTTTTACTAGTAGGAAGCACAAGAGGAGCGCGACAGTATCTCGAGCCGAGATAGACTACCCATCCCTCTTTCAATAATGTAGTTAAAAAAGGACGGGCATTTTATCTCGCCGCGAAATACTCTCGCTCTCCCCTTGTGTTAGGCCTCCGGGTCGGCCCACCTAGTGGGGCTGTGCCTGCGCAAAAAAATATATTCGAAACTTCCGTTCGTAATATCTTGCATATTTCAGCCGTATGCAGTCCACTGCTGGACATAGGCCTCCCACAAATATGACTTGTATCATCTTGGGGGTAGTTGCTATAGCCGCCACGCTTGGCAGGCGGATTGGCGACCGCAGTAGCTGTAGATTGGGTTTTGAAGGACGCTGCTCCCCGTTCGTAGGATTTTTCGCTTTGTCGCCTCTTACGACACCCGCGTTAGGGTGGTGCTATTCTATTCAGTCGGCATCACACGGGTATTTATAATTTGTCACAATATCTATGACGCTCTAACAATTACGTAAATGCGAAAGTGAAGGTAGAGCGATAAGGGATAAAATATTAATGGCAACCATTCTGAAGCAACCTATCGAACCTATATTACTGACTATAATTAAATTAGTTTAATGTGACTACGAACAAAATATTACACTGGAAATCAAAATATCGTATCGGCCGATCGTAGATCGTAGGCCTAGCACGTATAGGGCGTTACAGTATCTCGGCGCGATGTCCTGTTCTAACCATACTAATAAAAAGGGACGGGTAGTCTATTCCTTATTTCGTATCTAGAGTTGAAATAGACTTATTTGCGACCTTCATCACCTACATGTGCTAGGCCTGAAGGTAAAGTTAACTTAAAAATTCCAGCCTGCGAAACTACGAATCTTAATCACACAGAAGTTGGTTTAATGGGAAAATAACTTACACTTAATGAGTAAATAATGATCATTTACAAATGCATTGAATGCCAAAATATAGTTCTCAAGGCGAGTTTCATTATAATATCACACGATTGTTGTAATGCCTATAATTATGTATAGTTGCATACACTACTTTATCTACACACACATCATAAGTGTTTTAAGATAGGTTCAGGAACCGTAGAGACATGACCTGCATTATTACTAGTGTTACTTGAAACATTAAAAAGTCAACGAACAAAACAAATGACAGCTTGGAATGGCGGCGTTGCGTATTTCGTATCTCATTCAATTTTTTTTAAACCATAGACAAGCGAATAAACTCTCTATTCTATTGCCACTCGAATTCAAATGTCGTTCGATTTATATTAATTCTTCTTCTTTTAAAAAAATATGGCTTCCATCAATAAATCAATCGATGATTTCGCCAGTGTCAAGTAGAATAACAAATAAGTATAATAACATATAAGTTTGCCCTTAGAGCATGACGTTGTTCGGTAGTAGGCCATGCGTTGTGTAAAGTGGTAGCTGGACTTTACAGAAAGCTAAGAGGCGGCCGTGACCCCGGGATTTCCGGGTCATCACCCGGAAATCCCGGGGTCACGGCCGCCTCTTAGCTCACCACCAATGTGTTTCACCACTGTTTTTGGTCATCACCAAAAACAGTGGTGAAACACGTTTTGAAATCTATTCTTCATTAGCTGCACAATTCTGCGTTATAATACGCTATCAATATTACACACTAAACTACGTTTGAACAAAAAAACAAAAATATATTTTCAAGACGACTTCGCCATTTTGAGGTTCAACCGTCAATCTTCATTTATATTAATAAAACATAACGAATTGACGTTTCGTATCAATGACTGTTTTAATATCTATAGATACTAGAATAAAAACCCCTCTTGAATTTGACAGCTGTTCCAAATTTAAACTCATAACCTACTGATTTCAGTAGGTAATGTTAACATTACATCTCCATTCATTTCTGATGGTTAATAATGCTGGTCATTGCCTACGGTTTCTGGACGCATTTTAGAGCACTTATGATATGTACGTAGATAAATATAAATACGTTTAGTTGTTTATTCTGATCATTATCTAATTAATGACGACTATTTGTTTAGTATTAAAAACTTTTCATCCATTTTCCGAGCTAAAGAGGTGAAAATATAATTAACTTGTATATGTATAAATCTTTTTTATAGGCCAAACCGGGCGTGGAACTCACATACGTCAAACTAACATTATCACTACATTCACCGACGAACGACGTATCTGTGAACTTTGATTGGGAAACTGCAAGGTTTGATATAAGGTTCTCGTATTTTACACCGGAACCCATAGAATACAAACTAGAAGCACGTGGTGTCCTCGTTGTTCCTATTCACGTTAACCTTACTAAGACCAGAAATTAAAAGAATTGAAGCTTACCTACACCCTACTAAACTTCCAACGATCATTGTCATCCAATTTATCAAAGGAAAGCTACTACGGCTTCCCGATGGATCTCTAAGAGTATTTATGTACCTACCTAATCCTGCGGCTGCAATCAGCACATCGACTAATTCTGGCATCCTCGCGTGGTCACCCTCAAACAGTTCTTCTATTCCGTCCCACCATCACGGGTAATTCGCTCCGAACCCTAGCAACTTCCTGAGCTATATTGATCATCGATGATCCTTTGATTTCTTGCGGATTTCTATGCACTTATTGTACCAAAAGCCTACTTCCGATGCACTTTGCCGGTGACTTACTTACGTATATATATTATATTATATATTTATTATTTGTGTATATGTACTATATATATACATATATCTTCAATAACATCTTTTTGTCAATAAATGAATACAGCATATAATTAGTATCATTTTTGAGAGATTTCCGATCACCCGACTTATTATTCATTATTTTTGTAAAACCCTATGACACTCACCTATATAAGGTGCTAACAAACTAACAGATATTTTAAGATGTAATACATAACATTAAAACAATTAGCTTTTAACTGTAATTAAAGAACCTTTTGATATCATTTTCTTGTTTTGATTTACCGAACAAAAGAATAATAATTTATTTGTAAAATATAATCACCCCTATTATGATGTACAAGCCAAGATGTTTAACAGTGTCATTGTATAAGTAAATGTGACATTATCTATGAAAAGGGACCTTATGGTCGACGGCGCTTACGTCGAACCGCGTTAAATTTATAACGCACCACCTTGAAAACGGCATAAGCGCCATCGACAATAAGGTCCTATTTCATAGATAATGTCACAAATTTGATTTATTAACTTTAAGCGGCCAGTTGAATGATAGTTTAAAGAGGTTCTAGAATGTCTATGGAGGTATCATTTAATTAGCTTATTAACAGGGTATTTTGACGTAGTGCGTAGCATATTTGTTTCCTAGTATTCTCCAAAAAAAAAACATAACAAAACCTATGGTGTTTCACCGAGAACCGAGTACTATCAGCGGTAAAAATATCCGTGACTAATTTGTTAGCACCTTTTAGATGTATATATTATAAACGTAAAAGTTGTGTTGGATGTACGTTCCACTTTATGAAACATTCCAGATAAGTACCTTATATATACAGAATAAACCATAGGCTATGATTTATGTCAAATTTCTTCCCTTTTAGGAACAAAAAGGGTGAATGTAACCCAAGGAGTGGAAAAAAATTCAATAGTAGTTTGTTAACCAAGGTTAGAAAGTCACCCATTGACGACGAGGTAGTTTGGCGCTCGAACGAAGTGAGAGCGCTAATAGTGCGAGTCGGAAATGGGTGACTTTTACCCGAGTTAAGCATACTATTTTTCATTTCGAATACGAGGAAAGTAAAATAAGAGCAAGAAGCAAGTAAAAAAAATGTCTCTTGAGAAAGATAATAAACTGACTGACTAAAACACTAATCTTACCGCATCAGCTTGTTCAAGTTGAAGCATGTAGCTGAACGTTTAAGTTGTATCGATAAATCATTGAAATGTATAAAGAATCAGCACACATCCTGACAAAGATTTCACTTGTTTATCTGACCGCCATTTCATACAAGTTGTAGATTTTCTATTGAAACCTGCTGTAGGAGGCTCTCCTCCATGATAACTTGAGCTTTATTTCTAATTCCGTCCGGTGTTAGGTCCATTTTAGAATCGCTTGAGTATCCCGTAATTATTTATTTCAAAATATAATTATACTTTGTTTACTATTCAAGTATTTTCAATAGTTGCGCGGAATCCGGCCTCTTACTTTTTTCTTGCAGCATAGTTGTCATAACGCACAGAATCTTTTTTTTCGCGCGCGTTATTGGCGCGTTATTGGGTGTCTTAAACAGCATTTTAGTTTTATCGAAAAACGCGAACCTTTATTTTTTAGATTTAAGTCTTGTTTTATGCATAAAGTAACAGAATTTGTAATAAAATGATCCTATTCAATGTAATAACGACTAATAAGAAGGTAATATTTTCGATAAGTAATTATACGCTCATGTTTGTCTGTATAAGTTACTGTCGTTGCTTAGCTGCGCGTATTAAAGTTTAAAAAAAAACTTCGTACGTTTATTCCTTTTTGTTACTGTAATATAGAACCAAGACACCTAAAAATTTGAACTGAATAATATATATTTGAATTAATTGACATATTTTATGCATGATAATCGCTACAATAAATTCCTATAGTTTAAGAGGAAGAACTATTCTCACGTATTTGTTTCTGGCGTCGGTAAATAAGGTTATTTTCGCCACTTTGTTTTACTGAGTGCTCACAAGGGGAGAACTGATAGGAACATGCCAAATTGCGACCCCAGGGCGGAAACGTATCACTTTCCACCCGCATAGTAGATAAACAATGACCCACTTTCCGAGCATGAGAAATGAAAAAGATAATTGTCATTAGGAGCCAAATGTACTTATACAGGACATTCTCATTCTCACAGATTGACTGGGCCCCACGGTAAGCTCAAAAAGCCTTGTGTTGTGGCCGTAAGTGAAAAAGTTAACTGAAGGGCCAAGTCTACGTAGTTGTGCAGTCACTCGGTATAATGGGCGCTAGATTCGATTGTATGACAAGCTTCCCGAGTAAATCAGGAACAATGACACTGAGAGTCAACTCACTATGGTAAATGTAAAATGTTTTGCCAGTCGAAGGCAATGAATTACTTGATGAATGAAGATGTCTACATTGCCTATGACGGCGACGGTACGGAACCGCAGTAACGTACCGTATCCACGGTGGTTTTTTTTTTACAGCACGCTTCGCACGCCAGCTCAAAATACGGGGACTACTACTAGGAGGAATAATGACTGGAGTACGCATCCGCGAGCGCCAGTAAGGGACAAAGATTTTCTGGCTTTTGTAGCACAAAATTTAACATATAACACGTGTAACATATAACGTATTGTGCATATTAACACAATAATGATCCAACAATGTATCCAAATCACTTCATATTAGCCTGCATGCCTATATAATATTAAATTCTCGCGGGGTAGGCAGAGTATCAAGGATTCTGTGCGATGTTACCTAGGAGGAATAATGACTGGAGAACGCATCCGCGAGCGCCAGTAAGGGACAAAGATACTTAAGGGAGAAAGGGGCTTAAAAATCGTTTAAAACGGCTTCGACGTATCCAACACATTTAAAATACGCAGACGTACTTACCGTAAATTGAGCTACGTCAATCATTTTTCGTATGGAACACCTCAAGGCCTCATGGCATACAAGTTGCATATCTATACATATAAGTTAACAAAATAATGATCCAAGAATGTATCCAAATAACTTGATATTCCAGGCGTATATCAGTAGTATCATTCAAATGTTTACCATCAGTGCAATCATTACCAAAACTTTAATATATGTATAAGAAACAGCAGCGTTTAAGTGACTAATGGATTCAATATTTACAATAGTGAATAGGCAAGAATGTGGGTAATAGTTTCTGTATGTGAAATTTGTATAACATCATGCCTATGTATTATATGCCCTTTTCCAGGCCCTACCAATCCCACTGGTATTCCAAGAAATCCCAAACATTCACATTCTAAATACCTAGTTACATTTTGGTTATTTATTTTAAATAAAGTATTTTTTGGGATAGTCCGATCTATATGAAATTAAATTGACACGCCTGTGGTCGTTAAATAAATCGTACTATGCCTGAAAAAGGGACAAGAGATGAATAGGTACCTACTATATTTTATAGCATAGATCCACCTTTATTACTCAAGGATTTTGCTTTGTGCAGTAAAGGTAAAATAAATAAACCGTCATGAAACTATTTTCGATCGTATTTGATACTTACCTGCCCACCTTTACATTAATTTTAATTAATCTCAGTCTGATTCTCATAGCACTGAGGGTATGACAACAGATATATCCCCGAATATTAAATATGGATGCTAGTGTACAATTTAAAACAAAGAATTGTGTTTTGGATATTTTAATATAAAACAAATATTGTCATTATTGACGTCAATAAGATCATCAATAAGAAAAGATATAAAGGTAATAATGTAAATTTCCGATTTTTAGGTCCAAAAGCAAGCTACAGTTTTTGCGGTCGTCCAGACCGAAAGTTTTCAACTATTGCTGTTGCTAATATTACTCTATGGTTCTGTTCGGTGAAATTACTTAAGGCAGCAAGTTTTCAGTCATGGTTTAAGTTATGATGTGAGTGATACGCAAATTTTTAGTTGCGAGAACGTGCGTTGATGTCATCGTGGCGTTCGCGTTTCGACTCGCTATGGTCGCCCGAGACGCGCACGCCAGCCGACGTGCCCGCCTCCTCATGCTCACGCTTGCACGGCGGCGCCGACGGAGCAGACTGCACCAATCGCCCCATCATACTCCCGCTTCTGTCCTTGCGCGGGCGCGTCCACTCGTGCGACAGTACCCGATCTAGCGTCAAACGTAACGTTATATCCGGCTCTAGAATATGACGAACGATGGATTTCGACGCCGTCGAAACTGTGTCTCTTATCCTTGATCGAAACACCCAATTGCGTGACATCTGATCCTTTAATAATTTACGCAAGTTGGAATCATCGAAAGGCATGGATGCGTTGAGCATGATGAACAAAATGATTCCGAGGGACCACACATCGGCGAGCTTTGGATTGTAAGGCGTACCACTCACCACTTCCGGAGCCGCATATGCCGCGGAGCCACAATAGGTCTGACTGAGCACGCGGCGATTTTCCCCGTCCGTACAAAATCTCGCGAAGCCGAAGTCGGCCAGTTTCACATTAAAGCGCCTGGATAGCAGTATGTTTTCACACTTTAGATCACGATGCGCTATATTCTTGCTGTGTAAATATTGCAACCCACTCGCCATCTGCCGAAACCACAGCTTTGCCTGGTTTTCGGGTACAACGCCATTGCGCTTTATAAAATCTAATAAGTCGCCATTGTCGGCGTATCGCATAAAAATAAACACTCTTGGGCCCCGCTGTAGGATGCTGTGAACTTGAATGATGTGGGGATTCTCGATTTTAGTTAGGATGTCGAGTTCGCGAGGGAAAAACTTTTCTAAAAAATCACGAGGCGCTTTTTCCTTGTCGAATATCTTGCACGCAAGTTGCATCCGCTTGGGGCTGGACGCATCGCAGTACTGGGCTAGGTGCACGGTGGCATAGGATCCCTGCCCGATCTTCTTTCCGATGAGGTAGCCTCGTTGTTCTAGGGCGTTTACCTCAGAGCTTCGAGGGCTCAGGCGCTCAGCCATTGAGCTCTATCGACTTTATCCTTACCCGTTTAGGATACATTGGACATCTCACTGCTCACGATATGTTCAAGGTTTCTAGGCACTCCTGTCAAAATATTTGTTCTTCGCTTGATACAAATTTTAGACACACCTCTCATTAAAGAGAGTAAATAAATAAAAATAATTATACAACCACGCAAAAGATTTAGTCAAATATTACGACATCACAAAAAATTTGGATAAAAATAAAGCTTCCACTAGCAAAAATCACAAAAGACGTTTTTGCTACATGTATGACTTTTTTCTCTTGTTTCTAAAATCAAAATGACTTTTTTCAAACCAGCCGCTTTTCAGTATGAAGAGTTTTGTTTAAAAATCTGTTATATTTAATTTGCGTCCACTATTGAAACATAGAATCAAAAGATCATTTGGCTTTGAGGAAGTTATGTTTTTTATGCTTTAGGTAGTAAAAGTGGTAGAATCATCGGAAGTTACTGACTATTTCAAACATTTTAAAATCAAATACTTAAGTTAAAGTTGCACATAGCATAAGTGACCAGCGCATAATTGAAGTTGGCCAGTTTCGTACTCCAGCGTTTTTTTCTTTGTCTTGAATGTTTTTAGGGCAGTTGACAGGGACACATATTTGACATTCTTGACAGTTTTTTGTAAACCCCTATTCTATACATAAGGTGCTAAGTTTTTTTTGGCGGGAACGTTAAAAAGAATAGGCGCGCTTTTGAAATTAAATTTTGTAAATTAGTTTTAAATTCTAGATTTGTACATTTCTTTGTATATTTCTTATGTAAAATAGTCTATATAGTGTTAGTTTTGTACATATTACGTTAGTGCGTTTCCCCATAATGGGGAAGCGCACGGGGCGTAGCGGCCGTAAACGATCGCGAGTTACGGGTGAGTCTCTTACAGAAGGAATAGATCAGGACTTACCTTCTTCATCATCATCGACGACTTCATATTCTGATGCTGAAAATAATGATCGTCCACTAGCGAAGAAAAGAGAAAAGGATAAGTACACACCTTATAAAGCAGGAAATTATAACAGATTTTATGACGAAAACTCGCAGAAGAAAGATTTTATTGTCTTCCTCAATCGCGAAGAAGATAACACTAAAATTACAGATAAGGATAGGTTGGCCATATCTAATGGCATCAGAAAACATTGTGTTTCAGGTGTAATGCATCTGAGGTCAATTAATGCATTCAAAATTGGTATAACTTTCGACCTCCTAACAACGCTAATGTTTTTCTTAAGAACGAAAAGCTCCACAACGACTTGAGGGTGGTTGGATCCATACCGGCTGCCGAAACAGCAGCCACTGGGGTACTCACAACTGTACCTTGCGATTATTCCAATAAAAAATCTTTCAGCTTATTGCTTCTAGTAAAAAAGTTATTAGTGTGAGACGTTTCATGCGACGGGTAAAAGACGCTCAAGGTGTCGTTTCCTTTCTTCCAACACAGACAGTTGCTGTTACATTTGCTTCAACGCAGCTCCCCGAGTATGTTACTTTAGACCACTGGAGACATGAGGTAGGAGTTTATGTTCCTCCTGTTAAACAGTGCCTGAAGTGCATGAAATTCAACCACATTGCTAAATTTTGTAAAACAATGAAACTTGCTCAATTTGCTCAGGCAACCATAATTTTAAACAATGTGACAAGTCCAAAACTCAATGTGCTAACTGTGGCGGTGACCATATTGCAATTTCTACCACATGTCCACTTAAAAACAAAAACTAGAAGAAAACAAAATAAAAGCAAAAATGCAAGATATTCTGATCTTTTAGTGCAGCTCAATTTCCACAGCTAAATTCAAAATACATTGATACTCAAATATCCAATTTAATTAAATCTGACAAATTTATGAATTTATTAGTTGAAGCAATGCTTGAAATATGTTCAAAACCTGATGTGCCAAAAATTCTAAAAGCATTAGAGAAATTTTAGATAACACTTTTAAGAAAAACACCTTAACCTTTTTATGGATACATTACATATAGTGCAATGGAATGCTCAAAGTTTAATTAGTAATAGGCTAGTTTTAACAAAATTTTTATATGATAACAACATACATATTGCCATAATCTCTGAAACATGGTTGAAACCACATCAATTTTTTCTATCAAAGGGTACAATAGTATTAGAAATGATTGTGGGAACAACCACAATGGTGTTGCAATTTTAATTCATAATATTATAACACATTCTCAAATTACAACTCATTTTGATAGTTCTTTACAAAATGTTTGTGTGAAAATCAAAATTAATAACAATGAATTAAGTGTCGTTAGTTTTACAGTCCATCTAATACAAATCCACCATTTAATAAAAATAATCTAGACGTTTTGCTTAAGTCCATTCCTAAACCTATGATATTTGGAGGCGATTTTAATGCTCATCACATGTCTTGGGGATGTGTCGACACCCTGCCTCGAGGTAAGGATGTTTTAGATGTTATTGATGAAAATGATCTTGTTCTTTTGAATAATGGCAGTCCCACTACAATTGGTTCTTTCATCTTGGCGAGCTAATGCTCTTGATTTAACTTTAGTTTCTCCATCTTTGGCACTTTCATGTGATTGGTCTGTTTATGATTATCCTCTGGGTAGCAGTTATCACTTGCCTGTAATTATAAATTTGGTTGTTGGAAATGAAAGTAATCTACAGAATAATATACAATGCAATAATGTACATTTACCATTTCAGCATAATTACAAATTAGTTAATTGGAAAATATATAGTCAATTAATGGATTCAAATTTAAAAAATATTGACTTTAATGCTATGTCTCCACCAGAATCCTACAATTTGTTTTGTAACATAATACATTCTGTTGCTGAACAGTCAATTCCACAGTCTACCTCCACTAATAAATGTAATAATATTGCTAAACCTTGTTTACCAAAACATTCTAAGTGTCCTAGTTTACCCTGGTGGAACTCAAAGTGTTCAGAAGCTGTTCAAAACTCAAAGAATGCTTATATATATTTTAAAACAACCCTTCTGAGGAAAATTATATTGAATTTAAGAGATTGCGAGCTTTAAAAAACTAATACTTAAAACAGAAAACCAACAGCTGGATGGAATTGTGCAACTCATTTAATAGATGTACCTCATTGTCATTGGTATGGAAGTACATGCGTAAATTTAATAAATCATTTACTCTTAATAATTCTCTTGATGATAGTTGGATTCCAGATTTTATATGTAAATACACTCCTGACTTTGTTTTGAATGAGCCGTTAAATTATAATAAAACTGATAATATTGGAAATAATTATTTGACTGATCCATTTTCGTATCAAGAACTCCATTCTGCGTTGTTTTCTAGAAGAGATACATCCCATGGTCTAGATGGGATTCCATATATACTTTTAAAAAATTAACCCCAAATTGTCTCATAATCTTTTTAAACTTACTTAATCGTATGTGGAAGGAAAACTTTATACCTGAGGAATGGAAAACTGATTGTTTGGTTCCAGTTTTAAAACCTGGTAAAGATAAATTGTTGCCGGATTCGTATCGACCCATAGCTCTTACGTCTTGTATTGGAAAGATATTTGAACAGCTTTTAAAACAACGCCTAGAATTTTATGTAGAACAAAATGGTCTTTTACCTTACAACCAATTTGGTTTTCGCAGAGGTCGGTCTTCTCGTGAAAGCATTTGTCAGCTAGTATTAGATGCTCAACACAGTCTGTATAATAATCAATATCTTTTATGCGTTTTCTTTGATATTGCTGGTGCTTTTAACAGTGTTAATATTTCGGTTCTTTGTAACGAGTTGTCAGTGATAGGGATACCTGGGCAATTAATAAACTGGATACAAGCATTTTTGACCAATAGAAAAGTATTTGTTAAATTTAATAATCATTTATATGGTCCAAGATGCTCGTCGTTAGGAGTATGTCAAGGAGGAATTCTGTCTCCATTAATATTTATCTTATATATTAGACGATTGAATCTTATTTTGGGATCGAATGTAAGAAACTTACAATATGCAGATGACTTAGTAGTTTATACATCTGGAATGGATTTAAGTCAATTAGCTTCTACTGTAAATAACGCACTTTCCAGTTTATATAAATACTTTTCATACCTTAATTTAGATGTTAATCCTACTAAATCAAAAGTCTTCATTTTCGGTCGTAAATGTGTAGCTACACCTAATATTTTGTATAACAGAATTCCATTGCCTATATATAGTGAAGTAAAATTTTTGGGTGTAACTTTTACTCCAAAACTCTCATGGACAAAATACATTAATAATATAACAACAAAAGCAAACAAGGCTTATAATGTATTAAAATCTGTTTGCGGGACTACTTGGGGAGCAGATCCCAAAATATTGTTAGTGTTATACAAATCTCTTGTTCGTAGTCACTTTGAATATGGTTTTCTTTGTTTTGCTGGAGATAGTAAATTAGTGAATAGTTTGGACAAAATACAAAATAAATGTATGCGCACAATACTAGGTGCCTTTAAAACTAGTCCTATTGCTGCTTTGCAAATCGAAACAAAACTGCCACCCATTAGTGTTCGATTCCGTTATTTGAAAGAAAGATTTATCTTGAAGCTTCATAGTTTGCCTAATAATGATCTTCTTACCAATTTAATTGCTTCTCAATCTGCTCCTTATAAGCAACATATGTTTATTTTGCAAGATTTTTCTTGCTTTTTCATTCTCTTGAAGAGTTTAATATACATTTGAACGATGATGTTCTTCCTTGTTATGCAGGCACATTCCAAAGTAAATATGCCGCAATGAATATTGTAATCGATTCAAGCTTGTCTTCTAAGGAGGAAGTTTATCTGTTATTGTCAGAATGGACTAATTATAAATTTATTTATACTGATGGGTCCAAAAATAATGATGCTGTATCTTTGCAATTTACCAGACCGAAATCAATAAGGGAGTGGGATACAAAATTAATAAATATGCTAGCATCTTCACTGCTGAAGCAACAGCCATCCTTTTTGCTTTAAAACATATTATGGAAAGAAATCAGTTGAACAAAAATTGGGTAATAGTCAGTGATAGTATGAGTGTCTTAAAAGTTTGTCAAGTAACAAAATGAATGCTAACATTAACTACCTGATTTTTACTATTAAAGAATTATGGTGGAAGTTATCCTTAACTGACACTGTAGTACAATTCGTTTGGGTACCTTCGCATATAGGAGTCTTAGGTAATGAAAATGCAGATTTTTAGCCAGAACCATTGTTAATATTTCTGATTCATGCTCAAGTTTAACCATCAAGGAGTTGGATGTCGCTTTGCCGTATACGGATATGATATCTAATCTTAAAAAGCGCATGATTAGTAATTGGGGAAAACATTGGTATTTTTGTAGAGAAGTTGAAAATAAAGCTCATATATATTCTTTGTTAGACGTTCCTGTTAATAGTACGCCATGGTTCTGCAAGCTTAAACATTTTGTTCATAGAAATTTCTATACTATAATCAATCGAATGCGCATTGGTCATTATTGCCTAAATTTTCATCTTCATCGAAAAAATATAGTTTCTTCTCCTTATTGTGATCGTTGTCAAATGAATGAAGTTCAGTCTCTCGACCACATCATTTTCGTTTGCCCGTCCTTCGGCATTCAGCGCCTTGTGCTGATGGATGAGCTGCTTAATATTTATGAGGCATCTAATATAATCCCGCTGTCAGTACCAGATTTGCTAAGAGAGCCTACCACGTATATGTCTTTGTATAAATTTGTACATAACACCATAAATAAGTTGTAAATATTTTAATACAATTTTTTAATTTTAGGTTCTTAATGCAGATAACATATAAATGTAAATTGTATATATTTAAAATAAATCTAAATATCGCTACTAGAATATTTCAGGATTGTACTGTTTGGAAAGGACAATAATTAAACTGGATTATGAGATTGAACGTACGGTTTTGACTTAATTAATGGATGATACATACATACTGAAATTGTATAAGAAAATAAAAGTAACTGAAGACATTGAACTCGGATTTGACCTAATATGAATAGTACTTACTGAAGACGTTGACCGGATTGAACTTATGAAAAAGAAAACAAACTACTTATGACAAGGCAGTATGGCTTAGAGCTTTAGCCTGTCCAGATGGACGAAAAAAAAAAAAAAAAAAAAAAAAACATAAGGTGCTAAACTAAAACTTGGCTAAAAGTAGTGTTTACTAATTACTACATAACATTCTATGTCTCTCTGTATCTTTCTTATTTAATTGTAACAAGCGAGGTATCTATAGTGAAAAGGGTTTAAATCAATTTTGACGAACGTCATTAAGTATACTGAATAGGTCATCCTAGTGCCTAGTGCCGCCCATTACGAGGAATGTGAAAAATTATATTGTTTATAAGTATTTAAATTTTATAATAACGTGTCATCGTAATACATAAGCATTCAAAATGATGAACCAATACATAAAAGAATTGGAACAAGTAAGTACAAGTTATTTATTCATTTTTGTTTTGTAGGTACAGAATAAGAGTTGATAAAAAAATATTCTACTTTTCATTTCAACTATTAGGTCAATTCTAAGTCATATACTCGTCAACTCGTCAAATTTCAACTTGAACTAGATTGAGCTATAACAATCACTATTTTCCAATATCATAAATAGGTCAAAAACATTTTATTTCTTTGTTATTGCCTCTCTTGGGGTCAGTAGTTTGTGTACATATAAGGTTTTGTCAAATGTACACAAAAAAAAATTATTTCACTAAATTAATCACTTGCTTTTTAATTTTGAAATCAAATATGTTTTTCATGCTAAAATGGAGGTTACATATCAATATTTGTTAAAAAAATTACAGGACCCATTTGATCCAGATGAATTTGTGGAGAGGATGGTTAGACGGAGCATGCAAGAGTCGAAGCTCAAGGATGATGAGTTTGACCCGGAAATGATACATGACATATTTACTCAGGCTATACAGGATTTAAAGGTTTTTACATATACTCTAGACAATTTTAGTGACTAACTGATCTTTTATGTATTTTTTTTTGTACAATCAAGGTCAAAGATATTTCAAAAGTGCTATGTAGCGTTGTGTTCCTGGTGGTGAGTAAGGTTCAAAGAGCTCAAACCCCCCTTAAAGGCCGGCAACACGCTTGTGACTCACCTGGTTTTGCGGGTGCCCATTGGCGACGGTAATTGCTTACCACCAGGCAATCTGCTTGTTTGCCACCTATGTCATAAAAACAAAAAGATTAAACTATTTCATAAAAGACACCCCTCTTCGGAAGGGATCCTCCAGTTTTAGTCAGCTTTTCCTGTTATTGGCCTTTTCGGACCAATTGTTGCCGGCTGCATCTGTATACAAGCACCTTATTGTCCTAATATTAACTCTGAACACCAAGAACAATAAGGCATTGTGTGTTGATATGTCCACCATGCTACCGACACCTAACATTGTTATGGCAGATGCAGTCAAACCAATTTTCCTGCTACAGATAAGGATTATAATTCTCTAGCTTAGCTATATGTCACCTATTGATGCGAGATGAAGAGAGTTCAAAAGATAAAAGTTATTAGGTTATACATATTTTGGTGTTTGAACTTGATAGTACCATTTTTAGTGCCTATAGTGAAGTAATGACTCATCTAAATAAAATGATGAATATAACTAATTATCTATTTACTTATCAATTATTATAATCCTTGTTTTTTATGATTATTAATATTGTTTAGATTTATTAATAAATTAATAAGTTTCTCAATTAATATTTACCAATTCTAAAGCATAAAATATTGGTAACGCAGGCTTCATCAAGTGGCTACAACATCAATTAATCATGTTTTGCACATACATACGCATCGAAATAAGATGATGAATTAGAATAAAATGAAATTATTTTAAATTTTTAGGTGCTACAAGAAAGGCAAGAGAGGAAATGTGCAAGGTTAGAACAGTCAGTACAAGAGGAGGAGAAATTATATGGCGCTAAACTAGCTGAGATTATGGAGCAACATACTGTAAGTTTTGTAGGATTACTTGGTTTACTGTGGGGCCATCCTCATATTACGCCACAGAAACTAATTCCTAATGCGAAAGGAGGGGGTGTTAAATGGACTGATGTGACATAGAAGGTTCAAATAATATGAAAAAGTAAGTAATATTAGCAAATTTTAAAAAGCTGACATATATAATGACATTTTAAAAAATGTAAATAATCGGCTATAAATATTGACCTCGTTCAAGCGACGAAAGTCCTCGCTACGTCATTATTATAATATATTATTCGTAAAAGAAGTTTTTTACATGTGAATAAAATACATTGAATATTTTTTTATTACATAGATATATTTTTTTTAAATACATAGTTACATCGTAAAACATATAAACATAGAATTACTCATTCGGTTTCCATAATTTTACTACGCGAAACCTCGATGTTTGAGATTATTCATATTATTAGGCAGGACGCTTGTCAAAGCTGCAGTGGTCCTTATCGCACTGTTTCTAGGCACCGCGCTCGTCAGCACGACAGATATATTCGTCAAAAAAATTCAAATCTGATTAACTGGTCCGGGACAGTTTCCTCTTATCATCTAAACGTAAACTAATGAAAACCTGCCGTCAGATGCAATTTTGATATGTCAAAATTAAAAATTACTTTTAATGGTAAACATTTATATTATGGGCTATTAGAGGTTATGGCAATTATTGTTATCCTAGTGTTATCTCAATCATAATTAAATGTGTGTCTGTGTCCCAGCACTGCGTGAACGTGTTCAGCGCGCTGGACGAGCGCATGTCGCGCTGCGGCGGGCGCGCGCTGGACGTGGGCGAGAAGCTGGGGCCGCGCGCGCGCCCTGGGCCCGCGCCGCCGCCGCGCGCGCGCTGCTGGCGCACCTGGCGCACTTCCTGCGCCCCGGGCCCGTGCACGCCGAGCTGTTCAACGACCCCGCCAAGGTATGGCTTAGAAACAAAGGACAGCTCGCTGGCAAACTCACGGGTCTCTTCAAGGGAAGAGTGAATAGGCCGTTACTGAACCAGCGTGCTACACCTTCGACCTCGTCGTCACTTACCATCAGGTGCAACTGAGGTCAAACGCTGGCCAGTCTTGTATAAAAAAATAAATATCCGGCTGCCGCCGGTAAGTCAACCGGAATGGGATTCAATCGTGACCGTTGCTTTACCATTCGAGTTACGTAAGAGACTCCCATTAGCTACGAATTTTGTGTGAACACTTACCGGCATCCGACATCGGAGTCTCTAGTCATATTAAGAATTCACAGATATTGATGCCTTCACCAATTATTAAATTAATGTTTTATTAAACACAAATGTCTGCTAACAAAACGATAATTCTCATTAAGGAAAAACTACTATTCTGATAAATTACAAAATTAGTTTTTACGAAGATAAAATTAAATCTATAGACATTGAACAGTCAATTGTAAAAATTCGTTCACTGCCAAAGTTTCAAAAATATGTACCGAGCAACTCTATTGTATAGTAAATAAGGTTGTAGGACGTATTTATGAAAGGATTCTTTCGGTACGTATTTTTGCACTTGACTGAACTTGGGTATAATCTCTTGGAACTTTGAAACTTACCTTACTGCCATCACCAACCCGCCTGCTATGCGTGGCGATTATATCATTCAACCTCCCCCCATACTCCCTGTCCTCACGGGAGGTCTATATTGAGCAGTGGACATTCATGGCTGATTGGTAAAACATTATCACAGAAACCCACTAATTACTACCACAAGTTAATAGCCATAGTGAATCATATTAGTTCTTCAATTAGGTTGATTGTTGTTTAATTATTTTTTTGTAGTTAGTGAGTTTGGTTGTCACCTGACGATTTAAGCAATTTTTACTAAGAATTGTCACTGGCAGACCTATTATTTTAATATTTTCATTCGTTTCAGCTCAACGAAGCAGCTGACGTAATCCAAAAGCTACACACCATAGCCCAAGAGTTACCCCCCGAGAAATTTGAAGTGGCCAAGAAAAAAATCGAAGCCAAGTACGATGAGATCGAACGGAACCTTATAGAGGAGTTCGTAAAAGCGCAGAATCAGGGGGACTTGGCCAAGATGAAGGACATTGCCAATATTATGACCAACTTCAAAGGTTACTCGCAGTGTGTGGATGCCTTTATAGAGACCAGTCAAATGGTAAGTGGCCATTAGCCTTTTTAAGAAGCTTAAGCTGCTTACAGCTTAAAATGATAATTCAGACAATTCAGTATGATTCACTTCTGGGTGTTATAAGAAGATAACGTGTATCTCAAAAGGTACGCTTGTCAAACCTAACATGTAATTGGTAATTGTTTGTCCTTTTCTTTAAGTAAATAAAAAAAGCCAATATTTTGTGATTTTAGTTAAGTCCGGATAGTTTGTTAAAGACTGGGAAAGGACTCGGTATGATGATTCTCTTTATTGCCTAATTTCAAGACGTTCTAAAATATGATTATCGTTGTAAAAAAATGACATACTTTAACAATTTAAAAAATACGTAATAATAATATTTGTTCATGTTTTATATGCTCTTGGTTCGCTTTTTAAATCTTTCCCTAGCTCGGGCAATATTGAAGAAAGTAGTCTGTGTCATGAACAAATATGACGCCACAGATACAACCAGCCCTGGATTTCAATTTAAGAACACCTTTAAAATTAGAACCGGTTAAGTAATTGTTACGATAGTACCCTGAGACGTCTTGCCGTGTATCTCTCGCATGTCTATAAATGCGAGAGAGATGCGGAATGACCAAGTATGAGGGAGTAAAAAACATGTACTAATTTTTCTATTTTTCTTTCGATTTAAATATCGAAGATATTCGCTAGCAGACGTTTCTGCATAATAAAAAATAATTTAGAATGGGGTAGCACATTGTTATCGATGAATTCTCAATGTAAATTGAGACTTCGATGCCGTTAAGTGTTCAATACGCTGACGGTAGATGTGACTACACGTCACCCATGATGACGTATACCACGAAGGATAAGATAGAAAAATTTGACAAGTCTAAGCGGTACTCGGATAGCACAATTGGAAGTGCACTGGGCTAGTGATCCAGTGGTTGTGGGTTCGAGTCCCGCTCCGAGTCAATTTTTTCTATTTTTCTTTCGATTTAAATATCGAAGATATTCGCTAGCAGACGTTTCTGCATAATAAAAAATAATTTAACATGTACTAACTAAAACTTATAACTATTAGAGTTATATCTGACCAGCAATGTACAGTTGTACACCCTAAGTAGAATAAGAATATAGGAGCAATAAATCCTTCTTATAATGAGATTTTTTCTTCCAGAACACCCTGATGGGCAAAGATATCTTCTCTTCTGTCCTACCTCTCTGCAAGAAGAACTACAATATCATAAGTGTGGTGTTTTCCAACCCGGAGCAGGTAATATATTCATTATCGTTGGTGGTACTTACTGCGATCGCCAACTGGTCTGCCAAGTACCCTGTACGGACGGCCTATATTTAGCAGAGGATGTCTGTGCTTGATAGAAATTAGCAATTACTAGTAATTTAGCAATGCCTTTACCTACATACATGTAAATAATTTACTATATCAACCAAAGATTGAATTATTACAAGACCAACGTCTATAGAAAGTCGACTTTCTTCAAAAGGCTTTTTCATTTCTCATGCTTGGAAAGTGGGTCATTGTTTATCTACTATGCGGGTGGAAAGTGATACGTTTCCGCCCTAGGCTCGCAATTTGGCATGTTCCTATTAGTTTTCCCTTGTGAGCACTCAGTAGAACAAAGTGGCGAAAATAACCTTATTTACCGACGACAGAAACAAATACATGAGAATAGTTCTTTCTCTTAAATTATAGCAATTTATTGTAGCGATTATCATGCATAAAATATGTCAATTAATTCAAATATTTATATTATTCGGTTAAATTTTATAAGTGTCTTGGCTCTATATTACAGTAACAAAAAGGAATAAACCTACGAAGTTTTTTTAAACTTTAATATGCCCAACTAAGCAACGGCAGTAACTTATACAGCCAAACATGAATGTATAATTATTTATTGGAAATATTACCTTCTTATTAGTCATTATTACATTGAATAGGACCATTTAATTACAAATTCTATTACTTTATACATAAAACAAGCCTTAAATTTTAAAAATAAAGGGTTGGGTTTTTCTATAAAACTAAAATGCTGTTTAACACATCCATTAATTCGCCAATAACGCGCGCGAAAAAAAAAGATTCTGTGCGTTATGACAATTATCTGTGGACAATTATGCTGCAAGAAAAAAGTAAGAGGCTGGATTCCGCGCAACTATTGAAAACACTTGGATAGTTAGTAAACAGAGTATAGTTATATTTTGAAATTAATAATTACGGGTTATTCAAGCGTTTCTAAAATCGACCTAACACCTGACGGAAACAGAAATAAAGGTCAAGTTATCATGGAAAGCCTCCTACCACAAGTTTCAATAGAAAATCGTATCAGTATTGTTATCGTATCAGTTAACGTGTATGAAATGGCGGTCCGAGAAAATAGTGAAATCTTTGTCAGAATGTGTGCTGATCCTTTATAAATATATTTCAATGATTAATCGATACAACTTAAACCTTCAGCTCCATGCTTCAACTTAAACAAGCTGATGCGGTAAGATTAGTTTTTTAGTCAGTCATTTTATTATCTAGGAGACATTTTTTTTACTTTTTTTCTTGCTCTTATTTTACTTTCCTCGCATTCGAAATGAAAAATAGTATGCTTAACTCGGGTAAAAATCACTCATTTCCGACTCGGACTATTAGCGCTCTCACTTCGTTCGAGCGCCAAACTACCTCGTCGTCAATGAGTGCCTTTCTACCCTTGATTAACAATCTACTATTCCAATGTTTTCAGTATTGGGTAAGACAACGCCATCTATTGAACTGTCAAATCGCCGCGTCCGATTTACACAGTAAGCGCTGGCCTGGTACCGCGAACATCGAAGTTCGTATATTTCGAGCATCTGTCTCTTTTACTCCAATTAAAGGCGTCATGAGAGTGACAGAGACAATCGTCCGAAATTTACGAATATCGTGTATCGCGGTAGCGCCCCTGGTCCTGAAATTTCGACCGATGCCAGCGTTGGTGTAACTTAGCCGAATATTATAAAATAAAAATATTGTCTCCGGTTGCCGCGATAATTACTCATGAACTCCATCCCGACGTTTCGAACCCTTTAGCAGCGTTCGTGGTCATCGGGTGGACTCAGGTCAACTTCGAGATGATGTTTAAATTAGTATACGCGATTTAATGCGTTTTAGTTGTTTTATTTCATATTATTTAATAAGTATTTTCCCCCAACAGGTGATGAGCAAGTTCGTACTTAACATCTTCCACTTGAAGCTACAAAAGTACATTCAGACCAAACTCGCAGACAAGAACGACGTGGAGAAATACTTGAGGAACCTTTATGATATGTACACGAGGTTAGTTACTTTAAGTTAATGGAGCCCGCCCGGGAAAATATTTCCAAGATTAATTGTGATGATATTTTTTTAAGATTTTCCTTCAAAACACATTTTGTACATAAGTTTTGTAAAAATCGGTGAGTACGGGTTGGGATTCAAACGCACGACCAAAGCTAAGGACACGATACTATTATCGTTTTCTAAACGTCTTACGAGTACCAAATTGAACGGCATAATTTTATTTAGTTACCAAACACTAACCAGTATTGTTCGGTTGATAATTTTAATGCACTGAATTGGAGCCTTGTGTACGGCACACAAGCATGTAGCAAAAACAACTCTGGACTTATAAAATGGATCGATCGTCAGTGTGCTAAATCATTGGACACCTTCCATTTGGATGAATCCATTGTAACGGCATCCATTTGGAAGGCTCGCCAGTCGCCTGCTTAACATTGACACCTATTCATCCCTTTTATATTATACACTGTAAGAAAACGACAGTATGATTCTGTCAGTCTCGCTCTAATAGGCAAGACTACACGTGTTACAAATTCCAACAAAATTAAGTTAAATAGATATTTTATGAGCAATTTGTCTTAATAACGACGATATTGAATATAATTACTGGAATGTTTCAAAGATAATTGACCCTAAAATGATAAACTATAAGGTACGATAGATTTTCAGTATATATGATATACTGAAAAATAAAATGTACGGTAACTTTCAACACTTACAACTATTTTTACAGGATCTTAGCCTAATACAATAGCATAACTACACAAACAACATGATTGAGCAAACTATATACCTACATAAACGCATTATTTTACGATGAAAATAAAAATTTCATTATTTTTCCATACTTTACATACTTTAGAGTGGGCGACGACCTAGGCGTGACGTCATAGTTAAGCATAATTTTGTTAGGAGCGTTTAGAGCGGACAGTGCGAGATTCAGACTTTATCTCTAAATTCTGACTCTTGTTTACATTTTACGCACTTGATCCCATAGCGATATTTGATCCCCACAACGAAACAAATCGATTCATATCATAAACAAAAAATATTCATCTCGCCTATTATAAGGACTGATTTAGACGGCGCGCGAACTCGCATTCTTTTTACATTTTTCTTACATTGCGGGATTTTAATTACATTGCGAACTGTTGGTTATGTGAATTTCAACCGGCCGATCAAAACCCGCAATGTAATGAAAGTCGCATGCGAGTTCGCGCGCCGTCTAAACCAGCCTTAAAGCACCGTGCTAACTATACTCGTACGTCCCCAGCACGCACCGGGCCTGCGACGAGCTGGTGTCGGCCGGGCTGATCACGGACGCGGGCGGCGGGCCGGGCGCGCTGCGGCGCTCGGCGCTGGTGCACGGCGCGCTGGCCGGCGCCGGCGACGGGTACGCCGCGCTCGAGGGCCGCCGGCTGCGCGGGCTGCTGGCCAGTCTGCTGCACGCCTACTACGCCGACAAGGGGCACGTCAAGAAGCAGATACAGGGCACCGGGTCGGTGAACCTCGACAACTACTTTAGATAGATTCTTGGAATATCGGCGCTATATGTAAAGGTTTCGGGATCCTGTATGGACATAAAAAAAAATGCAATATCGGATATTAGTTATAAGCTAAAATAGACTGAACACTGCAACGCTTAATTCTCTTATAATAGAATATTAATATTACAAATGTAGTGAAAAACTATTTTCCATCGGGAATAATCGGATCTCGTTCTACAAACGACGGGTCAATCAATGAAATGTCATTTTTCACATTGACACTTGATACTACACAGTAAAGTTCCATATTAATGGATACGAAAATGTCACCCATTTAAAACAACTATTCATTGACAGTTCGGGTGTCATCGTATTCCGATAAAGATCAGAGTTTTCCCGAAGAAGAATAATTTAACACACACTATATCTGTTATGAGTATAAATAATAATTATGCCTATAAACATATATAAATATATTTATTTCCACGAGGAAAGAAAGCCATAAGATCAGTAAACCTACTTTGTAGCTGACCACTGACAAGCCAAATTATTTCAGGTTTCAGGAACTCCGCCGCGATTTGCAAGCAGTAATAGGAACACGAGCGAACATTAACATCGCTCAAATCGA
Source organism: Grapholita molesta (assembly GCA_022674325.2). Classification (NCBI taxonomy): domain Eukaryota; kingdom Metazoa; phylum Arthropoda; class Insecta; order Lepidoptera; family Tortricidae; genus Grapholita; species Grapholita molesta. The sequence goes on from CP053138.2 coordinate 6,801,103, forward strand.
AAACTACGGCGGCGAGACATTTTTGAGCGACTCGCTCGTCGGCAGAATGCTGAGCGAGGCCAAGACATCCTTCACTAGATGCAAGACGGTAGGCTGTTCGCATGTTAACTTGTATTAATGCGAAAATTACTCAAAATGCTATATTCCGATGTACTTTTCTAGCTATCATTTCATACTTATATCGTTCACTGCTGGACATAGGCCTCCGCCTGATATGACTTCTATCATCTTGGAGCGTACTAGCCATAGTCGCCACGCTTCGCAGGCGTGTTGGCGATCACAGTAGCTGTACATTGGGGTTCGACGGACGCTGCGTCCACCCGTCGGTTTTTTCCTTTTATCGACACCCTCGGGAGGAGATACGAATACGAGTAGGGTGGTAGTATTCTAATGAGCCGTCACCATGCGGCACTTTTCGGCATTCTATACAATTGTATATCCTGTAGGCACCTTTACTTATAAAGCTACCTGGATTTTGTAATAATCTTGATTTATGAACCTGTACCCAGAGGTTAAAGCAGTGCAATACTGTCATTTATTTTCGTCCTCGAGATATTGGCGCATAAACCACATATTGACACGAGAGGACCAACGTTCAAGAAGTTATAGGAGTCAAGTAGTCGTTTGTTTTTCTTTAGCCAATGACACTGTTCTAGAAATATATATAAACGGGTCACTCACTCACGAGAAGAAGAGAGTTCTCGAAGGGCCGTCGCCAGCGACGGTGCGGCACGGAGCTCATGATTATGGTTCACGAATTGGACCGAAACATATGTCGAGCGGTTTTCGACCTTAAGATACGTGAGTGACCCGTTTATATATATTTCTAGTATGTCTGAGTCTCACGGGAGTTTTCTATTAAAAATGACACTGTTCCGCCGACGTGTTTGGATGGGTTACTCTTATCTTGCATACAATAAAATGACAGAATTAAAAATTTCGCATAATGTTGTTTACTGAAACTGTATAAGTTTCGGGATTTTGTTAAAACATCTTCCTGTTAAATATATTAGACTTGGTTAAGTCTGTTTTATGGTGGATGAACTATGCAAAAGGATATTTTTGACAATAAAACTCAAGGATGTTTCAATAAATTAAAAATATTTTTCAATCACGTCTATTCCAGTTGTGTACACCCAACGAGCTGCCCGGCACCACAACCGCCCTGTTGGAGATCCTCATACAGCACCTGCTGGTGGAACACGTGGACTACGCGCTGGACCTCGGTCTGCAGTCCATACCCATCGCAGAGACCAAGTCACCTCCACAGGTATATTCTGTTTCTGTTTATCTTTTTGAAATTATTTATTAGTGATAAACTAAAGTACATTAAACTACAAAGATGTAACAATTATAAAAAAAAAAAATACCACGAAATGGACCCGCCTCAGCATAAATGCTGACCAAAGAGTCAGCGCTGATCTTCCAACGGGACCATTTTTGTGGGCCACAATCGCTGCTGTAGGTACAACACTGCCCGACGATAAAATTGAACGCAGCTATAATTGTTGCGGCCGCGTCACACTGCCCACTAGGCCGGACCTGTCATCGATGATATAATGATACATGAATTGAATTTAATATAGATATTCATTTTACAGATTTACTTCTTTGACACTGTGAGGGAATGTAACAAAATTGTGAAGATGTTCGAGGAACATTTTCAAGAATCCGTTCTGCCTTGTATGAGGTAAATATTTTCTTATATTTATAGCATAATATTATTGTTATTGTACTCGGGTTTATTTAGTCACTCGCGCGACATGTTCAGGTTTGTTTTGGTTTGCTGGAGTCCGTGACGGGCCGGCTACGCGTACGGACGCTCGGTGCTTGCACTTGAAAATGGCGTCCTACGTTCTCGGAAACATGTCAAACGAGTGACTTAAATAAACGTGAATTAATCCGAGTTCTTTATGTATAAATTAATTACATTTTTATTTTCCTTTTTGGCATTTGTTTTATGTTACTGTAATAAAATTATAATAATTTCCAGAGTTACTACCCACAAACGGTACGTGTTAATAACACAACATTTGTGATAATTCTGCCTTTAATCTTGTCAATGTTCCGCTGTTCCTTTACGTGTGAGTGTTCCGCTTCTTTGAACGCCGAAGACTGCAAATCACGGCATGACAGTTTCATGTTTATGTGTCATGTCATGTCATCAATCATCATTGATAGGTATCTGTTAACTGGCTGGACTATCTACGGGCTAAGCGCGCCTAGTGTTAAGACTGTGTCAGGCTTTACCGTGAAATCCGTTGTTCAATACTTTTCACTTCCTCTCAGTTATGGTAGTAGCAATTAAGTTATATGAATCGCTAAAGACGAATTTTGCTGTTGCCGTATATGGAGACATGTAAATAATATGCAGAAAATAATAGAATGAATGCATTTAGTGAAGATATGCTTATTATAACAGTCGGTCAAAATGTGATCAGAAATATTCTAAAATAGTTTAAGGAATGGCGTGTAACGCTTACGTTTAAATATACCGCAGGTATGCATGTTTTGGAATGTAGCGTGATATTCAGAGTGCAAAACAAAAACGATGCGGTTTTGTGTCATAGGTAATGTCCATTAAATTTAGTTAATCTTTAAACATCACTACTTATCAGTGGCGGCGCGACAATAGAACCCGATTTCCGATGGCTTGACAAATATACATGAGCGGATCCTACAGAAATGGAAAGCCACATATGTTACGGTTTGCCCAAAACACATCCTATCCCACCGCCACTGCTACTTATGATAACTTTCAGTCGCAATCTATTCGGAATTATTTAACATTAGTAAAAGGACAGTAAAAATGCTTACGTTCAGAAACATATCATGTTTTACGTTGGATGATTAATCTCCGAAGTATACTAATCTAACCTAACCTACAATTAACTAATTTATTCATGTGTTTTATTCATTTGTCACAACCAACATCTTGAGAGACTCTCGCTACGAGGTTGTGGTTGAATCAAGGGTCAGATTCAGAAGGCGGTAATCCTGGACACGGCGCGCATAGTCCGACGGTTCCTCTCTGCAGCCCTAACCACCGGCAGCCTGGGCCCTATTGTTTATTTATTATTAACACAAAAATATAGTATAAAAACATAAAGATACTAACTAAAAACTAAACTATAAATAAAAAAAATTACATAGATCCTGGTCATTAGGTAGCGGGCCCAGAAGGCTGGTCGCGTTTCCGCGCTGGATAGCAATGCTAATCCGTTAGGCGAAATAGTGGCCAGCCCTCTGGTCACCAGAAACCTCTATAAGACGCGCCGATATCTCCTTGTAGAGTCGGCGCGCACTGTAATGACTGTAATACTAATTGTGCGACTGTTTCGCACAGTTTGTGTTTTAATCATCCGTTTAGTTTTTGTCTACCTAATACAATAAATAAATAAATATTTCGGGACAATCTTACACAAATCGACCTAGTCCTACGGTAAGCTCCCTAAAGCTTGTGTTGTAGATACTAGACGACGATATATATAATAGATGGATACATAAATACTTAAATACATAGAAAACACCCATGACTCAGGAACAGATATCTGTGCTCATCACACAAATAAATGCCCTGACTGGGATTTGAACCCAGGACCATCGGCTTCATAGGCAGGGTCACTATTACCCACTAGGCCAGACCGGTCGTCAAACAACAATGATCGACAATGTAGCATACGTGAGTGCAACAAAGTTATAATGCTATATCATGTAATTATTTTAATTCTGTTTCAGCTCCACCGCCAAACAGACCGAGTGCGTGAACAAGAAGACCGCTATCATGGAGCAGTTGGAAGCTAAGCTGGACCTGGGGCTGGAGCGAGCTATATCAGCCATCGTGGGTTGGGTCAAGCTGCATCTGCAGACGGAGCAGAAGAAGTCAGACTTCAAGCCTGAGGGGGACGTGGACACCTTGGCTTCTCCTGTGAGTCTATTGAGTTACAGTATCAGATATATCGGAGCTGTGGAGGTGGTCACAAATATCGGAGTAACGCCTCTATTGTCAAGGCCGAACATGAACTTTATGTTCCGATATTTATGACCACCTCCATAGCTCCAAAACATCTGATGGCGACTGTATTGTTGTTGTTATATTTTCATTACTTTGTTATTTATTATTATTATTTTGCTTTTGGGCTATTATTTTCGCCGCATCGACCAGTTATGATCTATTGTGGCAGCCCTTTTTATAGTCCATTACTGATTCCCGTTGAGTCCAGAAAGCTCCAGATTCTTTGGGCTGTAATGTTGTGTACCTCATAAGGTTTCAGTACCTGCCTGCCTAGGTGGATACTTCTTTTATGCATTAGTGGCCCGCAGGAGCAGAGGATGTGCATTGCAGTTTCCTCTGATTCTGGCAGAACCTGCATGTTACATCTTGTTTCTTACCCATTAGAAACATGTTTGTTCAACTAGCATGGTTAGCACTATGGTTAGCATTACTTTGTTACTATTAAACCTTTTTAAAATGTGTTAACTACACTGGTTACATGGTTAAGCAGGTTAATTTACATCCATTCATTAATTTCTTTTTTAACTTTCTTTGAAATAAGTTGTTCATGAAGTTCTGTGTGTAATCGTCAGAGCCCGGAATTTTCATGGCAAAACAAAAGAATGTCGCAAACTTACTAATGTTGATTTTTTTATCGACATCGACAGTTAGGTAATGAAAAATTAAACTATCCAATAAAGGAACAAAATGTTAATAACTGGTTCACCCCAACTATGGTGACTCTGCCTACCTATAAAAATATCGTATCTCACGTTGTTACTAACTTGAAACGTAGTAACTCTGTATGTATCCCATAGTCAGTTACGACATTATTCTCGTATTTGATTAACTGAATCAGATAGGAGTTTTTTTTTTTCAAACTAGTGACGATGTATCTGTATGTTTACTGGCAGGCCTGTCAGTCAGTGGTGTCGTTCCTGAACAGCGTGACGGACAAGATCCACGCCGGCTTGGAGGGCGAGAACCTGCAGGCCGTGACCCTGGAGCTGGCCGTCCGGCTGCACCGAGTCATATACGAGCACCTACAGAACTTCCAATTCAATTTTGCAGGTAATTTGCGGAAGAAAAAGGTTCAGACCTTAGTTGCGATCTAAAAATTATTTGTGGAAATTTTCAGAATATAACGTTTAACTTGTCATTCTAATTGTTGTCACTTTGTTCTAAAAACTCCCTAGTAACATATGTATAATAATACATTTTTAACTTAACAACGACTGTACTCATCATTTGTAAATTACAGTTAAGATTCATTTATGATAACAATAGACAAAGTGAAGTCAAATTACATTATTAGTAATTATTTATTGAAGACCATAGCCACAGCGGCTTGAAATCTTAAGTGACATTGAGATAATATAACACTCTGAACATAATTGGAGCATATGAAACTTTACATTGAGAATTTAATGTGTCATTGAAATTCGATACGTGTAATTGCATTTGAACACGCGTGACTGTTCATCATCACTTCAGTAAATCGTCCACTGCTAGACATAGGCCTCTCCCATCCATCCTCTTAGTTGCCATAGTCGTCACGCTTGCCAAGCGGTTTAGCGACCGCAGGAGCTGTAGATTGTGTTTCGTCGGACGCCGCTGCCCATCCGTCGGCTTTTTCTCTTTGTTGCCTCTTCCGACACCATCGGGAGAAGATTTGGTGCTATTCTAGTCAGAGGCTCTAGTGTAAGTTTCTTTTGACGTATAAAAACGTTTACGAACGCGTAAGTGATAATGTCATTTATGTGGGAAACGTAAACGGTTTTGTGACGTAAAGTTACGTTAAATACTTACACTCGGGGCTCAGCACGAACAGGGCAACGGCACGGCACGGTGTGAATGCTATAATTGACATTGAGCGCGCGCGCAGGGGCCATGGTTGCGATCTGCGACGTGAAGGAGTACCGGTCGGCGGCGTGCGGCCGCGGCCCGCGCGCGGCGCCGCCGCCTGCGCCTGCGCTGTTCGACGCGCTGCACGCGCTCTGCAACCTGCTGCTGGCCAAGCCCGAGAACCTGCACCAGGTCTGCGAGGGGGAGACACTCGTGAGTATGCCCTGTCTGCAGCCCCTGACGTCTACTGCTGGGCATCAGCCCCATGGACCGACATATGGAACTATCTCCTGCACACTGCTTGCAACTTCTTATAATTTCATCATCTTCCTCGCGTTGTCCCGGCACTCTGCCACGGCTCATGGGAGCCTGGAGTCCGCTTGGAAACTAATACCGGGATTTGGCGTTGACACTAGTTTTACGAAAGTAACTGCCATATGACCTTCCAACCCAAAGGGTAAACTAGGTCTTATTCTAGGTCTAGGGATTAGTGCGGTTTCCTCACAATGTTTTCCTTCACCGAAAAGCGACTATATCAAATATATATCAAACGATATTTCGTACATAAGTTTCGAGAAACTCATTGGTACAAGCCGGGGTTTGAAACCTGCGACCTGCAGACTGCAAGTCGCACGCTCTTACCGCTAGACCACCAGCGCGTTTTGCTAGCTTCATATAATTTATAAACCAAAAAAATACGTAAACGAATGGGAAAAACCCTTACTGAAATTGAATCACTATTTCGATATATCGAATAATTTGTAAATAACGACTTTACTACTAGTACTAATACTTTATGAAATAGATTTGGGTTACTTTCGTTATAGTTGTTAGAAGCACCGCCTTCAATATTTTCTTTCCTTTTCTCTGAGGTTAACTGGTCGAGTAACTAAGTAATTAAGTTCGCATTTTGTACAATAGGTTTCCTTTCGTGCAAAAATTAATAAATAAATAAAAGTCTTCGAAACTAAAAGTGCCGTGATAAAAGCTGCCTCGCTAGATGGCGCTGACACAGCGTAACAAATTTTGTAGCGCTGAATAATAGCCACTCACACAAAACTAAAATTTCAACCCAAGGCGAGTCGACAACGAACATATCAATATGTATTATTATTAAATTAGCTCTAGAAACTAAAAATATAATATGAATGTCTTCCAACTACTAATTTCGTCAGCAATCTCAACCGGGGGTGTAGCTCAGATGGTAGAGCGCTCGCTTAGCATGCGAGAGGTACGGGGATCGATACCCCGCACCTCCAATGTTTACTTTTTGTTTTTTTTTTCTTATAGGTCTTATTTAATTTTTTTGATGATATTTTTATACATATTTAATTATTTATAGAAATGAGTAATTTTAAGTTTATTAATTTATAAAGTCATCATATAGGTATAAACACCCAATTATAAAACATAAAAATTATAAACGTTTCCTTTTGATATCGAACATTAATATTAATTTAATATTGAATTAAAAAATTCCATCATTGTTTTTAAATACTTCAATCTTTTGAAAATGAAGACTACATATTCGTACTATTCGTAATAGAGACATGTACATAATATAGACTCCTCACCAATTGCGTAAAAATAGTACCATGAGTAAATGCATCTTATAAATGAGCGACTTTACCTTAAATAACACAACTTTTAAAGACTCAATATTATAAAGAACAAAAACTTAAATTTAAAATAAACTAAGTTTAAAGTAGTATTTTTTAGAGAATTGCTTAAAGATATAAAGAAATATATTAATGAAAAATCGTGTCGATGTCAAAGATATCGTTACGGACTAAGTGCTAAAATATATATACATGCACCTTATGGCCTTAATATATATGCACATTTTGAAAGAAAGTGTCCAAAGGAAAATGTCAAACTGTTTACTGTATGACAGGGATCATAAAACTTATGGATTAACTATGTCTATTCTGTAGTTATACAATATAGTTCCCTAAATTCACTAGGGCCATCTATCGTTTTAAAGCCGATGCTCTTAATTCTCAGAAGATCTCTCGTGGGAAGTTCACCTTTGTACAAATGTTTTGTATATTTTCTCTGCTGTATTTTTCATTAATTGTACTATAAAGTGTTTTACTGCTACTACATACTACTATAGTATTAACTGCTAAGCAATGGAATTCGCTTCCTTCGTCGGTAATCCCGGAAAGATATAATTTGGGTCTTTTCAAGGCAAGAGTGAATAGGTTATTACTGAACCAGCGTGCTACCGCTCAACCTCGTCGATACTTACCATTAGGTGCGACTGAGGTCAACACTGGTCAGTTTTGTATTAAAAAAACCTGCCTAATTTTGCAATATTCATATAAACTATTAATCATACTTTTACATTACTGTATGTATTAATGAAAATCGTATTAAAACCATAGTTTAAAAAATCTAAACGTATAGAGAACAGAAACGACTTTGTATAATAATTTAGTGTTGATATTACTTGTACACATCAAAAACAATGAAAACTACAATGTGTGATAGTAATAAAAAGATTTGTAATTGTCTTTTTTGCAGGCGGAGTTGGACAATTCGATCCTGCTAAACTTCATCCAACTGCGCTCGGACTACAAAAGCCACAAACTATCCAGCTTTCTGAAGGGACTGTCGTAACTTACTGAGATAAGTATACCCTTCTCCATTTTCACCAAGCTACATGTCACTATTATTTGTATCACTGCAAAATAATAACAAAACTATATTATTAAGGATAATACAACTAAATGATTAATTAAAGAAACATCTAGTTTTGTATACCGATCTGCAGTCTGTACTGTATACTTGTCTGAACAATAACCACATTTGTAAAAGATGAATATTAAAAATTACTGTCAACTAATCTTACCCTCATGGTCATGTAATAGCATAAGATAACATTAAATTCGATTATGTTTAATTATATTATTTACATTGTTATAGCATTATGTTTGTTTATACTAGATAAGAGTATTAAATTATTATAGTGTAAAATTGTACTTTCATTATATTCCAATTAGTTATACGTTCCTTACAATTACGACTGAAATAATACTTTACCTATACATGTACATAAGTTATAAAAATAAATGTATGAAATTATAACAATGGTTAAGTTTGAAATATAGAGGTACGAATAATTATCTACTATCGTATAGCTACTAACTAAACCATTTACATCATATACAGTCAGCATCATAGAGCCCGGGCACACTAGCGGCGGCTACTCGACGTTTTCCTGGCGATTTTATAGTAATCGGCAGGCCGCGTGAACGCGGCGTCTCTGCAGCGTGCAATTTTATATAGGAACACCAAGAAAACGCTAGTGCGCCCACGTTCCTATAGTTAGTTGCTACTAAGAAAGTTATCTGCTGACAAAGATAAATATATCGTCACTCATCCTTATTGCTAGACAAATAAAGCTACACATTTGGCTACATTGGTGGTGTGTGGTGGTTGGTATAAATCCTTATTTTACAGAGATAAAAAGGCGGAATGTAGAATGAGCTGGATTTTTTTTAAGGTACCTTATAATGGTCTTTCACATGACAACTATTACTTTAAAACGGGATAGTTACCATGTACGTACGTTAATTTGTGACATTATCGATGACAAGGGACCTTATTGTCGATGGCGCTTACGCCGTTGTTCAAGATACCGCAATACAAACGCAATGCAGTTCGACGTAAGCGCCATCGACAATAAGGTCCCTTTTGCTACATAATGCCACATATGAATTTGAGTTATTCCGTGAGGATGGCGTTTGGATGGAACAGGGGCGTAATCGCGAACGATATTCGTAAATTTTGGACGATTGTCTCTGTCACTCTCATAACGTCTTAATTTGAGTACTAGAGAAAGATGCCCGAAATATACGAACTTCGATATTCGCGGTACTGGGCCAGTGCCGAAATATTGGAAACTCATTCAAGTTACATGGTAGCTATCCCGTTTTAAGTAATAGCTGTAGAGCTTACTCCACTGAATGGAGGCAACGTCTTAAATATGTATTATGAAAAAAGCACTTTGACATGAAATGTTAGAAGAATTATAAAAAATAGAATAGTTGATATTACTTTCATGTGATTTCACGCTTTAATGAATGATTATTTAGGATTTTTTACTTTAAAAACGATAAATGGTACAGTTGCCATCAGACAATTTTCGACGTACACGTTTAGGTTACTTTATTCTATAAAATGTTGTATCCTTTCTTCATGTTGTGTTAAACTTAGCTATTCTGAGTGTATTTTTGGTTTTTAAATCTTGAGCAGCATATTTTATGGTAAATATATGTTATGTAATACTGCATTAAAGCGATTAGAATTACTATTAAACTTTCGCAATCTCATCTCTACGCAGCATCGTTTTGCACCTAGGTACACAGAAATTGCCATTACAGAACAATTGCTTGAACATTCGTCCGCGGATAGCGTTATCAGCGTATCTATACGGCATAGCACTACGTCCATTCATAAGTTCTCCCCTCCACCGCGCGGGACGTTATTTGAATGAATGCGCGTGTGTGCGTGTCGTCGCGAGCGCACCGCACGCTTGTGTTCTTTCTTCAAATCTTCAGTGTTCGACTAAAGGCCGGCTGGTTAACCGTCGTTCGCAGGCCTGCGCGTTCAAAAAAAGTAAATAGTGTTATGCTAACAAACTTCAGTGTAAACAAAGTCAAGTATTCTGTTTAACAGTGCGGTGTAATCGCTAATCTGGATATTAAAATCGAGAGGTAAGCTGCGTTGCCGAAAATGTTTATTTTCATTCAGGCCCGCCGCCTACGCGCTGCTATGTCGCGATTTGAGCGACGAATTTACATATTATAAGTTCATTCATTGCGTTAGCTTATTTATATTATCGGACGTGTCATGTGAATGGGCTTATTACTGTTGGAACACTTGGAACAGAGCTTGATTCATCCTGATAAGGATTCAAGACAACGATGCCCTTTACGAGTTTGAGTTTTACTCGTCAACATTGGTTATAAACCTTGTCAGTAACACTTGTAGTGTTTATTATGTTTGCATGTGTATAATATAGCGAAAAACAGCGAAGCTGAAGCTTGTTGTTGTGGCCTGTTGTGGTTCTGTGTCGATCACATTTATCTAGGCGAGGCCGGGCCGCGTCCGCTCCATTTCGAGTGGTGTTTTTATATCCCGCTACCTGAGTACGGCGCAAGCTGATCCCACTAATGGCAGTCGATAACTAGTATACAGTATACATTCCTGATAAAGAAATAAAACAGCTAACGCTGTAGAACTATGCGAATATGTGTCTACGTCACCTGCACCTGATATGTCTACTTAGATAGACGTCGAATTAGGTAGGTATCTTGATAGGTGGACGCACGTATATTTAATAATTATTTGTAAGGGAGCAAAATTAGTGTTTACCGTCTCGTAATATTAAGACCCGAGCGAGCGAAAAATTCCAAAACTGAACCACGAGCATAGCGAGTGGCTCAGAGAGTGGAATGTTGAGCATTGGGAGGGTTCCAAAGCGCGAGAGGGGAACACACTTAGCTACCGAGTAAAACATACAATTTTTACCTCACTACCGCGAGGAAAATATTAATTATAAAACTTTTAAAATGTACTTAGGTATTCAAAATTATTGGCATCCATCATATAGGTAGGTATCATTCAAAAACAAAAAATAAAAGAACATCCAACCAGCTAACATAAAAAAAAACACTAGTAATAAACAATTTCTATGAAAATCTTTGCAATCTTGTGAATTAAATGCAACTTTGCTATCTGTTATGAAAACGTTTTTTTCTTTGAGCTTATTGGATATCATGAAATTCTTTGACATATTTTCCTAGAAGGTTGTATGATTTTGTAGTTATGTCTGATATGTAGAATTATAAAAGATGCTAAAGCATCCTAGATCGTAACAGATAGCTAGGTGTTGACATAGTTGAAAAATTCGTTGTCTCGAGTGGATGACCTATTTGCTTAGTTGAGAAAACAGGGCAGGTATATAAATTATACCTAACTCTTAACATTGTTATGTCGCGGGTTCAAGTCCCTTAGCTAAATAATTTAATAAGAATGAACTTCAAGTTAAATTTACATTGAGTACCTATTAAGTTAAAGGTCTAGAAGGACTAGTTAGTCATACTCCGATAAATTTCACTAGAATCCGTAATGGAACAGTTGCGATAAGATATGTTCAAACAATAAATCAAAAACTTAATGATGCTGCATATATTACACCTAGGTACCTATTCGCGAACTACAGAGCGGTACGTACAATCGCCATCAGATATATCGGAGCTGTGGAAGTGGTCACAAATATCTGAACATGCACAGATATTTGTGACCACCTCTACAGCTCTGACATATCTGATGGCGAATGTACCTATAGTCGCCATCAGACATAACGGAGCTGGGGAAGGGGTCAAAAATATCAGAGCCCTGGGTGTAAGTTTTCAACGTAACTTTACGTCACGAATGCGTTTGCGTTTCCCATATAAATAACATTATCACTTACGCGTTCGTAAACGTTTTTTTACGTCAAAAGAAACTTACACTAGAGCCTCAGAACAACGCCTCTATCGTCAATACGATAAAGTGCATGTTCCGATATTTGTGACCACCTTTTTTTTAAAAAAAATAACCTATAATATTCAGATGACGATGAATACCTATTGCATAGAAAAATTACGATGACGATTAGGTATGTAGGTACTTACAATTACAAGCAACTAGAAAAGATTAACAGATACAAAAATAAAACTCACTCTGAAACAACTAACTATTTCATGCTTCATGTAAAGGTAGGTACCCCCTTTTGACTGTATAAATTAGTCAAAAATCTGTTGTAATCCAACGTCATAGTAACTAGCTAGAAATTTTTGAAATGTGCCAATTTTTCACAATCGAAATTACCCAAAGACATTTTGTCTAAAAAACTGTGTGGTGGGTACACCATACCAATTCTATGGTGTACCGAACTTTTTGAGTACTTTGGATGCTACGAACTATATGACGCTGACTGTACCCACTCATCATACCTAACTTGATCGCTAAACCCGAGTTCTGTAAGGAGTTTCAGATCAAACTTAATAGGTAGGTATTTAGACTAGGTATTTGCTGTCTATCTAAGTCTACGCGACAGAAATGATGGCTGGTATTTATAAGCCTATATTAGTTAGTAAGTGTAATCATCAGGTAATTTTAAATATAAAACTGTCCGAAAATTCCGAAACCACTTTTATTCCATTATAATAAATACTAGTAGAGATTCGGAATTATTTTACACATTCGATATTACCCCAATACGCCCTGATATTTTAGCAGTGGAAAGTTTACACATTTGCCACAGTGACCGAAGTGCTATTCAACTCTCACAATATCCAATAAAAATGCGCTGCTGTGAATAATACGGTGTCGTCGTAATCTACTTAACCCTATCTAAACAATATCAAAGACAACGATGACGCAACTTTATAATTTTATACCTCTGACTAAGTATACAGAAGAAGCAAGAAGGTTTGCTTTGCCTAATTATTATTAGAAATTAACTAGCGCTTCTTGCTGGATTACTATACATTCTTAAGAAAAAGTGACCGGGTACCCCAGTGTCCGTCCGAGGCAGGATTTATATTAGGTACCTAGTCATTATACCGAATATTGTACCCAAGTTAAGAAACGAAGAAGGCCTACCGCGAAAATTTAAATTCGGAAATTGGGTACATTTGTTCCCCTATCACTTTTGAAAATAAAGAGTAAAATAAGTGAACGAAGTGGTTGTCGGTAGAGAATCAAAACAGTAATTTTTTTACGCAACGCAATGAGCAACGTATACCTACCGTCCGGTTTTTATCCAAAAGCGGCAATATCGGCACAGCAGTAGCTAGTCGATCCTTTCCACCCAATAGCTATAGCTAAGTAGGTATATGTATTTTAGATTCCATTTCATCTCAATAGTCCTGACATCATGGCGGGCTCTGGCGCATCTAATACGGATACGGACAGGTGCAACATCCGCTTAGTGTACCCCTAAAAATTTCATTAAATTGTCGAAAGCGACTGCGTATTGGCTCCGGATTCGCATACGGCGCCCAAATGTCCGGAACACCATTGTTTCGAATACGGGAAAATCACAGCTCTGGTAGTAGGTAATAATAAACACTGGTACCTACTACACATATTTATTATGTTTTTTTTTTCATATAGGTACATGAAAAAAGGCACGAGTAAAATCTGATAACAGATTATAGCTATAAAAACAAACAGTCACACGCGTAGAAGTTGTTGAACAAAGGAAAATCGTAGTTATTACATAACTTATATCATTGTACCGAATCAGAGTGGATAATCATAAATAGACATTTATCTATTACGTTTTTCGTGGAAATGACCAGTATTATTTTAGTGAAAAGATAATGGTATCTTCAGAAACGGTAACTAGGTACTCGGGCTCAAAATGTTGTACCTACTTTGAGACACAGTTTCAAATCATGAGTAAGTGTAATCTAATCTAATTTAATGCTATGAACGTATTTGATAATAGCTTTATTAAAGTGATACGTGCCTTGTTTATTACATATGTTGTGTGTTTTTCTAATATCACACCTACTATGCCTGCTTCTCCGTCTTGAAGGCATCTAATAAGTACATTTATAAATTTGAAACTGTAAAATTGGTCCAAGATGTTCTCAAACGTAATCGACTCTCATTGCTGAAATATGGAGACCTAGGCTCTCCGAAACATTGCGCATAAATATATAAACTTTTGCCCCAAAACGTAGTAGATACAGTCGCCATCAGATATATCGGAGCTGTGGAGGTTGTCACAAATATCTGAAAATCAACTCTATTGTCAAGACGATAAAGTGCATGTTCAGATGTTTGTGACCACCCCGACAGCTCAGGTATATTTGGCGGCAACTGTACTGAAGCTTGTAAATTAACTGGCCCGGTACCGCGAACATCGAAGTTCGTATATTTCGAGCATCTTTTCTACTTTTACAATTAAGGCGTCATAAGAGCGACAGAGGCAATCGTTCAAAATTCACGATCACGAATATCGTCTTTCGCGGTAGCGCCTCTGGACCCGTGGCCTCTTTACGCATGTCAACATAAAATGAGAGCAAATGTAAAAAATATGCATCTGGCGACAGCTTCACATCGTTGGTGAAGCTGAAAACTCAAGTGGTTTTTTACTTTTAAATTGATGCCATGTTTAGAAGAATAGGCGTTCTTTTTGTAAAAATAAAATAAGGATAGGTTTAGACAATTTAACCACAGGCTCATTTTTAACATCCACTAAAGATCGGTTACATTTACGTAAAATTTACACTTGCATAATATCTCGTAACTTAATAAACGCATTTACCTCAGCAGACATTTTCCTCGGAACTTGACTTCTCTCGGTTTTCCTCGGTTCGTATGGTAACCTTTTTTTTAAATAAAGATACTGTTCTACGATTAATTACATAGGTATACTTTACACAATTGAATGTACTTAACCAGAATGTTAGAATTTTAGGAAAGAGTAGTGAACTCATTTTAATTAAGTTTCTGAATGTGATTGAGAAGAATTCTGTTATGAGTCTTGCCGTTTTGATACGCTTAGTGAAGCGTGCACCTTATTTGTTATCTAGCGTGATATCTGATAACGATTAACATTTTCTCTTTTGTTTTGTTGAAGATAAAAGTTATAACATAATGAACGGCGTACTCTTTGTTATTACATCGCGTATAACTAATTATTTTACCTATTACAAAGAGAAACACAATTGTAAGAATATTCATGTGGATCCCAGCTATCTGTTCATCCCTAGTAGGTATCTTTACACCAAATAATGATGATGAAACGATACAAAAAGCCTATAGCGAACATTATAATATGTGTGTAACTATTTGCCTCTAAAACTACCTATTTGATTTGTCTGCAAAATTTCATTTTCAACGTACCTATATCTTCGTCAGCTAATCGAGCACAGCCGTGAAATCATTGTTTTAAACAATGAAAGAATATTGTTATGTAGATACATCTCTTATTTTTATGTTGAGATAGTGTAACTGAAATTGAATCACGAGTAAATTGTCCCAAAAGTGAAATTTTGAGTGTTACGAAATTCTTCATTTTTCACTCAAAAATTTCGGAAGCAAGCTCCAAAAATTTAAACTAAGTAAAATAGTCTTGATAATTGTCTGGTAGATAAGTCAAGTTTACATCAAATTACATTCCCGACTTGTACATAAAACGCGATCTTATCTATAAGGCACCGGCCTTTAAAAACTAAACATCGCGGGTGTACCTATAGTGACAAAAAGATTTGGTAATATAGAAGTATAGAACGTCCATTAGAGGTGTTCTATCTGTACGTATCGGATAACAAGGTGAGTTGAGGATATCTCTAAACCAAACAAGCTTCTGACGCAAACGAATCTAGGCGTTGAAATATCGCCATCTACTCGTACGAGTATACGGCGCTGTGATGTTTACTTTACAAAATAACATGACAGATCACGAGAACAAAACCCACAGCAACATAGCCACGTACAGTTTAGCATTACGAAACTCATGCAATTCGAAACTATAAATCTGAGCCACAATTCCGATTACTACTAATCAAATCGCCTCAAACGGACCAGTTTAATCGAGACCTAGGAATTAATATAAGTTATGAGTAATCTGGTAACGCGTAATTAGAGACGATGCTCTGTTTACAACAGTGATTACCGCATTGGCAATTTCCCTACTCAAATACTTTATACATTTTGGCACTTGCGGATTTATTGAGATACGTTTGGAATAAGTCGGTGCGCGATAAGCGTTTTTCATAATACCATTGTATTGCGGTTTAGATGAAAAACGCCGTACGTATAAACTTCAGACATTATACTTAAGAGTTTTTTGTTCAAACGCTCGGACCTTCTATAACAGTCGCTGTAACACGTGAAGCTTAGAAACGTGAGTTCCAGTAGTTTATAATGTATTAAGTTATTTACATATGTTCAGTCGCCATCACATATATCGGAGCTGTGAAAGTGGTCAAAAATATCGGCACATGCACTTTATTGAGACCACCTCCACAGCTTCGATATATCTGATGGCAACTGTTCAACTTCCTAGCGAATCAGTAAAGAAAAAAAAACGATTCGTAAATAGAGTTTAAAATGGTTTACAACTTGTTTCTCTGTATATCTTATTATTGTTTGAGGTTCGCTATAAAGGGTTATTGTATTGAAATGCATTTTTGATTACATTTTCTAGACTATTAAGGATTCATAGATCGTTTATTTTTTCTGAAATCCCTTCACAATATCTGTAAAATAAGATAATGAATCATAATGGTCTCTGAGTCAGAATCTATCAAACATCACGATTGGTAAGCAAGTGCCTCTTTTCTTTCTTTTTGTTTTACAATTAGTTGCACTTTCCAAGATGGCTCCTTAAGCCCTGACTGGTAATTTTTTATAACTTCAAGACTGGTAGGTAGGCCTTACCTACTGACATTGATATAGCACTCACTCATTATAGATTTTAAGTAGAGTTACAATTCTGCGATTCGTTAAAACAATATTTCTTTAATCTTAATAATTATTTCTCATCATTTGCCTGAAGTTATCAGAAGTGAAAACCGAAAGAGAATTTTCAAAAGACTGTTAAAGAAACACTTTCATAAACTGCCTATACCTTAATCATAGTAATTTGTTAAATTAGCACGTATAAAAATGATCTACTTAACTAGAGACTGTAAATCCCATAGTCAAACTCGTTGTTGAGTTTTATGGGGTTATATTCAGAAACTATTGTATGACACATTTTTGATAATTATATTAAATAAATAATAAATAATACAAACACTTTTCAGTGTCAAATATTACCGGAAAATTTCATAACGTCAAAGAAGACAGTGAGTCTAATATCAATGTTTATATTAGTAGGTAGGTATGTAAGCCCTAAACGTTATATCAGACACCTATCTGCGTGATATCAGCCAAGGTTGCGGCTGCGGGCGGGGCACACTGAATTTTAATAGATAAAATAATAAGTATCAATGTAGATAACAAATAAATCTTACAACCAAGTCTCTGCTAAGTTTTTTTTCTCTTGTCATTCATGAAGTCGGTTTTATGTATCGTCCGAGAAAAGTATAACTAGTAGGAGCGGCTCGGTCATACAAGCCGATTCCCGCCGGCTTTACTAACAATTTCCACAGTTCAAACGGTTTCATTGGGCTTATGAAGAAAAAGCAAAGCCATATAGCTCCGTCTTGCCTTAGAAAAATATTGACCCGCCGCCACTGATAACTAGTATAAGTGATTGCAACTATCTAAGTTGTTATGTTACATACCTAGTCCGACCGATGCCGAAATCTCGGCACGATTTTTAGTCGATAATGCCGAGACCAAAATCTAGGTCGGTCCTCACTCTTTAGTTAAGTTATAAACGACTTATTGGTTGTTATGAATTAGGAAACTAAAAGTTGTACCGAATAGTAATTTCGTCTTCTATTACCAACCACATCTATTAAATCTTTCATAAATTTTTGAATACATATCCCAAGTCATTATCAAATTAAATCCATAAACATATGTCTCGGATCATGCAGTTTTAGGATAAACCGCTGTCGATATCAAGTTAATTTTATACACCACATTATGCCGAGACAAAAAAGGTCCTCATTTTATAACAGAAATCGAATAAAACTGTCGATCAACATCTGACGAAAGCCTCAAGCTCGCATAGGGTTACCATATACATACTGAGACGTCGATAGGGACAATCAATAGTTAGATAACATAGACATACCATTTAATTAGACGGTGCTAATAATAAATACCACGATCGAAAGGGATGTTCTTACGTAACTTGCCATAGGTATTGCAGAGACGGCGCTATTTTCGTCCGTCCTTGTCATAGTTTCACATATTTTTGTTCCCCTCCAAACTGGACCCTTCAGAACTGTCAAAGTTGGAGAGGAACAAACAAATACAATTAGAGTTTTTTTGGGTTTTCAACTAAAATTGCGGTAATTAATACAGAATAAGCTAATATTTTTGTTATAAAGAATGTCCTGTAAAGCAAAACCATAGTGAATTGTTACATTTTGGAATACAAAAGCCAGAATATCTTTTTCCCCTTACTGGCGCACGCGGATGCGTTCTCCAGTCATTATTCCTCCTAGTTAGATAAGCAACATTGAGCAAAAATATATGAGTATAGCGTAAGTACACATGTAGGTTCAAAGTGTTCAAACATTTCAAGTTCATACTATGTTTTTTACATCTGGACAGTGTGTAGTATGGTCTTGGTAAAGTCGGGACCATGCTTCAAACTGGGACTATCCAGGCGTGCCGTGACTTGTGGTAACCCTAGCTAGCAGCGTGGTCGCAGCTGAGGTTCGTGCACTATTGGATGCGACAGGGGCGGGGGAGGGAGGGGACGACATCTGTTGCGCTGTGTGAGTTAAATATTTGATCGTCTTTGTGCAGAGTAGGGTTGCCACTTGAGACGTCTTCAAGTTTACAGTGTATGTACAAGCAGAGAAAGATTTATTCGTAAACCAATATGAGCTGTATAATTGTATCCAGAGTTCATTATTTCAGTATCTACTAGCAGAAATAAAAGCAGCAAAAAATCATAAGAGTTTCATTAAATACACAATAATGCATATTTACTTCTATATCTTAATTCCTAGTCCTAAAATAGATCATCTAGACATGCGGTAGTAGTCAATATTAAACTATTGAATACGGCCTACAAACATATTTACAAATAGCTGTAGGTCTGCAATTGTTGTTTGAGTTAAAAAAACCCATCATCTAATTTCACTTGTTTTGATTTAATTTACAGCACCTCTTAACATTACCAAAGTAACCATACAAGATTTATGGCGTACCATAAACTCGCAAAACGCGTGGCAACCTTGCAGCCGGTGTTTATAGGTGAACTACAGATTTGGTATCTTGTTCAAGCTAAAAGAGGTTTTATTGTAAGGGTTTAAGGAGGGAAGAGGATGTATTTTCGCTTGGCGACAGTGTGCACCTTGCACGCAACGGGACCGTCAGGATTGATCCCTAGCAGGTAGTCGCTTCCCCACGGAACACTTTTTCGATGCGAATATCAGATTTTAGGAAACAAACGTGTATAAAATGCGAGTGGGAGGATTCTTTTTCAACAATGTTATACGAATCCGTTTACATTTAATACGATACACAGGAATATATTGGCAGAATAGAAAAATAATGCGCTCTTTAATATGTAAGGATGAATTATGTTCGATTTTTTTTTTTATGATATAGGCGGCAAACGAGCAGACGGATTGCCTGGTGGTAAGCAATTACCGTCGCCCATAGGCACCCGCAACACCAGATGAGTCACAAGCGCGTTGCCGGCCTTTAAGGGGGGTTGGAGCTCTGGGAACCTTACTCACCATCAGGAACACAGCACTACATACCTGAAAGGTAGCAGTGCTATTATGGCTGTGGTCTTCTGTAAGGAGGAGGTACTTCCCCAGTTGGGCTGCCCCAGATTCAAGCGTGATAGTCATCGCTGTGCCCTACCTCTCATAAAATCATTTTTGTATCTGAAACAAGATGTTTTCAAAACAATCATTATTACTTGGTTTTACAGGGAATTACTTAAATAATATTAAGCCTAAAAATAGGTTTCTGAAAATAATTGGGGCAATTTCATTTAAGTACAATTATGTTTTAAAATATAATCTTCTTTGACCTTTCGACCAATTACAAGCATCCGATCGTTTATTACCATCAAAGTAAGGCCATATTCCGACGTTGCAACAAAATTTACTGCATACCTGCTTTTTGACAAACCATTATTGTCATTTCTACTTTAAGCACGGAGAAACAAATGTCAGGTACCTACCTATCTGGTAAACTTCAGGTATCTACTTAAGTTCCAAATATTTGTTTGAAAATATTAATAATCTCATGCAATAAATTTATTTACAGAAATCACAATCGTATTTACGATTAAGTACTTGTAGTTATCATTACAAGTACTTAATTCGTTTTAGTATAAAATCTAAAAAAGCGCCCTTGAGTCATTGTACCAAGGATGCTGGCGGCATTTCCTCATTGTATCGCAATGCTGATACGCTGTGCGACGAAGCCGCCAGCTCTTTGGTCACCAGTTACTTTTTAAAATTTTAAATAGGTAAAACAAAACAACGCGCACACAAACAACAATTATAATAACGATTAGGTACCGGAGGTTTAAGGTTAAGAGGTTAAAGGCCTTTAGACCTTTAGGCATTTTTATAGACTTATTTTTTTGGCACATAGCTTCACAACAGCAGCATAGCACCCTCGTATCTATAATATATCAATAACACGTCATAATTGTTTCAAATATAATAACAAAAGAAAGTCGCATCGCTCGCACGCAGCACGCCAATCGAAACATCGCCCGACCAAGCTGGCACAGTAACAATTCAGTCCAAGTACTAAATATAGTTCAAAATAAAACAACTGTCGCTTGCCCTTCATTCAGCTCAACGTAAATATAATGATTTTCTACCCTACGACCATAAAAACTGAGTTGATATTAGTTTAACGCGCGTGGGCAGGGTAATTGGTAGGAGCCGTCATAAGCGCGGGCGCACCAGAATTTTTAATTATGAATTAATTAGTGGCGATCAACACCAAACTTGCCTAATCCCGGTTACTCATTGTTAGCTGTTTACACTAGCACTTAACAGGTAATTGTGCTAAATACATCGCCTTCTAAACAAACACTAGTGATAAATTTAACATACCCTTAGGCTATGAACAAATTAATTACAAACGAGATCAAGGTTATGAAAGTAACCATAGTGACAAATAATAAAGTCTAAATGCCAGAACCTACGTTCGTAATTTCATTATCAAATTACAAAACAGCTACCTAATTATATGCATCACTCCGACCCAAGCGCGGGGTCGTCGACTCTGATAAATATTAATGTATTACTGTATCCAACTCGTATCTTTGCAACTATATTATAACTTTTGAGTACAACATCTCCATTTAATTCTAAAATTTCCTAACGCACACTGATGTTCATATTCAAATAACCTATCAGCAGGATAGGTAACTACTTACAATCGTAGCCCAATAAACAAGATTAAAAAAAAGTCTGTCAAGTTTAGTATGACTTTTTGACTGTAAGCAAAATTTTAAAAACATTTAAACAATAAAAAATGATTTAATACTTCGTCTTGGTTAATCAAAATTAATTCATTAACAGCTGTAAAATATGAACTTTAAAATTCTGACAGTCCAATGGACACATAATCAACGCGCTATTTAAAATGTCGATATTAGAATTATGCTGTCTCGTAAAAAAAATCAACAAAATTGTGTAAGTACTCGCATGAACACTAGTCAAGCCAACAAGTAATTATCAAATCTTACCAACTCTAACAATAAAAATCCAATCCTGAAGGTAAAACTCTGCAACCTGAGATTATTATTGCTTAAATGAATCTTAGTTTGTTTAACCAATACCTTATTTGAATTAAATTGATAGCATTAATTATTACTTAGGCGTGTAAGGTTAACAAACGGTAATATTTAAATAATATCAGATATCCAACGCCTCAGGTCGTGTGGCGTATATTAATGCATAGTTAGTGGGTGTCATACCATCAAATGTCATAATGTCGTAGGATACTGTGTAACTTGTATAAAACTTGGCATTTGGAATCTACTTTGTATCATAGCTATCATGGTTTAGGCCAAGGTAATGGCTACGGCTCGCGACTGCCAAATACAAACGCATGCATCCAAAGAATCTACAAGTAGGTAGGTATCGAGATGTTGAGCTATGACACTGTTCGTATGTTCGTAAGCTCCAATTCCAAATATCTTAAGAAAAGAACTCACGAAAATCAGACAGATGAAGCGTGGAAGTCACTTTTTTTACCTGACTTAGGCTCTATGACCGTTCTGCACAGTAGAGCGACCGGACTGTGTGGGGGGAAGGTGGAAGTCACAGTCATATGAGATATATTAGTTTATCTCCCATATCGATCGATGCCGAATCTGCAAAAGCTGATGGATGATGCTTTGCCTTTAAAACAGCATGTATCGGCACTCCAGACGCCGATAGTTGTGGGGAGATCCTTAAGCGAAGTTTACACTTGCAAGTTTTCTTGCAGCAAGTAGGGACGCAGCTATATGCAAAAATGGAATAGCAATATTTGTCTCTCATTCTTCCTTATAGCTGCGTTCCTACTTGCTGCAAGAAAACTTGCAAGTGTAAACCGGCCCTTAGACTGTAAAAGCACTGCAGTTGACAGTAAAAAAATCTACATGAAAGCTTGCGTGCAGATAATAAACTTTAATTGCATTTATTTGTAAAACGTAGCGTAGCATAGCAGCTAATATGCCCCTTCCAAGTTTAAGACCAGTCTAGGATAGAAAATAAATACTAATGATTATAGAAAATATGTAAATGTCCAGCTTTTCATAGCAGGCAGATCATTAAGATGTTGAATGTTGAATACAGGAATGTGTGTAAATAAGTAACTATCGATAACTTAGAAAGATAAACTTGAGTCAGAGGTGAAAAAGTGGTGAGGTTTCGTGGAGGCAATCTGATGATGTTGAACACGAGGATCAGGCTAATTATATTAGATTATATAATTATTAGATCAGATTAGAGGATATATAATACGGAAAAAAAATAGTCGGATGAGATAAGGAAAACTAAACAAGCAAAAAATTTAAAAACATATGGCGAAGAACATAACAGAATAAATAGTACGGAGATTAATGGAAGGATTAATGGATTCATTCGAACTATAGGTAGGTACCTAAAATCGTCATGTAGGTATTAATTAATCTATTATTTTATTAAGGAAAATTTGTGAAGCTTCCGCTTGACGAATCGGATGATTGTTCCTGTTGTGTGTGTATTAAAAGATGAAAGCGAAATGCTGAATAGACCGCAGTCCAGCCTCAGTGCGCGCTCCGTTTATCCCCGCTTTAAACTTAGCATTTCAACAGCTTCACACATTAGTCACCGAGTTATGTTTATGAATGGACGGGGGGAGGGAGGGCGGCTAAATATAGCCTGGGTGCAACAGGTGGTCCCTCACCCTACAGCCACGGACGCCTACAGTCCTGCACACATGTGTGCGCCTGTGTACCATGTATGTAGTGGCAACAAAAGCGATAAGAAAAGTGAAAACGCTCTCGCCGGAACTATTTAAATACATTTGCATGGGTGCATGGTTAAAAAGATTTTTTTTTTTTTTTATGACATAGGCGGCAAACGAGCAGAGGGATTGCCTGGTGGTAAGCAATTACCGTCGCCCATGGGCACCCGCAACACCAGATGAGTCACAAGCGCGTTGCCGGCCTTTAAGGGGGGTTGGAGCTCTGGGAACCTTACTCACCATCAAGAACACAGCACTACATACCTGAAAGGTAGCAGTGCTATTATGGCTGTGGTCTTCTGTAAGGAGGAGGTACTTCCCCAGTTGGGCTGCCCCAGATTCAAGCGTGATGGTCATTGCTGTGCCCTACCTCTCATTGTTGGACGTAGTTTAAGGACATACCCGGGTCCAAAAAATCGGTCCCGGTAATTAGCATTACGTTTGTAAACAATCCTGGTGTCTTAAACAACTATCTGAAAAGCCTAAGTTACGCACAAACGTTGGTATGATTGGACCAAACTTGTTGCAAACAGAAAACTGGAGAGCTTCCAAATCCGTCAATCTTCCATAATGAAGGGCAATAAAAGTCACAAGAAGCAATATTCTAACTTTAGAAATGATTGATTGTATACAAATGATTGTTACGGATTTGTTATTAATTTGATCTTATTTTGTCATCAAAAATATCTAAGCAAATTGCGATTCTGACAAGCAGTGTCATCTGAAACATTAATAATGCACTACTACTTACACATTAAAACTAAAAGAGAATAATTTTATTTGACTTGGAGTTGATACAACTTGTTGTTAAATTCATCACTTTGTATGAGAGAGCGAACTCCAACCAAGTGTCAAACTTAAAAAGGACAGAAGTTGTGAAATAAATGAATTTAGTTTTTTATTTTGAGTTGTTAGAAAGAAAATGATGTAGACGATTCTACATCTGTATATGTTATATAAAAAAAAATATTCCCCTAATAGGCTTTAAGTAAAATAGACCTTAAATTTCTAACTCAATTACCTAAACTAACAGTTTTTTTTTACTATTTGTCATATCAAATTAATATAGTTAACTACAAATTTGTTACTCGTAAGCCCGGTTCGTTTGTAACTTATGAAGTACCTATTGACAATAGCTTCTGAAAATACGTGTTCCTAGACTTGTCCCTAATCACTTCCGGTGTTCGGATATCCGCGCGGGCCGACGGATCTCACCCGAGTCGGTTCGATGATGTTACAGAGGAAACGGATGAGATATTTTAAAAATATCCTTATATCCTTCAAACCGGACGGAAAATTGCTTACAGATGAAAACCCTTTGGAAATAATTTTGTCTGTCTTAATTCTAGAATCTGGTTGGTTAGACAATGTCTTGAATAGTTATCACGGAATTAAAATGATTTCACACTGGTGTTTTTTTTTTTATAAATTTATTGATTCAATTAAATTGATTGCTTAATCATTATTCTTCACGTTAATAACAACTAACTAAACCGTAGGTACTCGTGTTTCGTATGAAGATTTTATGAATAAACATAAACAAATTCTCGTGGTCACAAGTTTAAAAATGTATAATAATGGTCTGACTAGAAAGTTTCTGCAAATAACGCATTTAAATAATGGGAATTACCCTGATAGTGATCGCTATCCGGGGTCACCACACGTTTTTCAACGCATTGATTCTAATCAAGTGGTAGGTAAACACTTAGACTTGTAACTAAAAACGCTTGTTTATATCAAACACTTCGAATAAATTTACCTATTACCCGTTTAATTGAGACTTTCTAAAACACCAAACGATTAAAGACATCTGTGTAAATTGCAATTGAAATGCACGAGTTAATACGCGTTTACTCTTAACATGGTACAAGAAGACACTTGTACTGTGTTGAGTCGAGTTAAGAAACGGTCTTCTCGGAACCGCGTCTGGCACTGCGGGCAGCATCGCCCATTCAAATGCTCCATTGCATTTGAAATATCCACATTAAGTTTGTATTAATAACTAGATATTCAGTTAGCATCTATTTTGAACGCCAGTTTGCACAGAATTATAGTGTAATCTTTGCGGCGAAGTAACAAAAACATGCAGATTGGACGAGATTGTGTAGGGACCTACATACATTTGCACAAATAAAAACTTTGGCATAGTAGTAATCTCCATGTAAGTATATAATAAATGATCGAAGACCGGTAAAGCGGCGCCTTTTCAAATTATAGGGATTTATTCTCTAGCAATGTTTAAAAAGTAGAAAGCGAAGTAAACAAAGTCACTAATTCCAAATATGTTTAAGAAATTTATGTCACTCTAATTCAATCCCAGGATTAATCATAATTTAGCAGTTTTGCTGTCCCGTGTCCATGAACATGACCTAAATATAGACCGATCCAGCCCTTACTGTGTCATAGACAATAAATCAAACGTTTGTTTGTACTGCTACGCTAATCGCTTTCGTTCTTATTTTTTTATTTTCTTAACAAAAACAATTTGCTTCGTTAAACAAGTCATTATTTGATTTACTGAAATATGACATTATTTTTGATTATTATTAGCTAGAGCTTTAATATATTCTATTAAGATTAAATAATTAACATACTATTTTACATAAAGCTTTCTAATCGAATACGGCACGAGATTGAAGAACTTAATTATGTCACTATTGTATACATTACTTTTTACGAGTGTTAAAATAGGTAAGCAGGTAAAAGCGAGGTTTTTGTTCTACTCTCTACATAAGGCTCTAGAGACTATACGTATACATTATAATTCTTTTATCATATCTAATAGCTTAACTTGAATTGTACTGCTCCCGCGCTCCGGATTCACTAAAGCATTTCAGAATAACTCTCCCTGAGTCATTACTTGAAGAAGGAAGTCCAAGCTCATAGAGAAATTTGTATACTTCTAGTTACATTTATAAAATTTTAATTTAAACATGATAGTCGAAGACTATTATTTTATTGGAAGCCAACAGCAAAAACAAAACAAATGACATATGCGACTTGAACTCATTTTCTGTTCCATTTGTAAATAAAAATAAAGACGCATTACAAACCCAGTCTAGCTTTTACTCTTTCGGAGTAAACACATCCCAATGCTTGAAGTCTCTCTGCTCCGGGGTCCTGTACCCAGGCTGCTCCTCCGGGGTATGAGGCCAGAAGGTGGGCCGCCTGACGGGATCCAGAGCTATATCAGGGTACATATCGTAGACCATTTCCATAGTCATCACGTCGAATTTCGGCAAAGAGTTGATGTGATTAACGCCCTGCGTGGCCCTGTAAAAAGATTTTTTTAATTAAAAGTTTTCCAAAACAATTTTATAAATGATCGCGTTTATAGTGCGTTCAACCCATCACATCGATTTTTTTTTAAGTAACAATATTCAAGTAATAATTTAGGCTTGGAATGCTGCAATATGAAGATGCGCTGGAAAAATAACTCGGCTAAAGTAAGTTGTAGAGCTGCGGGCTGATATTACGAAGACGCAAGTTTGGGTCTCATCTCAGTTGAGTTTCAATTTGTTTCTTATTTCTAAGGTAAGATATAGAGACAAAAGGAGTAGTAAAAACACGCGAGAAGCTTATTTACAAGCTAAAGAATGCATGATATATGGAAGTAATGAATAATCTCGACAACGGATCTTAAACAAGATGCAGTCTTTTGTTTTCCAATCAATGCATCGAAAAACGTATAGGTATTTATAAGTTAAGTAGTAACTATACTATTGGGTTGTACAGTCGCCATCAGATATATCGGAGCTGTGGAGGTGGTCACAAATATCAGAACATGCACTTTATCGCCTTGACAACAGAGGCGGTGTTCAGATATTTGTTACCACCTCCACAGCTCCGATATATCTGATGGTGACTTTACGCAGAAACTGTTTTAGAATTGCAGCTATTTCCTAACCCTGACAAGTGACAATTACAGAAAGGTAGCGGGCAAGCCGTGTTTACCGAATTATCTTTGTTAACAGTCGCTGTTTGTGAAATACTTAAGCACTTGATTTGGTCTGGTATGCATTTATTAGTAAACATTATGTTAAACTGTACGATAGCAATATCCATTAAAATCTATCTGAAGCATTCTGAGCCTATATTTTCCATAAGTGCTAAAACTAGTAAGATGTTTACAAAGTTCTATGCAGTCTATTACATTTTACATTATCCTGTTCATATCATAATCGTAATGCTATCTCTCATACACTTTCCAATACCTAGTAAGATTGAAAGAGAACGCATAATAATTTTAGTCGCCCTTTGGCACTTAACTAACTGTAAATATTCTTACAAGTCGATTTCCTTCTGCCGTTCAGCGCAATACGCCTTAATCTCCGTCTCCAAACCCTTCCACTGCTCGTCAATGGCCGCCGTGAGGTTGTCCTCGGGCACCGGTACTTTATATGCCTCGTAAGATGACTTCATCTGGTCAACAAGCCCCGGCACTGGGCACAGTTTCTGATATTCCCCCCAGTCAATCTTCGGTGGCTCGGGTGGATTCGCCTGCACTCTGTTGTAGAATTATAAATATTATGTGTAAAGAGTAAGAGACATTGGAATGTCAAGTAACTTGCTTTACTACGGTTTTCTGTACTAGTCTCAAGTAAGTATATAGCCTTCCCTCTTTAGATTCACCCTAGTCTTAGGGAGGTTCACAAAGAAACATACTTTACTTGGATTACTATATTAGTTACGTGATATACCTATGCCGTGAAATAATTTGTCTGAGATTTTCTATTCGTTTGGGGATATTTAAAAGCTATTGCTGACAAAAAATACACTTTATATAATACTGCGGTTTTTGGGGAAGTTCGCTGAAATATTACCAAAGATCATTTGGACACTGGAGAGGGGAGGACAAAATGTAGCCTAAAACATATATATTAAAAGTAAAGTGTGTACCTTCTGAAATAGGCGTCCGATTTTGCCTTGAAAGCCAAGTAGTTGCCTTTCTGCTCTGGAGGTACTAGTTTATCTAACTCTACCCAATTAATGGATGGTTTCGTAATCCTTTTAGCCATATTTTCTTGGAAATCAAATTGTGTTTAATATTTGTTATTGATGTCAATACGACATGAATGTCATTATTACATAATTTACACAATAACAGGCAACAGGTAGTGACTGATAGTCGACCTTCTTGCTTCCAAAACTTAATTTTGCCCAAAGAGTGTCTATATACCTAACAATAATCAAAAATAAACATTGGTTTAGGAGTTAAGGTTTATAATATTATAATATTGTCAGATCCATGTCAGATCTTTAGTTTGGCATTAATTGACAAAAAATATTACTCTTAGATCTTAGATACCAAGTGAAGCCAACGATTCCAATAAGATATCAAGCATATTTTTGCATTATCAAGCAATGTTGCAGAATCTCATTTAAAAACTATTTTACGTGAAATTCATAGAAAATTAGTCATTGTAATGGCAATCAAGCAATCATTGTCGAGGTAATTGGTTCATTGCTTTTATGTGTTTATTTGATTATTATTCTACCTATACTTTACGAGTATCTTTAAGTAGATATACAACAGCGTATTAATATGTGATAATTATTGTATTATATAGAACGGATAGCATGGTTGTTATTTTATTTTTCATCAGTTCATCACGCTATCCGTCACTTTCGCAATCACATACTAGTTGGAGCGTGACAGATATTGTCACAAATGATACAAGCCGACCATATTAGGCTCCCAGGAGTTTATGATGATATGATGCCGGCTTGTATTGACAAATTTTATACAACATTGCTTTCCTCTAAAATTGTCTTAACGACGTGATGTCGGTAGTGCGTTAGCATTGATTATTGGAATCGAAAAACCACCCAACTATAGTCCAATACTGGTGCACAACTTCAATTCGTAACGAAGTGTCCCAATCCCAATATTCTTTTATTGGTTCATTAATTTATGAACAAATATTGTTTTATAAATTCGTAATTCAGATAAAACACACGCCTAAACGAAAGTATCTAACCTAGTTTTGGACCAGAGTTGGGAGCTTGGACTGTACGAGTAGTTGGTAGGTTTTTCGGGACACGATTAATAGTACGCGAGTAACACCATAATCAGGCTCACAGATTGCTGTGAGCCTCTTGCCAAATTTTAGTGCAGTCTTCCCGTAGCCTAAAGACCAACACACCACACATGGCCAATGGCCATATGAGAGCAGTACCTGGAAGGCTTTCACTGTCCGGTGCGCATAATGATCGATTAGCCGCCACGCGACGCAGAAGAAGTAGACAGAGCATGCGATATCGCGTGGCGAGGCTGTTGTCAGGTTCAAGTTCTGTAGGTCGGGAACCTTATGGTGGTACAGTCAAGTCAATCAATCATACGTACCGAAAGAATATTTTCATAAATACGTCCTGCAACCTTATTACACACATTTACTGTACAATAGAGTTTCTCGGTACATATTTTTGAAACTTTGGCAGTGAACGAAATTTTACACTTGACTGTACAGTCACCTTTACATATCAATGTTTCTATAAAGTTTGAAAAGGTCTGGGCAAACTTTCACAAATTATTTAATACAAGTAATCTAACCAACAGAAAGCCTCAATGCTAAACAACTTTGTAAGGACTAGGATTTTTTTCCTGTGAAAACTCTTCGCAATTTTGGAATGTTTCTGTCGGCACATCAGTAGTCAACTAAGTACATACACTGAGTATTTTTTTGAACGTTAACAAAGTATTTAACTAGAGTGAAGTTCTCTAAGAAATTAGTAGGTTATTATTGTAACTCTTTTTTATATTCGATATATTCAATTAAAATATTTATTTAATTGATGTACTGGTTTACACTGGTATTACTTACTGGTAGTAGCTTCTGCATTACGTTCGAATATTACCTATTATGTTATGAGTCACTTCTATCTAAACATTGATATTGACTAAAAGACCTTTCTAAAGGACCTTTGAAAATGTAATATTCATTATGTTACATAAAATAAAAATGACAACTTGTAATTGTCTCCTGTTTCACGCGATATTATAACAACAGAAAAAATAACTACTGGAATAATTGTAGCAAATTATTGTTAGTTATTTATTTGTTACTTAAATAATTGTTATTGAGTAGATATTCCCTCTACGTTTTATTGAAAGCTTCGTTTTCGAAGTCTTCGTTCGTTTTGTGTCAGAAATTAGCATGTATATTGTATATGTATCCGACTATACGTTGAATGCCTGTGCCTCAGCAATTTGGCCGCGTGTAAGCAGACGACCCTCGGGGCGTGATTTGGTCAATGTGTCTGAATGTCGACAAAGTTTAATACATTTTTAAGACTCGGTTATTTAAAATATGCGGAATATATTTTAACTTAGTCGCCGATCAAATTGCAGCGTAAACAGAAGATTATTCCTGGCACGCAGTATTAGGTAGCCACATTAAACCCCGTATATTCACCATCACAATACATACGTGGGCTATCCTCGCTTTAACCTTTTCCCACTCCTTGCTTTAACAACTACGGCCACATAAGTAACGCAAAATAACACATAAAAGTAACGCCACCACTGTAACCCTTTGTTTATACCGATATCTACATATGTACATATAATGCAGTTGCTCTTATGACGTTATCCCCTTTACACAGAAAATTCCACAAACAAGGAAGTTCTTGTATAATGCACAATTTCAGAAAATTCATGGAAACATGCAGAATGTTGGTAGTCGTAGTTGCGGGGCATTACAGATAGTTTTATCTTATCGCGCCCGATAGCGGCGTGGGCGAGCTTTACCCAAGTTTGCGATAACTTGCAATGTCCAACTATTAACTACTAGTATTGGAACTGTTTTAACTATGTAATACAGTGTATTACTTACAATTAACAGTAGCGGGCACATAGCGGTAAATAATAATAAAAAAATATACACTGCTTTGTGAATGGATTTCACAATCCAAATAAAAAAATATACGATTGTAGCGGCATTTGTGATCATATACAGACTGATTAAACATTCTGGTTCTTGTGAATAATTATTTAAGTACAAAAACGAAGTTATAAAGTTCCCAAGCGATTAACAAAACTTGAGTCTCTAGTTTTAAAATTAATAGTTAAATACTAGAAATTTGTTTTATAATAATTTTAGCCTTTACTCAAACCTACATAACGGAAACTTAAAAGCTCTTTGACTCAATTATTATCAGAAATACATTAAGTACCTGATAGTATAACTTTATTTTCATGACCCCCCTTCGCCTCCGTGGCTACACGGGAACTACAAGACTAATAAATCAGTAGCTTGAGCTATTAAAACCCACCCTTCCGAACAAATCGGCGGTGATCGACACGCCGTTTCAATTAGAACAATCACGCGCCGGTGTCACCGCTGTATCCGCCGGATATTGGCGCACGACGCGACTAGCCCAATCCTGACGACATACTTACACTCGCCGGCTATCTCCCCGGCCAAACACAAATGCGTACAACCCTCTATTAGTCACGCGAACGCTAACCTTAATTATACGGCCAAAGGGCTCATTAATTCCTAACGCGACAGAAAATAGATAATTTAAAAAGAGTGACTGAAACCGTTTCCGCCGGATCAACTCGTTACATTTTGAAAGTATTAACTTATTCGGCTTTGATGGTTTCAAAGAAGGGTTTGGGGATATTATAATGTTCCTTTTGAACTTTAAAATAGGTAAGCCTGAAAGAAACTGTAAGCTATTCCTTATATCGTCAAACCAAACAAAAGAAAACCGATATAACTCGCAAGATTGCACAATGGCAATGGGTACCCGAGAGTCGATGGTCGTTGGGGCTAGAGATCGCTCCGTGTGGCGATATGGAAGGAGACCAAATTCCCAGCGGATGGCGTCCATAACTAATAAATAAATAACGTAAATCATCAAGTTTTTGATAATTATATAACTACTGCAATAACAAGCAACACAAAACTAGATTTTATTATGTGCACGGCTGAGACGCGCATGATCCGAATGTAAGAATGGCCGGTGCCGGTGTTACTCGATTCAGAAATAAATCAATCGTAACAAACCAAGTAACCAACTCACCACGCGTTTCACGGCGTGGACAAAAAAGACGAGATGCAGTAGATAGGCCGGGGAACAGGTTCCTTGCGGTTACCGAAGCCGTACTGTTGCTAGGTGCAACAATATTCTACGCCGACTTTCGAATGGTAGGCTTCTTTATGATTGGCCGTTTGACGTATCGTGGGAAAGTCAAAAACATTGTATTTTTAATCCTTTAATTCAAATTAAATCTCGTTGAGTTTAAAACAGCGTTATATTATATAGATAAAAACTTCGCTAATGAACCATGTAGGTATGTCTATGCATTTGTGTAGAGAATTAATATGGGACATACGTCCAAAATTCAAATATAAAACGTGATAAAGTTTTTACAGATACGTTACTATACGTCTGGTCATTTAGTTAAGTGTTTGTATACCTATTATGGTTGCTTTCTTCACTGTAATATTTACTACCTCTTCATAATAAGTTTTAAGTGTAAATTACGCGTCAATCCCTACTAGGAATTAGGTTAGGACAAGTTTAACGATACACGTAAGTATATAGATATCTATGATTGTATATATTATTTCTTGACAGAATGATGTTATATTATAATTTACAATAATATATCCATGGCAAAAGACGTGCAACACTTTCCATGTAAATACGATTAAGTTTATTATATAGTACTTGGAAAGAAAACATTAACGTCACATCATCAGTCAGACACCGGTGTGCAGACTGCTTGCTATATTATTTATCTCTCAGTTACGCCGAATGAGTAACAACGTAGTATTATCGATGAATGAACTATTGTGACAACGAAGACAACACTGACCATTTTAGACCTTATTCCAACGAGATAAGGCCTGCGAATGTGATCAATTGTGTGAATGAATGAGCTAATCGAAATGTCACCTGGTATGATTATGCGATAGTATAAATATATATTTAGCATTGTAGTCTATGTTAATGTTGTTGTTGGATAAATATGTGCTAACATGATGGAGCATTCACTTCAACATAGCCATGAACGTATATAATAATATTTATTTATGATTTAAATTCGTAGATGAAGATATGTATTGAACTTAGGTGCTTGTGTGCGAGTTTATCTACTACCCTCCAATACGTAGACCCATTTTATTAGTAAGTGTAAGTTATATTTAATTGAAGCTAATGTTAAAAGGCGAAGTTAACAGTGTGTTTGTTCGCAGTCCCAGCACGATGAAGCTGGAGTGGGGCGACGGCGAGGCCGATTACGGCCTCGACGAGGCTGCCTTCTACGAGGGCCCGCCGGCGCTGGCGCCGCCGCCACGCAAGCACGTGTCCTTCAGTCTGCGTCTGGACCTGGTAAGTCCTCTCTCTCTGATCAATCGGACGAAGTCTGAGTTGGAGCGGTTTTTTTCGACGAGGGAGGCAACACTCATACGGCCTAGGCCCGTACCTGACCGAATGCCCAACTCAACTAGGAATGGTGCCCAGTCGCCTACGGACTAAAACCTCCCCCGTTATTGTGGAGTGTTGTTTGGTTTTGGTTTGTGTGTGTGTTGAGTGTGGCTGGGGTGTTGTGTGTTTGTGGGTAGAGTGGGAGCGGTTAGGCCGAGTTCAGCCTCGATGATGGCGCCGTCTGTGACAGACCCCCTTAGTCATCTTGTGAGTCCACCGAGTCTGATCAGCCGAGACAAAGCACGAGTGAAAACCATATGATGGATATATTTGAATAATGTACATTATAGACAAATGAAACAATCATCTAGTTTTAGGCATCGGTCCCACCGCGAGCTTAACTACGATCGCCCGGCTATGACATATAATCATATATGTATATTTTATTTTCACGGGAGCAATTACCTTTTGTCCCTTAAAATAGCTGATAGCTCATAGCTTTACTACCTCGCGGTGGGACCAGTGCCTTATACTTGGATTTAGTAAACCACTGCAACCCAATAAGCCTTGACTTTGCACAGCAGTAAGTAGCACACGTCTCGGTATCTTAAGTTACCAGTTTCAGTTTCCTGTCCGAACCTTGATCTTGGCATAACAAACGACAGGAAAACCAAGGAAAGTTGTTCGTTTATGTAAAGATGTCAGATATTAGAAAACTAGTCGGGACCGGTCGGAAGTGGGATGCCTAATACGTGAGGTTTTCTCCGGCTACTTAGTCTCTTTCTCGGGATTGTGTAGAAATAAATTGTTGGTTTCTGCACCCTCGGAAATGTACGAGTATAGGCAATGTTTGCTGGTAATTTTATTTGTGTTAACTTGTATTCATTAGAATTTTTTTTACTCTCAATTCAACAAAATGGATCCTACTTGTGCAATATCTGTCCATGACGCATAAACTACCCAGAAATTGTTGTTGCGCTGTGTGACAGTGCCAGATAGCCTAGATAAATAGTAAACTGGGACACGCGAAATTTGAAATTATAATAACTGCTGTGATATTTTGCGATTCAAAAATGAGGAATTTTTACTATAATTCACTTTCTTACTTAGCATTCTCTGAAGCGCAGCTCCGCCCTCCCCAAGAAAATAATTTTCTCCTTGAACTTTAAACTGAGGTATTTAAAAATTAGTTTACCACTTTATTATAGTTTCGTATAATTACGAGTAGGTATAGGTAACATCTCATGTCATGATAGGGAGATTTTGAAATTACAATTCTTTTTTATAGCGATAGCAAGTTCAACAGCGAATTGAGTGAATGCAGACCAAAAAGTTTTTTTATTAAGCCTCTTCAAACATGACTTAAGAAACTGGCACTGGTTACATTTTAAGTGTATTTATTTACATTCATTCATTCCATACATAGGGGAGATAGGGGAGCATTGGGCACTTTTTTACTTAAGTCTTAATAAAAATGCATTTTTTTAACAAAATCAAGTCCTTACATTAGTAGCACATATATTTGGCTTCAATTATTACGAAGAACACTTATACAATAATAATCAGTTTCAAAATTGCAAGAGATTTTCTGAACACTGTCAAAAGTGCCCAAACCTCCCAATGGTCGGGTGGTTTGGGCACCTCAATGGGAGGTTTGGGCACTGTATTAAATACGCCACTTAACGGTAAATTACTTGAATATTAAATAATATAATCATAAAAACTTTCAATAAAATCAACAAACGAACAACTGTTTTAAAATATAAGTACTCAAAAAAGAATAACACTAAATATATACTCAGTATTCTTACTTCAGTAATAAATTTTATCTAAGATTCGGTATAACCCAGGTAGGCTTATCAAAAGTATGAATTTAGAAGAAACATCTTTTACAGTGCCTTGTTTTAAATATCTTTGGAGATTTGATCTAGGTATGTCGTATTTATTTGCAGTCGATTTAATTTTTGCTCCCTTTTTAATTTCGTCTAGGGCACGTAAAATTATATCTTTGGGGATTTCGCGTCGAGAAAGAAAAGAAAGAAAAAATATAATTAGTTACACAAATAGTAATGAAACATCAAAAGTATTTAGTATTCAAATTCAATATTTACACGCAATTTAAACCCGTCGAAATAATCTTCTTTTAAAAGAACCTACTTTTTACACAACAAACAATAGTGGCGGGAGCATTGGGCATGCCCAAACCTCCCTTTAGAATTAGTGCTCAATGCTCCCCACCCCCCTCATTTCATAAATAAATTCAAATAAGTTTTTTGTAGTCTAATGTTTTACCTTAATTTATACGTTAATATTAGCTTTCGTAAACACATAATTAGATGACAATACAGAAACTTACGACTTTTCACAGATCACGTTGTTATTTCCTTTGAAATCACATCAAAATATTTACTTTCGCATACACGAAACGGTCGACGGCATGTGACACTGACAACTAATCAAAATGGGAGATGACATTAGCCTGAGCGGTGTTGTCAGTTAGTAAGCTAAACTACCACAGTATACAAAATTAAGTAGCTTTCATACGATCCGACTTACAAGGTGGTGCCCGAACCTCCCAGCTGCCCAATGCTCCCCTATCTCCCCTACACACTTCTTGCAATCCGTACTACATATAGATGTGTGCGTAATCCATTCGCCTCAACTCTCGTGGACCTATATTTATCTTTACTCCTCGTCACAACGTCAAAGCTAAATGGAAGGGTTATTAGGGTTTGCTTTAAGTTTTTGGTGTAATGTGGTACATACTTACATAGGTAGCTGTTAGGGACAAGGCTGATAGGTAACAATTCCGACGTAGACTACAATGCCGGATGCGCTGTTGGGCTGTTGCCTGACAGACCGTGACAATGGCGGTGTTCTTTTGCCAACCCTAAATTATTTATATAGATAGAATCAAAAATAACTGAAAGTAAACAGTTTCAGTTAAAGAAAAAAATGAGGAATCGTTCTGTATTGTTTTTGACAATTGCTGTCGTTATAGGTACAATTACATTGAGTCTTTTTTTTATTCTTTAACTAGTATTAGGTGAATATCCTATATAGTACAAACTAGTAGGTACGAAGATTAAGTACCAAATTTTAAATTAAGTATTTAATTCAACCGGACGTTTCAACTAAAAATAACTGCACAGTTTATACATAACCAGTTTCGTGCTCTGAAAAGACATGTTCAATCTAAATTGATCCAAGTTACGTGCTCCCTTGAAGGGTCTATTAAAAGTCCACGTTGAAATTACTATGTGGACCTAAAAACAGAAAAAGGCTCGAACAGTTATTCTCCGTATAATAATTAGGCGCACTTAACTGGGCGCCTGTACCGTGTTACAAGATTAGCTAGACATTGGAAAATAACACTTAATCAATTGCTTTAAGATTGACATCAAACAAATACAAAGTATTATTATGCTTGAAAGTAAAGGGAGTAAGAATATAGGATCTCTGCAGGCGTTTACTGCCTTTCTGTTATTGAACATCATTTAGGTCTAAAGTAATCCGGTTCGACTCTGCATGGCTCGGACATCTTTACAGTTTTGTTTTACACATTGATGATTAACAATTAACAAAGACTTTATGTCCAAGTGAATAAGTGTGGTTTTTGTTTGGCTACATTGACAGGTTACAGATCTGTGTTTATTGTAATTAAGGCTTAGACCGTAGGTAGTTGTAGAAAGGTAGTTAATAATGCAATGTAACTTGTTTGAAATCTATCGACAGAAAAAAGCAAAAATCTCTAAGGTAATTATTACATGTTTAATAAAAGGTTGAAGATTATACAGGTAATATGTGCCTATTACATATCTAAACACTTTCCACTGCCTTTTTATTTTCATCTAGATGGAAAAGGACAAACGATTGGTTGAATAACAACTTTTTACCAGAATAACACCTGTAAGTTTTACTTAAGTAAGTAAGTATAAAACTATTTGCTAGAATTTATAGTGATATCGATCTTTCATTTCAGTCACTTGCGACTTGCGTCCTTACATACAACTTATAAGTGCATTTCTGGCCTTAAATTATATATCTACCTACTAGATTACCTTTGGGAAATCCATTTTTACCTTGTTATAATTAAACATTAACAACCTGAGTGCCTGCCGGGAACATCAAAAATTTGGAACGTCTAACTATTTTCTCTATCACTCTAATTTTGGAGTGAAAGAGAAAGATGCCCGAAATAATTCTGTCACGCCACTATCGTTTCCTTAACGTCGATTGGTTTCAAAACAAAACGAATCGTTTGTAAAACTTTTCAATCATGATTGGACATCGTTTAAAAATAGTTAAGAAATTAGAATGAACTTCCGAACTTGTTCTAATATTTCTAACAATTTACCCGATACCTGCAAGCGCCGTGCGACAACGATCAATCATCGGCGCAGGAGTATTGAAAACAAACTATACGCACGACATAAGTGTAATGACCAGAATATCAACTTCAAACCAATTTTATAAGCTACACAGTACCGCAGAAGCTATGTAAACAAAATACTTGTCTCTCTCTACTACTATTAGAAAGGTCTACCAGAATTTCATTATTTTAGCAATTTCATGGAAATTCACTAGCAACGGGCAATCATAGGCATACCTACGTGTCTGCTGCGTGATAATGACATGATATATTTCTTTCAATCGTACTGTTTTAGAAACTGACTTCTGTTTGTCACATCAGAAACATCGTCTATTATCGCCCTCCCTGACTTAAATGACTTTATTATATTCCTACATCTTACATGCATCCAGGTTACTTAAGTATATAATAGCCGTTTAGTTACTTCACGGTTTATTGTATTATATAACATAGAACAATACATAGTTGATACAAATGATATATGTCGATATTCTAGGTAACACTCGTACTCATTGTTAGGAAAATATTGTAGAAATTTAGATATTTATGCACAGTGATTCTTATCACACCCTAATTTGAGTACGAACAGTGAACTGATGTCGAGTTAACATACTGTTTGCAACTAGTATTGTGGCAGTGTTCCTATTTCAAAGTCCCCGTTCTTTTATTATTTTTAAAGTTGCCCGTGACACTGACGGTAAGCTGCCCTAATGAGTTTCGACATTAGTCGTACAACCGTCGTTTTTTACGAATGGGTTAGCAACGAACGTAAACAAATAGCTCGTACGGATCCGTGCACGAACACGAGCCGAGAGTTTTGAAATTACAATATTTAACCAGGCAAAAAATTAATTAGTTACCTTACATGTCACACGGACTATGATAAATTATACTAGTAACCTGGACTAACTTATGCTGAATATATGTTGCATTAAAATAATCTATTTTGATACGTTATCTATATTATCTAAAAAGACTTTGACAATATTTTTTTGCCTGTAACTGTTTGCATCTACATATTATTGTAGTATTTGTATCTCGGCCAAAACCTAGATCTCTATCTATAATGATAATGAACAACGGCACAAGTTGCATCCTATTTGTAGGAAACCTAAGGGCCTACCGCGAATATCGAAAATTTGCAATATCAAACTATTGTCTCTGTCACTCTAATTCGGGAGTAAAAGAGAAATATGCTCGAAATTTAATAACTGATCGAAGTTCTCTGTAAGCCCTCTGCGCCATTTTCAGCAGCCGTACTATTCGTAGGTAATAATTACCTACATTGTAAAAAGCCCTTTAGAGGTACTTTTCAATGTTTACTATCCTTTATTAATAACAATGAAGTGACTCATAATCATATTAACATTTAATGAATAAGGCTTTACATTGGTTCATATATATTATTTATTGAAAAAGCAAGAGTTCAAGTACTAGTTTCTTAAAGAAATTCATTTTTATTGATTTGAAGAATCACCCCGGAATGTTAACGGAAATAAATAACGTGTATAACTGTGAAATATTTATAATAATGCTATTTGAGACAGTATTAGCTACCGAACCAGTCTCATTAGCTTTGCGATTTCCGGCGCCTAATCAAAGGCCCCCAGTCCCGTCCGCCCCGCTGGAGAGACTAATTTGAAGTGATTTTTCTTCTCCCTCGTTATGACTCCACTATGCAATTAACTAAATAATTACACTATTATATTTGTAATATAACTACCATTTTCTATTTCACTTAATCGTAACTAAAAATAAAGGTACTCATATTTTAAGTCGCCGTGTTAAATAAATTACCTGTCACTAACAAGTCATATCCGTGAAGTAAATTAATTATTAATTAATACATCTTCTTACACACTTAAAATAATCCTTAACAACTTAAAGAAACGATAAATTTCTAACAAGGACAGTAATACACAAATGATATAGTGCTGTCCGTATACATCGCTCCAATCCCCTGCGCGATACTTTACAATCAGTGGATTAACAAAAGGTAATAAATCTGGGGTAAAAAGCTGTCTGTGATGTAGTGGGACACTTGACGCGTGGGGAGGCTAACACGCTATTAAATCCAGCAATATGTTACACTCGTCTTTGAGAAGATTCCCTAAAATACTCTTTTAATTCTGAATCTGTTTCGTGTTGTTTGAACTTTTGTCTACATAAATAGAACAGCTTTAAAGTAGCTCAATTGAAAGCGTACTCAATAATTTGATCTAGTTTTAATTGTGTCTATACTGCACGAAAATAAATAAATATTACAAGAAATTCTTTTTTTTTTTTTTTTTTTTATGAAATAGGCGGCAAACGAGCAGACGGATTGCCTGGTGTTAAGCAATTACCGTCGCCCATGGGCACTCGCAACACCAGGGGAGTCACAAGCGCGTTGCCGGCCTTTAAGGGGGGTTGGAGCTCTGGGAACCTTACTCACCATCAGGAACACAACACTACATACCTGAAAGGTGGCAATGCTATTATGGCTGTGGTCTTCTGTAAGGAGGAGGTACTTCCCCAGTTGGGCTGCCCCAGATTCAAGCGTGATGGTCAACGCTGTGCCCTACCTCTC
Source organism: Grapholita molesta (assembly GCA_022674325.2). Lineage (NCBI taxonomy): Eukaryota > Metazoa > Arthropoda > Insecta > Lepidoptera > Tortricidae > Grapholita > Grapholita molesta. The sequence goes on from CP053138.2 coordinate 6,842,383, forward strand.
ATTGTTGGACGTAGTTTAAAGACATACCCGGGTCCAAAATTCTTACACAAATTGACTGAGAATACATATACATAGGTATAAAACAGTGTAAAAGCACGTATGATACCTATTACAAAAAACCAGTTGCAAACTATTTATTTTACAATGATATTTAATTATTTGTGAATTTATGCATAGAGAAATAGTTGGTACACAAACTACGTCATAATTTTAGATGTAATACTACTCGTTCTTACAAGAGGTGGCTTAAGTTTACCTAGTAGCTTTAAGGTTTTAATCTTTTAATGATTTTGGTAAGAACTATGACGTTTATAACTAAATCTATTTCCTTGGTTAAAGATATTAAAAGAATTGGTACGGTTTTCGTTCCAATTCTGTTAAGAAACTTATCATGGACGTGGATTTATTTCCTGTTTATACCAATAATTTGTTAAAACATTATTAGTTAGTGCATAAAAATAATATTAATGAGCATTTATTGATATAAATATCCGGTATGAATGAATTAAATGAAGTATTTTACGAATTATTTGCCTCGTACATGATTCAAGATAAAGTGTCCGGAGTATAATAGTATTTACAAAACATAAACTAAGGACCTAACAATGTAATACTTATATACAAAGTAGACTATATACTATTACTATTTTCTTAAAGTATAGTATGGTATTCGTGCCCAAATACTTCTATATCTAAAACTAAAACTATACATATATCCTCTAATATGACATCTAGTATCATCTATAATATAATTGACATATGTATATATTTTCAATTCTTATTTAAAAATATGTTTACATTGTTTCAATAGTACTGTGTTCCTGGCTTGCAAATTCATGTAAAATATCAATTGAAGTGTTGCACACATAACACAGTGTTGTGTAGATAGTTTGATTTGCTGTATCTGTATGAATGACACAACTACACACACAATAAAGTTCTGGTGTCCTAAGCAATCATGTTCGACTCTCCCTTCTTCACACTTCGCCGACTGCCGTTGGTGCCCCTTTCCGGAATAAAAATAATATATTTGATGCCTGCTATGTTCATTATTCCGGGTTTCCGTCGCATACTCCCGTAAATAAAATAGGTTGCGTTATGTTTCAATTAGCCTTTATTATGTTAAATATGTATGAATGTTATTGTTATTACCAGTACCTAAATACATTGTACCTAATTTCGTGGTATTTTCATGACTTCTAAGTCCAATCTAGCCCGATATACCTTTGAAGAGCAGTAGACACTGTAAGCAGTTTAACTAAAAAGAATTATAGGTTACGGGCTATTTATGAATAATCTGTAGATAATTTAGACGTCAAGTTTATTTGTACAATCTACGATTATGTTCAAGATTTCCGATCGTCCTATCAAGTCAGAATTTGTGGCATATTATTCGAGACATTATGAAGTTATCCGAATCAATTTTCCAAAGATAAAGACGACATTATTGACATCCAACCATTAGGCCTGACGGCGCGTGCCGTTGAGGGGCCATCTTGCTTTATCACCTCCGACATTTCAATAGCCATTCATCTCACGGTTGAAAAAGTGAAGTATGTGTCTGTCAATCGGTAGCACTATTAGAACGTGTAAGTGAATTGGGTTCGTGCCCCCAATATAGATAATCACGCTCAGGCAGGGGTGACCCCCGATAAAAATACACCAGCGTTTACAGGTAATCGTCGCGTGCTTCAGTTAGTACCACTAATTACTTGTTAACTTTTGTACTGGAAGAGGCATTGAAATAAAAGTGTTCTGAGATTGGCACAGCTAAATAAAGTGCAGATGGTCTGCAAGAAACAGCTAAGCTAAGCTGTGCTTTACAAGTTTTGACAGCTAAATATAATCTTCTTTAGGTAATCAGCTGTCCTATAATATAGATTAACATATAGATAAGGTCCTGCCATTTTTATGTGTTGCCATAAAGGGTACCTACCTACGGTTTACAGAGAGCTCACATGTTCGACATATTGCTGCTGATTGGAGCGAGGGGACAGCACTGATTCGATTTTGACGTTTTTATTGGGTAATATTGATATACTTTGTGATTAGGACCGTGTCAGGGCTCAAATACATTCAATTGAGAAGGGTCAGAACACCTATTGATAAGATATCCAGCTGGGCTAAAAATATCCGATTCCATTCTATATAGCGTACACTTGTGCAGCTTATAACAACGTATAGACTATCGTACTGGGAGAAATAATTCTTTAGACTTACTAAATATTTGTATTTTTTGAATAGGCAAATGTGACCCTGACTTCCAATCCAACTGGTCAGAAAACCGGATTTAGCTTGAGTTATTATGATCAAAGCTCATCGAATCGATTGTTTCTGAATATTTTTAAGCAGTGCATGTCCCTGAGCGGAAGCGTATTTCGCTTCGTGAATAGAGAATCGACTTGACCGCTCGTATGACCGGACCGATTTCAATAATAATCGTGGCTGTGTACAGCACGTTCTTGGTTCTATTTATGGGATATTTCGACTTAAAAGCTGAACGGACAGCGTTGTTTGGAGGAGGGAGAGTAATGGGCGCGAGATGTAAACATTGTAAACACACACCAGTCAATGAATTTATAGTTACATTGTCCCTCGAGAGGCTGCGATTTTTCCCGTAGATCATCTTTATTCAATACTTTTTTTTATGATATATGCGGCAAACGAGCAGACGGATTGCCTGATGGTTGAACCAATTACCGTCGCCAATGGGCACCCGCAGGGGAGTCACAAGCGCGTTGCCGGCCTTTAAGGGGGGTTGGAGCTCTGGGAGCCTTACTCACCACCAGGAACACAACACTACATACCTGAAAGGTAGCAGTGCTATTATGGCTGTGGTCTTCTGGAAGGTGGAGGTACTTCCCCAGTTGGGCTGTCCCAGATTCAAGCGTGATGGGTATCGCCTACCTCTCATAAAGTCACTTTCTCAATATCGCTTTTTATATTCCATATTACTGGAGAATTTACCTGAAAAATGTAGGTTTCGTTGAAATAATAATTCGAAATATCTGGGCTTCTTCTGTGTAAAACATGCACCAGTTTACTGTACCACCAGAGGAATTACAACAAGAGGGCAATTCCTAAAGATTCGACAATTTTTATAATTGGCTTAAATTCTGCGCCCACCTTTAATCTAAATCATTTTACTCTTTAGCACTAAGTCTGAATGACGTGACGTCACCGTTTTAGCACGCACCTTTCTCAGAAACCATCAAGACTCAAATATCGAATGAGGTGTCAAGGTCGGTTCAGTAAAGTTGTTTTAATCTCTACGAATGTTATGAAGTCAAATATGGATTTTTATCCCAAGATAAGTAACAGTAGGTAAAAATCTAGTACTTCATTTCTTATGGATTAGCGCTAGCTTATGAAACTCTTCTACTGCTGAACACAAACTTCGTTGGTTATTGTACGAGAAAACTACAAAACTACATTATTAATCCTGTGCGTTTCGCACAATCCTTGGACATACAATGTTCAAGTGCAATCCGGATCCTAAAAATATTTGGCTAATTATTTCTACTTATTTAGGATTGTAACCAGAATATATTCCAGTTGGATACAAGAAGTGTCTAAATGTAGGTTCAGGTACACAGTTTATACCAAGTGCCGATGGAAAAGTAGAATCAATTTTCGAATAAGTATACTACATGTGGATATTCTTGGCGTTCCATTGAAATGGAATAAAACTTATTATCTTGGAATCTGAACACCACTAGCTTGAAACGGTTTCGGAAATTAATTCAATCATGGTAAAAGTGCTTAATAATTATGGGGTTGAAACATGATGACAATGCTAGAAGTTTTAAATCCTGTATTAATTAAATTTTAAAATTCTTCTACAAACCCTATGTCCCTAAATGAGGGAAAACAGGATTACATCATCATCATCACTAATTTATTATTATTTGATTGATTAAGTTTAGCTTACTAATTTTCTATAAAAATTGTTGTTGTTTTCTTGGTTGTCAGTGTCGTCTAGTTCTAGTTTTAGTTCGAGTTTTTAGTAGTAGTTAGTAGTTTTTTTAGTTTTAGCAGGATTCACTGAAAATCAGCGTCTCGCAGGGTGTCCTAGGTCGGACTTCGGGACATCAAGCTGAGTGAAGCTATTAGCTCAATCTACTGTGGTGTTGTAAATATTAAACTTCATTATATGCACTTTTGTGCTAATAAAATATTTCTTATCTTATTTTATCTAATACTCCATGTTGTCCCCAGTGTGATGAGGGCGGCGGCGCGGTGGAAGGCATCAAGAGCGAACCGCCGGAGAACGAGGAGCCGCGAGCCATGCAGAAGGTGCCGTCGCTGTCAGACCTGTCCGACCCTGAGGCGTCACTAGGTAAGTCTACCCATATCTAAACTCATGCCAAATGGAAACTCAAGTTTTTCTAAGGTTTTAGAGCTATCCGACTTAGATCTGCCTATGAATGGCGCGAAAATATCTCGTGCCCAGATAGACGACCAGTCCATCTTTAATAAATATGGTTAAAGGAGGACGGTTTGTCTATATATCTCGAGAGACTGTCGCGGCGAGATGTCTATCATGTGCTGGGCTTACAGAGTGTCTAAATAAATGTTAACCATGTTAAGTAGCTAGCAGTAAAAACCTTACCGTGATTAGAATATAGGTACTTTTATGACATATATTGTAATATATGTCATACTATATTTAAGACGAGCCGTTTCAATAACGGATTATATACTCCTATTGATCACGACTAATTATTTAAGCAACATCGAATAGATTTTAATTAAATTGAAAACATCTACATGTTACGTACTTTATCACTTTATTTTGTGTTGTTTCTTGTGTTGTATTTGATAATGACTCTGTGTTAAGTATTTCTTAATTTGCAATTTATATATATTATATATCCCTTAACACGAACATTATTAACTTTCTTAGCTGAGCATTTACCACGTGAGCGTTTGTTCATAATAACAGTGTAGACAAATTCATACAAGTTTCCCCTAACACGGCTGAAGGTTAGCCATTACTCAATCACCGACCCCGGCGTAAATCAGTGGCGGTTGTACTAGCATCACAATTGACTTTCTGTAGACTTTATTTCAATTGCAATAAGGGTTACAAATGGTCGGTTCAGTGGCTACGATGGTAGGAACGGAAGCAAACGACTTGCGTCCGGCGTAGCTAACTTAACCGCCCTGAGCGCTAGGAAACACCAATTGCAGTATCCGAAGATCAGCGAGGATTTAGGATCCCGACAGCACAGAGTAATCACATTGAGATTGATGGAGCTTGTGCTTGCTTAGGTCACACATGATTTTATGCTTATTCGTTAGCATATTCTTATATTTTTTAGCATTTTTGATCGGATATTCACATAACCATAACACATGCCTAAGCTACTTTGGCATCCTACATCTTACTACTAGTTTTTAGAAAAAGTTGTAATTAATTAGCGTGAGTTGTATAAAAGTTAAATAATGTCAGTTATGTGATGATAATTAAGCACCAAATTCCCATAATAACTTAGATTTGGTGATCTTTTTATAAACTATAGGTAAGCAATATTAGCAATATTGCAATTAATTTTTGGAAACGTTACATTTTTACTACAGATTTTTGGGTTGTTAGTGTAATACAAACCACATTTTAATTTTATTTATAAATAAAGTTGTCAAATCGAAATAATTTTGAAATAAAACAACTGAAAGGGATTATATCGCGTACATACTAATTTAAACTTCATCGCGACGTTATAAACCCTTTAGCAGCGTTCGTGGTCATCGGGAGAACCCGAACCCATTTTATTTCATGAATAACTATCGCGGCAACCGACAGACAATATTTAAAAATATTTTATTTATAAAGTGCGAAACTCTGAGATAATCGATCGTTACACGGCCACGGGGCTAGATGATTAGCAAATAGGTGAAGCCCGAATAGGATAATACGGCGCATCCTCGTTACTGCAGCATCAGTCGCTGTTTTCATAACCTGATCGCTTACATGCTATCTATAGTTTATAGACTACCGTCTACGTAAGGTTGGCAGTCTCCTGTCTACACTCACTTTCTGGAGTTCAAATGTGATCCGAACTTTAGTCCATTGTATCTTCCGAAAATGTTAGTCTACCGTAAAGACCATGCTGCACTCTGACAAATATTCAATTGTAATCAAAATGTCAAAGATTTCGAGCAATACTTTAGAAAAGTGAGTTGCATTTATAGTATTTCATGTTTTTTTGAAGGTTGGCAGTCTCCAGTCTCCGTAATACTGAATGTTATCGGGACTTTAGTCTATTTTATCTTCCGAGTCTCGTGAGAAATGTTAGTCTACTGTAAAGACCATGCTGCACTCTTTGACAAATATTCACTTGTAATCAAAATGTCAAAGATTTCGAGCAATATAACTTTAGATAAGTGAGTTGCATTTATAGTTTATTTGGTTTGTACTCGTATTCATCGAATTTGTGTATTATTTTAATTGCTAATTAGTAATTTGTGAGAGTAATGAGAGTTGTCAAGATTCTGATAGTTACTCCTAATAATTTGTGTTAACAATATAGATAAGTAATCTAATCGTCGACAAACATAAACACCGAATTCCCAACTCATCGAGACTATAGATATTTTGTGCGAAGTACCGTGTAGGCTTGATGTTTTAATTGTTATGACACGATGTAACGAGGGTATTGAACTAGTGGAAACGTGTCTGAAGGCTCGCGCCGGGGTGGCCCGCTGCATACGGGCCCATTGTTCCTGCGCCTGCGACTGTCTGCGCGTATGTTCCACGTGGGAAGTTCAGTGCGTCATTTGTTTTAGTAACATGTTCGTATCTTGAACAACGGGTGACAAAGGGACATATCATATCTTACCCTTTTCTTTGCAATTGTAACACCTGCGGTACACATAATTATATTTTTATATTGTTTACTGGATATTAAGTTTTTTTTTTTTAATGTAAGAGAGGTAAGTAAAACAGCGTTAAAACTTAAATCTCGATATTGCAAGGAAGACATCATTTGGCTGTATTTGTAACAGAACTAGTACATATTACATAATTTTTTGTAGAGTACCTTTGTAAAACGATACAGAATTCTGGGTTAGTAAAATCAACATAGGTTAATAAGGGTGGTTAGGGCAAGAAATCATTAAAAAAATCGTATCTAAATAAATAAATAAATTAATTAATTAATTAATATTTCAGGACATCGTTACTGTACTGCGCCAAGGATATAATATACAAATACTTGAATAAATTGAAAACACGCATTACTCAAAAACAAATATCTGTGCACATCACACAAATAAATACCTCGCTGGGATTCGAACCTAGCACCATCGACTTCAAAGCCAGGGGCGTTAACAGTGGGATCGGTTGTGCCTTAAATTGATGTTTCATCTTCATATATACATAATGTACCCCTAAATACTTTACTAATTAATTAGAAATTATTGTGAGTGATAACTAGAGGTAACTAACTGAATAAGTGGATACATATACATTCTTCGAAGCTAAGTTTTCAAAATATGGCCAATATTTGTTCGGTTCTCATCACTCCGCTAATCACTTCCTTTTTTATAAACCAGTTAAGTAAGCTTACTCAAGAGCAAAGCGACTACTCGTATATAGCAAACACTACCTCCATAGATTGAATGAATGAATGAACGTAACTGAGTACAATCGTTCTGAATGAACTGGCTCCGTCTCGCCGCGTGCGCAGCGTAATTAAAAAGCTTTACAGCATTTAGCTGGCCAGTGAGGTATATATACTTAAATATATAAACAATTGTACACTGTATTATGGCTAGTTCATGTTACGATATGTATATAAGAGTATATATGCCGTTACCACCCTCGATGTTGGTGCATTGTTTTACACGACGCTTGCAACCATCATCATCATCATCATCATTTCAGTCGTAAGACATACACTGCAGAACTGGTATCATTTTGGGGAGTAGTTGCCATAGTCGCCACGGTTGGCAGACGGGTTGGCGATCGGAGTAGCTGTTGTTTCGGTTTCGACTGAACCATCTTGATTAATTGATAATTATTGATTAGCTTTAAAGTATTAAATATATGAAATTGATATTGTAACTGTTCTATTACTTAAGCATTTATGTTGTTTTAGGTATCTCTTGTTATGTTTGGCTGTGTTAGAAGGGAGATTTCAAAATTTGGTACACCCAATTAGCGAAATTGTTAAAAAAAATTAACTTACTGTCAGTTTCGTGACGACAATTAAGAGTTAAATTTTTATAAAAACTTGGTTTTGATGTTCGTTTTATAAACTTCAATCGATATTACAACATAATTAAAGGAAAAAAGTCGATATTCACAAAGATTTCATGCTTATTGTCGTCACGATACTGACAGTGATTTAATTTTTTTTAACAACTTTCGCTAATTGGGTGTACCAAATTTTGAAAACTCCCAGAAATGTCCTTCATAATCACAAACTTCTTGTTAAGAGCTAGCCTCATAAACGGCCATGTATAGTACATGTACACACTGTCTTTTCGGCTTTCACACCAAAATTGTTCCACGCTTTTTCGTTATTATATTGTTCTATTATCAGTATTCTATTATTTCTATTACGAAGCAAATCTATCAGTCTGAACGTTATTTCGTTAAGTATCTACAAGAAGAATGAATACAAAAAAGTATGACATCTGTAGGTCTACGGTACTAACATTTAAACCTTTTAAGTATGTATTGTTCTAGCATTGGCAGGGCATGAAACTCAATTTTCATCAGCTTATATAACATAAAGAAAAATTAAGCACATTTATACAGGTCACTGAAGAAATAAACTCAAATAGGATAATGTATATATTATTCTAACTAAAAGTAACTTTGTAATCCATGAATTGATTTATCAACCGTTCGCACTTGGCACTTATTGCGTATCATAGATGAGACAACGCTACTAATTTGTCGCTCCCGTGATGACTCATGTTCATGTAGGTACCTAGTTAGTTGTTCCGACATAGTTAATATGCCAAATAATTGTTGAGATCAATTACATGTAAACAAATGCACGATATGAACGCAGTGAATGCCGTCTACATGTTATTGTGTCATACTTAGATACATTTACAACTTTGAAAAATAGTTGAAGAAGATTATGATTAAAACGTTGAAACACTTCGTCATTGTGTTAAAATCCGAACTCTGCGTCAGACATTATGTCCTATTTGATGCATGTGTGTGGCTTCTTATCGTTTTATATTTGACTAGATGATGGCCGCGGCTTCGCCCGCATGGTTAGAGGAAAATGCAACATATTGAGTCTTCCCCCTGAGGAATGAGATGTTTTCCCGCTGGAAAAAGTAGCCTATGTCACTCTCCTTCCCTTCAACTACCTCCACTTAAAAAATAATGTGAATTCGTCCCTCCGTTTTGCCGTGAAAGACGGAAAAACAAACAGAAACACTTTCGCATTTATTAAATTAGTATGCATATTAAGTTTTCATATTAAAGTAATTTCTTTATTGCAATTTCATTATATTTTCAATCCACTTGCTTATTGAACCACCCACATGCTTCGCTTATTTTTACTTTGTTTGTATATTATATTAAACTTTAGATTCATATCCTGTAACTGAAAGGGTTGATGTAGGTATTCTCTATACATACCTATTTAAATATAATATGTACGGTCAACATACTTAAAACCGCCATATTGGAAAGACCGTCTAATCAGGGTACATATAAAAGAAGTAATTATATAAAGCAATATACTCCACTTAGAGATACCGTTGCTATTGTATAGCAGAAAAATCACTAACACAGATTGAATATGATAAATCTTCTCATACAATTGAAACGGCACCTAGGCAACCTATTCTGTACATTGACATGCCATAATCAATAATCAATTATCAGGTATATAAAGTGAAATCTGTAACTGTAGACATTCCAGAGAACATGATAGGTGTCCGCGAGAGGATGTTGCGGTGTCCACTTCCCGCGCCGGCGCAGCGCGCAGGATGTTGCCAAAACTACTGCTTTTCATAAACTACTAAAGTTACACTCACTACACAAACATGTTAGCTGTTATGGCTGCATAACATTGTGTGATATTTTGATTATCGGACATTATCGCGGATCATTCATAACACTCATTCAATCGATTGTGCGCGGCCATTGATGCACCTTTGTGGGATAATCTCTTTATGTTGCGTCACTTATATTGATAAGACATTCACTTTGTCTCCAAGGCTTAAGTGTTGATACTTAATGATTTTCTTACACTTTTGCAATAACTTCTTTGTGCTGTTTTTGGTATTTTTATTTGCGATGTTTGTAATGTTCAACGAGCATATCTGTAATAGTGTATTAAACAACGCTCCTAAAGTATCTAGGTAGTAGGTACCTTTCTTAGAGAGCTTTAATATAGACATATTCTCTGTATTTCTCACAATCTCTCGCACAAAAAATAATTTCTCAAATTTTGCGTACGGGCAAGCACTGTAGAGAAATACATATTTCAATTTGTAAAAAATACACAGGATGGCAGATAAGTACTTTCGTTACTTTTGGTTGTTTCCTATACGCTAATATTGATGCTGATCGTACTTACGTAGTTAATTTATTAAATTAAAGTATTTTAGTTGAGATATTTGAATCTTTGATCGTCCATCATGTAGAAACGGCTAGATTTGCATGACCACATGATACATAATACATAACACTATGTTTTATAAAATATTATAAAACAAAAATCTGTCGACTATTATTATATTCAAACAGAAATTGACATTTTGAGGGGTAACAGTATACTACTAATGGCGGGGTAAGCTGTTTTTTATGCTCCATCGAGTGGAAACCAGGTTTCGTATGTCACCTGGTTTTAATCAGTCTTTAAAAGATTTTGAACTTTATTACCAACGTAACAGAGCTTAAATAGTCTTTACCAAGCGAATGTTTATTTAACTTTATTTTATGTCTCCATGACACATGTGTAAGCCCTTAACCACTTGTGCGTCAGATGGCGTAGCTTTAATCAATGTTAGCAGATCGTTTTAATTAAGTCTCCTCTCTTATTTTAGCAACTCATATCTATTCAAATTCCCACGGGAGTATCCATACTTTGCACATTTACTGAGGTTCTGTGCAAATACAAAGCTAAGCTTAAGTACTATTTCTCTCTCTGCCTTAGACTATATTGATATAAGAAAATTCTCATAACTGCCTAAGGCATGGCTCACAAACACGTGTTGAGCTTGGCACACAGAGATGACTCGTATATTAGTTAACGCACACAAAGGATGTTCATTCATCTGGACTGAATGGACGGCGAAAGCTCTCGTCGACTCTGCGCGCCTAGTACACCGGCCCGACCAGTCGGCGGACATGTTGTGTTACTAGTTGACCAAGATTATCAATGAAAAAATGTTTAGATCTGCTCGTACGTCCAATGCAAGTTTGTTAGAATATCGTCGATAAAATTTTTACTACTTATGTAATAAATGAAAAGTTTAGTAGATAAATGAGATAAGTAAATACTCGTCCAGTATGCTCGCTATAAATAGAAATTGCCATGATAAGATTGATCCGATAAGCTGATGTTGTCGTCAAAAAGAAGTTTAAAACGCCAAGATCATAAAACTGTAAAAACTGAAAGCTAGGATAAGGTCATTGATGAGTTTAACAGTACTTATACTATATGTATTGGCGAGTAAATATACGTATGTGGGTATTGTAGATACTCATGTTGCAATGGTCTCTATTACGTAATAAATACAATTTTATCCGTACAAAAGTTATACGACACGATAATATCGCCATAAATCAATAAAGTTACCGACTGCATGTAATTTATTCAAATACAATATATAAGTTAATACAAGCTTATAAATAATATCCGCACGTCGTAACGGCAGGTAAAGGACCTGTTTAAATCCCGCATTTTTATAGTTTTTTATTGGCGATTTACTGGATAAAGCATACAAAAAGCCAGTAAAAATTATTAATTTGACTTTAAAGTCGGATGATACAAACTAATACTTTGTGTTAGCTTTTAGTCTTTACTCCCTTGTAATACGGTTGACAATATGGTCATTACTAAATATCGAGTAGTATGCGCGACGCGTCGCGCTGCCGCGCTTAGTATGTCTGCTGTAACTGATACTTTGGAAAACAATCAAATTTATACTTTGTTTAAATATAATAAAGTATAAATTGATTTTCAAGGGTAGGTACTTAATGCATTTTTTATGCTCGACGACGCACGACGCGTACGCGCATCTAAATGGGCTTCTCGGCACCTCTCGCGCTACTGTGTAGTTTGCATACAAATCGGACCAGCATATACTAACATGCGTACGTATATATGTTGTAGGATCAACGACGGTTTTGTTTTTTTGTTTTTACGATCGCTAATGTCGCAGGCGGGATTGAAAACTGCTTCTTTTATTCATTTTATCAACATTATATTACTGGCAAGAAATCAACACATTGGTATTTAAAACAGCAATAAATCAAATCACTATATATGTACAAGATACGTAATGCTTTGTTTTACTAGAAAACATGTAAAAACGGTTCATATAACAGAGAAGGAATAATCATAGAGATAAGTAGGTACGAGTATGTATACCTATAGAAATCTGGCTGCTTTACATGAAATAGGTACACGAAGATCTTAAAATACCTTCTGAACAATGTTCTTTACACCACTCTGGTGGTACTTAAATATTATATAAGAGTTATGTATATATTAGAATATTTAAAGTGATAGTTTCTGGTATGGGCCATGCTTTAGTGTCTATCAAATAATTCTCAGCTAGGTAATAATTCTTTGGCATAAAGGATTTTGTCCAGTAGTTCTTAATAGCTGAAAAAAGTAATTTGGGGAATCATCAGATACCTTATTAAATAGAAGAATACACTGATTAGGTAAATTAACATTAATTTCTCTAAGAAATATGTAGGTCATATTAAGTTGTACTTGCCTACATATAAAAATAAAAATGTTATAATCCAGATAACTTATGTTAAATGTACCAAGCGACTAGCCGAATATAACATAATACTTACTTGGTGTAGACGAAAAAAATGATATGAAAAATACGATAACAAATTAAAAACATAATGAAGAACAAGAATGCGGATAGTAGGTACCTGATCTTGGGTTTTAGATATTTTTACCGGGAAGAGTATAAAATGAAATGAAATTAATACCTAAGTTGCTATATAAAAAGTAGGTACTGAAGACAATTTCACCTAACCAGAATATTCGCACATTACGGTTGAGTGTAGGACCTTTTTGATTTATTAGGCAATAAATCTGTAGCCGACTCGTTATAATACTCTAAAGACGTTTGAAAGCCTGCCAACTTGCGCTGCGGTAACGAACGTAATGCCTATCACCTGATTTTTTAAAACCGGCCATAACTTAATATTTTGTTTCAATTTCTATCTTATTAGCTAAACGGTAAGGTTTATATTTAATAACATATTTTTTTAATGACAACTATAAACAACATAATTACAACTTCTACCTATATTAAAAATATTAAAATAGAAATAAATCCTAACGAAATTGTGAACATCCACAGTTATAATAATTAAAAAAACTATATTTATTGTAATGTATTATGTAATTATTGTACAGCCACACATAATTACTAGGTTAATTAATAGGCACAAGGAATCATACTTACTGTCTTTTTTTGTATTGTTTATTTTTTAATATTACTGATCAAATTTGTTAAATAGCTTAATGATTCCTCTTAGTACTATGTAAATGTACCTACGTACAGAAATAGAATCCTAAATCAACATGCCTGTTTCTCCGGAGACATAAAAATAAGGTTTGTAAGCAAACGTGCGCCTACGCTTTTGTTTTCTTTTTGTAGACCAATTACAGTACCACTAGCGACATCTATCGTTTGTTAACTCATTCGAAGCGCTGGGCATGAAAGCAAGTTTGCGTAATAGTTCCAACGTTTTTCGTTAGATGGCGCTGTGTTACGTAGTTCAGTTCATTATATAAAGAGGGCGACACTTGTATGATTTTGTTGAATTCGCCATTCAATAATGGTTACTGGTACGCAACTACACAGTGAACAATTTATGTTGAGTATATTTAATACTACAAAAAAATAAATACATTCGCTATACCTGAATAAAATACTTTATATTAGATTTATGAAAGAAATAGCAGCCGATATTTTTATTTGGAGTAAAAGCATATTAAAATTTATTTTTAGGTCTGAATGTTTTAGGAAACTCTCAGGAACGCCTGAGTCGAGCATTAGGTCTTCTGTGGGGAGCGAGATGGGTGAAATATTTGAGGATCCACTCTTACAACTCTGACAAAAACATTAATGGTACCTACCTGTACCTAAGTTCATGAAATTTTATTTTTGATCCCCGATTTTTCGCTGAATTTTTTTCGAAAGAAGTTAAACAATTAGAAATATATTATACCTACGACCAACAAATATAAAAGATTTAAGTATACATATACCCGAGTTATTATATTTATTTATAATATATCTAGGCATACGAACCAAAGTCAGATAACATCTAATATGCAGCACATAGTTTGCGCGAGTGACGTCACGGGGTGGTCGCGGCGCGGGGGCGGCCGTGGGAACCGCGCGGCAGGTGCGCCCGCGCCGGCCGGCCACTGATCCTGCACGCACACACGCAGCAAACGTGTTCCATGCACACACACCTAGTTACAAGCCCGTTATTGGAAAACAACCTTTTTTGGATCGGTTAAATCCTGATTAGACTAATGTTATTCAGTATTAGCGCAGATAAACGCCTGTGAGATATGTCAAAATCGAGACCTATTCTAACCATTAAAAACCCTTTAAAGTTTAGGAATTGCCCTTCCTGTACATGTACCTATAGATCCCATCTCCCAGCATCTTTGCAAGCTATATGTACAGTCAGCAGCGGAAGTGGCTAAGCGGTTGAGGTGTTCAAAAGAGGTCAACACATCTCTATTGTCAAGGCAATAAGAGCACGTAGTCATTTTGAACACTTCACCCGCTCAGCTACTTTTGCTGCTGACTATACATGCTTGTACTTTCCTTAAATGCAAATGTTTGCTTTTCTTTTCATTTTGACCAATAAAAATAATGACAAGTAACAACGATTACCGCTACATACAATATAAGTTACATTCAGATACTTAGAATGAAATGCATTGTCGACCATATTTATTTTATAAATTCTGTTGCCCAACTATAAACTAATAAACCGTTTATTGGAAGACTCAATCGCCAACCTGGGAAAGAGGTAAATTTAATAAAGCCACATCAAAGAGGAAAAACTCCTGAGGGTCGGAGGAATCTAATTTTTGTCCCGTTTTATTGAATCTGCCTCCGGCGGCCACTTGGTAACCTAATTAATGGGCTTTTATCGCTAAAGGTTTTTAAAAAGTTGTTCGATAATTAGTTACCCCGTTTTTTCTTTGAGGACAAAATGGCAATTAGTTCCGTGGAAGAAAACCGGAGTTGCTTTACATCGTGGATCTGCAGGGCAATTTTTGAGCTTTGACTGTAGATACTCTGCTATATCATAATTTGTTAGCAATGAAGAAATGGATAAAAAAAATATTATAAACTTTTGTGCAAATATATTTGGTGTCAATTTTATGTGGGCGATTATTTTCGCCCTTAATTTTTTATTTCGTTCGGAAGTAAAAAATCACCCTTATCATTTAATTATGTATTTATCTTGCTATTGATAAAAGTTTAATTTATTTTAACCAAAATAACATTTTATTCTGTAAGATGATTTTTTTCGGTACGCTCATCCTAACAATACATCAAACAGCTGTCATGATATTTTGTACTTAAAAAGAGTGAAAAAAAAAACACAAATTCCCTAAGACTTATTTTTTAGTTGCAAATTCTGAGATACCTATCGTAGTAATGGGCTGAATGACTGCTACGAGCGATCGAGAGCTCGCCTGAGTCCAGCCGGGCGTCCCTACACTACATCTACCTATCGTAGCACCAAACTAATAGATTGCATCGTAAATCATCACTATCGTCAAAATGTGTTCCGCAAATCGTTTGAACAATGGCTGTTTACCGTTATCGTTAACGTGTTACAGCGCGCAATGATAAAATATCACTAATTACAATGTTTCTTGATGATCCACATCGCTCTTCGTAAAATTACTTGAAATAGAATTGAGTTTAGAAGATTTGGGAGGAGTTGCGGGACGATTAGTTTAACTTATAACTCTTACCTATAGCGCTAGCTCATAAATTCAAAAGAACCTGACTTAGCGCTGACTTGGAAAATGCTGAAAATTCCCCTATCCCTATATCCCTATTCGATTTTAGAAAATGGAAATATTGCTCCAATTATATTTTAGTCAGCGCAACGAACGCAATAGCATTGTATAGTCGCCATCAGATATATCGGAGCTGTGGAGGTGGTCACAAATATCGGAACAACGCCTCTATTGTCAAGGCGATAAAGTGCATGTTCCGATATTTGTGTCCACCACTACAGCTCCGATATACCTGATGGCGACTGTACGTACAGCGACTTCAAAAGTAATAAGTAAGGCAACACTAAGAATCGGTGGAAAAAGCAACAATGATCATTCATTCATGTAAGACGTACGTTTATAAATTTTGTCGTAGTTTCCGCCTCTCTCCATAGGTACTAATTTACAAATTATACTATTATAAATTAATAATATATGTACATTTCTATGTCAGTAGGTATTTTACGACAGAGGACCGAGACACCGAACGTATCGATGTGCTAAGATATAGGCACAGTCGGCACAGACGCACCAAAAAGTGTGATTTTTACGAATACACCTAAGAAGCTTGCAGGATTTTTCGTATATAATCTTCAAATATTTTAATCAGGCTATTATATGTACAGTACAGTAGTTTAGTTTCTTCCTCAACTGTATCTTGCTTGACTAAATGGCCTGGGGCCATAGCCAACGTGACGGTCGTTAATCAACAATTCGAAAATTGAAAATATATTGATATGACAGCTTACAACACGGAGTCGAGTAATTTTTATTTATTAAAACGCAACTTTATTCAGCGTAAAGAATTGGAATGAGCGCTTTGATTTGTGATCGTAGGTACACTAGATAGTCCCGGGGAATTATATGTTTATAGCAGAATAGCAAACCGTAATGATCACAAGACGAGACTTGAGACATTTATAATTACCTGAAGGATGGTAATATTTACAGCAGCATATTTCAATGTACTGCCTAAGGTAACATCCTGTTTGTGTCGCAAATAAATATTATATATTTTAATCTGTTAGTAAGTAAATGTTCTTTAATTATCTACTGTCATCAGTCGATCAGCACCCTTACCATAGCAGTCTTGTCTTTAGTTACCCCACATCTAAGTTTTATAGAATTTCTAGAGAATTTCTAGGTTATTGCTAAAAATTGCAATAAAAGCAATTTCCGACATGCATTGAAATGAAATACCTCAATCCGCATACAAACATGTTTAATCAATAACAATTTTTTTCGTATACAAAATTTCGTCACGATAGGGCTCACTGTAGGGCACACTGAGGCTCTAGTGTAAGTTTTTTTTGACGTAAAAAACCGTTTCGTACGCGTAAGTGATAATGTTATTTATATGGGTAACTAGTTGATGTAGATCTACATCTACATGAGGCTCTAGTGTAAGTTTCTTTTGACGTAAAAAAACGTTTACGAACGCGTAAGTGATAACTGATAATGTTATTCATATGGGAAACGCAAACGCGTTCGTGACGTAAAGTTACGTTAAAAACTTACACTCAGGGCTCAGGGCTCTGTTCGTGGACATAGTGTCACATTATATGCAGTAACATCAGAGACAAGTTGTCCATATATAAATAAGATTCGGATTGTACTCGCGCCCTCGTCGAATGTAATTTAGAGCAGTAAACAGCTCGAGGCGTGGCAGGGGCGTGAGCACTCGCCTTAAATCGGCTCTTTGATTAATTGTTAATGAGCTGAGTGTTAATCGTTGGGCCCAGGTTAACTGCTTACCGGTTAACATTAACGATATTTAATTGCCGGCTTAAACTGTTGTTGTCTGTTCATCCATATTTCTCGGCCAATGAACGGATTAACTGAATATTTTACTATGCGTCAAAATAATAAACTTGACTAGATAATTTTAATTTTTTTAAGCGTTTTCAACTACTATAACGAGATGTTAAGATTTACCATGTTTAATGTGATAATGGTGCATTAGCATGCCGAAATATCGGAAATTTAAAATACTAAATAATCATCTACACTAATATTATAAAGGCGAAAGTTTGTTAGTGTGTTTGTTTGTTACTTCTTCACGTCTAAACGGCTAGAGCGATTTTAATAAAATTTGGTATGCAGTTAGTTTTTTTTTTTATGACATAGGCGGCAAACGAGCAGACGGATTGCCTGGTGGTAAGCAATTACCGTCGCCCATGGGCACCCGTAACACCAGGGGAGTCACAAGCGCGTTGCCGGCCTTTAAGGGGGGGTTGGAGCTCTGGGAACCTTACTCACCATCAGGAACACAACACTACATACTTGAAAGGTAGCAGTGCTATTATGGCTGTGGTCTTCTGTAAGGAGGAGGTACTTCCCCAGTTGGGCTGCCCCAGATTCAAGCGTTGATGGTACTTCGCTGTGCCCTACCTCTCATTGTTGGACGTAGTTTAAGGACATACCCGGGTAGTTGACACCCTGGATTAACAAATAGGCTACACATAGCAGAATAAGCAATTTAATGTCACCTTAGCACCTAACGACACTGATTTACCTACTTATTCTTTGCAAATAAATGTTTTACTTACTTAGGTACGTTTTACTGCGGGAACATATCTTATCCCCATGAGAAAATCGATAACGAAAAACCGCGGGTAGCACCGCGGGGCACAGCTAGTAGTAAATATCCCGTTAAGATAAGAATAGTAAGCAGTTGTAATGGCGGTGACTATTTTAGCTTAAAATCATGTGGTTTAAAAGAATTGAGTTAAAAATGGATACCAACAAGCTGCGGGGTAGGTATTGTTTTAGGTGCAATTTTCCTTCATTAAAGAGAAAAGTGCGTGAATGTGCTGCGGCTTAACATACCTTCTACTTGTATTTCTAGTTATCTTACTTGTTACGTAGCTACACTTCAATTTACTTCATTTACGATCGCAGATTACTAAATCCTGATAAGAGACATGCAAAACTTCGAATATGATTTATGTAGGAAACTGTAAAGTTAATTAAGAAAATTAGTATTAAAACAAGTATTATGCACTTGAACCTCAATCAATCCTTGAACCAATTACCTATGACGTTTTGAGAACGACTTACAGTTCTCGTCATCCTATATAGTCCTTATTGATAGTGGGAGCTTTCTAGTAACCAACAATATGCTCAGTTAAATCCCGTTATTTAATAATAACGTTTTCTCCTCAGCAGCTCGAACATGTCTACTTTCCTCACTCCAGGGAGTGAGGTAAGTGCGACTTTCCTCATTTTCAGAGAGTGAGGAAAGCTGCTACTTTCGTCACTCCAGGGAGTGAGACAAAGTAGCTTTTCAATTGACGACCGGTCTGGCCTAGTAGGTAATGACCCTGCCTAAGAAGCCGGTGGTCCCGGGTTCGAATCCCAGTCAGGCCATTTATTTGTGCGATGAGCACAGATATTTGTTCCTAAGTCATG
This sequence comes from Grapholita molesta, assembly GCA_022674325.2. Classification (NCBI taxonomy): domain Eukaryota; kingdom Metazoa; phylum Arthropoda; class Insecta; order Lepidoptera; family Tortricidae; genus Grapholita; species Grapholita molesta. The sequence continues at coordinate 6,862,014 of CP053138.2, forward strand.
GGTGTTTTCTATGTATTTAAGTATTTATATGTATCTATTTATTATAATAGGACATAATGGACTCCCTTAACACCACTACCTACCACGTTCGGACCCTCACAAACATATATATTTTAAAATAAAAAATATTTAAACAAAATATTAAGTAATGAAGCCAGTGCAGTTGCAGATAAAACACTTAAATGAATGTGGTTAACTTGATGTTAATTTTTTTACAAGATTTTATTTAACTTGATGTATGTATTTGTATATTTATCCGGATGGAATCTTGAAACTCAATTTTGAAGCAGACATCTTTAACCGATTGAGCTGAAATTTAGCACACAAATTTATGTAATTTCGGTTACAATGCAATATTATGGTACCACTGATCTGATCTGATGCTGGAGTCTGAAGGTAGCAAAACACCTCCTAAAATACACAAGATTAACCCGTGGTGTTTTAGGCTCATTAGAATCCTTTCGAAGAGTAGATGACGATTGTGAAAAAAAGTACAGTCGGCAATAAAAGCTTGTACTAAAAATGACATTTTAGGCAACTTATTTAACCTTTAATATGTTCTCACTACTGAGGTGAAAAGTTGTATGTGTCACACTAGAGTAAAGTTATTTTACATCTCGTGTTTTGAGTGCCTCGCTACGCTCAAGATTCTAACACTAGAATCTTTCGCTTACTCGGGACTCAAAATAAACACTCGCAAGAAAAACAATTTTCCTCTCTTGTTGCGCAAATAACTATTAAAAGTTGCTTTCTTTCAACTCTCTAGTTATTTATTTGTTTTCGGTAGGTACTATGTCGTGCAGCTACCTATGGACTCATGTTAACTAATTCCGATAGCTAAACATATCCATATAGATATCTAAACCACTTGTAGTATGGAATTGAGACTTACTGCTGTTAAACGTGATAGATGATGCGTTTATCAATTTAATCATATATGAAACTAAGAACAAATCAAATTATTTTTTATGAAATATTTTGATTTGCTTTGATTTTTAAGTAGTAATACCACTATATAAATTAAAAGTTGAAATTGATAACATAATATACTTAAGAAAAAACGACGGGTCCCTGTGTACGGGTGGCCGAATTGGTTAAGGCGTCAGCCGCGATAGCTGGAGGTGCGGTTTCGAATCCCGTCTCGAACACCGGAGGACCTCGTAATTTTTTCTTAAGTATATGTTATCAATTTCAACTTCTACCATGTATGTCAAAATGAATGGAACGCGAATTGTATAGATATTGCAATCCGTGTTCTATGACCTTTTTTTTAAAAAACCGTGAAAGTTAAACTAGAACTCAGAAGACTCGATGGTAGATTTTCTAAGAAAATTAACAAAGACGGGAAGCCGAGGAGGTCACAGTTATCAGGCTGGTACTTGACAATAAAGCATTCAAAATTCGATACGAAATTTCCATTGTCACCAACAGACTTATGGGTAATTGGTAAAAATTGGCAGTAGATTGCGAAACGCCTTGAAATAGATCTTTTACAATTGCAAAGACTGGAAAACTTATTTGAATCGAGGTATCCAGACGCTATTACTTCTTGTACCGTCAGCGTCATGTAGTTAGAAGCAGTCAATGTGGCCAAATATATCGGAACACATCTTTACTGCTATAAAGAAATAAAAATCTGTACCTATCGATATATATGTTTGGCTACTTGGGTTATACGAAATATTTGACGCTGACTCTTTCCGTTTGGCATAATAAACGCGTTGGCTAAATGAGACAAGCACGTGGAAATGAGTTATTTGGACGCTCAAATATACTACTTATCTTTTGTACATATTCGTATAAAAATAATCCTCAGAATCTTTTGTAACTCTAATTAATGGCTATCAGTGTTCTGAATACGTGCTACAAACACCGCAGCACGATACTCGTTTGAGTATTTACGTTCATTCATTGCGTATTTCTTTTGAAAAAGCTATATTATGGCAGAACGAACAGTAGCAGCCACAAATGGACTTGAAAGTTAAGCGTTTACGGGAAGCAGTCCGGACAGGACACGATAAGTTACACCGTAAGTCACTTTGTTACGGTTACCGGCTGACCTTTATCTCAATGACATAAGGTGTTATTGTTCGTGTTATTCTGTATGTAAATATGATTTGGACTTACGTCTTTCTGCTTCAGCAGAATAGGAGTCAAACTGGAGGTTCGCGTGCGCCCGCGCCGCTGTCGAAACTTCGCCATCAGCCCCGACACTTGGAATTAATGAACCGTACATTAGTATCCGTTTGCTTTGGTTGAGCCCATTTATAATTATAAGTGTAGAGAAACTACAATTATTGACGGACTACTATTAATATAACAAAAGCTATAAAATACGTTCAGTTGGCGTTACCTATTGTAATTTTTCTCACCTCAATTTTAAACTTGCGTACTCTATCTCACTACCCATAACTTAAACATAGTGTTTTGAAACAAATAAACCATCGATTAGCTATCTTCGAATGTTAAGACCCGATGGCAATGATAATGATTCATAATTTTAGTGCCTTAACTTATATTAAAGGCTTGTAAAATGCAAATATTACTTTTTTATAGAGCCTAGTCTCATTTGAATTTAGTGCATCACCGTAAAATAAACTACATATTTCCATTTTAAATTTAGTATAAAACCATTTCTTTATTCAACACCGACTAACGAGGTACAACCATCTCCGACATCCCCGAGCACAATTCTAATTAATTCATGAATCTGTACATAAACCAGGCATTAGTTTGTGGTAACTAAACAAGGCATAATGATGTGCACTTTAGTGCATTAGGGGCTATCGATGGCATAAAATTATCATGATGTCGTGTCGCGCGAGATAATGTGGGAACCAGAGTGCGTGCACGCACCTGCGCTGGTCACGGACGGGTGGACTACCCTAATCGAACGAATTAGGAGGAAAATTAATGTACACTTGTATCTGGGAACATTGCTACTAGATACAATAGATGTCGCTTTACGTAGGTACAATCAACCATTAAAATGTGATCTCTAGTGGCTTTCTTATAGGTATTCACGATAACAAGGTACGAAGTGGTTCAAAAATATAATTTGTGGACTGTTGACGTATTCATTAGTTGTAATCTTGAGATACCAAATACAGTAAGACCTTGATACCATGAACCCTATCTAATAGGATAAATGGATAATTTGTTAGAAAAATTAAATATATTATGTAAGGTTCCCCTTGTTTACGCATAATTTGTTTTGTCATAATTTTAAACCATATACCCAGAGTTGTTATAATTGTATATGAGCAGAAATTGATCTCGCATAATTCTGTTTTACCGAGTTCTGTTACGCAGAACTAAACTAAGCCGAATGGTCGATACGCATAATTTGGAAAGCCCGAATTATTACGATTTTTTTCCCAGGAGTGCGTTTCTGTTGTAGTCGCAGTTCTAACCTAGATAACCTAACTGAAATTGTTTTTCTGTTGTGTTCACAGTTCTAACCTAACCTAACCGAAATTGTTTTTCTGTTGTGGTCACAGTTCTAACCTAACCTAACACACTTTCGGACATTCGGCCTCAATAATAGTATATGCTAATATATTTTCGGAAAAAGTAGTATTCGGCTACTAAAGGCGTAAATAAATTATGCGAAACTTGGTATGCGTATTAAGATTCGGACAAAACAAATTATGCCAAATAAAGGGAACCCATTATGTAAGAATCCGAACTCATTGTACTTAGTTTTGGACCCGGGTATGTCCTTAAACTACGTCCAACAATGAGAGGTAGGGCACAGCGATAACCATCACGCTTGAATCTGGGGAAGTACCTCCTCCTTACAGAAGACCGCAGCCATAATTTAACATATGAAAAATCTTACCTATACGAGTATTAAGCTACTAGTATTTTAGTCATGTACTGAGAATAGAAGTCAAATATACGAAATTAAATAAAAGACAAGAATATATTTCTTCGTGCAAACGCCATGGTTAAAATTGAAGTCCATTCTGTGCCCAAAATAGATTAAAATCACTGGAACAATTAATAAATCTCATTTATCTTCAAGTGACCGTTTCATAAATACAGATTGCTAAATTGTGTCTAATTAATTTTAATTGAGAGTCCTTCGCGGAATGTTGCGAACGCCCGCATCCCCCATGAATTGAGTACCCACGGTTCCCAAAGTTTAATGAGTACATCTCCTTAAACTGTGTATATATTATGTAAGCTAGCACGACGTATGAAGGTACTATCATTAAAATGCCCATCGACCATCTAAAATTAGATACATTTTGCGTCTATCGATATATCTACCAACTTCTATTGATATATCTACCAACATCCACTAATAAAATTTGGAAGCTATGTAGATCTGAGATTTAGTCCTATGAGGCGGTCGATTCACTACGAAAAACAAGAAAAACATATGTACTGTGATTACACAATGCTAACAAAAGAAATCGACATGTTGTTAATTAGCAAGCAAACTACAAAAAAATATGTATGTTTGTTTCTTTCTCATAGGTCTATTAAGTTAGGGGCAACACTGATGTTTGTAAGCAAACTTGTATAACAATTGTCGACTCCGGGTTTTGCTAATTGTATGTTCGCAATAAGGTGCAACACATATCCAGGCACACAAAGCCAAATTAATAATATAATATTGTTTCTTTCCTAAATATCTGATCTCAAGAAACAGTTTCGTTAGAGACAACAGGAATTTACGGAATAATTTGGAGTTTTCTTCGCCTGAACTAAATAGCAAAGCGTGATAAAAGTAATAATATATCCGATAAAATAAAATGCTTAAAAAAAAACCTCATTTATTGGTCCTTGCTCTTTTAAACAACAACTTGTCAAACTACTTTAATATAAATACGTATCAACTGGATATGATATTTGTGTGAATACGTCTTTATTCCGTTAAACATTAGAGTAGGTACTTAGGAATTCACATCAAAGCTATAAAAGAAATAATTGATTTCTTTAATATCCGTATTTTATGAGTTAGAAAAATAAACTAAGAGCAGAAACGTACTGTATCCTGTTTACTTTTGCCTTTAGGCACATTGGGTAACTTTAAAACCAAATCGCTACAATTCCTTGGATTGCGGTTTCGGGAAGGAACGGAATTAGCTCTCGGATACATTTACTTACCTAGAAAAGAATGTTGAGGGCTCGGCTTTACTAATTAGCTTCCTTCCTTTGTTTTTTTCTCTTTTAATCCTGATAATGTTACTTTCTATTTCTACCAACATTTTTATATCGTAATCGTCATTTTTATATTTTATTAAATACTAAATGGTTTATTTCGGGTCAAACATGTTTTTAGGAATGTCAGACACTAAAGAAGGCTAAACATATTATATGTACATTCATTGATTTTTCAAGGGTGATTAAAAACAATAAGAAATTGGTACATATGATTATTATTAAATGAATAATCAAAATCATTTTCGATTAGCTAGATAGTTCCTATGTAGCCTAGACTCAGTATATAAAATCCATAGTATAGCCTAAGGGCATAGTTATAAAATAGCCTACGGGCTAGGCTAGAGGATCTGAGGATATTGTAATACTTATATTATAATACAATGTATGACGTCTTGGTGGCGTAATAGATAAGCTGGGTTATATTTAGATTAAAGAAGATACTTTTACAATTGACCACTTTTCGTTTTTTTTTTAAGTCTGGTTCAGTAAGGATGCTATAGAACATACGTTGAGATAAATGTAGTTAGTACCTACTCGTAAGTGTAATTATTAGAAGATAAATTCGAGCTAGTTCAGGCAAAAGAGCTATGATATAATTGAAACGAAACTAGCGCAAACTGTATTTAGACCACCTAAACATTTAACTAACAATAGCTACTTAACGAGACAAGCAGAGGCCCCTCCGGTGAATTTCATTACGTTTTTAGCTGTGTTTACACTGGACGTAGGCATTAAATTGTACCGGACAACGCGACGCGACGCAACGCTCCAGTGGGGCCCTTAAACAAACGACAAGCCGCAAACGACACAACATAGCTCCCGTGTACGTCTAAGATTTCATTAGGCCGAAATCCGGCGCGTGTTTTCCCGGGCTTCCCGCGATCCCGCGCATCCACAATGGCGCCGCTTCCGGCCAGGTTCCCGCCAAACGCAGAAATAAACTGACCCAGTTGCGCGCCCGCACGTCCGGCCGCTGGTTCCCCACGCATTGTCCACTACCACCGAAAAAACAATAATAGCTTGATCCCCGATCCCTCCTTGCTGTTAAGAACCGCGATGTTAATTATTACTGGTCTCTTTTAGCGCAAGTTAGGTAAGCTATGGGATTAAGAATCATGCGCTCGCGTTCTGCATTTCCGGTTCACATGTCATTTTTTGATGGTTTATGATTTTTCTCATTTCGGCTATTGACTGTTGGAGGATGAGGAAGTTTAATAGTTAGCCCGTAACACGAGCATTTAAAGAGTGCGTATACGTGAAATGAAAACTTCTCTACATCTCGTTGCCACATGGGAGCTACGACTGGCATGCAATACCGTGTACTGCCAGTATAGGTAATTCTGAAAAAAAAAGATAAGGTAAAGATAATGACAACCTAATATCAAATACAATTTGAAGTCTCGTTATCCTCTGCCTTAAGAATTACAGATGCAAAAGTCTGTATGCTACTTTTAAACCGGTGAGGTGAGAAGATTAGTTGTGAAGATCTCAGGAAAGGGCATTGTATAGTTTTGATATCTGCAATTATACTTGTAGGATATAAGGAGGGTGTAAGTTTATTAGGGGGAGGAGGGGATATCTACTCGTACGAAATCACGATCAAAATCTAGTATGTCAAATAAATATGCTACAGTTATAGACATGTAAATAGCTATTACATACATTTTGTAGGTAGTTTAATTACCATTGATCACCTTGTAAAGTAAATTAAAGTTGGAAGGTTATGTTAACACACATCACATAAGTTTTTAATTAACATGATCATGCCCTTCATAACTTCATATATGTGTGTAATATGCAACGCAATACATTAATTGGTAGCTAAATTATTAGTTTTAGTCGTCATATATCATGAGATATAATATTAATGTTCACATTATTACTTGTTCTCAGTATGATATTCTACGTCTATGTACTTAATCTTTTCGTTCGAATCCTGACCGGGGCATTCAATATGTTCCTGGGATACATCATCCATGTATTTTAAGTATTTATAGTTATCTATCCATTTTATAAATCGTAGTAGTACGAGTAGGTATCTAATCAACAACACATGCCTTATTGAGCTGTAGAACTAGGTTGGCTTGTATAAGATTATATTTGTTCATAAATACTTACTGAAATTAATGAACTGCCAGTATCCACTTCAAAATATAATATAATATGTGGTGCCGGTTGAAAATATTGCCAACCGTTCTCCTTGCTCGGGTGTCATAGGCGATAAAGGAAAAAAATCGACAGACGGGCAGCAGCCTCCGTCAAAACCGAATCAACGGCTTTTGCGGTCGCCAAGCCGCCTGCCGGGCGTGGCAACTATGTACCTCGAAGATGGTACAAGTCATATCTGGGGGAGGACAATGTCCAGCAGTGGACGGCTTACGGCTGAAATGTCGATGATAAATAAATAAATAAAATATTTGGTGACAATCTTACACAAACCGACCTACGGTAGTCCTACGGTAAGTTCAGTAAGGCTTGTGTTGTAGGTATATATAATAGATAGATACATGTACTATACTTAGATAGAGTAGAAAACACTCATGACTCAGGAACAACTAAACTCTGTTCTCATAGTCTGGCTTCATAGGCAGGGTCACTACCCACTAGGCCAGACCGGCCGTCTGATGATATGATCATAATAATAAATGTAACTCCAGCATCACATTACAGGTATAAAATAATGTTAAATTACTATAATAGTAACATATTACATAGGTAGTAAGTACCTAATATAAGTTTTAAAAGAGCATTTGCGAGTTTCTTCTACGTTCAGCCCTCGTGAGTATGACACTGAGTAACAAACGTTTGCATAAGTGGCGTGGTTTTTGGAGCGGAATACAACACGGGCATTATTGCTCCACTAGACCTGACCTTGCTGATATTTACTACGTGTGGAGCAAGTACCTACTGTGGAGACGAGTTGTGAACGGTTCATTCGGACCGGCTAATGCAACATCTGGCTTATGAATTTAGATTATACTGTTCTTGGAATTGTGTGTTATTAGAATGATTATCCGTTGCATTTTCCGTAGATGGTTCTAGAATTTTGTTCGTAGCTACGGTTTACACTGTAAGTGTTTGACAGTAAAAAGTCCCTATCGCTCTATACCGCAAAAATCAAAGTTCGAAAATTTCGGACATCTTTACTTTTACCCCAATTAAGACGTAACTGAGGCGAATGGAGTGACAGCGACAACATTTCGATTCCTAATATTCACAAATTAAAATTTCACCAAAAAGGCCTTCACTTCAGAACTCTATTCCCAAAGGCTTCCCTGATGTTTACAGTAAGACCCTCGCTATCGCTTTAGCTAGTGGAGAAAACGAAACTCGAATAAGCCTTAGCTTGACTAAAAATAACCTATGAATACTTGGCACTATATCTTGTATTGTATAATGAAGTTACAGTTTCCTATTATTAGTATGATTCACAACAAACGTTAAGTTGCAATTTCGCCGGACACTTAGAGATTCTTTTATACGCCCGTGAGAACAAAATATTTTTACACATCGAGTCGAACCAACTACATACAAGTTTGGTTAGTTCTGATGTTACTAATTACCCGAATACCATAAAATGTCAAACACCATTATACGTTTAATAAATATAAAATAAATATTTTTGGAACAATCTTACACAAATAGACCTACAATAATTTGCTTGGTAAAGTATAACATATAGACGACGATAAGTATAATAGATACATAAATGGGACTTTTAAAAAAATAGTGCACCCAATTAGTGAAAGTTAAAACACTGTCAGTTTCGTGACGACAATTAAGCATTAAATTTCGATAAAAACTTGGATTTGATGTTGATTGTATAAACTTCAGTCGATATTACAACCTAATTAAAGGCAAAAAGTTGATCTTCATAAAGATTTCATCATTAATTGTCGTCACGAAACTGAAAGTGATTTAACTTTTCTTAACAAACTTTCGTTAATTGTGTGTAACAAATTTTGAAAACTCACAAATACTCAAATACATAGATACGTAATTAACCCATAACATATCAATATATGTTATGGGTTAAGGAATTAATATTATAATTTTTGGCGAGAAACCCAAATAACTGCCCCTGCCAGGATTTGAACCCAGGAATATTAAACCTATACATAGTATGTAGCCGTCGGGTCGCCGTCACCGGTGGAAACCGCGCCGGAGCTGCGCCGGAAGTAGCTGTTACGAAATTAATGCGGCTCTAATTAAATAACGAGCGAGCTCCTTCGAGCGAGGACATTGCGACAACGTGGAGCGCGCATCTTGTTTGTCTCCAATTTTAAACGACTTCAAAATAAAAAGGAGTATGATTATCTTTTGTGTATTACTTCGGAACATTTTTCTAGTAACCAGAACAAAATATCTGTACGCCTCACGGCATCGGGAAGTAATACCTAACCCGTTTTTTTCTCGTCATGTTATAATCATAACCTAAAACTCAAACGTTTATTCAATAACTGGGCCACAAGGGCCCTTTTACACGGAGAGTGAAAAAAAAAACATTGATTTTATTTACTTTACTTAACTTTATACTTCAGCTCAGTATATAGGAAGTTGCGGTGCTTGTCACGATTTGGCTCTGTGTCCTATCGCCGCCGCCTCAACATCATCATCATCGTCATGTCAGCCATAAGACTTCCACTGCTGAACATAGGCCTCCCCTTTGGACCTCCACATGTACCGTTGGAAGCGACAGCCGCCTACAGGACTATAATCGGTGTCGGTAATAGTCTCCCTCCCCGTACCCACTGTCTAAACTTTTGTGAAAAACCGAAGTCTACTTTTGGAGATTATTTTTCTTTGTATTCATTTTCTATGTGGTGCAATAAGGAATATTTACTTACTATTATGGTACGCGGGGCTCACAGTTATATGGTGAATTGCAAGATTTTCAAGCATCAAAAACGGACAACTGCCTTAGATTTTATAACTTGCATTTCCTTCTAGCGAGGTCTGTATAAAATATTTAATAATGCAGTATCAACTATAAACCAAACTTTGTCATACCTAATGTCAAAGGGAGACAAAAACTTTCCTTCTGTGAATTTTGTTATTATGCCTAGGCATGTAAAGAGTAGACTTTACAGCTGTTAAAGCGGCTTGGGACTAAAAATAAAAATTACCATTTTTAAGAACGTCTACTTGTTAAAAGGTCAAGTTTCAAAATGTCCACTTGTATTTACACCTACTTCTAGTATAGGGTTACCTTGAAAGAAAACCATTTCTGAAAAAGACCGCTTTTTGAAAATTTTGCATTTTAAATTGATCACTATTTTAGCACATCTCCCTGGGAAGTTAATTACCTTACAGCATCGGAGCGGAAATAAGTTTATAAACAAATTAGAAAACTGTAGGGTCTAAAACAATACCTTTTCACTAGTGTCCCGTATCTCTCGCTTCGTTTATATAGTGACTTAAGACCACATGTCTATCAACAAAGAGCACTGTCGCTATAATCTTTCAACTTTAACACATAACCGTATATTCAAATATAGTCTTTAAGGTTTTGGACTACAGCGCTTGTCGTACCCGTGTAGTCGACATAAAAATCGGTCTCACGAAAGATAAGGCGGTGCTTTGTCGGCGCGATCAAAGTTTAAGCACGAGCACAGGTTCGGGGAACGCGAGGGCCAGGGTTCGAGTCCTGGCTAATCAACGGCTGATATGTGTTTTGCGTAACGATTCTGCGAATTTTTCGAGGAATTGGGATAGATTAGATTATTTTCGGAACAAATGAATAGACATAGAATGACTAAATTATTTCTAATTTATCGATTAGAAATGGCTGATTTTATCGTACCTACAAAACTATGAGCCTAATCACTTTATGGTACTTACAAGGAAGGGTACCCAACTTTCAACAACAACAACTATGTTTTGCCACGGCTCATGGGAGCCTGGGGTCCGATTGGTAACTAATCCCAGTATTTGGCGTAGGCAAGTATATGTATTTATGACTGCATTTATATTCTTGCAGGATTATGATTGTAATTGACACGATCTTTCCTTGTCCTGGCGAAGCCATTTGCTTAAAATGTTTGACGTAACCATGTCAATAAAAATCGAGCTCAAATTATTGATTGTATTTTGTCCTTTTTATATCGACTCAAAATGCAGTAGAAGGATGTACAGTCAACGAACTAGTAATACTATAGAAGCCTGACTCGAGCTCAAAAATGACCCCACGGCTAGTGTGCCACGAACGATTGACTGAGCCACGGCGGAGTTTGACAGCTTTAGTAGTACAGAAGCTTTCTATGACATAAGATGTCAGCTAATATAAAATTGTTAAATTAAAAAACCATATAAAATGCTTTCTTCTGTGGAAAATAGTACCTGAACAACTCCACAAAAATACAAGAAAATCTATGGGATCCATTGGAATGTGTAAGTTTAACCCTGAAGAAGATAAACAATTATTTAAAGTAACATATTGATATATAGACTAATACGCTGAACCAAATGTCGTAACTCTATACTAGTTTTATAATGACTTATGCCTTTATGATACTGAGTGACAAAATGGTGATAATGTTATGCAACATTTCTACTAGTAAGTAAACTATTAATTTTATGTTCAAGTAACGAGCAATTCCTATTATATGTTTATATTTAAAAACGCAAATACCTACGCTATAAATGTTCTGCTGGTAAACTTTTCGTCATAATCATTCTAGTTTCCCGGAGGCCGCGGAAAGGATTTATTATTTATTATAAATTATATTTTTCACGGAATTTAATTTTCTGCCCAAATGGGCAATCATTGAATTGTCGTTAGAGATTCGCGATGCCTTAAGGTCGAAAATTGTATTTCAGTAATAGGATTGAAATACTTACTATCTGTCATTGCATATTACAGATAACCTCTTTGTGAAAAGTTATCATTTTCTTTTCTAAATTTGAAAGCGGTTCCAGCTCCTTAGTGAGTTTTTTAAAGAAATTTTGTTATTTGCGTTACTATCATTTGAATATTGCAAGAACGAAAAAGATGAATATAGACTCGGTAGTCGTCTATTGTTGGCAAAATGTCTTTACATCCCAAAGTTCAGTACTCCACGTCGATCTTATTAATCTGTTGCCTAGTAAACAAAAAAATGCATGCGATATATGAAAGTAACGTCTTATTCTAGCTTGCTCTTATGGTGACAGTTTGCTATACGATAATACGATATTGAACCTTAGTGGGTTGGAAATTAAACTCCTTGACTGTACTCACACTACACGATTATTCCAAAATACATATGTACTACACATTAATATTATGTTTCAGCTTTTGAGTATAACGATAAACGGGACTTAGTCGCGCAAAAACTTACGAAAATTCACCTCCGATATTCCCGAGCGACATTATCCCGTGGCACCTACTGGAGGAAAACTGAGGCAATGTCGTAATGCAAAATCGTGGTAGTGTTGTCCAATATGACATTACTATACCTTCTTATAAAGTATGGACAAACGTAATCTTAATAGCAAAATCGTGTCAAAATAAAACTTATATAAATTGGTTCCATCTCGGTTAGTATCATCCCTGTAAGTTTGACAACGCCATAATATTGCAACGCCGCGCATGAGGTTTGACGCTTAAAACTTTTTTTAACCAATCACAACTTTTTTTAATTAGCGCGAAATTGTCTATTGGATAAACTCCAAGCTGCTCTGACAATTTATGAAGAGGGGATTGCTGTCAGTGTCAGTGCGCCTGGGGTCAATTTTGGAAGGCATTTTTGTATGGAGAGCTGTGTCTATATATATTCAGTCACCGTGTACAGTATTTGAATCATAAAAACAGACATTAAAACGGGCACACGGCTGCACAATTAAAGCAACATTTGATAAGTTGGATCTCGAGGCCTTATCTGGCCCTGATCTGGTCGACAAATTGCTGTGGTCCTCGGCCGTAGGTGGTTTTGCTTGTTTTTGGAGCTACCGAGCGCGGCGAGTGATTTTTTCATGTCCAACGGCGATCGTAATTTGTCTTGTTATTGGCATTCCACGGGATGATCATATTTTAAAGTGTTGACAAATGGTGGAAAGACTTTAGAAGAGAAGTCGTCATAGACACGCAAAACGCAAAAAAAAATCATTCATTTAATAAACTTCTGCCTACCTAATTAAACAACACAAAAGTCAATAAAAGAATCCTAATTCAGACTATAAGTACACAAGTAATAACGAATCATCAATCATAAATACCTATAGACATCGGTTACCTACTAAAGACAAAGATGGCTGATCCTGGATTTGATCCAGCGGCAACTACAGTAACCCCTAGACCACTCGGCCCCGCAAAGCGTCGTCCATTAAAACCTTTTAATTTGCAGTATAGCCTCGTAAGACCCAGTGTACATTACAATGTACACTCCCTTTCAATGGAATTTGAATCCTTTATTAAAGGAAATAAAGTAGCATTTCATTTGTTTCATTTTTTTCGAACACAAGAAAATTCAACCCAATTGAATGTACAATAAGAATGATTTTAACTATAAAAACTTTTTGTATGGTGGGTCTTACGAGATTAAGTATATCTTTGAACATACAGTGTTCAATAAAACATGCAATCAACTTGTCTTGAAGTCGTATATATACTTGCACAATGATCCGAATACCTTCAATTGGATGCAGTTTTAATTGGCGGTATCGATTCCAACTCGTTTCATTTGACTAAGAATATCATCTACATAACATCATGTCTGTGATAATGTTTATAGTTGGTATTAATATTAAATTTTACACCGTATATGTAGATGGTATCTTTATTAACAGTTTAATCACCTATGAATACCATTACGAATTTGTTTTACTTTATTTATACGAAATATCTGATCCGGTGATCTGTTTACACTACACTGATTTATAAAACAAGAAATGGAATGATATATATACATAGACTTACGAAATACTGCAGTTCAGTTTGAAATGTGTCCTAGAATATCGGAAATAAACACATAAGTTAAGATTGCGTCGTATTCAACTATAAAGACCCCCATAACTTCAACACAGTCCTTATAGTAAAAGTGGCTAGAGATAATCTACCGAGAGATTTGTGCCCTGACTAGGCAAGCTGTTACTACAATTGACCTAAAACAGCTTAAACACCATAGCTACCCAAATGATAATCGGCTTAATTCTAATAAGAACAAAGTTGGGTTTCGAATAGGAAGTCTGTGAGTTTAGAACGTTTGTGTTATGCAACGCCGGACTGGTCCACAGTACTTGGGCGGCAGGTGTTCCGAGTCTGCCTCCTCCCACTGCGCGGCCGCCGCTCTCTCGATCTATAGATCAATGATCTAGTCGAGATTTTCTTAGGCTATACCCACCTGTAGTCCCTGGGGCCATTTGTTTTTAAGAAAGGAAGTATTTGCGTTTCTATTCTAAACTAAACTTTTGCGGTAACCCGGTTCTATAAACTTATCCTCTTAAATTAGATATTTAAGTTTTTTTGTTATTGATCCTCGAGAAGAAAATTGCGGCTTATTGGCTTATTTTATTAGTTGTAGATGTAGATGTAGTGTAGCGACGCCCAGCCGGACTCAGGCGGGCTGTCGATCACTAGTTACATTTGGTAATTATTACGATAATAGAAGTCAAGTTTTATATAAGGTACAAATAACATGGTTATCTTACAAGTGGCTGAGTATTATTCCTAGTGGTTTTTCCTTAGAGGCTTTACTTACGATTATACCTTATCTACCCAATTTGTATAAGCATCGCCTAGCATTTGTGTTGGAGTAGTGCAGCATACTTCTCTTTCATCCAAGGCAATCAAATTAGGGCAAGCCATAAACGCCAGACGCAATCTACGACTAATTAATATCTGTGGTCAATACTTTTTACGCTCGCAAATGTTCGACTTTCTATAATTGTGAAGAGCAATAAGCCCGGGGATTAACGAGGCAATCAAATCGAGCAATAATGGTTTAACAGCCCGCTGACTGAACGGTAGCTCCGGGAGCTGGCAAACTGGACCGACTAGAAATGAGGTAGGTTAGCTTACGAGTACTGTGGGTAAGTCATTATTTTTCTACTATGGCCCTATACGACAAAATAGCAACAACTGGCATTCGGCACATTCGTTTAGTTTTTACAAGCATAAAGAATATATAAAGAAATGAACACGTATTCAAGGTATTTTCACCTCCGTTTACTCTGTAATATTTTTGCTCTGTAGGGCTCCTATAAAGATAGGAGCCTATTAAGGTAGGTACTGATGACCTTATGGTGCTAAATTTGTTGTGATCACTCTATTGGCAGGACATGGCAATTACGATCGCAATAATATGCATACTTTTGGTATTACAAGAATTGAGAAAAGAAAAAGATACGCAAGATCTTTAAAATAAGAGAGTTTTTAAAACGTTACTCATGCTACACATTTTCTTGAGAGAAACGCCACATCTAAAGATCATTCTTACTAGAATTTTCCTTTTGTCTCAGAGACATGCTTAGATATTCGGTCAGTAATACATCGGACCTAAACATAGGTCTCATATTTTGAGTTCTCACGTAGGTAAGATAATTATAAACATAGACCACATACATAGAACGTATTATAATTCTTATTGATCACGTTTTTTCGGTCTTATTCGGGAGCTTTTGTAAAGCATGTTTAGCCGTCTTATTCAATAAATCGTTTCTGATACTCGATCTATCATTTTACCAGCTCATTCATATTACATTATATGAAAGACTAGTCTATTTATTGGCCACGTACAATAGATCCAATAATTCAATAATTCACTTGTTAAAACCGATCCGAGCTGTTATTACATCAGACGTTGACCCCTCGGTCACGCAGCTTCTAACCACCTGATTCATCAGTTTTTTTCTTTACTGCCATCCCGTCGCAAGTATCACTTGATCTTGATATCTGTAACAACTAAATGAGATCAGAGATCATATTTTAAACTGGCTAAAGTAAGATAACAGTTTTGTACATCGTGAATACCCCATTTCGGATTATAAACCAATTGGGAACAAACAAATTGATATCGTCTCGCCTCATTGCTGTTGTATGGATGTCTGAAAATACGTGTCACGGATTTATTTGATTATTGAGCTGTTGACACTTGGCTCTGTAGGCGTTTATGAGTATGAATAATATAGTAGTGATTGAAAAAGAACCATTAAACAGCAGCAACTTAAAGAGTAACTAAACTCTTTTTTCTCCACAGGCTTTTGGAATTGCGCTTTAATCTTTTATGGTAATGTGCAAAATTTTTGAACTTAAATGATTACAAACTCAAGATTAATTTTTTCACATGAACTTAGCAGGACGGACTTAAAAGCGATTGTTAATAAAATTTATTTGACTTGTATTTTCCTCGCGATCGTTTGCGTGACAGGTAAAGTTAGGTAGTTGAATAAAACTTATTTAGGATCCTTCGAAACTCTTTAAATCGAATTTGAACTGAATCACCTTCCCGTGTAATGTCCGACATGACGAATTCATTTGAATCGTTTATAATTCGATATCGTTGTAAAAATAACTGCATAGCACTTAACTGCAACAAGGGCCCTCCTGAAAGTAGTCCCGGAGGACGTTATTCATCACGCCCGACGCAATCCTCCTGTGATTTATACACGTTTTACGACACCCCCCCTCGCCACTCACACTCCCAAAACAAACATCGGTTAACAACCAATCTTTATTCACTTTCAATGTATTTAAATCACTCATTAAACAAAAGAACCACTATTTATAACACCACTACGAAAAATAGTGAAACAACATTAATCACCACTTTATAATCCTGCAACTGTTATTGGCCTATTCTATTCGATAGCTTTTTGATAACGAGATGCGAACATAATTCATGCTTATAAATATTCAGTTTGCCAAAATAAAAGTAATATCTGTACCAGATCTTTTTGAACTCCAACTCCCGAAAGCAAAGGCGGTGCATAAGATGTCATCATTTGTCTCTCAATGAGGCCGTATCTACATTATGTGTAGCATGAAATTGGTGGTAGCTCAAAACATTAAACGCGTATGTGCCCGCGCATGCAGACATACCCACACATGCGCAGTGCGGCAATGAATGGGATGCCGCTACCGACCATTACCAGCAGGGTTGCCAACGGTCAAATTGATTCAATTTGTTTATCTACATAAATTTAAATCATATTATACAGAACTAGAGATAAATGCCGTTAGACACTTGCATGTTTAATCAAAGAATAATTTAAAGGCTTGCATAATTACAGCTAGCAAAATTAGTTGGAAAGCCACACTTTATGTGTCTATAAATTGCGAAACAATAATTGATAGTTACCTAGGTTACCTGGTTGCGACAGCCCTAATAAATAAAACAACGTAGATCTGCGTGTGAGTGTTTCCCACGGCGCGGAACTGGTTCGGTCGGAGATAGGCTGAAACTTGGCTGTCATTCCGGATGATTACAATACTCTGTGCTCGCTTAGCGCCTTAGGGTCACCAGTAGAGGATTACTGACAGTTACTAATGTTACTATAGAGCTCGAGGTCACTATAATCTGGATAAGCCAACAGCTTGCGCTCGCGCATGTAAGAGAATGCATGGCACCGCGGGTAAATTAGTGCCCCGGTGACAGCTTCCTGTAGATACCTTGATCGGATTTGCACTGAAATCGCGATCGAGTTTTTATGATTCCGTTTTTAACGTGATTGTATTTAATTCGATCACCGGCTCTGAATGAGCTATCAAGCTGAAAGGCGTAGATTTTTTTGCAAGATGGAATAATATGTGATACAATATAATTAATATTGCGCCCATTGTACCTCTAATGTAATATATATGTAATCTAAATACATATTCTATAATACCTCCACTATTTAAAAATATTTATCATATATTTAGTCGTTTAATGCACTTTACTGAATTAATATACCTACTATACAATTTGCACAATATTTTATTAAAACCATATAATTAACTTTTATAATGAAAAAAAATTGTTTCATCTTCCATATTTTGTATTTAATTTAATTGAAACAATTCATCATCTGTGTTACGTTTGTTTCCACTAAATGTCTAATTTCCTAAATATACAATCCATTCCTTATGAAATGATATGAATATGAGCAAGACAGACGATGTAAATATCCAAAACATGTGTACCTATTATTTATTTAGTTTACACAAATGATCTGCATATTTAGCGTTTTTTGAATAAGTTTGACAACGAGAGTTTGAGTTTGTTTTAATGGAGACTTCCGCTCTCCGAAAAACTTTGCGTGAGAGACTAAATAAACAGTGACCCGCGGGTTTGATTCATTATTAAGTTTGATTTTTTTACTAAATATTTTGATTTGCTTCGTTTTTTAATTAGAAACAGTACTATATTATAAAGTAAAAATTTACAAAAGATGACATATACTTAAGAATAACCAGAACCTCCTGCGTCCGAGACAGGATTAGAACCCGCATCTTCAACTATCGCGGTTAACGCCTCATCATCATCTGGGTATGCGCTTAACCTATTCACCGCCTTTCACTTGATATAAAGTAAGCACATATCGTTTACCACATGCCATGACTTCATATCAAGTCGTGATTTTGGTCAAGATATTATACCTACCTGCAATTTTTGACGTTGCGATAATGGCACGTTATTACTTTTTTGACGTGGAGGGGAAAAGTGTTAACCCATGATCGGAAATTAAAACCGCGACCAAATTCAATACGATTGTAATGTAATCACAATAAGGTATATCGTGCCCGAATAAGGCCCATGGTTAATGGGTTGTTTATTAATATTGTAATTAGCCAAACCGGTCCGCTTCCACCGTGAGAAAAGCTGCACGTCACTCCATTGATTCAATCTCTGTTTTGATAGCGACGGCTTTTATCTCTTTTACACTTAATCAGAAGTTCGAATTTGAACATGTCTGATAAGTTGAGCTGGCAATTGGTTTCCTGTTTGCCAAAAATGATTATAGTGTAATGAACATATTCATTTCTGCACCCACGGATAAACTTTTTTTCACGTCTAACTTATGAATATTGTAATATCTGTGTTTGATATTGCGTCTTAAAATAACTCTTAAGTTTTACTGCTTAGTTTTTCCACTAAAATAAACTTTTTAGTTCTGAACACAGCTTTATCAGATATATCTATAACTCTGAAACTAGCCGCCAGAATTATAATGACAAGCTTTTAATCTTGGTATTTTAAATGTGGGTTTATTGCAAATTAGGGCAGCGTCAATCAGGAATATTTTCATGCTTTGTAAGCTAAAAGCAAAATTGGTAACAACGACAGCTTGCAATGTACAGTATCTATTACCGGTGCTGCAATAGAAGATCCATTATTACAGAGGGTCTAGTGTAAGTTTCTTTTGACGTAAAAAAACGTTGACGAACGCGTAAGTGATAATGTTATTTATACGGGAAACGTAAACGCGTTCGTGGCGTAAAGTTACGTTAAAAACTTACACTGAGGGCTCAGTATTACACTCTATTACACTAGCAATAACATGTACTCATCTTCAATCACCAAAACCTAGGTCGAACTTGACTATAAAAAGCATTCAGCTCGCAACAGTTTTGCGACCCGCTACTCAGAAGCATGACACGCGCTAAGCCGTGGGTCATCTGATATTCTGGATGAACCTTTTTGGATGCCCATGGAGCATGTAACAGTGGTACACGAGTTGCGCAGTCATCGCCACCGGAGCCTGACTGAACGCGGAGCCGGCACGGTCCATTTGAGACCATTCACAACTTGCGTTACGGACTGAGGCTCGGACCGTATTCCTAACCAACCGTGTTCGTATCTAAACCATTCTTACTCTGATCCCCGGTCATCCTGATTTAATACAGAGCAAAAGACCACATAAACCAAGGTTGACTATAGTGAGGAACTCATTAGCGATGGCAATAAGTCCACGTCTTGTCTCGGACGGTGACGGTAGTGTAGCGTAAAATACCGTTTGATGTTTTGGGTTTTCAAAAACATGTTACAACGAAATGTAGTTTATGTTTTCTTTGTTATCTAATCAACTAACAATCGTAGTTTTTGGGTGTATATTTTATTGGAACACACATGCCTTAATTTTGGAACAAGGCAATCATATTTGGATCGTCACTAATGTCCTATTTTTTATTGATAAAATATTTATTTTAGTCACAAATCCTAAAATGTATGATTAACAAGCTTGGCTTAACCAATGTCATTGTCATTACTCAAAATATCCATTAATTCTAATTACAAAGTGAAACTTAAAATATATATAAAATTATGAATAGTTCTATTTTAGTATCAAAAGGCAGATAGGTGTGTTAAAAACAAAGCTTTATGGACATTATACTCCGGCCTGACGTTGCATGTTTTTCTCCACTCATAGGCAGTCATTATCTCAAAACGTCCAGCTGTTTTTACGTACAACTGGAAATAACCCGCCGACATCTCATTAAGCACCGCCCGGCGAACTGATGTGAAAAATGTCTCTGTTAACCCTTCTAACAGTCCTTTAATAGCTGGTGAAGGGTTAAAGCCACAAATAACTAACACGGAAGCGGGGGACACTATCGCCATCTTTTTAATGGTTTTAATTAGGAAATAGTTTAATTTTTACTTTTAATGTCGCTTTAGAAAGCTTGTTTACGGCGAATTGTCGTGAGAAGGTTTTGGATTGATTCTTGTCGTTGGTGACGTGCATACTGGTTTAAAATTATTGCTGCGCAGTTTGATCATTTTACTTTCCGGTAAATTGTTTAATGTGTTATTGCGCCGAACTTAAAGTTTAACTACCGATCGAAACTCCCACCTATGATTTATCGACTTAAATAGTTAAATTTGACCTTAAACAGGTGTTCATTATAGAAACTAATGACTGTTTCCAGTATCAAGTTAATGTCAATTTTTGGTGCACTCGGCGTCTGTCGCTATCTTTTTAATTTGTCGACTCGGTCATAAAGAAAACAAAATAGATTTCGTTTTCATTTTTATTACCCATTTAATAGACTTTCTTATTTATAAATTTTATAATACTCGGAGTAAAATGTTTAGTTTAAAATTGAATAATGCCATATTTTAAGATGGTTTAGCCTACTCTTAGTTGTAAGATTAAACAAGAACCAATTATTAAAAACTGCCTTGTGCATGTCTTGCCATGCTTAGTGTAGGGTTCCGTAGGTTCCAATCCGTAACTCAAAAAGGGTTTTCAACCGATCAAGTGTAGTGTAACAATTATTTTCCTAAAGACTTAAGTCTTTATTAAGCTTTACTTTCGTGATGTTTTTCATATTTTTCGGACTTGCCGTTCAAAAATGAAGGGAGAAGACCTATATTTTAGCTTTTTGGACGATTTTTTCCAAAAATATTTACTTCATCAGTGTTGCAAAATGTTTAAGGCTATCCCTTATTATTTTTCAAATACCTATTTAACAACACTTCACACAATGGGATGGAACCGAATATTTTTATTTGCCCACTTTGTCCTTGTTAACAAATTACAGCTCACTACAATTAACGGTCACACAGACAGACATACAGACAAGGCGAAACTATAAGGGTTCCTAGTGGACTACGGAACCTTAAAATGAAGTCTGTGATTTATTTCTTCAAACTCCCCTCTAGCATACAAACAACAGATTGTAGTACCTAAACGACCTATCAACAGTCGAATTCACCCTTCACAACAGTACATAACCGACATAAGTCATCTCATTAACATGACAATCAGAAACCAGTCGTATACATGAGGTGGTTCATAATAGCAGTGGCAAGAACTACTCGGTGTCAGATTTCAATTATCTACTGACTCGACTCAACTGACATATTTTGCATGATTCCCATTGGAAGCTGTCTGACGACCACGCCTCTTCCGCTGAGTGGAGATGACAGTTACATGTCATTTCAACCCTAGGACAACGGTATTTTGGGGTTAATAATAAATTAGTTATAGCTTTTATTAAAAATAATTTCGAGGGAACTGATAGCATATTCTTATTATTTACCGTCGTGTTTTCAATGGCGAATCCTGGTACCGTAGATGCCAAAATGAAAAACGTGTATTTATAGAACATGTTAAATAAATAAATAAATATTTCGAGACAATCTTACACATATCGAGCTAGTCCTACGGTAAGCTCAGTAAGGCTTGTGTAGGTACTAGACGACGATATATATAATAGATAGATATAAATATTTAAATACATATAAAACACCCATAACTCAGGAACAAATATCTGTGCTCATCACACAAATAAATGCCCTAACTGGGATTTCAAGTCAGGACCATCGGCTTCATAGGCAGGATCACTATCCACTAGGCCAGACCAGTCGTCTAATGAAACGGAAATTATGTACGGAAAAGTACACATGTCTTCATTCATTCCGATACATTTAATTTGTTTTGATTGGGTTTGCAATTATCGATTGTTTAGATATTCCCTGGTCCTGTAATATCTTTAAAAAAATAAGCAATGTATTCTTTTTTTATTTTTTCAGCGCAATAAAGTCTCTCAATATATAGTGATGCACACATCACATGTACATTTTGAGTGTGTATTCTTATTATGCAATAAGTAATTGTCAATATTTGTTTCTGCTTACTTGTTAACATCTGTACAATTATTTAATTTGTTCATTATATTGTTTCAGGTAAATACTCTCGATTTTAACCGACGGTGTAAATTGGATTGCTGTTAATGGGTGTTCCCAGACAATTATCGATATGTTTTACCAGGTAAATATTCACAGAAAAACTATATATTTCATACAGACCACTAAATTCATAAAGAAGTGTATTTATTCAGGGTGAACACATGAAATAATTTTATATAAGCTCAAACAGTTGTCTGTAGTTAAATTCCAACGTTCTAAGTTACAAGACAAGTGTCGTACTAAATTATTGTTTTGCAATAAGGACTGTAAAAAAAATATTTCCAACAACACCGTCAGAGCCGGGGTTAAATTAATAATACACCTATTTTTGTAATTTTCTAGAACAACACCTCCCGACGTATTCTTACAACCGCGCCTCTGTACTTTCATCGGTAATGAAGGTACAAATAACAAAAGTAATATCCCGAGCAGACAATCCGAAGCTCTATCGATAGATTTCATAATTTACTAAGGCTTATCTCTCATCTCGTGGTAGCTAATGCAGCGGTCGGAGCGTGACTCGACTCGAAACAAGAACAAGTACCGATTAATATTAAGAACAGAAGCTAGAAAAAAAAACTACTACCGTAATCGATTTAGATTTTATGATTTAAATTAGTTTTGGGTGTTAGTTTCACGGCAAATTGATGTTAATTAATTTTCAAAACGCCCTTTACTTACATAGTAATGGAACATAAAAAAGCGATTCAATCGTTGTAAGTAACGGTAATATAAGATTCATAAATGTATGAGACTTGTACTGTTTTTTACTTCAACCAGAGTTCGACCAACGTTCTACAGTAAATTTTATATTCCTGATACCAATCTATAAAGAAGATCAAAATGAACCCCTGGTGTTATTTTCATAAATGCTATTTTTTTTTTCAAAATATTTTTATAATGCAGCGATTTTATACTCATTTTTATAGGTAATAGTGGTACGACTTTCATATTATTCATCTACCGGATTTTTGAAAACTTCATTGCAGACAATCACTTAAAGTGAGTGACTTCGATATAATTAAAAACTGAAGTGAAAACTGAGTGAATTTGTGCCAATATTAGGCGTTGTAAAAACTTATTAAGGCATATTTACAATTAGGTAAATTTTAGTTCTAGCTGGCGCTGACAGTTGCTGGTCCAATATCAGGCACCCAAAGAATACTCGTATTGTAAATCGGGGTCACATACAATCACTTCCCTCCGCGCCGTGGCTCGAATAAGAAATAAAAAGTATAAAACATCAAATCGATGCAGAGCACATACGAGTTGAAAGAATAAATCTCAGAGATGTGCTTATGAGGTGCCCGGCGCAACGGCGACGACCGAACCGGTTCGGTTCATTCACTAACGGACCACTCGCCTAATAACTAGTAGAAAAAGCTGGACCTCATTCATGCTTATTATCAGAGACAACTAAATAATATAGACAAGTACTATACAAAACTGAGAGGTAGTTACTATACAGGGTCGAGCTCCCAGTTGGCAGACTTTAAATCGTTAGTGTATAACGTTTAACAGTTTAGGAGTTAGAAACTAATAAGAGTAAACGATTACGTTTCTTAAATCCGGAGAGCTAGTATGAATTGCGAGCTTTATAAAGTATATTATACAAGCGTTGTGGCAAAGGTCTATCGTGAAGCATATATTGATGGCATTTGATCAGTCTTTATTTTAACTTGCACGTTTATTCTCGTCTCACATCACTACATCTCATTTGGAAATGATTTCTTATTTTAAAATTTGAATGCAGAGCGCTTGATATTGGAAGTTTAATTTTAAAGAATCGTCGTCATTTAATTCGGACAATACTTAAAGTTTGTAGGTGTTAGTATTGTTTTTATTACTTTGATTTATTAAAATTAACTTCTGAATTGAAGTAAGTATTTTAGTAGCCCGTATCACGTTAACATATAAAGACTTGCTATATCGTATTTTCGATAGACGATCAAATTTCTTTCTGGAGTTCAAATTCGGGGCCGCCAGCTTTTCAGCCAGAATCACTATTAATTAACTGACTATTAGCTTTATCAACTATTGTTAAATTAATGCAAATAAAATAGTAGCAAAAGTACTTTATGAATAAAAATCATGAATAAATAAATTAAAAGTCAAGGTCCATTATATTTACTGGCTTTGTGTAGGTATACTAGTTCAACGACCGGTGGAAGACTAAAGGACTTTACCCATATGATATAAAAATGTAGAATCATTTGTAAAGTATGTATTTTGTTGAAAACCTTGACACATTGGTTAGTCTACACACACTGACTCATCTCAACAACTCCACGGTTATTTCTGACGATATTTAAATAAGTCATGGCTGGGCACAAGAATAGGTACGTTAATGACATTAAGTTATTTGACGACAAACATCAAAGGAATTCATTATATCGGGTTTAACTTTGTGATAACGTTAACCGATATGAAAGTAAAAAGGCCGAATTGGACGTCAAACGTGTTCATAATAAATAATCGACTCAGTGGTTTTTGGGGTTATTATGTACTTGTGTATCGGAACAGAAACCATGTCACACGAATATGCTAAACAAAAAAACAGACATAGTTTAAATCCCCTTTAAACAGTGTATTAATTATGCTAAATATAGGCTTAGAGTTCAAAACTACTAATATATATCTTTATTGACTTTACAAAATTTTGTTGTCCTTCTAGTCTGGCTTCCACCGAAAAATAGCTGCCATATCTGCCGTATATTCTGTCAATTGTCTGTTATTTTGGTCACTTACGGACAATCCTAGGAGATCAAATTACGTATTAATTAAACATCATTTAACCTACCTGTATTTCAAAATTAGCTCAACCCTGCACCTCATCAGTCGCGTTAATTTATTGTTTTGGGAAAACAAAACGTAAAGCGGGCGTCGTGAAAAATCACTCGCGCCTTATGATTGATCGTTCCTTGGAAACGAAACGCGACTTGACGTTTTGAGAGCGAAATGTGTTGATTTGTTGAAATCCACACGGTGACATATCGCGGCGATTTGTGGGAAAATAACTGTGTAAATAAAATGGCATTTTTGGAATCTTACCTACTCAATGAACTATGCTTCCTTGAAATTGATTCATTTTGTTGCGTTATAAATGAAGAACAATCCTGCCTTTTATAAGTTACATAATTCCTTATATAATTATATCCACAATGTTTCCTTAAACTAAAGTACGGTATTGCCTTAGAAACATTATTATTGTGTTAAATATGCCATCATATTTATATAGGTATTGAAAAACTAAAGATAATTAAGCAAGTAATACTAGGATTATAAAGAATATAAAACAAATATTTTTATCAATTACATTTTTATGTGATATTTAAAGATAATAAGTTGTCCAATTTATTGAGATCTAAATAAGTTGCATTAAAATATTCTATACATATTTATGTAATAACTTCGTTAAGTTACATTATCCTGAAAGCGACATAGAAAAATGTCGTTTTCAAGATAATGTAACTTTTTTTTAAACCTGACTGACCAGCGTTTGGAAATTGCATTAGCAGACCTCACGCATTAATCTTCTCGACACGTAACAAAACGAAACGCTTAAATATATTACGCTATTTTTTTTTATTTGGTTCAAATGAATGCACTGGCCTAAGGAATTGCGAACAAATACATATTACCCACATCACACAACACTTCGGACATATCCCGACGTTTAATAAGCGGCACTTCATACTCGGTTGACACACTTGTGTTACACTCTATATCGATTATTAAGTGAACATTTATACCAGTCGTTCTTACAAAACGCTTCTTATTCACGTCTTACAACCACTAATGGCCGTTAAATCTGAAATGTGAATCATTTTTAATATATTAGGCACGAAAATATTCTCTTTATCGCAGTGTGACAAGATTTTTGGACCAATTCTTATTTTTAAACATTTTGTATATTTTCACATTTAAAGCGATAATTAATGTGAAATAATAATAAAAATTGCTGAAAATAATTTCAGTGTAACGCGATACGAGAATAAGCGCCTGGTTTCACTCTCAAATCGTATCGAGTGACGACAAATCGCTCGTGCATAATCGTAAATATGCTTTTTTATCCCATCCTATTCACGGGACAATCTATACTATATCCGGTGCTCAGAGACACCATATTGTGCGACTGGCAGGCAAAAACATTGCTCATTATAACAAAAGGAAGTGCTAAATAAAAACGGACTTTATGTTCAAGTCGTTAAACCGCATTTCCTAAAGGTAGACAGGTTGCATTTATAAGGTACAGTTTGTAAAAAGTAGGCCCTTTTGTGGGTGCAGACAGTGTGGCACCGAAGCCTTTTTGTTTGTGCAAAATATTCGAAAAATTGAAAGGGAACCATCGATTACGTAGTTCCGAGAAATTCGGATGAGCTTCGGTTGCGAGTATCGAGTATCGGCCGGTCGCCCGTCATTATCGGTTTCAATTTGCCCCCGTGTTGAGCGAGAAGAAGGATACAGTTAGTTTGTCGGCTTCTTAACGATATTAATAAAATGATAAGTCATCTTTATTACTGCCGATTAGAGGTTTCTTACTCTAGGAGCTTATCTAAAAACAACCATTAATTTAATTTTGCTTTGGAAAAGTTACTTAATTTTAGATAAATAATTTTGTCATATTATATCACCAATCATAAAGAGTCCTTATAAAACGTGTTCTGTTTTAGGTTCTTAGGTTGATCAAACAAGAAAGGAGCTTATTTTGAGATTACTACCCAATATCTGCTACTAATCTACGCCCCATGTAATATAAAATCATTTCTTGTTAAATTAGGCTATTATTTGTCTAGCATAATATCAAACCTGCAATAAGATCGATAAAGCCCATAAGAAAGTTTGCTCGCTGGCTGCCGGTCTCCCTACAGCAAGTTTCCTTACATAAATTACCGACATTTCATTAATGAGCGCCACCCAGCTACGTAAATAGATCGTCCGACTATGGTAACGCGACTCGCTCAGTTTTTCCTCGTTGGTATCGTTAAGCTATCGACGGTGACCGACGTCGATTCCATTCATAGATTACCCACTAGATCTTCGCACTTCAGCGGCCACAGAACGCATCCCATTCACGACAAGCGAGTAAATCAACCGAGAACATTCGCGCCTTAAAAGGCTTAATTAGGGACGTTTTCCCAAACGGAAAACAACTTTCTGCCTGTTGAAGGAAAAACCACTTTCGTCTGCACGTGCCACGAGTTACGACTTTTTTCTTGCGACTTTTTCTGAGCGGTGTCTGTTCTTTCTCAAATGCCTTTAGTGTTACTGTGCACATATACTTTGAGTCGTTTGTGGTGGTAATAGGGTTAGTATTCGGTGTTATTCTAGGACGCTTAGGACGTTTCGGTGCGAGTATTTGGATTTATGAATGAAGCGCAGCATTGCGAGCGGAAGCAGAGCCGGTGTGGTGTGGCTTTCCCGCGCGGCCAGTTTCATTAAAATTAAAACGCTGCAACTGACGGAATGGCCGGAGTGGCCGGACGCGAGATGATTTCTAACGCTGGATCTCGCTGCAAATGTAAATAAACATTAGCACGAGTCGAAGAAATCAATCTGATTGTAGAATCGAAAAACCGTGGATCATTGCTTGCTGTCAGTAAATAGCTTACCAAATCGGTTCGCTGACAAAAAACGTGTAAGTAATTTCGAGGCTAGGTCCGTAATACCTATCATTAAACAGTAGCTGTAGAGAGTGGTTGTTGCATTAATTTGGACGAGCGTACCAGACAAAATAAAGTTGACTACACGAACATCGGTTGCGTAACTTGATTAGAAAGAGGCTGATATGGTTTGATAGTGTTAGTTATGAGTGTGAGAGAGACAGCTATGGTAGCCAGATACGCGCGTCCGGTGCCACTTCCTGACGAGGACGAGGATCGTGGACCAAACCCGTTATTATCTACGTGCCTATTAGATTTACACTGGACCATGCCATGAGCCGTTTTCACACTTCCAGTTTGCTTTAAACTACTCCGTTGGTTCAATGCATTCCAGTAGCGCAGACTACTCGAATTCTTTCGACCAGTTCACATACCAATACCGACTTCTGGTACCTATTTAACATCGTAGTTTCCTTTTTATGTGTGAAGATTGTTCTATGTATGTGAGTACCCACACCACAAACCTTCTTGAGCTTACCGTGAGGCTCAGTCAATATGTGCATGTATTGTAAAATTTATTTATTTATTCTTTAAATATACTTACACTATAACATGAAAAAATGTGGTGCGAAGATTAGTAATCTCAGCAAATGACTAAAGCAAATGTGGTTATTCTCCTTAAAACAGAGCATTAAGGCCAGAGTATGTTTTTCTACAACATGCAATAGCAGTTTTCTGTAAAAAAAAAAAAAACAAATAGTCAATGGACTTTAATAAGGTTAAAAAACGAAGCCCATAAAACAGCAAGGAAGCAGGAACTCGCCGAGATTGTAATTAAATTTGCCATCCCCATTAGAGACTGGCTTCCTGCGCCCACGCCGCTAATTGAGCTCTTTTTGTTTGTCTGTCCACTCCTTAACTCGATTAGGGCAATCAGAACCGCCCTTTGGCCTGAACACGTCTTCATAGTTACATGCCGTCAGCAACACTCTTCACTGACTACGATTAGATTTTGTGTCATTACAATAAGGTTCAAGAATGACCAGCTGTGCCAGCGATGGTACTTATTTTACTATATGAGAAGGGCTTAAGTGATATGATCCTAATATTAACATAAGTCTGTTGTATGTGTGCTTTCCCTTGCATTGTCCTTCGTTGTTGGAACAAGCTTAGATGTATTTTAATTTATGAAAATGTGGGTGATTTGTGTGCGGGCGCGCCTGAGCGTTATGCGATTCTTTTTGTGGTTGTGGTGTGGTTACAGTCGATTAGGATTCATAATTCTTATGAAAAAGCAGTCGATCTGATGCCATTGTAATATAATAGGGTTGTCAATATGCTTAGTATTGACTCCGGACGTACGTATATGAGCAAAACCTGATCTTAACATGTTATAGACGCTTTACTCTTATAATAGGAAACTACGCTTTACCCCGTCTATTTAAGTTTTTGCTTTAAAAAAAAGAACACTAAATAAAATGGTCCCAATGCGATTATTACTCCATAAAACTCATAACAGTCATAACACAAAGCTATTGTAACTATAATATTGTCTATAGGGCAACTGTATTTTTGGGCTACTCGTTTAAGTACTCAAACTTATGTCATTAGTTAAGGTTATTCATTAGAGTTAAATTTATTCAAAATTCAAAAACAGCTGAAAACCACCGGAAAGGCGGCCAATAAAAAATCAAGCGCTTCTAAGCACTACCTACCGACTAGCTTACGAAATGTTTGTTCATATTCAACTCAATTAACTGCTTCGTTTCATTCACGTTTAATTATTACGTGTAACCTGTCAAAGCAAAACAAACCTTTTGAATACATGGTTTAAGGCTGACCTGATCCGCAGCTTCAACTTGTCATGATACGTTGTCGCGTCGAGACTCTCATTTATGAATGAACTCACAGATCGAGCGACTTCCGGCTAGCTATTGAGATAGTACGACACTCTTCCTGGTTCCTGCTATGGTATCTTTAATTACGATACCAGTATAAACAGACCGGTCTTCGCAAGCGAGTCTGCGGCATTTTATATCATATTACGCGAACATAGAGCCCGAAGTCAATCAGAGACCCGATCGATCGGAGTTCACAACTGCTTTATCGAGATAGTTCGTAACATGAATAAAGATATTCTAAAAGTGACCAAGCAAACTCGCCGGTCCAACGATTGTCAACTTTCTGGCGTTTAAATAAAGTCTGTTTCGGGTTGCGCCGCTCTCGGAGTTGGCAACTCGCATCCTGTGGAACGTGTTTTTTTCCTGTCTCCTTCCCGGCGTTTCACCGTTACGCAATATATCGTAAATAATTAGCGGAAGGCAAGATTCCCGTGTCTTATGGAGTTGCTGGCTTTCTAGTTTTTTCGCCGGACATTTCCTGCGGCTAACAGTCCGGGCTTCATTACACGAACATGCACGTATGTAGACGACACTGGATGCATACGAAATCATCTCATAAATGTATGTACTATTTGAGCTTTCTAAATTACAACTTTAAGAAGATGGATATCTCACTCATGCTTGAATCAATTCAAAGTTCCAAATCGATCTCATATTTCCACACCGCTGACTTTACATATTTTTAATCGCCTTAATTTGTTATCGGCTCTTATTAGATCGAAGAAATAAATTATGCAGTATATATGACCGAAATGAAATGTTCATGTCATGTACTTCGAAAACATTGTAGGCTAATAGAAGGAAAGGAAGGACATGCACGGCATTTCTGCGGATTAATGCCAATACTTACAAGATGGCGTGACTTCACGTCCGCGGTTTTTGCTCTTTCAACTAATTGCACATATAACTTTTACCAAATTGCGCCATTTAGCCTGCCTCACTGCTTTAAACAGTTTAAGAAATCTTTTTATTCGTCAACCGATTTGAACACCGATAATGAAGCCGACGGGGCCGGTGACATTTTTATATCCTTCATTAATCCCTGGACACGTGAATGTAGGAACAAATTAAAACGTCAATCAACTTTCCCGTTAATTCCACAAATTTTCTCACGAGACAACAATAATGGAAATTTCGGTCAATCGATCTAATCTATTCCACAAACCACACCTACACTGGTTTATCACAAATGAGCGTTTTTACACATGATTTTAATGTGTGCGACGAAAACCGACAGTTGGTGGAACGGCCAGAATATGAAGACCCATGACGCTTCCTGCGTTCGTTCATGAAACTGGTAAACGAATGGCTGAATGAAGTGAGGCAGGGGTCGCGCTAGGCCGGTCTCCGTGGACGTTCTCACGACGGCGCTTGCGACGGCGTCGGGCCGTGTTGTAAGCGCTGAAGACCGGTCGGCCGCGATTTTGACCTCCATCAGACCTCGATTAGATGGAAGTAATCGAAATTGTATGTCAACTATCGATACTGTAATTGCGTGAGCTCTTTCGGTCGGCAGAGACTGCACCTACTTAATTTAGATAACAACATTTTATTTGTACAGCGACCTCTCTCGGTTTACGATTTGGTACACTTACTTTAACGAGCAGCTAAACTTAAATTGGACCTGGGAAGCGATTACCTAAACCGTCGTTCGCCGAACTTATACTGATCTGCATTAATTACCGTATCTTAGCAGTGTTGTTAATATCAGGTAAGTATCATAAAAAGTTAATGTATCAACCATCGTCACTTTTTCCCGTGCGAACATTTTGCTTGTTTGTTTTAGTGGTTCGAAAATAAACCTGAATTACACGCATGAATTAACATATAAATTAATTCCGAGGAAACAAAATCGTATCGGTTTAACGTGTTCGTGAGCGACGAGTCGACACGTCACATTAGCAGCAACATAACATAACTTAGACTTAATAACTTTACTAGTAAAATCAAATCGGCAGTTTAGATAAAAGAAATGCTATTTTATTTCAACTCGACGGCTCAAATCGCCGTGAAGACGTACGTTCAGTTGATTAATATCCGATTTTACACGTGTCAATGGCACTGAGCAGCGGTGATGTTATCTGGACCTTCAGAATCTTAACTCATGATCGTATCACGAGCGCCTGCGCCCGCCGTCCGACCGGCTATCTCCCTATCTCCACTACTTAACCGTAAGTTACATACCTACTGCCTGAATTAAGACGCACCATTGGACATGCCGTATTCTTTAATTAAGATACTTTATGTTGTATGTTAATAAGGGTATGTAAATATAGTTTACAATCGGCGGTGGAGGCCATAATTCAACCTATAGGAAAGATAAGTAAACTTTAATTCATTTTATTAAGCAGCCTCATACACAGTAGCTGATACGCAGATAAAATTAATCTATGAATTAATGTTACATGTGAACGCATACATCACATGAAATGCAAATCCTGACCAATCTCCTACATACGAATAAAGTAAAACATGACAGGACTCTATTTAATTTCAAATAAGTAAAAAAAACGTACATCGTTGTGAAACCGCTTTAAATACTAGTTTAAAGACCACCTTGTGATAAGAATATTTGTTTGTTACAGGTTTTATTATAAATGTTAAATAAAAGTATACAATGTGGCAAATATCCACGTTCACGTTTTTAAAGTCGTAACTATTTGCTATGAAGTTTCTAAACTGCACCTCATTTTAGTCTCAGCTGACAACATTGAGCAAATTGGTTATCTCGTCTAAAAATGATGAATAACGCTGAGTCATGCGGCTTATTTAGTAATTCTAGGAACTGTTGCCTAATTTCCCATTTGCCCCTTACCGGCCTGGGTTGTTCATTGAAGCATTTTGTCTGGAATGTAAACTCATAGTATAACTCCGAGAATCTATGTAATGTGTGATCCGGACCAAAATTTCGGTATTATTCTGATCGATTATGTTATTGCGTAACGTTACGGAGTCACTAAACCTAAATCCACTCGTATTATCAAGTCATAAAAAAAGCATACGTACTTACTATTTAAAATGTTGGGTTGAACATTTTTTTTAAAACGACCACGATCCAGATCTAACAGGATTAAGTTCTAGCGAGGTCCAATTATTCTCAGTTCTTCATGTTAGGTTGATGAGAGAGGCAGTTCTATGATTTTATTGATAGCTATTTCAATCATTCCAAGTTAAGTTTAAGATGCGAAAACCATTATAGGTTACTACAAACAAAGATAAAGTAAAATAGAATACTCTTCAAATAGTAAAGTGCCTTCTAAAAAACTGTTCGTGTACCTGACTAATCTGTTTTCTTTGTACCATTACTCAACTCATAACTTATACTCAAACGTTTATGGTTGATTCAAATAGTCCGTGTAAAGTATACAAATAAAGCTGTTGGAACGAGTTCCGTTGCCTGAGGTCGCGTATTGACATTATCGAAAGTAAGCTCAAACAAAAAGATCGGGCCCCACCTCGGCATGTTTACAACTTGTATATTTCGAAAAGTAAACTGTCTTTTGCAACGTTTCCTCGAACGTGTTGTAAATACTATATAAAGTAACCAAACATTAAGAGAATCCAATCGCGTAGAACTGACTTAACATATTTTATTTCATTGGACAGTATTAAAATTGATATCGTGGTAATTATGATACGAATATCTGGCCTCGTAAATGGGGATAAATAATTACGCGTTTGCTTATCAGAGTTAGTTAGTTATTCATTTTAAATATTCAATTTAACGCCTTTTCTATCTGTATTAGTGGCATTATCTGTCTAAGATACATAGCTTTTAACTTTAAAACGGCATTTTATCAAAAATTAAAACCATACACAGCGTGGAACAGGATTTGCCTACTATGGCCTGACCTTCGTGAGAGTAGAATATTAAGCTCGGATTATATTTAATGACGATTATATGCCTAATTAAAACTAAAGTTTACTGATGACAATATCTACTTTTTAAACTTTAATGTCGATTGTAAAATTAATAAAATACGAACCATAATGTTAATCTCGATGGTTTTATGTGCCTACGTCAATATATTAAAAATAACTGTAGTCATTTGTCATGTTAATTTTATCGTTCATCAAAATTGCCTATATTGCTATTTAATCTGAGCATTTTGCAAAAGTTCTCACACTCGCCTACAATAATTTATGTCAACACGCCGAGAGGCTATTCATTTGGCCAATTTTATTGAGGCTGTGTCGGTCCGTTTTGTTTAAATAGGTTGAATTAATTCTTTGATGGTTACGGATTTATTAGTTTGTCGGGCGAGCTGGCAGGCTTGGCTCCGCTGGGAGGTTGTGTTGTGCTGCCCCGGCGACGCGGTGTCGCGCTGTCGCGTCGCCGCGCCGCGCCGCGACACTGCGTCGCTCGTCCCGCGAGGCTTCCGTTCCCGCGAACGACGCCGTGGGAACCGCTTTATTTTCGTATTTAAATTCGACCCTCATTAAACAGGTTTCGTTCAAAATTCGCTGCCTTCTTTCGACGCCTTTTACTCAACTTTTTATGGTTCCGTTCGACATTTTACTGTTGGTGATTGTTTTTGAAGCCTCGCTCGCTAGCGCGGCATAATGCGTCTGCCTGCGCAGAATACCATTGCCATTCTTTTGATTTGTAAGAGCAAATGATAAATGAGTTTATTTGGTTCGATTTTATTTATCTTTATTGGGCGATTTGAGTTCGCGTGCGTAGATACGGTTGGAGTTTTTCTCACGTAGGTCTCGCTCGGGTTTTTATTGATGATCCGTCTTGATGTAAGTTACTGTTTATATTAATATATTCCGTGAAACAATGTTCACAGTTGATGTTAATTTAATTTGGGCAATATAAATTAATAGAGGCGGAGAACCAGTCGCAGGCGCCCGTACCGACGAATTGCTAGACCATTATATTTAATTAATACAGGACAACTTATACTTACTTTATATGATGCAGTTGCGTGTAATTTTTCTCTTAATAGGAGGTAGCTTTGAAATATGGTTATAGTTTCTTCTGAATGTTATTAATTAAATTGTGCCGCATAAATAAAACAGTTGGTATCTGTTTGACTTATTTGGTTACGACTGCTGCGATTGATTCCACGTAGCGTTGTATGGAAAATGTTAATAGTTAGTGTAATTAGATACTAAAATAGTTAAAGTGGTTATAATAAAATACGTGTGCTTTAGTTTGGTATTGATCTTGTTTAATATGCTGTTTGTAGTTAATTACACCAGATTAGGTTGTAATATTATGTAAGAGATTGATTTAGTTGCTGGCTGATGAAGGTGGGTGACAGACTAACAATCATAATGTATGAGGATAGGAACAGGAAAGTTGTAACCACGATAACAGTTTCTCGACCATGTTGGGAGAAATTTTGATCAAGAGGGTAAAAATTAATCTTATCTTAACTGTATAACTACTTACTACTACTTACCACTTACCTGCATAAGTAACAGTTAAGTTTAAATAAATGTGACATTATCTATGATATTGATAAGGGACCTTATTGTCGATGGCTCTAACGACGTTCTTCAAGATGCCGCAATACAAAAGCAACGCAGTTCGACGTAACCGCTATCGACAATAAGGTCCCTTTTGCTAGATAATGTCACAAATAAGAAAAGTAATAGAGTCGTAAGTCTTAGAAATAACCATGCTCCTAGTTTGACACCACCCTTCTAGATGGCGCAATTTTATGTTAGCTGAATTCCCAATCGTAATATTTTGCTTTCAAGAAGATCGAGGTCGTGTAGCATTATCTATTATC
Organism: Grapholita molesta; assembly: GCA_022674325.2. Lineage (NCBI taxonomy): Eukaryota > Metazoa > Arthropoda > Insecta > Lepidoptera > Tortricidae > Grapholita > Grapholita molesta. The sequence goes on from CP053138.2 coordinate 6,898,028, forward strand.
AATCTTTTTTACTTAGTATGTATCTATATGTAATACAATTTTGGAAATTAACTCTTATTGTACTGGAATGTATAAAAGCGCGGGAGAGTTCTCCCGCGCTTTTATACATTCGAAATTAACTTTAAAATCCCTGACATTAGTTCCACGTCCACCGCCTCACCGTAGTAGTAGTAATATCAACACCTTTAAATAAAACCAGCAGTAGACCTTCTACCGATGCAATAGGGTTTTCAAATGGTCAGTGCACAGTGTACGTACATGGTTAACATGGTACTCTCCGCGTCGGTATGCGCTAATCGCCGTAGAAAAGACTTAAACGCTGATGTGGCAACCCTCGTAATTACTCTCGTCGACTCGACCGTTCTGTAAACTCGAGTTTCATTATTCTTGGCTCGTAAAAGGTTACACATTTTATTGTTCTTTTTACTGCAGTCTGCGTCTGATAACAAATACGTTGCCTGACTTAGACAAACAATTAAATTAATTCATCATTCATTCATTTCGGCCGTTTCGTCCACTGCTGGACGTAGGGCTCCCCCAAATATGACTTGTATTATCTTAGGGGTTAGTTTCCATAGTTGCTACGTTGGCTAGCTAGATTGGGTTTCGACGGACGCTGCTGCCCATTCGTCGGTTTTTGTCTATGTAGTAGTAACGCGTGTACACGCATGTCGGCGTTCTATATTCAAATTTTGACGTACGTTCCATATTAATTCCACAACTACATAGATATTGGTCCTTCAGTTAAGTTTTTCATCTATAATAATATGCTATTACGTATAATGTAACAGTTTCTTCTCGACACAAACAATTTGTAACGTAATAAATGATAATATGGCCTGTGCCCAGCATTGGGACACTAGGCTTAAGAAAAATAAAATAAAAATAAATAAATGACAAAACGGTTCCTGGCTGCAATAGTCACAGTAATTGTAGACTTTTTTTTTATGACATAGGCGGCAAACGAGCAGACGGATTGCCTGGTGGTAAGCAATTACCGTCGCCCATGGGCACCCGTAACACCAGAGGAGTCACAAGCGCGTTGCCAGCCTTTAAGGGGGGTTGGAGCTCCGGGAACCTAACTCACCATCAGGAACACAACACTGCATACCTGAAAGGTGCTATTATGGCTGTGGTCTTCTGTAAGGAGGAGGTACTTCCCCAGTTGGGCTGCCCCAGATTCAAGCGTGATGGTCATCGCTGTGCCCTACCTCTCGTTGTTGGACGTAGTTTAAGGACATACCCGGGTCCGGGTCTTTTAGACTTAATTAACTCTACCCTACCTACTAATTGAATGTTTAAATCCTTGACATTAAATTATGACACAGGACTTAGTGTAGGACAAGAACTCTTCATTTTTTCAAATAACCGTCATACACGCGTAGTTTTTTTATGACTCAAAGCATGATGTATCTCACGATCCACGACACAACATACTAAAGACTTGACGTGTCGTATTACAAAGTATATAATATTGTAATAACCGTACATATTATCATATTTAAGTCATCATTATTAAAGGGTTGCAAACCATCCCTGAATGCTCACTTCCCCACGGTGTCACCTTACGCCGGATATGTGTCAGTCTTATTTTACCCCCATTTAATATTCAACCTTAACATATACTACTTACAATTCAATATCCTCTACGTTTTTTAAATGTGGACACGAAAAGGTAAAAAAATAACGACGCTAAATAAATTTCGGCTCTAATATGTGGGGTTACGGTTCAATTTTGATTGTGGTAGGGAATTTCGGATACCGGAAGGATATTTTGTACGCTACCTGTTGATAATATTCCCCGCTGGTTATATTCTTAGGTTGTAACAATGGTTTGCGATCCGTAGCCGTACTGAATTCTAAAATAGTTTTGTTGATTAGTCAGAACAAGTTTTGGTTGCCATTTTATCGTCTATCGCGTCATCCGTCACTTTCGCACATTACTATTTAGAACGTGACGGCCATGGTTATTTGGATGAAAACCTGACCATATTTATATTAAGAAATTTTCACTTAATTAATTTGAAATGGCACTTTTCTCGATAAATGGGTGCAATGCGTCATCCGAAAGTCAAAGTGGCTCCTTTGTCAGCCATAAATCTACAAGACTACAAAGTATTCACTCAAGGCGGCACCGGCTCGATAAAAGAACACTTTTACACTTTTAAATAACCATACTTTTGAATTAGCGTCCACTCAAATTCATATTTATACCCGCCATTTTTCATGCACGACGACCGACGCATACGCAAATGCAGGCCATTAATAAATAAATTACAAAAACACACATCTACGCGGCTCTACGTCACTAATACATGGTGTGCATGTGTGCACTTCCTCTTGTGGTGCGTGTGTGTGGGTGCGCGGGAGTGCGCCGAGAGGTGAGGGAGGGGGGGAGGGGGCAGCACTTCCCGCGTAGCACCTGGCGCTCAGAGGTTACATGGCCCGACGGGATCTCATTGATTTGTGGCAAGACTCACTGTTAACGTTCTGATTTCGCTTTGATTTATTTTACAGAGAAAAAGATAAATGTTCTCCGTGGAAGTTTTCTACGAATCTTCTTAACTTCAAGTGTTTTGCTCTATATGGAAAAATCTAAACAGATTGTCTTGAATGAACCTTGTGCAGTTATGATGTGTGTTATTATATTGCAACAATTTGATAACAACTGTAAAAACTAGAGTGTTTAAATCTCTTGATTTCGAAATCAGCAAACCAAAGAAGGTCACTTTCAGACCTCACGTTTATCTAATAGTTTGTATACTTATGTTTCGAAAATTTCCAAGTTTTTAACGTTTTCTTTTTTCATCTATGTTATCAAATAAGTCAAAACTATACAATAATATTATATCTAAGTAAATATACTATGTGTTGAACGTGAGGCCACGTACCGCATCCTCTGTTTGCTCGCGCGAAAGCCTTGTTGTGCAGTTCTTTATTTATTTTTACGAAACTTTTGAAAGCAAGTTGCGTTAGCATGCATGCACACCTAAATTCATTGAAGTGCTGTGACATGAGACTGGCGCCAATTGTTATATATCGATAGTGAAACGAATTGGTCTTGTAACATCATTACTTTTCATGAAGGTATCCACATTATTTTATTATACAGTGTGTAAATATAATACGGGCGAATCTCTTTACGGTGGGTAGAATAGGGCGTAAGAAATATATTTAGATAACTTTTGCTTAAAGGTACATTTAACGTTGTATCCATACAAAACGATTCGGCCCGCAATGTAATAGAACACACTCGAGTTAAACACTCGTTGACAGTTATTTTCAAAAACTTAAAATATCACATAATGTTCGCAGTCAGAAAATATAGGAAAATTAATTACATGTCTATAATAAGTATAATAAATCCTTTTAGTTCATAATTCTAGTAAATCCTATGTCTGGTTTAATTCTTCGCCCGTACTCCACAGATTTATCCACAGTATTATGACGGTGGAGCCTATGGACGCCTGTAACTCCAGAGAATTCACACGAACGTAGCTTACATAGGCATAGACATTTTTGCCTAATTAAACCTTATTTTGAAGACTATCTTCAGAGAATTGGATTATGTAATTTATGTAAACATGTTTAAATGGCATTTTTCTCCCCCAATATACATATAATTTTGCCTATATTGCTCATGTGTTCCTAGAATTTGGTAAGATGTGTCACATAAGGAGCCATCACATCCGGTGACACTAGGCCAGAGTCAAGTGGAAACTTTGTGTCGGCCGATGTTTGCTCGGGACAAAGGAAGGCCCTACACACAGTCCACCTCGATAATATTGAACGTGCCGCTCGAAAACATAGTTTCTTTATGCCCTAGACAATAAAGTCCACGTTGGAGAGTTTCTGAGGTGGTCACCGCTCTGATATATTTGATGCTGAGTGTACGTCACGGCGCTAGTTCAAACATTGACATGGGCCGTTTGAGGCGCGCCCACCGATAACAATACGGCGAACAATGCTGGACCCGTGCCCTCGACACCGCACCTTACTTTTAAACCCTCTTAAATGATACTCTCAAGACTAATCTTCCAAAAAAATGTACACTCTGACGTCACTCCAAAGCATCTAGCCCAACAAAACTATGAATGGCCGACGGTTATCCTTTGTAACAAAAACCAAAGCCCTTTATAATCCTGCCGGATCCACGGAGCGCAATATTTACTACGCCTCGTCCCTTTCACTTCCTCTACGACAACCTGTATCCGAGTGAGACTGAAATACGCGAACCTATACGCCGGAGAAGGACGGCGGATTCATTCATAACCGAGTCCGCCATCCGGTCCGCCTGATGGGGCACTTCATCTCCTTCTAGCGCGCAGTTTACTCTCGGGTGCGAGCAGGTGCTTAAGCATTACCTAAGAAGTTCTAGTGTTTAAAATTTGGTCAGGTTAAGAAGTGCAATACGAATGTCCACTCATGAACGGGGAGAGCGCAATTGGTAATTTTCGTAAGCTCAGGGAGTGCGAGCTTCGCCCCACTGCGCGCGCCCATTGAGAACGGCGTGCCTAGTCGCGCGCCGGCCGCTGCGAAGCACGCGCGTCGCCTCAGTGCTTGTAAACTCTGGATGGACTGGTTTGAAATGATCGAAAGTTCAATACGCTCCCGAACAGTGCTCGCTAGTGATATTTTGTATTGGTGCTTTGAGTGAGTGACGGCGCGGGTCGCGAGCTAGACTCCACGATGCCCCGAATTGCACTAAATGGGTAATTGGTGTACGTCATTGGATAATGGATTCGGCTCATATATTACATTTTGTCTGTTATCAGACGCGTGGGTCGCGGGATTTTGCACTTGACTGCCGACTGTCTTTGTTTGATGCCGTTCCGTTGATGTTTCAATTCAACAATGCGTTTTCTGTCGCCATGACATGCATACACAATTTTGGTTTTAGTTTAGGGACAGGTATATATAGGGTGACATTTTTTCCTTCTCTGCCACTTTGTATGGATGGTTGGAATTTTATCGTTTCGATTAGACTGTACATATAGATAATACAAGTTTAAAAGTACCTAGGTCTTTAAGCCTACTAATTGATTAAGTTTATGATAATTTCTTATCAATCAAATATAACTATATCAATCGCTCTTGACTGAAGTGACATACTGAAGGGTTGTATAGTAAATATTAGGTTTAATTATGCGTATGGCGCAATGTACCATGTTTCTAATTAGGTAGAGCAGCACACTGTAAGGCCTGGTTAGGTTATAATTTTATAAAACACGATTTTTAAAGTTTAATACTAAACAAAATACTTACCATCTGTTTCTGATCTGAATTCTACTTATCTTTTGAGATCCATTTGACGACGAATTATATATTACTAAACTAAAAGTCTACTAACATAAAAAAAAATTAACGCATATTAGGCATATTAGAAACCTTTATTTATTTAATAGTGTATCTGTAATGCGTTGCTGTATATATTGATAATCATTTTGTCACTTAAGAACACCAAATATCGCCAGTCGCCATATTAATTAAACTTGAAAATCACCATCAATAGTTGACCCCTTCTTACTCTAAATGCCCATATGTTTAATATATACCAACTATACTTGTTAAGGTTTTTCCCAAAAGCTGTTAAAACTAAAACGCTGCCTCTGCAAGTACCAAGTATTAAATCAGTATTGCAAAAACTTTCTGCCATCCAAATTCCTTATGCCCAGCAGAGCCTGCATAATACTTTTTTCTATATTCAAGTTAATTTCGGTGGCAAAGTCTTAATACTTCGAAATTCCTTATGATAAGGTTACCTCGAAACGCGTTATCACCGTCGCAGCGTGGGAATAAAAAGCGTTAAACAATAGACAGATAAGAGAGACCCCATTAGGGGTACCTGTGTAATTGTTATGTTTTCACTTATATAGTGACTCACTCGCAACTCGGAAAATTACAGCCAGCCATACACAACAATGTGTATACATACTTACGTAATTAAGTTTTTGGTGTTTTCGCCAATGTTGCCATTTTTCACGGTCTAACTAATTTCTTTTTTGTTTTGAATTATTGTTTGCCAATAGCAATATGTCAATTAATTTGATTCATGATAAATATGTCTAACGTTAGTTTTTCAGTCACATTTCAACGTTTATTGCCCTCGATATAAAATAGTAATTTAATTATCGGTGACTAATGACTTTTACTGCGCCTGTTTGTGCGCATGTAATTAGGTAATTGCCCAACTTGCGCGCATATGCGTGCCGCAGCATTTTTATGTGATACATAAAATTAGCGAATCTTATTTTCGTGAACAGTAAATACATTCATAAACTCAAATAGATGCCACATGTACCTACGAGTACTTATGAAATAGTGACTTAGCGCTTCAGTGTCAAATGGCTCCTTTTTTTATTTGTTTATTTTCGAGGTTTGGTATAAGTTAAGTATTAAGTTATGAATAAAAAAAAAACCGAATCTAAATAATTTCAATAACATATTTAGTTTTTTCTTGCAAAGTTTTACTTACTTAACAATAGCGCCATAATGGATAAATGGCAAATAAAGATATACAGAATGTAAAGAAAGATTAAAGCACCTACTTTGGGTACTTATACTCATCGTTTACCAAGCATTAGCATTTTAACCAGTTATCAGTCTGACTTCGAGATCCGTAATAATACGTAATTTGAGAGCACACTACGCTGGTCCTAAGACCAATGCTCGGCAAGTGATGTAAATATCAGCTCCGAAGCACCCTCTGCCATCGCAGGATACAGGTGCTCTCTATTTATTTGGCCGCCATCTTGCAAATCCTGACTTGTTCAACTTTTTAAAACTATTTTTTTAACGATACGATTTCAATGTTACAAATTGCGTTAAGTGCGCAACATCTGCGAATCGGCTTTTTATAGTTTAACACAATGTGGAAGGGTTTAGTGGGGTAATTCGAAACCACCCTTTATCGGATTAAATGTAGGTATTATATTCAGTACTTAAATGTTGCAGGTAGGCGAATTTTCTTCATTTATTCAAAAGTTTTACAGAAATACATATAGGTAAACGAGAGTATGAAAGCATTACGTCCTGTATACATTATTGCATTTAAATTTGACATTCCTTTTATGTTACGGTATGTCATCTGTACATTACAATCTATAGTCAGAAAGAGGCACTCATCATTCCGCTCATTCCTCTGCCATATCTACTCTGTGGAACAAGGCAACAATGTTTTATCTACGTATTGGTATCGCTAACAATACCTCACAAAAACGAGTAGGCACAATTGTGCCATTGCCTAAACTAGCGAACCCGGACTATGAATCATGAAACAATAGTTTATTTTACCATTAGGTTCATGGAACTGAGCTGAAAGTAAACATTTTCTCGACACGGTTGGGATGGTTTTAACATTTCATAATGTACACGTTGCACACGACTCGCATACGTATTTTTGCATTGCATCAAAATTATATTAAAAACTTACTGTTTTTGTGTATATTTTAAACGTAAATGTTTAATTATCAATGTTGATATTAAAATTTTGTTGTTTGGATAGGTGCGATGGTAGGATTATCCAGTCAATGCTGTTAATTGATTATGAAAATGAGGCGTATTGAAATAAAAAAAAGTTTGTAATACAAGTTGTACCTACGTATCTACTGATTACCAATTTATTTTATGAGACCAGCAAATTGTGCTCATAATTAGGTATCAATTCGAAAAAGCAAATAATAAACGTTCTTAATACAAATAAAATAAAATCAAGGTTCACATTAAGCTCCCTATTGGCATTAGGCTCTCTGTCACATCATATCGTAATAACATATTTTGCACATCCATTTCTTGAACCCTTTAACTACATGACGTTAAAAAAACATGTTGGAACATGAACTTTAGTCGAAATTTTCTACTGCTAATACTGCCATACATACCTTTGCATACCTAGTAAAGGTTAAACATTGATTTGACCCATCCATTTTTATCATATCTAGTTAATAATAACTTTTTATAAATTAAACATCAGTTTTAACAATTTTATTTAAAGCGACGTCACCGTTGCTTTGTTTTGTCCGCTTGCTTAATATTAAATGCGCGAAGCGTTCGGTTATTTTGACCGGCGTAGTTAGGTGTCGGTAGAAGGCGAATTTTCGCAGGCAGCGAACCGTGCCGAGTGGTGGACAAAGGAGCGTTAAACCGAACACTTACGGCCCTCGTGGTTTTACTGTACTGTCGTTTATATTATCTCATCTTCATGTTATTTTAGCTGGTTTTCAGCATTTATTTAAGCATAATATTAATATAGTTTTACTTACCCGTAAGTACGATCACATATCCGATACTATCTTATTTGTAGGTAAAGCTATGTAAGTGAGTCATATATTATTGCTGCGATGGCTGTAAAGAGGAATCCATGTCTGCTTCATTCCTTTCTTTAATTTTTTAGCTAAATTAGGTCAAAAATTAACTCGTAATAATTCAACAAATTGTTTTTTACATTACTACATTTTGTATCTGAATTTAAGCGATGGCGGTTAAACCCTTTATGAAAAAGAAAACTGAATGAAATTCCATTTCATGCAGGATTTTGGGACACTTAACTAACATACGTTTAGCAGTTGTCCATCAGGATATGATCTTGAAATATTAGCTTCTCTTTTTTAAATATTATCTGTGTTTCCTATAGGCGTATTTCATCCTCGACATTAACACGCTGTTAATAGCTGCTAATGTTCGCGTCGCTCGCTGCTGGCGAAATAGAAAAACACCTCAACTTAAATTAGATCTTCCGGCATAGGTCCACTAACTCTGTCAAGTGGCCAAGCACTTATCCCATTGACACAGAGTCTACTTTTGCGTGGCTATGCGAAGATAAAATGGGTTGTCGAGTCTTTACTCGCCATTGACAGATAGCTTTACGACCTAACCTACTTTATTTAATCAAATCCCCTAAAATACTATGATTATTTAAACAAGTTCCGCTCCCATTTTCGTACGCTAGGATAGACCAGGGGGCAGGAGTAATAAGTGTAAGCTTAGGATAAAAAAAATATTCGTGTAAAATGTATAACACTAAAGCTTATATTCAAAATCTCAACAGATACCTTTTCGTTGTTTGTGAGTGTCTAAGTACTGTTTGATATAAGGAGATACCAGCTATTTGTAGTTTCTACCATTACGAGTACATAAATACTTACATGTATTGTTACTATCTAATACTTTTTTATTTATTGAGTACCAAGCCGATCTTTGGGGTACCATTGGTGAAAAATAATCAAACTAAAAAGTTTTGAGACAGTGCCATTTAAGAATAAATTGCTTAATTTTCTAGTAATTGTATGATTACACGTGTTAGTTATTATCATAAACATAACGTAAACGAATAGTTGATTATAATGTTGGTTAGGTAGACATAGGCAAGCCAGCGATACGCGGTTAACAAACCGTGAAAGCTTAGGTTCACAGTGATAATTGCTTGCTCACTTGCACTTGTTTTGATGATTCACTTGGAACGTGTACGAATCTTCAACTAAATAATGTTGTAAGTATTCGGGAACTTTAACACTAAACCCGTATCGAATGTTGAATCGATTCAGTTTTTACGATCGTGGTGTTTGCGATAGATTTCGAATAAGGCATGTTAAAATAATAAATCTTATAAAGCTTATCTTAATAATAAATATTGTAAAGGTTCATATCTACAGTCACATACTTTATACATTTGTCTCCTATATATTGTATCTGACATCGGATCGGACAGAGACGATTTCACGCATTCGTAGATTTTCGTTATGAGTATCAAAATCAAATTTAGGGTAACCACCTACATTACTTCAATTAGTCGTCGTATTTATGCACCAACCTATGTTGTTTTGATTCTAAATGGGACTACGATTTTAAACAACTCGTTCACAAAATAAAATAATATATGGCTTAATAACATTTGAAACATATAATATCAAAATCTCCAGAGTTATACCTATGTTTTCGAAATAAAATAAAGTGCACGCTTATAAACAAAAGATTGCTTTGTCCATAAATTACTGCTAAATGATCACAGGTAAATGAAACGACACTGAACTTAACCTTCCTGGCTTTATTATCATACAAAAGTTACTGAAACTGCATTCATTACAATGTCTAATGAGCCCAAATGATATTAGGTTTATTAAAGGACATTCGTTTCGACGAATTCAAATTCATGGTTGTGCCGTCAAGTCGTTAGTAAAAAATAAACGAAGTTTGAATAAATAATTCTAGTACGCCGTTTATAAACGACTTATGTTTTTTTGCGAGTTTTTTTTAATGAAATAGATGTTAAAAAACATGAAGTAATGAATGTCACTCCGGTGGCCATTTTGTTGTCGAATCTGGCGGTCATCCCGCCCCGCGCCACTGACATCCAAATTAAAATAATGGCGAGATGAAAAGTAGTTTTCCGAGGAGATTTTTCTCGTGAGGCGCGCGCGTGCGCGGAGGCGTTGGAAGGCGGTCGCCAATCGCGACTCTCCGCCCCACGAGAGCACGCCTCGCCACCGTATCTTACCAAAACACCCACTCACTAAATACCACTAATAAATTTACGACAATACTGCTCGTCTAGCCAATAGTTTGCGACGAACTCTGAGGCCCAGCGTTAACAGAGTTTTAAATTATGTATGATATAAATACTCCACAGTTAATGAGACCAACCCACCAGACATTACATATTTCAGATTTCAAAGGTGGAAAAAATTAGAACGCAAAGTTATCTCTGATATCTGTCACGTACTGCGCTGTCGGAGTTTTTCTAGAAATTTCCCGATTTGGATGTGGTCCAATGTTTTTTACGTTTGCATATATGTCCAGTTCGGGCAGCATGCATGTCAGATCTGCGTAATCGTGGTCAACACGCTGATACTGGCCTTTCCGCTCCTTTGATACTATTTAAGCATAATTGTCAGGTGTCTAGTTACATTTACAAGGGAAAAACGCTATTATATGTCTAAGAAACCACTGTAAACCAAGCATTAACTGTTTGAATTGCAAAAGAGCTTAATTAGCAGATTTACTGAATTAATAGTTTGATTTATCAGCTACCACAATTCCTAGTATACTCGTAAAACTACCAATTCATTTAGATACATTTTCGAGAATGGTTTCTCGTGTAGGTACATTTATTCAAGCGTAACGAGACGTTAGGTACTTATTTGAATACGTATAATAGGCAAGTCCCACAAGGCCGGAACGCAGCGCTCGACAACGGTCTGAAAGTGATACACATTGCCTCACATTTATTACACTTATCTATTTAGTGGTCGCGGCTCATTCAATTCCCGTGTCAGCGTTTTAATTGAGGAGTCGGAGGTCAAATCACTTGCGGCCCAGCTCGTCTGCGCCCGGTCACCTATTAGCTAGCTCCGTAAAAGATCTACAATGCGCATGACTATATTTTACTGGATGTCGTACCTATAATGATTATAACACTAAAGCATGCTGCCAAAAACTATATCATTTATATTCATTTGGGTAATCATATCAAATTGGATGGAATTTCCGTACCTATTTTAGTCACACCCGAAAACTGAATCCAATATAACATATACTAAAGTTCTAATGCTCGACTTTTCGTTAACTTTGACTTAACTAGTTTTTCACATCGGTAATGTACGCTAAACCGCCACAATAGACAATAATGTAAGACATTGTATAATAGTTAAAACAACAGTTACCAAAAGCTTTGCTTACGGCTCGTACACAGCATTGTGAGCATCGTCAACAGTCCGAATTGTTCGCCTTGTTATGCAAGTCTCATTGTTCCTCCGTCCCGCGTCACGCGCTTCCCCGAACACAGCCATTGTCGTCATGTTTGTTGTACGCAAAACCGAGCGAAATCTCGCGAACTTGCTTGTCCAAACACGCATTGATACAATCGGGAAAACAAACCACTTTCCGCACGAAATTCCTAAACTCATATATCAAAATGGCGCCGTTTTACACGCTATAATCAAGATGTAGCAGATCAAAGGATGATTCAGATTCCTTGCGCTTTCGGTGATCTTTTTAATTTGACTAGTTATTTAGTCTTTAGTGGCTAGACGGTTTATGTGGTCGATGTCCACTGTCATCAATATCCAAATTAGACAAACGATGCGGGTGTGTGGGGTCGGGTCGGGTCGGGTGGCTGGTTGACGAGCCTACGTGTTTGCCGCAGCCGCGGGCGGCAATTAATCTAACGCCTTTGATTGCGGCGTTTGATGCCGTCGTGTTAATCGGAGAGGTTTTATTTGCATAGCGTACTAAATGAGATTTATTGCGTACAACGGCTTATAAATTAGCAACTTCTAAAGGTTACTCTTAAAGTGAAATGTCACCTTCGTAAGTACTACTGTAGTAGGTACCACTATCAAGACGCTGTAACTAATTCGTTAGCTAAGAAGTATCCCAAAAATAATTCGCCATTTGAACTACCATCTCAAAAGTGTAATGATTATTGCTATTAAGTGCTTAGTCTCAGATAAGCTTTACATATCGAGAGCATTATAATAAATCGCAGCTTTAATCCGATTTAAACTGTTAAACACGCAGTCTAATATTTAATCCTCTCTATCAACAAACTACCTACATCAGTATCAATGTTTCAAATCGGCCTAATCTCTTAATCGACCGGGGCCTATCGGTATTCGGTAGATTTATTGGTGAACGAATCGCTGTCGGCGAGGCGTGCGGGGCGACAAATTAGTCGCGACAATCGAGTTAGTTGACCCGGCAATCTCGGACCGATTAACCCGCGCTGCGGTTAATGGATTACAAGATAATGCTCTAGTTTTAAACCTTTGGTACCATCACGATCTCGTTGTAAAGGGATAAATATTGTTTGATTAACGATGGAACTATCAAACGAGGATTTGTCATGGTGAAGTCCTGTTAAACTACAAAACGATTACGTGTTTATGTACTGCAACGAATCGAATGTTTATTACAATTATTAATCAATTAAGATGTAGCATTTAATTTAAAACCGCAAAATAAACACTTATACCTCAATAAACGGTAGCCAAACGCTTGCATCTTTTTATTAATAATGGAATGTATATAAATCAAAAATCTTTTAAGCAAACTAATGCGTTCAAGCTGTGCTTTTGAATGTGAATGAGGAATAAATACAACATACACTATAAATATTTCACAAGCATAATCATGACAGAGTTTAGGCTCGCACGCGATTCCTTTTGATTGGATAAAAAACAAAATTACAAAGAAACAAGATTAAGTAGCACAAGATTTATTACGAATAGATAGCACAAAGAGCCGCGGTTAAACTCGGGTGACCTTTCATAATACAAAATGCGTTTTATTCTGCATGACGAGTAGAGGCGATGTATTCAACCATTGTCCTCCAATATTGGACTCGGTGGGACCTATTGAACGTTACTTAGCTACTGTTGTCTGAACTACCTACTAAACTATTCAACATGTGGTTACATATACATACTTGGGACTGTATATGTACTGGACTGGTAAAATCTAGACACCTAATTCGGTGATGAATAGGATTTTGTTCTGTCAATTTAGTTCATACCGTCAACTTACATTACCACCATAGCGTGTTTTATGTGCAAAATTCCTATTGCGGATTTATTTCCTTGCATGTTCCTTGGTAAATTCAATTGAAGATGTTGGTGGTACCGTAATGCAAAAGTAAACAAACTATTTACTACCTTTTTAAGCTGTTAGGAGCTATGTATAATCATTAGGAACTATGATGGTATATCTAAAACGCAAATAACTCAAAATTTCGCGCACAGGAAAATATTATGAAAATCAAGCAACTAAATCACCCCTGACTTAGTTGCTTGATTTTTCTTTGATAAAAAAGATAGACCCTAAATTAATTGACGTCGTCATATGACGTTGTAAATATTAGTGGAAAACACAAGCACTATTTGTCCGTCCGTCCATCATATGAGTGATATGGCATCAGTTCCAAATGTGATTTTTATTGAGAGCAATTCGTCGCCCCCATCTCGCTAAGTAAGTTAGATTGGAGGCACATTGGGCAGTCAGCGACGACTGACGATCGATATTGTACGGAGACTACGATTAAACTGACCCATCATGTACTTATTATACTTACACAATTTAAATTAAGTGTAATCAACTAATCAATTTTAAGTAGCAAGTAGATAGGTAAGTACTATCGGTTCAGACTCATTTTATTAAATAAATGTACCTAACGTTCCCAAAACGTTAAGCTGAGAGACAAAGATCATTTAATAAACGTGTGAAAGAAAATCAACAAAAAACATATTTATTAAAAAGTACTCAACTAACTGATTAACAATACTTGAGCTCAATAAGTTATTTCCACTGCAGCCACCCCTTTCCAAACAGTTAATAGTGTTTGAAGATGAAATGAAGATATTTAACCCTTGAACTGTACGGAGCAACAATTTTATCAATTTGTAATGCGTATTAACATGTTTTATGCATGTAATATGGTTGATTAAAATGTTTATGGAGCTGTTATTATGTGGGTATTAATTTAGTATCGATTACTGTACAGTGTACAGTTATTAGCTTTTTGAACACATTTCAAATTTAATTTAATACATTAAAGATAATGGAATTATGTATTTGTTTCGTTTCGTATGTTTGACAGATGTGCTGCTTTATCATTTAGATTTTATGATTAAGTTATGTTTTGTATTCAACTGTATTTCTTTAAATTCAAGTGAACTTTTACGTGCCTGTATGAAAAAAGTTAGGGTCTCGTTATAAAACCAAAAGTACTGTGACACTTGCAGAAGTTAGCGAAATGGCCCGTCACGGCTCGCGGTCCGTGTGGGAACATCCCCGAGCCCGCAGCGAGGGTGGGAACGTGGGGTAGGGGACCCGGGTAGTGGGGTACGGGGTGAGCCGGGGTAAGTGGGGTACCGGGCCGGAAGCGTGTGTCGGCACTCGGCTCACACCTGTGGGAATGTTTACCGCAATTTGAATATCGCTCTTTTGTATACCACACTTGCTAATAGCGAGCGAAGAGCTTTACCATGTCAAGAATTAGTTAATAGTTACCTATCTGCGTAATTGCTAACTGTTGTTTTCGGAATATTTATGGAACGGCAGGCAGTCAAATACGGAATCCACTTAAACATTTTTTTCCAAACGCAGGTGTAGCAATTTTGAACAACCATGAACTGTAATAAAACAATAACGAACTTTTCTACCGTGACGTGACACGAACATCGACAAAATGAAAAACAGTGAAGAGTGTTTAGACTGACCGGAGAATTACATGAAAGAAACAGTTGTGATATTTAATGATCTTATTTAAATTAAGTTATTTGTGAATAGAAAAGACTTTTGTATATATAAATAAGTGATAAAGACTCAGTGAGGGTAGAAATCTGTTGAGACAAGTTACGGGTCAGAGCAGACTCGCGTCGAGGCGACCGGCGGCCATTGCAGGCATGGGAATCAAAGTTATGATGAAAGCTTTCAGTAAGCCAAAAGGTAAGTCTATAGTGCCATAAGTAACTTTTTAAATATGTCAGATCATTATAAACCTACCTTATTTATTCTATAGCTAGAGTGTAACGTAACAGAATGCTATATGCCAGTACCCTTACCATGAGTTGTGACATTGACGTTTTCGATAACGAGTATCGAGTTTACTATCTGTGCATCTCGTTCGAACTAAAATAGTACAAGCGAGATGCACAGATAGTAAACTCGATACTCGATATCGAAAATGTCAATGTCACAACTCATGGTAAGGGTACAGACCATAAGTGGATGTGAATACTCCACTACAACAACTTTTTGAGTATTGTAGACTATGACATGATACTACTCAAATTTCAAAAGAAAATTCATCCATTTAATGTTTTGTATTTGCTGTCTTTCCTTTATATCATTGTCAGACCATAAACTAAAGCTATTAACGTTATGAAAATAATTAGATATCTACAGTCAACATTAGAATAATACTTATACGTATAGGCCGCGTGTAAAATGAACTGTCAATCGGCCATATTGGCCATCGCATTCGAAATTAAAAGTCGGTTATTGTTGGTTGTGAAAATGGCAAGTATCATCCTCGGAGCTGACGCAACGCTCTCGGTTTCACGTACTTGTGCCGAATGTGTACCAGCCGTGACCGCAAGAAAAATATGAAGACATGAATTAATATCGCGTATCGTATCGTTTGGACGCGAATGGGTGCCTATTTGATGTTTTACACGCTTGAATTGCTTGTGGATGGTTGTTAGGTTAATAATAAATATATTGAAACGGTGCATGTGTCCATTACCTACCGAAAGCTATCAACACAAAGTAGGTAGGCACTACTATCTCCAAAGGTTTCCGAAATGATCCACACGTAGAAGGTATATAGTATATAGGAAAATATCAAAAAACATTTTAAAAGGCCCAGTCATATTTTCAGATGATTAAGTTTTTCTTGTATGTGTATCAAGAATATTTCAAGCATCATGTGACTCAGTGTTCCCCGATGCTTACCAATTTAAAACGATAGATATATTCCTGTTCATTTTCTATAGACATTTAATTTTGTTTCACGATGTTATGAGCTTATGTATGTATAAACATACATACATTTCAGCCGTATGCCGTCCACTGCTGGACAAAGGCCTCCCACAAATGTGACTTGTATCATCTTGGGGGTAGTTGCCATAGTCGCCACGCTTGGCAGGCGGATTGGCGACCGCAGTAGCTGTAGATTAGGTTTCGAAGGACGCCGCTCCCTGTCCGTAGGATTTTACCCTTTGTCGCCTCTTACGACACCCGCGGGAGGAGATGGGGTGGTGCTATTCTAGTCAGCCGGCATCACATGGCAACCTTATGACCTAAAGCCTCAAAAACTCCAGGGTCACCTAATACACAGACTGGTCCGGTCAAATCTATTTGCACACAGAGTGTCTTCAAAGTGTCATTACCCATCCGAACATTAGTTTATGAATGCCCTTGAAGCATTTTGAAACAGGGCTGAACCGTTGAGCAACGATCATTACCGTAATTATGACTTACTCCGCATGCTCCGTTGATCTTGAAAGTGAGGACCTTGGCATGCGTGTGCGCCTGAGAATGTTACAAGACAATGTTTTTATTCTAGTTGCACACAGCATAACATAAACAATCCAAAGTAACTTTTCAAAGTCAAAGTTCAGTTATAGAAGTTGGCGAACATTTATTATAGCTCGTATATGTGATGTACATAAAATTGATAATTTAGTAAAATATTACCTCTCAAATTTTGAAATTAAATATTTATTTCAGATGTTTAAAAGAAAAAACAAACGTAACTTTTTATTTAGAATTTCTTAATAGGATTTAGAATTAAAATACACTTTATGGGCTTTATACAAGTTGCAATCTAAAACGATATGACAGCAAATATGCACAACAGTATAATGTTAACTACAAACATACTTAAAATTAAATAGGCTTCACTGTATCATATCTCACACTACACAGATAGCTATAAAAACTGATATGCAATAAGATTATCATAAGTACTCAGAACTTTGAGTTTGAAACTGGGTTATTTAGTATAGACATTTGTGGTAGTCCACATGGAAAGGTACCTTATGGCGCTTACGCTATTGTTAACGACGCTTCAATACTAATGTGACACTTTGCAACGTAAGCGCCAAGAGCTATGGCTACCTAAGTTTTTACTTGTAACTATATTCATGAGTGTCAAGCAATAGTTCCTTCTGCCACTTGTCCGTATAATAATAGGCTAGGCAGTAAGCTTTAAAGTTGTAGTATATATTTGGTGATTGTATATACGTATCTGTCGTTGGTTTATCACGCGGCTATATTGACAATGTAGGACATTGGAAGATGTAGGTAAATGCAGTGGCGTGTCTTATAAGAGTTTAATGAATCAATTTCTACATTTATTTCACGTCTCCAAATTTATAAACGGTTTTTTTAATTCTTTACATCGTTTTGCTATATTCAGCGGCTGTAACTATATTTGCTGCACATCTATCTTAATCTTATTAGATTTTAGTAAAAAATATCGTACACTGCGTCTTAAAAATAGTTTGGTTTATACCGTCTTTTACAATCCATCACATTCCTCACCAGGAGCCATAAACTGTCTCTAACAACAGATATGACAAAGAGACTAGTAGTAGCTAATAACGCCGCAGCAGCGCATGCGCGGGGGCGTCCATTCACGACGCTGATTGGCCCATCCGGTGCGCGCTCAATGAGATGATGCGCCCGGGCCGCCTCTGTCATTGAGCAAAGGTCTCTCGCCTACATTTGTGAACAACAGATCGCAAGATATGGCTAATAGATGCCTAGTTGTTCGAGAAGCTTAATTCAGTCATGCGGGGATACTTGACTCGCTTATTGTCCTAGCATAGGTACGTAGAAGCTACTAGTGTCTACGACGGAACCAAATCTTTATCTTAGCACATGCGCAATAGCATGATACCACCACAGAGCATTCTACAGAATGAACCCTTTGATTGTCATTTATCGCATACTAAAAATCGCTTACATTCCATAATTTCTACTGCAATTAAATCTATTTCTATTTCTCTTAAACAATTTAATGTTTCCAGTAAATACTTTGACTTATCTAGCTCAGTCTTCAATTTTTAACAGACAACTAACGTAAAAACATAATCCTATCCCAAAAATTACACAGAAATGAGTAAACATAACTTGACGTATGGTTATGCAAAGCGTTCTGTGGACTCATTTTCCACACGAGTGCCCCAGCCGTTTGTAAAATAACATTTTACTGCGTTATGAACCCTCCCTTCACGGTTGAGTGGCGGGAGAATAACAGCCAGCAAATCATCAGTTTTGGGAAAGCATTAAGTAAATAGTTTTCACACGCTCGTAACGGATTTTTAATAATTACTACACCTTTCCTGGACGTTCCATAGAGCTAGGACTGAGGGACAGGAGCTACTACAAGCCCATTAATCTTCATAGGAGGTATAAATTTGTCATGAACTTAGTGTCACTAAAAAGAACTCACTAACCGACTAGGGCAGAGGAGATCGTTATGTTTTAACCATTAAAGTCCATTGATGCTGACGAAGGTCAGTCTTGGCTTGTCTCGGGAAAGCTATAGTTTTTGTTCCGGATATCATACTTTGAAGGGACGAAACTAATTGTATGGAGGAATTGGATAATCAATAATTGAGGTAGCTACTTTTAATTCCTTCGTATAATTACCCAAATGCTTGTAAAATATATATTGTCCTAGACAATATAGTAGAATAGTGATTACATGTTATAGAGTACTCGAGAAGCGATTATGAACAATTAAATAAAAACAATTCGAATGCAAAACGTCGCACGCGTAACGCCAAGTTCAAACGGACAATAACAATGGCGGGCGACATGGCGCGGGCGCGCTGTGTGACGCTATTGTGCCCGGTCAGGGGCTATGCGCAGCTAGAATAATTCGGTAGCAGGTTACAGATACCGTACATGATATGTTAAAGATGCCTACACTTTCTTTATCCGCAGTTCTTGACAAATCATTGATAGTTAACAACCGCACGTGCTCAATTTTTGAAACACTGGTCAAGAGATCAGTGGGACAAATTGCTCTGCTCCTGTTTTTAAAGCACTTTTAAATGGATGAGTCTGGTAAACTTTTTGTCGTGTACCTACGCTTTATTTAACCATTCCTGATGCGATGTTTTAGTCACATATGTTTGTACCATATCCCAAAATTTTAAACAAAAATAAGTTTTGTGTTATTTCTTTACGGACACTTTTGATAAGTCATTAACAAAACCTTTCTTTAGTGTACGATTGAAATTAGTTTAAATGGATTATTTTAAAAATTTGGTCAATATTTTTTCCATTCGACCTTATTGTCGCTTCCTTTGTCTTTAAAGTCAGAAATAAAGCTATTACGTTTGTCGGATATAAATGACGGGCGCAACAAGTGCTCGTTCCCCTACGAACCCTTGTTAGCCACCTGTTGTTGCACTACACGTTTACACTGAGCATTAACATGGGCGCCCTTCAGAACACCGTCCCATGCGACCATGCAACCTTTATACACTTACGACTGTCTTCATCTAAGACGACAATGCATTACGTTATGTAGAAATTCAATAGCGATTCGCGTGCATTGTCTGCGATAAGATGCGCCGATTGTAACGCAAACTTATTTTATGATAATTCAACTTTTTGCTTGTCTATAAGTAAGTATTAACCTTGTTCTGAAGGGAAGATATTGCATATTTATACAGTTACTGCTGCCAAGCTATCGTTTGTGATCTTGAGGTCCTTACATGAAGGAAACGTCTGTTAAATATATGTTCAGTGCAAATTTTTATTGCATTTAGAAAGAAATCTCTTGTTCTGAACTATTTGTTAACTTTGGTGTAAAAGCCTCGAAACTGATTGATTGTTGTTGCCCATCTATTATTGGTGCATAAATAGTATATGTGTCAATTACTTTGTTGTTGTTTGCTTGCTTTATTTATGTACTGTTGGTGTGTCTTTAAATAAAAATAAAAAAACTACTGTAAAGCTTATTCTAAGACATCTCTTAGTGACGAAAATTCGTCAATATCATAACAACAACTATTCTAAATTGCATGTCATGTAATCTTGTCTTTCTTTATCAAAGACAACTCTTCACAGACAGCAGATTATAAGACTAAGACTTAGTAAAACTGAACAGTTTCTTGCATATAACTAATCCCCTAAATCTCAATTAGCCAAAACCGAAGGTTAGACTGTCCTCGGCGTTGCCCAGGCGCATCTCCTGTCCATTGTGCCGTTATCTACGCTATTCACGATTGGGTTCAGCGTTGTTCGTTCTTGCAAGCACCCTCTCTCACATTCGACCTCGAGGCCCTCAAGGTTGCCCACGGCGGCCTGAAAGAATTTGTTTGTAAAACATAGATTTGCTATGTTTGACGAATGAAGCTTGTAATAATTAGTAAGAATATTAACGGATTTTTTTGTTGTTTTGGTTTATTTAGATACTTTTGGCTAACTTGTAAGCGCCTTACCTATAACTTTAATTTTAAACGAAGTCACTAAACACGTAATCACAAGCCTAAATAAAGTTACTCTCTATTTTCTCCAGTTCAGTTAGTTTATGCATAACATAATACCTCTATAATGTAAGATAAAATAAGATAAATAAGATAAATAAGATAACTGTAGCGAATATTGTCTTCATACTTTGTAATTTCTGGGGAAGTGATTTCTCGTTTGCCGCCTATGTCATAAAAAAAATATATATATCTTATCATCTTACGCGGCAATTCAAAGGCCTCCCAATATGAGTATTAAAACCGAACCCATTTAGAACTCTCAGTAACTGGTTCTCTAAGAGATGTTTCATAGTATACAACAGTGATATCCGACAGGTGAAGTGATTATATTTAACTGTGTTTAATTCTCCTTACAATGCAATTTGGTTCATTTGTGGCTCCATTCATGGCTCTCGCCCCATACTACGAAACCAATTTCGACAACGTAAAAAATATCCATGGAGTTATGTCTCATAATATGAATTGTCCACGATGAATGAATCTGTCTCATGGTACCGGCGCCAAACGGATGGCCCCCATCGGAAACCATTCGCGACAATTAAAAAAGAACCAAAATCACTCGCTGATTACTTTAATTAAGGAAACAGAGGTCTTACCGCTGCCTAGTTTTTATGCTTAATCCTGAGAAGTGCCATTCCGAAAGCTTAAATGTTAAGCATTAAGCATCCCGTTGCAGATAATTGTCATATTTATGAGTACCTTCATGATCACTTACAGTGTTTATCCTCATAACACATACATCTACAACTAAATTCTTTTAGGATTCTCAGGTTTACTTTATTTTTTTTACAATCTATCTAAAATCTACTATAATATTACTCGCCCACAATATGAAAATTGTCATATTTATGAGTACCTTCGTGATCGTTTACAGTGTTTATCCTCATAACAAATGCATCTACAACAAAATTATTTTAGGATTATCAGGTTTACTTTTTACAATTTTCCTAAAATTCATCATAATATTGCTGTCGCGAACATAAGAAAATCTTCTCAATATGATACAGAGTTAAAACAACACTCTTTAGCGTACACCTACCAGATACCTACAGCACAAAGGGGGATGTAGATAAAACATTAAGAAGAAAATCCGTAACGATGGACATCATTACAGGCACATTAGCGCATTCATTGTGCACGCATACTTTAATGAGTCAAACGCAGGTGCGCGAGAAATATAACGCAAGTAAATCACGCGCCGATCGATGCAATTAATTGTGCCTTCGTAATGAACTAGCCTGCGCCCGCGGCTTCTGCTTACGAAGCATTGGTGTTGGAAATTATTGGATCGATAACCTTTCCATTGTTATTTGTGAGGTGGAGTTGTTTGGTTCCTTTTTGTATAATAAAAAAATTATATAGATCATTTGTTAAATGGACTATAAATCGCTAATATATATTTTTATAACTCGAATTAACAGTAGCCTCGTCGTTATTCTTGTATAAATAAAAGAGCGTGTAAATATCAAAAAACAAGATCAGATAGAATCTAAACGATATAAACGGTATGATATGTTTGCTACCTCATAAAATATATCGACAAATATGTTCCCATAAATACCGCGACAACATTTAAAATATAAACGACACTAATTTGAATCCTTAATTCTGGTAGCGTATGTTTTATTTATAAGATCAAATACAGAACTGTCTTAGAAAAGTTAAATGATATGAGATGTTGCCGCCAGAGGATCAGAGTCCGGGCAGCGACCGTGGGAGAGGCGCACAAATCTCCGCATCTCAGAACTGGTCGGCAGGTGCGCAAGAGAACCGCGCACTCGCACACACGCCGACGCGTACGCACACCAACACACCCATGAATGAAGCCTGCGCTGCAACACAACTACACGATTTAATCTCACTTGTTTATCTCTGATTTATTTTATTCCGAAGCCTTCGAAAGAGTTACGCTATTTAATTTGTTGGATACTTAAAGCACGCGGAGACATAATTCAGTCGTTCGAGTGTCGGTTGTAATGAATTCAAGTGGCAATGATCTTGTCAATGTGAGTTTCGTCCTAAACTAGATCCGCTTTGAACATACGATGTGCCGTAATCACCTAAAACTCGAGCGGCGTGTTGAACGTGTCTCATTATTTACCCGTTACATATTGAAGACTCTGATTTTATCTCGATTTATATAGATTTCTGAGTTGGAATAAAGATGCTTTGAATACATTAACATAGTAAAGTATGTAGTACGACTGACAACATAAACATAATTAAACACAAACTCAGGTACTCACAACTGATAATAGGTACGTTAATAGGGTACTTAAAACTTATGTACCTTTATTACTTGAATTTATATATATTATAATATTTATAATGCAATTCTGTTCTATGTAGTCTGAACAGTGTTTATGTATATTCAGTTACAATTAGTTTTAATCACATTGGAACTGACTAATCTTGTTCGGTTGACATAGAAAATAAATATTTCATCGAAGAGATTTTCATCGTACCTAGGGGATATAGGCGCCTAGGGGATATCAAAACTTGCCCGGCCAAATGCACCTATAGTTTATCATAATTAAAATTCAAAATGGCATTCAATGGGAGATCTTTT
Organism: Grapholita molesta; assembly: GCA_022674325.2. Taxonomy (NCBI): domain Eukaryota; kingdom Metazoa; phylum Arthropoda; class Insecta; order Lepidoptera; family Tortricidae; genus Grapholita; species Grapholita molesta. The sequence continues at coordinate 6,921,602 of CP053138.2, forward strand.
TATAGGTCTCCGGGCGGGTCGAGGATATGGTGCTGTGTTCCTGCTCGGCCCTGCTGCATTTCACATCGGGTTGTGAAGTTCGCCAGAAATACTTTCTTTAGACAAGCCTGTCGTGATTACGATGTAAATTTCATTAATCTAGTTAATTTCTTACTATCATATGATTATATGTTAGTGCTCTGTGTAATTAAATAGCTATTATTCCGTTATTCAGCCAGTACATGGTGCTAAACTTGCTTAAACCATACCTGCAGTTAATACTTACAGGTTATTACCCAGATGCAAGAAAAGCTTAGGGCGTTTCTTTAACTACACGATCTCCAAATATTCCAGGGTCTCCAATATTTTGTCTGTCCTGGTCTCAGCTTAGTGGCAATTCCCAGCCTTACTCTACTTTATATTGCACTCTCGGCCAAGTGTATTATCTTCCTTAAGTTCCTTGTGATTGTTCGTAGCCATCTTTTCGACTGTTATAAAATGAAGTATGTTGACATAGTAATTTGTTGTTGCAGACATCCCATCGCAGGTGCCCCCGCTGACGCCCGGCACCAACAAGAAGATGGCCGAGGCGCTGAAGGCTACCTTCGCCTCCTGGGAGAAGGAGCAACTGCGCCTCGGCGTGCCCAAAGGTGAGTTTTTGGCAGCGCTGCCATTTTATCATCAAATCTTAGGTACAGTCCCTGAGCAGTGGTCGCTACTGTTTGAAAATGCACTTTATCGCCTAGATAAAAGAGGCGTTGTTCCGATATTTGTGACCACCTCCACAGCTCGGATATATCTGATGGCGACTGCCATTAATCCTACCTATGGTTCTAACAAAGGAAGGAAGGGAAGGGCTTCAAAGAGTGCTGGTGCAAACCACCAGAGCAAACCTATCGGTGATAATTGGTAATACGATGACACTGCGTTTTTATTTCGCATAGATCTCGTTATAAATGTTAGCTATAACATCGATTGCAGCTGTCAGTTTGTGATGCTTGGTTAGCAGCAATTTATTGCTTGCAAGTTACCATTATCAGATTAGCGTAAGATAATACTGCAGCATTGAATTCCCAAGTAGGTATCACCTATTCATTATTTATTTTTGATATCTATGCCTTTAAGACTAATTTATCCGCGGCAAAAAACCGATGCCAACGCTAGAAAAACGAAGACAACTTAATAAATGTTAAACGACACTATTTTTAAGATTATCTATGGTAATAGGCAACATTATAATTATGTCTTGTTGTAAAATAAATCCGTTCCAAAACTGCAGAGTAGCGTAAGGATTGGTACTTCAATTGCTCAAAGAAATTATCTCCGCCATAACTTTATAAGAAAATATGTATAGTTAGTTAAAATAGCTTTTTTAAAGACCGTATAAAGCCTTAGGAATTGCCGGGAGCTGCTGTCAATTATTTGCGTAAAATAGTGCATATAGCCGATAATAAGAGAAAGCCGTAAAACCTGCACCTTAAGGTACAGATACCTATATTTATCGTATACTGTGGTGGTTAGCATTAGAGTATATTTCTGAGGTGCAGCCGTATAGCGCCACTCACACAATGACGTTTCGCAGTAAATGCTTCCCGTTGCGGACCGCGGAGCCCGCGGAGGAATCGTAACGATGTAATAATCTAGTTTTTACTTTATCTCTCTAATTAAAAGGTGTTAATAGTAACTGCGTACGTATAAAATTATACAGAACAATAAATGTTTATCAACGGAATATTTTTATTTAAATAAACTATAAGAAAACGTAGAAAAGCTAAGTCCATGAGGTCCCAGCGCGCACAATCTTTTTAGTTAAAACTAGCAAATTACTTCGGCCGAGACATAAAATGTCTCGTTTTATAGATTTTAAACCAAGAACTAATTATTGCATCTAGTTACAATTTAATGAGATGAAACAGGTCGCAATTTATAATTGAAGATGTACCTCTATATCTTAAACGTAGTAAAAAAAATCTTGCTAATTACCTTAGTCTAAGGTATATATAATTTCTCCAAGCTATATCATGAGTAATATCTGAATCGTATTTTTTTTCCGTGTACATACGAAGACATTAATGTTTTTTATTCGTTTTCGAGCGTACCCGCTTTCGACATAAAACAAAAGAAAGAAGAGTAAACATTATCTGGGCTGTTCGCCGGTGTAGGTACACGCAAAAACTGTTGGCATACAGTGCACCATGACGCAGATTTACATATGGTAATGCAGTGTGATGGACGCGGCCTGTCCGCCACACACCTCTGCCTTTGTTGGAGGTCGACGATTTAAAACTGGGTTTTTGTATTGCAATATTGCGTTTAAAGAAGCAAACGTTTCACTTATTTCATGGAATATATATATTATATCACAAAACTTATATTTAATACATTGTTACTGCATATATCTATTACTACGTTCAAACAGTCAACGTTGTTACTTTATTTTGACGACCGGTCTGGCCTAGTGGGTAGTGACCCTGCCTATGAAGCTGAAGGTCCTGGGTTCGATTCCCAGTCAGGGCATTTATTTGTGTGATGAGCACAGATATTTGTTCCTGAGTCATGGGTGTTTTCTATGTATTTAAGTATTTATACGTATCTATTTATTATATATATCGTCGTCTAGTACCTGCAACACAAGCCTTATTGAGCTTACCGTGGGACTAGGTCGATTTGTGTAAGAATGTCCGAAATATTTATTTATTATTTATTTATTTATTTTACTATATTTTGCTATTCTTCAATATGTATATATACTTATTCTAACAGCATATCATTTCATTGTCTTTTGGTTTACTCTATTTGTGTGAAAAGAAAGGAAGATAACTAGTCTCTATAGAAATATCTATGTAAAGGCGCCCATCTTTATTGCTCTTTCATTTTTATAACATGTGTTTTTTTTTTTTTGTTACCATGTATATTCTTTAAGTCAATTAAGAGTTCACTTGTTTAAGAAACCATGTAGTGTTTAAACTAGTACCTACTATTCAAATTTAAAAAAAAGGTATAGGTATGGCTATAAGTATACCAAGTAGCTTCTATAAAATAAATATTGCGTCGAGTAAATATAACGCAAACCAAAAAACCATGATGACAGCTATAATAAGACAGTCTACATTACATAATAGCAATACACCGAAATATATTGTAACCCATCCTTACTGCAATACTAATAAAGATGGATGTATTCAGACAGTTGGTTACTTCGTTTACTACAAGCTAGTACATACTATATGACGCTGACTGGGCACAGTGGGCACCCTCAATGTAAACGCTCAAATTGTCCGCTGCATCGCATGTTAGAACGGTTGGCGCGAACAGAGATTTAGTCGTCACATCCGCCGATGCGCGCCGGAAGCGCGAATAGACGGCGCACAGACGCACGCGCACCCGGACAGGCCAGCGACCCCTACCTGCATCTGGCCTAGGTGACGTCTAGGAAAATCTAAGATGAATGATGAAACTGATTCATTAACGTTAAGATTTTGTCATCCCGTCAAAGTCGGTGTGATTGCGTTTATGTTATGTTAGTGAAAAACGTGTGTTCTAATGTGCATGAGAGAACTTCCGTAAAATTGGAATCTTCCTGCTTTGCCAGCCGTGTATATGTGGATTTATTCCACATTTATGGCGATTGCAGTACTAAATATTCACACTTATACCAAATTTATGCAATTCGTCGTAAGCATAGCAAAGATATACATCATAACAATCTGAAAATTTATTAAAACCTAACAACAACTTGACAACTTTAAACAAATTGTAGTCCTATACATTAAGTTCAATGAGTCTTTGTGTTGTAAGTACAAGATAACGATATACATAAGAGATAAATACATATAAAGTGACTAAACAAATAGATTAACATCCATAAAATATAAACTAAATACTTAGCCATGCCTTTCATTTCCTAAAGTTAAGCTATACCAAATCAAATAGTAGAAAAAGGCCTTAGTCATTTATAAAAATTTGCTAATATTTAAACTATTATACATAGCACGACGACCCTAATACTTACGTTAGTCGAGGTGTATATACAATGTTTTTTAATGTCCTACTAAGGTCCTTAGTGTGGTTTCGATATCGCCTGTTATCACTAACCCAAATGCAACGTTAGCCAACAGGTTCTGTGCGCTCGTATCATGATTCTTTATGTTCCAAGTAATAAAACAGAAACACACTAACAACTTTAATATTGTCTTATCGCTGTGTTTAATTATCGTTACTCATTTGTTCATAAAATTCAAAACTAATGAGACAAAATGTCGTGGGTTATTGCTGAACAGTTCAGGTCTTAATTGTTTTTGTACCGTTTCTGATATGCATGATGAAAATATTCCTTTTAGGCTTAACAAGTAAATGAAATAACGCGTGTTGTGAATAAACGGATTTATTTAATTTAAAGTGACAAAAATATGTAACGGTGACTATTTTACCATGACGTGAACTCTTGGATACTTTTTTTTAACATTAAATGTATACATAGTTTCAGATCGCCGATATACTTACTCAACCTCGTGTCTGTAACACTCATTTGATGACAAAAACACCCGTATTCCAAATGAATGAAAAGCGACATTTCCATCAAATGATTGTTGCAGATACGAGGTTGAGTAAGTATAGCGACGATGGGACCTTATTAAACGAGAATACATTATATAATAGGGCTCATTCAAAAATCATGTGATCGTTTTTGGGGGGGGAGGGGGTCAACGTAATATCACGATTGATCACGATGGGGGAGGGGGGGAGTCATAATTAGGCCCAAAAACTATCACATGATTTTTGAATGAGCCCATAGATACCTATAAATTCATGACCCAGGAATATTCCTGATAAAAACACAAATAAACGCCCTAAACATTCCAACCCGGGACGTCCTGCCGGCAGCTTAGAAGCACTATTGCTAGGTCGTTTAACACTATGATAATTATGTATACTATGTATCTCTGTGACCCCCATCCCTTTATAAACTGCCACAGGGAGCGATTATCAGCAGATAGCGGCCACCCTATACATAGGTAATGTACCTATACTGTACCATACGTAGGTATAAGGTACCTAACAAAGATATGTCATTACTACAGCATAGCATCTGAACAGTTGTTGCACCGTATCTGCAAGATCTGGAAGATGAGCGTAAACGCTGCATCCGCAATGGCGACGAGACCTTATCTCCGCATCGGTAGTTAATCAAATTGGTTCATTACCATACCGAGCCTTTGTTACGACCAGTTATGGTTATTACAGCTTCTATTGGTAGATGGTTCTATTTGATAACCCTGTGAATTATAAAGTTACAAACTATGATTAGAAGTTATTGTTAATATTTTGTACGAGTAGGTACAATTTCGTTGACCATAGGTACAGTCAGCAGCAAAAGCGGGTGAAGTGTGCAAAATAACCTTCACGCGCTCTTATTCTCTTGACAATAGTGATGTGTCGACATTTTGAACACCTCAACCGCTTAGCCACTTCTGCTGCCGACTGTACTAGTCCCAGCACCAATCAGCGATTTTGGTAATGAATTATTAAATTATGCATCTCGGTCGTAATAGCCAAGGGCATTCATAGTAGTTAGTGAATAGTATATGCACTTTTACACAGCATACCCTTATTTAACGACGAACGAGTCTACATTGTAGAACGATGTTGATGCAAGAGACAGTAGTTAATTAATTTAAAAAGTGCCCGAGCACACGCAGGCAGGCTAGACCTGGGCTGCCTTCAACGACAACCGTTGCGCGGCCACGTTTCCATAACACCACGTCACGTGATTTGTTAATAAGTCTTAAATAATTGCGATGCTGACTAGGACTTTGCAATTTTCACAAATACTTGGAAAACTGTACATGGAAAAGCAAATAAACGACTATATTATTTATTTGCAGAACGGTCCCTATATTAGGAACTTACTTTATAAATATGATGTACCCACTAGGTATCCATTCTTTTATATCTACGTGATGTTTTTGAGACTAAGACGGAAGCAATCATAGAAACTCATCACAGTAAAGATTAATAACGTCCTATAAAAGTTATTATTTGCTTTATGGCAACTTTACAGCCTATACAATATAGAATGGATTACTATCCGCCAGAATAGCTTTAGTACAGCGAGCACTCTTGTGGTATTAAATGTTACACCTATTATTATATTTATACGCACGCTTTCTCCGTACAAGATGAAATGGACACTGGCTACGTGTACTGCCGCCTATATTGCAGTATAAACTAAGTCTCCCGAAGGCACCAGACTGAAAGCAGTAATTAAACTAATTATTGAATATTAGCTAGCTCTCCGCGCGCCCGGGAAAAACTCCAGCCCCGAGTGGAGTGCAATTTGTAACACATAACTCCATTTTGCACTCGTAAAACTAAAGCGGACTAAACCTATGACCGACTTCTTGCCAATACCAACCTTGTTATAACCGCTGAAAGTCTAGATTCAAATGGTGATCACTGTAGCTTGGATCTTTTTATTTGCGGACGGCCGATTTGTATTGATTGACTTTTTATTAGCTGCTACTGTTTGAGGAATCTCGGCTATGTGCGTTTAAATTGATTGCCCTGGGATTCTTTGTAAACATGAAGGTGCTTTTGTTTGGATATCTTCACCCAATTTAAAAGACTGATTGTCCTCAATCAGACACCTGCTTCACTGAAAAAGACATGTCGATATTTCTGGGGTTTTAATTATTAGTTTCCGATAAATTGCAAATTGGTATTACTAGTTTGGGGATTCAATGTCCAATACAATAACAATAATCCTTGTGTCTTCTGGCAAAATGAAAAATGTACTTATTACTCAACATTTCATTTCTCAATAAAACAAAAGAAGATTAAATTATATTACCGCTAGTATATTTTAACAAATCGCTATGTGATCGTGTGTTACTATGAGCCGAGCCCATCTCATGGCCACAATGTTTACAAACAGCAATTGTGTCCGTTTTCGATGGAGTACATCCCTTTGCATTAGAAATCCTTCGTGGCAGCCTGGTGTGAAGGTCGGATGCATGCAAGTTCCGCCGTTGGGCAACTCGCGCGCGCCGCGGCTAATTACTGTTGCATCCATGCGAGGATGTGTGTGTTTGACGCTGCATTGTAATTGTAATATTTTCATGTCAAAGTTTGATAAATGTTGGTTCGAAAAGAATTGTTCATTGGCAATCACCTATGAGTACCAACCTATATCGGTATCTATTGTCTATAGCACATATTGATAGAATATACGGGGGAATAAAGGTTTTTATTTAGTTATTTTAAGAGAAACACCCAAATGTTCATACCACGTGTTCCGAACCCAGGGGTTCCTGCTTCTTAGACATTGTAACTACCCACTAGACTTAGCAGAGTAATATGAATGTTATAAACATACTATATCTGATCTCTTATCCCCCAGATCCAAGACAATGGAGCGAAGCGGCGGTGACAGCGTGGCTGCGCTGGGCGGCGCGCGAGTTCTCGCTCGAGGGTGTCGTGCTGCAGCAGTTTGCTCGTGCCCAGGGCAAGGACATCTGCGCCATGGGCCGAGAGGAATTCGTGGCCCGAGCACCCGCCTTCATGGGGGACATACTGTGGGAGCACCTCGAGATTCTGCAGAAAGGTAAGTATGATGCTGACAAAGCAATTCGAAGCGATATAGCAGTTTGCTCTACCTATAACTCTCTCTACTAACTCTTTCTTGTTGACGTGGATTCGGACCAAACAACCACTTCCATGTCCACGCAGTAAGAGCGAAAAACTGCCGAACCGAACCGATGCAGGAATACTGCGACATGGAGGTTATTTCGTCGGGATGCCGTATCCGCATTGACATACTTGGAGAGACCTAAGGGTTCCTTAAAAATGATGTCCGGTTTATTTGTGATCCAGATGTGGAGAAGGAGCGCTCGCTGTTGGCGAACGTGCCGCCGAACATGTACGAGAGCAACGTGTGTCTGCCCGAGCTGCCGGACTACATCCCGCCGCCGGCGCACCACTACAACAACAACAACACCGGTAAGTGTTTTGACAAATTTTGGACAGTAATTATGTACAGTCAAAGTCATAGAGTTGGTAACACCTAAAGTACTCTCATAAAGTTTGGTATAGATATTACAAGGTGTACCCAATTATTTGACTATTTTGAATTCTGCTGAATGTCGGACAATAATATATTTCTATATCCTACCGTGCTTTGTTTTTTAATAGTCAGATACAGCTATGAGTATAACTCTAGGCTCATATTGAATCAGGAGCAAATTTTCACTGCAATTTTATTATTAAAAAAGTATTAATGTGAAGTAGACATATCAAACGTAATAATAATTCCATGTAAAACCTGATACTTAAATAATTTTATTTATAAAATTACAAGTGTCTAAGAATACATTCTACAACAATAATAAATTTAAAGGTATATTTTTGTATATAACAAGACAAGGAGGAAGTGTTATAAAATGTGATGTTTTCTTAGTATCACAATAAGTAATTGTTTTCTTAATATCTTGTAGTAATTCTAATCCGTAATACAGAAACTATTTTAAATAAATGACCACACATGTTAAAAAGTACACTTATCACATTATCCACCATCAAACGAAACTTAGGGTTGTCGTTATCATTTCATAAAGATAAGCGAATGAGCCACTTATCCGCGCAGCGGTAAAGTCAACCTCATTAAACTACCATTCGCGATAACTCTGCAATTACTGGGACTTACTAGTACCAGCCCTACTGTGTATGCGCATAATTTCAGTTTTAACTGCTTGGTGAGCGACTAGGTGTAGTTATTGTTACAATGTCATGAGGAGGCGATGCTCGTCACCCATCTGTTCGAGTTGCAAGAATAAAGGCTTCGAACAAATGGTTACCTTATGTTACCTCCTCTTAGTAGCTATACTTATACTAGTCTCTCACTTGCTTAAACAAAGCGCCTTAAATACGTTAGCTCTTGCTATTTTTGTTTTTAAGAATGTCTAACAAAATAACTTCTGTACAGTCTTATAAAGTTAACAGCCGAATATCGTGTCATCTTTTGCGTTGCGTTAAAAATAGAATAGGTACAATCGGGGGTCGTGCGCAGTCTCACGGATAAAAGCTCATTTCCATTTGATATAAAAGTGTGTTTATTGCGTTATAAATCATAGTACCGGGGTGTTTTGACTAGAAGCGCGGCTCGGCTACTGAAATAATAAATTAACCAAGTAGGCAAGGGCTGTTCAAAACGCGTAACAGCCACTGAAGTGTTCGTCTCGAGCTGTCCACTACTGATGCAACCGCCGTATATCTGTAGCTTTTACGAATTTCTAGCTTGTAATTATACTGGTTCATTGCTACAGCTACCTACCCTGGTTAGCAATGAGAATATTAGTCAAGAAGTTGGAAGTCGTTAGTGCGGGTGGTCGCAACCCGACATCGACACTTGTATACCCAATTTACACGTCCACTTGATGTCGGGCGTATATCTCGCGGAATGTCTGGCTTGTCACCTTTTAACCTTGTTACGGCTTCGTGAGACCGTAAATTTTGTAATTATATCAGAATTTATGGAAGACCGTATCGTTTATATTTGTTGTTTCCACCTACTGGTTTGTATAGTTAACTATTAAATATACAAAACATGTATAGTTAGCGTTGTATTGCACGCGTAATAGGCCCAAGTGGGATGCCATATATATAAAATATATAAAAGTTGAAATAGATGACATATACTTAAGAAAGCGACGTGGACCTCCGGGTTCGAGTCCCGTCTAATTTATATAGTAGTATTACTACTTAAAAATCAAAGCAAATCAAAATATTTTATATAAAATAATTTAATTTGTTCTTACTTTCATCATATATATACTTTGTTTGCATTTATCTAAAGAATAGGCAACTATGAAACACACGTAACTTTCCTAGAAACAAACATGTATGTGCCTACCCTAAGTCAATTTTCTGACTAACAAAATACCAGTTTGGTCGCTTGATCGGTCAGCTAGATTCAACTCTAAGTTACTTTCCCATTTCTATACTAATTGCATTTAAGTTGTATAATGTATTTACATATCATTTAATTATGCCTGCATACATAAACAATTAACGATTAACACGGTACTACTCACGTTTATTTAGTCACTCGCGCGACATGTTTCGGAGAACATAGGCCTCCATTTTCAAGCACTAAGAGTGCTGAGTGTCCGATCGGTTCGCCGCTCGCGTCACCGGCCCGTGAGTAGTACCGTGTTAATCGTTAATTATTAAACATGTCTCATGTAAGTTTAAATGCATAAATAAACATTATCTTTATGTCGTTTGACCCCTTTGTGATGCTATAGAGGCCAGACCGCCACATATGATCAGGCCAACGTAGAACACATGGATCCGCCGCGGTTCCGCGTGGCCGCGCGTGGCGCAACTCGACCTTGGCGCACTTTTTCCGCTCTCTTTCAGTCCGAGGTCTTCGCGAAAATTGTCTTCTTCAGCCAGATCTGGAACTAGTTATTGAACTACGGCACAATGAAATATTAAATTGTATTTTTATTGGTTAAAAAGTTAGTTTTCTGACTTTTATGATCACATGTGTCTAAGTTAAATAGTAGTTAATGTATCTGATGTGCATAATGAAGGGCATCACAACAAGAGTGTGGGTTTATTACTATTAAAAAGACAACGAACAAAACAAATGACAGCTTAGAATGGCGGCGTTTCGTATTTCGTATTTCAGTCTAATATTTTTTTAAACCATAGACAAGCGAATGAACTCCCTATTCTATTGTCACTCGATTTATATTAAAAAATCATAATGAATTGGCGGTTCGTATCAATGACTATTTTAATATCTATAGATACTAGAATGGACACCTCACTTGAATTTGACAACTGTTCCAAATTTAAACTCACAACCTACTGTTTTCAGGAGTTAATGTTAACTTTACATCTCCATTAATTTCTGGTGGTTGTTAATGCTGGTCATTGCCAACGGTTTCTGGACGCATTTTAGAGTACTTAATGATATGTACGTAAATGACCAAAGTTAACTGTGAATATTATTTGTTGAAAGTAGTGGCTGTTGTACAATTGTTAAAAACACCAATTTGAGACCTATTGACAGTAGTGATAACTTGATAAGCTATATGAACATTTTCCATACTCGTACCTAAAAATAGAAGATGGAGCGAAACTCATAACCCTGTTCTAAATTCAAATAGCTAAATAAACGTAAATGTATCCAAGGTAAGGCTAGGTCCACACTCTGAACTTCACCACCTCGGCGCAAGAGCAGATTGATCAACGCGCCCCTTCCACCGCCCGCCGCGCCGCGCTGCACGCGCGTCAGTCTTCCACCACAATCCTTTTGTGCCCATCACACCTATTGTTTTATTACCTGCCAGTGTTTCTTTACCTTTATTTGAAAGTTCAGTGTCTATTATTCATTTATTTCTATTCAACTCATATTACTAGCTCTATTGTGGTTTCCTTTTTATAGCTTCATTGTTTTATCTGTATATATTTTTACTAATAAGTAAGTTTATGATATTTTAAGTATTTTAATATATTCATTTTATTAAATCTATTCCTTTTTTTAATAGGAAAGTTAAGCTGTCTGCTTTTGGAATTATTCTTTCGTTTAATGGAATGAGTGTGGAGTGACCGTCAGTGCGTGAGACAAAATGTCTGCCTTGGACTCTGGTTAAACTATGTTTTTGCACCCGAGTTCTCGCGCCAGGGAATCCACGGAGCTGGACCCTGTTATAGTATGGCGTGGTGAGTTATCTTGTTGTTTTAGTTTCTCTCTTTTTTACTTAATTGGAATAATAATGTATTGAACATTATAAATAAAATATGTATCATCAATTTCTACTTGCTAAAAAATTATTGAACTGCATAGCAGTGGCGGCACGTTTATACAAGCCGATTCTCGGCGGCTTGACTAACTTTACTGCAGTTCAACGGTTTTCATTGGGCTCAAGAAAAAAAGGCTAAAAAATATAGGCTCCGTCTTGCCTAAGAAAAAAATAGACACGCCGCCACTGCTGCATAGTTAGATTTCTTTAACAGCCAATACCATTCATAAGTTAGTGGCTACATCATTCAAGTTACCACACGTGACTGGTTCATGTGTCACATAAAACAGGCTCGCTTCGAATCCAGAGTGACATACTCGTTCACGTTTACGCGTGAATTTCCCGACCTCGCGACAACCCGAGCGTTAAACTAATGCAACTCGGCCGACAACGTGAAGGTTAACACAAAAAGCATCGCGTATTCAATATTTTGCAACTGCACTCGTATTAATAAGGTGAGGTATATGGTTAATGTGTGCAATTTCGAAGCATCAGCGCTGTCGCAAGGCGAACGCGGGCGCATCCTTGCGTTGCGCAGCAAATCACCGGACGTGCGCGGAACTATTGCGCAAGCGCGCGGTCTGCGCACCGCCTTGCGTGCTACGGCGTAGATCGCTACGCGCTCGTAGAACACTAGTTATCGATATCGAATATCTATCGATACTTCATTAAACATCTGTTAATAAAATGAACATTGTTAAAATCATAGCATTTTTTACTGCCTATTTAATTTGATCGTGTATTAAATACTTTGGCCTTTTTAATATGGAATTATTTTATAAATCTTAATCTGGCATAACAAGTACCTACTTATGTATAGATAATTAAAAAAAAATTAAGTTCTTAAGTCAAGTTTAGTTGCGAATAAATTTTTAGAAAATAAATATATCAAAAAAGGATGTTCAAATATGAAATAAAATAACATAACCGGTAAATTGAATAATTAACCATAACGAATGTTTATAACGAACACTAATTGAAGTGGCGACTGCCCAAAGATCGTTACAATTTATGTCCGTCCATGAAGTGATTTCGACAGCTAATGGCTAACTTCTGTTGATCTATAACCATGGCATGGCATAGCACATGGTTGGCGAGACAATACTACCCGTCCTATTCTAACTATATCAATTACAGAGAAACGTGTGGTTTATCTCGACGCGACATACTGTCACGCTACCCATGTGTTAGCCCGGCTGCACGCTGCTGCCCGTTCTCCAGTGGTTCCTTGTCGCAATTTCAGGACAACCGAGTCCGTAAGACGTTGACGCAGTGAAAACGCAACGGAACACTGGTTTTATACGCTGTGTCAAGTTAACTGTACGTTGAAACATATACCAACACATGTACGAGTAAACTGATATTTGATATATTTTTCCTTAAACTGTAAAACGACGGATTCTATGCTTGCCGTCTCGTGACGATTACTTCGTATAATAATAATCATTTTCCTCTTGTGCTATTTTTATAAATGTACAGTCGGTCGTCATCAGATATATGGTAGAGGTTAAGGTATTCAAATATTTCGGAGCAGCATTAAATTTCAATATATTATTACGTATCGGACCATATAATTCGTCATAAATTTAAATTCACATGCTGCTCCGAAATAACTGATGGCGACTGTACTTAAATTAGACCACTCTATGATTCCGTGACTTATATTTTTTTTCTTTATATATCATTTAATTTCATTAAACTTTTTTATATAAATAGCTGAGATGAAAAAAGATGTAGCCTGGTTTATTTCTAATCGCAGACAATTTTTTCATTTATGAACTTATTCAATCAATTAAATCATGAAAACAATAATAAAAAGCCCTGAATAAATGCCCCTGGTATTCATCGGCCACATTTAGATCATTCCGTAGGTATAATATAATATAATCGACCTAACAGACCGCCATTGTATCCGCCATTAACTTACTTCATAACTGTCAGATTTGAAGTGTTGACAAGAAAAGTATTGAGCTTTCTGAGATATCAATAAAAAGATACGTGTCGTTTCGAGCAGCCACATCCGGTGGCCATTGTGCTTCAACTGGCGAACTTCCGGCGTAACGCGATACTTGCTCCTGCGCACGTGCGCGACCTTTTCAAATTTCGAACTTCTAAGTTTTGGAACAAAGGTCTGAGAGGGATGGATAATCTAATCAAAGTTTTGTTAGAGCTGCGATTGGTAACCAAGTGGTATAGTCTGCAGCAATAATACTGACGGGTGACGAAACGGGTGTGGAAACTTTAACAATATTGCTGTATTTTAATGAAGCATTACTAATTTATTAAACATGTCATTGGAATACAAAAATATGTCAAAACAATTACAGGACGACTTAAGACTAACTTAAGCCTAGTTAAATAATCCCCATTGGATTGTCCCCGGCGCAAAAGGTTCCCATCACGCTCGCCGCATTGCCACATTGAATGATGACGGATAACCTTTGTCTTTTAATTGGTCAACGAATTATTAAAACCTCACTGAAATATCAACAGTTTCTTTAGACTGTTGATATTTTTTATATCGTATTTTTTAAAAAAGCCATAACTTTTGTACATATCATTTTAATCGTAACTAGTAAAACAATGTTTGTTTATTATTTCTCATAAACTTACCTTTTTACAATTTATTTGAATGAGTATAGAGATACTTCGGGACATAGCACAGAAGACTGAAACACCCCTGTAGGGCTTATTATATCTCTTAGAACACTTCAAGACTACTTTAAGTCTTAACGAGCAAGGCTTACTTTTAAAGTACGACTTCGAAATGAGAACTTTAGTAAGTCACTCCTCAATCGCTGGCTGAGCAAAGACAATGAGCAATAAAAACACGAAAGCAGCACGTGCGGGATAAAAACACGATTAAACTGCTTGTACAAACTTACTTGAACCCAAAACATAATAAAAACCTACAACCCTTACAGAGTTACGACCTTTATGTTATAAGCACTTCTATTATGTTATTTCCCTTACTTGCCTCAGTGTTCTTTAAAATGTGGCCGTTAAGTTCCGTAGACAATACCTAGTTCAGTTTTTAAGTTTACAGTGGGGTAAGGCACGAGCTTTATAAATGCCACCGCCGACCGTGGCCAAAATCACTTATTTGATAATATTTTTGTTAGAACGAATAAAGTACAACTGATTATCTATGAATATTGTTCAATGACAAAAAGGGCACACAAGAAGTCCTCAGACGTCACAGGTAAGAATTTGGAATTAGCTTTGAAGGGTTGGCTGCCAAAAACGCAAGGGTGATTCTTTACCATATTGTGTATTTGGAGGGTGCTCGCGACCCCTTGTCCTTCAATAAGCCCTTAATAAGAGCCCTCGGGTCCTATTCAGGCCCCTTTCTTAAATTCACCTATTTCAGGTGGCCTTGATTGATCCTATAAATCTTATTTCGCCTGTCAATGCTTTGAATAATTCTGAAGGGTCAGCTGTACACAAATACTCAAAACTGATTCTTATCGCTTTTTTATAGCTGAGTTATTTGATAGTAATTGATTAATTTAATTTGTCTATAAAGTCTAATTTACATTTCGTCAAATATTAAATCCATTTTACAATGTTTATGTGATAGTCTTATGTGAGAAATATCTTGGATTTTGGTAGGCCTAGCACATGATCTGGCGATATACTACTACTCGTATATCTGCCCGTCCCGGTATTCCATTAATATAATTAGAAAAAGACGGGTATCTATCTCGCCGCGAAATACTGTCGCGTCAATCACCTGCCGGTCTACTCGCTGTACGTGTTTAAAAGTAAAACCTCTGTATTTTATGGGAAAATCCGTAGTGTAGTTTTCCTCCTATATCATTCTTGCAAGTACCTAGAGCGTTGTTGTTGGGTCGGCTGGTCGTGCGGTTCCAGGAATGTTGATAAGGCGTATCAACGAGTACATTTCAGTTATAAAATAAATGCCTTTTATAATTACATATCTAATATTTCGCTCCCACGTACCGAATTACAATGTCAGTTTTTTGCTGCTACTATTGCGTTTTACACTTCACAAGTTTTTTACAAGTTAGTAACATGAAATTGGAGATCTTTATGACCTTATCAAGTGCTCCCGAAATTTGTGCAAAAAGGTTTTGTACCTACAAAGTTCACACAGAAATAAGATTCTCCCAATAATTGCAGGTGCTAAGACTTTTCTCTGGGAAAGGAGTGTAAATCGCGAATGGGGGTTGAATAGGATCGCAAAGACGCAATCTAAGTGTCGGATTACGGGAGCTTTGTCGGCGCCCGCGGCGCCTTTGAAGCCGAATTCAATTAATCGCCGTATTTGCGGTGCTTGGAGGAATCCACGCAAGAACAAATATTTGCTGAGTGTTCATTACCAGCTAATAGGCGCGTTTTAATTGTGCGGTGAACGCCGATCGCCTTTATCGGCGAATCACCGCGAGAAACTTGCAAACACCGAAAAATAGACGTTCTTGGAAATAGAAACACGATTTCGTTGCTGCAATTGTATTGCTCTGAGACTGCGAAAAAAGCAATGCGTAGAAGATATTTCGCATTTTCACACGTTATATCTACTTAAGGTTAAGGTTTGAGGTAAGATACTTTTTCATAAGAAAATCGCAGTATGACGAGATTTTTTGTGCACAAACTCTCCTAAATAGTCCAAGTTCTCCTAGTTCATGAAAAATCTTGTTTACTCGCGTATCAATAAGTAAACGTGAGTGCAAGAAAAACCGGTAATTGTTTATTAAAAAAATCATAACAAGTGACCCGTCTTCTTAAGCATAGTAAAGAGGGTTAATATACTATGCTTAAGAAAACGGGTAATATATTGGTGGGTGGGACTAGAAATAAAATAACATATGGTCTCATCAGTCCATATCACACTCCTTTTATTACCCAACAAGTAAAGATAAAACTCAATACTCGGAAAATACTAAAAGTGTTAAAGAAGCAACTTTTATGACAAGTTGTGCCGTTTAACAACCCCTTAATTTTGCCTGAGCACGTTTGATTGCTTTTCGTAATATGTGACTTTCCATTTGAGTGGTTTCTCGCAGTAATTTGTCGGTAGAGGTGGGGTCTTGCGTGCGTGTAGAGTTAGAAGATCAATCAGTCAGGCCTGTTTGCTAACTGCTCATTTATAGTTAAGCCAGAGTTTTACTTTTACAGATTAAACAGAGAAAATCATACCGTCCTTTTCTTACGGTTATCATACTAACATAAAGCATGAGTAAATTGTCTTCCTTGCTGTGCTAACAAATTCCATAATCGAGACATAGCATCCATTCTATTTACTACTATACACTTCATATCAACTGACATCCACTGCCGGCCAATTCAATTTCAATATAAACTAATTTCGCAAATCAGTGCCATTTGTTTTCGTATCAGAGCAAACGAATACGCACACTCCGGATTTTTTAATTTTATTTTTAGATTATACAAATGACACTGATAGTATGGGCCTACACACATAGATACAATAATATTTAAAAATATATTTTTATTCTATTTTACTCTTGATTTTTTACATTTTGCAATACGATAAGCAACAACTTCGCTGTTTCAGATATCATTAATAATATAATACTAATAATAAAAAACATACGCGTTATCACCGCGCGCAGGATGGCGTAGGCGCGGCCCTGACGATAGCGCCGCGATAAACTGTCACAACACTGTCACGCTGCCCTGTCGCCCGTGACACGGGTTCAGGACTCCATTCACTCTGACCACAGTGATATGTTTGTTGTACGTAAACATAAACAAACTGTGAATGAAAAGCTTCCTCAATGAAACTCAGTTTATTAAATACACATTATAAATGCCATACTTTCCAACTAAACCGATCTTTTTATAAAAAATATATGAAAAAAAATTTTCATTGATAAACGGATGTAGGTATACCGTGTACTTACACTTCCAATGGTCTCATTTTTTTTTTATTGGTATGACACGTTTGATTCTGGCTGGAGGCACTAGACAATTAGACTATAGTTTATGGTCGTTAGTGGTTCTGTGGTTCTGCTTAATGCTAACTATTAATCCCTTCTTATATGTTGATATGTTAATAGCTACATCGATAAAGATGTCGAACCCTTACTAACAAATTGGACTTTATAACACAGTTGACTTGACAAAAATGTTCCAAATTTAAAAATGTGATAAATTCAGTGACATCTTGGATGACGGAGGCCGAGATGAGGAATTATTGGCAGCGGAAGTGACGTCACGCGCGCTCCAATTTAAAACGCCGTCCACTTGTGTCGTTGCAGCCACATTAATGTGGTCGTTTATTTTGTCCTCAACTGTACGGTAAAAGTGACAATATATGTCTATGTCTTACTTTTTCAAATTATTAGATTACTAAATAAATAAATAATAAATAAATATTCAGGACAATCTTACACAAATCGACCTAGTCCTACGGTAAGCAGTAAGGCTTGTGTTGCAGGTACTAGACGACGATATATATAATAGACAGATACATATAAATACTTAAATACATAGAAAACAACCATGACCCAGGAACAAATATCTGTGCTCATCACACAAATAAATGCCCTGGCTGGGAATCGAACCCAGGACCATCGGCTTCATAGGCAGGGTCACTACCCACTAGGCCAGACCGGTCGTCTATAAATGTTAATTGCAGAACATGGTTTTATGTTGTAGTAGTAGAGTTGGTACTTATTAATACTGTTACTTTTTTCTGCGATTTCCCAATAGATCATAAATAGCCTCCATAAAAATCATGTTATAGTTTAAATTAACTATTAAAATGCTTTAATAAAAATGTTTAGTAGGTACCCGAAATAAAATTCTATATTTTACTGCAACAGGACACTCTAAAATTCATTAGGTATCCTTATTTAGCAGGAAACAAAAGTTAACCTTTCCGAAAATCGTTTTAAATTCGAAATTAGAATTCAATCAGTCCTTTATGCCACGAATAACCGGATGTACTCCGCTTTTTTAATTAGCACGAAGGTTACGGGGAATGCTTAAAATCTTTTTTTACATTGTAAAGGGCGGGATAATCGTATGCGGCCGTTAGATATTTATAAAACTTTGACATTTCAGGATGAAGTGCTCCCGTGTCGCTCAGATTTATGTTCTGTTTTTCAATGTTTTATCTAAAAAAGATTGTTTATCTGGCACTTCCGTCGCGGCCGCCGCCGATACGCTCGCTAGCTTTATTGTTTACACTTAATGTAATTCAAAGCAGGGAATTCCTTGGTAAATTGTATTTTTAAATTTAAACGCTGGAATGATGGAGTTTACCCCGTGAATATCGATCGCGCGGCTTATTTCAATGCGGCTTTGCCATTTCGATCGATATTACGCTCATGCCATACGTAATTTTCTTCTGTTCTTGTGCCGACCATTTGCGTGCCTCTGTCTAGCAAAGCATCTTAATACATTATTTAAAAGTTACCTACAGCAAAGTTTATAGGTTTATCAAGGATCGCTTGTCACAAAAATAATAGTAGTGTTCTATTTATCTATTCTATCTACGATTTTATTCTCATCCCAAAAAGCTAGTCTTCAATTTTATATTAACTTTCTGCTTACTGACTGAATTAGTTACCAGACTCAAATTATGACACTATGATTTACGTACCTACATTTTTTTTATTATATAAAGCTATTGGCAGTTCCCATTTCCTGCCAGCACGGTAACCGAGATTGTTCGAGCATAGACAATATCCCGCGAACCCGCGTGTGTTTATTTCCGCGGCCCATTTATTCAAATATCGAAAACTCATTTCCCGCGCCATTTCCCTTTTAACGGCGGGCGCTCGCCGTAATTTCATTGCAGTGCATTTCAGGTGCACAAAGTAGGAAAGACGTCAACATGGTTTGCGTAGCTAGTAGCTACTGGTGCCCGTAGGTCGACTTCACGGTATGACAAGAATACAACATTTTCTAATTTACTTGGCAGCTACAAAAACACACAAACAAATGATATATTTAAAATCTTAAAAAATTTAAATTTAAAGATTAGTCTCCGATATTTAAATCAAAAGAAAAATAGAAAAGTTTGACTAGTGGCGGGACTCGAACCCACAACCACTGGATCACTATATCGAAGATATTCGCTAGCTGACATTTCTGCATAATAAAAAAAAATTCTAAAAATAGATAATCGAAGCGACCTGTTCTACATTAATCTCGATATCCAATACACCTCACTTGTACTCCGAACTGCTAATGACCTTAATCTTATCCTTCACGCTCATTAAGCAACTCGTAGCTCATTAAAAGACGTTGGATACCATAGAAATCCCAGAGTGACAAAAAAACATCGCCGAATTTTCGACGTATCGAAATCGTTTCCTCCGTAGACAATGGCCCCTCTATATCCGGCGGCACACGTGCTCAGGTGCCTATTATCCTGTATCTCGCCCCTTCTTACCTTTTGTGACCCTTCAAACCCACCCCCTTGTAACTTGACCCGATTTTCGTCCAGGAACGCCTTCTAGCTCGTGCCCTCCCATCGAATCATATTCGAATCTCCTTGAACTGCGACAATATCCGAAATTGATACTCGGACATCTGCTTCGATCTTTGTCAACATCCGGGCTACTCAGTATTTACCTACAGTAGGAGCTGGGAACAAACGGAACCAAGTCCCACTTAAGACTTTGTCCGATAAACGGCAGTTGCAAACAATGAAAATGGAATTATTCTGAATTTAAAATTCAAGTGGTTTCCAAGTCTCGGGCACGGCCGCTATCAAACAATAGGAATCAACGTCAAGGTCGCGCATGCGTCATTCGAGTCATTATTTTATATGTAATTACGATCTAAGTCGTCACATCGCAGTTAGCATTAAAGCCGTGGACGAAAATAGAAAAAAAAAACATATTTTTAATTTTGGACGCTAAAGACAGCTGCGAGACAATTAGGTACTTATGCAAAATTAATGGTCTTGATGCCAATCAATAAAATCATGAGATGTAAAAAAATATTCGGCAGATGTTAGCTGTGAGTACCTTGTATTGACTCCGCGGGCTTTGTCTAGATCGGAACCGTCTCACTGGAACCGATATTTAAACCGTTAAAATTTTATTTGTTTTATAAACAATTGATGTGCAAAATGTAGGTACTTGCTACTTTTATTCAGAAAGAAGATGTGCTCGTTCAGTTGACCGAGACATCCATTGTTCTAGTACCTATACTTAGTTGTACTTGTATTATAAGTATAAGTTTTTGTTATATAGTGTAAGTGTATTGTAAGATATGTCAAAAAGTACCATTCTGATTTTAAATACCTTGCCATGTGAATATTAAATTCAAATGATAATTTAAAAAATGTTCAGGTACCAGTCAGTTGCGCTTGGCTTGAGTGGATTTCCATGGGCCAAATATGTTTCAATACGTTTTATAATCAATATGATATGATATGATATATGTATTTTTATTAAAATCAAACCTATGATCAGGCAGCCCCAATATGCTAGTGTGGAAGTAGATGATAGTTAAATAAATATATAGATTAATAGTAATGACACCCATAAGTATTAATCCCAGGCATTTTCTGGTCTAAAAATGTGGCCTGTTTTAATGAAACTTATTTTTATTCTTTCATTTTCATCGTGAAGTTGAGAATCCCAACTGGTAATTTTTTTTACACAACGTCGGTGGCAAACACGCATACGGCCCGTCTGATGGTAAGCAGTTACCGTTACCTCGGTTAATGTCCGTATATGAAACTATTTTAATTGTCGTCATATAATTGCGTCTATTAATCTGACTCTACCTATGGCAATTAAAATGCTGCCCTGAAAAAAGTAATCAAACTAACATTTCTTTAGATAAATAGTGGGTCCCCGTCATATGTCGTTAGACTATAAACTAATTTAGGTGCTTGCGCTAATTTTCATGTTCCTCCGGGGGTTAGCAAAAAAACCGACGGTTGCGCAACAGTTGGTCGTGTAGCAGGTGGCGCGACAGGTCGGGCGCGCTCGTGTGTCTCCGCCGGCGCTCGGGCGCGCTCGGCACTCGTCGTTCGCACTCGGCTCACATTTTCCACGGCCGCCCTCTCATTCCGCCCGAAAGCTCGCAGTCGGCGATCAGGCGCGAAGCGAAGCGGTGCTACCAACTGTGTTCAAAACCAAAGCTCTCCGATTGACGTTTGTAGCGCGGACTTTTAAATTTTGATTATTTATTACAATCGCAACTTAATATTTTTTTTTAATTTATTGAAGTGATTTTTTTAACTGAAGTGCGTGGTAATGAGGTGTGTTTAAGTGTTGGTACCGGTACGGTGCCGGTCGGGTCAGCCATGCTGCTAGTAGAGTCGCCGCGCGAAGCCGCCGTGCCGCCGTGCGCGCTCGACCTGCCCATGTCGGCCCTCACAAAACTCAACTTCACGGACTACAGTGTCAAGTTAAAAGGTCCCTACGACCAGGAGCAGGGCTCCAGGAACTATGAGCAGGCGTTGTCAAGTGTGGCGAGGCTGGGGTACGACCCTAGTCCGAAGGTTTACGCAGAGCAGCCGCCGCAAAACAGACTAGCGTTCGACCCTGCGCTGGATGCCATGTGTCCAGACCCTACATATGCCATAACCACAGGTCAGACCTCCGCAGCTATATAAATTGTAATACAGTTCTGCGATATTTGGGAAATAACGATCTGGTTAGGTTAGGAATTAGTTTCCCTTTTGTTAGGAATTATTTTATTACTTTTATGACAATCGCCGATAAACGTAATGTTTGGCGATAAATAGAAAAATTGTAAATTGTATCTTATTGTTTGGAAATAATTAAAATAAATTAAATTTTAGGAATTTAGGATAGAGTTTCAATTAATATATGGTTAGTACCTAAAGCAAATAATTAAATAAGTGACACATTTTGTGTATATATATCACGACAATTTTCGAAGTAAAAATAATTGATGCATTAATATTATTTTACGGAAGATTTGATTTCAGAGAAAGGCACAATTAATTTCAATTGTTTTATAGAAATCAGTTAGGTTAGGATCTAAGTCTGGAATATTTACTATAAATTATTGACATATCATCTCCATACAGGCCTACATTTCGGCTTTTTTTATTACTCACCTTAACCATTATTGTAAACGAAACTTCTTAACACCTAACATTTATTGTAGTAAATTATATTTAAGTACCTACTTGACGTTATCTTCTAGCGATAGGTCTAACTACGAGTAATATCCTCTGGATTTATCCTGTTCCATATTTTTATACTACGTCTGACATTTATTAATATTTCTCCCGTCGTTGTTATTCATTTGATTTTGTACCTATTAATTATGCAAATAATTATATTCAACCACACGTGATATTCGTATACAGACGTTAATTAACTCCTGTTAATATGTACTAAAAACGACTAATTTTATTAGATTATTAGGTACACTAATACACATATTATATTTGAATTTGACTATTAAATATATGTTTGTAAAAAATATATATTTTATGTTGCATTAAATTAAAATAATTGTTCATCGATGTAGTTGTAGGTGATTCATAAACAAAAATTGCGACAAAATTACTTGTTAAAAATATTTTAATATATTATTATCACAAGGTTGTATTAGTATTTACTGTAGCAACTACCTTGGAGTCATTAACGGGTTTGCGGTTACGGGAGGCGAGGTCCGAACAAACACAAGCGTGTTCGCAAATAATTATAAAGGTTATTTTACTAATTTAAATACTTCATGCTTTATTAATACGTTATTATTTTTTTGCGGTTTATTGTTACCGTTATAAATCTCAAGTTTTAATGTATGCTGTCTATATCTGTTAATAATACTATGGTACAGTCAGCGTCTATAATTGGCAGTATTCAAATTAGGCAAATAGTTCTGTACACCATATAAACTTTACGGGGTATCAAACTTTATGAGTACTTTGGACGCTACCAACTACCTACCTATATAACGCTGACTGTAAAAGTAGAAATGCTTTATATAAAATCACAAACAATATTGACAGTTTTAACTATATTAACATCAGTATAAGCTCACAGCTATTCTAAGTAACGTGTAAAACAAGCTAAAATCTTAACCATACAGCGATTAGAGAATCCAGCTTCGAAAGCTCTACCGGAAGCACTTTCGCCGGCTAAGTCGGATCCGGCGCGCGCGCAAGCTTCCGTCGCGTGACGAGAATCAAAGCTTCGCACTAACACATGACATTTGCATACGTACGCTACGTGACGCACATGTAAACTGTCGATGACGATAGATTTTAGCATTTTATTATACAATACAATGCAATATCAATATTCTTATGCCGGTTCACACTTGCAAGTTTTACTTAAGTAGGTAGGTACGAAGCTATTTGCTAGAATGCGATAGTGATATTCATCAATCTAGCTGCTGAATATAGCTGCGTAATTTAATTGCGTAAGTGTAAATCCGGTCTTATAATTAATCCCGAAATGAAGGAAGAGGTTTTGAGAGGTTTTAAATGAAGGAAGAGAACGACAAATATATTAATATACGTAAATATTACGACAAATATATTATCCCACGTAACAGTTAAGTTTTCTTTCGTCACTTTATGATCTCTTGTTATAAAATCGCGAAATTATAGTTTATTAGGAAATATTGTACATGAAACGTATTTGTTTACATGGCCTGCCTTTAATTAGACTGGGTTACTTAAGTCGAGCTGCGTTGGTATATATAGCCTAGTCAGTATAATCTACAACTTAACCTTAATTTGATTGCCACAAGAGGGCCAGCTAATCAATGGAACTGTACGCGAGCTTGTAATGCGCACCACGCGCTACATAGCCTATGAATATTCATACAGTTTGGTCAGAATCAGATTAAATCGCGACTGACGCGTGTCCAGTGGTGACATGCCCATTACGGCAAGAGTAACGGTGCGGTCGATCACCTTTCAGTAATCGCTTCCTTCCTTTTGTGTACCCACAAATCTCATGCGTGATCGCAATGGAAATGTTGTGAAGTAAATAATTATTGCTGCCGTAGAGACCTCTTAATTTTGTGCCCTACATGGAAACAAATGAGGATCAATGACATCGTTAACTTCGGAAACACTCGTCGCTCCACGTTGTTGGAAGCTATCCATATCCATTGCAGTGCTGTAAGCTATATAATTTTGGAATCACTTGTGTTCACACACAATAAATCGGTTATCTGAGCCCTTAGTGTAAGCTTTTAACGTAACATTACGCCACGAACGCGTTTGCGTTTCTCATATAAATAACATTATCACTTACGCGTTCGTAAATGTTTTTTTACGTCAAAAGAAACTTACACTAGAGCCTCTGATTTGAGAATATTTTTATTTAATTGTTTGTGTAATTTAAAGTGATATATTAAAATTGAACCCATTAGACTGTAAGTTAGGTTAGATTAAACAATTCTCATCCCTAAAATGTCTCAATGAGTTTTTTAAGCGATGGCAAGAGGTGTGATCAAATATTGACCCCAAATATTTACCGCTCGAAATGACTAACTGCTGTTATTTTTAGCTTTTCACCGTCTATAGTAGCAAAATACCGACTGTACATGATAATTTTTAACAGTTGCTTATATTTAAATAGTTAATCAATTGCCTATCGTTACTAAAAGCCCCCTTGAGTTGTACGTAGGCAGCGACTGAATAAATGAATACACACAGTGCTTGCCCTCATCTGTTAGACAAGACATAGGGGCGGGATAATTTGGTTAGTAAATAGTTATGACTAGATGTATTATAGTGGCATCCGAAATCGTTAGAATCACCTGCCTAACTCTAAGGTGACCGCGGCCATCTGCTGCCATCTGCCCGTTTAAAATAGCGGCCGCCGCATTTTTGACTCAGGATTGAACTTAGGTCACCTCGATCAACTAATGGATTAATAACCTGACAATTTAACACCACTGCCAATTGTTTGTCGATACGATAAAGTTAACTTATGTGTAATACTATTTTATTATAGTTGGTACAACGATATAACAAAAAGATATCATTAATTTGTTATTAGTTATCGCAATTATTAACATTTCGATAATTCCAAAAAATTTGCCTATTTACAACTGTTACATGTTAAGAAATCTAAAGTAAAGTTAGACGTTTGACATTATTAATATATCTAATGCAATATTACTTTAAAAACAGTAAGTATAAAATTCTTGTGGTTAGGTATAGTCAACCAATTTGATTTCTAGGCCACTTCGAACCTTGTCACAGTGACGTTAATAAGAACTCTTTTGCGTCTTTCACATGAATTTTCATTGAGACAAGGAACCTATAAATCAATTTGGTTGACTGTACCTATAATAAAAATTCTGATAAATCTCTAAATAGGTACTACGAGAAGTACGTGATTAATGAATAATTACGCTGCACAGAGTTTCATGATAAAACTATTGTATTGTACTAAAACTAAGAAAGCAAAAGATGAGCACAAGTTAATCCTGCATCAGTGTCATGTCCACGATGACGTCACCGTCTCGCCGCCGACGTCACGTTCATTCACTATATGGCCACTTCCGGCGGCGCATTTCCTCCCGCCTCATAATCGTCATTCATTCATTCACTCAATACTATCCCGTAATCAAAGCTTTTTACCTGTATGCAGGGCTGACGGTTCTCGAGATTTGTGATTATTTCTATATCGCTTTTTACTAACCGTCGTTTGAATAAAATACAATTAGCAAAAAAAAATAAAAAAACATTTTGAGCTGAAAGTTTACAAGTTTTAAACAAGAAGTATTTGTAAAACAACGACAAAAATAATGTCTTCTTTATCCTATAAACGCCTTTTTTATGAGTTATGACAAACTAAGCGATAACTCGCGAGTTTCGATGCTACTTTACTTAAACATCGCCAGAACAGGATCGTCCCTATGATGGTAAGATTTAAAAACCTCACCGGGCATAGACAATTTTATGCGATCGTTAACGAGTCGCAGGCGCAGGTCACGTCGCCATTGATGCGCTCGCTTCCGCTCTCGTAGCGCCGCTATATCCTGTCCCGGCCGACTCTCGCATTCCCAACCTTAACACCAACTAATAAAATACAAAATGGAGTGCACTCCGGATGGGACTAGGATGCTGTCAGCTGTCAAATACGATAAACTACAAACGAATATCGACTTTAGACTAATGCAAGAAAATTCAATTTAGATAACACTTGTAAAGGATCAGGTTATCTTGAAACAGCTTATAAAGTCCTGTATGAAAATTAAGACATCTTCCGCGTTATGGGTGGGACATGTTAGATAGTCACACATTCCAAACGGATTAAAAATAAATCCTTAACTATACACACAAGATTTTTGTTATTTTGTCGCTTACAATAATCCCTAAGACGCTCAGGCCTATGTGATAATGTAATTCACTTATAAGGAACTATTTCATTATAAAAAGTACGAAAATATCGTTACAGGACATTTAAACATTAGGTAATTGTATAAGGGGTAACTCACATTTATAAGTCGAATAATGTTCGAAATGTTTAACTTCGAGTTCGACTTATAAAACGTGAGTCTTCTATACAATTAATTAAAAAGCTTCTATACAATTAATATGTTTGAATCTCACAATAATTTTGTGTTTAAAATAAGACATTTAAGTTAAAATAAAAAAGAAGCATTCTACTAAGCATATGTGAATATTAATTTTAGAAGCAACTTCGTAATTAATTCACCGTATAATTACATAATCAAAGAACAATGTAAAGGAGTCGCGTTGTATGAAATCTTATAGAAAGCAACCTATTTTTTTGCTTTGAAGTGTACATGTATATTTATTTTTATAAACTTATTATTCATTTTATAAGAAAACTATTTACGTATACTATGCTGTAAGTAAAGTCGATTGGTACGCTACAGGAAAAATGTAAGTAGGTATTACCAGAAGTTAGTAACCGAATAGATTTTATTTTTAGCTCATAGTCATTATAGCCGGGTTTTTCCACTCGATATAATAATTTACAAAAGCAAATAAAATGAACGATTTTAGGTAATTAGCCTAAACTGTACGTTGATATAAAAATCCGTGTGTAACATAATTTACCCAGGTGTATCTTACGTAGTAAGTAGTAAATTGCGACTTACGTAGGTACCTAATATGCAAATCTGTGCTTCGCAACGTCCCTAAGTTCCTCTCAATATAGGAGGGACAGTATGTACAAATCTTACTGATCATTTATTAACAAAGCCCGGATGACACATAATTTATAAGTCGGTAAAAAGCACGATGGACTGGACCACCGTTACAAAATTAAGAAAAATTATAGGTAGTAGTAAACAAAATTAAAATCAGCTGTATGTAATTTTTTAAATATTTCACATAAGTAGTTTTCGTAATAAACAATTAGTATTTTTTATACATTTTCCAATCTTGAACACCTTCGCCTAGGTGATAAATCCATTTCATCCAACTAAAGGACCGTTCTAAATCTATTGTAGTGATTGGGGCAAATTTAAAAAAAGTATAGTGGTTATGAATTGATTCAACAATTGTTCGTGTGGATATCGATAGAAGAGTCGATATTTAATTAAGCACTAGTGAAAAGTGCATTTTTTCTCCCGTCCTCCGGGCTTTGTTTATTAATTTAGTTAACCTTTATTGCACTAAAGAAAATTAAAGTACAAAAAAGGACATAATACTAAAAACCTTCTTCATCAACCAAAATCCATCAACCATTCTCCATCATCCAGCAAAATTTGACAAAGCAGGGAAATCATTACACAAGCGTTTATGTAAAGCCTCGCACGAACTTTGAATAGGAAGGGATTAGATTTTTTTTGTCATGACGGCTTCCCTTATGCCGCGGTCAGCTCGGTCCCCCATGCGTTTTGCGGCGCGCGCGCAGGTGCCCCGACACCTGCCGAATAACGCTCGCATATACCACGACGCCCTCTTTACATAATACTAAACAAATATCCTAAATTATCCAATTTTAAGAAGTTTTACCAGTGAGAAAAGTCCGGTCGGTGCAATTTACATTCCCAACTGCGTTTTGTTTATGGGTTTCCTGAGCCCAGAATGTAAGTTTTTAACGTAATAAAACGTCATCATCGCGTTAAAGTGACCCATATAAATAACATTATCGCTTACACTTAGACTTTTTTTACGTCAAAAGAAACTTACACTAGAGCGTCTGGTGGTGTTATCTGTAATAAGAGCAAAGCAATAACTTTAGGGATCGCTTCTACACCATGAACTGAACTTAGCAACATTTGTTCTACAACTTTGAAAAATAGTGTAATATATTACTTGTGATTTTTTCGAATAAACTAAATAGTATTTTCAATGAACAGCATCCAATAGTTTCGTTGACGTTTACTGTCAGCCTACAAACTTCATAGTTTTCACAATACATTGCTTGTTAAGTAAATCTTTTTTTATTCATATTTAGTAAACTATAAGTTATTTTTAAAAGTCGTAGAACAAATGTTTCTACGTTTGTGGTTTAGAAACGATGTCTAAAGTGATGTGTCATAGAATTCGTCAACCGCGTTAACACAAAAATAAAACCTTTAAAGATAATTATATGAACGTGTATAAAAATACTGTCAAGGTGTAAATACTGTAATATTACTTAACATGTTCATTATATAACACTAAAACGAATGATTATTACACACTTCGTTTTAAAATGCGGTAAAGACGTAGTTAACACGCGAGTTATTGGTTGTTAGTAACATTTAGGGCCGGTGTTAGCAAACCTACTAATATTTAAAATTGGCTTGAAGTAAAGTTTTCAGTTCCAGTAAGACGGTTACGTTTCCATATTAGATCCCCCACAAGGTGGACCGACGACCTGGTAAAGATCGCGGGATTCCACTGGATGCGGGTGGTTCAGGATCGGTCATTGTGGGTCGCATTGGGGCAGGTATTTGTCCAGCAGTGGACTTCCTTCGGCTAATGTGATGATAATGATTAACCTTTTGAACGTCAAGAACCACTAAAGTGGTCGCGTGTTGTCCTGCCTGCCACGCCACAGACCTTCATTGTGGCTATGGCGGACGCTGTCAAAGCAATTGTCCTGCTGACAGATAAGGTTTATATTTGTTCTTCACTATTCGATACATTGGCGTACACGACATATTTTGATGCGAGAGGTAAAGCGTTCAAAAGGTTAAATCTTTCAGTTTGTCTATAGTGCATGCTTGTATTGTTTTTTCACCATTAACTTCATATCGAGCATACAACACATATGCACAGAATAACGTTAAAATTGTTATTTTTATTTCTAATATTGAATCTGACTACATCTACCGCGACAGTCTGATTATAAATTAATGCCAACATATTCCACCGGATATTATTGTAAGCTTGTTTTTTGTAAAAATACGCTTCAATAGATAATGTATAAAATGTATCGAGGTAGAACACAGTATGTATAGGTACCTACGTAGTTATGTGGACGCCATATGCCATTTTATGAGCGATAAATATCGACTCTGTGTTTAGTTAATTCGCAGCACATTTTATGTTCCCAATTTATTTTAAGCGCCTCGTCTCAGCGGACCATCGTAAGAAATATATATGCCGCTTATTTTACACGAAGCACGAGGACACATGAGCTCTGGTACACGTACGACTAGACGATTGTTGGGCGTTGGGAACAACAGTACAGAGCTATAATGATTGGGTACTCTTTATTTTTAAACCAAGTTGAGGTCATGACGTTGCAATAACATTCGGTTTTATGAACGACGATTTTTTTTTTTCATATTTTGTTTGGTAAACAAGTACGTCGCGGTGTTAAATTTTAAAATCATGGATAGGTACCTATACTACTACTATTAAAAATATATCAGATAACGTAATAAACTCAGCGTACCTATCTAAGCAGCATCAGATAGTCGTAATTATATAGCACAGTAAATAGACACCTAAACCGAGACAGCTTTGGAATTTCAACACCTTACACTTTTCAACGTTAGTATTATTTTGATGTACCTATACCTACTTAGGTGTATTCAACACGAAATAAATTGTCATGCTATTGAGTAGGAAGATTCCTATAATAAAATAATTATTATAGGAAATGTCTACATAACAAAGCGTGGCGTCTGCGACATTAAATAATATATTTAACACTTCCTGTCGAAAGATGTTCCAATTTTGAATTTGATTTAAGCGCAGCGCTGACAACCATTTCCTCCATCTTTCGAACGGTCGCGCATTTTTCCCACAATTTTTGTTTTATTACAGTCCGCTCCGTGTGTGACAACTTGTCTCTTAATTGACAAATTATACGGAATAGTTTATCTGAAAAATAAAATTGTTAGCACTCTCATGTTGTAAATTAGCTCTGCTATATTTTGGTGTAGAAGCATACATTGCTTCATTTCTTAAAACCTGTGAAGATACGAGAATACGTCAAGCAAGTTGTCAAATCAGAAACTCTTTATTAACCCTTAAACTATATGTTTATCTTATGAGTTGAAATATGCCGGAGGAGTTTGATTTTGTTTCTGTTAAAAAAAAAATCTTGTTGCGCAACTTGTTTATACAGTGTTTTTACATCTAAATGCATAAAAATGATCAGATATTATGTAGGTAACATGATGATGACTACATATTCGTAATGAAAAGTAAATCGAAAAGTCACAGTTTGTACCTATTTATTGACTTCTGTTTGATTTCTCAATCTAACCTCTAAAAATGTTGTAAAATCCGAACAGATATCCAATATTTATCCTTCTGTCTTCGCTTTAATCAATATCCCGGCATTAAGCTCCGAGCCCATACAACCATAGACAAGTAAAATTTAATTATAATTAATAGGGCCGCGCTATTTGTGTCAAAACAGCGGCGTTTGGGCGACAGCGGGCTGTCACCGAGCGCTCACCTGCGGCCGTTGATTCTAATTTTAAGAATTCATATTTCGACTTCCGCTCCCAAATGGGAATTGGCGCGATATGTGACGACCGATGCGCTATCTTCAATTTTAAAATATTAACTCAAAAACGTTTTTGATATCGCATCTACTTTTTATTGTTTTTGCGAACACATGTTTCTGTTTCATGTTATAAAAAAACGCCGCTGTCACTATCGCCATATGGCAGGTTTAGCGCGTGCTTGAGAAGAGAAAAAAAAAGTTGTGAAACATTTTCGCGGTCTCGTGTTTCGTGGAACGGAATAAAAAAAAGTTTGACAGAGTTGCAGCTGTGGCGCGGGTCTAAGGTTACTGTCGCGTGTGATGCCTCATTACAGTTGAACACCGACGTCTTGTAGCGAGGCCTTGAAGTTTAGGGTTTCTGGAATTGAAAATATGATAATAGGGTAATTTCGCTAGTAACTGGCCACCCTCCAATAACTGGCCACATTATACTAAAAATGAACTCTGTTAATGGGAGATTAGAATTCAGTTTATTTCGAAGTCGCTAGTTATTGAAGAGTGGCCAGTTACTGGCAAAGGGTAAATTGCCAGTAACTGGCCAGTTTTGTATCGAAATTAAAAAAGCAAGTGTCATCAGTATACTTCATACCGTGTTGGCGATAACAGTCCTGCTTAAATAAGTATTAAGTATTAGATACCTATATTGTACAATAGATAAATTAGAATAGAATTTTTACCTGTTAAATTGAATTAGTCGTACTGTTGTAAATGCATAGCGTAACATGTTTAGGTAGCGATGCTAGATTATTTACAATTGACAACATCAGAATTGTCAAACTCATTTCAAACACTCGGTTGAAATGTATTAATTAATTAAGCACTGAATTCTTCCCCAGTCCCTGCCATACCATAACGTACATACATAGTCCCCGTACGTTAAGTACCTATTAACAGCTAGAGCCACAGACACAAATATGAAATAACGTAAATATTCCATAAAGAAATTTTATTTAGGTATAATAAATAAATGAAAGTAATATTTTGCACCTACAATGTTTTAGTCCCGGATATAATATTTGAGTGTAGGTACAGTCAGCAGCAAAAGTTGTTAAGCATTTGAAGTGTTCAAAATGACCTACACGCGCTCTTATTCTCTTGACAATAGAGACGTGTTGACCTCATTTTGAACACCACAAATGCTTAGCTACTTCTGCTGCTGACTGTACATGTCGATATTGTCAATGTCTAGTTAGTAGTCAGTCAGTTTTCTAATTTCCATAAAATAACAAAAACAAGCCGACCGTTATAGAACATCCAATCACACGTGACACACGCACACATGCTAACATTTGAACGTATTCAAATTCGCATTCGAATTTCAAATTGGCGTTCTCTCGATCCTCCGCTGTTCTCCGGTCTTGCGCCAATGGTCGCGGCGACCTTTCGACCCGGCGGCGGCGCGCGCGAGGCGTGGCCGCGCCCGATTGGCTCGCCCCGCCCCTCCGCTCCACGCCCCCCGATCGAGCGCAGGCGATATCGTATCGTAGAAACTCGTTAATTTTCTTTTGATGTCGATATTTATAACGTATAGGTTGTAGGTGACGGTTGGGGGAAAATTTGATTCTAGAATGTTATTTGATTAGTTTCGGTGAGAGCTGGCGCGCGTGCTCGGTGCTGGTGCAGTCACCGACTCTAATTGTTGAGCCACTTACGGTTCAAGCTATTTTCTTTTGTTTAATACTTACTATATGAAATGCCCAATGTAAAGTGAAACCTAAATGGCACAAAAATTAAAGTCCCTGACCGTACCTACGTAGGTACAGTCAGCAGCAGAAGTAGCTAAGCATTTGAGGTGTTCAAAAAGAGGTCAACGCGTCTCTATTGTCAAGAGAATAAGAGCGCGTGTAGGTCATTTTGAACACTTCAAATGATTAGCCACTTTTGCTGCTGATCTGCTATCTACACTTTATAGTAGGTACCTAACTGTTTATTTGATTGGACTTAGTCATTGGGTTATTGTAAAGTACATGACGTGTTCTGTTTCTAAACGTTCTGAGTTTTCATCTACCTACCCAGTAGCCAATCCAGATGCACTTACAGTCGCCGTCATATAGGTATATCGGAACGACTCAGTACCTATTAGGGAGATAAAATGCATGTTCAGATATTTTGTTATTTTTTGTTAGATATTTCGTTTCGCATTAGACAGGTATCTAATACCATAGATAATAATAAATAAATAAATATTTCGTGACAATCTTACACAAATCGACCTAGTCCTACGGTAAGCTCAGTAAGGCTTGTGTTGTAGGTACTAGACGACGATATATATAATAGATATATACATATAAATACTTAAATACATAGAAAACACCCATGACTCAGGAACAAATATCTGTGCTCATCACACAAATAAATGCCCCGACTGGGAATCGAACCCAGGACCATCGGCTTCAGAGGCAAGGTCACTACCCACTAGGCCAGACCGGTCGTCAAAATAATGCCATGGACCCATGGTATGCCAGACTACCTGATGTTGACAACTCAAAAAATAAACCCTAAACATCGTCCCGTTGCAAATAACTATTGTAACAACAGTGTGAATAATTTCTGTAACTTTTAGATACATAAAGAATACCTAAAATTTAATCACATACCTACAACAATCACAATACTTAATCTTAGTTCAACGCACCCAGTTTATCTTTGTAGTTACATAGGTATATGTAACTAATGTAACTAACACATTGTAACTCGCACTCACACTTCACACTCAATTTGTAACTGTAACAACTGTAACAAACACACGGCGGCGCGGCGCGGGTCGCGGGTCACTCCCGCGCGCGCTTTTTACAGTTTTTACACGTTTTCCTTAATTTATTGCCCGTCCCGACGCCGCGGGGAATTGTAATTAGGCATTATGGGCTCATTAAAATATCTTCACAACATTTTGTGCGTATTTGTCGACATTGATTTGTTTTGTCGGGAAAGAATGCGAGTGTATTTTACGTTTTTACACGTCTGATTGGGTGTTTCCGCTTACTTAAATGTATTTGTTTGTGTCTATTTTCATGTAAGGTAATTTATAGAATAAGTCGTTAGAATTGTATTTATGTTATGTAAAATGGCGTGGAACGTGTTAATTAATGTAGCTGATGAATAATTTATGAATTAGTGACCCAGTTGCAGCCATGTTAGTGCCTAACTATGTACCTAATTGTAGTCGCATTGTAGTATAGGTAAATAAATAATAAATAAATATAAATATTGCGGGACAATCTCACACAAATCGACCTACGGTAAGCTCAGTAAGGCTTGTGTTGTAGGTACTAGACGACGATATATATAATAGATCGATACATATAAATACTTAAATACATAGAAAACACCCATGACTCAGGAACAAATATCTGTGCTCATCACACAAATAAATGCCCTGACTGGGAATCGAACCCAGGACCATCGGCTTCATAGGCAGGGTCGTAGTGATACTAGCACTAGGCCAGACTGGTCGTCGAATACAAATAGGTAGAAAAAAAATAGGTAGTACAAATACACTTTAGTGGCATGGTGAAATATTCATTCCCAAATCCGAATCATCCTACTATGAAACAATGACCAGAAACACGTTAACTGCTTAAACTAAAACCTACATAAGTAAAGCTAAAATAAACGCAAATGACATTTCTAGCATAAGTAGCAAATCAAAATCATATCATATTATTGCTCGACCTCGCATACCTATATAATATACTCGTACCTACTTTTTATACAAAATCTACAATCTTTTTAATTCTAACCAGTAGGTAAGGGTTTAAGGTTCTTAATTTAAACAAAAAATAACCGTTCGCTTTTACATCACACTCTTTTGTTTTATTTTGAATTAGGAACGTCGTTTTTTATTTGGCCATCAAATAGGCAACGAGACCTAGGCTGACGGTGTAAACAGCCGCGTTGCGTGCTCACAGTGCGTGGCGGGGTCAGCGGTCACACGCAGTCCATTGATGTCCGGCTACTGCTAACACGGCTGAACGTTGCAGGACCTTATCGCCTTGTAATAAGGTTTATATTTGAACAATTCAATTTATGAATCCTAGAACACATGTAAAATTAAAAATAACAGTTGATTTGCTAGCAAATATCACGTAAATTGTTATATTTGGGGTTTTACACCTGTGTATGTAATTCACGTTCAGGGGACACAGTACCCTTACCATGAGTTGTGACATTGAGGTTTTCGATAACGACTATCGAGTTTACTATCTGTGCATCTCGGTTGTACTATTTTAGTGCGAACGAGATGCACAGATAGTAAACTCGATACTCGTTATCGAAAACTGTAATGTCACAACTCATGGTACGGGTACAGGTTATTTTAATAAGACTTACCTAACTTACGCATCGAGCGTACCTAAATAGGGAGTTGTTCAAAATTTTTCATTAAATTCATCAATTATTTTTTCAAGCCTGAGATTGAATTCAATATGAATGAGTTACTGAACAATTAGACAACCTACTTATTAATAGATACATCGATCTCTTAAGTCTTAATCATAATAGATAAGTAGAAAATAATATGTTTCTCTATTAGCTAGTACCTAGTCTTTATTGAATTATAACGGAACTAACCTAACTATAGTCTGACATACACAATTTATCAGCAAGAATGGAAGAAAAAAATTACAGCTACCTATTCATCTCTTTTTTTAAAACAGTACGTAATAAAATTAAAAAAATAATGGTGCTCTCTGTCTAGTGCAAACTCGCTAAACAAACTAAAAATATAATAATTCATACTAAGAACTCTTTAAAAACAAAGTCCAGTAAAACAATAGCCTGTAATTTTACTTATTTATTTTTATGACCTATCACTACTTGACTACTGGAGTGCTTTGTTCTTACACGCGTCTACGTACTATTACATTCTATATACTCTATGGTAACTGCAATGCATGCTGATCGGTGAACCGTATGCGTAGGTAATAAGGGCTATAATCGCAATTACAATGGACGATGGTAATCCTTGAAGCCCATACTCACTCGTTTATCAGTAGGTACGCAAGTGTCAGACTAAGTCAAAAGAAAATGCTGCTATGTTTTAGCTTAGTCGGATGTAAAATGATTCTGCTAATATTTCAAGTTTATCTATGTTCTGTTATTATGTAGTAGTTTCTGTTGCGAGTTCAAGGAAAACTTTTCGATATCCCAAGAACGTTATTCTAAATATAGTCATATATGACACGGGTCCATAGGTCAAGTTCAGGCAATTTTACGTCATTCGTTTGACAAAATGACGTAAATTTAACCTAGGTATAGTTATAGGTATAGTATTGTAGTTAGGACTACCCAATTCTATACGGCATTTTTTTCACAATTTTTGATTATATGGTCATTGTAGATAGGTTAACCTTACCTTTAGAAATTGAGCCAGATAAGAGCAGATCAAACTGTCATTTTAATCTTGGAAATACAATCTTAAATAGCAGCGGCAGATGGCCAGTTTTTGTGTTAGGCAAGACGGAGCTAACATGGTATTTTTTCCTTCGTGAGGCGGGAATCAGTTTCTATTACATAGTGTCCATTTTTTCCTCCCGGCTTAATCAAACCTAAATAGTCGATACCTGGCCTAATACCGTACGCTTACATCAAACATACTTGAATCGCACTGTCTACTGGACATGGCGAAACTTTAGGAACCCTCCACAAACATTTAAAACAACCTATTGTCTTAACAACTTTAGCACTATACGCTCTTTTGGTCCACTGACCTGCGCTATTTTAAATCAAAACAGTATATGATTATCACGGAATCTTAGCACTTTAGTCATTTTGGAGTTGTCACAAGTCCTTTTTAGACAATTCGTCTCTCGGATCGAAAAAGTCGTAACAGCTTGGCAATGTTTGTGCGCTTGCGTCGTTTCGGGCGCGGTGCGCGGGCGCGTCGAGGCGGGCTCGGAACAAAGGGCGCTCCGTGAACCGCGACCGTCGCGCTTCGGTACCGCCCGCCATCGCGCACGCAGCGATCACACTGTCCTGATTTTTAGTTTATATGCTGAATATGTATGTAAGCCGTAACGTAATGTTATATTGGGCAATTTCTGTGTCTCTACTCTTATCACAGCGACGCTAAAGACAAAGCGTTACCTACCTTTCACTTACATACTTGTAATATTTACGACAAAAAAGACCGAGTCTTCAGACCTTAGCGTGACAAACTTGAAACACATGGCCAATTCAAATACCTACCAGATGCTTTTTTATCCGACGTGTTACTCGTTTCCATAAGTTTTAATTAAACACGAAAGCTGTTAGTATTTAACATTCCTATTTTATAGGTTGCTACGAAATAAACTTAACTTCCGAAATATATGACTACAGTCGCCATCAGATATATCGGATCTGTAAAGGTTGTCACAAATATCCAAACAACGCCTCTATTCTCATGGCATTTAAATGCAATGTTCAGATATTTGTGACTACCTCCACAGCTCCGATGTGTCTGATGGCGACTGTACGTACACCTACAAATACCTAAATAAATAAAATAAGTAAATAAATATTATAGGACAAGCTTGCACATATTCACTGAGCCCCACGGTAAGCTCAAGAAGGCTTGTGTTATGGGTACTCAGCCAGCGATATATATAACATACAAATATGTACTTACCTAAATACATATATAAGACACCGATGACTCAGGAACAAATGTCTGTGCTCATCACACAAATAAATGCCCTTACTGGGATTTGAACCCAGGACCATCGCCTTCATACTTCGTGTTCACCGTGTGTTAATTCCAGCTTGTTTCTATTACAGGCGGTTACACGACAGGGGGCCCCCGGGACTCCACGTACGGGTACACGGAGGCGGCGGCGCCGGCGCCCGCGCCGCCCGCGGCCTCCCCGCTGGACGAGTACTACCAGCCCGAGTACCCGGCGCCGCCCGCGCCGCAGCCCTACCTCGACGAGTACTACCACCACGCGCACCACTCGCAGCCGCTCATCGCGCACGAGCACAAATACCAGCCGCATGCGTATACAAAGCCCTATCCTAGAGGTAATTTGTTATTGCGCAGTTCAATGCTTAGCTTAAATAGCGATCTTACGGCGCTACACTGAAGGTGGAGATGGCAATCGTTGGGTTTTTAGACGGTGCGTCATTCCACACACTGAAAGTCCGACATGTCCGTTTCAATCCCCAACGAAACGGGATGCGTAAATCCATTTTTCTAACGTTATAAAAAAATAAAAATAAAGACGTAATTCATCATACTCAGCTGACGTCCACCGCTGGACTTGGGCCTCCATAAGCATCGCCAAAATGGCCGTTTCTGCACAGTACTTAATATTGCACGAAAGTACATAAATATTCAGGACCACAACATGCAAACTTAATAATTAACATCTTCGGGTACCACCAGCCGCTTTTGAACAAACCATGTATCAGAAATTAACCTTTTGAACGCCAAAGATAATTCATCACGTTAATGAACAGCTGTGCCGAAGCCATCATATGACGCTTTAGTGTCACAATGCGCTCAAACGTTCAAACAATTGTTCAAACGTACCCACTATAAAACTCTATAAAACGTCAAAGTTTCAATATATTCTTTCTCAAGGTCTTTAATAAGGATCTTGCTTTTACATTTAAGCATTTAATTGTCACTTTAGCGCACGCAATATGTGTCGTGTAATTATTATAAATAAGGTTCCACGTAACAAGTTCTCTCATTAGAAAAAAGATCAGAGGACGATTGTAGCAACAAAGAAACTTACACGACATTCAATTAAAGAAGATATTCAGTTTCAAGAGACATATTCGTTAGTCTTTCATCTTTTATTTATTCCCCGAGTGTCGGGTTCACGGGGAGATGCATCACTCCTTTGAAATTAAAACGTCTAACATTTTATAATGATCTATACTTACTTAGTTCATTAATATTCTATCGTCGCACTAGCTATGTATGTACAGTGTAGATTTAATTATAATCGCTTCAATCCTTAATGAATTGATCATTAAACGATCAACGTATTATTTACGGATTATCTTTAATGGTCGCGTTTTAAGTGTATAATAACTATTTTGAATTAATTACATCAATTATTACAGCTTCTGTCTAGTGATTTAAACTTTGATAAATGATACATTACACGTTTGTCTAGCTAGCTAACTTATGATGATATCATAGTTATAGTTGTTATAGCATAGCCATACATAGCAGTGGCGGTGCGTTTATACAAGCCAATTCCCGCCGGATTCCCTAACTTATACTGCAGTTCAACGGTTTTCCTTGGGCTCATGAAGAAAAGGCTACCGTATCGGCTCCGTCTTGCCTAACATAAAAATTAACGCGTCGCCACTGATACATAGCTATGTATGGCATTAATGAATGGGATCTTACAATAGCAATCGAAACTCTGATGCTATATCCTTGTCTAACTTGATGTAAATTCTTCAGGTGCGGGCGGGAGGTACGGCGGCGAGGGCTACGGCGAGAGCTACCCCGCGGAGTACGGCGGCGCGTGCTCGGAGTGGAGCGAGTGGCCGGGCGAGCAGCACGCGCTGATACCGCAGGACAAGCTCGCGTACCCCGCCTCAGGACCTTGCTTCACCGGTACGTAACCGAACTGAATTCTATGTTTATAGTAATAGAGTTCAGAATCCAAGTATTCTGTCACAGTCAGGTACAACATCATGTTGTGTGCACTGTACGTGTGCTCTGCTCTGTGATGTTAGTAATAAAGTTAAAAAATAAGTAACTAACATATCGACGGTCGAAGTCGTAAATAGCATATAAATATAAGGTCCTGGCGTCTAGACTAGCTAAATTTGATTAGCTAGGTCGCCTAGCTTTCCGAAGACGTAATTTGCCACTTACAGAAAGTTCTGTTAAGCTTTAAAAATTAAGTCCCAAACTAACTACAAAACTACATGACATTTTGCTCGCTTTCGCGTACCCTTACCATGAGTTGTGCATTCGTTCGCACAAAAATAGTACAAGCGAGATGCACAGATAGTAAACTCGATACTCGTTATCGAAAACCTCAATGTCACAACTGATGGTTAGGGTGTAGTGTTACCGTACTCAGGTACGTTTACTCAAAGTTCTATGGTAAAGAATGCCTCGTACATCGTAAAGCAAGTGTGTATCACCTTGCAGGTTCAGGCCCCATACAGCTGTGGCAGTTCTTGTTGGAGCTGCTCACGGACAAAGGCTGCCAGGGCTTCATCTCGTGGACCGGAGACGGCTGGGAGTTCAAGCTGACCGACCCTGATGAGGTGAGCTATACACAAATGTCTTTAATAACTTGAGGTTAAGATGGGTCATACACAAATGTCTTTAATAACTTGAGGTCAAGATGGGTCATACACAAATGTCTTTAATAACTTGAGGTCAAGATGGGTCATACACAAATGTCTTTAATAACTTGAGGTCAAGATGGGTCATACACAAATGTCTTTAGTAACTTGAGGTCAAGATGGGTCATACACAAATGTCTTTAATAACTTGAGGTCAAGATGGGTCATACACAAAGGTCTCTAATAACTTGAGGTTAAGAAGCAAGTGATAGTAGGTACCTACATAGGGCCGAAATGGGCGAAATTGTCACAGTTCCTATAATTGTACTTACCTGGTTAGATATTTATCTCCTTACAACTTAGCAGTTTCATAATCATAATTTTAAGAGCCATTCTCTCCTGCCATTGACTTTTTTTACCTTAACTAGGCTCTA
This sequence comes from Grapholita molesta, assembly GCA_022674325.2. Taxonomy (NCBI): domain Eukaryota; kingdom Metazoa; phylum Arthropoda; class Insecta; order Lepidoptera; family Tortricidae; genus Grapholita; species Grapholita molesta. Next base: position 6,962,900 of record CP053138.2, read on the forward strand.
TATTCCGCTTCGAGATGTTAGAGCAGATGGAACTGTGCGAGGGAACGTAGCCTGGCAAAACCCAAGACCGTTCCTCACCAGACCTGGTTATTACTACTGGAATACTCCTACTAATTTTTGCTTCAAGCAGAATCTGTGTGGTACCATTCATTTCGTAGTTCTACTTTTGTTTAGTTCTTGATACGAACCAACCAAATGCATTTTCTGTCAAAATTGTGGCTCAACTTGAGCTAATCTCTCTTCATCAATCATCTGCTCTTTACATTTTCTTAAGCGAATCTCTATGAACATTCTAGAACTCTCTAAACATTCTGCATTCCAGGTGGCAAGACGCTGGGGCATCCGCAAGAACAAGCCCAAGATGAACTACGAGAAACTGTCGCGCGGCCTGCGCTACTACTACGACAAGAACATCATCCACAAGACCGCCGGCAAGCGCTACGTGTACCGCTTCGTGTGCGACCTGCAGAGCTTGCTTGGGTAAGCGGGCTACATACAAACTGCGACATATGTAACTGAACACCGGTAGACTTTATGCCGTTGCAATAGAGCTTACAGATGGTCACTTAAGATTGATGGCGATGGTACAGGTGGTCACAAATATCTGAATATGCACTTTATCGCCTTGACAATAGCTACGTTGTTCAGATATTTGTGACCACTTCCACAGCTCTGATATAACTGATGGCGACTGTACTCCAAATTTCAGGTTATGCCTTTGTTTTCGGCATTAATGGACGCAGCGCTATCTATTGAGTTATTTAGAAAGCGTCAAATCGCGAAAAATTTAATTAATTAAGGAACGCGATTTTGTATAGATAAGTATTGCAAGTATAGAGAGAATAACTGGCTGAATTAGACCTTCGACTGGCATATACATTCGTACGCTATAAACTCTATTTTGAAAAGTTAATAGCAATCTTAATAAGGCTCATAACACCTACCTAACACTAAAGAAATCCTATCTGTACTATATTGCAATGGTGTCAATAAAATATTAATATATTTTTCTTTTTCGTTGCAGAATCTCACCGGAGCAGCTGCACGCGATGTACGAACCGAAGATGGAAAAGAAGGACGACGACTGAACGCACACGTTATCACTCACCAGCAGAAACGCACCGACCTGGCACGCTGCCATATTTCATTAGAAAAAAAAACCATTCTAAACTCTATATTATCTATAAATTTTTAAATGTCTCTTAAATGCAATATCTTGTGATAAGATCGTGTACTCGCAGATTTTCAACGTTGCAACGATCATCACATTAAAAGAGATTTCCTTGCGTACACGATTTTAAGTTCTTTCAAGTCTATTCAGTTTTGATCTCATAACCAGTGGATTTCACGAGGCTTCGCCGAAGCCTAGCGGACCCAAGTGGTTCAGGGTACTATTAATCATCTAAAATTTACATTATTATTTATTAAGTCCCAGAAACCAACGGTGCCTTAACACATCATGACATTATTGACTGTTATACGAAATCATTCATTTCCATTTGTTCCATCAAAAGTCAAGTAAGCGACAGTATTAGATGCTTCATCAATTATTGAAATTATAAATCTGAACGTTTCTTAACGTTTCTATCAGCACCATAAAACGAACACGATTATGGATATTTGAGTACTGAAATAGGAAAATTCTGCTATAAATTTAATGGTAACTGTAAATATAAGTTAATTTTGTTAGGTACTTTATAAAAATAATTAGGTATTATATTATAGTAAGTATTAAGTGTTGTATGTTTGATTCGCAAGTTGTTGCAATATGCTGTAAGAATAAAGCATAGTTAGAATCGAATGGTGAAGAAAGTTTTTAAAATTATACGCAAAATATTTTAAAAGTCCAAAGATTGTAAAATCTGTATAATTAACACTATACCCACCAATCGGTAACAGTTTAGTAAACTACCAAAGGGCTTACTAATTTTCGGCAGGGGGAGTTTACTATGGTTTCAATGTTCTTTTTGCAATTTCTGACTAGTTATACAGACTAATAGAAAAAGTATCCACGGGCATGGGTATAAAGACCATTTTCGCATGCTCGGGGGTTCGTCCAAAAGGAAATTAATCACACACCGGGCGACACCGTCGCTGATCTCGTGGTAACGGAATGTAACGTCTAACTAGTAATGAAATTAATTAGTTGTATTATTTTCAATTTTTATAGCTCCTAGCATACACCGAAGATATTTCGTTAAGGTTTATTTTGTAAAATATTTTTCCTCCATCAATATCATACTTGCCTACGAATAGGTATGTGCAATGTGCAAAATTAAATTAAGTAGTTGAACTATGCCTGTTAAGCGCAGAACACACGATGCCGCGCGCTGCGCTGCTCGAACACGCGCTGGCGCGGTGCCGTGTAGACTGCTCCTTGTCGCGGTGCTGTTGGTTCTATGTTAAACTTTCTACTGAGAATATTGTCTTCCCCGTTGTCCCAGTGTCTGCGGACAGGAGCCGCTAGGCCCCTTATCTGCAAGCGACCTGCCATTACGAAGTGAGACCTATTTTGTAGTTATGGCCAAATTTTGAATGTATAAGTGTCGTTGTATGTATTGATGGAAGATATAAAATTAAAAATATATATTTACGAAATCACTTGTTGTTTCCTTTGTATTACACATTTTAATAGACAACATAACTAATAAATATAATTACCTTGCTTAGGCACTGGTCCCACCGCGAGCTAGTAAACTATGAGCTATCGGCTATTTCAAGGGACAAAATATAATCGCTCCCGTGTAAATAAACTAGCTTGCGGTTCGACCATTGCCTTAGGTACAAATTCTCTTAGGTATCCTCGCTAGTACCCAAAGTTAACAGCAGAAGTGTCCAAGCGGGTGTAGTAGGTAATCAAAAAGACCTTATTCTTTAAAAAATATGTGGTTGGATAGTACCTAGATAAATAAGTTACATCAATTCACACATGCAATTACTGCTGGTGTTCACTATAATTTTGACATAGTCAGGTACCATGTATATGTGCCTACTTTCATAATTAGTCCACATTCTATTAATAAAACAAAATATTCATCAAACTATATCCATATCCAATTTTATCTTAATCGGTTAAAGCTTGAAAAATAACAGACAAACATACTTTAGTATGGATATTAGTACCTAACTACGCAGTATGAATTGGCAACTCGCACATACATCATTCTTTGGAACGGAACGTAATAACGTATCGTTTTTCAAGGCCATGTTATGTTACATAGTCGCAAACGTCCACTGCTGGACATAGGCCTTACCCCAATAACCGCCATAGGGAGTAATCTCTAAAACACTGCAGCAGCGACTGGTTATCCATCTAGTTTATGGACACCACTCTTCTGACTTATACGTCTCAATGGTCAGTCAACGACTCTCCAATCTAGATCATAGATGGCCTACCCAAACGCGACTGCGACTTCAACTATGCAATCCTGCGAGCTATGTCGGTTCTTCTACGGATATTTCTAATTCTATTGCGTAGAAAGTCCGAGCCTATATAGCTCTTTTAATTCCACGTAGAGTGACTCTGAGCTACTTGTCGAAGTTGGACTTGCCTGACTTGTCCCACTACTTGTTCCAGATATACATTCATTTGTCAACAACCAGTTAACAACCCACCAATTATTGAGAACCTTTTGTAACACTGCTGAGGTCCTCAACCTCAAGCATAGTCCTCAGTTCAAACAATGTACCTAAGTCGCTCTAGTGACTTCTCCATGACCATGAATCACGATATCCTTTGCGAATCGAAGGTGCTCATCTCGGGCCGAGATGAACCTTGCTTTTGACATACATTAATACATCTAGTATCATGTACCAATCTTTGTGTGTTATGGCTCCATCGATTGTGTCGATGATTCCGCCAGTACCATGTATTTATTGATCATGTACGTCGAATCAGTATCTAACGCGGAATACATTAAAAAAAGTATAACTGTCAGATGTCACTCAACTTGTCAACTTCAAACTTCAATATCACTTTAGAGTTAATTTTTAGGTTATATCGTAATATATTATCGTTTGCTTTATACAATATTTTCAATTAAAATACACAAAAATGCGCATAACGCAAGTGTTGAATAGACAGCATATAGGTTTTATGTTTAAAAAGCATTGGAAAATACAAGGAAACCGTGTTCCCATCGAGAGTGGCATTGAAGAGAAGTTAAAAGCCAAAGGTATTCCTGTTGTGGATGCTCTCGAATTTGTTAAAGAAAAACCTGAACATAGAGAACCGTAAGTATTATTTACCTGTTATTACTTGTGTATATCGTAAAAAGTCATTACAGTGCAATGTTTTCTTTTTCAGCATTGAAATAGTAGGTCCATACGAAACGCCACTACCGCTCGATATCAACCACCCTGATTATAAAGAAAGACCATGTTACACCCTTAAAAGCAACAATGTACTACTTGAAGGCGTTTCACAAGCACAAGTGCTTACTAAAACAATCATTGCTGAGGATGTACTGCCATCAAAGATTGAAGAACTAGCTACAGTCCCTGCTCCAAAAGCTTTGCACGAATGCGTCAAAAAAGCGATTTTATCTGCAAACGTATTTGATTGTGAACAGGAGAAGTTGCCTAAAATTAAGGATCCTGTAAGGCCAGCTTTCACATTTCCAAGAATATTGGGAATCACAGACAGGCGAAGAAAGTAAGATATATTGTTTATTTTTCTGTGCCTGTTTATACTTTGCATTACCTTTTTAATGCAGAATAAATAAATATGCCATGCTTGTAACAGTATGTTATAGAGTTTTGTTCAGAGAAATTGAACTTTATGGAATCTATTGCATTGACAAAGCTGATGTCCATATAGTCCATAGCCATTGTTGGTGTCAATAACACAACTTTCCGATAATGACACAGCCATATTTGGCGACCAAAAGTTTAAGAAGTGTATTGTTTGTACAGCCAATAAGACACAGTTGTAAGTGCAGAAATAAAGTATTATGTTATATGTGGAAACTATCAACACACAACTGAAACCATTTTTTTTAAATATGATAAGTTTGAGTCTTAATATACTAATACTTCCATTCCACTTACTTTTCATTATACTTTCAGCCTCATCTTGACAAATAAACTAGTTCAACTTGTGGAACGCAGCAGTGATTCTGAAGTCACACAGACAAAATATGTGTCTAATAATATAGAGAGCCACACAACCTTTGATAAGGAGGATGATCTAATCCAGTTCCAAGACTTGTCACATATACTGGTCACAAGCAATAAGCCTCTAAAACATGAGGTTGCTGGAAGTGATATACCATATGTTGAAATACCTGATTTGTATCCTGTGAAACATACTGCCACTCTGCCTCAGGAACATTTTTATACTGAGACGAGCATATATCGTAAGTTACATATCCTTTGGATGTGCTCCCCTTGTCTTGTTTAGCTTAACAGACATGTATTAGTATTATGTATTACGTAATGTTTGTGTGTGTGTATTTAATGATTTTCAACATTATTGTAGTAATCTCATACTTTTTATGAATATGGTTAGTTCTAAAGTGAGATCTAATTTCCCTTGGCTCTTTACTGTATGTCCTTTGACACTGTACCTACTAGGGCTCCTGGTATCCGTGATGTACGCCGACCGTGTTCTTAACACCGCCGGTACTAAGATCACGAATTTCACGAACACCGCCAGGTACGTGTCACGTACCTGCGTTCGCATCTGGATTCACGTGACACGCCGTGACACGTAGCCCGTACCTGCGTCCGTGTGTGGAGCTTCGGGCTCGATTCCGTTGGATACTTATCGCACGTTTCGTAATTTCGCCACGCCCGGGAATATAATAATAATAAATAAGGACTAAGTTTTATTCTTAAGATACGTGAAGGCGTGATCACGCCTACACGGATCTACACGGATTCACGTACCCTAATTTCTCGTAACCGCATGTCACGTGCGGAACGGACCAGAAAACCGTTGCCGTGATTCACGAAACCGGGCGCACGGCTACGGGTTCACGAATCACGGACACGACTGCGAGCCCTAGTACCTACTCATGTTATTAGTCATGACAACATATGACAATTGATGAAAAAACAGCATTTACTCTTAAAATTATATATGAAATATTACTAAAAGATTATTTTTACTGTGATTTCAGCATTCAAACCTACTGTATCTGTTAAGCACCCCCACACATCATGGTTACATTTCAACAAGACAGAAGTGAGCAACATCTATGAAACACCCGTCACTCCTAACCAGGTCTTGGGCAGGTCACTAACACATGCATTCACAGTGGCTGCCGCATATGCCAAGCAAATTCATGGGGTTAGTACCATTTTCTCTGTTCGTAAACTATAGAAGAAAGTATTATCCTGAATAAATCCCAACAATTTATTCAACATTCGTGTTTTTTTCTGAAACTGTAGACTTTTCGGGATTATTATAAATATACCTAGATATTTTTCTAGCAGGAACGGCATTTGTTTTGTGCTTGCCACAATAAAAATATCGACAATCCTGCTATCGATAAGTACATACTACTTCAACTTCAAGATGTACACACAGTCTTATATCGGCTACCTACCTAGACGCCGCGTGTCACCGATCTTGAACAAATTAAACGTAATCCGTATACTTTTGATCCAATTTACGTTTATAATTTGCAATGAATAGTTCCAAATTGTTTTCTGAAGTAGGTATTTAAATATAAATAAATTGACTTTTATTATTGTTAGTTATTTTTAACCCTATTACCCCATATTTGTCTTTGTATTACCTGTATGGAAATTGAAGGGGTACTTATCGATAACAGGACTGTCGATGTTTTTATTTTGTCAATCACTTACAAGAAATCGTTCGTGCTAGAAAAATATCTAGGTATAATTTATAAAGCAAACCTACCTTAACGCGAGATATTTAACAGTACATATATCTGAAATGTCCTGAAACTTATACAGTTTCAGAAAACAACACATACTATGAAATGATGAATTATGCTAAATTATGAATTCTTACAATAAATTTTCTGCCATATAAGGTTAACTGAACTAAAGGCCTAAACCAAACTAATAATTAGGATGTTCGGTCAAGGATATCTGTCGGACTGTAATAATAATAATAGAAAACAAATCTAGTTATGGATGGTGACGACAATATGATATTATTACCAACATAGATAAGAAGCTATACAATACAATTTATTTGAGTATTATATAATACTCAAATAAATCCTCTTGCTGGGTTATGATCCCAGAACCTCCAGCCTGTATGCTAGGATGCCAAAAAACTTTGCTATGTAATGAAATGTAATAACAGCTATTGCATTTAAAATAATTTATTTTAAGTCTTACTGTTATACTAATTTTACATTTACTTACAGGAAAATGTAAAGGATTTACCTGAGCCAGTATTTGTTAACTGCATCCAAACTGATGGTCAACTGTACCACTTTGGGGTGTTTGAACTGAACACGCTAAATGTTGATGGCAAAGAAGGCACAAAAAATGTATGGTACTGCAAGAACAATATGAAGCTGTATGACTCAAGCCGGTACTTCAGTGGGATGCCTGTTCTAGAAAATTATAATCCTAAAATATATGGATATATCAACGCCTTCTATAACTCTTAAGATATTGTAGATTTTGTGGTAAATAATAATCGTAGGACTACATCAACCTTGTTTTACTAACATAACCTAAATGTGATGACAGAAATTAAATTATGACTGTATTGTATTCATGTGCATATCTCTTTATATTTACAGGAACATAAATACATTTGTTTACGATTAGAATACACAATGCTTACGTTTATTTGAAACACTTTTTACATAAATAGTAGCTTTAAGAAATTGGAAAGAAAAAGTCCTATAAAAACTTATTTATCGATAGTGAATTTTTGCAGTCTACGTCTTCTCAGCTCCTCAGCGTCGGCGTCAGTCTTCTCTCTAAAATAAAGAAAGTTTACATTGTAAATTTAGACACGATCAAAGAAAGAATGGTGTACTTTAACAATTATATATCTGACTTCGTGTTTCTCTCGGTTCTAATTGAACATGTTATTATTTTAACTTAACTTTTTAAACAACAAAAACAACTAGTGTTGTCATGTATTTCACGCCAACGACACCTAGTTTCTTGGCAGAAGCTGACATAACAATTTTCCTGCTAACAAATAAGGTCTATATTCGTTCTTCACTAAAGGATGTTGACTTGTACGCGTTGATGCGAGAGGAATATAGCGTCCAAGCTTGTTAGTGGTTTATCCTCGTAAGACCCGATGTGCAGTACAATGTACACTCCCTTTCAATGGAATTTAAATTTTTTACAAAAGGAAATAGAGTAGAATTTCTTTTGTTTCATTAGTTTTCGTATAAAACAAGATTCAATCCAATTCACTGCATAATAAAATTGGTTTTAAATATTAAATATTTTAGTATGTTGGGCTTTGCGAGGTTATACATATGTACCTGTCAGTATCCAAAGCGGTGGGTCGTAGCGTCGGAGCGACCGGGGCTTTGCTGGACGAGGGCGTCGGCGACGGCGGCCGCGGGCTGGCGGAGGTGCCGGGCACCGCGTCGGGCACGGCGGCCTTCGGGGCCTCCGCGGGCTCGCCGGACCTGAGCGGTACATAACTATGAGCTCAGGAAATGTAAGAGGATTATTCAAGGCAGGGTGTGCATTCCGTCATACTAATGTCATCATAAGACAAGTAGGGCTGGAAAAGCGATATATATATAGATCTATGTTCAGCGCATCTAATTCTAATCATACTTGTAGGCATTTAATTACATGCAGTAAAGAATTTAACTATTTCCAGTGTAGAATGTAACCATCATATTGGTAATTATGGTCTAAGTTCATGTTGTTTGTAACAATTATCTAGATGTGTAGTAGATCACAGTTAGTGTTTCGACAAAATGGTTTAGATACTAGAGTAAAACCTAGTTTTGGCTCTATGATGGAAGGTCAGATGGCAGTCGCTTTCCTAAAAATTAGTGCCCACGCAAATGTCAGGGTTAGATTGCCGATCTTACATTATAGGCTTCACTAAACTGGCAAAAAAAGTTGGAGGGTGTGAATCAAGTTTTTGGCAATGGCAACAAGTGACATGAAAAAATTGATTCACCCGGGACAATCGTTACTGAACTACAATGAATGATTACTACAGTGAATGTAAACTCACAAGTCAGTTTGCGTGGCTACGTTGGCACTGTTTTGTGGCAGGTTGGCGACGACCGCGGAGTACTGTTGCATTAGGAGCACGGACGCGTCAAGCATCGCCTGGATCTCGCGGAGCAGCTGTAAACAAATTATTTTATCTAATCTGTATCTATCTAACCTGTAAATGAATAAAAAAAAATTTTAAAAAAATGTAATCATCACTTTGTTGACCTTAGTATAGTGTATTTTTTAGTATGATTAGTAGGTGCTGTCACCGACTTTAATTGTTGAGCCACTTAGGTTCAAGCAATAGTCTTTTGTTTAGTACTTAATACATGAAATGCCCAATGTAAACTGAACCCTAAATGGCTCAACAATTAAAGTCTGACCGTACCAAAAATTTGACTAATGCGAACACGGCCACTCAGTTCAGCAGCGGTGATCCGGTGGTGAAACTATAAGGTATCCTAGTTAACTAATTAACGCTAACGGCAAACTTGTTGGTCTTAAAATATACAATATTTGTACTAGCTTAGCATTGTTTCCGAAATTAGTTCCGCATACTCACAGTAGGTACCTGACCACAACGGTCAGTACCTGTTTAGCCATCATCAAGAGTTAATGACTTTATATTACTGGGTTTTTTCCTTGCATGCCATTTAAACGCGTGTACAATCAGCCCTATTAGTGACAGTATAAGTGGACAAATATACCGTAATAGATCTTGACTGCGCACTGTAGAAATAAAGTCTATACCGATGTGTTTGGCTTTGGTTGCTACTAATTATTGGATGCATCTTGTGTGCCGTGTGTATATGCGGTAGATATTCGTTTTCAGCTCACTCGCACGATATATCGTGCTATAGCCTAGTATGTACAAAGAAGTAAGTTCTAAGGTGGCGAGCTAGACAAAACCGGGATGTTTCCCATTGTATAGTTGGGATTTTTAGAGAACTAAGCTCGGCACTGTTTTTACAGAGTATTATTACAATTTTATATCTCCCTTTGTTCTTATAACTGCCATCTAGTTAGTGTGTTGAATTTTCAACATTATTCAATGTTATGAGTTTGAAATGAAAAGAGCAGTACTTTCCTGTTGAGTATTGGGCGAGCCTTGCTACCTTAATTTGTGGTTAATAATTAAATGGTATTGTACTCTTAAGTGGACAGGCTCAGTTAAAAAAAAAAATCACACCCGCTGTAAAACAGTTTGAATAATAATTTATACTTCTATATTAGTAATTTTATCGTAGTATTGCATTGTAAACTGACCAAAAGACGCGCTTCAACGTTTCTCCTCTCGGTGCCTTCAAGTCTTCGTAGTTCCTCCTCCGTGAGATTGGCCAGCGCTGCAGGCCGCGGCGGCGGCGGCGGCGCGGCCCAGCCCATGGCCATCGGCATCCCAGGCATGGCCGGCATGCCGGGCATACCCATGCCCATGCCCATAGGCATCGGGCCCATTCCCATCATTGCTGTTGGTAAAAAAATTGGTTAAATTGTGTATTATGGGGCGCCACTAAGTGCATCTATTACTAATTTAAATTTGAAAAATTACTTCAGATGTTTCTTGGACAATCCTTGTCGTCCGTTTAAAATTGATATTAACATCTATCCACGTGAGTTTTTCGAAATACGCGCACTCGGCCTTGTGTATTAACTTATTTGTTTAACACACTAGGGAAGTTACTCGGTCGATATACAACACTTAGATTTCAGGTTTTCAACGATTTCGATTTGCCTTTGTTTTTAAGTAGTAGCACTAATTAAAATCTTAGGTGACATAGGTATGCTTAACGCATTCACTGCCACTGACGCACATGTGCGTTCATTTCCATACATTTTTGGAGGGGGTGGCAGCGAATGTGTTGAGAAAAACTGTTCAAGCCCCGGCATCCGAGGTATGAGTATATGACATATATAGTTCAATTAAATATTTACGCTTGTTTGTTGATTAGTGTTGTAACAAAACACATCCAATCTTTTTCTCTTAACTCAGACGAGACTGTTAATTTTTGTACACAGGACCAATAGCTGTCAATGTAAGGACTGAGGGATTTGAGTAGCGGCTGCTCCTTACGTTTGCTATACCGTACCGCTAATACCGTAACGAAATCAGTCCCTGGTAGGTACACACGCGGCGGCCTGTTGGCCGCGGGCAATGGGGCGCGCAGCACGTTCAGCCGCCACGTCGGGCAGGTCTGCTGCCGCTGGAACCTTAGCTGTTAGTGGTTACCGTAGTGTTGGTATTCACGCGGCGGCATGTTAGCGGAGGGCAATGGCGCGCGCAGCACGTTCAGCTGGCACGTCGGGCAGGTCTGCTGCCGCTGGAACCTTAGGGTTGTTTCACACGGACCACAACCATACCACGTCGCAGCGTCAGAATGTGGTCACGCAGTGGTTACGTGTGAATTGTGTAGTTGCTGGCCGTTGCCACAGACGTGGTCGATAATGACTGCAAAATGTGGTACGTGTGAATTGTACTATTTATTTCTAATACAAAATTTGCACCTGACCACGTGGTCGCGTGGTCGTGGTTGTGGTTCGTGTGAAATGACCCTTAGCCGTCAGTGGTTACCGAAGTGAAGGTACTCACGCGGCGGCATGTTGGCGGCGGGTGGCGGTACGGTGTCGCGCGGCGGCGGCGCGGGCGCGGCGGGCGCGGGCTCGGGCGCCGGCGCGCGCAGCACGTTCAGGCGGCACGTGGGGCAGGTCTGCTGCCGCTGGAACCACAGCCGGAGGCACGCCGCGTGGAATATGTGGTTGCACGGCAGCTTCTTGGCGCCTGGAACACGGGGGTACCATAAATATGTGGACGTCGACAGAAACAATTAAGTATGTTGGTAGAGACCAACGCTCTAGCCCGAAACAAAAGGTACCTTAGTCTACATACATGTTACATTATGGATTAAAAGCACTAACGAATATATACATTAAGTACCCGGATATTAAATTGCGGCGTTTTACGCTAGTTCACGTTAACTAAATATAAATAACAGGAAAGAAATTAACAACCTATTTACATGTCACACTACATAACAATACAAAAATAAAAACACAATAAACACATTATTTAACGGTATTCAGATCAATCGCTAGTGTACCTACGGTACGTACCTACAGTTAATTAGTACCTAGGTACTTACCGATTAAATATATGGCTTACCATAGTCACGTTTTTAATAATAGAGGTCCCAATTTTATAAATACTATAAATTATACTATACACCAGTAGTGGCTGCGTATCAATTTTTTTTCTTATGCAAGACGGCAATACGGCATTGCCTTTTTTTTTACTATGACGGTGGCAAACAAGCTTACGGTCTGGCAAATGGTAAGCAATTACCGTAGAATTCCAGAGGATTTACACGCGCACTGCCTTCCCTTTAATAACCTATACACTCCTTTTTTTGAAGAACCTCATACTGTAACCTTTTGGCAATACCCCGGCAGGGAGTTGATATTTCAGCCGGAGCGTTCGTTGGAAATAAAAATATAATATCGTGACAGAGCAATGGATAAATCTTAAAAACATTAGGGAGGTTCCAAAACTAAAATAAAAATGAGCCGCCTGCTTTTGTGCCGTTGATCGTGTTTTAAGTCTTTATAGTTTCATTAAGAGAAACTGGTTTTTAGAATACTTGGATAATTTGTTACACTTGGCCGGTTTTGTATAGATGGTTAATAAAGAAATAAACAAAGAACATTCCGCAGCGTGGATTATGATTGACCTACTAATCTGAATGAAGTAATTAAAAGGTCATCTGCAAACATTAACAAGCGTGAAACAGTTTTAATATCTGCCAAGGAAAAATACGAATACATTACATTCATACGCGCCATTTCCTTTGACTCGTCACTCAATATTATACCGTGCACGCTATTTTCGTTAAAAACTTCGTAAATTAATGAAGGGTAATCATAAAAAAGGTGTCTATTTAAATGTACAGAAATTTCCGTTTAAATAAAATATTACTAAACTAATCCGATAAATATATTCCTAAAGTAATAATAATTACTATCACATCTTATCCATCTTCTAACCGGTACATGTGGAGGTTCAAGAGGGAGGCCTACGTTCAGCAGTAGACGTCTTATGGCTGATATGATGATGATGATGATCACATCTTAATTCAGAATCATAATCACAGTATAATTATTTTACAATTAGGTACCTACAGATACAGTGAGATTTTTTTTTTACCAGATATCAAATAATATGAAATTAACCACGCATACTTAAGCCAGTCTCTCTCTAATCTACTTCCTTTTTTTAAAGAGTCGGTTTATTATTCGATGCATAGATAACTATACGATGAAATTATAGGTAACATTATGAGTACGGTAAATACGATAACAACATTAAAGACGGTTATCGCCCGTTAGGTTGGTGTAACAAGCTCGTCAACATTAACTAACAATCTTAATATGACAAAGTCACTCAAAGCAATGGTTTAAAAATAAATAGACAACAAGCTTAAAATCAGTACTTCCAATATGATAAATAATAAAAATAAGGCATTGTAAGTCTCAAGTCAAACATCTTCGTATGTATAATATAAAAATGTAACAACCTTGAATAACAATGTAACTACAATCTGCGAGATTTCACTAACCTTCAAATAACACACGTGATTTAATATAAGTAACACAAACTATTTATTCGCGATAAACTTAACACTATTTTTCACTTTCATTCGTTTCGGTCGTCTATCTATGCATTAGGTGCAAATAGTGACGTGGAATTAACGGATTTAATCGATTTTAGTTTTTATGTCACGGCAGTAAGGTCGTAAACATTGGCGCGACAAATATGTTATCTAGCGATAAAGAGGTATGTAATGAGTTTTACCTCTTTGGAGTCAGAGCAAGAATCGCTAATGATCGCGTGTTGTTATCACGTAAACATAAGTTTTGCATATTGCTTACGTATTGCTTTATGAAGCGTGTCAGATTTACGTCAGGTGTTCAAGAATGGTATCTCACGTGAAGGAGATTTATATAGAAAAAGTCATGAAAATATGTATAGAGATAATTTCATAGTATCCTTAGTTGACACTTAGTTTATGTTAAAATCCTACCTGGAATTGGATAAATCAGGTAAAGTTAAGGTTAATCTTACAAAAACTTTAATTTTGTTATAGACGCCTTATTTTTAAACAATTCGTAATTTAAATTATGCAAGTTAATGGCGGGAGCGACGTCTATTTTCATCAGGCCTTTACAGTGAGCCCACATTACGGATTACAAAAAATTAATTGCTGTATCCTGCTATTCTCTCCTACCCAAAACCAGCGATCGTTCCGCATTGCTCGGGAAATCGCTGACCGAACTTGGCACCCAACGCGCATATCCGTTCCGAGTAGGTACGAGATATGCAAATAATGGCAGTAAGCTAAGTAAACTGTTGACAGGCTGACTACTTGACCCTTTACAAGGCAGATGAAATATCACTTTAATTTGAACTTTATCTTAAACCGACAGGGTTTTATTTTGCGTAAAATCTCACACATGTATGCCCGTTAAAGAGTTATGGACTAGCTGTGAGTACCATGCCTTAATCTTTCCCCCGTACAGTTTGACCCCTTGAGATTTCATAGCTGTCATTGTTGGAGACGTGTGTCTTACCAGTGTGCATCTCCTCCCGACAGATGATGCACTCGTTGTCGGCGGCGGCGAGCTCCTCCGCCGTCGCGTCCGGGTACAGCGTGTTCATGTTTCGGATGGCGCGCCGGGACAAAACCACGTCGTTGTAAGCCTTCTTGAAACTCCTGGGAAACAAGCCAGGGGCAATTACTATTCTATTCTATGACAGTATCTTACGTTATCAATATTAAAATAAAATATTATTCATAGACACTATTAGTCAAATCATTTGTCGAATAACGTTGCTTTTAACAACTTTGTATTTGTCACATTTGGTACATTTGTGCATTTTTCATTACTTATGTGCACAACGAATAAAATATACCTATTATAGGCAATTGTATCTGAGTGAATCAACTATTTGTTGTTGTTATTCTGTCCGGTCAGCCAGGAGACATCTGAGGCATAGTTTGTTAGAAGAATTATGGCACCGCGTTCTACTAACACGCTTGGTAGGTGACACATTATGGAAGGGACATATAGCTATCAGAAATATGCATGTTTTGTGCATTTAGATGCCATAAAACTGTGGTTTTAAGAGTGACCCAGGGGAACGTAACCATGGCAACGAGGGACAAAGAATAGTTGATTCAGCCATCTACCATAATTATAACCTACGCTAATATAAAAATTTACCAAGAACACTCGTCATGAATCAGGAACGCGTGGGACATCTTACCTCATGGTCTCATACATAGGCCGGAATGCGAAAAGAGGTAGCGTGTAAATGCGAACCATGATGGCTACAAAGCCAATGTACAGCAGGACTTTTAGGAAGTTGATCGCGAGGTCGGTATACAGGAGTACGGCCGCCTTGTTCTCCCAAGGGGCGTCCCAACGCGAGTCGATGGCGTGGAGGCAGTACTGTAAGAAAAATATAGTTTACAAAATTATATACCTAAAGCAGAAAATTCCAGAATATCATTGATCTGGCGATTATAGTGTAGATTCTCAGATCACAACATTAAAAAAACAGTGCGCTGAGTTATTTCAGTTCACTGGTATAGAGAATAATGCGAAAAAATTTTTTTTCAATAATTTCGTGTTGAATAAGTAACATGTTAAAGGCCAGAATATGAATAATACATTGAACAGAAAACAGTTAAGAATAAAAATTAACATTTTGTTTTGCATAAAGATTCTTTTTTACACCATATTTCTGGAAAAATAATATTCTAAATATACAAACTCACTAAATTTACGTTTGGTTAATACATAACTTCTTTTATGTTAACCAATTCAACACCATGTCAAAAGCAAAAGCTACAGCTCAGACGCCA
The DNA here is from genome assembly GCA_022674325.2 of Grapholita molesta. NCBI lineage: Eukaryota > Metazoa > Arthropoda > Insecta > Lepidoptera > Tortricidae > Grapholita > Grapholita molesta. Next base: position 6,978,952 of record CP053138.2, read on the forward strand.
CGTAACTGAAATGTCAAGACTGAACAACTTTTAAGAACAAATCTAATTATATATTTTTTATTACATGTTTTGAATTACTTTGATTTTTAAGTAGCAACACTACTACATAAATTATAAATTGAAAATAGATGACATGTAATCAAGAAAAAGACGAGGTCTTCAGGTGTCGGATCCCGTTTCGGACGCCGGAGAGCCTCATCACTTTTTCTTAAGTATGTATATGTCATCTATTTTCAAGTCAAAACCGAAGTTGAACTTTATTTTATGTGAATGTAGGTCTATTTTGCTCTGTGGTCTGTGACCTATATATCAGTCATTGATATGCGTAAAAAGCGCATATCAATGACTGATATAGGTTCTCTTATTTATCGCCGAAAATCGTATGGCCGATTATCACTTCCCAACTTACGTTTCGCGTAATTTTATTTCGCCGAACGTTCATTTCCCAACTTATCAAATTTGTTTTTTTCATTTGCCAACTTAACAGTTACCAAATCAACATTTGGTCTGTGTTTTATAATGTCATTTTTCAAAACGCCTATTTTCATGTTGTAGAATGTTTTAGTTGGCTAAATAAATAAATAAATTTGGTTGTTTAATATTTTCAACTTTACTAGTAGAGGCATTTTGTGGGTAATGTATAGTATTAAAAAAAGTCGGTTCTGGCGCTTCGCCGGCCGCTACCGCGGCACGCTCGCTTCGCTCGCTCGGCTCACGCGCTGTTGGGTCATAGTTCTACCTAACACTCCTCCTCGCTTCGCTCGTCGTCGTACCTAACTGGTCTCTGTAGATATGTGACGCCTATTACTAAACTAATTGCTTATTTGTTTCAGGCAAGAAATAAAAAATACCTAAACCTAACACTATCGCAATACACTATGAAAATAACTATACGAGTATATAAAATGAAAAGGGAACTGTTGCATTAACAATACGTTGTTCGATCAAGTGAAAGATTTGACAAATGATCAGACTGCCAAAAGTTTAAAGGCGTTGTAATAATCTGCTAAACAATAATTTTGCGAATTAAAAAGTTGTCATATAAAAATTTGGTAATCGTTAGTTGGCAAAGTGAACATTCGGCGAAATGTTGGTTGGCAAATGAAATTCGACCGAAAGAAATTCGGCGAAAAGGCAGAACACCGCTTTTTACCTCTTGTTGGCGTCGAATTAATTTTTAATTCTCATTTGTTTTGTTTAAGAGAAAAATCTAAAAAAGTCATTTCATCATCAATGGAATAGAAATCTTACCTTAATCAAAATATTGGCAATCATAATAATGAGTATGCTGTACTCAAAACCGAATACCAGTTGCACGGAGGGACCTTTGGAGACGGTGACCTGATATGCATGGTTGATAAAGTATAAATCCGCTTGTGCAAGGAGCATCATCAGGGTTAGGATTCTCACATGGAACAGCCAACCAATGACAGGGCTTCTCTCCATCTAAAATACAGAAACTTATATTCATATCTAAGTTATTTATAATAATGTCTCTTCCGTACCAGGAACAATGGTGTTCCGGACATTTGGGAGGCGTACGCGGAGCCAGATCGAGCCAACGCGCAGAGGCCCTTTCGACAATTTAATGAAATGTAAGGGGTACACTAAGCGGATGTTGCCCCTGTCCGTATCATGGGACGCGCACAGAGACAGCACCCGCCATGGTGTAAGGACTATTGAGTTATAATGGAATCTAGAATGTACTAGGCTATTGGGTGGAAAGGATGGACTAGCTACTGGGCTATTATAATAATGATTATTATTTAAACTAATGATTAATATGATTTAGACAAAACAGAATTTTTAATTTAATTATTTAGTAATTTTAACTTTAATTATTAATAACGGATTATTTTGGGATGATATTTAAATTAGTATTATATGTGATAGTATCCATTTCCAGTCCATCCATTCCATTTCTATAATTTCATGTAAAGTTTATGTCCTTTCTATTGGGCTTGCTATTTTTTTTTAAAGAAGTTATTTGTTATAATTATAAAAAAAATTCAATTTGTAAATATTTACTTTGGTGTTTCTCAGGACTTAAAACCATTATATAATGCCAGTATTTTTAGTTTTCTTAATTTCCTATTTAATGTTTACTAGATAAATGTAACTTTTCTAATCAAGAACATAAATACATACATTACATATAAGAAATAAACAAAGATAAGTTTGTAAATTTAATGAATTTTATGAGCTTTAAACACACACAATATGTTTTAGTTTTTTATATTTGAAATACCTACTGAGAATGTCATTTGGCATCTTAAGGCTTTGTTTTGCATACTTGTATTTTGTAATAGGTACTAACCACTAATACATTTAGTAGGAAATACTTAAAAACAAAGGGATATTATTAGGATATTCAACAACATTATCTTAAATTAAAGTGCACTAACCAATTTTCAAGTTGCATTATTAAGATATGTCAATAATAATTTTAAATTATATGTATTAGAACTCCACTAAAATCTACTTACATAATCAACCCTGTCTTCAGCTAGCCAATGGAATGCTTTCAAGAAGAGTAGGAGTGTAAACAAAGCAATGAATTTGGGGTTGAAGTCATCTCTGAATACAGTGAATGCTAAACATGTTTCCGTTATTGCATACCAGGATCGCTCAATCAGGTGCTGAAACAAATAAGAATGTGAGATTTGAAATTAAAACCAAAGAAGAGGCAGGGAGGATTTAGTGAGGTTTTTTATATTTTGTTTTATTTTATAGCTTAGTTTATAAGGCACTTTTAGTGTTTCTTATGTTAAAAAAATTTGAATCTTAATATAAAATTTATGATGTTGTAATTTAAACTTGTTCAAAAGTATAAATGATTGATGTTTTATAATAATGTATTCCTAAAATTTATCATGGGTTGAAACATTAACTTTAATACTTATTTACTATAATGTACTAGCTAGACCAGTTGTGTAAATGATGTAGTATTGTATTACTCTACAACAATGAGGTTTTTGAGGATTAACACGCTTATGTCTCTGATTCCTAAGTGCCTAAGAAATACAATAAAGAAGTAGAACTATGGCTCAGGAAGATACAACAAAGGAGTATTAAGTAACAGCTTTAAAATTGATGAAATATTAAAAACTTACCTCAAATTCTGCAGGACGTAGTTGCCCGAAGAATATTTTCCTTAATAATTTTCCCACCAATAACACTAATATAAAGGCTTGCAAGTACATTACCTGGAGAAGAAACAACATTGTAAATACCAAATCCACCAGCCGGCCGCAAGGCCAATGTACGTTTTAACACACACTTCACCTAGCGAAGGCTATTGAGATGAAAAGGTTAAGCGTTTGAGCGTAACGATTCAGGTATTAATTAGTGTTGTTGGAATCTAATTAGATTTTTGTGTAATTACACAATTTAACTGTAACGTGAATTTTAATTTATTGTAACATATTTAAACACTTACAGCCATACTAGGATTAGAATTAGTTAGGTACACTATCGATGGGTAAAACTGTTTCTTCTGGTAATAGGCATTGCCGATGACCACGGTCGTGAGCACGAGACTCGATACAGTAGCGAGCAAAGCCTTCATTTTGATCTCACTTTTGGACCCCTGTACACTGTTAATTTCATAAAGTATCTGGAGAAATGATTTTAAGCCCACCAAAACCGCTCAACTGTTAGCAAATACATTTTCAAAACATCGTATCGTATCTCATCGCTGGGGCAGAAAAATAATTTTGACGTGTTCAATGTTCATTGTGTCAAAAATGTATTACGTTCCAATACTTCGTTATGCGCATGCTAAATTATAATTAAAATAAAAAGATTAATATTAAACCCTTATATTAATTATAATTTTGCTAATTATTTCTCTCTGGAATTACCCTTTCCTCATGTGAGAAATTTAGAAATTTAAGTTTACGGTTGATCATTTTTGCAAAGGACAACATTTTGTGACGATATTTGTTAAAGCAGTTTATATTTATATTACATGGCCACATTTCAGTCTTATTGTCAAAAAAGTGAAATGAAAATGGTGTTCGTTTGATTGATTTTACAAAATTAAATTCATATTAATGTAAAATGGACTCTTATAACGTGTTAAACGGGAGTTGATGAAAGTGTTAGTGAAACAATAGTAATATATTCTATTCGTGAGGTCTGCACTTTCATTGCATTTGTTTGCCGCGCAATCTATATGTGTGTCGCATAACTTGTAGTTATTGCTCTAAATCGTAGTTTCTACAGATTTGGGTTTTGTTGTCTTAGAAGAGTGACTATCGTATTCACTTTTAGTATGTTCTGAAAAACAAGAGAGCCGAGTTCACTCAGCTATAACCTATGGTCACGTACGCCACTTTAGGCTTGGCGTCCTGGTAGTGCCACTTTTGTTTGCCGATAATACTGTTATGACCTATACGTATGTTTTGTCATTTTGCATTACCAGTCAATTGTAATTATTATGAATGGATTGAAGTAAAACAAAATTCCATGGAAACAATTATATATGGATATTACTGAACTGTTTGGTGTTTTCTTTCAGGCCTTGTATCAAGATCAATACTGAATTTCAATATAGCTAACATGGTAAGTATAATCTTACTACTATATAACTAAAAGCTCAATTACATATTTGTTAGTACAATCATCACTATAATCAAGGGTAATCAATTTGTTATTGTTGATATACTGATTTTTGATTTCTTTGTATATTGTTTGACTAATATTGTGTGCATTATAGCAGGTGGATGAACCTCCATTCCTGCCAGTGGGCACTGATGTCAGTGCCAAATACAAGGGTGCATTCTGTGAAGCAAAAATTAAAAAAGTGGCCAGAAGCATAAAATGCAAGGTGAGTACTAAGAAACATGTATTTAGTATATTAATGAGCATAATGTATTATTTTGGTTGCTCCCTAATGTGGCATCACATGCCCATGTATATCAATATTTTTGATTTAAAATACCTATTTTAGGCTACCCTATGTGACCAGAATTCCATTTATTAATAACAATCTAATATTTTAATACTCCCTCTTACATCTAGAAACAGAAAATACTTGTAAAAAGAACTAAAGAAACTAGAAAAAGCTTTCATAATTAGCAGTAGTGACTATTACTAACATAACATTAATAAATTCTCAGGTCACACTGAAGGTTGGAGGTACCATAACAGTGAATGATGATGTCATAAAAGGCACCCTGCGTGTTGGCAGCACTGTTGAGGTGAAGCAGGACCCAAAGAAAGATGCTGTAGAGGCAGTCATCACCAAGATACAGGACTGCAGCCAGTACACTGTTGGTAAGTTTTGAAATGTATCTATCTGTATGTCCCAACCCTAGGAGGGTAGGCAGTACACTGTTGGTAAATTTGGAAATGTATCTATCTTACTATCACAGCTCTAACACTGCAACCAGTACCTGCTGGTAAGTAAGTGCATCTCACTGCCCTATCACTGCAGTTGGCACTCTGTTGGTAGAGTTCACAGCCCTAATAGTTAACTTATGAGTGGTGATGTATTTACATGCTGGGTTTATGCTATATCTTTTGAACTAACATTTCTTTCAATTTCTGTCACCATATCTTTAATGATAAGTGATAACAAATACAAAATTTTTATCTCTGGAATATAATATTGTGTATTGGAAAGAGGATTCCGTTAATATTATTAGTAAACAAATTCTTATGGCAACAAATCCCTGGTATGGACATTTCTGCGGCCCTTCAGAGTCCATGCCATGTGCCTGGGCATTGGGCAATGATAACAAGCTTATGTGACTGTATATTGATTCAAAAAGGATAGTGCCATTCATTCTGCACATGTTCAACATAAAAAAATTGTAACCAAGTAATACTTTTTTTTGCCAGTGTTTGACGACGGCGACATTACAACCTTGCGGCGTTCAGCACTATGCCTGAAGAGCGGCAGGCACTTCAATGAGAGCGAGACGTTGGACCAGTTGCCTCTGACGCATCCAGAGCATTTTTCTACGCCAGTTATTGCGGGGCGACGCGGGAGGAGGGGGAGAGCTGCGTAAGTTTTTTACTTTAAATTTTTTTTTAAGTTAAGGTAGAACTGTCCACTTCCTTATTAACTGTAGATTATTTTCTATTATAAAACGACCAGAAGTCCGGCCGTCAGTAACGCATCCGACAAAGTTAGGTTTCCTGGGGTCGACACCTGGTAAGGGCAAATTAATTTCTTTATCACGATACGGCGTCGTTAAAGTGGAATCACGCGGCATAGTAATCGTGGACGGCACGGCGTCGTTGACTTGAACTCGAGTTGACTCGCGGCGTGCGGCAAGGTGCCGCATCCTTTACAAACAGTGCGGTTGCACATCGCACCAAGACATCGTGTTTTAACCAGTCAGATTGCTGTACATTTTCCGTTTACGATGCGACCTACTTAGGCCGGGCTTTAAAACTCTTCCAAGTAAAATAAAATCAGTGCAACACTATCTAACAAATGATTAATATCCAGGTAAGGCTAGTAAAACTCATCTATCTCTGTAACGTAATAAACCTGTTGAACCAAACTCAACTACTTATCTGAACACACTCAACCTCATCAAGCAAATATAAATGTCAAGTGGACTTTACAAACACCTGTATGAAGCAATGATTTACACCCTCGGTCATCTCTGGTGCCAACGCAGCCTAAACTCCATCCATTGCGTCACCAGGTCAGATGAGAGCGAAGGTGAGGTGAGCACCCGCCGCATGCCGGCGGACAGCGAGCCGCACGTGGGGCGCGTGGTGCTGGTGGAGGCGGCGGGCGGCGCCGAGCGGCGGCGGCCGCACCAGCCCGCCTTCCCCGCGCTCGTGGTGGCGCCCACGCCCGCCATCAAGGTCAAGGAGGACTACCTCGTGCGCTCCTTCAAGGATGGCCGATAGTGAGTCACTAGACTACTAACTTATTTGATAAAAATTTAAAGAGGGCAACAGATACATTTGATGTATCCACAAGGATAAGTGTATACTTACTATGTTTTAGAATGTTATTTAGCATTAATTCTCTTATGTCCAATCTTCGGAGGCCTATGTCTCCATGCCTTGCCTATGCCTTAGTGCATAGACACATCACCAAATTTGAACCAATATAATATTTAAGTTAAGCATCATTTTAATGGAAAATAAACTTTATTTGTTAAGTTGTTTGGTGCACATTTCTCCTACAAAAATGATGTTAAGCAGGGCTTCCCAAACTGTGCGCCGCGAGGCGTAACTTGGCTTTCATTGGGCAATGTGCAAATCCGGCTAAATGCTTGTCGTAGCACGTAGGTATAATATCCGTAACTTTCACGGTTTCGAGAGGAAAGCAAACCACTGAAACCTTCTTCTGGGTACTCCCCTGTGGTAGTTTTAGGCTAGAGGGAGGCATCGCGAAATAATGGAGGATGCCCAAGGGCGTCATATCAAGGGAAACTGATGTAAAGTATTGTTTTATTTACAGTTACACCGTGCCTAAGAAGGAAGCTAGCGAGTTCCGCAAAGGCAGCGCGCCGCTGGAGTGGGGCGGCGTGGAGGCGGCGCTGCAGTTCCTCGGCAACGGCACGCTGCCGCCGCACTGGGACCGCGCCGCGCTCTTCAACGAGCCACGGAACACCTCCGACGATGTGAGTGCCAGTGACAAGTCTATAGGCCCTGGCGGAGAGTAGTTGCCAGATCGGTGGAGCATAATCATTATCATACCAACCGAAGGACGTCCATTGCTGGACCTAGGCTTTTCCCAAAGCGACTTATGGCTTGCAAGGGGGATCGCTAACCCGCTTGCCATAATCACCACGCTTGGCAAGCGGGTTAGCCATCGCAGTGTTCCACCGCAGTCCAGGAATGCTGTTGCTCATCCTCCGGTGGTTTTGGCCGTAGTTGTAGCATATCCCCAGGTCTCATATTATCAAGACAGAATTTACATAAGTTGGGAATTTTGTGTTCTCGGTAAAAACAAATAAGATGAACAACTTATGAATTTAAATTAGTGGGGCGCATATTTATTATTCGGTTTTACGGCTGCGTTTAAGTATCTGACGTTTATTCTTAACTACGATTTGTAATTACCAAACATCAGAATTACTTCGGTACAGATTTTCGCACGTTTCGTACCGTTTATAATTTTTTCAGGATTTTTAATTTTATGGCGGGAGTCTGGCATAATATTAAAATCCTATGCCTAGCAACTCTATCAGTACACCAAACGCTTTTGTTCTGCGTAGCATAATCCCCAGTCTCATTAGTAGTCGAATGTCATCATCGAATGTGTCGCATAAGTCGCATTTTCCGGAATAATGATACCCAAACAAAAAATAAAGCGAATAAGAGTAACAGATATACATACGTATCTACATACCATATAACAATGTAATAATTATTATTTCTTCCGATTTCAGAGTTCCGATGACGAGCCCCGGGAAGAGAAAGATCACTTTGTGGCTCAACTTTACAAGTTTATGGATGATCGGGGCACACCACTTAATAGGAACCCCACTATTGCCAACAGGGACATTGATCTCTATAGATTATTCAGAGTAAGCTATATCATTTTATTTCTACCTTTTTCTTGTATGTTCAAGTCAACTGCCGAAATTACCGTAATCACTATCGATTTGATCGTGTAAAATAATATTTCTTTTAACATTTGATCATCTAGTACCTAATATTCACATAATTACAAATTAAACGGGGCTAAAACTACGCGACTGAACCCAACCACCACCCAATCACACTTCAGAAACGTAAGCAAAAATCTAGGTATCAATACCTTTAGATTTAACGGAATTAAGTCCCATTTCATTTGTAATTACGTTTGAAAATATTATTTTTCTTAGTGTTTGCTTTGCGACCGTTACCGACTATTCATTTACACGTTTTTGCAGGTGGTGCAAAAACTGGGAGGTTATAATAGAGTTACCAACCAGAATCAATGGAAGACCATAGCAGACAAGATGGGCTTCCATCCAGTCACAACAAGCATCACAAATTTATGCAAGCAGGCTTATAAGAAGTAAGACTTAGTTTTTTCTTATTTATGGTTGTAATAATCAACCTATGTTAATGTATCATCTCTTACTATTATTTCATGACACGCCTGTCGTGCCATCCCATCCGCAACAAATCGGTTTAAACAGTATGCTTTCACTATTAGCACTGTAAACTAGAACCTCTGTTTATTCTGGCAAATGTAATTGGTTACTTTGCAAGATAAAAAGTAACCTCATTTTATTTATCAACGGTTTTAGTCTTTTTTTCTGTCATCGCTAGGCATGTGAACTGTTCCTCTTGGCCATCAGAGTCGTTAAAGATGGATTGTGTTTGTTGGGACCAATAAAAACGATTATTTTACCCAGTATGAGCAAATTATACAATTCCATCGGCTTTTAACTGTTGATGACTTTCTACGCATTTTTTCTCATCTCGGATGGAAACGCAATCTTAAACTTTATACGTTATGCTCACATCTAGGGGATACGCCGTAAATTAGCTGCTAGCAAACGCGGGCTGCATGTATTCCTGTGCCATGATATTATTCTTTATGCACAGTGGTTCGCGAGATTTGCACCGATGTCGCTTCTTGAACCCTTTTAACACCGAGGGCATTAAAAAGGTATGGTGTGTTGTGCCTACCACGCCACCGACACCTAAACGTGTTTTTTTAAAGCAATATTCCTGTAATGTCCTGTCAGTTTATTTTCGATTCAATGTAAAAATTTCACAATTCTGGGAACTTCCAATTATAAACCGCCCCTCCCCTTCAGGTTCCTGCACAGCTTCGAGGACTTCTACCGCAAGCTGGGCGTGACGCTGGTGGCGCACCCGCGCGGCGCGCGCACGCCGCCCGCCGGCCGCTCGCTCATCCGCGACCGCGACAAGCAGCCGCCCACCTCCTCCTCCGCCTGCTCCACCCCCACCAACACGCCGCAGGTAAAGTTAAACTTCTACACATCAATATAGAAGAAAAAGGGTCATCGATCTGCTGGGAGACCAAGCGTGTAACGTTTGTGCTTTGAGGTCACGATGGATATACCACGATTAACAGTTAATTACCTGTTTCGTTTAAAACGTGACGTCGCACGCGGACCGCAGCCGAGAGCGGACTGTCGTTCGCGACGAGTAAAGCTTAGGTCTCCTATTTTATGCTATACGCGACGTCTGACGTCAGCGTCAACATTTCTGAACAAAAAAGACGCCAGCGTCGACGTGTGAACGAGACCACAGAGGTACAGTTCTATAGTGACGCAGACGCTGTAAGCGGCCGATAGCGTTTAGACCTTAGCCTAAGGCTTTGTTCTCCTATTTTGTGCTATACGCAACATCTGACGTCAGCGTCAACGTTCCTGAACAAAAAAGACGCCAACGTCGAAGTGTAAGAGAGACCACAACAGTAAATCTCTATACACAGCATTGTGACGCAGACGCTATAGGCGGCCGATGGCGTATACAGGAAACCATAGCCTAAGGGAATTGTCGAGGCGACTTTTCGCCAGGCGAGATCTTACACTTTTGTTTTATCTCAATATAGTTCTATCCATATTCTTCCGGCTTTTTGCCACGGTTCAATGGAGCTTTGAGTACATTTGACAAATCGAGACTTGGCGTGGACGTGTTTACAAAACCGCTGTGTTACGGCCAACTTTAATTAGTAATTGGTAATTTTATCAGATGGGCTCACTTTATACAAATTTAACACTATAGAGGTCCAATATTTACTATGGCCAGTACATGCTATAACGTTACAGGACTCAAAGGATAAGGACTCGGACAAGAGTGAAACCGACAAAAGTGAGAAGGAAGAGAAACAAGAGAAAGAGAAAATAGAAAAACCTAAGGAAAAGAACCGGGGAAGTGATGAAGAAGATAGCGCGGACAACCAGCCGCTCATCACCACGGCTCCTAAGTAAGTCAAAAATAACGTATATCTTCACCTACTCACTGAGCTACAATGGTCCTGATAGGTAAATAAAATGTGCTTACTAGCTACAGACGCAAGTATATCGGTTTTTAGCTAGTCATGTTCTGTTATTTTTTTGTTCTCTATGAAAGGTGAAGCCTTTTGCTTGATGGTCAAGGATCGGACAAACGCCCGTCATTTCGAAAATATAACCCTGTTTCTTGCAGCGGAGACTTCCTTATTTTATGATGTTAAAATATTTTGTTTTATAAGACTGTGAACGGACTTTTTCAATGTATTAATGGGTCCTAAATTCACATCGTTATAGGCTGACAACTAAAAAAAAAAAAAAAATTGTTCATTCTATTTTATTGGCGAAAGTAAATTTCGAAATGTCAATCATAAATTAATTTGTCGCTGGATATAAATTATGGTCCAATAAATCTATAAAATACTATTTTTTTATTAACATAAGGAAGTCTACTGTACGGAACAGGGTTATATTTTCAAAATGACGGGCGTTTGTCCGATCCTTGTTGATGGTTCATTTAATGGACGGTTTTATTCACACAGTCATACATAAGTCGTAAGACACATGAGAGTCTTAACCCAAATGACCACCCCTCTCGTAATAAAAATGTTGAGATTACTATCACAAATCTACCTTTCAGAGTGGAAAAAGAGAAAGAGAAAGAAAAGGAAAAGGAGAAAGAGAAAGAAAAGGAGAAGGATAATAAAAGCACTACTTCAACAACGACGACGACGAGCGAAGAGAAGATCGTTGTTAAGCCGCGTTCGCAGTCGCGCAGCCGCGCTCTGCCCGTCAAGACAGAGGTACTCGAGAAGCGGACACCTAAACGACGACCAATATTGTCGAAAGGTAACAAAACATACATTCCAGCCAAGACTCATGTATAACGGGGTAATATAGTAGTTTATGTATCTGTGCATAATGAAGGGCATTACAACAAGAGTGTGGGTTTATGAAACGAGCCGAAGGCGAGTTTCATAATAATATCACACGATTGTTGTAATGCCTAATTATGTATAGTTACATACACTACTTTATCTACACACATATCATTAAGTGTTTTAAGATGGGTTCAGAAACCGTAGAGAAATGACTTATTACTAGGGTTACTTGTAAACATTAAAAAGTCAACAAACAAAACAAATGACAGCTTGGAACGGCGGAGTTTTTTTTTAAACCATAGACAAGCGAATGAACTCCCTATTCTACTGTCACTCGAGTTCAAATGTCGTTCGATTTATATTAAAAAAACATAACGAATTAGCGTTTCGTATCAATGGCTGTTTTAATATCTATAGATACTAGATTAGACACCCCACTTGAATTTGACAGCTGTTCCAAATTTAAATTCATAACCTACTGATTTCAGTAGGTAATGTTAACATTACCTACTGAAATCTTTCTGATGGTTGGTAATGCTGGTCATTGCCTACGGTTTCTGGACGCATTTTAGAGCACTTATGACATGTACGTAGATAAAGAAATATATAACCTTTTCAATTGTTTGTTTTGTAGAAAGTACGAGCATTGTCACGCCCCGCGCGTCACGGCGGCCACACGCGTCCACCGACAGTGATAGTTCTGGCCGAGCTTCAAGGTATGTTCACAATTACCATCGTAAAGCTATGCCCATTAAACCATTTGCACGAAGGTTTTATGACACAAAAATAAATCTTATCATTGGTATATTAATTACAGATGTGGGCCAACAAAGAAAATGCAAAGCCGACGCAGTCAAAGCGCTAACTCGGCCAGCAGCGGTAACACCATCGCGTCCAACAGCAGCAAGCGACCGAGGAAACGCAAAACTACCGAGTAAGTTAACACCCACTTCACTATATATTTCAGCGTACTACTCCTGGGAATACAACTACGCATGTGACTAAAATAATTTGATAAGAGCGGACCACACAGAGCGAAAAAACCCGCGAGAAAATTGCCGCGAAAAGTAAACGGCCAGTGTAGTCGTCCGTTGGCTGCGGCGGCGTGAGGCGAATGTTTGCCGCGCGCAGGTTTGAACTTGTTTATTTGGTGCGCGTGGTGATTTAGTTTGAACGATCAGTGCCGCAAATTAATATCACGAACAATAAGTACGGTCAGGGACTTTAAATGTTGAGCCATTTAGGTGTCACTTTACATTGGGCATTTTATTTATTAAGTACTAAACCAAAGACCTGGCATGGGCTCAACAATTAAAGTCGGTGACTGTACTATATTTTCAAATAATTAACATGGATTACAATTTTATAATAATTACTTACTATATAAAATCTAAAAAAGGCCCTTGATGCATTGTACCAACGATGCTAGCGGCTTTTCGTTGTATTGCAATGTTCATACGTTGTGCGAGGAGGCCGCCAGCTCTTAGGCAACTAGTTGCGCCAACCAGACAATTCGCGATTAATGGAAAAGTTTGTGCGCGCTAGGACCTCATGTACCTATCGTTTCAACGCCGAACGGTACAAAATGGTACTCTCTGCCCAGGCCCTTATATATGTTACGTTTTAAAATTTCGACGCTTTTCGCTGTTGCGCCCGCTATTACAATAGTTCGTTGAACTGGGGACGCCGACGTTGTGTTTAATATAATTAGTACACGCAGTAAATGATGATGCGGCAGATGCTAAAGACCCAACTTTAACAGGTGATCGGAGATGATTCAATAATCCAATATTTAAATAAATGTTTATTAGCCTCGAAATTGGACTGCCGACTCAAATATTAAAGGTTGTAAATGCAGGCCACGGCATTGAATATCATATATTTAACAAGTGAATCTGACGCCAACAACAACTGACAGAGTGACTCCATTTTACCGAACAATTCGGCACGGGCTAGTTTGGGAGGGAAACGTGCTTATTACTAGTTTTACACAAGCTTGCCGCGCGACGCTGTTCGCTCTTTGTGGGTCCGCCTGTATTTACTTTTTCATATTTTCCCCCTCCCCCTCGTTAACTTATTATGAATGACTGACTTTATTATTTTACTGCCAGACCTTCGACAGAGCCAACTCGTGCAGGCAACGTGAAGGCTCAGGTAGGCGACAAACTGAAGGTGTACTACGGACCCACGCAGTCAGAATCAAAGGTAATGAAGCCGAAGGTAAATGATTATGTTTATATTGGCCATGACTCCGAGATGAATTGTAAATTTGTATTCTACTAACATCTTAAAAATTGAGACTCTTATATAACAAATAATTATTGTAAGGTTTATTTATAGCTTGAACACTAACAAAGGCTCATAATAAATAAATTAACAAAAGCGTTAAGACACGTATTTCCCAATTAAGTTTTAAATATCAATTAACAATCATTTTGTTTTTGTAAAGTCAGATTCGAAAACATATGTCAAAGGCTCATGGCATAGTAATTTGCTATAGTGCAACATCTATTATCAAACACGGTATTCCTAAAGGTAAAAAACGGTAAAATTTATGTATAAAAAGGTATATATTTTACAATTTTTACCATTGGTTGTCTGGTTTTAAAATAGTCTGAACAACAACTTGCAAAGCATAGTTCCAGTAGTCGATAAGAGTGTTTACGAGCTTCGCTTCCATGTTCTTAAATAATAGTAAACCAGATATGTTTTCGACGCTGACTCTACCCGCAAAGCGAATTCCTGCATTTATCTCGGGTCAGACGGTTTACATTTTTTTCTTTTAAAGTTTCTCAAAGTTTAAACTTTGAGAGCCAGCATCTGTCTAACGATATCCTTTTGCAGGTGACGTACGAAGCGAAGGTGATCGAAATTTCATCGCAAGGCACGCTGCGAGTCCACTACACGGGGTGGAACACGCGATACGACGAGTGGATCAAACCTCAGAGGATCGCTTTGAACGTGACGCAACATGAAATGAGAAATAAGAAGGTACTATCGTAACCAGTCTTCACGTCCTCCTTTTACACTCTCGCATACTGGAAAAGGGATTGTAATCGTAAATATTAAAATATCGCTGGTGATACCCGACTTCGTTTTTAAGGATTATCAGATTAACTGAATTCCATATCGATTTGCGATCCATGTTCTAAATCCTTAATACATAATATAGAAAACATGCCAGAGATATTTTGTAGAACTTTTGTTTCTAAAACGAATAGAACAAAAGTAATGTAAACATTCGTTTATTCCTAGTTTGAGAGTTTTACTCTGCAAATGTAGTTATAATAAAAAATTAAACGGAACTTATCGCCTTAAAATTAAAGGTATTGTTTACGTACATTTTTGCCGACGTTTCGGAATTCTTCCTTCCATGTTCGCGGCCTTTAGTTTTAGCGCTATTAACTCCCGTTTAATTTGTAATAATATGCGCAAATTGTGACATTTTCAATCAGTATAAATGTAGTTATGTTTGTAAACTTACTATTCAAGTTTATTTCAGAGTCTAAGCAACAGCAGACGCGTTAGATCTAAGAGGACAGAAGGTGTGTATGTAGTATATACATTAAAATTATTATTACTTAAATGCTAGATGCATTAAAAGTTATACAGTAAAGGTTTATTCAAATATATTTATGGCATTAAAATTGCTTACATAACATTTTTTTTTTTCTTTTAGAATCATCAGCTCGCTCTGATTCGGATAGTGATTCGGATAGCGACGACAATGTGAAACGACCACCCAAAAAACCCGACGACAAGAGCAATATTAAACGTTTGTATAATTGACATAATTATAGTATACAATTAAAACATAATTATATGCATAACTATTAACCTCATACTCTGTTTGCAGCGCCTAGGTCTAAAGACGCCAAATCTAGTGACAGTAGTAGTTCGAGCAAACCCCGCAAGAGGCCAATCAGAACCGCATCCACGCCCACTGCCATTTCTCCTGCTAAGAAACCACGCCCCAGCTCCTCCACGCATCAAGGTCGTGACTACGATCTAAACGAAATAAGATCTGAGCTCAAAGGACTTCATACTGTCAAGCAGGAAACGGAAGAACCGATAAAGCAAGAAGTGGTAGATGAGGCTTCAAGCCCACCGCAAGCAGCCACGTCGGCCCCCGAGCCAGCTACGACAGACAAACAACCTAAAGACGAAGACGTTTACGAATTCAAAGAACCTGAACCTTTTGAACTCGAACTGCACGATGAAAAGAAGAAACGAACACACAGGATCTTCGATGACATTTCACCAAGCAAATACACTTCGACCTTATCTAAATCACTGAGCGAAGAAATTTCCGAAGATCCTCTAAAGTCTCGAACTACTCCGTTACGGTCACCGTCACTATCGCCTTTCAGAGATTTTGGCTCTACGAGCAACGCGCCCGGTCGACAGAGCCCCGAAGATGATTCAAAAGATGAACTGTTTTCGTTAGACGAAGACTCCTTCCCTGGCGACGGTAGTACAGGACATCGCTTTGAAGGATTCATACCTGCGAAAAATCAGGAAACTTACTCCAAAAAAAGCAAGGTCTCAAAACTTCGAGAACTAATCGATGACTCGCCAGATAGCAGAGCAGATGACGAACAATCTTCTGAAGACGAACCAGAAGATATAGCGATTAAAGAAGAATTAGGAGAAAAGAGCTCGAGTTCAGCCCCAACTTCAGAATCGCCAAAATCTCCAGAACCAGTGAAAGAATCATCTAACGAATCTGAACAAGTTGAAGATACGAAAACTGAAAATAATATTCTAAGCATGTTAGGAAATCCAGAAAAAGAACTGGAACTTCTAGAAAGTATTCCGGAGCCTGCGAACACGCCTCCGCCGCTGGTGTTCCCGTTAATCGAAATGAAAGACATACCTATTCCCAGCACTCCTTCAGAATCAACAAGTGATAGCACCCCAGACATGAAGGAAGAAACTGTAAAGGAGGAACCACCAATGATTGATTTAGACTCTATCCCACTACCTAGCGATGAGCCGAAGGACAATGTATTTAAAATAAATAAAGAACCGAAAGAAAGCATCTTTAAAACTAAGGATACAAAAGAAAAGGAGCCCTTCAAAGTTAAGGAATCAAAAGAAAGTACAAGTTACAAAATTAAAGATGTTAAAGATGCTGAAGTTAAAGAACCTAGTGAACCTGCACAGAAGGCTAAAGATACAAAAGATAGTGTTTTCAAACCTAAAGAGGCTCCTGTTAAAGCGAAAGATCCCAAAGACAACATTTTTAAACCCAAAGATCAAAAGGAAGGCACAGTTAAATGCAAGGATGTAAAAGAGAGTGTGACAAAACCAAAAGAAACTGTTGCTAAATTGAAAGATCCAAAGGAAAGTGTTATTAAGCCAAAAGATACGACTGAAAGTGTTTTCAAACCAAAAGAAAATATTTTCAAAGTTAATAGAGACTCGAAAGAAAGTAGCTCGAAAGCAAAAGACCCATTAGAAAGCGCCTCGAAACCTAAGGATACCAAGGAAGCCCTTAAAGTTAAAATTGAGCCTATGAAAAATTTTACTCCCGAACCAAATGTTACCAAACTAGAGCCTCCTTCAAGTCCCTTAATTGATACTGAGGAAGATAAATCAGAGCCTGATAGTCCGGCGCGGATCGACGTTATTCCTGAACCACCGCCCGCCTTCCTTGTGCAATCGGAAGGGCCTAAGATAGCCGACAAACTACTCAAAGCTATCAATAGTGCCAAACGGTTATCCATGTCCCCGCCACCCGTCGAAGACAAATCAGACAAGTTAGACAAACCACGCGCGATTACGCCTAAAACCGATCTTCTCAAGATCAACAAACCGGAAGGCAAACAATCTCCCATACCGCTAGAACCGAAAGCTGCCAAACAAGACGCTAAACCTCTAACTAAAGAGCCATTGAAGAAAATCAGTCCAACAAACGTCACTGACTCCATTTTCGGTGAGCCGTCCAACTTCACCGATGCGAAGCGTGATCTTGCAGAAATCAAGAAAGTTAAGGCGAAAGAACCATCGCCGCCTAGGCTGTTAAGTCCTTTAAATGTCATGGAGCGGCGAAAGAGTGTAGCGGATCTTCCTATGCCCACGCCTGGAAAGAACAATAAGGTCTTAAGTGATACTATACAGAAACTGTCCAGCCAGATCAATTCGAGTCAGGTTGCGGCGGCCAGCATACCTTTGCCGCCTTTCCCGGCGGAGGATAGAAGCGAGTCCAGTGATTCTGATGATTCCGATAGAAGGTACGTGGAATTAAATTTCATTATCCTAGGACAGTAAAAGTGATCTTTTATAACTAATAGGGTTGTTTCACACGTACCACAACCACACGACAACCACAACCACAACACGTGGTCGGGCGCATATTTTGTATTAGAAATAAACATTACAATTCACACGTACCACATTTTGCAGTCACTATCGACCACGTCTGTGGTAACGGCCATCAACTACTCAATTCACACGTAACCACTGTGTGACCACATTTTGACGCTGCGATGTGGTGTGGTTGTAGTCCGTGTGAAACAACGCATAGCTATTCGTAGTGGTCATGTATCAGTTCGTTATGTGAGGGTGGTATTCTATTTGTCCAATTTCTATATCCCATATTTGATCAAATTTCGTTGAAAAACCCCATTCCATTTATCCAATATCTGGGATCAACATTTTATACTATATTTAAATCGAAAAAAAAATAGAAAATTTGACTCGCAGCGGGACTCGAACCCACAACCACTGGATCCAGTTCGAGTGCTACCTATCTAATCTTTATACTATCTTAAGCATTCGTAATATTTGATCAAATGTCGGTATTTCTAGGAGATTTTATGATCTCATACAATTTCTTTGATCAAATGCATGTTGGATAAAGCATGGATATGTGGAATACTGGTAGGTTTTTAAGCGGGTTTGAACTGATGAACATTTTCCCCCAGGTTAATAATAGACAAGCTGACGGTAGAGGAGTGGAGCAGCGCGGACGCGGCCCGCAGCGCGCTGCACGCCGGCAAGTCGCCCGGCGAGTGGAGCGCCGGCGAGACGCTGCTCATGCTGGAGGACGCGTGCAAGAACGAGCGCAAGCACAGTCAGTATACGCGTCCCTCTATTACATAAACATTTTCTCAAACATGCACTACAATGTTGACATTATGTTCCTTATAATAGGCTTCAAAGTATGTGGTTGCAGGTTTGGTTAGGTGAGAGGCACGAGAGGTCGTTAAGGTTGACATTACCGGCCTAAGACCGGCAAGGTAATTTTTAACTTTCATTTCACATTAATTTGTGACACAGCATCTTGGAGACTGGCCACTAAAAAAAATATTGGTGGTTTTATGACATTAACTATTGTATTGCATGTTTGCATATACTCGGCCGCTCTGCCGTTTACATATACTCGGCCGGCAACCCCTTAATTCCCGGCCTCTGTCGTAATGTACTAATATTCAACGACAGTAGTTTTCCGAGCAATGGAAAATGACAATCATTCAAAATATAAAGGTTTTGGTCATCTTTCTTTTATACATATAATAAAATAAAATCTATTATATGTACATATAAAAATTAGTCATGAAAATAAAGAAACGTCAAACTTATCGAACAATTACTCGTCATGTCGCCAATGGAAGTGATTTGGTTTGAATCAAATCGCAGAAAACGCTATAAAAGAGAAAAAAAAAAGCAAACACTGAACACTAAAAGACAGTGGGACCGGCGATTTCTTAAATATTATTTTGAGATACTTTTTAAAACTTTCGCAACCAAGAACCCGCTTGGTCGGCACTCGTAATCTTTAATCAGATACCGGCAGAGCGCGCCAGGCGGGACATTGCATCTTCGCCAGCACAACAGCTGACACTAACAGAAAGGTTTTAATACTTCTGATTATTATTTATTTCATTATACATGTACTTATGTGATTGAAATGTTGATTTTTAAATATACATGTAGAGTGTTTATACTTCAATTTTTAAAAATATAAATTCTTATAAGTTGGTTACATTAAATCGAATCTAATCAATAGGTGTTAGAATTTTCGTAAATCGTAAAACCTAAATTGTGTTTACGAATGTTTAGTAACTTATAGGTTAGGAAGATAGATTAGGTAGGAACGAAAATGTAATTACCTCATAATTTTAATTTCATATTATAAATAAATAAATAAATATTTCGGGACTTTCTTACAGAAATCGACCTAGTCCTATTGAAGTATATTTCTAACACTTTTCCTTATATTAGTGTTAAAATTAGTTAGGTACCTATTATTTAAATATCGATAATTTATTCACTATATTTTGCGCCGATCGAACTTTTGTTTTTGCTCTGGGCACCATTAGGCAGCGTTTTCTTTTGCACCTTGGCTACCAAAATATTAATTTTATTAACGTATACGAAAGTTACTCGGCACAGACCTGAGCCTCCAACTAGTGCCCGCTAAGCGGGCACTGCGGTGAGCGGCAATGCGTTACACTTCGATGCCCGCCTAGCGAGTTCTTTCGGTCTCTGGTGTATTGTTTAAAATTTTGCTCGGTTTCCAAAGTGTTCAATTGACCTCACAGATGTCTGCAGAAAAAGGCATAGAGGCACCCGTATCTTTTAGTTTTAGTTAGGCAGTCCACATATAGCTCACTCTCAACCCTCTACTACAATGAGCTTATAGCCTACAGTGGTATAACAATGAGTGTCCCGGCAGGCGCGCGAGTGGTGGTGGCGGGCAGCGCGCGTGCGGAGGAGGACGGCAGCCTGGCGCTGCTGCTGTGCGAGGAGACCATCCCCGGCTCGCCCGCGCCCGACGCCGAGCCGCCGCGCGCCGACCTGCACATGCCGTTCGCCTGCGCCCCGCAGCACGCCAACAAAGGTACCCGGCCGCTCCGCCGGCTGCTGTGACACTGAGTGGTGGTGGCGGCAGCGCGCGCGGAGGAGGACGGCAGCCTGGCGCTGCTGCTGTGCGAGGAGACCATCCCCGGCTCGCCCGCGCCCGACGCCGAGCCGCCGCGCGCCGACCTGCACATGCCGTTCGCCTGCGCCCCGCAGCACGCCAACAAAGGTACCCGGCCGCTCCGCCGGCTGCTGTGACACTGAGTGGTGGTGGCGGCAGCGCGCGCGGAGGAGGACGGCAGCCTGGCGCTGCTGCTGTGCGAGGAGACCATCCCCGGCTCGCCCGCGCCCGACGCCGAGCCGCCGCGCGCCGACCTGCACATGCCGTTCGCCTGCGCCCCGCAGCACGCCAACAAAGGTACCCGGCCGCTCCGCCGGCTGCTGTGACACTGAGTGGTGGTGGCGGCAGCGCGCGCGGAGGAGGACGGCAGCCTGGCGCTGCTGCTGTGCGAGGAGACCATCCCCGGCTCGCTCGCGCCCGACGCCGAGCCGCCGCGCGCCGACCTGCACATGCCGTTCGCCTGCGCCCCGCAGCACGCCAACAAAGGTACCCGGCCGCTCCGCCGGCTGCTGTGACACTGAGTGGTGGTGGCGGCAGCGCGCGCGGAGGAGGACGGCAGCCTGGCGCTGCTGCTGTGCGAGGAGACCATCCCCGGCTCGCTCGCGCCCGACGCCGAGCCGCCGCGCGCCGACCTGCACATGCCGTTCGCCTGCGCCCCGCAGCACGCCAACAAAGGTACCCGGCCGCTCCGCCGGCTGCTGTGACACTGAGTGGTGGTGGCGGCAGCGCGCGCGGAGGAGGACGGCAGCCTGGCGCTGCTGCTGTGCGAGGAGACCATCCCCGGCTCGCCCGCGCCCGACGCCGAGCCGCCGCGCGCCGACCTGCACATGCCGTTCGCCTGCGCCCCGCAGCACGCCAACAAAGGTACCCGGCCGCTCCGCCGGCTGCTGTGACACTGAGTGGTGGTGGCGGCAGCGCGCGCGGAGGAGGACGGCAGCCTGGCGCTGCTGCTGTGCGAGGAGACCATCCCCGGCTCGCTCGCGCCCGACGCCGAGCCGCCGCGCGCCGACCTGCACATGCCGTTCGCCTGCGCCCCGCAGCACGCCAACAAAGGTACCCGGCCGCTCCGCCGGCTGCTGTGACACTGAGTGGTGGTGACGGCAGCGCGCGCGGAGGAGGACGGCAGCCTGGCGCTGCTGCTGCGCGAGGAGACCATCCCCGATTGTATATTTTGCATGAGAAACAAAAAAATACGAATATAAGAAAGAAAAATGTACCAGGCTATGTATGCAATTTTACGTAAATCATAACATAACGAAATAAAAATTATTTTAAACATTTTAGTTCCGCCGAGTAAAAAAAATTTCGGGTCCGTGGTGAAGTGTAAAGCCGGGAGCCCCTCTGCTGCGCACGCTACACACGGACACATGTGTATCGTAATGTTCCTATTTATACTGCAGATTATACCTTCTCATTTACATTCACTCTGCCCTTCAAGTCTACGTACTCTAGTAATTTAACTGGTAATAATTAAATAGCTATCGGTTGGAACTGTAATAACACTGTGTCATAGACTACACGACTGTTAAGTGTGACACTGTAAAGCCCTGCATCAACATGTTCTTTGTGACGCCCAAATGAGCGTAAGCACTGACCGCGCGACCGTCCGCAGGCGAGGAGCGGCGCGCGGGCCCGGCGCGGTCGCCGGACGCGGCGGCGGGCGCGGCGCCGGCCGGCTGGGGCCGCCGCGCGCTGCTGGACAACACGCCGCCCACCACGCCCGACAGCAGCCTCGACATGTCGCCCGCCAGGTCAGCCGCGCCACATTAACCTCTATACATATTCTATTCATGGAGACGGATTATATCACATATACTTTGACGGCCGGTCTGGCCTATTGGGTAGTGACCCTGCCTATGAAGCCGATGGTCCTGTCGCTCAGGGCATTTATTTGTGTGATGAGCACAGATATTTGTTCCTGTATTCATATGTATTATATATATCGTCGTCTAGAACCTACAACACGAGTCTTACTGAGCTTACCGTAGGACTGAATCGATTTGTGTAAGATTGTCCCGAAATATTTATTTATTTTATACTAATTTAAACCATCCCGACGTTTACAACTCTTTAGCAGCGTTCGTGGACATCGGTTGTTTTATTTCATGAATAATTTATCACAGCTACCGAAGACTATGTTATCTATATAGGTAGTTGAAAAACTTAACTGAGGGACCTATGTAACTTTCTATGTAGTTGTGCAGAGAATTAATATGGAGCCAAAATTTGAATATAGAACGCCAACATGCGTATGCACACGTTACTATACATAGGCCAGGTACTTTAGTTAAGTTGTTCAGCTGTAGGTACATATCTTCATCCATAAGTGTCAAGTAAGACGCTCGGAGCGGAGAAGCGATTTGAGCAGCGTGCACTGCGCTCGCGCCCATATGTTTGCATTTGTTTAATACGCACGCTGCGCGCTGTACGAATTATTATCAACATAACAGACAAAACTTACTATTGTAATTGATTACAGAGAACGGCGAATATCGGAGCGAGACAGTCCGATGGAAAGGAAAGAGGACGATGACGACAGACGTGACAATGACGCGTCTGCCATGGACGTAGACAAGTCTCATGGTGAGCAAATCATTTCAACATTATCATATTTTTCCGAAACTAGTGTGAACATACTGTGTTTTTTATGTTACGTTAGAAAACGGACCTATAATTTCCTAAATAAGTTCACGAAGGCGTTATTTGAAAGTCCGAAAATGCTTTATAATAGTATATTATTTAAACAATCGTAACATTATGAAGGCTATAAAAGTTGAGTACCGTGTGTACGCTTTTTTCGACTTATTGGGTAACAAATTTATCAGTCACTTTGAGCGCCATAGCCTTGATTTCTTCGGGAGTACATTGTTCATCAGAATCACTCATAATAACTTAAGTTTTTGCACAATAAAGTCGTCCGATAATAATAGTACAGGAGATGTACGAAAATTTGTAGGTGAGGATCAAAATAATTCCCACAGAAGCGGAGTTTGTTTTTTTTAGTTCTTTGTATGCATCTATTTGACATACTAAAAATATAGAAAAATACATGTGTGCAAAATGTGATTTTTCACACGGCAAAGATTTGAAAAACTGAGAATTCTCCATATAAAACTCATATTTTGTGTGGTCTCAAATTACTGGAAATTACACTATAATGAGGTTAATTTTATAATATAAACGTAAATAACAATGTGGTGAATAAAAAAAAAACATTTTTCAAGATTTTTTTTTTCTTTAAATTGAAAATTAAACTTTACCTTTATAGACTATACACATCAATATACGTTATAAAAATAACATATTTAAAACATGATATATTATACAAAACATATAGGTAGGCTGTATTTTAATTAGCACGAGAAAATATAGACCTCACCCATAGACTGCCACATGGAGCAATCTTCAACATAATGTAGTCACTGCCACCAGCGTTAGTTTAGCGTTTGTGCCTGTGGATGTCCAATATTGCGCTTTCCTAGACGTAGTCGCCACGAGGATTTTTCTGTCTTAACGGCCATCGACTCTCCGAGTTACGTGGCCTTCTCATTGCCACATCAGCAATATATTTGTGAAAAATGCGTTCTTTTGCCCCACAAAAATTGTATCTTCGAAAATTCATAAAATTTATTAAAAATCGTGTGTGGCATCGAATTACAGGAAAAAAAGGTAAAAAAGGTTATGACGTTAATTTCTAAAATTAAAATTAAATAACCAGATGGTAGAAGATTAAAAATAAGCTTGTGCAGTGTTCAATATGTTATATCATCATCAATATTTAAGAATGTTGGTGGAGTCTACTTTTCCCTCTGCTAGCCTTATAACAACAGCCTTCTTCTTTACGTGTCTGAGATATGCATATCTTGGCCTTCCTCGGTCTGTCATCCTCTCGATCTTGGTATCCAAAATTTTAAAATAAAAGGTCTTATACCTCATCAGATGCCCTATCTATGTCTCACCTTTTATCTGTAATAAACAAATTTTGCAAGACGTCTCCTCTCCATTAGTCATGATTTCTGTCCAGCATTTGTTATGAGGTTTTTGGTAATAACAAAATTATTGTATTACTGTTAGTTTTAAGGCTGAATCTATCAAAGATTTCATCATTTTTAAAGTGTCTGCTGTAACTTGTTACTATTCTTTGCAAATGGCGCAATGTCGTCTGCTAATCTTGTCAATTAATTTAAATTTCACAATTAACGTGTTCTTCATATTTAAATTTATATGCTGTTTTAGAATAGGAATTCCGCCATCTTCTGCAGCTTTACCATTTGGAATATTCGACATGGCTTTTAAAAACTCTTCTTCAAGTATTATTTTCCAATCTATTACCTATTTTACTAACTATGTATATCTATCTTACTACCTATTCTATCATCTCTAATCTATTAGCTGTTCATCTTCCATATCATCTTCATCGAACTCGACAGGACTTATAAAGTTCTTCCATGTATCTTTTCCAATTGTTTAATGTTATTTGTAAATCTAATAATCTTAAATCACAGAGCAATAGAGAACATTTAAATCATTCTATGCCATATGTCGACACATTATTATCTGCCACTACAACATTACTCATTTGTATACGGTTTACGGGAGTATCGACCATATTTACTATTAATATATTAATTAAAAATTCTAGTGTAGGGCTCAATTGACATATTGAGTAGTTGTTTTTTTCCAACCCCCCTTCAAAGGCTTTCTCATAGTCCACAAACGCCAAGCATAGTGGCTGATTACATCGTGGTTCGATCGAGACATGGGCTGTACTTCTATTTCTTCACCGATCACCGATATTCAGGACCAGAGCTCTGAGCCAATCCAGCCGCACCGAGGTGTAAGACAGGAAGATGTCATTCTCCGAACCTGTTTGCTGCACTGGAAGATGCCTTTAAGGTACTGGATCAATGTTAAGAGCTAACACCTCACTCACCTTCGGTTCCTAGACTATGTCATTGTCATGTCTGAGCACTTCAGGACCTTAGTAGAGTTTCAGAACAGGTAGGGCTGAAAGTTAACATAATAGAAGCATCAAAGATGTCATTTTCGCCATGTATACGATATCGGTTGGGAACGTTGCTGTCGAAGTTGTTGACGAATATTTGTATCTGGGACATGTAGTCCAGTTAGGCAAATTAAACTTCGAAAAGGCAATATCAAACTCGGCTGTGGAGCATTAAGGAAGACCCGTGACCGCTCGGACTATCGCCACGTAGATGCAGTTCAATGATGTTCCGTAAAAAAAAGACAGAAAAACCGCCATGGCTCGTAGAATTGCACTGTTGAAGTGGCAGTGGTGGTCGATGGCCGTTAGGACAGAAAAGTCCTAGTATAGTGGCGACTACATTTAGGAAAGCGCAATATCGGACATCCACAAACGCTAAACTAACGCTGGTAGTCAGTGGCCGCAGTATGTTGAAGATTGCTCCATGTGGCAGTCTATGGAGGAGCTCTATATTTTGTCTTGTTAATTAAAAGTCTATTTTTTGCATTATTTAGATATAATAGGAAATATTCATGTATTAAACATGCTTTTCGTTTTGTAACGTATATTGATGTGTATATAGTCTATATAAGTTTCATTATCAA
Source organism: Grapholita molesta (assembly GCA_022674325.2). Lineage (NCBI taxonomy): Eukaryota > Metazoa > Arthropoda > Insecta > Lepidoptera > Tortricidae > Grapholita > Grapholita molesta. Next base: position 7,005,249 of record CP053138.2, read on the forward strand.
TTATAACAAAAAAAAAATTTTTGCTTGAAAAATCTTTTTTTTTTTAGTCACCACTTTTTAATTTACTTTTATTTTATTAAATTAACCTCATAACCTTCTTTTGTGTGTAATTTCCTGTACTTTGAGACCATACAAAATTTGGGTTTTATATGGAGAATTTTCAATTTTTCAAATCTTTGCCGTGTGGAAAATCGCATTTTGCACACATATATTTTTCTATATTTTTAGTATGTCAAAAAGATACACACAAAGAACTAAAAACACCAAACTCCGGTTCTGTGGCAATTATTTTGACCCCAAACGCTATATCTCCTCTACTATAAACTACATAACATTAAAATAGTTTCGCCAAAGTTTACAAATTTCGAACGCAACACGCCAAACATGCCATAGACAAGAGAAAAAGAAAATAAGCCGGTACTCAATTACGAAAAATGTTGTTGCGTTCAAGAATATTTAAATGTCGAATGTAAAATTATATGATAGCGTATGGTTTTTATATATAAAACGCATTTCAGTTTATTTTTTCATCGTGATTTAAATTATTAAGCTAAATATTATATTATTTAAAAAGCTACTTATTATTGCAAATGAAAACAGACTTGTTAAAATGGAAGTTTTACTTTAAAAAAAAAACAGAACTTCTATATTCATATGATTACTGTTCATAAGTTATCATATGAACCTAGAGACAAATAGACTTTCTTATCGTTACTCAAATGAAGTTAATTTGGATACCGCTGACAATAATCTAATTGGCAGATTTAAGTGCTGGAGTAGAAAAAGATCAAAAGGATGTCAAGTAGATTCAAAGGAAATACATGTCTCACCGCAGTATAGATGTATTGGCGTGGCAGTTTGCCATTGGCAATTTGCCCTTCGTCAATCAGTAAATCAATGGATATCTCGTACTTCGTTTTCAAGCTTCGTACGTCCGTCCGTCTAACCGCGGTTCAAGCGAAGAACGGGTCGAACTAGGATTGTAAACCTTAAACTGCGCGTTAACGCGCGGTCATGTACAGTCAGAGTCATATAGTTGGCAGTCAAATAGTTCGGTACACCATACAAATTACAAATGATATGGTGTACTAAACTTTATAAGTACTTTGGATGCTACCAACGATATGACGCTGACTGTACACAACAAGATCGTTTCAGTCTCGGACTGCGCACCGAGGCAAACTAGTTTTAACCCCTTGCGTGTCCACAGTGGGCGCGCGGCCGCGCAAGGCGTCGGAGTCGTCGCTGGCGGGGCGCGGCCGGCCGCGGCGCGCGCGGCGCGACACGGACGACGCGCGCGGGCCCGAGCTGCAGCCCGACCTCAAGTACAACTTCTTCATCGAGCTCGGTGAGTCGCCGTCGCCTGCTGGTCCGCAGTCGGAGTCGTCGCTGGCGGGGCGCGGCCGGCCGCGGCGCGCGCGGCGCGACACGGACGACGCGCGCGGGCCCGAGCTGCAGCCCGACCTCAAGTACAACTTCTTCATCGAGCTCGGTGAGTCGCCGTCGCCTGCTGGTCCGCAGTCGGAGTCGTCGCTGGCGGGGCGCGGCCGGCCGCGGCGCGCGCGGCGCGACACGGACGACGCGCGCGGGCCCGAGCTGCAGCCCGACCTCAAGTACAACTTCTTCATCGAGCTCGGTGAGTCGCCGTCGCCTGCTGGTCCGCAGTCGGAGTCGTCGCTGGCGGGGCGCGGCCGGCCGCGGCGCGCGCGGCGCGACACGGACGACGCGCGCGGGCCCGAGCTGCAGCCCGACCTCAAGTACAACTTCTTCATCGAGCTCGGTGAGTCGCCGTCGCCTGCTGGTCCGCAGTCGGAGTCGTCGCTGGCGGGGCGCGGCCGGCCGCGGCGCGCGCGGCGCGACACGGACGACGCGCGCGGGCCCGAGCTGCAGCCCGACCTCAAGTACAACTTCTTCATCGAGCTCGGTGAGTCGCCGTCGCCTGCTGGTCCGCAGTCGGAGTCGTCGCTGGCGGGGCGCGGCCGGCCGCGGCGCGCGCGGCGCGACACGGACGACGCGCGCGGGCCCGAGCTGCAGCCCGACCTCAAGTACAACTTCTTCATCGAGCTCGGTGAGTCGCCGTCGCCTGCTGGTCCGCAGTCAGGTCGTCGCTGGCGGGGCGCGGCCGGCCGCGGCGCGCGCGGCGCGACACGGACGACGCGCGCGGGCCCGAGCTGCAGCCCGACCTCAAGTACAACTTCTTCATCGAGATCGGTGAGTCGCCGTCGCCTGCTGGTCCGCAGTCGGAGTCGTCGCTGGCGGGGCGCGGCCGGCCGCGGCGCGCGCGGCGCGACACGGACGACGCGCGCGGGCCCGAGCTGCAGCCCGACCTCAAGTACAACTTCTTCATCGAGCTCGGTGAGTCGCCGTCGCCTGCTGGTCCGCAGTCGGAGTCGTCGCTGGCGGGGCGCGGCCGGCCGCGGCGCGCGCGGCGCGACACGGACGACGCGCGCGGGCCCGAGCTGCAGCCCGACCTCAAGTACAACTTCTTCATCGAGCTCGGTGAGTCGCCGTCGCCTGCTGGTCCGCAGTCGGAGTCGTCGCTGGCGGGGCGCGGCGCGACACGGACGACGCGCGCGGGCCCGAGCTGCAGCCCGACCTCAAGTACAACTTCTTCATCGAGCTCGGTGAGTCGCCGTCGCCTGCTGGTCCGCAGTCGGAGTCGTCGCTGGCGGGGCGCGGCGCGACACGGACGACGCGCGCGGGCCCGAGCTGCAGCCCGACCTCAAGTACAACTTCTTCATCGAGCTCGGTGAGTCGCCGTCGCCTGCTGGTCCGCAGTCGGAGTCGTCGCTGGCGGGGCGCGGCCGGCCGCGGCGCGCGCGGCGCGACACGGACGACGCGCGCGGGCCCGAGCTGCAGCCCGACCTCAAGTACAACTTCTTCATCGAGCTCGGTGAGTCGCCGTCGCCTGCTGGTCCGCAGTCGGAGTCGTCGCTGGCGGGGCGCGGCCGGCCGCGGCGCGCGCGGCGCGACACGGACGACGCGCGCGGGCCCGAGCTGCAGCCCGACCTCAAGTACAACTTCTTCATCGAGCTCGGTGAGTCGCCGTCGCCTGCTGGTCCGCAGTCAGGTCGTCGCTGGCGGGGCGCGGCCGGCCGCGGCGCGCGCGGCGCGACACGGACGACGCGCGCGGGCCCGAGCTGCAGCCCGACCTCAAGTACAACTTCTTCATCGAGCTCGGTGAGTCGCCGTCGCCTGCTGGTCCGCAGTCGGAGTCGTCGCTGGCGGGGCGCGGCCGGCCGCGGCGCGCGCGGCGCGACACGGACGACGCGCGCGGGCCCGAGCTGCAGCCCGACCTCAAGTACAACTTCTTCATCGAGCTCGGTGAGTCGCCGTCGCCTGCTGGTCCGCAGTCAGGTCGTCGCTGGCGGGGCGCGGCCGGCCGCGGCGCGCGCGGCGCGACACGGACGACGCGCGCGGGCCCGAGCTGCAGCCCGACCTCAAGTACAACTTCTTCATCGAGCTCAGTGAGTCGCCGTCGCCTGCTGGCCGCATATATGCTCTTACCTTGGCCGGTTGGGAACTAATACCGGTTAGATCAAAATCACTGTATGTCCATATTATATTTGTATATAAACTTTCACGAGCCATCCCAACAATTAATTTAATATCTTGGAGTGTCGGGCTCGGCTTGGCTTATTGCTTGAAAATGGAGACCTCTGGATGAAATAAACTTGTTTGAAGCGGTTTTTATAAATTCAGTCTTCTTTTATTCGGTGGTTGCCATTTTATAGTCTATCGCGTTATCCGTTACTTTCGCACTCGCATACTTGTTGGAGCATGACAAATTTTGCGACAAATGATAAACTGGACCATATCAGGCCGATCAGGCTTTACTTAGTTTTATACTAGCTATTGAAGCCGACTTCAAGTTTTAAATTGGTTTTAGATCCGTCTTGGGACTGCCAGACCCGCATCAACGTGCTGACGACGCGGCTGGCGGACCTGCGCAAGGCGTACCACTCGGTGAAGGCCGAGCTGGCCGCCATCGACCGCCGGAGGAAGAAGCTGCGCCGAAAGGAGAGGGAAGGTAAATGTTGCTACGGCGTCTGGTTTATTGCATCCGTCTATGAGCTACGGACAGACACCTCTGAACATAGGTCACCCACTCCCAGTGACCGAGCGTACGAGGTCATCAGTTCATCTAGTTAGTCCTCGAGCTATCCGAGGTCGCCACTCGACTTTTCTGCCCCCAAATATTATTGTTTAAAAACTTTATTTTTGTAATACATGTAATAGGCCCCAGATCTGCCTAAACGCTTGCGTAATACTCAATACAGAAGGCCGGAGTAAAGTAATTCTTAGTGCGGAATTTGAGAACTGATTATATTGAATTGTAGATGGCGTTCCTGGTTACATATTTTGGATATGTCAAATATATATATCATCCCGAACATAGACATAGCATTTAACTAGACGGAGCGTGCTACTAATAATACTACGATTGAAAGGGATGGTCTTATGTAACTTTCCATAGGTATGGCAGAGACGGCGCTATTTTCGTCCGTCCTTGTCATAGTTTCACATATTTTCGTTCACCTCCAAACTGGACCCTTTAGAACTGTCAAAGTTGGAGGTGAACAAACAAATACAATTGGAGTTTTCTTGGGTTTTCAACCAAAGTTGCGGTAATGAATACAGAATAAACTAATATTTTTGTTATAAAGAATGTCCTGTAAAGCAAAACTATAGTGAATTGTTACATTTTGGGCTACAAAAGCCAGAATATCTTTGTCCCTTACTGGCGCACCCGGATGTTTTCTCCAGTCATTATTCTTAATAGATCCCGAACTTTTTATCTTTATCATGTTTTGTTTGATTGACAAAGGAAAAAAAGGTGTCCAACGACAAATACTACATAAAATTAGTTTGTCTTTAATAATAATGTTTTGTTTCAGCCGTGAAGGCAGCGAAGGCCGCTTGCTCATGATGAAGGCAGTAGCTAGGGCCCTGATCTCCATCGCCGGCTCGGGCAGTTTATTCGTTTTAGAATGAACGAGCACACTTGCCTCCTTCGCGTCGTGTTACGTTTGCAATGAAGCTAGACATTTAGCATGTAGAATCCGTATTGTTATTATAGCTATCTTACAATCTTGTTGTATGAATTTTCATTCGAAATCATAATTTATTGTACATGTTTCATCTCAATATTTTTACTTTACGGTTCGTGCCGATATATTGTATGTATGTAATTTATAACTTTTCGCAAATGTTATCTCGAATTATTTTATCTTTTCTACTATGTGGGAGTAAGTGAAAGTACATATTTAGCAATATTGTTTTGTGCAATGATGCGGAATGCGGAATTTGAATAGAATATTGCTTTCATAAATATATACATGGACACAATGACACAATAAATAGGAAAGAAAATACATTATTTATTATATTTAAAGACTGATCGATCGAAATATGGGAAAATGTATTTATCACATTTTTATCTAAGGTTTATAATGTCTTCGATTTATTATGTCGTTTATTTGAATATAGACAGTTTTATTGATTTCAGCTTTTCATTTAATTCCTGAATTATAATTGATATTAAGTATATTAGAAGATAATCAATTTTGGTTAACTCCATTAATATTTCGGAATACTTTTAACCGATTCGTTGCGTCTTCCATTTTCAAAAACTCTTGTCTGTGGCAGCAAACAATTATTTCGCGGCTGGCGTGTCTTACGCCATGTCTTATGCGAATGTGATGACACCCTCTCGTGTCATACGCCACACGTAATAAACATTGTTGACTCGTCTGTTGTGCCATCTGCACCGTAACGGTTCTATCAGGGTACATTAGATTGTGGAGATCAAAATAACACAACACTGATAATTTGTAAATATTTTATATTAAAATGTACAACAAAGCAGTAAAATGTTGAAACACTGAGCTGTCATTTGTTGTGAGTGATGACATTGATCACGAACGGTGGTGCGGTAAAAACACTTAGGTGTAATGTAATCATCGAATCTTAACCTATTCCCCATTCGGCCCATACCATAGGGCCATATACCTACCTAGCGTAACTAATTCTCGAGGTACTTCGCTGTAACACGTCAATATTTAAATTGTTTTGATTGGAGTATGTTGCTCTGCTAATATTTCCACCATTTTATGACAGTCTTATCTGAGCTAATTTGTATGTGTTAGCTAGAGTAAATGTTGTGTATGCTCTTCGCTAACCTGGAGCTAAACGGGGATTCCGTAAAGTACAATTTCGCTCAACAGAATACGGTAGCGTGTCGTCACGGACACAGCATATTTGTTTGTCGTGTCTGGCGTTCAAAAGTTTGCCAGTGAATCACGTAGGTATGGTCGCATAGCTGAGATGAGCGGATGGGTTCAGTTACGCCGGCGCGGTGAGCGCTAGTAGTAGTTGGGGTACTGCGGCCAGGGGTGCGGGTGGTGCTGGTAGGGCCCGGGCGGCTGCTGGTAGCCCCACGGCGGCTGGTAGGGCGGCGCGTAGCTCTGCTCGTAGGACTGCGTGGTGGCGGCCGGCGTCTGGTAGTAGGCGGAGCTGGCCGTCGTCGTGGTCGAACTCGCGGCCGTTTCCTTTTTCTTGGTGTCCGTGTTGGCACTGTAATACAAAGTTTAGGTAATGGTCTTTGGTAGACATCTTGTGAAAATGGAGGTCAAAAATGATACGAGTAGATTATTATTGACTTCAAAAAAAAATCAGATGAACCAGATTTCACGAAAAGTTAAAACTGTTTATTAAAAAGTATAGCTTGGCCGTAGGTATCAATAACATGTAAGGTAGAATACGTGTAAAAGTTACACCAATTAAATTTAGTCTATTTTGTCGGAGATGAATTAGGTAAATATAGTTCCTGCATTCTTTGTTGTTCGCCTCGGCCTTAGACATACTGGGTATCTTTCTATCAATTAAACGTTGTACGAAGCCGCTAGAGGAGCATGCCGCGTATCCGGACGGCGGCGGCGCGTCGCGCTTACACTTTCCATGCGGCAGGTCGCTACGCTCGTAGCCGATTCCAGCGTTTTCCTGCTATGTAGAGGAAAGCTTTTACAACAGAGAACACCCCCGGGGAGTACCTAGCAATCAAAGTGTTAAATGTTAGAGGTCCTGTACCTGGGCGGCGGCGCGTCGTGCTTGTCCTTGCGCGCGCGCTTGCGCAGATGCTTGGCCAGCGTGCGCGCGTGCAGCTGCGCGGCGCGCGCGGCGGGCGCGGGGCCCAGCTCCTCGGCCAGCTCGCGCCGCCGCCACGCCAGCGCCGCGCTCGTCTCCAGCTCCGCGCCCTCCTGCCGCTCGTACGACGACACCAGCTCTGTGCGTCAAGTGCGGACCACACGTTTATATGGATACCGGTTCCCGAAAGAGCGATACCTTAATACGAATAACATTGAAAAAATCTAATTTCAACGCAGTTCTCGGATATACGCGAAACCCAAGTATATCCGAGAACTGCGGCCAGAAACCACCGAAGGACGGGCAGCGGCGTCCTTTACAGCGGATGAACATACTGCAATCGCCAACCTGCCCGCCAAACGTGGCGATTATGACATTGAATCCCCCTATGGTGGGAAATCGCTGCCTGTGACTATCTGCGAGGGAGACCTATATCCAGCAGTAGACGCCCATAGCTAACGATGACGAGGTAACATTATAGCAAACATATTATCTTCTGATATTTAAATCTAATGAAAAATAGAAAAAAAATTACTCGCAGCGGGATTCGAACCCAGCCCAGCCCAGTAACCTAGTGCACTACTAATTATGTTATACGAGTACCACTTATACTTGTCATTTTTTTTCTATTTTATCCCTCCTGGTATACGTCATCATGGGTAACGTGTAGACACATCTACCGCAAGCGTATTGAACACTTAACAGCATCGAAGTCTCTATTTTCATTGGTAATTCATCGATAACAATGTGCTACCCCTTTGTAAATTATTTTTTATTATGCAAAAACGTCTACTAGCGAATATCTTCGATATTTAAATCGAGAGAAAAATATAAAAAAATGACGTTTCTGCATAATAAAAAATAAACAAATAATCGTAAAGGTGTCGCTAGGTACCCTCGAGCTCCTCGTAGGGCGTGCCGGGCGTGTGCAGCGCCAGGTCCAGCCGCTGCATGTGCAGGCGCTGGTTGAGCGGGTCGCGCGCCACGGCGGCGTCCAGCGCGGCGCGCGCGGCGGCCGGCTGCCGGCGCACGTGCTGCAGGAAGTAAAGGTGTCGCTAGGTACCCTCGAGCTCCTCGTAGGGCGTGCCGGGCGTGTGCAGCGCCAGGTCCAGCCGCTGCATGTGCAGGCGCTGGTTGAGCGGGTCGCGCGCCACGGCGGCGTCCAGCGCGGCGCGCGCGGCGGCCGGCTGCCGGCGCACGTGCTGCAGGAAGTAAAGGTGTCGCTAGGTACCCTCGAGCTCCTCGTAGGGCGTGCCGGGCATGTGCAGCGCCAGGTCCAGCCGCTGCATGTGCAGGCGCTGGTTGAGCGGGTCGCGCGCCACGGCGGCGTCCAGCGCGGCGCGCGCGGCGGCCGGCTGCCGGCGCACGTGCTGCAGGAAGTAAAGGTGTCGCTAGGTACCCTCGAGCTCCTCGTAGGGCGTGCCGGGCGTGTGCAGCGCCAGGTCCAGCCGCTGCATGTGCAGGCGCTGGTTGAGCGGGTCGCGCGCCACGGCGGCGTCCAGCGCGGCGCGCGCGGCGGCCGGCTGCCGGCGCACGTGCTGCAGGAAGTAAAGGTGTCGCCAGGTACCCTCGAGCTCCTCGTAGGGCGTGCCGGGCGTGTGCAGCGCCAGGTCCAGCCGCTGCATGTGCAGGCGCTGGTTGAGCGGGTCGCGCGCCACGGCGGCGTCCAGCGCGGCGCGCGCGGCGGCCGGCTGCCGGCGCACGTGCTGCAGGAAGTAAAGGTGTCGCTAGGTACCCTCGAGCTCCTCGTAGGGCGTGCCGGGCGTGTGCAGCGCCAGGTCCAGCCGCTGCATGTGCAGGCGCTGGTTGAGCGGGTCGCGCGCCACGGCGGCGTCCAGCGCGGCGCGCGCGGCGGCCGGCTGCCGGCGCACGTGCTGCAGGAAGTAAAGGTGTCGCTAGGTACCCTCGAGCTCCTCGTAGGGCGTGCCGGGCGTGTGCAGCGCCAGGTCCAGCCGCTGCATGTGCAGGCGCTGGTTGAGCGGGTCGCGCGCCACGGCGGCGTCCAGCGCGGCGCGCGCGGCGGCCGGCTGCCGGCGCACGTGCTGCAGGAAGTAAAGGTGTCGCTAGGTACCCTCGAGCTCCTCGTAGGGCGTGCCGGGCGTGTGCAGCGCCAGGTCCAGCCGCTGCATGTGCAGGCGCTGGTTGAGCGGGTCGCGCGCCACGGCGGCGTCCAGCGCGGCGCGCGCGGCGGCCGGCTGCCGGCGCACGTGCTGCAGGAAGTAAAGGTGTCGCTAGGTACCCTCGAGCTCCTCGTAGGGCGTGCCGGGCATGTGCAGCGCCAGGTCCAGCCGCTGCATGTGCAGGCGCTGGTTGAGCGGGTCGCGCGCCACGGCGGCGTCCAGCGCGGCGCGCGCGGCGGCCGGCTGCCGGCGCACGTGCTGCAGGAAGTAAAGGTGTCGCTAGGTACCCTCGAGCTCCTCGTAGGGCGTGCCGGGCGTGTGCAGCGCCAGGTCCAGCCGCTGCATGTGCAGGCGCTGGTTGAGCGGGTCGCGCGCCACGGCGGCGTCCAGCGCGGCGCGCGCGGCGGCCGGCTGCCGGCGCACGTGCTGCAGGAAGCGCGCGTACTTGATGGCCAGCGCCGACGAGATGGCCTGCGGGACGACGGGGGATTACGGAGAGCCTTTTGGGAACCACGGACGGCCCTGACCGTCCACTTTTACAGCTTAAGGGGGCGCCGAGCTTTTCGCGCTATTCGATTCAATCTAATAATGGCGGCTCAGGTATGGATGGCCGAACCGCTCTTGAACTTAGGAATTTGCGTTCCTATTATTTAAAAAAAAACAACAACAAATGTAAGACGTATACGTTATAGAAAATCAATAATTATGTTATTATTAAAAAACTTATGAGCATTTGCAACATATTAAGAGACGCCTATCTTTTTTAGAGGTCACTTTAGATGTAATTTTTATAACCCAAAATTCAAGTCATGTTTCTAAATCGTATGATTTTACATGTCTAATTCACTTTACGTTACATGTGTATATATTTATTGTGTTTATCCTTAAATATGTAACTTATGACGCACAAAGACTAACATTAAGGATCAACTATACAAAAAAGGTATCTAAGAAACGAAATTCAGCTGTCTTTTCTTCGGCGCAGCCTTAACACATTGAGTGGCACCATTCGCTACGAGCTACTGTACCAAAACCCCGTACATTCTCCGTATGTAACGAAAAACCGCTACGAATTGAGGACGTGGCGTTCAATGTGTTAAAATGAAATTTTGGTCACTACAGTACGGTTCACTTCCGAGTGATAGACGGATATTTATTCCCCAAATAAATACTCACTTTATTTTTGGCAGCAGCGATGTAGGTTTCATACAGCTGCGAACATTTGTCGTAATCTCCGCGCCGACGTTCCAGGTTGACGCGTCTATAAATATTCAAATATGTTAATATTTGCTTTATTTGTAACGTTTTCATATCATTTCAGTATTTACTCATCTTTGTTGAGTACTTCTTTCTTAAGTCTTTGTACCTCTTTGAAACAATCATTTCCTAACTAGTGCGTAAAAAGTACACGCTTCGCGTGCGTAAATTTCACTTTTTAAGGCACTTGCTATGAAAAATTGGGTTTGATACACGTGTAAAAACTTCTTTAAGACTCGGGTGATTGCCACCCTCGTCGAAAAAAATTTTTTTTTCACTAGTATCGAAATGTACTATTTTAAAACTCTTTTGAGACAGTTCGAGAATGCGTTAGTTTCAGAGGTATAAAGTTTCAAAGAGTAGTAGTAAAGAGTAGTAGTAAGTAGGGACACAATACCGGCCTGGCGCCCATTAATTGTAACCTAACAGCTTGTTTCCTGTAATATCAGCGAAAGTCGTTTCCCGTGGTTTAAGACATTTGTTTCTCACAGAAAATAAGTCTAGTGGCAATGAAGAATCTTTCCTTAGAGTATAATATGGAATGAAACCATCTGGTCGCATAAATTTTGTACGAATATGTGATTTTTCAGGATTATTTCATAATAAACCATGTATTTAACGGGATAAAAGCCTTGTTAGGACTTTGATATTTCCACAATAAAAAAATGCCTAATGACAATCGGTAGTCTGCAATCCGATAAGATTCGAGTGACGATAATATTGCTGTACAGTCGACGTCAAAGATATAAGGTGCAAAAGTGTAAAATATATATGTTTGACGTCGACCTAATAGTGAGTAATGGTGACAAAATATATTTTTTTTTTTTTTTGGGACTATCTTACACAAATCGACCTAGTCCTACGGAAGCTCAGTAAGGCTTGTGTTGTAGGTACTAGATGACGATATATGTGTCGCTTAACTTCAAACTCAGATAAATCCATTCGATCCTCTCTGCAAATATCTACCCTATTACTTTTTCATAATACCAAAATCGCATGATCTGGCAGATGGATTTACCTGAGTTTGAATTTAAGCGACTCATATATAATAGATAGATACATGGAAAACACCCATGACCCAGGAACAAATATCTGTGCTAATTACACAAATAAATGCCCTGGCTGGGAATCATGGTCACTACCCAATAGGCCAGTACCTGTACTGTATCTGCACCAGCGTGGGGCAGGTCTTCTCGATGCGGTCCAGGATTTCGGCGGCCTTGGCTTGATTGCCGTGCGCCTCCTCGAAGTGCGCCCAGTGCAGGTGCAGCTCCGGCTTGTCCAGGTGGTGCACCGTGCACGCGCGCTCCAGCACCTCGCGCTCCACGGTCACCAGCTCCGGGTGGCTCTCTATGCGCTCCTCGAGGAACTTTATGAGCTGACGAACATAAACGATCCATTAAGCCTAGCACATGATTGGCTCGACAGTTCTCACGGCGAGATAAACTTTTTTTTTTATGTCGAAGGCGGCAAACAAGCAGACGGATTGCCTGATGGTAAGCAATTACCGTCGCCCATGGGCACCCGCAACACCAGGGGAGTCACAAGCGCGTTGCCGGCCTTTAAGGGGGGTTGGAGCTCTGGGAGATAAACTCGCTTTCTAGCTACGATAATTTAAGAGGGACAGACACAAAAATAACTAATAAAGTTTGTCCTAGCTTTTGTTCTGTGATTTCGCTTATTTAACTCTATTAGTGCCACAAAATAATAACATTAATATATACTTCTTAAGCCCACCATATAAAAATGCGGTTTAAATTTGTTAGGTCAATAAAATATAGTAATATCTGATGATTCAGGTTCAAACGAAACAAATGAATTTGAACTCCGATTAAAATAAAAATAAAAACATTGAAAGTATATAGTACAGTCAGCAGCAGAAGTGGCTAAACGGTGAGGTGTTAAAAAGGTCAACACATATCTATTGCCAAGAGAATAAGAGCGCGTGTAGGTCATTTTGCACACACCAGCTCAGCCACTTTTGTTGCTACAGGTAAATCAGTGGGACTTAGGACGAAAGTAACGAATTGTGTTCATCTTTAAAACACAATGTCAGTATGATAACAGAATACTTTTCCCTTGGAGTAAAACACAATGATAAAGTGGCGGCAAGTTGAGCTGGTGTGACGTACCCGCATCCAGAACTCGTCGTAAAGCGCACAAGCGATGAGGCACCGCTCGTGGAGCACCAGGGCGCGCTTCAGCGACCCGTGCTGCTTCTCCCACTCCAGGTACGCCTTCCAGTTCTTGAGCTGACAACGCTCTAGAGGCTTCACGTGGAAGTATGGCCGCTTGATCTGAAACAACATAGGAATGTTAGTGTGTGGCCTGAGTAAGGAGTTTAGCGGTTGAGAAGCTCGACGCAACGCTCTACGCCTAACGCTCCGCTCCGAGCGTCCACTCAGACCTCACACTTGGTCTAATCAAAACACACACAATATTTAACATTTGAGGTCAGGATATGGGATCAATATACGTGTCAGTTTTATGCAAAAGTTATAATTTCACATTTTTCTGGCAAGTTGATGATGATATTTAAAATATACTCGCTGAATACAACATATACCGATATGAGTTTTCAGAAAAAAGAGCTCTCAATTAACGTGATTTGTAAAAAAGTTAAATTATGTCAGTTTTGTGACAATGAATACAGCTAGTTAAGCATGAAATCTGTATGGAAACTAGTTTTTGTTTTGTCTTTTTTTTAATTTGTAATATTGTTTATAGTTTCGAGCACCAAATGTAAATACATATTTATAGAAATATAATGCTTTATTATCAACACAAAACTGTCAAAATTGAACTTTTATACAAGCCACGTTAGTTGAGACATTTTTTCTGAAAACTCCCATATATAACTAAATTTATCCTTGAAGGATTTTTTGCCTTTCCATCGCATATAGAAATGCAGAAACCTAGCAATCACGCAATACCGGCGAACTAAAGGATATCGACCTAAAGTATGTCTTTATGTTCTTCAGGAAAATAGGAAGATTTGATGACCATGGTGTGTGAACGTAGCCGGGACAGTAACCTGCAGCTCCAACTACAGGGAACTGGGCTGAATGACTGCAACAAGCGACCGACAGCCCGCCTGGGTCTGGCCGGGCGTCCCTACACTACATCTACAATTCTACATGTACAGTGTACACCTAGCGACACTCACGCCCTCCTCGAAGGTCCACCGCGCCGCCACCTGCTCGCCCGTGGCCTTGTGCACCTTGCGTCGAGCCGCGATGATGCGTTCCTTAATCGCCTGCGCCTCTTCGTCGGATGCCTGAATGTGAATACAACATTATATACAATTTAATACTTTTTTCATTTAGGCGATTTAATAATTTTACAGAAAGACTGTTTGTATTTAAACTTTCGCGAGTCATTCTAACAATATATGGACGTAACATACACTAACACGGTTTCACTCAAGTCGCCCAAATTTTATTCGTGATGGTGGGCTGGGCTATGCGACCGGCATGGAAGTCTGTCATTTATGCTCAGAACCTCAAGTGTTGTGACAGTTTATTGCCACAGTAGTAACTTCCTCAGACTAGCCTTCCGAAGTCCACCATTCAGCTCCAGTTCCGCGCGCGCCGCCACTGGCCTCACTAGGGTTGCCAACCGTCCCGCTATATGCGAGACGTCCCGGTTCTGGGGTCCTAGAGCATGTGTCCCGCAACGGGTCCACGCGGTACGACGATTGTCTTGTTTTCAGACTAGACTAGATTATCAGCACCAAAACGAGTGTTGATTTGCATGTTACAACAATGTTGTTGGTGTGAGAACTTGTTAGATCTGATTAAATAAAAGTCTGTTAACTATAAGTACTTACCTACTTTGTTATAATAGATTTTGATTATGTGTATGTTCTTACATTTCTCTTTTTGGGGGGTGCATTCAGTGACAGAGAGGCCGCGTGTAGGTCTCCTGCGGTTTTAAGCCTGGCCCCACGATGTGATCGTAAATGTACCACGAATCTCTGAATCACAGTTGGCAACCCTAGGCCTCACACTCGGCTACATGGCACACTCACGATGTGGTCTATGGGCTCGTCCTCGCCGGGCGGCAGGTCCAGCTGCGGCGCGGCGCCGCCCGCCTCGCGCACGGCGTCGCGCACGTCGCCGCGCAGCCGCACCAGCTCCGCGCGCCGCCACTGGCCTCACACTCGGCTACATGGCACACTCACGATGTGGTCTATGGGCTCGTCCTCGCCGGGCGGCAGGTCCAGCTGCGGCGCGGCGCCGCCCGCCTCGCGCACGGCGTCGCGCACGTCGCCGCGCAGCCGCACCAGCTCCGCGCGCCGCCACTGGCCTCACACTCGGCTACATGGCACACTCACGATGTGGTCTATGGGCTCGTCCTCGCCGGGCGGCAGGTCCAGCTGCGGCGCGGCGCCGCCCGCCTCGCGCACGGCGTCGCGCACGTCGCCGCGCAGCCGCACCAGCTCCGCGCGCCGCCACTGGCCTCACACTCGGCTACATGGCACACTCACGATGTGGTCTATGGGCTCGTCCTCGCCGGGCGGCAGGTCCAGCTGCGGCGCGGCGCCGCCCGCCTCGCGCACGGCGTCGCGCACGTCGCCGCGCAGCCGCACCAGCTCCGCGCGCCGCCACTGGCCTCACACTCGGCTACATGGCACACTCACGATGTGGTCTATGGGCTCGTCCTCGCCGGGCGGCAGGTCCAGCTGCGGCGCGGCGCCGCCCGCCTCGCGCACGGCGTCGCGCACGTCGCCGCGCAGCCGCACCAGCTCCGCGCGCCGCCACTGGCCTCACACTCGGCTACATGGCACACTCACGATGTGGTCTATGGGCTCGTCCTCGCCGGGCGGCAGGTCCAGCTGCGGCGCGGCGCCGCCCGCCTCGCGCACGGCGTCGCGCACGTCGCCGCGCAGCCGCACCAGCTCCGCGCGCCGCCACTGGCCTCACACTCGGCTACATGGCACACTCACGATGTGGTCTATGGGCGCGTCCGCGCCGGGCGGCGGGTCCAGGTGAGGTGCGGGGCCGCCCGCCGCGCGCACGTCGTCGCGCACGTCGCCGCGCAGCCGCACCAGCTCCGCGCGCCGCCACTGGCCTCACACTCGGCTACATGGCACACTCACGATGTGGTCTATGGGCTCGTCCTCGCCGGGCGGCAGGTCCAGCTGCGGCGCGGCGCCGCCCGCCTCGCGCACGGCGTCGCGCACGTCGCCGCGCAGCCGCACCAGCTCCGCGCGCGACACCACGCCCGACACCGGCTCCGACATCACGTGCTCTTGGAAACTGCAACAGCACGATATAGGTAAAGTTGAACTACTGACTGATTACATCGCGTATACCGGCACACTTTGCAGCGTTCATGGTTAACGTAGCTAAGGAAATAATCAATTGTGTAACACGGGGACGTTAACTAGTTCGCTGCGCACGCACCAATATAGTTCAGGATAAAAATGGACATTTATGCCTGAATTATACACTTTGCTTTTACTTCGATTGCAAGGAAATTACACGGTCACAGCTGTTGTGACATTAGTCAATGTTATTCTGTAAAATGCTTTATGCCCTTGTTGTACAATCTATTTACCTACGACTAAAGATTAACATGTACAGTCGAGGTCAAAAATACTCTCAATGTAATCTTCATAAAAGTCGAAATTATAAGTGGTTTACACAAGCTATAGCAGAGCACTATAGCAAGCATAAGTAGCAGAAAAACTATACGCGGTTTACACAACAGCTCGTGTAATAACAGAAAAACTATAGGCGGTTTACACAACAGCTCATGTAGTAACAGAAAAATTATACGCGGTTTACACAATAACCCATGTAGCAACAGAAAAACCATAGGCTGTTTATACAACAGCTCATGTAGTAACAAAAAAACTATAGTCGGTTTACACAACAGCTCATGTAGTAACAGAAAAATTATACGTGGTTTACACAACAGCTCATGTAGTAACAGAAAAACTATAGTCGGTTCACACAACAGCTCATGTAGTAACAGAAAAACTATAGTCGGTTCACACAACAGCTCATGTAGTAACAGAAAAACTATAGTCGGTTCACACAACAGCTCATGTAGTAACAGAAAAATTATACGCGGTTTATACAAGCTAACTGTACATACAATAATAATTATATTGGTTAATATTAAGGGAGTACTGACTTGTCGAAGTGCGACGTGTAGCCGAGCGTGGGCGTGGCCAGCAGCCGGTCGTAGATGCCGGTGACCTGCAGCGCGGAGCCGTGTTCGGCCTCCCACTTGATGTACGACTCCCACAGCCGGTCCGAGCGGAACTCCAGCCCGCACGCCTCTGCAACACAATACCGGTCAACTATTGTACACAAATTAAACTTAATCACATTTTAAACATGTTATCTTTTCGTCTTTTCGAGGTGTCAATTGAAAATTCTCCAAAAAAGTTATAAGATAATGCAATGTGAAACGTCACATAACGTAACTTATAAAACTATCGCACATACCGCTTCTAGAAAAATCCTATTAAGGATCTCATTGGCGCTTTTTCAACGCCCAGCCTAGGACAGCCTATAGCCATATCATCAAAATGAGTAAACAAACACTTCCATCGTACTTTACTCTATATCTATAACTCTCAAAGTTCAAGTAATAGGTAAAGAAGTCAAGTTAACAATTACAAAAATATACTATACCAAATAATATTTTCATCAATAATCGATACAACGAACGAATTCTAGAATGTTTAACATTACTATGTTTACGTTTTTTATGAATTCGACGTAAGGTGGTTTGCACGTTTGGACAACTAGAGGATAGACACTATTTCTTAGAGTGTCTTTGTAATAATAAAATAACAGTGCATTACCTATAGCTCTCTCATACTGCGCCTTGATGTAAGCGTGATCTTCGGTTCTAGTGGCTTTAACGTGATTGAGGTAGTGTATCCAAAGATCAACTGACAGTGGGATGGCTTTCAGCCCCCTTTCCAATACCTGAAACGTAGAAGAATTGAAGCGACCGCTCTGAGAGGGGCGAGTGCCGCCGACTGGCAGCACAACGAAGCAAGGGAATATCATATAGCATTGTATCATTGTATGTGTCATCTCAAGTAATTTTGAATAGACGCAGCGAGACGAGGTGAGGGCACGGGGGCCGCCTCCGCTCGCCTCGCGGCGCCTACCGTATATAAAAGTTGCCTGGGCTTAGACCTGTGACTCGCCGCGCCGCTCGCAGTAGCCGCCGACGCTTCTTCCGTCCTACTGCCTATTGGCATTATACACGACCTGTCCGCTCCATGGTACCATGGATTAGTCATTAGAACCTTAAGTATATCCACCAATAATCACGTACTTAAATATAATACATGAAACGGTATTACAATACATGCGTGTACAGAATATAAATAAAAGCACTAGAACTAGAATATCAGATAAACACCACAAACTATACACTAGGTAACAGACTCCGGTGCGTACGGACGGCTTTGCGTTACGAACGTGGGCCTCGAAGCGCTGTTGGGAAAAAAAAGTAATTGCAAAATACCAGTTATGACTAATAATATAAATCCATAGTGTTAAGACAGAAATGAAACTCAGGCGTATTTATTTGATGGAAGCCTTACCAACTCACGCGTATATAATAGTAGCGCGGTGGTGAGGCTGGGTACTCACCTCGAGGCACTTCTTTTTACTTCCTTTGCGTTTTTCATAGTCAGCGTATTTTCGCCAATAGCCGTAGCAGTAGGGATAATGAGATAGGAAGGCGTCGTAGGCCTCTCGTGCGGCCTCCACCTCGCTCTGCGAACAATGTGCTTGTGTAAGTAATACCCTACCAAACATCTTTTTCTAATATTTGACTTTTCATATCAGTTGGCCCTTGCCTATCAACATGTTGTTTCAGTTCTTATTCACCTCATAAGGCAGAATAAGATTAGCAAATGTTTGTCATCATATTTTAGGGTGTACATATAATAATCTAAGGAAGTTTAAACAATAGGTACAACAGTTTAATAATCAAGAAAAAAACGTTAGGTCTAAATTAGGGCTCGCGGTCGTGTCCGTGATTCGTGAACCCGTAGCCGTGCGCCCGGTTTCGTGAATCACGGCAACGGTTTTCTGGTCCGTTCCGCACGTGACATTCGGTTACGTGAAATTAGGGTACGTGAATCCGTGTAGATCCGTGTAGGCGTGACCACGCCTTCACGTATCTTAAGAATAAAACTTAGTCCTTATGTATTATATTCCCGGGCGTGGCGAAATTACGAAACGTGCGATAAGTATCCAACGAAATCGAGCCCGAAGCTCCACACACGGACGCAGGTACGGGCTACGTGTCACGGCGTGTCACGGCGTGTCACGTGAATCTGGATGCGAAAGTAGGTACGTGACACGTACCTGGCCGTGATCTTAGTACCGGCGGTGTTAAGAACACGTAGCTACGGGTCGGCATACATCACGGATACCAGGAGCCCTAGTCTAAATCCTACACCACGCTATAGCCGTAGAGTCTAAGAAACGATTTTGTATTGAGTTAACTGGGTTAGATGGCGGTTATTTAATATTTTGTGTCACATGTTATGACGCCGTTAAAACTAGCTGACAATTTCGAGTAAAATGTGTCATTTCATAGATAAATAAAAAACGGACATTATAGATAAATAAGATATACCTCTTGATCAACATATTGCAGCAGGTAAGTCCAGCCAGTAAAGTCAGTGGGGTCATCATTAACAACCTTCCAGTACTTGTCGAGCTCCGGCAGAGCCTTCTTTTTCGGCTTCTCATCCACCGATAGCCGTTTCTCTGAAGGCACTGGCTTACTTTCACCATTCTGCAAAAATAAAGGTTAATTTAATTACTTTTTAAATGGATACGCCTACAACATGATATGAAATAATTTAAAAACACTTTTCAGACGATCGATAACACAAGAGAGCAGTGGATATCAAATGCAGAGGGAACATGAATGGCTAACTAAATAATTGAAAGATGGCTGATAGCTTCAATATAGGATTGGGTGTTTTATACAGCTTTCTTTCCACATGTAGTGGACTTCCATGGTGTCCTATGCTAAAACTAAAAACATTCATTCTGCTAGTAGGCCTAAAGGTAAGATAAAGTTTTAGCAAAGTAGTAATTACTTTGATGTGTTCCACTTCTCAGTGCAGTCATTTCATAATATGTTCAACCTAATTCCATACTTTTCGAGTAAGTCAATAAATATCAAAATAACACATGACATAAAGTCTGTAACAGGTAATCTTAGCGCAGAAGCCGCATTAAAGGCGTATTACCGGAAGGCCACCAATTTCGAGTAATTATATTAGCATTAGAACTATTAGATATCAAAAAATAATAAGTTGACTATACTGTCTGTTTAGGTAGTTAAAAAAAGGTAAACAATCTTCACATGTCTTTTTATTGAAAATCGGTTTTGTAAAATAAATCATGACAAGTATTTGTCAATTATGAATCACATATGGTAATTTACATTATTTTGCTTTCGTAAGTAATAGTCACTGAGTTTTAAAAAGCGTTTTTCAATAAAAAGACTAGTCAAGAGTGTTTACCTTTTTTTAACTACATAAACAGACAGAGTAGTTAAACCTCAAAATAACAAACTATAGACTATAATCATACCTTCACAACAGCTTGTTTTTTGCTGGACGACTCGCTCTCGGAAGTTGGGGAGCCGGGGTCGTAGCCATCTTTGTCGTCATCTGTTTTGCGCTTCCGCGATTCCTTTGATTCTTTCTTTTCTGGAAGTTCATCCTCAGATACCACCTAAAATGAATAACACTTCATATTCAACCACCAATTTGAATTTAATTTGCAGAAAACTACAATAAACAACATTACAAGTGGATTAATTTAGAATTGGTTGTTATTCTCTTATTCCGTTTCTATTTCGGTGGCCAAGTTCAAACATATCTTTGATCACAGAGTCATATTTATGTTAATCCGGATATCTTCTTAAATTGCGATCAAAAGCCACAGGAGGCCGAGCGTCGAGCAACGACATCCCTTTAGAGCGGTGGTAGTTTATGAGGGAGGCCCTTGTTCTGCAGTCGTGGCTGATAGGAATGTTTTAGAGTGGGTATCATTTTTATCCTGCTATACATAGTATTCTCGTACTTTGTGTCGCTATTACGTTAGAAATTCTAATCTGCTAACATAATAAGCTTTGGATTGTTTTTCTGTCCAGAACAGCATAAAGATAAAAGGTACCTAGTATTTTCATGACTTGGCAGAAGTGTATATGTCACATTTGAAATGGTGTTACGGACTTCTAAAGGATATTAATTTATAGACGAATTGTACTTTCTTATAGCAGTTACGTGCGGTTATCGTAAAATGTGAACAAATGAGTGTAATGTGACTAAATGAAGTGCCTTGGTCGTCACTTGTTGTTAAGTCAATCGAAATTACTCGTGTTTTACGATCACTGGCTATGAGTACCTATGGAAGATGACATATTTATAATATGAATAGTTATGTTTGCTTCTTTGTTTCTTTATGGAATAGGTTTCCATACACCATAACTCAATACATATGACATAAGTGATGTAAACATAACAACAGATTTAAAAAAGTCTCTGTACAAAAATATGAAGCATTTTAGTTAAATCATATTTTATACGGAGAACTTAATATCTACTATGTAATTTATAATCACTTTGAAACAAGTATTATAAAGAGTTATTGACAAATAATAAAATGACATTCCTGCCACAAAAACTTCTGTCTTTTAATGACATTCATGGGTGCCAGCCTGAATTAAAGTATTTGAATTTGAAAATTCCTAGCAAGTACCTCAGTATCAGCAGGAAGTTCAGCAGGCTTGGGTCCAGGTAGCTCATCATCAGACACATTCTCAGCATCTTTGACGCTAGGCTTCTGGACAGCCGGAAGCTCATCTTCCGAGACCACTTCTGTCTCTTCTGCGCCTCTGCTAACCTGTTAATAAATTCAATGCCATCATAAATGACAATAATACCATTATTTGATCATTCCTTCATTACTATCTATGGTTTAATAATACAGAGCCATTATTCATTACCTAAATCCTAATAAATCTGAGTATGTTACCTAATTAAGGAGTATACACAATACTCTTTTAGGGTTATATGAGAATAATGGTCTATTGTTTGACTTAAATATTATGCAAAGAATTAATATTACCTCTGGACTACTTTTCTCAGGTGCCATCTCAACAACATCTGTACTTCGTGCTTTATTTTCTGAATTTTCTTTACTTTTTGTTTCCTTTAAATTGAACAATTAATGTTATATTTCAAACTTACTATTGTAGAGTAATCTACTGGTCTATATTATTGTATTAGGGTCTCCCCAGTCTATCCATCCCCGCAATAAGAGCAAAAAATATAGGCTGGCAACATGCAGCTATGGCCAAGTTATGTTTTTTTCGCTCTTACTATGTGCACATAGAGGTTTTAAACTGGCAGTACTCTGAAGCTGAATCCGCATTGACAGTGATAAGACCTTAGTTTTGAGATATATCCATGCAACATTAATATCTTACCTCAGTTTCATGTTCATCTATTCCAGCTTGAGGTACTTCTTCTGTAGTCTGTAAATATGTAAAAAACTAGTTAATATAATGTAGAGGACTTTTTATAGGCAAGAATGTAAATATTGGAGCAAGTTAAGCTTGGATAACATTAACTAACGATAATTAAAAGTAATTTCATAACATGCATAATATGCTTAAACATGTCCAATAATATTTATGTGGCAATACCTGTGCTACTTGTTTCTCTGTTATAATTTCAGCTGTGTCTTCTGAAACGGTGACCTGGAAAATTAACATTGTTGTATAATTTTTTTTTAGGATACAAACTAAGCCTGAAGTTGAGTTGAGTAATTAGTCTTCATGTAAATACATAGCAAAAGATAAATAGTAGTTAGTTCCATTTTTACAAGTTAGTTAACAATTATGTATAACTAACACCTGTCAAGTGTATTCCAATGAAATATTTATACAAAGTTAAATAATAGCACCATGTGCTGTATGTTAATTTATATTTAAACTAAACTCCCTGACTATTTGTATCACTAATATATCAATAACAAAACACTGCAATCATATAAAAGTATTCAACTGAACTAAGCACACTAAGGGAGTTTTATAAATAAATGTGTACTCCTGCAAAAGAATATGTATTTGTACCTGCTTGATTTCTTTTTGTGGCTCAATAGGCTCTTGCTCCTTTAGAGAAGTTTTACCAACAGCTTGAACATCTTCTATATTATCAGTTCCTTCATCGGCATCTAGGGTAATTCCAGCATCATTTGATGATTCTATCTCATGAATGACTGCATTTTCCTCATCCGTTTTATCTAATGTATCCTCAGCAATATCATTTGATATTTCACTGATTTCATTATCCATATCCATTTTGGCTGTAGTGCTTAGTAATTCACCATCAGTATCTGAAACTGCCTTGTAGGCTCCGTCGCTTAGGTGCGAGTCTCCATCCGACAACACATGGTTCAAAGAGTCTCCGGCAAACGTTACGGCATTGTCTCCTACGTCGAACGAGTTTAGTTCAGTGTTGAATCCGTCAGTATTGTTTACCAAGTAGTCACCAACACTCCCTGCAGAAAACTCCACAGCGTTTAGAAAGCCGGGGTTAGAGGTAGACGATTCGTCTACACCAACGGCGTCCACACTATTGAACTCCCCCTCGGTCAACAAATGTGACAGACCATTCGAATTTTCGTTTATCAATGGGCCTTCATCAGTATCCATAGGACCATCATCCGCATCTAAAGGTCCATCGGATAAACACTTCTGGAAAATTGCAAAATAATTAAACACTTCACGGCTGCCAGACGCACTGATTGATTGATAACCTAGTATACTCCACTCACCTGCAAATCGGGGCTAGCATCATCATCCATTTTTAATTTTAATCAATAGCTACAGTTCGTACTATAGTATTATATACGTTTATATATATTGTGTTAACACAACTACCGACACAGAAGAGAAAACTGAAGAATACTATAAATTCTGTTCTATTCGCACAACCAAACCAAGCAATCCGTAGTGACTTCTCTAATACAGACTATACTATACTTACTTTACATAGTGCAGTGATGATATAATGCAATGCATAACGATGAAGTCTATTATCGAATAATCGACGGTAAAAAAAATTGAATCGATGTCGATATCCACATTCACACCTTGGTCATCCCTAGCCGAAACCATAAGCTGCCCCGCACCGTTTCGAGTATATATCTTTCTCTTTTATTTCAATGAAGACGTCATCAGAGTGACGGAGATAATCGTCCAAAATTTACGAACATGTTTTTTTTTGCGGTAGGACTGCTGAATCAGTTTGTGTACAATTTATTAAATGCTGGCAACATTAACATCTGTCAAAATATTGGGAATGTGTTGGGAATCCTCAAGTTTTGGATTCCTCATTTTAACCTAGCCTGTTTATAATTTACACTAACCGAAGTTAGATCCGTATTATAAACAACCGTTCTAATATGTTAGGGATACGTTCTTTTCTAAATAACATAGTCACTGCACAAACTGTACTAACACAGCAAACCAGAGTGAGTATGTGCTTTCAAACTAGGGGAAGTGCATTCTTAACCTAGTGTATGGAAACATTATATATTTTCCTTCATGAGAATTTAGAACTTACTTTTATTTTGCTTGAATTTTTAGACTACATTTGTACTGAAACGGAAATGGCCACCACCATTGCACAAGAAAAATGGCAAACCAACAAAATTAAGAGGCCGACACTTCGTGTACGACTTAGTTGAAGACAAAAATGTCGTGAAACAACCGGATATGAAAATTATTTTGAATCAATACGTAGAAGGTTAGTTTACTGACAAGTCTTGATGTCCTAACAACCTATAAAAGCTATCATTAATGTCTGTTTTATTTCAGGCATTGGTAATGCTGGTGATGTGCTTACCCTAAGACCAAATGAAGCTTACAGAGATTATTTGATGCCAGGACTAGGGGTATATTTTAACCCTAAGAACATGGAACTGTATAAAGTTGATGAAAGCAAACCAAAAACTGAAAATACCTTCAGTTCTCCATATGTGCAAAGAGTAAATATCTTTATTCATTTATTATTATTTCTTAAGACAAAAATGCTGGCTTTGACTGTCTATCTTGTAGATGGAAAATTTGGTCCTTAACTTGTGCTATAGGAATGAAACTGTAAAGTGCAGTCTTCCCTTTCATTTTGAGACTTAAAATAACATACTTCACTAGTGGACTGCAAGATCAGCTTACATTTTTAATATTAATATGTGGTAAATTCAACAGACTGTTAGCTGTCTTTCCCGGCTGGTTCTACAAATCACAATGAACAAACAAGAACCGTGGATACTAGAGCCATGGCATGTAAAAACATCATTTCGAAAAGCAGGCTTTGTGGTCCCGGAACATGCTATCACAATGCCTCCGGGTAAAGTTAGTGGCCCAGACATGTCCCTCCAAGAAAAAGAATTTTATGTTACTGTAACAGTAAGTATACATATAATACTTCTCCTTTGTTTTAATATTTAAAGTCTGTTAAAAAGTAAAAAAAAAATCTAATGAAACTAACAGAATGTATATTAACCCATTGAATGCCAAGGACACTTAAAGCTGTCATATCAAAGACTCCTAAAAGTTATGTTGAAAACTTTTAGGACTTCACTGATTCTTTCATTCTTCATTGGTAAAGATGTTGGTGAGTTGTGTTACCACATATTGCACAAAAGAAAAAGATTAATTTAGAACATAAAACCAATTTACAATTCCCATTATCAGTGTTGCAGAATAATTGAAAACTGTATGGATGCCACTGCATTCATTTCTTTTCTCATATGCCTAGGTATATATGCACCTTTTATTAATTTAGTTATTGTAAGTTTTAGATTAAAAAAACCACTTCCCGCATTTTTATTTGTTATGTAATTTTATTTCTCATGTAAAGGGCTGTAGAGAAGTTGAAATAGACCTTAATCTAACTGACCAGTTCTACTTACAATGTCAATCTTCGGGAATCTTCGGAAAATGCAGGCATCCATAGGGTAACTGCTTACTATAAGGCAAACTGTCACCATCATAGTATTTAAAGAAAAAAAACTTTTTGTTGTATTGACTTGTTTGACGCACAGCATACTTAAAAATAAATGTCTAGTAATACTACCTATATTCTATAATTATAAAATATATCATATTGTTATTTTACAATGCCACTGACTATGAAATAAATAGCGACAACCCTATGACTTACTTTCAATGGATTGCGACACTGGTATGCTAATCAATAATCATCTATGATGTTAGCTAAATGGAGAATTGGCCTAGTGCAAGTTGGACTCGTTGGAGTTAGTATATAGTTCATGAAACAGCCCGGTGCCAGACAGGCAGACAATCTGTCCAGCAAGTCTTAGTCATAGTCCCGTTTATACCCTTTGGGTACTTGGGTACGGAAACCTAAGAAATTAGCACATTTACTCAATTTATGCCTAATAATGTTTTTTTTGTTTCAGATTAATAAAAAAGAAACCGTCAATGTGCGTTGCAGAATCCACCACTGGGCTACAGGTGTGGACAGACTCCCTTGGGTAGAATACCACTGGAAGAAACCTGCTGAACCACTCTTCGCAGAACAAGCTGATGTACTGCAAAGCATGCCCCTTCCAGTATAAATTACGTAGCACATTCAATGAAGTTATTAATAGTTATTATACAACATTAAACTAGTTACACTAATGTCTTTATTTGTTTATTTATTGCACATATAATTTAACATAATAAAGTTAACATGAAGCTGCCTGCTGCTATTTGCTGCATGAAGCAGCACAGTTAAAGTAAACACCTTTAAAGGTTTACAATCAATACCCTGACAGGTAAATTTACTGAAGAGTATTTCTAGATAAATTAATTTTTAAATTCACTCAATAAATATCTATATTGTGATATTGTCTAAGTAGATAATGTTTTATAATTATTTTATTTATAGTTTAAGAGACTGGCTCTTGGTTCTCGTTATTGTTATGTTGTTCAGTAGTGGCTATTTGTTCCGCATTCTGCGCGTACAGAGAAGATTCGTTCACACTATCACCCTCAGGTACACTTGCAACATTAAGTTCCTCATTATCTAGTTGTTGTTCAATTTGCTCCATGGTCTGTTCTTGTAATGTATATGCTGCATCATAATCCTGAAGTGTTTCGATCATACCAGAATCGCCTTGTGATTGCCCTTCATTTGGTTGCTCAGCATAATGTTGCTGTTCAGCATATTGTTGTTGATCAACATACATTTGATCACCATATTGCTGGTCACCGTAAATTGGCTGTCCGTCATATTGTTGTTCACTATACTGTTGTTGTACAGCATATTGTTGTTCACTATACTGTTGTTGATCAGTATACTGCTCCTCATAACTAGGATCATAACGTTGTGAAGTTTCTTCATGTTCGTTTATTTCTGCAGGATAAGCAGCCTCCTGCTGTTGCTGGACATCTCCATAGTAGAGCGCCGGATCGTAATTTGTATTGGCTGAGTAAGCATCTCCTACTTCATTTTCACCTTGGTAATTCGTCTGTTCTGAATAAAACATTTGTTTCTGCTCATCTTCAAATTCTTGAATTTCTGATGTAATATCGCCACTTTGATCATAATCGGCTTGTTGTTGTGTAACAACGCCACTTTGATCATAATCGGGTTGTTGTTGTAGCTGACCTATATTCTCGATATGTTCTTGCTGCGCGGCGTCAACTGCAACCGGTTCAGATACGTAATGATCACCACTTAGCGTTTGTTGATCACCAGGCACATATACTTGCTCTACCAATTCTCCTGGCTCAGAAACGTAATTGTCACCGAGTGGCTGGTTAGCATTCGGTAGATGTATTTGGCCAGAGGAATCTATTGGCTGATTCAAGTACTGAATATCACCATGTTGTTGAGATTGGTTGTCCTTTGGCGAATTTGTATTTTCTGCAGGTTCTGCAACAGC
The DNA here is from genome assembly GCA_022674325.2 of Grapholita molesta. Taxonomy (NCBI): domain Eukaryota; kingdom Metazoa; phylum Arthropoda; class Insecta; order Lepidoptera; family Tortricidae; genus Grapholita; species Grapholita molesta. The sequence continues at coordinate 7,032,748 of CP053138.2, forward strand.
GTATTGGTCACTAGGCGCCAAATTTGTCTGCTGTAAAGTGTGATGATCAGGATTAATGTTCACTCCATCTACCAACGCTACGTCTTCTGCGGGAGTAAAGTCCTGAACATTTATGATATCAATTGGATATTTTAGTTTTTCAGGATCACCTGTGTTAACATTGCTACTTTTTGTTTTCTGTGCCTCAGGTTTAATAGGATCAATTTCTTCAACATGCCTTATATCGTCTACAACAAGCGACAGTTTTTCACTATCTTCATTTTCATATTTATCGTTGTATGTTCCGTCACTATGCCGATCGCTGGTGTAATGAGAAGATAATTGTTCATCAGCATCTTTTGCTTGATACGTATATTGGTGCAACGGCACTCCAAAGTCGTCTAAATCAGGTTCCTGCAAATTTTCACCATTATTTGTATCAGTTTTTAATTCTTTAGAAGTTGTGCTTAATTTCGGAGTTTCTTCGGGCTGTACATTTGTTTTGTCCTTCTTGACATCGGCAATCGTTGGGTTTATTTTCTTTTTTTCATCTAGATAGGCCCGTGGGCTTGTATGTTCCTTGGTTGGGATATCATCTAAGAAGCTCGTATCGTGGTCTTTCAAAACACCAAAGCTACGTGTTTCCTCTTTTTCATTCTGTTTTAGTTTATCTAAAATGCTATATTTTCTTTTCCAGTCACTGTCGTTATTGTTATCCTGTTTTATTGACCTGGGTATGTAATCTGCGCCAACAACTGTTTTTAATTTAGGGATTAGTATAAATTTTTTGCTAATTTCGTTTAGAATATATGTCTCGTCTGTATGTAAGGTCTTGTTGAGAACATCTAGTTCCGTTGTTATTGCAGTTTCATTCAATTTCCCGACAGGATTGACCATGGCTGGCTGAGATGAATGTAGATGAGGACATGTTTTAAGCGGCACCTCCCCAATGCAGTTAAAAGACATTCTTTGGTCTAGATAGACATTCGACTGAAATAAATAATAAAGGTATAAGTTATCACTAAATATAAAAGAAGGTGGCTAGAAAATGAAGAGTACTACCTTGTATCGTGCCACGGTATTGGACAAGCGCATTGTGTCAAGCTTCTCCAGGATGTGCTCATTGCGCTCTTTGCGTTTCTTATCCTCTTCCAAAAAAGCATCGTACTGCTTCCTCAAAAAGTTAATCTGATCTGCTTTAATTCTGTGAACAAGTTGTTAAGATGGGAGGAGCATTAATAAGTGGCAGCTAAAAACTTCGATAATATTTTACCCATAATAATATAAATAGGTAATTATTTAATTACTAACACAAGTACTTTTTGTCCCAAAATATGGCATATGTATACATTGGGCTTGACCCTGACCTGGATTTCGTATCATGTATAAAATTAGAATATCATGTTTGCAAGATTTAGGTCCCCATAAGTAGTTGTACCATTATTATTTAAAGATAAAATTTAACATGCAAATTATATGCAACAATTTTTATAGAAAATCACAAAAAGAACGATCTACAAAGGGAGTATAGGGGGTCTTGTAGTGTTCATACTGACGCAATAGAAAAATAGAGAAATTTTAAGTTACTAATATATGTATCTATATTTAGAGACGGGCACTGTTATATATGTATCGGAGTCCGTAAACTTAGAAGTACAACCTACTTCTTTTTAGATTTCCCCATAAGGCCAGTTGTTCCGTCCCGCAGCTCTCGGCAGCAACTGCTCGCATGGTACCAAAGTAAACAAAGCACTGCCATTCGACCTTCGCGAAGGTTCGGCTCGTGAACATAGTTCGCCACTTATTGGCAAGCGTCGTACAGACATGAACAATTCAATATTTTTTTGTAAGAGAATTAATTTAAATTTTGGAAATACTTTGCCTCTCACGCCAAAATGTGACGTACCACTGTACCTACACGGCAACATCTCATCTAATAAAGGACCAATTTAAAATTTAAACCCTGTCGGTCAACAGGAAAATTGCTTTGCATCCACCAGAACACCTTTAGGTGTTCTTCGCGTGTAAAGGGTTAAAATAGTGCAATACACGCATGTAGGTACGCTTTTGATATCTAAGCCGCCGAAACTTGTGTTGTGACTTTTTAACTAAGAAATGACTATATGTAAGTCATTTGTTTATTTGGACTTAGACACAAATAATCCACAGGTATCAGATATAAATGGTAAAATGGGGTGATTCATAATTGTATCATATGTGCTTACTGCCTGACATAACTTGAATGGGATTACTGGATTATACATTACTAAAATAGTCTTATAATTAAAAATTAATTATGTTATAAAATGCAAGTACCACGATTCAGGCAAATAAAAAACTTTGACTTTGACTTTAAATAATTTAAGAGCAAATTTATCATTTAACCAGATTGCCTAACTATTTACGTATTTAGAAATCGTCTATACATAGAAATTGTAGTGTTTCAAGTGTGTAAGCATCCCAATGATGCACGTTGTACCAGTCGCCCCGTGGTACGCTATAAACATTGAGCGATCCCTTGCACGGTATACTACTGTAGTTAGGTTTCCTTCTATATCATGACCTACGACCTTGCCCGCGACGAATTTACGTAATAAATAAACTTTATTATTACTGCTCGATGAACCGGTGATCGACGGGGCAGAAAGGTTCTTAAGTGGCGACCAGTTCCTGAAAGACGTAACGTTGGAAGGTACACAAATAAGTAGGTGGACCGACGATCTGGTTAAAGTCGCGGGAAATCGTAGTATCCGGGTACACCTGACCGACCGTTGTGGATGTCCTTTATCCGGCAGTGGACGTCTTTTGGCTGATGATGATGGTGATGCTGATGAATCATAACATACCCCGTTTGCAGCTTCCGAGGTGTTATAAAGCTTCTAATAATATCTGTGGGAAACGGATTAGATCCGAAACATTTCAATCCCCTAATTCTGCACTTTTTTATAGGAGTCAGGGGTAGCTTTTATAATTATGTATAGTTGTATACATAGGTATACCTTTGATATGTTAACTGTAAATACCGAGGTGTATGTACAGTTAGCGTCAAATAGTGGCAACCAAAGTGGCCAAATATATCGGTAGTTTTTTATTTATATACCTAGCAATAAGGGTGTGTTACGATATATTTGGGAATACTGACTGCTACTAACTATATATTATGATGCTGATATATATAGATATAAGACATGTCATGACAGTATCTTTATGAATTTTATGATATCATTTCACCATGACTGTCTGTACAGTGAGTCTGTAGGTAATCGTAAATAATAGTAAGGCGCAGATGCCCGACTAACTACATTATATGATTATATTAAACTATAATTATGCAGACAAAAAATCTTACGTGGCAATGAATTTCTTGTTTCCGGACTTAAATAAATATCTGGCCGTATTTTGATTTGCACAGTTAATTAAACCTGGAGGCATAGCAAAATACAATATGACCTAAAATTATATCAATTCAGGAATATTATTTTGGTCTCTCTAGGTTCATCAGGTCGGGCAGATGTATAAATATTTATAATAGGTACTCTGCGTTTTATCATGGGCCTATCCTATGGCCTATCTTACGAAAAAGAAGAATTGACGCAGTCAATCATAATTTGATTTAGATTTACGAACAGCATGTTGTCGTTATTGTCTGCTGATGACACCCGTAACGTAATAAGAAAGAAAGAAAAATTGTTTATTTGGCGTAATAAAAATTAATAGAAAAAAGAACATTACAGGATGTGACTACATTACTACATATATAAAACACTGCCACTCAGCATGAGTCGTTACATGACTGGGCAGGCAGAGACGCTGATTTTCAGTGCTCCCCAAAAAAAAACAGGATATTATATTTTGTTTGGTCGACATACCAAAAATTCCATTTTTGGTATGTCGAACCAAAACATTTAATATATTTGCCATATTTGCAAAACATTTAATTATTAAATCATATATGATAATTTTTTAAATGGAATCTCAACTTTCCTATTTTTGTTCTTAAATGGTTCATATGTTGGCCAACAGTCCTTCAATTTCATTTATTGTCATACTATGCCGAATATTATTTCTTATCTTTGAAAATAACCTCTAACGTAACTGTCACTGTCAAATCAATGAAACCAAAATAATAAAAAAATCTTTTATTATTTATAATGTAATTTTATAACGTAAAGTAATTAAGCACATACCTACCTTACAATAACTAGCAACATATTTATTCCTTTATTTTGGTTTAATTTCTACAAAGTTATATAACTAGCTATTTGTAAACTTCAATAAATTTTGAAAAAAAAATAAAATGATTTATAAGTGGTGGCACAGATGGGTTCGGAAGAAGACCAATCCTATCCCTGTCGACCAAGCCATTCTCTGGAAGCGGCGTTTCAGTATAGCTTATGGATTGCTGGCATGGAATGCGCTTGGTATAGTGCTGTACTGTATGGTACAAGGAAAGGCAGACTGGGCCCATTACTATGGTCTTAAAACAGATGAAGAACATGAAATGCCCCCAGGTAGAAAATATATACATCTTTCTTAATGCTGTTATGCAGTTTATGTAAAATGTATGAGGCATAATGAAAGTATCTGTTCTGTTTTCAGCACTAGCTTGGTCTAAAACTCTTGGAATAAAAAATGCAAAGGTGTATAGAATGGCCGGATTTCAAAAAGTAGATGAGTATGACATAGTGGAGGGAGAAGAGGTAAAAACCAACAAGTCAGAAAATACTTTGAATTCAGAAGTGCTAGCAGAATAGAACACATATTTAAAAGTAATGAAAATAAATAGTGTCTTATTATCATAAATAGTTTTATTTTTCAAGGCACAAATTTGTGTATTTCTAAATTTAATATACTTCATTTATTTTCACTTATAGATAAATAGGCAAAAAGATACATAATTTTAGATCACAGCTCAAGAAGGCAGAATATTAACAATTTGAATGTGCATGGCATGCTATAGCATGACGTCTCCTTTCAATTTCTTGCAACAGGGCAGATCTGCAAGATAAAAAAAAATGTTGATTTAAGCTTTAAATATATTGACATATCATAAATGGGACTAAGAAACCAGACACAACCCTGAAGGTGACAGTAAATATTTGAAACATCTAGGCACCTTATGTTGTTCAATTAAAATCAAACAACTGAAACTGATTATATCATGTATACTAATTTAAATATGATCCCACAGTATGTACATAATCATAGTTGAATTTTTATTTGTAAACAGTTTATTTTATAATTTTTGGACACTTATTTCCTATAAGCACATTTGGTGTGTGCAATTATCATGTGTAAGCAACAAAATTGTTTAATAATTTATTTGTACCCACAGGTTGTTGTAATTTTTGGATGGAGGTAAATTAATATTTTCATCATTCTACCTGATGACCATGAATGGTGGGTTTGAAACACATTCTCTCATTCATCTGTTAAGTTTTTTTTCTGTAGCTTTGTTTGCTAGGCAACCTGGTATGTTACTGAAGTTAAATTAGAAAAAACATAAATATTTATCTTGCCTATATTGTTCATATTTCATAACGATGAGTTGCAGTTCTTGCTTATACAAGCGTGTCAGCATATCAGAGTAGCAGTCTAACTCACTAAGCCGGAACATGTTCCAACGTAACTTGTGATCCATTCCTGGGTCAGCTGTAACATAATTTTTATTAAAATGAGAATTTGTACTTCTACGAGCAATGACAGTATGCAGATCCTAACTAGTAAGGTGCAGTTGGATGCACCATATACTATATGCCGAACAAAAAATTAAATTACTTTTTCATATTTAGCTCAACTAAGTTTCATTAATATTTTAGATTTGCATTGTTTTTAAGTAGTAAGTAAAAGTGACCTATCTGTATTTGGCTTAACGCAGCCGGAACAGTAACCTGCAGCTCCAACTACAGGGAACTGGGCTGAATGAACGCAACAGGCGATCGACAGCCCGCCTGAGTCCGGCCGGGCGTCCCTACACTACATCTACACTACATCTACATCTGTATTTGGCTTCTTACACTGGAGGGACTAATCTTATGTGTATGCTGCTTCTAATTGACTTTATAATAGTTAATATAGTTGCAATACAAACCTTTTGAATACACAATAAGCCAATGTGGAATCTCTTCTAGTAAATAAGGCGGTACCAACGTCGGCACATACGGGCTCACTAAATAGCATCCGCCGACCAAACAAGGGTGCGCATAAGTCCGCTGATGAGTAATTTCACTGTAACAGGAAAAAGTACACATGGCGTTATTCATAAACGTAATCTTACTTGTAATTTTCTATCACAGCTGCCCTGAGCTCTACCACTCGACTGGCCCTTACTGCCTGGTATTAGCAAAATAGTGATTAATGACAACTTACTTGAAGTAGTAAACTCCATGATGAGTGGAAACTTTTTGCCAAGGTTGTGGCACACTTTCGAGCGGGTGCGTCCAGTGAGTAGTTTGCGTGTTGTGGTCCATGTAGTAGCGGCGACCGCGCAGCGTTCGGTCGGCCGACCAACCCGGCGGAAGAGGCAGTTCTTCTTCTGCACCTATTTGTAATCATCCTTCATGAATCCTTAAGATATATTATGAATATGAAAGGTAAATACTATGGGGAATATTATGAAATTTATGAAAGCAACTTATATTATCAATAAACCAATTGATTTTTAACCTTATTGTATTGAAATCAATTCACAGATTGTAAGTAAATGTTTGTGGTCGCTAAATCACCTCTGCCTTCACATGGGTTAGATAGTAGAGGGATCATTAATACAATTACCTTTTTACATAAAGCATGCTTTCCTATCAGTTATTTTGGTTATTTTAGTTCGAAAATAGGTAGCAATTGCATTATATTGATGTTTTTCCTGATGTATCCCCATTTTTTTTTGTTTTATTATAGGACATTTTTACACAAATTAAAAATGTTTAAACTGAATTATTTGGGTTTTCGATAAGTTGCCCATAGAAGCTGCATATGATCGGTGTTGTATTGCACCATTGTGAACTTATACGGAATAAATGCAAATAATTTATTTTTACATGTACTTATACTATCATTAACATCGCGGCTCATGGTTCAAGCCAATCACCCATTGTAAAAATCGGCATGTTACTATAACATGTACCGATTTGTGTCAGTGGTTCAGGCTTGGTTCAGTATTCCTTTTGAGGTGATAAACCTATAAAATACTAGTATGTACAAATTAGTAATTACTTTGTGTAGTTGTAATGATGTTGCTCCCGTGGGCTTTATTGTTGTATGGAAGCACCGATGTGTTCACGTAGTTGGAGTAAATAGGTGACGATTGGCTGCCCACTGTGTATGCTGCAAACAGTAATCAGTATTTAATTGGTTTCATAGGTAATGTCATAAAAAATATACTAGGATAAATATGAGTAATATTTATTGTCAACTCCTACTATTTATTATAGATAATATATTTTTTTTATTAAACTTTAAATTATATCCTCATTGCATGTTAATATGTAGCAAATTCATTTTTACGTTTTTTCTCACTTTCTCACGTTGAAGTAAATATATAAGTATGGCCCGCCAAAAACATTTCATACAAGCTTAGAATTATTTTTTATCCTAGTGGCAAGACAACATAGACATACTGGTTATGTAATATCATAGTCAAGTATCTGTCTAGCATTCTTACAGTCAGTACACGTGTGAAGGATGGAATGTGGCGACGGCGGATGCGAGGGGTGCAGCCGCGGAGTAAGGCTGAGGTTCGGCGACAGTCTTGGTATGCTGGACTCGCGGGACCCATATTGCTGCTGCTTCTGCTGTTGAACCTGTACAATACCCGTTATATGATAAAGCTGATCAAAGTTATTACCAACAAAACACATAATATAATTATGTACTCCTACATGACTTCAATTCTGACTTCTTCTCATGATAATGTACAGGATAAATACTGGTTTACTAAATCATCATTTTCCTCGTGTTATCCAGGCATTCTGCCACGGCTTATTAGCCTGGGTACCGCTTGGTAATAAATTCCAGGAATCGGTTTAGTAAATGAATAATGTAATAAATAAGCATTCGAGTATATAACACTAACTTTTAAGGTATAGTCGCCATAAAATATATCAGAGCAGTCAAGGTATTAAAAAATATTGATACATGCACTTTATTGACATGATAACATTTACCATCAGGTGCGACTGAGGTCAAATGCTGGTCCGTCTTGTATAAAAAAAATAGAGGCGTTGTTCCGATATTTGTGACTACCTTGGCCACTCCAATATATCTGATGGCGAGTGTACAGTGTCGTTATTTCCAACATCATATCATTGTCGCCACAGTTTATTGTTATGTTTCAATAAACCTATTGATAAACGAATCCTAATATGTGTCACTATTAGATACTGGTATTTACGAAATGTAGTTGGTTCCGTGAAAACTAGGCGTTATTACAACTGAGTTAGGTTTTCTCATGATGTTTTCTTGATTCTGATGAAATGCAAGCAGTATTTAAGTTTGAAAATGTTAAACCGGTATTTGCAACTATGGATTCAACCCTCTATAATGTAATTCTAACTAGATAACAGTGGCAGGGCATAGAACAAGATTCCTTATGGTCTTTCTATTCTTGATGAAAGTTACTTTTAACACATGCAGAAAAGTGAAGTTAAATTATATTTTACATATAAATAGGCAAATTTTGTAGAAAAAGTTAGTAGTGTTAGTTTTGAATAAATTTCTATTTTTTATAAACCTAATGTAATACCATTTTAATCTCAGCAATAAAGCCTATTTTATTTATAGTCAGAATTATAGTAGAAAGCTTAAGGACTATGGTTTAGGTTGATAAACATCTAACATGCAGATGTACATGTACTTAATCAAGTCATAGCAATGATTAAATTACCTGTTGCTGATTTTGATATATAGGATCTTCTTGCTGGTGCCTATAGTATCTGTGACTTGTCTGTCTACTGAATGAGTCATCAATTTCATTAAGCGTGGAATGGGAAGCCTATAAACAAGTAAAAGTCTGTAGCCTTTTCATCCATAGTGGTCCAAATGCAAAAACAAACATAAGTCAAATTCATACAATTAGACTGCATAATATCAACCATTTTTAAGGTAATTCTTTGTTGCTTGTTATTGATAAACATATTATCAGAAATAGTATTTCTTAGTGAGTTTAGTTGATTTTATACATTTATACATAACAATATATTAAGTGATCTGATAACTATAATCTAAGAGTAATAGAAGCATTTGTTTATATGTTTGGAGAACTATGGATCAACAAGCTATAAGCTGGACTGCACAAAATGAACAAATCAAGCAAAACAAATGATATAAATATAAACAAAAGAAATTTCAAAATAATAATTAATTACCAAGTTAGAATCTAAGAAGCACTGGGAATTGTAATTACTTGAAGAGCTGGCAGAGTCACTGGTTGATAAACTAGCAAATCTGAAATAATCACACAATTACAAATGATATCACCATTACTTCAATTTACCACAGGTCTAGGGGGTGTTGAACCATGTACCCTCTATTATGGCTTACTTATTAGAAGCCTCTTGGCCTAATTTTGGATAGACTCCTCTGGGCATAATAAATTCAAGTCTAGTAAGCTGTGAATCTGGTTGTCTGGGTTTAGTGAGGAGTCTGGCACATAAACAGATGCATACATCAAACTCTTTGTGATGATTCATCAAGTACAGGCACTACTATTATGTTCTATCCCCATCAGTTATAACAGGGACATAAAGTCCCATTGTATTAATGTAAAATATAAGTTTATTTTTGTTGTTAATTAACATGGATTGATGTTAATTGCCTAGTTCCTACCTGTGTGCTAAATTTGGAACTGACTCGCTGGGCGTATATTTGCCTGCATGACCACTCATGGTTTGCGCTTTGCCAAATTTGTTTTCGTGGCTGCTAGATACTCCATCACTCGCACCAAACGGTTGACTGCGCGGGCGCCTATTATGACCCGTAGTCCACACATTTATTACTAAAATAAAGTTCATTCACAATTAGTTACAAAAAACCGAAGGTAGTGTTATCAATCATCATTGTTAATACATCAGGAAAACTTACTTATTTTACTAAATTAAAACAAAAGATGAGCTAACTGAAACTTACTTGGTAAATCTGGCGGCGTGTCTTTCTTTATATATTTCCCTACAACACCTTCATTTATGGCTTTCTGCCCTTTTCTGGATATCATATTGATTATGTATATAATTTAAATATTACACCTATTTTATAAATAATAATGAACTCACAGACATATCACAGACTTTCACGAACAGTACCTATCAGAAAATTGCTAGCTGAATTAAATATAAACAGTCAAAAAGAGAGAAAATCTAATTTGACAATTTACAGATAAGCACACCTTTCGTAATAACAACAGCCCGCATTCATAATGAAATACAATGAACTACCCTAGTACCAACATCAATAAAATATGGCAAAATAATAGCTGTGGGTCCGAATTACGCTCATACTGCTCATAGAGTTTACAGTGCTAACAGGCCCGGTACCGCGAACATCGAAGTTCGTATATTTCGGGCATCTATCTCTTTTACTCCAATTGAGGCGTCATGAGAGTGACAGAGACAATCGTCCGAAATTTACGAATATCGTGTTTCGCGGTAGCGCCGCGGTACTCTACTGATAGCTTCTGAAAGTTCTGAATATTGGAAATGTCATTTGATTTTTGACCGCGCGCAATACGCGAATATACTTGGGGCGAGTTAAGTTAATCCTAATTTCTAACCTTATATTTACAATTTTCGCATTATTCATTTGAAAGTAATACTGGATACTTAAAATATTACTAGACAATATCTACTTGATTACTAGTTGGGCTTATATGAAGGTTTTAATGCTGACTAGTTAAATTAGTTTTCATAACTTATTTATTTTACAGAAGTTCCTAATAGCATCAAAGAAGTTTTATTAGCTTTATTAACATAGCTAATTCGTCGAAATGTTCTACTTAGTTGGCTTGGGTCTCGGCGACGTTAAAGATATCACTGTGAGAGGTTTAGAAATTGTAAAGAAATGTGATAAAGTTTTACTGGAATCATATACTTCCATATTGACTGTTGGACATGAGGAACTGGTAATAATAATCAAGCTGAAATGAATTATTACTTTTTTTTTATTTGTAAGACATGCATTAAGTTGTTATTTTGTAGGAAAAATTCTATGAACGATCATTAATACTGGCCGACCGGGAACTCTGTGAAAATTTTATTGATGAAGTACTAAAAGAAGCAAAGGACAAACACATAGCGCTACTAGTAGTGGGGGATCCTTTAGGGGCAACCACACATACTGATATGCTTCTACGTGCCAAAGAGCTTGGAGTAGAAACACAGGTAACCTATCTTTATTATCTTGAAAATACTTTATATCTGAAGTAAAGTAAGTTATGTGTTATAAGGAAATTTTATTCCCTTGATGTAGCATGCACACTCTTTATATTAACATACATATGATTCGGTGATTTTTATATTGTGAACAGTAGTATGTTGTCATAACTCCATAAACAACTAGCAAATGAACGCCCCAACTCAACAAATTTTTTGTACATTACTGAAACTTGACCCCAAGAAAACTATTAATACTGGATAGAAATGGAATCGATTGACATAAAAAAAAACTTTATTAATTTTGACTTGTACTCACAACATACTTGTGACTCCTCTGGTGTTGCAAGTGTCCATGGGCGGCAGTAGTTGCTTACCATCAGGCAATCCGTCTACTCATTTCCCTTGTACATATATCATAAAAAAAAAAATTCATACAAGTTGAAAGGGGAAAGTTTTTCTTGATTTATGGCTAGCCGGAATTTTTTTGTTTGTCCTATACAAGCTGTTGATCCTGGACAAGAATGGGATTGATTGGCTTAAAAAAAAATTGTTTGTTAAAAATAACCATTTTCTCGCAACCTGTATATTTTTTCCAATATCTGTAAACACCAATCTTCATTAATTTGAAATCGAAGGAAGGTCTCCTAAGACCATTTTCGCCTGACAACATGGGATCTGGTAGCTGCCTTCACTGACCCAAAATCTATTTCCACCCTGTAGAGGGAGAGTCGGCCATTACATTGCTTGTAGTTTAGGAAGTTAGAATAACATATTACTGTTCACTATATAAAATGAACCTGTAGAAATGGATTTACAAATGGTTGTTCTTGTCTGTTCAGATGCTAGATATTTAACTCAGTTGTTGTTTTCCAGATTGTTCATAATGCGTCTATTATGAATGCTGTTAGTAGTTGTGGACTGCAATTATACAACTTTGGTGAGACAGTTTCTATCCCATACTGGACAGAGAGTTGGAAGCCAGACAGCTTCTTCAAGAAAATAGAGGACAACTACTCTAGAAATTTGCATACACTTTGCCTTTTAGGTAAGAACATTTTAATCCTTATTTCGAGGACAATAAGATCGAAATCGTTAATTTAACAGAAAATGCAAGCAGCTTTACCCATCTTTTGGACTGATTACAGATATTAAAGTAAAGGAGCCAACTGAGGAGTCATTAACTAAAAAAGTCCGTCAATATATGGATCCAAAGTTTATGAGTGTCAAAGAAGCAGCTTCACAATTGATTCAAATAATAGAGAACAAATCTGACACAGGTTAGTTATCTACAGTGTATTGTCATCCAGTTGAATCATGACATGATCATAAATCATAATATTCATAATGCATAGATACAGTTGAGGCCACACTTCACCGTTGCGCTGCGTCGCGTCGTCGCAACGGATCAACCACACCGCACGACACCTACGCTGGGACGACGCATGTCTAGTTTGCTCCTATAGCAGTATTAGCAGTAGGGCTCGCGGTCGTGTCCGTGATTCGTGAACCCGTAGCCGTGCGCCCGCTTTCGTGAATCACGGCAACGGTTTTCTGTTCCGTTCCGCACGTGACATTCGGTTACGTGAAATTAGGGTACGTGAATCCGTGAAGATCCGTGTAGGCGTGATCACGCCTTCACGTATCTTAAGAATAAAACTTAGTCCTTATTTATTATATTCCCGGGCGTGGCGAAATTACGAAACGTGCGATAAGTATCCAACGGAATCGAGCCCGAAGCTCCACACGCAGGTACGGGCTAAGTGTCACGGCGTGTCACGTGAATCCGGATGCGAACGCAGGTACGGGACACGTACCTGGCCGTGTTCGTGAAATTCGTGATCTTAGTACCGGCGGTGTTAAAAACACGTAGCTACGGGTCGGCGTACATCACTGATACCAGGAGCCCTAATTAGCAGTAGAATACTCTGAGACGAAGCGACGTCGCTGTCGTCGCTACGGAGCTACGACAGCGAAGTGGCATCACCCTCCCCCCGCTTCGTCTCTTGTCCGTCGCTCCGTTGAAACATCGCGTGAGACGATGTGACATGTCTATACCTAGATATTTTTCTAGCAGGAACGGCATTTGTTTTGTGCTTGCCACAATAAAAATATCGACAATCCTGCTATCGATAAGTACATACTACTTCAACTTCAAGATGTACACACAGTCTTATATCGGCTACCTACCTAGACGCCGCGTGTCACCGATCTTGAACAAATTAAACGTAATCCGTATACTTTTGATCCAATTTACGTTTATAATTTGCAATGAATAGTTCCAAATTGTTTTCTGAAGTAGGTATTTAAATATAAATAAATTGACTTTTATTATTGTTAGTTATTTTTAACCCTATTACCCCATATTTGTCTTTGTATTACCTGTATGGAAATTGAAGGGGTACTTATCGATAACAGGACTGTCGATGTTTTTATTTTGTCAATCACTTACAAGAAATCGTTCGTGCTAGAAAAATATCTAGGTATAGACATGTCACAAAATATAAATGAAAAACATCGCAGCATCGCAACGCAATGGAGCAGTGTAGCCTCTCGCTACTGAGGCGCTACCCCGAACAACGATATTCGTAAATTTCGGACGAATGTCTCTGTCACTCTCATGACACCCGTAATTGGAGTATAAGAGAAAGATGCCCGTAATTTACGAACTTCGACGTTCACGGTACCGGGCCTGGTTACGTCTGACGTGACACTAACATACTGTTTCGTAATAATGTATCATCAAGTTTTATTAGTTATCCTCATTATGAAACAGATTAGAGATTACTACCCCATTCATATTTTAGTTGTATATTTATTTACATTGGTGGTTAATATCCAAGTTTATCAGAAAATACTGCATACTGAAGTTGGGATCAACTAGCAATAAAACACCTCTAGGTATCATTTGAGTTAAGATACTCGTAAGTCTATTTGAGGTGCAACAAATTAATGAATGAAAGCCAGTGAAATAAGCATAACAAATCTATCACTATCCATTTTCAGAACTAAGCAAGCTGAGCGCAGCGGTGGGGTTGTCAAGAGTGGGCAATCCAGACCAAAAAATAGCCGTGAAGTCTTTAGAAGAAATGCAAGAATTTGACCTTGGGCCACCACTGCACAGTCTTGTCATCCCGGCTCCGAAGTTACACCCAGTAGAGGCCGACTATCTCGCGCTATTCAGATGACTCTTTTAATCAAATTCAATAAATGAAATGAAATGGCAAGACTTGTGATTTAAGTGATATGTACGAGTATCTATAATTTTATATAAGAAACATTGTGGTGAAGTAAGTAATTAATATATTTTTGTTATTTACAATTGTATGATTAAATTCAAAATATAAACAGAATTCGAGCTGCTAATACAAGAAATAACATTATTCAAACTCATTATTGGTCCTCGAAGCTACCACAAATTACAACAAAATTATTTAAAAAAAATCATTAAAATAATTCTGGATCATACACATTAAAAGGTACATTAATTATTATTTGGTCTAAGTTTCACAATTATAAATAGTGAGAATAATAATTTTAAGAATATACAAATAACGGAATGTAGAGATACCAAACAGTGGTGGATACACAATGATTCACCTATCAATTGGTATACATCAAATATCTCTAGACAATAAAACTGGAAAATGGTGGGTCACATTTATAATTAGGTAGAGGCATGGCTTATATTAATAATATGGAATTTATACTATATAACACTAGGAGTTTCATTAAATTATAATTATACAGTCTTTAGACTTAGTCGTCGGGGTACATACAATATTTTAATAATATAAGACAAATTTATATAAGTCGTGCTTACTATTCGTCGAGTGAGATTACAAAATAGTGAACTATATAAATAGACATCAATATTAGAGTATTCAAACGGCGGAAACTTGCTGATCGTCATCGTCGTCGTCGGGCGCGTCATGGTAGTAGTCGAAGGGCCGCGTCACGCCCTCGTGAGAGTGCGCGCGACTCAGGCGCTCCAGGCGCGCCACGTGCGCCGCCAGCGTGAACGGCGCCTGCGGCATGCGCGGCGGCGGCACCGGCCGCAGCGGCGCGCAGCCCGCCGCCGAGCACGAGCCGTGGCCGCTGTCGCTCGACGTCGCCGAGCCGGTCTTGCGTAACGGCAGGTTCACCAGCGACGTCACGCTGCTGCTCTCCGCCGACAGGTCCACCGGCAGCGGCGTCGGCGTGTCCGAGTGCGATCGCTCGTGCGCCGTGCGAGGACAGCACATGCCGGGCCCGGGGCCGTCTCGCCGGTGAGAGCACGGCGACGGCCCGGCCGGCGGCGGCCGCGGCTGATGCGGTCGCGTCTTAGCCGGCTCCGACAGGGCAAGTAGTTTTCGCACGGCCTGCGGAGAAGCGGCGCCGAATTTATTGCCGGCAAAACTCTTTTTACTCTCGCTCGCTGAAGAAGCGCTGCTCGTAGTAGATAGAGAGGGTGAAGGATGCCTGCGGCGAGGCAGGACGGGAACCGGCCCGGCTCCCTCGCATTCTAAAGATAGCGCATGAAGTCGTTCTTCGTCCGTTTCCACGTGCATGCGGTTTAGGTACGCTTTAACGCGACGAACCATTTGTGCTTCTTCAAACATCTTTTTAGGGTTAGGTACATTTGATGATTTTTTCCTTCTCTTGACAGTGACTTGGCCTTGGCCTTGAACTCCAGTTGTGAGTTGATTCAGTGCTACCATGGCGTTGGATGGAGGTTGTTTACCTAGCTCTAGCAAAGTCAGTAAGTCGTATGGCGAACTGCACATGTTTGTCAAGGTTCTAACCTCTTTAGATATCATTCTTAACTTTTCGAAGTTCACCATACCCTCAACTTTGGTGTCATTCCCAAGGTGAATAAAAGTAAGATCTTTTTTAACAACAGGATAAAAGGGAATCACGGGAGACCTGCCTTGCTCTGTGGTAACTAACTGTCTGTACTTAGACATGTTTCTAGAAGGGTCCATTAGAGTTTGCAGATCTGTGAAAAGTTTCAAATATTTGGTTGGCAATTTTTCCCAAGTCATTCTTAATCGTGAAACGGCACCATGGCCTAATCCTGATATAATGGCAAACATGGAGTTGAAATTCTTGCATTCCTTACAATGTCGTGCAACTTTTATGAATTGCTTTACGATTTTTGATCGTCGTACATGATTCTGTTCAGTCACGACTTCAGTAACTACCCAAAACATTTCTTTGTTAACCAGTTCAGCAAACTGTGCCAACATAGGTATTCCATACCTACTTTTTAATTCAAATAAGTCATCAACATATTCTGTGCTTTCAATCTGCCTGAAAATGCAGAAGTCTTGCAGTGTTAACTGGACTGCAACTTCAACAGCATTTAGTTGCAAAAAGTGAACCACACTCTCCCTTAGGAGTTCAGGTGCCATCTCATCAGGTACTAAGGTTTCATGAATGCCATTTGTTTTCAGGTAGTATCTAGAACTAAGTCCAATGCGCTCTGCAAGATTTTGTAGCTGATCAGGTAATCTATGCTGTTTGATAATACCACCTTGCGCAACTGATACCTCACAAAGAGAAAAATTGGAACTGGGATCAGTAATGCCAAACTCCTGTAAAGTAAGCATTACAACTTCTCTGGCTGTGGTCTCTTTGTGTACTAACAGATATTTGCAAGTTTGGTCAGCTCTGTAGACTTTGAGAACATGCTCTGGATGATCTGACAATTGGTATTCATCATAGCAAATTGATATTAAGTCAGGGTTACTATGAGAATTATAAAATGAAGTACTGCTATTTGCCTTGTTTAGGGATTCAGAGTTGGAAAGAACACTATCATCTGAATGCAAACCATCAGTTATTGTGTTTTTAGGCATAATGATTTTCATTAAAGCTTTCTGAAATCTTCTCTTGGGACCAAGAGTCATAAATCCCTTTTGCGTTTCTTTTTTAATGCTTAATTGTTGTGGTTTTTTAGTAGGAGATGGAAAAACAGGAGTCAAAGTAATTGGATCATCACTGAGGAGTTCTGCTGTTGATAATCGCGCTCGGGGGTCAGTTTGCCAACAGCGCACCATATTAGTTGCAGCTCCTCTATGTCTGGGAGGATTATCAGGCATGACAAGCATTTGTTTAAATGCTAATAAATTACTTTTTACTGTGATGCTTAAATGTGTGGAACCTGTGATTATCTCCATAGCTTTTGCATTGCTAACATGTCGAAAAGATTGTCCATTTACTTCAATGACCTGATCACCTCTTTTAAGCCCAACTTCTTCAGCTTTTGAATGTTTCTCCACCTTAAGGATAAAAATACCATAGCCTCTTTCATATCCACCAAGAATACTGAAGTTTAAAGGATCATCTCTTGAAGGTCGTGATAGTGTTACACTTCTAGTTCTAGCTTTAGCAGAACATGCAATATTCAGTAATCTTAATTGGCTTTCCATCTTTTCTTGCTCCAAACCTGTTTCAAATTGTTCTAAAAAATCCATCATTGTTGGGTCCGTCTCAAAATCTGTAAAATGATTATTTACCCAAAGAAGAACAACCCGTGTAACTTTGTCACGAACAGAAGGTTCTGAGAACCAGGCAAGAAGTTGTTTGGCAACTACTAGAGGGCTTTCAATAAATGTTCTATGAGTCAACAGGAAATCTTCAACATATGTTGAATCACTAGAATTATCCTCAATTAACTGTAGCATGAGATGTTCAGGAGTCCCTCTTATAACTACATGTCCTCTCTGATGCCCTGATTCCCCTGCAGCCCCTCTGTATTCTGTCACCAATGCCACCACACCATCAACTTCATGCCTTCTAATATTTTCTTCTCCTTGATGTAAAATGCGATAGTAATCTGTTTGTGTTATGCAGACAAATTGGCAGTCATCACATTTTGTGGTCATTACTCCTCTGTGATACAATTTTTCCATGGTTGCTTCAGCCATCCCAAAACTATCTCCAACATTGAGATGTTCTATATCACCATTTTGATGTTGTATCTCAACATGACCATTAATAAGAACTGACCATGAATCATGCTCTTCTCCATCATTCATCACAATGGTCTCGGCTTTCTCTACAACAGCAAAAACCATTACAGCGCATAATGCTCTGCGTACAGTCAATGTCATATTTGTGAATGCTTTCAAATGTTGTGTGAATTCTAAGAGAATCTCAATGTCTTCATCAGATCTCTCACTGGGATCTTTTTCAAGGCATTCCCGGACAGCATCACGAACTGTAAGGCTGTCCATAGATTCTTCCAGATCTTCTTCATCGGAGTCAACAATGGACTCTAGGAGTCCAGAAAGGTCAACTTCCATGTCCATGTCAAGAGAGCTGTGTACTGACGTCATTGTGTCACTGCCACTGTATGCTGAGCTTGTGTCACTTGCGTTGGAGCACTTCAGTGTGTGAGGGTACAGCTCTGGACTGTGACGGCCTCCACGCCCACCTCTCAACATTGTGAAGTTTAGCCTGTCCCTACTGAAGTCCAGCTTCTGAAACAATATTATATATGATAAATAAAACCCTTTGTATATATACGTTTTTTTTATATGTCGAGCACTGTAACTAGAGAACTATTCACATGGTAGTTATAATAAAATTGGTAAATTGGTGTAATTCAGTTGTCCAGTTTTCATCGTCATCATAAATCATAATATTAATAGTGCGTATTCAATTGAAGAGTAAAAAATTTTTCGTACGCAATCAACGATGCATAATGTATGATTGTATCTCAATTGAAAAAATTACAGGCACAATAAATATCCAATATTCATGACTTTAAGCATCACTACTCGATTTTAACGCACTCACTAGCCATTCATTTAACTATGTGCGTTCCAATATTACACAGTAAAACTGATGTAATCCATGTTGATTGTTTATATATTCAACCATGAAACAATAGATACATGCTCATATAAACAGTAAAGTAATCAACGTATTAGATACCTTCACAATTTCTATTTATTTTGCATTCATGGCGGAACTGTCAGTGCTTCCATGTTGCTTTCTAACTGATTAGTTTTCACTACCTCCCAAGGAGACTATTTTAACGCTCTCACAGCACTTTAAACAAAAACTATTTATTTCTCAAATTCACAATGAACTATATATTTAGAATAATATTATGTTATAATTAAGATAATCGGAGAAATACTCTTAAATAGAAAGCTACTTTCGTAGTCAATTCCAATGTCCACAAAGCGGAATAACATCAATGACGAATTTGACATGACGACAACTAATTTAGTCTATGGTGTACGTTACGTAATTTGGCCTACTGCCATGAAAATGCACATTGATTTTATTTATGAAATTGAAGTTGATTATTTTTAATGATTTGCTGTTTCAAGATTAGAAACATATTTTTATTATAGTTTGCTTCTTCACTTAGACTATAGCCAAAGATAATTATACTGTCTTTTTCTTTCGATACTCCGATACTCCTCACTACGTTAGTAGTATTGATGTTCGAATATCACTGAATATCACCTTAAAACAGGAGCATGAATTTTTTATGCGATATAAGAATATTATACAATAATAATTTTGATGAAACATTACAGTAAATGATATTTGTTTTAGAATCCTTTGATATACATGGTATTAATAATCTTTATGAAACCCAACTATATTAATGTCTCTTTCATACAAACGGCATGGCTCGTTGTAAAAATGCGTCCGTGATATTATGGTCTAGACGCTATGATTTGCTATGATTGCTTTTTAAACGCTCCTTTAAGAAGGTTTAAATGGAACGCTACCTTAGAAGCGGAAAGGGCAATTTCATTTTATATAGTTATATTTTAATTATTGTATTATAATTACTATTTTCTTAACTAAAATATATAATTTATTTTGCACTATTTTATTTTACCAATTTGGATGTAGAATACGGACAGTATCGCATGTTTAAATAAATGGTAGTTCATTTGGCTTAACCAACGTATTCTATCTCCATCTATTTTCAGAATAAGGTACTTTTCTACGAGTGTAGCGTTTTCGCAGCTAAAAGCTAGTGATGATAATCTTTTAGTTATATTAACTTTTGTAAATTGGTCGTTTTCCGCAGTGGAAACAGTCGCAAAAACATTCATCCGGACTTGTAGAAGTGCAATATCCAAAAATAATCTTATTTGAAGCATTATAATGCGTCCAGTTTTACAGTCAAAGCGGATGGTGAGCGATGGCGAGAGTACGGTGATAGATTTTTGGTGTTAAATTTTGCTCCGTGTCATCACCGACTTAATCGTCGACTACGTCTAAGAAAGACAATAACCATTTTGTTTCGCCGTTTTACGTGTTATTATAACTAAATATTCGATTAACTCGAAGGATTAATGAGGAAATATATTGTCATTGACTGACCGGCTGATATTACACGAGGCTTGTATGTATATGTGACTTCTCCCTGCTGCTATTCGTGACACGCCTCAGAAAATAAAGATAAATTTGTGAATCGAACTGTTCGTTTTTGTTATTGTGTCATTTTAGTGTTATAGTTGTTTTAAAATTACGTAACTATTGTGGAATCTTGAAGTGTATAAAGAATGGCCTGAGTGTGACCACTCCATTACCGTCATGTGTGACGAAGGAATGTTTGTTTAGGCTCTAATATTGTGCTGCGACCTTACGGGAAGTGCGCGTTCGTCTCGTGAACTGGGTTGGATCATGAATCTGCCCGAATCAAAACAAGTTACGCATTGATCGCCGTCTACTATTGTCATTCGGGACACTTATAAACTATCAAAATGTCTTCGGGAACGTTTGTGGACAGGATCGATCCTTTCGCGAAGCGATCTCTCAAGAAGAAAACGAAGAAATCGCAAGGCTCTTCACGATACCGCAACACGCAAGACGTGGAGCTGCAGGCACTGCCCCTGCTCAAAGGTGTGTTACTTGATTAAGTTGTTTATTGTCACTTTAGTTTCCTTCTTCGAGGCCTTTACCTAACACACATTAATCATATTTTTATTAGGTAAGGGCTACATATGTGATCATTTATAGGTACATATTAAAACTTAGAATTTCTCTTACTCCATCTTGAGATTCTAACCTCTATTTTGGATTTAATATGTTCAGAATAACCTAGATTTTACCCCACTATGCAAAAACTTGTTCTCAAAGCTATAACTAAATAATTCATTATGTTGGCATCTTTATTTCCTGTTGCAGGTACACAAATGATTAAAATAAATTATGTGGGTGTAGAAGGTGTATGTTTAGGCACATACCTAAAAATAGCTGTTCAGAATTAGACTTATCTAGCTATGCTAAAACCTTATGAGACTAAACTGTAGATAGATCTGTGTATTTTGAAAAATGATCTATAAAATAAAACTAAAATAGTTTGATGCTCATGTAAAGTATCACTCAAACATGTACACACATTATTAGTATGATTTAATGTTTAGGGTAAATAAAAATTCCTGGGATTAATTAAAACAAACACTGTTATATAGCATCTTGTGCTTTAAATGTTGGCTTAGTAAGTTTTGCTAATCCACATCTGATTATTACAGTTTTTATTTCCCTTATATTTGACAGCTTGGTAACCTAACCGAAACTATCTGGTATATAGATTTTAGTTAATAATCTTTTGGAAAACTGTGATACATGGATCTCATGTTTTATGGTGCTCAATATTCTGCAATATTATAAAAATGGTCAAGTTTGTATTTGACTGAATAATATTCCTGCTTTATGCTAACAATTAACAAGCCACGCAAGATGTAGAGAATTATTCAGGTCTGAATCTGCAAATGATACCTCTTCCATAAGCTTGCTATCCAGATGATCTACTGAAACATTATTGTTAATTCAACTAAACCAATATATATTAAAATGCCTGGGATATAATTTATCAATCACATTTGTGTCAATTAAATTTCAGGCTAATCATTTGACTTTGAGGTTTATATTAAATTAGATTATTGCTAAAAGTGTCTCCATAAGTAATCAAAATGGTATATAAGGATATTAGGGTGAACCTATTTGGTTTAGCTATAACCACTGAGCATAAACTTAAAATCTACTAATATTTAGCAGATTGAATCTATTAAACACTCTTATACTAACTGAAGTCGGTGAGTTGGTGAGTTTAGAAGAAGGAAAATGTAATAAATAAGAAAACACAATATTTAAACTAAATATGTGACCCTAGTGAAAAAGGACTACAAGAGGCAAACAACTAGTAAGAAACTTTAACCGTTTTGGACTAAGGCCTTAGATACATCAAGTAAAGCTATTTTCTAGCAAGTACCAAATTGTCATATTGTATTTGTACAAAAATCTTGTACCAACAATAATCATACAATAATCTTTACTATTCATTATCTATTGGTTGTCTTTGATTTAATGACAAATTAATTAACTATACAAACAATAGCTTACAGAAATGATAGATCCAAACAAATGTGCTTATTCAGTTTTACCACATCATTTTACAATTTTCTTCCTGACAAGGAATAAGTATATTTGTTTATTAGTACATATCGTCGCCGTAGAGCGAAAAGTCACCAAATCACAAAATGGCCAAAATTGACTTATATATGTCATCAAAATCGTATTTTTTTTCTTTAAATTTCAGTCTTATTGCCGTAGCAATAGGGTTCATAGTTTCAATTTTAAAAAGTTAAAGAACTAACTAAAAACCCACTTCGGATTAAATATTTTAGTCAAAAAATACCTAATTCTGTTATACATTTTTAAACTTCTTGTTACTTCTTTATGAGCGTACCTAAGTCATTTTGATTATTTTTTCCCTAAGTGTTACTAAACTGTTTAACCACGAAGTATCTCATTCAAAAAGTCACTTAGTTTACTTAGTTACTTTTCCAATACCTGGTATGTCAAAAGTGTGAAAGCGAAAATTAACTAAATTTATTTAGTTATTTTTTATTCATAGTTGAAAGGCAATGCACATCATTTAACCAAAGCGATAATTAATTAAACAGATTTAATGAGTTTTACCCTACATAAAAAAAATTACAATACAATAACTAATCATATTTAATTAATTTTACAATAAAGACTGAACTGTACGCCGACGTGATTTGAATGAATTTCGCTCGCAAGTTAGTTTGCCGATGCCGACCGCTGCGACTCCATCCGTCGCGTTGACCTGCCAGTCGTTGCGCATGAACCGACAGTGATGCATACGTGTATTTACTATTTGCTACATAATAATTGCGTGTACCGAGATTAAGTATGAAACGCACCAAGGTAATTTTGGATTTGGTAAAAGAGAAAGATGATTTGGATAACGAGGTAAGCGTTTTTGGTATCAGCTTGTTATTCAATTGTAACTTTTTTTAATCAAAAATTGTTTATAAAATCAAATACTATTTTATAGGTTCCAGTTTAGAAGTACTTATATGGGGCAAGCCAAAAGGAACAGGATTATATAGAACGATACAAGTAAAATTTTGTTATATCGGTGTGATGACTAAAGCTTGTGGGTGTGTGTGTGCCTGATAGCAAAATGTTTTTTTTTTTACATACTACAATAACTAACACATGTTTGCTTAGTTATTGACTCAAAAATAATAATCAGTTCGCCTTGCTAACGGCCTGGACTCGTTAAGACCAGGTTCTAACGTGATCATCCCTTAAACGTTACTAATCCAACTTGACCTCAAACTGGCTTAGTAACTAATTAGTTGCATCTATTTCAGAATTATTTAGCTACCCGTACCCTGGAAGACAAAGAAACAACAAAGACATTGGAGATTGAGGATTTATTTCAGGAGAAATATTTGTAAGAGTCAGCTCCAGCATCTGCTGTGTTCAGTCGTGATAAATAAAAACTTCCTATCTAACCATTAGATTCTGCTCCTTTGCTAAGAGAACCAGATTTAGAACAAGAGAAAATAGAACAAGGTTCATCATTGGATAAAGAGAAAGAAATTCATGTTGAATCAGGCGAGTTTTCCAAAAGCCCTCTATCTATCATAAGCGGCATTGAATGAGGGCCCCTACTCTGAATTGAGTGTGCAACAGATTTACTGTGGCCGCCCCGCCAACGCCTCTGAGACGCAAAAAGAGGCGCAAGGGGCTTGTATCTAATGGGCCAGACAACCATGATGACGCCGAGGACTATAGATCAATAATATAAAAACCTATTCTAAAGGCATTTCCGCAATCGCACCTGATGGTAAGTGACGACGAGGTCGAGGGTGTAGCACGCTGGTTCAGTAACAGCCTATTCACTCTTGCCTTGAAGAGAACTAAATCATGTCTTTCCGGGAATAGAAACGAAGGAAGCGAATTCCAATCCTAAGCAGTCCGCATTAGGAAGGTAGAAGCGAATCGCTTTGTGCCAATGAATGGCATATTCACAACGTAAGGATGAAACCGCTCCCCTCGTCTGGACGTCCGGTGGTGGAACGGAGATAGTGGAACCAAATCGTGCAATTCCTGTGCACTCTCCAAAATGTATCCTGTAAAACACAGACAAAATAAGCAACCTTGCGATAGTACTCAAGGCTCTGTAACCTTACACTCACTAATTCAGGATTTCCAATGAGTCTACGAGCTCGGTGCTCTATCGAATCCAAAGCAGCCAGCTGATACTTGGCAGACCCGTCCCAAAGGTGGCAACAGTACTCCATACACGATCAAAGTGTTAGGAGCTATTCTGGCGTGAAGTACTGCTTCACCTTGTGTAAGTCTCCAAGTTTTTTAGCAGTGGATTTTGCTTTGGCCTCAATAGTCGCACCGAAATTCAGCTTAGTGGTTAATTTAAGCCCAAGTAGCTCGAGGTGGTCCGTAATCGTTAAGGAAACATTTCGGAAAGCAGGAGCAAAGTTAAAAAGGCTCCTTTTAGCGGAGAATAAACACGCCTATGTTTTGGAGGCGTTAAACCTAACCAAGTTGGCTTCGCCCCCTTCGTCAACGGCCTTCAAGGTTAGGTTCGTTCTCTCCACTGGTAGTTTGGGCCTCAGAAACATATCTCTCAGTCACCGTGCTGTCGTCTGCATACCCAAAAATACCGGGCTTCAGCAAATCACTTATATGCAGCAAAAAGAGGGTGGCAGAAAGAATTAAACCCTGAGGCACTCTGGCATTAATTGCCATGCGATCTGATGTGCAACCATCCACTACGATCATAATAGTTCGCTGCCTCAGGAAATCAGAAATCCAAGAGCACAAGCCAGTGGAGAGAGTGGAGAGAGTATATTATCTGAGACGAAAAAAAAGATCTCTTAAATTTATGCACTAAAGCTGTTATTCCTCGAGACCTTCATTCATGGTACCAAAGTCTGCCGACCAATAAGACAGTTATTGACAGGTTGTGTGAGCCTGATGTCACAGAAACAGACGAAGAGATCGAAGAGCGACTGTGATGCGTAAAGAACGCTATATTTTACTAAGATCATGTTTTGAATATCTTATGTTTTTTTTTGTTTTTAAGTTCTTTTTAATTTGATTTGTAGGTCATCTTTATTTGATTTGTAGTCAATTTTAATTTGATTTGCTATTAATTTTATTGTAATAAAGTGTTTGAGAATTTTAAATGACAAGTTTTACTTTGATCCTTAAATATTAAGAAGAATCCAAAAAATATATATAGTAAGTAGTTTTTAACTAACACGTATTTCCACTTTATCGTAGCAGTCATAATGCAACTAACTTTACTTAGTTAACCCTAGATGCACTAGAATGTGGGCAAATAATCATTAACTTCGTTCAAAAAATCACTAAGTGATAATTAAGGTTTAATATTTAAGGGCAAAAATTAATTATCGCCTATAACTCCTAAATCGTTAGTGTGAATAATATAAATCCATTTTTAGCCCAAACAATAGCAGTTTCTAATGAATAAATACATATAAAACCACAATTTCATCTTAAGATAATTTCAGTAAAAATTAATTAATTATTTTTTTCTTTAAACCTTCATAACTCAAAATGACCAATTAACGACTTGGTGACTTTTCGCTCTACGGCGACGATATAAGCAAAGATAATCACATTTATAATTAAATAAATGATGGAATGTATTTTGTTGGAATTGCTTGATGTTTCTTTATTGTTACATTTCAGCTCAGTACTCAATCATGTTTGATCTGGTTTATTGTCTGTGGACAGATTTCTTTGTCCATTTAATTCAGACCATGAAATAAGATCACATGTAGTTTTAAGCCCGTTTCACATCAAGCGCGGGCGCGTGTCAACGCGGGCCCGCGGCGCGATTGTTCAGCTAGTTTTAAATGAACACCTTCACACAGCGGCGGGCGCGGGCGGGTGCGTGTGGCGCGGACCCGCGCACGCCCGCGCCCGCCGCTGTGTGAAGGTGTTCATTTAAAACTAGCTGAACATCGCGCCGCGGGCCCGCCGCGGACCCGCGCCACCGCGCCTGCTGACACGCGCCCGCGCTTGATGAAACGGCTTTAATTAGAATCTCACAAGATATTTGTAGTCATAAAAATTGTCTGAAATAATTCATCAACTAGGTATAAATTCTATCATTAATAGAAATCATGGATTTATGTGTGTCACACATCATAACTTACTGCTTTTTAAATTTACCTACTGGTTACTTAGTAGGCTTGTGTTGTCTACTTTTCAAATATCGCCACAAATACTAACAGCCAAGGTAGCCAGGTATAAACGCTATATTTGGTCATTTTTACTGTTATTAATTTTATCAGCAACCATATAGTTATGTGTGTATAAATTTAATGTGATTCTAATGAAAATTAACTTGAAGCTCATATGCTGCTGAAATCTTTTAATAAATACATATCATTGCTCACACTCACCTTACACAAAAAAGCCATACTTTTATTGGGTTTCCAGATTTGGAAGAAATATAATTTATGTATTATCTTGAGTTGCAGAACAGTCTTGTTTCAAAAGTTTAATCTAATTACCATTTAATTAGTCCATAGGTGATTTGATACCAACCTCTGCTTATAATACAAATAGATAAATAATAGAATCAGATAATGAAGCAATGCTAAATTAGAATAATTATCTTTAATTGTAGGTACCTACTGAGCTATAACACAACATCTTCAAGATGTGTAAAAACATATGAAATGTTAAACTGTAACAAATATATATTTATATATATTTGTATGGTGTCCTAGTCCCTGTTGAATGTAATCTAGGTAATCTATATTACCTACATTACATATATATATATATATTAGATAGTGTGTTAGTGTTGTGGTTTGTTTGTTAGCCCTTTTTATGGCTCTGGAACCAAATAAGCCTATAAAGTACTTCCATCTGAAATCTGATATCATCAAAATATGTACTTAAATAAATTGTAAGCATTAGTGAATAAATGGTGTCTATCCTTTGGTGTAGGTGTTCATAATGAACAAATTTTATAAAGGAAATTGTAGTGTGATCTTTTGTTATTTTATAAAGTCAAAAAGCATAAATAATTGGAAAATGGAGATATCATAAGTCTTAACATTTAAAGGACCCCTAAAATTTTATTAAAGATGTTCGCATATGTTTTAAATTGTAACACCCTGTTGTGAAGCTTGGGTAACTATGGAACCATATACAGTGCATGCACTATGCCATGGTATAGTGTAATTTTTTTTATCTGCTAATGACAGTTTACACATCATTTCCCCATTATATTGTTGATAACAAATTTCTTTCATTATTTGCAGATGTTCCCAGTAGTGAGCAGGAAGAGTTGTTTATACGTAAACTTCGGCAATGCTGTGTAGCATTTGATTTCATGGATCCTGTGGCGGACCTGAAAGGCAAGGAGATTAAGCGTGCTACTCTCAATGAGCTGGTGGAGTACATTACTGGTGGGCGTGGGGTGCTAACTGAGCCTGTCTATCCAGAGATTATAAAAATGGTAATTTAATTCTAATTAATTCTTTCATTTATTTAAGAGACATTTCAATCATTGCATTCACTTTTACACTTATTTCTGACCCAATGTATCACTTTTATGTAATTGGTCCAATACAGACATTTGATCCTCACAAAAACCAGAAACTTATGTCATATTATTGGTCTTATTTATATAAATACTTGTCAAGTAGCCAATTGCTCTCTTCATAGGTTACCTCAGGACTTGGATATTGTGCGTTCTCGTTCTATGGGCTTGGTCATTGAACATTTAAGGAACAAAAGCATTCAATTACGCCTACTAATTAACTAGCTAGAGACTACAAGTGGTTCTAGAAAAAGTATTGACATGTTCAGTGCATATCATTCTGCTATTATTTGTGGTAACGCAAATAGAGTAAGTAGATACCGTGTTTATTACATGGATCTATTTAACTAGGAAAGATTCAGGTGAATACGAGTAATACGACGCGGTGTCCTAGTCCCTGTTGAATTGTTGTTTCCACCCTTGCTTCATATCCATCCACTTTCTTCTTTTTTTACGCACTTATAATAATTATTTAAGGTTTATTTATTGATGTCCCCACACATTGTTTAAAAAAATCTTACTACAAATCGACAAACAAAATATCCCTACAATTGAAATTTCAAGTAAAATGTCTGTGACATACCAATAGAATAGCGTAGTGACAGACACTAGACACTTGTGGTTCGAGTTCCGTCATTGAGCTAGAAGTTGACACGCACTTGACTGATTTTGATGGGACGTAACTACGTAGTCATCTCAGCACAGTGATAGTTACTTCGCTACTATAGGTAAATTTAGAAGTGGCGCCATATGTCTATGAAAATGTTGACAGGCAGTGCAAATCTCGTACCAGGTTTTGTGAATAGACAATAAAAATAAATGTTTTCTAATATCACTCATGCAAGTACTCAAGTCGTAGGTTAACACATTCGCTGCCACCCCCTCCAAAAATGTATGAAAATGAACGCACATGTGCGTCGATGGCAGTGAATGCGTTAAAAATGTTTAACCCTGTCGTGCAAACTATATTTTTCCATTAGTTTAGTTAAGTTCAAATGTGTGGACGGGCATGCCCACTCTGTCGCTTGCCACGTCGATGCAAACTTAGACAAGAGCTACGCCTAGTACCTGTAGGTACTATATTTATCCTCCTACATATGGAGGACTACTGCTGTGATTTAATTTGCTCAAATGAATGGCAATATTGGACCCGGGTATGTCCTTAAACTACGTCCAACAATGAGAGGTAGGGCACAGCGAAGTACCATCACGCTTGAGTCCGGAGAAGCCCAACTGGGGAAGTACCTCCTCCTTACAGAAGACCACGGCCATAATAGCACTGCTACCTTTAAGGTATGTAGTGTTGTGTTCCTGATGGTGAGTAAGGTTACCAAAGCTCTAACCCCCTTAATGGTCGGCAACGCGCTTGTGACTCCCCTGGTGTTACGTGTGCCCATGGGCGACGGTAATTGCTTACCATCAGGCAATCCGTCTGCTCGTTTGCCACCTTTTGTCATAAAAAAATAAAAAATTAATAAATAAATAATTATTATAAATACGTAAGCGTTAAATATTGAAGAAATTAGAGTAATAGCTGCGTAAAGACGAAAAAAACAAGTATGCGTCCTCCGAGTTTGACGCCGCCGCCGTAACTAGATTAGCGGCTTAATTTCTTGTGGCGCTATAATCATTTGTGTATTGAGTTTTAGTGTTGTCGCGGTACTTATTGTGAAAATGCACTGGTGTAGTGTAAATACACTGGTTTTACTTATTTATTTGTTTTATCTTTATTGCACTAACGAAAACTTATTGAACAAAAGGCGAACTTAATGTCATAACCCTTAGGGCAAAACAGAAAAGGTTGTAGGCTATTATAGCCTGCTATAATATTATAGCCTAAAGTACCTATGTTCTATTATAGTAAGTTATATTACAAGAAAAAACCAAGACATTACAATAATATAACTCTTTATTGCACACCTCAAACAACAACAGCAGATCGGTACTGGAATAACTAACAGTAGAGGTTAAGTAACAGGCTTATCGCTAAAAAGCGGTCTCTTCCAGACAACCACAAATACCACAAAGAAGGGACATATTAAATTATAATTATTTTGAGCGAAATTATCTAATCATCAGTCAGATTCTGTTACTAGGCAGATATCAGCAGAATCGGATTTCATATAAACAAGCATTGCAAAAATGAGGCAGCACAAAATCTGACACTTATGATGTCACCAATCAGTACCTATAGCTTGAAAGTTGATATCTGTGCATTTCACTGTACCTAGTTGCGTTACTCCGTATTGCTTGTAATGTTTAAATGGGGCGACAAACAACAAATATATAATTTAAAGTCCGTGGATCCATTGTTTAACGGAAATAAAGTGTACAGAGATGACTAAAATGTCTTAATTACGGTTATATACCTAAAAACTAACAACTGGGACCCTATTAAAAGAATTCTGTCTGTCTGTTTGTCGCCAGGCTGTATCTAATGAAACGAGAGTTAAAAAGTTAACATTTTCACAGATGATCATTTCAATTGCTGCATAATAACAAATTCATACGCTATATATAGAATAAAATAAATGTTTAAGGGGGGCCTCCCACACAACCAATAATAATTGTTTTGCCGTTTATTTCTTGATATTATTAACGGCAAGAGGTACAAACTTCAAATATTTACAGAATATTTAGTTGTACATTCACTTTTAAAATAAATAAGTATTTTTTTTCTACAGATAATGTATATGAAATGAGGACTGACTTTTTAATAAGGCTTATTTCTTTATGAAAGCAGGGGTTATTTTTCTAAAAAAAAAGTACAAAAATAAGCTCTATTGACAAAAAATAAGGCCTTTTGAAAAGACACTCCTCAAATCTTGTATAGATACTATATATTTATTTTGAGAACAACAATATATAATTCTGCATTACAGTATGTCACGGTACCCTCCTTAGCGAGTCTGATTCGTACTTGGCCTTTTTTTTTTAAATTAATGTCCTCTTGTCCCAACGGTTTTTGAAATGTATCATGTACATATTAGTCTGTAATGTTTTCACTAAGTTAGTAATCATGAGATTTGAGTTAGAGCCTTCATTGAGCAAAGATATTAGAATTATAAATCATCAATATCATCATATAAGTCATAATTTTAAGATCCAATTTAGGAGGTCAGTATGAAAATTTGTGGCATTATCTAGTAAAAGGGACCTTATTGCCGATGGCGCTTACCTCGAACCGCGTCGCGTTTGTATTGCGGCATCTTTAATAAGGGCGTAAGCGCCATCGACAATAAGGTCCCTTATCATAGATAAAATCACATTTTGGTTACGAACGGATTGGGGAGTGTAATTTGTGTACATTTGTGCTCCAGATATCGGCCAACCTGTTCCGCACTCTCCCGCCGAGCGACAACCCCGACTTCGACCCGGAGGAGGACGACCCGACCCTGGAGGCGTCGTGGCCGCACCTGCAGCTAGTCTACGAGTTCTTCCTGCGCTTCCTCGAGTCCACCGACTTTCAGCCCACTATTGGCAAGAAGGTTATTGACCAGAAATTCGTCTTGCAGGTATGTTCGTGTAGTTATATTTTTTCTTGTTTGTGTTTTTGAAGGCGTAGGGAGTTTAATTGTATTAAATTGTATAATATTTTTGAGTAGACCCCGGATTCTTGTCGCGATGACGTCACAATAGGATAACTTGGGGAGTAAATGGAACAGTAGTAATTAATACGGATTTATTAAGATAATATAAAAAAAAAAACATGTGTTAATTAATATGGAAAAAATGTACTTATTATTTTTGGTATAAGTATTACTGCGAAACTTCCTATAAATCAATTGTCGGTTGTTTAAATTATCGACGTTGTTCTTTCGTTAACTGACCAATTTCTATGGTCATTGATTAAAATTTATTCGGTTAATAATAGTATTTTGTTTATGGTGCAATGAGTATATTTTTGGCTTTTCTTATTTTTGTTAATGTATTATTTTTTTCCCCTGTTCCAATTACTCCCCAAGTTACCCTATTGTGACGTCATCGCGACAAGAATTCGGTGTCTATTTATGAGTTTTATGACTTTGTAAACTGTACGTATTCAAATAGTGTCAGAATGCGCCTCGACATCGAGTAGACTTGGTTTTGAAAAATAGTTATTCGGCGTGCGGCTAAAACTGCGGGAAAACGGTGGGACAGTCAGTTGACTATCCCATCGTTTTAGCCGCACGCGTTTTACGAACTAACCGCACTTGGTATGGTGTAAACCAGAGGTTCCCATACTTTTTTTTCTCGTGGACCTCTTTCAAAATTTTACTGGTTTCGGTGGACCCCCTTGCTGCTACATTTCTACTACATACCCATAAGTCGTCAGCCAACGTAGATCCCCATCGAGCGTCCAGTGGACCCCTGGGGGTCCTGTGTGTGTAACTTGAACATTAAGCACACTAGGCATGTCACTCGGTCGACAAATTACACTAACGATATCGGCATTTTACCTTGTGGTATTTGTTGACGCGTGCATTTACCAATGATTAGATTCCATGCGATCCTAAAACCATCGTCCCGATTGAAAGGACAATATTCCTCGATTTTAACGGCTTCTAATCGGCGATTTATCCGTGTTTGGTTGTGTTGCAGCTGCTCGACCTGTTCGATTCCGAGGACCCGCGCGAGCGCGACTTCCTCAAGACCGTGCTGCACCGCATCTACGGCAAGTTCCTGGGGCTGCGCGCCTTTATCAGGAAACAGATCAACAACATATTCCTGCGGTTCGTCTACGAGACCGAACACTTTAACGGCGTGGGTGAACTGTTAGAAATATTGGGAAGGTTAGTGCAACTCACTTCCAATACTAAAACGCGTTTGAATTCAATTAATTTTTCATTATTATTATTCCTTACTCAATACTCATATTTGTTACATATTACATAAACATGTCATCATCATCGTTATTGGCCTCAGAGTCTATTACAGACTATAAGAGCAGTGTCAGGTAAGAAGACAACGTTTTCCGTGGCTGTGTGAGCCAATACGGGAGCAGCATACACGACAACAAGCCTGGCAGGTGTAATGTGCCCGCGGCGAACAGGCGTCGGGTTGATGACGCTTAGATTGCTTACTTGCGAGTGTCTTAAACCAAGCGTTGTCGTGGATTTTACGTCCGTCAAATACTAGGTCGTGAAACATGTCATACTGAACATATAAATTAAGTTATACCATACCTAGGTGCATTGATCCTGTAAGCCTTTAAGCCCTAAATTTAAAGCTCCCGAGTTGATTGCAAAGCTGGGTTTGCGCTTGCCATTGTTGAAGGAGCGAACTTGGACGAAAAACCGTAGAGCTTAGTGGCGGTACTTTTAGCCAAAGAGAATTTAATCTCACTCGCCATTAAATAGATGGCGATGGATGTTATTTTTTCAGTTGCAGAACTATCTTATTCTTCAGTGCGTATTTTCACTTAGCGATTAAGTAGCGGTGTCATAACGGTGATAATAATTTAGTTTCTTGGTTGTCAAAGGTTCTGCTATTATCATGACATTAACAGATAATTTGGTGGATCTAACCCTTTAGAGTGGATAGCGCCACGCACGTGGAACGAATTGATTATCCTTAAAGTATGTTGCTCGGTCGGTCGACAAATCGGTCGTCAATCCGCTTGGCGAGCGTGGCGACTATGGCAATTCCCCCCAGAATGATACAAGTCATATTTGGGGGAGGCCTATGTCCAGCAGTCGATGTATACAACTGCCGGTACTGGTGGCAACCCATAGAGAATAGCCATTTTTTTTTTAAATAGCCTAGCGATTTGGTGCTAAGTGTTTGTTGAAACAAGTGTCGTGTATGTGCAGCATAATCAACGGGTTCGCGCTGCCGCTGAAGAGCGAGCACAAGCAGTTCCTGGTGAAGGTGCTGCTGCCGCTGCACAAGGTGAAGTGCCTGTCGCTGTACCACGCGCAGCTCGCCTACTGCGTCGTGCAGTTCTTGGAGAAGGACGCCACGCTCACCGAGCCCGTGGTGCGCGGCCTGCTCAAGTTCTGGCCCAAGACTTGCTCACAGAAGGAGGTACGTTATACTTTGTTGCTTAACATTCTGTTCTTATTAGCTATACTTGTCCAAATGCGTACGAATACACTTCGTCTTTATACCTTTAAAAATCCTATAAAATCTTATTTGAAGTCGCGTTATTTTCAATAATACAACATCGAACGATTCTCCTCAGTAATTTAGGTTCGTTAGCAGACGTTTCTGCTTAATCTTGTAAGAAACAGTGTGCATTAAAATGAACTTTGAATGAAATTAACGTCATTTATAAAAGGAAATAAAGTAGCATTTTTTTTTTTCGTTTTTTCGAAAAAAGTTAATTCCACCCAATCCCCTGTATAATAATATTGATTTTAACTGTAAAAACTTGCCACACTTTTGGTGCAACAATAATGCATTTTTCATGTTGCGATCACGCCCAAACAATCGAAAAATAACTGTTAGGTACTGGTTCCAACATCATTTGCAGACTGAAGATAGCAACGGGGGCGTGTCGTAACATTGCCCAGCTATGCTTGAGATTTACTTGTCTGTGTTATTTCTTAACTGACATTTAACGTTTGAACCGCACAAAGCTCCGACGCGCTGACAGAAACTTGTGTCCCAGATTTTCAGTGACGCCTGCGATATGGTTTTCCGTTCACGAGGTGGGCGGTCAAAACGTTAACTTCTTACTTACACATCTCTTAAAAATTTGTCCTCTTATCTTCCTCGCGGTGTCCAGACATTTTGCCACAGCTCATGGGAGCCTGGGGTCCGCTTGGCAATTAATCTCAAGATTTGGCAGACACTAGTTTTACGAAAGCGACTGCCATCTGACCTTTCAACCCAAAGGGGTAAACTAGGCCTTATTGGGATTAGTTCGGTTTCCTCACGATGTTTTCCTTCACAGAAAAGCGACTGATAAATATCAAATGATATCTCGTCCGAAAAACTCATTGGTACAAGCTGGGGTTCGAACCTGCTACCTCCGGATTGAAAGTCGCACGCTCTTACGGCTAAGCCACCAAAGATCTCTTAAAAATGTGTCGAGTGACATTAAACTAATTTGTTTATGGATATGGATGGATATGTTTTATTCTCCTTTTCAATTACATGACTACAACACAATTACGTTGTGTATCTAATACATGACGTCGACAGGGTTCGTTACCGGCATTACAAAAAAATCAAAATACTGCCGTGGTTTCCTAATTTAACATTAATTTTCTTAAATGGTACTTAGGCTAGAAGAATACTGTATCTGATTTGCTAAATAAATAAGTGATATACCATAACAACCAAGATACCGAAATTTAATAGTGGTTAATTTGTATGAAAATAATACTTTCTCTGGTCTAAAAGCACATTTAGATGGCTAAAGTAAATACTCTTAAACAGTTTGTGTTTTATATTGATTTGACGAGTTCGACTTACGTCGTTACACAGACCAAGTTTTCCAGTACCTAATAATTATCATCTATGAAACCAGCTGACGCTAAAATAAAATAACTTAAATAACACATTAAATTTCTTATTAATAATTTTCGTTGTAATAAGTAAGGTAAATTGTAGATAGACTGTAGCACATACTGTATATGTTAATACATAGGTATTTATATAAACACGTGAAACTACTTCTAAGATACTTATTCTTCCTTTGATTAAAATTGGAGTAAAGTTTAAGTCAAAATTTATTTTGTACAATATTTAATGGTTGTTTCAGGTAATGTTTTTGGGCGAGATAGAAGAGATATTAGATGTGATTGAGCCTGCACAATTTGCAAAAATACAGGAGCCCCTCTTCAGACAGATAGCAAAATGCGTATCTAGTCCACACTTTCAGGTACGTAGTTTTTAAATAGATTGTTAATCATTAATCATGGTCAATAAAATAGATAATATAAATTTTAAACAACCTACTTCTCTTCTCATTGCCACTCGATATTGAATTGCTGCCATTGCTGGTGAGACAAGCGCGCATCTGCGCCGCAAACAGC
This sequence comes from Grapholita molesta, assembly GCA_022674325.2. Classification (NCBI taxonomy): domain Eukaryota; kingdom Metazoa; phylum Arthropoda; class Insecta; order Lepidoptera; family Tortricidae; genus Grapholita; species Grapholita molesta. The sequence continues at coordinate 7,068,942 of CP053138.2, forward strand.
GCTGTACCGGTCGTTCTGCAGTCCAGCAGTGGATGTCTCTCGAGAATCAATTATGATGATGACTTTTCATTGATTCATAATCATTTGTGTCAAAAACATCTATAAATCAACTTACTCATTTTGCGTTAGACAAATATAATAATCCTTATAATTGTCGCCAGGTGGCCGAGAGGGCGCTCTACTTCTGGAACAACGAGTACATAATGTCGCTGATGGAGGAGAACAACCACGTGATCATGCCCATCATGTTCCCGTCGCTGTACCGCATGAGCAAGGAGCACTGGAACCAGACCATCGTGGCGCTCGTCTACAACGTGCTCAAGACCTTCATGGAGATGAACTCCAAGCTCTTTGACGAACTCACCGCGAGCTATAAGGCGGAACGGCAGAAGTGAGTACTTTATTTACTATTTACTACACTACCGTCAAAAAGTTTAAGACCAAACACAAAAATGTATGCAAATAATCAACTTTTTCATACTAGCACCTGGGTCCTTTTATATGAACTAGGATGTTATTTGAAGAATTGAGAGCTGCGATTCTGAGAGAGAGATTCTTAGAACAAACAATATCGTTTAAATCTCAAATTTTGAACATTTACTTTTAAGTGCCTTCTCAATCAAATACTTTTTCCTTACAAATGTATAGAAAAGAGTATTTGCCAAAAATAAAGGTACAAAGCCAAAAATAATAAGTTTACCTTGTTTTCTATTGATTGCAAATTTATTTTGATGTTATTTAGAAGAGTTTATAACAATAAACTAAACATTGTGTTTGGTCTTAAACTTTTTGACGGTAGTGTATGTCCTTTGAATTTGACTATTTACCGCTAAACTGGACGTAGTTTAGAGAAAAGGATACTTTCCACAAAGTTCTGTCAATAGAATTTGAAGAGTGTAAAAACCTTAAGTTCAATGATTTTTTTTTTGAGAATTAATCCTTTTAGTGAAACTGGGCGTTTTCAAAAAACGTTGTCCTATTCTTGCAAATCTGGACGTGCCAGGGAAAAGAAAAAGATAGAGATAAATGAGTATCTCAGAATCACGAGCTTTTTCGATCCTAATTATTTAAAAAAAGTGTCCCGAAATTCCCGTTCCATTACGCCACCCTATTAGTATGAACTTTCTACTGATGGTCGCGTAATGGAAAAATATTTTTTTTTTTATTTTGTATTAATATTTTGGGACACTTTTTTTTATTAATCAGGATCAAATAAGCTCGTGATTCTGAGAAAAATGAGCCCTGGCCCGTCCAGATCTGGAAGAATGAAGTTTGGGGCAACCTTTTTTTGAATATGCCCAACTACGTCCAACTGTAAAACGAAATTGTGTCTATCAAATGTAAAACCCTGAACACACTGCCACACTGCTAGGCTAGCCTGGGGAACACGCTGCGTGCAAATTTTATGTGCTACCGGTTAACTTTCATGTATTATTGTAGAGCATGTTTTGGAAAACATAAAACAAGTCTTAGAAACGGAGTTGTAGTTCTTATCTTTGTAGGTAAAAAAAAATCGGTCACTGAGTTAGTTTCATGGACATTGCAATTAACATGATCTGGTTTGGTCATTGGATTACTTCTGAAGTAGCAATTTTGTTGTAAAAGGGCGTTTTTACGAAACGTTGAATCAAGTGTTGGTGATTTTAAGATCTAATCAAATTTGTAACCAGAATCCATTTTAATAAGACACATAGTGTTCCACTATTTTAAAATCCACTTATCTTACTTTTTACGTACATATCATTAGTGCTCTAAAATGCGTCCAGAAACCGTAGACCGGAGTTAATGGAGATGTAATGTTAACATTACCTCCTGAAAACAGTAGGGGTTATGAATTTAAATTTGGAACAGCTGTCAAATTAAAATGGGGTGTCTATTCTAGTATCTATAGATAATAAAACAGTCATTGATACGAAACGCCAATTCGTTACGTTTTTTTAATATAAATCGAACGACATTTGAAGTCGAGTGACAATAGAATAGGGAGTTCGTTCGCTTGTCTATGGTTTAAAATTTTTTTTGACTGAGATACGAAATACGAAACGCCGCCATTCCAAGCTGTCATTTGTTTTGTTCGTTGATTTTTTAATGTTTACAAGTAGAGTAATAATGCAGGTAATTTCCCTACGGTTCCTGAACCCATCTTAAAATACTTATGATATGTGTGTAGACAAAGAAGTGTATGCAACTATACATAATTAGGCATTATGCACAGATACCTACATAAACTACTATTAAAATTACTAGGTATGCATTGAGACACTGTGATACCTATTAAAAGGTATTCGACTTTTCCAAGTTTGTGAGGTCAAAAGTCCCGGATTAGGATGTTGCACAGATGCAACCGTCTGCATATAGCGCGTGTTCCCATCGCGATGGCGCGGCGCGCAGCTAGGTCCTCGGGCCGGGCTGGCAGTGTGCGGTGTGTGCGGTACTGACACGGGCTGCTTGCAGAGAGAAGAAGCGCGAGAAGGAGCGCGACGAGCTGTGGAAGCGGCTGGGCGAGCTGGAGATCAGCGCGCGCGCGGGCGCGGCCGGCAAGTGATGGCGCCCGCGGCCGGCACACTAGACACAGCCCTCCAGTGTTAGACTAATACGCGATCGATTTTATTCAAGTTATGTATTCATATTTTCTATTCGATTACATTTTTGTTAATGACGTTATTAATTTTTTATACCTCCGTCTCGGTCCGCGCCGGGCGCCGGCCGCGACTCCGTCGTCGCTGTACTAGTATTTTATATACGTTTATTTAGGGCCCTAGTTTACGTTAGGATTTTTTAATATTGTTAAATTGTTTAAATAAGTTAAAGTTGTATGTATTATTGATACACGATCGATTGTACCGCATTTCGTATCACCGGTGATTATTGTATCCTTCGGGCACCCGGCTTCGGCCGGACATGATTGTACAAAATGACTAGGGAAATTTGAAATTGTAATAATGTTTAGTGCCGGGCGCCGCCGCCGGCGCCGCGAGTAGATTGTTGTATGAAATTTTCATTTCGAATTAGATGCTCGTTTCCAAAAGATGTAATTTCGTCATACTATCATTTTGTATAGTTACATAGTGTAAATAGGCATTTATTTATTTTAAATTTATAGCAGTGTGATTTTTATACCTAGCTGCGGGAGTGTGGCGCTGTAATCGGACAGGTCGGAGCGAACGGAGACACCGCGTATCATGCGTACAGCCAATAAAAATTAAATCGTTCTTTTGATCATATTGGAGTAGAACAATGATTAAAGTAGATATAATAATTTTTAAGGGAATAGTCATTAATTTGTATGATATTACTGTAGCCTTAATATTTTTTCTATCATCACTCGAGCGCCGGGTCACAGTCCGCGCACAGCTCGGCAGCCGCCGCTGCGCCGCTGTGCGCCCGCGCCGCTCCGAGTGCCGGTGCGCGACGCGCACGCGCTGTGCGTATGTATGTATGTACACTATGGAGATGTTTGTTATGTAAAATGTATTAACATTACAAAATTATATATGATACTTATATATAAATTACTATTATAGAACACAGTATGAAAATAAAAACAAGTTGACTTCACATGTATATTGTCGTTGAATTCTTTAAGTATAATATGTAAGCGTAGGCGCCCCTCGGCGGCCTAGGCCCGCGCGGGCCCGGCTCGCCCTGGCCCGGACCGCCTCCCGCCTCGTCGCACTGTGTCCCGGAGCTAACGATCCCTTAGCCCTAGAGCCCATACTCGGTTAACGTAAATGCGTTGGAAATACACAACAAATTTTCACATTGCCCGGTTTTTCATTTCTAGTTTGAGGCCTCATTCTCGATTATGTTTTAATTCTAACATGTTTAATCATAAGTATTTGTAGAGCTTATGCCTTAGTAATTGTATTTAGTAATAAAATTATATGTCTGACGAATAAGGTAACCACGCGGGATAATTGTGATGTCAGTTTATGCCATAATCCTGGAACGCACTTTCATGTTTAACAAGCCTCTTCGAAATTGTATTCAAGCAAGACTTTATACATTTCTAAATGTGAAATATGAAAATGGTTAAAGAAATCGATGTCTTTTTATAGAAATATAGCCTCGAACTTATGGCCCTAGAGACCGGTAAACACTGGGTGCGATGAACCGCGGCGCCGGGTCGATACGGCGACACTGCCAAGTTCACGCTGGCGCATCGCCATGGCTACCGGCGCCAAACACTGGAATCTTGAGGCTAGGCCGCACCACTCCTCTTCCCTCATTCTTTCCTTGCTTCCCGATATAACTACCGTTCTACACCCCCCCAACCTACAGAACACTCAAAACTTAGTGCTTTTTACTCAGTTTTCAATCCGTAATCGATAAAAACACTCCATTTTGTAATACGGTAACTATGAGATTAACGGGTCCTCGCGCCCACGCGCGATCAGCTCCTACGCCTACAATGCCTCCGGGACTTGTGGAGCTTATGGAAGGACTTGCAAAAGATGTCCTTAAAAATAATCCTGAAAATGTATACGAGTTCTGTGCTTCGCATATGCAGAAATTACTTGAGATAAGAGATGGCCCTGCCCGTAAGTAATCAAATTTATAGATTAATTCTAGTGTTTTTAATTACAGAAATTAACCTTTTATTGCAAACATTTTAAATGGAGTTGAATAGAACATTTCTTCTCCTTTCTAAAAACTTATTACTTTTAACAAATATGTTATTTCCAAAATCACAAGCTCTTTCCATTCTAATTGACAAAAACATTATCTCAAAAAACTTCTTACAAAATGGAATATTGTAACAAAATAGGAAAACATCTTTGGGATAATATTTTTTTCTTAACGTATTAGAAAGAGTGTTTTTGAGTAGACAAAAGATGACAAAACTTTTAAATTAGCAACTTTTTAGAGAATTACTCAATATCGTTTTAATATTAATTGATAGTGTCCGCCGCTTCCTTGAGTTCCTAAGCAAAGGAGATATATTTCAAAATCTATAATTTGAACCAAATGGTTCCCACGAAAATACCCGTGACTTTTTAAATAATCTCAAATGGTTATTAATACTGTGTTGGTTTGCAGCACCTAAAAAACAATTGTCGTTGGAGCAGAAAGTAGCTAAAGCACAAGAAAAACTAAGACAAAGAAATAAAAGTCGACAACTTATGCGAGATACTAATTTGGCGAAGGATCCCACTGCAAAACTTGATCATGAGAGCCAACAGCCAAAAGAAATACCTGACGTTGTAACTGCGATCGTGCCTCTTATACATCCAGAATTAATAACGAAGAAAGAAGTTGAGATAGCTCAGGAGCCCGAAGTAAAAATAACTACAAAAGACACAAGTACGGATGACCCGCAAGTGGATCACAAAGTAAATGAATCAAGTTCAAATGCCACACATAAACATGAAACTGAAGAATCTTTAGAAGAAAAAGTGATAGATGAAGTAGATCAACACAGTGCTGACATAAAGGGAACTGACGTGGTTGTCGGTAAACTAGAATACGCTGCTGACTTATACGAGCAAAGAAAAGACACCGTTAGTGTAGACATTGAAAGTACTGATCACATAGACATACGTTCTATTGAAAACACAGAAGCTCAACATAATGAGTCTGGTCCTACAGTTGAAGACACAGACAATATTGAAGAAATAACTGCTATTGACGATTTGAACAGTGAATCTCCAGAAAACAAAGTGAACAGAGGTGAATTGAATGAGGCGGCCAGTTCGTTGCTATTAGAAAGTAATACTGTAGCTGTATTTTCTAACGGTATTAGTGAATTTAAAACAACCGAAAAAGAAATTGTTGATGAACCGAACATTTATTTAAAAGACGGAAAACCAGAAACTGACAAAGAGGAAATGTTGCTGCAAAAGATTGATGTTCAAGTTGATCCTGGTAAGAAAGTAGACGACATCATTGAAGAACAAAAAACGACGTCACAAGCGGATCCTACCAGTATACAGCACGAAGATCAAGAACTTAATGACATTAAATCGAATGTGGATGATTCATATGAATATGAAAAAACAAATGAGAAATTACTTTCTAAATCCGATGACTCTACAGATCACGTCGTCGGAGACTTAAATATTATTGAAATTGAAACCCCACTTCAAACTAAAAGTACACAGTTTCAAAATCCAGATTTATCTTGCACAGACGTAAAAACATCCTATTCAAACGGTTCATTCGAAGAGAATAAATCATCGGACAATCGGGTAATTACTCCAGAAACCACCGAAAACCCATCTACAAACGATAGTTTTAAAAATCAGGATGAGTTTCAAGATCACGACGTTCATAATAGTCAAGTTAATTATGATGAATCACAAGATGGCAAAAAACCAGCGGACATGGACTATGATCTTCAAGAGCCAGGACATGCGCAATCTGAAGAATTGATGGTGAAAAATAATGACGATATTCAAGGCGATACTATAATGGCAACCAAAAATGATTTGATAACTGGAAACGATAAACTTGCTGAAAACCCAGCAGTAAGCGGCATGGATTTAGAGACTGCGGCGATCACTATACAAAAAGTATTTAGAACTTTCTTATTTAGTAAAAGTAGAGCTTCCACACTAGATGACACCGGCAATGAAAATTCTTTGGATGAAGGTACAGAAAAAAAGGTAAGCTTATATTTTTTGCTCCGTCTTTAAATATAATTTCGTAAAAAAGTATATTTACTTATTAGCAAAAGAACGTCCACTGCTGGACATACGATGGGTGGCTGAAAATATATCTACCTAACTATAAAATATTATATATTTTTTTTAATTTTCTCCCTCCGAGATCTTCCTTTACATTACAAGTCTAAAAAGGAAATAGTCACAAGAGGCCAAATCTGGGCTGTAAAGAGAGAGAGGTAAGCGGCTTCGAAGCCATTTCTGGCCATGGCTGATTCCTATTTACTTTCTGTATCCCATTGTTTAATCTAAGTCTCATCACATGCCACAATTCTGGAAATAATTTCTTCCTCTTTTCCGTGACTAATGTAATGTCTAAAAACTCCTGAAAAAAATTTAAAGTCGTAATATATGTTACAGGGTGTGTCTGTATGTTGGTAATAATTTTGTTAATCTATCATCATGTCCATCGAGAAATTTAACTCCATATTCCATAATATTATATATGATCATCCTTTTACCACTCCCACTTTGGTTAATAAAATTTAGCTCGATATATACCTACAAGTGATTATGCACACTGCACAGTTCGTATTCGAATGTCCCTAATTTTATAGTCTTATTTGCTTACGTATTCTTTACATCTCTTACTTATTCTGTCTAGTAAAATATCGTATACTCTAGTCCGAAAGGCCGTAGGCTGTTGTAATTTTTCATGGTAAAATTATCAGTTTTAAGAATTTTCAGGATGAGCTCGAATATGCTTTGACAAGCGCTAATATAAATAAAGAAAGAAGAACATTAGGTATTAGTCGAATGGACACCGTTTTGCAAACGGTTAACGAGGAGAAATCCCTGTCGCTATCAGATGATTCCTCTTTGTCTAGCGCAGCCACTACTATTCAAGCGCACGTTAGGGGATTTTTAGTCAGGAACAGACTTGCCTCAAATAAAACAGCTTCTAGTAGCTCTTTAGTAAATTCTGACGGCCCGTCTACGTCACTAGACGGTGATACAAATGAACCTAAAAAGACAGTTTTAAATATACATATCGTACCAGAGAGAGGACAATTCATGAGTAGAGACGAAAGCTTACTGACATCGATCGACTTGCCTCTTGATAACAGCCCACCATCTTCAATTAATTTACATCCACTTGGCTATGATAAAAGCGAGCGACGAAAGCAATTAAAAAGAGAAGACGCTATACAATCTATTTCACCACCGAGTAACAATAGTGGAAAACAAAGTGAAGATGTGGATTCTGTGAAAGAAATACTTAATGAAAGGGAAGATGTCGAAGATAAAAAGGAACACGAAGTTTTATCTGTAAACAATCAAGATAATGATAAACCACAAGAAGCAGACACTGAAAGTTGCGATACTACTCTTACAATTAGCTCTACAGCAGAAACTGTTATCGATGCCGAAACCTACCATTCAAGAGAAGTTATTTTAAGCCCTGAAAATAACTTGGACTCAGACCACAAAAACCACGAAGTTGTTACTAGTTCCGATGAGATGGACGTAGTAACACCACCTACAATATCTGCTAAAACTGCTTCAGCGGACACTGGCAATGACGAAAAACCAAAGTTGGTTCACTCCGGGGAATTTCACGATTTAGTAGTTCAGACTAAGGTGAAAAGAAGTGAAACATCAGTCGTCAGTGGTGAGTGAAGACAACTATTATCAGGTGATAACTCCTTCCGTTCTAACAAGGCTATCGCATGAATAGCTTAGAGTTAAGCGCCTTGGTAGTTCGTGGCAGCTTTCATACGCATCGTGTGGCATAATTTGCAAGTAGTTAGAAAAAAGTTGAACCATTCTAGCTAGAATAGTGCCAAATTGATACCTTGTAGGTAGTTAATAGGGGAGAATTAGGGTCCTCTCGACTCTATTTTCTGTAAATAAAAAGTTTGATTAAAATCAAAATATATCAAACAATACAAAATAGAGTAGTACGAATGTAACCCCCGTTTGCTATGGAGTGCATGGAAGTATCCCGTATACCAAGTGACAAGTAGACTTGTCTGCCGCTGCTGTATTACATTCCATTATTTATTTCTTACTTAAAGTGTCACAAATAAAATAAATAGGAATTTCATAGAAGAATATTAAATGTACCCTAAATTATTATAAAACTTATAATATTACTACAGAACAGCTGATAATACACGCACAGGTCCTTTGAACACAGAAAATCGTCAAACCTTGTTTCACTACTTTTAGTGGGTACTTACATTAAGGACCTGATTAGATTACACATTGATCAGTGCTAAGTGCGAGTTTAGAAGCAAATGCATGAACTCGCTCTTAACACTAATCAATCAGGCCTGGTACCGCGAACATTGAAGTTCATATATTTTTAGGCATCTTTCTTTTTTACTCCAACTGAGGCGTCAAATCGTCCGAAATTTACGAATATCGTTTTTGCTGTAGCACAGCAGACACTAAGAACGAAGTAGGTATTCCGTAGTAAAAAGTCTGAGTTAGACTCGGGATATGGCCAACGTAAGTATGAATCTTATCCGTGTAAGATGGAAATTTCCGCTGTTTATTAACTTATGGGTTATGGGCTTGTAAATTTGGTCTTTAAAATATATGAAATACCAATTCTGCTCGCTTTCATCAAGTTTCTTCTAATAACTTATTCTTAATCTAAAATACAAAAATCAACTCATTTTACATTTATCATATTTAAACCAAAATTAAACCTTTCAATTTTATTTGTTGTCTACTGTGTAGTGTGTGGATTAAGCGCGTTTCACATCAAGCGCGGGCCCGCGTTGACACGCGCCCGCGCTTGATGTGAAACAGGCTTTAAAATATCGAATAGTTTGATGCTCATGTTCTCCTTTTTAATGAATGCATAATGAATAATGATTCTGGGTAATGTATCCGCAGCGTAACAGCATACGTAACAAAACAAATATTTACCTAGATTGCAAACGTAACAGGGGCAATGGTCAACAATATAAGTATTCAAATTTCTGCAATATATTATATCTTTGCACTCAGCATCAAGAGCTCTGTCGATCCCGATAGAAGGAAAAAGTGTAGGTACCAGTGTTTTCTTCCATTACGTTACCGTTTTTCATAGACTAAAAGAATAAAAACAATGTGAATGTTGAGACACTCTCCTACACCATAAAATCCAAAAAAAAGTGTATACCTATAAATTGTTGGCTTGCTATTCTATGAAACATGGGAGTTTGAGTTAGATAATTGTGGATTGAAATCGGAAATAGAAATAAATATGAGTGCATAGTTCTACTATTGCTTATTGAATCCTTGTGCTAATTCATTTTGTTTTTACAGAATTCAAAAACGTGCTGGTCTACTTCTTAGTATGGGATAAAACCTAAGATATCAACTGATGGAGTTTCTTTATTAACGATTTTCTTTGTATTCAAACTATAATTCTAATGTAGATGCACACCACACATTATAATAATACAAATAAATTAATTTTAAGCTTAAGTACATTATTATGAACCCGCTTAATGTAACCGTCCTTAGAAACTTGCAACCTACCTAATAAACACAGCCCTATTTTTTATTAGCATATCACAGTCCTATATGAGTTCATCAAAAAGTTTTGCCTAATTATGTTCGAAACAGAAGTCAGTAGTCATTGTAGTCGGCAGAGGTCAAATGTATCGAACTGCTATAGAAATATAGATAGGTACCACCGATACCACTTTTTGATTTTATGATCTATTTGACCCCGAGTGCAGTCAGCAGCAGAAGTGGCTAAGCGGTTGAAGTGTTCAAAATGAGGTCAACACATCTCTATTGTCAAGAGAGTAGGAGCGCGTGTAGGTCATTTTGAACACTTCACCCGTTCAGCCACTTTTGCTGCTGACTGTACCTCGTCATTACGATATATCTGATGGCGACAGTATGTTTCCACGCTATAAGCAAACATGTAGGTAGGTACGATTTGGTATTCTAACTTCAAAAATTAATCATGTTTGAACGCTGAACTGAGCTATCAATTGCCCTATGCGTAGCCGTAGGGCTGCAAATTTTCCACCATGTCCTTACTTGTATTATGCGTCCTAGGGGGACGACGACATATAGGTACATTAATTGTCATGTTGATTTAGGACTTGTATGTGACTTCTATCTATTGGCAGAGTGCAAAGCGGGTGGAGGGGGTAGCCTAAACGATCACAATGCTCGGTACGGCTAAAATTGTCATTTTTGTCGCTGACTTGAGCTGTCAAATCCATATTGCAGGAAACATTTTCTAATCGTTTTAATAATGTTACTGACTACCGTTGTCCAAAATTGTGTAATATAGTAAAATAACACAAGATTTCATTAATATTTTTCACAATATTTACTTATTTCTTGTTTGACCGCGGTGACAATATTGTCCATAATGGCCGCCTGATACGTGGCGCTGTTGTCGCGCTCGGTCCCAATACCGAATAGTTAACACACGGCAGATGTCGCTGAGTGGCGCTTTACGTAGTCTGGCAGCTGCTGAAAGCTACATAGTAATCCACGCTATTTGCCAGTTTTATCTCTTAAGTATATCACTGTAGCATAAAATACTACGGATGGAAACCATTCGCTACCTAATGAGGAAAAGATGGTAATATTTTATACTTTTGTTGTCACTTTCATATTGTTATTCTTGAGGCCTCCTAGAATATCAGGTATATTTAGGAAGTGAAGAAGCAGAAGTGGGAATATTTTGTAAATTGAACCCATTTCTTTTTAGTCTATGGTAAATGTCAAACTGACAGTATCAATCAATTGGCGTTTGGCGTCAATATATGTTCGGCATGTTTAATTGCATTTCAATTTTCATTTTCAATTAAAAAAATAACAGTATTAGTTAAACAGGTCAGGTATTATAAGAAAGTGACTGTAATTAAGCTATCTGCAATTGTTAGTGACAATGCCTTTACCACCATTGTTAGCTGCACGTTTAGCTAAACGGGGTATACTTAAGCCTAACTCGACTGTAGAAGCAGCAACTGATAATCCTGTGCCGCAAGCCAATGAAGAAATTATAGCAGAAAACTACGATAACAAACCGGAAGAGCAGGCCAACAAGGAACAGTTTTGGGAAGGTATAGAAGGTGTAAATGTTGACCCTATCAAAGGCCATAAAGGATGCCCTAATAAAAGTAATATCTACCATGAATGTTCTATCTATTGTGTCAAAAATTGGAAGCAAGGAAAGGTTGTTCCAGACGAAGTTTATTTGGAGAATAAACGAAAAGTTTTAGAGCTGTGGCCACTACCAGCAGGTTGGGAGGAAATATATGATCCTGGGCTTGGTCAACATTATTTCTGGAATGTTCACAATAATCTTGTGTCTTGGTTGCCACCTGCGCACCCAAAAGCTAATCCCACAGATAGTGCAGCACATTTGCGAGAAGAGAGACTGTTGAAGGAAGGTGATGAAAGTGATGACAGCAGTGATGCTTCCGATCAAGAAGTACCACAACAACCAGTCAAAGAAAAACGTCGAGACAAACGAGAGAAAGACAAATCAATGGTACACCATAGAGACAAGGGCAGGTCTAGGGTTAAAGATAATGATCTAGATCCAATGGACCCCGCAGCATACTCTGATATTTCTCGGGGCAGTTGGAGTGCGGGACTTGATTCTCAGACCAAGACAGGTGTTGACACAACTGCCTCTGGGTCACTGTACCAGATGAGGCCATATCCTGCACCAGGTGCTATTTTAGCTGCCAATGCTAAAAATCAACCACCGCCTTCACCTTAGTTACTTTTGTATTTGATAAGAAATAAATGTATGATTAAATTCTCTTGTATCTTATTTTTTAATTATATGTAGGTGTAAGTTTTACAACAATTTTGAACATATTCATGAAAACATTGAAAACTTTACTTTCAATATAAACAGAAGTTACTTTCCAATGAAAGGGATAAAAAAATCTATCTGATCCAACCATCAACTCTTTCTTATTTGTGAAAAGAGCTTTCACAGATTATGCACATATAATTATTTATACACAGAAATAGGGCATGCAATATGTGACCAAATTTGTAACTGGGGTATTACCCAGCTTTCATTATAAAAACCTGGGCACCCGGGTAATAGCCGGATTTACAAAAATTGTGTCAAATCTTAAATTTAGGCTTTTTATGCAAATTTAAAGCACAATAAAAGTGGTTATCTTACAGACTAAAACATTTTTTTGATTTTTCATTTACAATAATTACATAAATTAAAACAATTAAACTATGAGTACTTACCTAACTAGTTACTGCATTAAATCAAAAAAGGCCCTTGAGGCATTGTACTAAGGATGCATTTCCTCGTTGTATCGCAATGCTGATACGTTGTGCGTGGAAGCCGCCAGTTCGTCGTTCACCAGTTACATCAACCATACGCTTCGCGATTTCTGCAAAAAGTTTGTGCGCGCTGGGACCCCTTGGACTTAGCGTCTCTATCTTTACGCCAAAGGGTACAACATAGTACTCTGTGCGCAGGCTCTTATATTTGTTACGTTTTAAAATTTCGGCGCTTTCCGCTGCTATCCGCAGGCCCGAGTCCAGTAAAAGTTGTTAATAGTCTCTTAATTCATAAAGCTAGGCCCGCTAAGATAATCGTGTGGAGCAGGTATAAGTAACATAAAATTATTGTTGTCAGGCTAAAGGGAAATGCCAGAAATATGTATATTTGTTTCATGTATATAAGGCGAAGATTAATAAATGTTTAAATACAATAATTAAAATACCTAGGTACTAATCGCGATTATTCGGAAGCCAAGTTGTGGTATATTTTGTAAGCTGCATATTACAGGACAAAAACTGTTTACAGACGCTTCTAGATCACTTGTGATATAAGTTTATACAAAATTGGACTAAGGACTGAGCCTTGAGGTAATACTCTCCACACAGGTCTAGGTGGAAGAAGGAAACCATTAACTCGAACACGAATATAACGAGCCATATACGTGTTACATATTAGACGAACCTAAATATGGCCGTGTCCCTGGGTTTTATTCACTGCACAGAAGAAAAAAAATATCGTAGTATCGTAATTTATCTTGTTTTATCTATCTAAATTAGTTTAATTTAAAAGGGAACCTTCACAAAAGGCAACCTTTAAACGCAATTAAATTATGGATTTCCTTTAATATTACAAGTTTCATCCAGGTCTCCAAACACATACAGATAAATTAGGTTTGAGTATTTCCTGTGGACATTGTAAAAGTTACGGGGTTTAAAGCAAAATATTTGATTGAAATATCAACATAAACCGCTCTTACATAACACTATACCACAACAACATAACTTGTAATCACAAAAGCTGTTAACTATTGACGACAGAAAACACGAATTTTGTTTTAATCAATGGCCCACTTATACTTAGTCCACTTGTCTCTTTGGTCATGTTAAAGTTAGAGCTGTACAATTTCCAACTCATTCATAGCCAAGCACCGATAAGCGCACAGATTACCCCGAGCCACCATACAAAAGCGTTTTTGCCTAAAACGTTTGATTCAGCTTATGTGTTTCTGGCCTGGCACGAATAGATCACCACTTGTAAAGCCGGGCTGTTGAGCCACTGTATTTAAAATTTTACTAACCACAGTTTTACTGCTGATCAAATTTTATTATGATTTTTTAATCCAGTTCATTCGATTGTTGGTTAGGAGAGTTCAAAATCCGGAGGAATACGAAATCACTTGAACACGGGAGAGGTAAATTCGCCAACAAATAAATTGTAACTGAACCATATTCCAAATATTACTCTAAATATCGTTTCTATGATATTAACTTTTAAAAAACGTTAGAAAAATATCACGTGCATGTGGCTGTGACCGAGTAAAATTAATTTTAGCGTGTCACGGAATCTTTGCTAGTTTTTACATGTCGCACCAGGCCGTGTGGACTCATTCCCTGAGTTGTAATAGTAACTTTACATATACACAATGTTTACTAATAGTAAACTAATAATTGCACTATAGTAAGCTGAAGTTGAATATTCTAGACCCTATTTTTTTATTATATTCTCATTTATTTATTTTTATTTCCTTCTTAACATCATTTATAGAAATGATTGTTGTGGTTAAATTATTTCAGCATACTTTTGTCATATTACTTTACCTTATGTTTAAATCCGAATTTATTCATGACACACATGACTCAGTGGTCCAGCGTGACCGTTGGGTAACGACCTAACGACTCACACGCTGAGTCACTGGCATATATATACCATTTGCATTGACCATACTTCCACCAGACCATCTATATAGTAGTATACAACTATAAACAACCGAAAAGATGAATGGCATGATTTCTTCTGATTACATAAAAGTAGTGAAAAACAGAAATTCAACGAATGTTTATTATTTAAATATAAATGTACGGATACATATAGTAATAGCCCTTTTTTTAAATTATAATATGAATAATTACATAAAATAAGAAACAATATTTTCCTCATAGTATTACAACCAGTAGAGTAGTAGATTGTTGATCTACTACTAACTTTATATATATTTACATTTCATTACATGTTTGAGAAAAGCATTATAGGTACAGTACCACGGCGTGAATGAACACGGATCTCTGACCTCAAATTGCTACTATACCTACTTGGCCGGTAAGTAGTATTCCCGACCTCCGCCGAAATGTACTACATACTCGCCTTTATATAAAATATGTATAATCCCAGAGATTGGATACTGACTGTAGTAAAATAAATGCAGTTAAATTTGTGACACAAACTTAATTCATAATTGTTTCTCTGGCACAGATTACACATTTGAGTAGGTTTCACTATGTGGCGCGTTACGGCATACAAATTTAGAGAGCTGGTATGACCATATTCTGAATCTGTATGAAATTGTTATAGGTGGCTTATCAATAAGTCAAGTTATAAAAGAATCCGTCAACATTTAAATACATAATAATTAATTAAAGCATTATAATCAATATATATCATTGGATCAGAGTCAAAAAGTTTTTGAACTTACAAACAATATTTGAACGGGCAAATCTGTTATTAAAGCCCTACACCATATACACAAACTACTGATACAGTGCCCCATAACATCATTTTAAAAGCAACAACTTCTGATAAACTGTAAGTACAAAAAGTTAAGTACCTCTTTAGTTACATAATCCTATATTTAAGTTAAAGTTTCTATATTAGTTTATGCCGTTTCTTATTTTGGCTTTGTCGGTGATGTGTGCGAGCAGCTCGGCGGACGTGACGACGCCGATAGTCTGCTGCGTGTGTGATGAAGTGTCTGGAATACAAAATCATTCACATTATTGATGAATAGATGTTACCACCTACCAATTTAAAGGCAACTACGTGTAGTAATCAGCAATGAGTAAAATAAAACAACTGACACGGATTATATCGCGTATACTAATTTAAACTTCATTCGGATGTTTCGAACCCTTTAGCAGGGTTTGTGGTCATCTGGTGATTGAGTCCACTAAGTGAAGTTTAAATTAGTATACGCGAAATAATCCGTTTCATTTGTTTTATTTAATGTATAGCTATAATATTCGTGGCAACCGAAAACAACAATGCGTCCAGTCAGCGTCACATAGTACAGTCAGTATGGCCAAATATATTGATACACATACTTACTGCTATATAAATATAGATCTGTATCGATATATTTGACCATACTGACTGCAACTAACGTTAAGACACTAACTGTACTTGTAATTACTCCTTTATGTTATTGTCATTTTTCTAATAGAATATAATATATAATAGAATCTTTTTGTTTCCAATTATGACATTAGTTTTTTCATATAACTGATCATGAAAACGCTTGGCTCCATTTTTGACCTTACATCTTGATAGATGAACTAAATTTAATTTTAACAATCATAATGTCCGTAACGGATAGTAAACATTAAAGTAATTCTTAAAAGTCCATCCTGTGAGATACAACACTATACATATTTGGTTGCTATGCTGAACGTAGCAAAATTCGTTAAAGCATGTTAAACTTACTGGTTTTAACAAGTACAACAAATGGCGCGATGTCCAGCATGCGCGACACCTGCCCTAGCGTCGGGTTGTTCGCAAGGTCTACTTTGTAATACTTCTTCAATAAAAACTTGTCTAGGCCCTCTGCCGTGGAGCCGGAGAGGTTAGCGAGCCGCCGGCGCGCGTTGTCTGCCGTGAACACGCCGGCCACGGAGCTGCAATGTTTAATGATACTTTTAGTAAATAATACTATGTTGAAAGCAAGAAACAACAACAGTATAAAACAAGCGGCATAACCAAATTAGGTTAATCATTAATTTTATAAAGCTTGTGAATTTATTGAATGTTTTGAATTTATAAAGTGGCATAAGTAGAGGATCGGAAGCACTGTTTCAACGGCACAACGGAACTGATATACTAAGCAATTTCACCGGCAACACACATTTCTTTCATTAGATGGCCATAGTCCAGTATAATTAATGTATTAACTGCCTTGGTACAAAAGTTATTTACCATAGTGTTTAATTAAATTGCATGTGTGCATCTAGTTGTTTAGATTCAGAGAAGTGTTCTATAAAAAGGGTGACGACATATACGAAAGCGAGAAGACATATGATCAAGAATATCATTAATACTGAGAATTTTAATATTTTGTTTCTAATATATAAGTCATTTTTTTGGAGATGTTTTGTCAGAATTTAAATGTCAGTTTTATCTATGCACTCGGCACCCAACTGACATGCAATAAGTTTGGTACAAGTAAACATGTAGGTAATGATCATAATCATTTAACAGGATGGTAATCATGGCAATATCAAACTTAACTGTCAGCATCGAGGACAACCTCGTAAAGGAGTAAACGACGACAACGAGCAATGGAGGCGTCCCTTACTCAAACAAAAGCCTCCTATCGTATAATCTATTTCCGTGTAAGATTCCACGGAAACGCATTATCAGGATGACCTATGTCTCAATTCAAATCTGTCTACCTGTATGCCAAAGTTTATTTAAATCCGTTCAGCTGTTGCGTGATCGAGTAACAAACATCCAACCATATTCACAAACTTTATTTTTTTAAATATTAGTAGGAAGTAGAATCTAGCTAGCCAAGAGTATTGTTGACAGATATTTCCTTGTGGTATCACCAATTGACAAAGATTTAAAAAAGCCTAAAAGTCTGCTGTCAGTTTATGTCACTTATACAAATTGTTCGCGGTTGATTTAAAGTATATTTTAAATAATATTTATTTAAAATATAATGAGGCAGCTAATGAAGAATAGATTTCAAAACGTGTTTCACCACTATTTTGGTCATCAGCCGGCAGTCCCGGGGTCACGGCCGCCTCTTAGCTTTCTGTAAAGTCCAGCTACCACTTTACAAAACGCAAGGCCTGCTACCGAACAACGTCATGCTCTAAGGGCAAACTTATATGTTATTATAGTTATTTTACTTGACACTGGCGAACTCATCGATTGATTTATTGCTGGAAGCCATATTTTTTTAAAAGAAGAAGAAGAATATTTATTTATAATAGTGACGAGACAAAGTGAGATCCGCAAATTACTATTTAAAAATGCTCGTCGCTCTTGGTCGTAAATAATTACGACCAAGAGCGAAGTCGTCGGGAAGTGGTATATAATGAAAAACTGCAATGTTTACAAACAATATAGTGGGTTGGTAATATATTGATACATACTAGTTCTAACATTTGCCTTAAACTTTGATAGTATACAACCTGAATGTCATAAACAGGTAAAGTGTGTAAAGAAAATAATAAACTCGACGCACTGGAAAACATTAATAAATTCAAAATATTGGAACGTAACGAGTTACTAACGGAAACCCAATATTTAGAAGAAATAAGTGCAGTGACTGGTTAGTAGTAATTGGATTGAAAAATATAAAATATATTATATTTATTTGCGAGACATGCCACCGTTACCTAAGTACTTGTACTCAAATACGTTTGAAACTTACAACATGTCAAACACCATCATTGATTGGAATTTTGTGATATTACTATTATTTTTAAATCATGTAATTTAGTTACTCGTATAAATAATAATAAATATTTAAAGATTAGAAAATAAAAAACAAAATGTCAAAACAAAACTAAAATTCTAAATCTAACAAAATAATTACAAATCGTAACTAGTCAATACCACCCCTTGTCGCTTTCTGTCCAAAAAAACTCCACGCTCAAAAATTATTTTGGTATTTCTATGTTACAAAATGTTGTCAAAGTATTTTTTTTTTTGCAATTTCCATTTGATTTCAATATGTGTGCACCTGTGCACAGAATTTTTTTAATAATTTTCAAAACTGTAATTCCTACTACACCAAGAGTGACCAGCCCGACTTAGCTACAAACAAGCAAAATTGGTAGTCAAATGCAGGTAAATAGAAAATTTGTTGGAAACAAAAAATATTACGGAGATAGAATCTTAAAAAACTATTACAATAATTGTATATACTACTCATCTACTGTTTAGTAAAAAAAAGCCTACCGTTTCTGACTGACGACAATCTGCCATTTTACACTATTGACGTCTATATGAGGTTACGACCCCATTTCATGTTATTGCTATAAGATAAGCCTTTTTCGTAATGTTACCGTTGTTGTCAAGCCCTTATCAAACTATTATTAGTTGCTTACTAGATGTCGACGAGCTTCATCAAAATAAACCTAAAGACTTACACCTGGGGCTTATCTCTCAATGAGCATTTCATTAATATTATTAGTGTGTTGTCATGAAATCATACGCTTTCATAGTTTGTGCACTATATGCATACTATTCGTGTAATATAGTACACTTTAAGAAAAAGCAAAGCTGTGTTAAAAAAACATGCGTGGTAAAGAAATTAGCCGTAACTAGGGTTGCAAGAGCAACGTAGAATTATATCAACACGCGGGTGACGAGACTCGCATTGCATGCTTACCCGGAATCGTTAACAACGACGACGAGGGGCACGGA
The DNA here is from genome assembly GCA_022674325.2 of Grapholita molesta. Taxonomy (NCBI): domain Eukaryota; kingdom Metazoa; phylum Arthropoda; class Insecta; order Lepidoptera; family Tortricidae; genus Grapholita; species Grapholita molesta. The sequence continues at coordinate 7,088,481 of CP053138.2, forward strand.
GGGAGAGAGCGCGGCCAGAGCCTGTGCCGGCGTGTGGCTCAGCGGCACGCTGGGGACCGGCACAGCCAGGGACGGCTCCACGGCGGACCCCCACCACCTACCGAAAACACATTTGGTAAGTTAGGACACATTATGGTAAATCCATCCAAGATGACTCTAATAACCTTTTGAACCTAAAAGATGTCATAGTTATGAGCTACGACTATAGCATCATACGAGCATTTTTTTTGACGTGGGCTGTAAGCGTTAAGAAATTCTAAATTCTAATTAGACCATCAATCTATCAAAAATATTGAACATGGTTTTTATCTTCAGCGAATCAATGAAGTGACATAACGTCAGTTCTTAGTAAAAATGTACCAAAATGTAACGTCATTCGTCATTCCTACTCAATTCCCGTAGCTTTACGTAGTTGAATATATGTCCAATACTAAACTTACCAATGAATTTATACCTAGATATTTTTCTAGCACGAACGATTTCTTGTAAGTGATTGACAAAATAAAAACATCGACAGTCCTGTTATCGATAAGTACCCCTTCAATTTCCATACAGGTAATACAAAGACAAATATGGGGTAATAGGGTTAAAAATAACTAACAATAATAAAAGTCAATTTATTTATATTTAAATACCTACTTCAGAAAACAATTTGGAACTATTCATTGCAAATTATAAACGTAAATTGGATCAAAAGTATACGGATTACGTTTAATTTGTTCAAGATCGGTGACACGCGGCGTCTAGGTAGGTAGCCGATATAAGACTGTGTGTACATCTTGAAGTTGAAGTAGTATGTACTTATCGATAGCAGGATTGTCGATATTTTTATTGTGGCAAGCACAAAACAAATGCCGTTCCTGCTAGAAAAATATCTAGGTATACCAATGATGTACCCGATAGGTACCGATAGACAAAAATACAGTCATAAGTCTAAGTCATAAGTACTAGTACGTCAAGATCAAATATACAGATAAGACCAAAGTGCCAAATTATGTATACAAGTAGCTTATTATCTTAGTATCGAGGTATCAGTTTGGTAAGCGTATCATTGACTTACCCAGATGATAGGCTAACCAATTTAATAGACTTAGTTTGAGTAAGCGCTTACCAAATTCAAAAACCCTCAATAAGGTTACCCTATCAAGTGTTTTCAAATGCGTTTAAGCGATTTTAAACTGTATAACTATCTACCTACGTGGCAAAGAGACGCCCACAGGGTAACCCTATGAAAAGGTAAGCGCTACACATTAAAGCTATTTGTACCCCATCCGACTCGGTAACCATGTGAAACCTGGGTAAGCCTATCTATTATAGGCTAATCACATCGTTACGGTAAGACTTCTATAGGGCTACCCTATCGATATGATTAATCAAATGAAGGGGTTTTCCGGTCTCTGGTACACATATACACATTTTGGCAGATTGGCCGTATCTATACCTTTTACCTTTACTAAACATTGTCATTCCAATAGATAAAATGAGGATCAACATGCCACATGGCATTACAATCTATAAAAATATTTCGTTGGTACAAACATTATTACATCCATACACTAATAAAAAAAATAGAAGACACGTTTCATTGACCGTTAAAAACTGTCGGATTTAACTTCATTCAAATATTATAATTGTCATTTAGTTGTAACATTAAATTAATAAGTAGTTAAATCTGCAAAAAACCTGTTTATATTACATACCATAATAATTTACTTCCGAGTGAACTGATAACGTAAAGAGCATATTAACATTTAACATATGACCTTATTGATAACAGACAGCACTTAATAAATAAATCAAAATATTTACCATTTAACATATTGCGTTTCGTTTTTTATCAGTGGTTTAAGTATGTCAAATATTGCGTTATTTAAGTTTATGTAATTAGCAATGATTGATCGGAATGATCGGCACTATGGGTACAAAACTTTAACGAAGCTCGTTAAGCTGACATAAAAGAGTGTATGGAGATAGAGCCATAAAAACAATTTTATTCTTACACCCAAATATATGCATACCGAGATTCCGATATACAATTCCTTTGGACACAAATTTGCCAAAGTTATTCGTATTTTTCTTGATGATAAATATTACTATACCTCAGTTCAACTAGTTTTGCACCGTTAGTGTCGATCACTGGTATAAAAACAAGTTCGGGTTTTCGGCGTTGCTAAAATAAACAAGTGATATTTTAAGCACGTCAATTTTTCAATTATTCATCACCGCCGTCTTATCCTATGATAAAAAATCGAAAGGAAAAGCGCTATCACTTTCTTGGTTACATCCTAAGCCTTATAATAGCAACGTATTTTCCGTATAACAGGCAGAGAGTGAACCATATTGGAAAGTGAACAGCTTAAGGGTTAAACGGCCAGAGCCATCTGTGACTTAAAATCTCAAGTAAAATTCAAGTTTAAGGAGCCCAATGAGGCTAAATGCGTAAAGCAACGCGATGATGCTCTTTACAAATTTTAAGCAGTAGGGAGTCAAGTAGGTGTTCCGGATTAGTAAAGCATTCATATTTCGATCAGGTCTCCTTTGACATTTTTGGCATTCAAAAAGTTAACCGTATTATAATTACCAGAGCTGGTCGTTAGTGGGCACGGGCTTGAACTGGCGCGCCTCCATCCACGGGTCGGAGATGTGCTTGGTCATGTAGTTGCGGATGTTGTCCGGCAGTAGGACCACACATTTCTGCCCCTCCTTTAAGCTCTTGGCCGCCTGCAGCGCGCCCCACATCGCAGACCCACTGCTGCCGCCTGCAAAGCGTTATATTTATCAATAAACCACACAAACAATTTTTTTTATCTGAATTATTCCATACGACACCGTAAGGGAACAATATTTTCTAGGAGGGAGAAAATGTCATCTGAAAAACTGCCTAAAATTTTGAAACTTTTCACTGACTGTTATAGATTTTCATTCTTATCTATAATAGGTAAGTATGAAAAGCTTGTTTTATTATTTAATTGTGAGGTCGTATGTCGATAACGCAATCAAAACGAAAGCAATGTATGTAAAAACATTCGGTGACTTATCATTCATTCTGTCGTTCTAATAGATTTATTTTCTTTTCATCTGATTTCTCTATAAATAACCTTCAAATAGCTTCAGACATGAATGGGTTACTTTAGACATGACTAAATTGATTTAATACGAGTAACTCCCATGCTCTGAAAGTAAGTCATTGTTTATCTGTCATGCGTGTGGAAAGTGATTCATTTCCGCTTCAGGAAGTTATGCTTTTCAAGTATAAATATTGTTTTTGAGTACACAAGATTGATAAAAAATCCGTTAAAATATATAGAATTGTTTAAAATACATCTGAATTCAGTACTGCAGGATAATGTTTATATCGTTTTATAAAATACCTACAAGTGCGGGTATTTTACTTTTCTTTCTATAGCAATGAAGTGTGTTTTACTCTGGTGAAAGTGACTAAGATTTAACCCGTACTTTGCCATCCAGGATTAACAGTGGTGTACCAGACACTCGTACATGCATAGCGATTGTGTTGGCAATACTGACTATTACATAACTAGAATAAAATTTAATGTTTACCGCAAAGCAAGCCCTCCTCCTGAATGAGCCGCCTAGCCATAGGCAGCGCGTTCTGGTCGCCGCACTTGACCCACTTGTCGATGACGCTCCTGTCCAGTGTGCGCGGCAGGAAGTCGTAGCCGATGCCTTCCACCTGGCGAGGCAAGCGAGTCTCAGTTAAAACAGGTACCGGTCCGGTATTGCCTTCGTAGGGTATACCTACTGCTTAGTATAATATTTATTTAATATAAATCATTCTGTTCTGCAGGAAGATTGGAAGATTTGAGGAGCACTGTGTGGGAACGCAGCCGGAACAGTAACCTGCAGCTCCAACTACAGGGAACTGGGCTGAATGAACGCAACAGGCGATCGACAGCCCGCCTGAGTCCGGCCGGGCGTCCCTACACTACATCTACATCTAATATAAATCATCGTTGGTACTACCATCAAATAACGGATGTCAATTGTTTACTTGTCGCCGTTTACATTTAGTTAATTACACAAACTTAAGTAAAAAAATATTTTATCCACTTTTCTTCTCATGCATCATGGGTATCGAAAATATTTAATTACTCTATGTTAATACTATGTTTAACAAATTTGTAGGTTTCAGTCTGTTCATTAATGCTATTTTGTTTAAAAATAAGTTCGAAAGGAAAGCCGTTCTTTAGCGAGTTTCGAATTCAACACTTTGGCAATTATAATAATATCCGAATATTTTTATAATATCCGAATATCAGTCAGCAGCAGAAGTGGTTAAGGGGTTGAGGTGGTCAGAATGAGGTCAACACATCTCTATTGTCAAGAGTATAAGGGGTCATTGGTCGCGTGTAGGTCATTTTGAACACTTCACGTGTTCGAACATTAGATGGGTCTCTCTATATTTAAGAATTTATGAATTACCTACAACACAAGTCGTCTCAAGGTATGTTTGTGCAAGTTTCTCCAACAATGTAAATTTAATAAAGAAGTTTCATTAAAATAATCTAATAAGCTTTATATTAACTATTGCAGTATTATAAAAATATATCCATGCAATATAAGCTCGCGCAGAAAAATACGCTTATCATAACGCCTTTGTGATTGCGTAACGTTACCGGTTCAATGAGGTTACTTACTATGTATACCTACATGCTATCCTATCAGTCATTGCGTTGTGTTTGTAAACACGCGCAAATTTTGTAAATACCTTTCTATGTATTGAGGAAAAGTGCGATACTTATGCTAATTTCTACTTTACTTCAACTTACACAACCCTTAAACATCAGGCATCTACAGTCACATCTGAAAATATTGGATAAATACATTGTCTTAAAAATATGTAGCCAATACTCTTTTATCACAACGTGAACTGTTGGATACATGTTTTTGTCACATTCAATGTATCTACTATAATTTCCAGACGTAACCGTACCTAAATAACATATACGTAGAGTCGTACAATACAATTAAAATCAGTTAAGACTTCGGCCAACCTCGGTAATTGTCGTGAATCCCTCGTCTATCACATAGAGTTATTAATTTACAGATTTGACCTTTAATTATATATATTACTCGTGTCTTATTGAATACAGTAGGTACAAGAACGATATGAGCAACGAAACCTCCTTTGTAGCTCAAAACTAACACAACCTTTATATTGACATAAGAAAGATGCTAGCAAGTACTAGATAGTTTGACAGTCTGCCTTCTTAGTGTCAAATAAAAGATACAGTCGTTAATGGTGCAAATTTTAGACTTTTCAACACTCGCAAAATCTACGGGGTACTTCCCGTGATTTCAGAAACTTGAAATTTGGCACGAAGCACCCAGATCAAGGAAAAATTACGAAAAGCAGACATTTCAAACAAAAAATATTTTTTTAAATTTTGAGCTTAGCTTTGTTGTTTTACTATGTGAAAATGAAATATTACCAAAATCGGCCAAGCCGTTTACGAAATATTAATAAAAAACGGTTGGAGCCGGTTTTTTATTTATTTTAATTTTATGATTATTTTATTATCAATGATTAATATGACATAATACCGTACCTACTTACACCAAACAGTAAAATATTGACTCATGTATGTATTCAGCTTCATTAAATAATGAATGTTCAAATTCATGTCGCTTCTGCATAACAAATTTCCTAGGTCTACCGGTTAATAATGTCATCTTGGCAGGTGCTTAACATTGCGTTTATGATACTTCAAATTAAATGCTACCTAAAAGTAATCGCGGCAATGTATATCGTGTCATTTCCGACTCCGGAATTAAACGATGATACCCGAGAAAACCGAAGTCTTAACTGATCTTTAGTAAAAATAAACTTAATTTCATACCTCTACCGTTAACATTGCGTTGCTATTATTTAGTAGACTTGTTTCTATACAATCATTTCAACAATAATGAATGAAAGCTTATATTAAAATAAATTAAGATTGATGTTTTTTGATTTATATTCCGGCATTAAATTCTCGATTTCAAGAAAAAAAATTTTTTTAGAAACAATAATTGCTGAATAAAAGTTACGTCAAGACGTATCTAGTTTCCTACTTTCCTAGATTGGAAATAAAAAGTAACATTCTGCCCAACTTTGGTGAATTTAGAACTATTGTCGTTCGCATGGAATGGAATTTAATAAAAGTTGTCAGAATACATACAGCACAGTACCTATGTACTTTTAATGCTTAATTTTGTCTTATTTTCGTAATGAAAATTAGTGTTCAAATCGGATGAAGGGTATGGTAATGGTAAGGATTGATGTAATGCTTCTACTGTAAGTATGATTCTCAATTCAATTATGTTACTTACTGGTTGTTTTTATTTCATTTCCGTAACTGATTCTTAGACACCTGCATGGTTTTGTAATATGTCTGTGACGACGTTGTTTGAGCGGAGGTTTAGGTAAGGTACCTTATTAAGTAAGCTTAGTAAATAGCATTTCTCATGGATCAGACGTTTTAGGAGCGTCTATTATTTTCATGAGAGGTATATGTTCTTTTTTTTTCTGGAAGCCATACAGCGATTCTAGGATTAGCCAAAATCTCCAATAAATTCCGACTTATTAAGTCAAGCACTATGCTCAGCTTATTTTAACAGTATCTTTGTACCTCATAAACATCAATGTCGCTGTGATTGAGTTCGTCGGGCTGCGCCAGTATGGACCCGTAGGGGTCGACGGCCACCACGGTGCAGGCGGGGCAGCGCTCCTTGAGCTTGTGCGCGACGCCCGACACCGTGCCGCTGGTGCCGGCGCCCATCACCACCATGTCCACGTCGTCGTCTAGCGCCCATAGGATCTCCTCCGCGGTGCCGTCGTAATGCGCCAGCGGGTTGCACGGGTTGTTGTACTGTGCGATATGAATATATTGTGATATATATTATTAGAGTTGTATATTAGTCTTCGAAAATATCTTACGTTTTTTATGGAGAAATTTCTCGCACAACAACGATCCCCATACAAATCAGAGTAAGTTCTCTAGAAAGTACAGTCAAAATCAAAGATACCAAAATGCCAAAGTATGTATATGTGTGTCTTAATATTTTGACAGTTCTTACTGGCATGTATATATAATTATACAGGTTTTCAGTCCCAATATTTTTGACCTTTGAGTTGTACGGACTCAAAACATAATCTGCCACAATTCTAGTTGGCACTGATATATGTAACACTTTAACAGCTTGCCTTTATATGAAAATGTAATTTTTGACTAGTTTCGTAATTATTAATCTACAAAGTTTATCTTATCAAAATGTTAATATATTATACTAGATCTATATTATAATGGTTGTTGAATAAAAAAAAATTGAAGTAGATAATTCATTTTGATAATCTCAAATTCCGTATGTTAGGTATCTTAAATAGATGACTGGCATAAATTTGATAAATTGATTTCAACCTTTCCATTTTACATTTTAATGTATAGGTATACCTACCTAAATAATACATATCATTAATCATTATTTATTTAGGGCTTAATTTTTTTGTAAGTAATTAATATCATATACCTTTAGATCAATCAAACTAGTGTTAAAGTGTGTTATCAACAAGCACACACCTACGTTATTGTGTCAACTGAATGTTTTTTTACAACAAGGCAACTGCCAGATGTATACTGATAATGTGCAAATCTCAACCACAATGGGTGGTAAGTATATGTAGAGATTGGTAATCTCATTCACTATTCATTGCATTGTAGTTGAATAGTTAGAAGCTTGCTTTTTCTTTCATATTACACTGCCATGAATAAAAGTAAGATAAGAGATAAGATTAAAACTCAAAGTATAAGTAAGTGCAAGCAGATTCATAAATTACCTGATCCAAGACCACAGCATCAGGTATTTCAGTGGCCATGCGATGTGCAACACTAATGTTGCTCTCGGGAGATTCTGAGGGTGCCTCAGTAGGAGTCCTGACAATCTCGGCACCAAGAGCCCTTAGGGTATTTACTTTCTCATCTGACATTTTTTCAGGAAGCACTATGATACACCTGTAACCTGATGGAAATAAAATCATTGAAGTACAGTGCCCCAAATTTATTAATGCCAAAATTATTGCACCTCTAAATGAACTACTTTATTGTGTCTACACAATTTTTACACTAATCTCTATCATGGAGTAAAATATTCAGATAGATTAGATAACACTTCTCTATTATATTTAACATAAATTATGTAAATTATTCAAATTATATTATTCTATACACTCACCAGCGCTCAGTAGGTGTATAACATAAACAAAAGACTGAGAGTCTGGAGGATAAATAGTGACAGAAAATTAGTCTAAACCGTTGAAGGAGTTCAAGGTTAGTAAAGTGTGAAAAATAGTTCATTGTTAAAAATACTTGTGGCAGGTTTTGTGTCTACTCTACCTTTAACTGCAGCTGCTAAAGCTAGACCAATGCCTGTATTGCCAGAAGTAGGCTCAATGATGACAGACTTTCCAGGCTTAAGCACACCTCTCTGCTCTGCGTCTAGTACCATTCTGTAAGCGATGCGGTCCTTCACAGACCCTCCTGGGTTCAGGAACTCACATTTTGCATCTGTAAGAGTTATGACTTATTAGCCAGAAGTTTTTATTTATGCATATACAAAGAGTCCAGTACAACTTTGTTCATAGCAATATGGATACATTTTTACTTATGGGAAAGTTGCACTATAAGTTTTGGCAAACAGATGTAGTGCGCTCGACTTTCTTCAAAGTTTACCTTATATGGTAGTTAAGGTTCTAAAAAAATACTAGAGGAGCCAATGTAATCTGCGGGTTTATCTGTAACGTCAGGTCTCCAGTTATGTGAGCTGTTTTAAGGATGAATGAAAAAATGTATAGCGAGGTTACTGGTAAGCAACTATACTCACACATATCACATTTGATGCCTTCAGACTTAGGTATTCTCGTCAGTTTGACCAACGGAGTGTTTCCGATAGCGTGCAGAATGTCAGGATGAAATTTTTGATTCCTGTCTCTATAAAAAACGAAAAACACGTTGATCATTCAATGCAATGTGTAAGTATCTCGGTAATAATAAAAAAGAATTATAAATAAAACTTACAAAACTTTAACGATGTGCGGCAATTCCTTGAGGTTAAAGAATTTAGTAGTGCCATTTGCGTGACCGTTTTGCGGCGCCACGTGGTTCGACATTTTTATAAGCAAAATATATGCCTATTGATATTAATTATTTCTTATCTCGATTAAAAAACTAAGCTTTGTATAATATTGAGGAATAAAGATTTCACGTTTTAATTTATGTTAAAGTCCTCGTAAGCGTCTAAAACGTAAGAGTTTATTTTATTTTACTTCCGTGTTAAACTTTATTTTATTTGGAAACTTAAATTCAGTACACGATACTTTCTGACGCACACTTCCGAACACCAAGACAAGCTCGTAAACTCGTATCCCGTCGCCGTCAAACCACAGGTACAGCCACAACCACACACAACACAAACTAACTAGTAAAGTAAACTACTAAGCTAAGGAATGGAATGGAATACCGTCAGACTGGATTGAGTGATTTCATTGTGTGACTGGAACGGAACGAAAACGAACGAACAAAAACAAAACAACGGAAAGAACGAATGAGTGTTGGCCAGTGTTGCCAGGCCTCTTGAAGTCTTGAATCATAAGTAAATGTGAGTTCGTGTCGAGAAAAGTCATGTTAGTATTTATAATAATTATTTTTTTAAATATCGCATTGATCGCTGTCAAAGTTCACAGTGGACTAAACGTTATTTTACTGACTTTATAAGTAGGTTACGTGCACGATGAATTATGAACCACTATGACGACGTAATATTAATTTCGATAAACTAAGACCGGCCATTTTTCATATTTACAAATTATATTTAAGTGTTTAATGATTCATGTAATGATCTAAAAGGCAATGCAGTAAAAAGTCGTGGACCACCTTTGAAGAAAACTGCATGAATGTATTTTATTTATTTTTATTTTCTTTATTGGAGAAACAAACAGGAATACATGTATTCGTTTTTATACCTTAACGCACTTTTCTTAGTCGCCCCGTCATTTTTTCTTCTTAGGTAACTGGTTACAAAACTCCGGTTACATACGCGGCCGAAGCGGATTTGTAGTTACTGTCACGAGTTTACAGACTAGAAAGAGAAGCCAAATACACGAATTTGTTAATTGTAACCCTCCGCTTTTAAATTACCGAGGTCGAACGATCAAATTAAATATTTTGTTACCTTCGTTAGTCTTAACGACATATTATTATTTTCACTTCACTAGCTGACTTTAGAGGGTTATATGTTCTTTAATATAATGCTTTTGAATTATAAATGATGGATGTCAATAATTAATTACATTTTTAAAGTTTTAGAGTAATGTTTCCTCGCGGTAGTGAGGTGAAAAATTGTGTGTTTCACTCGGTAGCAATGTGTGATGTTCCCCTCTCGTGCTTTGAAACCCTCCCTACGCTGAAGATTCCACTCTTTGGACCACTCGCTATGCTCGTGGTTCAATTTTGGAATCTTTCGCCAGCTCGGGTCTCAATATTAGCACGAGAAGGTAAACACTAACTTATAACAAATAACTGTCTTGAAACCTCTCTTTCGCTAGCTCGGTTTCAATTTTTAGCACGAGAGGGTAAACAACAACTTTGCTCCTTTGTAGAACAAATAACTATTTAAGAACTACATACTAAAATAAATAAATAATATTTCGGACAATCTGACACAAATCGACCTAGTCCTACGGTAAGCTCAGTAAGGCTTGTGTTGTAGGTACTGGACGACGGTATATTTAATAGATAGATACATTTAAATACTTAAATACAAAAAAACACCCATGACACAGGAACAAATATCTATGCTCATCACACAAATAAATGCCCTGGCCGGGATTCGAACCCAGGACCATCGGCTTCATAGGCAGGGTCACTACCCACGAAGCCGGGCCGGTCGTCATACATTTGAGTTTTCTGCAATATCGTGAGCGTAAGGGTACTACTAACGCACCTTCAGTGCTTTGAGGAGATATCACTTCTAATCTGTAGTGATTAGTTAGTAATGCAGCATGTCTTCGGACAAAAGAACGCTAGATTCTCATGCGACGTACCGTGAAATATTATAATTGTCAATGCAATTCTGATTGTATTCTGAATAAAAATAACAAAGTTATTCATGTTAGCTAACTATGTCTTTCCGCGTAAATAACTCTAACAAATATTGGCATCCGTGGGAACTTCAGGGACTACTATCCAAATAATCCTGCACGAAGAACTCGGCGTAAAAAAGTTGATCTCCCTTTAGGCATTTGCTTAGCGACGACCAAACACAGCCCGTGGATAGTGTCGCCCTGTCGCCAAACTCTGCAGCGATACATTACAACCGAGGAGAGTTAAAATACGTAGGATATGATTAGTGGTGACGAGATCCAGATTCCAAGTAGCAGTCAACTGTCTGGGTTTTCCAAGATGAGCCAAACTCGACCAAATATAGATTTTAAATATATTTGTCGTGGTGACGGTTCCTCTACCTGCAGCACAAACTTTAATGAAAACTTAGCACAAGTTATTGAAAAGCTTTTAAAGTAAACGCGTGGACGCTAAATAGTTGACCCTGTGCTATATTACATACATACATACATACATACATATACATACATTTCAGCCGTACGTAGTCCACTGCCGGACATAGGCCTCCTACAAAAATGACTTGTATCATCTTGGGGGTAGTTGCCATAGTCGCCACGCTTGGCTGGCGGGTTGGCAACCGCAGTAGCTGTAGATTGGGTTCCAACGAACGCTGCTGCCGTCCGTAGGATTTTTCCCTTTGTCGCCTCTTACGATATCCGCGGGAGGAGATGGGGTGGCTATTCTAGCCACACGGCATATGGATAGTGCTATATTACATATGGATTAAAGTGATTAAATTGTACCTTAGCTTTACCGTACTATTCAATAAGTATACTCTACTTACTGGTACTGCACCGACGTTGTCCGTTATCATTTTACACACGGCAAAAACGCTGGCTGATGTCTGTTTGCCTTTCCATTCTTTCATTCTCTTCGTATATCTCTCTCATGAAATAAAACCAACATTCATTTACCAGGAATTTGTACCCTTAAATTATAGTTAGAACATACTTATCCATACTTCCATACCAATATTTTAAATGCGAAAGTAACTCTTTCTGTCTGTCTGTTACCTCTCCACGCTTAAACCATTTAGTAAAGAGAGAGATTGTGTTACGAGTAACCACATAGGCTATTTTTTTATCCGGCAACTATACTTTAAACTACTTTAAAGACGGGCATGATTGGCCGACGAAGTCGCGTGGAAATACTGGTATAATATGTATATTATAATTTTTAATTTAAGAGTTTCTCGCTTATTCTTATAAATAGATTTCAAAAGCGAAATTGAATTTTAAAATGTAATTGTGTGACAAGAAAAGAACTAAATATACGACGACAGGTTTGACCTAGTGGGTATATAGTGACCCTGCCTATGAAGCCGATGGTGCTGGGTTCAAATCCCAGTAAGGGCATTTGTTTGTGTGATGAGCACAAATGTTCCTGAGTCATGGATGTTTTCTATGTATTGAGGTATTTATGTATTAACTGTGTTCCTGAGTCATGGCAAAGTCAATGATGCTCGATAACCTCCTTCTCCTATTGGGTAGGTCCAACTTCGAGAAAGAGGTCAACCACCGAATCCAACTCGGTTGGGGGAGGCCTATGTTCAGGTGTGGACGACTTATGGCTGATATAATGATGATGATGAGTCTTACACCCTTTTCTTGGACGTATCAGAGGGAGGCAATAACACAGGCTAAATAGAAGTTGCAATGCAGTCTTGGTTTTCCTAGTGCCATTATGGTCCTCCGTTTTACCTACTATTTGGAATCTGTGACGTCTCAATCCTTACAATAATTATTTTATTATTACGAGCCCATATTGTCCCACTGTTGGGCAAAGGCGTCTCTCTTGCTCTTCCACGTATCCCGTTCTTCGGCAGTTTTCCACCAGTCTCTGTCAATAAGCTCGTCTCGCCATCTTCGACGAGGTCTGCCGCAACGCCTTACAGTTTGTGGGATCCAACGGGTAGATGTTTTGGCCCACAGGTCATCGGGCATACGACAGACGTGTCCTGCCCAGTCCCATTTGAGTTTGGCGGCAGCTTCAGCTACTTCGCTTATTCCATTCGCTTCCTTATAATAATAACCGAATATACTCATGCTCGTATACCCTTATCCTGATACTAATTTTATTTAATTTTATATATTTTTACACTTGACCTCCGTACGTCTAAGAACAATACTTTTATAGATAATTAACAATAAATAAAGCAATACTTTTATAATTAATATTTAATAAAATGAATAGTACATAATAATGAGAATCTGAGTTATAGCTAACAAAATAAGTAGTAAAATAAACTTTCAGACACCGCTATTGATTATCTTGATGCTTCAGTATGTATTGCCAGACCATTTCCGAAGTAATAATTCCTTTTGGCTTGAATATCTCTGTAAGAAAATGTAAAACCAACGTTACTTTTCATTACACCTCCTTCTCAATAATGTTATACATTTAGATAAAATCTATCGGAAAGTTTCGCATTTTAAAAGGGGGACATAAATATTTGGGTTTTGGACCTTTTACTTTTTTGACAGATAATAAAATTGCATTTTGAGTGGAAATAAATAATTGGCACGGAACTAGATTTAGTTTTATGAATTAGTTTTTATGATTCATGATTCTCAAAATTCAACATGACTAAATGAAGAGGAAACCACATTAAACGCATCTGGAAAATCTAAATTTCCTTTTATTTTTTTCTCACGTTAATAAACGATTTATCGTGTTTAGTGTGTTGTAAGTAGTGAGTAGTGATTTACTTGAGCATATTGATAAGGGCTACATTATTCTTGCATTTTCACTGATATAATGTCGATACAACTAGGTTTTTAAACACACTTGCTTATTATTTGCATCGCGCATCTCCAGCTATCGCGGCTGACTCAATTCAGAATGTTTAATAATTTGATTTGTTCTAGTTGTATGCAAGTAAAATATATATTATTTTTAATTTTTCGCAATGCACCACAATTATTAATTTCAAGTCGATATAAACGTTACCTGTGTATACGGACTTATACATACTTTAATTCCAGTCTTGTTTCATTTTTACTAATTAACTCCGGCACACCTGTCAGTGTTCGTCCCTTTCACGTTTTACCTACATCCTACATTAAATACATACAAAACATTTTGATTAATTATAATTAGGTACCTTTAATATGGCTTTCAGGATTATGTATCTTGTCGACTACCACGACAAATGGACTTATGTCCAAAATTCGGGAAACCAGTCCAACAGTGGGATGTCCTTTGTTAACTACCACCTTCAAGCAGCTGTGTGCCAAGTGCTTGCTGATGGGATCGTGCAGGTTCATTTTTCCTTCCTTCTTAGGGTTGGTGGCTGAGAACCGCAACTGATTTTTCGAGGTAACACCTTTGTAAAGCCTGAAACATGTTGAATTGTGAGTTGGTAGAGTAACCTTGATTAAACTTTGTTTTTGCTTATGTTTATCCAGGTGTCTGATTCCTAAGAAATAGGTAATCCGTCTCTTACTTATCTAAATCTCGGTTCCATCCTAAGTAGGTACCAAAGTTCCACAAAAGTTGAAAGGTAAGTCGCCAATATTTTTACGTCACACTGGGCGGTAAGAGAGATTTACCGACCTAGGGCGCGACGGAAAATCCCACTTTACGCCCAGATGAAGACGTAAAACTATGTACGCACCACGGGCGGTAATAAAGAAGGCCTCAGGTCGCTTGTACAAATACCCACGATCTGAGCAGTTCTTTGTATTATCACCCTAGGTACATAATATACTATTGTGACCTGAATATTGTTTTGGAAAGATTGAGTAGACTTCATCATCTTATTTAGTTACCATTATAATCATAGCGTTTGCTGTGGTTCACTCATCGACGTATGGTACTCAAAAATAGTATAACAGTAATTATTATAAATTAAAATCAAAATGATTCCGTACCCATTATCATCAATAATGATGGCGACGCTGTGCACTGATCCCATCGCATCTATGGCATCTCTACACGATGCACTATGCTTGAGATGTGGGACAGATGTATCCACGTCCAAGTTATGGAGAGGATGATTCCACCATCTGAAACCATTCAAGATTTCTTTTGACAAGAACATTGCGACGATATGACTTAAGCTTATAAAATACAACGTAGTTTTTAGTTATACAGGGTGATCAATCCAAATGGGTCAGTGGGGGAAGTCAGAAACTATGAGAGATAGCGAAATCTGTTCTTAGGAATCATGGCTTCCATTTCAGATTTAATAATAATAGCATTCAAACTTTTTTAAATATCTCATACATAACCGCGAATCGAACCTGGCAATATTCTTTATACGGCTGATGATGATGATGAAAAATGTATTCATGAGCATGACTCATGAATTTACGTTTCGTATCATCAACAATAACAACGAAAAATCTATCAGATTTACAGCTAACATTGTTTACAAGACTTCGACCAGTTTCGATCCCCGGTTATGTATGAGAGATTAAAACAAAGTTTGAATGCTATTATTATTAAATCTGAAATCGAAGCCATGGTTTCTAAGAACAGATTTCGCTATCTCTCATAGTTTTTGACTTCCCCCTACTGACCCATTTGGATTGATCACCCGGTATATGGGACTATTAAAATTAAAATCATAGTTCTTACTCCACATTGTCATGCACGGGTGGCTCTTTAAACAGGTGCGCCTCCATCCACTGGTCGCACACAAACTTGGTCATGTAGTTGCGAATGCCGTCAGGCAGTACGACCACCACCTTCTTGCCCGCTCCCAGCTTCAACTCCTTCGCG
The DNA here is from genome assembly GCA_022674325.2 of Grapholita molesta. NCBI lineage: Eukaryota > Metazoa > Arthropoda > Insecta > Lepidoptera > Tortricidae > Grapholita > Grapholita molesta. The sequence goes on from CP053138.2 coordinate 7,104,383, forward strand.
GCCTTCACCGCCGAGAACATGGCGGCTCCACTGCTGCCCCCTGGGAGCAATTCCGTAAATTACCGGCGTTAATTCGCCTAATTGGTTAATATTTCAGAACAGATCTAGTTAGACCCGACTTATTTAAACATTATAAAAAATATTCTTTTGAAGCGTCACCCAGCTTTCAAATAGTAATATGAACAAATTGAAAGAAAGAAAGAAGAAAGAAGAACATTTATTGCCACATTAAAAAGTATGCAAACAATATACGAAAAACACAATATATGTAACTTAAAACTAATAATAATAATATAAACATTAGTGGACAATGGGTCCCAGTCTCAGCTTCTGCTCAGGCAGTGCCCGGCGCTGGTTTTCAGACTGGTCCCTAACTACACCTCGGTGATATAAGTGACAATTGAATATTATAAACAATCGAAACTTTCTAGAAGAAATATAAGCAGAATGCTGTAATTAGAAGGATACCTACATTTAGCAGCTATACCTACTACATATACTGTAGGTACATAGAAAAATATCTACTTTATTTGAAATTTGAACATAGCTGTACGGTTTTGGACTTATGTGAATCTATAAAGGTTACCGCATAGCAGTCCTTCTTTTCTGATAACTTCTCTTGCCATATTAAAGGCATCGTAGTCGGTAGGCGCTTCCACTTTGTCAATATAGCGTTTATCCAAAACGTCGGGAACGAAGTCGCCTCCAATGCCTTCCACCTGTAATCATTAGAAGAACAATTTAGTACAAAATATATGAAAGTATCAGATAATTAGGCTAAAAACTAGTGTATATATTTGAATAAGATACTTATTTAATATACAATGTTTTTATAGCATAGTACTTATTACATAGATCGGAATAGATAAATATTATCAATATTTACAAATCTACGAGTATTAAGATTTCGATCAATTATTGGGTACGAACTCGTGATATGATTCATAAGTGATTAAAAGATAGGTACGTCTATACATATATTGTTCAACACGTTAAACTCTTATATAAAATGATATATCCCATCTTAAATAGATATAAGTCCCAGTTCATCTAGAACGTACTTACGAAGAATGGCACCAGTTCCTTCCCCCACATTATGGAGCCCAGAGGGTCGACAGCGACGACCACGCACTCGGGACAGACTCGCTTGAGCAGACGCGCCACGCCCGTGACCGTGCCGCCCGTGCCGGCGCCCATCACCGCCATGTCGACGTGGCCCACCGCGTCGATGATCTCGCGACCCGTGTGCTCCATGTGCGTCAGAGGGTTCACTGCGTTCGAGTACTAGGGAACCAAAGGATAAGGGGCATTTATAAATATTACGCCTATCTTCTGTTGCACTGCTCTCCCTCGTACCGACTGCGGACTGGTTACGAATTTAATTTATACCGCGTGTACCTACAGTGATTTCCTATGTAGAAATGCTACAGTAACTATCGGTTAGAGTAGGATATATGAATATATAATTTATATTTAGTACCTATCTACACGTATTCTGAGCCCTAGTAAGGCCCAAGGACCTATTTTTAGGACACCGATATGTAGTCGTAACGGCCCACGAGATGAATTTTCTTAAGCAAATTTAGGCCTTATTCAGGGAGCTGAAAATTTAAAATCTGATGTCCTATTTTTAGGACACGGGCTGTTATTCCACTTGTCCTAAAAATAGATTGGGCCTTACGAGGACAAAATACTATGTGTCAAGATTTTTTATTTATTATGATTGTTCCTATGCAGTTGACCTGTCGACCGTGATAATGTCGTATTAATATAGTGCTAATGCCAGATTTACAAAGTTCTGGTACTCACAAAAGATTTGTATAACACATATGTCCTGTGTTTGTACCTGTACATTCCATAATACGGATTATTTATGCAAAATTAAAATGCGTTTAATGTATAGTTGTAATAATAAACTTCAACTTCTTTAATTTGGGCGCATAAACAACGCCTTGGTCCTTTCACATATACAAGACCTCGACGCTACTTATTACTAGAATTCCCGGCGACTCGATGCAGACGCATACCTTGCAAATTCCAATAGACCACCAGCGGTCACAGTCATATCATATCAGTTATCACATATTGCATTTAATTTAATACCATATATCAATACATATACCAGTTTGATTTCAATACTAATGCATTGCCCTAAAACAAATGATTTGTGTGTATGCGTATGCACTGATTGATAATAAACATGTTATTGCCTACTTCCGTTTATCCAATACTCTATCTCAGTAAGACAGAGCTTTGTATAGTATTGTGTGTGAATTGTATCCAAAGCAAAACCAAGTAGACTTTACATAAACAACTTAGTTTGTAGTATGGCTCTATTGCGAAATGTTACAAGTCTAATACGACTTGTATGTTATCCACTTCGGCCACAGTATTATTCATACTCGTACTGTGTCTAGTATGTTGCTATAAAATTAGATCTATTTATGGACACCTTAACTACCTCATAAAGTGCTGTTTAGTTCATGTAAATGCAGTATGTTAATGGAAATGCAGTAAAACTTCCGTAACAACAAATCAATCTTTAAGTTCTTAACATATTACTTTTATAATAGTCAGGGAATATCATGTCTCAGCGTAGCTTACGCAAAAGAAGGCTTTTGCCACCGCTCAGGTGACATTTTTTTGACTGCTAAGCAACGAACTTGTCACAAATAAAATACCCACTTGATCTAAACTGATGTTATGTTCCGGATCCTCATTGACCAGTCGCTGAGCGACCGACATGAAATGATCTGGGTCTCCTTTTTTGGCAACGGATGGGGTCTGGACGATGTCAGCTCCCAGCAGTCTCATTGCGCTCAGCTTTTCGTCAGAATTCTTGTCAGGCGTCACGATAGTCGCTTTGTAACCTGTGTATGTGAAAAGTTTAAGTCCCCTGTGCTGTTTAAGTGATCCTCACAATAGCGAACCCGCACGCGGCTCCGGTGTTGTAGAACAAGCGGAATATCGCTGTATACAGCGCGCTATCGTTCACACACCAGGGTGCTGTGCGGACCTTACATTGTACCACTACCAACCACGTTAAGGTATAAAGTACACTTTATCGTATACAGTCATCTGGCGACCGCGATAGGTGAACGACTCACTGTGATGAAGTAACGTGCTTTCGATGTGCGAGGAGCAAGCGAAAACTTTTGACACTTTTCTCTTCATCTCGACGACCGTTTAGTGTGTTTAACCGAGATAAAACCAAGATAAAGGATTTTTAAGCAGCTTTAAGCCGGCAGAAACTGCCGCCAAGAAGAAGGAAATACTATTTTAACCTCACTAGCTCGGAAAGTTCGATTTATTCTTTAAACAGATAGCAAAACTGCATTTTATTCAAAAGGGAGCAAAGTATTTTCATACGAATTTTTAATGTTTTGCCGTTAGTGGGTTGGATGTCATTTTAAATGATAAATTATTGATACCTACTAATAATTTGGAATAAATTATAATGTTTTAGTCAGTATTTTCCTCGCGGTAGTGAGGTGTAAATATTTGTACTTCACTCGGCGGCAAAGTTTGATCCCTCCCCTCTCGTGTCTTGAAACAGTTGAAACCCGCCCAACGCTCAAAATTTCACTCTTGGAATCGTTCGCTAGCTCGGGTCTCAATATTAGCACGAAAAAGGTGAACACTAACTTTGCTCCCTTCTATAACAAATAACGGTTTTATATGAAGTCGCGAAAAACTTGCACATTTAACCTTTAATAATGCATTCTCTCGCATCGCATGAGTACCTAACTGCGAAAATGCCAAAAGTTACACACGCTTGAGAAGTGTACATTGGGTCTGACAACGTTATGTTTTCTTGGCAATTGGCATCGGATTGCAACTCATCATAGCAGTGAAAATGTATGGCCACTCCATACTTCGCGTAACACTTACCGTGTCCAGACTCTAGTACCCAGGGGCCAGGCTTATAATAGGACGCTACTTTGTTTGAACTGCGACTAGAGTTTAAATGCTGCATTAGCGTTAGTATATGTATGAGCGCACGCACTAAATGTTAAAAATAGTTGTACTCGTAGTATATCCGGAGTGCGCAAGGACTCGCTAACAATGTATGTCGATAAAAACAATATAATGCTGTTGAATAAATAATGTTATAAGGTTATAACTAGTGCCTACGTCAAGAATTATCTGGGCCTGCTTATTTTTTCTACCATATTACAGAACAGGTTCAATATGCATAGATCCACTAGATCATAACGAAAAATATATTTTAGGCCCTGTGGGTTATTCATTGACAAAATGAATCCTAATATGTCGAGTTAATTAGGCAACGCGTGTCATCCAGAATGGCATGATGTTTGCTTATTGGTTCGTCTTCAGAAAAACAATTATTTTCAGATATTTATATGTAGATTAGATATTTACACTATGGTAGTAAGATAAGGCATGTACGTATATACCTTTAACAGCTGCGGTCATAGAGATTCCAATGCCGGTGTTTCCCGAGGTGGGTTCGATGAAGCGCGTGCCCTCGCGGGCTCTGCCCTTGTTCTCCGCGTCCACGACCATCGTGTACGACATCCTGTCCTTGATGGAGCCCCCAGGGTTTAGATACTCGCATTTTGCGTCTGTAAAAGCTCGGACAGATTTATACCTGCATTTTATAACTCGCAATGCAAGGTAGTTGTTACCTTATTAATTGTATAAAAGCGGGTAACTCACGTTTTATAAGTCGAATATTCCTCGACATTTTTCACTACGTAACGAGGAGCATAATCATGAGCCATTCGCGTTGGCTAACCGACGCAGACTGACACAGTGAAACATGTCGAGCAATATTCGTCTTATAAAACGTGAGTTACCCGCTTTTATACAATTAATAAGTTTCAATCTCACGATAGTTTTGTAGGTGGTTACCTTTAACTCAGAGGCTAATCATTGTGATGGGAGCCACTGCAGGAGCTCATGGAATTATTATTAACATATGTAACTCTAGGTACTTAGATACTCGGAAACTAGCACGAAATGTAGAATAGAGCGCGTATACTGAAATTCTAGGACTCTGCCTTAAAATAGTTTAATGGAGTGTCCACAAAACACGACTGCGTGCAATATTCGCTATAAATTTAGGCATGAAGCAGATGTTTCATATTTCTGTACTAATTTAATAGCAAGCGAAATTGGGAAATTCTGTAGAGCAGCTTCAAATTCATCTGTTGAACATTAGTATGTATGTATTTACGTATACATTTAAAATAATAGTTAGGAATATATTTTTACGTAGTGCCACTTTTATTAACTAAGTACTTAATAAAACAAAATCTTCGATCTGAACTAAGGGCACACTTCGCTAAGCAAAGTGTGCCCTTAGTTCACATATAAAGAAAATATGCAGTTTTGAAAAGTAAATCTTAATTTTTGAAGGTTTTTAGTGTTACTTACAGAATTCACATTCAAGTCCATAATCTTTCGGTATCCGATTTAGCTTAACTAGAGGAGTATTGCCGATTACATGAAGAATGTTATCGTAAACTTTGGCATCGCGTCCCCTGCAAAATATTAAAACTATGATTATATTTTATTTTCTTCTCCTACTTTCCACACATTATAAAAACACAATTACAAATTAAACGGGACTTAATCGCGTTAAAACTAAAGAAAACGGTTCTAATATTAAAAGTAACTAAAAATAACCATCGACAATTTTTTGGATGATTTTTTTTTCAGATTTGAGAATAGATTTAAATATATTTACGCTGGCTTCCAGTTCGCGGTTAGTGGTTTGCCGTTGGTATACATGTCGGGCGAGCGCGGCAGCTAGCAGTCGCACGCTAATGTCTAGATCTCGACGCAGACTAACACTCCGAATTACATCAATATGTATCAAGGTGCTATCACTTATCAGCTAGCGTTACATAAACTGCATTCACAATATTTAATGATGCCTTCTAATTCCTACGTTGTTATGAAAACTAACTTTCATTAAGTTTTTGTACGCTATGATCACAGTACGATAAGGTAAATATATTATCTTGCCATCAGATTATTTTTATAAGTATGTAGGTATAACAAAAATGTTTGGAGTACGCACGTACTGCTTTGCATAGAAATGGTCATATACCTGATAGACGGTTCTAGGGGTCCGCTGTGGCCTAGGTCTAGTTGGTCATAGCATCAGCTGCCATTGCTGGAGGTGCGGGTTCAAATTCTAATCACATCCTGACTGGGACGCTGGTGGGTCTGGTCGCTTTATCTTAAGCAAAAATATTAATTTATGATTAATAGTTTTTTTAACAAATATACTGTTTTTTATGTCTGAACTATATCTAACTCTTCTTTTATTTTCATTAAAATTTCCGAAAAAGCTTATGTGTTGATTTAAACTTTCACGTTTTTTACACATTATTACACATAAACGGGACTTAACCGCGTATGTTAACGCGTACCGCGTACTTTAAAAATTAAGTTCGAAAAACACGCGCTGCTAGAAGATGTTGATACGAACTTTAGCCAGTCTTAATCCGAGACCACGAGGACAACGTCGTCCTCGAAACGTCGGAGGTAATTTTAAAGTTAATATACGCGGTTAAGTCCCGTTTATGTGTAATAATCTTATGTGCTGTCCCAAATCCTCCTCAATAGTTTCTTAAGATTTTACCTATTTCTATTATAAGTTTGGTTTTACATGCTTATTCCATCTAAATCTGCAATAGACACGACGCTCACAATAGGTATTGGATTGTAACTGTGTTTTTTAACTATTTAACCTGCCTAATAGGCGAAAGTAATGTAGCTTCTATTTTTAAAGGAGAACATCCAGTTTTCTACTATCAGCAGCTGAAATAAAATAAAAAAAGGTTCAAGGAAAATTACATAATATATCATGATACTTACCCCATGTTACTCGAATTATCAATTTATCAATTAATAAAAACTCGAATTATCAATGTTAAGTGTTAACTTAGTCATTTTACCAAATGTCTATCCTAAAATGCATGTTCGCGGTGTCATTCATAAGAATAGTTTTTTTTTTAAGTTTCATGTTAATAGTTGCAAAAAAGTGGAATTAGTCGTTTTTATAAAAAAAAATAACGTTACGTGACAATACGTGACGATGGCCCCATGTATTTGGTTCCGTAATTTGACTAGTATAGTAAACACATTACGTCAACAGATCTTTACCCTTACCATGAGTTGTGACATTGAGGTTTTCGATAACGAGTATCGAGTTTACTATCTGTGCATCTCGCTTGTACTATTTTAGTGCGAATGAGATACACAGATAGTAAACTCGATACTCGTTATCGAAAACCTCAAAGTCACAACTCATGGTAAGGGTACTGTAATAAATAGACTTCTCACGATTCAGCAATCAGCATATTTCACTTTTCAACAAGGGACAAATCAAAAATCGAATATCATGAATTATGATTTGTTTTGGTTTAAAGGTAGCGGTAGGTGGTATCACAAATAAATGTAAGCATATGTCTTTCTCTAATAGACTGTACTTTGAGGAAACGGTGCTATAGATATAGGTACCTGCAAGCCATTTTTGTCATAACATAAACGATATAGAAAAACTACTGTTCATAATATGTTCATAGTATAAACATGGCGTTGACCTATACTTAAACTGCTTAACCGGTAGTGTTTGAAGGTTGCAATCCATATAAAGCTTGATTCACTATGTTTACAGGTTTTCTTTTTAGGGTTCCGTAGTTAACTAGGAACCCTTATAGTTTCGCCATGTCTGTCCGTCCGTCCGCCCGTCCGTCCGCGGATAATCTCAGTGACCGTTAGAACTAGAGAGCTGAAATTTGGTAGTAATATGTATATCAATCACGCCGACAAAGTGGTAAAATAAAAAGTGAAAAAAAAATGTGTCATTAGGGTATATAGGTACGTGAAATGGGGAGTGATTTTATTCTTCATTCTAATCCTAACGTGTGATATATTGTTGGATAGGTATTTAAAAATTAATCGGGGTATACTCAAATATTTTTCTGATAATTTACCTAAATATTTTCGGAAATAATCGCTCTAGAAGTAAAAAAAAAATGCGTCTATAACTCTTTCTTTAGTTGTCACTGCGGTCCTTTGTGGGCCCGTTTTTAGGGCTCTGTACCTACTTAATGTGTCAACTCAATGTATCAAACAGCCCATTTTTTTAACTCTTAAGTGGGAACACATACTGTGACGGACGGAAAACTACAGAACCCTACACCGAGCGTGGCCCGACACGCTCTTGGCCGGTTCTTTTTAAATGAGCTTGTACTTAAGTGCAGGAAATGACTGAGGGTTGTGGGCAATAGCATGGCGAGTGACTTTGAGCAATCCGGCATCACTACAGTTAGAGAGTGCACTGCGCTTTTGCAGCTCTACCATAACTTAAGCCCCATTTAGACCATGCAAGAACTTGCATACGATTATCATTACATTGCGGGGTTATATAAATAGGATAGCCCGCAATGTAATGTAAATCGTATACAAGTTCTTGCCTGGTCTAAATGGGGCTTTAAACTCTGCTCCTGCGCAATTTTTATTTAGATTAGGTACAGCTGACGCGACGCTTGAATCCATTAATTTGTAATTACAAATTCCACACCTCCATAGTCATATTGCGGTGTTTGTTACCCTCGGCCTCGGCATATTCCTTGAAGTTCGTCCAGGAACGCAAACAATAAAAGGCGTACCATATCTACTCGTGTCGTGTTACATTTTTACATTATAATCTAACAATAGTCGGCTGACATGGTAATTTAATTCAATAACCATAAAGCCGTGGGAGGCTCAAAGGTATCACGGAAGAACGGTTATTATGAACTCGATTAATTCTTTCTATTGTCGTTACTTGAGAACTGGCGACATTTTTTGTTCATCACGTAACTTTGAATATATAGGAAAATATTCATCAATGATCAGTAAGAGTAACAAACGTAACTAGGTACATTTTTGCAGAGTAACTGTATTTTTAAATAATAGAGCAGGGTAGGTAACTTAGTAACACTATTTGCTTTACGTTTATTTTACATGTGAGCACGTACAGTTCATTAATTAACATTAATTTGTGAAAAGCAATCATTAAAATAAAAACAACAAGCTAAAGTCTGAGCAACATTTTCGTCACTAATAATGGCCTATATACCTTGTTCAAAATTATTTATTAGAGAGATGGTGTTTTACAATTTGCATTCTTAGAAACGGAAAGGGTTGGCCAGACTATAGTTTACAAAGACATAAATTAACTACATTGGTAGTACATACAATATTTACAACACTCAGAAGCTCGGTAACCCACTTCCGTGAGGAAATGGAACGGAGCTTCCTAATGATCATCCGATGATGATACGTTTCTAACGTGTCGCACTCATCATTAATTGAGATCACTGGTCTTTCACGGGTTGTGCGTCACGATATTGTTAGCGTCCGCACTCATACACTGAACACTTGCTGGTCAACGGTCTTTTGACGTTCCACATTGACATTCATAAAAGCTTGTCAAATCTAACAATTCCTTTTTATTGGAATATCTGTTTGTTAGAAAGGGACATTTGTCTGAAGTTCGCTAAGTTTTATGAACAAGGGGGTTAGTCGCCGCGTTGTTGTCGTACAGCCAGTCCCAGAAGCGCACACGCTTGGCCTCGGGGTCCTCCAGCACGGTGAAGTTGCCGTTGATGTCCAAGTAGTTGATGTGGCTTGTTTCGTTCACAGGAAGCCATGTGAAGTCCACGACTGACTCGTAGTCTACGGGTGGTGTCGGGTTCCTGCGACATGGGGATTATATGTTACGTTGTATTCAATCATGTCTCGGTAAATAGTAGACAGCTGATAAAATTGTAGCCTAAAATAAATAAAACCATCTTTCTCTTTTACTCCAATTAAGGCATAGTTAATGAGACTGATAGAGACAATTGTCCGAAATTTACAAATAGCGTTAGCGCCGCAGGATCAATTATTTGTGATAAACACACGAATACAAATGACCGACACGACCAATTTCATAGGCAGAATGGTTACTACTGACACCTACTAATTCATCTAGGAAATTGAAGGCATGGAACTTGACTCGTACAAGGCCTATATTATTTTCAGTTATCGTAAAATACGAGCAAAATTCATTGAAGTGCCTAGGTCGTCATTAATTTTCATAAGTCATCTTAATCGAATTTGCTCACGTTTTACGATAAATTATTATATAAGTACCTTCCTAAAAACGCACAACTTAGATAGGGTAGGTTAGCTAGAAATATCGTGATGTGAGACCAGATTTTTTGAATTTATCATAGGTAGGAGAGATTCTACAGTGAAAAATTTCAATTATAAAAGTTGAGCAATTTTTTTAAATTTTGAATAAGGATATATGTCCAACGCGTTCGAAATGTCGTTTGCAATAAAAAAACAATAGAAAGCCGTATGTCGAAAAATACTGGATTTATGTCGTTACTGACCCTGTTTTAGCAAAATTGGTCCACAATTGCACCATTCGTCTTGACACAGCTAGCTCTGGGGAGTCGTCGTCCAGCCTGTAGTTTAGCCTCGAGAAGTAGAACAGGTAGCCCATCTCATCGCCGTGGCAGGCACCGGGGTGGCTGATGCCCAGCATACGCTTGAACAGCCCCAGGGCTCCGTCGAACGCGAACCGGTACATGTATGTGGGGCTTGTTCGGGTGCTGTTCGCGTACAGGCGAACAGTGTCTAAAACCGGACGCAGGAACATCACATCCGTAAACAGCTGTACAAAAAAAAAGGATTATATAAATGAGAATACTTAGATATGACGCCCTGTGGCGGTCTTTGGGACCTATGTCTAGGCAGTGAACGTCCGTGGCTGGTAGGAGGAAGAGCACTCACTTTTTAAGGAATGTAATAATCATATTGAGATAGAAATTAAGTTTTTGGAAATTTCTTCCATTCCTTCATCGAAAATGCGGTAAATTATTGGCGTTGTTGAGATAACTAGTTTACTAGATTATCTAAACAATGTCTTTAAGTAAATGTAGCTAGGGGGTATAAACACATTTCCAAAGTGGTGCCCAAATTTCCCGATTTCCCAATGCTCTCAGTCCTATATCTCCCCTAACATCCAATATTAAAATTAATAAATACAGCTGTCTCGGCGCGAACTACGAATTTGTAGCTTTTGGCGTCGAGAGACTCGGTCCGTGGGGCAGAGGCGCCCGCGGGCTCCACAAGACCTTAAGCAAACGTCTGCGGGAGACCACTGGTGACCCTCCCGCGGCGCGGTCGGCTTTCTTGCACATAGAATTGCCATAGCAATTCAGCGCGGGAATGCCGCCTGCGTGATGTGCACCTTGCCTAGAGGGCCTAATTTAGATTTTAATTTTTAGTTACTTGTATTTATAGATAGTTTTAATTTTATGTAGCACCGTACCATTTATATAATCATTAATAAAGTTTATATTATAAACGCACATTTTATTAGTGGTGCAAATCATAAGCCACTAAAATTTTCTTCATAAAAATAACTTCTATATTTTCTGTTTTTTTTTTTTTATATTACGACGCTGGCAAATAAGCATACGGCCCGCCTGGTGGTAAGTCGTAAGCATATCCAATACTTTATAGTCTAATTAACTTAGCTAGGAGAGAACCCTTCAAAGGATAAGTTTCTTTTGTTTGTACATTTTCTTTTTACGCTTTCTGCAACTTATGTCATTAATTCATTATCTATGTAAAGGCACTTACGTCGAACCGTTTCTTTAACAACGACATAAGCGCCATTGACGATAAAGTCCCTTTTCGTAGATAATGACACATAGTTTTGTGCAATAAAGAGTTATCCATCTATATTTAAAGCCCGCGCTCAAGATTGCGAAGGGGTTATTATTTTATTTGTCGGTAGTCCTCGCACTCACGTCTATCAGACTGTCGACGGTGCGCACGTCGACCGGCCGCTGCTGGAAGTAGAAGGCGCGGATGCCGTCGACGACGCTGTGCGCCCGCGCCGGGTCGCGCAGCAGCTCGGGCGGCACCACCCGTCGGAACTCGCGGTCCAGCTCGCCCAGCAGCTTCGGGTAGCGCTGGAGACCTGTAAAACAATTATTTCTCATCATCATCATCATCCATTTTCTTCAAAAAAGGATTGTACATAAAGGGTCGGCAACGCGCACGTGACACCTCTGGAGTTTCAGGCGTCCATAGGCTCTGGTAATTGCTTACCATCAGGCAGGCCGTATGCTTGTTTGCCACCGACGTCGTATTAAAAAAAAATCAGGCCTCCGACAAATCTAACTTATATCAGCTTGGGGGGTATTTGCCATAGTCGCCACCTAGGCACGCGGGTTGGCGACCGCAATAGCTGTAGATTGGGTTTCGACGGACGCTGCTGCCCGTCCGTAGGATTTTTCCCCTTTGTCGCCCGCGGGAGGAGATGGGGTGGTGCTATTCTAGTCAGCTGGCATCACACGGCATATTATAGGCAATTATTTCTACTTCATCTTAAAATATTTACTAGTTTTAACCCTGTGACGGCCATGACTTTTTCTTAAGTATAACACGCAGAAGTAAACTGCACTGGAAGGACAGAAGCTAGGTCCGTCGGTGGGTCTCAAAAGGTTAAGTTATGTTTAATACTTTTATCGATCAAAAGTCACGTAATTTTTACCGTAAATAATTTTCTATAGAAGCGATTGTCATTTGTCATCTTGTTCATTGGATATCGCGTGCTACTTACTATAGGTACGTCAGTTAATCTGTAAGTATTTAACCTTTTCACCTCAGCAGCTCGAACATGTCTACTTTCCTCACTCCAGGGAGTGAGGAAAGTGAGACTTTCCTCACTTTCAGAGAGTGAGGAAAGTTGCTACTTTCGTCACTCCAGGGAGTGAGACAAAGTAGCTTTTTAATTGACGACCGGTCTGGCCTAGTAGGTAATGACCCTGCCTAAGAAGCCGGTGGTCCCGGGTTCGAATCCCAGTCAGGCCATTTATTTGTGCGATGAGCACAGATATTTGTTCCTAAGTCATGGGTGTTTTCTATGTAGTTAAGTATTTATATGTATCTATTTATTATAATAGGACATAAAGGACTGCCTTAACACCACTACCACGTTCGGACCCTCACAAATTAATCAATATTATTTTGAAATGTACATATATTTTCAAATTAAAAATATTTAAACAAAATATTAAGTAATGAAGCCAGTGCAGTCGCAGATAAAACACTTAAATAAATTTGGTTAACCTGATGTTAATTTTTTTACAAGATTTTATTTAACTTGATGTATGTATTTGTATATTTATCCGGATGGAATCTTGCAACTCAATTTTGAAGCAGACACCTTTAACTGATTGAGCTGAAATTTAGCATACTTATGTATAGAGATCGTTATCAGCGTGCTGTATTGGTGGCAGAGTATGGTTGGCAAAAAAACAAATACTTACAAGTATTTAAAACATTATATACTTAACAAATTATGAAATATATACATATTTAGAATTACTTATCCAAATTACATTGAATAAATAACTAAAATGTGTTCAACAGATTTGGCTGTCAGTCGTTCACGTCGATTAGAAAAAATCCATTTTAAATAACTAAATGACCTTTCTACGTTGACAGAAGTTACAGGAAGGTAATTTAACTCTTTAAAATACTGCACGCAACTTTTGTTGACGCCCTCCGGCATATCCACCTCTTTTCCTTCTATCAGTTGCTGCACGACTTTTACAGTACTATAACCAGGGTTTTTCTTCAAGACATATTTTAGTTTAAAATAAACTTCTTTACCCGTGGGATGTAATCTCAATTTCGCCATTTTTTTTATCAAGTCAGAGACAATTTTCAATGAACTTTTAAGTTCTAGTTTTGGGTCCTCCAGCAATTGAATCGACTTGGCGATAATGTTGAAGTTTGTGTCAACAAACAATAAGTCCGATTTCAAATTGCGATCGCGAAAAATTTTCTTGGCCTCGACAATTGCTCTCGCTTCACGCGAATCTAAAGCATCGATCACAGCCTTGATTTCATTGTAATATTTGTTATAGTATGAAGCAGCGTTTAGCCATGTGCCCCATCTGGTTATCACTGGTCGCGGAGGATACATCATTCGAAATTTTTTCGTTCTAACCGGAGCTTTAAGGAAAACTTTTTTTACACAGTCAATCAATTTGTTTATTTTAGGATAAAGACTCCTCACTTTTTCTGCGACGCGATTCAGTCCGTGTGCAAAGCATGTCACATGTGTTAAATTCGGATATTCCTGTGTAAGACATTTCCCCGCCTTGAGCATATATGATCCAGCATCAGTTATGAAAAACAGTAATTTATCTAAGTTTTCATTATATTGTTGACCCCAAAGATCTTTAAGCGTTTCGTTTACGAGTCCGGTTGTAGTTAAATAATTGGTTTCCTCCAAAACTTTTGATGCAAACAAATGCATTTTGCTGCTTGTTCCATCTAATGCCTGAATCAAAACGTTCGCCACTTTTTTCCCACATGAATCAGTGGTTTCATCAACGCTAAGGCATATCGTCTTATTTTGTAGTTCTTGCCTAATCTGATCCTTTTTTTCCTCGTAAATTTTTGGAAGATATTTTAGCCGTATATTTGATTCACTGGGTAAATTCACGTTATTACCGTATTTATTATTTAAGAGGTTCTCCATAAAATTCCGAAATGTTGGGTTGTCAAGTTTTGACCACGGTATATTACATTGAATCATAAAATCAGTCAAGTCTTTGTTGAACTGTTTTTGTCCATTTTTTGTACTGGAAAATGTGTGTAAATCAGTTTTCATATGCCGGTCCAAACTAAATAAAGAAGGATTAAATGTCGAATCACATAATTTATAAATAACTTATTGTCTTTGATTTCAAAATCAGGGTTGTCTTTTAGGCTTTGCTGTAGCTTGTAATGAGAATGTGAATCGTTTATTCTATCTCGATGAGATTTTGACTGTAGGTGCTTGTTCATATTGTATTTTTTCCTTTTAATATTGACATTGCAAATAGTACATCGCGTGCCTTCGTCCGTTGTTATAAAATCTGGGTATTGTGTCAAATCCATACTGTGAATGAGGATACTGAGATTATTCGTTCACTTTATTAAAGTCCTCCGTGCTCGTCTTACTTCGTGCACTACTTTTGAGTTGAACTACTCGAATAACAATTCTAGATAGTCATATCTAGAGTGCATTTGATTATTTGGATTAAAATAATATACACTTCGCGTAATGTATTTTTATGACATAATTAATGTCATTTGACGTATATTGTTTTAAAAATATATAGTTGGTCGGAAAAGGCTTTGTACCGTAGAGGTGTAATCCTAAGAAGGTAGGTAACTATTTATTTTGTAGTTAAGAACAAAGTGAATATTTCAATGGAAGTATTTGTTTTTTTTGCCAACCGTACCGTTTGCCACGAAAAGAGCACCTTGATAACGATCTTTACTTATGTAATTTCGGTTACAATGCAATATTATGGTACCACTGATCTGATCTGATGCTGGAGTCAGAAGGTAGCAAAAGCAACTCCTAAAATACACAAGACAAACCCGTGGTGTTTTAGGCTCATTAGAATCCTTTCGAAGAGTAAATGACGATTGTGAAAAAAAGTACAGTCGGCAATAAAAGCTTGTACTAATAATGACATTATTGGCAACTTATTTAACCTTTAATATGTTCTCACTACTGAGGTGAAAAGTTGTATGTGTCACACTAGAGTAAAGTTATTTTACATCTCGTGTTTTTGAGTGCCTCGCTATGCTCAAGATTCTAACACTAGAATCACTCGCTACGCTCGTGATTCAATTATAGAATCTTTCGCTTACTCGGGACTCAAAATAAACACTCGCAAGAAAAAACAACTTTCCTCTCTTGTTGCACAAATAACTATTTACATAGTAATACGTGGATTCTTGAATCCTTGAATCGAATTTAGTTTTAATAGAATATTTTTGTGCATTTATTGTTCGTATTATGTCCAGGTATATTTTGTGTTATACTGTGTGTAAGTCTAATACGGGCGAAGAATTAAACCAGACATAGGATTTACCAGAATAATCAATAACGAAAAGGTATTTCTTTAATTTTACCTATTATACATATGTAATTAATTTTTGGAAAATTTCTGAGCCGTAATGTACTGCGAACATTACGCAATATGAGCTTTTGAAACGAACTGTCAACGAGTGTTTAACTCGAGTGTGTTGTATTACATTGCGGGCCGAATTTTTTTATATGGATAAAATTTTAATTGTAATTCTAAACAAAAGTTATCTAAATATATTTCTTATGTCCTATTCTACCCTCCGTTAAGAGATTCGCCCGTATAAGAATTACACACTGTATATGTTATGGACTAAGTGATAAGGACGGGCAATATTTGTAATGCCCGGGCATTATGAATAATGACTGGCTATACTGGGCCAAGTGGCAAGTGACAAGCTAAACTTCAATATTTATCACATTGTCTGGTCATTATGAATAGTGCTACATCGTCGTTGGGCAATTTGGTCGGGGAGAGAAACATACTCGTGACACGTGTTAAACTGTTTTTTTTTCTTAGCGAGTCGGCTGTGTTGTGAACGCAAAAAACCTAACACTCCTCCTCGCTTCGCTCGTCGTCGTACCTACCGGTGACTCTGGGACTGAATTTCTGTTTTGCCCTAATATGATTGTCCAAGCTCAGTACTAATTGTATGAAAAAAATTATGGGCCCCTTTTTTGAGAAAACCCCCCCGGGTTTTCTCAAAAACGTATGCCTGAGCACTCATCTGTCAGTTGGTCGATATTGTTAGCTTAGTATTCTGCCCAATAGGTGATAGACATTATTAATACTGCCCGGTCAACTTAATAATTTGAATATTTATAATCAAATTGCCCTCTGATATTGGGCGTTTTTCATAATGCCCGGGTATTTTCAATAATACCCAAGTTATCACTTGGTCCATGACATATATATAAATTGAATTAATGTGCTGGTTGTGGTTTTGTTTATTCGCAAGTTGAATGGGATTTGCTAATTTAATAAATACAATATTAACGATGTAGCAATCACAATCGCACTTTAATGAATAAATAGTCGTAAATATTGATAGTAATGACTAATGCCTCACGTGTCTACTACTTTTATCATATCATATCGTATCACATATGGACGGTACCTATGTAATTACTTTTATCTTACTTTATTTTGGTTTACATTGCTAGTGCGCTGCGTTCATTGACTGGCCCCACTATTTTGGTATTTGATATTGTAACAAATTTTCCGAAAATATATCGTGCACAAATTACATTCATTCATTAGCTGAACTCTCGTATATCGACACGATTCGGTATAGGTATCGACCTATACGTACCTATATCATGATTTTGTAATTAAATTAAGAATACACATCAACCATATAAATAAAAACATTGTATACCTATTTAGTAAATATATACATATACTGTTCGGTGCAAGCAAGCAAATACAAAAACGATAGGCTTTTGTTTATGACACCGCTCACCGAGCGTGATTACTTCCAGCCATACCTGTATTTATAGCTATCATTAGGGATAGTTGTGAAGAGTTTAAAGGCTAAGTATATGGACTAACTTACAGTCGAAGCCATATGCTTCGAGAACTTATAGCTGTTTGCGCGCCCGCGCCCACGTTCGGAAGTCTCCGGTATTGTGTTATATAACATACATAACTGTTTACATAACATAACCGACAACAACTCGTTTGCATGATCTTGACTAGAGCGAGCATAAATCGCTCTAGCCTGCAATCAAATAAAATTCATTACGAGCACAACTCGTAACCAACGTAATATGTAAATTTGACAGCAACTTGGCATTGAGGCATAGACATAATACAAGAGTTATTAAACTTTTGACCTTTATACAATTGCATATCGTTGCATACTGAATAATTTGACAGCTATATACCGTATAAGTTCATCATCGGTGTTGAAATCACTGACAGTACAAATGTGGAAATCAAATGTTCGTTAGATATAAAATAGTTACCAAATAATGTACAAATAAATACTTGTACAGGTAGGTACACTTTCGATTGCAATATGAACTTGAGATATCCAGGTCCTCATCACCCTCTAGAAATCAATAGTACCTAACTAATAACAAGTAAAAACGAATTCTCTGGGAGTTTTTAAAATTTGGTACAGTCAGCAGCAGAAGTGGCTAAGCGTTTGAGGTCTTCAAAATGAGGTCAACACATCTCTATTGTAAAGAGAATAAGAGCGCGTGTACGTCATTTTGAACACTTCAACCGCTCAGCCACTTTTGCTGCTGTCTGTACACCCAATTAGCGAAAGTTGTTAAAAAAAAACAAATCACTGTCATTGTCAGTTTCGTGACGACAATTAAGAGTTAAATTTCGATAAAAACTTGGTTTTGATGTTCGTTTTATAAACTTCAATTGGTATTATAACATAATTAAAGGAATAAAGTCGATATTTATAAAGATTTCATGCTTAATTGTCGTTACGAAACTGACAGTAATTTTTTTTTTTTAACAACTTTCGCTAATTGGGTGTACGAAATTTTGAAAACTCCCATCTAATTTTGATTTCATGTTTTAAACCAGTAGAGTATAGCGTTTATTAAATGTATGATAAGATATGGTCTAACATTGTATGTTTCGTATGAATTTATATAGTTTCTGTATTATAAGACATTGTAGGTAATATAAAATTACTTATTATGACGAAAATTTTAAAACATTGTAAATAAGTTGGTACCTGCTCAAGCAAATGGCAACAAAACTGCGTCTAGTTACTGTTTGCTCATTGCGGCGTTCTACCAATTCACCAACTTTCCATATTTCTTAATTAGCTTACGACAATGAACACGAAAGAACTGATAAGCATTGCAACGGTCAAGCTTTTTTAGGGATCTGAGCTCGACAACCAAACCTTTACCACATATTTTAGAAATTTAATTTTAATACAAGACCCGTTCCGCAGTACTCGAATCCGCAATGTAGAAAAAAAAAATTAGACCCCAGGGTAGAACGGACTGCAAATTGATGATTTTAAGTGATAACTAATTGTTTATTTTTAATATTTTATAACTTTTATTATGGATCCGCTTGGCAACTAATCTTAATCTAATCTAATGGCAATAGTTTTACAAAAGCGACTTCCATCTGACCTTCCAAGCCAGAGGGTAAAACTAGGCCTTATTGGGGTTAGTCCGTTTTGCTTAAGATGTTTTCCTTCACCGAAAAGCAACTGGTACCTACTTAAATATAAAATTATTTTCCGGGGTATGAACCTGCGGCCTCCAGATTGCAAGTCGCACGCGCCTGTGCACGCGCTTACCGCGAAGCCACCAATGATCTTGCCGGCTATACAATTTAGAATTCAAACTTTCAACATTTATAACTAAAAAGCTACGTTAACTAACCTAGTTATCATTGGACGCGACCCGTGAAGGAAAAAAATAAGTATGGAGGCTTACTTAGCAGCTAATTGCAAAATAGTCCCTTAATCACCTTACTAACACAGATATGAGTGTCGTTAGCAGTGCGTCACAACATCTCACAAGCCCGCCTTTAAATCTCTAGGGTCACTAAACGTTGAGCAACCGAACACTAGCTTCATAATTGTTGTTTGTCACATTGCAACACCGTGCACCGCCTCGCCTGGCTAATGTAAAAATGTTTCGGCTTCTTATTAGAATAGGCGGTCCTTGTATATTTATCTAGTAAGTATCGAATAAAAAACCGGCCAATAGCGTGTCGGGCCACGCTCACTGTAGGGTTCCGTAGTTTTTCGTCCGTCACAGTAAGTGTACCCACTTAAGAGTTAAAAATGGGCTATTTGATACATTATTGTTGACATATTAATATTAAGTACAGAACCCTAAAAACGGGCCCACAAAGGACGGTGACAACTAAAGAAAGAGTTATAGATCCCAACTGTACATGGAAAATTCGAATAAATGTTGTCAATTTCAGTCACACCACGAGTAGTAAGAAGGGGTTGTAACATGGAGTGATTACCAGCCAGCGTCATTTGAAATCAGTCAGCCAGTTTCAACCTAATGTATGGGCATGGAGACTGCATGCTCCAACCCCATTAAATTAGAAAGAATCTTAAAACCGCCATGTAGGGTATGAGCGTTCTATCTACAGCGACATCTATCGGCAAATTAAGTAAACTATGCGCGCGAGCTTAAAGTACAGAG
This sequence comes from Grapholita molesta, assembly GCA_022674325.2. NCBI lineage: Eukaryota > Metazoa > Arthropoda > Insecta > Lepidoptera > Tortricidae > Grapholita > Grapholita molesta. The sequence continues at coordinate 7,124,502 of CP053138.2, forward strand.
GCTCTAGTGTAAGTTTCTTTTCACGTAAAAAATGTCTCGAATGCGTAAGTGATACTGATATAATATGGGTAACTCTAACGCGGTGGTGACATTTCGTTACGTTAAAAACATACACTCGGGGCTCATAATCCTTTCCTATCGTATTTTCTCGGAAATGTTTGTATTTGTCAACGCAGGGGACGGTCGCATTGGGCGATGAATATTAGTGCAGATTCTTATTTACGATTAAAACTAAACACGGAATTAATACATAAAACGGCGGCGCTACGCGGTAGCGATACCGCGGACATCGAAGTGCGTATATTTCGAACATCTTTCTCTTTTACTCCAAATAAGGTGTCGCAAGAAATTTTTAATATATCTATGAGGTGTCGTAAACCATATTCGTGAATTTCGGACGTTGTTCTGTCACTCTCTTTAATTGGAGTAAAAGAGAAATACTCGACATATGCGAACTTCGATGTACGCGGTACCGGGCCTGAAGTGTTGAAGTGTGTCTTGTCATTCAATAGAAATTTTGACAGCCATATCTTAGGGAATAAGGGCTAATTTATTAACAATTTGTAACAAACTATCGCCTTAACGACTTTAGTGCTGGAATAATATAAAGTACCTATTATGCTCGCAAAAAAACCTAAGATATATGAAATCCTACGGCGTTTCCGCCTTTCTCGAGCGAAAGCAGAGACCATTTTACCAAAAACTCGTAAGATGTATAAAATTCTGCGGCGCTTACAGTTTTTTCGAGTTGATAAAGTTTGTATGAGGGAACAATATTTTCGTTTTTTAGTATATTACTCAATTTTTTTCATACTTTCTCACCGTTTAAACCTTTCTTGAGCTACTACAAATATTTCAAGACCAAAATTAGCCACATCGGTAAAGCCGTTCTCAAGTTATAGCGTGACCAACAGAAATAGGGGTTCATTTATATATATATAGATTTTTTTCAAAAACTATTGAAGCTATCAAGTTCAAAATAATTTTCCTAGAAAGTTTATGTAAAGTTCTACTTTTGAGATTTTTTTCATATTTTTTAAACTTGTGGTTCAAAAGTTAGAGGGGGGGGGACGCACTTTTTTTTACTTCTGGAGCGATTATTTTCGAAAATATTTACATTATCCAAAAATGATGTTAGTAAACCCCTATTCATTTTTAAATACCTATCCAACGATATATCACACGTTAGGATTAGAATGAAGAAAAAAATCACTCCCCACTTTACGTATAGGGGGGGTACCCTAAGAAAACATTTTTTTCCACTTTTTATTTTTGCACTTTGTTGGCGTGATTGATATACATATTACTACCAAATTTCAGCTCTCTAGTGCTAACGGTCACTGAGATTATCCGCGGACGGACGGACGGACGGACGGACAGACATGGCGAAACTATAAGGGTTCCTAGTTGACTACGGAACCCTAAAAAAAACACGGTGTATAAATTACATATAATATAAAACGATATGGTGCTCGTTAGGTCGTCGTGGGTCATGACATGAGTCGTTAACATCATGCCACAGGTATTATTAGTATTGAAAAGTATTATTAGGTAATCAAGTTAATTTTAGTTAGTCACTTAGTTATTATTTATGTTACTCTCAGAATATAGGTACACAGGAAAGCATCAAAATACTTATAAATACATACATTCATGTTTCTATATAGCGCATGAATATAATATTATATGGAGTTTAAACAATAAATATTTCGTTTCTGTTTATATATTCTTAACGTTCCATACTTACAATTTTTGCCAATTGAACAGTATATTATAACCTCACTTCACTCGTAACATTACGATCTAGTGACAGAGTACACCTACACAGTGATTGTATAGTACTGATCTACTTTCATGGCAAATTGAATAGCATGGTGTGCCATTATTTTAGAGCTAAACGAAATGACATAATGGAAGTAAGCGCCGGTTTCTGAAGTAAGATTGGTGCGTATTAGTCGTATTAGCGCGCCCTACTGCGCGTGGTCACGGACTTGCGGACGACATAACATCCGCAAAGCGGCCTTCCCATTAGTGCGGTGCGGTGTGCGGTGCACTGCTTGCTCTGTTGTGGTGTGTTGGATAAGATGTTACGTAAAATGGCTTTTCCTGCTTACGCTATTCCTGTCGGTGCTACCTACTCTAGTAATAATGATATCGGTTATGTTCAATAGCGTAACACAACTTCGCTGCCAGTAAATCATAAGTGATCTAAATGTAGTTACAGAATATAAAATGGAGCTTTCAACTTGTTGTAATTACTCCAATTTTATAAGTATAAAATAATCAAGGGGTTTAAAATAAGTCCTAATTTGTATACCTACCGCCCCTTTTTGATGTCTTGAAGAGCCTGGACGTTCGATTTATATTTAACTATTTGGTATTATTTTTTTTATGACAAAGGTGGCAAACGAGCAGACGGATTGCCTGATGGTAAGCAATTACCGTCGCCCATAGGCACCCGTAACACCAGGGGAGTCACAAGCGCGTTACCGACCTGTAAGGGGGGTTGGAGCTCTGGGAACCTTACTCACCATCAGTAAGACAACACTACATACCTGAAAGGTAGCAGTGCTATTATGGCTGTGGTCTTCTGTAAGGAGGAGGTACTTCCCCAGTTGGGCAGCCCCAGATTCAAGCGTGACTGACTACCGAGACTAGAAGACTTCGGCACTAAAGTCTCCACACAGGTTCCTCAGAAACTCTCGGGTAACTCTTTAATTGTATATGGGGCTACCTGGGGGCTATGGAAAAATATGTGCCACTTCATTGCAATGATTTACACTACTCCTGCGTAACAACGTCGGGTTTCTATCATTTGTCAATATCGCGAAAGTGACGGATCACCCAATAGGTGATAAAATAATGAGCAATGAGCATCCTATCCGTTCTGGTGAATTTACCAAAATGAATACCTGTATATTGTATAATTAGAATGTTTTTCCAAGGTAACATAGGTTTGTAGGTACTAATGTATATGTATAGGAGAGCGGATAGCGGGCTACGGAAGGACCGCGGCGCAGTTCCGTTCACTTGCGAAACGTCGCCAAGCCAAGGATTTCCCGCCAGTACAGGCCTGCTATCAACCTACTTAATGGTGGACTTCCTTGGCACGACAAATACCACAATACAGATACCTACATCAGATAATTCTATAGGTTTTTTTTTGGCTATTCTCATAGTTTCCCAACAGATACAATAGCTCAATTTTATTTATAATATAGGTCGTAGGTCCTCTTAAGTACCGTAAAATGGGGTAAGTAGGGTTTGCGAGGACAGTTGGGTCATGAATGGGGAGAGTAGTTTTTACAGAGGGGTAAGGAGGTTATAGTCTACCGCTACCTAAATCTGTTTTATCCAAGGGGTCAATCCAACAATTTCCCTAAATCAATTTTGTTTAAAATATCTTAGTGTAAAAGAGATGTCCTACTGTGTTTATTTTAAGTTATGAAACGCTAATTAATGTAATTAAGTTCCTAAAGTTCCTAAACTCATAAAAAAACTAAAATACATACGACGAGAACACTTATTAATGAAATTAAGTTTGCTAGACTGTATAAATTAAATTTTATTGAGGTTTAATGTCAGTTTTGTCCCTACTCACCCCGTTTCACCGTACCTCTCTTCGCAGGGCAAACAATGAAATCCCGACTTCTTTTTTACCTACTGCCTAATTTTACGATCAGGGAACAACACACAAATTAATAAATGTTAACTTAAGTAAAACACGTGCGTACATTGTTTGTAATGTTGAATGCCAACCTGATTAAATATGTATTGATTGTGCCGTGCTTGTATTGACAATCACGATTCTATATTTAGTGGTAATTTAGGATTTCACAATATTATACGCAAATAAAAGCTTTTAAAGGTCATATTATTCAAGGTGCTTCAAGCCTTCTAAGGTCAGATAAACAAGTGAACGAGTGCATTTTGTAAGAACGTTTGTTTTCTGATCATCTTTCTTGCCTTTAATTATACCGTGTTATTTATATCTTACATATGTATTTTTTCCTATTGTTCCTATACCTAACTTTGCCGACCAAATCTATAGTTAAGAGATTTAGGAGAGAGCAAGAAGTAGATTTGATTTGGCTATTTATAAATGCGTAGAATATTTTCTGATACGCATCTTCTACTACGACGAGGGATTGAAACATGCATATTGTAATTAAGCGAAAAATCCACTTAATGTGCAAAATTAATAGATAAACAACAACAACAATTTATATATTTTGTAAAACGGTTTCGAATTATCCTACCCAGGTGTGTGATTAAAAAATTTTTGTAGGTAACTAAATATGTTCCTGAATCAAAATGACTGCGTAGTTGCAAAATACAAATGCCTCTAAACGAGTAAAGATAGTTTTTTTTTTTAATTTATGAATTGGAATAATTTCGTAAAAAACTACATTTAGTGTCGTAAATTTTACTATTATTATTTATGATGTAGAAAACTATTGCCATTTTTCCACCAAATATTTTAATAAATTTAAAATCATGTAAATCAAAGAAGTTAAAAATAAGTGTGTTTATTACTGCGCATGTTTATTTAACAAAACAGTTATTAAAACCTATTATAAATGACTTACGTCTGAAAAGTATGATGCCCTCCTGCGCGTTGTAGCCGGTGAGGAAGGGCACGTCGGCGCCGGGCAGCAGAGTCCGCGGGTGCTCCGTCAGGAAGGCGTCCGGCACCTACACAGAGTTACAAGCGGAAATTACTTAGTTACAAATATCCTGCACCTGCAAGCATACCGCGAAAATTTAAGTTCGAAAATTTCGGGCATGTGTCTCTTTTACTCCAAAGACCTCTGATGTGTGATGTACTGACATATTTCGGACAGCGCAATTTATAACTGTTACAAATATTCGTCGCCTCTATCAGCTTCATTATAACTATACTATATACTTCTGCGAAAAGACAACCACTGCTGGTAATAGGTGTCCCCCATGTATCGCCAAAACGCTGTTTACCGCCGCTGTAACTATAAAAGCTTGGGCGCATAGGCCCGTTTTGTGAGCATGGCGGTAGCGCAGCGTGACACCGGCGTGGCTAATGTAACAAAATAAGGCACACATTCGGACGGCAGCGTTGCGCCCCGCTGCGCCACGCTCACAAAACGCGCCTATGTGCCCAAGCCTTAACCCACAAAATAATCGCAGTCTCACCTTCGGCTCCACCGCGGGCAAGAAAGGCAGCGCTACAGTGTTCTCCAAGTCGGCCGTCTTGCCCGGCGCGCCCGCCAACCGCGCTCCTGCCTTCACCAGCAGCTCGCTCGGAGTGGCCCGAAGGTAGCCTTCATACAAGAAATAAAACCATTGTAGCAAATCTGAGGCGCATGTTGCGAGCTTGGAAATACTGGTTTTGTAAACAGTTCTGTTCGAGGCCATGACCTAACTGTACTAACGTGTGATATTACCTAGAGTAAAATAGCTAGCCTAGAACCCTATTTAGATGGTACGCGAACATATACGAGTGTGCGATTGTCCTTAATTTACTTGTATTATACCTAAAACGTATGTACATACTTGTAAAACGCATAATCAATCTTACGACTTAATACGTATTAAATTTTGATATCGTTACCAAGATAGGTTCCTCATCGGAATTCAACGTTTCATTGCATTTATTTGCAAACATTCCTTAATAATGCATTCATTGTTCTGATTTATTGATAATTATTATAAGTAATAGGTAGCATTTTGGTGGAATGATTTTTATATTTTGCGAGTTTCTTTATAGTATAGTATATAATAATATTAATAATTTTGAATGATAATCACTGTGTAATCTAGACGGTTGGGTACATACTTTTAAGCAAGTTTGTACGAAGTTACTCGTAGTCTGGCAGAATCTGAATGTGAATCTTTGAGTTTTCTATGTTTGTAAGGTAGGGTTCACGTGAAATGCCCCAATGTATTTGTTTAGGTACGCATTTCGGCAACTATAAATGAAATGAGTAAGTACAGTCGCCATCAGACATATCGGAGCTTTGGAGATGGTCACAAATATCTGAACAACACCTCATTGTCAAGGCGATAAAGTGCATGTTCAGATATTTCAGACCAGCTCCACAGCTCCGATATATCTGATGGCAACTGTACTAAGGACAATACAGTGAAATTCGTCGACGATCAATGCGATGTGAAATTAGGTGAAGGACTCGCTTCCTGGAAATAGAACTTTAGCTTCCGCTTCGCTCACCGAGGAGCTCAGCCGTGCTGTTGGTGACGATGCCGAGCTCCCGGCCGAGCTCGAAGGCGCGCTCCAGCGGGTCGGGGGCGAGCGCCCACGGTGAAGTCGCCAACCCGCTCTGAGCTATCGCGCCGTGGAACAAGCCCTGTGACAATTTAACACCATATTGTAAAGGTACACAGTTTATTAATAAACGTAATAAATGAATATACAAAAATAAAAAAATATGTTTATTTCCTTACACAATAAAATAAAATAAATTGGTATAGGTGAAAAACATAATTAAAGAAGGTTATACATACATGTAGTATGTACCTAGGAACCTGTATGTACACGCAAATTGGGATTCTTGATTTAAATGTTTAGTTAACGTACATATTAATTTTCTACACTAGGTAGGTACTGCATAAACATAGTATGTATAACTATTCATTAATTCATTGTAGTGAAACTTCGCGTCGAAAGAAAACACTTTTGAGATATTGGTAGATTACAAAATGAACCATAAAACTACCGGTCGGACAAACAGGAAAAATAAAAGTTGTCTGATCCGATTAAGAGGATTTTTAAAGGTGTCGTGTTTACATCAACTTTAAAAATCCGGTTACTCCGATAGTAGGACTACAAGTCCTTATTGACCGATCAATTGAACAAATAGGAATTTAAAAAAATCGTAGCCCGATCAATCGAACTAGCCGGTCGGACCACGAGGCGTAAGTGTCCTTAACAAGGCCACGAGAGTTGCATTATGCACATCAGTCCCGATACCGACGCGATGAATGATAAAATACTGACATACATAAATCAATCATTTTTATCATTGCGACGGATGCTAAAATCAATTAATCTATTTTCAATGATTTCGATGGCCCGATTAGATAATATGCCAATAAACAATCGTATCAGGAAATTATACGTAAATACCTAATAAGAAAAAAGTTTTTTTCCCAATTTGTATTCTGTATTAATTTTATAGAGCATTTCTAGGGCAGATCTATTCTGCAATCAAGAACAATTAAAAGATTAGATAAATATGCTACTTACTCTAAGGTATGTATAATTGCTCATTTATACAATGTATTTGAAGACTTCCGTTAACTAGGTACGTAATACTAAGCTCATAAGACCATTTTTTTCGCAACGATTTTAAAGTTGCAACTCATTAACGTTTTATGGCGCCCAACTCGGCAGCACTATAAAAATAAGTATTTTGTCGACAAAATGTATCTTGTCGTATATGTGTATTAACATTGTATATATTACTATATCTTGATTTTACACCGACTCTCCCCTCCCCCTATATTACTATAGAGGGTAACATATTTCTCATGAGTGAAATGTGATATCTCATAATTTAAAAAAGAGGATATTTAAAAAAAGCAGCGATTGTTAAACTTATGACACAACTACCACAAACATATGTATATACATACGAGTATATGTATATAGGCAATAGGAAATAAAGGTCCCGGTGTAACCGTTTAATTAGAAAAATAAATTACTTATTTTAAACTGAAAAGTAGAGTGTTCAACTTGATCATAATGTTTATGGCACCTTATTGACCTTATTTACCTTATTGTCGATCTACAGCCAGTACAGCTTACTTTTTTCTACGGCTTATCAAGAGAAAGGAAAGCCTAGTTACTCAAGAGTAATAGTTACTTAAGGAATATTTTGGACTGGCATCATTATCAGCTGTTTGATACCTATCATTAAGGCGATCAATCCACAATAAACATTAGGTACCCAATTAACCTTCCCAAATAGGGCCAGCGATATGAGACGTGACGTCGCTAGGAACAATCAGACTTCACGTGTAAGGATTTGGAGCTAATGTCAGAGGAATAAGATATAAAATTGTGTAGATATTTTTAAGCCCATTCGCGTTATGATTGTTGCTAAATAATCCGTGACGTCGTTTTGATATAATATACGCAGGTAAAATACAATTGATTGTTATCATTTCGTCAGTGGCGTGACTTCTCCTGTAGTGTATTTATTACATTTACTGATGCAATCTAGGTGTGTAATCAATAGTTTAGTAGGGTTCATTAAGTTCGACACCTTGCTTGGTAATAATTTTATTATATATAAGTATACTAATAAATTAATATTTCATTGACCAATTGCATTCTTTAAAGTTACTTCAAAGCCAATGACATTAAAGTGATATATAATCGCTGCATACATACATACGCATCAGGAGGGAATAGTGAATCTTATACACTGGTTAAGTCATGAAGCTTATTGATTGCGTATCTCAAAAATGGTAGGTAATTTGAAATACAGGTAATGGTGTAGGTACATCAGTCACAGGCACCATATTTTTTTCAACACTATGATTATATGAGCGCAGAGCGTCTACCATGGTTGACATTTTATCGTCTATCGCGCTATCCGTCACTTTCGCACTTAAATACTTGTTAGAACGTGACAGATATTGTGACAAGTGATAAAAACCCGACCATATTAGGCTAGGTTTTAAACTATGGTTTTATTATAACTATCCAATATTCAGATGTTTACACTTTACTGACCTTTGACGTCGGTGATAGCATGTGGAGATGCACAGAAGCGGCACCGGCGGACTCTCCGAAGATGGTAACTTTGTTGGGGTCCCCGCCAAAGTGCTCGATGTTATCTCGTACCCACTTAAGCGCCATCACTTGATCCTGGACAAAACCTTTAATTTACTAATCATATAATAATGTGATGAATATCGGTGTCCGTGCCTGACTAAAGTAACTAGGTAAGTACTTAAATAATAATACGTGCCTTGCAACAGTGCGTTTCGTACCTACCGCAGAATGCGGTTGCAGTAAACTAAACTGAATGTGGTTTGCACTCAACTTGGTAAAGTTCTAGGAGTTATATTTATCTGCGGACTTCACTACCTTAACAACTTAAACAGTACCTACTTAAGGTAAATTTTATCCAGATTTTATCAACTTACCTCTAATCCTCCAATGGTACCTTTATGACCTAAGTCAGACTTCCGTCAGTATTACGATAAAGTGGTGAATGCAGTATAAACCGACCTTAAGACCCATGTTGCCGGAAACTTCTTCATTCCCCAGGCTCAGGAACCCAAGTGCTCCAAGCCTGTAGTTCAAGGTCACGAGCACGACACCAGCGCCAACGAGGTGGTCTGGACCGTAGAGGAACGAGTTGCCAGAGCCCACCGCGAACGCGCCGCCGTGGATCCATACCATCACTGCCAACTTTGGATTGTACCTATACCAATCAATCAATAATGTTTGACAATCTTACACAAATCGAGCTAAATAATCATACAGTGAGTTCAATAAGGTTTGCGTTTTGGGTTGTACTAGAAGGCGATATACATACGTATGTATATATTAGATAAGAATTAACTCAATGAACCATTAACAAATATTCGGAATCCGGAACTTCCCTAGGAGTCACTCCCTGTTTCGAACACACACAACGTTGTCACCACAGTACGGCGAGAAAACAATAGCTATTGATATACAAGGGGGCAAAGTTAGTCCTATTTACCTTCTCGCGCTAATATTGAGAGTTGGGGAAAGATTCCAAGATTGAATCACGAGCATAACGAGTGGTTCAAAGAGTGGAATCTGGAGCAATGGGAGGGTTTCAAAGCACGAGAGTGAAACACACAATTTTCACCTCACTTTTCGCGAGGAAAAAATATCCTAATTTTTCTATTTAACACAAATAGAAAAAATAGGAACAACATAAAGGTTAAAAAAAATAAAAATAAAATTAAAATTAGACTCTGGCATCCATCATTTCTCATTCAAAAACATTAAATTAAAGAACATTCAACCAGCTAATAGCTAATATCAAAAAATAATCAATCAGTAATAAACAATTTGTATGAAATGACTTTGCACTCTTGTGAATAAAATGCAACTTTGGAGGACCTTATGCAGGATGTATAGGTAAATATAGGGCCTAATATGAGGTCATTTGACTCATATTGATAACGCTATGTGGTAATAATGTGCATAAATGTATTACTACTATTATGAAATGACATGTCTTACTTTGTCGCGAGTAGTTAGGGTAATGGAGAGTATGGAGAGTAACGTTTTATATTGTTAGTAGTTAATTAATGTATGGAAGGAGTTGGTCTCAACTAAACAAGACAAAGGAAGTTGCGATGCCCTCACTTCATATAACGGCTAACTTACGGTTTTATTTATCAACACGGTCGTCTTCAAATACCAGTATGTGGATGGTCAATGGGATGGGCGAATTTATCATAAATCTATATGACTATAGTTATAAAATCTTTTATATATTTAACTTCTAATCGAGTTGGCGTTTTCAAATCCTGGCTAGACCATTTGTTTGTCTGTAGGTATCACAAGTGTTTGTTCCTGGTTTATAGACGTTTATTAAAGTATTTCATCATCATCATCATCATCATGTCAGCCGGAAGACGTCCACTGCTGGACATAGGCCTCCCCCAGAACGACCCAAGAAGACCGATCCTGCGCCTTCCACATCCAGCGGTATCCGTATTAAAGTATTTATTTGTGCACTATGTAACTAACTGTATACATACTTCAAATATATAGGACTGTATAAGTAAGTGGATTTGCAATTTGTGTAAGATTGTCTCAAGATCTAAGCATACACACAGCAGGATCAAAAACTTTTGTTAGTTACCCAGTGAGTTTATCCGGCAGAGCAGGCGAGTAAACGTTAAGGAACAGGCAGTCCTCCTCGCCCTTGTAGGTGTCGAAGAGCATGAAGCGGTGCGGGCAGACCGCGCCCTCCTCCAGCGCGTCGCGCACGCCCGACCACGGCTCCAGCGGCGCCGGCGGCCGGAACCGCAGCGAGCCTTGCGGCGGCTGAGCGTATCTGGTGACATGTTTATGTTGTAGTATTCTCGGTTATACCGGCCCATTACTACGGCTACGTTCACACGGCGTCATTTTTCCCGTATACCTTATACGAGATTTTATCGAATATCGTAGTGACAGCAAAATTTGTATGGATACTCTGAAATCGTTCACACGGCGTCTATACGAAAAAAATCTCGTCTTCAAGACATTTCTTTTACCGAATGCGATAATCAGCGGCGCTTACGTTTACGTTGAGTCGTTCTCACGGACAAACTGGTTTCTCGTATGAGACACGCGCGCGGTGGTAGGCTGCTGGCAGAAAAGAACGAGAAAAACCCGACTGGATCTTGATCCGTGTGAACAGACGTCCCGTATACGATAAAACCGTATGCGAGAAAATATCGAATCGAATAGTCGCCGTGTGAACGTAGCTTAATACTTTCGGAAAAAATTAGCACTTTTCTTTCTTCGATTTCAAGACCCACGTCGCTCAGGTGGCCTTCTTAGATGAAAGAAAGCAGTAGGTACCTAAATAAATATTTACAACTTGCCATATAAGGAAACATGAAAATGACTTCATTCAAACAATAAAATGTCATAGCTTTAGGCCAAGAGCTAGTCTTGTATATAAATAACAATTTAATGAGAAGGACAAGGCAAGATTTTTTTTACAATTTAATTAATATTTAGAACATAACAATTGAATCACACATAACATTAAATTAAGAACAAGTCAATATTAAATATTCTTGTCACAATACTTTCAATCTTGAATATAAAAAATACTTTATTCTTGAACTCTAGTGAGATTATTTTAGTCTAAAATAAACACACCAAAATATGATACATACTAAATCTTATAATCTCAAATTACAAACCTAATGCCTTTGAAGCTGTAATACGGCGTCTGCTGCGCAGTCCTCGCCACCACGCGGCGCCCGCGCAGCGCGCCGAGCTGCGTGAACACGAGCGGGCCGCCGCCCACGCGCATGCGGTCCACCAGCGCGTGCACCAGCCGCGCCGCGCGCGCCGGCACGGCCTGCAGCCGCCGCAGCGCGTGCTTCAGGCCCACGGACTCGCTCACCGTGCTGGAGAGGCGCCGCCACGCTCCCGTCACCTGACATGTGAAAGAACATTGTATGTACCTGTAATGCTAACATTACTACAATTGAGCAGTATGGACCAGGGTATTGTCACTATTATGTCCGGTTGTTGTTCCTGAACTTGTTCTTAAACTGCCACCAGAGACCACCGGAGGACAGACAGCAGCATCCTTTAGAGCGGTATAACATACTGAGAACGCCCGCCAGGTCTTATAATTTTTTTTATAATTTTTTTTAGGTCTTATAATTTTTTTTATAGAATAAACAAATGCCCACTTTCGGGAAAAAATCAACTAAGATTAGTCACCTTGGACGTGTAAACTAATTGAAAAATACAAAATATATAATAATAAAATACTTAAAAGTGAGTAGGTCTTATACTTATACTTAAAGGTATACTTAAAAGGGACTAGTCAGTCACGTCAATTCTGTTTATGGTCAACTACATTACAAAAACTATTTTAACTTTATTGAAATGTGTGTAAACAATTATGCCTATTATACTTAATTAGGAGTTAACACGACGATGTAATTCGGCGCGACATTTAACCCTTTAACGCCCAAAAGTCACTGTGGTCGTGCGTTCAAGCCTCATCGCGGTTCGATTGTCCTAATAATTCTTGTTAAGAAAAAAATACAAAAAGACTATGTTGTTGGGTAGTCATTTTTGCATTGAAATTTTGAAGTTGCCCTATAAAGGGTTAATAGGAATAATGGCACTCATACACTCTGAGATCGTAGAAAATCAAAAGTAGCGAGTAGTATAAAGAGTAGATAAAGTTAATTTATTACCACCGCATTATATCACCAATATGTGACAGTGGACTCTTAAACTTGGCTCATGGGGCCAACGACTTCTTGAGTTGCGTTCATGTTGTGCCGTAGACCTAGTTACTTAAATTAACCTTCAAAATAAAATATTCTACGGACTTAAATTTAGACACGTCTGTTATGAAATATAGCTGCTGCCTGATACCGTTGTTACGTTACATGGACCACGCAAGTTTCACCAGTTTGTTGTTTGACTCAAAAAGTATTACATTTGTGGTTATTTTACTGTAAATTAATTTTTTTGGCAATAAATATTGCAATTTGGAGTAATTTGCGAGTCAAAATCCTTAAAAACTGTCTTTAACGTTATTAAATCGATTTACCTAAAGGCATCTCGCACGCTACGTGTAACCTGGCAACTGCTGATGAGATAATTATACACATTTTAAGCTGCTTACAGTGCTTACCCTTATATTATACTTAGGTACCTAATTATGCAAAATTTTCACACCTATCAAAAGCAGTGAGAAATTGCAAAATTGGTGGTTACTCGACATTCGTATTTCGTGCATGAAAATTCTCCTAGTGGCAAAGACAGTTCAAATGCGTATTTGACGACCGGTCTGGCCTAGTGGGTAATGACCCTGCCTATGAAGCCGATGGTCCTGGGTTCAAATCCCAGTCAGGGCATTTATTTGTGTGATAAGGACAGATATTTGTTCCTGAGTCATGGGTGTTTTCTATGTATTTAAGTGTTTATATGTATCTATCTATTACATATATCGTCGTCTAGTACCTACAACACAAGCCTTACTGAGCTTACCGTAGGACTAGGTCGATTTGTGTAAGATTGTCCCGAAATATTTATTATTTATTATATGATGATAGGCATGTTACTTAAGGCTTGAGTTAGTAACTAGGCAAATACCTATCCGGTTTCATATCCGTTCCCTAAGTATTCATTAAATCATTAGCATAGCATAAATCTGTGACGAAAGTGTATTGGTCGGATAAATGGACTAATCTCAGCAAAGTTGTGGCCCACCGCATGACCGCAACGCTCCAGATATTCACTTAATAAAGGGTTTGTGAGAATCAAAACATTAAAACTATGATAGCAACGCGCTGGTTACGCTGTGTTGCCTAAACGTTATCGGTTTTCGTCGAGTAAGCACTACTCAAAATACGGTAATTGAATTAGAGGAGGATAACTGTGTCACAAATTTTAATCACATACCTAATTAAAAAGGATCTACTCGTAAAAAAATACATAAAAGTGAACATGTACCCTAAAACCTATGATTACCAATATTATATGCCAAACCTACAATATTTGGCAACTACCTAGCCCATGTCATAGGCATTGGTCCCACCGCGAGCTAGTAAGCTACGAGCTATCAGCTATTTCAAGGGACAAAAGATAATCGCTCCAGTGTAAATAAAAGAGAGAGATATATATTTATAGCTCGTCGCCCTACGATCGCCCGGCTATGACATATATATCTCTTCTATATACACGGGAGCGATTATCTTTTGTCCCTTGAAATAGCTGATAGCTCATAGCCTAGCTACTAGCTCGCGGTGGGACCAGTGGCATACTGATTCCAATTATTAAACCCTAAAGGAGATCCGATGGTAATTAACCAAGATACTATTAGGGCGAGCAGGTTTTAAACCGAGTGTCATGGGTTTGAACTTCCGGCTACTAATCAGGTTTTCAGTCAGACAGCCAATGTTTCAGTATTTGGTCAGAATCATCTGACCGAATAATAGTTAATAGTTTAGGTATCGTATGCAATGTAAAATTTCAGCGCCTGCGAAATTTATTGGCAATGTTAGGCTGCCAAGCTGGTTCGGATTATGTATTAGATTTCAAACGATCCCGACGTGGCGCTAACATGCGTAGTTTTGGAACTAAATATCAAAAATTGCGATGTTATCGTTAGATCGCGGAATGAAGGCGACATTTTCCTTGGTACGGGGGCATTTTTCCTTGGTACAGGGGTATTTGATGTTATACTGAACTGTGAATTTTGTGTAGGGCTGGGAATTAACTTGTATGATTTCTTTATTCTGATACTGACTATACTGAAAAAAATCTGGCCTTTATTAAACTATATGCAATTAAGTATTAATGTTCTTTAAAAATAAGTGCCGCTAAGTTTTTTGCGTGAAACAGCAGGGTATCAGAGGTGTGGGTGATTATTTCCAACGTTCACAGATACATTGTATTGTACCTTAAATTGAAAAATACAACCTTTATCTTTTTAATCGAATTTATTGGTTCTTTCGCTACCATTGTTACATCAGTCAGTCAACTATAGAGGCAATCCAAAAGTTACATAATGTTTCAAAACTCTACCCATTGAAGTGTTAAATGTCAAGGTCTATATGTTTGTGAATTTGTATGGCTTAGTTAAAACTACTTTAATATTAATGAAATAATATACAGTTAACGTCAGAGGCTATTGCCTTTATTAGGGAAGTGGGACGTCGAATCGGAGAGAGGGGGTCTGACGCCCGCGCGGGTTCGTATCTGGTGCAAAGGTTGTCCGTCGCTATTCAGCGTGGTAACGCGGCTAGTGTAATGGGTACCTTTGCACCAGGGACGACTCGAGAGGGACTATTTGACTAGGCTTAAGTTAGTCTTAAGTTAGCCGGTAAAATGTATTTTTGACATGAATAAATAATTGTTTTAATACATATTTTCATGAATTTTTTGTTAACGTGATACGAAATACGTTGGTACCTGTCTCCTACCACTAGGCAACATCAGAAATATATATGTAGGGTCATTGTGGTCAAATGGTAATCAACTGATTAAAAAAAAATGTTATGTGGTAGCGCATTGATATGTGAATTTTCAATTATAATTTGAAACTCCGATGCCGCTAAGAAGTGTCAACACATTTACGGTAGATGCCGCTAAGCGCCTCTTAAGCGCATTGAAGGATATGGTGGAAAAATGCGCAGCCTTTGCGCAAGCCTTTGTAGCTCAGTTGGTAGAGCGATGGGCATGTATCACAGAGTCACTAGTTTGAGTCTCGTCCGGGGCAGCTCTTGTGGACTGACTGGGACAACATCTTCAGACATCGATAAACGTTAGTGTTCTCTCACTTAGACTTTTCCAAAACCGCACGCAAAATTCCGGGCCCTAGACATCATCATGCCACCATCAATGTGCCTGCTCTTCTTAAGCCGACCGACATTGTCAGGGATGATGGCACCTGATGGGGTGTCTTTGGTTCCTTGGAGCTTGGGACGGATGCTGGTGTGGGATGCCACCTTCGGAGACTCACTAGCGCCGTCCCATCTTGGCAAAGCCGGTACAGCGGCGGAAAGCACCAACATTTTTAAACGTAACTAACAAATATAAGAAACTTTGGCAGAGAGTATTATACCATTTCGTACCGTTTGGTATAGAGACGCTAGGTCATGGGGGGCCAGCGCGCACAAACTTTGTGCAGAAATCGCGAAGTGTCCGCTTCACGTAACTGGTGACCTAAGAGCTGGCGGCTTCTTCGCACAATGTATCAATATTGCGATACAACGAAAATGCCGCCAAAAGTCTGGGTGCAATGCCTCAAGGACCTTTTTATTGTACTCTGTACATATTTATCGATATGATATAGTCGGAAGTCGATAACTAAGAAGTCCCTATGATAGCTCAAAAAGTACTACCTACGAGAATTCCGGGTTCTTCTTATCATTAATGATAATTCCTACCTATAGCTATAGTACGCGTAATGTACTTAAGTAATTTTATGGCTCAGTAAACAAGACTGAATAAATTTTAGACAATGTATTTTCAATGAAAATAAAAATAAAATGTTTGTAATATACGTATAATAAGTAGTATATACAGGGTGAAACATAAGTCGTAAACAGAATTGTGTATTTCTTATTGTTTAACTTTAGTTTAAACATGTGGACGTAACAACAGGCAGAAATATGTAAGCATTGTTTTTTAATTCGTTAAGTTAAAATAATGTTTTAAATGTACTGAGTCTCGTGGTCACCCTAATCTGCTACGCTAACTGTCATAGACCCATAGCATATTACTAAAATAATTCATTCAACCTCTTTGTAATTGGCTGGTAAGAACTTGAAAAAAGATTAAATTGACAATGACAAATTCAAAAGTCATAACATTACGCTACAAATTGAAATTGTAAAAAAATATTAAATCGCTTTTAAAATGCCGGCTCCGTATCCTTACACTTTTATTGAGCGTTTTGATATGGTAAGATATAACAATCGAACGAACAGTACGAGTATTGAGCAAACACGAGAATTGTTCCGAGAAGGTTACCCCGAGTCACCACTTTAATCACAGCAACTAGCAAGTCTTGTCGAATAGGGTGACCATAAGGTTGGTGTTTTTGCTTTTATTAATTATCATTAATAAAGTTTAATTGTTTGCTTCCCGAGTTAATGCAATGAATTCGCCTTAAAATACTGTGATTGAAACAAAAAACTCTGTGTACGACTTATGTTTCACCCTGTATAATATGTATTAAGTAGAGCTTTTGTTCGTATTATCGTGTGGCGACTGTGACGCGGTGACTGTTCCACGTTACTTAACATGCGCAGGGTTGTCCCAAATCCGCCGCCGCCGGTGCCAAGGCTACACAGCCGAATTACTTGCTCATCCTGCTTTACGTAGCGGTATCGTAAAATCGTCTTCGTTGCGCGATTTAAGTACCTACTTATTATATTAAATATATATATTTTTTTATGACATAGGCGGCAAACGAGCAGACGGATTGCCTGGTGGTAAGCATACGGTCGCCCATGGGCACCCGCAACACCAGGGGAGTCACAAGCGCGTTGCCGGCCTTTAAGGGGGGTTGGAGCTCTGAGAACCTTACTCACCATCAGGAACACAACACTAAATTAATTAATTATATGTTAAAGAGTAGCTCCGAGTCAAATTTTTCTATTTTTCTTTCGATTTAAATATCGAAGATATTCGCTAGCAGACGTTTCTGCCTAAGAGTTGAAATGAAACTTGCATTAAGAGTTGAATTAATCAGTAATTATCTGACTTAAAAAAGTTTTGATTTATGTTTTAATTTTGTTTCACAGAAGTCATTTGCTTTACCTATACATCAGAAGTTTATGCTTGTTTGCTTTCATGAATACACACGTCTATTGCATTGCAGATCATACACCTGTTATTATTAATAAGAATCATACTTAGATACATTCATGCGAGATTGCGTGAAACACTTGTTTTATATTGATATTGCAAATGTCCATCGAAGGAGAATACCAAATCGATTAGATACGTAGGATGTGGGCCAATGGGAATTGCGAAAAATCTGTGAGTAAGTATTAGCCTAGATGTAGAATATGGGAATTTATGGTGAAACCAGCGCCGCTACTCCGCGAGTGAGCGGTACCCACGGAGGGCAGAGCGGTATCTAGGGAAACATAAATGTTATGTCCTTGATTCTTGAGTTACTCGTGAGTGGAAATAAAACGGACGGCGAATGAACAAAATATCTACTGATACATTTATTTATTATGTACAATAATTACAATATTATAATAATTGCTTAACTACTGCTTACATTAAATCTAAAAAAGACCCTTGAGACATTGTATTTACCACCAGGATGCTGGCGACATTTCCTCGTTGCATTGCAATGCTGATGCGTGAAAACCGTCAGCTTCAGTCACCAGTTATGTCAACCAGACGCTCTGCAATTTCAGCTGCAAGTTTGTGCTCACTGGGACCCCATGGTCCTACAAAATGATATTTCCTGCCCAGGCTCTTCTTATATTTGACCGTTTCAACATTTCGGCGGTTTCCGCCGCCGCGCCCACTTTTATATCAGTTCGTTGGAGATGGGAATATTTAATTTTATTAAGCAAACACGATTGCTAACGATACCATAACGTCTTTCTTACGACGATCGGACTGGCCCAGTGGATAGTGACATTAGTGACATTATCTAAGGTCCTGGGTTCGAATCCCAGTCAGGGCATTTATTTGTTTTATCCACAGATTCCTGAATCATCGGTTTTGTTTGTAAGTTTTTTTTTTTATGACATAGGTGGCAAACGAGCAGACGGATTGCCTGGTGGTAAGCAATTACCGTCGCCCATGGGCACCCGTAACACCAGGGGAGTCACAAGCGCGTTGCCGGCCTTTAAGGGGGGTTGGAGCTCTGGGAACCTTACTCACCATCAGGAACACAACACTACATACTTGAAAGGTAGCAGTGCTATTATGGCTGTGGTCTTCTGTAAGGAGGAGGTACTTCCCCAGTTGGGCTGCCCCAGATTCAAGCGTTGATCGTACTTCGCTGTGCCCTACCTCTCATATTTGTATACCTATCATATAAATCGTTGGCTAAGTAGCCACAACACAAGCCTTCTTCAGCTTACCGTGAGGCTCAAACAATTTGTGTAAGAATGTCCTGTAATATTTATTCATTATACATATAATAGCAACGTTACATGCAACCTGTGTTAAAAAAAAAAATATGTGTTCAATGTGTATTCATAATCTGCCTCATATTACTCATATACTGTGTGTCTTTAATTTTAAGGGCTGAAAATATAAGTCCTAATGAACTGAAATTAGCATATTTAGTTAAAAAATAAAAATGTTCATATAAGATAATTGGCACGCAATACATCTGTAACAATTTAATAAATTAAACTTAACAATTGACATGTGATTTGAATGTTTGCATTACATTGCTGCTCGAGATTTTTTTTTTAATAAAATCTTTTTTTTTATAAAATTGTTAACAGCACTTTAAACTATCGTTACTTAAAACCAATGTCGTTATGAAAGACACACACAGTGTATAAAAAAATGTCTTTGTCGGTGTAAGGCTCATCACAGCCTTGAGTACTTAACTAGGTCTTTTGACAATGGTTAACTATGACTCCAAGCAGACGTTGCGTCAGGTTAAGTGTATGAAGTCAAGGTAACCGTACATCACCATTTCCGTCACAATTTAAAGACCGGATCTTCAACTTTACTGCTCAATTCATGAATTACCTAACATAACTTTTCATATATCAAAATTTACAATATTGGTTGTCAAGCTTCCGATTTTTATATAAATATATATTATATTATGATTATGTTCTAGATGCCTATTTTACATACAGCTTCACCCAAAAGTATTAAGCACACATTTTTACCTTTAAAAACCATCTTCTTCTAAATGCAGTCAAACAATTTTCTGATATATCAAACTTTGATATTTGTATGTACACAACAAGAGAACATAAGTTAATAATACTTAAAAGTACATATTAAAATAAAACATAATGCATCAAAAATTCCATGCTGTCACCAGTCAGTGCAACGATCAATAATCAGTTTAAATTAATTGATAATATGTCATCAGAAAAAAATTAAATACAACACTAATCTATCGAGTTTTCATATATTAACCACGGGTCATCATTGTCATCAATACTTCTGGCCAAGGCTGTACCTTCAAACAGATACTCTGTGACGCTATTAACTACGAAAGAAATCTAATACATTTTCTTTAAATAAATACTATAATAGACTTTGCACAAGATGTAAAAAAAAAACAAAGTGGGGACCCGGTGACGACCCGTTTGTATCTGGTATCCGGGTATATTTGGTGTCGTGTACTGATCAGGCAAAACTGAAAGAAATAAAAAATCTACGGGTGACGACCCCAATCAGCCGTCTTTCTTCCACGATAACATACGATACTGAGGCGCTATAGCCAAAAACGATATTCGTCAATTTTGGACGATTGTCTCTGTCACTCTCATGACGTCTTAATTGGGGTAAAAGAGAATGATGCCCGAAACTTACGAATATCGTTTTTGGCGGTGGCGCCCCTGAATATTCCTTAACCGGATCTTTATCCTAATCCCCACTATTTTTTTACACTGCTGCCAAAACTTTTTCGCCGTTCTATACAAACGACATCAACGCGTGTCTCCTAAAACCGTATATCAATGGGAATATGTTCGTTTCGATTTATCGTGTCTTGTGTCACTATCGCACTTAAGTATTTGCCCGAGCGTGATGGCACGATAACGCCATTAATCAAAATGATGACTTTACGAAATTATCTATGTGTTCTCAATTTCTCATCAAATTTAAATGGTGTAAACTGTATTATTCAATAAGACCGAACTCGATAACTATTTTTATCTACGTACATGTCATAAGTGCTCTAAAATGCGTCCAGAAACCGTAGGCAATGACCAGCATTACCAACCATCAGAAAGATTTCAGTAGGTAATGTTAACATTACCTACTGAAATCCGTAGGTTATGAATTTAAATTTGGAACAGCTGTCAAATTCAAGTGGGGTGTCTAATCTAGTATCTATAGATATTAAAACAGCCATTGATACGAAACGCCAATTCGTTATGTTTTTTTAATATAAATCGAACGACATTTGAACTCGAGTGACAGTAGAATAGGGAGTTCATTCGCTTGTCTATGGTTAAAAAAAAAATTGACAGATACGAAATACGCAACGCCGCCGTTCCAAGCTGTCATTTGTTTTGTTCGTTGACTTTTTAATGTTTACAAGTAACCCTAGTAATAAGTCATTTCCCTACGATTTCTGAACCCATCTTAAAACACTTAATGATATGTGTGTAGATAAAGTAGTGTATGTATCTATACATAATTAGGCATTACAACAATCGTGTGATATTATTATGAAACTCGCCTTCGGCTCGTTTCATAAACCCACACTCTTGTTGTAATGCCCTTCATTATGCACAGATACATAAACTACTATTAAAATGCTGTTATTTTTAACAAAAAAGCAGCGTTCCTTAGATCGCTAGTGCCAGCGTAAAATATTTGTATGCAGAAATTATAGAAAGTCAGAGCATGAGTCACGGTCACGGATAAGCCCTTCACGAGTATAGTAAACAACTGTTATAGCAAGCAAGTTTATTTATCAACTAAAAAAGGTGTATGCCGACTGTAGTATATATCATGGTAGTATGTGTATTGAATTTGTTTTACCATTGTACTTACTTCTTACTTCACCTGCCATCCATCCAAATAAATCAACAGAATTAATGGTAGTGATTCACAATATTGATCCTCGTTAGGAGAAGAAATCGCTTTACAGAAACGTCTTACGTAAGGAAGTGTAATATGGACTGTAAGAATGCGGGACAGTTCGCATTGCCTAATGATGGATATTACTGTTTGGGACATATTGTCAGGGGACCAGCGCAATTGCGACGTACACTCACGTATAGGGATCATTGAGCCACTTGTCTATTCGTTATTTTTCCGTGTAATATAAATCGGGCGTGAGACAACATCAGGAGACATCAGTAATTCATAACACAGCTAAATTACAAGCATTGGAAAGTGGTATAATAATCCCTTTATTAGGTAAGAAGCTTAACTAAAGGACAGTAGGTAAAATCAATTTTTTTATAAAACGGAGTAAACTGACAGCAGTTTTCATACTAAAGTTGTCTAACGACCTGTCAAATGTATGAAAACTGCTGTCAGTTTACTCCATTTAATTATAATAATTTTCTACATATAAAAACATCCTTGGTACAGTCAGCGTCATATAGTTAGTAGCATCCAAAGTACTCATAAAGTTCGGTACACCATAGAATTTATATGGTGTACCGAACTATTTGATTACTTTGAATGCTCCCAACTATATGACGCTGACTGTACAATGCCTCAAGGGCTTCTTTTAGATTTTATACGATAAATAGTTAATAAATGGTATTTTTTTATTAGGTAGGTACAGTTGCATCGAGTCATTTTTTTCTTATGTAAGATGGAGCAAATGTGGCTTTGCCTTTTCTTTAGGAGCCCAATGAAAACAATTGAACTGCGGGAGAGTTAGTCAAGCCGGGTATTGCTCGTATGGCCGCGCCGGCGCTGCTTCATAACTGGCGAGGTACCGCGAACATCGAAATGCGTATATTTCGAGCATCTTTGTCTTTTACTCCAATTATGGCGTCATAAGAGTGACCGAGATTATCGTCCGAAATTTACAAATATCGTGTTTCGCGGTAGCACCCCTGCATAGATATGGCTCTTTAGTTACCTCAGTTTTTCCCCTACACCTACGTGACTGGTGATTGTACTAGCTCCGACTATAGCTGGTTAAGTAAGTTGCCAAGCAGCAAATTTCGTTTGTTATCGATACACAATTGTAGTTTGGTAATTTATGGAAATAGGTCGTTTACACGCGTGTTTTGTCTAAATATAGCTACTTAAGCTTTTAACTTTAGATATGGACGTGTGTTAAAAGGTCAAACCTTGCGCTACCATTTATTTTGCCAATACGAGTATGACTACCAACGAACGAATGTAGAATTGATATTTCACGGTGTTACGAAACATACAACATTCATCAATTAACACAGTAATATTCTAAATATTACAGGCAATTAAGCTAACAATACAACAACATTGTAATAAGTAATAACTAATGAATGAGTTAATACCATAACCAACCATAACTGAATGTCACGACTTTAGTATGAAGTTCCACTGTGAGGCGGTACGAAGTTCGCGGGACCAACTATTATCATAATATTAGGTATGTATGCGGTTAGTTTCTCTAAAATCATGAACGATACATGCAGTCGAACGAATAAAGGAGAAGTTCTAACTTCTCCTTTATTGAAGTCAATTAAAAAGTCACCTTCGTAAAATCATGTGTATGCAAACAAAAAACTTACAGCCGACGCATTTAAATTAGTAAGTACTGCAGGTCGCAACCAGGAACCCATAACGAGGAGGAACTTACTTTCATGCTGTTGAGACTGGTCGCGGCGTTGGCCACGACGTCCCCGAGCGTGGCGGGCGGCAGCGCGGCCACCGCGCCGGCGCCGCCCAGCGCCAGCGCGCACGCGCACAGCACCGCGCGCGACAGCACGCGCATCTCTGTTGATCTTCACCAACTCACAAACTGTTTCTGCTTCAACTGTCTCAAATTTGAGCTCGAAACTTTGTCTTGTTATTCACTGTTAGATGTGTTCACAAAATCCTTGTATCTATAGGTAGTAGTTATACCTAATACTTAAAACTAAACTTTTTAGGTACGAGCTGTTGTGAAACTGAGAATCAATTTTGAGTTAACTATAGGTAGGTCAGTTATTTATTCGTATAGCATTATCAATTAGTTAGTTAGTCAATATTAATACGTTTTGTATTTATAATCAATTAGTTATGTTTTTGTATACTTGTTTTTTTTTTAAACTTAGCAGTTCACGGATGGCTTGATGGATTGGCGCGTCTGTCCCCGACTGGACAAATATAGTTATAACAGTTTCCCAAGCAACACAAATTGAGCTGTTTATTCAGACGACTCGATTTCGGCCGGTTTTTGCCGCGGGTGCGCAGTAGGCCGTGTTCAACGCTCTCGATATTGTTACAACTGTACTTTCACCTTCGTTAAGAAAGGGGCTGCGAGCCCAATATCTCCATAAGTGATATAAAATCAAGAACATTTCCAACATCTAACCATATATCATACATATCTCTTAAACTCAACAATTCATAAAGATTGTGTATGCCAGAATAGGGTGATATTATATATATTTTGTAAAACGCATAATAGGTACCTACATATGTACTATGTAGTTATATCATTGTGCAGTCGACGTTAAAGATATGTATACACTTTTTCACCTTAATCCTTTGTAATAAGGTGCATAAGTGTATACACATCTTTGACGTCGACTGTACCTACACCTACACAGTGTGTGTCATTGTCATTGTATACAATTAATATTTCTAACTATAATTCTGGTTCAAGACTGTAAGTTAGGTAACAAGTTAAAATCACAACGTAAAAAACAGCACGAATTGTCCAATATGAGATATACGACCTCGTCTAACGTCTACGGTCTACGAGTAAACTACCTCATAATAAAATCGCGTGCCATTTGGTAGGTGAAAAATGCCACGCGATTAATTCCTAAGCCGGTTCAAACAATAAAAGTAACGGCGCACTCAATCAACTACTAATTCAGGATAGAGCTCAGGGGAATGATATTTAATTTAATTTTATGAAATTGTATGTAGACCAAATGTAGACGTTTAAAGGTCATCTACTGTCAAAACAACATTATATGCATATACAGTCTGTATTTTTCATACGGGCGTATACGTTGTCCACATATAGTATCCAGTAATACGACTCGTATTATGTTAATATTTTTTGTTAAATAGTGTTATAAAATGGTATTACCGATTTATTTAAGTCTGACCAGGCAGCAATGTACGCCGTCCAACTTATTTTTTTTTTTTTTTTTTCCTTCATTGGATGGCTTTTACACCTTGCCGATTTTAGCAGGGTGGATTTCGCCAATGTCAGGTAGAGTGAACTTTTGACTTTATTTTAGGATGACTGTTCGGTGGTAAATTTTGTGTTTGTGAAAGGATAGGTTGGGTACCTAAAACAAATATGCATACATTATTGACGACACAGACTTACACATGACGAATACAAACACTCGTGAAAAATAGCGGAAAGCGGATGATTGATTGTTAGGCAAGCAACAAAGCGGATGGATGGGAAAAAAAAAAAAAAAAAATTTGACAATGATAAGTACATAAATAATGCTAAATATTCTTTGACAAGTTGAAAATATATTAATTATGTATCCAAAATATGGTATTACAGTTTTATATTATGTTCTTGTATATATTTAATAAGAATGGCAGTTAAAGGCGGGTCCATTAGATATAGAATTGAACAGAAGTCTATGGGCCGCGGGATATAGTTTGGAAGAACATCATACAATGAGTAACTGTATTTCGGACAAGAAAAGAAAATGTGGTTTACTGTGCCATCGTCAAGACCACACTCGCATAAAGAACTGTCCCGTACCCTGATCTTAGCAAGAAATACCGGTGTACACACTGGTCCAAGGCGCAGACGACAAATTGTTGACGTGACCCATTTCGGAGATGCTATAAATTTAAAGAACCATGGTTTACGTGGAATAACAGGTTGAATTTGGCCGTAGTGTTTGCCAACCTCTAATCGAGATGAATTCCAGCGGTTTTGCCATGAGTTAAATAATTCAGTGTGTGCACTCTTCAATAAATCAGAACTGTAAACTCTGTCATGGCCCGGTGAACCCATATCAATGGCT
This sequence comes from Grapholita molesta, assembly GCA_022674325.2. Lineage (NCBI taxonomy): Eukaryota > Metazoa > Arthropoda > Insecta > Lepidoptera > Tortricidae > Grapholita > Grapholita molesta. The sequence goes on from CP053138.2 coordinate 7,150,536, forward strand.
TTCTTTGCCCAAAAATCAGCAGACTCGTTACCAGTGATGCCACAGTGACCTGGAATCCAGCCAAGAATGATCTTCAACCCTTTTGTTCACACTTTCTCAACATAGACTTTATTTGAAGAATCAATGGGTATTTTGTCTTCATTTTGAATTGATTGCCCATAATAGTCTGTAGGCAGCTCCTGCTATCTGTAAAATGATCACCTTCTCAATATTGTGAGATTCAGCGTAAGCTATAGCCTCTAAGATGGCAACTGCCTCACCTGTGAATATTGATGAATGTGAAGGGCATTTAAACATTAAAATAATATTGAATTTGGGGATTACCACTGCTGCTCCGACACTCTCTGCGGGATTAATCTTGGATGCGTCAGTAAACATTGGTAGGTAACCTGGCCATTTTCCCAAAAAAGTATTCAGCTTACTATTAGCTCCTGGGTCATTTTTAAATATGCCTAAGTCTAAAATAACTTGAGGAGTAAAAATTAGTGTTTCATATTTTGCCTCGTATAGAGGATTTGTTTCTGATTTATATAATGTAGGGTTAATATGATTTAATTTTGAAAAAGTTACTATAGTTTTAGGAGTTGCTTTATGAGCCCAATATGTATTTGCAGGGACCACCAAAGAGAGAGCCCTCAAGCGTGGGAGCAGCAAGTGGTTGGAGTTGGAAATAGCTCTCATGAGGAATCTGTCTGCAAGATATTGCCTCCGTAGTGAAAGAGGCGGCTCCACACACTCCACCTGCATGGCATTTTTTGCGGAAGATCTCATTGCACCAAGTATGATTCTCAAACATCTAGCTTGTATAAGATCTAATTTGTTTAATGCCTCCTTGTTGCATGGTTCTAGGATAAATGATCCATAATCCATGTGACTGCGAATTATGGCATTATAAAGGAGCTTCTGACAGTATGGATGGGAACCCCACCAAACCCCTGACAGAGCCCTCAAGATGTTAGTTCCATTTTCACATTTTTCATTACATGTTTCAGATGTGGTACTCCAGACATCTTGCGATCTAAGATGACGCCCAGGAATTTCACTGACTCCTGACTGGGTATAATCTCCTCACCATAATAGACATCAGCATTTGGCATGATCCTTTTACGACTGAAAATCATAGTGCTGCTTTTGGAAGGTGCCAGTGTCAGACCATGATCGTCCAGCCAAACTTTTAAGTAGCTAAGTCCCGCGTTTAAGTTAGCTACTGCGCTTCCAGTTGGTTTGCCAGATGAATACAACACCAAATCGTCTGCATATTGTAAGATGTTACAGAATGGTAGGACCGATTGCTCAAGATCATAAGTGTAAATACTGTAGAGGAGTGGACTTAGAACTGAACCTTGTGGAAGGCCTTGCCACAGTGTACGGGGTGCATGATATACATTGCCACTACGAATTTTGATGGTTCTTTCATTAAACATTTTGAAGACAATTTGTACCAACTTCCCAGGAATGCTCAGATGTAGCATCTTTGCTCTGAGCACTGGGAGAAGGACATTGTCATAGGCTGCAGAAATGTCAAGAAAACAAGCTATTAGGTCCTTATTTTTAGTCAAACACAATCTGATGTCTGTAGTGAGTATGGTTAGGCTATCAGCAGTGCTTCTTCCCTTGCGGAACCCAAACTGAGTGTTAGCCAACAGTCCTTTGCTCTCTACATACCATTCCAGCCTATTCTTCACTAGATGCTCTAGTATTTTGCCCAATGTTGCAGAGAGAGCAATTGGTCTGTAGGAACTAGCTTGCTCTGGATTTTTACCTGGCTTAAGAATTGGAATGATAATCTGGGTTTTCCAGTCATCTGGGATCTCTCCTGTACTAAAAACGTGATTTAATATGTTAAGAAAGAACTCCTGCGAGAATGGGCTCAATTTGTACATAAAACAATATGGGATACCATCTTCTCCTGGTGATGTATTACGCAGTCCCTCTAATGCCAGTTTGAGTTCCGCAACGGAGAAAGGTTCGTCAAGCAGATGCCTCGGAGGAGGGGCCGGGCCACAGAGTACACAGGAGGATTCCGGAACAGTTGGGGGAGCCAGTTTGTCAGTAAAATCCGACAGCCAGGCCGAACTGTTCAGGGAACCTCCTGTATCAGGCCTAAAGGAGCCTCTAAACCGTTTTATTTTTCTCCATAAAACTGATGGGGGGGTTCTAGGAGCTAGGCTCTCACAGAAACCCTTCCAACCCTGCTTCTTTGCCTTAGCCAGAAAACGCTTGGTGCGGGCTGCAGTTTTCTTGAAAGCAATGAAGTCCTCCATGTTACCAGTTTGGTTAAAAGTTATTTCTGCTTCATCTCTTTTGTTTACAGCAGCTGTGCATTCCGCGTTCCACCAAGGCGGTGACGGGATTTTATCCTTTTGGTCTTTTAAGAGGTATAAACTTATCAGCTGATTCCAAGAGTAAGTCTCTAAATTTGGAATATTTCACCCTATTATCCACTAAAGATAGGTCCCATTCTTTTATAGTGTCTTCAATGTATTGCGAAAATTTTGTCCAGTCAGCCGCTTGCAATTTGTGTTTTAGGAGCGGCTCTGGCGCGGGAGATGGGCGCACGGATGAGGGCTTCGAGATGATAATAGGGTAGTGATCACTCCCAAATGTTTGCCGCAGTACCGTCCAAGATAATAATGAGGCCAGATTAGGAGAGCAAGCAGATAAGTCTGGCACCGATAGCGGATTTTGACCAGGATAGACGCGATGCGTGGGGTTCCATCGTTGATAACGCAGACATTGATATTATCAAAAATGTCTATAAGGGCTGATGAGAATGCGTCTGAGAAATATGACCCCAAGAGATATTGTGGGCATTGAAATCGCCTAATATTATATGAGGAGGAGGGACCGATGATAAAATAGAAGTAAGTTCGGGAATGAGGTTCAAGTCAGGATGAGGGATGTACATGGAAATAAAACTAATGCCCATAACCTTGGCAGCTACGGCATTAATACTATTTGCATGAGGAGGGAGAGGTAATTGGGAGAAAGAGTAAGAATTCTTAATTAATAAACAGCATCCTGCACGTCCATCAACGCGGTCCTCCCGGAGGCATGAAAAGCCCGGAATCCGGAAAAGAGAATCGGGCCTCAACCACGTCTCCGAGATGGCCGCTATAGAGACAGAATGATTGTTTATAATCTGAATAAGCTCAGGTTTTTTAGCTATAATACTGCGGCTATTCCACTGTAGGAAGTTGACCAGGGGAGCCATGGCAGAAAGATAATTTTCGACTAAACTTAACATTTGAGGTGCTACGTCGTGCGGTAAACAGTCGCTCCATTTGGCAATGATATTTGTTAATAATTTTAAAATGAGCTCCAGAAAGTCCTCGTTAGGTGTTACCCTACTATATTGCTGCACTGGGCTGTAAGCGGCATGTCCGTTCGGTAGTTGTGACGGAGGGGGGCGAACTAAGTTAATATGGGCCTGTTGGTCATACCCCGGGGACAGAGGCGCCCTTACCCTAGGTGATGTAAAGGTTGTCTTCCGGTATGAATTTCTTGGGGGCGTGGAGGGTCCGTACGAGTCGTTTAATTGCGAAAGCGGGAAGCCTCACGAGCATACATAACGTTAGCTACATCTACATACGCTTTACGAGCAACAGGAACTTGTGTAGCTGCCTCTGCATATGACACATTCCTTTCAGACATTATGAACTTAATTTTTTTTTGACGGTGGTGTTCAGGGCAGTTTCTATCAGTGGCATAATGTGGAGCAGAACAGAAAATGCATGAAACTTGTTCAGGTGCGGTGTTGCATTGATCACCTGGATGTCCTTGGGCACACTTATAACAGCGTGCATCTGAGCGGCATTGGGTTTGAATATGGCCAAAACGAAGACACTTTCTGCATTGGATGGTAGGCAGTTGGTACACTTCAACTACAAGAGAGGTGTAATAAGCAAAAGATCTTGGATGGCAAAGTTTGACCCTCAAAAGTGACTACTACAGACTGGGTTGGGACCCAGGACGGAGAGCCATCTTCTTTGGTTACCTTTCTTTGTAGTCGCCGGGCTTTTAAAATTTTTCCTTTACCATTTACTAAGTTTGTGCCTTTAACTAAATCTACCATTGTCCAGTCTGTTGGAACTCCTCGAACCAGTCCCATACGTGAGACATTGTATGATGGGATATTTGCAGTTAGGTTATTTTTTGCTAAAATTGGATTTTTTAGTACATAATTTGCATCAATAGCCGAGTTAAAGGTTACCGAGACTCTGTTGCGACCTACAGCTTTAATTCCGTCTATATTTATGTTTTTCACATTAGCTTGTGTTAGTAACATACCTACATAAATTGCTTTAAGTGATGCATTTTTATTAGGGGAGCTTTCTCTTGAGATATGCACTATGAATGGACCGTCATCCTCGGTATTGTACACACGGGCTTCCCTGCTAAGGTCGGGGTGTTTGTACAAGTGCGGGTTGTCTTCAATCTCCGCAGATTTGTGCGATTGATGGTTGGCACTGGCATCAGTTTGGTCTACAGAAACTACCTGGTGTGAATTATTTTTGGATGTATCTGTAATTACTTTTTTAAAAGATGGCTCCAGCGAAATATCGACCGGTGATAGTTCCAATGTCTGTAAATTTCTTTTTCTGGAGTTATTTTCAATTATCATAGCACCATCGGAACTAACATCGGCCTCGTCTGGAGGCTTCTCCTTCTCATTTCCCTCCATCGGCCCGAAGGCCAACTAGACCTAACCTTACGTGTATTCAATAATAAATGTATTACTAACCTATTATAAATAAATATACCAACACCTGGTTAATAAAAATGGGATGTAGTTATTTGGACAGGAATATAACCTAAAAGTGAACAGACTCACACGGCGCTCCTGTCAAAAGTCGTCCAACTTATTTGACATGACAAGTAATACTGACATTGACATGACATGACGCATCGGTATGTTTATTATTATGGATGCAATACATTGCGTGCTGAATTATTATGTATGAAAAAAATAACCAAATTTTTTAACAAACTGAATTTAAAACTAGGTTCCCGAGGTCCAATACTAACCGCCACTACAATACACGCCCGTATGAAAACTACACACTGTATTTATTACGATTAAAACACAGAATGCCGTCCATGTTCACCACGGTAATGTTAAAAGCGACCGTTAACATTGTTATGCATCGAACTGCCTTAAATTAATAGCGTAGCGATACAATGTGACGACATCGTCGACATCCACAATCCTCCACCGACGAAGCGACGTTGGGCATAGTCAACTAGAGCAGTCGTCTCCAAACTACGACCCACAAGAAAAACCATCAAACCATCGCCATATAATCCGAATAGTTTGGAATTGTATCAAAAAAAAATATATATCCCCGGTGTACGATCCCTGATAGTGATTGATTATTTACAGAGTGAATCGGATATATTGCTGGATTCCATGAAGGAACTACGGAATTCAGAAGACCGCTAAACAGAATATACTACGATAATTCGAGTGGTGATAAAAAAATAATTAACTGTAAAAAATACACACATAAAATACATATTTCGGGACAATCTTACACAAATCGACCTAAGTCCTACGGTAAGCTCAGTAAGGCTTGTGTTGTAGGTACTAGACGACGATATAATATACACACATATAAGACGGATACATATAAATACATAAATAAATAGAAAACATCCATGACTCAGGGACAAATATCTGTGCTCATCACACTAATAAATGCCCTGACTGGGATTTGAACCAAGGACCATCGGCTTCATAGGCAGAGTCACTACCCACTAGGCCAGACCGGTCGTCTTTGTAAGTTACATATTACATAGTGAGAAATCACTATTGATAGGTAATTGATGCGGAAGCAGGAGCTAGTCTAGAAACTATTACGTCAGGTAGTATAACAGCGCTTACTAGACCTTTACCGGTACCCTTACCATGAGTTGTGACATTCAGGTTTTCGATAACGAGTATCGAGTTTACTATCTGTGCATCGCGCTTGTACTATTTTAGTGCAAACGAGATGCACAGATAGTATAAACTTGATACTCGTTATCGAAAACCTCATCGTCACTTACCATCAGGTGAGATTGGGGCCAAATGCTAACCTATCATTTATAAAAAAAAAAAAAAAACCTCAAAGTCACAACTCATGGTGAGGGTACGGTAGCAATAAGGTTTACAACTGGCAAGTTGTCCTGAACACTCGACCCTTGGCATCGACGCGAAGAATGATAATTATTTAATCTAACCACATGCAAAAGGTGTGGATCCCGGGTTAATTTCAATTGAGTAGTTAGTCCCCAATTAAAACGATTCGCAACCATAAATTTATGATTTTATTTGATTTGATTGCTTTGCCTACAGCAAACGCCGGCGCCTTCTCTCTTCGAGGATATACTTTTTTTAGAATATTTTTTACACACACCAAATACTGATGTATTTTACTCTATACGGTGAAGTTTACAAAAAAATGACTCGTTATTACCAGGCAAGGACATCGGGAAATCTTGCATAATATAGATAATAAAGTTCAACAACAAGTACGTGTCTAATATGATAATAGCTTGATTTCATAATAGTGTTACATAAAGTTGTAACACTTAGGTTCTTCAAAAAAAGGAATGTATAGGTTCTTAAAGGGTAGGCAACGCGCATGTGAATCCTCTGGCTACGGTAACCGCTTACCATTAGGTGGGCCGTATGCTTGTTTGCCATCGTAGTTGTATAAAATAAAAATAAAACAATGTGAATAATCTAATTAGGACTAAGAAATAAGGTTTGTTCATAAACGTGTACAAATGTACATACATAGTAACATGAGTCTTTACTATGAATCGGTAGCTAACCCATGTACCAAGTTCAAATGTTCTAGTCTCTAGTCCGTTACCAATATAGTATAGTATCAGAACTAAACTATGTTGGTATGCTGCATTATTCATACCTACTTTTCTTAATATTTATGTTTAATAAAACTTCTACTCGTCCTCGTAATTAGTCCTGCGTGCGTCACGGAGGCCAACATTGTGGGCGTCCCGTAATTAATAAGTACCTAGTTAAGTAAGCATAACTGTGTACAATTGTACATGTATACCTAGGTCTCTCAAATTAATCAAATTTGCAATTGGGTTTATAATTAACTATCAGATAATGCCTCGAGGCATAAAAGTCCGCCATTTTCGGCTACTTAAAGATTTGTACGTAGGTATTTAAATCAATAAAAATAATAATTCGGTGCATAAAATTGGCCCGTAGGTAATCGGTTCATTATTTGTGAGGCGCTAAGAGCATGTCGGGCCATTCTCAGTGTACAGTCAAGGGTAAAAATACGTACCGAAAGAATCCTTTCATAAATACGTCCTACAACTTTATTTACTGTACAATAGAGTTGCTCAGTACATATTTTTGAAACTTTGGCAGTGAATGAATTTTTACACTTGACTGTACATGCAGTTCCGTAGTTGTTAATCCGTAACTCAAAAACTGTTCAACCGATTAAGTTCAAAATACTTTTCCCCGAAAGTCTTTATTGAGCTGTATTTTCTTGATTTTTTATCATTTTTAGGAGTAGGGATACAAAAGTTAGAGAGGTCCGTGTCATATTTTTTAAAGTTCCAAAGCGGTTATTTCGGAAACTATTGACTTAATCAAAAAATGTTTAAAGCAAACTACCTACTTTCTTTTTGCAATACCTAAATATCTAACAACACCTTACACTTTAGGGTTAAACCTAAAAAAATACCCTCCACTTCACATCGGTCACTTATAGTTATAGCATAGCCGGGGACAGACAGACAGATATGGCGAAGTTATAGGATTTCTAGTTGACTTCGGAACCGTAAACGGGTCGTGTGAAAAATAACGCGCTAAATATGAAAAATCACTTTCCAGAAACGAAGAAATAATATTTTAGAAACATGAATGATCGAAATTAATAATCGTGTGTATTAAAACAATACATTTTGTGCAAAAGTAACCGTTAAAAACTTTTCCTAACTAGTGCGTAAAAAGTGCACTTTTCGCACGCATCGCGTGCGTAAATTTCACTTTTTAAGGCACTTGCTATGAAAAATTAGGTTCGATACTCGTGTAAAAACTTCTTTAAGACTCGGGTGATTGTCACCCTCGTTTCACTCGGGCTCCAACGTTCACCCTCGTCGAAAAAAAAAATGTTTTCACTAGTATCGAAATGTACTATTTCCCCTCACTAGCTCGTAAAACGCTTGTTTATCCTTTAATACGAGAGGGTAAAAACGCATTTTATCCACTAGTGATTAAAGTAAGTTGACTTCTCATAGCTCTTATTGCTATGGTTTTAAAGTCTAAATTCACGAAGTACAGCTCACTTGCCCCCGTGGCGGCGGCGGCGAGCGCGGGCGAGCCTAGCACACGCACAGAGTTGAAAATCGAATTAGAACATTCGAAAATCGTACTGGCCACCACAAGCTAACCAAGCTAAAGGCACCTTTTGTAAAAATGTTGAATGTATCGTTTTTTGCATGTTTCACTTTCCTCGCTATAGTGAGGGGAAAAGTTTTGTGTTACACACGGGTGCAATTGTAATTTACTTCTCGTGTATTGAAACACTCGCTACGCTCAGGATTCTATTTTAAAACCACTCGCTTTGCTCGTGGTTAAACTATAGAATCCATTCGCTTCCTCGTGATTCAATCCCACACTCGCAGTTAAAATACAATTTTGCACCCTTGTATAACAAATAACTATTGTGTGCGATTATTTTCGGCCTCATAGTTTTTTTTAATTCGAGTGCGCGACTCTCAAAAATCGGCCCGGAGGTCTGTGCTATGACTCGCCGTCTCCGATTTACATCCATATGCAAATCAGTATTACATAAATGATATACGTACTACGCATACATGTGTTGCAAAATTTGTTTTGGAAAGATCTGGAAGAAATTTCGATAAGATGACGTACTTGCATATTTTCGTAACTACCTAATGAATATATCTGCAAAATTAGAGGCCGCCAAGTTCGAATTCAACTATCCATAGATACTAATATAATATTATTAAGTCTATCTAAGTATCAAGGCGGACAATGAAGGATACAATTAGTGTACATTAATGTGCATTATCCAAATTTTTTACGTATTTTTTAAATAAAGCTTAAATATTTGTCTAACTTTAAGCTACTTAATATATTATACCCTCTTTACTTATGTATGACCCTATTTGTCATTGCCAAAATAAACACACGCATGCAATTAAGTAAGGTTGCATTGACAGGCATAAGTGACGGCGGAATATGCACGAAAACTCTATAGTTTATAAGGGTTAAGACACCTTAAAAGTCTCTGTTGTTTAGGGGGGTAACATATTCGTACATATTTAATATTTACACTTAGATGTATACATATAGAGTAGGTACACAGTATGCACTACGGAGTTCATGTCCGTATTACTTAATAACAACTTAGTTGGGTAAGCAAAAGTAGCCGGTCTCTGTATGTTTAGACGGGGTATTTTTTGTTATGTATTTTTTATTTTTGTCTAAAATAATTGGCTTTTTATATATATCTGGAGTACAATCAGTGAATCGTGAAAAACGTCGACATTATGCACCTTATTAGTGAAAGAATTCATCGACTAAGTACATTACATAATTTCACCTAATAACCGCCTGTTAAAATCGACATGGTCTGACCTCAGTTTCACAACCAACACTCACTTGTAAACTTTGTGGACCTACGAACTTCAAGTATTGACCAAAGTTTGAAAGCACGGGTTACGGTACGGGAGGCTCTGGATCGTCGAAAAAGCGCGCGCGCCGCGTCGTACAGTTCGCGCCACTATCGCGCGTGCGCGCCGCGCGACGTCTCCGCCCGGTTACTCAACTCGCCACCACCACCAAACTGTTATTCAATACTCACTTCAATGTGAGGCTTTGTATGAAAGCGAGGCATTAATTATCTTCTGGTTTTAAAACAATGTTTGAAATAAACGGGACAACCATAAAAGCTAACCATTGAACACTAATACCTGGGGTATCACATTTGCGTTCAAAGTTAAATACCCTAAATTGTTCCACCAGTGTCGCATAAGAAAGCTATTCTTTATTTAATGGTACTGCCAGACATTCGCACTAATAGCGAGGCGAACAACGAGGAGAAACACGAGCACGCATCGTCTCGTCCCTCGCATCGCCATTCACACGCTCGCGTCGGTGAGTTCACGAATATCTACGCGGACATCTTTGACGCTACCGCGAAAGACGATAATCGTATAAATTTTGAATGATTGTCTCCGTCACTGTCATGACGCCTTAATTGGAGTAAAAGAAACAGGTGCTCGATATATACGAACTTTAATGTTCGCGGTACCAGGCCTTGAATGAAGTTTCTTCAAACGTTTCGACGAATAGCGAGGCGAGAGACAAGCAAGCATGAGTGAGAAGTTAAGATTTCGGCTGACCCTTTTTTTTATGTAAGCCGTATTATAGATCAAGCAATGCAGTATATTAATGTACCTACTTGCTAGTGCGACGCGACATTACGTCTGAGACTGGCTTGCAGATTGGGTTCCCTGCAAAGCCTGCTAAGGATAGGAGATAAAGTCCCTCATCTCAACCAACTCATGTATGTACAGTCATGGACTTTCATTGTTGAGCCACTTACGGTTCAAGCGATTTTCTTTTGTTCGATACTTATTCTATGATATGCCCAATGTAAATTGAACAGTAAATGGCTCAAAATTTAAAGTCCCTGGCCGTACCTACTACCTCTCTCGCTCCGCTATATCTGCTTTGCTGGCGGTGGAAGGTAAATGATTAAACTCATTTTTTAACTTCAAAAGCGTACTTTCGAAAATATTAACTTTATATAATATAATTTACCCCAAGCCTCCTCTCGCTACACTAGCTCCTCTAGCGGCGAATTAGTTTTTTTTTTTTTGAACCTGACTTGGGCTTTATGCGCATGTGTTGTGCTTTAGAGCAAGCGGACTGTGTGGGGGGAAGGTAGCCTGGGGAAAATTCAGGACCCTTCCGCGCCAGACTTGACTTGTACTACTAGAATACTCCTACTGAGTTTTCGCTTCCAGTGAGATTGGTTGAGACGGTCTCAACCTAATCTGAGTGGTGTGTAATGGTATCGAGCTAATGGGAGTTTTATTGCTGGTTCGCTACCCCTAGCCTGCTGGTAAAGACTCCAGCAAGAAACCCAGCAGGCCCGACCGCTGTCGGACGAATTAGTTTGGCATTGCGGGACTTTCCCTGATGTGTTCAATCAAAACATCGATTTTAGACAGCACAACGCCCCACTGAGTTGACGTAGTACTTGACAAAGTGAACAAACGCGCGCACGGTGGTGTTGAAATGAATCACGCGTATCCCAATAAGACAGTAGGTATACACAATACTTTTTGAGAACAAATTCCAAGATGATTAAGAAGTAAGCCATAATCACAACTTGAGACTATGACAAGGATGAATGATGATAGTGCCTTCTCCGTCATACCGTTCACTTGTCTTGTACTATACATTATCTATTTTTCTTGTCTGTGGCATTTGATGACATTTCGTGGTATTTTTACATTCTTTCTTTACATCATTGTCGTCATTCATAACATTCATTCACTCGTTGGGGAAATCCCATTCTAATCAAGTAATTGTATTTGTTATCGTTTTGTATTTTTCGACTAATACGTCTCCAAATTCAAAGTACAGTGTAATTTACAACGGTTGTTTCTGTACAAAGAAAATAAGTCGATTTGTTGTTTACTATTTCGTTGGTTGTGATTTGGTTTCCGTCAAATAAGTGTTGTTGATACGTGATAGATCAAGACAATGGCTAATAACGTACCGTCCGCTCCAAGCGACCTTCCACCTGCATATTCAGAAGTCGTTGGCAACCCGCAGTACGGGTTCGTGGCTCCAGAGGGTTCGTTCGCGGAACCTCACACCGCGTACCAGCCGCCTAAATCTTTTACTCCGGCTGGAGTTTACCCGCACCCGCCGAGCGGAGCTACGACGGCGCAGCCCCAGCCTAGTGTGCCCCCGCAGCCGCCGGGCGCCGTGCCCGTGGGAATCGTGCTGCCTCAGGCGGTGGGCAGCGAGCCGACCACCATCACCTGCTTCAACTGCGGCAAAGTAGTCACCACCAGAGTCAACTACACAACAGCTTGGCATACCCATCTAGTAGCCGGATCAGTGTGTGTTATCACAATGTAAGTATGCTCATAGTATGTTATTGTCAGCACAGTGTATCAACTAACAGAATAGAACTGTCCTCTTTATCTAAGGACAGTTTTTATTGTTTCACATAGATTGTAATAACAGATTACAGTATGATTCTGGATATACTTAACTGAATAACTAAATTAGCTGTTATTGATATATTATGGATGTTCATTTGTCGTCAAGTACCTACCACCACATAACATGTCAGCTGGTAGTATTTATCTTGGAGTTCTAAATCATTTGGCAAGCATTTCTAGAGCCCGTATGTATTACTGCGGAACATGTAAAATTAGACTTTTAAAATGTAGAGGAGTGAATGATCATGAAACTCAGCACAGAATCAAGTAATTAAGTGTAATCCAATTGATTAGAATTGGTTAGAATACTGGTACTGTACTTAATTGCCACTTTAGGTTAGTTGGTAGTAATTCTATAAAATTGTGTGCCTGGGATAATACTGTTTAACTATATGGTAGGTAACTTAAGACAAACACACATTTTATTGAGCACTAATCAAAAGCATCTGAATATTGTTTCAGTACTCATTGATACATTTGAAGATGTAAGACACCTAATTTGAACAAAAGTAGTCATTAAACAGGAAACAAAATTACCTCAGGAAACCTGATGCAATGTTTGTGCAACATGATAGTTTGACAAAGTGTCTCTATACATATAGGTATGAAGGGTATTTAATATAAAAGTATATATTTGTTTACAGGGTGTGCTCTCTGTGCTGCCTCGGACTGGTGCCTTACTGCTTTGACTCATTCAAGGATGCCGAGCACTACTGCCCTAACTGCAACACATTTGTTGGAAAGAACACCAGGTGCTAAACATTCTTGTAAATATTTTACCTCTTATAAACTGACAATAGCAATGACTTTTTAAATTATATCAATACTATTGAGCCCTTCAATAAGCTATTGACTATGATAATCACATTTCCAAGTTTGTTTGTAATCATTATACTCGTATCCATCTAAGTGCTTCTTGGATTAAATTATGGCCTGAACTTTATATACTTTTGCCTTATACTTACTTTTACATATAGTGGATATACAAATGTTGTAAAATATACTATTTTTATAATGAAATCAAGAACTATTTTAGTATATAATTCAGTGTCTAGCACATTGGCAATCATAAATTAGCAAGGTATTGATTTGAATAATTGAGAAATAGGTATGAAGTTTTATATGGAATAGATTTTCATAGCTAGTATATATTTTAATTTTTCTGGTAGTGAAATGTAAAATGGTGGCCATTTATTTACGTAACACGACATTCTCCAGCTCAGTTAGTGCCGTTTCGTATGAAAAGTGTGGCATTGTCACTTGGCGTCCAAAAATAAATAAAATCACTTAGCATACCTCTACAACCATTTTAGAAGTCACGAGGTCATGCTATTTAATATAATTGACGTTATAAGTTTATCTTCTGTGGCGGTCATTTTCAAGTCTTGTAGGTAGCTACTTGTGTAATCAAATTGTATTAAGTCAATAAGTTAGTTAGTATACATCTTAGGAAAATTGATGATTTCTAAATCAATATGAGGATTATCAATAAAATATTGTTAACAAAATAGGTACAGTCAGCAACAGAAGTTTCTTACTGGGCCAGGTGTTTCTAATGATCTTGACACACACTTATGCTTTTAACTATAAAGTTGTGTCAAGGTTATTTTGAACACATCGCCCGGTTAGCAACTTCTGATGCTGACTGTATTTGTCTTTTTGACTGAGTAGCTTTTTTTACCATAATACTAGTATACATAAGTTACATAACATAGCATAAACCTTGTTACATACCTTGCCTTAGTTTGCCAATAATGGATGATTTTGAATTTTGACAGCTAATTTTTTACCTTGTGATAATCATGAAATCTAAATAACATATGTATGCTACTCACATACTACTGTGAGTATTTTTAAATATTTAAGTACCTACTTTATCTTTTCGTAAATGGTAAAACAACTTAGGTAGATACAATGCCATCCATTAAAAACAAAATTGTAGCAACTATTTAACCTGTGTAGTAGGTATATCATTGCATTGGCACTGTTTGAAACATTCCAACACTAATTTAGCAACTATTTGACTAAATAACTTATCCTTCTATGTAGAACTTTACCTACGCTTTACAAAAATATATTTATCTGCAAGCTACAAAAATGCTGCTCAATCTGGCTTAACAGTTTATTGTAGATATATTATGTATTTATGTTGTGCCACACAATACTATATGTCGACGTATGTTAGGTAGGTACTGTAAACCAATTTGAATTCTGAGCTAGTTTATAGGTATTTATCACAATCACAACTTGTTGTTTAGCAACAATTAATTGCTTATGATTATGAATATGATCATATATGATCATGGCCATGACTGGTCTGTATCTTATATAAAATAGCAAAGAATTTGAATTATGTTCATTGTACCTGTTTGTTATTAAGTCTAGTTTCCTTTTGGTTTTTAGAATAGTCTTTAAAGGTTTTTATTTATTGTGATGATTTATAAAAAAAATGTATTGGTATATTGGTTTATATTAAGGGTATTTAGTAAGTACCTAAAGCAGCCAAATTTATCAGACCACATCATTATTGTTATACAAACTAAAGATGTGCAAGTGCATTATTTCATTTGGCTACTTTACTTGCTACTAAAGTTGTGATGCTGACTAGGTACTTTATAACCTTCTCTATATAAAAATATTATTTCTTTAGAAGTTGTATCGTTTTGGTATCAAAACAACATCTTTACCTAAATTGTTCTCTTTCATAAACCTGGAAATACACTTGTAAAAGTAGGCGTATTAAATATAACACACGATTTCTGGTTTACATATGTATGATCTAAGGTTTAGGTACTGTACGATTCACATCAAACGGCCGAAGTCGGCGTGCGTGATTGGTTTGCGGCTGCGGCGCAAACCAGGTGATTGGTCTATTATACATATTTAAAGGTGGCTTACATCCAACAGGCCATATTAAAATACCATGTTGACCAAATGAAAGTGCATGTAAAAATATATTAATAAAAGCTTACGTAAATGAAATAATGGATTTTCTTTCATC
This sequence comes from Grapholita molesta, assembly GCA_022674325.2. Classification (NCBI taxonomy): domain Eukaryota; kingdom Metazoa; phylum Arthropoda; class Insecta; order Lepidoptera; family Tortricidae; genus Grapholita; species Grapholita molesta. The sequence goes on from CP053138.2 coordinate 7,165,780, forward strand.
AAATGAGTGTGGATTTACATAGGTATCTAATTGCTATCTGTACTGATAAGATATGTATGCTCACTGACAAGTAATAACACTGATAACTTGATAAGAAACATAGCTGCGCTAGATAATTTGATAAGCAATAAGCAAGTATGAATTGTGTAAAAAATATTGGGTATCAGACAACAAGAAACTAATATGGAAACTAACAGTGGGGCCACAAGATCAGACCTTTATGTAGACATGGAAACATTGGGATCCCATCGTGACCTACCACCGCCGTACAGCGTACAAGATGTGCAGCCCCACACGATCATCAGGGAAACCGTTATTATACAACCTGCATTAAAAGACGCTCCTATCTTTTACCCTTGCAACAAATGCTACAAAAGAGTAATAACTAAAGTGGAGTACGTAAATACAAGGAAAACGCACATGATGGCTGGTTTTATTTTCGGGTTCACATGGTAAGTACTGAATTAAGATTAAAAATCTAATCCTCCTTTTACTTTGGAACTTGTTTCTCGTAATTTGTTATCCATTTGTAACAACAAAACAGATTTTAAAATGACACCATGAGTTGAAGAAAAGGAACAAAGGACATTAATGCCTTCTGACAAGAAATACTACCTAGTGTTCATTCTTGATTATAACAATGGAGATAATAATTTACTGTTTTATTTAATTTTCAGTTGGTGCCTCTTATGCTGCTTTGCATGTATACCTTACTTGATACCAACATTTAAAAGGGTCAAGCACTATTGTCCTGAGTGTAACACATTTCTAGGTGATTATTCTAAGGTATAAAGTGATACAGGAAGAGAACATCCAGTGAATTTGATACTTTCTTACTCTTTAAAAGAAAAAATGTTTACATAAATAAACTTATAATAAAATAGCTTAATAAGGCTCGTGTTGTGTGTGTATGTGTGAGTACTGTGAGTGATGAGAAAGTTTAGACAATTGAAGGGAAATGATGTGCCCTGACAAAAATAATAGATGTGGTTACAATACCTCCATCTACAACTTGCATATGAAAGGTAAATATTATATTATGACTAAAAATTGGAGACTAAATAAAGATTATGAGTCAAAGCTATTAGTTTATTTATCACACAAATTTCATTGTCTACTCAATGTACCATGATGATACTACTGGAGTCTACAAAATTTAAAGTAGAACTGACTGTAATAAAATCATGTTTTTGAAGTATCTACAGTATCTCAAACACAGTCATATAGACAAATAGGACTACTATAGTCCACTAGTTCGATAAGTAATTAAATCCCAAATCAATACCTTTTTATTTTTTCTTTATCAATTTATGAATAAGTTTTATCTTATAACTGCATAATTGACTTGTTATTATAACTCTTCATATATTCGACTTATTAGGAATCTTTGGGAGCTTCTGGTCCATAGTTGAGGGGTTTTGGTTGGGTTTGTTTACCCTAAACACGGAAAGTAGAAATGAATGAAATGCAATGTTTACTTAAATCTTCATTATTAAAAATGACAATTTACATTAATATTATCATGTTGGATTTTTCTTCTTTTGTTATGTAAAATATCACTGATACTGAACGGATATATTAGTCCATTAATGTTTTATTTGCGTAATTAGCACATGTTATATGTTCTTCTCCACAAATTGCACCACTAGGTTGAGTATGGAACTTGCAATCTAAAGCAATCTGACGCAATCTTCCACTTGCCGTCGACAGCCGTAATCAAGAAAGTTTGCTGGAAGGGCTTCTTGACTTCGTCGTTTTGGTAGGTCACGTCACCACACGCTTGGATGAGGTACGTCAGAGAAGTATTGTTTACCAGCGCTGCAGCTATCGGCTGTGCGTCAAGAGTTTTCAGCACATGGTTGCTAGCAGGCAAATCCAATAAAAACTGCTGAATTCTGTCACTGCCAGTAACACCATTGCCATTCCAAACTAAAAGTCCGGTGTCCAGATATAATTTTGAGGTTAAATGTCTGCTGTTGTCCACTTGTTTATAAAATACTTTGGTAAATTCTTCTGCCGTCTCACAAGCATTTTCCACATTCTTGACTGCTAATTCAGCCATTTAATACGCAGAAAAATTCAAATACAACTTCAAGTGAATCGGGTATACAAACAAACCAAAATGCGACAATACGAGCACAGGTAACACAACAGACAACTGTCAAAATTGACAATTCATATTCAATAGGGATGTGACACATTACATGTTGTAACAAAATAGTGAGATGTAGTTTGTAATAATGAATAAATAGTGAAATGTTTGATAAGACATTGTGTAATAGTAAAAGAAAATGTGTAATTACAAATATTTTCGATTTGTTTACATCGGTGACCTTCAATGACTTTCACGTCTGTTGCCAAAAAAATCATTGCCAGTAAAACAAATTATTTCCATTGAAAATTCGCAACAACGAGGGCTAAAAAGGAACTTGTTAGGCTTTAACATGCTTTTAATAAAATATTTTATGAATTGATCTCTAATGACCAGTCAAAACAGTGTTGTCAGCTACATAAGGGGTCCAAGGCAATGAGTAATGAATCCAGTGGAGGTGAAATACCTACAAGAAAAACGTGCCGGTTGGGAACAATAAATGGCGTCTTGACAGTTATTCTAGTGCTGCCCTAATGTTACAAATTTAATCGATGAATCAAAAACTTGCTACGACGTTTAAAGACTTGTATTTATGTATGTGCATTTAGTTTAAAGATTTTATTTATATTTGACTTATAAAACGTGAGTTACCCCCTTCTATACAAATTTATTATTATTATTATTATTTTTACTTTTATATTTTAATATTTTCGTATCTTGTAATAAACTGTTTGATATGTTTTCTTATCGGACTACGCATAATTATGTAAGTACCTACTTTAAGATTTGATGTATCACTGTTTTGAAAAAATAAGTCCCGCCGTAGTTTCTTGCCGGTATCTTCACGGGTCAGAGGTGTAGGGTTTGAACCGGTGTAGATTTTTTTTTTTGACGTTCATAAGTGCATGTAATGTGCCTAAATTGAAAAATAAAGATCTTTTATCTTTTTTTTTTTTATCAAATATATTTCTCACGATAGTTTTGTGTTTAAAAAAAAATATCAAAAACTAAGCTTAAAGTCCTATCTTTTAGAGGACAACCAGGAGTTAAGATAATATGTAAAAAATAGTTTATATTAGTTAGTATTAAGTTATATTTATGTTTCATATAAAAACTGTAACCCAAGGTTACTATGATCAATTTTAGAGTTTGACATCTCTTTTTTGCGATCCTAATAAACTCACAAATATGAAAAAAATAATAATAATCGGTTTTTTTTCTCGTCTTTTATCTTACCAAGAAAAAAAATAGCACTCAAAATTAAAACGTGATCAAAGTTACATTGAAAATGGGGTTACTTTGAAACCACTGCGTTTTACTCTCAATATGTAAAGTAAACCATAAAAATAGAAAAACAAAAATCGGTTCAGTACTTTTTAAGTTATTTATATTTTTATTACGTGGGGTTACTTTGATCACATATAGAATGAAACAAATTAGTGATTACTTAAATAGCTTTATTAGATTCTTTACTAAAAAAGTAAAGTACGTAGGTATCTTCCTATACTTGATGTTTGATCTTGTCTGGTGCGTGATGGTTGTAATGATGGCACTGCATCATCTCGTAATCGAAAAACACCCAGGGTTTTATTGAATGAATCTTCATGGAAATGCAAGGAGCAGATAAAAATATCTGTCAAATTAGGCCGGATATATTCTGTACCAATTGCTTCCAACCACTTCTTATTTTTAAAGTCGCTTCTTGGTAGGCTGAAAAGATAAAATGTTAAAATGCAGTTTTAAATCAATACAAGAAGGAATAGGTTAAAAACTATAATATACATATGAACAAAAATTTAAAAAGTTAAGGAATTGCCGACCTAAATATGAGATATCGATATTTATAGAACAACACTAGCCATCTACTGATCGACATATTAGATGTAAAAATATCCATAAATTAGCTAAAGATTACATTAATACGTAACACATCTTAATCTTTACAATAATAATATTGCAATTTGTACTTTAAACACTCAATAATGTTGATAGTAACCAATATTTCAATAAATAAATGTTACATACCGGTGCAATGATAAAGATCCTTGGTTTTTGGTTTTTGTTATACCACAGCCCACTACACTACACTTTGGCATTATTATAAAATGTTTCTTTACTTCATTTTAAAGTTTTTTCACAGCAAAATTCCGTAAAACGCGAGATATCATTTATTTTTTAAAACAACCACGGTGTTTTGACAAATCAATTACTATTAACTGAGTGGAACAATAAATGGCTCCCGGCCGCATTAGGCATTTAGACGTCCGACAATGACAAGTGTTGCCAAATTTGAAACCCACCGGCGTATTGTTGTCTCTTTTAAATAACTGAAAATAAAGCTTTAGAAAAAAGAGACAACTATATTTTTCAAAATTCTATGTCGAAATGCATGATATCTGCATAACTGATTGAATATATAGAACAATATGCCAAGTCCATTATATTCCTTAGTCATAGGTCCAAGGCCGGATTCGAATTCGCATCTCCAGCTATCGCCATTGACGCCCAATTGGGCCACCCGAATAAAGATGTGCCATTCCCTATAAATTCCCATGTTACTATTGAGAAAATTCCTCACAGTAACGTTGGAAATTTACCGGGAACGGCACATCTCTACACCCGAACACCCCGAAACCGGTGTTCATTATATTTTATTGTTCATGTTCATCAATTAGTTGTTGTAGGACGACCATAATTTTTGATGAAATTGTTTCTTGACAAAAAGTGCAAACGAAAAATAAGGTGCAGATGTTTCACTCAAGTTCGATACTAAACGATACGGCATCATTTACTGTGTCTGTGGGCTTGGTCCTCACGTCTCACGAATCACCTGGATACTTGTTATCATCATTAGCACTAATCATATTATCTAATTTAGGTAAAGGAATAAAAATAGATCTGCATATCTACACAAATATCTGACAATAGTTCTTTATTATGATGGATATAAGGGTCTCAGTACCCATTATGTACCCTGGGCCTCCAATAGGTGAAAGACGGCCCGCATGTGTGATAGCATTGTTCGTTATGGAACCAACCTCTTAGACTGTATGCTTGAGATGATGTACTATTTTTTTTTACTGTTTGGAGCGTAGACCACGGCACTCATGATAATGATAAAGAAAGAAAAAATATTACGATTAAGATTTTTTATTATTTCATAATGTCTTTAACTAATATAATAATTATTATACAAAGTGGCTTATCTATTTTTCAAATTAGATTTCATAATACATTCTAATTCATTATTCAGGACATTTGACACGCTGATTACCTACAATAAAATATTGGACTGTAATAAATTATTAATAAGATTACAAACAAACTTTTTAATTTAAATATTCTCCAAAACAAGCATTGTTTGCGTTTACAAATTTCAATATTCATTTCTTTGCACTGTATACCCATAGAGGAATTCTAAAAACAATTCGAAATATTGCACATTCACGAAATAGCCGTTTTCTTTATTATTTAACTGTCCAGACCAATTTTTCTATGAGTTTTGTTTTGAAGGGCAATGCAAAGAATATGATATGGCCATAGGCTATTTCGCCATTTTAAAGAGTGGAGGAGGCTCTAGTCGGGTCTCAGTTAAGCCCCCGTCATTTATTAAATGCGTATTAAATTATTTACTCAAGCAAGCACAGACAGGCGGTGGACGGAAGAAAAGATTGAACTGTATCCGAGAAGACGGGAGTATTTCGAAGATTTTATCACATTTCTAAGTTTCACTAAACTAAAGCCATCCAGGTTTACGCTACATCTACAAGTTTGTCTTATTCATTTCAATTGAACCATTGCTTCAGTAACGCTGAACGCCGGACGCCAGTTCAACCTCGGCCCATCCTTCCGCCAGACATTTACAAAAAATTTACGGCCAGCTTCTCTAATTAAAACCTTAGACTAAGGCACTGACAAAATGATTATGCTCTAGATACAAAAGTTATTTATAAATAATATATTTATAAAGAGTAGATAACATTCCTTAAAAATCATAAGAATACCACTCAAGTTAAATTCGGTAGCTGCAAATTATATCAAAAATAACAAAAATTATTAACATATTACACTGGTCTACATAAAATTTTTCTTACAATCATAAAAATACACGTATTTTTCGTTTCAATAGATAATTGTCTCAAGACTTGATTAAATAAAAATGTAAAACATCTAGCTAAATATATGTAATTAACCTTGAATTTTTAATTGCAAGATCACATCAACTAATTTTATTGATCACTTAACTTGATAAATAAGTATTTTTATAGACTTTAGCCAGGACAGCTAGGTTCAAAATTACTAAAAACATACTTCCACATACAGTTTGCAGTAACTTTAATATTGAAATGTAGCCCGAGGCAGATAACCCTCATACATAATACCTTCAGGACTGGAGGGTACACCCGGTGTTACAAAATGGCCCAGGAGTACACGATTTCTTGTCGCCGATTCCCAACGCTTGTCAACAGATTTACAAATTATGAGCCGTAACCGACCACAGAGCTGATAATAAATAAAACCGAAGCAATCGTGCTGCAATTCAGGGCTATTCCGAATGCTTAATACAAAAACAATCCTATCATCTAAATTGAGCATGTCTCGCGTTTGCTGGGAAGTGTGTACACTCGGCGAATTCGGTCCCCCGCGTAAACCGTATACAACGATTTGTAGCGACAGACAAGCCGAAAGACAAACTCGTTCATATAATAAATTCATGTTGTTCGATTATGAATGAATGTGTCTTCGGGTGAGTCGCGAAGGTCGCTAGCAGACGTACAACTACTTAACTAGTGCGTGGCGGCCGGGCGCAGGCGGAGGCTGGCGCGCCGCTACCGCGCGCGCAGCCCGGAATGATACCGCGACACTTCTCCGTATAAATATGCATTTTTTAAATGTTATTTTTCTTCTAAGCCCGACTGCAAGAAAAAAATTATAGTTTAAGATCTCTTGTATGCCTTAATTGTATATTTTCGTCGGTTAAAAATAAAGTGAGATAAGATAAACAATATACAAAACAGTAACAGTAAGTCGTATCTTACCTGCAATGGGCCATTGCACAGGTCCGCTTTGTGTTTTTCTGACAAGCCAGCAGTCAGTAACCTCTCCTGCAAAAAAAAAACACAATTACAATCCAATACCCAAAAAAACTAAGAATCAATTGCTATAATAAATAATTTACGGCAATACCATACACAACGCTGTAAATATAGTTTACCTCTGTGAGTCGCTCCGAGTCCGCGAAGCTGTGGTTATGGTTAGTCCCTTGCTTCTGCTGCAGCTCTGCCTGTAGGCTGTCTATCTTCTTCTGCATCTGTTTATAAAGTATTTATTACTACAATACTAATCTATGCTCACCTCTCAATGTGGTTAAGACTTACGAGTACATAACCCTTATATGAGGTATATTTTTGTTCGTTTCAAATAATTTTGGTCGACAAAAGACCATCACCGACACCAATGACATCGACTGCCCGAAAGGAAAGTATAAAATAATGTTTAAATTAAATAAAAGTATGGAACAGGGACAACAAAAATAATATAAGTACACAAAGGCATTGTTCTAAAGAAAAGTAAGCATAGTTCTTAAGAAAATAAGTCATAAATACGTAAGGTCGTTTCGAACACATCAAGAGTGCGAAATTTATCCGTAAGAACCAGAAAACGCACAAAAGACAAATAACAATTATTTTTGTAGCGACAAAGACGTTCACAGAGCGTACACCAACTTCGGTACCTCTTCTATGATGCTTGGCAATGTTTTCTCAATGCAGGTATATGCAAACGCCAATGGTTCCTACGTAGAAAATTATACGAAGATATTAGAATTGTGGACTCTGTGTACAACTTTTGAGTTTTGCAAAATAACACAGTCAACAGTGTCACTAAATATTCCGAAATATTACTTTGCCAAGCAAATGCTGATGCTGCTTAAACCAATGCTTGTGGGAGTTGTGGGTGTCGCACAATATCTAATGGCCAAAGAGCGGAATTCTTCATAGCAAAAATCAAACTGTCAGAGGGATTGACCAAGCTGTTTTATCGACATATCGATGTTACGAAATAATATCGCATTAGCCAATTTAAAAGATTATTCTGTAACATTTGACCTCTTTGATAAGCAACTTGCATCTCCATATTAAAATAATTCTAGTCAGCGTGACTTATGTCATTTAGGTCACTTGAGTTTTCATAAGTGATTCCCGTGCCGTGTCACTGAAATAGTTAATCCTAAAAGAAAACTAATTAACAAATGGATACAGAAAGATTATTCTTCTAGCTACAAAGAAGATTATTCCACAATATATTGCTCTAAATTTAACGTTCATTTACAACAATTAATAAAAATATTATCTTACAAATGGATCTAGAATTAAAATTGAAAGAATGAGAATTTAAAGGTGACAATGTTGACAAAATTGTGACTATTTTCTTTTACTACAGGGAAGACAAAGAAAACATATTTAGCACAGATGTAGATTTAGACTGTTATTTTGAATTAAGGTTATTTTACCTACTCTTAGCGATATTCGTTTAAATTTTTCATGTTAAGTTTCATGTTGTAATTTTAAAATAAAAGTTTTTTTTATTCCTTACTATTATACTAACATACAGGGGCGGTCAGCTAATTAGGGACACCGTTATTTTGTCTATATGTATATTCTAAAGCATGATGTCATTACTTTAGCTGTGTTTCGTTAAGTGACAGTTATTTATCGATAAGTCGATAAAACAGCTTAGTCAATCCCTCTGACAGATTGATTTTTGCTATGAAGAATTTCGCTCCTTGCTAATGGCATACCTTGCCCGAATGCTCGGTGAGCAAAGTGTCCATAGAAAAAACTAAAAGTTATGACTACTGTTTTAATTTCAAACCCGAAATTATTAAAATATAATGTGTGGTTCTTCATAATAAATACATTATTTTATTGATAGGTAAACATTAAACAATTCATGAGGTCACCTGTCACAGAGACATAAAAATAAGATAGGACCTAAGTTAAATGATGTTATTATTATTCTCATAATAAGTACATCGAGACTAATGCATAATATAGTTGTGAAGACGTTTATTTAATCCGTACACTGACCCCATTATTATATCGTCGAATAATATAGTCGTGGAGACGGCTATTTAACCTATACACCAAGATCGTTATATGACGTCGTATAATACAGTTATAAAGTCATATCATTTATTCGTAAATATGTTTATATGGCCTCATAACATAACATTAAAGGCGCCGTAAGTCGTAGGATAAACGTCTATATAGCATGACAGTCAGCTACATAACTTCTACATAACTTTAAGTCGTATAAGACTGAACTTATACGACAATTTTGCTTGTTGGTAAGTCCTGCGGACATTTTTGTAATACTGCTACGGAAATCATACACTCTTTTGTTCTGTGTCGACGTGAGATGAGCACAGTCGGCTGCAGTGGGAAGGTACCTGCGTGAGAGTGTGCTGGCGCAGCGAGTCGAGCTCGCGCTGCTTGTCGGCGAGCTGCCGCGCCCAGCTCGCCTCCTCCCGCGTCACGTTGGCCTGCAGCTGGCTTAACACGCCCTCCTGCATACAAACACTACTTTCAACTGTTTGAACGGCCAATCACGTCGACGGAAAGTTGCGTCTCGGACGCCGCGACCTTATTTGCTTTAGTGTAAGGCCTTAGTGGATGCATTAATGGGAACTGTAGCGGGGTGAGGCCCGGCCATAGCCCCGCTTCTAGAGTCCACTCAGGACTTACAGTTAGTGGCATAATCGTACTTACACCACATGTCATGGCGTTGGAACTAATCTACCGTCAACAAGTTGGGCGTTTAAAAGGTTAAGTTACTAAACTGAGTTTGCTAGACTACTCTACGTAAAAAAATCACAAAGCGGAGTCCATTCACACATTCTAGTTTGTATGCTTTAATTAAACCTCGACATAGGTGGCATGATAATGATGAAATGAATGAAATAGATATATTATCAAAAGTAGAAAAAACATTGCTGAGTAGTACAGAGTGTTTAACAGCTAAATTAGAGTTATACTTTTTAGATAATTTTCTCTAATAAGCTTAACACAAAACTTGAAGGAATAAACAACGCTGAACTGCCTGTCTAAAGTCCTATAATAATTATATAATTTTAGCCATATACAGCTAAGGCGATATTTTGGAAGCTACCAAACACTGAAGTTAGCATTTTAAGAGTTCAGAATTATTGATGTTATGTTGTATCTGAATGTGTGATTACAACATACGAGTATTACTGACCGTGTCTTCAATGATCTTTTTATATTTGTCTACGAGCCCCTGTAGATGCTCGTTCTGCCCTCGCAACTCCGCTACGCGCGCGTCGGAGTTTGACGCGGGAGCGGGAGCGGGCGCTGGCGCGGGCGCAGCAGCGGACACCTGCTCAAAATGTACAAATTTTAAATAGTTTATTGATGTAAAACTTACATATATGACGCGATTAAGAAATGTGATGAAGCGAGATGAATTAATTGGCCGTATCACCTGCACTAGGCTACCACAATATACTATCGCCTAAAACTAAATGAATAAGTAACAAAAACACAATTATATAATAAACATGTGCGTAGCGCAACAAGTAAGTAAGTAAAGTCAGTAAAAAAGACGAAAAAAAAACCTTTTGCAGCTCTTTCTTAAGGTTGTCGGCGAATTGCAGCAGCCAGGCCTGGCCGGCGGGCCCCGACGGCACCGCGGCCGGCAGCGCGGTGCGCAGCGCGGCCGCCGCCTCCGCGTACGCCGCCGCCGCCGCTGTCGCCGCCGCCTCCTGCACGCACCACGTTCCATAATGTAATGACCCGATACTGTACCCACACAACATGGCTGCGTTGCACCCCACGCGACCGGTATACGTTGCGGCGTAATTTATAACCTTTTGACCGACAGACGTGGCATGTCATGACGCTGGGCGGTCAAAAGATTAAAATTATATACTCCGTAAGGAGAGTCCCGTTTACGCCATCCACATAAGCGTTAGTTATGTTAGTTTTTACAGTACAGTAATAATTATTTTTAGTGAACACGAAAATGTTAAATAAATACAGCGATAACGCAAGGAAACTATGTTCAATAGGTGAATGTATTTAATATTTAAAATGGAACATTGGCAATGAATGTATGTACAAGCGAAGCCGGCCAATAAAGATATTTACATGTTATCATATTTCATAAAACTTCGATTTCATCAGTTTATGGCTTAAATAGGATTTTCATATATCTGATTTTCCATATTATATTTGACAACTACTAATATTTTCTTGAAATAAGGTAAACTATTTTATTATTGTATGATACAATTGAATTTTTTTTTGACTATTCGAAAGTGCTTGTTTCTAGGCCTACTTGAATAAAAAATTGAAAATGAAGAAAAAAGTAAAATAAAGAGTAGTGTCGGTTACGACCCGAGGCTCCTTTATTTACCACTTGCGTCATAAATAATAACCAAACATCGTACTATTGTGTATACGGTGTTTTAAAACGAAATATATGAAAATTATCTATATTTGTAGTAACAAGTAGTATTACTTCACCAGTTTTCTTTCTTATCAAATGGCAAGGCGTGGAAAAGCGGATAAACTTGATTGCTCAGGGGATAAGGCAGCAAAAGCGAGACTTACGCGAGGGTCTTGGGCCGGCAACGCGCTGACCGACTTCGCCTGGAGAGCCTTTTCGGCAGTTTGTAAAGCCTCCATTACTTTCCAGTTTTTAGTTCGCAACTCCTATACAGACGGTCAAATTATAAAGCAAAATGTTAAGTTCCGAAGAAAAGTACGAAATATTAGAAAATAATGACAAACAGCATGCGTTTTTAAGTTACACATTAGATTGTTAAAGAATGAGACTAAATTGTAAGAGAACACTCACGCTAGCACGCCTTCGGGCTGATTTGTATATCAGTCTAATTGATAAGACCATAGAGCCAAGTAACTAGCTATTATAAATACTTCCAAAACAGGTAACCGATTAATTGTAGCTAAGGTATAGGCAGACGACTCAAGTTTGAAATGCCTCCTCCAGTCAAGATCAATGAACACGACACGTTCAAAGTGACATTAGATGTTGTCTTATTGCCGTAACATTAAAGTCTATGCATACATATCTTTAACCTCGGCTGTACATTATAGTGGGAGTGGAGGCTCACATTGTTCTTCTCCTGGTAGTGTCGCAGCTGTTCCTGCAGCTGCGCGAGCGTGTCCTTCTGCTCCTTGTTGGCGCGCTGCTCGGCGCTCAGCGAGCTACGCAGCGACTCGACCACGCTCTCGATCTTCGCCAGCTCTGCTGCCTAAACAACATACAAATAAAACCTAATATTCACGTGGGACACACTTTTTTCAACAATAACGGTTAAAAAAGAGGCTCATCTTTCTCACCTACCAGACTATTATTATGTAAAATATAAATGCTAACGGCTGTTCTTATAAAATGACGTTTAACGACAATCGGTTGATGATGTTTGATCACAAAACCATTTGGAAAATCCAGCAAGTAGACTGTCTAGTCCGTAGATTGTGGTATTGGCACCCGGAGGCTTAGATGTAACCTTAATATAATTCACTTCAGTGTCTCAACTCTTCTTAAAGCTAAAACACGATGAATTACGGTTTTATCGCATAAAAATTAACAAATACCTTCATGTTGTGAATCTATAATTTACTATGTTCATGGATAATACATTAAGTAGAAGCCTTGTTAAAAAAATATTAGAATGAGTCACGAAAGATTCAAGACGTAAGTCCCTATGGCAGCCCAAAAGAGCCACGAGAAATCCGGTCTCTGGAAATAACAGTCATTCTAATGTAGTCTCCCGGTTAATCGGGTGTTGTTATTGAGTGTAATCACTATACCTAGATATTTTTCTAGCACGAACGATTTCTTGTAAGTGATTGACAAAATAAAAACATCGACAGTCCTGTTATCGATAAGTACCCCTTCAATTTCCATACAGGTAATACAAAGACAAATATGGGGTAATAGGGTTAAAAATAACTAACAATAATAAAAGTCAATTTATTTATATTTAAATACCTACTTCAGAAAACAATTTGGAACTATTCATTGCAAATTATAAACGTAAATTGGATCAAAAGTATACGGATTACGTTTAATTTGTTCAAGATCGGTGACACGCGGCGTCTAGGTAGGTAGCCGATATAAGACTGTGTGTACATCTTGAAGTTGAAGTAGTATGTACTTATCGATAGCAGGATTGTCGATATTTTTATTGTGGCAAGCACAAAACAAATGCCGTTCCTGCTAGAAAAATATCTAGGTATAGTAATCACAATCAAACAAAATCAAACAACGGTGTAATAACAACACCCTCAGTCTCCCGTGTTCAACATGAGACATCTGGAAATGCTAACTTACCTTGTGCTGGTCGTTGGGCAGGCCGTTCTGCGCAGGCGCCACCTTCAGCTGTCTCGCCTCGGCTAGCTCGGCGTCGCGCGCCGCCAGCTGCTCTCTTAACGACGCCAGTTCGTTTGAGAGCTGAAAACAAAAAACAAACGTGTAATTAGTTTATAAATCGAGAGACATGTCATCTTAACCTCGTGACGCCCAGTGTGCATTACAATGTACACTCCCTTTCAATGGAGTTGAAATCTTTTACTAAAGGAAATAGGGTAGAATTTCTTTTGTATTATTAGTTTTTGTAACAAAAGAAAATTCAACCCAATTCACTCCATAGTAAGGTTGGTTTTAACGATTAAATATTTTAGTATGGTGGGTGTTACGAGGTTAGGACCTGTGACCAAGCCCACCAGTGTCTGAGACCGAGTTCGAATATCATCAGCTTTCGCTGCAATTTTCTTCGCCTGATCACCTGGTCACAATAGTATATGAAACCCCTGACGCTACCGTGCCGTTAAACATAATTTTAAACTCAAAACACAAATCAAAATATTCATTAAGATTAACTTAATTTGTTTTCAGTTAAACACTTAATCTGCAGAGAATGAGACAAAGGCAATTTTTTTATAGACTCTTACCTGTTTTATTTGTGCGTCTGACTCTTCCTTTTGCTTGTCCAAGTTGCCTTCGGCGAACTGGGCGCGGCTCATGACCCTTTGAACGTTATTTTGAAGATCCACGATAGCTGAAGAGGCACAAATTTCGAATTATCGCAAGTCTGTCCCACACAGAACACTAATGGGTAGTTGTCGATAATGTATTTTTTTTTCTACTCGCCGACTTTAATCTGTCAATTACAAGTACATAGCCAGAACTATAAGATCATACTTTTCGATTATAGATTGTCTATGATACATTCAACTCAACTATAATATTCATTACGACTATTATAATTTCAAAAATAGAACTTCATACAATTTGTATATTAATTTGCGAGTCCTGGCAAATTTTTCGGTATCTGAACGTACTTTTTTTATCTATTACGTTACGGGCCAATCAGAAACTTCTGTGTTGATACCGGTGTTGATACAACCACGCTACTTATTGAGTTTTGTTTTTAGAATAATTACTAGAACGTAATATTAAATAAAACAATGAGTAGCGGCAGTGACGAATGTTTAACTCTCCAAGAAATCACAAATATGACTAAGGAAGCCACACTATCATTGTTGCCGGAAAAGTCGAAAGGGTCTGTACAACAAAACTTATAGTAACTTTATGGCATGGCGGACCGAGAAAGATATTTATATTTTTTATATTCTCACAATATTGAATTTTTTGTTACTTTCATTAACTCAAAAGTATTGTATACAATCATGTTACAATCAAGCATTTTAATCTCGTACCTTACTTAGGCCACTCAGCAAGTTTCATGGCCTAAACACGGTACTCGACTGAAAAGCTCTCTATTATAACCAGTGATCGGCACTAACGGTGCAAAACTTTAAATACTAGTTCACACGATAACAAAAGTAACTCGTGACGTAGGTACACGGTATAATATAATACAAGGGTTTTATATTATTATAATAGATAATCCATGCTTACCGGCCTGGCGCTCCTGCACGGCGCGGCCGTGGTCGTGGCTGAGCTGGTCCAGCTGCTGCGCCAGCTCGGCGGCGTGCTGCTGCGCCATGATGGCGGCGTCGCGCGCGGCCGCCGCGTCGCAGCGCGCGCCCGCCACCTCCAGCGCGCGCGCCGCCAGCTCCGCCTGCAGCGTCTGCAGCTGCGCCACCAGCGCCGCCTCCGCCTGCCCACACACAGTGCCCGCTTACGGTAACGTCCCCTACTTCAGGACGTCTCCCATGGCTGACATTTTATCGTCTATCGCGCTATCCGCCACTTTCGCACTCGCATACTTGTTAGAGCGTGACAGATATTGTGACAAGAGATAAAAACCCGACCATATTAGGCTAGCAGGAGCATTCCGTCACAACGGTAAGTTTTTCATCTTTTTTTATGCAGTGCC
The DNA here is from genome assembly GCA_022674325.2 of Grapholita molesta. NCBI lineage: Eukaryota > Metazoa > Arthropoda > Insecta > Lepidoptera > Tortricidae > Grapholita > Grapholita molesta. The sequence goes on from CP053138.2 coordinate 7,181,265, forward strand.
TACGTATAGGATAAAGTATTGACGTAAGTATTTTGCATGCGAGTCGTTTGTGAAATATTTGCTTTAATTTCGACTTATTTTGTCGGCTTGCAAATTAAGTACCTAGAAGTACATTAAACAGTTGATGACAAAGTTGATGGATGATATATATACATACTGTTACACTATAAAAAGGCAATTAAAAAAAGAATCAGGCTAGAAAGTCGAAATAATGGTTCCGAATTACGTTACTTAACGATAGAATGCTCCATCACATGTGTCTGTCCGTAGTAACTTGTCATTCGTTCATAATTGTTAACTGACCTCAGACAGTTGCTGTATATGCATCTCCATCTGCGCTCTTTGTTGAGCAAATTCACCCTCTGCAGCGAGTTTAGACTGGAGCTGCAAAAAAAAAACATTTAAATGTTTTACGGCTAGTTAAATTTAATGTTACCTTGCGATATATATTTAAATACGAGTTACATTTAACACGTATGTAAATTTTTTTCGTCTCTTCGACAATGCCAAATGATTTCTTTTACTTTACTTATAACTCATAACGTTCTCGGCCTCACCTAGATACCTATTTGAGAAAAAGAAAAAGTTAACTGAATCACCTATTGTATTTAACAGTCAAGCGTTCGGATTCAACTTCAATATTTGAAATCATCAATGTATAATAAACGTAGATTCACAATCAGCCCAAAAAAAATGGCTCTAAAAACAGCTGCTCGAACAACTTGGGCGGCACATTTAGTTAGTCTTCTTTGAACCGTCAGTGCAAGTGTCAACAATGACTGAAAAGTTATTACTTTATCAATAGTGAAGTTTGATACTTAACAATTAGAACACTGAGCTCTTTTTTGTTTGTTTATTTATCTAAAAGAAGATTATAAATTAGCATTATTAGCTTAAACTGGAACGTGATAGAAATGTCATTTAGTGCCATATTTTTGTACATAATTTGTTCGCGTGTAGGCGTCTATTTCTTTATGTCAGTGTTAGAAATTTATAAAATGCTATGTGACGAGTCGAGCGCCGACGACGGAGGTGCCCACGAGGGCCAGCAATACTCACGAGGCGGTTGTCCTGCTGCACTTGGAGCAGGTCGTCGGCCAGGCGCTGCGCGCGCGCCTGCGCGGCGTGCAGCTCGGCGCGCGCGGCGTCGGCCGCCGCCTCGTGCGCGCGCGCCGCGCCCGCCGCGCCCGCTACGCGCGAGCGCTCTGCGTTCAGGGTGGCCCTGTGCGAAACTCACGTAAGCTGCGTGCGGACATATCGCGTACCGGAACGAGTGCGTCTTCTTTGACTCGCTCGCTCGCGCGCGATCCGGTTCGCGTTGCACCCGTTCTCCAAGAGTGTACGCATACGAACATGTTGTGCCAGTACACGCGTAACCGACTACGCGTACCAATGTAGGCGCTGTCCGTACGAATCTTTACACGAACCGCAAATTTGGGTTAGTTTTCGCAATAGTACGTTACTATAGAGGTCGAAAAACGAAGGGTTGCAGGCCAAGTAAATATAGATGGCGGAGCGTAGCGAGAACAGATAGGGATACGCGGCCGGTAACCTCGCTTCTCGGCGAGATTAAACCTTGCAATAAATGAAATTAAATTTTTCAAGCTTTTGGTTGATTTTACCTGGTCTTGGTTATAATCTATTGTTTTCCTGATTGTTGTGCCAAGATGATGCGATGTGCCTGATGCAAAGATGATGCGTCACCATTTGACGTTTAAAAATTAAAGAAGCTTGTTTAATAACTCTGATGTACAGGTTTCCAATCCGTGATGAAAGGTAAATCTCTGATCAGTGTGGGAGGAGCTCAGCGCCAAACAAATATGGTGTCTATTGCCTAAGACAGTAAGTTCTTAAAAGATGATTAAAGTTATGCACTGGATTTGGAGGTTTTGAAGATTTAAAACTTTAACTAAACTATAGCGCCCCTGTGCCCACTTACCTCAATTCCTTCAGCTTGGCGTGCAGTGCCTGTGAAGCCTCGACCTCGTCAGCCAGTGCCTTCTCCTTGTCAGCGAGTTGTTTCTTCAGTTTCTGCATTGGGTCATTAGGGCCCTAAAAATAAAATTCGAATGTACTATATGAAACACGTTACTATACTCAATTTTATGTATTTTACCAAAGTTACTTAACCCTTTTCCAGGGATAGTACGATTTATCGACCATTGTCATTTTAATTTCAACCCTAAGCATTAAACTTTAAAGTTCATATAAGATTGGACTATTTCAGAAATTGACTCTATTTAAAATAAATAACCGAAACATAAGTATTTAGAATATACTTTACTGGGAAAATCATTCGGTTTGGTGGGGTCTGGAAACAGGTTAAAACGACTTCTAAATAACACCTTTCTAGATCTATTATGTTAAACTGAATGGTAAATATTAACTCAAAACCATTATTAACCGTGAGAGGCTATATCACATTGGTGAAACCCCTAAAGGTGAAGATCTTTCTAGACCACACTATATCAACTCAACGCCAGTGCGGCAGCAACTCTACTCACACTTTTGATGAGTAAGTCAACTAGTTGATCCACCCAATGGCCACTAATTGTTATTATTTATTTATTTTATTAGGTACAGTAATAACAATATTCTTTATAATATTGCCCCACAAAACTGCATAAACAGTTTGACTGTGGGATCCTCAGTCTCTTAAGTATACATTTTTATATGTATTAATACAAATTAATAATTGTTAAATTAACAAAGTTATAATGGTAAGTCCATGTAATAGTTTTTCAACAATCTCTTTAAAAAGTTTTTATTTTTTTCGCATCTGAATGGACAAGGCGGTATGAACAAGTGGACCACGCCCGCAATTACCCGTCACACGTCAGTCGCAAACGCATAGTCGCCGCGGGGGCGACGTGTGGTCAACGCGTGACAAACGTGTCGGGGTTGACCTTTGGTGTACGACGCGTAGACCATTCGTCGTACACTACTTTAATATCATTTTTTAAATTAAACCTAGAAAATATGACATAGGGCTTAAATTTCAATATTTGGCATAGAATCGAGTCGCTGTTGAGTTGATATAATGTGCGTAGACCTTCTCTTAAAAGTCAACAACAGTGCTTATAGGATGTAACCGCTAGATGCTGTAATATAAAAAAACTGCTCCACCAGACTCAATTACAGGTCAACGATGCGAAAAGATTTTTCGCGCAATTACAATAACATTAAACACCTGAAAAAAGGTTGTTACATCTAGTGCAAGTCTTTGGCTAAGATGACAAACGATCAGGTTGAAGCTACATGACAGAGATCGTAAGGCTTTGGGACCTACCTCGGACCACTCGGAGTGCTCCGGCAGCGGGTCGTGGTGTTTATTGAGCAGAGCGTCGGTGAGGATCTGGATCTCCGTGCGGGACAGCGCCGCGTCGCGCACCACGCGCACCAGCTCGCCCACGTTCACGCCGCCGCCGTCGCCGGCTGCTGTCGCGTACACCAAACATATGGCTTCAACATTGCTAACGTACATTTTTTTTACAAATAAGAACAACAGGCGAGTATAGAAAATGTACTGATATGTTACCTACCCTGTTATAGAAGTTAATCGATTATAGAAGTGGTGGGAATTCTATATTTTACTAAAATAGTTAATATAGTTAGTCTTTAGATTAAATTATGCAAAAAATTACGTTAAATTTGCAATTTATTTTAGTCAAAACAAGGTAAGTATATGAAGATTATTAAATGATATAATCTCAAAGTAGGTACTTAACATGAAACGTAAAAAAAAACCTAGTCATCGCAGCTTTGAGAAAAGAAGTTAACATTTGAACCTACCTTATCTAAATAACTTAACATTAAGAAAAATTGACGAGTTCATATTATTAATGTGTGTGTGTGTAATTACCCATTAGCGAAAGCACATTAGGTTCGGGCTTCTTCTTTTTGTTCTTGCCAGACTGTGCGGCGGTAGGGGCAGGGGCGGGAGCGGGAGCGGGAGCGGGCGCGGGCGCGGCGGCCAGAGCCTGCTTGAGCAGCTTGTCGGTGGTGAGCTCGCTGGGGTGAGGCACGTTCAGCGGGGGGATCACCTCGGCTCGGACCTCTTCCTCGACCTGTTTTTTGTCTCCCTTTTTACCTGCAACCGAGAGATTTTTAAGACGAGAACTAAGTATGAACAAGGTGCGTCTTTTCTGTCGACAACAGGTAACGATTGAAGTAAGTGCAAATTATGTTTTATCCCTATGCGTAATATAAGGAGCCATGCTGGTACTACATTAAAATGGCTTTAAAATCCTAACTATAGCAATGCTCACAAGAATGACCCTAACTTAAACTTCTTTTTTGAAGAACCTCATACTGTTGCATCGTAGGAAAACCTCAACAGAGAATTCATTCCACAGCCGGAGCGTTCGCGGTAAGAAATTCATCCTAAACCGCACAGTTCCCCTATAGACTAGTGTGAAGTTGGAGAGTGATAGAAAGCGGCCGTCGGCATCATGTCGAACAGTTCTTCAGAGCACTATCCAATGTTCAAACGATAGAACAGACATAAGAAGGAAAAGTCTGTTCTTAGATTCAAAGGTTCAATATCGCTCGTGACTGTGCGATCCGCAACGATTCGCACAGCACGCCCTAGTACCGAGTCAAAGGGCCCAAGCTCTCTCGATACCGAGGATCACAATAGTCCCAGACTTGTAAGACTAGCATGTATACTTATAAGAACAACATATGACACTCGTTGATTTTTGCAGATAATAAAATTAAAACACGACTTAGCGTTGAAAGTTTAAAATTACATAATATATAAGACTATCTTCGTAATTTACTCGTTACATACGCCAAGACAATTACATACGTCATGACAATTGATTGTGATTCGGTATCGTTTGCTTGGTATTACAATATTTTAATATTTACATTGTAACTTCCACACGATCATATATTACTCTAAAGTCTGGGTAGTCATTATTGACGTGTACTTTGGAACAAATAAAAGATAACTATGCATAACAATTGCACTTGTGTCAACATATGACATTGTGACTTACTTATAAAACGTGACCACATTTTCGAACTATACATAAGTGATAACTTAACTAACGGACCAAACCTATGTTAGTAGTAACATGCAACGATGTATATTCCGCAACGTGTCATGACGAAACGTTTTTGAGCAGTGTGTGTTGCCACTGAAACGTGGTCGCATACTATAGGCTTCATAAGAAGAAGTCACCCTGAAGAGGGCTATGCTGGGAGTGTCTCCCTGCGATCGCATCAGAAATCATGTCATACGAACCCGGAGCCTTCGGCTTAATAAGCCAGGGCACTACCGACTAGGCTATGAGGCCGTTTTCAAACATACCCTTGCGCTGTTCCTTGGGCGCGTCGCCGCTGTTGTGGCGCTCGCGCTCCTCCTTGGCGGGCTCCGGCGCTGGCTGCTTGCCCTTAGGGGCCTTCGCTGCCTTTGCGGGCTTTTCCTTCTTCTCAACCAATTCTTCTTTCTTCTCAGGAGTCTAAAAGTTCAGTTTATTGCTATTATTGATCAATTCACGGTACATGGCATATATGCTGGCTAGAGCCAGACTTAGAAACCTACAACAACAATCATGATGTTGGATGGCATGGTAGCTCGCGGCGAGATGACCGCCCGTCCCTCTTTAATTAACATAGTTAGAAAAAGGCGGGTAGTCTATCCGATCGCACTTGCAACTCCTACAGTTCCGCATCGTACGCATCGGACGAACCGCGTCAATGGTCAAACGAACTCGTCCTCACAAATCACATTTACCACATCGACCACATTGCTGGCGGTACTTTTTGTTTTTTTTTTGGACCCGGGTATGTCCTTAAACTACGTCCAACAATGAGAGGTAGGGCACAGCGATGACCATCACGCTTGAATCTGGGGCAGCCCAACTGGGGAAGTACCTCCTCCTTACAGAAGACCACAGCCATAATAGCACTGCTACCTTTCAGGTACGTAGTGTTGTGTTCCTGATGGTGAGTAAGGTTCCCAGAGCTCCATCCCCCTTAAAGACTGGCAACGCGCTTGTGACTCCCCTGGTTTAGCTAGTGCCCATGGGCGACGGTAATTGGGTACCTTAAGTTTTTTCAAGTGGTCCATATTATTTTATTTGTAGTAAGTAAACTGCTAATAGTGTTCAAAACTGTGGATATCCCTTTTTTATTCCTTTCTGTTTTTTAGAAATATTTTTTTGAATACATCATTTGACAGATGAAGCGGTTGGTGATATGAATAGAGCTCGTGCCTAAGTCTGTAATACGTGTCTTCAATAAAAAAAAAAAAAAACCGTTAAGTTGTCATTTGACAGATTTGAAACATCGCCGTTATTATTTCGACTTTGTTTGTACGCTGTGCTCCCTAATTTCTGCTGTTTCTCGAGTGTTTTTCAACGGCTTCTGCCTGCCCCTGGATTTTGTAGTGCCCGCATCTCACGACGACCACCATATATCTACTTTACATTCGGAAAGGACGCCTTTACGATGACGACGACGCTCACGTATTTCTGGACAACGATTCCGCTTTTTCGCCGACCATTGCACTGACCTAAGGACTGATTCCCCGAGCTAGTTTAGCAAATAAATTGAGCTTATCATGGCGGTTGTTATGGAATATTCAAGGACTGGCGACAAGCACAACGTTGCTGAGATTCGGGGTGCGAAAACATTGATGAAAGTTGCTTAAGCTTCATGATTGACGTTAAAATGTCTTTTCTATATATATATATAAAACATTATTATCACTTATAATATGATTGTTTTTCTTATTTCTAGGGCTTCTAGAAGTGTTTATGTCCATAGTGCAACCAATTGCACTGTTATGGGTAGTACTTAGCGGTGTGGAATCGTTTTATTCGAACGCCACACTATACGGTAGTACACTACGGTAGCAGTGTGGCGTTCGAAACGAATTCAGTGTAAGTTTTTAACGTTACTTTACGCCACGAACGCCTTTGCGTTTCCCATATAAATAATATTGTCACTTACGCGTTCGTAAACTTTTTTTTGCGTCAAAAGGAACTTACACTAGAGCCTCTGTATAAAGATATATTTTCACTCATACAAGTGAAAATAAGAAAGCTTTTGTCACTTTATTTATAAGTTGTGTTACTGCAATAAAACAAAAAAAAAATCAATCAAGTTTTATTAAATTATCCTGCAAATTTATCAAAGCATAGGCTATGATAACACTATCATTTAAATATCTGATGTGACTGTCAAAAATTGAAACTCCCTCACTCGCCGTATTAAACGCTCGACGTGTATGCGTAAACTAGCTATTACTTTCCCGAGCAAAACTTATTTTTTGTGGTTGTTTCTTTGGATGAGACACTTCGTGCTTCGTGCTTCGAGCTTAACATTTCTTGTCGTTGTTTGTTGTCTTGATCGTTGTCCAGAAATACGTAAGCGTCGTCGTCGTCGTAAAGGCGTCCTTTCCGAATGTAAAGTAGATATATGGTGGTCGTCGTGAGATGCGGGCACTATAAAATCCAGGGGCAGGCAGAAGCCGTTGAAAAACACTCGAGAACAGCAGAAATTAGGGAGCACAGCGTACAAACAAAGTCGAAATAATAAGTATAATAACGGCGATGTTTTAAATCTGTCAAATGACAACTTGACGGTTTTACTTTTTTTTTTAAATGGAAGACACGTATTGCAGACTTAGGCACGAGCTCTATTCATATCACCAACCGCTTCATCTGTCAAATGAGATATTCAAAAAAATATTTCTAAAAAACAGAAAGGAATAAAAAAAGAATAGCCACAGTTTTGAACACTATTAGCAGTTTACTTACTACAAAAAATATAACATGGACCACTTTAAAAAACTTAAGGTACCCAATTGCTTACCATCAGGCAATCCGTCTGCTCGTATACCGCCTATGACATAAAAAAAAAAAAAAAAAGCGGTAAGTTGGAATTATGATACGATAGATACGGAAAGCGATTGCGAGCTGTTTGATCGTTTCACATTTTCATGTCGAAAATATCTGTGAATAACACTTACGCATAATAAAATACCGAAGCTCTTTATTAGCCTATTTAGGCGAACTATAAAATAGAAACTAAAATGATTCGACAAAAAACCACATGTTTACCAAACTTGCTCACAATATTTCACAAAACTCTTTCTATAATTGATACTTGTAGGGAAGAACGAACGAGAAGCATTTACGAATACATGAAAGCATTTATTGCCAAACTGCAAAGGGCACGTTTCTTTCACTTTCGTAACCCGGTCAAAAATGTTACCAATCTCCATTTCAATCTGATTCTATTATTTTCTAAATATTGTTACTGTCTACTTAAAAATAATACAAATCTTCGTGTCCCTATACTATACGTGTAATCAAAACGGGCTAACCGACGCAGAGGCCGGCTGTTCAGCAATTCATAAATCGTTATCCGTATGCATTGGAAAAAGTTGCCCGAGCGTCGGTATTGTTGCTACCGCTATGCGTACGATGCAAATCGGTAGACGATGAGTTTCTACATATATAAATTATGGACGTATACTTATGTAGTTATTGTAAGAATAAAGGGCATTAATTAGTATATTCGTTACTTTTTGTCAAACCTAACATGCCGTTAATAATCGTACGCCCCTATCCTTATTTTAAAGTGATGTCTTTTATTGTTAAATAGGTAAAATATTTATCTGGAATTAGTTAAGTTTATGATTAAGGGGTAAGAATAGTCATATGAGACGATTTTATGATCATCCATGCAAATTATTAAACCTAGTTAGCTAGTAGCAAAAACTCGTTACTTACATTAAACAAAAATGAGACACAATACAATATGACTTAAGCGTACACAAGACAACAAACGTTATACATATAAAGTTCCTATATCTATTGTTTTAGCGAACAATATATACATCTTCTGAAACGCAATAAGCACGCTAATATAATTTTGTTACAAATTGTTATGCAAATGGCTCCTGTCCGTTTTATGGGCTCAAATTATTTTCTAATCTCCTAATTAACTTATTTTTGATATTTAGCTAAATCATTGGCGGTAAAAAATATGATTTCTATGAACGATACGATAACGAAAGGCATACTAAGTTAGCTTATATCTGAGCTCCTGTTGATATTCATAAAAATTCTTACATATTACATACTTACTCCATAAAACAGAGTTGACTATTCCAAAACAAACAAAGAGGTAATGATATCGTATCTTAGCGCTGCTAATTATCAGTTAATTCTGCGTCTACTCTTTAACATTATTTTTATTATGACGCCTTTGGTTAATATGTAGTTACGACATTCATGAACTTGACGAAAAACTATGCATTACAATTTATATGACATCGTCGTAACTATACATTTGGTTATAATATATATTATATGACTACTTCAATTGCTAATAGAACTTGAATGAATATTTAATATTCTATATTTAATATTCAATACTGGGTACTTTGAATACAACCTGAGCAAACCATGAAAAACCACCTGTAGTGACATCACGCAGCTATTCAATATGTAATTTATAACACTGGTAACACTGTATTTGTAATTTATAACACTGTAAACACTGGTATTACATGAAAACATGTATCTAAATCATGCTCATATTGGTACAATGGTCACAATCAAACACAAAAGTGGTAGTAAATTAAGTGCAATGCAACCACTTTATTCAAGTGGATAATAAAGAATCAGCTATCAAAAATTACTGCAACTACTTACTTTTTGTGCAATATTCCGATTATTTATTAAGTAACGTAATAAAAGCAAATATAGAACATCCAACTTCAACCATGATTAAGAAGTGTTTTATTAAATTCTATCTTGTGTTAAGGTTGGCTTCCCATATTATCTCTTTAATAGTTTTATTTTCATTCACATAAAATATTATAAATAATGGCAAAAATTTAAACCTTCACCACAAAGCTAATAAAATAGAACAAACACAGACAAAGCATTTAACTAGTGCTAATAAAATACATTAAAAGCGAATACACTACACTATGTTACATGTATTAGACACACATATCATTAGGATGGGCTAATATCGCTCACTCACTTTTTCGGCGGCGAGAGAGGATTGCAACAATTCAAATTCATCTTTAGGATGAATCTCCTCAAAGTGGTTGGAGACAGATCCCGTGGGGGACGGTGGTGTACTCGGATCACTAACGCAGCTTGGATCCTCTTTGTTTATCAGTATCGGCTTTACTTTAGGATCCTTGCCGCGTTTGCGAATCTGGATAAAGGTAGTGCAAATTGTACAATACCCCTATACATTTTTAGAATAGCTCTACTTCATTTCCCAATCATATTTGATGTACTAGAAGCTTCAGAAAATTGAGGATTGCAACATATATTTATTTTATACAACTATGAATAAACATTTTGATTTGCATTGAATTTATAATTAATATACACTACTATATATATTAATTATAAATTGAGATAGATGTCATATATTTCAGCTGCTGCCTTTTACTTAAATATATGACATCTATTTACATTTGTAGCATAATATATACTTCAATATACCTCACTATAAAGCACCCAGACCCATAATAAAATCGTGATACTCAAATATTTTACACAAGTTTAAAAATTAATAATATAAAAATAAAATAAAAACATACCTTTACATTAGGAGGAGTGTCTCTAGGGACATCTACAATGACAGCGGGACAGAACTCAACATGAGGCTTAGCGGGTGGAACAGTGTCCTCATCCACACCACTCTCTGCTGGAGCCTCACTCTCCACCTCACTGCCAGTTGTCACAGCATTTTCCTTATTCTTCTCCTTCCGTGCTAACTGAAGTTCAAAAAATACATATACTGTACCATGTCAATTTATTTTCTAATATAGGGAACATATTCTATATGTTGCTTACTGCTGCATTTTAAGCTTTGTACTCTTTTCAATAGACATATTGGTTTGTATTAAGTTTCCAATTAGAAACAAATTGATTTTACCTTTTTAATTGCCTTCTTGTTGCTTTTCTTAGGTTTATTCTTGTTTTCAGCTAGAGCCAATAGCTCAGTGGTGGCCCGGCGCTGCTGAGCAATGGCCTCTTCATAGCTGGTGCCTGAGGCTGAGAACAGCCCCATGAGTAGCAACACAGCCACTACCACCACCCCCACTCCACATAATACTAGCAATGCCTGCAGCTCCATGGGATCTGCCGCATGCACCTAAAATAAAATAAAAATATTATCTCTAGACTCATCAGAATAAAGCTGGTAAAGGGGGTTATTTCTAACGAAGACATAAGACACCACTGATTTTAAGACCTGTTCACATTATGCCAAATAATACATAAATGTAAGTAAACTATTTACTTCTTCAGCAATAATAAATATTATAGTGATTTGCAGTTATTGTCGAGATGTTTTCTAACAGCCGGCACGCGACGAATCGGCACTTTTATAACTGATGACGAGGACAGTAAAGTAAGTGCAAGTGTTTCAGATTTACCGTAAGTTATTTGGTGGTACAGCTAAACAACTTTGTTATATCTAAAAGTCAAAGCTAGAAGAAAATACTGCGTATTATTGAACGATCAAGATACAGGGCTCGCTATAATAGTCACGGCTTGCAATTGTCGCACCATGACTTAGATTACGATAACTGAAGCATTATGCACAAACCTATTTAATAATATTTTAGATAAAAAAAGTTTATTATAAGATGGGTTCAAACACTATCAAGAATCTGTAAAATTCAGTGTGTAATTTTTAAAACCCAGAACACTTCTCCACAAGATGAAGGTATTAGCTGACACGTAAGCAATGAATGGAATGACACATGTCAAAGGTTATTGACGGTACTTTCGCCAGCAGAATAATTTCAGAGAACAGCGTAATCCACTATTTACCCCAAAACCATTGCACTCCACTTGAATCTCTAATCCAGCACTGCATACATTTCCATAAATATCTCTTGACAATAATTCTTAACACTGCTAAAAACTTCGAAGAATCAATTAAATACGTACCTATTAATCGGAGTCCTGGCTTAACGATGAGTATTTCCTCCGAATTATTAATATATGCGTGTCAAATAGAAAGAGTCATTTATGATATTAATTATAAAGCCAAGATAAAACGAAAATAGGCAGCCCAAGAAATCCGTCCGGACCGGGCCAACAGCAAACAGCAAGATAATCGTTCAGGAATAGTGGCAACGATTGCAGCTTTTTTAGTCTTGTACCGTTTGGGAAAATCCATTTCACATTGTAGTACAAAGTAAAGACAGACTTTCACAGAATTGCAGGTTTTGTAGATATGGTTTCCTTATGATCGTGGCAATATTATTTTATAACATGACGATACAATTCGTTCACCGTAGAATATAAAAGCGAAGTTTAATGTTCGAGCACAATACATTTGCTCCATGCAGTTGTAGCATATTTTTTAAGTAGTTTAGTTATATATCTCGTTTTAAATTAGTTTGTTGTTGTACAAAATCCCTAAAATATTATAAAACATTCAGTTTTCTAAACGAAGGTAAGATGTAATTGGCATGACAGCAATTCCGTCTGTCCTGTCAGTTCATCAGTACAATCGTGAATCGTCGTAGCAAAATTTTGTCAATTAACAACAGCTGGCCTCGTTATTTTAAATAAAATTAATACCTTCCAGTGCTATGTAGTGATTCCTAAATTATTAATGTGTTTACGAAAACGGAACACGGATGCGTGAGGAACTTGTTTGTACAGTAACATAAGAACGTTAAAAGACAAGACAATGTCGATTCCTCCACTGGTTTGCAGCACTCCTCCTCCACCTGATCAATGCGAAGACGACAAAGACCCTGAAGATTTCGAGATACACTATAATCGTAAGTACTTTCCACATCTCTGATAATAACACGTTCACACACGACCCAATATCAAAAATTCTACCTAGTGAGGTATATTATTACAGAGAGGTCGACTTCATTGTTACGTGTCTTATTTCCTCATACGCTGGCAGTAAACACACAAATATGAGTCAAATTTCTTGAGAGAGTAATAATGTCCTGTTTATGTAACTTTTAATTTAATATAATTTAAGTATGTTTTAATTTTCAGTGTCTCAAGAGGAGGACTATGACTATGGAAGTTTCTCTAGTTATGACCATTTCCAGTCAGCCGTATCTGTAAATAATCCACAGAGTGAACCTATTCCTGTTAATAGTGCAAAAAGTGAAGTTGCTAGTGAAACGGTTAAGGGTACAACTGAAGATGAAATAGTGACTGTATCAAATACTTCTCTAGAAAATAAATTAAATGATAAACAGAAACAGGAAATTGAGGTAAAATTACATAATGAATCAGACATTGAAGTTAAAAACCAAGAAGATTATGAGGTAGAGTTGAAGTTAGAAGATAGTTTAAATGGTGACAAAATTAGAAACAAGAAGGTAAATAATGAGGAAGAATTAAATATAGAAGACTTAAATTTGACAGTTGAAGAAAACTCTTTAAACTCCATTGTCAAGAATGAACTGTATGATGATAATGCTGATAGTGATAAGAGTGAGAGCTCTGATAAAGAGAAATCACCACACATTCCAGATGTAACCAGTATTATTACTAGCGATCTCAATGAGCCTTTACCTTTAGATGAGATTGTTAGTACTCCCCCAAGCTTAGATGATATTGCTGAACTTCCTAATTCAGTATATGACATGAAGATTGATGATGGAAATGTCAATGATTATGTTGATACTACAAATGAAGCCAAAGTACCAGAACCTTGTCATAATTTTATAACAAATGAACAGGTTGAGCCCATACAAGCTCCTGAAATGTTTCCTGAAGCTCCAGAAGCAAATGAAGTGAACAATGAAACTGATGATGAATTTGGGGATTTCAATGATTTCCACACAGCTGCAAATATTGAACCATCGACAATAATGTCTGTGGTAGATAGTTGTGAAAATCCATGGGAAAGCAATCAACTAGATCCTATGGTTCAAACCCAAAGTTCAGAGTTTGGGGCATTTGAGGCTCACTTTGACCAAACTGAACCACAACCCTTTTATGATGTTAAATCAGTAACAAGAAGTGCTCCTGATGGACAATCACTGGACCATGATATTATTGAAGATGATGATGATTTCGGAGATTTTGATGACTTCAAATCTTCTGCACAAGATAATAAGGACAATTCTATACAGGATCCATTATCAAGAGTTCCAGTATTAGATTTCCAAACAACTCAAACTGAAAGTCAGTTACTCGAGAACATTAATAAGATATTCCATTCTATATTTGAAGAGGAAATCCCAGAGCCAGAGGCTGTGTTTGATGGTAAACTAGAAGGGATGCTGTGTGAGACATGGGGACACCTACTGGAGACTGATGTCAGGCAGCCATATATTGTCAACTGGAACAGTTCAATTGGTCAGAAAACACTTTTAAAGGCCTTATGTATAGATTCAAGAAACATTGTAAGTTTTATGTTCATAAACTATCTCTCTTAGTGCAGGATTCAAAAAAATTCATTAAGTTAAAATGTTATTAAAAGCTTGGAACATTCACATTTTCCATTGAGGTCTAACCAATGGTATTCAAGTATAACCAATAGTTGTGTTTGTTTTAGTTATTTGGGCCCAAGTGGAGTTATAATATGCCTAAATATGCAGCCAACTTAAGTGCTGCCCCACTACAACCTCAGAAGCAGGCCACCCCGTCAGGCCACACTACATCAGAAGTGACTGAGAAGCATGCCAAGCCAACAGGGACATGGTCTGATCCATTCACAGCAGATGGCCAAGAATGTAAGTAAATCTTCAATGCAATTTCTAATGATCACTCGCAATAACAATGTACATTAACACACTAGTCTAACAATGACTAAGATGGAAAGTGTGTGGTTAAATAAAGTAACATTATGAACTTCATGACAAAAATATGATGCAAAGTTTATAAGCAATTCCAGTTTTTAAATTTATTATTAATATTTGTGTAGTTTAATTTTAGCTTATCTTGTAATACATTACATTATAAAATATGTTGCTCTATCTGGTTATTATTTAGCGAAATTATAACTTGAAGGTGAATAATAGTAGGATACAATATTAAAATAATGAATAGGTGGAAAACAATACAAAACATAGTTTATATGACAGCAACATACATTTTTGCCATGAAGTGTAAGCTACGATCCTAAATATTGCACAGAAACAATACCACAATAACATCTCAATTCTCTTTAATACCTATCAATAAGTGAACCAAAATAACCGCTATGTTATAGACTGCTAATACAATAAGCTTATTTAAAACACTGTAAATTCTTTTGCATGTCTTGCACATGGATTAACAATCACCTGGTACTCTGCTTGCCCTTTATCCTATAGTCACCTATGCCGAAGCCCTTCTCCTAGATTTAGAACACCTCATGGCTACCCTAGACCAAATGGCCCACAACCATTCCACCCTCAAGATATCAGAATTGCTATCGCACGGTAAGTGACACAGAATGATAAAAATAGCTGTAAGGAGAGTTTTAAGAGGTCATTCAAGTAGCCATCTTGAGTTGATCATTTCCTATTTCATTTCCATTTACATCCTATTCTTTCGAGGATAGATTTCTAGAATTTTGGACCAGAGCTTTTATCTATTATTATCAAACATATACTAATTGATGACTCGCCATAAAAAAAAAAATCAAATTAAGTTTTACAACTTCTAAAGCTATTAAAAATGAGCCATTAAGGTGCTGATACACTTGAGCATTCACTCGAGCAGAACTTCGAGCGTTCGCAGTTTTTAAGCAGATTCGGCAAATTGTTCGACGAACGCAAGTACAATTCTCTGTTCGCGAGAATGCTCATTACAAGTGAATGATCAAGTCTATCGGCACCTTTAAGAGAAGGTAGAAGGATTCACTTCTTACTATGACTCAACCCAATAACCCAATTTTATAATGGTTTAAGAAGTTATATGAACTCTGCTGGAATATTGGAGCAAGGACATAAACAATAAAATCTGTTTTTTCGACGCCAAGCCAGTTTAAACCTTCTCAAACCCCTTCAGTATCTCTATAAACATAGTGTACTATATCATGTGTATAATATGTATCATTTCCGTAGCTGATTTCACCTCGTGGCCGATCGTATTGGTATGTTTCTAAATGATTTATCTGTCAATTTCAGCTTGCAATAAGGAGAATAATGCAGTTGCACCTAAAAGGCCAACAGACTTAAACGTATTCGATACGGACCTGCCAACGAATTCCGACAAAATATATTCGGCCACTCTCGATGTTCAACCAATACGTCAAATCAACCTACCCGATACTCACATCTTCACACCCACCGACTCCGAGACACCTCGGTCAAAGACTATTCACTACAGTGGGCCTTCATTTTTATCTCAATCTTCTATTGAGAATGATAAAAACCCGACTGAGGTAAAACCTGAGACTCCAGCGGAAACTAAAATTTTAGATGATTCAGAATACTCAGATTTCCAAGACTTCAAAGGTTCTTTTAAAATTGACGCTTTAGACGTGAAACCAGTTCCTGGGCCGTCAATGGACAGTGTTGAACTGCCAACCAATGCTTGCCAACTGCAGTCAAGTACAAGCTCTACATATTCTATTGGTATACTGCAACCTATAAAACTAGAACCATCCATGCCTACATTGAACTGGCCATCCCCTGGAGAAGTAAAAGAAACTTTTGACGATTTTACAGAATTTGCTTCTAGCACCACTTGGAATAACGACGCCCAGGAAACTCCCAGTATAGACTCTGAGAAGACTTCTCAAATCGACGACACTTATACAGTAACTGATAAGACTATACAAGTAATTGAGACACCTAGTAAGATAAATGATTCATTTGATGATGATTTTGATACATTCCAATCGGCTCTGCCATCCAATGAACCGACTCAAGCACCACCGATCAGCAACCTTACTGATATTGTAGCAGCTGATTTCAGTCATAATATCACACCAGTTGCATCACATAAAGAGCCAGTATTAGATTTTGTATTTCCAAAAATTGAAACTAAGTCTGACCCCATATCATTTACCAAATCAAACGATATCTTAAATTATAGTGAACCTTTTATGCATCAGAATAATGTAGCAATAAGTATGCCGAAAGTGAAAGAGACAATTGCAAAAGCCCCGGCACCTTCCTTCGCGGGGCCGCCTCCGAGCACGGTGTTGCAACCAACTGTGAGTTTATCGCAATCTCAACAGAACTCGGCACAAATTCTGCAACCTTTATCTTTAGAGAGTTTCTCACAAATCAATTGGCCGAATCCTGGAATCGACTTGCAAGATTTATCAAGATTTAATCCAGTGGAGTCACTGAACTCGCTGAAAAGTGACCTGAGCGTCAGTGGCAATAGCAAAGGCGCCTCGCCCGTGCACAGTCAGAAAGCGCCGGCCCCGAGCCAGCCACCCGAAGATGACATGTGGGGGGAATTCGTATCCAGTAAACCTACAGCGCATCAGTCATTGCCAAAGAAAACCGCCACATTCGTCGACGACGACGAATGGTCCGATTTTGTGTCAAGTCCTTCTGTGAAACCCCAGAACGGATTAAGCACGATAAGTTTAAATGTGCACACTAACTTTAGTGTTCAGAAATCCACTAAACCGACGAAACAAGATACCCAAGCCCTTGAAATACCAATTACGCATTACATAACACCGAAGTCGACGAATCACAGTTCATTCAACGACAGACACTTCCAAAACTTATAACAGCACAGAATTAACTCTCGCTACTTACTTTAAATGTACTTAAATATTTGTAAGTAGGGTGGTGGTATTGCATGCAGTATGTAGATCCAGCGCTCGGTTGTAGAAATGGCACTAGGTACATGTGCGAGTATTTTTCTTTTTAATCTTCATATTGTTATTTTTCTTTTAGGTACGATATGTATGCAACCTTCTTCTTTTAAAATATGGCTTCCATAAATAAATCAATCAATGATTTCGCCAATGACAAAGCAATGTAACAAATAATTAGAATAACATATTAAATTTGCTTTTAGACCATCCAGGTGTTCGGTAGTAGGCCTTAATGTAATGTTGTATAGCTGGAGTTTACTGAAAGCCACGAGGCGGCCGCGGCCGGTGGTGTTGACCAAATAGCGATGAAAAGCGTTTTCAGATCAATTCTTCATTAGCTGCACATTCAGCTTCGTTTATGAAGAAATAATCAAAGAATATATTCTCCGAATATCTTCACCCGTTTGAGTCTCAGCCAGAAGTCGTGTATGTATATGTCCTGGAAGTCCTGTTTTGACGACCGGTCTGGCCTAGTGGGTAGTGACCCTGCCTATGAAGCCGATGGTCCTGGGTTCGATTCCCAGTCAGGGCATTTATTTGTGATGAGCACAGATATTTGTTCCTGAGTCATGGGTGTTTTCTATGTATTTAAGTATTTATGTGTATATGTATCTATCTATTATATATATCGTCGTCTAGTACCTACAACACGAGCCTTACTGAGCTTACCGTAGGACTAGGTCGATTTGTGTAAGATTGTCCAGAAATATTGATTTATTTATTTAATAATGAATACCTACATACCAATATAATATGTAGATATGTACCTAACCTATTCATTTTTTACCAGGAAATTTAAAAAAAAACAAGAGAGTGTACCAGGTCAAGGACCTAACTAATCAGTAATCATGCTCAACATTTCATTGCCTGTTTGTGTTTATCGCAAATGTCGTTAACACTTTCCTTGCCGCAGTTCGCCACTTCTCTCGCTCTTATAGGTAGTTCCACGAGAGTTGAGGCGTATGGATTACGCACACAACTATATGAAATACTGACTGAATGAATGGAATGAATGAGTAATTTCAAAATCTTCCTGTCATTACATGAGATGTTGTTGTGTGCGTGACTTCAACTCTCGTGAAACTACCTATACGTGTAGTGGATCCCAGCATTTTCTTGCTTAGTAGAGGAAAGCGACTTAACATTACGAACTCATTGTTAAATAATTTGATCTATTTTATGTTACGTTAGCCTTTTAAGACCCCGCACAGAAGAATACGTGCATTCGTGCTCACTAAATGGTGGAATTAATACATCAAGTGGTAATTGCAATATGGTAATATTCGGATCATCTTAACAAATTAACTGAATTAACTTAATTTGTTAAGACGATCCGAATATACATAATATACGCATCACGACCTAAGTAACAGTTTCCATACTTTCCTTACATTTCCAAAGAATTTTTATGAGAAACGGGGCAGAGACTGTGCAGTCAGCACCAAAAGAAATTGCCTTTACAAAAAGTAACGATCTTAATTCTGCACACAATTGGAATTCAGCAAGAATTTTGAGTGAAAAATTTAGAAATAATATCTCGATTGGTAAAACATACACATGGGTAAAGGATAACAATTATAGCAAATACCTACTTTTGTTACGTTGTTTCATACCCCATTAACATTGATGCTGACTGTACAAGTAGATATTTGGATCTTACCCGGTAAAGTTTCGTTTAATATGTTTTTTTCTATGTGAATTTATTCGACTTGTGTGATTTGAAATCGTCACTAATATGGGAATTGAGAACTTATGTGCTGTATAAATTGACTTTGTTTTATTTATTTTAATTTACAATTAGTCATATGTTCCCGTCCAATTGGAAGCGATATGAAATAATGTATATTGCAAAATAATAAAATTGTGATTATTTAGTTATGTAAATATGTGATTTGTGAATTTTAGCCTATTGTAGGTATTTAAGTAGATAATATATATTGATCAATTATTGTTTAATTCTATCGTGTAAAAAAATTAACAATTAGTGTATTTTATTCATGATGTAGGTAGTAAAGTTGTAGTATTTTATTCATAAAACATCACAATCCATGTTGTTAACAGAGGTCCAACAAATGATTTCCTGTATATTGTAATAAAGAAATCCAAATAAATTTCTTAGTTGAATATATAAATAAGTTCGTTTGAGTATCTTCTATTACCAGTACCTACTGCTGTAGGTATTTTAATAAATTACTAAATATACAAGGCGGAAGATCCAATGCCACATGGATGGTAACTGCTTTAAATATTGTAAATAGCACATTCTGTGTAATAGACTTTCCTTTGTTTTTAAAAGCAATAAATTCTGCATTTGGTATCTTTATTATCATTAGTACAAATGAGAGCGGCCTCAAGTGAAATAGCAATTTTTTTCTTATTTTACTCTCTCAGCGCCACAATATCGATGAACAGGAGCGGTACCGCGAACATCGAAGTTCGTATATTTCGGGCATCTTTCTCTTTTACTCCGATTAAGGTCTCACGAGAGTGACAGAGATAATCGTCCGAAATAAGAATTGTTCGCGGTAGCACCGCAGACTGACCGACATGGCACCAAGTGTTCGTAACTTGCTGTTATAACTTCTTAAGTTGCATGGTTTATGTTACGTCCCTCATGTTTCAAAGGAGTGCAAGTCTGCGTGTCTATTACCTATATGAGGAGCTCGTACCAGCAACAGCAATGATTAGTAATGTATACAATTATTTAATATTGTTGAATATGTAAATATGTATTGTTATTAGAAGATAAACACTTATATCTGTTTAAGAGTTTTATTTATTATAAAATTGTATAAATTAGTATTGGCTTACATCTTCATGTTAACTATGCATTTTCATTACATTTTTATTTACTTTGACGTTTCACTAACCTCTGTAAGTAACTTATGTGACAATATACCGCTATGTATAGTCAACCAATTTGATTTCTAGGCCACTTGGAACCTTGTCACAGTGACGTTAATAAGAGATCTATTGCGTATTTCATATAGATTTTCACTGTGACAAGGAACGAAGTGGCCTATAAATCAAATTGGTTGACAGTACATATTGAAAACGATTAGCGGTGACGTCATATCGATTGGTTTAGGTTGGGTATACAAAGCAATCGATTTATTTTAGGTGATGTTTGTAGGTTTACACAGGCATCCAGGCGTAGGTTGCGCTTTTGTTCTTATCCAATCATGTCTCGTCTTCGGTATCTGAACTTTCAATTTCGTCTATATGCGTGCCAATACTGGTTTTTTCATCATCGTCAACTGCCGTCACGAATTTTGGTAGATTGTTCTCCATGGATACTCGGAACGGGCATTGCTCGAATTCCGGCCACGATATTAACCTATAACAATAAAAAATACCTAGTAACCTAGTAACTTTATATCACCAATTAGCCAATTACCAAGCTTGAAATTAACATTCGGACATTCCTATAGGGTTCACTTCTTTATGATTATGATTATTTCATTATAAGAAAGAAACAGCCTTTATATGTACATTGAATTTGAAACCCCTCACCAAGAATTTGAATAGTTAACTTAAAACAGTGTCAGTAATATAATATACACTACTCACAATTAATGAAATCAATAATAATTACAATCAATGAAAACACCGGGGCTGTCAAAAGGTTAAAGTGTGAAATAAATACTACCTAATTCTAGTAGACCTTAGGTACACAGAGCAACACTCTTAGCTGTAGATCGGTGGACCTTATGCTTTATGTAATAAGGTCCACCAATGTATAGCTATGAGTGTTGCTGTGTGTACCTAAGGTCTACTAGAAATAGGTAGTATGCCGAGGTATAACAAACTTGTGTCCTTTAGGTACTCAGTAGGAACCAGGTAAAATAGGTTTGGTCACTATAACCGGTTATTGAATTACGACTCAATCGTGCTGCTTAATACTGGTTGTGTGGAAGACTAGCGTCAGGGGTCAAACCTTGACACAAGATGACTGGAAGCCTTTTCAGTGACTTACTGTCACCCTTTCCTCCACTCGCGACCTTTAGGTATTTATCTGAGTTTTATAAAGTTCATTTTTGTTTGTTTTATCCTGAATACATGTTACCTAGGTACTCTTATTAAAATGACTTATAAATAAGTCCTCCGGCGTTATCGGCAGGATCTAAACCCGCATCTCCAGCTATCGCGGCTGACGGCTACCAATTGGGCCACCCGAGCACAGCGGAACCCATCAATATTTAACAAGTATATGTAATCTTGTTTAACGGTTTTTGGGCACCGTTTTATCAACTTTAAGGCGAAACACTACGTGCTCCCGCCTACTATATGAATCCCTTTCGGGATTCTGAAGCGCTACCGCCAGAAACGATATTCGTAAATTTCGGACGATTGTCTCTGTCACTCTCATGACGTCTTAATTGGGGTAAAAGAGAAAGATGCCCGAAATTTACGAATATCGTTTTTGGCGGTTACGCGTCAGAAATCTGATATACAGCTAGAGTATATAGCTAGAGAGATGGTGCTGCCATCTATGCAACTAAGAACAAATCAAATGATTTTTTATTAAACATTTTTATTTTTAAGTATTAAGACTACTATATAAATTATAAATAGGTGATATATTCTAAAAAAAAGTGACGAGGTGCTCCAGCGTCCGATCCTGCCTCGGACGCCGTAAAATGTATACCTAATAAAAAATAGTTAGATTTGTTCTTAGTTGTAAAATTAGTTACTTTTTAAACACGGTAATCTTTTGCTTTAGGTTAAGGTCTCCAAACTCCGTGAAGATGGTCATGTGCGGCAGCGGAGCGTCGCCGGCGCCCGGCGCGAGCCGCCGGTCGGCGTCGGGCGGGTCCTGCCCGGTGATGAGCCACACGCCACACCCAGGTATCCATTGTCTATCAACACAATGTTTATGTGTTACATTTTGTTTTATTACGAGTGTGGACCACGGACAAGTGTGATTGGTTACAGATTGTCTCCGTCACTCTCATGACGCCTTAATTGGAGTAACAGAGAAAGATGCTCGAAATATACGAACTTCGATGTGCGCGGTACTGGCCAAGTTGTGGTTGAAGTTTAGCAGTGTGAACTAAGGCGAACTTACCGCGAACTACGATAGTTAATTTCGACCTTGTCTCTGTCAACCTAATTACTTACGTCATAAGTAAGAGAGAAAGATTACCGAAATTTTCGAACTTCGATGTTCGCGGTAGGCCCTCTGAACATTGTGTTTATTTTTCAACTACTACTCATATATTTTCCTTCTGCCGTAGCGCATGTTATATTGCGCATAAAGAAAAATGACAAATAAATCATTGATATAATTATTGTTATCTTAGGACAAAAATAATTATCTATTCTCGTTCCTTTATTTTCGAAACTGAAAAATAAATATTAATCACCCCATCTTCGTAATGTATGTACGCATTCTTCCATTCGAATTAGAAAAATTACGGTATCTCCGAATCTAAATCTTAACGTGTTTATAGTAGGTACTTACATTAATTACAGTGTATAATTTTCATCCTCTTTATTCATTACTTTAAAGTTTAAGGTATTGGCTTACGGACGCATGAATACCTAAAGTTAGGGAGAAAATGTTACTAGGCGGACATGCCTTGAAATACTCAGGAAGACCGTCACTTGACGAGTTTTAAAAAAGTACTGTTTTTTCATGGTTTTTTCGCTAAATTGGTCAGTACCATACTGTGACACTAGAAGAATTGTCAGCAAAATTCTTCATAATATGCGATTACAAGCGTTCAAATCACTCCAAAGTGAAAACAAAATAAACTATGCCATTCTTACCAAAATAGACCTTACAAATATAAAAAGATCTTATAATAAAATTATTAATAAAATAATTCAAATTACTTACTCTAACATCGGAATAACCCTTGTAGACTTGGAAAACATGTGAGGCTTAAAAAAATACCACAGTAAGGGTAAGTAATCTGGTGGCACAGGCAGCTCTCGCTTTTGGGAGATGTTCACCAAGTACAAGCGATGCTCATCCATCTGAAAATATTATTTTACATTTATTACATTACTTACATACTATGTATAGCTCCGTTGGCTTAACAACATAGCTTCAAAATGAACAAAACTTTGATTCAAATCCATTTGAACAATTATTTTCATGCCCCAAACGAATCAAAAATGTCCACCCAAATTTCTTGCAAGTGCAACCTTTAATGACAGTGTGATGATTGAAATTCTATTGACATGTGTATGGTTGATAAATCACCCACACCATGGATTTAGAACATACAGATAAATAATTTAGAATCTGAAATTGTACCAGTGTAACCCTCTTGTTGGTAGCGGGATGAGTCCATGGTAAGAAATGTACTTTAGGTACATTTGCTAGTATTTTAAAATCAAACAGTAGCTGAAACAGAGTTGGTACTGCCATATGCTTCCTATTCTGTATCTCATTATCTGTTAAGAACTGAAAAAAAAAACAACAGAATCAAAATTTATTTAAATAATAAGTAAAAATACACAATAACAGCACAAGAGACCTTTAAAACAAAATTACAATGGATCAATATCAGATCCGTAGTTTGAAAGCATTAATGGACATTCAACACAATTACACATGTCCATGATGCCACATAAATAACACTCCTGAATTTGTGTCATAGTTTAAAACATCTGTACTTACTTAATTTAACTTACTGTCATAATACTATATTTGTATTTAACTTACTTCATAGTGGTGTCCAGGCATTGTGATATACAAGTCTGGTCTGCCTAGATGAGTAGAGGTGTTGTGGAACACTATGGTGTTTATTAAATGTTTAACAAAAGACAGTCCGGGCATTGATCCTAGTATTGTAACAACTCTATCTGAAAAATATTAAGAATATTAAAATTAAACATGATTAAAATTAAGCATAGTTACAGTTTTTTAACCCTTTGTATGTTCAATACAATAAAAATTGTATTGCATTTTTTTTCTAGTTTTTTTACTGTCCAGGTGCAAGAAAATAAGATTCATAAATTACACATGTAAGAAAACATACTAGGATCATCAGTGGCCAAGTCCCCCAGTAATTCTTGAATCCTGTTCCCTTGGTCCATCTTATCTTGAAATGCAAGTTTCCACATTCCAAAAAAATCTGCTATTTTTAATTTCATCCTGCCAGGATATTTTGATTCTAATCCCTGTAATACAATTACTTCAGAATTATAATGATTATTACTAGACATAAATTATATGGCATGAATTATAGCACATACTGTAGCAATAAGTTTGGACACAGCTTTTGTCATTTAAAATTATATTTTATTACAAGATATCACATATACCCTTCTGTTATTAATTATTATCAATCTGCATAATTATTATAAGTATAATTAAAATCTAATATAATGGTGCTTACAGTTAAATATTGCGAAAACTGATATGAAGTTTCGTACATGTATAGACAGTTCTTTTGGCACTGTAGTAATTCCTTGCTTAAAATCCCCAATCCCGGGTTTACTTCAACAATAGGAGAACTTTTTGTCAGGGTTTTCTTAACAGCCTGGATTATTTCTTTAGCAGTACCTTCATTTATAAGGTACATACTCTCCGGAGCTTTGTATTTTCTTAAAAGAAATTTCGGTATATGATTTTTGATACCATTATACTCAGGTGTGTTTTCAATGTAGTTCATGACATCTTGCGCTACTTTAGGCGGTGGCTTATCATCTTTTGCTTTATTTAATCTGTGTCGCAACCTTACTGAGTTACGGGACGTGAAATTCAACATATAAGCAGGGCCGTATTTAACTGATTGTATCATATTGAACTTGTAAACATAACCTCTTCTTTTATAATAATTCTTGTTAGTTATTTGTACCAACTAGTATTCCAACTCTATACAAATCTGAGTCCAAAGTAAATAGTTTCACGGTTGTTTTTATTTGCCTACATTTCTAGTATTACAAAATATTTCACTGTTTATCACTGTTGTGACACTTGTGATTGTGACTATTATATATAAATTTATTTATTTATTTATTCTGTCAGTGTCAAGTCAAACGTCACACATGCCGTGGTCCGATCCGTACTTTGAGACGCTCTCGGTCGGACCGATTCATTCTTCCTAATTTGGAATTTCTGGATTTACAGAAATCTCGTGAGAGGAGAGAGATATAAACAAACACAATTGGAGTTTGAGTTTGAGTCGACCGGCATTATCAGAGATGATAAAAGCCTGATGGAGTGTCTTTGGTTCCTTGGAGCTTGGGACGGATGCTAGTGTGACACGCTAGCGCCGTCCCAACTCCAATGAACTAAATGTAAAGTGCAGCGGGGAAAGCGCCGAAATTTTTAAACGTAACAAATATAAGTGAATATAACAGCCTAAGCAGAGAGTACCATTTCTTACCGTTTGGCGTAGAGACGCTCGAGGTCCATGGGATCTGGCTCCAACCAACAAGCGTGTTGCCGACCTTTAAAGGGTAAAGGTCGGCAACGCGCTTGTGACTCTCTTGGTGTTGCGGGTGCCCATGGGCGACGGTAATTGCTTACCATTCATAGATAGGTCTTTAGCGACAAGACCGCCGATTGTATTACCTGTACGTGTACTTTATGTTTGTGACCAGTAGGTATGTGTGTGGGACATGCAATAAACAGTATTGTTATATTATAAATTTCTCTACACTCCCCATTTCCTCCCCTCCTTCTTACACCCAATCTGGAGCGACAATCTACTCAAGCTGGCTGGCGAAAGCTGGATGAGAGGGGCTGCGGAACTTGCGTGGCGTGCATTTGGGGAGGCCTAGTACTTATAAGAGATGCTGCCATCCTTGACACATTTTGAACACTTCCGTTCTCCCGCATCTATGTTCGTATATATCGAGCATGTATCTCTTTTACTCCAAATAAGGCGTCATGAGAGTGTCAGACATAATCGTCCTAAAATTACGAATATTGTTTTTCGCGGTAGCGCCGCTGACGTCATTTTTGAAGTGTTTGTGTGTTATAATTATAAACAAGTTAATTTTTGTATTATTTTTTTAATTTACTTGGTTGGGTGGGCAGGATCGACATAATCGTCTTGGGTTGTGATACTCACATAATTAGAATCAAACATCACTATAGGTATAGGTAGTTCGTTTGATTCTTATTTTTAATTATATTTTAGGTCCATAGGTAATTTTGTCAACATGTAAATACGATTACTGTTTTTATGCCTAAAGACGACCAAATTTATGACTTGGTCCATAATGGAATTAAGTAGTACAAGTGTGCATACACAGTAGTTATATAAAAATATAACCCATTGCTTTTATATCAGAGTGATATGAAGTCGTAGGATATACCTATTTAGGTTTGAGCGGATGAAGTCGTTGGTTGTTTTTTTGCTTGACTGTGCTTACCTTTTAGAAATAAAAACGAATAAATTAGTCCGATGTGGAATACCGAATAATATAAG
This sequence comes from Grapholita molesta, assembly GCA_022674325.2. Taxonomy (NCBI): domain Eukaryota; kingdom Metazoa; phylum Arthropoda; class Insecta; order Lepidoptera; family Tortricidae; genus Grapholita; species Grapholita molesta. Next base: position 7,208,417 of record CP053138.2, read on the forward strand.
TAGTATAGGATGCGTGTGTACAAGTCGATTTTCTTTATTTCATCACTTATGTATTAGTCTACTGAGAATAAGCGTCATTCCTTAATCTAGATTTTTCACATGAGTCATGTCATGACGCTAATAAATATAAATTTGGAAATGTAATTATTAATCAAACGCCCAATGCATCAGATTTACAGTGGCTGAGTCGTCGTTATCTACGGTGATAATCTTGGGCATACGCCTATACGTCGGCATACGCCTGGTGGTATAATTTCAGTTTTAAAAGTATTCAAGTCACGCGCGAGTATATTTTGTTAGCAAAAATAAAGGATGTTTCTGAGGAATCTTTTGCTGCTATTGGTCGCAGTAGCGGCTTCAGTTGCGGTTGTCTTTGAGGATTGTGGTGAGTCTTTACACTTGTATGTTAATTAAATCTTTATAAGGTACTTGCATCTTAGTGTTAGGGGTAGTATATGTAATTACGCACAGTCAGCACGTACTGTAGCTACAGACAATCAATCACATAAACAGGATAAACTATTAATAAGACGCATATTATCCCATTCCTAGGAGTTTGTACGAGTAGGTAGGTACCTCCTAAGTGCCTACTTACGTTGTTTTCGAGGTATCTAGTTGTGTTGCCTTATAACTATGGTACACACTAACATTACCGAAGAATACCATATTACACTTTACTTATGGTAATAAAAAACAATCAAGTACGAGTAGGTGAGCAAGTAACGTGCGGTGGGGTAAGCCCGGACAAGTTTGTAATTAGTAAATGAGCCGATTTTTCTTTACGCATGAGTTTATTTCTAAAAAGTTAATGTTTATTGAACATACGTCTATAAGATCAGTAAACCAAATTTTTAATTAACACTTTTGCAGACAATTTCTTGTTGTCTGTGCTTAAATTGAGAAACGCCTATCATTGCTCATACATCTATGTTGTTTTTCGCCTTAAACATATTCAAGAATCAAATTTTAATGTATGGACGTAACTAACTGTAAAAAAGTGTGGCATTACGTCGTATTGTTTTATTACTTCTTCATAATGTTACGTAAATCCGTGAATCAAGGTACTAATATATCTACGTAATATACGTCAGTAGAATTTACTAGTTAATAAATGTACCTTAACAAGTAGTTCCTTCTCGTAAACACTGAACTACTTATCGGTATCAATATTAGATTTCTGGTTATTAAAAAGATTAAGATTGCGGCCGTGATTGAAGTTTATTGCTCTAGTATATCTGGTGATCGCGTGCTCGTAGCTCCGCAAGAGGGTTCTTACTTCTTAGAGGATCGTATTGTGTACCCAACACGGCGAATTTACAAATATTTTCACCAGTTTTTTTACATGTTGTTGTATATTAGTAGAGGTAAGGCTGGTAAGAGACGAGTGGCTTCATTACAAGCATATAACGTGAATACGCGTAATAACTAATAATAACCAATACGAGTATAAATGTGAAGTTGTAAATAGGGCCTGTAATACGTGTGTTAGAGCCCGGGCACACTAGCGGCGGCCACTCGACGTTTTCCTAGCAATTCCATAGTACCTAATCTCCGCAGCGCAGCGTGTAATTTTATATGGGAAAGCCGAGAAATGCTAAACATAAACGCTAATAGTCTGACCTCGCTCTAACTGCGGCGCTACCGCGAAAAACGCGATATTCGTACATTTCGGACGATTGTGTCTGGCCCGCCCGGTACCGCGAACGTCGAAGTTCGTATATTTCGGGGACCTTTCTCTTTTACCCCAATTAAGACGTCATAAGAGTGACAGAGACAATCGTCCGAAATTTACGAACATCGTGTTTCGCGGTAGCGCCCCTGTCACTCTCATGACGTCTTACCTAATTGGAGTAAAAGATAAAGATGCTCGACATATATACGAACTTCGATGTTCGCGGTACCGGGCCTACGGAGCAGGTTTGTACGGACCGAGAACGCGCAGCCCAAGAATTTACGACCTAACAATCGGGTCCATTCAGCTGACACGAATTATGGATGTTTGCTCGCGATTAACCTAACACATCGCCCCTCGCTTCGCTCGTCGTCGTACCTATCTAGACTCTGTCACATATGATATTTCTGTGGCTTCCAATTGATGGGTTGTAAATTGTTGGGTCGCTAGGTCGCCGGCGCATTCCGTTTCAACAATGCACACCCCAACAATTCAAAACCAAGGGACTCTAACTGAAGTTGGATCTTAATTGGAGTAGAAGAGGAAGATGCTCGTAATATACTAACTTCTATGTTTGCGGTACTTGGCCAGTTATTGCATAGTAATTTAATACGACATGCTACGTGAGATGAGCCACTAGGATGATCTGTCCTGTAAATCTTACAGTGTAAATCATACATAAACAGTCGGAAACGGGACAGGTTTTCTTTACCTAACTAATGCCTCTAAAAACTAAGAACAAATCAAATTATTTTTTATGAAATATTTTAATTTGCTTTGATTTTTAAGTAGTAATACTACTATATAAATTAAAAGTTGAACGAGACGGGATCCCGTCTCGAACACCGGAGGTCCTCGTCGTTTTTTCTTAAGTATAATTATGTTATCTATTTCAACTTCTAACTAATGCCTGTTTTTCAGGATCGGAGTATGAATTAGATGAAGTTAATATTGATGGTTGCGGCATGAGGCTACCCTGCGTCGTCACATTGGGCGAGAACGTTCCCGTTAACGTGAAGTTTTATGCTGGTAAGGATGTGCACAACTGTACCCTAACCATGGGTTGTGACATTAAGGTTTTCAATAACGAGTATCGAGTTTACTATCTCTACATCTCGCTTGTACCATTTTAGTGCGAACGAGATGCACAGATAGTAAAGTCGATACTCGTTATCAAAAACCTCAAAGTCACAACTCATGGTGAGGGTACTGACACGACACACTTAGGTGACTAAGGATACATACGTCGTGCGCGTTTCCTTTTTTTTATAATTGAATATTAAGTAGTAATATTGTAATCACATATTTGTAGGTACAATCAGCGTCATATAGTTGGTAGCGTCTAAAGAACTCATAAAGTTTGGTACACCATAGAATTTATATGGTGTACCGAACTATCTGACTACTTTGAATGCTGCCAACTATATGACGCTGACTGTACACAGACGTCACGAGTACATAGTACAGTCAAATCCATATTTATAAACTTCGACTCTACTGTACCTATATCGAGTCTGCCTTTGTTACTGAAGTTTGAACTAAACTAATTTAAAACGTCTTTTTCAGGTTTCTCATCAACGCAACTCGAGCAGGATGTGGTCATCAATATCAACCTAATAAACTTAAGAACTGATGTTACTCCAGGTACATTTCGAAATTATCATCGTGGGTCACAATACAACAAGTTTACATAGTTAAAATCAATCTCTTCCGTACACATGGTGTTCCGGACATTTGGGAGGCGTACGCGGAGCCAGATGGAGCTAACGCGCAGCGGCCCTTTCGACAATTTAATGAAATGTAAGGGGTATTATGGGACGCGCACAGGGACAGCATCCGCCGTGGTGTAAGGACTATTAGTTATAATGGAATCTAAAACTACTACTACTACTACTACTAGGCTATTGGGTGGAAATGGATGGACTATTGCTACTGGGAAATTTAATAAAAAACCGGGCGCCTGCCTAATAAAATGGTAAACAATTTTTCCAGCAGACGGTGACTATATGCTAGATGCCCTATGCTAGATGGGCATCCACAAAAAGCGACATCAAAGATGGCTCAAAGGCAACACCGCTGCATAGGGCTAAAGGTAGAGAGGTGTCACTGGACTTTAAACATATAGCCAACTCGCCACTTAGGTTTCCACATCTACCCTCGAGAACACAGCTCTAGCGACCCCACTCTGGGCGGCCGGTTGAGGCAAGCCAGAGGCAGGGGACGTGACCCACCTGTCCGACAGGGCACCCCAGGGGCGCTCTTAAATCTATCTTATTATTACAGCGAGTTGGGTTGAATTATGTTACTTACTTTATTTCCTTTTATGAAAGATTAAAGTCTCATTGTAAGGGAGTGCTGTACATACATTGTAATGCTCAATTTTAAGAGCTTAAATCGATATTCTTTGTTGAATAATATTGTAATAGTTTCTTAAACACTTAATTTTATATTTTTAGAGCCGTGTCAGACTGTACACTGCCCAGTGGAAACCAACGCGGTTACCTCGTTTACCAGCGTGATGTCTGTCCCCACCAATGTAGCACTGGTAATTACTTTATACAATTATTTTATTTTATAAGACGACCGGTCTGGCCTAATGGGTACTGACCCTGCCTATGAAGCCGATGGTCCTGGGTTCAAATCCCAGTTGGGGCATTTATTTGTGTGATGAGCACAAATATTTCTTCCTGAGTCATATGTGTTTTCTATGTATTTAAGTATTTATATGTATCTATCTACTATATATATCGTCGTCTAGTACCTACAACACAAGCCTTACTACTAGCTTACCGTAGGACTAGGTCGATTTGTGTAAGATAGTCCCGAAAAAAGTTATTTAAAATATTTATTATTATTTAACCCAGAGTATAAAGGCCTTATTGGGATTAGTCCAGTTTCCTCACGATGTTTTCCTTCACTGAAAAGCAACTGGTAAATATCAAATGATATTTAAAAACTCATTGGTACGAGCCGGGGTTTGAACTTAGGACCTCCGGATTGCAAGTCGCACGCTCTTACCGCTAGGCTCAAATCCCCATAAGGGCATTATTTGTGGGAAGAGCATTGAGTTTGTTCCAGAGTCACACGACGATATATATATATATAACGATATATATATATATATATATATATATATATATATATATATATATAACGATATATATATATATATATATATATATATCGTTGGCTGAGTACACACAACGAAAGCCTTCTTGAGCTTACCGTGGGGCTCAGTCAGCTCAGCTAAGTTTTTCACATATACGTTATTTAAAATTGTAGTACCAATGTAGGTTACTTCCGTTACTTTTTAGGGTCCGTAGTCAAATAGGAAACCTTATATTTTCCCTATGTCTGTCTGTCAGTCTGTCTATCTGTTTGCCTGTCCCCGGCTGCTCAAATCAACAAACGAACAAAGTGGAGTGGGGGAAATTTAAAATGTGAAAATATTTTTTTTTTAACCCTAAACCCATTGTGACGATTTGTTTGACGGAGAGTATTTTTGTTTAACCCTAAAGTGTGACGATTTGTTACATAGGTATTTAAAAAAGAATAGATAAACATTTTTTGATAACGTGAAGATTTTCGGAAACAATCGCTCCCCGTCACTGTCTAACTATTGAACTACAATTACAAAAAATATTATTATTACTTAAGGTACAGCTTTATAAGTACTTTCAATGAAAATGATTTAGAACTTGATTGGTTGAACCGTTTTTGAGGTATGGATCGAAAACTAGGGAACCTTACACAGAGCATGGCCCGACATGCTCTTGGCCTCTGTTTTTGTTTCTATAAATGGCTGAGTTAATTATTTTTATAAACCCTTGTACCTACCTAAATATTAATTCTATTTTTCTATTACATTTCCAGAATCAACGTGGTTATTTGCGTTGGCGAGTGTACAATGAACAGGGGAGGCAAGTGCTGTGTTACGCAGTTCTGGTGCAAACTCAGAGTCCACTGCAGAAGATTCTTCGACAAGCGATGGAGCGCGGCCAGGGCACTCCGACTCATTCCCTCGACAAAGACCCAGCTCAGATTGGCAAGACTGAACTATCTCACTTAGAGAAAATTATAAATCGGCATTATCAGATCAATAGTAGATAGTTCGAGGATGTCCGCTACTATTGTGAATACATTCTATTGTAAATACGATGCAATCTGATTATGAAAAGATAATGACAGACGTAATTAAACTGTGATTTCCAGATAATATATTGTATAGTCTTTGTTAGAGGCAATTAAAGTGACTCGACAATATATATTATATATAGCTGTATTTTTTTAAACAACTGATACCTACTTATATCTCTGTAATTTTGATATCTTTTGCAAATTATCATTATTTTGTGTTTGAAGAATACAAGTTATCAGCGAACGGTCCAATACTCAATGATGTACTAACGTGAATTGGGATAATTAATATGCATATTGCTATCCTGGATTGTGTTGGACAAGATTTTCGCGAGCTAGGTTTCCGCAACTCGACCTCATAACGTACCTTATTTTGCGTAAAGGCTGTCGACATTGTTTTTGCGAACCCAGCTCTTCCCGTGCAGGAAGCCTTAAAGGCCCTTGATGTTGCCGACAACCCCGGCAATCTGCCACTGCCAGAGGGCTTACCCCAACATCGGAGTTCGAAAATTATGGGCATCTTTCTCTTTTACTTTAATTAAGGCGTAATTAGTGTGATAGAGACGATCGTTTTGCGATTTTCAATGTTCGCGATAAACCCTCAGGACATTCGAGAATAACATGAGAAGCTCTTGCCCCTATGCATGCTCTGCAGAGCGGACTGTCTGTAACATAAATAATTAGTATCTAGATGTTTACACAATGCATGGCCTTTTCAGCTGCCTCAACCTACTTAATAATAGTTGGTTGATTGTTGATCAAAAATATCTGCTTATGAAAAAAAAATCGTTGTTGTTCCCTGTTGTACTTACCTAATTCGTCTGCACTTACCAAACTCAACCAGATATTCTAGGTATAAGTAATTATTATATTCCATGTGGCTTGCGAGTTGGTGAAATTGTTGTCTCTTCGTCTTTGTCATAGAATCTCGACCGCCTCCTCTGTAGCGTCGGCGGAATAGTTGACGTGATGCTGAAAAAACTGCTATCGCGGGAAATACCTAATTAAGTCATTAAGTCATACTCAATTAACATCTATCATTTATAATTTGTACCTAATCTGAATGCGATCGAGTGCGTACTTATAGTTCTGAAATAAAAATAAATAGTTACGCAAAATGACATAACCCAATACCGTAAAGATAAGGAGCGATATGAGCAATTATGTATACGTAGCTAATCCCAAATAATAAATAAACCTTATCCTTATTCCTTAGATCTATTTATGTACCGATGATTAATCAACCTCAGTTACCTACCTCCATTGGATGGATTTTAACTGGCTTAACCAAAAAGTCATATTTAAGTGACTAGAATATACATATATCTATCATAATGTGATCATAGTTGAAGATAGTTAATTACACACTAAAAAGTAAGTAAAAATGTATCTTTTTAGAGAAAAAACTTGAAGATTGCCTCCATTATTGCCCGGGCATTATTTGTAATGCCCGGGCATTATGAATAATGACTAGCTATACTTGGCCAAGTGGCAAGTGACAAGCTAAACTTCAATATTTATCACATTGTCTGGTCATTATGAATACTGCTACATCGTCGTTGGGCAATTTGGTCGGGGAGAGAAACAAACTCGTGACACGTGTTAACCACAGTTTCCGATGGATGCAACTGCAACTGGCACAAAGGCCTACAGCTATTTCTAAACTATTTTTTTTTCTTAGCGAGTCGGCTGTGTTGTGAACGCAAAAAACCTAACACTCCTCCTCGCTTAGCTCGTCGTCGCACCTGGCCCGACTCTGAGACTGAATTTCTGTTTTGCCTTAATATGATTGTCCAAGCTCAGTACTAATTGTATGCAAAAAATTATAGACCGGGGGTTTTCTAACTATATCTCATCTGTCATTTGGTCGATATTGTTACCTAAGCTTAGTATTCTGCCCAATAGGTGATAGACATTATTAATAATGCCCGGTCAATTTAATATTAGAGTGTAGGACACAGTTCAGATAAGAAAGCATACCAAACGTGTTAATTTAATTCTAAGCGGTCATATTTGGACTGGTAGGTAATTTTCTTTTCTATATATATTTTATTGTGGTATTTAATTACTGAAATTGTTTGACATGTTTTCTTACAGAATTACGCATGTATGTTTAAGATTTTTTTGTAAACTCTTTTGAAAAATAAGTCCCGCCGAGTTTCTTGTCGGTCATAAAAGTCTAAATGCATCTCAGGTCAGAGGTGTTAGAACCGGTAGGTCAGGGTTAGAACCGGTGTAGTTTTTATTTTTCTCTTTTACTTTTGTATACTCGACGTGTAAAAGCGCCCTTGTGGCCTACTTACTGAATAAACGTTTGAGTTGAGTTGAGTTGAGTTAATTTGTATACTTATAATCAAATTGCCCTCTGATATTGGGCGTTTTTCATAAGTAATGCCCGGGCATTTTCAATAATACCCAAGTTATCACTTGGTCCATGACATATCCATGAAACATTTTATACATAAATACCTAATAAATACGTATCCCACCATTATTTATAGAACTGTATGAGAGCTACAATTCATCTTAAAATAAGACTAAACTTTTTCAGTTCATAGGTACTCTCTTCACGATTCGATTGTATAATGGTGACGTCATGAAATGAAAGGACACGTGCTAATTATTACACTCGCAGTATTTTTTTTTCACCCAGTACATCATATTCTCTCTGTACATTGTATAGGTATAATAAGAAACTATTGAACATTCATGGCCGCTTGTAACGTTCACAAATCAATAAAGAGAAAATATTACGAACATTGAACATCATCAATTATCATATCCTATAACTAAGAAGATCTTCCACGTGGACTAACACGGCAATGTAAGCAATTAAACAATGTTATTGCGCTGAACAATACTTATATAAAATGAGCATATAATTATGGAAACATGTATAAAATTGTAGCTTGTATGTGTATGTTATATAAGTCTTACAATTCATAGGTCTCACTATTTTTGCTTTACAGCATGAAAGACAGATTGTAATGTCTTAATTAAAACTTTAGCTTAAATATATCAAATCCAATGAATAAAACTAAATGGTAATTATGAAATTATAATTAAAATAACGACAAATTATAACAAATTTAGTTTTAGAAAGATTTCTAGACGGGTCGGGGGCTGGACGCGAGAAAGATTGTGCGCGATATAGGCAAACTGACCGAAAAGTGATGTCACTTTGGTTTCCGGTTGGCATTTTTTTTTAAATAAATAAGTAACTCAGAAATAAAAACAGGCCAAGGGCATGTCGGGCACAGTGTAGGATTCTGTAGTTGAAAGTCTCTGTACCTACTTTAATGTTATTTTTATATATTTTAACAGTTAGACGGAAGTGGACACATTTTTTAACTTCCGGAGCGATTATTTCCGAAAATATTCACTTAAAAAAATGTCCAAGTGAAAGATTTGAGATTGAGCAGCCGGAAACAGGCAGACAGACAGACTGATATGGCGCAATTATAAGGAATCCTATAGTTGACTACGTTATGGTAGGCATCCCGGACCTCTTTGAAATACCCTAATTTTTAACTTTTCATTTTAATTTTAATAGGTCCAAAGCCTGTTGGGACTGATTCATAAGTGAACCCATGAATTGCTTCTAGCAGGTGTATTACATAGCAAAATTCTCCAAAGAACCCCCACGTGTTGGATCTGTACACCCACGCTAGCCTAACAAATGATCTGGATACGGATTAGGGATGTAGTAGGTATAGACCCGACTATCCATATAAGTAGGAGAAACAAATAATAATAATAAATTGACTAAGCCCCACGGTAAATTCAAGAATCAAGACTCTTGTAACCTACCCAGCCAACAAAAGAAGTATATAATATAAATATAATTAAATTCATAGAAAACACCCAGTGAAGTGAAAAGTAAATACACATTATTAACCAGCAGGTTACAATGAAGTTCATCACAAAATTACTTTGATTTGCCTTCGGGAAGGTTTGCATGATATATAATTTGGACTGATTGAGCAGAAGCTCTGCATCTTCTATCGCATTTACAACGGAGAGTGTTCTGAGGAATTGTTCGGATTAATCCCTGCAGCCGCCTCCATCCGCCATCGTTCTACGCCACCACCTGGATAGTTGGAAATCCTATACTGTGCGTTTCTCCAGAAACTTCCTGCCTCGCACATCAAAACTGCATGTGGAATGATTCCGATACGACCCTCATACCTTCAAGAAAAGAGCGTACTCCTATCTTAAAGGCCGGCAACGTGCTTGTGACTTAAGCGCGTCGGTAATTGTTTACCACCAGGCAATCCGTCTGCTCGTTTGTCACCCTTATCATAAAAAAGGTCTGAAATTCTACGCAACAATGTCGATTTTCAATGAATGGCAATGGCACCTACCAAATTAACAAACGAAATTATGTAAATCAATACTGATGAACAATAAACATGTATTGTTTAGGTGCCTAACTACGATACGCACACGTTCAACGTAAATGACATCGTGCCGCCCATTATCGTAAATGTAGGTATTTCCAACAATGATACGCCCCTTGCACATTTTATCACAATAATTATTTACCATCATTAATTTAATCCACATTAAAACTGACAAACGAATCATCATCATCATCTTCCTCGCGTTGTCCCAGCATTTTGCCACGGCTCACGGGGGCCTGTGGGGTTCACTTGGCAACTAATCCAAGGATTTGGCGTATAGGCATTACTTTTTACGAAAGCGACTGCCATCTGATCTGACCTTGCAACCCAGAGGGTAAACTAGGCCTTAATTATTGGGATTAGTCCGGTTTCCTCACGATGTTTTCCTTCACCGAAAAGCGACTGGTAAATATCAAATTATGTTTCGTACATAAGTTCTGAAAAACTCATTGGTAGATTGGTACATGACCTCCGGATTGCAAGTCGCACGGCCTTACCGCTTGGCCACCAGCGCTTCTGACACCCAACTAACAAACAAATAACTAGGTATACGTTTTACGAAATTAAGCGACAATGATTTGCACATGTTCAAAGATTTTTATGTATAATCGAACGAGCTAGAGCTAGAGGTTGAAACGCACATGATATTCACTCAACTAACTATGTATAGGTACCTAATATTCTATTCTATCACAGTCATGGTCGTCCACTGCTGGACATACCTCCACCGGGAGTGATTGGCAGCAATGCAGCCAGCGACTCGTACGAGGTCATAGGTCCATCTGGTTTGTGGACGTCCGACACGCCGTAAGGAGTAATACGCAACCAAGCAAATGACGACCGACGATTGGCGACCACTATTTTGCGCGGATTGATGGGTCAAGCATTGTTGCCGTATAAAAAACGTCGTGGCTTCGATTACTGCTCCATAACACGTTTGTACGGACCGAGAATAGCCCTAGAATTTACAACCCAACAATCGGGTCCACTCAGGTGACAGTGTCACCGTGACACGAATTATTGGCTGCGCATTCTCGGCCTGTTCGGGGTCGCGCAATGTTTACCAACATTGCCCGGATTGCTCAAGCCATCAATTGACGACTCAACCTTTCATGACGACCAAGTCTGTTCTAGAATAGATTCATAATAAAATGACGGTTTTAGCTGTTTGCTCACGGTTCATCTAGACTCTGTCACATATGATATTGCTGTGGCTTCAATTGTTGGGTCGCGATTTATTAATCCGTTTCAACAATGCACATCCGAACAATTCAAAGCCAAGGGACTCTGATCGTTGGGTCGAGCATTCTTGCCCTGTTCAAAACGTGGCTTCAGATTGCTGGTGCTGACCCGTAACGTTTGTACGAACTGAGAACACGCAGCCCGAGAATTAACGGCCTAGCAATCGAAATACATCATGGTTGCCAATTGTTGGACTATACATTCCGGGGTCGAGCATTGTTGGACTTTGTTTGGTGGTCACTGCGCAAGTATGGCTATATCGCCCCTCCGGGATGCCTGGCCTGCCTATTGCCATTGCAACTTCAACAGTGCTAATCTGCGATCTATGCGAGCTACTTTGGTTTTTCTACGGATATCCTCGTTTCTGATTCTATCACGCCGATAACTCCGCGCATAGTTCTTTCCATTCCACAGCCGATGACTGATGAGTCCCTTTGTGAACGACCACGTATCCAATTCGTAGGACCAACAAGTAACAACACGCACTATTCGAAGACTTTGTCCTAGTATAGTATTAACACTATATTATATTAGCTCTAGATCTACCAGTACGAACCTAGTTACCTTCACTGAGAATCTAACAGATATAGTTGACTCTGGCAAAGAAGCTGATGTAATATACACGGATTTCAGAAAAGCTTTCGACCGAGTCTCCCATAAAGTCCTCATCACCAAGCTATCCACTTATGGCATATCAGGTAGCTTGGTAGCCTGGCTGGAGTCATACTTAAAACATAGGATTTTATATGTAGTTGTTAATGGTTTTGATTCTAGCAATCGCAACATAACTTCCGGCGTCCCCCAGGGTTCACATTTGGGACCAATTCTCTTCAACATATTTGTAAATGACATACCTGACTCTTTCTTGTTCTCTAATGTCTACATGTATGCTGATGATTTAAAATTTGTACGAGCAATAGAATCCAAATATGATGAATATTTGCTTCAAAGCGACCTAGATAGACTTATTTCATGGTGTAGAAAAAACAACATGAACTTAAACTCTGATAAATGTATTCATGTAAAATTTACACGAAAACTGAATTCAACAGCATCGGAATATTTCATTGATCTCAACGCAGTGCGACAAGTAGACACAGTTAAAGATCTAGGGGTACTATTTGATAGCAAATTAACATTCGTGCCACACATTGATTTAGTAGTTAGAAGGACCTCTAGGATGATGGGCTTCGTTATGAGAAATATCGAACCTTTTCGCAAAAGTAAAACTAAAATAATGCTTTTCAATAGTCTAGTAAGAAGTATTGTAGTGTGGTGTGGCGTCCTCACTACGCCACCCACTCGTTGCGGCTTGAACGAGTTCAGAGACGCTTTGTGGGATATCTTTCATACCACTCTGGTGTATCTAGAAGACTAATCTCATACAAGGATAGACTGCAATATTTCCAGATGAGTAGTCTGGACACGCGCAGAGCTTTTTTAGATGCTATATTTGGGCAGTTCTCAGAGGTGGCGTTTTTACGTGTCCGAGGCTATATTTGCGTGAATTTTTGACCCAATATTTTTGAAAAAATTCATACACATATTTCAGCGTCTGTTACATCTCGACAATTAATAAAATATTCCATAACACCATATTCAATATTATAAAAAAAATAAAAAGTGCAGAAATTGACGTACAGTGGGCGTGTCCCGCACCCAAATTTGTTGAAACAAAAAAATATAATTCAAGTTGGGGATGTTGTGGGCGATTCTCCGAGCCGAGCTGTTTTGCGTGACTTCGGTGGAACAATTTTTTTTTTACTTTTTTAATGTGAAAGATTAAATCCTAGATTCAGGCTTAAATTTAAAAAATATTGCCGGGAAAGGCCCCCTTGTAGACTTAACGGTTTTTAAGATATTTGAGTTTTTTAAAACACCGAAATCAAGTCGCCCCACCGAAATCAATATTCATAAAAAAGTTCAAAATTGGTGTTAAAATCACTTTAAAAGTGTTTATGTCTTTAAGTTTTTATCAAAAAATACTTGTCTATATAAAGTTTTCTAATTAAATTCAGAAAAATCTTGCATTGGAAACTCATTAACTATAAAGTATATACTTAGTTTCATATTTTCAGCCCAACGAGCTGATTTTAGCAAGCAAACTAGTCAATTCGGAGGAATCGCAGCCTAACTCTCTTGCATTTTGTCGGCGATGTTACGCACGCCCAGGCTTTCCTTCGATGTCTCCGGACATGTGCATTATACTACCCAGGTATTTGGACTAATTGCCCATCGATGGGTATCGGACTGTCGTCGCGTGGATCTGAATCGCGTGAATTGTGTTTTGGCAACACTCAACACCAGGCCCCCGGCAACTGCAACTGGTGCTTCCATGAAGCGAGCGCTTTCTGCAGCTCGGTACGGCTTTCAGTGCATTTGGCTACATCGTCAGCGTATATAAATGTCCACTTTGGCAAATCTTGTGCTTCTTTAGTAAGAGAGTCCAAAAACTAAGCAAAACAGGAAGGGGCTCAGTACTGAGCCCTGATGAACACCTTTTTTGACCGCTTGCTTAATTTGGTCTCACTCACCGATGTCCGGACCACTGATCGTGCATTCCTATACATGTCAGCAATGGTCTTGACATATTGCTCTGGGACATTTTTCTTTCGAAGGCTCCACCAAATAGTATCCCTTGGAGCACGGTCAAATGCCTTTTCCATGTCCAGGAACGCAGCGAACAGCGGTTTTTTTCTTTGAGCGATATTCTTGGGCAATTGTGGACAGAGCAAACATATTAGGATCGGTAGTTGATAAACCAGGTACGAAGCCATAATAATGTCTAGATAGTGAGCACTCTGACCTTATTCGGTTGTCGATTACTCTTTCGTAAAGCTTCATAGTATGGCTTAGGAGCTTGATGCCTTGGTAGTTGTTGCACTCGTACTTGCTTCCCTTTCCCTTGTAAATCGCAACGATAGTGCGCAATCTCCATGCCTCTGGCATTTTGGAAGAGAGCAACACCTGACTGAAGAGATTAGAAAGTAGCAACACACCAGTTTCTTGCAGGCATTTCCAATTGCTTCCACTTGGAAACCTACGGGGCCTATTTTTTGCAGCGCTTTCTTAACCTCATGTGGCTGTATCGAAGGTATGAGACCTATATTTGCTGCCATTTCCGGAAGCTGTGTAGCAGCTAGCGTAGGGTTTAGTTGTTTATAGTAGTGATGCCAGGCCGCAATGACATCTTTATCCTTAAAGAAACAGCTTATTTGTACTTAATATATCGCTGGCCGAGCACCCGCATCCGCAACACAAGCCTTCTGGAGCTTTTATATGCAAGATGGGTGCCGAGAATGCGCACACCAACGCATCGAGGAGCTTTATATAGCGGTGTGGTGAACACAGCACATCAATTTTGAAGAAGATGAAACCCGGGCTTATAATTATGAACCAGAGCCTAAACATCATTGAATACAAAATGGCTGGAAAGTTGATGGCAAATTTTTTCTGCGATTGTCGAGGTATTTTGAAGATTAACTAAAAGAAAGAGGGTTTCATTATCATGTGTCTTTAAACTAGTGTGCTTTTAGCTAGTGTGAACTTTAAACTTCATAATTTAAACAGTAATTTAGGACCCAACATTTCATCAGACGGAACTATAAAGACATGAAAGAATAGAGAGTCGGCTCCAAGATTCTTGATGACCTTAAGCGTCTGTTATAGGCCCAGAAGGAGAATCTTTATCAGAAGGCACTGAACTTGATAGATATAGGTCAACGGTAATCATAACTGATTAAATAGGAAAAATATCCGCAGATGGCATAACCAAACATTTTTAAAAGTTGCGATTAAATATACGAGTATACTTAACAACATATTCAACGGATTTGAACACAATTATAACATGCAAATTATTTAAAAACAAACAATTAACCTGTTTTTATAGTCAAGATTGATCACGGTGGCACCTTTTTTTGATTTTGGTGGCCTAAAACCCCACCGAATCCACAGAAATCACACCCACAGAATTCAAATTTTATCGTTATTGAACAATTACACAATTTTAAACACAAAACTATCGTGAGATTGAAACATATTAATTGTATAAAAGCGGGTAACTCACGTTTTATAAGTCGAATATTGCTCGACATGTTTCACTCCGTAACGAGGAGCATAATCATGAGCCATTCGCGTTGGCTAACCGACGCAGACTGCGGGCCGCAGCTCTCCGCGACCGCGCACTCGACGCCGGCAACAGCTGAGGGCGGGGAGGCGAGAAACTACCCTCATTTTCAGCAATATTGTCAATAGTAGGGTTGCACACTACACTTACTACGTCCGTTGACAAAGGTCCGTCCACACAAAACGCCGACGCACCACACAAAACAGTTCTCCAACTAGGGGGCACAGACCATCCACAGTCACGGTTAAAGTTCGGATAACGACTAATTTCAATAGCCTCCCGTACTTTGCGCTGAACTACAAATTTTTTTCCTTCGAAAGTACGGTTACCTTATCGAAACGTATGTAATGAGTCGAGTCCGAGTCCAATATATGCTCCGTCACTGCAGAACCACGGCTGTCCCTGTTTTTCATGCTGCGTATGTGTTCTGATATCCTGGTGGCAATGTTGCGGCCCGTTTCTCCTATGTAGCTCTTCCCACAGGAGCAAGGAATCCTATATACACCTGGACAATTCAAGGGCTCTTTGTCCTTCGGCGAACGCACCAACTGCCTTAACTGCATATGAGGGCGGAAAATCGTCTTGATGCAATATCTCCGGCGTAACAAGTGTCCGATCTTATCCGTCACGCCCTTAATATATGGCAGGAATAAGGGCAGTCGTTCCACTACAGCAGGCCGGGGACGAGCCGAGGCGTTCGCAACACGACAACACTGCCTCCATCCATAGCCATTGCTCTCCAATACGCGCCTAACGTGTCCTAGTTCACGGTCCAAAACGGCGGGTCGCAGAGATTTAATGCCCGATTAAACAAAGTTCTGGGTACCGAACATAAGTGAAGAGGATGGTGGTGCGAATCTGCTCTCAGATAACGATCTGTATGCGTTGGTTTACGATATACCGTGGTTTGCAAACGCCCACACGGTTTACGCATGACCAAAACATCCAGAAACGGCAAGTTCCCGTCATTTTCCTCCTCCACCGTGAACTGGACCTTACGATGCATAGAGTTGAGATGCTTCGTGAAATCCTGTAGGTCGTTTCTCGAGACAATAGCGAAAATGTCGTCAACATACCGCCACCAATATCTAGGTCGTATAGTCGCACTGTTTAATGCACTTTCTTCAAACCACTCCATAAAGATATTGGCGGTCACAGGAGCTATCGGCGACCCCATAGCCACTCCATCAACCTGCAGATAGTAATCCCCATGCCACATTAGATAACCCGATTTCAAACATAACTCTATCGCTTCCATGTACACGGCAGGCAACGACGTAGGACTAATCAAATCGGAAATTATTTTGATAGTCTCATCTACCGGCACATTAGTGAAAAGAGACGTTACGTCAAAACTCACCATGACACATGATCACTGCTACAGGATATCCAACTACGAGAGGATGAACTCATGGTGAGTTTTGACGTAACGTCTCTTTTCACTAATGTGCCGGTAGATGAGACTATCAAAATAATTTCCGATTTGATTAGTCCTACGTCGTTGCCTGCCGTGTACATGGAAGCGATAGAGTTATGTTTGAAATCGGGTTATCTAATGTGGCATGGGGATTACTATCTGCAGGTTGATGGAGTGGCTATGGGGTCGCCGATAGCTCCTGTGACCGCCAATATCTTTATGGAGTGGTTTGAAGAAAGTGCATTAAACAGTGCGACTATACGACCTAGATATTGGTGGCGGTATGTTGACGACATTTTCGCTATTGTCTCGAGAAACGACCTACAGGATTTCACGAAGCATCTCAACTCTATGCATCGTAAGGTCCAGTTCACGGTGGAGGAGGAAAATGACGGGAACTTGCTGTTTCTGGATGTTTTGGTCATGCGTAAACCGTGTGGGCGTTTACAAACCACGGTATATCGTAAACCAACGCATACAGATCGTTATCTGAGAGCAGATTCGCACCACCATCCTCTTCACTTATGTTCGGTACCCAGAACTTTGTTTAATCGGGCATTAAATCTCTGCGACCCGCCGTTTTTGGACCGTGAACTAGGACACGTTAGGCGCGTATTGAGAGCAATGGCTATGGATGGAGGCAGTGTTGTCGTGTTGCGAACGCCTCGGCTCGTCCCCGGCCTGCTGTAGTGGAACGACTGCCCTTATTCCTGCCATATATTAAGGGCGTGACGGATAAGATCGGACACTTGTTACGCCGGAGATATTGCATCAAGACGATTTTCCGCCCTCATATGCAGTTAAGGCAGTTGGTGCGTTCGCCGAAGGACAAAGAGCCCTTGAACTGTCCAGGTGTATATAGGATTCCTTGCTCCTGTGGGAAGAGCTACATAGGAGAAACGGGCCGCAACATTGCCACCAGGATATCAGAACACATACGCAGCATGAAAAACAGGGACAGCCGTGGTTCTGCAGTGACGGAGCATATATTGACTCGGACTCGACTCATTACATACGTTTCGATAAGGTAACCGTACTTTCGAAGGAAAGTTCAGCGCAAAGTACGGGAGGCTATTGAAATTAGTCGTTATCCGAACTTTAACCGTGACTGTGGATGGTCTGTGCCCCCTAGTTGGAGAACTGTTTTGTGTGGTGCGTCGGCGTTTTGTGTGGACGGACCTTTGTCAACGGACGTAGTAAGTGTAGTGTGCAACCCTACTATTGACAATATTGCTGAAAATGAGGGTAGTTTCTCGCCTCCCCGCCCTCAGCTGTTGCCGGCGTCGAGTGCGCGGTCGCGGAGAGCTGCAGCCCGCAGTCTGCGTCGGTTAGCCAACGCGAATGGCTCATGATTATGCTCCTCGTTACGGAGTGAAACATGTCGAGCAATATTCGACTTATAAAACGTGAGTTACCCGCTTTTATACAATTAACAATTACACAAAAAGTAACCATTGTATTGAAAAGACTCACTGGTAACCAAATCACATACTTCTTGGCATGACTTAGGCACTGTTGCACTAAGAAAAGCACAAACACTGAACGAAAAATTTTGTTCACCGAATTCAAGAAAACACGAAACCAAACACACCGAATGATGAAGATACCTTTGCGAATTCTGCTATTACACTGTGAGCCTACGTCCGCTCTCGTCGGTGAACGCGGGGCAACTGAAGCTACCTGTGGACGCGGCATTGAGTTCCTGGTATATTGCTTTGTGCGATACCGCCAAGTTTTGTAAACTCCAGCGAAATCAAGTGTTGGCGCGGGACATGGCGAAAATATGTTTTTATTTAATAAGGGTAATTCATATATTATGTTCAGTGAAATTATATTAGAACTAAACTAATTAAGAATATGTGAACCAATATTAAAAATTAATACAACATCCCCAACTTGAATTATATTTTTTTGTTTCAACAAATTTGGGTGCGGGACACGCCCACTGTACGTCAATTTCTGCACTTTTTATTTTTTTTATAATATTGAATATGGTGTTATGGAATATTTTATTAATTGTCGAGATGTAACAGACGCTGAAATATGTGTATGAATTTTTTCAAAAATATTGGGTCAAAAATTCACGCAAATATAGCCTCGGACACGTAAAAACGCCACCTCTGAGAACTGCCCTTGTATTAATTTTTAATATTGGTTCACATATTCTTAATTAGTTTAGTTCTAATATAATTTCACTGAACATAATATATGAATTACCCTTATTAAATAAAAACATATTTTCGCCATGTCCCGCGCCAACACTTGATTTCGCTGGAGTTTACAAAACTTGGCGGTATCGCACAAAGCAATATACCAGGAACTCAATGCCGCGTCCACAGGTAGCTTCAGTTGCCCCGCGTTCACCGACGAGAGCGGACGTAGGCTCACAGTGTAATAGCAGAATTCGCAAAGGTATCTTCATCATTCGGTGTGTTTGGTTTCGTGTTTTCTTGAATTCGGTGAACAAAATTTTTCGTTCAGTGTTTGTGCTTTTCTTAGTGCAACAGTGCCTAAGTCATGCCAAGAAGTATGTGATTTGGTTACCAGTGAGTCTTTTCAATACAATGGTTACTTTTTGTGTAATTGTTCAATAACGATAAAATTTGAATTCTGTGGGTGTGATTTCTGTGGATTCGGTGGGGTTTTAGGCCACCGAAATCAAAAAAAGGTGCCACCGTGATCAATCTTGACTATAAAAACAGGTTAATTGTTTGTTTTTAAATAATTTGCATGTTATAATTGTGTTCAAATCCGTTGAATATGTTGTTAAGTATACTCGTATATTTAATCGCAACTTTTAAAAATGTTTGGTTATGCCATCTGCGGATATTTTTCCTATTTAATCAGTTATGATTACCGTTGACCTATATCTATCAAGTTCAGTGCCTTCTGATAAAGATTCTCCTTCTGGGCCTATAACAGACGCTTAAGGTCATCAAGAATCTTGGAGCCGACTCTCTATTCTTTCATGTCTTTATAGTTCCGTCTGATGAAATGTTGGGTCCTAAATTACTGTTTAAATTATGAAGTTTAAAGTTCACACTAGCTAAAAGCACACTAGTTTAAAGACACATGATAATGAAACCCTCTTTCTAAAAATGTTTGGTTATGCCATCTGCGGATATTTTTCCTATTTAATCAGTTATGATTACCGTTGACCTATATCTATCAAGTTCAGTGCCTTCTGATAAAGATTCTCCTTCTGGGCCTATAACAGACGCTTAAGGTCATCAAGAATCTTGGAGCCGACTCTCTATTCTTTCATGTCTTTATAGTTCCGTCTGATGAAATGTTGGGTCCTAAATTACTGTTTAAATTATGAAGTTTAAAGTTCACACTAGCTAAAAGCACACTAGTTTAAAGACACATGATAATGAAACCCTCTTTCTTTTTAGTTAATCTTCAAAATACCTCGACAATCGCAGAAAAAATTTGCCATCAACTTTCCAGCCATTTTGTATTCAATGATGTTTAGGCTCTGGTTCATAATTATAAGCCCGGGTTTCATCTTCTTCAAAATTGATGTGCTGTGTTCACCACACCGCTATATAAAGCTCCTCGATGCGTTGGTGTGCGCATTCTCGGCACCCATCTTGCATATAAAAGCTCCAGAAGGCTTGTGTTGCGGATGCGGGTGCTCGGCCAGCGATATATTAAGTACAAATAAGCTGTTTCTTTAAGGATAAAGATGTCATTGCGGCCTGGCATCACTACTATAAACAACTAAACCCTACGCTAGCTGCTACACAGCTTCCGGAAATGGCAGCAAATATAGGTCTCATACCTTCGATACAGCCACATGAGGTTAAGAAAGCGCTGCAAAAAATAGGCCCCGTAGGTTTCAAGTGGAAGCAATTGGAAATGCCTGCAAGAAACTGGTGTGTTGCTACTTTCTAATCTCTTCAGTCAGGTGTTGCTCTCTTCCAAAATGCCAGAGGCATGGAGATTGCGCACTATCGTTGCGATTTACAAGGGAAAGGGAAGCAAGTACGAGTGCAACAACTACCAAGGCATCAAGCTCCTAAGCCATACTATGAAGCTTTACGAAAGAGTAATCGACAACCGAATAAGGTCAGAGTGCTCACTATCTAGACATTATTATGGCTTCGTACCTGGTTTATCAACTACCGATCCTAATATGTTTGCTCTGTCCACAATTGCCCAAGAATATCGCTCAAAGAAAAAAACCGCTGTTCGCTGCGTTCCTGGACATGGAAAAGGCATTTGACCGTGCTCCAAGGGATACTATTTGGTGGAGCCTTCGAAAGAAAATGTCCCAGAGCAATATGTCAAGACCATTGCTGACATGTATAGGAATGCACGATCAGTGGTCCGGACATCGGTGAGTGAGACCAAATTAAGCAAGCGGTCAAAAAAGGTGTTCATCAGGGCTCAGTACTGAGCTCCTTCCTGTTTTGCTTAGTTTTTGGACTCTCTTACTAAAGAAGCACAAGATTTGCCAAAGTGGACATTTATATACGCTGACGATGTAGCCAAATGCACTGAAAGCCGTACCGAGCTGCAGAAAGCGCTCGCTTCATGGAAGCACCAGTTGCAGTTGCCGGGGGCCTGGTGTTGAGTGTTGCCAAAACACAATTCACGCGATTCAGATCCACGCGACGACAGTCCGATACCCATCGATGGGCAATTAGTCCAAATACCTGGGTAGTATAATGCACATGTCCGGAGACATCGAAGGAAAGCCTGGGCGTGCGTAACATCGCCGACAAAATGCAAGAGAGTTAGGCTGCGATTCCTCCGAATTGACTAGTTTGCTTGCTAAAATCAGCTCGTTGGGCTGAAAATATGAAACTAAGTATATACTTTATAGTTAATGAGTTTCCAATGCAAGATTTTTCTGAATTTAATTAGAAAACTTTATATAGACAAGTATTTTTTGATAAAAACTTAAAGACATAAACACTTTTAAAGTGATTTTAACACCAATTTTGAACTTTTTTATGAATATTGATTTCGGTGGGGCGACTTGATTTCGGTGTTTTAAAAAACTCAAATATCTTAAAAACCGTTAAGTCTACAAGGGGGCCTTTCCCGGCAATATTTTTTAAATTTAAGCCTGAATCTAGGATTTAATCTTTCACATTAAAAAAGTAAAAAAAAAATTGTTCCACCGAAGTCACGCAAAACAGCTCGGCTCGGAGAATCGCCCATTTGGATACAAGATTATAAGGAATAAAATAGATTGCCCGCAGTTATTGAGCCTGTTATGGTTTCGCGCCCCAAAGCGAGTTCCGCGCAACCCCGTCACGCCACTATGTCCACCGCCTAGAAAAACTATTTTTGGCTGTAACTCCCCCATACCTAGAATTTGTAAAATTACCAATAGTCACTCTGATGTTGTCGATGTATTTTCTGATTCTGTTGGTAAATATTGTAGATCTGTTTTCGCCTGTTTAAAACGAAAGCAATAAATACTTTCTCAAATTATCACTGCGTAATATAATATAATTATTATACTTATAAGTAGTCTGTAAGATTTACATATAGATTTGCATGTGGAGTTTACCTGTAAGTAGTTGTTACACTCAGATTATCTGATATATGTATGACTATATAACTTTGAATGTAATAGTGTAAGCAATTGTTGGTAAACCTAATAAAAAATAAATAAAAAAAATATCCCATATGGATAGACGAATAGATTTATAAAGTTATGTCTGTCTGTCTGCATGTCCTAGAATGCTGTAATTTGGTATGAATGTGTATATCATTCAATCACGCCGGCAGTGGTAAAATAAGTAATAAATGTTATTTTTTTTGATAGGTTTTTGAAAAATATTTGGGATTGGCTTGAAACATCTTTTTATAAGTTAATATTTTGGTAACAATCGCTCTGGACGTTAAAAAAAATACCCTTCCCCCCTATAACTATTTAAGCAAAGTCCGTAAAATATTAAAAAAAAAATCATTAGAGTTTAGTTTTAATATAGACTCAAGGAAAATTATTTAAACCTTGACCGCCTGAACCGGTTTTTGATTTACAGATCGAAAATTATGGAACCCTACACTGAGCATGGCTAGATATGCTCTGGGCCCGTTTTTACCTATTTATAAACATAGTTGATAACAACTACTATCGACCTATAATTAATCAAATATTGCAAGTAAATTGAAAGCTTGGATAAAAACTTGCAACATCGACCAAGTTCGTCAATTGAGTTTTATCGAAGTTCCTCTTGTATTTACTACTCCTCTTGTATTTGTACCTACACTTGAACACTTGAGCAAGCATAACACCCATGCACACTGTAACCAACCCATAAAGCAAGTCCATAAATCATTGTTTTTAGATGCGCGCGGGCGCAGACAATCGGTCAGCTGAATGGGCTAAGCTGTTAGTTGCGGGGATGCGGTTAGTTGTCGCAATGGTCTCGCTTAGCGTGCTCGTGTTTTCGTGCCTGGCTCTGGCAGCGGCCACCGACGTCGACCAATGTCCAGGTATGTCTTTACTCTTTACATAACCCATTGAGAACACGACCTGCTTTCGTCTCGGCTTGCGTTCGCAACTTCGCAGAAATCGTTCACTTGTAGGTATAGGTACGTAGTTTCATGTTTCCGCTTCAAATTTAATACTAATGAGAGTCGTCATTATAAGACTTAACAAACTATTACGGTAAGGAAAAGACTCGGTTATCGTAACGGTTTATTGGTTTGAAGTTGTGTACAACTTGTACTAATGGACATGCGATGGTTCTTATACGATAGTAAAAACTGTTAAATCGTCAATTTCAAGAATTGCAGTAAAAGCAGAAATTAACGTTTGACACATAAAACGAATAAGCCTTTTTAGGACTTTGTCTTTAAAAATATAAATTTCGTCACAAGTTTAATAAACTGGTACTTTCTCGTATCTCACACTGTAATTTTACTTAAGTTGAAATTCTGTATGCATTGTAAATTGTTATGTTACTAGATTATTCATTCGATTAAGATTTACGTTACATGTGTTTTCATAGTACCTAGTGACGATTTACCCAATGTATTAGGTTTAGGTAGAATAGAGGTTACGTTAGTGCGAAACTGTAGAAATGAACGGCTCGTATATAGCTACAGTCGCCATCAGATATATCGGAGCTGTGGAGTGGGTCATAAATATCTGAACAACGCCTCTATAGTCAAGGCGATAAAGTACATGTTTAGATATTTGTGACCACCTCCACAGCTCCGATATATCCAAGATATATCTGATGGCGACTGTATGACGGCATTACAGCATCCAAGCAGCGGCGCTATCTACCGCGAAATACGATATTCGTATATTTCAGAAGATTGTTTCTGTCACTCTCATGACGCCTTAATTGGAGTAAAAGAGAAAGATGCTCGAAATATACGATATTTGCATTTATAGATAAGGAGTAAAATCTTTAAAAAAAACCGCATTCCAAATTAACAGATGTGTGTGATCAGTGATCACCCTTAATTATGAGGTTTGAGCGTACCTATTTTACCTAACTCGAAATATCCTGTTCTAGTTTAATATATCCCCGTAATTGTTTAGCTTTCTATAAACGATCACTCTAAAACACCAAGTCAATTAGTTATAAGGTTTTCTACACATAAGAATACCTATAAACAACTGTACAAAACAAAGGTGGAATAAAAATCAAAATCAAAATCCGATTCTAATTTATCCCCACCCAATGCACATCAATAATTACTAATTGTTGTTGTGGGAAAAAAATTAAATAATATGAATTTTCTATTTGTTTTCCGTGTAGTAATCTGTATAACAAGAAACAAGACACGACCTTACAGTATTCCTTTGTTACGGTTAAAAGGTAACGAGGCCTTTATTTTTTTTCTCATTATAAATGTAGGTACTTATTAAAAACCCCGTTTGACCTACTAAATATTATTCGTCAAAATAAATTATTTGTTACTGGTATTTTGTTCGAGTTAACAATAACAATAAATTTGTTAGGTTGGCAAATACCTAAGGACATAATATTACAAGAAAATTACATATGGACTGCGTTACCAGTTGCCACACCATAACGGGCGTAAAAGAAATACATTCAATATCCTAGTTCATCTTGTTACATGGGCAATCAAGTCCATGTACAGTCAGCAGCAAAAGTGGCTAAGCGGTTAAGGTGTTCAAAATGAGGTCAACACATCTCTATTGTCAACAGAATAAGAGCGCGTGACGTGATTTTGAACACTTCAACCGCTCAGCCACTTTTGCTGCTGACTGTATGTATAGGTACATATAAAAACATTTTACAATATTTGTCACTTACGGTTCTATTTAATACACTATGCTAAAATACGTAAGATGAGTAAGTATTGTGTAGGGATAGGGTAAAGAAGAATGAACAAGTAAATGGCATATAAAATACAAAGAATAAGTATGTACTTGTAGCTACTTTAACCGACACAACTATAAAAATACAATTATGACTTGATCAGCGAAGATTTTACATTAATTACGATTAGAAGGCTGCACAATCGCGGGAAAAGCGTGATTACGAACAAAACAATAGCGGCCAACCGTGTCGAGTAATTCTTGACTATAATTAGGTACTGTAACTACTAACACTCGATTCAGGTTTCTACTAAAATCCTCAAGAAAAAAAAACGTACAATACTTAAATTATTTACATAAATACTTTTTGTCACAGCTAGGGTTGTCATCTCGTATATTATATTAGGATTAAACTAAACTTTACTTGGAACTGTTAAAAATATGTATATGTATAAAACAGGAATTCTGTTCTTATGGACGGTTTATGACGGTTTTGTATGTAGGTGTACTAGATATTACATATATTTCCGATAAAAAAATCCTGGCAAAGCTAGCTATCGCTGGAGTTTTGTTTACTATGAAGTTGCTATTAAGTGACAAAACTTGTCACAGTTTTAGGAGAATATTTTGAAAAATGAGGAATTTGTTCCAGATGGGAGTGGTACTAAATAATACGAGACATAGGAAATATTTAAAAATGACACACTACTTATATAGTACTTTCGGGAAGTTGCAAATCAAGGGCCAGTTGCAACAACACTGGATTGCACAACGTTATTTGACATTAACTACTTTTCAGAAAAAATTGTGACATCTTTTTTGGGTTTTTTCTACTACAAAAATTTGTGTCGGACTTGTTTGTACAAAGCGTTAAATCGCAGCTCCCCAATAAAAACTACCTATACTTAACAAAATATATTTACCTACACGACACCATAAGGTAAATACGCTTACTGTATGTGGAAGGATTCTTACTCAAATAAACATAACCGTGTATGTTTATTTTTCGCATAGATCAACTCGACTAACATTAGACGACTCGTGATCGACAGACACACTAATTTTCACATAGGTAATAATTTTGTTTACCTATAGATATAAGGCCTAAAGTTTATAGGTATCAGTTGTATTAACTGTTTGTTACGACCTACACTCTTGCACCAAATACCTAATAAGTACAAAAATATTAATTTTGAGGGTTGAGTAAGCACCGTGAAATAATAGCTGAAGCTGAAGTAGCCAAATATATCGGTGCAGTTATTTATTTGTAATAACTTCTAATCATCATACTGTTGAAAATGGTTTATTGCGTACTGCGTAGGTGCCTAACTTTTTTATAACTTTTGTTGTTAAAAAGGAACAAACATAAGACGTTTGTTAAGTTTTCTGAATAAGTTAGGTTAATTGATAAAGTAAGCGAGATATAGATATTAATTGCCTTTTGTTATTTAGTGGAACATGCTAGAAATACAAGCAATAAAAAAAAGGACTGGGAAGTACATACCATGATGACATCATTATTAGTATTAACCCACTTGTAGTGTGGCGGGGCATCCGACCTCAGTCTTATATTACAACGTTTTTCATATTTTACCAAAGAGCTAACCTCGTCGGTTGCGTTGCGGGCGGGTGCGATTTATGGCCAGAGCCCTGAGTGTAAGTTTTTAACGTAACTTTACTTCACGAACGCGTTTGTGTTTCCCATATAAATAACATTATCACTTATGCATTCGTAAACGTTTTCTTACTTCAAAAGTAACTTACACTAGAGCCTCAGTGTACACTAGCGGCGGCCACTCGATGCTTTTTTGGCGAATCCATAGTACCTATTCCGTACGCTGCGTGAACGTGACGTCTCCGCAGAGTGCAATTTTATATGGGAACGCCGAGAAAATGCGGGACAGAAACGCTGGTGTGCCCACGCTCTGACACATCATTCTATTACTTACTTAAATTAAATATTCATTCCGGCTTTAACGGTTGGTTATTTTTTTTTTTCAGTTACTCAAACTGTATTTGATGCAATTCGTAGGTACTACCAGAAGGTAGACAATTTACCTATATCAAGTTATTAAGAATTTCATACAGTTTGTTTTCGTTTGCGTGAGTATTTTACAGCTTTCTGCTGTGAGATATATCGACTCAATAAGTACATGGCATACAGACCTAATACATACTGCGAGCTCTGGAGCCGTACCGCGAACACCGAAGTTCGTATATTTCGAGCATCTTTCTCGTTTACTCCAATTAAGGCGTCATGAGAGTGACAGAGACAATCATCCGAAATTTACGAATATCGTTTTTCGCGGTAGCGCCTCTGATCCAATAACTCGTCACACACGACACGAACCTGTTCAATGACTATTTTTTCAAACGACCTTCCACCGAATGACATCAATGTAAATGAACGTGAAATTAACAATCGATATAAAAAAAATGCATTCAAATCACGAACAAAAACGGCAGCACTTACATATTTACATGACACCCACAGAATACCTAATCTAATCTACCTAATCCGACAAACATCAATGGCAACGATTATAAATATAAATATGTTTTACAATTTATCTTACTTAGGTAGGTACATTAGTTATATATGTAGGTACAGTCGCCATCAAATGTATCAGAGCTGTGGAAGTGGTCATAAATATGTGAACGCCTTTATGATATACATATCTAATGGCGACTGTAGTATATGTAGTTATAATACTCACAGGTACATAAATAGACTACATATTAATATTTGAATAACCAAGAAAATGCATGAAAATAAAAATTAAGTAAGGTCAATGTGGGGATTAAGGGAAGTCCGTTATATGACACTAAATACCTATGAGATAATGTAGGAAATGATTGGGAGACGGTCTTTCCAGATAGACGGTCTTACCCACATTGACCTTATAATAGGTAGATGGGACCAGTGTTTGTTTTACCAGGAGGTACTTAACACCTTAACACCAAATTTATTGTAAAATCCAAAAAAAAATCCGTGTCGGAACACGCATAATGAAGAGTTCCTTAGCTGTATCAGTCAGTAGGTATAGGCACCAGTATAGGTATGTAGATTTATCTGATTCTCAAAACAAGTCTCATTGAAACTAAATTAAACTAGTGGGTATCTTATCTTCTAGGGTTTTTTTATATATATATTTTGGAGCGGCTGTCTAAAAGTTATTAGAGAGAGAGAGACATCTTTTCAGACTTTACGGGCCATTTTTCCCAAAAGCAATACCTTAATTTAATAAATAAACTTTTAACAAAAAATATAAACTTCAAATATGAACTAAAAAGCAACAAATAATTGTTTTCTTTATTACTTGATAAGTACTTTGGGACTATTTAGAACAAATAAATTTCTTAGGACAATTATTTTTGGTTTTGATGTCGGTGCCAGCAGCAGTTTGGTGTCGGAGATGATAGGCGGGCAATCGGACTTGACATGACGAGGCTAGAGTTCCGACTTCGCCATTTTGGCTACGACACTAAAGTAAATAAAAGACAAGTAGAACGGGTTTACTCACGCACTAATAATAGTCACTCGAGCGACATGTTGTTATTGATATCGACGTACATTAGGAATCAAAATAAACCACGGTAGCTATTCTACACGAATACTTATGGTTTTGCAGGTGGTCGCACGGTGGAAACCCTCAAAAGCGACGTCGTTCTAACACCCTGTAAGAAATTGCCATGCAAGCTCAAGAAAAACACAAGAGAACACGTTTCTTTCAAATTTAAGACCGGTAAGTTCCTAAACCATTATGTTAAACAGGAAAGTTGAACTGATTTGTCTAGGTAGACATAGCACATGTGTTGGTAATCCAATTGAAATAAGTCAATCAGTACCAATATGTTATATCATATAATACCTCATTCGTAAAATTGCAAAAATGAGGGTACACAACTGTACTCTTAACTACAGACAAGGAAAACGTATCGTTAAACGTTAAGATTATAAAATCAAAACCCTGAGCACGTAGATATCAACAAGAGATCGTATGTATAATATAACGATATGTAAATTAACGGGAAGTTTTATTTCTAGACAAGGAAATTAAGGAGCTCAAGAACCACGTGCAAGCAGAAGTATTCGGCGTGCCGCTGCCGTTCGTCGGCGTTGACGGCAATTCCGTCTGCGGCAAGCTGGAGACGGAGGCGGGGGAGAAGGCCTCCTGCCCCCTGCCCGCGGGCACATACGTCTACAAGGACTCCTTCCCTATTGAAAGCTTTTATCCGAGCATCGAAGTAAAGGTGCATTGGGCTCTGCAGTCGAACGGTAAAGATGTCGCGTGTTTTGAAGTGCCCGCTAAAATAGTTAAATAATATCTTTAAAATATTTTTTATACAATTATAGGATTATAAGATATGTTATGCTCGAGAGTTAACAAATCGGGTTTATTTGACTTATCAAAAGCTAAGAACGAACATTCTTTCTTTGATTTTAATTGTTCTTGACCATCTAAAAGCAACTACAGAAACTAGGTACCATAAAATCGTAGGTTTACGATCAAATATTTCAGGTTGATTATTTCTAATTGTAAAAAAATATCTGTAAGTACCTAATTGTATAAATAAATGATGAATGAGATGCTAAATAAGCAAGTATAAAAGAGCAAAGTACCTTGAACAAAGAAGTCGGACTTAAATGAGATGCAATAACAATTTTAAATGGAGGACAAATTCTAATAAAAACCGCATGTACTTACTGTTTGTGTTATTATTCAAATGATTACCTTATTACCCATATACTTACGTAGAAAAGAGTCCAAGCTATAAATAAATACACAATTCAAAAACTGGTTCAATTATGAATATTTATAAACATTCATAATTATATGTTAGATCAGGGATTCCCAATCTTTTTCAACCTGCGGCGCAGTTACAAAATTAGTATTTTGTCAAGGCGCCCAGTCCTAGCTATAGTAGCAAAAAGTACAATAATAGTAGTCAGGTTAGGTTAGTTTAGTTAGAGGGAGGTAGGAAGAAAATTAGACGTCCACAACATGAATCTATCGTCGTTGTAGATAGATAATAATAGATGATCGACTCACGGCGCCCCTCTGAATTTTCCACGGCGCACCAGGACGCCGCGGCGCACAGTTTGGGAACCCCTGTGTTAGATATAAAAAGCCGTTTATAATCTTATGTCGCTATCTGGGGTTGTGATCAGATAATCTAATTTCAAAAGTTAATTATTACCAGGAAACTGTTAAACATCTTGATAGTACATGTCTAAGAAGCATCGCTAGAAAACCTGCTTTTCAATACAAAAAATGCATCAATATACACCCGGTTATATGCACCCGTTTAAGAGCTACGATGCCACAGACAAACACACACATACATAACGGTCAAACTTATAACACCCCTCTTTTTGCATCGGTGGTTAAAAACAGGGGCGCTACCGCAAAACACTATATTCGTAAATTTCGGAAGATTGTCTTTGTCACTCTTATGACGCCTTAATTGGAGTAAAATTAAAAGATGCTCGAAATATACGAACTTCGTTGTTCGCGGTACCGGGCCTGTGTAAGTAGTAGGTACCCTATGCTAATAGGGTAGGGCTACCTGAGTTGTCGAGCAAAGTGAAATTAAGTACCTACTGTCGATCTTACAACAAGCGACAAAATTAAGCATTACATTTCAATAAAAACGTGTTGATTTTTAATTCATTGCATAAACTAAAAGCGTACTTTTTTACACTATGAATTTGCTAGCGAAAAAAAACTTATATATTCTGTATACATAATCATAAATTTAATAATTAATTAGGTAATGTTATATTATAGTTGCAAGTTACTTATGCTTGCTTGCTTTTATCCTACCCTTCCTCCTCTCCTCCTAAAGTTTACTCGATATCATTAAAACCAGTACTATATCTTTCAGAAATACGTTCTACGAATGCTCGTTTTTTTCAATTTTGTTTATTCGTCGATATTATAAAGTTTTTGTATTATGCAATAGTCCTCAAGCAACGCTTTTATGATGGCGACTAATTGACTGCGAACGGGTGCAAGGTGAGTCGCATGAGGAACCAGTTTTGTCGAGATTAGATCTCGGTCGTGGTCTTTTTGTCGTCCGAGCTCCGTCGAGCGGTGTGATCGTTATCTGTTGCAGACGTGCCGGGTCTAATGTAAATGCATATGACAGATCTTCGAAAACAAAGAGCTATACTGCTTTGTTGGCGCGTTAGACTCCATCGCTATCAGGGGTTATAGAATAACCGTCATGCATTCCACATATTGAACGGCATCCGAATACTAAGTGGATCGTGATCGTCCACAAAACAAGGTTTTATACCTACCAAATGGTTTATTTGTTTACTTTTGTTATTCTATAGCACAAGACCATAGTTCAAGCATTGTGTTCCAGAATAAATAGGTAGATACGTTGACAACGTCGTAAAATACAACATTTTAATAAATGTTCATTGCTTCGCGGATTTAATTAATTAATTCCATTTACACGTGGAATCTCGGATTACAGTTGGTAGGATATCTTAACAGTAAATGTTACTGCTACATAATGTAGCTTCGCTTCGTTTCATAAAATCAAACTTGGATTTTTATACCTAATTATTATGTAATTAAGCTCTGAATAATCTTCTCTATATATATATATAAAAGAAGGTGGCCTCACTGATCGTCAACGCACAGTCGAAACTACTGGGACTAGAAACTTGAGATTTACACAAGAGCTTTGAATCATTGCGTAGGCACGAGATAAGAACCGATGGAATTTCCCAAAGCTAAAAAAAGGATTGAAAGTTAGTACGGAGATAACTTTTATTATTGCGATTGAGACTTAAAACCCCAACTCCAAACGTGGTTAAAAACGATTCAAGAGCTTATATGGAAACTGTATACATTGTGGTAATAGTTTCGTTTCTGGGAGTTCCTCCTCTTTGTCCCCTTAAGGAGAAGAGAGGATGCAAATGCATATTAATGCAGAGCCTCAACCTGCTAATAAGCTAAAAAAATATCATTGTCATATTGAGCCGCTCAGAGGGCTAAAAATAATGTAGAAAATTTTACGAGGTGTGTCTAAACTTTTAAGTTAGTCTTGGAACTGTAACTCCATAGGTAAATTACCTTTTGATAAAGGTAATTTTAGTTTTTTTCCCAACGGGGGTAAAAAAAAGAAGTAAATTTTTTGGCGAGTTAATTTTTTTGTTTTTTTTTTTTGGAAAAATAGGAATAAATAAAAATAGAAAAAAAAGATAATTCGGGGTATAATCCAGTAAGCAGGTATTTATGCCGTGCAAAAGGTGGGGGTTAAAATGTTTTCATTGATATTGCTTAAGCACAGGCTAGTTATGAAAAATGCAAGTTTTCGACCTTAAGGGGTTGGAGCGTTAGCGGCAATCTTGAATTAAAGGGGCCCAAATTTGATCTTTTTCATATAAAACTTCAAAAGTTGATTTTATGACAAAAGTGTCTATGGGAGGTATAAAGATAATAAAATTTTGAATTAAAAATGTATACATGTATATTATGTAGGTCTTACAGATACAAAGTTACACGAGGGAGAAAATTTAATATTACAAAAAACATCAATATTGTTATTTATTAGTTTACTTATCGAATGTTAGTGTTAGTGACCATTACAGAAGCCACACATAATAGAGCATGTTAACCCCGCTTTTCTGCAGCTACATGCCCTAATGCATCCTTTTCTGCAGTTGCAGGAGAGGTTTGTTGAGGTGCCTCTGGTGCCGCTTTTTCAGTTGTTCGTATAGGAGTAAGCCCATTTTCCACATCATACGTCCAGCCCCATTCCTCAGGATTGTTTTTAATTCCATACTATGCTTGGACTTGATGGTATGTTTTAAAAACATGGTATGTTGCAGCGGCTTTGATCGGCGAAGTCTTTCCGCGGACTTGGTATTTTTGCTTTCGTTATCAGTTGGACATCCATCAAAAACAACGACTGAACTTGGACCATAATGGTTACGTACATATTGAACATCTTGAACATCATCATACAACTGCATGGAGTTCTGCGTATTTTTTTGGATATTAAGTTTTTTAACCGCTTCTAACTTTGTATCTATAAGACGCACAGAAAAGTTATGTATACCTTTTTTATTCGAAATTTTATTATCTTTATACCTCCCATAAACACTTTTTTCATAAAATTAACAGTTAAGGTTTAATTAAAAAAAGATCAAATTTGGCCCCCTTTAATTCCAGATGGCGGCTAACGCTCCAACTCCTCAAGGTCGAAAACTTGCATTTTTCATAACTAGCCTGTACTTAAACAATATAAATGAAAACATCTTAACCCCCACCTTTTGTACGGCAAAGCCCCTCTTTTGCCCCCAATGATTGGATTAGTAGGGATTTGTAGGATTGGAAGAGGATGTTAAATACAGTCTTAAAAACCAGATGATTAAGTTCGAGAAACCAAGTAGGTAAATAAAATTTAACGCAAATGAAGTTGCGAGCAAGAGTCAGTAATTTATAAAACCGCAAACGAAAAGTCAAACGGTCATTTGTAATAGCGGCAAACGGAAACTTTTCCAATCAACCGTAGTTTATTTTTAATTCAGAGACAAAATAGAGCTAAGCCCAATTCTCATATCGTTTCTAAAGTATGTAACAATTTGCTTTGTTTTTCAGAAGCGTTCGAAATTTAAATGTCATTATGATATTGATTTTGACATAATCATAGAGCAATTTTTACATTTACACAGATAATCAATATTTTGCAACAAAATACTGTACTTTTATGTGGGTCGTTATTTGCTGTTTTTGAACGTATCATAGAGGGGTTATGTGTGTAGATAAAATAATAGTCTTAATTTCATTAATATGTCTTTATTATAATAAAGGTAAAAAACATCAAATAATAAATAGCATGATTCATACTGAGGCAGACGATTACTAATACATGAATAAGGCTATAACAATAGGTATTAACGTAACTACAACTATACGTAAAGATATTCAATAAGAGAACAGGAAAGGGCAAGCGTCCAATTATGGCGTTTAAACATTTTAATATTTTACTACCATTTTAGGTAGGCAAGGTAAGAAAACAAATAAGGCTATGAAATATTTTGATTAGTAAAACAACATATAGTAACCTGATGATCAATCTCATTACGCCCAGAGTAGCTAGTACTAGACAAACAGGCGGGATTTCACTCTGGTCGCTCATGCACAGACCACACTAATACACTACGCATCCTTGTTGAACATTGTGTCGAATGGCAGTTTGAATTCTTTGTAGCTTTCGTGGATTTAGAAAAAGCCTTCGATACCGTGAAGTGGAGCGCGCTGTGGTCAAGTCTTGGAAATAATGTTAACCCTACCTGGTACCATTCACATAATACTGATTAATAGGCAGTAAGTACTTGCCGAGTGGTGCACGAACGGGAGGTTGAAAAGCACCCATATAAATATCAGCGGGATTTAAATAGGGTTTATTATTCTCCTGGATGACTACATGAGGTACGTAATCTTCTCACCAAGGGGTATAACGACGGTGCACAAAAGATCTGGAGGAATTCCTCCAGATCTTTTGTGTCGTCCGCGTAGTCTAATTAGACTACGCGGACGACATACTGCTGATTTCACCTACTATTGCTCAACTACAAGCGAAACTTAACAGCTTTCAGAAATAAATTACGGACCTGCCAATTTAAAAAAACTCATACAAATGTGTTCAACAACAAGGTGTTCATTTAAAACTAGCTGAACAATCGCGCCGCGGGCCCGCGTTGACACTCGCCTGACCCGCGCCCGCCTGTGTGTGAATCGAGCATTACCATCAGGTGTGACTGAGTCAGTGCTGGTCAGTCTGGTATAAAAAAAAAACAAGGCAAACAAGGCAAAGGGTGAGTTCGCCAACTTAAGCCTGTATGGCTGTATGGGACTTCAATGTGCTGGCACGACGCGTTAAAATTTTTCTCTTTGGCTGTGATACGTGGAAAGCAACCAAGGGCCTGACGAACAAGTTGCAAGTCTTTGTCAATCCTCCCTGAGGTCAATCCTCTGCATTTTCTGGCATGACAGTTGACGCAGAGATCACAAGTCGGAATAAATTGAGACAATAGCTAATTCCAAGATATAAGTTAATAAATGAATATTTTAGTAGAACAACAGCTAGATAATATGTGTCATTATCTATTAAAAGGGACCTTATTGTCGATGGCACTTACGTCGAATCGCGTTGCGTTTGTATTGCATCGTCTTGAACAACGACATAAGCGCCATCGACAATAAGGTCCCTTTTCATAGATAATGTCACATATGTTCATTAACTATATAACTTTCAAAAATAATAATTATAGCTTTATGTAAAGGGACAGGTATGTCAAAATTAAACCTCAGAACATCGTATGAAGAAGACATATACCTAATATAATTCAGGTATTATTTTCATACTGCTCAGGTTAATTTATTTAGCTACTTATTTTATTTAGCCATTTAGGTACTTTCAAAGGCTTTTAAAATCCTTTGACGGTACACAGCCTTATTTAGTTCAATAAAGTATTGAAACAAGACAAACACAGTAACCGTTAGTCAATGTCGGTGTATCGTTAATATTTTATTTTGCATTAAGTATATTTTATCTGATAATTTATTGTCTTTATTGAAAAATAATTAAAAATATCCTTGTGTGTTTGCATACCGGCGATGATCTCTCATATTTGTAATTAGTTTAAGAGTTTCATACAACACAATTTTTAGCTATAAATAGACTCATACCTATGAAACTGAGGCTTAAAGTAAACTAGAATTTAGCAATTAGATGATTTCCGGGATAATAATTATATTATGTCATAACCCGGGAGTCAAAACTACCTCCATACTATAAGTTGAAATTAAGTTGAAGTTGAAGTTGAAATTAAGTTGAAATACACATACATTTTTTTAACTAGTATAAATTAAAATTTCCGTAGGTATCGAATAGAGTTAATTTTGTAGGTTTGAAGGCACTTTAGAATGACATAATACTTAAAGTAGATTTTTGTTTAGAATGGTAATAGAAAGGTGAAATTATATTTTTCCTAACTAGTGCGTAAAAAGTGCACTTTTCGCTCGCTTCGCGTGCGTAAATTTCACTTTATAACCCTTTAACGCCCAAAATTCACTGTGGTCGTGCGTTCAAGCGTCCTCGCGGCTCGGTTGTCCTAATGATTCTTGTTAAGAAAGAAATACAAAAAAACTATGTTGTTGAGTGGTCATTTTTGCATTGCAATTTTGAAGTTGCCCTATAAAGGGTTAAGGCACTTGTTATGAAAAATTAGGTTCAATACACGTGTAAAAACTACTTTAAGACTCGGGTGATTGTCACCCTCGTTTCACTCGGGCTCCAACTTTCACCACTAGTATCGAAATGTACTATTTTACCACTATATAAGATACCTATAATTGTATTATATATTTATATGAGTTGGGTATCTCACACTCCATAATTTGTCTGGAATATGTGAGACACAGAGAGCAATAGGAAAATATCATTTTTTATAGTTATAAAAAGTTACAAATACTACTTACTACACACAAATGACAAAGATCAAAAAATAACAGAACAGACAACACACGGTTATTGCTCGCTCTTATCTTATCTTATCTTATCAGACACAAATTTCGTCTTACTTTATTATTGTATATGGATTTTATATTATCAGTCTAGACATCATTTCTAAGTTTGGAAAACTTCTAATATATCTATACATATTTAATATAAACTGTGCGTCATTAACAACTAATTTTAAATTAAAACATATGCTAAATAATTCTATGAAAACTTAATTAATTTTAGCTTGTACACTGTCGGTTGGTTTCTTGGTAACAATAATTGTTGTGAATATGTACTTGATGTTCTCCTCTAAGGCCATCGCCATCATAGAAATTTGAATATACCTAAAGAACGCCAACATGCGTGTATAGGTGAAAATCTTAGTTATATAGGACACGTACCCTTACCATGAGTTGTGACATTGACGTTTACGATAACGAGTATCCAGTTTACTATATGTGCATCTCGTTCGCACTAAAATAGTACCTACAAGCGAGATGCACAGATAGTAAACTCGATACTCGTTATCGTAAACGTTGTCGTTCTATATTCAAATTTTGACATAAATTCCATATTCATTCTCTGCACAACTACTTAGACATGGTCCTATAGTTAAGTTTTTTGCCTATACAACACGTTACTACTACATTATACATAGCACTTGATTGGTATTTACTTTTAGAATTATCTGAAAACACACATCTTGCTCCGGAATTTGACAATATTTTGTTTTCAGTTAGTACTATTTACGTATCTTTTTTCAATGTGCTATAAAAGAAAGTGGCAGAATGACGGACTTATTTACAAATTATTAGCAATTAATTAATGCAATCACGATAATTTAACACGAAAATACGAGTACTGTTTTCACTATATTAGTTAATTGTTTGTTGTTAGTTAATTGAGTTTAATTGAACTAAAACTAGGTAATCAGAGTTTACGTCTGTACGTTTGGAATACAGAACAGTAATTTTACAAAACCTAGTTATCTAAAATAATAACTATAGAATTTGAAATGCACCATTTACACAAAAGGTATCTCAGTGTCAATTTTTAATTCGGTCGCCAATGTCGCCACAAAACAATGAATACTCAGAATGAATACTTCCGACAATGAGACCGACGTTTAAGGGTCACTTAACAATTTGACGTCCTTACCTCCGACTTTATCCAATTCTGCGTGGCCCTTGTCTCCTCGTCGTTGTGAAACAAAACCGCTACCTGCCGGGTTTTAGTCACAAGTTAGATGGCTTTTTTAGACTACACTTCCGTTCCGCACAACCTCCTGAGTTCTTCAATCTTATGCTTTGTTTACTAATAAAATATTTTATATTGTCCTCTAAGCACCGAAGACTCGGGTGATTATATTATATATTAACACAGAGAGAAAGACAAACAATTGGCATTGGCACCACTCTTTTCTTCTACTGCGAATATCAACATTCTAAAATTGAGTTATTTAGGTATTTTTTGTGGTAACACACGAAGCCGATTCGGGGTTGGCCGGTTCTTAACAATTCTACGAATAAATGACAGCAACAACTCGTTATCATTTAGAGCTGAAGGCCCTGATCGATGGTGGCCGTCTCATCGAATGCGAATCTGGTTTCAATCGTTATTTACTATTTGGCTCATAGGCCAGAGCGGAAAATGGTCCAGAATTACTGGGGTAATATAGGGATGAGAATTAAACAGGACCTAATGTATTAGCGGAAAACTTATGTATTAGGATGCTCCGAATTTTTTGTCAGTAAGTTTCCCCTGCATCCTACGAGGGTATTGGCTAATTCCAGAAACTGCGGCCTAAGTGCTTGCTAATCATTAAAATTGCTTTAGTTAGTAAAGTTAACCCTTTCGTCCCGGCTGGCGAGTAAACTCGTTTTGTGCGAAAAGCTCTTAGATCCGATAGACGAGTATACTCGTTGTTAATATTTTGTCACTACATCCAGGATTAGAGCAATTGGCAATCGCGTCCGCAACCGAACAAATTGTGTCCTGTACCTAGGCCTTGGGTCATGCCTATTTGCTACAGTTATTGTGGTATTGCCAACTAGGTTCACAGTGAAAGGTGAATAAACTTACTACCCCTAGAATATTCGTTACGCATTTGTATCTTAATAGTTCCGTTTCATATTACGCTCATTTTGACAATACTAGCTAACGAGTTATCTCGTCTACCGGCTCTGAAACGCGTTTTACCTGGCCGAGTTAAGTCGCCTCTCGGATGTAAGAACGTCATTTTTGTTAACGAGTTAACTCGCTTACAGAACTGAGGAGCAGATATCTTTTCACTGGACCTGGCATACTGGGTAGATTTTGTGTATGGCTTTGCCGGAACGAAAGGGTTAAGCCGTAAAAAGGTAACAGACAGAAACTATCAATGCTGAGAGTATTTAGGACTTTAGACCAAAGAATATGAGACTTTTAAAAGACTTAAAAAACCAGGACTTAACTAAATAAAATACCTGTTGGGTTTCCTATGTATTGTGGCAGTGGAGACCTTCAGGAAAGCATCCTTGAGATTGCCGCAGAGCGAGGATGGCGCCTCCGCGAGATAGCGCTCCATCGCGGCCGGCAACTGGGAAGCATCGGAGCCGACGGACCACTCCTCGATGGCTCGGTACACCGCCTGTTATATTCATTGGTATATTGTACGTGTAGAAACTTTACTATTTTCTTTTCACAAGGACGAGAAAATTGTATCTAACCTATTAAATAAACCTTAGATCGGTTTACATTGTATATGATATGTTATAGTGTAAACTTTTTAAAATCACGATTTCCACTTGAAGCTTATCTGCCCGATGAATGGCATTGTTATCCTTTGTGAACCCAACCCCTAATTACCTGCGCGAAATAAATAGCATAAATAACAACAGATGTTTTATGAATAACAACAGTATTCCTTTGATAATAAAGTTCAAATTGTCATAGCATGCACTCAACGTATAACCTTTTGAAATTAAGAACCGTGGTCACCCTGGTGTCTGTTTCTTCTAGTTAAAGGATGATTATTGTAACTTGTTTTAATTTTTGCAACTTGTAGCTTAAAAAGACACGTACGAAAGTATAACAACGATCCTAAGTTTAGTGTGTGTGTGTGTGAACACTGGAAAAACTGTTGTCTTCATGTTCACAAAATAGAAAAATCAATGGCCCGAAATTACAACCACCCAGCTGTTATAATAGACGTCTCAGGCAGCGACGACGATGAAACAGACATAAGTTCGGATGAGTTGTAGGTCTAATAAAATAAATAGAAAGTCTGTAGAAGTATTTTATTATAGAGTGTATACCCAGTGTAAACTTTATACAGACAAATAAATCGTTTACAAAATAGATAGTGATTTTAATTTTAATGCATGCTTAGTTCATACACTACTCAACTAGAGCAAAAATAATATAATAAATACCACCCTCTAACTAACACTTGCAAAACGCTAGACCAGGTGGTCC
This sequence comes from Grapholita molesta, assembly GCA_022674325.2. Classification (NCBI taxonomy): domain Eukaryota; kingdom Metazoa; phylum Arthropoda; class Insecta; order Lepidoptera; family Tortricidae; genus Grapholita; species Grapholita molesta. The sequence continues at coordinate 7,248,674 of CP053138.2, forward strand.
TTATCATATTTTATTTCTAAAAGGTTTTATGTGAAATGTGCCCTATTCCAATTTGACCCTTATTCTTAAGTCGATAAAGTTGTAATTTATATTACAGGTTTTTGTATTACTGCATTTCATTTTCTGGAGGTAATTAGCGGTTGGGTTTAACAAAAGGTAACAATGCCATTCATCGGGCAGATAAGCTTCAAGTGGAAATCGTGATTTTAAAAAGTTTACACTATACATTGTATAGTCAACATGAAAAGTACCTAGATGGTTTGTCTTTGTAGCTTTTACATATTTATTTGACAATTTCGTATGGCAGTTGGAACTTGACGTTAAAGCGACATGCGAAATAGGTACAGTCAGCGTCAAAAGTAAATGGTACCTTTAAGCCATTTACTTTTGACGCTGACTGTACCTATTTGGCGTGTAATGCAAACGTTATATTTGCTACATCCTGGATGCCTCATTCTGTTCTTAATAACATCGCACCCAACAAAGCATGCTAAATGTCTGACGCGATTTTATTTGTTGTAACCATATCTAGCAGCGTATTACATTTGTTACTTCGCTGTGCAAGAATTATTATGGGTACTGCTGACTCTGCCTCAACACCACATTTATTATATCCAATCACGTTAGGTTTAGCTGTACAGTCAGCGTCATATAGTTGGTAGCATCCAAAGTACTCATATAGTTCGGTACACCATAGAAATTATATGGTGTACCGAAGTATTTGACTACTTTGGATGCTACCAACTATATGACGCTGACTGTAAGTGCTCAGCATTGCGATACAGCGAAGGGATGAGCATCCTTGGTACAATGCCTCAAGGCCTTTTAATGCAGTAACTAGTTGGGTGCACGTAATTATAATAATATTGTATAATTGCGGTATAACTATAATTACGTGTTCTTGCATCAAAGCGGTGCTTTATACATAAGTACTTAATTAATATTAAGTGTATAATATCCGATCTACAAATTGGCTTTATAGAGGAAATGCGAGTGCCTGCCTGCCCGCTTGCAAATAACACTGATAACGATGCAGGCGGACACTCGTAAGGCAAAATATATATGTACCCACATAAACTTATTGTGTTGATTACCTGAATAAGGGTAAGGGTAAATAAGTTTTCTGCCAACAAACTGTTTTACAGTTTGGCAGATGAGTAGTTTATTAATTGTAACATTTCCTTTTAAATAAGTAAATAAAATAAAAAAATTGAATTTAAATAAAAATAAACTACTATTAATAATTATTCGCACTCGGATTTACCTATTCTTTTTAGATATGAATAGCTTAAATTAAGGCATTATTCTTAGAAATAAAGGAAATATGGAAAAATCAACTGCCCCGTGCGAGACTCGTACTCGCGTCTCTGGGATACATGCCCGTCGCTCTACAACAGAGCTACAGAGGCTTGCCCAAAAGCTGCGAATTTCTCCACCATACCCATGTATCCCGGTAAGATTGCGTCCGCGGTGTTAAGTTGAACAAATCCAGAGGACAACGCTGTATGATATGATTGATAGGTTGAGCCTCTACGCCGCAGTCACAGAGCGCGGTATCACGCCAGCCCTAGTTTATTCAGTCACTGGTGCGAAATGTTTCAGAGGGCATAGGTTTCCATTTTCAAGCACTAAGAGTACTTGAAACGATATTCGTAAATTTCAGACGATTGTCTCTGTCATTCTCATGACGACTTGATTGGACTAAAAGAGAATGATGCTCGAAATATACGAACTTCGATGTTCGCGGTACCGGCCCTGAACCCCGATTACAACCGGTCACGTTAGACGTTTCAAAAAATTTTTTAGGTTGTGAAAGTTTCTCAGATGGGTACCTCGAACGCGGGCTGCTTGTGATTGTGGAAAGCCTTGCGGCTGCCGTGCAGTAGGAAGACGCCGTCGGCGCTGGCGTCGGCGCACGCGTCGCCGTACATGCACTGGTCCGTGCGGTAGTTGTAGCGGCAAGACAGCTCCAGCACTGCGCGAGGGTGGTAGTGGAATATCACGTTTATTATATCCTGTGAACAAAGCAGAGGTCTTTAGGTGCATAAAACTTTTGGTACTTGTCAAGGTATATGGTTGGGATACGTTTTGGGTCTGGGTCCAAGGTTAAGTGAACCAGATGTTCAAAATGCTCTTGACATGAAGTATAGTTATCTTAAAAATAAAGTTTTGTCAAGCTCATTTATAACAACTTAGCCGCTTTGCCACTTCTGCTGCTGATTTGTCTATTTTGAACAGAGACCAAAATGCTGTTAGCGATGAATTTGGCGACATTTATGTACACGGTACAAGCATACAAAAGTAGGATTAGTTAATACTTTTTGACATTCATGGTACTTTCTTACTACTAAACAGAAGTATTAAGCCAATGAAAATAGGTCATCAAGTTGTCTTTCATTGCTGTTCTACATGGAAACATAGCAAGTGTGATGGGCACCTTTGCGTCAGAAATGGTATGGGATGGTCCTTTTGAATAGTTATGTAAAAAGTAATGTAACGCAGCCAGCGTCTTCGGCACCATGCCGAAGGGACCGTTTTTTAGATTTAGTATAGTTAGTTTTTAGTCCTATTTTTGTATTATTTTATTATTTGAGTTAATGTTTATATACTGTATTTTTTATACTTATGACAATAAAATAATAATATCAATATCATTTAGAAATAAAGTAACAAATTTTTCTTCAAAAAAAAAAAAAAAAGTAATGTTAAGTATTAGGTTTAGCTTTGTGTACAGTTGATTTTTTATTTTGTATGTAACTTATATTTTATCTTGATTTTGTCTTTGGTCACACAAATCAAGTTACACATACTATATAGGAAATTAAGGAAAATTCATTATCTCCAAGACAATTCTATTAAGAAAAGAAAATTAATTGAGTATACATTTTATAACTACCTGATCACCCCATGGTATATACAATTTCCATTTCAGCATGATAGGGGTGACATAGTCAACCCAACCAAAGTCTCTCATTCTTGTCAGGTTCATCAGCATCACACCAGAATTTAGCCCTGAAATAGTATAAATAAAAACTGTTTTAAGTATGCAAATAGAACATTATTATGTATTCTTAAAATATTTACATGTGATCTATGTAATTGTGCTAAATAGGTATAGTGATTTGCTATGAAATTACTTACACAAAACAAATTAGTCAATAATGACACAGTCATAGACTATAATATTTTCACATTTTTTTTCTTTTCCATAAAGAGGGGAGGCTTTACCCACCAATGGGACACAAACTGGGCTAAGGAAAAGACTTCCATTAAAATGATTCCTGTCTAAACTCTAACTTAAGTAATCTATTTGAGTGCCTGACTGTCTGGACAAAGACCTCTCCCCAAGATCTCCTTCACTCCCAATGTTGTGCTTCTGGCTTGTTGTCAAGAAAGGTGTCTAGATCATCCCACTATTGATAAAACCCTAACCTATTGGAGTTCTGAAATGAACTGCAACCATGCAACTTTATCTGAGCTCATACTAACATTACAGTTAATAATACAGGCCTACAGAGGTCTGCCTTTAACTTAAATCTTCTGCCACAAAATGTATTTGATGCTTTAAGTTTGCACAAATTACTTGACAGTATCTGAACTTGTGGAGATCCAAGGGGGAGGCCTATGTTCAGCAGTGGACGTCTTATGGCTGAGATGATGATGATGATGATGATCTGAACTATTTCAATATAGTAAATTTTGTATTCAGGATGAAAAATGAATTGAGTTATTAAGGATTCACTCACCATACTTCCCATAAAATGGATGCTTGGCAAATCTAGGATACCAAGACACATTAGGATTATCATTTTCCAGGGCCATCGCAGATATTTGGGAGATATTGAATAAGGAGAACTTATGCCACAACTCATCAGCAGGCCCCAGGAACAGTGTATCAGTATCTACATAGATCATGGCATCTATGTGAGTTACAAGTTTCTAAAAAAAAAAATCATATTATTAAGAAATTATTTTGAGAGTGGACATAAGCAAAAAACTCTGTGGAATGTCAAGGAAACTACTCAACTAGGAACAGGGACAAGATGGCAGGTGACATAGATATTTAAAAAAGGTACATTGATTGCATAGGCACAACCCTAAATAAAAAAGGTCAAGCAAATTATTACATATTACCAATTACCGGTATAAACAATCGTTGTGCAGCACATTTACTAAATAGATTCATCCAATCTTCAACATGTTCCTCAGGGAAATTAATATTGTGCAGCTCAAAATTAAGCTGGTAGTCACTCTGAACTCTCCATTTACTAAGAATGTCATTAAATTTAGTTTTTAGATTCTCATCGGTGAATATAACAAAGTACACGGGAGTTTTAGTGAACAATAACGCGGATTTAACAACATTCAACGACTCATTAAATCTTGAATCACACACAACAAACGACAACACTATCTTGTTTACTGGTTCTATGGTTTTCTGTGTCTGTATAATACTCTGAGGACTTCTGAAAAAGAAATAAAATTTTGAAAACAGGGCTCTAGTAGATAATAATTATAAAACTAGTAGATTAATAATTATAAAACGGTTACATACAATTTAGTGCTTGCTGTATATTGTCGTCTATTTACAATGCTCTTTACATCGTCACTGCTAATCCAAGAGTATAAATAAATAATCATAAAACTAAAACCCAGTAGAACTGCAATTTTCCAAAGAGGTAATCGTCGCATGATACGTTTTAACGAATTAATTTCCAACTGAACATCCATCCATCGTTTGTTTGTTTTGTTGAGTACAGCTATTTTCTTTAACTGTCAAAATAATTTTGTTTAAGCTACATTTTGTCCCGTCTGAGATAATTTGAGACAATGTTCTAAGCTGTGGCGTTTCATCTATTTCCGGTTATCTGAGTTTTTAACACTTGACTTTGACAGCTTTTTGTCAATCTCCAATGATTATGTATGATTATGATACGTACAGTAGAAAAGTTGCAGAATTTAATTGATACATGTAATCATTTGCTTGGTTTTGCCTTGTTGGGCTAGAGCGTAAATAAAATAATTTACTGTGTTATTACAATTACTATACTTGTAAGCCGCAATGGTTGTCGGAGCATTTCCCATTGCTAAATTGTCAGTGTTACTAATCAAGCAGATCAGCAAACCGATCGCAAATGCATGTAAAGAACGAGCCAAAAATAGTCCATTTTTCAGGACCTATGTTTGTATGCCTCCCGCCCAATGTGAGTATATGTTCGAGAACCAATTAAATATCATTCTAATAGGTACTGTGTCTCGATGTAATTTATTGATTTTTACAGTTTACAATTGGTGCGAGGTGAAAGCTAAGATGTGGATCCTAAATTTGGGTAGACCTGTTAACATACCTGTACTGAGTCAGGAAATGGCCATTGAGCTGGGAGCAAATCTGCTGGGTGAATCAGTCATCTTTATTATTGGTGCTAGCCTGCTAATTGTGGAATACAGCAGGTAAATTTTATTTTGAATTTTATATGAAATTACCCTGCAGATGCAAATTTGTCTCAAGTTTAAAATAATCATGGATAATCATTTTTAGGCAAAGCAACAAAGAAGCTGCAAAGGAGCAAGCTCGTATTAATGAGCTAAAACACATAACTAATACTATTACAGACCTGTACTTTACAGTCCAGCAACAAGAAACACAGATCAGAGAAATGGAACGCCTAATTCATTCAGTCAGTAAGTATTGGTTAGCAGTATTAGTTTACATGATATTACATCATAGATATTCAGATAAAATTTATTGTGTTATAATTTAAAATCATTTTTTTAAGGTGGTAAGAAGGTGCAAGCACCTCCACCAGATGTCAGAGACATAACTAAGTCACTTAAGGAACTTGAAGAATTAACTAATGGAAGTTCCCCTCCAAAACCCCCAACTGGTCAAACATCTCCGAAGAGCCAGCAACCACCGGCACCCCAACAGCCTAAAGCTAAGCCACAAGATACCAGTAAAATGATCAGACCTGATGCCCAACTTGTCTCCACTCCTTACCCTGACAAAGGGCTAATACTTCAATCATTGAATTACATCCAGATGGATGTTTTTAGTTCAATATTTCCCCATAGCAGGAGGGAAGAGGAAAATAATCAGAAAGAAAAAAAAACACAATCTCAAAAACGTGATAATGCTGTACTGTCAGAGGCACTCTATAACATTGAAAATAACTTTAGGAGCTTGTTTTGAAGTGTTATATTTTGTTATTAATTAGGGAAAGTTAGTAAATGGTTATAAAATAACCCTTTGTATTGTATAAAGTTTTAGTTTTAAATATTGATGTTTATGCTGCACTTATCATTGAAGTTGCTTGAAGTTTATCAATGTTTAAAAATATAAGGCTGCTTTTGACCTCTACTGCCAACCAGTTATCTGCATTTGTGGTAACCTTTTGGTATGAAAGTCTTGGCAAAATTGTATTAGTGGAAGTTATTAGGTACTTAATGATTTGTTACTTTTTGGTTATAAATGTCTTACACCTAGTGCCTGTATATTTACTTTACAGTTGGTTTTTCAATACAATACACATACTTCATTTCAGTTAATACTACTAACCAAAGACATGTTTGGTATTTGTATAATAAACAGTGATCGGCACTATGGGTGCAAAACTTTAACAAAACTCGTTAAGCGGACATATAGAGCCATAAAAACAATTATATTCTTAAATCCAAATATTGGCATATCGAGATTCCGATATACAATTAAATTTGACACTAATTTGCCAAAGTTATTCGTATTTTTCTTGATGGTAAGTATTACTTTACCTCAGTTCAACAAGTTTTGTTAAAGTTTTGCACCGATAGTGCCGATCACTGATAATAAAGCAGAATGAGATTAGAGATAGTGTAGTGCTTAACCCTTGTTACCATACTATATCTTTGTTGTACCTACAAAGTATGGTTTGTAAACTTGATTAGATAATAATGTAAATAAATCATATTCAATAATTTCATTGTTTTTTTTTAGTCTCATGTATTTGTAAGAAAATAAAAAATGTTGGCTGGTTTACGAAAATACCTATCATAAATTTTGATTGATAAAATAATCTTGAAAAAGTATACATATTTACCTTTAAATGATAAAATAATCTTGAAAAAGTATACATATTTACCTTTAAATGGTTTTGTAGCATTAAAAAAATATTCTGTACAGTAGTCACAATTAATACAAAAACAAATATTTTAATATGTTTATTATTCTAGCCATTCATTCATGTAAGTACACTCCTGTGGGGTGATTAGACCTTTGGAATAGCACTTGTGTATGAGAGGGCACACTCCACAGGGCACTTGTACCAGCCCCGGGGGAGGCAGCAGAGACTCTATGGCCCGAAACACCTTGCTGCCATCAGGATAAACACTGCTCTCTGCCTTGCCATCATATACTAGTGTGTTTAAAATTGTGATGACATCTTCAACATCTAGGGTGACCTAAAATAAACATTAATCTTCTAAGGATATGAACAAAGAATCACTGCTCTATTTCTTAGTGCTAATTAAGTTTAAACATGTCTTTACTAGTCATAATTTGCAGCATATATTCATTTCAAGTAGGTATTGAATATGATCAAATGTGAAACCGTATGTTGAAATTAAATCAGAACTAAATTTGCAAGGCACATTTTCATTATAATTATTTTTTGAATTATTTTATTTACTTATTACTTTAGTTTTTTTCCAGCATCATACTACTTAGTTGTGTTATTTATTATTACCATGTAGTATCAAAGCTTAATTTCAATGTTATTAGGTGAATTTCACAATCTTTTAAAATATTTATGTACTAATTGTCTGTGAAATTTTCTTAATAATTCATAAATAAAACATGAAGCTTATCAATCATTCAAATACATATCATGATACAAATTATAGCTTCATAACTTACATGTCACCCAAAGGAACTTGTTGTGGTTGAAACAATTGTGATCTATTCTGTCACATTTTATAAAAACAATGTATTTAGAAGTATTCTTTTATATTTTCCTTCAAAGGGGTTTAGTGCTTCAAAATACTTACATTACTAATTCCCAGGTCTGTAATATACTTGTGGACTTCAGCACCTGTGGCAAAAGACTGAGTCCGGCCGACAATAGGTCCTCGGACATTGTTTTTTATTTTGTCAGCTCTTTGCTGCAGAAACCTGAGACATTGGCGATTGAGAATGTCTACAAACTCAGATTCAAAATCTTGGTCTTGATACCATGCTCCTCCAGATATTGACCTATCCGGTTCTAAATTATACAACATGTACACTTTCTTCTTTGAAGCCTAAAATTAACAAAATAATAGTAAGGAAATGCAGTTAAATTTATAATACAAGAGGTCCAAGTGTAAATGACTTTATAGTATATAAATCTACTTTGGCATCAGCTAAAAAATTAAAGAACTTACATTTACACATTTCACTGCCTTAATAACTTTTTTGCTTTCAAGACTTTTAAGAACTTTAGTAAGCTGTGTATTGGCAAGATTAGAGCGAACTCTGATGTCACGGATCCATATTCCCTTGTTTCCAGCTTCCTCTATTAAATTATAAACCACTTTCTCTTCATTGTCTGCCCCTTTAACGGCTGTTTTACTAGTTTGAGTTTTTAACCTGTAACATCAGTCAAATGGTAGTAAAGGCATCTCAATAGTAACAAAGCGCTTTGTTTAATTGCTTTGGTTTACATAGATAAAAAACAGTACCTATATATTAGTGATCCGCCTTGATTGAATAAATCAAAACATCCTTGTTGCAGTAACGAATTGATAGCAGAGACCAGTTCTCCTGAGGACAGTTCCGGCACGGCGGCTTTGATGTCCTTATCTGATATACCTTTTGGATTTTTCTTAGCCGCATTTAAAATCTTTTCTTTAACTGCTTCTTCTGATTTATTAGTACTCATTTTAGACTAAAATTCAAAAATCACGCTATCTATACGCATTGACGCTTTCGATCAGTTTTTTTTTTTTTTTTTTTTTTTTTTTTCGTCCATCTGGACAGGCTAAAGCTCTAAGCCATACTGCCTTGTCATAAGTAGTTTGTTTTCTTTTTCATAAGTTCAATCCGGTCAACGTCTTCAGTAAGTACTATTCATATTAGGTCAAATCCGAGTTCAATGTCTTCAGTTACTTTTATTTTCTTATACAATTTCAGTATGTATGTATCATCCATTAATTAAGTCAAAACCGTACGTTCAATCTCATAATCCAGTTTAATTATTGTCCTTTCCAAACAGTACTATCCTGAAATATTCTAGTAGCGATATTTAGATTTATTTTAAATATATACAATTTACATTTATATGTTATCTGCATTAAGAACCTAAAATTAAAAAATTGTATTAAAATATTTACAACTTATTTATGGTGTTATGTACAAATTTATACAAAGACATATACGTGGTAGGCTCTCTTAGCAAATCTGGTACTGACAGCGGGATTATATTAGATGCCTCATAAATATTAAGCAGCTCATCCATCAGCACAAGGCGCTGAATGCCGAAGGACGGGCAAACGAAAATGATGTGGTCGAGAGACTGAACTTCATTCATTTGACAACGATCACAATAAGGAGAAGAAACTATATTTTTCGATGAAGATGAAAATTTAGGCAATAATGACCAATGCGCATTCGATTGATTATAGTATAGAAATTTCTATGAACAAAATGTTTAAGCTTGCAGAACCATGGCGTACTATTAACAGGAACGTCTAACAAAGAATATATATGAGCTTTATTTTCAACTTCTCTACAAAAATACCAATGTTTTCCCCAATTACTAATCATGCGCTTTTTAAGATTAGATATCATATCCGTATACGGCAAAGCGACATCCAACTCCTTGATGGTTAAACTTGAGCATGAATCAGAAATATTAACAATGGTTCTGGCTAAAAATCTGCATTTTCATTACCTAAGACTCCTATATGCGAAGGTACCCAAACGAATTGTACTACAGTGTCAGTTAAGGATAACTTCCACCATAATTCTTTAATAGTAAAAATCAGGTAGTTAATGTTAGCATTCATTTTGTTACTTGACAAACTTTTTAAGACACTCATACTATCACTGACTATTACCCAATTTTTGTTCAACTGATTTCTTTCCATAATATGTTTTAAAGCAAAAGGATGGCTGTTGCTTCAGCAGTGAAGATGCTAGCATATTTATTAATTTTGTATCCCACTCCCTTATTGATTTCGGTCTGGTAAATTGCAAAAGATACAGCATCATTATTTTTGGACCCATCAGTATAAATAAATTTATAATTAGTCCATTCTGACAATAACAGATAAACTTCCTCCTTAGAAGACAAGCTTGAATCGATTACAATATTCATTGCGGCATATTTACTTTGGAATGTGCCTGCATAACAAGGAAGAACATCATCGTTCAAATGTATATTAAACTCTTCAAGAGAATGAAAAAGCAAGAAAAATCTTGCAAAATAAACATATGTTGCTTATAAGGAGCAGATTGAGAAGCAATTAAATTGGTAAGAAGATCATTATTAGGCAAACTATGAAGCTTCAAGATAAATCTTTCTTTCAAATAACGGAATCGAACACTAATGGGTGGCAGTTTTGTTTCGATTTGCAAAGCAGCAATAGGACTAGTTTTAAAGGCACCTAGTATTGTGCGCATACATTTATTTTGTATTTTGTCCAAACTATTCACTAATTTACTATCTCCAGCAAAACAAAGAAAACCATATTCAAAGTGACTACGAACGAGAGATTTGTATAACACTAACAATATTTTAGGATCTGCTCCCACAGTAGTCCCGCAAACAGATTTTAATACATTATAAGCCTTGTTTGCTTTTGTTGTTATATTATTAATGTATTTTGTCCATGAGAGTTTTGGAGTAAAAGTTACACCCAAAAATTTTACTTCACTATATATAGGCAATGGAATTCTGTTATACAAAATATTAGGTGTAGCTACACATTTACGACCGAAAATGAAGACTTTTGATTTAGTAGGATTAACATCTAAATTAAGGTATGAAAAGTATTTATATAAACTGGAAAGTGCGTTATTTACAGTAGAAGCTAATTGACTTAAATCCATTCCAGATGTATAAACTACTAAGTCATCTGCATATTGTAAGTTTTTACATTCGATCCCAAAATAAGATTCAATCGTCTAATATATAAGATAAATATTAATGGAGACAGAATTCCTCCTTGACATACTCCTAACGACGAGCATCTTGGACCATATAAATGATTATTAAATTTAACAAATACTTTTCTATTGGTCAAAAATGCTTGTATCCAGTTTATTAATTGCCCAGGTATCCCTATCACTGACAACTCGTTACAAAGAACCGAAATATTAACACTGTTAAAAGCACCAGCAATATCAAAGAAAACGCATAAAAGATATTGATTATTATACAGACTGTGTTGAGCATCTAATACTAGCTGACAAATGCTTTCACGAGAAGACCGACCTCTGCGAAAACCAAATTGGTTGTAAGGTAAAAGACCATTTTGTTCTACATAAAATTCTAGGCGTTGTTTTAAAAGCTGTTCAAATATCTTTCCAATACAAGACGTAAGAGCTATGGGTCGATACGAATCCGGCAACAATTTATCTTTACCAGGTTTTAAAACTGGAACCAAACAATCAGTTTTCCATTCCTCAGGTATAAAGTTTTCCTTCCACATACGATTAAGTAAGTTTAAAAGATTATGAGACAATTTGGGGTTAATTTTTTAAAAGTATATATGGAATCCCATCTAGACCATGGGATGTATCTCTTCTAGAAAACAACGCAGAATGGAGTTCTTGATACGAAAATGGATCAGTCAAATAATTATTTCCAATATTATCAGTTTTATTATAATTTAACGGCTCATTCAAAACAAAGTCAGGAGTGTATTTACATATAAAATCTGGAATCCAACTATCATCAAGAGAATTATTAAGAGTAAATGATTTATTAAATTTACGCATGTACTTCCATACCAATGACAATGAGGTACATCTATTAAATGAGTTGCACAATTCCATCCAGCTGTTGGTTTTCTGTTTTAAGTATTAGTTTTTAAAGCTCGCAATCTCTTAAATTCAATATAATTTTCCTCAGAAGGGTTGTTTTTAAAATATATATAAGCATTCTTTGAGTTTTGAACAGCTTCTGAACACTTTGAGTTCCACCAGGGTAAACTAGGACACTTAGAATGTTTTGGTAAACAAGGTTTAGCAATATTATTACATTTATTAGTGGAGGTAGACTGTGGAATTGACTGTTCAGCAACAGAATGTATTATGTTACAAAACAAATTGTAGGATTCTGGTGGAGACATAGCATTAAAGTCAATATTTTTAAATTTGAATCCATTAATTGACTATATATTTTCCAATTAACTAATTTGTAATTATGCTGAAATGGTAAATGTACATTATTGCATTGTATATTATTCTGTAGATTACTTTCATTTCCAACAACCAAATTTATAATTACAGGCAAGTGATAACTGCTACCCAGAGGATAATCATAAACAGACCAATCACATGAAAGTGCCAAAGATGGAGAAACTAAAAGTTAAATCAAGAGCATTAGCTCGCCAAGATGAAGAACCAATTGTAGTGGGACTGCCATTATTCAAAAGAACAAGATCATTTTCATCAATAACATCTAAAACATCCTTACCTCGAGGCAGGGTGTCGACACATCCCCAAGACATGTGATGAGCATTAAAATCGCCTCCAAATATCATAGGTTTAGGAATGGACTTAAGCAAAACGTCTAGATTATTTTTATTAAATGGTGGATTTGTATTAGATGGACTGTAAAAACTAACAACACTTAATTCATTGTTATTAATTTTGATTTTCACACAAACATTTTGTAAAGAACTATCAAAATGAGTTGTAATTTGAGAATGTGTTATAATATTATGAATTAAAATTGCAACACCATTGTGGTTGTTCCCACAATCATTTCTAATAATATTGTACCCTTTGATAGAAAAAATTGATGTGGTTTCAACCATGTTTCAGAGATTATGGCAATATGTATGTTGTTATCATATAAAAATTTTGTTAAAACTAGCCTATTACTAATTAAACTTTGAGCATTCCATTGCACTATATGTAATGTATCCATAAAAAGGTTAAGGTGTTTTTTCTTAAAAGTGTTATCTAAAATTTCTCTAATGCTTTTAGAATTTTTGGCACATCAGGTTTTGAACATATTTCAAGCATTGCTTCAACTAATAAATTCATAAATTTGTCAGATTTAATTAAATTGGATATTTGAGTATCAATGTATTTTGAATTTAGCTGTGGAAATTGAGCTGCACTAAAAGATCAGAATATCTTGCATTTTTGCTTTTATTTTGTTTTCTTCTAGTTTTTGTTTTTAAGTGGACATGTGGTAGAAATTGCAATATGGTCACCGCCACAGTTAGCACATTGAGTTTTGGACTTGTCACATTGTTTAAAATTATGGTTGCCTGAGCAAATTGAGCAAGTTTCATTGTTTTTACAAAATTTAGCAATGTGGTTGAATTTCATGCACTTCAGGCACTGTTTAACAGGAGGAACATAAACTCCTACCTCATGTCTCCAGTGGTCTAAAGTAACATACTCGGGGAGCTGCGTTGAAGCAAATGTAACAGCAACTGTCTGTGTTGGAAGAAAGGAAACGACACCTTGAGCGTCTTTTACCCGTCGCATGAAACGTCTCACACTAATAACTTTTTTACTAGAAGCAATAAGCTGAAAGATTTTTATTGGAATAATCGCAAGGTACAGATGTGAGAACCCCAGTGGCTTCTGTTTCGGCAGCCGGTATTGAACCAACCATCCTCAATTCGTTTAGGAGCTTTTCGTTCTTAAGAAAAACATTAGCGTTGTTAGGGAGGTCGAAAGTTATACCAATTTTGAATGCATTAATTGACCTCAGATGCATTACACCTGAAACACAATGTTTTCTGATGCCATTAGATATGGCCAACCTATCCTTATCTGTAATTTTAGTGTTATCTTCTTCGCGATTGAGGAAGACAATAAAATCTTTCTTCTGCGAGTTTTCGTCATAAAATCTGTTATAATTTCCTGCTTTATAAGGTGTGTACTTATCCTTTTCTCTTTTCTTCGCTAGTGGACGATCATTATTTTCAGCATCAGAATATGAAGTCGTCGATGATGATGAAGAAGGTAAGTCCTGATCTATTCCTTCTGTAAGAGACTCACCCGTAACTCGCGATCGTTTACGGCCGCTACGCCCCGTGCGCTTCCCCATTATGGGGAAACGCACTAACGTAATATGTACAAAACTAACACTATATAGACTATTTTACATAAGAAATATACAAAGAAATGTACAAATCTAGAATTTAAAACTAATTTACAAAATTTAATTTCAAAAGCGCGCCTATTCTTTTTAACGTTCCCGCCAAAAAAAAAAACGCTTTCGATCAGCTGTGTGAATGTGACGTGATTGATTGGCGTTAGAACTGTCACTCGTAGTACGGCTGTTCGGGGTACAGTTTTAAACGACAAAATTGTAGTCGCGATAATATAAACCAACCCCAGTAATACCATTCGATTAAGCACATCGGCGCTACCGCGAAATACGATATTCCTAAATTTCGGTCGATTGTCTGTCACTCCCATGACGCCGGAGCGGTACCGCGAACATCGAAGTTCGTATGATCTCACTAGAGTGAAAGAGATCATCGTCCGAAATTTACGAATATCGTTGTTCCCGGTAGCGCCGAAGGTCAGCAACGACTTTTATAATAAATAGCAGACTAATAAGATATACTATCGTATATGAAAACGAGCTATCAATGAATTAAATTTATTCATAAGAAACTTTTTTGGTTTAATATATTATTGCTACTACGATGGCGAGACACCGGCCGTTCGAACATCTCTCGGGAAAACGTTATTGAGAGCCAGAACAAACTTGTGCCTGAAGTCGAAACTTCTCTCCAAGAAATTTCCGGATGGGGTCGACTGAATTCAGTCCGTTTTAACCCCTTAAACATAGGCGTTTGCGCGTTTACCGCTAAAAAGCTTCCGTTCGTCGTATCACCTTGTTTTGAGAACACTAACCGCTACTCCTTGGCGTCGACGTCTCGAATGAAGTCCAGTTTCGCGGTCATCCAGAGGCTAAAGCCAAATAGGCTTCCAAGAAGACACCAGTCTTCTTTGCTTAACAGCACGAGACAGTATTTTACTCCGGCCTACCTCCTTCAGCTTTATAAGGCGCAGGTACGCCCGCACATGGAATTACTGCTCTTATCTGTGGGCAGGGGCTCCCCAGTACCAGCTTCTTCCTCTAGACCGCATCCAACGGAGAGTAGTTCGAATCTTCGGTCGCAAAGATCTCTCGGATCGGCTTGATCCTTTAGCGCTGCGTAGAGATCTAGCCTCATAGTTGGAAATCTAGTAGTAGCACAGTACAGTGCATTCATCTAGAAACTTTCTACCTGGCACTTCAAAACTGGTATGATACGCCGTCAGGGGTATTTCCGGGCCGACACAACCCTCATACCTTCAAGAAAAGAGCGTACTTTTATCTTAAGGGACGGCAACACGCTTGTGACTCCCTTGGAGTTGCGGGTGCCCATGGCGACGGTAATTGATTACCATTAGGCGATCCGTCTGCTCATTTGCCACCATTGTTATATAAAAGTAGACATAGTAAGGCAGTAATATTTGTGGAACATATGAATGCTGGTCTGACGTTTAAAAGGTTAATAACACAAGGTACAAAACAAACACAAATACTAGACATCATTCAATTCTTCTTAACTTCTTACAAATTAATTACACTAGATAATTCAAATTCATTACACTATCAAATATCAAAGTCCATTTTGTACTGAGTAATACTCTCTTTTTTTGGGAAACTTGTCTTCAAAATAAACATCTTATTTACTTCTGGGGTGGAATCCAGTGTTTCCAAATATCCAAACCAATAGATTACTAACCCAGGACCAAATCTGTTCCAATAAGCAATTAACTGATCCTTCAAGTAGCCAGAATGGTTTTCTTCATCACCAAATAAAGCTTTACTTTCTACCCAATGGATAATAAAGCCATCTACTGCTATGGGTACATCAAGTTTAAAATCAGGGGTCTTATCATATCCACGAGACCTCAATACATTTTCATCTGAGAATGTTATATTCATCAATCGCAGCTCTTTTTCTAATCGCAGCTCATATTCTAATCCAATTGACCTAAACATAAAAAAAGAATTTAATTAAAAGAAAATATTGATACTAGCAATCTATTTATAATTAGTACTACTTAAAATAGAAAACTTTCATTAGTTAGTAGGTAGTAGTAGATAAATACACATTACCTTTAATACCAGGATTCAAACATAGATTTAGTGATCACTGCCAACAGCTATTAGGTTTTATAATTATATTAGTTAGAGATAGGCATATTTCAGTTGTTTATGAATGATGAAAAGCAAAAAATGTTTAAGGCTAACACAATATACAATTCATTTCTTAACATAAATTTTTATCATGTATATATTTTTCAATTGGAATTCTAAATGAAATTCAAATCAGCACTCCTAAAAGCATTGAAATTATTATAACAACTTTTAATTTCAAGTCATCATTCACTAATTAATTTTAAGTCAGAACAGGCAGTAACAGTAAAAACTGAATAATGCGTACCTCTGGATTAAAAATACACTTAAGAGTTTGAACAAAACATAAAAAATCTCTTTCAACTCTCATTGTTTTGGTTTTTTGGAAACTTACTGTTTTATTAAATCTGCATATGGGCCATACTGGTTATCATTCATAGTGCCCTGGAATCAAATTATAATTTAAAAACATAATAAATAGAATAAAACCAGAAAATAAAATTGATAATTTAATAAATGGAATTTTTACCAGGAAGACTTCATATGCCAGTTCTTTGTCTTCAATCAATGTGGTATCCTTAAAGCACTTCTTAACCATGGAAGAGTCAGAGTAAACATTTTGCAAAAGCGATCTTGCAAACAGAGCAGGGCTAATTCCTTGGTTGTCTGAAAGCCTTAACAAAATAAATTTGCTGTTAATAAAAATGTAATAAGCTTTAAGAAGTATTATAGGTTAAATTCTATACAACTTTTTAAAAATAATATTTAATAGGCTTACAACTTACTGTAAAATAACACCATCTGCAGATTTCTCTCTCATAAGCCCTTCATACAATTCATAGTATCTGCTTGATATTGATGGTGACTTTCTATAGCTCTGCTTCATTGCTCTCTGCACCAAGAGGGATATTATGCTGCCCAGTGTAGCAGGTGGTAAACTTAAAATAAAATTACTAAGCTTATTGTCTATGTTTTTTAAATAAATAAATAAAAAATATTATAGGACATAGGACTGAGCCTCATAGTAACTTATAAACATATAAACCCTTGAATCATATTTTTACTTTATATTTTATTATTTTTAGTTAAATCTTGTGTTAGACTGTTTGATATGTTTTCTTGTGGGTCTATGCATAATTATGTACTTTAAGATTTGATGTATCACTGTTTTGAAAAAATAAGTCCCGCCAAGTTTCTTCCACCACTCTTCTCGGGTCAGAGGTGTAGGGTTGTAACCGATGGATGATTTTTCTTTGGCGTGTATGAGTGCATTATAATGTGCCTAAACTGAAAAATAAAGATCTCTAACATCTTTGACTTATTTTATATTACTAAATCTACCTTCTTAAAATAACAGAGACAGTCAACTTAAATTTATATCACATGAATGTGTCTCAATGGCTCAGCACTTTTAGTAACAAAACAAAGAGCTCGATTGTTTTTATGTAATTGAATACGCTAAAAATGCTTACTTTTTATACTTCTTCTTTAATTCATTTTCAGCTTTACGCCCATAGGAAGTGAGCTTATTAAAATCTGCTACAATGGCGTTGTACAATTCCAGTTTCATGGGCTTCATATTGTCCGTTAAAAAGATAAGTTAAGAAAAAATATACATATATTACACGAATTTATTTTATTAATAAGCAAGATAAATTATAGGTATGAAATTAAATTCAGCCAGTATAATAATATGACTTAGATGACAGCACTGACAGTTCATGCCATAGTCCGATTCGCGCTTTGAGCACTCTCACGGTCGGACCGATTCATTCTAACAGATTTCAAACAGACTTAAGGTCGGTTTATATTTTGGTAAGAGCTCGTCCTGGGCCGGTACCGCGAACATCGAACTCGTATATTGCGAGCATCTTTCTCTTTTGCTCCATTTAAGGCGTTATGATAGTAACAGAGACAATCGTCCGAAATTTACGAATATCGTTATGTGCGGTAGCGCCGCTGAAATCTATCCCGCAGTAAGAACTGCATGCGGGATCGGGATACATAGACCCTCAAGGCCTACCGTGAATTCCGCGAAACTAGAAATATCGAACGATTGTCTCTGTCACTCTAATTAGCCGTTAATTGGAGTAAAAGAGAAAAATGTCTAAAATTTTCGAACTTTGGTGTTTGCGGTATGCCCTCAGGAGAACCAAGCTATTCAAGCCCTTCTTTACAACCTTTAATATGTACAATCTAGTATGTATATATAATCATGAATTCGTTAAGAAAAAAAAGCGCGGGAAACGTGATACGCGGCGGTCGAGGTTTTGGTTTCTCGTAACTTTAATTCAATGTTTATATTATAGATCAGGATATTGGTCATTTGTATATACTTTATTTTATAGTTTGTAAATATTATTGTGTTTGTATATAAGTAGATAGTGAAAATTCATCGTATTTGGTAAGTTTTAGGATTAAGTCTCTTTGATGGGGGACGAACCCCCCGACCCTGGAGGTGGTAACCTCCAGGTCGGTATGAACGTAGTGG
Organism: Grapholita molesta; assembly: GCA_022674325.2. Taxonomy (NCBI): domain Eukaryota; kingdom Metazoa; phylum Arthropoda; class Insecta; order Lepidoptera; family Tortricidae; genus Grapholita; species Grapholita molesta. The sequence goes on from CP053138.2 coordinate 7,267,511, forward strand.
TAGAAATAGAATCGAATAATTCGAATATGGATACGGATACTTCTGTATGTAGCAGGAGTGACCGTAAAAGGACTAAAGCTTACGCACGATGCAAACATTGCAATAAAAAACGAAAAAAAAATAGCGGCGGAGAGTTAAGTTGTGATTGCCAGACTAATAGTTTAAAGGAAAGTCTTAAACAAAATAACATGAACACACCAACAAAAACAAATTCCTCTGACAATACACATTTAAATAACAATAAAAATGATAGCAGTTCTAATGATACAAATGCAAAGGTTAGTAGGAATTTGTTTTCATCTACCGATATTGCACCTTTCACAGTACACGTCCAACTTAAACAGTATGAACCAAACTCGTCTCTGCACCCGGTGTCATTTGGTAAATTTCTAGAAAAAAGGCTTCAGAAATATTATAAATGGAAGTGTAAAACGCATAGGCAGGACTAGAATAACCATGGGTTTTCATCCCACATAGATGCAAATTTATTTATTACGGATCCATGTCTTGAACGAGAAAATCTTACAGCATTTATACCATCATTTACAGTAACACGTATAGGTTTAGTTCGTGGAATTCCAACGCAATGGTCAGATGAAGATATTATAATGAATGTTTCGGTACCCATTGGTTGTGGGAAAGTTATCAAAGTACGACGATTGAACCACAGAGTCGTTCTAAATGGCTCAGTTTCATGGCAACCATCTGAAACAGTAGTGCTAACTTTTGATGGCCAAGTTTTACCAAAACGAATTTTTGCATGTTACAACTCACTTCCTGTAGACTTATATATCTTCCCCTCTATACAATGTTTTTCTTGCTGCAAGTTTGGTCACACTAAGAACAGTTGTAGATCAAAACCCAAATGTTTTAAATGTGGGCATATGCACATTGGACATACATGCTCCGTGGAAGAGGATGATGCCATTTGTTGTTTATGCAATGGTTTCCATTTCGCCACAAATAGGTCATGCCCAGAACACAAGAGGCAAAAAGATATTAAAATTACGATGGCAAAGAACTGTATCTCATATGCTGAAGCGATTAAATTGCACCCAGCAGTTACAAAATCATTTGCAGATGTTGCTAGGTCACAACAAATGACACAGGCAGAATCACCTCATAGGACTCAAAATTTAGTTTCAGGTTCAATTAATCTCCCGCAAAATACTAGCAGTAAAAGAACTACATTTTTGAAACCTCGCCCTGCTGTTATTAAAACCGTCAAAGGTTACGACAAGGAAGCACATCATGCACTTATTAGTGAATGCTCCATACCATCCCCTTCAAATGGCTGTGCTTTACCGCAAGAACCTAATAAGGAAAAAGAACAGTCTCTGGCCGACACTATACAGTTTTTAATTGATAGTTTATCCGATTTATCTAAGTCCAATGTTAATTTACCGTCCCACGTCGCCCCTATGCTTAATACTCTTGCACAAACAATAAATAATGGACCATATTCTTCAATGGAATTGCAGAAGTTTGACCAATAAAAAACATGATTTAGTTTATTTATTAAATAAATTTAATCCTTTTGTTTTCGCCCTATCTGAGACATGGCTCAGACCTGGGGCCCTTTTTAGAGCCACAGGCTATTCATGCCTCAGAGAGGACCGTACTGAACGCGGGGCAGGGGTGGCCCTGCTAATCAGAAACTCTATTCAGTTTTCATCTTTCCACCTTCCATCTCACAGTGACGATTTTTCAATTGTTGCTGCCATTGTAAATAGCATCTGTATTGTCTCTGTATATATTCCACATCCATCATCATCTATTTTTCATGAGCTTGAACAAATTATTTCTTCTCTTCCGTCGCCTATGTTGATTTTAGGAGATTTTAACTCCCATCATCAGTTTTGGGGTAGTTCTGTATCTAATTATCATGGAGACTGTGTGTTGAAAATCATAGATGATAACAATCTATGTCTGTTAAACACTGGTAGTCCAACTCGCCGAACAGCACCTTCAGAATCAATAAGCGCTATTGATTTATCAATCTCTTCCGTGGAACTTGCATCTTCTCTCACCTGGTATGCTCTAGACTCAACATTTAGTAGTGATCATTTCCCCATTGTAATCTCATTTCCTTCTCATGCTCCACCTCCACCTAAACCTAGACCTAGATTAAAGTATAATTTGTGTAATCCTGATTGGAAGCTTTTTAAAAACAATATAGATGAGAAACTGGTAGATTTACCTAGTTTCAATGATTCTGATTTAGTCAGTTGCTCTGTTGCTTTAGCTCGAGTGATAATAGAGGCAGCAGATGAAGTATTTCCTCTTAAAAATAGTGCGACAGGCAAAATTCCCTCCCCTCCTTGGTGGGATAATGATTGCTCCGTAGCAATTAGAGAACGTAAGGCGGCTGAAAGACAATACTGTCGCTCAATGACAAATGAAAATCTCGAGTATTATATGCAAATTGCCCGTTATACAAAAAAACTGTTACGCAAGAAAAAATACGACGGGTGGAAACATTTTTGCGAATCTCTTAATCCAAATGTGAAACCCTCCATAGTATGGAATAATATTAAAAGATTCAAACATGCTTTCAATGAGCCTTCTAGACACAAATTGCCTCCTGATCTTGCTCAACAATTTATGGATAAATTAGCACCTGCCTCAGTCCCTGAAGAGTATGTCTTCCAGCCCCTTACCTTTTCATACGTTCCTTCAAGCTCTGCTACTCTTAATGGTCCTTTCAAAATAGAGGAACTTAAAGGTGTGTTAAGCAATTTAAAAGATACAGCACCTGGTGAAGATGGGGTCCCCTATTCATTTCTAGCAAATGCAAGTGATGGCATACTCATTTATTATCTGCACCTAATTAATTCTGTCATACAGTCAGGTATAGTTCCAGATGCATGGAGATCTCAAATAGTTATTCCGATATTAAAACCTAAAAAAACGGTATCTGATGTTTCCTCTTATCGTCCAATTGCCCTTTCCTCTGTATTTGCAAAAATAGCTGAACATTTAATTAAAAATAGATTAGAATATTTCGTTGAAAAAAATCATTTACTCTCCCATACCCAATTTGGTTTTCGTAAAGGCAGATCAACTTATGATGGTTTAGCAATATTTGTTTCTGATATTCGTTTGGCATTTTCTAGAAATGAGTCTGTAGTAGCGGCCTTTCTGGATATTAGTGCTGCCTACGATAATGTTTTAATTTCTGTTTTATGTGAGAAAATGCATAGGTTGGGTATACCAACAATGCTAACTAACTTTGTTATAAATCTGCTGTCTCACAGATCTATTAGTCTTTTTGTGGATGATACAAATAAAATTTCTCGTAATGTATGGAGGGGCCTCCCCCAAGGATCGGTACTCAGCCCATTATTATATAATATTTACACATTTGATTTAGATTCATCTCTAAATGGCCTAGTAAAAGTCCTGCAATATGCTGATGATTTGTTATTATACTCATCAAACGTTTCTGTTGAGCAGGCCAGTAGAGCCATCACCAGCTCTTTAAATTTATTAAAATTATGGTTAGATTCTAATGGTTTGGAACTCTCAGTGCCTAAAAGTGTAGTCGTCTTATTTACAAGAAAACTGTTTCCTCCTCCAATCACTGTGCAATTTGATAACTCTATCATTGCTGTTAAGCCACAAACCAAATTCCTGGGGGTTATTCTAGACACCAAATTATCAGGCCTTCCACATTGTGATTACATTGTATCTAAATGTGAGAAGAATATTAATATCCTTAGGTGTGTATCAGGAGTCTGGTGGGGTGCACATCCTTTTTGTTTAAAACTGATGTATAATGCCTTAATAAGGAGTGTTTTGGATTATGGAACTTTTTTGCTGGAACCAGGAAGCGCTGCCGGCTTCAAAAAGTTGAATAATATACAGTCTAAAGCCCTCCGAATAATTTGTGGAGCCATGAAATCTAGCCCAATCAACGCTATGCAAGTTGAGTGTGTTGAACCTCCACTCCCTTTACGACGTCAATTCCTCTGTGACAGATATTTATTACGTTGCTCACAATTTTCTAATCATCCTCTATGGAATATCTTATCTGATCTTTTGGTACAAATAACTACTTCCAACTATTGGACACACAAGAGTCCTCCTTGTATAATAAACAGCTTTCAAAAGGTAAAATCTATATCAGCTCCTACAATTAGTTCTTCAACACTTCCAGTCTTCCAGCATGAATATGAATCCTTAATACTTGTCCCTTCCATTCTCCTTGATATAGGTATTTCAAAGAATGACGTAGAACATAATCAACTATTTCTGAGTTTCCTTAATACAGTTGGCCAGGGTGCTCATCACTTGTATACAGATGCATCTAAGACATCAGTCAATGGATGTGTCGGCGTTGGAGTTCTTCATATTCAATCTAATATCTATCAAAAAATAAAGTTGCCTCCGGAATCCTCTGTATACAGCGGCGAGTGCTTTGGAATTCTGAAAGCAATAGAATTCATTATTATTATGCGTCTTAAAAATACAATAATTTTCTCTGATTCTCTTAGTTCATAACAAGCAATAGCTAAATTCCCTTTCAAATCTAAATCACATAATCCAATTATCTATCAAATCCGCAGCCTATTATTAAAATGCTACACAAAAGGGTATTCTGTTTCAATTGCCTGGATTCCTGGTCATAGAGGGATTAAGGGCAACGAAAGGGTAGATGAGATAGCTCGAGATGCTGTTATTTGTGGGGATATGTTTCCATATAAAAATATTACTGAAGACTTGTTAGCTTTACCAAGGTTATATCTTCGAAGGTCATGGAAGAAATTATGGGCGTCTGGTGCAGGGGCTGCGGCTTTACACTATCGGCGCATACAATCATCGATTCCAGTCAAACCATGGTTTGCTAAAATTTCATTATCCAAACCGGCAACCAGTATGATTATACGTATGAGGTTAGGTCACGCATGTACACCGGAACAATTGGCGCTTCAACATCGCGTGCCCAGCTCTGCATGCGATTGTGGAGCTGATCCCGCAGATCTTAACCACATATTTTTCGCATGTTATTGTAACCTTTATGATCGCTCTGTGTTATTTAGTCAGCTGTCACTCCTTAAAGTTCCGTTTCCCACGTCTATTTCATCGCTCCTACATATTTATGACTTATCTATATCCACATCTATATATAAAGTATTATATTCATACCTTTCTCATAATAACATTAAAGGGCAGTTCTCAGAGGTGGCGTTTTTACGTGTCCGAGGCTATATTTGCATGAATTTTTGGCCCAATATTTTTGAAAAAATTCATACACATATTTCAGCGTCTGTTATATCTCGACAATTAATAAAATATTCCATAACACCATATTCAATATTATAAAAAAATAAAAAGTGCAGAAATTGACGTACAGTGGGCGTGTCCCGCACCCAAATTTGTTGAAACAAAAAATTATAATTCAAGTTGGGGATGTTGTATTAATTTTTAATATTGGTTCACATATTCTTAATTAGTTTAGTTCTACTATAATTTCACTGAACATAATATATGAATTACCCTTATTAAATAAAACATATTTTCGCCATGTCCCGCGCCAACGCTTGATTTCGCTGGAGTTTACAAAACATGGCGGTATCGCACAAAGCAATATACCAGGAACTCAATGCCGCGTCCACAGGTAGCTTCAGTTGCGCCGCGTTCACCGACGAGAGCGGACGTATGCTCACAGTGTAATAGCAGAATTCGCAAAGGTATCTTCATCATTCGGTGGGTTTGGTTTCGTGTTTTCTTGAATTCGGTGAACAAAATTTTTCGTTCAGTGTTAGTGCTTTTCTTAGTGCAACAGTGCCTAAGTCATGCCAAGAAGTATGTGATTTGGTTACCAGTGAGTCTTTTCAATACAATGGTTACTTTTTGTGTAATTGTTCAATAACGATAAAATTTGAATTCAGTGGGTGTGATTTCCGTGGATTCGGTGGGGTTTTAGGCCACCGAAATCAAAAAAGGTGCCACCGTGATCAATCTTGACTATAAAAACAGGTTAATAGTTTGTTTTAAATAATTTGTATGTTATAATTGTATTCAAAACAGTTGAACATGTTGTTAATGTTAACACCAACGTTGTATATGTACTCGTATACATATATTTAATCGCAACTTTAAAAAATTTTTGGTTATGCTATCTGCGGATATTTTTCCTATTTAATCAGTTATGATTACCGTTGACCTATATCTATCAAGTTCAGTGCCTTCTGATAAAGATTCTCCTTCTGGGCCTATAATATACGCTTAAGGTCATCAAGAATCCTGGAGCCGACTCTCTATTCTTTCAAGTATTTATAGTTCCGTCTGATGAAATTTTGGGTCCTAAATTACTGTTTAAATTATGAAGTTTAAAGTTCACACTAGCTAAAAGCACACTAGTTTAAAGACACACGATAATGAAACACTCTTTCTTTTTAGTTAATCTTCAAAATACCTCGACAATCCCAGAAAAATTTGGCCATCAACTTTCTAACCATTTTGTATTAAATGATGGGCTTTATTCAATGATTTTAGGCTCCGGTTCTAAATTATAAGCCCGGGTTTCATCTTCTTTAAAATTTATGTGCTGTGTTCACCACACTGCTATAAAAAGCCCCTCGATGCGTCGGTGTACGCATTCTCGGCACCCATCTTGCATATAAAAGCTCCAGAAGGCTTGTGTTGCAGATGCGGGTGCTGGGCCAGCGATATATTAAGTACAAATAAGCTGTTTCTTTAAGGATAAAGATGTCATTGCGGCCTGGCATCACTAATATAAACAAGTTCTAAACCCTACGCTTGCTGCTACACAGCTTCCGGAAATGGCAGCAAATGTAGGTCTCATACCTCCACATGAGGTTAAGAAAGCGCTGCAAAAATAGGCTCCGTAGGTATCCAAGTGGAAGCTTGAAAATGCCTGCAAGAAACTGTTGTGTTGCTACTTTCTAATCTCTTCATTCAGGTGTTGCTCTCTTCGAAAATGCCAGAGGCATGGAGATTGCGCACTATCGTTCTGATTCACAAGGGAAAGGGAAGCAAGTACGAGTGCAACAATTACCGAGGTATCAAGCTCTTAAGCCATACTATGAAGCTTTACGAAAGAGTAATCGACAACCGAATGAGGTCAGAGTGCTCACTATCTAGACATTATTATGGCTTCGTACCTGGTTTATCAACTACCGATCCTAATATGTTTGCTCTGCCCACAATTGCCGAAGAATATCGCTCGATGAAAAAAACCGCTGCTCGTTGCGTTCCTGGACATGGAAAAGGCATTTGTCCGTGCTCCAAGGGATACTATTTGGTGGAGACTTCGAAAGCCCTGTCCCAGAGCAATATGTCAAGACCATTGCGGACATGTATAGGGATGCACGATCAGTGGTCCGGACATCGGTGGGTGAGACCAAACATGTCCGGAGACATCGAATGCAATGCAACATTCATCACCGAATAGCCGCTACATGGCAAAAATGGCGAGAAGTGACTGGTGTGACCTGCGACAAAAAAATGCCGGCAAACTAAAGGGGCTGATCTATAAGACCATGATTAGACCAGTTTTAACCTATGGCAGCGAGACGTGGGCGGTGACCCAGAAGCACCTGCGTACCATCTAAGTTGCTGAAATGAAGATGCTCAGGTGGATGTGCGGCGTTACCAGGCTCGATAAAATCCGCAACGAGTACGTGCGAGGAAGCCTGGGCGTGCGTGACATCGCCGACAAAATGCAAGAGAGTTAGGCTGCGATTCTTCCGAATTGACTAGTTTGCTTGCTAAAATCAGCTCGTTGAGCTGAAAATATGAATATTATGATTATGATGATGATTATTATGATTATGAGTTTCCAATGCAAGATTTTTCTGAATTTAATAAGAAAACTTTATATGGACAAGTATTTTTTGATAAAAACTTAAAGACAAACACTTTTAAAGTGATTTTAACACCAATTTTGAACTTTTTTATGAATATTGATTTCGGTGGGTGGACTTGATTTCGGTGATTTAAAAACTAAAATATCTTAAAACCGTTAAGCCTACAAGGGGCCTTTCCCGGCAATATTTTTAAATTTAAGCCTGAATCTAGGATTTAATGTTTCACATTAAAAAAGTAAAAAAAAAATTGTTCCACCGAAGTCACGCAAAACAGCTCGGCTCGGAGAATCGCCCTAAACTATAAAATGTACCTTTCCTGATCTAATCCTTTTCCAAAATTCCTTCTTATCCGATCCGATTATTGACATATTAATTCCGTTTCCCCACTTTACTCGTTTGGCTGAATGCGCCAGGAGCGCGATGCCATAAAAAAAAAATATATATAATCATATTTATGGTATAGTATTATTTTAGGTTATGTTGTCACATTTTGTAAATAAATATATAAACTTGTAACGATTAGTTCACAGGAACAGTTCTGTAACACATTATAATTTATAGATAGTAAAAATATTCCATTTCGAAGATAATGAGTGACGATATTGCAAATATATCGGCACAAACCAGAGCCAGGACACTAGAATCAATTAACAAAGTTTGTCTTATTAGAACAATTACAGCGCTTATTAAACCACTGACGTTTTTTTTATATACTTCACTGTTTTTAGCTTGGATACATGGATGGGGCAGCTGATGGACAGAATGCTGCTTTTCAAACAAGTTTTAACACTGGCTATGAGCAAGGTTTCAGGTTTGGTATGGAGTTAGCATTCAAGAAAGCTCTGTTAGTTACAATTACTATTCATTTACATATGTATTATGAAGGTTATTAGTTATAAATAGTTAAAGAATATTGAATTATTTTTTTCAGAGCCCAATACAAAAATGAACAAATGGATACAAATTTGCACGATCCAAGACAGATAAATTGCCAAATGTGTATTACTGGGACAGGAACTCAAGACAATATTGGCAATTTGTATAATATACAAAAAGAAAAGAATGATCTCTGTTTAAGTTATGAACACTCCAATAAAGCTACTTAAATTTAAAATCTTACTTTAATTTTAATCAAAATAATTCTTATACTTCTCAATAATAATGATCAATTTCATAATAATCTAGTTCTTAAGTATTTCAGCTTCACCTACTTAGGGCCACGGCAATATCATTACATTCTGGGTTTCTTCTCTGGAGGAGGTTTCATGTTCTCTTGCTTGATTTCCTGTTTGATGTCAACGTGTCCCTGGATGGCCCCATTGGTCATGTCAGATCCACTGGGATCAACAGGCTCCTGCTTTATAGTAATGTTGTTGACATTATTTGCATCTGATGACTTATCTTTGTCATTTGAATTTTCAGTCTTAACTCCATTTGTCTGAAAGAAAAATAATATATTTGCCTTACTAACATGCATGATCCAAAACTAACTTTTTACATTACCAATATTTTACACTATTATTAATTAATATTCATCTAATTTATTATGTCTTATTTCATACCTATTCAAATTAACTGAAGATTTAGATGTAGTTCTTAATTATTAAGAATTATTGTCATATTTGCAGCAGTCTATATAAGTTCATAAGTAAGTGTATAATTTTACCTGATTATGAGCCACTTGGGCTATAGGCAGGGGAAACTGCCGCACCAGCTCAGCCAAAAGCATGTCCACTCGCTGCCTTTGAAATACAGTGGATGGCTCTTCTTTGGGAGGTGTTGTTGTCTCTTTGGGTGCTGATAAACCAGCACTGAAGGGACTCATGCCTAAAAACATTGTTTAATATAAAAATGTGGAAGTAGTTACAAATATAACTAGTAAAACACAGATCAACAAGCTCTTAACTTATGTTCTGCCATTCCTCTTTTTGTCTTAGTTTCTTGTAAAAAAACTACCAGTTTTAAAATCCTATACTTTTCACTAACCTGGTTTATTTGCCTTAAAATCCCACCAGTAACCTTTACTGGGATGGTATCTTGAGTAAGACATTGTTTCTTCAAAAGAACATTGCAGGTGGTGGACTGCAGATAACTGGATATAAAAAAAAGTAAATAATATAAGTTAAAAGCAGCAGTAATGTCTTATTAAAATAAAGTATTTATTATAACAAAAAAACATTTTATATTAGATAGATATTTTATAGACATAGAGCAATATATTACAGTATAGTGCATAGGCTATCTGTATTATAGTGGCCACTTTACATTATTGTCAATACATTTGAAGATAATTTGTTCAATAGACACATGCAAATTGTTATTCAAGTTCCCAAACAGCAATTTAACTAAATATAGAGTTATTTAATTACACTTTGAATAATTCACATAATTATAATTATAAAGAACAAATGGTGGCATGGCAGTCTCCAGTAAAAATCAACAAAACTGGATAGGATACATCTGGTTGACATCTTACCAGTCTTGAGTTGAGTACACTGGCGAGATCAGGAGCTTGGTAAACAATGCCAGCAATGATGTAGTAATCAGCAAGAGGAATGACATGGTTTGGACTGTGTCTATGCTGTTTACGGATAACATACAAGATTGGATCCTGGACATGCAGGAGCATGTACTCTAATCCAGTCATAGACCTGCAAAGGTGAATTATGGAACACAATATTATTATATTCTGCTATTGGATATTTACAAAGATCAGTATAACACTTACTGCAATTGATCCATGCTTAGCCGTTGCATTTTAACAACTTCATTGTTACATGTACGATCGAAGAAAGGGTTTGACCTTTCTGAAAAGTAGTCCATTATGTTTGATGGATTCAGTGAAGGTATCCAAGCTGAATCGTGCCAAGACAATCCTAAGGGGTTTTCAGCCGCTATGGGCAAGTTACCAATCCTTCCGGGCATCATTTTGATTGAGAGCGATTACTGCGATTTGTTAATATTTACGATACAAATTATACAGAACAGTATTCGTGTAACGTGTATATGATCAGCTACACAATAACAAAAATTCATATCACATCGCGATTTTACGAAACATTGACACTGACAGGACAGGACAGACATGGGACAGACAGTCGTGGTCCGATTCACGCTCACACTGTTCACAGAGCTTACAGTGCTGACAGCTGGTCCGAATCAGAGGCGCGAAAAACGATATTCGTTAATTTCCGATTGATTTCGGACTATTGTCTCCGTCAATCTCGTGACGTCTTAATTGGAGTTGTGGTGACCATCATCACAACACTTCCAAATTCTCCAGCGGGCCCAAGTCAGGGGCGTCAGCGCGAGCGGCCCGCAGCTTAGCGTTTCCTGGCTGTGTCGTCACGCCCCACCGCACCGGCGCCGGCCGGAGCTCATTGCATCGCGTGCGCTCGGACAGAGGCCTTCAGAGATTTGCACTGACCGCACGTCGCCTTGCACCGCCTTATAGCTAGCCTCCGCTTACGCGTGCATCGCGGCTTAATATTATAATATTGTATCGCTCAGCTTTCGCTTCCTTCTTTGTAGACTTGTCGTATAAAGCTGTATATGGAATTAAGTGTTTAATTTCAAAACCCAATAGAGGATTCCATATCTGGTGACCGCACGACGATTATAAAGAATTATGTCGGACACGGAGTCGAAACAAACAAAGAAGCCGGTCGGCGGGGCAAAGGTCGCGGACCCGAGCAAGGCAGATAACGTGGCCGCGGCGGATGATGCCGGCGCGACACCTCTAGTCTATGGTGCAGTTAACCGAGTTGCTGTCCGTTTACCTCCGTTTTGGCCAGACGATCCTGAAGTTTGGTTCGCCCAGGTTGAGGCGCAATTTGAAGTGACGGGAACGAAGACGGATTCCACTAAGTTCTACACAGTGGTACAACAGTTAGACCAGAATGCCGCCAGGGAAGTACGCGACATCATTATGGATCCACCTGTACCCAAGGGGGATGAACTCAGATACATAATTTACTCATGCAATGAATCACTGTGATTCCTGCAGTTGTTATAACACTAATAACAACTAGTGCCCTTGGTTCAATGTAAATTATAACTCAGTAGAGTCACATATATCTGCTTCGCTTAATTATTTAAAATTATTAATTAGATAATGATTAGGCAATGTTACTATTGAATAGAAATTATAAATATAGTATTCTATCTACTTGTATATGAGACTTTCATTCAGTACATAATGTATGCAGTCATCCTTACCTTGATTCAGAAGATCAGCACAGTAGGACAGGACTAGAGATCTCAGGACCATCAGGTGTATCTTAGGCTCTGGGAGGCTGCATTAGTACCCGAACCTGTATAAAGATTGCCACATTGATTCTTCTAGAATCACTAAGTATATACCTAGTAACATAAGGTACATCATCACTGAAATATTACATTCATAGTCACAACAGCTCTACTCCCTCTTTATTTATTTGTACAATTATTATAACATTTATAACCATTAACAGCATTGTTAATAAACTTGTTCTGATTGCCCTATCCCATGGCGCCAGTGGATATCAATCTGAAATTGGTGGCCAAAGGCCTTTGCAAATCTTATTAGAGGCCCAACATGTAAGTCCATAGGTCAGCAACCACAATACATGCGGTATAACTTATATACTTCATAGCTACCTATAAACGGGGCACAACAGCCAAGCTTACACGTCGTCCACAGACAGCACCAGGTGCACGCTAAACAGCATGTCTGAACTTATTATCGGCCCGACGTGTAAGTCCATAGGTCAGCAACCACAATACATGCGGTATAACTTACATGCTTCATAGCTACCTATAAACGGGGCACAACAGCCAAGCTTACATGTTGTCCACATGCCTCATGCAGCTCAGGCTGCATTACATGCACGCTAAACAGCGCGCCCAATGGCAGATCACAGTCCACCTCATATGCATGCTAAACAGCACGCCCGGTGGCAGATCACAGTCTACCTCACATGTATGCTAAACAGCACACCAGGTGGCAGATCACAGTCTACCTCATATGCATGCTAAACAGCACACCAGGTGGCAGATCACAGTCTACCTCATATGCACGCTAAACAGCACGCCAGGTGGCCAACTCAAGGCCGCCTCATGCGTTCGAGCCTGAACAGGATCGAACTACTTGGGGTTTGCATGTAAATGCAACAACCACATCAAACAGTTTAAAGGAGTAAACTAGTTGCGACAAACTAGAACATCACACCTGAACAGGTGAGGGAATCTAATATTAATTGCAAACTATGATTGAACCATGTGCTGATTGGGACTTGCCCACATCACGCCATCATGAAGTATATTACAATTTACTTCCATTACGTTATCAAATATATATAATTATGCATATACAAGAATTATACTAAGATTATACTTAGCTTTAGGTTTTACTGTAGAGTCCCCGAGATCTCTCGTCACTAGCACAGATTTTAACTTTATTAACAGAGTTGCAACAAGCACAGACATTGTTCACACGCTAACGGCAAGAAAGCGTCACTTACCATAGACAAGGTAGTTGTACTTCATCATTATCGTTTCCGTTGTATGTGTTGCTATGTACAATATTTACAATCATCGCGACCTTCGCGACACTCCCGCCTCTAGAGCTTTAATTGAGGCTTGACATTAATTCACGCGTCCATCTATGGATCCTTTCCATAGCCTGGACTGCCGCTGCACGGCGTTGATCCTTTGATTCGGTTTGATGACTTAATGGCACGTCATCATTTACTTCTGTGTCTGAGCCATGAGAAATGGGTTCTGGAGTCATTCTCATTGTTTGTGTCAAATCTGTATTCTCTAACAACTCTCTAGGGTCTAAGATCAAATCGTTCTCATTAGTACTGTTTAATTCGTGATGGTCTTCTTTGGAGCTACTTAAGTTCGTAGGGACATGGTCGATGTTCTCCTCAGTGTTCAACGGTAAAGCCCGAGGGATTTCAATACTGTCACTGCATGCAGTTTTATCTTCATTCACCTGAGATTCCTCAGTAGAATCCTGGAACGTTGCATTTTCATCAACTTCCAGAGGATACAAGTGTGCTATTGACCTGGTGAATATGCTTGTGACGTTTAGCGTCGCATGTAGGAAGGAAGACTTCAGAGAGAAAAAAACTACCAGAAATAAACTTTACAATTTAACTTTTATTATAAAATTAAAAACTAGGGACTCGGCTAGGTCGTGCGTTACTTTACTGAGCTGTTACACAACTGCACAAGAAGGGAAAAACAAAATCCTTGTTAGGGGTCACTTCCCTGCACTACGAAGTGGCCCGTTGCACGTGGAGGCAGCCGACTTTGATTTTCCGGACCCGGGTCAGCATCACGAAGATGTCCAGAAGCGCGTAGAGGCATGCGCCAAGAGGTTGGTAGACTCCAACTTCGACCCCATACTTGATCCCTGGAATTCCGGGAAATTGGGCGTTTCAGAAAAAATCCAATTTCGAACATGTGACTGCGACATCCGGATCTTTTGCCAAAATAGTGTGGTAGGAAGAAAAGTAGGCTGGTTTAGTGAACCCCGTGCACTAAAATGGTGATCGATGATGTGGCAGTCACAAGTAAAATGATGTACAAAAGAACTGAAGTTAATTTTACAAAAATCCATTACGAAATATTTTTTTACTTATCAAAAACAACTAAAAGTGGTATAATTTATTGTTAACTATAATTATGTAAACAACTTTATAAATTTTAATGAAAATTAAACATATTTTAACCAACATTATACATGTTTTTTTTTTTGGAAGTGGGTAGATTAATAATTCTAGAAGGAATTTGTATCTTCTATTTCTAGCGTTATTCCGACTAGGGAAACTACTGTTAATAAGCAGGGTTTACAGAATGAACAATGCACAACAAATATAAAATAGCTACACTAAGAAAATGTTCTAACTTCTAATACTAAATTATTAAGCAACAATGTTAGCTATTCTTAATACTACGAGGTATTCAAAACACTCACCCTTTTTGGGGAAATACGGGAACTTAAACACAGCACTGTAGTTACATGAAATGATTTGTCACTTCAAAATCAAAAAACTAATTCGATGTTAACATAGACGTGATTTAGATCGTTTGACCTCTCGCTGTCAAAGCCGCAGTAGAAATGTCCCGGACGCGTATGTGTCTCGTTAGCTGGCCACCACACAACGGTTCATGCAAGTGAGTGACGTAGTCCTTTGTATTTTGCATCTGGTTTTAACTAGTAACAAATGCAGTCGTCAATTCTGTTTGTGAGTAGATTTATTTTGTTTTATTTATAGTGTTATAATTAGTAAGTGTATTTTTAAATTGTAAATGTATTTATAGTGTTTTTAGGTTTTATTTAGTTTATTATATTTTTTTTAACAACTTGTAGGATTTTTATATTAAACATAACGGAAGACCGTTACATACCCCTCTTTTAGGTTAGGATTTTTACTAAGAAAATCCGCTATTACTGTACCTTATGTAATAGTTACACTAATTACTATTCATTCTTCGATCTTGACATACACCTCCTCTTCGTTCATACATCGCGCTTACATATAAGCAATACATATTTCAAGCATATGTTTTTGCATCCGAGTAGACTGAGAATTATACTGACATATGTATTAATACTCTCGTGTAACTATTAACAGTTCTTAAATAAGTCTGATTGTTAACCTCAATTATCTAGATCAGGCGCTGACCATTCAATTTATTAGAAGTCTTTGTAGAAGACCCTAATACACAATGTAATAATGTAGTTACTAAGTATTCACGAACCTTTAGGGGTAAATGAATAACATAGAGTATTAACGTAGTAGCGTAGAGAGACAGTACTTGCAGTTTGATGCTAGTTTCATGAGGCTTATCGACAAAGTCAGACAGTTTGAGTTTGTAACCTTAATTTTATTATTCCTTGTAGTTAGTGATTTTGAAATCCTTAACGTGCCAGTGACCTATATTATGCCCTTGCATATCTTCAAGTTCATAAACTAGATTAGATTTTTTAGCTACGACTTTACATGGCACGTACTTTGGAGCAAGTTTCTTTGAAAACTTGTTGCTTTTATCGCTAAGGTAGAAAGTCTTTTTCCAAATTGTATCACCTACATTAAAAACATGATCCTTACGACGCAGGTTATAATGTGCACTATTTCTAGAATGGGCTTGGATTAGGAAGGATTGGACCTTATCGAAAATTTTCCGCAGATGACCAAGGTTTTCAGCGTATTCGTCTCTGGGAGTAAATATTATTTCGTCGCCGAGTTCTGGGTTGATATAATGTAATCCACTGGTAACGAGTTCCCGTCCATGTACGAGGAATGCCGGACTATATTTGGTCACCTCATTTATGGATGTGTTCATTGCGAATTGTATTTTTGATAAGTTACTGTCCCATAATCTATGGTCACTTTCAACGTAAGATGACACCGCTGTCATTATAACTTTATTGTAGCGTTCTACAGTGTTAACCTGTGGTGTGTATTTAGGTGTGAATCTTACATTAGGCACGTTATAGTCGCTGTAGAGCTTCTTTAAGACGTTACTTGTGAACTGTTTTCCATTATCCATAAGGACCGTACTGGGAATGCCATGAACAAGAAAAACCTTCTCCTCGAGTAACTTAGCTATTACCTCGGAGGTTGCTCGGCGAATGGGGAATAAAAGACAATACTTTGAGAAACAGCAAGTGACTACAAATATTAATGTGTTCTGATTTCTCGATGGGGGTAGGGGACCTATGAGATCCATGCTCAACATTTGAAATGGCCGTGAGCAATCTTTAGGTTGGCCCATTATGCCAAGAGTAGCATGTGTAGCATGCTTTTGGGCACAGCAAATGTCACAACTCGAAACAAATTTAGTTACATCGCGATGCATATCTGGCCAGAAGTAGTTTAATGAAAGGCGCTTAAGTGTTTTATATACCCCAAAATGACCAGCAGTAGGTTGTGAATGACATTTATTAATAATAACTGACCTAAATTCGAGAGGGATTACTTCCTTCCACTCAAATTCTCGATTTAAGGGATTCAAACTCTTTTTAAATCTAAAAAGTTTACCGTGAGACACTTTATAGTTTAAAAATGATGTAGGAGAGTTTTGGCAACCACTGTAAATATTTAAATACCACGGATCACTCGTAGTGTAAGACATGTCATCTGTTGGAAGCTGATTAATTTCGGCAATTGCGACAGCGCGGGAAAGACTATCTGGGACTACATTTTCCGAGCCACGACGATGTTTAATCTCAAAATTAAATGATGACATGCGAACTCCCCAACGAGCCAAACGACCAGTAGGGTTGTTTAAATTTAAGAACCATTTAAGAGACGAGTGATCGGTATAGACAACGAATTTTTTTCCGTTTTCCAAGTAACACCTCCAGTGTTCTATTGCAGTAAGTACTGCAAGAGCTTCTCTCTCCGTAGCGCTGTAGTTTCGCTCTTGGCTAGAAAGAGACTTACTCATGTAAGCTATAACTTTCTCTTCGTTATCGATGAATTGAGTCAGTACAGCACCAACTCCATAATCGCTTGCATCTGTGTGTACTTGAAAACTTTGTGTATAATCTGGACACGATAATACAGGTGGTGATATTAGAGCTTCTTTGAGTAGACGAAAAGCTTTTTCAGCATCACTTGACCATTGAAATGGGGGAGAGTCTTTAGCTTGAGAAGTGAGTTTATTAAGAGGTGCGGCGATTGAGCTGAAATTTGGTATAAATCTGCGATACCAGGATGCCGTGCCAAGGAATCGACGAACCTCCTTTTTGTTGGTAGGCGTAGGATAGTTTATTATTGCCTCTATTTTTTCAGGGCTTGGTTGCAGACCATTTTTATCTACTACGTAGCCTAAATATTTTAGTTTGTTTCTGAAAAACTGACACTTTTGATAGCTGATGGTTAAGTTTGCCATTTTAAGCTTCTCGAGGACGCGAACTAGTAGGGAGATATGTTGTTCGAAGGTTGGCGAGACGATGATAATATCGTCTAAATATACAAATACTTTATGCTCGAAATCTGGACCATAGAACAACATATCCACAAGTCTCTGCTGCGTCGCTGGGGCATTTGTTAAACCAAAAGGCATAGAAATAAATTGAAAGGTACCGCGGGAGGGGATATAGAACGAAGTCTTGCACCGATCCTCTTCCCTGATAGGGATTTGCCAAAAACTCTTTGACAAATCTAAGCTAGAGAGATACTTTGCATCACGCAGATTGTCAAGTATTTCGGAAATATAAGGAATGCTGTAAGCATCTTTAATAGTAACCTCATTCAACTTACGGCTATCTAGGCAAAACCTCATTTCACCGTTCTTTTTAGGAGTCAACAGAACTGGAGATGACCAGGGACTTACACAGGGTTCTACAACGTTCTCGCGTAACATTTCATCAAGTTGTGTAATTAGTATTTTCTGCTTCTCTGGGGACATTCTGTAATACCTTTGGCGAATGGGAGCAGCATTCCCAGTGTCTATATTATGAGAGATTAAAGAAGTCCGCCCTAGACCACGCTCTTCATACGAAATGTCGCGAAACTGAGCTGTAATATGGTCGACCGTAACCTTTGCTCAGGTGAAAGCTCATCATAATAACATAGGTGTGTAGACTGATCGGCCGATAGAGAGTCTAGTGTGTCAATATCCTTAGATAAAATTACAGAATCTAGATGTTTAGGGAACAGTTCAAAAAGTCTCCAGAAATCCATGCCTAGTATCAAGGAGTTTTCAACTTGTGGAACAACATAGGCCTTCAAGATATGAGTTTGACCCAGAAATGTGACAGGCAGATTTATCATACCTAGATTATATAACCTATGCCTGCCAGCTGAGTATAAATTTAGTGTATCTGTATTGTGGAGCTCAAACCCCGCATTCAAGAGAACTTTATGATAGTTATTGCCTAAAATTGTGTAACCACTACCCGTATCCAACAAACCGTTAATAAAATTACCATTAATTTTCACAGAGACATAAGGTCTACTATTTATATTATCAGTAGTAGTTGTTGAATCGTGGATTGAAGTAACAGAATAACAAGAGAAAAACTTTGATACAAAGTTAAGCCAAGTTTTCCATTCTGCTTTATTGCAGTCTTCGCTAGGCTTATAGATTTTGCTACGTACACTACAATCCACCGAAATCAGTTTTTTGTATTTGTTGGATTACAAGATATACAGTCTGGAAAACGAACTCCTTTATTGCCGCATTTAAAGCAAATGGGGAAATGCGGTTGTTTACAATCCTTTAAAGAGTGCGATTCAGTACGACACCTCGGACAGTACTTACGAGTAGTGTTAATCTTGGTAGAGCTACTTGCTGTAGCTTGTAAAGCATTAGTAGTAGTAGTTTTTTCTTCCGATTGTTTTGATTTATTGTAACTGTATGAACTAGTGTAGTTAGGATATTTGTATTGGTTATAATAGTTAGGTTTTTCATTTGAGTTATGGTAGTTTCTGTTTGCAGAGTAGTTGAGATTTTTTTGATGTTTAGTATAAGCAAATTCTGGAGCTACAGTTTCGGACGTCACCCTGGGCGGCTCACGAAACGAAGTTGCGCGTGAGTTTATGTTTTCATAGTTTGAACAGATGTATTTCAAGGTTTTTAGATCCTTAATCTCAGGAGAAGCCGCTAAAGTACTGGCATAGCACGGTCTGATGTTATGCAAGATGATTTCAAGTTTTTCTTCTTCAGACAATGGTTTAATTAGTCGCGAGAACATGCCGTGCATTATAGACAAATATATAGATATATTTTCTAAATCACCCTGCGTACGTGATCTTATTTCATTAGACAAACGGTAATCGTAATCCT
Organism: Grapholita molesta; assembly: GCA_022674325.2. NCBI lineage: Eukaryota > Metazoa > Arthropoda > Insecta > Lepidoptera > Tortricidae > Grapholita > Grapholita molesta. The sequence goes on from CP053138.2 coordinate 7,287,136, forward strand.
TTTGACTAAAATCTTTTTTTAGCAGAGCGACAACTTCATCCCAACTTTGTACGCTTTCTTTATTAGCACGGAACCAATGCAACGCATCATCAGTAAAGATTTCATAAGCAAATTTCAAAACACGGTCTTTAGAAATGTTTCGTGCTTCCACAAACTCGTCCACTCTCTGTATAAAAGAGAAAACGCAGGACTTCCCGGAGTATTTTAATTTTGCTAAATCGGTGGTTAAAGTGCGATCGCAATGAACCACTGTAGTTTCGGGTTCCAAAACTGACGCTGTACTTGCACTTGTACCTGATGCCGGTCTTAATCCAGAAATATCTTTGTATTGGTTATTAAAAGAAGTGCAATACGTTTTGTGCTGATCAACCAACGTGGCACTAACATTCGAGATACGTCTTAGTCTATGATATATGTGATGCAATAGATTTTCTGTACGCAAGAATAATGTTTTATCAAATTTACCCTTTAGGGATGTTAACATTGTTTGTGATTTTGCTAAACTGTCCTTGACAGCATCGAGATCAACCGCAGGCTCTAAGTGGGATTCTAAAATATCCTCAGGGGGTATAGCCAATTTTACAATCTGGCTCCGCAGATCTTGCACAGAGCCTGTTGTACCACCCCTAAGAATGACCTCATATTCTAGTTCAGCTTTTTGAAGTGACAAATATTTAATTGGGTACGACATGATTCAGTACTCACCGAAAGGTGTGTGTTTCGATAACAATTAATTATAAAGCGATTAGGTTATGTTACTTAGTAAGTGGATCGTATAATAAATTAAGACGTTGAAGTTCAATTAAAATTAGAATAAGTAAAGTATAAACTTTTTAAAGAAACAAACCACGTACCAAACAACTGCTCGAATCAAACTTAAAAACTAAATGAACTACAAGTGAAATAGAGAAAACGATAGAAAGATGGAGCGTAACAGCCAGCCACCAACATCAAAGAAAACCAAGAAAATAAAAAGCCAAGGATTTGTTTTAGTATGTGCAGCTCAGTAAACACCTAGTATGGGCGCCAATGTGACGTTTAGCGTCGCATGTAGGAAGGAAGACTTCAGAGAGAAAAAAACTACCAGAAATAAACTTTACAATTTAACTTTTATTATAAAATTAAAAACTAGGGACTCGGCTAGGTCGTGCGTTACTTTACTGAGCTGTTACACAACTGCACAAGAAGGGAAAAACAAAATCCTTGTTAGGGGTCACTTCCCTGCACTACGAAGTGGCCCGTTGCACGTGGAGGCAGCCGACTTTGATTTTCCGGACCCGGGTCAGCATCACGAAGATGTCCAGAAGCGCGTAGAGGCATGCGCCAAGAGGTTGGTAGACTCCAACTTCGACCCCATACTTGATCCCTGGAATTCCGGGAAATTGGGCGTTTCAGAAAAAATCCAATTTCGAACATGTGACTGCGACATCCGGATCTTTCGCCAAAATAGTGTGGTAGGAAGAAAAGTAGGCTGGTTTAGTGAACCCCGTGCACTAAAATGGTGATCGATGATGTGGCAGTCACAAGTAAAATGATGTACAAAAGAACTGAAGTTAATTTTACAAATATCCATTACGAAATGTTTTTTTACTTATCAGAAACAACTAAAAGTGGTATATTTTATTGTTAACTATAATTATGTAAACAGCTTTATAGATTTTAATGAAAATTAAACACATTTTTAACTAACGTTGTACATGATTTTTTTGGAAGTGGGTAGATTAATAATTCTAGAAGGAATTTGTATCTTCTATTTCTAGCGTTATTCCGACTAGGGAAACTACTGTTAATAAGCAGGGTTTACAGAATGAACAATGCACAACAAATATAAAATAGCTACACTAAGAAAATGTTCTAACTTCTAATACTAAATTATTAAGCAACAATGTTAGCTATTCTTAATACTACGAGGTATTCAAAACACTCACCCTTTTTGGGGAAATACGGGAACTTAAACACAGCACTGTAGTTACATGAAATGATTTGTCACTTCAAAATCAAAAAACTAATTCGATGTTAACATAGACGTGATTTAGATCGTTTGACCTCTCGCTGTCAAAGCCGCAGTAGAAATGTCCCGGACGCGTATGTGTCTCGTTAGCTGGCCACCACACAACGGTTCATGCAAGTGAGTGACGTAGTCCTTTGTATTTTGCATCTGGTTTTAACTAGTAACAAATGCAGTCGTCAATTCTGTTTGTGAGTAGATTTATTTTGTTTTATTTATAGTGTTATAATTAGTAAGTGTATTTTTAAATTGTAAATGTATTTATAGTGTTTTTAGGTTTTATTTAGTTTATTATATTTTTTTTAACAACTTGTAGGATTTTTATATTAAACATAACGGAAGACCGTTACATGCTGTCTCCTACTTTTACTTTAGCGACCCTGCACAATCCATCCTTTCCTGTTATTAATTCCGATATCTTTCCAACCTTCCATCCTTCTCTGTTTTTACCTTCACCCTTTATTTGTACTACATCTCCAACCTTTGGAATTTCATGAACTCTCACTCTAGCTTGTTTAGGTGAGTTTCGATATCTCTCCCTGAGACTTAGTAAGTATCGATTGATAAACATTTCCTTATATTCATCCATGATCATGTTACCACGGTTCCAACCTTCTATAAGTTGTTGTTTGATAAGTGATCCAGAAAGTGGTAAACTTTCCATGAGAACTTCTATGCTCAAGCACTTTCCTGGCGTTAGGAAATCAGCAGGTTTAAGTATGTGTTCTATATTTGAACCTACATAAGTGAGAGGTCTAGTATTAGATACCGCCTCCGCTTCTTTGATTATTGTTAAGAGTTGATTATCTTCAAGCATATGTTTGTGAAGTGTTCTCTTTAGACAATGTTTTACAATTGCTACTAGCCTTTCATAAGCTCCACCATGCCATGGTGCAAGCTGTGGGATAAATTTCCATTTTATATTAATCATAAATTTTCCTTCTTCTGTTAGCAGTTCTCCTAATAATCTAAATTGAGATGCATTGTCAGTTACTATAAGAGTTGGAGCACCTCTGGTGGCTATGAATCTTCTAAATGCCATGAGACATTCGCTGGTAGTCAGATCCTTAACAACTTCCAAGTGTATTGCTCTTATTACCAGACACGTAAACAAACAGATCCACCTTTTCTTTAGACCATTTTCTGTTTTCACAAGCATTGGTCCAAAGTAGTCCACTCCTGTATAAGCGAATGAGGTTGTATACTTTATCCGTTCTACTGGTAATGCAGGAGTTTTAGGTAGTTCGTATGGTCCTCCGCCATGCTTTACGCATCTTGGGCACTTACTAAGTGTTTTTTGAATTCGAGCTCTGCCTTGAGGAATCCAATACTTCTGACGTATAAGACTTAGAGTGTGAGCAACACCTACATGAAGGTTCTTTTCATGAACTTCCCTTATAAGTCGCTCAGTAAATTCGCATTCCTTGGGCAGGAGAATAGGATGTTTTGCGTCATAAGATAAATCTGAGTGTGTGAGACGACCATCACATCGTAAGATTCCATTCGTGTCACGAAATAAACCTAGATTACGAGCTAGACTAGTTTTCTTCCCGCTTACTTCTTCTGGGAACATTCTTTCTTGTAGCTGTTTTATCTCTTGTATGTGAGAATCTAAGTTTGTGACTTGATTTATTGGACTTGATTCGGTAGATGACGTTTTTACTTCTTGATTTTCTGTGATAGACAGACCCTCCCCCAACAGAAGTGAGACTTCAGGACTTGGGCTAATTGGCCAGTCTCCTGGATCTTGTTTTAAGAAGGCAGGTCCATACAACCACTTATCTCTCTCTTCTTTCGAAGAATTTGGTCTTGTTGCGACATCTGCTGGATTAAGTCCAGTTGGAACATATCTCACTGTCAGATCTTTGGTTCTTCTAATTTCCTCTATTCTTTTAGAAACGAATGGTTCCAAAAGTTTATTTGAGTATATCCAATTTTTTACAATAAGACTGTCAGTCCATAATATTATATCTGTTATGTTCAGTTGCAAATATTTCAATACATATTTAATAAGTCTGCTTCCAATTAGAACGCCTAACAATTCAAGTCTCGGTATTTTCAAATTCTCTTGATCTTTGATGGGTACGAGACGTGATTTACCAATTATAAATTTGACGTTATCCTTTTGTACTAGGTACACTACTGCGGCATAGGCTACAGTGGATGAATCTGTGAAACAATGCAGTTGCGCATTTGTTTCATCTGGAATGGTCACGTTTCTTGGCAAATGTATAGACTCAATCTGTCTTAGTTCTTCTAGTATATGCATCCACTCTTGTCTTGTTTCATCTGATAACGAACTATCCCATTTGATCTTGTTCTTCCATAATTGTTGTAGGAGTAATTTGGCTGGTAGGATCGTAGGTACACTGAATCCACAAGGATCGTATATAGCGGCAATAGTTTTAAGAATACCTCTCTTAGTGATCTTATTGGTCAGATTCACCTTGGCTCTAAGATGTAGTGAATCTTCTTTCAATTTCCAATCTAAACCGAGTGTTTTCACTGTTGATTCTGGAGCAGCGTCTTGTATTTGTTTGAGGAAATCCTTTGAATTAGAACTCCACTCTCGTAAATTCATAGATATCTCTGAAAACTTGTCCTTCGCCTCCTTATACAGATCTAGTGCTTCGTCTATTGTGCCAGTACCCGTAAGAAGATTGTCTACATATATGTTGCTAGCTAGTTGTTTTGTATAAGCCCCATCAGAGGTCTGTAGATGATGTTTTATAGTTGCATTTAGTAAGAATGGACTAGAGATGATACCAAATGGAACTCTAGTAAATCTGTATTGTACTAGGTTTTCCTTTGTGACGGGTTTATCCAAGTCTTTCAACCATAGAAATCTAGTTACATCTCTATCATCTTCTTTTAAGCCTATTTGTAAAAATGCTTTCTCTACATCAGCTGTTAATCCTATATTATGGCATCGAAATTGAATTAACAATCCTGTTAAATCTTCCAACAACATAGGACCGCAATATAAACATTCATTTAAACTTTTCGCATTTTTTACTCTAGCTGAGGCGTCGTAGACCAGTCTAAGAGCTTTCCCTGGTACCATGACTCCATGAAATGGCAAGTAGTGTATCGGATGATCCCTTTCCTTTACATTTGGTACTTCTTCAATAATTTTCCTTTTTAGTTGTTCACACAGTGTCTTGTCATAGATTGATAAAGTTTCTTTATCTAACCTTTTCACCAATCCTACTAGTCTTCCATAGGCTAGTCCATAATTGGTTGGCAGCTCTGGAGGATAGTCCTTCCATGGCCAACTGACATAATATCTTCCATTTTCTAACATTGTATTTTCATTGAAGTGCTTGATAGCTTCCTCGTCTCTATTTGATTTAGGAGAATCTACAATTCCTATGGATTCTAAGTCCCATAAAGCTTTCATTGATGCATTTTCCAAAGGTAGGTCAGGATCTTTTAATTTAGTCTCATATGAGGCTTGAAAGTAAGTGAGTACGGACGATTCGTCCTCCTTTCCTTTTCTTGATTGACCAGACAATATCCAACCAAATACAGAATCTACCAAGTATAAATTCTCTTTTATTTTAATTTTTTCATTTAACATGAACGAGTGATAATAGTCATTACCGATCAAGATATCAATTTGATCTTCACATGATCCGTCATCGGCAAGAAGATACTTTTCTCGATGCTCCCATTCTAAAAAATCTTCATTATAAGTGGATATGTCACGTGTAATAGTAGGTACTACATTGACGTATACTAGTTTCTTGTTGTTAGTTTTTGTTTGTAGGCATAGTTTAACTAGTGGACTTTCCAACTCATAAGGTTGCTCCTTAGCGAATGTGTACACTGTGAGATGATGTTTCTCTTCAGGTTTCAAATTAAGTTTATCAGTGACGCTTTGTAAAACATAGCTTCTCATACTGCCACAATCCAGAAGTACACGACATTTCAGGACAGAGTTATCTCTTCCTATGGCGTTAACAATCGCTGTTTGAAGAACAGTGGATCCCCTTTCATTGACATGTAATGAGGTAGTAGTTTCCTCCTTAGGCTGTTGTTTCTTGGGACAGAGTGCTCTGTTATGTTGTCCCTTCTGTCCACAATGCGGACAGTTTATCTTCGTCCTTTTTTGACATGTCTTCATACCATGACCCAAACATAAACAAATGTAACAACGATTCCTCAGTTTTGCTTTCCTGAGTTGTACAGTGTTTATCTTGGTACACTCATCGTTGAAGTGATCTCCACTACAGAATATGCAGGATATCTTCCTTTTCTTCTGAATATGTGTAAAGTTATTCTCTCCATTGAATTTTCTTTTGTTGTTATATGTTTTACTAAAAGCGGTTACAGTTGGTTTATATTTCTTGTATGACCTTTTATTGCCATCTGATCTTCTTAGCTTCTGTCTTCTTTTATTTTTATTTTCTTGTATGAGTAGTGATTCTGTTGTGAAACTCTTTTCCTTTTATGACTTTCATCACAGGTTCTTTTAGCATCTTCCCTGGCTATGAGTACCAAATGTAATTCTTTTCTCAATTCAACTATGGATTCATCCTTTAACTTCAGTTTTATCTCGTATATAATATCTTCTGGAAATTTCTCCATAATTAGAAATCTGAGGTGATTGTTTTCAACATTTTCTCCAAGAGAGCTTAATATTCTTAGGTGTCTTTCAATATCATCCAAAGTTTTTCTACATTCGTCAGGGTTCTCAGCCCGTTTCAATTTATATAATGTGGAATAATGACTATCAATTATATGTGTCTTTCTGCCATATCGGTTCATGAGTGTATCTACTGCTATTTTGTAATTTTCATTAGTGGTTTCAAAACCATCTAATATAGTTTTTGCTTTAACGAAGATTTCAAATAAAGGAGTTTATCTACATCTCTGAGTTCTCTTTGATCAATGTTAGAACTGAACTGATCCCAAAACTGAGTCCATTGCAGGATATTTCCATCAAATGTGGGTAAATTAAGTTCAGGTAACTTTCCTCTGTTAGTAGGGTGACCATAGTTGGAAGGAGAATTATGATTATCCGGTTTGGATTGAATGCGGGTATTTAATTCAGCAAGAACTTCTTCGCCATTAATTTGTTCTGTGGTCATGATAGATATTTCATCAGCATTTGGATCAATAGCTACATTGAAATATTGGTACAGTTCCGTGTTGAAGCGATTCAGCACGGCTTGAAGTTTTGCAGAAGTAATCTTAGCTTGTTCATGTTCTTCATCACTCCACGTCTTCAATTTACAAATGACCTTAGAGTTGTTAGCTAAATCTTTTATACTTGACACAAATTTATTTAATCGTTCTTGATATATTTCCTCCATACTTTACTAATAAGCAGTATTGCTGGATACTGATTCCTGAAATTATCATTTTATTTATAATTGATTGTAAATCTTTAAAGGACTGTCTGTTCAACACATTCAACGGATAAGTAACTTCATGTGAAATACATCCTTTCACATATATGTAATAAACTGTATTGTATATTGACTGTGCACTAATTCAATATACTCATCTTTAAACTACTCTCTAACAAAGAGTTAATTTAATTAATTAATCTTGTTTCAGCAAAGTGTTTATTATAAGAGTACACACAAGTCATTTCAACTGTTTAGCCTAGCCTATCTACATAGCACTAATAGCCAAACCAGTCAACATTCATAATAAATGTTATCATTTTAATTTTTGACTTGATTATAACTCTACCATGCCTCACCAGGCAATTTGCTAACAACAAAATCAAGAGCCTTTCTAGTTTTATGCACTGAACTTGATCAGTCACATCCATCAACACAAACAATTTAATTTTATTTAGTCATGTCAAACATAAATGCAAATGATGTTACATTTTCAGAATTATAATGTGATCTGATGGTCATTCTTTCTTTAATGGAAACCAACCTTATTCACATCAGTAAATATTTATTGTATTAACATTCTTATAGGACACTACTAAGAGAAAGTGCAACTTATTGAACTTGACTCCACTCTATTGTGCACCAAGTGTAAAAACAATTAAATTTCTAATGTATACTCATTACATTACATGTATTTTATTTGTCTGTGTAAGTATTTGAATTGGTTTTCTATGAACAATTATTTACCTGTCTTCTGGACAACATAATATGTAATTAATACATGTCTTTATGAACTAAATTCTCAATTTGTGTGTAGCAAGTATCTTTGATTTTAGTATTTTGCATGAACAAACAATTTAATTCTTATTTCAACTCAAGTTTACATACCTTGACTATTCAATCACTTAGTTTAATTAGTTAAACGTCCTCAGATGGTGTGGATGTAGCAATGATGCCCACTTACAACTGTGTAATGTGTGTAGTTATATCTTATAATTTCACTGATAGCCTCACTGGAGTTACCTTAAGAATGAATGATACGTGTTATGTATTATTCCATGAAACTATAGGATTTGTTTGAGTTTGAAACAAATTTTAAACATGATCTACAATTAAGTTTTCATTTTGTCACAAATTTCTTAATAATTCTCACAACAATGACAACGAATCGTTGTATTTCAGTTATATTATAATGCAAATTATCTCAATAAAGTAGAAACTTTTGCAAACAATAATTGCAAAACGTATTTGTATCATAACGTAATTATACACACATAGTGACTTATTTAGTTCTTACCTGATGCACTCAAGGACTATTTCCTTAAATGTTCCGTGAAAAAACAGAATTTTCACTTAATATTCCTAATACTTCGATAATTAGTCACTCGTTTTCACCGGCACTTGCAATTGCCAAAACAAACTTACGCGTGTTCCGACATATTTGGTAAAATGTGTTCTGTGAATGAACGATACATATTTCCGGTTTGACTACTTTTAAGTTTTAAGTAATTATTTATTGAAACCAGTATTCTAAATTATTTTTAATATTAATTTAAAGAATTACCATCACCAATTCACTTTAAATATATAATTTGTTATACTAAACAAATAATATTATATAAGGCCCAAATCGTGTTCAATACGCCATCTGTGGTGCAATAGCAGTGACTCCCCGACAAGCCACCTGTCGGAGAGTAGCTGAACCATTTATAAGTTCACCTTACTTTCTTAATCCTCCGACTGGATTAATACGCGAATACGCTGTATTTGAACGGTATTTAACACTAAAGATTGATGAAATAAAATAACAACAACATCTCTTTATTAAACACAACACAGGTCTACTTTCTCTCGTAAATATTCCTGAAAGAAAAGTTTATTTTGTGCCTCTCGATTTCCAATACTACTGCTATTCCTCCACAGATGTCGCTACGTGAACCACTTTGTAATATTTGACTCAATACATTATTTCTGCTTTCAAGATAGGATGACCACATTCACCGCACTGAAAGTCTATTATACTCTTACATTAATTGTGCTTAATAAATATAAGCTACATACAAATTTATATTGATCATATCCCAGCACCTCCACCAAAAATTATGTACCCGAGGGGGATGAACTCAGATACATAATTTACTCATGCAATGAATCACTGTGATTCCTGCAGTTGTTATAACACTAATAACAACTAGTGCCCTTGGTTCAATGTAAATTATAACTCAGTAGAGTCACATATATCTGCTTCGCTTAATTATTTAAAATTATTAATTAGATAATGATTATGCAATGTTACTATTGAATAGAAATTATAAATATAGTATTCTATCTACTTGTATATGAGACTTTCATTCAGTACATAATGTATGCAGTCATCCTTACCTTGATTCAGAAGATCAGCACAGTAGGACAGGACTAGAGATCTCAGGACCATCAGGTGTATCTTAGGCTCTGGGAGGCTGCATTAGTACCCGAACCTGTATAAAGATTGCCACATTGATTCTTCTAGAATCACTAAGTATATACCTAGTAACATAAGGTACATCATCACTGAAATATTACATTCATAGTCACAACAGCTCTACTCCCTCTTTATTTATTTGTACAATTATTATAACATTTATAACCATTAACAGCATTGTTAATAAACTTGTTCTGATTGCCCTATCCCATGGCGCCAGTGGATATCAATCTGAAATTGGTGGCCAAAGGCCTTTGCAAATCTTATTAGAGGCCCAACATGTAAGTCCATAGGTCAGCAACCACAATACATGCGGTATAACTTATATACTTCATAGCTACCTATAAACGGGGCACAACAGCCAAGCTTACACGTCGTCCACAGACAGCACCAGGTGCACGCTAAACAGCATGTCTGAACTTATTATCGGCCCGACGTGTAAGTCCATAGGTCAGCAACCACAATACATGCGGTATAACTTACATGCTTCATAGCTACCTATAAACGGGGCACAACAGCCAAGCTTACATGTTGTCCACATGCCTCATGCAGCTCAGGCTGCATTACATGCACGCTAAACAGCGCGCCCAATGGCAGATCACAGTCCACCTCATATGCATGCTAAACAGCACGCCCGGTGGCAGATCACAGTCTACCTCACATGTATGCTAAACAGCACACCAGGTGGCAGATCACAGTCTACCTCATATGCATGCTAAACAGCACACCAGGTGGCAGATCACAGTCTACCTCATATGCACGCTAAACAGCACGCCAGGTGGCCAACTCAAGGCCGCCTCATGCGTTCGAGCCTGAACAGGATCGAACTACTTGGGGTTTGCATGTAAATGCAACAACCACATCAAACAGTTTAAAGGAGTAAACTAGTTGCGACAAACTAGAACATCACACCTGAACAGGTGAGGGAATCTAATATTAATTGCAAACTATGATTGAACCATGTGCTGATTGGGACTTGCCCACATCACGCCATCATGAAGTATATTACAATTTACTTCCATTACGTTATCAAATATATATAATTATGCATATACAAGAATTATACTAAGATTATACTTAGCTTTAGGTTTTACTGTAGAGTCCCCGAGATCTCTCGTCACTAGCACAGATTTTAACTTTATTAACAGAGTTGCAACAAGCACAGACATTGTTCACACGCTAACGGCAAGAAAGCGTCACTTACCATAGACAAGGTAGTTGTACTTCATCATTATCGTTTCCGTTGTATGTGTTGCTATGTACAATATTTACAATCATCGCGACCTTCGCGACACCACCTAGCAAAGACAGGTATGAAAAATTAAAATTTGAATTAGTGAGACGGTTATCGATGTCACGTGATGAGCGCTTACGGAAACTTCTAGTAAAAGAGGAACTTGGTGATCTTAAGCCGTCCCAGTTTTTACGCAAGTTGCAGTCACTAGCAGGCTCAGGAGTGAGTGATGAGTTTATAAGATCACTGTGGTCAAGTCGGTTACCTATTAATGTTCAACAAATCATCGCTTCTCAAAATGTGAGCCTTAATGATTTAGCAGATCTGGCTGACAAAATAACGGAGGTTTCGCCACCTAATAACACGCTTCAGGTAGCCAGCACAAGCGCAGCGGCCGTGCCGTTATCATTTGAGGGTATGCTTACAAAATTGGAAGGTATGATTTCGAGCCGTATTAAAACAGAGATTACTCAGCAGATTGCACAGCTGAACATTCGAGAAGGTCGGAGTCGCAACCGCACCCCGCAGAGGCAAGGTTTTCGCTCAATTCGTGCTAGAAGCAGGAGTCGTCAACGATCGCAGAGCCGTACTCCAGGTATTTGCTGGTACCATAATTTATTTGGCGATAGTGCCGAGAAGTGTACTGTCCCCTGCAGTTACAAATCCTCGGGAAACTTGAACGACAGTCAGTAGACGCGGCAAATGACTGTCCTAATTCTACCAGTCGCTTATTTGTTACGGATCAGAATACGAAGGTGCAATTCTTGATTGATACGGGGTCAGATTTGTGTGTGTTGCCACGTAGGTTCGCGCGAGACAAAAGAAGGCCAGCCGATTACAGCCTTACTGCTGCAAATGGTACTGTCATCAGAACGTATGGTATAATTAAGCTGCATCTTCAATTAGGTCTGCGGCGGGATTTCGCCTGGAATTTCGTAGTGGCTGAAGTGGATAGGCCGATCATCGGCGCTGATTTTATCTCATTTTATGGGTTGCTTGTTGATTGCAGAAACAAACGTTTATTGGACAGTTTGACCTCGCTGTCAGTCACCGGTGTGGTCAAGACTTGCCAGCCACCGAGCATCAAGGCCATCTCGGGTAACACAGTATACCATAAGCTCCTAGCGCGTTACCCCGATCTCACCAAGCCGTCAGGGACCTTCAGAGAGGTAAAGCATTCTACGGTTCATTATATACGTACTACACCTGGACCTCCTGTTTTCTGCAGACCTAGGCGGTTAGCACCCGATCGTTTAAAGGTAGCTAAGGAACAATTTGATGAGATGCTACGAGATGGGACAGCTCGACGCTCAGATTCACCTTGGGCGTCTGCACTACACCTGGCACCGAAAAAAGGAGACACCTGGAGACCGTGCGGCGACTACCGTGCTCTAAATGCACGCACGATACCCGACAGGTACCCCATTAGGCACATAGAAGACTTCTCGCTCAGACTAGCTGGTTCTAGAATTTTCTCGACGCTGGATCTCGTGAAGGCTTACAATCAGATTCCCGTGTACCCTGAAGACATCCCTAAATGCGCGATCACTACGCCATTCGGATTATTTGAGTTCCCGTACATGTCGTTCGGGCTCAGGAATGCAGCACAAACTTTCCAGCGCTTCATGGATGAAGTTCTACGGGACCTCGACTTCTGTTTTTCATATATTGACCATATTTTAATTTTTTCGCAGAACCAAGAACAGCACCTAGAGCATTTGAACCAGTTATTCCACCGCCTTCACGAGTATGGCATCCTATTAAACGAGGCAAAGTGCAGCTTTGGTGTAAGTGAAGTCACTTTTCTAGGTTACAGTATATCAGCAGATAGCACGAGACCAATAGATTCCGAAGTGGTAGCTGTCCAGCAATTCACAGCACCTGAAACAGTAAAAGGTTTGAGAAAGTTCCTCGGAATGCTTAATTTTTATAGGCGTTTCCTTCCCAAAGCTGCAGAGGAGCAGGCGTCGCTTCATGACATGTTGGTCGGTTCACACGTCAAGGATTCTAAGATCCTGACCTGGACTCCACAGCTTCTGGCCGACTTTGAAAGATGTAAGTCCAGTCTATCAAAGGCATCTTTACTCTCTCATCCTGTCCAAGACGCTCCGCTAGCCTTAGTAACCGATGCATCTAATACAGCCTTGGGAGCGGTTCTCGAGCAACTAATAGATGGACACTCACAACCACTGGCGTTCTTTTCAAAGAAATTGAACAATGCACAGAAACAGTACAGCGCTTATGATCGTGAACTGCTGTCGATATACGAAAGTATTAAGCATTTTCGCCATATGATTGAGGGACGCCATTTCGTTATTTATACGGAACACAAGCCAATAACGTTTGCGTTCACGCAGAAAGATCGTACCTGTTCTCCACGACAGTTCAACTACCTGGATTTAATTTCACAGTTTACAACTGACATTCGGCATGTCTCAGGGAAAAATAATGTGACTGCCGATGCCCTTTCCAGAATAGAAGCTATTGCAGCACCTATCGATCTTGAGAAGTTAGCACGCCTGCAGGAAGATGACGACGAGTTGAAGAGCATCATGGCAAGCGGTTCGTCACTACAGCTGGAGCGCGTGCAGGTTCAAGGTATGAATATTTCCTTAATAGCTTAAGCGATGTCTCTCAGTCGAAGCCACGACCATTCATCACGAAAGAGTTACGCCACCAAGTGTTCCAGGTTGTACACGGAATGAGTCACCCAGGAGCAAAAGCTACTACCAAGCTGGTAACAAAAAGATTTATTTGGCCATCCGTGCGCAAGGACTTGCGTACCTGGGTCCAGAGCTGTGAGGCGTGTCAACGCGCAAAAGTTCAGAGACATACTCATGCACCTCTGGGTGATTTCGAATTAGCTGGAACCAGGTTTTCTCATGTTCACATAGACCTTGTGGGGCCACTACCATCTTCGTGCGACAACAGGTACTGCTTAACTGCTATAGACAGGTTTACGCGATGGCCAGAAGTCGTGCCGCTGCAAAATATCAGCGCTGAGACGGTAGCGAAGTCGTTTTGTGACATATGGATTTCAAGGTTTGGTTGTCCTCAGATCCTGACCACAGACCAAGGCCGCCAATTTGAATCTCATCTGTTTAAAGAACTTGCCAAGCTGTGCGGCACACAATTGCGACGCACCACAGCGTACCACCCAGCCGCTAATGGCATGGTGGAGCGCCTGCACCGCACCCTGAAGGCTGCCATCATGGCTCATGGTGAGATACGATGGACAGATGTCCTATCCATCGTCCTTCTGGGCCTACGGACAGCGTGGAAGGCAGATTTGAACTGCTCAGCGGCAGAAATGGTATATGGTGAGCCACTGAGAATTCCTGGTGAGTTTTTACAACCAATCACTACTAACAAAGTCCAGCCAGTAGATTTTATTTCAAAGCTGAGACGACATATTGCGAATATCAGACCTGTTCCTGCATCGAGACATGGTTCGAAACCGGTATTCGTCCACAAAGACCTCAAAACCTCTTCTCACGTATTTTTAAGGAAAGATCACCTCCGAGGCGCGCTGGAAGCACCGTACACTGGTCCACTGAAAGTTCTGGCTCGGAATGAAAAAACTGTTACTCTAGACTTACAAAGAGGGCCAGTAACAGTTTCAATCGACAGAGTTAAACCTGCGTATTTGTCGACGGTCGACGACTTTTCTCAACCTCAAGGCAACCCCTGCCCATCCCAAGTCGTGCGGACGACACGGTCGGGCAGAAAAGTAACATTCCCTGATTTTTATGTCGCAGGACCTTAAGTCTTCAAGGGGGGTGGTGTGGTGACCATCATCACAACACTTCCAAATTCTCCAGCGGGCCCAAGTCAGGGGCGTCAGCGCGAGCGGCCCGCAGCTTAGCGTTTCCTGGCTGTGTCGTCACGCCCCACCGCACCGGCGCCGGCCGGAGCTCATTGCATCGCGTGCGCTCGGACAGAGGCCTTCAGAGATTTGCACTGACCGCACGTCGCCTTGCACCGCCTTATAGCTAGCCTCCGCTTACGCGTGCATCGCGGCTTAATATTATAATATTGTATCGCTCAGCTTTCGCTTCCTTCTTTGTAGACTTGTCGTATAAAGCTGTATATGGAATTAAGTGTTTAATTTCAAAACCCAATAGAGGATTCCATAGAGTAAAAGAGAAAGATCCCGAAATATATGAACTTCAACGCTCGCTCGAGGTCTTGATAATGGCGTTTTCATTTGGACCGGCATAAGCGTGAGCGCGATTAGAAATGTCAACGTGAAATAAAATACACAAGAAAGAATTAATCGGACCGACCGTGAGCTGGCTCAAAGTTCAAAGTGCACTAAAAGTGCTCAAAAATCGAATCGGACCACGGCTTATGTAAGCTCTGTGAGCAGTGTGAGCGTGAATTGGACCACAGCTATTGTCAATTTCAATTTGATATTTGATGTCAATATTATACAGATTTTCCGTTCCGATATAAGAAAACCGATTTTTAAATGAAAACTGTAACACTTCTATAACTTTGGTTGATATTTAAATAAACTTTAGCAAAAATCGAATCTAGTATAAAAAAATCCTAGATATTTACTTCCAGACACTGTAAGTATGTAGTACTAAACATTCGCGTAATTTATGTACAGTGTAAAGGTTATAAAACAAAGGTTACTATGGCCCTAGATTGAACTGATAGCTTAGCTCAGTTCTAAATGCAGCGGTGTCTGCATTTAGAAGGTAATAAATAGATTGCATAGGGCTAATTCGGGATGAACTCAGGACAAACCAAACTTTTCGTATTGTTTGATTCTATTGTAAGTTTATTTAATTATCTGTTATTTATTTTACTTTCAGGTACGATCTTACTATAAGAATATATAAAGATGAGTAAAAAACTGGAAAATGAGATCCGGTGCTATGCCAATATTTCTGCAGAAGCCTATAATACAGAGAAAGTAGTCACAGATACTTCAACAGATCAGGTAAAACATGCATTATCATTTATCAATTATTTGTATTTATTTTGTTTGGTTTGTTTACTTAAGCTGTTGTTACCTAAAACTTACATATTAAACTAAGCAGTTAAATAAGTATTCATTTATGGTATTTTCATTTCATTATGTATGCTATATTTTATTCTTTTACTTATTAAATAAGTTACAATTCTTGCTTCAATTTTTAATATCTCATTTGCCCATCTTCTCTTCTGTCTGCCCACTCTTCCATTTCCAATTGCTCTCTCTTCTTTATCTTTTGTTAACAAGACATTTTTAATCAAGAAATAGGTAGCTTATATCAAAATATGTGACTTTGTATATTTAAGTATTTAACACTAACCAAATTCATTTTACACCTTCACTACAGAAGTTACTTAGCAATTAGATATAATTTTGGTGTTTTCAAGGCAAGAGTGAATAGGCTGTTACTGAAACAGTGTGCTACACCCTTGACCTCGTCGTCACTTACCATCAGGTGCGATTGAGGTCAAACGCTGGTCAGTCATGTATAAAACAAAAGAGCCATACTGATACTTGTTAGGGGTTGGCTGCCCATGCCCCAGCAAACATGTTAATTTTATTACTGTTATTTCAGTTGGAGGTGGAAGCTAAAGTATTGAAAATATTTAGACAATTTGAAAAAGATGCATCCATTGATCCTGATCTGCCAATACTTCATAAACGGGTTCACAGTAAGCAATTAAAAAACTGGTTGAAAGCACTACCAAAAGGTTATGAGTGCTTAGATGCTAGCAGACCATGGCTTGTGTACTGGATTTTGCATGCACTGTGGATCTTAGATGACATGCCCGACACGGACACATTGTCTAGTGCTGTGGATTTTCTTGCTCATTGTCAACATGAAGAAGGAGGTTACGGAGGTGGCCCAGGCCAATTTCCACATTTGGGAACTACTTATGCTGCTGTTAATGCCTTAGCAATAATTGGGACAGATGAAGCATACGATTCCATTGACCGGAGCTCCTTACAAAAGTTTTTATGGACTCTTAGAGATGTAGATGGCTCCTTTGCCCTTCATAAAGGAGGAGAACAAGATATAAGAGGAGCGTACTGCGCAGTAAGTGTAGCTAAAATGACAAATACTTACACAGATCTTTTATTTGACAAGACAGCAGAGTGGATAGTTAGTTGCCAAACATATGAAGGAGGATTCGGTGGGTGTCCAGGCATGGAGGCACATGGCGGTTATGCATTCTGTGGTATTGCATCTCTTGCATTACTAAACCGGCCCAAGTTGTGTGACATAGATGCACTATTAAGGTGGTGTGTGAATCGTCAGATGCGGCTCGAGGGTGGTTTCCAGGGACGGACTAACAAACTTGTTGATGGTTGTTACTCATTTTGGCAAGGTGCAGCATTTCCAATCATCAGTGCCATCTTAGCACAAGGTAATGTGAAAAACTTATTTCGTAATTACAAGATATGATGACAGTTGCCTGTGGTGTTAAATGTTTATGTGCTTTATTTTGCAGAAAACAAAGAACTCATAGAAACATGTTTATTCAATCAAGGTGCCTTACAAGAATACATCATAGTTTGCTGTCAAGCGAATGATGGGGGATTAATAGACAAGCCTGGCAAGTGAGTGACCCATTATTATTGACATTTGTCATGCATCTTCTGTGCTAATGAGAAAACATGCGTATGCAGCATTCTAGCAAATATTATATAAATATATATACAGTAGAATACCAGTGACACAATACACTACAGAACTATATTACTAGCAATACATATAGTTCTGTAGCCAGACTAAAGTGTATGTAAATGTAGACAATCCTTTTAAACATCATTCATCTCGGTACGCACCTGTAGGTACAGTTAAAGGCATACTTAAATGTACACTTTTTTAAACCTATTACATCAAAGGTATAGGTTTGAAAGTTGTAACGTGTATACATTTTATGCCCTTGACATATTATTCCTCGAATATTTATCTCTGTCACCAAGATGTTGTTTCTACATGTTTCACCGTTACTAAAATTTCAGGGCGCGCGACATTTACCACACATGCTACACGCTGTCAGGGCTGTCGCTCGCGCAGCACGGCACCGGCGCCGGCGACCCGTTCGTCGTGGGCTCCCCGCGCAACGAGCTCAACCGCGTGCACCCCCTGCACAACGTGGCGCCACACCTCGTATACAACGCCGTGCACTACTTTATCAGGCATCCGCCGCCAGTTAAGGATTTTAGGAAAAACTAGTACTATTTTGACCCTTAGAGCTTATGCTTTAAATAAGTTATGTGAGATGCTAATTTGCTAAAAGGATATAAATAGGGCGAAGAGAAAGGGACCGAAATAAATACACCAAGTATTGCCGTATCAAAAGCAGCTCACGCAAAGTTTATGGCTTATCTTAATATTCTTTAGGCATAACATTGTTAGACGTATTTGAATGCGCCTTGAGGAGTCAAAAATTCAATAATTGCTCAATAAATCATATTTACTACTATAAATAAAATATGGTCCTTCGAACCCGACTTGATACCTACGGTGTGAGTACAGTAGGTATCATGCCATAGGTATAATTAACTTCTCTATTTTGTGAAAATCAGAGTTAGGACATATTATAGGTATTCATATTTCGCGCCGTCTAAAAGTTGCTAGTCATTGGCGCGTATGGCTAAATCGTGACTGAACATTGTATTCTCTATTGTTTGATCAATTTCACCAGTTATTTCCCGTTATTTATTTATAAGAATAACACAGTTTTAATGTTCGCTATTACATATATCTAAAACCGCACCGTGCTAATTATTATTATTATAATCCCTGCAATCAATCGTATAAGTAGAATGAAGTCTAATTTAATAAGCTGTTAGATAATTATTATAAGGTTTACCTACACTACAAATTATATTACGCGAACAGCAGCCGGAAAGTTGTAGTGATTAAAAAAGAATTTGTAAGACTGCATACTTATTAACATTATAGAGATATTATGTGAGAGAGCATCTGATGTGATTATTGATTACATAGCCCAACCCGGTCCAACAACAGAGCAGACAAAAGAGGTCACACTAGGTACGTCAAAAGAAAGTGGTGTGCTATCACCTATTTCAAAGTTAGAAGAGCACGCTGGGAACCTCTCCTACGCTTCCAAAATCTGTAAATCCCAACAATAATAACAAAAGGGCAATGCGCAAGCTACCTCTTTGATAAGGAATATCTACGCCACATATTGTATGGTATGAGAGTTCAGTAGGTACAGCCAGCGTCATATAGTTGGTAGCATTCAAAGTAGTCAAATACTTCGGTACACCATACAAATTCTATGGTGTACCGAACTATATGAGTACTTTGGATGCTACCAACTATATGACGCTGACTGTACCTACCTACTATGTAGAGTCAGCGTCATATAATTGGCAGCATTCAAAGTAGTCAAATAATTCGGTACACCATATAAATTCTATGGGTACTGATCTTTATGAGTACTTTGGATGCTACTAACTATATCGACGCTAACTGTACCTACTTATTGTAAGTGCTATGCTCCTCAGATCAGACTAAGTTAAGCCCTCTCTATAATTTGCTTGTAAACAAATATCTATTAATGTTTAATACCTATATAAATGCTAAGTATTTGACATGTTAGATTGCCCTTCTGGTACACGGGTAAATTATTTACGGGTAAAATTTGACCTTTCTTGTTGACACGAAAAACCCCCTTGTTACCGCTTCACCCGTCCTAGATTTCTATACCTAATCGGAGAAAGCTCCGACATGTTACGAAATTCCAACGAAATGTTAATTAACTAGACAAACTGTATTTTTACCATCTAATCTCATATTCTAGGTATGTACAAATTTTCCCCTCAAAAAGCCATGCGTGAAAGTAATTATCTACCTATAGATAAGTATGTATTAGTACTAATAATTAGTATAAGCTTAGAGGTAGTTCTAGTTTCTGCATCTTCAATATTACCTATAAGTAAAAATTTGAAATATAATGATGAAGGATACATGAAGAAGGAATAAGTGCATGGAAAATATCAAAACACAGTGTCATGGTACAGTCAAGGCGATAAAATGCATGTTCGCATATTTGTAACCACCTCCATAGCTCCTATATAGCTGATGGTAACTGTACGATGGACCCGTGGCTCACAACAGTACAACGCGGTAAGGTTAAATATGGTCAAGTCCAAATGAATTAAACAAAAAATATATACATACATATACAAGGTGAAAATTAAGTATATCAAATCTGAACAAAATATGTTTGTTTTTGAACAGTGACTAAATAAATGATAAAAATTAAAAATCTAGCCTGTTTTTAGTTGGTATTTCATATAACGTGTGGAGAAACAAAGTTTAAAGTGCAACCGTTCTATTTGTATTGTAAACAATAAACATATTTGCAACTATTATATTTGTTTAGTTGTCATAATATTACATATTTGGTATAGAATATAATAGCTAACGCAATGGTACTGATAAATCTTGATATCACTTGACAGTCGCTAGATATATCTAATTAGGTAGTAATTGTAATTTGAAAGTGAAGTGTACCTTTTATGAAAATGTTGTACAAATGTTTTACTATTGAACAATGTTTAATCCAGTCCAGACAGATTAATGGTGATACTAGTACAGTCATCATCAAATAGTTGGCAGCACTCAAAGTAGTGAAATAGTATGGTACATACATACACCATTATAAATTCTATGGTGTACCAAACTTTGAGTACTTTGGATGCTGACCAACTATATGACGCTAACTGTACATTACCATTTGTATTTGATTTTGCATAACAGTCTCTATTAGATTTTATAGTAATCCTGGGTTTTACTCTATTGATTTGTATAAAACATTGTCCTATAACTGATAGTTAGCCCTCAAAATGCATGAGACCTATTGGAAAAGAATAACAATTATATGATAAGAAAGTTTTAAGTACAAAATTTCTGTTATTTATATTTACCAGAAATGTTCCTATGATAAGCACATATGTTATGTGTGTTAATGTTGACCTTGTGTATCACTTATCAATAACATATGATTTACAGCACACAGAGATCTTCATATATTTTAATAAACATAATAACATCAATAAATTAACTTAAATAAAAACCTAATAGGATATGTAGTACCCAATAAAATTACCTAGTTTAAATAACTGACATACACAATAATTGCAATCATATTTGGTGTAACTATTAATATACTAAACTAGAACAAATTCCTCTGACTCGATGTCTGTATCACTGTCATTAATGCTAGGGGTTACCCAGTTTTGCTCTGATTCATAAATTGAGTATCTTATGTTGGGTGGGTTCATGACTGAACGGCGGGAACCATGGTTGATTGAAAAAATTGGGTATTCATTGTTTGATGAAACTCCCTGAGGGGTGAGGAAAGGTTTGATTATGTTTATATAAGTTTCAAAGTCATGCTCTGTAGCTAGGTAAAATCCAATACAACATGATGGATCCATTTTACTAATAGGCATCTTTCTTGGAGAATGGCAGTGAAAGGACTGCAGAGAAAAGTTTGGTTGCCAAACATCAACCATCTCTTGGCAATAATGTGGATCTAAATGTATTAACCTATCATCTTGATAACCTACAAAGTAAAGTGAATGCTTAGGTCGTCCTCCAATTATCCCAATGCAAAAGTCCAGGGTTAAGAGGGAAGTGAGACAGGGTCCATATATAGGGTTCAACTTGTCAGTGCCGAGCTTGACTGGCACCAGTAGTATCAGAGACTTCCAGCTTCCACTGGACAGCTTACACAAATCTTGTATATCTTTGATATACACAGTAGAATCTTGAGCAACATAAACTTCTAAGGAATCAAATTCATAGTTCTCTGTAGAAGCAGCAGTCATGACTGCCTGTAAGCAGTGGGCAACAGAAGCTGGTCCATACCAGTCTCCAGGCTTTTTGCCCAGGTTCTCCCCTAACTTTACCATTTGGTGGATGGAGAGGGGACTATTAACTGATGATTTATCTCCAAACCATTTTATTATCATTCGATGAAGGCAGTCTTCTTGAAATTCTCTTGCATTTTGAATAGGTTTTTCAGGAGTCCAGCGCCAGGTTCTTCCAAGGAAATGACATATCAGTGCTTGTGCTAGTAACATTTGGCCACTTCTCAACATGCAACCCCACCCACAGTCTGTGGTAAATGAAGAACCTGACATGGTAGGGAACTCTCTTCGGTAGGTCATCCATATTTTACTAATGAAATCGGACTTGAATCCTTCAATTCCTTCACCATATATTTGTTCCATTGGTTGAAGTGCTGTTGCTTCTGTACCAATTTCAGTAGAAGACTCCAAGGAACCGGTCGGGCTTAACTTTCGATGATAACACCGCCCCAAAAGCCATACTGGTGATTCTTTAGAAAAACTAGTCTTTAATTTCACAGTCCAACCAAACTTTACGTTGTTCCACATAGACAGTAACCTGGACTCGACTTTTCCTTTGAGATCTTGCAGGTCGTCTGTTTGACGTCCATTTTGGTGAGAGGGAGTAGCTTTAGTGGGAACTCTCATTTGAGTGCTGGTCGGAACACCATTATCCGAAGTTAAGTGTAGCTGGCTGTTTTGGGCTATGTTATTGGAACGGTTCATTTTGTATCATACAAAATAGTTTAAATTTCAATAACATGCCGATGGCAATACATTCCTTGAAAGCAAATTCTTGACTCACTACCAGGAAGCATTTCGTTTCTTTGTGATTGATCTTTCAAAACGGCAACTCCTATTTTACGTGCAAGCAAAACGAAGTCTTTCTTTTCTTTAGTGACAAATGTCACTGTGACGTCCACTTAGCACTACAAACATGACATTATGTAGTAGCGTGAAGCGCGTTTAGGGCTCTAATAAACCGATTCATTTTTTCTCGCTTAATTTCATCGAATACGTTTAATGTCCTAGAGAATGTATATTATTCATAATATATGTATATCAGGAGCAATAATTAACAAAAAAGTATTCCCCCTAATCTATAAAAGATAAAAAGGACCATCTTGTGTTTCTAAGGTGACGGCACCAGCAATGGACAAGGAACCAATCATGAACATTAGTGCTTATTTCAAAGGAGTTAAGTGTTGTGCATTTGTTGGGACATATTCAATTTATAACTTTATGATTTTTGAAAAAAGAATTAAGTGTCCATCATTGGTGCCTGTCAGCTTAAAGTGTCCAATATGGGTGCCATTACCTTACCACGTTTCTACGGAAAACGATATATCATATCGTATATAAAGAAATTCTAAAAGAACTTGCATTTTAACTTTGTGAGTATTAATTATTTGACTTAGTACTTCCTCAGTACCTAGACGTGTCTACACTGTGATTTGCGCCTATGATGCGCCAGAGGGCACATTAATGTAATCTTCTCTAATTTCAAACGATACATTTGTATCTAATTTGTATTAGTCGATCATGTCCAGAAACCATTATTGCATTGTTCCTCCTAGCGAATCCATTACTAGTGGCCTGCGGCGCTACCGCGAAACACGATATTCGTAAATTTCTGACTTCTGTCTCTGTCACTCTTATGATGCCTTGATTGGAGTAAAAGAGAAAGATGCTCGAAATATACGAACTTCGATGTTCGCGGTACCGGGCCTGGTACCGCGAACCGATGTTCGCGGAATCGTGCCTACTTCGATAAATTCGTATATTTCGTATGTTTCTCTTTTACTCCAATTAAGGCGCCATGAGAGTGACAAAGACAATCGTCGTCGAAAAATTTCTAAATCAGAAAGAATGACCAACCGTGAGTGTGTTAACAGTGCTCAAAACCCGATTCGGACCACGGCTCTTGTGTCAGCTGTGTCAGTGTCACTACTGTCACTGTCAAACGCACGTTTTCGTTTTCAGGTAAATACAATAAGTGAAACTCGAAAAAAACATTGTATTTTTGTTGATTTCATTGTACAAATCATAATGGGTCGAGCAAGAGGAGGTAAGTTTCATAAGGGCAATAAGAAGCAACACACAAAACATTTCAAAAAGAAGAAGGAGAAAAAAGTCGAGGTTGTTAACAAAAAGGCTATATTCAACCGATACAAAAATAAGCAAAAGCTTGAAGAAGAGAACTTGAAAAAGGAGCAACTAGAACGAAAACTAAAACAACAGCAGACAACATTCTCAGAGAGCGAAGAAGAAGAAGATCCCTACGGAATGTTACTGTCTTGCTTCAATCGGCCGAAAAAGCAAAAAAATATAATAGACAGTGATGAAAGTGACAGTGAACAGGAGATCATAACTGATGACAACATGGCCGACGAACTGGAGGATAAGGATAGTGATCAGGAAGACTTGTCAAGTGAAAATGATTATGAAAATGCTGATGAAGGTTATGATCAAGACTCAGAACACAAGAAGGATGAGGATGAGCAGTACAATGACTTAGAAGCAGAAGTAAGATATTGCTTAGTCAAATTAATTACAATGTCAGTTAAAAATTTAAGTTATGGCTAAATAAATAAAACTAATTTTATTTTTTATTGCAGGTAAAGTATTCACAAAAAGCTGAAAATGAGGAACAAGATTCTACCAATGATCCATTTACAAAGCACCTTCAATATGAACTAGGGGAAGATCTTTTAGTCACTCTATCTAATCCATCTCCGGAGAATTTAGAGCAAATTGAAAAGATATGGTCAACTCTTGGTAACATATCTATAACCATACCTAAACCTGTCAAGTTGAAAGCCAAAGTGAAGCCAAAAATATCTTTACTTGAGGAAAAACCATCAGCTCCAATAGGCTCTGTCCCACAAGTAGCTAGCACAGATTTTCAACAGATGTTTATCAAACCCCAAATACATGGTAACATTGTGTCTGCAAATAAAACTAATTTAATCAAGAATGATTTGGAGCTTACAGAGGTATTGACACCTCTGCAAAGGGAACTCTTTGGTATAATGAACAATTACCAAGATCTTTATTACCCAGAGAGAACTTTTACTAATGCTGAAGAAATTCGCTTTACATACTGCTTGCATGTGGTCAACCATATGTTGAAGACAAGAACTAAGATTCTTCATCATAATGCTAAGCTTAGTAAAAAGACTGACCCTACTGAAGAATATAGAGACCAAGGTTTAGTCAGACCTAAGGTATAACATAATTTAATTACATAAGTCTTCCTGCAGACATATTTGTTAAACAATTTTTCAAAACTTCAGATTTTAAGATTTTGTGTTGTAGGTTTCATAAACAAAATAAATTCAATGAAATTCTTGCATGTGTCAAAGTAGATCCTTGTTTTAATATGTTCCAAATAAATTTTAATTAAAGCAGAATGATTATCAGATATGTATTTAAAGCATACATACATTGGTATATGTGGCATCATTCACTTTGCCATATTTTGCTAATGTATAGTTTGATTTTGAATATTCACTTTCTCACTCTACTTTCAAGGTACTGATACTGGTTCCATTTAAAAGTGCAGCTTATAAAGTTATCAAAACCATAATGGATATCCTAGTGCCCAAGGAAGCTGGCCAGGTGGTTAATAAGAACAGGTTTGAAGAGGAGTTTACTGGTGGTGAGCTAGCAATGCCGCAGAAGAACCCTAAACCAGAGGATTATGAACTCATGTTCAGTGGCAATACTGATGACACTTTTAGATTAGCCATGACCCTGACCAAGAAAACTTTGAAGGTATGTTTTATTTTGTCAAGATATATTGATTACATAGCAAGCCATCTTAATTTCCTGACTCCCCAAATGTGATTGTAGGCACTTTTTTTAGTATTGATTCAAATTCAATATTGCCACATGGTGCTGTTGATTCAACCGTGAAAATTTCATAATTCACAGATTCACCTTAAGAGTTGCCTCAATAGTATTGAATCCTTGGAATGGTGCACCATAAACAACACTGTTTATTTAACCAATTGTAATTCTTATTGCAATGGCATTAAGTCTACTTATAGTCAGTAAAGTTTTGCAGTTTGTACGAGCCTGTCTCATTGAACAATAACCAAGACTAAGATTAGGTTAATTAGATCCTAATTTATATTTTTGTCCCAGCTATACACAGACTTCTACTCATCAGACATCATAGTGGCTTCCCCCCTGGGGCTGCGCATGATTGTCGGCGCGGAGGGCGAAGAAGACCGTGATTACGACTTCCTAGCTTCCATAGAACTGCTGATCCTAGACCAGGCTGATGTATTCTTAATGCAGAACTGGGATCATCTACTTCACTGCCTGGATCACTTCCACTTGCAGCCGCAAAAGACGCGTGACACTGATTTCTCTAGAGTCAGATCTTGGGCTATCAACGGTTGGTCTAAATACTACAGGTTAGTGATGAGATAAGCTACTAAACTGAAATAAACTTTCGCTATTTTCACACATAATAATTAATTAAAAAAATAGCTTAAATTAAAACTACTTAAGCTATTGTCACCTAAAATGTTGCCCACCGTTCGGTGACTGGTGGTCGGATGGCTGTGACCTTCATCGACGCCGCTGGACTGTGAGGGTGGGCTACAATGTCTTCTTGCTGAACGAATTTTACCAGATACCCGCGCTTGGCGTTTACACTTAAAGTGGACTGGATTCGACGCTGATGAAAGATATTTTTTTAATAGGACTACCGAAACGTCAGGAAAATTCTAGCTCGTCGAGACTAATACATAGCTTAAGTTTAAACGCGATTAAGTACCGTTAGGCAACTAAACCCTCTTCTTAACGGACTTCAAAAAGAGAAGGTGGTACCTACTTAACTCGATTTTATGTTTTTTCTATGTATGTTACGTGTTCGTCCGCGTGAACCGATTAAGTCTATTATTTTTTTATTTGAACACTGACGGTTCTCGTGTGCTTAAAAAAATTTCAAAATCTGGCGTATAGTTTTACCTGCATATATGAAAACTGTTTTTTATTAAGTTAATAACTTAATATATAGATTGAGTACCTCTGCTGCACTTTCTTCAGTATACCATGATTTTAAGGCCGATACAGATATACTGCAACCCAAATGCAATTTCCATAGGAACGTTGCAGACACAGTGCAGTCGGCGTGCTGTTCCCATACAAATATCATGCAGTCCGTCTGTGTCGGCCCTTAAGGCTTGGGCACATACATAGGCGCGTTTTGTGTGCTCGGCGGTAGCGCAGCGCGACACCGGTGTGGCTAATGTAAGGCTATGGTCTCCTTTAAACGCCGTCGGCCGCGCTTACAACGTCTACGTTACAATGCTGCCTATAGAGATGTACTGTTGTGGTCTCTCTCACGCGTCGACGTTGGCGCCTTTTTTGTTCTAGAACGTTGACGCTGACGTCAGATGTCGCGTGTAGCACAAAATAGGAGACCAAAGCCTAACGAAATAAGGCACACATTCGGACGGCAGCGTCGCGCCCCGCTGCGCCACCTTCTCAAAGCGCGCCCAAGCCTTTAGATTAAATTCGTAGGCAAGTGGGAAAGCAATTACGGCTGCGAATTCCTGGTGATCAAAAGTTTTAATAGGCGCGCGGCTTTTGATGAGTGACAGGCCTAATATTTAGGTACTTACAATTAGGCTTCTTTCTGACCTTATTTCTAACTGCTACTGACGCAGATTTCCGATCGTCTCTGCTATGCCTAGGTATGCCTAGACACAAACACATACATGCAGGTACAGTCATTTGCAAAAATACGTATTTATCGAAAGAATCCTTTCATAAATAAGTCCTACAACCTTATTTACTGTACAATAGAGTTGCTCGGTACATATTCTTGAAACTTTGGTAGTGAACGAATTTTTACACTTGACTGTACATACACCCGCAAAAGAAGCGTGTTAAGTAATTGTAGACGACATGTCTAACTAGGGTTAGTACATTATGGGTTATCAAATTTCACTTCAGTTTGTAACTAAAGTTGTTCTCGTATGAAATAATAATCATAGGTAAGGCCCTGACTACAACTTGTTCGGACCAGCTTTTTCTGATAAAACATACACGCGTTCATCTGAATGAATGGTGTATCATAATGGTAAACGCGATCTATTTATACTGTACTGAATAGCGGTCGGTATTAAGTGCTTGCCTGATTTATGCATTACATACTGTACCGAAAATATCTTGTTTATAAGATTTATGTTTATTTAATACGCGTCAGGTCCGGGGGTTACATAGACATATATATTTCTACATATCACCCTAACACTCTCATATCAGTTAAAAATAACTAGGGAAATATAGTAAATTACTATAGAAACCGGGAAGTGAGGGGTTGCCAGCCGAGTATATGTAGACCGAAAATAATCGTACACAAAAGTTTCTTACAATTTTTTTTGCACGCAATGTATAATTTCGGTACCCACGATTATTGATTTTTATCATTTAATGATTCTAAAATACCATTCCTTCGTTTCTAACAGAGTTTAAAATGTAACGATTCAAGTAGGTACTGGATGCTCGACATTTGCCTCCTACAATGTTGACATTATGTTCCTTATAATAGGCTGCGAAGTATGTTGTTGCAGGTTTGGCTAGACGAGAGTCGCGAGCTCGCGAGAGGTCGTTAAGGTTAACATTGCCGGCCTCTTCATTAATTGCTATTTTACATAAATTTGTAACACAGCATCACCATTAAAAAAAAAAAAAAAAATAATAGTACTTGCACAGACATAACCTTGTAGCCAGGATTATACACCAGCAGCTTGCTCTTATGTATGGACTTGCGGACCGCGAAGTGCCGTACTACAAGTACACACCTGCGCCAGTTCTCGAAAATGGTCGTGCCACGCTCTATTGGGATCGATCTGTTATCACGGACAGGACTATTGTAGCCAATAAGCCTGATATCGTGGTGATAGATCAATCGCAGCGCCGGGCAATGCTCATCGATATCACCGTCCCATGTGACGAGAACCTCGTGAAGGCCGAGAAGGACAAATCCAGCAAGTACTTAGACTTGGCTCACGAGGTAACCGCCATGTGGGAAGTTGATTCGGCGATCATTGTACCGATAGTTGTTTCCGCGAACGGTCTCATAGCGAAGAGTCTCGACCAACATCTTGAGAGACTCTCGCTACGTGGTTGTGGTTGGATCAAGGGTCAGATTCAGAAGGCAGTAATCCTGGACACGGCGCGCATAGTCCGACGGTTCCTCTCTCTGCAGCCCTAACCACCGGCAGCCTGGGCCCTGCCCCGTTGCCGGCGGCACTCTAGGTTAGGTTTTTTATAATGTTTTTATAGTTTTAGATGTATTTTTATATTTTACTTTTATAAAAATGTTATAAAAACCTAGCCTAAGATATGAAATGAATAAAGGAATAATAATAATATTAACAAAAAATTTACAAATTTGCTGGCTCGATGACATTCTGCTACGACGCCTAATAAAAACAATAATCAATTTTTGGCAAATTTTGCATGTTGTTAATATTTTATTATATTTTTAATTTAATGTGACGAAACAAATAGGTACTTATTTCATCTACAACCAGAAAATTGAAATCACATCTGGTCAAGCGTGATTCCAATTTAGTAATCGTAAACTCAAAAGCAATAATAACGGGTCATTTTGTATTGCCATATAAAGTGACCCGTTTTTATTGCTCTTCTGTGTAGTAGTAGTATATAGTAGTAGTATCCCTCTTGTACAATAAAGTGTTTTACTGCTACATAATAGGTACAGTCAGCGACATATAGTTAGTGGCAGTCAGTATGGCCAAATATATCGATACACATCCTTACTGCTATATAAATAAAGATCTGTATCGATATATTTGACCATACTAACCGCAACTAACTATATGACGCTGACTGTACTACCAAAATATAACTAAAAAAAAGGAAGTACAAATCTATATTATAACCCAACGTCGCATACATATGTACTTCATGAAATGTGTTTGAAGGGCGCGTTGCGCGATCTACGCACATTTATGTCTGCGGCGGTTGATTTATATTATTTTTCCAGGCAAACGTTGGTCTTCAGCTCAGTAGCTCTGCCGGAGATAAAGTCTATACTAAACCATAAATGCCAGAACTACGCCGGGAAGGCCGTAGTCTCCAACCCGGTCGAGGTGGGCAGCATACAGCAAGTTTTATTACAAATGCCGCAGATATTTCACAGGTAGGTATTTGTGTGATGGATGCTATTTATAAAATGTATTTATTTTAGTCTGACGCGGAAGCTAACATGACGTGCGCTGAACTTGATGTCTGATTACTGTTGCAGTAAATATATAAGAACTTGACGACATATAGATGGTACCTATTGGGAAGTACATATTTAAAAAAATCATTAATTTATGATCATGATTTAATAAATCCAACGGTCATTTTATGTAGCTACGCTACGAGAACTGATTATTTGATTAATTCTCTTGCTCGTTGCTAGGCCTACTTAAATTGAAATTGAATTGGAAATTAAAAGTCACAAATTGAGATGTTACCTGATGGGATGTGATTTCATATTTGCTCGGGGTCGAATCGACCCGATGCCGTAATGAACTGTTATGTAAAACCATACTTCGTTTCGGTTCCTCATTATGTATTATTTACATAAATCAATACTAAAATAACACAATCATGAATTTTTTTTTTTAAGGAACACTTGTATACAAGTTAATGGCCTCATATTAGCCTGTATCTTCCTGCAACTGGCAAATTTAATTATTAACGATAAAATTTAATGTATGTTTATATGTCATTCTTTAATTTCCTGGATGTCATTGTAGGTTTAACGCAAGCAGTCCTCTAGCCGCAGTAGATGCTAGATTCGAATACTTCGTTAAAGAAGTTCTGCCAAAGCAACGGGATCCTCTCATGAGCCACACCCTGATCTATGTGCCCAGCTACTTCGACTACGTCAGGATACGAAATTACTTCAAGAAGGAGGATATCGGATTCGTTCAAATTTGCGAATACTCCAAGGTACGATTAACTTGCATCCTCGAGAGGCTAGGTACTAGTTTTAGTATTTTATATAAGTTGATAGAAGAAATAATTTGAACTTCTCCTAAATTTGAAATGCCAAAACCATATGCAAAAATAGGAATAAATAAAATGAAGTAACATGACAAGGCCATCGTAAATATTGACGATTTATTAATACATTCTTCGGTTTCCAAGGACATTCATCACTTGAACTGATACCGAAAACATTTCCATGTCATTATATAACTATTTTTGTACTGGAATCCGTCTCATATTTAAATTGAGTTTTATGCAGTATATTTTAGATTTATCATTTTAGGTTTTTTATTTGGTCGAGTAGAGTTAATATTGGGTAGGTATACAAAATCGGTGTAAGTGTAAGGAAGTGGATCTGAAATAAGAAAAAAAAAGTAAGCTATCTAACTGACAACATTTCATATTTTTAACTCCTAATTTTAATGAGTTTATTGGAAAGAAGATGAAATTTTAATGTACCCGTATTTTTATTTTTTTCTGAAAAAGTGATTTTATAATGCAAAAAATCCATTTGAAAAACAGTTCATTCTAAAAGAGCGTATGTCACAAGGTTGGGAAAGTGACGTCACCAAGATTCCAGGGCAACTGAAAAAAAGTTCGCAGACTTGACTTGACACTGACGGCCTGACAGTCAGTGCAATCAAATTTTCTTAATTCAGTTTCCTTACCAAATTGTATTAATTGAATGTATATTATGCTCCAATAACTCATGTAACAAGGCAAAAACTACAAGCAATATGCGTATGCATTTAGTAAATATTGTTTTATTGCCGAATGCAAAAATACTTTACTTTACTTTTACAACAGGGATCCATAGCTCATTAGAAATACAACATAGTCATAAAGTGAAATGTAAATAATAAAGATATTATGAAAAAAAAAGCTTTATTTAAATTAATTGCTCATATTTCCTACATAGAAGTTGTCGAAGGCTCCTCTGTCTTCTTACTAGCCACATCAAAAATCATAATTGGTGTGTGCAACCCCCTTCAGAAGCCTTGCAGTCATGACAGGAAACATCCAGACAGTCTCACTGGTTTCACCTATCCATGCAGTCACTTTGTTTAGCTTCGAGCGGATCTTCTGCTCTGGACTGACTCTGCATTGCACTATACATTTTCCTGAATCTCTTTTCACTTCGACATAAACGACAACGTCCGACGAAGACATGTCCTCTAGCCCCTCTTATCTGTGCTAAGTTATCCATAGTCATATCACTTGCCGCTGTGTCCTCTGTAGGGCTTTATTTTATTGTTTCAAAGGTAGATAGATTGGTGTTCGGTTAAAGAATGCCAAGTCTGTAATTTTTACAGAGGTATCTAAGTCCAGTGAGTGAATGCCACGTAGTTTGTGATTTATTATCTCAAACAACGTATGAATGTAGGTATTTAACCCTTTAACAGGCAAAGGGATATATTCCTCCCACATCTTATATCGGTTACCTAAGTCAGGTATTCACTCCAAACCTCCTACAATATATTTTTCCCTGAAAATTGTATTTTATAATTTACATTCACAACACGCTTCTAAATCGCGTAATATATCTTTGGCAGACGTTTAATTTCACTTGAACGCTAATTTCAGTAAACTACAGAGAAATTCGAACACTTTCCTTAATTTCTCTGAAACAGAAGTACATAGGTCGAACAATTTTATGACATTTTGTAGATTTTGAGTGTTGAAAGGTAATGTAATCGTAAACATTGCTAAATATTTACGCATTATTGTGTATGACCAGAATTAGGATGTGGGTTGACATTATCCCATGGCCTTATTAGAGTTTAACTGTGTGGGAGCTATTATTCCCATGGCCCGGTGAATTGTCTTGCATGTCACAAAAACTCATGTAAGTAATTAAACTGAAGATCATAAAATAATGTTTTCAGTGATTGATAAATATAATGTTTCGTAGTAGGTTTGGAGTTAAACCTTGACTGTGATAACCGATATAAGATGTGGGAAGAATATGTCCCTTCGCCTGATCAAGAATATAATAAGACAAAATCGAGTATGACAGTTAATTACTTAGACAGGTGATGGGATAACCCTAACCCACATTTTTATTTCTGGTTTAAAGGAGCATATCCGACTTTAGTAAATGCAGTTTTTACAAGGCGTTCAATACGGTTGTAACAGTATATACAGTACGTATGAAGACACGGTAGTTCTTTGGGGCCTGGTAAAGGGTTAATTTATGAGGCAAGTGAGCTTGAACAAGAAATAGTTATGGCTATGACAGTTGTTGACAAACAAATTATCAAACGTCAACCGTAAGAAAATGAGTACCGGTACAGATAACTTTTTAATGATTTTATGACTAAGGCCTTATTTTGGTAAAGTGACGTCATACTTTCGGTTTACACAAAATTACGATTTTTTCCAAAAGTTCAAGCGAATAAAATCCAAAACATTTTTTTTTTGTATAGTTAACACATGTTTAATAAAACACCATTAGAATTGAGACTTATTGAAAATATGAAATGTTGTCAACGGTGACTGAATATATATAGACACAGGCCCGGTACCGCGAACATCGAAGTTCGTATATTTCGAGCATCTTTCTCTTTTACTCCAATTAAGGCATCATAAGAGTGACAGAGGCAATCGTCCGAAATTTACGATTATCGTGTTTCGCGGTAGCGCCGCAGCTCTCCATACAAAAATGCGTTCCAAAAATGACCCCAGGCTCGCTGACACTGACAGCTATCCCCTCTTCATAAATATGTCAGAGCAGCTTAGAATTTATCCAATAGACAATTTTGCGCTATTAAAAAAAGTTGTGATTGGTTCATAAAAGTTTAAAGTGTCAAACCTCATGCGCGGCGTTACAATATTATGGCGTTGTCAAACTTACAGGGATGATACTAACCGAGATGGAACCAATTTATATGAATATTATTCTACACACGATTTTGTTATTAAGATTACTCTTGTTCATACTTTATAAGAAGGTATATCGTTAGTAATGTGTTGGAGAAGTAATTTATTTTCTAACCTAGGTGGGTTACAAAATAAATTCTATATCGTATAGCAAACTGTCACCATAAGAACAGGATGTTACTTTGATATATCGCACGCATTGTTTTGATTTAATAACTAGGCAACAGATTTACTAAATTGCCGTGGAGTATTGAACTTTGGGACGTCAAGAAACTTTTCCAAAAAATGGATGACTACTGAGTAGTTGTTCGTCTTTTTCGTTCTTGCAATCTTCGAAAGATAGGGATGCAAGTAACGAAATTTCAATATTCGAGGTTCGCAGTAGATAGATTCGCAAAGAATATAATAATCATTAAGAAGCTGACACGCTTTCAGAATTAGAAAAGAAAATGGTAACTTTTCGCAAAGAGAATAAGTGCAATCACAAATAATACGTATTGACATTTCAATACTATTATAGAAATACAACTTTCGACTATAAAGCATCGCGAATGTCTATTTAAATGAAATAGGTAGGAAATTATATTCCATGACTGTACGTACATATTTTTATAAAATTATTTTAAATACCTAATAAATTATTTTCGGGGCCTTCGGGAAACTAGAATAATTATGTCGGAAAGTTTACCAGCGGCACATTTACAGCGTACTTGTTTTTCGAGATAAAAGCAAATAATAGGAATTGCTTGTTACTTGAAAAATACATGAATAATTTACTTGTGAGTATAATTGACGCATAACCTAATCCCCAATCTGTCACTCAGTATCATAAAGGCATAAGTCATTATAAAACTAGTATAGATATACGACATTTGGTTCAGCGTATTAGTCTATACAACAATATGCTACTTTAAATAATTGTTTATCACATTCAGGGTTAAACTTACACAAACCAATGGATCCCAACGTTTTTCTTGTATTTTTGTGCAGTTGTTTCGGGACCATTTTACCGCACAAGAAGGCATTTTATAGGGTTTTTTAATTTAACGATTTTCTATTAGCTGACATCTTATGTCATAGAAAGCTTCTGTACTACTAAATCTGTCAAACTCCGCCGAGGCTCAGTCGAACGTTCGCGGCACACTAGCCGTGGGGTCATTTTTGAGCTCGAGTCAGGTTTCTATAGTATTACTAGTTCGTTGGTTGTCAATTATACTTATTGAGATAAAACCCTGAGAGTTATATGACTTACATATTATACTTTCTTTATTGAAATGTCTAAGAGAATTCGGCAAATATAATTTTTTGTAATAATTAAATACTATCCATAAATTATTTTCACTTATTATTGTAAATGTTCGTAGTTGATGATTTTGCAAAAAAAAGTACAGTCGATAATAAAAGCTTGTACCAAAAATGTCGTTTTTGACTTTTGCTTCTTAGTCAAGTACAATAACTCAGCGTAATTTTTTTGTTCACTTTTTTGACTTCTTAATAACATTGGAATTTTTAATAACTCACCACCACACGACACGTCCAGTGGACGTCAAATATAAAAAAAATTATATTTTTTATTGACCTAATGATTTTAACAATCAAAGTTATGTAAAATTGGATGTACCTACCAGTAGCGGCGCGTCAATTTATATCCTAGACAAGCCGGGAAGCCTGAATTATTATGACAATCTTTTTCTTAGAAAACTGCTCTACTATCTGAAAGTTAGTCAAGCCAGCAGGAATCGAGTTCTAGGGACGTGCCGCCACTGGTACAGTCAGCAACAGAAGTGGCTAAGCGTTTGAGGTGTTCAAAATGAGGTCAACACATCTCTGTTGTCAAGAGAATAAGAGCGCGTGTAGGTCATTTTGAACACTTCAAACGCTTAGCCACTTCTGCTGCTGACTGTACCTACTCTTTTTTGAACACTGGGGAAATCAATTTAGTTACTGCGGACTTGAAAACAACTTTGTTTTCAATCTTGTAATATTTACTTAAAATGTTTTGCTGGGTTAATTATATTACTCCCTTCTTCGTTTAATTAGGTACTATAAATAAAACCTATACTCGCAAACCTGAACTTTTTTTAAGATTTGATATGGCCCACTCAACTCAAGTAATTCAGGCCAAAGATATACAATCCTCGTATCGGATCGTATCTGTCTAAATATGTATAGGATAATTTTACTTGGTAGGTATTTATGTATAAAGCTTGTTTCAGGATGGTAAAATAGCCAGAGCGCGAGACATGTTCTTCCACACAGAGGCGCACTTCCTGCTGTACTCGGAGAGGGTGCATTTCTTCAGAAGGTTTAGGATAAAGGGCATCCGGCATATTATATTCTACCAACCGCCCACATACCCGCATTTTTACTCGGAGATGTGTAATTTAATGCAGGTAATTATTTTTATTTTCTCATACTTCGACAGCTGCTCCGTAAGCTAATCAGCTAAGCCTTCTAGATATACTATTACAAATTAAAGCTAATTATACACTTGTACCTACATAAGTTACATAACTGTATGTGAGTTAATATGGAAAACCTAAGATTGTGAAGTAGAGTTTCCAAATTAGCATAATATTCGCCTCTACATTTTCTCTTTGTCATTTGTTTTAGGAGTCGAACCAAAACAAATACGGCGGCAGCGAGTTCAACATGTCCGTGACGACCCTACTGTGCAAGTATGACGCCGCACGCGCCGCCTCCGTGGCGGGCGGCGCGCGAGTGGCGGCCATCCTGCGCGCTGACAAACCCGTACACATGTACATCACCGGCGAGTGATTTTATGTTTTATTCATTTAAACTTAAATAGTTCAGTTCAGCAGCACGATGACTTGATGACCCTGCCGTGCTAGTATGGAGACACGTAAGCCGCCTCCGTCGCGTCCAGCTGATGCTGGTCTATGTCTATATACTTACAAACTTTAGGTTCGGTCTCCATGACTTCCCTACATGTTGGGTACTACATTCGTCGTGTTCATCCTGGGTCCCGAGCACTAAAAAGCCCATAAACATCGGCGGCGCATTCATTTTAAAAATGATATTGTAAAAATGTACCTTTTCCCCTCACTAGCTCGTAAAGCGCTTGTTTGTCCTTTAATACGAGAGGGTAAAAACGCATTTTATCCACTAGTGATTAAAGTAAGTTGACTTCTCATGCCTCTTATTGCTATGGTTTTAAAGTCTAAATTCGCGAAGTACAGCTCAGTGGCCCCCGCGGCCGCGGCGGCGGGCGCAGGCGAGCCTCACTAACGCACCGAGTTGAAAATCGAATTAGAACATTCGAAAATCGAACTGGCCACCACAAGCTAACCAAGCTAAAGACACCTTTTGTAAAAATGTTGAATGTATCTAAACGCAAAGAAAAAGTCAATGCGATTTTAAAACCTTTTTTTACATGTTTCACTTTCCTCGCTGTAGTGAGGGGAAAAGTTTTGTGTTACACACGGGTTTAATTGTAATTTACTTCTCGTGTATTAAAGCACTCGCTACGCTCAGGATTCTATTTTAAAACTACTCGCTTTGCTCGTGGTTAAACTATAGAATCCATTCGCATGCTCGAGTTTCAATCCCACACTCGCAGTTAAAATACAATGTTGCACCCTTGTATAACAAATAAGTATTTCTTATAATAATAAATAATTAATAATAATAATGCAAGCCGATTCCCGCCGGGTTAATACCTTCGCTGCGGCAATTATTTAACATCGCAGTTAACCATTCTTTGTGAGGGGCCAATAGGCCCCATGCCGCAGTGAACGTGTTAACTAACTTTCCCACAGTTCAACAGTTTTCATTGGGCTCATAAAGGAAAGTCAAAGCCATATTGGCTTTGGATTACCAAGTTGGATTGAAAAGTTGATTCGCCCCTACTGATACACATACATCGCCGCTAGCTGATATATACGAGTATGTTTGTACTCCTACAAACTAAGGGTTCATTACCAGCTTGGTATAGCGCGGTGAAATCGCTGCTTTTCTAGTACCCTGAGTGTTGCGCATTGTAAACCAGTATACATGTATTTTAGCACCTAGTTACATATCGTAGGTTCTTTACAATGTACCTACCTACGATTTTAAAGTTATTTGTTGAACTATACAATTTGAGCACTGTAAGTAGATTTTATAAGTAATTAACACATATTTAACAAGTAACACATTTACATAGTAAGTAACACATTTAAGGTAGGTACAGTCAGCAGCAAAAGTTGCTAAGCGTTTGAAGTGTTCAAAATGACCTACACGCGCTCTTATTCTCTTGACAATAGAGACGTGTTGACCACATTTTGAACACCTCTAATGCTTAGCTACTTCTGCTGCTGACTGTACCTAAAATTGTTATTGTTTAAATTTTGTTAATATCAACTAATTTGTATCGTATATTTTTTCATTATGTGTATTTCATCGTCAGGTCTGGCCTAGTAGGTACTAGGTAGTGATAGTGGCCCTGCCAATGAAGCCGACGGTCCTGGGTTCAAATCCCAGTAAGGGCATTTATTTGTGTGATTATGAGCACAGGTATTTCTTCCTGAGTCATGGTTGTTTTCTATGTATTAAAGTATTCGTATATTATAAATATCGCTGATGATTATCCACAAGACAAGCCTTCTTGAGCTTACGGCGGGGGGCTCAGTCAATTTGTGTAAGGATGTCCCGCAATATTTATTCATTTATTATTTCTATACATACGTTTTAATATTATTAATATGAGAAAAATGTTTCAATAAAAGATCTGGCACAGATACATTACTGGTTTTCATACAATTATAATAAATAATAATTAATAAGTACCTTTTGCGTTTACGCATCCCCCCGGGCTGGGGTAGGCCCATGATAGTAGTGAGGGCGTATGTGGGACTCTCTCCTCGCAGCTCCTCTTGCTAGCAAAGAGGAGGGGAGGCGAATACCCACTAAAAACTAGGGCTCGCGGTCGTGTCCGTGATGCGTGAACCCGTAGCTGTGCGCCCGGTTTCGTGAATCACGGCAACGGTTTTTTGGTCCGTTCCGCACGTGACATTCGGTTACGTTAAATTAGGGTACGTGAAACCGTGTAGACCCGTGTAGGCGTGATCACGACTTCACGTATCTTAAGAAGACGCCGGTTGGGTCCGCCCGTAATATATACTAAGTGGTAACTCAATTCAATAAAACTTAGTCCCTATTTATTTTTCTTCCGGGCGTGGCGAAATTACGAAACGTGTGATAAGTATCCAACGAAACCGAGCTCGAAGCTCCACACACGGACGCAGGTACGGGCTACGTATCATGGCGTGTCACGGCGTGTCACGTGAATTCGGATGCGAACGCAGGTACGTACCTGGCCGTGTTCGTGAAATTCGTGATCTTAGTACCGGCGGTGTTAAGAACACGTAGCTACGGGTCGGCGTACATCACGGATAGCAGGAGCCCTACTAAACACTGGATCACGATCGCACTCGACGGTGACACTCCCCGACTCTATAAATACTTGTGGATTTTTAAACACAAAATAATGAGGTTGAGCCATATTAATTGTATAGATTCAGATAATTCACGTTGTAAGTCGGATTTTGCTCGACATGTCAAGCCGGAGCCAACGGCCACCGCGCACGGCTCATGATTATGTTTCTCGTGACCTCGAGCGAAACATGTCGAGCAATATTCGACTTATAAAACGTGAGTTATCCGTTTCTATACAATTAACCTTGGATATGCTTAGAATTTTACAATACGGTCAGGCGAGAGGAATGAAATAAACAAAAGTATCAATGTTATTTGAAAATGTATTACACAATAAGTTTTCTATTACACGGCGGCATGTATGTACCTAATTACTCATAATATGTATTTCGGAGAGGATGAAACATGCATATTTAATATTCGTAAAAGAAAAAAAAAGAAAATAAATCCTGTTTTTTTGTATATAGGTACCTATTAACAAAGAGCGTGTTGGGGCAATTTTAAGTCGAGCAATCGACTTCCAGGAACGAATAAATTGTATAGATTAATAGAAGCGAAAGAAATATAAAATCGTGGATATTGAAATTATAAATTGGTTAGCGATAATTTTAGAACCTTGATTCTTTGATTTCGAACGCTCGAAAGTATATAATCGGTCCCAGGGATGACCCTAGCGGGTTTATGCGATTTGCGCTTACCTGCCAATATGTGGCCCGTGTTGTACGTAGGTATCTTATAGCGTACGGTATGGCACTTATGTATAAAAAATAATCTTTGTAGAATTCATTCCATTATTTCTATTTTATTGCTCTGATCTTCGATAGTATACATGGAAATTGATGGACGTATTGAATACATGGAGATGTTTCGTTCATAAAGTTCATAGTCTTATTTCTACAGGCACTACTGAAACATAGAAATACTAAGCCGTAATCTTATTCTACACGAGTAGGTAAAGTTTGCAGCTACTGTGAAGATATGTTGGACGAAACACGCAAAGTAAATGAGATCAGCAAGTTTGTCTAACACCGATAATGTAATATTATATATATATGTATTTATAAATCTCGTAAACGTATTTGTTAACACTTAACACTAAATATAAATAATTTTAGTAAATATCTGAAGAAATAACCTTCATCCTATACTAATTAGGCAACTAGGAAAATTATACATGAATATCACTAAGTAATCCGTCGCTTAATATTGGTGTTTAGATATCAGACTTTAATTAGAAATCGCCGCTACTTTGATTAATGCTTTACGGTGCCGCACTATCAACAGTTGCACGATTCATTCGAATGGGCAATTGTCATAATGCCATTTTTTCACTTTTGCCTTGTCCTAAACAAGTTTAAAGAAGATAGATAGTCTTGGATGCTGATTCAATCTTGTATTATGTTATTAAATGGGCATGGTTCGGACACAAAATTAATATAGTAACATCGGTTGCATCATTTCCGTGAATTGAGGTGCCTAATGTTTCGCTGTAAAAGTGGGCAAGGATATACCTATACCTAACAGAACATTTTGTGCCTACGCTTTTAAGTACAGAATAATTTCAGCATATCCTAAGCTATTTCAAAGGAACGGCGATAGTATTTCATGTCTCTTAAAACTTTTAAGTTGAGTACTAAAGATAAGTACTACCCAGTAAGAGATATCGGCGAGTGCGGGCGACACGACAGATATTGAGTTATTTTAATAAGTCTTTCAGTGGCGTAGTTATAGGTAACAACGCCATCCCGTGCTATCCAGTAGGAACCAATGGTTAATGTTAAACATTTGTTAGTAGGTAAGTAGCACGACTATAAATTGGTTAGAATGTTTTGACCGTAGATGCAGTAGGCAGCTGTGAATTGTCTGTCGCCATCACTATACCGATATGTGCTAAAAATATCTGAGATTATGGGACTACATTCGATTGTTTTTAGTCTAAATTCGTTTGTCAATTTGTCATGTGACGCTAGAATTGTCGCTGCGAACGCCACTCGTCTTGTTCTCCGAGAGACTGAGCGGTTCTGTAAACACTAGTGGTGCTTCCGAGCTTGATAATGAACTTGAGTCTTGAAGTGTTGTTTCATTGGCGATGTCAGCGGTTGCTGTAGAGCTCAAAGCATCGTCTATTGCGCCACCGCCTCCTCCTGTGAACAATGTGTTACGTTAGCTAAATTGTGACGCAGGGGAGAAAGGGAAACGTGGTTGTGGCTATTTGTTTCGACTGCTGCGGTGGATGCTGATGTTGGTATCTGTAGCAGGGCATTTATTATGAATTTTATCAAAGCAGGTTTCTTTACAATCATTATCATAGGCATTGTATAGGTATTATTTATGGGTTACAAATGTTATAATAGATATTTGTACATAGATTATGAACGTTATTTATTTCTACGCATCAATCTATTATACATATAAACTTATATCGTCTAGTGCCTATATCACAAGTCTTTTAAGCTTACTGTACGATAAGATCGAGTGGTGTAATGTCTACGTTCCACTGCACGAGGTTTGAAAGTTCTATAGATAAATTCTAGAAATAATTGGTTCTGAAGAAAAGGGGAAATAGGCTAATATTTACAATTAGTTCCTGCTTTTTATGTAGATCTCAGTAATATATGTATGTATTGTGCCAAAAAGATATATTTTCCTTAATAATAATTTTCCTTACCGGTATTTTTGTATTTAGTAAATAGCGGTTCCGAGACCTGGAGTTGCATTTTATTTAACTTCCTGAGCGAGTATTTCCAAAAATACAAAATAAAGCATTTATCTACTACCCGCGTGTTACCAGCGTGATGTGACTGAGGTCAAAAGCTGGTCAGTCTTGTATAAAAAAATAAGGCTTTAGTCTCTATTATTTTTTTAATATTTATCTATATTCTGTTTTTTAGGATTACAAATAAGGTAAAGACATTTTCCCCTCACTAGCTCGTAAAGCGCTTGTTTATCCTTTAATACGAGAGGGTAAAAACGCATTTTATCCACTAGTGATTACAGTAAGTTGACTTCTCATAGCTCTAATTGTTATGGTAACTCGCACACGCACGCACACGCACCGAGTTGAAAATCGAATTAGAACATTCGAAAATCGTACTGGCCACCACAAGCTAACCAAGCTAAAGGCACGTTTTGTAAAAATGTTGAATGTATCTAAACGCAAAGAAAAAGTAAATGCGATTTCAAAACGTTTTTTTGCATGTTTCACTTTCCTCGCTATAGTGAGGGGAAAAGTTTTGTGTTTACACACGGGTGCAATTGTAATTTAATTCTCGTGTATTGAAACACTCGCTACGCTCAGGATTATATTTTAAAACTACTCGCTTTGCTCGTGGTTAAACTATAGAATCCATTCGCTTGCTCGAGTTTCAATCCCACACTCGCAGTTAAAATACAATTTTGCACCCTTGTATAACAAATAACTATTTCTGCTTAGGTTTTTTGGCTTTTTTTCGGGCGTGAGTCCGTGACCGTGAGGTATGCGCCCAAATAAAACTTGACCTCGAGATTTATTAAAAAAAACATACTCAGTCCGTGTGTACCTACTTCTGTTTCGCTTGTAGCGAGGTTTTAGTGGTTTATATAACAAGTATATACTTGTTATAAATAGTGTTGTACTGTACCAGCTATTTTACGGCGTTAACTGTTTCGGAGTTGATTTTATGGCGCGTGAAATGTAGTGCAGACGCAATTATTTACATTTGTTCCAGTTTAGAATAAAAATATACTCGGACGTCGTTATAAATAAAGTAACTACTTACACAAACTTTTCATAAAATAAACCGGCCAAGAGCGTGTCGGGCCACGCTCAGTGTAGGGTTCCGTAGTTTTCCGTCCGTCAAGAATTGTCCCCCACTTAAGAGGTAAAATATGCGTTGATTTTGTAGAAATTAAAGGTACAATAAACACCTACTTATACGGTTAAATTTCAAACTTAGTTCAGAAATTATTTTGATTTTTTTTTTAACTATTCAATCTATCAAGCTTAAAATAATTATCCTAGAAAGTTTTTATAAATTTCTACGTTTGAGATTTTTATCATATTTTTAAAAGTAGTTCAAAAGTTCAAAAATGTACCCACACATTTTTTTAACTTCTGGAGGGGTTAATTCCGAAAATATTTACATTATCAATAAATGATAAACCCCTAATCATTTTTAAATACCTAACCAACAATATATTACACATTAGGATTGAAATGAAAAAAAAAACACCCCCCACTAAGTATTTTTTTTTACACATTTTATATTACCACTTTGTCAGCGTGATTGATATAAGTACATAGTACCAAATTTCGCTGAGATTATCCGCGGACGGACAAACGGTCAGACATGGTGAAACTATAAGGGTTCCTACTGTTCCTAGTTGACTACGGACCCTTATAGTTCCACCCTAAAATTATAAAACAAATGACTATCCTTTGGTATACGTCAAAAAGGTAATACAAGAAAGCATTTTTTGTACACACTTATGATTATATTCTAGTTACTATGTATCGTCGTCAGAAATTAGTCGTCGTATGAGCTCATTAGTGAACACGCACCCTGAAAATCCCAGTTCAGAGTCCGTTTACAGTTGCAAAACATTTAAATCTGCTTAGATCTTCTGTCGGGAAGGTTTTAATCATGCTACAAAGAAAGGTTCAGGTTTATTGAAAAAAAAGAGGGTTTCAGGACAAAAAATGTCTAAAAAATTAAAGCAGCTTATAATGCTAACCCTAACATTGCCGAGCGAAATCTAGCCGAATAGTTAGGAACTACTCAGTCTTTGGTGCATATCGGGCTTAACAAAATAGTGGACTAAAACCATTAAAACCAAAAAGTTCCAGAAAGGACCCCCGAGAAGGAGAAAGTTGCTAAAGCAAGGACAAGGAGAGATAAATTAATTTCTTTACGAAGTTCGATTGCTGTGCGATGGACGATGAGACTTATGTGGTTGCCGATGCCGACTTCAAACAAATACCGGGCCAATAATTCTGTATCCCTAGTCAAAAGAATAATGTCAACCCTAAAAACAAGTGTAAAATGGCCAAAATACCCTCAATAATTTATGATCTGGCAATCCATATTTATTAC
Source organism: Grapholita molesta (assembly GCA_022674325.2). Classification (NCBI taxonomy): domain Eukaryota; kingdom Metazoa; phylum Arthropoda; class Insecta; order Lepidoptera; family Tortricidae; genus Grapholita; species Grapholita molesta. The sequence goes on from CP053138.2 coordinate 7,331,457, forward strand.
TACACAGTAAATGGCGATATTTACGTAGGAGAATATCTGGAGCGGTTATAAGATTACCATTTCTGCATAAACATGATACGTCTGTGTTCTTTTGGCATGATATATATGTTACTCTGCGCGTAATATTCACATTGTTCCCAAGGCGGCGAACCCACCTAATTGCCCAGAGCTTCGCCCTATTGAGCGTTATTGCGCTCATATGAAAAAAGCTGAAGAATACAAAATCTGTTACTAGAAATACCTATACAAGATTATTTAACCCTTTATAAGGCCGCAGTTAAACAGATATGCTACGTGAAAGTTAAATACACTCCCATGTTTGTAATGCACTGGGGAACACATCTACGGCAAAAAAAACCGAAATCATCAATAAAAACGTGGTCATTATATGCACTCAGCCCGTTAGTGCATTCGAGTTTTCAGATGATCTGTTTCCAATACACCTATTCATTGACAGGTACGTGACAGGCAATACTCAATACTTCTTCATGCAAATAGTTCTAATTACAATATTTATCTATATAGCATGTAACCTTTTATAATTTTATTAATCTCAAGTGGCAAATGATACACTTTCCTGATACTACAAACAACGTAGTTCAGTTATTGCAAATATTGCAATTCACAATGGAGAGTGGATTTATCAAAATTAGACCTTATTATCATACCAATAACAGTCTCGCCACTCGCAATTACATGAGCTATAATTGCAATTATTAGATACAGCGACTTGTGTATTTTTAATAGTATAATGGAAACAGTGACAAATGCTTGCTTCCCTTAACGGGCACAGTGCATTCATTGACCACAAACTTTAGATTAATTAATTACACTAAAATTAAATTATGACCGAAAAAGTATAAATAAGAAAAGAAAGCCTGATATATATGCTATATAATACCATTATAGTTAAATAAAAAAGAGGATGTTCTTTCTTTGTAAATGTTTATTAACTAAGTGGTTTCCAAATCGTCTCTGCCTTATAAAGGGTTAAAACAGTCGATCTGAACACGGTTTCTAAAATCATAAATAATGTCATCTGATGCGGCTGGTGCATATGGAATTACGCTTGACTTGATACTCCTGTCACGTACACAAACACTTAGTATAAATATCACTGCGTTAATGATAATAATGAACCAATCTATTTTTATTGGCATATTTCCTGGCGCGTGGAACGAAGCTTTGATTAAACCCATTTCTAAAATAACAATCCCACAGCATTTAAATATCTTAGGCCTATCAGTATTTTGTCATATTTTTTATTTTTTCTGTACAAACTGCAGTTTTAGAAATAAAGTTAATAAATCGGCCAGAACAGTTTCCTTATAGATAACACGTGTACATTTTGCTCCAAACTGAAACAACATATATACCGTAATATTTTACACTAATTAATTGGTTCCAACTAAAATGATAAAAGTGAAAAGGCGAAACTAAAACTTATATTCAAGAAGAAAATTTTACACACAAGTTAAAGCTGATAGTCTACCTCCAGTTATATTCCCGCTTAAATCAAATCAGATTTCCCATGGAAAAGATTTGGTTAATTAATAACGACTTAACACGAATATCTCAATGGTCCATTAAACAGTTAATTTTTGAATCCCTCAAAGTTAAAATTCCTTAAATATTAGGCTCAGCAAAGCAAAGGCATAATCAAAAACTTACTTACTCGTAAAATTAACAATTACAATAAAAGAGGTGCTAACTGAGGTGGGTGTCGGCAAATAGAAATTTCACAATCATATTTTAGAAATTTCTATTAATTAGAGATTTCTAGAATCTGTTTTTATCGACTTACATATATTATAAATATTTGACGGCAGGTTTGGCCTAGTGGGTAGTGACCCTGCCTATGAAGACAATGGTCCAGATTTCAAATCCCAGTAAAGGCATTTATTTGTGTGATGAGCACAGATATTTGGTCCTGAGTCATGGGTGTCTATAATATGTATTTAAGTATTTTTATATTAAATATATCGTTGACTGAGTACTCACAACACAAGTCTACTTGAGCTTACTGTGGGGCTCATTTGATTTGAGTAAAAATGTCCGGTACATTTACATATTATGTATTTATTTATAATATTATATAATGTTCGTAAATTTCTAAGTGCCTACTGATGTTAGAATCTATTTGTCTGAATCCTTAAACCTTTCGCCGCCATTTACTTCATATAAAGTCCGAACACTTCGTGCCCTACACGCCACGACTTTAGATCATGTCGAGACCTTAGACCTACGTACTAAGTTTTCGATTGCTTGCAAAAATTTGTGAGTGACGTTAGAATTTTTATGTCGTGGCGACGAAAAGGGTTAACTTTCAAAACTAAATTATGATGATACAGTTATAGGTAGGTGGTTGTCTGTTAAATATGACTGTCCTATTATCGTGCTTAGTTAGGTACTTACTATCTACTACTGAAGTTTGGGGTAGATTTTTTTAACATTATAATTAGCTTTATAAAAATATCTGTTTCATTTGTGACAGTTAGTTATAGTCTCAGGTATAGGTCTAGTATTAGGTATAGTCGTCACGGAAAACAAAGGTCAGGAGTCATAAATCAGTGGAGGCCTTTACAGGGACACTCCTATTTGTATCAAGTTTTATAAATTTGTTTATAAATTTGTTTTATTTACTGCCTTAGTATTGGCAAAATAATGTTGTTTATTAGTTCGGGCTATGAGGTCAGAGGTATGACGTGTCGTTCCGAAAGCTTGCGTGCACCACACCGTTTGTGGCAATAATAAGTTTATCGTAATCAACTACATAAAAGATCATTGATCCATATTTAAATAACGAATGAATCATTGTTTTGATTATCAGCTGTAACCCAGTTATCTGGACATCGTCTATTCCCTTCAGGAACAAGGCAGTTAGCACCAGCTGTGCAACGTGTAGCGTTATAAGTTACAAACTTTGTATTTTTGTTTGAACTGATAAAAACATCTGTTCAAGTTCCGATCATTTCTATGTAAGTAAAGTACCTACATTATTATTACGGGTCAAATCGTTAACGCATGTGCGATTGTCTTACAAAATGTTCAGGGACCAAACTGTGCTGTTTACCACTAAGCTTTTCGAAAATGTACAGTCGACTACAAAGATATGTATACACTATTGCACCTTAAGGCTTAAGATGAAAAAATGTATACATATCTTTGTAGTCGACTGTACCTAATTGAAAACGTGAATTCTCTTTTCGATGAAGGAAAACATCTTGAGGAAACCTTACATAATTCAAAAAGCTTTGAGTACTAGTTATCTTTTGGGTTAGTAGGTAAACTGTAGTTGCTATTGTAAAAAAATGTGTCTTCGCTAAATCTTGGCATTAGGGTCCTCATACTGTGGCAAAACGTACACACGACTGCATGATTTCGAATTATGATTATCGTCGTTTTCATAATTTAAATTTTTATATACTTCCTACTTTTACATTAAAGTAGTTTTAACGATTATTTTATTACTGTATCTAAACGTTCGTGAGTCATTTTAATATTTTATACAAGTAAGATCTCACGGTTTTACTTACCTAGTACGTTTATGTAGTCACTCTCGCGACATATTTCGGAGAGCATTCTTATATATCTAGTGCTTGAAGATGAAAAACAGACAGAGATCTATAGATGCTCTCCGAAAACATGTCGCGCGTGTGACTAAATATACCCATCATTTTTCATAAAAGATTATTTAATTTTATATTGCAATTGTTCTGATTTCCTATATAATCGTACATTTCATAGTATTAACCTCGGTTGATATAGGTCGATATATAGTACCAGTAGGTACTGACCTTTGGTTTGCGCGTAAATATTCGGAAGTAAAATAATATAATACGTCTTCTATTGATGTCTCTTTGAAGATCATTTTACTAGGTAGTTTACCTACCGTTAAATGAACATATTCATTGTTCAGATGTTATATTCGTTTAAAGAACGCATCGTTAATCGTTAACGAATATCCCCTGCGCCCGTGCCGCTGTTTCATAAATAACTCGTAAATTTTACGCGTTGTGTCGTTAAAATTGTGTTTGATAGATCCGCACTTACTCGCAACTATAAAATTCCGATAGGTATCCATAAATTTTTGCGCCACAAAAATTACACTTAGTTTTTTATCGTAGACATTCATTGTACGCTTGCAGAAGTAGCCCAACGGGGGCAGCTAGGCGTGGGCGAGGGAGGCAATAGAGAAGAATAGAGTGGTTCCACCCGCCCGCTGTACAAGTACGCACCTATATGTAGGCGTCTCATCTCAGAATTGCGAAGTGAATACATTTAACTTTACGAGCCAGCGAACCATCTGGAAAGGAGGAACAGTGCCTAAAGATAGATGACCCGCTCGCCTATAAACGGAAGTGACTATGTATAAGTATATTATTGGACCCGGAAACGAAAATAGGCACTTATAAAGTTAAATCTTGTAAATTCCATATTATATTGCAAGTAGTAGATACTTAATACCTTAAGAGATGGGGACTTCCAGGTTTAGCATTACTATAAGTAGATATTTAATTATTTAATATAATTTACAGATACAAGAAACTAAACAGTAAAAGTAAAGAAATAATATAAAAAAACGTCGTTAATAAGTAGATTGTTCGGTTACTGTAACATTTTTGTTAATCATATTCATCGCGAAAATACTCAATGACACAAACATGCGATTTATACTATAATTATGGCTCTCGTTTTGTGCAAATATAGTGTATTGTTGGTGCCATGAAGCGTAGATAACACATTTCTCTACTGTGGTCAGGTAGTTTTGCAGTGTTTGCCCTTGTTAAAGTAATTCTGTTTAGTAATCCTCTAGGAGTAACAATATAGAGTCAAGGTACTAACGGTAATTAGGTAAGTGGTTCTAGTTAAGGCAATAGGTATAGTATTAAGGAATATAAATTATGCTGTAAAGTCGTTATTACAGTTGTAAAGAGGATAGCGGTAAAGGAAGCGTTTCGGAAGTGTGACCTACCGGTGTGGGGCATTAAGCATGTGGGCATTGGTGTAGTGCTGGTCTGGTCTACAGTGTGAGACACCTTGCGCTGCGCGTACTGCGCGTCCTTGGGCTCCCAGAAGAACACGTAGTAGAGCGAGAGCATGATGGCGGCGAGCGAGACGCAGAAGACGTAGATGATGACTGTGAGCACGCGCACGCTCTTTTTGTCGCGCTTGCGTTCGTAGAGCGCGTCGAGCACGAACTCGTGGCCGGCGCTCGCGCCCGCGCCCAGGCGCACGGAGCCGCCGGTGGACCGCATGCTGCCCGTGGCGAACGACTTGCTCGACATGTTGGACGCCCGCCCAGCACCGATGCACCGCCGCACTGCTGGCCGCCCGCACTGAATCCAGGTAAATGGGACACGCTTATCGAATGGCCCAGTTGGGCCGCTGCGCGGCCGAGTCGCGTCGCGCGGGTCACGCTCGTGTCTGCTGCTTGACACCTCCTGAGGCGGACTGCTTCATTATTCCCGCCGCTCCGGACTTCATTTGTTTATCCTTTAATTTCACGCACGGTACATGCGAATCTATTCCAGTTGAGCTGACGTAGTCGCACGATCGTGATTCGTCTGTCATGAAGCCGCCCCTGAGTTTACATTGTTTCGGGTTAATGAGCTATTATGTTTTTTATCCGGTCAATTATGTTTATTATTTTAATATTGTGAATACAATTTAAGCAAAAGTCCAATGTATATCACAGATATAATATGTTATTTGCACGATAACACAGAACAGTTATTGTGTTATTTGAAAGGGGTCGACGCGGCAGGTGTTATTTGTGTCGAGAGCAGGTCGGGCTATAACAATACGCTAACGAAGTTAATTCAGAAGAGGTCGTTCTTTGTTATGACAGCGAGTGTCGGCGGCACGGCGGTGACAGGAGCGGCGCGACGCCGGGAGCGCTAGCCATGTGTTCTTGATTTTTACCGACCACTCGCGAGCATTCAACGACATAACCAGTATACCGTTTACTCGAGGTATCTCACAGTTATGTGTTATCAGAGATCGCGGTTACACTGGCTCTCCTTAAGCACACGTACGCCGTCGCATGTAAACGAACAGGAATACCGGGGCTGGGGAGGCGCGCGCCGCCGCGGCGTCCGTTGTTCCTCGGCGGCGCCGTCACGCTGCCCGGATCAATAAACATTTCGCGAATATTTTGCACTTAACAATCATTAAATCTCATGTTCTCCTTCTTCCCCAAGATCTATTAAAGCTTGCTTCGTACACGTTATGCCAAATTAGCTGCCCGCTTGGGTTAACTTATTTATTATTATATGTAGAAAGGTTATATGTATTAATCATTTTGACTATAAAGGGCGGCAAAACTATTGGTTTTCATAAAACAGAATATTCTCTGAAAACCGGTGGTTCTGTAAATTAATTACAAATATATATCGACTGTCCCAAATCTGAACACTGTCATTATTGTAAAAAACCGCCATATATTAAAATGTAGGCGTCACACTTTTATTAATATTTTACTTAAAATATATTTTATGTTAATAATTTCCATAAGTGTCTACTGCTTAACTGTTAGAGCAAAAAAGTAAATAAAAACGTATTTTATGTACTTACGTCCAAAAATATACGCAGAACCTTTACCTACCTACCTAATCTTGAATTTTATTATTTTCCTTGATAGAGCGGCAAAATAATATTTAATATGTATTCCAAAAGCCAAAAATGCAATGACAGACGGACGGACAGTTTGGGGCAACATATGCTTTGACTAGTTTGACTACGGAACCTTCAAAAAGTTGGAATCCGACTACACGGTTATACAGAAACTAATACGACTTTATGTAATTGTACAATAAGAGGCCGTTGCTAGGAGGCTTGTTGTTTTGTTTTCGATTTGGCTCAACGTTTTGTTGGTATTCTGGAGTACCTACTACGAAACCCTACACTGGCAGGCATGGCCCGACATGCACGGGACCGGTTATTATTATTACATTTGAAACGAAAAGTGTCAGTTAGCTCGTGGTGAGACGTGCGATTTTCCATCCAAAGGTTTGAGTCCAGTACACTTACCATGACTTGTAATGTGTTACTCATGGTAAGGGTACCGAGCACTGCGTGTAAGTTTTTAACGTAATAAAACGTAACCATCGCGTGGAGTTACCCATATAACTAACATTATTACTTACGCGTTCGAGACGTTTTTTACGTCAAAAGAGACTTACACTAGAGCCTCTGGCTCGTTTAGTTATATAAATAGTGAGCCTAGGAAAAAACGGTACAAGAGACGAACAACTAGTATGAAACTTATACCGTTTTTCACTTCACTAGGGCCACAGTATGGGCGCATTACATATATTACAATACTTACAATGCGTACGAAAATATATCCCATTCACTCTAACGTCGGCGAAATAAAGTTGTGATTCGATACATATTTTTGCACTGGACATTTTTTTTTTGGACTGTCTAGGACAATTGTTGGTCAAAATTGGTGGTTTGAAGACAAAAGGAAAAATTAAACAAATAAGCAGTATGATATACAAAATATTAATCTCTGCATGCAATACCCATTAAGATTCGTATTCAACTTGTTGGTTTTTTTTAGGTCCACGAGGGATTCTTCGCGCTATGTCGCTCAGTAAAGTAAATTCTGCGGCGCTACCGCGAAACACGATATTCGTAAATTTGGGACGATTGTCTCTGTCACTCTCATGGCGCCTTAATTCGGGTAAAAGAGAAAGATGCCCGAAATATACGAAATTCTTTTGTCGCGGTAGCGCCGCAGGCTCCATTGAGCATCGGTAAAAACTACGGAATTAACGCTAAGAGGATGATGATGATGAAGATGATGGAGTCTAATCGAATTCAAAACGCTCATAAACTTAAATAATACTTCCTTACTTATGAGTTGATAAAGTAGGTAATAAAGCTGCCAACTTGCAATTAGGCCGTATTACAAGGTTGGATCGCAGCGACTTTCGATAAATATTTACTATTTGCTATTGCGCCGATATTGGCTATTTCAAACGCGGATTACGATTGTTCTGTAAACGATAGACGTCTCTTGGAAACCTAAATACGTGGTGAAGTTATCCGACTATTCGTATACCTTATGGGAACGTATTAAGATCTAGAACCGAGTAGCTGTGTTGGTTTTAGTACGGCTCCGAGGGCGCCGGGAATTACGGCTAACGAGTTCAATTGATTTGATTTCAGAATTCTATTACAGTTTCACGTGTACGTGTAATAGGTAGGTATCTATGTCTCAGTATGAACAACATGAACATTGTGATAACACCAAACAACCTAGTAAAGATAATTTCACTTAAGTACGGTTCAAATAAATTTAATTCGGAAAATTCAGGCTTGTTATAAAAAAACATATATGTATAGGTTATATAATTTCCATTCAAAGTGAAAAGTCGAGTGCATAAATCGGTAATAAAACCCATTTTAACCTCGCTGTGCCTAGCGACTCTTGCCGTTCCGGCTCAAGTAGCTACTGGCACACCTCGCCTAAAATGGATCGTTTTATTCCCTAGTCATACAATCTACTAGTGCTTTTCGCATTAAACTGTTGTTTCATACAAGTATATCGAAATTCCTGTATAAATACCATGCAATCGTTTAACTCATATAACCTCGTAGTTCAGCTAAGTAAGTTGATTTATATTCTCCAAATCGGAGGCCAAACTGGTCTGTTTACAGAGCATCCGTTAGGCGGTGTTGTGATCTTCTCCCCTAAACACTTCCGTTAGTGTATACCCCATCGTACTCGTATAATGCGCTGGGAACACGCTCGTTTATATTAATGACTATAATGAATAATAATACTAATAGGTACTTAGCAGCGGCGTCCAGGGAGTTTCTATTCTATTGAAAAATTATTTTTATATTAAGCAGAAACGTCTGCTAGCATATCAAAGATATTTAAGTCGAAAGAAAAATAGAAAAATTTGACTCGCAGCGGGACTCGAACCCACAACCACTGGATCACTAGCCCAGTGCACTACCAGTTGTGCTATACGAGCGCCGCTTAGACGTGTCAAATTTTTCTATCTTATCCTTCTTGGTATATACGTCATTACGGGTGACGTGTAGCGACATCTACCGAAGAGTATTGAACCCTTTTTACGGCATCGATGTCTCAAATTTAGATTGAGAATGCATCGATAACAATGTGCTACCCCTTTCTAAAATTATTTATATTGTATTAAAAGGGTTCAATACTCTTCGGTAGATGTCGCTACACGTCACCCGTAATGACGTATATACCAAGAATGATAAGATAGAAAAATTTGACACGTCTAAGCGGCGCTCGTATAGCACAACTGGTAGTGCACTGGGCCAGTGATCCAGTGGTTGTGGGTTCGTGTCCCGCTGCGAGTCAAATTTTTCTATTTTTCTTTCGACTTAAATATCTTTGATATGCTAGCAGACGTTTCTGCTTATATAAAAATAATTTTAGAAGGGGGTAGCACATTGTTATCGATGAATTCTCAATCTAAATTTGAGACATCGATGCCGTAAAAGGGTTCAATACTCTTCGGTAGATGTCGCTACACGTCACCCGTAATGACGTATATACCAAGAAGGATAAGATAGAAAAATTTGACACGTCTAAGCGGCGCTCGTATAGCACAACTGGTAGTGCACTGGGCTAGTGATCCAGTGGTTGTGGGTTCGAGTCCCGCTGCGAGTCAAATTTTTCTATTTTTCTTTCGACTTAAATATCTTTGATATGCTAGCAGACGTTTCTGCTTAATATAAAAATAATTTTAGAAAGGGGTAGCACATTGTTATCGATGCATTCTCAATCTAAATTTGAGACATCGATGCCGTAAAAAAGGGTTCAATACTCTTCGGTAGATGTCGCTACACGTCACCCGTAATGACGTATATACCAAGAAGGATAAGATAGAAAAATTTGACACGTCTAAGCGGCGCTCGTATAGCACAACTGGTAGTGCACTGGGCTAGTGATCCAGTGGTTGTGGGTTCGAGTCCCGCTGCGAGTCAAATTTTTCTATTTTTCTTTCGACTTAAATATCTATTGAAAAATGTACGCGAGTCATATTTCACTCTTTTACAGATCCGCAACAATAAATAAATATTTTGTTTACTCCGTCATAAGATAACTTTCCGTTTCATGAAATCCACTTTTAAATCCGTTAGCGCTCGTCTCGTCTTACGCACATTTAAAAACCTTATGCATAGGTATTTTAAAAGATTATACTTTGAACATTTCAAGTGATTACATTATTAATATTAGTGACATCATTATAATCGTGTTACTAACCCCCGTGTTCGCTCTTTTAAGGCATTGGCCAATTACTGAAATAAACCAATTATGAAGTGTGAACACAGCCGCCTACGCTTCCGATCATTCTATTGATTCCCAGAGTTCATTTAGATAGTTTGCGAATGTGGGCGTTTTACTTGTTATTTTTCTTTTGTACCTTGTTATGTTATAATATAACAGAGAACAATTATATGCAAAAATTTAAATTAGTTATATTTTATTTTATTTTATTTTAATTTTATATTTTTTGTACTTTTATTTTGTCCAATAAAATGACATAGACTATGATACGCAATGTTATTAGAGTTCTCTAAGCATATGTATACAAAAAATACTTTTTAAATTGTAAATGTTGTCGTCAAACTTCGACTCTACAATGTAGAGTCTACATCAGCTACAAAAACGTGTCTACGAACCGGGAAATACCTACGTCGCGTTGCGCTCTACAGCGTAGCGCTCGTAAAAATCAGCGGCGCTACCGCGAAAACGATATTCGTAAATTTCGGACGATTGTCTCTGTCACTCCCATGATTCTCATGACGCACTAGAATGACGAAATATACGAACTTCGATTCTATTAAGACGACCAACACTACTGACACGAGTTACGAGTTTCGTAAAAGTGATAGCAAAAGTTTTTGTAACGATTGACAATGAGAGGTAGGGCAGAGCGAAGTACCATCACGCTCGAGTCTGGAGAAGCCCAACTGGGGAAGTACCTCCTCCTTACGGAAGACCACAGCCATAATAGCACTGCTACCTTTCAGGTGTGTAGTGTTGTGTTTCTGATGGTGAGTAAGGTTCCCAGAGCTCCAACCCCCCTTAAAGGTCGGCAACGCGCTTGTGGCTCCCCTGGTGTTGCGGGTGCCCATGGGTGACGGTAATTGCTTACCATCAGATAATCGGTCTGCTCGTTTGCCACCTTATGTCATAAAAAAAAAAAGATTACGTGGAACTAAGTGCCGAAAAGGTCTGGTTACAGTGCATCCGTAAGTTTTGTGATCTTCTCCCCTAAAAGCATCCGTTAGTGTATAACTGTATCCCCAGCGTATAAAGTTGGGCCTATTATCCGATTAATATATTAGGATTTATTCATCTGAAATATGAATCTATATGAATTTAAAGATTAGTGTAAGTTATATAGGCATCTCGATATAAAATTAAATAAAACAACTAAAATGTATTACATTGTGTATACTAATTTAAACTTCATCCCGACGTAACCGACGGAACCATTTAGCAGTGTTCGTGGTCATCGGGTGTACTGAAACGTTGGGATGAAGTTTAAATTAGTATACGCGATATAATCCGTTTTAGTTGTATTATTTCATGTGTAATTATCGCGGCAACCGAAGATAATATTAATCTCGATATACTTATATCAAGTTTAGTTATATTTTGTTATCGCGAATCACCCTGAAACTGGTTCATTTAAGCGATATGCTTGATACCTTTTGTGCTTAACATAGTACGGTCGCGTGGCGGCGTTGGGCGGCGTACGTACACTTGTTGCGCCGTTCACAAATAATATAAAGATAATTTAGTGGCGTAACATGCCCGTTCAATGTAACATTCAGTTAATTAAGTACATGCGTTGTAACTATTTAAATTATAGGTTTAGGGAGGGGGAAGATTGTGAGTTTGCAAAACGAACACGTGAAGCATGAGATTGTATAAAAACGGAATATTAAATAAATATTTTCAGTGTATTGCTATTTTTATTTATATTAATGAACTTAAGATAATAAAAAGATTTAAATTACGGCAAACATCTTTTTTTAGATGTGCCTAAGTACCTATTACTTTTGAAATAATGTCTGAATAGGCTTTTTTTTTCAATTTACTTCAATGGTCTTACTGTCTATCGATTTGAACTGAATAAATATTTTCATTTCTCTTAGTCTGCTAACTTTACCACCACACCTAGGCAATTATTTAAGGGTAGTCCAGCACAATTATGTGAATGAGCCGCGTTAACTCGCCGCTAACAGAAACAATATATATTGGGAGGCGAGGACGCAATTGGGTTAAACGGCTAATTGGATTAAAGAAACCCCTCGCGATGGACTTACCCCCGCGAACTTTTTGACATGCTTGCATATAATTACGACACCATGTTTGATAATATGTACAACTGGTGACCGAAGAGCTGGCGGCTTCCTCGCACAACGTATCAGCATTGCGATACAACGAGGAAATGCCACCAGCATCCTTGGTACAATGCGTCAAGGGCCTTTTTTTTAGATTTAATCTAGTAAGTAGTTAAGTAGTGATTATAATATATTGCAATTGTTGTAAATAAAAAATGTATTTACTCATTAAAACGAAAATTATAAAATCCACATTATTTCAATTTTAATGTCGTGTGTGACTTATCATCAGCATTATGTCTTTAATTATACGTACTCTCAGATAACGAAATTAGATATCTGCGTAGGTACGAGTACCTACGGTTTATGCATTGAAAACTGATACCATCGAAATTTTGACAAAATATTCAACTATACTTATTACACTTCCTTAGCTACTTTTAAAAATAGGACAATTATTGGTCACGCAGTCTTCAAAAGGAAAAATTAAACAACTAAGCAATGATATACAAAATATTAATCTCTGCATGCAATACCCATTAAGATTCGTATTCAACTTGTTGGTTTTTTTTTAGGTCCACGAGGGATTCTTCGCGCTATGTCCCTCAGTAAAGTAAATTCTGCGGCGCTACCGCGAAACATGATATTCGTAAATTTGAGACGATTGTCTCTGTCACTCTTATGATGCCTTAATTAGAGTAAAAGAGAAAGATGCTCGAAATATACGAACTTAGATGTTCGCGGTACGGGCGCTGATCAGCCTCCGTCCCCGGGGAAGTGTCTAAAGGTTATAAAGACCAGAGGACATAAGGTCGATTAGTTTTCTTTCTTAACATCCTTTCTAAACAAGAACCGTCCATCCTGCCATCGTTCCTGTTAATTGAGTAGTCAGTTCCATTATTATTAAATTAACATTTTCTAATGGTTGCCGAATTGGTTAAGACCTCAGCCGCGATAGCTGGAGATGCGGGTTCGAGTCCCGTCTCGAACACCGGAGGTCCTCGTCGCTTTTTCTTAAGTATATGTTATCTATTTCAACTTTTAACATTTTCTAGTTATTTGCGCATGAAATCTAATTATAACACGGCCCCAGGAGTTCATAAATCGTTTCATAACCAACATCGTAAATAAAATTTTCTTCGCTCCATATATTTGAAACATATATCCTACTGTAGTTTTATAGCAAAATATCTGACAAGGCAACAGCCAGCAATAGCCACGTAAAACTAGTCCTAACTGTGTTAATTAAGTTTATTGCCGTTTCGACTTTAATAAAAGTTCAAGTCATGAAGATAAACTTTGGCGTGGTGACTGGTGAATTAATTTGCCGTAAGAAAAAAATATCGGTCTCTAACCTAGAAGTAAATTTAAAAAAAAAAGTGCTTTCTGCTTTTAGCTTTTTTTATTGTATGACAAAATGAAAATATAATTTATGTAAAATAATCATCTTAATGTAAATTTACAATGTTTGTGACGCACGTTTGATGGTCGGCTAGAAAAAAATATGGCTGAAAATTTCTTTTAGGTTTTTTTTTAATAAAAAACAGTTATATTTGAATCATAAACCCACACCATCTATAAAAGTTACAAGACTCCAAGAGATTTGCTCCCATTGTGACACAATCTATACTATTGCACATATACTACCTGAGACACCTGTGCTATAAAACCGTAGTCGCTATTATTGAAAATATTGAGTAGAGTTCGGTCTCGTAAATGATTTATTATCATGCCGCGAATCTATGATCATACGCGTTTTCATTTGCAAGTCTACAACTAAAACATTGAAATCGAAATTTGTAAACTAAACATAATACAACTATTTTTTAACAATTAATTATTTACATTTATAAATGAGATGGTTCACTATTTTCTTGCAAAAATAATATTGGCCTAAAATATCCTTTCGTGAAGAAACCGGACTAATCCTAGGCCCAGTTTACCTTCCGGGTTCGAATGTCAGATGCAGTCGTTTTCGTAAAACTATAGTGCCTACTCTAAATTCTGGGATTATTTGCGAAGCGGACCCTAAGCTCACATGATCCGTGGCAAAATGCAGGGTCAACGGGAGGAAGATGATGATATCTTTAGAATATTCTGTTTTGGATAGCAAAACCTCATTTCGCATAATGTGTTTTTTTCTGAAACTGTACACTTTTCAGGATAGTTTTACTTCTAACCTAACTGACATATTTAACAAGACGATGCCTTAAAAGTTATTCAGTTTCAGAAAAGGACACTTTCTGCGAAATGATGAATTATGCTGAAACATGAATTTCTGACATTGAATTTTATGGCAGATTAGGGTAACTAAAAACTTTAACACACACATTACATTTTGTAGCTCGTAAATTCTAGGTGTTATAGAAATTACTGTTACCTATTTATAAACAAACTACTGTAGGTAAAATTACTACTACGGTTGATTCGCCAAAATTGGAATTTGTGTGCCTATTTTTTTTTTGCTAGAAGAAGAAAGTATTAAGTTCGGCCAAAATTAATCTTAATTTCAGCATTTCGGTAATTAGTAAAACATTTGAAACTTTTTTGAGGTTACCATGGATATTGTGGAACAGAGGGTTCGTTGCACCGCCGAGGTTGGGCCCAGCGCGTTGCGCGGCCAGCTCGCCCTCGCCGGTACCGTTGACCGGCGGCAGCTCCGGGCTCTTCCACACACACACGTAGTACACGGACAGCAGGATGGCCGCCAGCGACACCGACAACAGGTACGCCAGTACCGTCAGCACGCGCACCACCTTGCTGACGGACTTCGGCTCGTAGGCCTCTCGGAGCGGCGCGCCAGGCTCCTCCGACGCGCTCTCCTCTTCCCCCTGACCGCACACGGACATCGCCACTACATTTTTTGTAATAACTACTATATTTGTATACAACGTGAGTGCGGGTGTTCGCGGTCGGGAGCGCGGCGAGAGTGGCTCCCGTCCAGCGACTGCTGTTCCCGCTTTAAGCCGATCAACTACACGCGTCACGGATTTACGAATGTTCGACGCGCCACCAATACTCCTGTATACGCTAGGTATATGATATGACGTGCTTATAGGCGAAATTACGAATTCATTCACAACCGATAAAAATAGCAAATGCAGTGCTTATAATTGGGTAGGTACTTGACATGTGTTGAATTTCATAACAAAACTTATCCATATAACTATGAATAGATAATCAGGATAGATAATCAACTATGTAGATATAAAGAAACAACCAAAGACTCATTTAAGGAATTAACAGAATACATAATAAATACACTAAAGAAATTAAACAACACATAGACACATAATAGAATAATATATATAAAATATAGATATACACATAATATAGGAATACTTAATAATAGGTACACAAACATAAGCAACGGGAAAGAAAATAACAAGAAAAGTAACTTACCGTAAAAAACATAAAGTAGAATTAAACCACTGAAACAATCGGCTGCCCGTATCCCACGCGGGGGCCATCCCTACAGGTTCAAAACCCAACGGTCGCCCGTATCAATAGCGAGGGCCGTTGGGTCAAACCCAACGATCTTTAACTAAAAAAAAAAAAAAAAAATATGTAGGTAGTTTATACGTACCTATCTTTATTTTTTTAAAGTTTTTTTAAGTAATTGAATTTTTTCGAGTACTTTTAAATAAGACTATAAGTACATCATGTTTTTATTAGCATTAAATTCGATACCTACGTTGCTTCGTACATCACTGAAGTAAATTTTTATAAAATAATTACTAAATATTTATTTTATATTTTAAAAGACCTCTTTAAATCTCCATGACCACCTTAACTTTTGAACCGTCGATACCAAAATATGACATTCAGGAAAGCAAGGCTTTACAAGTATAGGTACTCTCAACAATTTAATAATATTCCTACTGTACTACTTAAATTAAATAGTATTAAATTGAACAAACCTCTTATTTCATACGCTAACTACTGATGCTGACTGTACAAGCTGTTATTTGGTACTGTTGCTAGATACTTGTGGTCTTGCATCACTGGCATACCCTAGACCATATACGTATTCCATTCCCATAAGTACCAACCAGACAACCAGAAATTGTTATTCAGGCCGGCCGGACGATCTTATTTGGTACTTCAGTTTGGTGAATGTATTAGTGGATAAAAATAGAGCTGCAACATGCAACCTAATTTTGTGAAATAAGTAGCTGCCTTGGCTAAGGGATCAATTCCCCAAAAGCTCGGTTTAACAGCCGATTATTTACGTGTAAGACTTCCTCGCTGACCTGCAATTCCACTACCTCTCAGGGAATATAGCCTCAAGTGAACCAGAATAACCGTGGCCAACTAATTTTTACGGTTATCCGAGTTGTATTTATACTAGTTCATCATTAAGTTCTTTAATAAAGTGAAGATAATAGCGGGCTGCCTCATAACCCACTTACTTAGTTAACACAAAACCCACGTTAATGTCGTTGGGGAAAATACAAATTGGATGTTGAACTAAGGCTTATTATCTGTCGTACGCATTTCAGTGTGTTTCGTGACTTGACTACTTACATTTTGGCATGGAAACAAATACTATATTGAGCAGGTTACGTAGGTAACTCAGAGAGGTATTTATTAACTTTGAAAAATCCCGTATCTTCTGACCGTACTATAGTCGTGATACTGATATAGGAACTAATCCAATTATTTTGATTTACGTTGGGTTTCAAGTAGAAATGTAAATTGGAATATGTAGATGATTTTATGTATACTTAAAGAAAAGTAACTTAAGGCCATTTTCCGAGACAGGATTAAGACCAATTTGTCAAAGATCACAGCGGCACCCGTCAAAATGTCTCATATACATAGGTACTCATGCAAGCTCTAATCGTCGTTATTCTGTCAATCGAAAGAACATTTTCGTAACTATTGTATGGGATGCGTACCTAAAAGTTAAAGTGTTTCCATTTATGAGCACTAAGAGTATGTTTGTTGCTGTATATTTTAGTGCGAACGAGATGCACAGCAGGTAAACTCGATACTCGTTATCGAGAACCTCAATGAACTCATGGTAAGGGTACAGAACGATGATATAATTTGTTATTTGTGTACCAATATACTTATAAGTAGATGAAGCTGCCATTAAAATGCCAACTTAAAAAAAGAAAGTGGTCACCAGTAATTGTATTTTTTTTTTTTTAATAAAACAATTTGTATTTCTATAATTGTAATTTTTTTTCAAATGATATCAATGGCTTCTGTTTTTTGTGAGGATCAAATTTCTGTATCAGACCAACTACCTATACATAATAAATAATAATGGTCACAAATACAACTACATAAATAACCGCTTCTAACTAAATCATATAATGTGATGATATCTCACGCAAATTCACCAGTCCTAATATATATGGAAAATAAAAAATATTGGTATTTTGCTACATTTTATAATACCAAATACCTAAGCCTACTCATTAGTCAGCACTGCCAGCAATTAGGTAGTTATAAGTAATTAGTGGTAGTTCGTCTGGACCTCACTAAAAGTCAGCATTGAGGAATGGCATACATTATGGAGTACTCTGTGACACCAAGCCGAGAGTGAGGACCATTTAGCGCAAAGTTAGCTCAAGTCTACATGACCGTTTTCCTTTGAACAGTCAGCTATTTTACTTTATGAGTTATGACTATAGTTGGCAGCATTTAAAGTAGTCAAATAGTTCGTACAAACTTTATGAGGGTATCTACTTTGGGGGTACCAATAAACGTATTTTCTTTCTTTCTTTTTGTGTCGGGAGATCAAAAATGGAAAGCAAGTTTTGCCTGGACAAAGTTTAGAAGTTATGTATATAAAATTAAGTATTGTATCCTAATATTGTCTTCGTTTGCCGCGATAATTACTCCTCCCTTTTATTTCATATTGTATCCTATATAAAGGTAAACTAAGTATCAAATCTTCGAAAAGTACTGAGGTATTCATGTTTACGCGGTTTTATATCTGAATTAATAGAAAAGGAGCATAGTCCGTGAACGCTGTCAAATGACGTCACGGGATTTCTGTAACTTCAAAAATAATTGGTCAGTTAGAGAGCATGCTCAAAGCACGATACGTTTTACCAATAAAATTTACAGCCAGACTTTCAAGGAAAGTTCAATTTGAGTGAAAATTACCTTTACGCAAAATAAGTTCACCAAATTGCAAATTAGTGTCCCCAATCTCCTTTCAAGTTACTATTAATTTTGAATATCGTAATAAAGTCCCGTGCGTCCTGGTGTCCACGTCCATTAGGGATAATTGGATCGGTTCGCGATATTGTAGAGACACACCGACTTTCTAAGTGAACCGGGCGTTTATTCTCAATATCGCGCTAAAACGCAAGTTTTAGAATTAAGTAAATTTAGGATAATACTTTTAGTACTTGTTTGCCATCGCATCGTGGGCCCGATTTAAAAGAAAAACTACTCAAACGTACACAATGCCAACTAAGTAGAATTTAGAACCCTTTGCCCAAGTTTATAAACTGTAGCTTCCAGTTCTTGACTTATATTAAATAGGTAGAACTGGTAGCTACCAAAGAGGAGTTTTCCTATTACGTAACCTAGTCGAAGTACCTACAAATATTGGATATTTTTTCATTATGGTTATTTTTATATACGTTACCTACTGCCGCTAGCACAATACCTACCGATGAGTTTAGTAGATAGTTAGTTGCTGTCATTCCTACTTATTTTGAAGATGAATCACAAGTCTATTGAGAGTTTCCTCCAACTTTTAATGAAGGCATCGTTAGTAAGTTCACCGAAGAAGTTTTTTTGTGGAAATACTGTGGATAGCAATGACTTGTCTACACCCATGCTCTAGGCAATTAGTGAAAGTACACAATATTTATCTCTATACGTGCATAACTGCATATGTATACTACGTAGGTACTTCTCATTCTCAATCAATTTAATTATGCGCGCGGTTTTAATATGTCCCCTCCCCATAAAGCAATTATCTGTAGAGCTTAATATTTTTATACGCAAAATTAAGCTCTACAGATAATTGCTTATAAACCTTATATTATCTGAGCAATATTCAATAAAGCCGGAATAGGTACCCTGTATGCAGACAATCAATCATGCTCAACTCGTGGACAGAGGGCAAGCGTCGCCATGGGAATTCTAATGGCAATTAAGTTATCAATTCATATACCGTATCCAATTTCTATGTAAGTTAGTGTACACTAACTTACTTAGTTATGTTAACGGCATTGCCGTGGCATCATTAAACTCTTACAAGCCTACTCTAGTATAAGATAAATTGTAATTTGCGCGTATCATTATTTGTGGGCGATTGGATTAGGAAATTAGGTACATAGGAAAAAAAGAAAATGTAAAACTTGTAATTAATTTATTTTAAACTATATCTTTTATTTTTTGGTTGTTTAATCTTTATTGCAGGTATAATATGTACGTATATGTATGATAATGGTGGAATTAATGCCTTAAGGTCAACCTCTGTACCAAAAAGAGCTGTTTATTAGGTGTAGACTCTTAATCGTAGAAAATGCAGACTTTATAATGATTGTTTATTTCGTAAAGAAATATACGTACGGAAGAGCGTTTTGTACAAAAAAAACCAACAAATCTACAGTTTGCTTGCACGCATTTCCTTTAATTTTTGCTTGAGAACGCGGCGAAGTATTTTCCCGGATGGATTTTTTGGGATCTCGTTCACAAATATAACACCGTGGAGTCTTTTGGCTGGAGAAAGCTGCAAAAAATAAAACTTGAAATTATGATATGAGGAAGTCAAATAATTTTACACTTTAATTGCCTTCCTTTGGGCGTCACCAACATATATGTATACCAAAAGTCACAGTAAATATGTTATAGAAAGCTGCGAGCATTCATGATCAGAAGTCTAGGACGTACGTGAGAGTATTATCGCCTGATTTGCTGTGCTCCAATACCTCCGCTTCCTTCAGTTTCGTCACTTAGGGACACAGCCTGGCACAGTATAGCAAGCTAAATATTTATCAGTAAAGGTTAAATGTATGCGGGAGTGTTTCCCGTATTTGCTCTGAACTCCAACTCGGCCTCTTTCGCTCTCCAGGGCCTGGAGACTATGAACCTGGCGACTGTCACACTGCACGTCGGTGTGTTATAGCAAGCTAATCATCAGCAGAGGAGATGTGCACGGGAGTATTACCTTATGTGCTGTGAATTCCAACAACTCGGCCTCCTTCAGCATGGTCCCGGGCCTGGCGACCACGAAGGCGAATGGCAGCTCGCCTGCGGCCACGTCGGGCGCGCCCACCACGCCGGCCTCCGAAACGCAAGGGTGTTGTAATAACACGCGCTCCACCTCGGCTGGGGGAACCTAAAACATATGTCACTATAAGTTGTGTGCTTTAAAAAAATCACACTAGGTAACTACAGATAAAAAATATTTGTTAAGGTCAATGTGGGTAAGACCGTCTCTCTGGAAAGACCGTCTACCAACCAATTTCCTACATTATTTCATAGATTTAGTGTCAGATGACGGACTTCCCTAAAAAATAAGTATGTCGGTCTTACCTACGTTGACCTTATACAAATTATATGCTTCAGGATTTTTAAAGGTTTGTCTTTAAAGAGACTGGACTTACAGTTTCTGATTGATGGTGGTAATTTAAGTTATTTCAACATTTTGGAGCAGCATATTGAAAGCTGCCTCGAAAAGCGGACGTACAATTTTGTGTGCTGTATAATATATAAGCACACCTCGTACTGAATAAACACTATGAGAAGATTATGTCCTGTGTTCAGACCATCAATTACCTGGAACCCTTTATACTTGATGATCTCTTTCAATCTATCCACAATGAACAGGAAGCCCTGTTCGTCGTAGTAACCGATATCCCCTGTCTTCAGGTAACCCTCCTCATCCATAACGTCGCGCGTAGTATCCTCGTCACCAACGTATCCCTTCATAACGATTGGCCCTTTTATGCATACTTCGCCTTGCTGGTTGGGGCCAAGCTTTTGACGAGTTTCTATGTCCACTACCTGCAGGCATTTTAAGAAAAGTAATTAAGAAACGGAACGGAATCCAGACTGACTTTCCTTACTATAAGGATCTTCTAGGCCACTATCTAAGACACCGGTTTGCCAAGGTCTCAAATTTCGCTATATCCGGGAATGCTCGTAGTATGTAAGTTTAATTACCTTGGTCCTGACTCCCGGAAGCGGGCGGCCGCCGCTGCCGACCCGCTGATTGGCCGCATCCATCTCATCACGTGTCGCCGCTAATGAAGTTTCCGTCATGCCATACACTTGAAATATTCCGGTGCAATTCGGTAATCTAATGAAGTAACGAACAATACAATATTTATGTTGACATGGTCAGACAAGATAAGATATGATCTTTAGGTATTGCATAAGTATGAGTCTCATGGTAGCAAAATTATTTTCACCTGGTGCGTGACTTGAACCCATAACTTACACTCAGGCGTCTATTTTCAAATATCTCGCTGCGCTCGGGATTCTATTCTAACGTTTGTGAATGCCTGAAATTCAGGAATGAATTTAGGATTCAATATAGGTACGCCCGCCCTCTCGTAAATATTAATGGAATATTGCTCCCTTGTGACACAATCTACCAAATTTGAGTGTTTGAAGTTTCTTTTATAGGATGATTCTTTGATCAAACTGTGATAACAAAAAGAGCTGCTTTAGATATATAGACGAGCACACAAATTATTTCGTAGTAATTCGCTATGAATACCTACTAGAAAAATGTTTCATATTAATAAATGAGGCTAATTCTAGTATATTTGAAACCTATGGACATGACGCAACATTATTGCATTAACATTATCCATACAGAAAACAGTTGTCATGTACGAGTAACAAACTACGTTTATGTTAGCAGATGCAGTTTATTATTAGACCTTATTCAGGCTTGAATTAACATGATGCTATCTTATTGAAATGTATACCTACCTATTAATTTATACTATACTTAACTATTACTACTACTACACTAATAAAGTAATATTAGTTCCTATAGTAAATAGTAATAATGGTAGTCACAAATGACGTGATCAAAATACAGGGAGTCCGGTGGCAGATCGATGTTTTTAACTTCAAATAAAAAATCCGCACTGGAAGTCGTGGATTTTCATCCGAACTCCTCTCTACACTCAATATGTTTTCTGGCGTTCGTGTGTGCCGGTTGGGGCCTGATCTCGGGATATTTTGTGCCGAAGAAGTTTCTCGAAACTTCTGCACCCATGACCGAATTAAATGAACACTCGGCCTATCACTTCCACGACGAATATTGTAATGTGTACAAAATTATCGATGCAATAACAAAAGAATCGTTGGCTTTAAAAAACGCTTCAATCGCAAAAAAACGATGAGATTCTGCCTATCGGGACATGATGAAAATAAAATCCGCAATATTAAACACTGCATTCCCGCCAAATGTCAAAACATCAGGTTTTTTATTTAATTTTTTTATGTGACTTTGAAAATAGAAATCTGCCACCGGACAATCTGTATGTACCTACTCTTGGTGTGTGCCAGAACATTTTCCCGTGTGACTAACCCTTGAGTTTACTGAGTTTCTCGAAACTACAAATGTCATTTGACATGACTTAATGACAATAAGGCATTGTTCCCTCTGGGTTGAAAGGTTAGATGGCAGTTGCTTTCATAAATATTAGTGTCGACGCCAAATTTTAAGATTGGTGTACCGGCCAGAACCTAAACTCCATTGAGCCAGGGCCCAATGCCGGTAGTAAACGCTATGAAGATGATGTTCTCACATTATAGACAAAAATTTGCAAGCATAGTCAGGTGACTCACCGTTTGAGAGCTCCTTGAATGATCTCTGTGCTGAGAGGAGCAGCCGCGCACCACACTACGTTTACTGACGATAGGTCATACTTATCCACCACGGGAGACTTGGCCAGCAGGAGAACGATCGGTGGCACTGTTAGTAGTACTTGTATCTGGAAATGTTCATGATTGCTAAGAAACAGGTAGGTGGTAGGTAGCCGTAGCGGCGCGTAAAGTTTTTTCTTAGGCAAGACGGAGCCGATATGGCTTTAGCCTTTTCTTCATGAGCCCAAGGAAAACCGTTGAACTGTACCTAGTATGTTAGGGAACCCGGCGGGAATCGGCTTGTATAAACGCACCGCCACTGGTAGTTAGGTACTTACATAGAATGATCGCGCTTGGTAGACTTCAAAAAGCTCAACGCTATAGTTCCTGTTAAATCAGGAGTGACAGGATTTAGGTGTAGTGGCTAACGTGCATATATACACATACCTAATAGGCTCGCGAAAATAAAACGAATTACGTAATAGTAATTTTTCTTGGGTTCATTATTAGATTTATTAGCGTTCCTGTGCCGCGTTAATCGGCACATAATTGCACGCTGCGGAGACTCCGCGTTCACGCAGCGCAGTGCGCCGATTGCTAAGGAATCGTCAGGAAAACGTCTAGTGTCCGCCGTTTTTGTGCCTGCGGGCCCTAAATAATGGTGGCTTTTCTCTTGTAGATATCACTATTTGAGATGAAACACGACTTACAAGAACATGACCCTTTAATTATTACAGAATAGTTAACTTTGTTTCATTCAGCTTCCTTACTTAAAGCTTAAAATTTGGTATGCAAATTTAAAAAATATATCCTTAACCTAAATCAAACTCAGGCACCACAGGCAACCACTTGCTTAACGGGCGGCACCATCCCTTTGATCATAAACTACGTATGGTATTTAGTGAAATAAAGTATTTTGTATTTATTGTTATTTTTGTATTTTGTAATCCAATAGCCAAAGTCCTGCAGAAAGTGTCGTGTCTTTTACGTTCTATATGGCAAAAATCCACTGTTCCACACATGTGTCAACATTTATGGGCGCGAAGGTAATTGAGTTGATGGGTCTCGTCTCGTCAGAAACCGTGCCTTTCATGCCATGGTTAAAAATCTCCTATTATATATGTTATTATTATAAAAATCTATTCTTTGTCACCTTGTACTTTTCTATAGCTCCCAAATACTTCTCGGCGTTAAAACCCGAAAAGAAAACCAGCTTCTTTTTAACGGCTATATAGTTGATTGTGGTTATAAGACCGTAGCCGTGGTACCACGGAACCACTGTCAGCATTCGGGTGTAGGCCTCCTGGTCCACTCTGACGTCACTGAAAAAAAAAACTATTAATACAGCAAGTAGGTCCCACGACTCCACGAAAGTTGAAATCACGCACACAACAACATGTCATGAACGCGAGATTTTGAAATACCTACTGCTCTTATACCTATTATTATTGTTGCTTCTGGGTCACAGTTGCCACTTCGACTTGGAGAGATCTATAGCAAGTTCAAGTAGTTCAACTAGACGGATAATTTGAAAATCTTTAAGTATTTACAATAATTACATTCATTAAAATAAGAGTACTTAAGTAGTTAATAAACAGGGATCGGAAACTCGGGAGCTATTATACCTAAACTTCGGGCTCAGTACCTACGCCGCGTCGATGTTGACTAGTATGGAGGCGGATTCAATTTAATTTTACTAATAAATTTCCCGGGAATACCCGATGTACCGAAAATTAGAATAACAGCCATACAAATGTATTAAAGTATATGTTCCTATATACTTTATGCATTAAGCACAAACAAAGTGTGACAAAAGTACTGGTGATCCCTTTTATTTAAGAGGATAACGGGCATAGTGTTCTGATAAGAAAAACTAGACTTTTGCCGAAACTATACCATAATTCGTTTCACAAAAAATACCTAATGTTTCCTAAGACGGTTTCCCTGTATCTCGTTTACTTTAGGATTTCCATATACTGGAAACCACTCAAAAATGCCGTGTATAACAAAAAATCACGTTAAAAAAATTCTCTTGATGTTATGTTATCAATATTATCATCTTAACACAATACTTATAATTAATTAAGCCCTTAAACTGACTTACACGTGTCTTTTTGATGCATTCTATATGTCGTTAAAACGGCTTGCATGTTGACAAAATTCACTAAAAAAGGCATAACCCAACGATAATTGATACGTATTAACCATTTTCTGATGTTGCATACAATCCCGGGACCCCGGGATTTAAATAATACAAAATATTATTTTTAAGAAACCTACTCCATACTTGCTTACCTTTTTCCGGAATTTTGCTAGTTGTAGGTATAATAGCTCCCGAGTTTCCGATCCTTGTTAATAAATCTAAAAAAGGCCTTTGAGGCATTGTACAGGCTGCTGCGGCATACGTTGTGCGAGGAAGCCGCCAGCTCTTCGGTCACCAGTTACATTTTAAAATATATCTTTTCGGAAACTTGAATAGGTATCGGATTTTAGGACGTTTAGGACCCTCTAATCGTCTAAATAAATAACCATCGGATTTTTATAATCGGAAATAATGCATTAGAGTTATCATTTTACTTTCGTGAATTTAATTTCGTATCTTTGCGGTGTTCCCGATCAGAAAGCTGCTTAAATTATATTAGTTTTTCTAATAACAACCCTTCCGGCCATGTTATCGAAATGTGAAGAAAAAATAAATTGCTTTTATGTAAATTACGCCCGTAGGTACTCGTGGGTATATTAGATAGTAAAATCGGCTCGTTGCTCATGCATAGTGGGTCGCTAATAATAAATTATTATCTTAGAGCACACCTGTACACGATCTTAACTGTCCACATTATGTAGATAAGTAAATAATATTGATAAATTATATTTATAGTAGGTAGGTACCAACCACACTTAATCGAACAAAATGCGAAAATTATACATTGATAAAAACTGATAAATACTTATATACCTACCTCACACCTACCTGTAATGCACGGCACTGTATAATATGTTGAAATGAGTGAGCATGACTCCTTTCGGCAAGCCCGTTGTTCCCGAGGAATACAAGATCAGCAACACGTCAGAACAGCCCTCGACATGCTCCGGAGAATACTCATCAACATTCACATCTCCTGACGTTAAATTACTTAAAGAGTCGATTCCAGGCTCTAAGGGTTTACCGTCAAACTGGATTATGTTCCTCAAATACGGCAATTTCTTGAAAGTGTTGAGATTTAGCTTTAGAGCTGATTCCGACCCGATTACCATAGTTGGCTTCGAGATGTTCAACACGTGCGACATTTCCTCTGAAAATCAATTCAATTACTTATTTATAGTTGGATTGTTTACAAAGTGACGACTTCTTCTGACTTCATGAGAACGCTGAGTTATGCACATTCTTGACCACTGATTAGATTAAGTACCTAATACAAGCCGATCTTGCCAACATGATGAGGTCAACCATGTGACAGATCTAATATTATAGTAAAATTGTACTTATCACTTTACTACATAACACCAGAGGCCTGTCACTGAACTTTACTATGTACAATAAATAATTATATAGAAAAGGTTTTTACGTCACACTGGGCGGTAAGAGAGATTTACCGCCCTAGGGCGCGACGGAAAATCTCACTTTACATCCAGATGAAGACTTAAAACTATGTACCTACACACCACGGGTGGTAATAAAGAAGGCCTCAGATGGCTTGTTTATCCCGAAATCTGAGCCATTTTTTGTTTTATCGCCCTGGGTACGTAATATACTATATCATACATATACATGGACTGTCGATTCTCAAGTAAACGTGATTTACGTGATGCGTTGCGTGATTACGTGAAGAGTAATGTAAAAAAATACCACAAAATCAACCATGAAATGATTCCCGTGGCACCACTCAATCAACGAGATTAAACGGCGGGCCTTGGTGTTGGCAAACGTGCCATGTCTCTTGGCACCACCGGGCTTGACGCACGGGTGGAAAAAGGCCCGTGGCGGAGGGGGCGCTGTCTCCTGTGGGATGCAACTTGTGTTAGCACTTACGCTGCATCCCATTTGAGACAGACCACGGTTTATGCTGGCTCAGCAGCAGAGATAGCAGCGAAGGCCAAACATTCCAAGTACGCCGCTTTAAAGTCCGCCTACGACTTTGATTGAGACGGCGAGGCACGGCGGTTGGCGGCCCTTTTCTTCTTTATGGAGCTGGGGGCGTCGTTTGCGGGAGAGGGGTTGCGAAAATGTATGCATTGTATGTGTTGTAATAACTAGACTTTGACTTTACTTGTTACAAATACGAGTAAATATTATGGGATAAATTCTCTTCATAAATTGGTTTAAGTAGAGTAGCTGCGTCACTTTTGTTTTCCATATTAGGAAAAAGAGATGTAACATTAATGTTCTGACCAATCCTATGATAACAATACGAGTAGGTACCTACAAGAAGTTGTTTTGCTTTTGCCACAACAATGGACACACAAACTTGATCATCTTTTCTTACGAGTATTATTAATAGTAGTATTATTAATATATTGGTAAAAAGGGCTCTTCAAATCGCAGATTATGTTTATAATTTAATAAATAACCAACCAGTAGTATACTGCAAATTGACGGCTGTGACCGTGGCCCCGCAGCACATGAAGGCGATGGCCGTCGTGATATACTCCGCCCGGCTTTCACTGCACAGACTGACCACATCGCCGCGTTTTACTCCAAATTTCTTAAGCCCTGTAGCTATATTCACTACATCATGCAGGATTTGTTTAAATGTTATTTCTTCGCCAGTGTCTCCGTTTATCTGAAACAGAAGGTAAGCACTTCATGTCGTGGACAAAAGATGCTGGTGCATGTACCAATCTTACCGGTTCAAGTCTTGTGTCATTGTTATACGGTTAATATTTTGCTAATTAGTATTAGCACGTTAAAAAGAGCTGTTGATCTCAGAAATTGAAAAGTTTACGTCTTGAATTCATGATAATTTTGTAGGACGCCCTGGCCCTTCGATCCGACCGTAACCAAGTAGCGAGTCTTTTTTTTAAAGATGTTGGTAGAGTGTCGACTATACGGTATACCGTTCCGTTAGGCTAAACACTATACCATTACCTTCCCTGTGAGACCGTTATCGGTACAAATTAATGACTGCCGAATCAATGTTCCACATGGTGCAGGTTATCTCGTGAACCAACTCTAAGATCCTGCCCGGCCATGAATGAGTAGGTACAATTAGTCTTAATTTTCTCCTTTATTCATTTCGTCTCTTAGGTTAGGCTTTTAACAATATTTTTTATAAAAGTAACCATCATTTGGTCCTTTCCGAACACGGAACTAGTGTTCCGGACATTTTTGGGAGGCGTATGCGGACCCGGATCGAGCCAACGCGCAGAGCACCTTTCGACAATTTAATTAAATGCAAAGGGTACACTAATTGGATGTTGGGAGTTAAAACCTGACTACGGTAACCGATAAAAGATTTGGGAAGAATGTCACTTCGCTTGGTAAAGGGTCAATGGAATGTAAGGGCACATAAAGCTCCTGTTGCTCCTGTCCGTGTCTTGGGATGAGCACAGAGACAGCGCTCGCCATGGTGTAAGGACTATTGATATTTACGGGAATCTAAAATTAACTAGGCTATTTGGGTGAAAAGGTTGGACTAGTTACTGGGCTATTAGATAAAAAACCCGGAAGTCTTCATAATAAAATGGCACACAATTCTATCTCCGGCAGATATTATTATTATTAAGCAAACGAATAAATAAAGCACCTGGGTTAGATATTTACCAAAGCGACGCCATTCTCGGCCTTGCAGTGCTCTCTAAGCTTGTCAATGACATACTGCGAGAAAGACAAGTGTCCTGGAACTTGCAAAGCGGGATCGCCGACCACTACGTTGTCTACTATCATATTGTTGCGTTGCTGTCTGCAAAAAATATTTAAAATGTTGGTTTAAGTCGGTTGGTTTTCTAACAGAAGCAGGTAATCAACAATTAACCAACTCGCAGTAGTTGGCTCGTCTAACACAAGACCATTTATCGCCGCTATACGGCTTGTTTACCCGAATACCAAGCTCATCGCCCTAGGAAAACCAGTTCAAGTACAAAACCTGTCAGGAGCTTCGATAACGCATTGCTTTTACGGAACGCGAGGTCAAAGTAAACTAGGAACTCGCTTATAACAGTCATAAATGTCATAATCATAAGATCATAACACTCGAGATTTCATGTGTTGTTAGCAAACAATCTTTATTATTAGGAGCCCGTTTAGCGCATTCGGAAAAGTCTATTATTTCCTATTATAGATACTTACCTGTATAATTGCAGCATAGTTAAGCCACTTTAAGAAAAAATACAAAATTGTGTTACCATAAACTGTAGATAAATAACTGGTCAAACCAGCTTGACGATCCATAAAATAAATAAATAAATAAATAAATATTTCGGGACAATCTTACACAAATCGACCTAGTCCTACGGTAAGCTCAGTAAGGCTTGTGTTGCAGGTACTAGACGACGATATATATAATAGATAGATACATATAAATACTTAAATACATAGAAAACACCCATGACCCAGGAACAAATAACTGTGCTCATCACACAAATAAATGCCCTGACTGGGAATCGAACCCAGGACCTTCGGCTTCATAGGCAGGGTCACTACCCACTAGGCCAGAGGTTTAATAATATATATTAAACGGTGACACTGTCACGGGCGTAATAATGTACATTTTTCACATTCACTGTACAGTCGCCATCAGATATATCGCAGCTGTGGAGGTGGCCACAATTATCGGAACATGCACTTTATTGCCTTGACAATAGACGTTTTTTTCCGATATTTGTGAGTCCACTTCCACAGCTCCGATATATCTGATGGCGACTGTACATCCTCGGCATATAGGCCGACTAGGCCGTTAGGTGCGTTATTAGGGTAAGATGAAATATGCAAATAATATATGTATATACCTATAAGTGCCTTACTAGCATTGTTTAAAATTTAATATGTAATCTTTTAAATATTTAAATACTTACCTATATACCTACCCTAGTAGGTAGGAAGGTCAATGCGGGTAAAACGTACCGTATATCAGGAAAGACCGTATGCCAACCAATTCCTACATTAGGTATCTGATCGGTATTTAGTGACATGGCGGACTTCCCTTAATAATAAAGTATGCTGGTCTTACTCACATTGACTTACCTAAATTAAAGTAGGTACCTACCTATGTTTTATAATGTAGTGTAGGTACAGACATTTTTAGATGTTCCTCATAACTATCTATGTAAAACATAAATATTTTAGGAAGATCTTACAAATATCAAAGTAATCCTACAGTAGCTATTATTAAAATTAATTAAATTAAATAATCTCAATAAAGCTTGTGTTGTACTGTGGTTGTACACTATGTACGGGGACGATATAATATAATTATATTTAATAGATAGGTAAATACAAAAATAACACCCGGGACCTCCTACTTCCTACCTCGAAAATCGATATTCGTAAATTTCGGATGTTTTGGTCTGTCACTCTCATGACACTGTAATTGAGTAAATGAGACAGATCCTCGAAATATGCGAAAATCGCTTTTCGCCGTAGCGCTAGGGTCATTCATAATAATCATAATACTAACATTATTTTCTAAACTCGAATCCTTATCCATAAACGAATATCAAACCTACATTAGTTAATTTATGTTTTGTCCTTATCTGTCGCTTTAAAGATGTCTGTCGATTTTTGTTATGCTTATGTATTCCGTACCTATAAGTTGTTAACACTTTCACAGTTCTGTGCTCCACACATGGAACACTGTAACCGACACCGACAAGGTACGCGCTGAAATGAAATCACTTCTAATTGCATTCAATAGTCTTTTGTTTAAAGATCATTTATTATATTAAGAATTTTACAATTCACTTATTAAGTAGGTATGAGAACTTAAAGTAGTGGTAGTTATCACAATACTCGGACAACAAGTTAGCGATACACATTAACTAAACAAGTAGGTACGCCCCATGCGATGCGCTTACATTATTGTAAACAAGATAACGGTGTCACGGAGGTACTCGGTCTGGAAGTGGCTTAGCGTAACTACGCTACCATACTATGAGTACTATGGCTAACTGGTCATAGTACTTATAGTAGGTAACTGCTTACCAGCAGGCCGCAGCAAGGCCGTATGCTTGTTTGCCACCGTCGTTGTATTAAATAAATCTATATTGATATTAGCATTGCCAGATCGTGCTTTGTAGCACGGTTTTACGTGCTTTTTTGAACTCGTCCGTGCTATGAACGTGCGCTACGAAAAAATGTGCTATTTCCGTGCTTTTTGGATAGCATATTACGCTGCGTTTGAGTAAGTAGTAGCAAGTACCTCCCCGACGTGGGATGAGGGGATAAATTTTTTTCGGTGTAACTTTAACCTTCATTACATAGGTATTTGAAAAAGAACCAGGTTTTATCTTTCGTGTCATGAATAAATCATGATAGTAAATCTTAATAATCGGTGTCAAGGAAAATAATTTTGAACTTGGTCGGATGAACAGCTTTTGAGCTACGGAACCCTACAGTGCGCATGGCCCGACATGCTCTTGGCCGGTTTTTTTAAGTTGATTTGTGCATTATGATACGAACATAATAATAAAAGTTTTTTTTTAAATATGTATTTTACTTACGGATTACGTGTTTTTTTGTCTATCCGTTCGTACTATTCAGTCAGGGTCCGTTTTTTATTTTTTTTTTTTTTTTTTGGCGGGAACGTTAAAAAGAATAGGCGCGCTTTTGAAATTAAATTTTGTAAATTAGTTTTAAATTCTAGATTTGTACATTTCTTTGTATATTTCTTATGTAAAATAGTCTATATAGTGTTAGTTTTGTACATATTACGTTAGTGCGTTTCCCCATAATGGGGAAGCGCACGGGGCGTAGCGGCCGTAAACGATCGCGAGTTACGGGTGAGTCTCTTACAGAAGGAATAGATCAGGACTTACCTTCTTCATCATCATCGACGACTTCATATTCTGATGCTGAAAATAATGATCGTCCACTAGCGAAGAAAAGAGAAAAGGATAAGTACACACCTTATAAAGCAGGAAATTATAACAGATTTTATGACGAAAACTCGCAGAAGAAAGATTTTATTGTCTTCCTCAATCGCGAAGAAGATAACACTAAAATTACAGATAAGGATAGGTTGGCCATATCTAATGGCATCAGAAAACATTGTGTTTCAGGTGTAATGCATCTGAGGTCAATTAATGCATTCAAAATTGGTATAACTTTCGACCTCCCTAACAACGCTAATGTTTTTCTTAAGAACGAAAAGCTCCTAAACGAATTGAGGATGGTTGGTTCAATACCGGCTGCCGAAACAGAAGCCACTGGGGTTCTCACATCTGTACCTTGCGATTATTCAATAAAAAATCTTTCAGCTTATTGCTTCTAGTAAAAAGTTATTAGTGTGAGACGTTTCATGCGACGGGTAAAAGACGCTCAAGGTGTCGTTTCCTTTCTTCAACACAGACAGTTGCTGTTACATTTGCTTCAACGCAGCTCCCAGTATGTTACTTTAGACCACTGGAGACATGAGGTAGGAGTTTATGTTCCTCCTGTTAAACAGTGCCTGAAGTGCATGAAATTCAACCACATTGCTAAATTTTGTAAAAACAATGAAACTTGCTCAATTTGCTCAGGCAACCATAATTTTAAACAATGTGACAAGTCCAAAACTCAATGTGCTAACTGTGGCGGTGACCATATTGCAATTTCTACCACATGTCCACTTAAAAACAAAAACTAGAAGAAAACAAAATAAAAGCAAAATGCAAGATATTCTGATCTTTGAGTGCAGCTCAATTTCCACAGCTAAATTCAAAATACATTGATACTCAAATATCCAATTTAATTAAATCTGACAAATTTATGAATTTATTAGTTGAAGCAATGCTTGAAATATGTTCAAAACCTGATGTGCCAAAAAATTCTAAAAGCATTAGAGAAATTTTAGATAACACTTTTAAGAAAAAACACCTTAACCTTTTTATGGATACATTACATATAGTGCAATGGAATGCTCAAAGTTTAATTAGTAATAGGCTAGTTTTAACAAAATTTTTATATGATAACAACATACATATTGCCATAATCTCTGAAACATGGTTGAAACCACATCAATTTTTCTATCAAAGGGTACAATATTATTAGAAATGATTGTGGGAACAACCACAATGGTGTTGCAATTTTAATTCATAATATTATAACACATTCTCAAATTACAACTCATTTTGATAGTTCTTTACAAAATGTTTGTGTGAAAATCAAAATTAATAACAATGAATTAAGTGTCGTTAGTTTTACAGTCCATCTAATACAAATCCACCATTTAATAAAAATAATCTAGACGTTTTGCTTAAGTCCATTCCTAAACCTATGATATTTGGAGGCGATTTTAATGCTCATCACATGTCTTGGGGATGTGTCGACACCCTGCCTCGAGGTAAGGATGTTTTAGATGTTATTGATGAAAATGATCTTGTTCTTTTGAATAATGGCAGTCCCACTACAATTGGTTCTTCATCTTGGCGAGCTAATGCTCTTGATTTAACTTTAGTTTCTCCATCTTTGGCACTTTCATGTGATTGGTCTGTTTATGATTATCCTCTGGGTAGCAGTTATCACTTGCCTGTAATTATAAATTTGGTTGTTGGAAATGAAAGTAATCTACAGAATAATATACAATGCAATAATGTACATTTACCATTTCAGCATAATTACAAATTAGTTAATTGGAAAATATATAGTCAATTAATGGATTCAAATTTAAAAATATTGACTTTAATGCTATGTCTCCACCAGAATCCTACAATTTGTTTTGTAACATAATACATTCTGTTGCTGAACAGTCAATTCCACAGTCTACCTCCACTAATAAATGTAATAATATTGCTAAACCTTGTTTACCAAAACATTCTAAGTGTCCTAGTTTACCCTGGTGGAACTCAAAGTGTTCAGAAGCTGTTCAAAACTCAAAGAATGCTTATATATATTTTAAAAACAACCCTTCTGAGGATAATTATATTGAATTTAAGAGATTGCGAGCTTTAAAAAAAACTAATACTTAAAACAGAAAAAACCAACAGCTGGATGGAATTGTGCAACTCATTTAATAGATGTACCTCATTGTCATTGGTATGGAAGTACATGCGTAAATTTAATAAATCATTTACTCTTAATAATTCTCTTGATGATAGTTGGATTCCAGATTTTATATGTAAATACACTCCTGACTTTGTTTTGAATGAGCCGTTAAATTATAATAAAACTGATAATATTGGAAATAATTATTTGACTGATCCATTTTCGTATCAAGAACTCCATTCTGCGTTGTTTTCTAGAAGAGATACATCCCATGGTCTAGATGGGATTCCATATATACTTTTAAAAAAATTAACCCCAAATTGTCTCATAATCTTTTTAAACTTACTTAATCGTATGTGGAAGGAAAACTTTATACCTGAGGAATGGAAAACTGATTGTTTGGTTCCAGTTTTAAAACCTGGTAAAGATAAATTGTTGCCGGATTCGTATCGACCCATAGCTCTTACGTCTTGTATTGGAAAGATATTTGAACAGCTTTTAAAACAACGCCTAGAATTTTATGTAGAACAAAATGGTCTTTTACCTTACAACCAATTTGGTTTTCGCAGAGGTCGGTCTTCTCGTGAAAGCATTTGTCAGCTAGTATTAGATGCTCAACTCAGTCTGTATAATAATCAATATCTTTTATGCGTTTTCTTTGATATTGCTGGTGCTTTTAACAGTGTTAATATTTCGGTTCTTTGTAACGAGTTGTCAGTGATAGGGATACCTGGGCAATTAATAAACTGGATACAAGCATTTTTGACCAATAGAAAAGTATTTGTTAAATTTAATAATCATTTATATGGTCCAAGATGCTCGTCGTTAGGAGTATGTCAAGGAGGAATTCTGTCTCCATTAATATTTATCTTATATATTAGACGATTGAATCTTATTTTGGGATCGAATGTAAAAACTTACAATATGCAGATGACTTAGTAGTTTATACATCTGGAATGGATTTAAGTCAATTAGCTTCTACTGTAAATAACGCACTTTCCAGTTTATATAAATACTTTTCATACCTTAATTTAGATGTTAATCCTACTAAATCAAAAGTCTTCATTTTCGGTCGTAAATGTGTAGCTACACCTAATATTTTGTATAACAGAATTCCATTGCCTATATATAGTGAAGTAAAATTTTTGGGTGTAACTTTTACTCCAAAACTCTCATGGACAAAATACATTAATAATATAACAACAAAAGCAAACAAGGCTTATAATGTATTAAAATCTGTTTGCGGGACTACTTGGGGAGCAGATCCCAAAATATTGTTAGTGTTATACAAATCTCTCGTTCGTAGTCACTTTGAATATGGTTTTCTTTGTTTTGCTGGAGATAGTAAATTAGTGAATAGTTTGGACAAAATACAAAATAAATGTATGCGCACAATACTAGGTGCCTTTAAAACTAGTCCTATTGTTGCTTTGCAAATCGAAACAAAACTGCCACCCATTAGTGTTCGATTCCGTTATTTGAAAGAAAGATTTATCTTGAAGCTTCATAGTTTGCCTAATAATGATCTTCTTACCAATTTAATTGCTTCTCAATCTGCTCCTTATAAGCAACATATGTTTATTTTGCAAGATTTTTCTTGCTTTTTCATTCTCTTGAAGAGTTTAATATACATTTGAACGATGATGTTCTTCCTTGTTATGCAGGCACATTCCAAAGTAAATATGCCGCAATGAATATTGTAATTGATTCAAGCTTGTCTTCTAAGGAGGAAGTTTATCTGTTATTGTCAGAATGGACTAATTATAAATTTATTTATACTGATGGGTCCAAAAATAATGATGCTGTATCTTTTGCAATTTACCAGACCGAAATCAATAAGGGAGTGGGATACAAAATTAATAAATATGCTAGCATCTTCACTGCTGAAGCAACAGCCATCCTTTTGCTTTAAAACATATTATGGAAAGAAATCAGTTGAACAAAAATTGGGTAATAGTCAGTGATAGTATGAGTGTCTTAAAAAGTTTGTCAAGTAACAAAATGAATGCTAACATTAACTACCTGATTTTTACTATTAAAGAATTATGGTGGAAGTTATCCTTAACTGACACTGTAGTACAATTCGTTTGGGTACCTTCGCATATAGGAGTCTTAGGTAATGAAAATGCAGATTTTTAGCCAGAACCATTGTTAATATTTCTGATTCATGCTCAAGTTTAACCATCAAGGAGTTGGATGTCGCTTTGCCGTATACGGATATGATATCTAATCTTAAAAAGCGCATGATTAGTAATTGGGGAAAACATTGGTATTTTTGTAGAGAAGTTGAAAATAAAGCTCATATATATTCTTTGTTAGACGTTCCTGTTAATAGTACGCCATGGTTCTGCAAGCTTAAACATTTTGTTCATAGAAATTTCTATACTATAATCAATCGAATGCGCATTGGTCATTATTGCCTAAATTTTCATCTTCATCGAAAAATTATAGTTTCTTCTCCTTATTGTGATCGTTGTCAAATGAATGAAGTTCAGTCTCTCGACCACAGCCTTTTCGTTTGCCTGGCCTTCGGCATTCAGCGCCTTGTGCTGATGGATGAGCTGCTTAATATTTATGAGGCATCTAATATAATCCCGCTGTCAGTACCAGATTTGCTAAGAGAGCCTACCACGTATATGTCTTTGTATAAATTTGTACATAACACCATAAATAAGTTGTAAATATTTTAATACAATTTTTTAATTTTAGGTTCTTAATGCAGATAACATATAAATGTAAATTGTATATATTTAAAATAAATCTAAATATCGCTACTAGAATATTTCAGGATTGTACTGTTTGGAAAGGACAATAATTAAACTGGATTATGAGATTGAACGTACGGTTTTGACTTAATTAATGGATGATACATACATACTGAAATTGTATAAGAAAATAAAAGTAACTGAAGACATTGAACTCGGATTTGACCTAATATGAATAGTACTTACTGAAGACGTTGACCGGATTGAACTTATGAAAAAGAAAACAAACTACTTATGACAAGGCAGTATGGCTTAGAGCTTTAGCCTGTCCAGATGGACGAAAAAAAAAAAAAAAAAAAAAAATCAGTCAGGGTCCGCTGGCAACACTGATTGATATATGTCAAATTTGAATGCTCTTGGGTGCGGCATGTCTGTATAATGTATTTATTTGCAATATTTTAATTAAATGCTTAATCCGATTTCATTTACATATTAGATATGATATCTGTTATCAGTAACTATCTTACCTATCCAGCAGTAATCCGCCGTATCGATATTTTTTATCAAATTCTGCCACAAGGAGCTGGTTTTAAGTGCCAATGCTAGTGGGAGTTCCTAATTTGGATCAGTTCACATTATTAGACATAAACTCTTGTGTTATCTGAAATAAGCAAATAGAAATGGCAGTGTCAATACATAATGATATAGTTTACGGGCCGGAGGAACGCGATATACCAGCCCATTTATCTTACACACAGTATTTATTTGAACAACTTAAGAAGGGTGAAGATAGAGTAGCCATAGTAAGTACCGCAATGCAGATATTATTTTGTGGTCGAACCAAACAGGTTCAATTCATTTAGACAAAATACTTGAGTCCTAACAGCTTCTTTTTACTCATTAAATTTAAATAAAACTTGTAAATAGATTTACAATTCATTACATATTTAATATAAGTAAGTTGTCAAGACTTACTTACATATTTCACGTTTTTACAGCATGGGAATGAGCCCATTTGTGTATGATCAACTATCATGTTTACTGATATTTATTTTATTTAAATTTCAACTATAATTAAGTACTTTGAATCAAATATAACTTAAAGTGTATATTTAACCTTCACAGACATGTGGAGAGACTGGGAACTCAATGTCTTACAAGGAGATCCTGCAACAGAGTGTGAACCTGGCGGTGTCTCTGCAGAAGCTAGGCCTGAAGAAAGGAGATGTGGTAGCTTTGTGCAGCGAGAACCGGTTTGAGTTTCCTGTAGCTGCCCTAGCTATTATTTACACTGGGGCTGTGTTGGCCACTATTAATGTTACTTATTCACCAGGTAAGAGAAAATTAAAGTTTATTTATTATTCCCTTTATTAGTCCTACAAAACTATTATGCATTAGCGCAATAAATGACTGTAGAGCATGTAAATCCTGCTTTGTAATCTGTCATATTGAAATAAAATAAATGTTAGGTATAGGTTTCAGTTTATTATTTCAATTATCCTTTGAAGCAAATAGGACAATTGATATGCACAATGACAAAAAGTTTTAACATAAATTCATTTAGACAAAATTAATTAATTAAATAATTTATTTCAGGTGAAATTACTCACATTCTTAAAATTACAAAACCAAAGATAATATTCACTTCACCAATCACAGCTCAGAACATACAAGAGTGCAGTGAGGGATCTTCTGTAGAAAAAATAGTGCTATTTGGAGATTATGATGTTATCCCTGGCCTTATGTTCAAAGATTTAGTAGCGGAAAATGCTAATGTGGAGAACTTTGAGTTGGCAGATGCTAGTGGCAATGACACTTTGGCTGTTATGTGTTCATCTGGAACCACTGGGTTGCCAAAAGGAGTCATGCTTACACATATCAATTTCCTGACCTTGTCACAGCATATGAAGTAAGTTGATCACAATACATTAAATACTATGGAAGTTATAGGATAATCTACTATTCTACTATGTCTCAAATTCTAATTTTCTCAGGGATCATGAGATTTTCTCAATAACTTATGCAGTATGCTAAATGGCATATCACTTTTACTGTATAGAAACGGTTGTGTTACCTAGAGACTTGCTTGCAATGCATTACCAATACCATGAACTAAATCAATATTTTTGTTCCAGATATTACTTGGAAAAGTCAATGGAGTCAAACAATACAGAAATAAAGAACTTCCTAGCACTAATACCGTGGTTCCATGCATATGGTTTCATAACAAGTTTTGGTGTCTTGTCATACCATCTTCAGATAGTGTTCCTGGCACGTTTTGAAGAAAAGTTATTTTTAGAAACCATACAAAATTATAAAGTGAGTTGAATGTAATAAGTACTTACGTTTTTATTACAGAAAAAGATTGAGTACTTATTATTTTTAGTTGAATGATTGCAGCACCATTTGAGTGTTTCTTTGCTCATTTACCCACAATATTTACCAGACTAATTGACTATGCCAGTCACCATACCAACTATAATCCACATTATCCTAAGACTTTTTTTTTGACACATGACCTATCATGTTAGTGAAAACAAAAGCTTAATGGTATATAATAAAGTAAAATCATTTATTCTGATACAAAAATAGTAGGTATCTTTGCATATTTGTTTTATTTTTTTATATTTTACATTGAACTGCGCATCTTTTACGTTATATGACTACTGTCATGTCTCAAAAGTACATAAGGATAATCCGACAGACATCCTACTTATTACAAATTTATTTGCATTGAACATGTTCCTTATTACATGACCAGGTGAACATGATGACGCTAGTGCCTCCACTGGCAGTGTTCCTGGCAAAGCACCCTTTGGTCCTCAACTACAACTTGAAGTCCGTCAACGAAGTGTGGTGCGGTGCGGCGCCACTGTCCGCTGAAATACAAAATGCTGTGTCACAAAGGTTGGTACTTACCTCGATTTTTAAGAGAGACTAGATGAGATAAATTGTGCCGTCGTAAAAAAAAAACCTTCAATATTCCCCCACTTTATGTTATTAAGAAACAAACAAGGGCTGGTCGACTTGCTTGGTGAAAAGCTGTCATTTTAACGAAAGGATAGGCGACAACGAAGGATTCGGCTCCGGAGTCCCGCTCTCACGTCGCCACTCGCCACTGTCTTCTTACAATCCCTTCGTACAGAAATTTTCTTGGCAAATTTAACAACCAATAAAATATGTCTTCTCCATCCACAATAAGTATATATCATTTAATGCAGTTAATTAAAAATAAAGGAATGTTTCCTTTCAGTAACTATAGGATCTAATTTAGGTAGATTTTTCCACTCTGTATATGTTTTGATTTGTGGCGTTTATTCCACCTACTTTCGTTGCAGGTTAGGTATAAACTTCATCCGACAGGGCTACGGCCTGACGGAGGTGACGATGGCGTGCTGCGTGGACCTCTCCAGCAAGCGCCGGCTGGGCTCCTGCGGCACTCCAGCGCCGGGCATGAAGATTAAGGTAACACCCATTTTACTAACGACCGTCTCTGATGAAGCGGCGCTACCGCGAACACCGATATTCGTAAATTTCGGAGGATTGTCTCTGTCACTCTCATGATACCCTTAATATAAATAAATAAATAAATATTTCGGGACAATCTTACACAAATCGATCTAGTCCTACGGTAAGCTCAGTAAGGCTTGTGTTGTAGGTACTAGACGACGATATATACAATAGATAGATACATATAAATACTTAAATACATAGAAAACACCCATGACTCAGGAACAATGTCTGTGCTTATCACACAAATAAATGCCCTGACTGGGAATCGAACCCAGGACCTTTGGCTTCATAGGCAGGGTCACTACCCACTAAGCCAGACCGGTCGGTCTTAATTGGAGTAAAAGAGAAAGATGCCCATAATATACGAACTTCGATGTTCGCGGTACCGGGCCAGTAACACAGCTTGCGATCTAGACCGTTTACGATGTAGACCAGTTGTCAGTAAGATATAGGCAAAATATTACACTAGTCATTTTGCGTTCTAGGCTATCCGCGTATAACCCCTATTAACAATAGTCACTGCAAGGTATCAGAAAAAACTATAGTGACCATAACTCTCACAGATTTTTAAAATTTCTGGTCTTGTCTGTTTGACGTCTGTACAGTTAGTGATCGCACTGATCGAGCACAGAGTATTTTTTTTTGTCTATGTCGCACGTTTGTTTTGTATTTAATGTTCGCGGCGAGCAATGGAGATCGAGACCATACACTCTTTTGTTATATCTCTAGGTATACTTGTTCCGTCGCGGACCACTACCTTCAACTCAATTTCTTCATTTATTTTACCGGTTTAGGTCTTAGACATCGAAACTGGCAAGAAGAAGGGCGTGGGCGAAGAAGGCGAGCTGTGGATCAAGTCTCCTCTCCGCATGAAGGGTTACATGGGGGACCCGGCGGCCAGCGAGGCCCTGGTCGACCAGGACGGCTATGTGCGCACGGGCGACATCGGCTACTACGACCAGGAGGGCACCTTCTACATCGTGGACAGGCTAAAGGAACTTATCAAATACAATGGTTTCCAGGTACGTTTTAGTATCCTAAAAAGGTACAGTCAACAACACTCCTAGCTATACGTTGGTAGACCTTATTATATAAGGCATAAAGTCCACCGATGTGCAGTTAAGAGTGTTGCTGTGTGTACGGCTAAGATTGCCAATAATAAAGGTCAGTTAGGCTACGTTTTCACTGGACGCATGTTGTAACAACCAATTTATCTAGACGTATGTTGATACGCACCAAACTACGCTCGCGATTTTTATCTATTCCTGCTGTTAATTCACACACTAAACTTCATCTAAACATATTTACAACATTAGCAATATGGACAGCATAAAATGAGCTTGACAGGACTTTATTGTTAAGAAAATAAAAGCGCGTCAAGATCATTTTGAACACGTCACCAGCTTAGCAAGTTCTGCTACTGACTGTACATGAATTGATGACACACACATATCTTTAAAATGTAGAAAATGTGAATAGTTACTATCTAGTGATATTAATGCGAATTTACCTAAAGAATTGAGTTACCATAGTTCCCGTAATGTTCTTGTACATGATTACATAATATCATATCATACATGTCGGTCAACTATGGAATCCTACATTGAACATGATCCCGCATGCTTTTTGCCGGTTTTAATTCCTATCCGTAGTTTATGTTAAAGTTCAATAAACGAATGGGAATATATTTAAACGATTGTTACGCGCTAAATTATATTAGAACAAAGACGAAAATTGTAAACGGGATAACAATTTTTATTCTTTAAATAACTGATCGTATTATCTGATTGTAATGCAATAGGCGAGTCGTAGATAATATTTTTAATATAGCAAATTATTATCTACGGCCTGTTGTTGATATGCGGGGTTTGATCACATTTTGTCTATGTAAGTGTTAATTGACTTAGATAACTCCCGCAACCGATGTGCTATATTTATATTATACCGCAGCTCTCAGCTCAGGAAAGTTTTACAGCAAGACAATAGATGTACAAGCTGTATCATAAATATCAGAATTAGAAAGTATCAGTATCAGTCTAATCAGCCTAAACTGAATTCAGTAGGTGTTTTAACTGACTGTTAATTGATTCCGGTTAAACCAAAAATCATTGGATACGTGATCACCCTACATTCATTATTAAAGTGAGGTACCTATACACTATGTTGATAAAGTTGTCTCGAAAGAGGTTTTAAGCTCATATAATCACAATAAAATAAACCATTAATAGGGTGACAATGATTTTTGAAATTACAAGTTAATTTTCATGTAATCGTGACTTAGTGATCGCCACTATTTACTGGATTAGAAAAATTGGCTCCTGATGTTATGAATATACAGAATTTACGTTAATTAAGCGATGTGACAGAGTAGATCTGCCCCGATTTGATTCGATCGTAACCAGTGGTATAATAGGCATTTTAATTTATTTTACGTCACACTGGGCGGTAAGAGAGATTGACCGCCCTAGGGCGTGACGGAAAAGCTCATTTTACACCCAGATGAAGGCGTAAAACTATGTACGCACCACAGGCGGTAATAAAGAAGGCCTCAGATCGCTTGTTTATACGTAATATACTATTATACCAAACAAATATTGGCTTTATCAATGGTGCCCGGCAAGTCAGTGATCAAGATACATATGTAATTGTAACCTTGACCTACAGTGGAAGTTGTATAAATAAATGTATCTTCGACGTATATTATTGTATTGTAGTACGGGCAGGTTTTCGCAACTCCCAAGCCAAACGCCAAATTGCGTGACGGAATACGGGTCAGTCCAGCCAGTCCAACACCTCATCGAATCCTATACCTTTATTTACCACCTACAATACCTCCAACGTACCTACCTATAGGTACTATTGTGTTGATGTTTTACATATAATAAATAATAAATATAATAAATATTACGGGTCAATCTTACATAAGTGCTGTATGATGAACTAGGACTAGAATAGCACCACCCCATCTCCTCCCGCGGGTGTCGTAAGAGGCGACAAAGGGAAAAATCCTACGGACGGGCAGCGGCGTCCATGAAAACCCAATCTACAGCTACTGCGGTCGCCAACCCGCCTGCCAAGCGTGGTGACTATGGCAACTATCCCCCAAGATGATACAATTCATAATTGTGGGAGGCCTGTGTGCAGCAGTGGACTGCATACGGCTGAAATGTATCTTACACAAATCGACGCGACGTAGTCCTACGGTAAGGTCAGTAAGGCTTGTGTTGTAGGTTATTTTATACTAGACTAGACTTGACTCAGGAACAAATATCTGTGCTCATCACACAAATAAATGACGGGATTCGATTCTTCATAGGCAGGGTAACTACCCACTAGGCCAGACCGGTCTTATACTATTAATGCTAGTCGTTTGTCAGGTGGCCCCGGCGGAGCTGGAGGCGCTGCTGCTGCAGCACCCGGGCGTGGCCGAGGCGGGCGTGGTGGGCGCGCCCGACGAGCGCGCCGGCGAGCTGCCGACGGCCTTCGTGGTGCGCCAGCGCGGCGCCGCCGTCTCCGAGCGCGAGCTGCAGGACTACGTGGCCGCCAAGGTGTGTACTGTTGCTGGGTATGGACGGGCGGGACCTTCACCGAATGGGGGCTGTCGCCAACAAGGTAAATATGTGGTAGTCCACATGGAAAGGTACCTTA
Source organism: Grapholita molesta (assembly GCA_022674325.2). Classification (NCBI taxonomy): domain Eukaryota; kingdom Metazoa; phylum Arthropoda; class Insecta; order Lepidoptera; family Tortricidae; genus Grapholita; species Grapholita molesta. The sequence goes on from CP053138.2 coordinate 7,375,599, forward strand.
TGGCGCTTGGCGCTTACGCTATTGTTAACGACGCTTCAATACTAATGCGACGTAAGCGCCAAGCGCCAAAAGATACCTTTCCATGTGGACTACCAGATATGGCATCGGGTTGTGTTGTAGCCCTAGGACGTAATTTTCACCGAGGGGCAGGTGCAAGTGGCCAACAAGGTAACGTGGAGAGATTAGCTGTAAAACCCAGGCGTGGCTGATTTGGGTGTGCTAGCCCTGAACGCGTCATCTAGCGGGGAATCCACGTGATATAAAAGGAGCTAATTGGTTTTAAAAGAGAATGGACAGCGTGACTTATGGGAGCAATGCAGCGCCTCAACCAAATGTTTTGCCGCGCGGTAGTAGTTTTAAATTAGTTTGTACCCCCTAGTCTATGCAATGCCTACAGATGTTCGTCGGTTGTATCATACGTAAGAATAAATATGAATAACAAATAATGCTAATAAGTTCACAAACTCTACATGAAAGTAGACAGGTACAGATAAATCTTTGCTAGTCATTGTTAATAATACGAATTCTCTAGGTCTGTAAACAAGTCTGAAAGAATAGACTTGAAAAGATAACCTTCGCTCTACGCCTTTTAGTTGTATTGTGTCTCTTTCTTTGTAAAACTCCTCAATGCCATCAACCAAGACAAATCGGAAATCGCAAATCTGATAGGCGGTTGCCTTGAAATAACTGTTTTCGAGTTTAACCCTGAGTAAGCGAATGATTGAGTGAGAATAGCTAGCTACTATATACTTACAACAACATATGGCCAAAACCATCGTGATACATGTCACAACCTTTGCACATTCAATAGTGAGGAGCCGAAGGACGTCCACTGATAGACATAGGCCTCCTCCAACGACCAATAAAGACCGCTTTTGCGCCACCCGCGTCCAGTAGATTCCCGCGATTATTACCAGGTCGTAGGTCAATCTCGTGAGGAGGCTCATGCAGCGCCTTCTGGTAAAACCTCTAACATATCATATTTTATGCAGATAATTTTGCTAGTCTTGATATAGTAAGATATAATTGCCGGTTACTGAAATGGGTCGCAACTTGAACCTTTACGCCCTAACGGTCATCCCTCCAACATTTAATAAACTCATATTGATTTTAGTATTGATGTCGATAATCCATTAAATACTATGTGTGTTCTGTACTTAACTTTATTTTTTCAGGTATCACCAGCAAAGCATCTAAGAGGTGGAGTAATTTTCCTCGACGACATTCCCAAGAACGCTTCCGGTAAAATCCTAAGGCGAGAATTGAAAGTTCTGCTAAAAAAGCATAAAAAGAGCAAGCTTTAAAGTACAAATAAACCAAAGATTACCTACATAAGTAGTTATAAAATTTGAATGCCTAGACATTGCAACTTGTTGTTAAATTATCATAATTTATTGTTGTAACTTAAACGGCATAATATAAAGTTACCAGATTTTTATTACGTTCTTTTTTATCACATCACCATTATATAATAAATAATAATTTAGGGTATATCAATAAAGTACGTCTCACGTAAAATATATCCTAGGCCCAAAGATAACCTGCAACCAGTCATGGCGTCCGCCAAGGATATCTGTCGTAACGACACATTCACATATCTGCGAGAAGTTTCAAGTCCTAGTTCCCAAGCTGGCGAATCGTGTGCGTTTCAAATTTTCTTTTGCAATAGTTTGGCCTTATGAGCTTTAATGGTGCTTCTTAATTTGTAACTACTTGTTGGCAAGAGTGTCTTTTAATTCTTGTGGTATCCTATTAAGGGCATAGCTGTGAAGTTCATTGTTGACGGCAGCTAAGACCCCAGTTTTGTTCGGCTTCGGTTCTGAGGCGCCATACTTGTAGAAGTTCCCGAGGATGTCTGTGAGCTTGCCCCCGGCCGCAGACAATACTGCTTCAGGGGCGCATGTGTCCCACTTCTTACATCCTGGACTGGCGAATACGTAGACTGATGCTTTGCCTTCCAGTAGTTGTAATACCTGGAAATATATGAGAAGAAAATATTATGCTTCATTATAGGCATCCATTGTATGAATATAATAAGTGTTCTAATCCTAAATCCAACTAAAATTACAAACGCGAAAGTTTATGACTAATGCATACATATGGATATTTTTTACTCTCATGCAAAATATACTGAATGGAATGTTACAATAATGTACACCTTATACTTCAGAATAAGCTATTTGCCCAAAATATACTGATAAGTCGCGGGTAACCACAACACCATATCTAGAATAGTAAGATACACATCTACTGGATATTTTTAATATAACGCGTATTTGATAAGTAAAAGCGGATTTTTTTAGAGGTGTATTCAGGAAACATGTATAAGTGGCGGATAATTAAATATTTATTTAATATAATGAATATACAACACAATGGAGACGTAGGTATGTTCTCCGAAGACCGAAACATATCCGCGTGAGTGACTAAAAAGTGAGTAAAGCCGTAATTTTCATTAATTAAATATTACAATAACTCACGAAAGTTTAAATACAAATTCCTAAAACTATTCAAATATCACCTGTACTCCATTGTAATAAGAGTAAATTTTCGGTGTACCGGGCATTTGGGAGGCGTATGCGGAGCCGGAACCATCCAACGAGCAGAGGCTCTTTCGACAACTTAATGAAACATAAGGGGTACAAAAAGCGGATGTTGCCCCTGTCCGTGTCATGGGACGCGCACAGAGACAGTTGCCGTCATGGTGTAAGGACTACTGAGTTTTAATTAAATCCAAAACCGAGGCTATTAGATGGAAAGGATAGACTAGCTACTGGTCTATTTGATAAAAAACTGGATGCCTGCTTAATAAAATGGTACACCTTAAATGATATTATTATTATTACTTAAACTTAATTAAATAATGCACCTTGTAACCTGCTCCTCCAACCCTAAGGATTTGGGCAGCATTCATAACCTGTAAAGCCTTTTCCACCACAGGATTTGAATGGCTTCTGGTCGTTGTGATGATCAAGGACCCAGGGGGAGGTGCGGGTGTGAACCCTCCTACACCTATCTCAGATAGTCCCCAAATAGTTCTGCCCATTATAACCTCCCCCCCAGTTTGATTTTTGAAAAATGGCTGATGAATGACACCAGCAACAGGTTTCTCATTAACAGATATTCCAATAAGAACTGTCACATGTTCCAAGAATCCTGCAACAATACATAATGTTAGGTTTGAAGGTTAATTATGTAGGTACTACATTCAAACTTAAAAAAAAAGACCTACAATAAAATAATATTAACGCATTCACTGCCACCCTCTTTTCCTTGCCATTCGCCAGGTGCCGCACTTTGCTGGGTGCCTCTAACGCATATGTGAGTTCAACGGATTATTACCCAGACCTCCGCCGCACATATGAGTTCATACTTATTTGACAGTGGTTTGTTCGCATTGGTACTAGATAATTATTTTAACTCTAGGAAACATTGTTTTGAATGAAACATGGTAATTAATATTTTATATTCTTTAATCACATTGAACCAATCGATTGTAATTATGCTTCAAATATAACTAAAATTTAACTAAATCGAATACAACTGAAACAACTAACAGAACACTATTGAAATAAGTTCAAGTCTTTTCATCAGCATTATATTTTACTTACTTATAATTTCTACTACCATTTATATCTGATCCAACAAGCAAAATTTTAGACGTAAGAGGAACATTCCAAAATTTACAACTCACATATGCGTTGAAGGCACTGGGTGAAAGTCACTTAATACTATGAACGCGTCTGTGCGTCGAAGGCACTGCGTGAAAGTCACGGTGACGCGGCGGTGGCAATGAATGCGTTAAAGCAAGTTAGGCAGATGCAGTAATGTATAAAGCCAAAAACATGCAGTTACTTGATAAAGTATGGTAAGATGTATTAGGGCAATTTCACTTTCAGGGACATCCAATTACCTTAATTGTCAAATAAAAGTTAAATCAGTGGTCAGTTTAGTGACGACTACTACAGCTTGAAATATTTATGTAAATCATCTTTATTCGCATTTTTCTATTACAATAACACGTATTATTTATGGATTAAACATAAAACAGTAGATTATATTGAAATTTAAAGCTTAATTGTCGTCACTAAACTTACCACTGATTTAATTTTTATTTGACAATTAAGTTATTTGGGTGTCCCTGAAAGTCCCATTAAGTCAACAGAAGTATGCAAATAAAATATTTATTCCTATGTTTACTTGCCTGTAATCTACATCCTTGAGAAGGGTGGTTATAAATAAAACAGAAAACCAAGAATCACTAAACTATGTCATAACCATGAAGTTAGTATGCCAAAATATACAAAGAACGAAACCCATGAAATGTTATTTTTAAATTTACCAAAATTTGAATGAAGTAGACTTAAGTACCACTTCATACTGATAAAAGGGTGGCTCAAATACATTTTCCATCTTTCCCAAGGATCTCTCTTCAACATTAGGGCACCTAGAATGTATAAATTATTCATTGTAAAGCATCTTCCACAGCAGCAGCAGATAGGAAGTGTATATCCATAGTAACTACCTTAAAAATGCTAATCAAAATATCTGAGCTAAGTATGCTTGTAACAAATGAAAAATACTATTTATAAGACTGAGTAAATTTATTCAGGACATAAAATAAATAAACAAAACAACTTTATAAAACTTAGACAAAAAAAGGAGTGTCACTGAAAAGTTAATATTAGTATGCTTTTTATTAAATTTTTAATGTTTATTTTTGTTCAAAATGTAGTTACTAAAGAAATGCATAGTGTGGTAGAATTGAAGATATTTACTAAAGATAGATAACTTTTATGGGCACAGTCACCATTATTGTATTTATTGCTCATGCAATGGAAATCTGCAAATGAAATAAAATCCTTGCTGAAGGAATATAGATCTTTAATTGCATCCAAAGTACATTTCTTAATATTACTTACATAAAAATACATACACAGACCCGGGTAGGGTAAAGCAAAATTTTATAAATATAATATACACATTAACTAAGTCACCTACCTTGAGTGTACTCAGATGTTCCATCAAGTGGATCTACCCACACTACAATGTCTTCCTCCTTCACTCCTAGTAAGCTGGCAGGGCAATCCAGTCTCAACACCTCTTTATCTGCATCAACCACAATCCAGTCCGGGCACACTTCACCCTAATAATGGAATTACAATATTAGTAAATTAAATAACATGTTACTATTAAACTAGAGTAGTACAAATTTTTGAAATAAAACACCCTACTTACTTCTTCCACTGAGCTATCTTCTTCGCCAATGATGCTGGCTTTAGGATACTGTTTAGAAAGAGATGCAATAATGCATTTCTCTGCAGATCTGTCTGCTTCTGTCTGATAGTCATCCTTTCCCTATATATAACGAATTGATAATTAAGTACAATATTAAAAGATCAATGTAAATTCATAATTATCATGATTGTTGGGATAACATTTTTATTAAAATATATGATGTAATGATGACAAAAATAATCTTATCAAGGACAGTTATTAAACACAAGTAAATATTTTACAATTATTTAAAGAAAACTTTGAAGTGGTAGTGAACTAATGCAAGCAAGCATAGCTCTGGCTCATTATAACAAACCTTTTCCACAATCCCCAACTCTCCTTTGCTCATTACATCTCTAACTATCTTTCCAGCTCTGCCAGCCACAGACACTGATGAAGCAAGCAACCTTACAATAAGAGGAGCGCTAACGGACATTTTAATATTTTTTATTTAACTTAATTACGTTTTAGTTAATTATTAATTACGAGCCGAAAAGTTTTTTCCGTCCACGACGACACAAGTGGGTGAGCAAACGGTACTTCGTCAATTACAAACAAATGTCATGTTAGAGCATATAAAAGCTGATAATAAACGTCACTTGACGCAGCGCGCAACGGCGCTACCGCGAAAATTAATAACGATATTTGTAAATTTTGTAAATGTCGGACGATTGCCTCTGTCACTCTCATCTCATGATTCATTGGAATAAAAGGAGTAAAAGAGAAAGATGCCCGAAATATACGAATATCGTTTTTTACGGTAGCGCCACAGAAAGCCAAGGTGAACTCCAGTCCCTTTTAAAAACGCATGTTTAATGTCCTCGCCACCAAGGTGTTAAAAGTTGAATAAGGTAAGGTATACTATGCTTTTACCGGAAAGCAAGTATGTATAAATCCTACTCATTCAACTCATTTAATTTACAATTGTACACATACAGCCTTACTACGACCTAGCGCCAGTGGCGCCTATTTCACCACGCTGGCGGTATGACTTTTGCAAGACTTTTGTCACCATCGTTGTTACTGACACTCCAGGCGTTCATGAACTACGGTCGGGCTATATTACTTATTTGGAATTTCGACTTTCTCAAAATTTCGATAAAGGGCTAATCTCATGCAAATATACCGAAAAATCTTTAAAAGGACTATTGTCTCCCATGTTGTGAAATCGGCGTAGCCAGGCCTCTAGGGGGGCCATAGCGCACGAAAATAATATATTACGTACCCAGGGCGGTAAAACAAAGAATGGCTCAGATCGCGGGTATTTGTGGCCCCAACCCGAGGTGACGGCCATAAACTAGCGATCTGAGGCACAAAATAGACAGATACAGGGGCGCTACCGCGAACTTCGATATTCGTATATTTCGACGCTCAAACGGGCAAGTGCTACTGGGAAAACTGTCAAACTAGTTCGATCGAACGGTTTTGGACGTCTCACGTGTATGGATCGAAGAACGTGCCAAAAGTGCTACCGGGAGGCCAACGTGACACGTAATTTTGACAACGTATATTTCGAAAATAACTGTCAAAACACACGTTAACTCTTGAGCTATCGTGTTAGTTTCGATTCCTAAAAAACTTCGTATTTTCTTAGACATTTGTGATCATAGATTACAATTTTGAATCATTTGACAGCTACGTGTTTGAATATCTTACGAGTATTTTGTATTTATTCATCATCTTGAATTTGTTTCTACGTAAGTAGACCATAAGCAGTCTAATAAAATATGTTTTTATTGTAAATTAGGTAGGCTTTTAATTTGTCGTTATCATTTATCTTGTTTTAGATCAAACTTTGGCTGAGGAAAGACGGAATCGCTGGTAGGAAACGGCTGCTCGAGATATTGAGGGGCATGCACATCTCCCAGACAATGAATTTGTTTTTGGGTCACCCGTGAAGTGTTCGAAACCCTGTGTGCGGATGTTGCACCGTTGTTGCCGTCGAAATACTACAGCAGCCGTGAAATTCACTATGTTGGCAAGGTAATATACTACTAGGTGAAATCAATATTTTCTGAATCTTTTTGTTATTACCATCAACTTTAACTATGGGGCCAAAACTGAAATCAGTAAATAGTATCAGTAAGTATAGTATTATAAGTAGTTGTTAGTATGGGAAGGTCACAAGCTAGAAAGTTGAACTTTTCTGTTTTGGTTATATTAACAAGTAAGTAAGGGGGACTGCCGCGGACCAAGCGCAGACACTTAAGCACCGCAAATCTGCTTTCCTATCGAAAGAATACGTGATTGCGGTGCTTGCAGTAGAAACTCTAGGGCCTTGGTCAAGTGACACTGAAAAATTTCTAAAAGAAATGTTGTCTCGGCTTATAGTTGCCACAGGGGACTACAGAGCCGGATCCTTCCTGGCCCAAAAACTAAGTCTGGCAATCCAGAAGGGCAACGCCGCCAGTATTTTGGACCGCATACCAGAGGCAGGGGATTTGGCGAGGTTTTTTACATTTAATTTAATTTTATTATAATACCAAGCTGTATGTTTAACAGTAATAAAAAGCAATTTCATAACCACTTGTTGTTCAACCAGAAGTACTGAAGTGGAAATAATATTATACATAGCAAATTATACAAATTACATGACAAATGTTACTCCGGGAGTGTTGGACAATTAATAGGTTCTTTAAAATTTTAACTTGTACTGTTAACATTAACTACTTCATTAATTTTTCCAGATATCATAGGCAGCTACCAGCACCTAGCACCCAGCACCTAGCCCCTGGGTAGAGTAGGGCAGAACCAATGTCTCAGATCATCACAACAGCTTTCTGCACAGATTCAGTGCCCTCAGTCACAGGGAGCATGGATTGTCATAAAATCTGGGTAAGACCCTATATTCTAATCAAAGTTTGAAATATAAGCTTATTAAACTTCTCATACCAAAGGCTATATAATCACCCTAAATTAAATTTGACTTTGGGGTTTGGTGAATACCTCTTATGGTGATAATGATAACTGATAAATATTATTTTATTCAGAGTATCAGCATCCTACTAGTAACTATTTAGGATTATTCCATGAAAATAGATATAAGGTTCCATACCAATATAATTACTTGGCTGCTTTAATTGCCACTAACTGTTTGTATTTGATACTGACTGTAGGTTTGTCAAAAATAATAATAACCCTAGGTAACTAACAATGATGGCAGGGATCCGCCACAAGTACATATAATAATTTTGATTATGAATATTTTTTAAGAGATTATTATTACTTTATAATTATATTAATTTTTTTTATGACATGATGATTTAATTAACTTAATGATTTTAATTTTTGGAAGATATTATATATAAGGAATGTTTTTGTGTCCGTATTTTTTAATTAGTATTAAGTATATTGAATGTATTTCAAATTCAATCTATGTTGCTAATGAATTAAATAAATAAATAGTGTGGAAGCCCTTGGTAAAACTATGGATCTATGGAGTAACATAAATTGCTTTTCTGTACTGTTCTGTAGGTGGCTGATAGTCGAAGTCCAGACAAAAAGGACACATGGGTATCATTTAGATAGTTATGTTGTTTTAAGAATATAATAAGACTAAATCCTGTAAACTCCACAAAATAGAACTGATAGAAGTACCTAACGAAATATGGATAGTACAGTATATGTGTAAGTTCATTTAAATTGTATTGTTTGGACCATAATTTATTATACCAATTTAATTTTTTGCAGTTTCTTCAATAAATCTTCAGTGTGGTGCTGACTGCACCAAGTCATCGACACTTATCACCAGGTGTGACTGAGGTCAAACGCTGATCAATTTTGTATATAAAAAAAAAGTTCTATGCATTGACCAGAGGCCATTTAAGGTATGTTTCATGAATCAAAACACTATCCCTTAAATTTTAAAGTTGTAAAAAATGTATTATGCCATATATATACGGCATAATGCATTTATTATGCCTTATATATATATGGTTCTTGGTATCTAAGACTTAATCAAAGTAAAGAACTTTTCCATTTGGTTGCAGGACTAACACTTGCAGGTCAGGACTAAATAAATAGTTTTAAAAAGTACTTACTACTAGCAAGGATGAACACTGAAATTAATTGTAAAAGTAAACTACCCGGCACGGGCATTGTCCCTAAGTTGCAAGCATAGAAGATACTCATTAAACGGGGTATATGGGGGAGACCTATATTCAGCAGTAGACATCCTAAGTGTCCTCCGCTTGTACTGTGCAATCACCAATGCGCTCAAAAACATGTTAACATGCACTTTATATATGACGACTGTGCCATAATCAAGTTATTTTACTTTATATAAATGTCAATGGACAATAATATACTTAGGGTGACGGCACCAGTAATGGACAAGGAACCAATCGTGAACATTAGTGCTTATTTTAAAGGAGTCAAGTGTTGTGTATTTGTTGGTACATATTCAATTTATAACGTTATGGTTTTTGAATTAAGAACTAAGGGTCCATCATTGGTGCCTGTTAGCTTAAAGTGTCCAACATTGGTGCCATCAGCCTACCTGTTAAAAAAATAAAATAAATAAAAAATAAATATTGTTTATTTCAGACCATTCTTGCGATCCATACTTTGTTAGTAACATTATATTAATTTTTGTTAAACAAAATACCTGGCCCCTATTTCACCACAGCGACAATTGTCACGATTCACGACATATGTAAATTTCTAACGTTGCTGGTGTCCATTGGTTACATTGACCGCTTATCATTGGGTAGGACGTGTGCTTGTTTGCCACCAACACGTAAGTTTTAATAAAATGCTGTTATTTCTTTATTATATCGACAAGGGGCCTGATGTTATATGTTATATGATTGTTGATGTACTGGATTGTTAATATAATTGGAGTTACTTTATGACAAAACTCCCTTTTTTACCAATAAAGTTTTAAAATATATACATATATGTTTGATTATCCCTAGTAAATTCCCTTTGACCTGTATGAGATAAATATTTCTGCCTGTAATATCAACTGCTGAACTATGCGATACCATGTGGACTTCACCTCATGTTTTGAGGTTGCATTGCAACCGCAATCCTCTTTGCTGGACTCCTTTCTAAGCTGTAGCTAAGATATCTGGAGAATACTGGCGAATATCGTTGAGTGCTGATTCGACTAAGTAAGGAGCTACGAAATTGTCTGGTGAACCTGTTAACGGGGCCAAGAGTTGTTTGTATCATAGTATTCTATAAAAGTTCAGGTACTGTAGTACCCTACTATTGAATTTTTATTTCTGATAAGGTAGATAAAACAATATATATTATAAAGTACTATTGTTTCTGGCATAAAACTCAGGAAAACCAACCCAGATCCATTTGTCCACACGAACGCTTTTCGCATAGAATACTCAGGAGTATGCATTTTTCCATACAAACGCTCTTTCCTCTTAACAATATAATATACAAATATCGCTGCCATGCTGGATGGCGATACTAAATCGCTGGGCGAGGAACGAGCCAGCCCTAAGGTCCCCGGAGGACCGGATAAGCATGTAAGTTTGACTGCTCTCGGTCCCCGTGGGCCAAGTGTCTTGACAGTGAACGGCGCAAACATGTAATTGTTACAGTGGGACAGCGCCAGGGTTTCCACACATGCATGTGCCATCGCAAACTAAAGGCCGTATCTGTTGCCAGGGCACGAGAGTCCTCCCGTCGGGTCTCTTGATAATGATCACGCACCAAGCCATGAGGCTCTAATATAGCCGGCGTAGGTATTAGCGCTGACCACAGCCCGACGGATGGTTGAGGCTGGCGTGGCAGAACAGGCAGCCCGTGTTCATCGAATATATGTGGTGGTGTGTGAATATATATGGTATCGGTCCACTGTTTTACTGCAGTGGCAGCGATGTGGGGCTACTATATTAGCCCCGAGGGGCTAACCTACGGCTATACGGAAACTGTTTGGGTTCAGCCAACATTCAGACCAGACTCTTTTTTAAATAACTCTATAATAAGTGAGCCTTGTTAGAAAAAGCTGTGCAGAGGTCAGAAGTTCTTTTCCACCCACTGGCATATAGGTCTGTCCCAAAGTTTATGCATTACGTTAAAGCAAAGAAACACAAGACAAGTCTTAAAAACCAGAATTTAATAAAAGTAAAAATAACTATACATTTCACATTATTAGGACGCAATTTTTATAATTTTGTGCAACCATTCATTTACGCAGAGTTACAAGGGTTCATGATCCCAATTTAAAGTATTTAATTTATCTGCATACGTTTTTTACCCAATTTATGTACTGATTGATCTACAATGATAATAAATAACACATAGTTTTTACATGTGACCTTTATATCTTATAGTTATAATAAACCATTATATTTTTCTGATTTTCATCTGCTTCCACCAGCAACCCAACAAAACTGTTCTGTATCCAATGGTAGGTTCAATCCAAACTGCCTGAAAAAAAAGTTAACAGTTTAAATACAGAAGTTCTTCAAAGTAGGGATGTCAAGAATGTTATGTGATAGAGTTCATAAGACCACAGGAATAGAATCTATGGGGTAAAATTTCATGACAGGTAGTGAGTTCCAATATCAATAAACTCAGTATTAACGCTTTTTTCATTTAAATACAAATTCTTATTATGATTAATTTTTACACATTTAAAATAAACATATTTTTACAAACCACTCCAGCTACTCTAATATGGTCGAGTTAATATCATTTGCCACAACATCTCTCATGCTCCAACAAATATGTGATTGCGAAAGTGATGGATAGGTTAAACTATACATATATACGATAAAATGGCAACCATGCTATCCATTTTGGTTTGATGACAGCATATTACTTCAATCATATATGAACTCTCTAGTAGATTCCTGTCTCATAAGTGATAATATTTAATGGAATCAAAGTTAAATGATACAATGATTTGTATGATACAATTGACAATATTTGTGACATCAGAACATTAAAAGTAGTTAAGCATGTGAAGTGTGACCAAAATAACAGTTTTCTGATTAAAAGAGCAAGAGTGGTTATGCCCAAGGTGGGTATAAACAATTCGCACTAAAGCAAAGGCTGACTTCCCAGATTTATTTTCACACTCCAAACAAGTCAAACACAATTAAATAGTTTGAGTATTGCCACAATAAGCTCTCAGGGATCATACATTTATAAACAGTGATTGGCACTAATGGTGCAAAACTTTAACAAAACTTGTTCAACTGAGGTATAGTAATACTTACTTTGGCAAATTACTGTCCAATTTAATTGTATATCGGAATCTCAATATGCATATATTGGTGTAAGCATATAATTGTTTTTATAGCTCTATACACTCTTTTATGTCCACTTAACAAGTTTAAAGTTTTGCACCCATAGTGCCTATCACTGTTTATAACATAAACCTACCTATTGTCATTCACTACTGTTTAGCACCCCTAAGCCCCTTTTCAAGCTCAGTCATGATATGTTGCCGACACTCCAGGAGCAGTTTTTGTAAAATTCTTTGTACTCAAGCGTAACACCTGAGGAGCACAGTTTCTTTTCAGTTGCTCGTTGACAAGGAAGCCATTCTGCAAAAGTAAAATGAAAAAATGTTTTAACATACAATATCTTTTTCTGCATGATGTAATAAATAATGTAAAACAGAAAAATTGTCTTAGTACTTATAACATATTTTGTACTTTATGGCTAGTTTAGAACTTGTATATTTTGTTGGAATTATCTGTAAGAAAGCTCAATGACTATCACAACATGATAAAGATGATATTAACTCCTTACCTTTATCTTCTTTGTAATATTACATTTATCCCTGAATATGTGTGTATGATTTTGCCAATATTAAAGACACATTACTCTCTTTCTTGGGCCCTCTCATGATTATGGTGATCACCAGATAATCTCCTGTGTGTGTATAAAATTTCTCCATTGGCTTCTCTCCAAGACGTTGTGTACTACAGCGAGTAGTTTGATGAATATGTGTACTTAGTTCACTTGATGTGATCCGTCTAGTAGTGGTCTGCTTCATCGGCTTCCCTCAGTGTGATTCATAATAGTTGGGACATTAGGCTTTCTTGAGATTAATTCTTCATTTACTGCAAATTTCATTTAGTTTCTCTTTTTATTTATAATCAAATTCTCTAAGAAGAGCAACCCGCGAATCAACATGCGTAACCAGAAACAATATTTTTGACATTAATAATTTTACATAACTATAAATGATAAAGAAGAAAAATTCAAAATGGCTCAATTAGGCATTAAATCGTATTATACAAGGTTTATTAGTCTTTAGCGTACTTGAATTCAATTATTTCTGTATATTTAACCCACATTTAAGCAAATAAATAAAATATCCGGACATTTATCCCTGCGTGTGAAGTACACTTTTCGTTTCCTTCATTTTATCATCGTTTTATGGATTGTCTATGGTTCGAACGAACGAAGTCGAGATCGAAGTAACTTGGCGGTTCCACCAACAATTTACTATCGTTCGGATCTAACTTCGATCGGAGCTCGTTCGATCGTTTTTCCCGGTAGCGCCCCAGAAGTCAATCAAATGTATGTACTTCATTTTTTATACCTACTCCCGGCGGTCGCTCTAGGGTTGCCAACTTATGCTTATGCACGAAAAACTATCGTGGTACTGGCGCTCCTATCTAGTTGTTTGTGATTAATTGTCGAGAATGAAATGGAAAGAATCCTGACTATATAACTATCCTAACTAATATTATAAATACGAAAGTAACTCTGTCTGTGTGTCTGTGTCGCTTTCACGCTATTTTTAATAATATTGAACCGATTTAAATAAAATTTGGTATGGAGAGTGTCTGAGTCGCGAGAAAGGACATAGGATGGTTTTTGTCAATCATCATCATCATCACCATCACCTTGATTTTATGCAGACGAAGAATTAATAATAACTACAATATTTTTATTTTTATGTTATTATTATATTACAAATTTGTGACAGCAAATATCTTGCGACGATTTCGACATTGGCAAAAAGCACGATTATTATATTTTAAAGTGTAATAAGTTCGCATTAAATAATGTAACCAAGAAACGGATGTCTGAGGCGCTACCGCCCAAAACGATATTCGTAATTTGCGGGCATCTTTCTCTTTTACCCCAATTAAGACGTCATGAGAGTGACAGAGACAATCGTCCGAAATTTACGAATATCGTTGTTCGCGGTAGCGCCGCAGTTATAATTGGAGAAAAGAGAAAGATGCCCGACATATTTGGCATTTCTATGAAGAGGGACCTTATGGTCGATGACACTTACGTCGAACCGCGTTATGTTTGTATCGCGTCATCTCTAACAACGTCATAAGCGCCATCGACAATAACGTCCCTTTTCATAGATAATGTCACATATATGAACTTCGATGTTCGCGGTACCGCGGTACCGCTCCTGAAGAGATGAAGTGTCTCTTGTCATTCAATAGAGATTTTGACAGCCATATCTTAGGGAATAAGGGCTAATTTAATAACAATTTGTAAGAAACTATCGCCTTAACAACTTTAGTGCTGGAATAATATAAAATACTCGCAAAGAAGCGAAAGATGTATGAAATCCTGCGGCGCTTCCGCCTTTCTCGAACGATGATAGCAGAGACCATTTTACCAAAACGCGTTAGATGTAAGAAATCCTGCGGCGCTTATTGTTTTTTCGAGTTGATAAAGATTGTATGGGAGAAAAATGTCCTCGTTTTTCTTTCGGATGGCACTGCCGCTTGCAGTGGTCCGAACTGGTCCGAGATATCGTGTCTGTGAACAGTGTCTATGTGTGCGTTGATCGAGCGCGCTTTGTATGGAGATTGATTTCTGTATCTGTCTATTTTGTGATATCTCGGACCAGCGGCGCTACCGCGAACAACGATATTCGTAAATTTCGGACGATTGTCTCTGTCACTCTCATGACACCCTTAATTGGAGTAAAAGAGAAAGATGTCCGTAATATACGAACTTCGACGTTCGCGGTACCGGGCCTGTTCGGACCACTGCAAGCGTGAGTGCCATCCGAAAGAAAAACGAAGATATTTCTCCCCATACAATCTTTATCAACTCGAAAAAACAATAAGCGCCGCAGGATTTCATACATCTTACGCTTTTTGGTAAAATGGTCTCTGCTATCATCGCTCGAGAAAGGCGGAAGCGCCGCAGGATTTCATACATCTTTCGTTTTTTTGCGAGGATATTGGATATCTTATATTATTCCAGCACTAACGTTGTTAAGGCGATAGTTTCTTACAAATTGTTAATAAATTAGCCCTTATTCCCTAAGATATGGCTGTCAAAATCTCTATTAAATGACAAGAGACACGTCTTCATCTCTTCAGGAGCGGTACCGCGAACATCGAAGTTCGTATATGTGACATTATCTATGAAAAGGGACCTTATTGTCGATGGCGCTTATGACGTTGTTAGAGATGACGCGATACAAACGTAACGCGGTTCGACGTAAGTGCCATCGACTATAAGGTCCCTCTTCATAGATAATGCCACATATTTCGGGCATCTTTCTCTTTTCTCCAATTATAACTGCGGCGCTACCGCGAACAACGATATTCGTAAATTTCGGACGATTGTCTCTGTCACTCTCGTGACGTCTTAATTGGGGTAAAAGAGAAAGATGCCCGCAATTCACGAATATCGTTTTGGGCGGTAGCGCCTCAGATATCCGTTTCTTGGTTACGTTATTTAATGCGAACTTTACACTTTAAAATATAATAATCGTGCTTATGGCAATGTCGTAATCGTCGCAAGATATTTTCAGTGACAAATTTGTAATATAATAATAACATTATAATAAAAATATTCTGATGATGATGATTGACAAAAACTATCCTATGTCCTTTCTCGCGACTCGGACACTCTCCATACCAAATTTTATTTAAATCGGTTCAATAATATTAAAAATAGCGTGAAAGCGACACAGACAGAGAGACAGAGTTACTATCGTATTTATAATATTAGTTAGGATAGTTATATAGTCAGGATTCTCCCCGTTTCATTCTCGACATTAAATCACATACAACTAGATACCACCACGATAGTTTTTCGTGCATAAGCATAGTTGGCAACCCTAGAGCGACCGCCGGGAGTAGGTATAAAAAATGAAGTACATACATTTGATTGACTTCTGTACCTGTCTATTTTGTGTCTGAGGCCTCTAGACGAGGGGCGGTAAATCTCTCTTACCGCCCAGTGTGACGTAAAACATATTAAGAAAAAATGTCTAAACATGGTAACGGGGAAACTCGGGAGCTAACGGGAGGTGCAAGGTGGAGTTCAAATGTCCTTCCACGAACATCGACATTCAAAAATCAACTCTTTTGTGTCGAAGGCCACGCTTCGCAAGTTCGCACCGCACACCCATGTCACCTATGGGTGTGACAGCTGGAGTCTGTGGATGGGGTTATTGGCGCGTCCAGATTATGTCAACGAAGGCCTCAATGGATCTCGAGTTCGCGCATTGGGGTAGTAATGGGGCAGCTATTATGGTTTCTGACGTCCAACAGTTTCCTGTTCGTTGTCTCGGGCGTCAAAGTGAACTACGCTAGCGCTGCGTATTACGTAGGTTTAGCCGGACCCCGATGTGCGTCTTGTAGACCGCAAGCTTTAGCCGCGTAGCTTTGCGTGGTTGTCTTTCGACGGACAATTTCTTATGCTGCCGCCACACATTCGCACGAGTAGCGAGGCGAATGGCGAGGCGAAACGCGAGCACGCATATGTACGCGGACGTCTCGCCATTCCTCTCGTCCCTCGCATCGCGTTTTTGTATAGGAAAAGTCTCGTCGAACGTTTCGATGAATAGCGAGGCGAGTGACGAGCCAGCATGTCTAATGCTACCGCCACACATTCGCACGAGTAGCGAGGCGAATAACGAGGCGAAACACGAGCTCGCATGTGTACGCGGACGTCTCGCTATTCCTCTCGTCCCTCGCATCGCGTTTTTGTATAGGAAAAGTCTCGTCGAACGTTTCGACGAATAGCGAGGCGAGTGACGAGCCAGCATGTCTAAACGCGGAGTTATGTGTTGTTGCATTTCAATCTCAATGAGAGCAGAGGCAGTGGTGTTCTTCTCGCAAGGCCGGCTTTAACGACATGCGCCATTTGATGACCCGATCAAGCTGACGCTGTATGTTATTTGCGGGCGGCATTGTGTGCCGGGCTGATAGACGCGACGCGCGCGCATGTTCCGGTTCCCCTAACGGACTACAAAAAAAGAGGTTATAAATAAACAATGAATATTATCGTCAATGTGGGTAAGACCGTCTATCAGGAAAGACCGTTTACCAACTAAGGACCCCGCAGCAAACATAGGGAAAAAGTGGTTTCAGTCAAATCTCACGAAATTTTAGTATACTATAGATTCGAGGCTGCTGAATATTTTTTTATAAGGGCACAACTCTCTCGGAAGTATAGGTACTTAGGGATGTTTGCTGCGGGGTCCTTTCCTACATTATCTGATCGGTGTTTAGTGTTCCCCTAACGGACTACAAAAAAAGAGGTTATAAATAAACAATGAATAATTATATATAAGTCAATGTGGGTAAGACCGTCTATCAGGAAAGACCGTTTACCAACCAAGGACCCCGCAGCAAACATAGGGAAAAAGTGGTTTCAGTCAAATCTCACGAAATTTAAGTATAGGTACTATAGATTCGAGGCTGCTGAATATTTTTTTATAAGGGCACAACTCTCTCGGAAGTATAGGTACTTAGGGATGTTTGCTGCGGGGTCCTTTCCTACATTATCTGATCGGTGTTTAGTGTTCCCCTAACGGACTACAAAAAAAGAGGTTATAAATAAACAATGAATATTATCGTCAATGTGGGTAAGACCGTCTATCAGGAAAGACCGTTTACCAACTAAGGACCCCGCAGCAAACATAGGGAAAAAGTGGTTTCAGTCAAATCTCACGAAATTTTAGTATACTATAGATTCGAGGCTGCTGAATATTTTTTTATAAGGGCACAACTCTCTCGGAAGTATAGGTACTTAGGGATGTTTGCTGCGGGGTCCTTTCCTACATTATCTGATCGGTGTTTAGTGTCATATGACGGACTTCCCTTAAAAATAAAGTATGCCGGTCTTACCCACATTGACATACTTGAGAAAATTCGACGGGTTCCGCTGTGTTCGGGTGGCTCAATTGGAAGGCAACAGCCGCGGTTATAAATCCTACTCGGACGCCGGAGGACATCGCGTCACCTTATGTCATATTTTAAATTTAGGAGATTCTGAAAATTGATATATTTTGGAAAATAATTTCATTCTGAATAAAATAGAATATAATTAGTTTTTAAGTTTAATCGTAAGTTTATAATTTTAAAAGTGTAAATTTTACTGCCATTAAAAAGTAGATTTGTTAAACCATGTACAGTCAGCGTCATATAGTTCGGTACACCATAGAATTAGTATGGTGTACCGAACTATTTGAGTACTTTGAATGCTCTACGAACTATATGACGCTGACTGTACAACGGCCAACTTATTAGTGAAACCTGCGTCAGTAATACATATTAATAAGAATAAAAGATCTGCTGGACATTGTGTTATATAGGACTAACGCGCTAAAAATTAAAAAAAAAGGAACATGACGGAAATAAGCATTGAAACCCACTTGAGCAGTTGGAGTTCTTTTTATTTTATTGAAAATTGTTCAAATGGAGTCGTGCAAAGTCACAACAATAATGATCCTTTTCAGACTATAATATATATCTATATGAATAATGAGACATAGCTACCTATTCCTAGTTTATTGCCAAAAACTCTTGAGACAGAACTTATGGACCGCCTAAGTAGGTACAGTTGGCGCATACAAGTGATAAATGATAGAAAATAATAAGACATATTCTTAATATATGTAAACGTTTATTTTGAATAGTGATAATGTGATAAAAGGCACGGAATTGGTGATTTGTTACATATTTAAAAAATTAGACAAATATTTTTTTCGTTTGATAAAATAACTGTCAATAAACACCAATATACTTAACCACATATTATAAAACTCAATGAAACTCTATAAAACTTGCAATAAAATATTATTTCTATTTTATATTATAACAATTGTAATTAATCTTATTTATATAGTAATAAAACTATGAACCTAACTTATATTAATTACTTGGTAATAGTAATTTGTAGTTTCTTATAATAGCATATTAGATTTGTTCTTTTGTCTAGATATAGGGTAAATCGTTGTTACTGGCCACCTTTCAATAACTGGCCACCATATACTGAAAATGGACTCTATTTACATATAAACAGAATTAATTTATGTATAAGGTGGCCAGTAATTGAAGGGTGGCCAGTAATTGAAACTCCATTTGAAAATGTGTTATATTTATAGGTAAACAGAATTCATTTTCAGTATAAGGTGGCCAGTTATTGAAAGGTGGCCAGTAACTGGCGATTTACCCTATATGATATAGTTAATGTATGTATATTATTTAATCACCATTATCTCAGGACATGTGGCGTTTAAGTGAAAATAATAAACGAATAATTATTCTTATCCCCTTAAAACTTAACTCATCTATTACAGTCTACAATGTCTCATTGTTTCATAACTCATCCACGAGTAATATATTCTTAAGTCTTTTGTAAAACTTAACGTTAGTAACGCGATCTAAATTTATTAACAATAAGTCAGAACCGTGTTAACCAGGCATATGTATGGAATAATCACAAATTTAAGGCACAAGTGTTTATAAAAAAAGTTAGCTTTTAAAAATCCTACATACACATAAGCGTATGGACAGGAAACATAATTGCTTTCAAACACGAGGCAAATTAAAAAAAGACGTAAAGCTAATCCCCCAGTATGTGTAGCAGTTAACTATCTTAAAAACATTTTACATTTAATATTGTCTTCGGTTGCCGCGATAATTACTCATGAAATAAAACAACTAAAACGGATTAAATCGCGTATACTAATTTAAACTTCACCCCGACGTTTCGAACCCTTTAGCAGCGTTCGTGGTCATCGACGTTGCGTGGTGTGCGATTTTATCCGTTTTAGTTGTTTTATTTCATTTTACATTTAATTTAACGTCTTAACCAAACTAAGAAATACGAAGAATCCTGTCCAGTTAATAATCTAATTTCCGTGAAGGTTAGGCTTTAGTAGGTGTCAATGTCAAGTATAGTATAGGTGACAAACTTAGTTAAAGAACCTGCTCTATGTAGTAGTAACGTGTGTGTACACGCATGTCGGCGTTCTATACTCAAATTTTGACGTAAGTTCCATATTAATTCTCATCACAACTACATAGACACGGTCCTTCAGTTAAGTTTTTCACCTTGTAGCACATATAACATACATGGCAGAAAACTTTTAGTTAATTTGTTCCTGTATTTCTATTAACTCTATTCTTTATCTCATTTAATTTCATGGTGAATAATACAAAATGGTTGTTCTGGACATTTAGACTTACACGAAATAATGAATTCCCGACTTCACTATAATGAGAAACATTTATTTAACTTAACTTTACTATTATTGCTAGTCTCTCACCCATTTCTTTTTTCTTTGTCTATAGGTGAATATTTTTATTGACGTAATCAAAATATTAAGGAGATATATTGAGTTGAAATATCGCATGACGTCACTCCTCAGTTACAATGTTTACTTAAAAGCGTTGTCAAGAGCATGTACAGTCAGCATCATATAGTTCGTAGCATTCAAAGTACTCAAATAGTTCGGTACACCATACTAATTCTATGGTGTACCGAACTTTAGGAGTACTTTGGATGCTACCAACTATATGACGCTGACTGTACCTACTCTCAAGTTTTGCTTGCGTGCTTTATCTTTGTCATTTTATGTTTGATTGACAAATCAATTTTGCTTACTTTACCCAGGCATCGTATTGGCGAACTGCATCAGTACATGATCTAAGCTGCAAATGTTAAGCAGCACCGATCGGTAATTTCGAACACCTAGTTTCGAACAACAGTTACCGAAAAGTCATCCACTATCGTGCAACATTATTTTAAAGTCAGTAAATAGTTTACGTTCAAATCGAGTAGTCGCAGATGCCAAAAACGAGTCTACCACGATAGCCGCAAGCGCTATATTTCCACGCCCTCGGTCTCGGCGACCTGCGTGAGGATGTGCTTGACGATCTGGTCGATGGTGTGCGTGTCCAGCATGCGCGCGATGTTGGCGTCCTCGATGACGTACAGGAACAGCTGCTTGGTGTTCTCGCGCAGGCGCTGCACGCGCGTCCAGCGCTGCCGGTCGGCGGCGCGCGCGCCACATTGCTCTATCACTTTCTCTAGGACCTACGGACATTATGCTGCTTGTCAAACAATAATAATTATTCCCTAGGTGTTTACACGAGTAATATTCGTAAGAGAATGGGTGCAATGTGCTTAGATTTCCAATTTAGGTTAACACTATTAAATTTATTAAATCAACATAAAAATCCGGAAAAGATTGACTATATTAAAAAAGGTTTTTAGGAAGCGCCTATTCTTTTTCAAACATATATCGAACGACAGGAAATATGTAAAAATAATGTTCCCCGCTTAAATCTGCGTGATTAATACGGACTCGGGATATGTCCCTATGAACCCAGAGTAGTCCTTAAACTATGTCCGGACCCAGTTATGTCCTTACTACGTCCAAAAGAGAGGTACAGGCACTATGAATGTTACGATCAGCAAATGACATCTCGCACGATTCTAGGGTAAAGCCCGACAGGGGAGTACCTCCACCTACAGACATCATCATCATCATCATCATCATCATCATCATCAGGCTATATTAGTCCACTGCTGGACATACAGACAATAGCAATAGCACTAGGCCATAGGTGAGTGAGCCAGAGTTAAGCAACGCACATGTAAATCATCTGGAGTTACAGACGTTCACACACTACGGGGATTGCTTACGCATGCGTGTTTGCCACCGTCAGGGTATAAAAATGTATATTTTATGCCAGACAGACAAACAGATATGGCGAAACGATAAGGTTCTGTAGGAACCTCACACTCACCACATCGACACTTTCGTCGGGCCAGCCGAAGCACTCGAGTTTCTCCACGTCGATGAGCTGCGTCAGCAACTTCTTCAGGCTCTCGGCGAGCTCCTCCTCCGACATCAGCGGACTCTCAGTCTTCTCAGTCTGTAATTTAGTTTTTAGAATATAACTATTTTACCTTATTCATTACGTAGACGGAAAGCTATGTGCCATACGCACGATATAAGCCCCTCTATGTAACATGATATTTCTCAACAATGTAAGATTAAGCAACAAATAATATTACAATTTCATTATTATAAATTGTTTCTACTTAAACACCAATATGAAATTTCGAAGAGTTATTTAGTAAAAATGCAATCGAGCATCTTGAGGTTTTTAATGCTTGAGACATTAAATTTTATATATTTCTGCTTTAGCCTATGGGCGCGTAGGCGCAAAGTCAATTGGCAACTAAAGTCATAATGCCATCTCATTCAACTTTACTTGGTTCTAGGAAGCCTAAAAGAGAGAGCATTATGACTGCAATTCGAAGCAGGTTCGAACCCTAAAGGCTTTGGCACATAGGCGCGTTTTGTGAGCGTGGCGCGGCGGGACGCGACGCTGCCGTCCGAATGTGTGCCTTATTTCGTTACATTAGCCACACCGGTGTCACGCTGCGCTACCGTCGCGCTCAAAAAACAAGCCTATGTGCCCAACCCTTCAGTGAAGGAAGGTTGATGTGTGTCTTCCTGTGCCTTATGCAGTGGACATAAGGTGCAGTTTACCTTGAGCGGCTGCTCGAGCTCGTCGGGCTCCACGTCCTGCACGCCGCCGTACAGCACGCCCTCGCCGTAGCCCTGCAGGATGCGGTCCGACTCCGCGTCCAGTACGTTCAGGATCGAGTCCAACTCGGATTTCTTCACGCGATCGATCTTATTGCTTGTGCCCTGGGGAGGAATAATGTTGTTATGTCGGGACATGGCTGAAAATTGAATTACATAATTTAAAAAAATGTGTTACAGTCAAAATGCTGTTAGGTAAGGTTTATAACTCACGTAAATGAACGAACTAACGAAGTTTTATTTGAAGATATTCTTATTAATAATGCTATATTTCCATCGAATGTTTTGCAATAAAAAACCTTTTAAAAAGGCTTTATAGGGGGCGAGGTTTTCCTGTTAACATTGGCCAAAAAATGGTAAAAGAAACCTCAATGTTATTAAACTTCTGTAGAAACTAATCTGTACCAAACTACCTACCTAACTTTGATACCTTAGTATTGAAACACGGTTTCACTCATATTGTATACACTTTAATGCCATAATGCGTAGCGGTGTACTGGCATAGGGATAGTAGGAAAATCCTACTATCCTTATGCTATTAATGCTATAAGGAAAAATTGTATACATATTTCTGTCCTTGACTGTACTATAATTGGCTCGCGAAGCACGCTGTAACGGTCGATCTTATGGAAATTATCGGTTAACACGTTCAGCTCCGACGACACAACGTCTGTGATCTTATTAAACCTTTTCTACTGCCAGTGACACAACGTATGTGATCAAAAATTATTGAATTCCTATGTCAGTGACACGTATTTGTGTTTAAAAAGATAGTCCTCCTATTCCGGTAACACGTAAGTGTGTTCAGATAAATTAACTACCCAATGCCGGCACACAACAGTTGTGTTAAAAACGTTCGTTTTCCTATACCACTGGCATAGGAGTAAGAACTTGACTTATGACAGCGGCATAGGAATAAAAAATCGTATACTGCCAGTGGCATACTCTGAGTGATCGAGGTAATTTCTACCGGCATATTGTAAGCGTTTAGTAAAACAGTACCGGGGGCGAACGTGTTAAGGAGGGGCGAGAACCCGTCGGTCACTCATTAGGGAAGCTTTGAAATGAACGATGGAATGGTTCAGTAACTGACCAGCACGCGGCGCACGTGCTGCAGGTGCGCGCGGAACAGCTCGGGGTGGCACTTGCGCACGTGCTTGACGAGCTGCTCGCCGCGCACGTAGGCGCGCGCGTTCACGCAGTACATGCAGCGCCGCGGCCGGTCCAGCTGGTGCGTCAGCACGTGCCGCCGCTGGTTGATCTCGTTGTGGAAGCGCTTCTTGCACACGGCGCATTGGAACGCTGCGGGGAAATACTTGTTTGTTATACAAGGGGGCAGAGTTAGTGTTTACCTTCTCGTGCTATCATTGAGACTAGCGCGAGATTATAAAATGGAACCACAGCGAGTGGTTCAAATAGTGGAATCTTGAGCGTTGGCAGGCACGAGAGGGCACTTTGCAGCAGAGTAAAACACACAATTTTTCACCTCACTAACGCGAGTAAAACATTAAAAATTTCATTAAAATTATTGGTATCCATCATTTATCATCCAAAAACATAAAAACATTCAAACAGCTAACGTCATAAAAACACTAGATTAGTAATAAACTAATTGTATGAAATTACTTTGCACTCTTGTGAATAAAATGATACTTTGCTATCTGTTTTTAAAATATAAAACTGTTTTTACCGAGCTTGTTAGGTCAAAACATTATTTTTCGCGCCACTGTTCGGAAATGTTTGTGACAATTGATGACTTATACCTACTCGCAGTGCTACAAATCGTTAAAGCCATTAAATTCACACTGAAAGCGTTTTTTTTTTAACTGCTCGCTTACCAGCTCAGTCTCTATTACAATGTATTATTGAAACCAATGCTACAAGCATTTATTTGCGTGGTTATCACGAGAACTTCGTCGCTGAGTCTTGTATACTTAAGTATTTTACATCTCTATTATATAGAACCCACAACACAGGGCTTACTTATACATCAAAAAATATATATCACTGAGCTTACTAGATCATGATGATATCGATTTGTGTGAGATTATCTATAATATTGATAACAATTATTTATTTGAATGTAGACTCCAACTTCCAAGAGCACATACACTTGACACAGCGGTATTGACGGTACGTTTTTTGATTGACTACGAGTTAAGCACTCTTCTATATTTTAAGCTAAATGTACTCACGTTTTTCGTCTAAATGAGTCTTCACGTGGTTTGTCAGGCTCGTCTCGGTGGTGAATTCCTTCTTGGAGTACGAACATTCTTCATACGGGCAGAATAGCTTATCCAATCCCATGTGCTCGCGTTGGTGAATAATCAAGCTGGAATAAGATAAACATATATATAGATACATAACATTACTCGGTATTGAAGTTTACTGATCGAAATATTAGATAGCTAAACTTCGCAGTCAAGAGTTAAACCTCTAGTTTTGAGATTTACGTAGGATTTATGAGCTTATCATAGCTAGATGAGCTCATCGGGTTTTGAGGCGCCTCGCCACGTTATAGTTTCCTCTTAACTTAAATGTGTAGCAGTTAATTAGTTATTCAAAATATGACCTCCATTAATGATGATTTGACTGTAACAAATAAGAATAACACAAGTTTGCTCTTAACACATTCACTGCCAACCCCTCCAAAAATGTATGGACATGAACGCACATGTGCGTTGGTGGCAGTGAATGCGTTAAAGCATGCCGTTGTTCGGTAGTAGTCTTGAGTTTGTTGAAGTGGTGGCTGGACTTTACAGAAAGCCACAGGCCCCAGGACAGGCGGGTGTAGGTGGCGTTTTTAAATCAATTCTTCGTTAGGTGTTTGCATAATTAGATATCAATACTACACAAGTACACATTCCTTGCCGTTGCTGCACTTATTTGCCGTGTGATGTCGGCCGACTAGAATAACACCACCACATCTCCTCCCGCGGGTGTCGTAAGAGGGGACAAAGGAAAAAATTCTACGGACGGGCAACCCAATCTACAGCTACAGCGTCCGTCGAAACCCAATCTACAGCTACTGCGGTCGCCAACCCGCCTGCCAAGTGTGGCGACTATGGCAACTACTCCTAAGATGATACTTAAGTCATATTTCTGGGAGGCCTATGTCCAGCAGTGGACTGTATACGGCTGAAATGTATGTATGTGAAATTTACAACACATTAAACCGAACAAAAAACAATAATGTCAATAATTTTGAGGCTAAAGAGGAAGTGAGCAGCAATGACATGCCTGGCTTTAGAGTTGAAGGTGGCGCCGCACTTGCCGCACATGTTGCCGGTGTGCTTCACCAGATGGCGCTGCAGCTGCGAGCGCTGGATGTAGGACTGGCTGCAGATGGCGCACTTGTACGGCTTGTCCTCCACGTGCACCAGGACGTGGCGGCGGATCACCTCTATCGTGTACGTCGCGTAGCCGCACTGCACACATTATTGATCAATCATTGTTTGTGGAAAACATACTATGTATTGTTTTAGAGGCTTTAAAGTGAGATATTTGGTGGATCATGTCTCTGAGAGCCAACGTCAGACTTATCTTGTCCATCTTAATTCCATTCCATCCATGAAAGCCTCTGCCATAATGTAAGATGTAGGTACTAATTACAGCTTAATGTTAACTGGTGGAGAATGCTTTATGGCATTAAGTACACCTTTTGTACAATAAGTGTTTTTTTTTTGTGCAATAAAGTTAAAAAAAAATGACAAGTAGTCAATTTCATTAGGCTAGAAAGGAAATTTAAGAGTAGGTAATAAATTAATCATACATATTAAAAAACTATGTTATCACTGAGTATATGTTATATGTATTTCAGCAGTCAAAATAACAGAATTCATCAAGCAATATGATTAATGCTGACACTCAGTTGTCTGACTAGTAATTAAAACTATATTACCACAATATTAAACTGAGCATACACTTATTATAAGAAAAAGGTTACTATTTTACTAAAGCTACATGTTAGCAAGATAATTCTTCTACTTACCCTTTGAAATCAATAGCAGCAGAAGAAAAAAATACTGAATGGATCATCAAGCTTATAAGTATTTAAAATTATCATAGTATATTAATCAGATACCAAAACTAATGAAATAACTTACCACGTCACATTCATATTTCTTCTCCCCGTGGATTTCAAAATGCTTGGCCATAGCAGCCCTAGAGCTCGTCACTTTACCACAGTGATCACACTCAAAACAATTTTTTGGTTCTGTGAAAAAAAAAAACACTTTTCTCAATAACTTAAACTGAAGTGTAAGTATAAATGATTAAAAAACAAACAAGATTATAACTAAGCATAACTAAGGTAATATAATTATATTTTAACCAATAATGTGACAAACAAATGCCACTGGGGCAGGCCACTAGTTTAATTTATATAGCTATTATATCTGAACCAAGGTTTTACTGAAGAAGCTGTGATGCCATGTTGTCTATCATATCATATTGTTACTACTTTGAATTTTTTTTGTATCTGAGACAGTTACTCTAAGTTGAAACGCAGTAACTCTACTCATCCCACACACAGTTACGTCATTTTTCTTTTCAATGCCAGAGTGAGTTACAAGGTTTTTTCAAAGTAGTAACAATATGCCACTTTACAGTGACATACTTATGAATCTTATGACCGTTATATGCTTCTGGGTCCCAGTTTTCCTTTGACTGGACTTTCATAGGGTTCTCCAAGGACCAAATTATGGAAAATACATATGGTTAGTGAAGATGTCGTTTTATATTCTATTGGTTACCTAAGTGATTCTTCTGGGTGTGAATGATCAGTTTGGAGAAGTTCTTGGTGTGGTACTCGCAGTGCTTGCAGTTGAAGCTGTTCTTGTTTATGTGCTGCAGCCGAAGGTGCACTATCAAGTTGTCTTTGCGAGTGAATGTGGCATTACAGATCTGTACAAACATATAATAAACTGTAACAAATTATATCAAAACATATGTTATAAGTTATGTATTATTATATGTTATGTTATATTGAAGTTAACAAGCCTTTTTACAAAGATGTATTTTGCTATAAATATTACATTTATCTGCATGACTTTGGAACACCTATATCTCCTCCAACTCATTACACTCTGCTCTAAATAAGGCAGTTCTTGGAAACAAATGAACAGATAGAGGTTATAACCTATCCTAGATTTCATATGAAATTAATTTACAAGTATATGAAAGTTGTACTTTATTTTGTGTTAGTTAACACTGCCTTAATACATTTGGGATTACTGGCAAGTCCCATTGTTCTAAGTTAGTCCACTATCAGTAGTAGCTACTTATACAAGAGTGAATGTGTATTAGAAAATTTTTAAACAAGAAATCAATTAGTTAAGGAGCTAGTTTTCACATGCAGTTTTAAAATAATTTTGTTTTACTTAATTGATGTATTTAAAATGGAACAAAGATTTCTAAGCTGTTGACTTACTTCACAAGGAAACATTTTGACTCCCGTTCCGTCACAGCCTTTTTGAGCAATGTGGCGTAGCACATGAGCTCGTCGGACAAACTGTTTCTTGCAGTGTTCACACTCAAATATCTCCCTCTCGTGCACATTTGCGACATGCTCCTTAAGGGCTCGGTTGTTTGGGCAGCGGACAGGACACTGCTTGCAAGCTACTGCACTTTGGAGTGTAGAATGCTCCATTCTTAAATGTTTGGCATAACTGTTCTCAAACCTGAACTTCTTGTTACACTGTGTGCACCTGAACACGGCCTGTATAAATTAACAAATTAATATGAGAAATAATTATACGTCATTAAATGTCCACTATCTGAATAATAATATATAATCAAAATGTACCTTTACGGGATCAAGATCCGTAAGTTTAGCTAGCTTCTTCTGTTTGCATATACGCAAATGCTTCACTAAATGACTCTTGTTTCTCAATGAAACGGAACAGTAACTGCATTCATTTTTTACATTACCAACTTTCTTGGAACCCCTGGGTCTTCCCAATCTTTTACCTTTAGGTGGCATGATTACTTAGTAGATCATCCGCTCCTTGATCGATGGATATTTACAATAACACATCCAGTTTCTCTCCTTAGCTAATTTTGATATTACTTTCGCTCAGGCGCTGGGCTTGGCGTTAGTTTGATAGGGCTTCGACCTGTCCGTCGAGTTCGCCACCGCCACGTCACGTCAACATAATGACAATGACATATGTCAAATTGGTTACAAAACTTACAGATAAGAAAATGAATGAAATCGGAGTAGACTATATAAGTCAAGGAATTTATAAGTATATTATATTATATTATATTGGTATATTTTATCTTCCTCCGAGTAGCCTCGTTTCGGGTGGTTGGCATTCATTATACCGGCGCAGTACAATGTGTACGCACCGTATGTATTTTAAATGCGGAAGCATGTATAGCAACATACCAATGCGTAAAATTAGCACCAACGAAAAATTTAAATTATTTTAGCAACGCACCATTCCTATGCAGACACAAGTTATTTAAAACATATAATATATTAAATAATTATCATTACCATCGGTACTATTATTGCCATTATATAGTAAATATTATAATCTTTGGGCATGGGGGAAAGCTTTAAAGTACCACGTAAACACTTGGTAAACACACGTCGCGAACACTAAATATTACCATGGAAACGGAATGTAAACAAAGACACGCCAAAGTCATTTATGATATTCATACTGTTTTTACCAGGTAGTCCGTAAAGTACAGAAGTTAGATAAATTGTACTTTACATTCTCAATTATGAGAAATGGAAAAGGAATTGGATGCAAGTATAATAAAATCCACTCAAACAAGTCTTGGAAAATACGTGAAACGGCCACCGTTGAGTGATAAGTTATTGAGGAAACCTCCGTTTAGATTCTTGCATGATATTATAACGACTGTATGTATTGATTATACTTACGGGCTTTGCATCGACGGTGTGCAGACATTGAAAGCACATATATATTACGTTTATGAGTAACTGTTTTTTTTTTTGCAGGTTTTAAAGACAACTGGATTCTTTGAAGGTCTTTTTGAAGAAGACGAACTCGTTTCCGATAATGTTAAGGACAGAGATAGTAAAATATTATTTCTCAATAAAGTTATATCTGTGGTTGGTAAGTCCCTCGTTCTGCCCTTTTATTTTATATGACTGTATATTTTGGATTTCATAATTCCTTAATTTTTTTACATATTTAAAATTGATAATTTGGTCAGGCATACGAATGGCCGATGGGGCCATAAACCACTATATTGACGACCAAATACCGGAAGACACGATGCGGGTGGACCTCTCACAAGGTGGTCCGACGTCCTGGTAAAGGAACTGCGTAGAACCGGCAGTATTAGCCATCCTTGGGGGAGGTCTACGTCGGCTATGATGAATTTCTTAAAAAGTTTTCAATTCATTTCTGCTACTCTGCTCTTATATTAGGCAACAAATTTCCTTACAGGCTTAGCCAATGGTACGTCATTATCGGTAAAGCCATCAAAAGTAGTTGCAGGTCAGGAACCTGAGAAAACCAACGAACTACTCCAGTGTTTAGCTAAAGTCTTGGACAATAAAATTTCATCCGACGAAGCAGTAAGAAAATATAGGGAGGGTGCAAAACCGGCACAGACTGGTGATACTAAAGCAAAGGAACCAACAAAAACTGTTAAAAAAAGTACAGAAGCAAATAAACTTACGTCAAGAAGTAATGAGAAGTTAATTAATTCGAAAAAAGAAAAACGAGACGGATCTTTAGTCAAGTCAAATGGAACGAAAGAAAAAGCAAGCAAATCAAAAGATAAACAAGAATCACCCCCAAAAATATCGTCCCAAAAATCAAAGCCCCTTTTAAAAAAGGCTTCCCTTGAAAATACAAATCAGCATCTGGACATTAATAATAAGTTAAAGAAAGCATCTAGTAAAGATTCAACTAAATCATTGGACCAAAAAGAAATAACATCAGAAACAGAAAAGTTAGAACCAGAGACTAAGCCATCTCCAGAACGTCAGCCAGATGAGATTGTACAAGAGAAACTTGACACTTCTTACACAATTGCGGACACAGATTTAAACTCTTCATCATCTCAAGATATATTAGAACATAAGAATAAAGTTGATGAGAACCAGGGACATAATCTTAAAACTCCCCCTTTACCCGAAACATTGACTACCGAAGAAGAACATAGTGAACCAGAAGTAAAAAAAGAAGAAAAAGCAAAAGAAAGTTTGCAAGCGAAGCAAGAAGATGTAAACGCAAGCAAAATACAGAATAACATTAACAATTTTCGTCAAAACAGTACAGAAATAACTGATAAAAATTATGAGAATGGAGGTTCTAACAAGAATTCAGTAGTATCTAGTCATCCCGCTAAACCAACGAGTGTGAGGCCGTCGTCATCACGACCTGGTGCGCCGCGGCTTAGGGACAAACATAGCGGAACAGCGCAAGCTTCTGATAATCTACTTGTAGGTAAAGTAAATATCATTACAGAGAACGCACCTCGTGAAGAGGTAAGTCTGATCAAAAAAGGTTTCTTCTTACGTATTTATATTTATGCAACAATTCTGATGTTGAATTTGTTTATAGGAAGAAGACACGAGCATCATTATTGTAGATCAACCACTAATTGATGATGCATCAACAAATCCTCCAGACCAGCTGGCATTGAATCAACATGGTCATTTGGTTCAACAGATTTTGGATTCGCAAAAAGAGATTTCTCAAGTTTCTAATAAAACCGAGATTGTAAGTTTCAAGACTCACTACATACATCCACACAGTTTCGGAATCAAGAAACCCGACAGCAACTTAAAAAGTAATAGTTGTAATGAGATGATTGATGACTTTTTATTTAACAGGAGTGGCAGTTTGGAGCGCAAAAGGCACGTGAAGCATCAAATCAGGAGATAGAGCAAGTAAGATTTAACATTCAAGCTGTTTCGCGCGCAGCGAATCCGCTGGGGAAGCTGCTGGACCATATACAAGAGGACGTAGAAGTAATGCGCCAAGAACTGCAGCAATGGACAAAAACTTATGATGACACGTCTAAGGAACTTTCCAAGCAAAAAGCGTAAGTTAACCGAAAAGTAATGTACAAATTACCTAGTGACCGTTAAAAGCAGTTAATTTAAATTTACAATATTAAGTAAGATACGTCCTGTCCCAGAGGTCAAAAACCCAGTGGTCAGCCCCATTTCAAAAATATTTTGTCACGGCTGATTACTGGGTGTTGTTATAGCAATTTGGCTGAACTAAGGGATCCAGTGTTCAGCCATATTGCTGTGTACAAAATTTAAGTAGTATATCAGGCATTACTACAGGATTAAGTCAACGCTTTAAAATATAAACGTGCTTTAAAATATAAACAAGCATTGAACAAAAATATTGTTTATCCTAATATCATTATTGTACCTAGTTACGAGGGCTGGGGACTGGATCCATTGAGGCTGTATATAGGATTTTAGAGGCTGACCACTGGGAAAAAGTGCCATTTTTTGTTTAAACTTAAATGTACATTTTATGAAGAAAGTAACGGTTTTTGAACATATATGGTTTAAAAACTATAACAAATATGTAATCTAATCATGTAGTAAGTTTAATTATACGACAAGTACTGTAGAAATACCAACTGTTCAAACTTCAAAAAGTCGTTAGGTGGCTGACCACTGGTGCCTTTACCCTATATCTTGAAGTTTTAAAAATAATTGCAGAACCCAGTAATCAGCCCCGGGGGCTGTCTATTGGATTTTCGGTAAAAAAGTGGTACCCAATGGGCAGCCTCCCTTAATTTATAATAAAATAGCGATAATCTCTTGAAATTTGAATGTAATTCATTACACGAAGTATTAAACAAAGCAGTTATCGAAAAAAACAATCACATTTGTAATAAAATTATGCTTTTACTGACGTCACAAAAAAACATAACGTCTAACAGAAAACATGGCGGACATGGTACTATTGCTCTTGTCGATAAACTGCACATATATAAACGAGTTTATTTCTCTCCCTTGATCCCCTGGCGCTTCTGTCGCATCACATATTAACGAATGAGGAATCAGAGTATATATTTAAGTACACGTAATTTGTTTATTCTCATTGTAGCGATATTTATGGCCAATTAACGATGCAAAAGGCTGAACACTGGTGCCTGGCTGGCCACTGGTGCCTTTACCCTATATTCAAACCGTTTAACTACAAGTCCAAAGGCATCCGTTTTTAATATAAAACAATTGGGAACATTGTAACTTCCTACTTTTGCTGCCCGTCACTCAAAATTAAACTGTGAAATTTAATCGGCGAACAGGATTTGAAAAATATTAATTGTAGTTAATACGCAAAGTGGCGTCTACTTGAAAAAAAGTTAATGCTAAGTATTTTTAAAAAGAACATGGACCAAGGATCATATAAATAATGCATTGACCTAGGAGAAATAATGGCTGCAGCACGCATCCCCCTACGCCAGTAAGGGACAAAGATACAATACCAGTTCACTATTGTTTTGCTTTATAGGGCACTATAAGAAAAATATAAGCTTATTTTGTATTCATTACCGTAACTTCGGTTGAAAACACAAGAAAATTTCCAATTGTATTTGTTTATATCCCTCCAACTTTGAAAGTTCTGAAGGAAAACACAAATATGAGATCATGACAAAGACGGATGAAAATAGCGCCGTCTCTGCCATACCTATGGAAAGTTCCATAAAACCATTCCTTTCAATCGTGGTATTATTATTAACAGGGTGGTCATTCTATTAAAAATAACATGACCACCCAAATAATTAATAATAATCGTACTCTTGGATTTCTGATTTCTTGAGGCAGCAAACTATCAGGGTGGTATTGGATGGTTGCTCATCAGATCGCATGGCAATTAATGTCCGGGTGCCTCACGGTTCGGTTCCTTCTGCCACCCTCTTTTTGCTGCATATAAACGATTTGCTGACGCCCGGTATCTTTGGGTATGCAGACGACAACACGGTGACTGAGAGATACGTTTCTGAGGCCCAAATCACCAGTGGAGAAACAGAGTCCTTTAAGAAAGCTTTGGTTGAGCGAACGAACCTAACCTTGAAGGCCGTTGACGAGTGAGGGGAAGCCAACTTGGTTAAGTTTAACACCTCCAAAACAGGCGTGTTTATTCACCGCGAAAAGGAGCCTTTTTAACTTGACTCCTGCTTTCCAAAATGTATCCTTAATGATTGCGGACCACCTCGAGCTACTTTTGGGCTTAAATTAACCACTAAGCTGAACTTTGGTGCCACTATTGAGGCCAAAGCGAAATCCGCTGCTAAAAAACTTGGGGTTTTACTCAAGGTGAAGCGGTACTTAACGCCGGAACAGCTCCTAACACTATCAAGCGCAGGTTCGATCGTGTATGGAGTACTGTTGCCACCTTTGGGATGGGTCTGCCAAGTATCAGCTGGCCGAACCTGCGCTTGATAGTGTTAGGTTAGGTTAGGTTAGTGTTCCGGCGAGAAGTACCGCTTCACCTTGAGTAAGACCCCAAGTTTTTTTGCAGCGGATTTTAGTATCGGTCAACTGATACTTGGCAGACCCCTACCCAAAGGCTTTGGATTCAATAGAGCACCGAGCTCGCACTCATTGGCGATCCTGAATGATTGAGTGTAAGGTTACAGAGCCTTGAGCACCGTCGCAAGGTTGCTAGTTTGTCTGTGTTTTACAGGATACATTTTGGAGAATGTGCACAGAATTGCACGATTTAATTTCGCCATCTCCGTTCCACCACCGGACGTCCAGGCGAGGGAAGCGGTTTCATCCTTACGTTGTGAATATTCCATTGATTTATTGAAATTCGCTCCCTTCGTTTGTATTACCGGAAAGATATAATAGGCTGTTACTGTTTTAACTTCCTGTCTTGTTTAAAAAAAAAAAACAAATGCTAGGATGACAATGAATTCTATTTCTAATTTTAATTACCTACAATTTATTTACAAATGACTTAATTAAACTAGACAAAATAAGTTACCAGCTAGACGACTATCAATATCTGAATTATCAAAATTCTGGTCGTGAATTAAAAATCATCGATTAGTATTAAAGTAATATAGCAATTACATCTCGTACGGCCCGGCCACGACTATGCGCGACTTGCGGCGCGGCGAGCGTTTTATCTGTACGTTGCGCGGTCAAGACGCGCAATTCATTGCGGTTAGTTGGGCTCACGCGCAATGAACAGGTAAAACGCTTGCCGCACCGCAATTCGCGCAATGTCGTGGCCGGGCCGTTAACGATTTCTGTAGCAATAAATAATAAATGAAATGAATATTACTTTTCAGAGCTAATGATGATTCCCTGCTACCTCTTCACACAAAGATTAAACAACTGGACGTAGACATAAAGGAGAAACAAGATAAAATAAATGATCTCAAGATTGTTATACACAAGAATTCATTTAGAATTGAAAAGTTACTGGCAAGTGGGAGCGTGCAATAATGTTAAATAATTTGTATAATCATTTATATTCCTCTGTACATTAATAAATAATATGTAGAAGTAGAAACAACCGTAATTGATTACCTAATCAAATAACTACCTGCAATTATTTGATCGCGTAAGTACCTATGTTAAATCACTGTAGAATTCGCCATTACATGTCACTCCCGTAAGATAATAATTAGCCCAGTAAAGTTACGTTTATTTTTCGATTTTTTTTATATAATGTTTTTAAACGTTTGTGTTAGGTATTTAGATTTATTCGTAAAGAACGTGTGTTAAGCAATAATTATATTTATAAAATTAATAAATATTAGTAAATTATATATATTATATTATTTAGGAATTCATTAAAAACTATTTCATGATTTAAATTTGTAGCATTTTGTCTCTGCGCAAATAAAGCCATATGGTAGAATTTCCAAATTTGTAACTATTGTATTCCATATATCCATACTCGTGTAAATGTGCAGCAGATGTGCAGCAACTGCAGAAATGGCAAGTACCTTGCCTTACCTATTACTAAATTAAAAGGTTGAAATGAAATGGTATCTGATTAATTATTAATAATTTCATGAATATAATATTAATACGCAAACATAATAATATGCAGACTTACACCTAACATCTAAGCCTCGTTTTTTTTTTCTCTTCCTTCTAAACGACTGTATTTTACATATTACCAGCATTAATTCTAATTGTAGGTTGTTGTTTTAAAGACAATGTGATTTTAATATATAAATTTGTGACAATAATATACAAAATACCTTTTCTCAAATATGCAGTACAATGTCAGAAAGGGAGTCACCACGCCACGAGAGGTTGTTAAGGTTAACATTTCCGGCCAGGTCTTCTTTTTTTAATTGCCATTCCACGTAAATTTGACTTGGCGATTGGCCATTGAAAAAATGATTGGTCACATTTGCTGGTTGGCTTGATGACATTCTGCCACTACGCCTATTAAAAACAATATTTTTATGGTTTTTGGTTGCCGGCCTCGTAACAATTCGTCTACATACTCTCGGCCGGCATTCCCTTACTTCCCGACCTCTGTAGTAAAGTACTATTACTAATACCGGGTAATACGCAACCCAACAAATGACGAACCATCAATTGGCGACCACTTTTTTGTACTTGGATTGATGAGTATAGCATTGTTGCGGCGCAAAAAACGTGGCTTAGGATTGCTGCTCCGTAACGAGTTTGTACGGACCGAGAATGATCAGCCCGAGAATTGACGACCAAACAATCCGAGTTGATCATGGTCGCCAATTGATGGGCTGTTCATTGGGTTGCGTTTTGGTCACCCTACTTAACATAACCCTAATTAACATAATTAAGTATGTTTGGTATGTTTCCATTATTACTTTTGTATACAAAAATCTATTTATTTGTAAAAATCTAGAAATTAACTTGATATCACTGATACTACATATGACCACAGTTTTACATTACCTTCACTAGGAAATTACAACTGCTGGTTCCAACTCATACACATTTGATATGTTATTTGTTAAATATACAAATTGACCACATATTTTATCTAAGATGTTATGATTTACTGATATCAAAATTGTATGAGATATTACCAGGGAAGTGTGAAATTCTGAGGAAATGACTTGGAAGTCATGCTAAATCATATAGCTTCCATTTTCATTCTTTCATATTCTTTCATGTTGCGTAAAATGGTACTATACTTAATACTTATACAAGTTATGGGAGTTTACAGAAAACAGTGTATCTAATTAGTAATTAGCATGAGTAGTAGCAAAGTGAAAGTATGTCAGTCTTGTGACGATAATGAAGCATAAAATCTGTATAAAAATTACAATTTTGCTTTGTTTTTGCATGAAACAATAATCAAATCCAAGTAGACATATTGACGGTGGAAATTTCAAATGTCGTAAGTTTTATATGCGACTTACGACATTTGAAATTTCCACTGTCGATATTTTACCATTTCTAGAAAGCACACTAAATGGATACACTATTCTGAAAGCTCCCTTATACATAGGGTAGCACTACCCTTGCATAACATTGACAACTTACTTAACTAGATTTAAACTGTGTTTGCATCAAAATGATAAATTCATCAGACTAGGGATTAAATTTGATTTTGAGGCCAAGTGGTTGATACTAGTATCTTTTTCTTCTTAGTTGTTCCCTCATAACTGAGGATTGTGACCAGATGCAAACTACTTTCTTCAACAGTGGAAACTGAATGGAAACACCATTTTAAGATTCACCATACCTCTGTTAGGTGTTCCAGCTCTTTGGATGATCTCATTCAAGCATTTACCATCATTTGCACTGGGGGTTGCTATCAGCAACAACTACATAATCTCGTCCACTCTTCTGTAGTTCTCACAGTGCATCTGCATTTTGAAGTTTCTGACCATTCACTACCATTTTAGTTTTTGAATGATTGATCTTTATATCGACACTTGGACTCTCTGCTTCCAGTCTTCTAAGAAAGGATGCTAGCTCCACATGGCTTGATGCTACCATAGTTGTATCATCAGTCATCTGCATACAAAAGGTTTGTGATGGTGTCACAGTGTTGTGTTGTTGATACTAGTATAACTTTCTGTATAATAATATTCAAGTGTTCCTATAATTGCTTTAATTTAAATAGTAATTAGTTGTAATACACAAAACAAATTATTCTAATTTACAGCAAAATACATGTTAGCTGTAAAACACATAGTCTCCCATTTTAAACAATCCTTATTCAACATTGAATATACAGAATAATGTTCTACTTCCACTGCAGGAATTCTGATAAGATTGTTGAGATATTATTTGGGCACTGCGGGATGTGGTGGACCATTTGAGCTATCATCACAGTGGCTAAGAAGACAGCCACGCCTCTGTCCAAGCCTGGCAGGGTATTGGCGCACCATTTTTGCAGCTTGCTCAATACGCATCACTAGTCTATGTTGGCTTTCAAGTTTTTCTAAACAACTTTTGCAAATTGTTTTAGGCAGAGGATCAGATTGTGATACCTGAAATAGATCAGAAATAACAAATAAAAACTAGGATACACTAAACATGATATTCAGAGCTAATGGTGGCATTTGTGACAAGAAATTTAAAGAAAATATTTTTTATGATTTGGACATGATTTAGTACCTCCTTCTATTTGGTATTAACAGAAAAGGAACATGTTAACCTCTAGTTTGTATTTAGATTTGTATAGTGCCTGCTAGTAAAACGAACAGAAGGATAGTGCTAGCAGTACTAGTGGGAATATATCCTGCAAGGAACTTTTAAGAATAAGACTTTTAAAAATATTTTGATAGGTATGGTATTAAGTTTTACTGTTAGGATTTCATGGATACTGCATGAATGGTGCATACCTTCGTTAGTTACAATCGAACTAACGGCAAGCACGATAAATAAATACACCGAAATACAAAACTAATCAAGCATCCTTACAAATTATATTTTAGTTACAAGCAAAGGCGTAGGGTACTAGACGACATTAAATGTTATACTACATAATTATATCGTCCAATTAGACAAATTTGAAACAGGCAATAAATTATTGACTATGATGATAGTAATATGAACTTACGTTTATTGATAGATGCCTATTGATTTTCTCCGATATGCATAAACGAATGCCTTCTTCGCCATAAATATGAAGTACTACGCGATGCATTTCAGAACATAAACGGCAAATAAATCCTGTAAGAACAGCTTTATCTAGACTACCCATAGCGGAAGTCAAAGATATCAGAAAAGACTAATACTAACTATTATGCAATAGAAATATGTAATTTTAGTTTACAACAATAATCTACACTTCGTCGTATATTTTCTCTTCTTGTTTTTGTTATAGTTTTTTTCTTTACGTCTAGATGTATTTGTAGGCCAAGGTCGCAAACCAAACAGCCAACAATAACACTAAGGTGTGGTCCGAATGATGCTCACACTGCTCACTTCCAGAGCTTACAGTGCAGAAATAATGAATCGGACTGATCGTGGATATTCTCAAAAACCGAATAGGACTGTTGCTCTACATAGACAAATAAATATTTCGGGATAATCTTACAAAAATCGATTTAGTCCTACGGTAAGCTCAGTAAGGCTTATGGTGCAGGTACTAGTAGACGACGATATATACAGGGCGTCCCAAACTTATGGACATGAAGGGGAAGTACCTTAAATATCATAGATAGTGTATTTTGCAGAAAGACGACTTTATCTTATTTTTAAAAGTTAGTAATTAATTGACTACAGCAGTTTCATGTATGTTTTTAATTTGATTAAAATGATTAATTTTACGTTGTTCCTTTCTTTTAAAATACAATGTTACTTAAGGCATCATAAAAGTAGGATGATTTTTAGAAAATCTATGAATGCAGAATTACTAACTTTTAAAAATAACGTCAAGTCCTCTTTCAGCAAAATACACTATCTACGATATTTAAGGTACTTCCCCTTCATGTCCCATAAGTTTGGGACGCCCTGTATGTAGATACATATAAATACTTAAATACGTAGAAAACGCCCATGACCCGAGAACAAATATCTGTGCTGATCACATAAATATATGCCCCGACTGGGATTCGAACCCAGGACCATAGGCTTCATAGGCAGGGTTATACCCTCTAAGCCAGACCGGTCGTCAATAGATATACGGAACGTTCTTCAATATAAATAGTTACTTAAGTAGGTATTAAAATTCGAAATTTTTCCAAAGCGTCGATAATTTCCACTAGATTTCGGACTATTGTCTATGTCACCTCCTGACGCCTTAATTGGACTAAAAGATAGATGCTCGAAATATACTAACTTCGATGTTTGCGGTACCGGGCCAGTAACGTTGTAGGGACTTTATTATTTTCATTACTATCAATTTAAAAGGGTTGTTTCACCTCAATAGCTCGGAAAGAACTGTTTTGTTCTCTAAAAACAGATAGCAAAGTTGCATTGTATTCACGAGTTTTCTCAATAAAATATTTTTTTTATGACAAAAAACATGAAAAACGGAACGGAATAGTTTTTTTATGCCGGAATTGACCAAAAGTGATATGTTACACACTACATATACCTATACATTAGATACGTCCACCAGGGATTTCTATCACCAACCTCAAATAGTAGTAATAGCTAAAATATAAATCAGCCTGTATTCGTAACCCGCCCCACTCCTCCACATTGTAACACTAAATAAATAAATATACCGTGCTAGGAGGGAAAAAAGGGACACTTTTTGACTTTTCTGGAGCGGTACCGCGAACATCGAAGTTCGTATATTTCGGGCATCTTTCTCTTTTGCTCCGATTAAGGTGTCACAAGAGTGACAAAAACAATCGACCGAAATTTACGAATATCGTTGTTCGCGGTAGCACCGCTGTTCTAGACTTTAGTTTTTTTTTCAGGTAGTATTTTTTACTTTAATATTTTGTGATAAAGAGAGTACATAATATTTAAATATTTTGTAGATTATAATCTATAAATTATTATGCATAACATTTCGCGCACCGCCACTTTCTAAGGTTAAAATCAACTATATACATATAGGAGACGAAGACATAGGTCTTAAAAATTTATAAAAGCCACTCTGGCTAGTGCATTAAAATTATATTTTAATTATAGTTCAAACAGTTTCAATATGAAATAAATGCTGACGATTTCCGATTACAAATGTTCGTTAGGTCGTTACACGTCGGTCGTCACCTTATCTTTAGGCTTTTTCACCTTAATCCTTTGTAATGAGGTGAAAAAGTGTAAACATATCTTTGACGTCGACTGTACTTTGTACCTATAAAAATATTAAGCACCGTAACCCGTCTCTGTAAAATGAGCCAGCGTGAGAAGTGCCACTGTGTAAGAAATGGGGTAATATTTTATTTGCGTTACTCGTCACGCATTGCAGCAAATAATATAAAAATAAAAATCAGTTAAGGGTATTTAATTCATCTAACAACGATTTACATTTTTCTTTCAGGATCTTAACAGCTTCAATAAATATAACATTAGGTGCCATGGCCCCCACTGACTCCACATTAACTGAAAAAGAAAAATAATAATGTTATGCAGTTCAATTAAATATTATTATTTGTATATTTTCCCCTACAAGGAACAATGGTGTTCCGGACATTTGGGAGGCGTATGCGGAACCGGATCGAGACACATTATTATTATTACGTGGTCGTAGACACCGCCTCCTCGCGAATGAAACCTCTCACACGATTACAAACCAATACTCGCCAATCGTCCGATCCCGAACACTTCTTAACGACTTCCTAATTTTTGCACCAGACTGCGACTTATTTGCCGACAAACATTATAAACTCTTAAAAAATTTCTTACGTTTTTGCGAATTAACATTACAATAATTATTAATTGATTATTATTATCATATTAA
Source organism: Grapholita molesta (assembly GCA_022674325.2). Classification (NCBI taxonomy): domain Eukaryota; kingdom Metazoa; phylum Arthropoda; class Insecta; order Lepidoptera; family Tortricidae; genus Grapholita; species Grapholita molesta. The sequence goes on from CP053138.2 coordinate 7,417,449, forward strand.
TTATATAATTTTTTTAATATAATTTAAGTACCTAGCTTTATATATTTAATTTTACAGCGCTTTGGCGCCCCTAGCTGTAATGCTGTAAAATTTTACTTGAATAAAGAATTATTTCTGTGTCTTTTCCGTACACGAAACAATCGTGTTCCGGACATTTGGGAGGCGTACGCGGAGCCGGATTGAGCCAACGCGCAGAGGCCCTTGCGACAATTCAATGAAATGTAAGGGGTACACTAATCGGATGTTGGTATCATGGGCATGGGACGCGCACAGAGACAGCACCCGCCATATTGGATAAAAAACCGGATTATTATTATTATATTGGTTGATAAATTAGCAGCTATAAGCTGTTGCGTGTATTATCACTGCACTTGTTACGTTTATAAGAAATAGTTATAAATTATTAGAATTGATATGTTTAATTTTACAGTATACAGAACTTACATATAAAATGATCCCGGACTCTACTTAAAATAACAGAGTCTTTGATTTCATCATACTTGTAAACATTCCTGCTGCAAGTATCATAACGTGCGTCGCGGACAAAGGCCCTGCCTTCTGGGTCAATGCCTATGACTCCCGGTGAGAAGCAGTTCTGCAGTAGGATTGCTTCACTGCCCTTTACTTCACGGGTTAATGTAATTTCTGGCAGCAGACGGTAAGATGCAGTAGCTACAAATGAAAAAAAAAAAAACTATCAAGCTGTTCAAGGGACCTTTTACTAGAAGGATAACTGGTATGTTACATGATAATTGATAAACAACAGATACTTCAATACATTACTTTCATTAGTGACATACAAACTTAAGTTTACTGTAGACTAATTTAATCATTTGTTTATATGGGTTACTTATCATTTGCAAACATATATATAAAAATATTTTATGTTATAAATATATCTATATCAAATTAATAAAATTGTTTTATATCTACACTACTGTGCTACATAAGATTACATGCGTGTTGTTTTCTTAACCTAATCGCCGAAAAAAATATGACGTGCGTCACACGCCTAAGGTTTTCGCTTCGGACCTACGTCTAAGGCTTCAACTTTATATCAATGTGTGGCGTGTGGAGCACGAAATGTTCGGACTTATCAAGGCAATGGCGACGAAAGGGTTAAAATTTAATTTAACTTTTATACTGGATACATATGTAATACGATATATGGTGACATAATATATGATGTACTCGTACAATTTTGTACTAGTTAAAGAAAAAAATATGAAGGCCTGTCTCAGTGTCTCAATCTAATGCTGAAATCAAACCCAACTCATCTGCTTCAAGTGTGAAGCAGAGACTTGTAAATTTGTAAAAAAAAAACTACTCGCTGCTCAAAACAGGTATACCGTAAATTGTATTGCTCCAAAAAGCATTCATATGGGGCACATCACGGCATGCATGTCGAGTCTGCGTATTTTGCGCAACTTTGTAGATAATGTGAGGTAAAATCATGAGTGTATTTTGAGCAGCGGTGTGGGGAACATGCGATAAAAAATGGTACGCATATGATGCGTCACTGCGATTTCGTACCGTCGCCGTTTTTTTAGCACGTTCACGAACACAGCGTCACGTCATGTGTCGTAGGACTCATAGGCCAAAGGAAACAAACGACTACACCATGTCTGTGAACATGTTAAGATGAGCTATGTATTGGTTACAAATATCTGAACAATGCTGTCAAGGTGATAAAGTGCATATACAAATATTTGTGACCAACTCCACAGCTCTGATATATCTAATGGTGACTGTATACCCTAAAACTACTTTCACTTAGTGTTACTGCAAAGAGTTTAGAATTTGTACATATATTATAATACTCATAGTTTTATTTTGCTGTGTGTCTCTTACCTACTGGTGAAAATTTTGCATGATCCTTTCCTATTCCCTTTACAGCAATCAAGTGAAGATCCAGCTCGTGTCCAGGCCTCATTTTGGATATTAATATCTTGTCATGCACTGAACCTATGTCAGCCTCCTTATGTACAGATGCTTGGTTGCCAATGGGGTGCCATTTGATCTGAGATGAGTAAACTGAAAAGTAAAGGTGACTTCTAAGTATATACATTTAGTTAATACTTATAATTATAATAGATTGCCATGGGGACGGAAAACAAAATAAGGAAGTATTTTATTTTAGCCAAAACATTATTACAAGAAATACATATACCATTACCACACCTTCTGTATCGCTTGGCATTAGAAAGTATGCTTACCACTGTGATTAACATAGAGGTCTTCTGTTCTGAATGAATCTTTGGACTGAGACGTATTAGCAGTGCACTTTACTTTTAATGTGAATTCCAGTGTATCAAACTCTGTACCTTCCGTAGCATCTGGAAAAAAAAAGAAAATTGGAAGTAAGTAGGCTCTTGAGGCATTGTTGCAAGGATTGTAATGCTGACAAATTGTGTGAGGAAGTTGGCAGCTTTTGGTAGTGAAATAATTTGGAAATCAGGTTAAAAGCTGAGCCACACCGGATACGTGCGCATCACCTGCGCGTGGGCGTGTGCTTGGCGTGCGCATTATATTGTATGAAACTTCATAGTAGACGTCACACGGGTTGCGTGCTGTGTGCGTGCATGCTGCGTACTGCAGCTGTCACTCTTGTCTCTGTCACTCTCATGACGACGTAGTTCGAGTAAAACACAAATATCCTCGAAATATTCGGTTTTAGATGTTCGCGGTGCCGGGCCGGGCTGCATGTAGCGTGCGCGTTAGCTACTAGCGGAGAGTCATTTCTAGTGATGAACTGTTGACGTTGTATTTCATGGCATTCCATATTGACAGCTATCTTATATTTATTTACAACTATGTGGATATGCATTTAGATTATGAAGAAATATTTTATTATATTATTTTGTAGAGTGAATTATTTAGCATTACTTTTGATTGGCCTATAGTAGTTTCACAACCTATTCAATGCAAACAGACAAACAGATCTTTCCTCTTTATATATAATATTAAATAAATATTGGCAAAGGCAATATTAAACTAAATAAATACCTTAACACAGTTATTACTTATCTCTTCTGCAGCACCCGTCTTGCTTATACAATGGCTTTACTATCTTTCAAATTACTCCATAACAGCATCCTATAATGTAAAATAAATAAACTTCAATAAACTGAAGCAATGGTATCAGTTAGATTGATAGATATGCAGGCAATCAACAGCCCAGACGGGTCCGGCCGGGCATCCCTACACTACATCTACCTACATGATATGGCATAAGGATTAATTGATTAAATTTAGCTAGGTGACATCACCTAGCTAAATGTGGCATATGGCATATCTTGTGGCATATGCGCAGAGTCGAGTTTTGACTCTGATAACAACTCGGGTTGACACCTGTAGGTTAAGGGATAAACAGTATAATAAAATACTGTTTTTAAATAAAATAAAAACTATCAATCTTACCTTCAGAACGGTACTCAAAGAATCTTGGATCAGCTTTCAAGGGAATCAGACCCAACCTGTGTGCAAGCACCTCATCCTGAATGATTGAAGTGTTGTTTTTTATCATCACTTTTTCAATAGCCATACTAGGAACCTCGCTCAACATCAATCTTCTAAACGCGTTCGCAAACGCTGGCTGAATCCCGATAAGGTCGAACTCCATTTCAGAATTATCCATTTTAACAACAACTATGCGGAAATTTTTAACAAACTTTTTAAAGTTCCATTTTTCATCTGCCATGCCATAATCATTAGGGGCATTCTGGAAATTTAGAAACATGTATTGAGAGGTTAGAATTACACTCGTGTGGTAATTTTTATTGTTTTATACTTACGATGATATATCAAAAGCACGTACCTTTATACGAAATTCTTCTAACAGTACCCGAGGTTTATCTTGGAGTAGCGGCATATTTACTGGATAGTGTATTCCACAAATCAATGTTTATTCCATTCAATTTAGCTTAGCAAAGCAATGTTTTGAATTTTGACGTTTGCAAGCAAAGCAAGTATGAGAATTGTGAAATACTGAGCGTAGATACTCATTTTTTGGCCGACTCATAAAAAATAAATACTGTTATATCTGATTTTATTTATTTATATAGTAAACACGAAATTTGAATAATTATAATTACCTAGAATAAAATTAAACAACAAGTTTTAGTATTCTACGAAATTGAACTGCTTAATTTTATTTTGTTGTTTGACTGTGTTGCCTGTTGAGCCGCATTATCTTAGATTTAGAAATAAAATACTTTATGCACAAGAGCCCATAGATATAGTAATATAACTAGATCGAGTACTAGCCCGAAAAAAGCGAGTCTAGGGAGATAGCTACCACGCAGACCTTTGTCTCTTTCTATATGGTTACCATGTTAATTTTAAAAGTTAGGAAAATTCCATTAAATAAAATAGTGTTATTATGTACTAGATCGGTGTATAGACCACGCCGGCTGCTCTGTAGCTATTTGACATACTACATGCGTTTTTTTGCTTCCCAAAAATTTTAACTTCGAATACTTATAAAATTTATTAAAAATCGTCTGTGGTATCAAATTACAAGAAATTAAATGGTAAAAGAGGTTATGACGATGATTTCTAAAATTAAAAATAAATAACCAGATGGTGAAAGAATAAAAATAAGCTCTTGCGGTGTTCAAATTTAAGAGTGTCGGTAGAGTAAACACCAATCTTCTTTTCTCTCAGACAGCCTTATAGGTTATTTATATATTATATACAACAGCCTTCTTCATTAATTTTTGTATATGTAAATCGGTAATGTCGGACATCAACAAATCAGACGGACCGATGACCGGGTCGCTGGTAGTCGGTGGCCGCAGTATGTTAAAGTGTTCTCCGTGTGTGTGCTCCATGTGGCAGTCTATGGGAGAGGCCTATATTTTGTCGTATTGATTAAAATACAGCCTATACTTTTATATCATATAATATAATCGGAAATATTTACGTATTAAATATGGTTTTCTTATTACAACGTCTGTGTAAAACAATAAAATGTTACGTTCAGTTTTCAATGTCCAGATTTTCATTTTACTTAAAAAATATTTTTGTTCTTCAACCACCATTTTGTTATTTACCATTCTTATTTTATAAAATTAACCTTATAACCATTTTTGTGTGTAATTTCCTGTAATTGACACACACGATTTGTTTTCAATCAATCATGTTGATTTTTTTAAATCTTTACCGGGTGAAAATTCGCATTTTGTACACTTATATATTCTATATGTTTATTAGGTATATCAAAAAATACACGCAGGAAATTAAACCACTATAACCTCGCTTCTGTGGGAATTACTTTGCCCCAATTGCTATATTCCCTCTACTATAATATACAATGACAATGAAACCACATTTTACAAATATGTTTAGTGTACTTTATCTCAACACCAACATTAATGTTGTCGAGTTGTGTAATTGTCCTCGTCCATGTACAAGCATGGTTACACTAGGTCTAGTTGACTTTGGGTTGCCATAGATCTAATATTATTCTTGGAATAGCATCATTCAGAAAGGGACAGAGGTCTGTGTACTAAACCTTAACAAAATGCATATAAAGCACGTTTCACTTATTGGTATTTTTCACAGGGCTTATTCCAGTTATACTAAAAATTCCTTGCAAGAGCCTAAAATTCGACTTTATGTCGTCCACTGTCGTCCACGCACGACCTAAAGTAGAACTTTGCAAGCATGAGAAATGAAAATAACTATTTTAACCCACTTAAGGTTCAATATCGTATAGCAAACTGTCACTAAGAGGAAGCTACATTGGGACGGTACTGACGGTACTTTTCGCACGCATTGTTTTGTGTACTAGGCTACAGATTAACTACACTGACGTGTAGTACTGATCTTTGATACGAGCGATATGAGCCTTAGAAAAATCGGAATACACGGGGTCGATCTGAAAGTGTGGGTCAGAGTATAAACCAATAAACCCAGTAATTCTTATGGACCCAGTTTTTCTATGAATGATAAGAGTTGTCCAATATTATTTGTAGATAATAAACTTATGTTTTTCTTTTTTTATGTACAAGACTGACCAGCACTGCTAGCTCGGTGCTCTATTGAATCCAAAGCGGCCAGCTGATATTTGGCAGACCCATACACGGTCAAACCTGAGTTTGGTAAAGTATTAGAAGCTGTTCCGGCGCGAATTGAATCACAGGTGCGACTGAGGTCAAACGCTGGTCATCATCATCATCATCATGTCAGCCGAAAGACGTCCACTGCTGGACATAGGCCCCCCCCCCCAGAACAACCGAAGAAGACCGATCCTGCGCCTTCCACATCCAGCGATATCCCGCGACTCTAACTAGACCGTCGGTCCACCTTGTGGGAGCCTACTTACGCTGCGTCTTCCAGTTCGTGGTCGCCACTCTAGAACCTTTCCGCCCCACCGGCGATCGGTGCCCTGCCCACTGCCACTTAAGTTTGGCGATCCGGAGGGCTATATCGGTAACTTTGGTTCTACTGCGGATGAAATCATGCCTAATGCGATCACGCAGAGACACTCCCAACATAGCCCTCTCCATTGCTCTTTGGGTGACTTTGAGCCTTCTTATGAGGCCCATAGTAAGTGACCACGTTTCCATAAGTCAATGAATTACTGCTTCACTCTATATAAGACCTCAAGTTTTCTAGCAGCGGATTTCGCTTTGGCCTCAATAGTTGCACCTAAGTTCAGATTTGTGGACGTGGTACGTAATTTGCTAAGGATACATTCTGGAAAGCACGAGCCAATATGTATGTATGTTATCAATATCCGGAAAGACTTCAATGGCAAATGTCTTAAAAGCAGTTTGCAACAGTCGAGGAAAATTGTAGCGAAAGTATGGGTGTCCCCCAAATGATATCAGTACTTATGCAACAGCCAGTGCGCTTGCGCCGGCAAGCCAGCATCAGTGTTTCAGTAACCGACCAACTCTCCGCTTAACTGCACCCGGTTTAATCACTACCTTTGGGCATAACATTCGCTATCGCCGATATTGTTTTAAATGGCCATTGGCCCGATGTGTAGATTTTGAATTTCATAGTTGAATTTGAAAGTGGAACAATGTATTTTAAAAGAGTTTTGGTTTTAGTGTTTTCTGTTGGGATTTTCTATCCAGGTAGGTACCTAAACCACCGGGGAAAGGAAACAGTTGTATTGAATTTCCATTAGGCACCTACTGTTTCCGTTTTTCGGAGTAAATAACCAGTTCACTTAACTCTACCCTACCTTTATTTATACAGTTTTTAGTAAGTATTTTTTTTGTAAGTTTTACGAGTATTTAACACTTCTCTTATATCTCATTTTTAGATTTTTGTAAGGATAATCTCGTAGGATTCTGGTGTTAGTGCAATTAACTTTAAGAAATCGTTGGTATTTTTTAATATTTTGTTGTACTCAATCGACTAAATCGAGTTAAAAACTTACAATATATGGATTTATTACATATTATATTATCTTATGGTTTATGGATATTAGCAGCATGATTGGCCCAGATATACCGGTCTGTTTAGCGGGAAAGCTTTACCTTTAACATATTACGTTAAGCCTGGCACCACACATGTAACTTGCGGTTACTCGTAACTCATAACTTCATAAGGTATGTAAGTAGATATTTTAAAACGTGTTATGTACGATGACTACGACAAATGTATCGACTGTAGATATAAAATATGTTACATTGATTGCTTCTCCATTATGGAATAGGTAAGTCCCGTCTTATGTCATTCACACTACTGTCCAATCTATATAAAGCATAATATAAAATACTTACTTATACATAGTTAGGTAACATGAATTTATTAGAGTTCGAGTTGGGTTCATTGTCTATTTAACATTTGTTTTAGCTTATTATTAAATCACCATATTTATTATTGAAATCAATATTCCGTAAAGAACATTTCAATTGTCTACCTATTGCCGTTATTAATATAGAGCAATACGGCAAAGAAATCACGTTTCAAGAAGTCACGTTTATTGTATGGGAGCTACACTTAAGTATCTATTTTATTCCGTTTTTAGTATTTCATGTTATAGCGGCAACAGAAATACATCATCTGAAACTCACACAGTGAATTTCAACTGTCTATAGCTATCACGGTTCATAATCACGGGTCATAATACGAACAGTACTTTGCTAATTTTAGTCCAACGCCATACACGCCTGAAAACTCTTAAATCGTCTTTTTGCCGCCACGTAAAAAAATAATGTCGTGCGTCACATATTGATTGTATAAAAGCGGGTAACTCACGTTTTATAAGTCGAATATTGCTCGACATATTTCACTCCGTAACGAGGAGCATAATCATGAGCCATTCGCGTTGGCTAACCGAACACCATAAAATTTTGCAAGCAAGCGAAAATAAACCTTACCTCTTAGTACGTAGGTCCAAGTCAATGGCGGGGAAAGGGTTAATTGTATGTCGAGCTTAAAAGCCGGCAGCAGCACGTCTTCTCGACTCTCAACACTGCATGAGCGCCGATGAATATATCCATCTATGTATACAACCTATAGGTACCTAACATATGGACTTAACTATATATTTGCATATAGTTGATTAACCAAAAGCAAATGTTTTTAGTCCCAGATGCAGAGATGTAAAGGTCCACTAGAAATGTAACAGACCGGTAAAAATTATGCAACTAAATAATATACCTACTAATCATTGCGGCTGAATGCGTTGACTTGTCGTGCTCACTTTTCGTGTTAGTATTTAGGGCACTGATGTATAATAATTTTGTGTGCTAACATTTTTAATTTCCATAGCTGCCTAGATAAACTAAGAAGGCTGTATGACCAAATATTTAACATCCTGTTTCGTTGTTACTATTAACATCAACAATGTTACAATTTAAGTATTTTTTTTAAATGAATTGTCACAATTATAATTTATACATCACAACTTTGTTAACTTAAACACAACCCTACATACATCCATATTCCTGTTAAATAAATTAGGTATTAGGTGATTGACACTAAAAATACCTATCTCAAAATTCTGGGGTATGGTCGTTTAGTTAATTAGTGACTAGAACCAGTACGATATGGTACTAGAGCCTTGAATTGAATGCTCACAGAACCTTCCTATCTTAGTTATGGTAAATGGTAGATTGTAGATCAGTCGGATATCAGAATTGATTTAAATCATACACGCAAAAAATTACGTAATACTGGCAAAGTAACAAACAAATTAAAAGCGTATACTTCACAGTATACTTATTACGATTTACCTAGGTAGATATATACGTTTACTAGCGCAGATATGAATGTATCTGTTATCTGATATTAAGTGAGCCTGCAATTTTTTCTTACATGTAATTTGTGGGTCAATAACGAGACCTCTCGCTTTAGTTAACGTAACGGCTTTTGTTTCACAACATTACTCTTTACTTTAATAAGCCCACATAAAAAATACAAAAAAAACGTTCCGCCAATTAACACTTTTTCTCCTTACATTTAAAGATCGAATGCAACTGTTTGTTTTAGCTGGCGAAACTATTCGCCAGTTAGTGCAAGCTTCTGATTGCTAATAGGAAGAGTAGAGTGAGCTTAATTGATTATTTATTCCTTAACCCTTTTAGGTGAGCAACGTCTATTGACATCGCTTTATAGGTACTTCATAACTGAGATTGCTGACCGGAAAATTTTATTTCGCGTCATCGGGCGTGGATCGATTATTCTTCTTTGTATGCTTATTTCAATCATAGGTCACCCTGAAATCTCCTCTCAATCAATCTACAGCACGCACAGTATAAAGCGAAAACTCCCACTATACTTCTAACAATAAGTTCGACGCCCTGTTGCAACTGCATACCCACAGCAATAAAATGTATCGCCGCAAATAACACTGCGACCTATGAATGAATGATGGTAATCTCCTTACCTGTGCCGTCTGCGGCGTGATGAAACGTCGATTTGGACTGGCCTACTTCGAGATGCATTTTCGCCGGCCTTGCAAATGCAGCTGCCGCTCTCCTATTGTAACTTACAATGCATTTAAGTTGTCAGTCAACAATCATTCAACACAATACCGAATAAACTACTAACTATGTAATTCCAACCAAAAACCACCCATGGACATCCATACTTAATAATTTTATAAATGCGAAAGTGTCTGTTTGTTTGTCCGTCTTTCACGGAAAAACTGAGCGACGAATTGACTTGATTTTTTTAAGTGGAGGTAGTTGAAGGGATGGAGAGTGCCAGGCTACTTTTTCCAGCGGGAAAACATTTCTTTCCCACGGGAAGACTCAATACTCGCATTTTACATTTTCCTCTAACCGTGCGGGCGAAGCCGCAGGCATCATCTAGTAACTAATAAAAAAAAGGAATGTAACGTTATTTTTGAAAGGGACACATAATTGCAATGTTATATTGTAAACGTAGGTTGACACTGTAAGCTCAACCTTGTATTAGCTAGATCTCAAAGTTGCTGACACAAATTAACCATTTATTTAAGCCAAGTAAACATAATAAGCTGTCATAGGTGGTCTACTTATCTAATAGCTAATGCCATTCGGATTAGACTTTAATACACATTTCAAAATTCTGCATCTGGTTAGCCTTGAAGTGTCTGCAACACCGCCACGCCCAAAGTTAACGAAATTGGACTCAATTATTATTTACTATTTATTCAATATGACTGTACAATTTTCAGTTCTATTATTAATAGCCTGAGTTTACCTAGTGCTATCATGTGAAACCACACAATAGTAATCAATCTTATGAAACGTTAGCGAGATTGTTACTGTGGTAGGTAGGTATGCGAGGCATTAAAATATTTGTTGAAGACTATGGTTAGGAACGCCACTTAGGCTGACCCTCGTGGCACACTTCGTCACATCCTTAGGTCTGTCCGGTCAACTTATTCACCTGTCGGTTACAACTGTAATTAGTCATCAAGGTAACAGAAACTATGCAAACAATCATCATTCGTATAAGTATAATTGTTTTTCACAGTATTTAATTTACAAACTGTCTAGGCAATTATACGGTTGCTTGGGTGACAATTAGCAGAGTTCGGGTACTTAATCAAGATTTAGGTAATTCGAGAATCGGGACATCCTAAATGCGAAGGTATGTTGATACATACTATTCTGTCATCCACCAAAATCGACTACCGAATCGGGCTGATTTGCGCTCCTTGCAGTCTGGCAAAGCGGGCGTCGGATCAGGTACCCTGGGCACGCACGGACAGGGAGGCCCCGGCGGTGGGGTGCTAGAACTCTCGTGCACACGCGCTCGGCAGAAGTATCCGAAGTCCGGCCGATCAGCGCACAGTTTATCTTTCATACACCTATCGAACACCCCTTGGGTCTTCCGACAGTGCTCAAAACTGAAGTCGCCTGAGCTCTTATCAATGCATTCTGCGTATTGATTGAATTCTTCTCGGCATTCAGCTTTGATGGAACGGAAGACTTTTAGAGCGCAAAACGTGACGCGTTTTCCAAGATCCACGCACGCGCGGGGGTCTTGGGTCTCTTGCCGACACAGCATGAACTCGTTGTTGACATTTTCGCACAGTTTCCCGAGGTAAGGCCCGGCGGCCATCAGAGTCGGTGTCGACAAATTAATTTCTTGCACAGTTAATGTTTTACATTTTGGTAGTTTTACGTCTTTAGTTATCACCATATTTATTTATCTAATATTTTTTTAATAACAAAATCAGTTTTGCTACAACAACAATAAGTGTGTCAATTAATCAAGATTTGATTAACATGAATTGACATTATATTTGACATTCATGTCTAGGTAATGTTTTGTTTATATATTACTCCACTGAGGTAGGTTGCATGATTAATACTCATATAACGAATGAGGAGTTACGCAAGCCCAGCGTACCTTAATTTGAAGTAACCCGTCGTAATTTTAATTTCATTGTGATACCTACTGATATCTTCATTTCGCAGCTATAATGGAATATTTTTAATGTTGATTCTCTACGGCACTTACAACTGTACAGATATAATTCTTTGCTCAACAACTTAGGTTAGACGACATCTAGTTCGCAATACTTGAATAGAACAAAAGACATAAACGAGCTTCGATCAAGCACTTCGTATGTGCAGGTCTGGTGTACGGCTAATTATAATACCTAAAGAAGACGATGCAAGATAGAATACGATAACGAGGCGACAGAAATCCTCTTAATCAGATAGTTATACTTTATATTATTATTCGATCCGAGGATGTAGCAGCGTATTTATCGGTAGAGTTCAGAACTGAAAAGAAAGTAAAATCAAATTTCGGGGGTTTTTTTCTCTTGGTTTAATATAATTAACAAACGTATGGCAATTTGTTTAAGAGAGTTCTTCGATGGTCTCATTATCATACACCTTTGCCGTGGTTATTCATATTTGATATCCAACTCACCACACTGGTATCATACTATTCAATTATGATATTTTAAATAGTTCATTTTAATTAATGAGCCTAATAAGTAAGGCTGTCCAAATACTCTTTGTTTGTAACCTTGTTGTTAACTTGTTCAGGTACAGCCAGATGTTAAGTTTCAGTTTAATGCGTAGTCGGTCCATAAGTTTAGGTAGGTATGTACTTAACCTTTCGTATGCGCAACCGTGCCTTCTCTTCGGACGTCCACATTGAGCAGATCTGCTGCTAAGCATACGAAAGGTTAAGGTGTAAAAACTGTATACATACAGAAAATCAACAGATTTTTCCGTTCCAGCGGTGTCCGCGCAGTCGGTGGTGTGCCCCGCAGTGCGCACCACCAGCGGCTGGCTGGACCTGTTCCCGCTGCCGTGCCGCAAGTCGTCGGAGTGCCGCACGGTGATGGGGCCGCAGCACGTCTGCTGCAAGGGCTACTGCACGAAGGGCGTCGCAGCGCAGATTCGGTGAGTGCACGGCTGCACGACTGAGGATTCTATTCCCATGGTCACTGCAGGTGAGCCAATTGCCTGTGTTCGTAACTTTAGCCGTGCAAACTGGGAGTGACTGTTAAGTCACACAACCTATATGTCCTGATGTTAATCAGGACACATAACCTATATGTCCTGATGTTAATCAGGACACATAACCTATATGTCCTGATGTTAATCAGGACACATAGGTTGTGTTGTTTAGGAAACTCATATTCCATTCATTCGCACGAAGCGATTCGCTTCTACCTTCCTAATGCGAACTGCTAAGGAATGGAATTCGCTCCCTTCGTCTTTATTCCCAGAAAGATATAATTTGGGTATTTTCAAGGCAAGAGTGAATAGGTTGTTACTGAACTAGCGTTCTACACCCTCGATTATCTTCGATAAGTTGAGTTTGTCTATGAAAATAGCTTGAAAACTAGTGTACCTAGTTATAGAAAAAAAATACTACTTTTTAATAGTTCCTTGCTTTAGGTAAACCAAAGAAAAAGCACGAAGTAAAGTTAAGTGAATCAATGACCCGCCCGCATTGTTATGGTCGAGCCATGATTACCTACATTGACCGTGACACTTGTTACAAAACAGCAAAACTTGTGCAAAATTGACAATTGCATTAAATTGTTCGCTATGTCGAAATGTAATTAATGAACTTAAAATATTTTTCATAAATGTTGTTAATGGGTTCGTTTGGGTCCATATAATATATTTTGTATATAAAATAACTTAATAAAGTATTATAATGTATGTATGTACATTGATCGGATATCTACAAGTATTAGCCTCCTTATTGTGGGATTTTAATTGCTTGTACTTACTTAATATTTATCTACTATTTTAATATACAAATCGGTATCAAGATAAGATATAGGTCCGAGTGACGGTTATTCTTATTCTTATATAATATATAATTAATAAACGCTGCAGATTGCAGTGACTAACCTTGACTTGCTTCGAAAACGAAATCAATACTATTACTACCTTGAGTTCATATGGTAGATAGTAACAGTAACGATGCTGAACGTTGTAGGTATTATATAACAAAATGGTGAATAGTAAAGCTGCACATAACATAATATTAACGCACAATCAATGATGCATTAAGTTATCTCCTAGAATTAATGAGAAGTTAACATGCTCTGCGTTTAAATATGAAGTAGTAATACTTTACATTTCAAATCGCTTGCTATACTTTAATATCCGATTTCGCAATGGTACATGCATTAAATAAAATGCGGTAAGTTTGAGTGTTGTTAAATTGCGAAATTAATTTTACCTGTCTGCCCATAAAGGCGCGATTATCACAGAATTGCATGTTTCTAATTAATTGAGCTCCAGATTATAATTCTTGAAGAAAACTAGGTACCTCTACTAATTTAAATACTAGGTAATTGAACTCCGGGTAGACATACATGATTGTATATTACTCTCATATTTAATTTAATATTAATTAACAACGGTTTAAGACTCCTCGTTTTCATCATAATGAGAAATTACAAAATTTTATTATTCTCCTAAATCCATAACAATTGAAATGTTACCCATTCACTTCATTACAAAACTCTCATTTGTTACAATGGGCAATTTGTTCAGCAACATATTAGGACCAAGCTAGAGACAAGATACTTTCGATGTGCAATCAACTCTCTCGTCTTACGAAACTAAGTTAACCAGTTATAATTATAAAATAGTATTTACCTGAAAGGATATGACCTGGCAACTTGGCAATTCAACTTCTTGACTAATCGAATGTCGCCGTAGTGTTAATAGTTAATACCTAAATAGGAAATTATATTTAAATTATTGGTAATTATTAAATAATTATAATTTATAACCAATTCACGCAGCTCTTGTCCAAAGAGTAAAGATATATAACTAAAATCTAAATTATAAATATCTTTTTTTTAGTAGGATAAAGTTTACGTCCTTATGTAACTCTTAAAGACAAGACCGATACGCAATCCGATCGATTGTGGTTTACTTAGATATCTAGATAGATATTCTGTCAAGTTGATGACATTAAACGAGCAGCGAGTAATAAATGGCATTACAATTGTTTAAAGATCATCTTAATAGATATAATATGGACATGAAATACCTTAGAAATGTGGAGGGTAGGGATTGGAAATGAATCCAGAATTAAATTTTCAGTTGCAACTTTAAGTTTCAAGCATAGGATTATAATTCAGTATCCGAGATATTAGAAGCGAATTCTGGTTTTTATTGACTGTTGTATATAAACCATAAGTTGAATGGCACAGTTGTCAACGCACGCGCCCGTGTTCCGCTTGCTCTGGACAGCAAATTAAGCCTTTTGCCTCCTGATAGCCTGTGCCCGTACCATGAGTTGTGATTGAGACATTACGGTTTTCGATAACGAAGTATCGAGTTTACTATCTGTGTATCTCGTTCGCACTGAAATAGTACAAGCGAGATGCACAGATAGTAAACTCGATACTCGTTATCGAAAACCGTAATGTCACAACTCATGGTACGGGTACTGCACTTGTCAAGCGTGTAAAACGTGTTCGTTACATAACGTGTTGCAATACACATTAAGAGCGAGGGTTGACACGGGTCGCAATTACAGCTTGCAATATGCCAATATTGCAGCTTACATTTTAATGTAGTGCATAATATGAGGACATTTTAGATTTAACTGTCTGAGCTGCAGGGCGAAGCGTTGAAATTGGATTCTCTTGGACAAATGAGAGGGAATCCATTTCTATAAGCGAATATACTAATATTGACGACCGGTCTGGCCTAGTGGGTAGTGACCCTGCCTATGAAGCCTAAGGTCCTGGGTTCGATTCCCAGTCAGGGCATTTATTTGTGTGATGAGCACAGATATTTGTTCCTGAGTCATGGGTGTTTTCTATGTATTTAATTATTTATTATATATATCGTCGCCTAGTACCTGCAACACAAGCCTTATTGAGCTTACCGTGGGACTAGGTCGATTTGTGTAGGAATGTCCCGAAATATTTATTTTATTTATTTATTTATTTATAATATGGACCGCTATTGTCCCTGTCTGGATATTGTCCGCTGGGTCTGATATTGGAGATTGTATAATTATACTATTAAACGACATGGCAGAGTTCTTTATTTTACTGCATTAGCATTCGACAGTGAGAACGGGTCACTTTGTATGAAAGCTTTTGCCCTTCCTTTGCGTTATCTTACGAATATTTCACCAAATTCATGCTCTTTAGTATAATTTCGCTTAACGCACTTAAGTATAAATGGAGAGCTAGCTCCGGAAAATGGTATACAATTAGAGAGTAACGAAATCTGTTAGCATTAGCAGATTAGCAATACGATTAAATATTACCAAAATATAACAACGCAGCTTCGGTACACCATAAGTACAAAATTAACAGAAACAATAAAGATATACTAAACTCAATACAAATGTTACAATTGATTTAAACAATTGTGTACAGTCAGCGTCATATAGTTGGTAGCATCCAAAGTACTCAAAAAGTTCGGTACACCATAGAATTAGTATGGTGTACCGAACTATTTGATTACTTTGAATGCTACGAGCTATATGACGCTGACTGTACCATATTCCGAGGCTAATTTGCTTATATTACAGCGAAACCTTTTCATAACTCAATTAAATATTGCACCACTTGCCAGATGCGGCCACAGTGACCAAATGTATACGTGCACCCTATTGTATTTTTATTAAGGTACATGTATACGTATTTTGGCACTTTGGTTATATTGACATCTTTGACTTTGTACCTCTACTGACTTATTTTAAGTGCCAAGTAACAGTCATGCTTGCCTATTACACAAACACTTATATACATAGCAATTATATATTTAGGCACACTACAACATGTCGCTTCTACACCGATTTACTAACTTATTATGTAAGACGTAGTTAGAGAAAATTACTTATCACAAAAAATGGTGTTGTGTTTATTGTCTGTTCGTCCACAGTTCTCCCAACGCCTGAACAACCTTACTTCAAATTCATATGAAATGTAGACGAGTCAACTATTCTGTGTTCTTATTCTGTCAACACTAACTATTTTATTTATTTTCTTGAACATATAAATTAATTTAAATGTACCATGCAGCACAATATGTAATATGTGTATGTTATTATTAATTATATCATATATTTTTAACCCTTTTCATATAATAACAATTCATTACATTATAATTAATAACGTATACGCGTCATCTAAAATCTGTGTATCGTAAATTTGTTATTTATGTAAATCACCGCTTCCCAAAAGCATTATCACGGGTGATTTCCATTTATAGAAACGTGACTAACCAGCCCAGCACAAGCACAAGCAGTACAAGCACTAGCACAACAACCACAACCACAACCACCACAACAACGACTACTACAACAACTCCAAGTACCACCAGTTCTACGACCACGACTACGACAACAACTACGCCGAAGCCGACGACTACGACGGAAGCGCTGCGGCCCTACTTCACGCTGCTGCCAATCCTCACCGCTCCGCCTACAGCGAAGCCGAACAAAGCTGCTGTAAAAAAAGGTAATACATATTAACACCGAGTACCACCAGAACGCATAGGATGCTTACCATTTTATCGAGATATGCATCTCTTTCACTCTTACATACCTACTTTAGAAGTTTTAGAACGTGATAGCAGCTATGGTGACAGATGACAAAAACTAGACCACTTAAGGTTAGCAGCTCTTCGACTATAACATGCGTGACTAAAGTGATTCAGCCTTACTTCTCGTGCTATCTACGCTAGCTCAATAAAGCTGATGCTATGAAGAAGAGTAAGACCAGCACTTTTATCACAAGTAGATGTAACGACGACAACAAAGTAGTAGCGACGCGTCCCTGTATTCCGCTTCTGCCACTTATACCCGCACCGTCGACGGTGCTGCACTGAAAAAGTGGTGGTACAACGTAAAACGAGGTTAAACATTCTAACAATAAACAAAATTATTTATACTGCACCTACAACATGCATTTGTTATAAATTATAATTACAAATGTTCCCAAATATATCTAGATCGTCTTCTGTCTCTGCCACGTAGTGAACGAGCTCTAGTTTTTTCACCTTCACTTTGATAGATTTAGAAATTTGATCATAAAAACCAATCTAAATCCTTATTTGTCGCAGGCAAACAACAACAGAAGCTAGTATGTCCGAAGTCAGGACAGTCGGCATTCGTGTTATTCCCGGTGCCGTGCGAAAACAGCGCGCAGTGTCGCAAGAGCAGCGGTGCTGACCAAGTGTGCTGCGAGTCGCGGTGCATCAAGGGAGTCCCGGCGCCGCGGTCCGAGCCCGTGCAGCAGGCCTCTCATCAACGTATGAACTATGTATAGGTTAAGGACAAGACAATAGTATGTTAGGACCTTCAGCGGTCGTTTCAGTCCCGGTGCCGAGAGCAGCTAGCGCCTTAAGTTCTGCGGACCCGGTCAAGTAGAGAGCTCTTCGGCAAACTACCTTGTCTAAAACAATAGTCAGTAAGACATTCAGCGGTGAACAGAATTAAAGCTTGGGCACATAGGCGCGTTTTGTGGGCATGGCGGTAGCGCGAGCGTGACATCGGTGTGGCTAATGTAACGAAATAAGGCACACATTCGGACGGCAGCGTCGCGCCCCGCTGTGCCACGCTCACAAAACGCGTCTATGTGCCCAAGCCTTTCATCCTAGTGCAGCGCGAAAGCAATGTGTAATTTAACATATGATATGTTAATATGACATATGGCTCCTGCCATTTAAGTGCCTTAGGATCTAAAACCAGTAAAGTACACCTGAAGAACATTTAACATTTTCAAAGATTTGCATTAACTAGGCTCACAGACAAATTCCGAATTAATGGATTAGACTGGGTGGAAATTTACTATTACCTTAATTCAATGCAAGCTTCAATTACAATGTCATAGTACCTAATCAGATTGATTACTTAGGTAAAATGTTTAAGTACTAACGAAAGTACTAGGTTTAAATTTTCAGTGTCGTTTATAATTATCACCGTAATTACCTTCCTACTCACACGCACACTATCCTTGTAATTTACACGTCTAGGTCTAGGCTTAAGTACAAAGAAAACAAGCTTTGTGCAGCACGCACAGGCATTTAGTAATCTTATGCAAAACATTATCTCAGAAACGTAACGGTTACGCATATGCATGCCAACATCATGCCAACGACCCTCATTACAGAGCCCTGAGTGTAAGTTTTTAACGTAACTTTACCTACGTCACGAACGCGTTTGCGTTTCCTATATAAATAACATTATCACTTACGCGTTCTTTAACGTTTTTTTTACGTCAAAAGAAATTTACACTAAAGCCTCTGATTACAGCACTTCTCGGCGTGATACCGCGCGAGTGCCCCTCACAGCCGCTCGGGGAGCTCCTGTTTGAGGTGCAGTCTTGCAAGACTGATGCAGACTGTTGGCCGAGGGTGTGCTGTCCTGATGGACAGAGATCTTACTGCCGGACAGCGAAGGCCCGGCTTGACTTGGTGCCAGTAGTCGGCAATCAAATTAATCAACGTGAGTATTTCAAGTCCAATTGTCAGTCACGTCGTATTTATAATATAAGTATAGGTACCGGTTTTATTGTATAGGTGTACTAAGACTAGGTATGGTATATATAGGTACCTGATTTTACTGTTGTTTAGGGATCGCCCGGTAGAGTTCAGATTACATAATGTACCTATCAGTGTGACTGATAAAATTGTCAATGTTGTCGTAGATTAAATGTCTGCGTAATTATTTTATCTACTGTTATAAAGTATTTTTATATAGGCATATAGTTTACTTTAGTTTATTTATTTCATAATAATAAATTACAGCATAAATTATCTTAACCTAATCTATATAGATATAATAAAATATATATCGAAGTACTTAGTGCGTAGACGAAATCAGATGCAAAAGCTTTATTTGTAATATTCCTCTGAAATATTTCCTATCCACCTTCACGAGATCCTATTAGGTTTCTAGATTCCGGCAAGGTAGGTCTACGTTCGATATATGTGCATTTCGTATATCGCTAAGTTTACGTCTCGTGCCTTGAAACCCTACCAACGCTCGAGATTCCACTTTTAAACAACTCGTAGTTCAATTTTGGAATCTTTTGCAAGCTCGTGTCTCAATATTAGCACGGGAGAGTAAACACTAACTTTGCACCCTCGTAAAGTAAATAACTATTATGCAATCTTTGGTATTTAACCTTTTCGGCGCCATGTCGAACGCAAAAGCTAACGCTCACCCGCCACGCCATCGAAATGTCAAAGAGGTTGAATTTTATGCGTGTATACGCAGATATGATTTGCTCTGTGGTGGAAGACATATACCGGGTGTACAAGTCAAATGGGTCAGTATGGTGAAGTCGGAAACTATGAGAGATAGCGAGATCTGTTCTTAGGAACCATGACGTCGATTTTAATTTAATAATAATTACATTTAACCTTTTTAGGGTTCCGTACCTCAAAAGGAAAAAACGGAACCCTTATAGGATCACTTTGTTGTCCGTCTGTCCGTCCGTCCGTCTGTCAAGACCCTTTTTCTCAGGAACGCGTGGAGGTATGAAGCTGAAATTTATATCAATTACTCAGGTCTACTGTCCCTTGAAGCTGTCAAAAAAATCAAACTTCTAAGCCAACGCAATCAAAAGATACAGCCGTTTATGCCGCAAATTTTCGACACTTGCAAGGGAATCAAAACCTACAGGGTGCTTCCCGTGAACTCAGAATCTTGAAATTTGGTACGAAGCAACGTCTTATAGCATAGATAAAGGAAAAATTACGAAAACCATAAATTTTTAGTTACATCACATAATATATATTTTTTTAATAATTTTAAACTTACTACCCATTTCCTCATAAACGCGTAGAGGTATTAAATTGAAATTCATACCAAATACTCAGGTCTATAATACCTTTAAGCTGTAGCAAAATCAAACTTCTATGTCAACGCAATCAAAAGAAACAGCAATTTAAGCTGCATATTTTGAAACTCGCAACTCCAGTCGACCTAGAATCTTGAAATTTGGCATGAAGCAACGTTTTATAGCACACATAAAGGAAAAATTCCGAAAACCTTAAATTTTTAGTTACATTACAAAATATATATTTTTTAATAAATATAAACTTTGTAAACCTTGCAGGTTTGTACGGAACCCTCGGTGCGCGAGTCCGACTCGCACTTGGCCGGTTTTTTTAAATATCTCATACATAAACGGGAATCGAACCTATCAATATTCTTTATACGGCTGATGATGATGATGATAAAAATGTATTCATGACTCGTGAATTTACATTTCATATCATCAACAATAACAACGAAAACATTTTCAGATTTACACCTCACATTGTTTACAAGACTTCGACCAGGTTCGATTCCCGCTTATGTATGAGAGATTTAAAAAAAGTTTGAATGCCATTATTATTAAATCTCAAATCGAAGCCATGGTTCCTAAGAACAGATCTCGGTATCTCTCATAGTTTCCGACTTCTCCATACTGACCCATTTGGATTGTACACCCGGTATACCTTTGGCTTTGAACCTGCGGTGCCAATATATTCGCCTTTGGCGTGGAAAAGGTTAAACGGTTTTTGGGCACCGTTTAACTATTATTTAACAACTAAATTGACAGTTAGGAGACTCACGGCCATTTAGACTAAACAATAACAAAAAGTGAAGAAGTAGAAATTCGTAACCTCTTTAAACAAGGCCAGGGGTCAGTGAAACAAACTAGATTCCTATTGTTATCCTAAGTCAAGGACTTGGCTATTCGGTGATTAGTATAAAAGATAAAATTATTAATTTTGAGACCTAAGGTCAAGGTGAGATAATTAGTTCGGCAACCGAATTTTTTTAATTGTCTACGTTAATATAAAAATGTTAGCTACGGTATTGCAATTTGTACCTAACTTGTAGTAATACATATCTTTGACGTCGACTGTACATATCTGACACGAAAGTTCAATTGCATTTAAATCATAGATTCGTATTGAAATATAAGTACCGAATCTGGGGTTGGGATCCACGGTCCGGGTCGTACCTGGTGCAAAAGAACCTGGCAATTGTTATTAATATTTTTACGTCACACTGGGCGGTAAGAGGGATTTACCGCCCTAGGGCACGGCGGAATATCCCACTTTACACCCAGATGAAAACGTAAAACTATGTACGCACCAGGGGCGGTAATAAAGAAGGCCTCAGCTCGCTTGTTTATGGCACAAATACCCGCGATCTGAATCATTATTTGTTTTACCGCCCTAGGTACGTGATATACTATTAAGGGACTTTCTGCACCTTTAAGATGTGTTTTTTACGTAGGCATATAGTTGCCATCAGATATATCGAAGCTGTGGAGGTGATCACAAATATTGGAACAACGCCTCTATTGTTAAGGCGATAAAGTGCATGTTCCGATATTTATGACTACCTCCACAGCTCCGATATATATGACAGCTACTGTACATAACAGTAAAGAATACAGTCAAGACCAATAATAACGGGTAATTTTGTATAGACATGTGACCCGTTTCTATTGCTCTTGTAACATCTGAACATGCACTTTATCGCCATGAAAATAGAGGCGCTGTTCAGATATTTGTGTCCACCTTGACCGTTCAGATCTATCAGAATTATTATCAGATAACGTGACCATCATACAAACATAGCAATATAATAGGTAATATAAATAATAAATATTTCGGGACAATAAATTAATAGTGAGTAACAGCTATCTATACATTTACTTTCAATAATGTCTCATGTCAATTTGTCATGTAGTAGGTACTTAGTTCCTGATTACACATTGTTTAGTGCACACTAATATGTAATCAGGCCCTTAACAAGGCAAGTTTCAATTAAATTAATTTACTTCGAGATTAAATCTGTATAAGTAATATTAAGTCAAGGCAAGGGCCAAAGTAAGAGGTAAACATAGTAAATGACTAAGAGTAAAAATTGGGGTCGCGTCGTGAGTGAAGGCTGCCTGAGTTTGCACGCGGATGTCGGTGTGCGTTTGTTCCGTCTCAACTGTACTGGTTACGAAAATCCTGCTTACCTAGTTTTGATAAATATAAAATTCCGAGTCCGTACTTAGCAAATAATAGGTAGAGTCATCATGTTAACACACGGTCCCCAGCTCTAACCGTACTTATCAATCAAATTTGAGCTTTAAGATTTACGAGAAGCTTATCCCGACGGCCATTATGCTGTCAGATCATCCCATCACCGCGAGTATATATCGCTGGCAAGTGTTAATGGCACGCTTAAGTTTTTTTGTGATTCTTTTGACAAATGTTGACTTGCAGAGACTTTGCCTTAATATTTATAGCAGGGTTTTCCAACTTCGAAACGTTAGGTCCATAGAGTATAATGTATAGAAGTCATAGGTAAGATAAAAAAATCGCTCTAAGAAAATATGCTTAAAACTAACTTGTTTGACTAAACAAGTGAGTTTAAATGATATTTTATTTTATCCAACCATATTAAGTGGTCCTGGCTCTCCAACATGGGCCCAGGTACCCCCAAAATTTTACCCGTTCCTTCTTGTAATTACATTTGAACCTCAACAAGCACAAAAATTATGATAGTCATGTCTGGCTATCAGTTCTGTGGCATAATGTGTCTTTTGTAAAGACTGCTAGCTACCACTTACTGCTTGCTACCTACAACAGTTGACTGAAAACGCCCATGTTGCCTTATGACCTATGCTCTTTAGCGTCGAAGTCCACAGAAGTTTCAAGATGAATAAACTTCTATGATTTGCTTTTTCCAGCTGTGCGTGCTCTGGAGCAGTACCTACAGTGTACGGCGCCGCCGAAGCCCGACCTCTTCGCTAAGCAGTGTCAGTCTAGCGTAGACTGCTTCCCCAACCTCTGCTGCGCGGAAGGCGGCAAAAAACACTGTCGACCGCCAAAGAGAAGTCTGTTGGCTTTATTAGCAGGCATGGGACAGGTATGGTACACATCCTCCACCTTATACCAAACTTATATGAAGCAGTAGGTATGCTGCTCCCTCGCCTTGTGTTGCGTAGAGCGCCATATGAATATCTTATCTTCCTATCTCTTATACAATCATGAGCCTAAACCAGGGACCGGAACCGGTTACCAAATAAGGGGTATTACCCTGGGTTTTTGATAGGGTTGTTTTTAACTACCCTATCAGTTTAGTAAGCGTATCATTTACTTACCCGGATCATAGGCTAACCAATTTAATAGACTTAGTTTGAGTAGGTGCTTACCAAATTCAAAAACCCTCAATAAGGTTACCCTATCAAGTGTTTTCAAATGCGTTTAAGCGATTTTAAACTCTAGAAGTATCTGCCTACGTGGAAAAGAGACGCCCATAGGGTAACCCTATGAAATGATAAGCGCTAAACATTAAAGTTATTTTTACCCCATCCAACTCGGTAACCATGTTAAAACCGGGTAAGCCTATCCATACTGTTTTCCACATCAATAGGGTAACCCTATTATAGGCTAACCACATCGTTACGGTAAGACTTCTATAGGGCTACCCTAACTATATGATTAATCAAATGAAGGGGTTTTCCAGTCTCTGGCCTAAACAGAAACCCTGTACCATCAAAGCTTCTCATGCTGGTTCTACATGGAGATGGAGGCTAGATACTCTGCCAGTTTTGTTATATAAAAGAGAATTTTAATCAATTTTACTAACCTTGTAATGTAAAAAAACTGCCATAAAAAAATAAATATCACAGGATATCCTTACACAAATTGACCGAGCCCCATGGTGAGCTCAGGAAGGCTTCTGTTGTGGTTACTCAGCCAACAATATACATAATATACAAATGCATAGAAAACATCCATGACTCGGGAAACATATCTGCTCTCATTGTACAAATAAATGCCCTTACTAGGATTTTAAACCAGGACCGTCGGCTTCATAGGCAGGGTCACTCACTAGGTGACAGAGGTCACTGTCATCAAATCACTTTAATCAACTAGCTAGGCTAGAATACTTACTGAACTCCACAAAACACTTAACCCCATTTTTAGCCAGGCAAGCCCGTATTGTATAGAACTAAACAACTGTTTAAATGTTGTATCTTTTTTTTTTACAGAGATTTGGAACTACTCTAGTAAACCTGCGGCACGCACAAGCAAATGCAAATAATAATAAAATATAAATTAGATTATGACTACATATTTATAATTCAGTTTTGTACTTTTGTATTTAAAAATAAAATTGTTGATTTTGATTTTTTTTTCCATTTCATTCATTGATTTGATCCGAAGGGTGGCACCAATCAAATGTATGTTGTCCTCCTAGTCATAAAACAGGAGTGTTGTCATAAGACTTGGTAAGTTTGACCATCAGGTACCTATGTCTGGAAAAACACAGTCTCATTTGGATGCATGTTCTTTATAATGATTCTAAGATATGTGTTGTAGAAATCAGTTCAATTATGATTATGCAAGCCTTAACCCTTTAACACCCAAAAGTCACTGTGGTCGTGCGTTCAAGCCTCATCACGGTTTGATTGTCCTAATCATTCTTGTTAAGAAAAAAATACAAAAAAACTATGTTGTTGGGTGGTCATTTTTGCATTGAAATTTTGAAGTTGCCCTATAAAGGGTTAAGGCACAATGTTTGCATAACTCACAGTATATCAAAAATTGTTTTATGTACAGGGTCTCTCACAAACTTGCTAAAACTTGTAAGTCCACCTTTCTTTAACAAGTCTTATGTTTGTGAAATGAACAGCATGTAATTATCCCAGCCTAACCTTATAGGGTTTACATAAAAATAAAACTATAATCTATGGATTTTATAATGTATTATACCTTAACATTATTGAATAGCTCCAGTTTAGTCCAGCTGAAACAATAATAACATGCAAATTAGAGTAATAGTAGTATATTAGTGTGTCTATCATGGGAATAGAAAACAAAAATACATGTAATGTACTCTGTTATTATTATTGTTATCTTGGATTTAGTTGCCAATTACAAGATTATGATAAATCATGGAGTCATTTACTGCAGAAATGTGCTGACGGGTGTTTCAGGGTCACAGAGGTATGAGCTAGCATCTTCCAACTATTTTGTGCGTATAAGAAATTATTAGAACACAGTTTAATAATAAAACCCTTTTAGGCGGACAAGAGTGAACTCTGCGTGAAAGGTTTATGCCGATAAGCGTACCTTAAGTTTAATAAATAATAACCAATGTAATCATTGCCATACCTTCTTGAAGCCGATGTCGTGAGCGTATTCCCTGAAGCACTGTCTGCAGATGTTTAAACCGTATTTACGGATGAGTCCGTGACGGTTGGAGCAGGCCCGGCTAAAATAAAACAAATTATATTAGCACTGCTTGTTCAACACGTGTGCGCTACATGGTTGAAATAAACCTAGCCAAGACAAGTTGTTACTTATAGCACTATAGTTACGTACCATGAGCGGGATCCCTGTCCGTATTTGCGGGGGTGAGAATACCAGATATTAGCGTGACCCATGATGAATTACTTCAATTCTTTTGCTTTAAAAGCGACGAGAAACGTCCTAAATGGCGTACGCCTTAACCTGAAAGAGCGAAGAATGTTAATGAATGAATGAACGATTGAACGACACAGAATGAACTATATGAATGGATAAACGAATGGTCCTGAATGTCGTTTGAGTAATCTGTGACACTAGTGATGTGAAAATGTAATCGGTAAACAGAAATTTACAGATATTACGAACATCATTAAGTAAAACTCCCTGAAAAACGCCTCTGCCGGGTGACGTGATATTAAGCTGTCAAGGTGAAGGTGAACGGCCGACGATTGACCGCGCCACGGATTTGCGGTGTATGAAAAGTCTTCTACTCAATTCATCAGATTGGAGGTATTATTTAATTATATATTGAAGTCCTTCGTTTCTCCTTTCATTCAAATAATTGATTTTGAGATTAAAATTGTCTTTAAGATATGGAAAGTTATATTGTTTAACATGTAAATAATATTTTAATGAAGCTCTGTTCAAAGATCAAAAAAGGATCAAAGATCGAAAAATATTTTATAATTTTATCATTTCTCTGTGTAAGTTTATACTGGGTTTATATAATGCTTGCTTTCATCTACAGGTTATCTATTAGAGAAAGTAAATGTATATAAAGTTATAAGTACTTATGTAAAGTAAATTATAACTCTGAAGATTTACTATTGTTATTGAAAATCACCATCACACGGAAAAAACAAGCTCAATCAGTAAAGAATTTGTTCTTGTTGAGACAGTGGATTTTTTTAAATGTACTTTGAGTTCTGACTCCATTTAAAACATTTCTGTAACTAAATATAATGTGCATATTTCACATTATCTAAGCTTTGGTACCGTATGTTTCCATAGTCATATCTAATACAAACATTTATACCACCACTTGATTGGGGTCCAAAAGCATCTTAAAATAGATTTATTCATTCTTGCATATAAAATACCTACCTATATGGACAAGATGAAGATAAATATGTACAATGATACATTTGTTTGCATTATCACGTGTATGTGGTTAATTAGCAATTGAATGTTTTTTTTTTATAATGTATATCCTGTTTGTTCCAGGTACATAGACAAAAATGGGCTTTATATTCAATTTTATTAAAAAAATTATAAAACTAGTATTGTTTTTGGGTATATTTGTTGGAATTATAGTGTTGATACCCAATTTACCACCATACACCAAGTTTACAAGCATTGAGTAAGTTCAAACTATAAACTGTATACAGTTATTTTAATCATGATATGATTGGATACTGGAATATATTTTAAATGATGTGTTATGTCAACAGGCTTGCACCTACTCTGCCTAGAGTTGGTCCTTTAGCATCCAATGAGGCTTTAAACAATGCTCAAAGAATACATGTGGACAAAGTTAATGGGCCAGAAGCCTTCCAGGTAGCAAATGGAGAATTATACACCAGTCTGGCGAGTGGAGAGATTGTTAAGCTGTCTCCTGGGGGCCATGTCACCTTTGTGACTAAAGTTGGACAGCCATGCAGTAAGTATACTATAAGATACTAACTAGAATGTTTCTATTGTCTCCTTATACTGAGTTAATGTTATTGAGTTTTTCTACAGTTATTTACCATATGTGTGCTGAATATAGCATACCTTATACACACTTCAAGTTCTATTACCTTCTGTACCCATTAAAACAACAAAATGGAGAAACATCTTATGATGCGTTTGGTAAAATAACATAGCAACTCTGTTTATTTCACCAAGCATATATTTTGAACATTATAGATTGTAACTGTAATTTTATTGACCCATTTGTGTTTCCTTATTTGTTTAGCTGGTCCTTCACAAGAACACATATGTGGAAGGCCACTTGGATTTGAAATAGATGCAAATAAAAACACACTATATCTTGTTGATGCATATCATGGTATTTGGAAAACTGATCTGAAAACTGACAAGAAGCAACTTTTGGTTTCCCCCCGAGTAGAGATTGATGGCCGTGCACCCAGATTCTTTAACCACATTGCTTTAGCAAAAAATGGAGACTTCTACTGGACTGATTCTACCAGTGATTTTAGCATAAAAGATGGTGCCATAGCTATGCTTACTGATCCCTCTGGAAGGTAAGTGACATTATTTATGTTTATCTTTTATTTTAAATCATACCTTCCTATTACAAAACTGTGTAGACGAGGAGCTGACCACAGCTAATTGTGCTGTAATTGTTGCATTGTAATTATTGTATGTTGCAGGAGTTATAATTCAAGTCAACCTAGAAATTTCAAATTATGACAATGATCTGAAATATAGTATATAGTACTTATATATGGAAAGGTAGTGAAGTACTATATTGTACTATATTTTATTGTAAATATACTATATATACTCACGTCACAGGCTCTGCCTAGTGTGGGGATCATTGTAAGACTTAATTGTGTGCTTAATCAATTTATGAAATATATTTGATTTGATCCAATTAGGAGGTTTTGTTGCCAACATTATATTATAATTATAAAGTGTTACTTTAAAGGGGTGCCCAGTTTCTTGGAGAGTGGAGGAAATTTGCTTCAATTTAATCATTTTCTAAACAAAATAAGTACAGATTTTTTATAAGTAGATTAACAGTGTAGTACAGAGTATTCCTATACAACATGCTTCCCTCTGCTAATATTCTGCATTCTTTTAATTGGACATATAATTTTAGACTATTTTACTACAATGCGGCCAAAAACCAAAGTAAAACGCTGCTCGACGACCTTTCGTTCGCCAACGGCGTGGCAATTTCCCCAGACAACAAGTTTGTGGTTGTCGCAGAGAGCTCCAAGTACAGGCTGATGAAGTACTATATTGATGGACCTAAGAAAGGGAAGAGCGAAGTGTTTGTTGAAGGTCTGCCAGGTAAGGCGCACTTATTATAATTTCAATATTATGCTTTGCAATTCATACAATAGGCGTTGAAATAAAAGTAATTTCCGTATACTACATATGTTGTGGAAAAATATGTTTTGGTAAATGAAATCGTAATAGTTACGTTAAAAAATATTTATTATCTATCTTTCGCCCGTATTATAATTAATATAAACTATTCAAATTTTTAGTAGACTTATTGAACAATTTCTTAATCATGTACACTTGGAGTGTTCCGACGGCGGACATGAAGGTGATCTGGAAGGCCGACCACAAGTCGACTATGAAGGTGTCCTCGAAAGCCGCGTAGCTGTCGCGTGACTTGCTAGCTCCGTAGATATCCAGTAGATGGCGCGCGCGTAAAACGTGCTTTAGGGTGCGCGAGAGCGAATCAGCAATTTGTGCCACCTCCACGTAGTAGACTTCACCGTTTGGCATTGTGCCGGCCCACTCGAGCACTTCCTCTTGTTCGCCGGTTACATTAACCGCGGTCTCTGTTGATTTCTCAATTGCTTCAGCAACTTTGTCTTCTATCATCACATAAACAAATACTAACTTAGAGTTCATCACGCTGAAGGTGTTGTCCAAACAGAACACGTAGTCCCCATCCTGCTGCAACTCCATTATAAGGGAGTTGTACGGCTTCTTGTAGTCTGAAGCTAACAGTTGTCCGTCGGGGCCCAGGATATCGAACGATATGTCCAGATCTCCATGTTGTCCGTCGGTCACTTGGTAGGATGCTTCGAGAATCTGACCGACTTTCCCTTTTTCGAAGAAGCACGTTCTATCCCCTGGCTCAACTCGGAAATTCATGTCCGTTTCGAAGGTTGACACTTGGGCCGTACATGCCCTTAAAATAAAAAGCAAAGGAATTAGGATGTACATATTGTTGGCTATAACCATGTTACACTGTTGTAATTATAACTCCACGTTAACTTATGTAGTGGTTTGTTTGAACAGTTGCGCGCCTGTTGTCATTGCTCATTGGCGTACACCTAAAGGCAAAAACTTATTTTGTCTGCTCTCTCAGTTTACAGAAAGAACTGCAGTTTTCGATAGAACATTTTTTTATGATACCTATATGCCAGTGCCTAATGTTAGTACAGAAAACTTAAATTGATTAATTATTACTTTCAAATGCCTTTACGTTTAATTTCTCAACGTGGTTGACTTTGAACTTTGAAAGTGACACTCGCGAAATAGCGATCATTGTTTATTATAATTAATGCACGTTTTGAATATGAATTGTTGCCAACTAAGAATCGATAATATGAGTACTATACTCGTAGACTCGTTTTATTAAAAAGTATCTTAACCTAACCACATAGTATAAAACAAAGTGGCTTTCTGCCGTCTGCGGTAGTAGTAGTAAGAAAAGCGGTAGTAATTTTTTGATACCTTTTATTAGAATGGGATTTCCGGTTATTTTAAGTAACTTAAATTACAAGCCTTCGAGAAATACGCCCTAGATTTTACAAATTTGATTGAGAGATTCAAGAGGAAGGTTTAGCTACACTGCATCCGTGCAATACCGATGCGGGTCCTTAGTTATTTTATATTTCAAATTTCGGAAGTCAACAAATTGTGAAATGAATGAAATCAAGTCCATAATGACATAACTCATCGTTGTGTGTCATCTCTACCATCACCTCTACCCTCCTACAGTAGGGGTATTCATAGTTAAGACTTAAATCCAGTTTCAGAACTTGTTGCACTAACCACAATGGACGGACTACTGGAAACAAATGACATTTTTAAACAAATAAATATTACAGGGCATCCTTACACAAATTGATTGAGGTAAGCTCAAGAATCGGTATTTTTGGTACTATCAATATATAATATATAAATACTTAAATATATAAAAAATACTCCTGACTCAGGAACAAATGCCATTGGGTTTTGAACCCAGGACCGTCGCGTCGGCTTCATAAGCAGGGTTACTATACCCATTAGCCCAAACCTGTCGTGAAATTTATTTAATTTCGATTAGGAACAGACCTTATCAATAAGGCCCTATTAATTTTTTTTATTTGGTAACGTAAATTTGCTAATTTGCCCTTTCAACCCAGAAGGAAAAAAGACGGGATTAGTGTCTTCTAAATATAAAATGAAACTTCACACATTAGTTTAGCCTAAGTACCAGAGTATGTATATATCTGCCTAGGTATATACATACTCTGGTATGTACTTAGGCTAAACTAATGTGTGAAGTATCATATCAGTGGTAGGCACCACTGGCGGTGATTTAATTATTTTCATAGGCTAAAGGGAGCTATTATAAATTAGCATTTAGTTCACGAGCCCAAGGAAAACGTTTAAACTGTGGGAAAGTTAGTTAAGCCGGCGGGAACCAGCTTGCATGGACGCGCCGCCAATGATACCTACCTTAATATTTATACAATACAACTTCGGACGTATCGTTATCTTTCACGGACGTATCATTATGTAGTATACTTATATGGAACTTTGGACGTATCGTTATCTTTGACCTTTCTATCCCTGACCGCGGGAAGGCCATGTTGGGGGTTATGTGGGGCTCGCTCTTGTCCCCTCCTCTGAGGAGGGAGGAGATTGGCCCTACCCACTATACCCCACTCCGGCGTTTCACCCTCTTAGCCGTTTGCGAAGGCGGCATAGGATCGCGAACATTCTACCACGGCGCCCTCCGTCCAGCTCAGGGCCAGGGCATCCGCACAAAAGAGGAGAGATTAGAAACGCTTGATCTCTCCCCCGACTCACTTGATAATATTTGATTAATTCGTGCGTGTTATACTGCCATATAATACACCAATACGATATATTAAGACACGTTGTTCCTAGTCCATAATTCCAGCAAGCACATCCCGACTCCATTTTTATCAAATTGGATATTATGGATTTTCTATTATGAAATAGAAACAGAAATTTCCAGTAATAAATAAATGTTACGACGTCTAATACACGATTCACATAAAATGACTTGAGACTGTTTGATTACGTCGCATTTTAAGATAATTTAATACCTATATTGGTTTTATTTTTACATTATTTATCAGTTATGGACATCTACTGCTGGACACAGCGGCGCTACCGCGAACATCGATATTCGTAAATTTCGGACGATTGTCTCTGTCACTCTCATGACACCCCTAGTTGGAGTAAAAGAGAAAGATGCCCGTAATATACGAACTTCGACGTTCGCGGTACCGGGCCAGTCCTCCCATCGATCGCCACGCTTGGCAGGCGGGTTGGCCATTGCATTGAATATTTGCGATTCCATATAAATCTATAATGTAACTAGTGTATAGACATTTAACCGCCCGACTCGGAAACCTATGTCCCAGACGCTATGACAACTTAAAAGTATAATATTTTAAGGCGCCATATGATACGACGATGTGGCTGGAACACAGTTGAAAATGTTTGCTGCATTTGTCAAATCAAAGGGTAATCTAGTAAGACGCATCAACTCTGACGGGAAGGCTAGCCTAGTACCTAAATAGTAAAAAAAATGCGTCTTGCAGGTGCCCCAGACAACGTGCGCGCGCTTCCCGACGGCTCCGGGGTCCTGGTCGGCCTGTACACGGTGTTCAACGACGAGCACCCCCTACTGACGCGCTCCATGGCACAAGCCCCCGTCGCCAGGAAGTTCCTCGCGCGCCTGCAGTCTCTCATACAACTGCCGTTCGCTTACCTCAACACCGTCTACCCGCACTTCTTGTTCGAGGATGTTGAATATTTTGTAAGTATTTGTTTACGCCAGAATGAACCTCTTCTGACTGATAAAAATGCCATTACATATAAAATCATTCATGCTTTTAACTTTCGGGTACTTAAAGCCAATGATTTTTTACCTGACTAGCTCGAAAGTTCGTTTTTATTCTTTAAAAACAGATAGCAAACTGCATTTTATTCACAAGGGAGCAAAGTAATTTTATACATTGGTTGGATGTAAGTATATACTAATCATTTGGAGTAAATTTGATTGTCTAGTATTAACCTCGAGACAGTGGGATGAAATATTTTGTGTTCACTTGACAACAAAGTGCCCACTCTTGTGCCTTGAAACTCTCCAAACGCTCAAGATTCCACTCTTTCTATTATGGAATGTTTCGCTAGCTCGGGTCTCAATATTAGCACGAGAAGGTAAACACTGACTTTGTTCCCATGTATAACAAATAACAATTTTTCGTTGTAGATCGGCCACTTTAAGAGCGTTTCTGGCATGCTGCCGCCAATGGCTGGTTTAGTACAAATAGACTGGAACGGAAAAATCGTCGCATCCTACTTCAACACCGACCAAAGCATGGCGCAAATCAGTGACGCGATTGTTTACAACAACAAACTGTATCTAGGCAGTCCTCATACGAATTATATTGGTGTGGTGCCCACGCCTCCTCTGCTCCAGAAGGCTTTCACTTCCACGGCGAAACCTGTAGTAGGAGAAAAGAAAGAAGCTCCGAAAGTAGCTAAGCCAGTTGAAGCCCCCAAACCTACTACTACCACGCCTAAACCTACTACTAGTACACCTAAACCTACAACCACTACACCTAAACCTACTACTACTACTACGACTAAACCTACTACTACTACTACGCCTAAACCTACCACGACAACTCCTAAACCAACGCCCGCTCCTGTCAAACCGGCGCCGCCAAAACAAGAACCTAAACTCAAGCAACCTGAGCCAACTCCGAAACCTGAAACCAGAACTACTACACCCAAACCTGCTCAGAAACCAGTTGAAACGAAACCTAAAGTAGAGAAACCTAACGCCGCCGAGAATAAGGCTAAAAAGGAAAAGAGTGGAGCTAAGGTTCCTCATGAAAAATCCACGCCGGAGCAGATTCCTATTACAGAAGACATCCCCTCGGACACGGTCAAACCCAATAAAGAAACATTGAAGGTGATAAAAAAGAGTGGGCCAACAGAAATACCTAACCCCTCCGTGTAAGTAGTCGCTCCAACAAGTGGGTTAGTCATTTAACTTTTTAAATATTCACCCACATACTTACCAGAGCTTGTAAGTGAAATCTTTGTTTGTGGGTGCGGTCTTTAAAAGATGAAATTACACTCCCATGAGTCCTCGCGATCAAATTAGATCAAAAATAATATAATTAATTCAAAATTATGGGGACTCATTTATTCAGTAATTATTTGAATCTTGAAAATATCATTCCAATTGATCTTATACCATAAGCTTTACCTTTTTCATTCCTCGACTTAAATGTTAATAGTATATAGTATTTTTATTTTATTCCCTTTATTGGCATAGGTACTAATTATTTTTATTGTTATTTTTGGTGTGATGTATTTATCGAAATATTTCGATACAATTTTCGTTAAATGTGATTTACCTAGACGTGTTATTTGTTAGAGTTGGTAAGCATATGTATGGGTATGGTAATAATTATTGCATTAACCCCTGATCTTGTACACTTATCAGTTCATATTTTATTAATTTAACGTTTATTGGCGTATTTCGTAAGTTCACTACTCAGGTTACAATACAATTTCTATGTTGTTAGTGTTGTTTCAATTCTATAGTATTTTTTTCTTACTGTGGCTTTTTAAATCTTACTTCTTTTAAATCTAGTGCTTCTTTAATATAATTGAACAACTTCACAGTATATGATTCAGTTACCAATAAACCAACAGTGCAATATATACCAGTAAGTATATTTTTGTCAAGCCATGTCGTACGACCAGAAAGTTATTTATTAGTTGCATATATAAACATTACTTTATTTGTTGAACGATTATTAGTTTTATTTATCGCAAATGCAAATAAACTACTTTCGAAATTACCGTTATACGTTTTGAGTATAAAAAGAGACTGAAATGTTCAGTTTAAATGTCTTGACGTTGGTATCTCAAAGATTTTGTAATGAAGCAATATTTATATGTATACTTAAGTACCTAATAAATATGTTTTTATTAATATTGTTTTTTAATTCTGGAAAGGAGGAGAAAAAGAACAAACTTGTTATATCAAAAGTTATATTTCCTAATTTGCTTTACAAAGTTCCTAGCTAATAATTTAAACCACATAATAATTTAAGTATGGGCTTTATTTTAGACAGAACCCAACAAGTCCTCATAAAGATGACCCATATGTCTTATTTTAATTGCCTATGGATGCCATATCTGGCTTCCGTTATGTCATGACTGCTAATAACATTTCGTTTGTCATTCATTAAATATACCGTCGGTTAGGTAAGTTAATGATTGAAGGATACTTCATAAATGAAGAATTAATGATGCAAATAATTCAATCAGACCTAGTAACTGCTTAGAAATAAGGTTATATTTGCCGAGTAAGTATGTAATATAAGTGTATGTATGTAGTATAAGTAAGTAATATCTTGGTTGAAATAATAGGACTGATTGATAGGATCTGACAGTAAGGAACAGACTATTCAACACAACAGGCGAATAATAGCATAAAACTAGTGGAATGTTAACAAATTATTTTGAAACATAAACATAAGAGAGTTACACACATTAATTAAAACATAGTCTTTCCTGTAGTCAAAAGTTAACAGCTTTATGCGAGTTCAAGTTGAGTTCTTGTTGCATAGTCTTATTTAAGAAGAGGGACCGCGTATGCTGATATTCAATAGAACCAATTATTAGCCTCTAAAAAACATAGCTATCAAAATGTCCACAGGAGAGATGCGAACATTATCGATATCTGTACGACCCAAGAAAAGCTAACATTTACTCATACAGTCCGCTTAAATATCAGAACCGGAATTAGACGTGTGTACACATGATATCATTGGTGTGGTTCGGTTGATTGCAATAAGTATAAATTAATTTCACTTTAGTTTCTAATACTAGGTGTACCTTAGCAAGTATATCTACAATCATTTAGTTAAACACTGCGATTTTACCTGGATAATGTCAGTCTTCACAAGTTCATTGTCACTGTCTTATTCGGTAAACATATTTACATTCCCATGTCACGGTTACTGAGTTTAACCTCGATTACTTTCTACTCGCATAGGCGCCTAATACATGTGGTAAAGTTTTATCTTCAAAAGTCGTATTAATGCATTCACTGCCACCAACGCACATGTGCGTTCATTTCCATACGTTTTTGGAGGGGGTGGCAGCGAATGTGTTAAATAAAAACTAAATATTTCTAGACACAAATTGACTGAGCCCCATGGCAAGAATACTTGTGTTGTGCGTACTCGGCCAACAATTTACAAATAATTAAATACTTCGATATAGAAAACACCCATTACTCGGGAATAAATTTGAACCCAGGACCGTCGGCTTCATAGGTAGCGTCACTAGGCAGACCTGACGTCAAAACCTGCTCGTATTATCTTGTTTGCTGGACATGTCGTATTAGCCACAAAAGTATATTTTGAAATTAGCTAAGCAGCTAAAATACAGCAGTCTTTATAATCGGAATTTCATTAGATGGTGAAATCTTGAACTTTATTAGGTGCAAAATGTAAGAAGACACTGACTCAGATAAATATTGTTTGTTCACTAATAAAAGTAATAAAACAGACTGACTTCCATGTTTTAATCGACAGTGCTTACAATTGTTTCTATAAAACCAAATTTGGTAAGTTTGCCGCAAGTTACCAACTTCTATAAGGCTTCATAAGAAGGCGTGAAGTCAATTGGTTACGTATACCCACTACGCGCCGATAATAGTATTAATAGTTTGTGATAACGTTATAATTATAATATACTCAATTATGCACGCTATGCTTTTGAATACTAGTTCAATTTATTCTCTTGTCGATAATAACAATAGCCTAAGAAAATATATAAATACAGGAAAAGTGTTGACGAATAAAGAAAACATATTAAGTTGAAGTAAAATCATTTCAAACATGTGTAGATGAGATCAATTTTGAACTTACAATTCAATACTGTCAGTTTATTAAGAAATGAAACATCTGCAACCCTACCTCACTCTAACATAGGCGTGCATAAATGAGTGTCAGTTACTTCGTTCTTCGTTACATTACCAGCTCAATTAACTATATGTAAGGTTGTGTTGCACCAAATCTTATGTTATTTAATCGCAATAGTAAAAAAAAATCTTGTATGAAATATTTGACAGTTCTCTATGGGATGACAGTTTAACCGCCACATTTATAATCAGCGTGTTGAATGTGCGTGGTGCAACTCGCCCTAAACCTCAAGTTTACAAACGGTTAGCTGATTGTGACAATGGAAGGAATGGCCTTCAACGATTGATATCGAGATGTCCGACGGTAGCTAAATGAAGACCTGCTCGGCGGCCAACGCGTCCGCGAACGGCTTGACGACCCCGCGCGTCGCGAAGTAGAAGATGAGCCCGAACGTTATGGAGATGGGCAGCGCCGGTAACGCTTTCTTGAGTATCGCCAGCAAGAGTAGGGTTAAACACAGGCCCTATAAAAAAAAACTTTTAGTAAGTATAATTGTTCTACGCGTGGCGCCTTGTCAGTACCACAAGAATGCGTGATTAATCAAATTACGAAACATAACCTTGGAAACTTAAGCATGACACAAAATTAATGTAGTCTTCAGTCTTATTTGTCCAAACGAGTAATTAAATTTACGTCAACATTAATGTGGTAAGTCGTTCTATGATTCATGACGAAAATATTACTTGAAAGAGCAAATTTAGTTATTGTATAGCCAATCTTCATAAATTGCGAGTTTTTTTTAAATACATAACAGCATATTAAGTTAAACTTACAGTGTAAGCCAGGTTTTTTTATGCGTTGGCACAACAATAAATGAAAAGTCTATAAAACCTTTTTTTTCTGGTATTCTTTTAAATATAATGTTAAGACAGATAATTATATAAATATATTTCTCTACTTACAATAAGTATAGCTACAAAACAGGCGAGCGTCGTGTTCCAGTCGCCGTAAGAGCTAGCCTTGCCCACGAGCACGCTGTAGAATATGAAGTCGCCCAGACCGAGCTTCACGCCCTCTGGATCGGAAACATTTTATCATTGAAAGATGAGCATCTTATAAATATGTTCTATTTAAATCTTACTGGTCTTATAATACTGAACAAAATTTGTTTTTAAAACAAAACTGCCTAGCTATCATGGTTCATAAAATACAGCCTGGTGACAGACGGAAAGATAAACAGACAGCCGAATAGTGTCTTAGTAATGGGGTCCCATTTTTAACCTGTATGCAAAGGAACTCCGAGTACAATACTTAAGTGGACGGTTCAGCAGGACGTGCAGCAAAACGTACAGTCACGTATAAATGTGACCGTAGAGCGCATTGCTTAAACCCCTTAGAAGCTCTATGGAACGCCGCACGCTCCACTCGGACATTCCATTTTGCAAAAAGTGTTAGTAAAAAGCACTAACTCTCCTCCTCCATGTCGGGCGCGGGGCCGGGTGCGGACGCGGAGGCGGGCGCGGGCGCGGGCGCGGGCCGCTCGACGCGCGTGGTGTAGCCGGCGGGCTGCGTGCCGTCCACGCGCAGGCGCGCCGGGCCCGCGCGCCGCGCCGCCCACGCCGCGTCGAAGCCCGCGTCGCCGTCCGCGCCGCCCGTGCCGCCCGCGCTCGCCGGCGCTGCACCTGCGCGGTTAACATTTTACACATTTATTTTCGAGCACTTAATCGTGACATATTAAACTTATTATTCAAATCGAAGAAATTATATTTTAGCAACATAAATGATAAAAATGTATAACCGTGGGTATCGACACTACACGTTTCGTGCAAAACGAATGGTGATATATTTTTGTGAGATTATTTTCGTCCTCAAAGTTTTTTGAATTCGAAAAGACGACTCTCAAAAATCGGCTTAATTTCCGTCGAAGTATTTTTGAGCGGGAGCGAAAGAGAAGCTTTTTATAGCAAGCGTGTTGCAAAATAACTCAAAACTGAACTGCGCGCTTATTGAGTAATATGAAATATCTTAAAATTAGTATCGCCTGAAAGTAGTGGTACAAGTGGTAGTAAAAATATATTACAGAGGTTGTCATCGTCATTGATTATGATTACTCTAATAATGATATTATTACACGTCTACGAGATCATTGAAAGTTGCAGTTCCCGGGTTCACCGTCGCCCGTGGTCGTTATATGGGAATGTCACAATGTTCGACATGGGATCAGGGCAAGTAGGACTACACGACAGACATTAGTGGTGTTAGTGTCACGGCCCGTGCGAGTTGAGAGACCGCAGCTCCCGGGCTCACCGTCGCCCGTGGTCGTTACATGGGAATGTGACAATGTTCGACATGGGGTCAGGGCAAGTAGGACTACACGACAGACATTAGTGGTGTTAGTGTCACGGCCCGTGCGAGTTGAGAGACCGCAGCTCCCGGGCTCACCGTCGCCCGTGGTCGTTATATGGGAATGTTACAATGTTCGACATGGGGTCAGGGCAAGTAGGACTACACGACAGACATTAGTGGTGTTAGTGTCACGGCCCGTGCGAGTTGAGAGACCGCAGCTCCCGGGCTCACCGTCGCCCGTGGTCGTTATATGGAAATGTTACAATGTTCGACATGGGGTCAGGGCAAGTAGGACTACACGACAGACATTAGTGGTGTTAGTATCACGGCCCGTGCGAGTTGAGAGACCGCAGCTCCCGGGCTCACCGTCGCCCGTGGTCGTTATATGGGAATGTGACAATGTTCGACATGGGGTCAGGGCAAGTAGGACTACACGACAGACATTAGTGGTGTTAGTATCACGGACCGTGCGAGTTGAGAGACCGCAGCTCCCGGGCTCACCTTCGCCCGTGGTCGTTATATGGGAATGTGACAATGTTCGACATGGGGTCAGGGCAAGTAGGACTACACGACAGACATTAGTGGTGTTAGTGTCACGGCCCGTGCGAGTTGAGAGACCGCAGCTCCCGGGCTCACCTTCGCCCGTGGTCGTTATATGGGAATGTGACAATGTTCGACATGGGGTCAGGGCAAGTAGGACTACACGACAGACATTAGTGGTGTTAGTATCACGGACCGTGCGAGTTGAGAGGCCGCAGCTCCCGGGCTCACCGTCGCCCGTGGTCGTTATATGGGAATGTTACAATGTTCGACATGGGGTCAGGGCAAGTAGGACTACACGACAGACATTAGTTGTGTTAGTGTCACGGACCGTGCGAGTTGAGAGGGCGCAGCTCCCGGGCTCACCGTC
The DNA here is from genome assembly GCA_022674325.2 of Grapholita molesta. Lineage (NCBI taxonomy): Eukaryota > Metazoa > Arthropoda > Insecta > Lepidoptera > Tortricidae > Grapholita > Grapholita molesta. Next base: position 7,457,783 of record CP053138.2, read on the forward strand.
GCCCGTGGTCGTTATATGGGAATGTTACAATGTTCGACATGGGGTCAGGGCAAGTAGGACTACACGACAGACATTAGTGGTGTTAGTGTCACGGCCCGTGCGAGTTGAGAGACCGCAGCTCCCGGGCTCACCGTCGCCCGTGGTCGTTATATGGGAATGTTACAATGTTCGACATGGGGTCAGGGCAAGTACGACTACACGACAGACATTAGTGGTGTTAGTGTCACGGACCGTGCGAGTTGAGAGGCCGCAGCTCCCGGGGCTCACCTTCGCCCGTGGTTGTCGTCGTCCCCACGAGGCAGTACATCACCGTTGCTGCAAGAAAACATTCCTTTTTAATGTAGGGTCATCATATCATAAAGCTTAAGTAGATGCGATTCTTCTTAATCGGTTACGAAGTTTTGGTCAGTAAAAAATATTCGCGTTGCGGTTTAATATCGGTAAAAACTCTACATAAGTGCATATGTAAGAACCAACAGTTCGATTTAAAAATAAAACGACCGACTCGACCTAGTGGGTAGTGACCCTGCTTATGAAGCCAATGGTCCTGGGTTCGATTCCCAGTCAGGGCATTTATTTGTGATGAGCACAGATATTTGTTCCTGAGTCATGGGTGTTTTCTATGTATTTAAGTATTTATATGTATTTATCTATTATATATATCGTCGTCTAGTACCTACAACACAAGCCTTACTGAGCTTACCGTAGGACTAGGTCGATTTGTGTAAAATTGTCCAGAAATATTTATTTATTTATTTATTTAAAACGCATTTTGGCGGCCAAGCAATTAACCAATTAACCATTGGTAACACACGCCGTAGATAAAGTATGTAACTACTGTATACATAAAATGATTTAAAAACATATCTAAATTAAAACAAAAGACACGACAACCGTGGCCACCAGAAGTAAATCCGCGGACTGTAGGCATTATTCAATAGTCAATGCTAAAAAGAAAATACTAGTAAAATTAAAACAGGTTAAAAATAAATACCTCAACACATACACACAAATAATCAATATAATGATAAAGATAAGGACTCACTTTTTTTTTCAACACTTACATGAATAAATAAGAGCTGGAAAAATGGGTTCATTTCTTTCTTGAGCTGTTTCAACTAATATCCTCAGAGGGCCTTTTGGAGTCAATACTGCAACTAAATCTGGAATTAAACAGTAAGTGTAAACTATAGTTGTATTTGTTTATTGTATAGAATTTCTCATTTCATTATATTATTTTCATAGTGTTTTATATTATAGAAAATTTTAATGAACAAAAACCTATTTGTTGGACTACAATCACAAAAGAAAAAACTTACCCCAAATAGATATAACAGCGAGCACTGCCCATGTTGTCCACTCTGGCAGATATTTGATGAACACCAGTGCCATTAAAGCGGCAATGAAGATTAGGTAGGCCTGTTGCAACCGCAGTGGGCCCTTCCAGTGTATGACGATCATGCCCATGACACCAAAGTTCCACATGACAAAGCCTAGTGTTATGTAATCCATGGGGATGTTGTAGGCTCTTAGTGCTTCTCTGTAATACAAGCAACATTCATTTAACCTTAAATTGAATTGGTCTGTTATAATAGCTTTAATCTATGTTTTGGAAATGTATTTACTCTCTAGTCACATCTTACTTGAGTCCCAGCACAAGAGCAGAAGAAGCTAAGATCAAATGAAATGAGAACATGACCAAAATGGTGCTGCAATCATATTAATTCCAGTTTCCATGAGTGCTAAAACAGTGGTGCATTAAAAAAACTTACTCCACAGGCTATAGACTATTTTTCTTAATGAATCTGCATCTTTTATAAAGCTATTATCTAAGTGTTGCCATACTAACTTTTGTCATCCATTTCAGCCCATATTGAGCTGGGGCTTTGATTCACATGGTAAATGGGTATTAATAGCATAAGTATGTATACACTTACTCTATATATAAATATGAGAACAAAAACAGTAGCATCAATGAGGAGAGGATGAGCCAGCCATGAATAATCTTGTAGCATCTCTTCTTATACAGGACTATGAGCAGCACAGTCATCAGGGCAATCACACACAGCAGGATCATGGAGTTGGCCAGTGCATTCCACACTTTGGTCACTGCATGTGGACTCTCTTCATGGAATGGAGTGTATGCTCTGTAAATGACAGATTAGCGTGTTATAAACACAGAAATGATCCCACAATATATTAACATAGTGTATTAATCATGTGATCTTTAGGGAACTTAAACTTCAATAACAACCACACTGTATAAAATCTATGCTTTTAATTTTACACCATAAGTACCCCAAGTAAATAAAAAAAGTTTGGATTAGTAGTAAAAAAACTCATAGTTTGCAATGCAAATGTGGACACATTAAAATACAGTGTAAAGTTGTAAAGTATTTTGTTTGTAAACAACTAAACATTACAAACAATAATTATACAAATAAAGATACCAGATTGTGATAAACTTACAAATATACATCTTTAATGGAGTAAAAGCTGACAGTTGATATTGTAGCAACAACCACCAGCATACACAGTGTAACAGGTACAAACAGCTTGATCACATGGCGAGCACCATACTTCAGTTCCAACTCTTCAATCTGCGGCTCCGTCGGTTGTGGTGGGTTGGGCCCACTAGGCCCAGGTCTGCTGGGCCCACTAGACCCTCCCCCATCACTTTGTTCCACACTCTGAGTCATCAGAAAAAAAATTAGATAAATTTAAGATAGATACACACTCCAGATTACAATAAGTTGTACTAATTAAGTAGCTACTGTGATAAATAAAGAGAAACATATGCATTGTGATTGGTCAGAGATTGTGTAGGTGTATTGCCTGTCACCATGACCCAGCAAAGGAAGTATAGTTGAACTACGGAACATACATTCGTGTTACTCACGCCATATGAGCGCTGGCTTTCAGATTTGGTTTTCTTTTTCCTGGCGATCCTCTCGGCAATCTCCCTGTCGGGTCGGGCCTCTGCGATGTGGCCGTCCATGAGTGCCGTACGCTCGGTCGCCTCCTCTGAGTCACTATTTGTCTCACTCATTCATTGACCCTATAAGTTACATGCATTTTGTAAACAAACAAACCAAACATGAGCTTGTTCAAATCACAAATATGAATAAATATTAGACTTTCTTCATACAAAACTAAAAACTTCTACGGGAAATTATTGACAACTGGGATAATACTACTAAATTAACACGTATGTAACGGATTCATTTCTCCAATGAGACGTAGGGCGTTTTCCCTTCTACGGCTACAGCTTTAAGATACCTTCGTAATTTTATAGGGTAATATCATATCAAATAAAAAGCTATGACATTTCCCATATCGTTCAGAAAATGTCAGAGGTCCGTTTTTTCGTTCAGAAATCAATTGTTTTATTTTCATAAAAGTTTTTTTCAGTTCATCGTTGCTAAAAGCATGTCAAAAGCTCGTCATTGATATACCGGGTGCGGCCTGTAATAGGAGCAAAAAAATTAGGGATCGCTTTTACACCACGAACGTAACAACATTTGTTCTACAACTTTAAATAATTGGGTAATTTATTACTTGTGATTTTTTCGAACAAACTAAATAGTACTTTCAATGAACAGCATCCAATAGTGTAGTTGATGTTTACTGTCAGCCTACAAACTTCATAGTTTTCGCAATACATTGCTTGCTTGGAAAACCTTTTTTTATTAGTATTTATTAAACTATAAGTTATTTTCAAAATTCGTAGAAAAAATGTTGCTACGTTTGTGGTGTAGAAACGATGCCTAAAGTTAACGCTCCTATTACAGGCCACACCCGGTATGCACAGATTAATAAGAGATACTCACGTATATATGCTTAGTTCGACTTAACGTAGTTACTCACGATCCCGGTTATTTAAAAGCAACCGCCAACTACGCATTTAACGACCTAGTCTAAATAGTCGGTGGACCCTACTTTCGAAACTCCAAGTCCCGGGTTCGAATCATAGGACATTTTTTTGTGTGTTTATTGTGTTCCTGGGTCAGGTATGAACGTAATATTAATAAGAGTATGCAAGACAGCACTATTTTGCTTCCATATGTAAGCGTAGCAGTCATATGTCTGTCTGAGCGCTGGTAGCCTAGCGGTAAGAGCGTGCGACTTGCTATCCGGAGGTCGCAAGTTCAAACCCCGACTCGTACCTACTAATGAGTTTTTCTCAAACATGCAATGAAATCTTGTCTTTACATTCCTTATACTAGACTCCGAAGTATGGTTTTTTGGGCGCGGCAACTGAAGGGGACGGAAATGAAATATCATATAACTTTTTAGGCCTAGGCCTGCAAAGTAACTTTTTTTGACGATTATCCAAAGATAGCGGGTGTCATAGCTGACGTTAATTTTTAATACATTTCGATTTCATTGTTAGTTGCGATTTTGCAAATTTAATTTTTTGAGGCATTCATTTTATTTTATTGTATGTTTGAGAAAAGCACTACACATGCCTCGTCCCAAAAACGAATTCCCATATACCCACTTTGCCGGAAATCCTCATTTTCCCGGCCTCTGATGTAATGTACTATTTCGGAACTTATGTGCTAAATATCGTGTGATATTTACCTGTCGCTTTTCGGTGAAGGAAAACATCGTGAGGAAACCGGACTAATTCTCATAAGGCCTAGTTTACCCTCAGGGTTGGAAGGTCAGGTGGCAGTCACCTTTTGTAAAACTAGTGCCTACGCCAATTCCTTGGATTAGTTGACAAGCGGACCCCAGGCTCCCATGAGCCGTGGCAAAATGCCGGGACTACGCGAGGAAGATGATGATGCAAGCGTAGCAGTTAGAACAGATATTTTAATGCATTCAGAAATGCTTAAAGGGGTAGTAGTTAAGGTTGCCCACATTTAGCCTCTGAACCAATCGCAAGGCGAAATTGGCTTGTGTCCGAAATTTTTTACATATTAAATGTTGAGTGGCTTCTAGATGCCCATGTCTTAATTATTTATATCCCCACTACTCGTTTAAAAGTAAAGAGATACTTTTTCACAGGTTCCAATACCATAACAGCATATGACCGTTATATAATGCTTAAGGAGTATCAATGAGTATCATCATTAATGACCACAGGAAAACCACACAACTACAATCTGACTAACAGGAAGTAGCCATCCTAATATTAGGAGGACAACAAGTACAACTAGAGAGTGTAGTAGCCTGAGCTGCAATTTTATTAAATCATAAACACTGTTTTACTTGATACATAATAATTATTAAAGTTAATACATATTAATTGTTAATACAATATTAGTGAAACTGAAATGCGTCTATAGGTAAAGTCCCTCAGGTGTGCCTTCTTTCTTGCGGTACAACACACTCTCTTTCGACTTCTTGAAGTCTTCATTGGTGACTTTCATGCGCCGTTCTCTTAGCGCCATCAAACCAGCCTCTGTACAAATAGCCTGCAAAAATATAAATAATGTTAATGACATATATTTTATCTTATCAACGATATCTACGCCTAAAATCGGTAAGTTTATTTAGATATAATAATCGCGTAAAAGTAACTAACGTCCAATGATTCAACTCATGGCATAATTTACTCTTCGGCCAACAAGCTAGTACATATTGTGATTAATGAATGACACACCAATAGTATATTACGTACCCAGGGCGGTAAAACAAAGAATGGCTCAGATTGGAGAGTGTTTGTGGCCTAAACCGGAGGTGAGGACCATAAACAAGCGATCTCAGGCCTTCTTTATTACCGCCTGTGGTGCGTACATAGTTTTACGTCTTAATCTGGGTGTAAAGTAAGATTTTCCGTCGCCCCCCAGGGCGGTAAATCACTCTTACCGCCCAGTGTGACGTAAAATTTTTTTGACCATAACAGAAAATGGCACTGTGTACCTTAATGTCAGCACCAGAGAGATCATCCTTAGACATAATGAGTTCTGACAAGTTGACGTCGTCAGCCAGCGTCATCCTCGAGGTGTGGATGGTGAAGATCCTCCTCTTGGTCTTCTCGTCGGGGAGCGGGAATTCGATCTTCCTGTCGATACGGCCGGGGCGGATGAGGGCGGGATCCAGGGTTTCTATGCGATTTGTAGCCATGATTACCTGTGGTTGAAAAATTATGAGTTACTACTGAAAAATGAATGGTTTTTGCATTGCTCACTATAAACATATATTAATTAAATAATTACATGATACACAGAAGAAGAGGTAAGCAACCGAGGATATTATCGCTAAAAAGTGATCTCTTCCAGATAACCTAAATACTAAAATCATAGTAAACTTTGTAGCAATTGTAGCTGTATGTTTTTAGTGAAGAAATTAACTTGTTAAAGTCCAAAATAATTAAAGGAAAAGAATTTCTAGAGGTTTTTATTTGACCTAATTGGATGGGTGATTTTGCCTTTAATCAGGTAAGTATTGAATAACCCTGTAATGCTTTTTAATCTCAATTTTCTATAGAATTCAGATAAGAACAATTTACGTTATGACCTTTATAAATAAGCACACTTACTTTAACATCGCCTCGAGAATCAAAACCGTCTAATTGATTTAGCAGTTCCAACATAGTTCTTTGAATTTCTCTCTCGCCACCGGAATTTGAATCGTATCTGAAAATGGTATATAAATTTAAAACCATGTAATGCATTAAGGTAATTATAATTACTGAAAGAAAGAAATGACATGTACTTCTAGTTTAAGAATTTTACTTTATTGTTCTAATAAATCTTTATTCTTTGTCAAAGTAACTTAGTAGGTGCCCTAAGTCAGTTATGGTAAATAGCTAAATAGCAAAAAAAAAATCGTCATTCACGAATTTGACAACGCACTAACAACTTCAGTTGTCATTACGTAGGCGTGACGTGATAGGAAAGCATGTTTATAACAAAAGATGATGTTGTTAGGGGCTATGCACGGCTCACATAACCTGCTGTATCACTGCGACCATTTCTGATCTATTGCAATCAACAAAAGATAATTGTGTACTGGGCCATACAGTCATTGTATAAACCATTAACACTAATTTAAATATTGATTATAATCAATATTAAAAGTATTTAGTAGACCTTAACATCATTGAAATAATAATAATATTTTAAAAACTTCCAGGTTCTACATGTGTACATGAGCTTCTCTAGGTAAGTAATGTGATTGTTATATTTAAAAAATATAGAAGATAATAAGAAGCATCTATTTTTTATGGTAGTTATAAAATTACCTTTTTGTGCCCACAGCATCAATTTCATCAATGAAGACAATAGATGGAGCATGCTCCTCAGCCACTCTGAACAGCTCCCGCACAAGCTTTGGACCATCACCCTGTTTAAACATATTATACATTAGTTAGTTATTTTATATAATGATAAACATAATTTGGTTAACAATGTAACATGACTCAAGTGACAGATATCTTCTAGTGTTTATGAATTAGGATTGGAATTTAGTATGAAATACATAAATTTGATTTTATTTATTTGTTTGTAACTTTATAATTGTGTTTTGATTCTTTTATAACTTTGTTGTGGTAGTTCATGGTTGTTGCAACTTACCAAGTATTTTTGGATAAGTTCAGATCCAACAACACGCAGGAATGTGGCAGAGGTCTGGTTGGCAACAGCTTTGGCCAGCAAAGTCTTGCCTGTACCAGGTGGGCCATACAGGATCACACCCTTGGGTGGCTTAATGCCCATCTCTTCATAGTACTCTGGGTGAGTTAGAGGTAGCTCTACTGATTCCTGGCAAAAGAAAAAAATATATTGTTTTAGAACATGGTAATACATAGACACTCAACAGAACTCATTCTATATCATACAAAGCAGACAAAAAAGTAAGTACAAGACATTGCTGACTTTTATAGTTTATATGAAATCAATATACAGACAAGACAGGTGACTGTATACACAAAGCTCACTGGAATTACTATGCCAACTATCATATCACCAATGGTGAACATTTCATAATTATGTCCACTTATTTTTAGCATTCTTATAAGTATCAAGACTATCAAGTTATAGTGAATCCAACATAAATTGCCTATGACTATAATTTTCAGTTTCAATCATCAAAGGAGTGGCTGCTTACAAATCAAACATAAATATAAATAACCTTGATTTCCTGTATTTGAGTGTCCAGGCCGCCAATGTCGGCGTAAGTCTCCTGCGGAGCTTTTTCCAGTTTCATGACTGAAACCATGGGATCAGTGTCATCCCCCAGTACCCCTACTACTGCATGAACCTGTAAATCATTGCATTTATCATCATTGGTGTTTATGCCATCATACTGTTTCAAAATCTGTTCAAAGCTTTTGACTGATTGATAGCATATAATAATGCACTCAGGGATAATTATTCCATAAATCAACTGGTTTCATTGTTATTATTATCTTCTGTGTGTGTATCAATGTAAACCACAGTATTGCAATGCAAATATTAATGTAATATAACTAAAAATATTTTTTTTTTATAATAATTTTAGTACTTCATCTTTTAAAAAATCTCCATGCCTACATTTCAAGTTTGCATAATAATTAAAAAAAATTAAAGATAATGAAGTCTGTTCATCATATGGAAAAGCAATGAAGGCACTAGGATTTTTTCCATTCACTACAGACACATTACACAATAAAAGGATTGATTAATTAAAAAAAAAAATTAATAAAAAAATATTAAAGTATATTGTGTTTTTTCCTTTAAAAAAAAATCTAAATAAGCAGTAGTATGACCAATACCCTTGTTGCATGGTCTGAATTATGAATTTATGACACAATGAAAAGTATGTGGTAAAAAGGTCATATTGTATTGATTGGGTCTTCATATAATTTTAATTCATAAAGAGAATGTTATGTGTTTGCATGCATTTGATGCTTTAAACAGAGTTTAAAAATGTTAATGAGAGTAAGTACATAAAATAAATTGTGAAAACAATTACCTTATGGTTTAACAATACAGAGCAGCCTGGCTCCAGCTGATCCTTGTCCACAAAAGAGAGGATGCTGACATAGTGCTCGCTGCCCACTGATGTGGACACTATGGCATGATTGTCATCTATAATCTCCTCCAGGTTGCCCACAGACATAGGTGTACCTCTCAGGTCATCGACCTGCATTAATATAAAGGTTAATACAAAATTAAACAATGCAAGCTCCTTTTCAGCAAGAGTATAACTTTAGGATAATTTCAACTAGGTTATTAAAATACACATTGAACTAAATAAAAAAGATGTTATGACCAAACAAAATCATACTTAGCTAAACATTAAACATAAATAATCTAAAATGATGACTTGCATTTTATTATATACTTCGATTAAATATGCCCCAATTATAGGCTTTATTCTGTTTAGTTAACTCAACTTACCAACTTTAAAACCTACATACATACTACAGAAAATATGGAACATGTATGTCATAAGTACAATTCATACCTTAGACCTTTCTTCTTCAATTTTTTCCTCCTGGGGCTTCAGTCTTTCCTGGTTGCGGATGAATTCCTCCTCCATCAATAAGTAGTCCTTTATTCTCTCCAATTTCAACAATTTTAGTCTACATCTGGTGTGTGGAGTGACTTGAGGCAGCTTCAACGCTGCGTCTGGGCCCTTAGCCTTGCGCTTCTTCTTGCCAACCCTCGTGGGGATTGGAGGTTCATACTTCTTCTTCTTATCCTTGTCATCTTTTTTGTCTCCACCGCTTCCTCCACCAGACTGATTCTGACCCTAATATAAAACAAATAATGACAACGCAATTTATGTTGAACTTGAATTAATAGTAAGATAGGTAACAACTAGTTTAGTAACTTACCATTGTTTATATCTATTATCTTATTTAATTAATTTATAATATATAAATTCACTAAATAATAACCCCAATGACAGCGATTACAAAGCGAAATTTTTACTTTTAATTTTAGTTATGCTAGACATCTAGTGTAGCACCATCCAATCGGCAAAGATCGGTTTTTTGTTTTAAGCCCTAGTGCTCGTAGCCGCTTTATGTCTCGAAAGACCAGAAGAGCAGAGTAATGATCATGTAATGATGACCAAATATGAGGGGCTTTACCAACTTACTCTAGCAGATAAATAAAGTTTGCTGTTTTGCTTGGTGAAAAAGTATCATCAGGACAAAGCAAAGCAAAAACTAAACGTTGTTTGGTTTTTTGACGTGTCGTCTCGTCGTGTTCTTCTCTTGTCATGTCACTTCAATTTCATTTCATTGGTGTTGTGGAAAATTATTGAAATAGAAAGTGTTCATAATAGTTAGAATTTTGATAAATAAACTAGGATAAGATGTCACAAATTTCTTAATTACTCTTATTAAAGGACGCCTGTAAATTTCTACGGAATCTTTAGAACTGGAAGAAACGATAAATATTCAAGATGGTTTTAGCAGATTTAGGTCGAAAAATCACGACAGCTTTACAGTCCCTTAGTCGGGCTACCATCATAAATGAAGAGGTATATATTATCTGACATTACGATGATATCTTCCAATTATTAGTTTGTAAGTTCTAATTTTTACGCAGGTCCTAAATTCTATGCTGAAAGAAATTTGCGCTGCCCTGTTGGAAGCAGATGTCAATATCCGCTTAGTGAAGAACCTCCGCGAGAATGTACGCGCTGTTATCGACTTCGATGAGATGGCTGGAGGCCTCAACAAGCGGCGGATGATACAGTCTGCTGTGTTTAAGGAACTTGTCAAGGTTAGAACTTTAGCCATTCCTACATACTAATATTTGTAAATAAAAACAATTTTACCTATAACCTGTTTCTGAACATGGAATACCTACTCACATGGGGTTTATTTCATTTACAGATTTATTTTTATACATTTTTTAAACAATATGATAATACCAATAAGTCCAGGAATTATGTTTATGTTTTACAGCTTGTAGATCCAGGAGTGAAGCCATATCAGCCAGTTAAAGGAAAACCAAATATCATCATGTTTGTAGGTCTCCAGGGTTCTGGCAAGACCACAACCTGCACAAAACTGGCTTACCACTACTTAAGAAAGAACTGGAAGTCCAGTTTAGTGTGTGCGGACACATTCAGAGCTGGTGCTTATGACCAAGTCAAACAGAATTGTACTAAAGCCAGAATACCCTTTTATGGAAGGTTTGTTTTTTATTTAAGTATCTAGTAAGGTATTGATATCTAGGAATCCACCTAATCATAGGTTAAATGGTTAAAACTCACCATTCTTCCTAATGTGATTAGACATTGACTATACTGTTGATGACCGAGCGAGCGAGCGAGCGAGACGATCTGGCCTAGTGAGTCACTACCCTGCCTATGAAGTTGATGGTCCTGGCTTTGAATCCCAGTCAGAGCATTTATTTGTGTGTTGAGCATAGATATTTGTTCCTGAATCATGGGTGTTTTCTATATATTGAAGTATTTACATATCTATTATATATATTGTTGTCTAATACCTACAACACAAGCCTTACTGAGCTTACTGTAGGACTAGACTGATTTGTCTAAGATTGTCCTGAAATATATATATTTATTTATTCCAAAAACATTTATTTACACTTTCAAGTTACTCTATATTACACCCTACTTTATGGTACATTTTTCTACTGATGCTGTTGCAAAATTTGGAGTTGATATCTGAATTTTTTTTATTTCGTTCATTAACCTATACATACTGTAAATTTTCCTTCCAGTTATACTGAGGTGGATCCTGTTGTGATAGCCACAACTGGTGTGGACATGTTCAAAAAGGAGGGTTTTGAGATGATCATTGTGGACACCAGTGGGCGACACAAGCAGGAAGAATCACTGTTTGAAGAGATGTTGGCAGTTGCTAATGCCATTGTAAGTACTTTGATGTCAATATGCAAAGTGCTATATGCAAAACTGGCCAAAAATCAACCTTTGTGTATGAAAGTATTATAGGCTACCCATTACTAGGTTGCTTTGTAGAATATAATATGTATATTTTAAGCAAGATCTGACTACTTACTTAAAAAACTACATAACAATACTGAAAGTTCTTATATCACATGGTATTTTGTGGGTGTACCCAACCTACATAGCAATAATTACATTTGACCAGGATTTACTCATTGCTCGGCCCAAGGGTCTACCTGCAAAATAAATACAATTTCATTTATATACTTGTAACATAGTCTCATAGAACTCATAGAAATAACTCAATTTATGATCATCTGTTTGCAGAAACCTGACAACATTATCTTCGTGATGGATGCCACAATAGGTCAAGCTTGTGAAGCACAAGCCAGAGCTTTCAAGGAGAAGGTAGACATTGGTTCAGTTATCATCACCAAATTGGATGGCCATGCTAAGGGAGGAGGTGCACTCTCCGCGTAAGTTTCAGATGTTTCTAATTTATTTTATTGTCCGTAAGACAAAAAATTAAATATATGGCAGGGAATTATGTTCTCTCCATATATCAACTGAATCTTATTTATGAGCTGTATAAAAAAGCACCATGGCTGTCTGAAGTTACTAATGGAAACCATGCTACCCAAAATCTATAACAATATAATTGCCTCCAATCTGATTATGACACACCAACCAATTGCAAATTTAATCTTGTATAATAAAATTACTTCATATATACGCTGCGCGGATTGTCGACGATCCAAAACTTTGGGATTGTCAACAATCTGCAAGCTCACTATCGCTAGTAGCTATATTGAGCCTTAAGTCTAAGGACATACTTTGCATCCTTATGTGTGTTCTACTGCTTGTAAAATGGATTGTGCTAAAGGCCGGATTAGTTGCCAAGCGGAGCCCAGACTCCCATGAGCCGTGGCAAATGCTGGGACAACGCGAGTAAAATGATGAGTTGTTATTGCATATTTTTGCATTCTATTCGACTTCTTACTTAAATACCATTTAAGATGACCAAAGAAAAATTACAAATGAACGACAATAAGCCGATGTTTCGTTAAACCGATAACGATCCCTGCTTAGGGGTAGAAAAACGCAATCGCAATTAGGTCATGTACAATTGTTTGTATCATAAATCGAATCTGACCTATTTTTTTATTAATTTCACAGTGTGGCAGCAACACAGAGTCCTATAATATTCATAGGCACAGGAGAACACATTGACGACCTGGAGCCATTCAAGACCAAACCGTTCATAAACAAGCTGCTCGGCATGGGCGACATCGAGGGCCTGCTGGACAAGGTCAATGAACTTAAGCTGGACGACAACGACGAGCTGCTGGAGAAGCTGAAGCAAGGCCAGTTCACGCTGCGCGCCATGTACGAACAGTTCCAGAATATCATGAAGATGGGACCGTTCTCACAGATTATGGTACATACATATCTAATGTAATATAATACCTACCTACTTACATATATTACCTGCACCTTAAGCCTTATTTAGGTTACTGTAGATCTAGATTATTATATAAAATTTAAATATTTAATAGTTATAACCAACCTTACTCTGCAGAGAATTAGGTTGAATTTTCTTTTAAACGAAACCTAATAAAACAAAAAATATATACCCTATTTCCTTTAGTAAAAGATTTAAATTCCATTGAAAGGGAGTGTACATTGTAATGCAAACTGGGCGTTACGAGGTTAAGATAATCGCAAAATATTTTTTTTTTTTCATTCCTAGACAGATTGTATTCTGAGCACGGAACGGGAAAACAGTCGCATTCGTAGTAGAACCAATATTGCCACGAACCATGATTCACCGTAAAATTACCAGTCAACAATCCACCAATGTTAATGTATTTTGAACCTTATACCCTAGTCATAAAGCTTAAACTACGTAGATTGCATTTGTTAGTTACCTACAACCGTACGGGTCGTAAATTAGTCGCTTGACCGCGCAGCTTTACCCGCGGCGCTATTACATGGCTTATAATTATAGCCCATCAAGTATGACACTATGTCTGAGCCATTGCTCCCTTGACGCTCAAAAGCTTACCACTTTAATATTCAAATTATGAACGTACTTTCTATCTTTCTGTATAACTTTCTTAATAGCACCTGAATAGGTTGATTGTAATATGTATATTTTTTGTAGGGGATGATTCCAGGCTTCTCACAAGATCTTATGTCCAAAGGCAGTGAACAGGAGTCAATGGCTAAACTGAAACGGCTTATGACGATAATGGATTCGATGAACGAAGGTGAGCTCGATCACCGCGATGGCGCCAAACTCTTCTCGAAACAGCCCACACGCATCACCCGGGTTGCTCAAGGCGCGGGCGTCACTGAAAGAGACGTCAAAGACCTTATTGCTCAGTACACCAAATTCGCCGCCGTCGTCAAGAAAATGGGAGGCATCAAGGGCTTATTTAAAGGCGGTGATATGGCAAAGAACGTCAACCAAACACAGATGGCTAAACTCAACCAACAAATGGCTAAGATGATGGACCCGAGGATCCTGCAGCAGATGGGCGGTATGTCAGGGCTACACAACATGATGCGGCAGCTGCAACAAGGTTCAAGCGGGATGAATAGCCTCATGGGCGGCAAATGACAGTAGATTTTTATTATGTTAAGCCACCGAACTGTAATTAAACAATATTATAACCATTAAAAACTGGATACGGAGAGTAGCGTTTTTTTTCTCGTTTAGTATACTGGGTGACATTTTTTTTGTTTTTTGTTGGGTCAGCTCTGTCACCTGATGGTCCACCCAAAGCAGGGAACCAAAATGCATGGATTCTTATCAAGAGGCTTTTAGTTGTACTTGTCGACATTTAGAGTAAGGGATAGAAGCGACTTTTGAATAGATACACATATTGCTAAGAAAGTTTACCGCACCCGCTCGTAATGGCTACCTGTTCTTTGAAAATATTTAACTTGGTATTTTAATAAGGATTTATTTGCAAAAAAAAAACTTAAAAACAAATTTGCTTACCTCTCGTAACTTAAAACCCTCGCAACGCGCAAAATTACAGTATTTGTACATTTGTAGCACTCAACGGTTGTTGTCCATATCTTTCTCAGATTAACAAAATAGGCACAAGAGGCCTAACAAAAACTGCTTTTATCCATTTGCATAATGTGCGAAAACCGGGCGGGTTAATTTATAATTTCGTTTATAGTATACATAGAATATAGGTAACTTTAAAATATTATAAAACACGTTTATTTAAGCTTTCATTTAGCATGGCAGGTTAATAGGTTAATAAAGTAGACTGTATTCAAGCTGTATTCATATTTTTTTGGACTAGGTATCGGGTCAAAAGTTAAGGACACATTTTTTTTAAATTCTAGAGCGATTATTTCCGAAAATATTTACTTTATGAAATAATATAATTAAAACAGTAGTGAGCCATATTACAACTACTTAGTTACAAACGGATTAATTCACGTGTAATTATATCGCACCATGCGACATGTTTCGGGTAGGTAAGCTCTGGTACCCATTTTGAAGCCAAGGCAGGACACACCGTTCGCTTTGAGGGTGTATCGCTCATCCGAAACATGTCGCTTAGGTTATCCGTTTGTAACTAAGTAGTTTTATCAAATATTGTTTAAGGCAAAAACATTATTTTGCAAATACCTATTTATCGACACCACACACTAACCGAAATCGCACACCGCATCTTCCACAAGGCCTATTAAAGACAATAATCGAGTTTTAGTAAATTTTGCTTTTCATTAGGCAAGTTCTCTTTAGTTTTTATAAAAATATAACTTATACTGTGTGTAAGTCTAATACGGGCGAAGAATTAAACCAGACATAGGATTTACCAGTATAATCATTAACCAAAAGGTTTCTCTTTAATTATACCTATTATATACATGTAATTAATTTTTGTAAAATTTCTGATCAGTAATATACTGCGAACATTACGCGATATGAGCTTTTGAAACTAACTGTCAACGAGTGTTTAACTCGAGTGTGTTGCATTACATTGCGGGCCGAATTTTTTTTTATGTTAAAAATTATAATTGCACTTCTAAGCTAAATTTATCTAAATATATTTCTTATGTCCTATTCTACCCTCCGTTAAGAGATTCGCCCGTATAAGACTTACACACTGTATTTCATGGAGTTTTTTTTAACTATTATACTTATATTGCATGTTTGAGATAAGCACTATACATACCTCGGCGTGAAAAAGGGTTGTCGGCCTCGTTTACATATACTCGGCCGGCAACCTGTTACTACCTGTCCTCTGTAGTAATGTACTATTACCACTTTGTCCGCGTCATTGATTTACATATATACAAACCAAATTCCATTTACTGGGGATAGACAGACACGGTGAAACTATAAAAAATAACGGAACCCTAAAAAATTACCGCGAACAAACGTAAAAGAAAGATGATAATTTTACATACATTTTTACTAGAGGCTTAAACGAACTTACACATACGTCAGATTGACATGATATTGTATTGTCATTTCATTTCAATTGACTCATTTGTCAAAAAAGTCATTTAGGTTTAGGTATTGAATATTATTTTTTGGTGTTAGTTATATTAAAAATGCTTTATAACTAAACAGCTAGTAATGATTACAAAATCTGTGCTCGGCGTAACATTGTGTCGTTATTTGAAAGCCAGGGTATATATATTATATTGGTCTCATAGGTTTATTTTCATTTATTTAAAAAAATATAATTTTGATTATCACTCTTACCATATTTTAAGGTTTTCTGTAGTAATACTATTCTGGAGCGGCGAAGGGTTCGTTCAAAACTGGACATGGAGTTAAAATGCAGGGACAACCCTGTCGTGATTAAGTTGGATACACCAGAATTTCTTAATATTTTTACGCAAGAGGTTATAGATTTAAAGAAACTATTTGATAAATATCAGTTTGAAATAAGGATTGCTGGTGGAGCAGTAAGGTACCCGACTTTAGCATTCGCTTAGTATAAAACTATTTGAATTATATATGAGATAAATAAGTAAATTGCATAAACTCGTTTTTTAGAGATCTGCTAATGGGTTTACAACCAAAGGATCTTGATTTTGCTACACCAGCTACACCACAGCAAATGAAAGACATGTTTACAGCCGAAAACATTAGGATGATAAACATGAGTGGGGAAAAGCATGGAACCATCACACCAAGAATTAATGACAAAGAGAACTTTGAAGTAACCACACTACGGGTAGACATTGTAACTGACGGGCGACATGCAGAGGTTGAATTTACTACAGATTGGAAGCTTGATGCCAATAGACGAGACTTGACAATCAATTCCATGTTTTTGGGTAAATATCTTTATTCTTATAAGATTAATGATTCCATTTTGTTATAGTCAATGATTAAATTTTTTTTTTCAGGTTTTGATGGCAATGTGTATGATTATTTTTTTGGGTATGATGATTTAAAGCAAAGAAGAGTTGCTTTTGTGGGAGATGCAGATGTAAGGATAAAGGAGGACTATCTCAGGATTATGAGGTACTTCCGCTTCTATGGCAGAATAGCTGAAAGACCAGACAACCATGACAGAGAAACACTTGAAGTTATTAAGAATAATGCAGATGGATTACAAAATATATCAGGAGAAAGAATATGGATGGAGCTAAAAAAGATCCTGCAAGGTTCATTTTCAGGAGCTCTTTTAAAGACTATTTTGGATGCAGGATTAGGAAAACATATTGGTAAATAGTTTTTTGTGTGTAACATGTTTATTTTTATAGGATATTTAAGAACATTGTTAACCACCTAGCTTCTTAATGGAAATTAATCCAAAAATCCATGACATGGCTCATAAAATAATTATAACACTGTAAAATGACTTATTCTTTCTACTTTATAGGGTTGCCTATTGATCCTAATACTGAAGAACTGGACAGAGTACTAATAAGGGGAAGGCACCTTGGGCTGCACCCAATGAGCTACTTGGCTGCCTTGCTGAGGGATATGGATGAAGTCACAGTTCTACAAAGAAGGCTTAAGTTCTCAGGATATGATAGAGAGATGTTGTATTACATTGTAGAACACAGAGAGAATAAGGAGGGCACTAGACCTTTATTGTAAGTATTTCATAAAAAAAAGTATTTGTTTTTAACACTTCAATGCTCCCTAGCATACCAGCTAGGGGGGTCTCTGTTTGTAGACACTTTCCACTACTGCAGACTTTAGCACTAAATGTGTTTTACCTACTATTTTGTTTATTCATTGTGTTTTAATAATGCATGTATTTTATTTCTAGACCATACGAAAAGTTAGTCCTAAACACCAAAATAAAACAAAAAGATGCCGTGGATTATGTTCGTGAAGTATTGAAATACAGAGGAGATGAAAAACTATTAGAAGAGTTTAATAGATGGGAGATACCTCGATTCCCAATGAGTGGCAAAATCCTCAAAGACAATGGTGTACCTCCTGGAAAGATGTATGGTGCAATAATCTCCAAACTGAAAGATGTTTGGATAGACAACAACTACATGCAAACGGCAGATGACTTGGCAAAGCTTATACCTGGTATTATAGAAACAATTGAAATGAGAAAATAAAGAAGATATTCTTAGCAAGCATATTTATTTTTTTATTCATCTGAATTAGCCATAAAATTTGATATTAAATGTAACATAAATTCAACAATACCAATAATTTAACGTTTTTACTGGAAATAAGTGCTATATTGTAAGGCAAAATGAACTTGCTTGTTTGCCAATGTTTACTTTATCACTCCTAAAGTACTTTCTTAAATGTCTACTTTTGCCAAGGATTAGATAACATTAAACAGAAGTGCGATTGGGTGGAGTGTAGGGTTCATATTTATCACAGCCCTCATCATCATCCCTGTGCTCCAAATAGCAGCGTTTGCAGAACAGGTACTGGCAGCCGACACAGCGCATAGTAGCATCTTCATTGCATATTTCACAGAATGGTAGCTCATCATTACTTGTGGGGCTAAATTCATCCTCTTCAAGGGCTTCAGTTTTCAACTAAAAAGAGCATAAAACTTATATTTAGTTACTTATATCAATACAAAATATAGGGTAAATATTGTAAATAATAAATTCCTAGCCACCTGACACTAAAAAAGAATTCTGATCACCTATAAACAGAATTCCTCATTCTTATTCTAATTGGGTTAAAAAAAAAATCTTAACTAAACACATTTGATATCCCTACTACATTTACAAGATAGGGGGTAGAAAACTGGAATTGATTATTAGTCATGGAGCAACTGATATTCTCCAAATCAAATATTTCTCACAGAGACCACACCTTAGTCTGCTAAGCTCTACTTAAACTTTTATAACAAAATATTTACCCTTTCTATAATCTTCTTAACAGTATCTTCTTCATCTTCTGATGGTGTATCTTCAAGTTTTACATTACTTGCTTGAGAAGGTCCCTCTGCTCCCTTTCCCTTTAAACTTTGCAGTCTGGACTCCATATGAGTAACCAACCCATTGAATTCATCAGTATATTTGGTATCAATGGCTGTCTTAGCCTTATACTGTTTTAGTAAATCATCAACTTGCTCCTGTTCTGATCTTGTATCAGGTGCTACTAGCACTGCCTGTAATAATGTGTTATTCATGTATTATACACCAGTCATTATACAACTTTTTGATCATAGAATACTGGAGTTGAAAATCCGGTGACTAAATATACAATATATCATTGTCTGGTTAAATCATTGATATCCAGTTCATGCTAGCCTTATGAAAAGGATATATTTATTCTTGTTTGCCTGAAGCATGATTTTTGAAATTGCCATTTGCCAATCCCAGCATTCTATGCTTGACTTATTCTAACTTTTCATGACTAACCATTTTACTTGCATATTATAGTATCCAAACCCAGTGGTTCAGTAGGTAGGTAGGTTTAGGGTTAGATCAGTATCTAGAATTAAAAAAAATATATTTATTATGTACTTTCTTTTATTAATTAGCTCTTTTTGTCAGCTAACTTCTAGGGTATCCTGGTAAACTACATGATAGTGTCTTATATTTTTGAAAGTCTGCCATACACTACTTGTTTTATTAATATTTATTCCTACAGTGATCTAGCCCAAACCATGTAATGTAACTTTGATATGAATAATCTTAACATTCTTTTTAAATTTTTAAAGAACACAATGACGTACATTTATGTTAATATAATTAAATAGCTACAGTTAACAAATAGTGTGCCTGAAAAAGAATTGTACTACTAATTTCTAATAAAGGAATTTAATTACTTTAGTTTGGAGTGTAGATACTGGTACACCTCTTAATTTTGCTAATCTTTCCAAAAGCTCAGCATCTGAAGTTGATGGCACCTCTCCTTTGATATCTTGGAGACGCCTTGATATCTCCTCTTCAGTAGTTTCTACTTTCTTGTTTTCTTTTAACTTATGTAATCTATCTTGGATTTCTTGATCTTTTTCATTTAGTATGTGTTGTTTGCTGCTACTGGAATTATCTTTAACTCCTCCAATTCGCCTGGACAATCAAGAAGACATTAGAAATGGTAGTAGTCAAAATTCAAAGTTACAATAATAATTACACTTTCAAAAACTTACTTATAATATGCATCTGGTGGCTCTATTGGCTTAGCCTCTTTTGATTGTTGAGCTGCTTGTTTGCACTTTACACAGACCTGTAAAAAGTTTTTTATTTTATTTTATCTTACATAATGAGCTATTAGTAATATATATATTAGCGCACATTTGACTGAGTACACTGCCCTAGCTGCCTAACGGCAATTACTTAAGAGGCTGTGAGGAGTGTGAGGCCTGTATCCTATATTTGAAATAACAATAAACTCTACCTTTGCTTCAAGTTTTTTTTTTTCTATAAATATTTTGTGTTCTAAACATTTGCTGCAGTAACTGAATCCACAACCTGGGCAAGCCTTCTGAAATACAAAACAAAAATTGTTTATGAAGTGGGTACATTTTACATTCGTCATAAGCAGCAAAATCGTAAAAATTATTATTCTCGCTATTCATATATTGCTAACCTCTTTACGTAATAAAGTGTAAGGTTTTGCACAGGTATTACAAGACATTCTTAAAAGCAGTTACAAGATAACAATAATAACGTTTAATGTAAATGGAACACATTTAACATTTTTTTGGGATTGTTCATCGGGAGTGGAGTAAACATAGTAGCACTACTAGCACTAGTGACATTGACAGTTTGTTTGAGCCTATGATAAAATCACCCAATTCACGATATTCTTTTATTACACCTTGTGCAAGTTATTACACCTTAAGCACCGGTGATTTTAAACACCTATATGCAAGACATGTGGGGCAAATACAACTTAGTACCTACTGCAAGTTTTTGTTATCACTACTTGATCACTACCCATAGTATCTTCTTAATAGTTTGCGGCACGGCACGCATTACAAATCAAGTGTAAAAAGTACGAATAGGTATGCTACTACTGCCATAATATTCTCTTTAGTCTCTGTACAGTCAGTGTAAATAGTTAATGGATCATCTTGTGGGAGAGGATGAAATAAAAAGTAATAGCAAAAAGGATAAGGAGTCTATTGGTACTGCCAGGCATTATTTATTAAATTTTCAGACATGCTATGCTACATAATTTAAAAAACAATTCAGCACTTCCACAAACAAATTTGTGAGCCAGTAAAACCTTTATTGGGTCCCACAGCCTCACAGTTACTAGGAATGCACAACTTTTTTACCACAGAAAAATAAATACTATGTTCTTTCTGTTTTGTGTTTTTTACCATTATGTATATGGGCACCACAACTTCTACAAACTATATGAGGCTGATTGTACTGCTTACTGAGGTACAAAATCAATGTGCAAGTAAACATGTAAGTGATTTGGTAATTTTATTTAATATGGGCAATAGGTATTTAGTACATAAGATACAATAAGCAATTCAGTCTGATGTTTTAAATACTGGTTATACCACTTGAAGTAATAATAAAATCTGTTGATTTATTGGCTAAATCTGGAGCAAACACCACAGTGAGTTCTCTGATGTGAGAATATTCCTTGGTAGAAGATGAATCATTCTTATTAATAGGTACTGTTCTTGAAGTTTTTTTTAACATTAGCCTTGTTGATATCATATTTGACCATGCAAGACCCAAACACGGCAGTACACTTTCTGTTCCATCAAATGCTGCTGTAACCTGATTAATACAAATGATAGCCATATTAAATCTTTTAGCTATATCTATCAAAGCCACGGCTAATTCTCTAAGGTCTTCAGCTCTCTGAACATAATTAGTTGTATCAGTCCTGTAAGGTGCAGCGATTGAGTCAATTACAACTAATGAAATTTTCCGTTCACTTACAAGTCTTTGCAACCGCACCTTCACACAGGATAATAACTCACATGGCTCAGTAACATGTTCTATAAAAATGTTCATGCCCATAGTATCACGGACATTGTAGTTAGGGAGTGATTTCTGTATTTGACCCAACCTTTTAACAGGAAAAATATCTTCGGTACATATAAATACAGAACCAGTGTTACAAGAATTTGCTACAGCATGAAGCCCTATTTGAGTTTTCCCAGAACCACTTTCACCAAATATTTCTGTTAGGGTGCCTGTCCGGAAACCGCCGTTTGTAATTGAATCTATAGCTTCACAGCCACTTGATACTCTTTGATCTTGTTTCAAGAACAATGCATTATCTGTTAAACTTTTTGGGCAAACAAAATCAGCCACAATTGACTTTAGTAGTGATATATCATCATTACTTAGATTTGTAAGTTTCTTTATGTCCCATTTCGAAAGAATCATAATTTGCTTGGTAGTACAAATGCCAGATCTATCTACCACTTCGAATATATTAGGTGGCAAAAACCTTCGAATTGTATCCATCGAAGATTTTATCTTCGCATTTAATAAGTGATATGTTGTATTTTGCTTAATTTGTTTTAAAAAAGAATTATAATAAAATAAGTAACATTTGGTTTGGTTTCGCGCCCACTGTACTACTTTACTTTACTTTTTTAATTTTTTGACAGATATTGAACCGTCAATTTTTTTTAAAATTATTTGTTCACACGAATTCTGGTTTATTGGCAATTGTATGTTGCCCGAAATATTAAAGAGAAAAATACTTTCCAAACTTTTCAAAACAGATCGATTGAAGTTTGTTTATGTTTTGAATTATCTGTCATATACACGTATTATTATCAGAGTATTCTAATTATAATATTTAATAATATATTAGAATAATCATTATTTAATATGTCATTGAAAAGGTTTTTGTTGAAAACTGCCTGTGTAGCCACGATACACTTTCACCCCGCAAGGCCCATTCACCGCGCCCGGGTTCCAATCAATGCCAGTCGAGTTGTCGCTACCGGTTACGCTACCGTCTCTCCGCCCGCGCCTAGTAAAAGGAAAATGGTGTGTGTATTTTAATGAATACTTAGTATAATAGTTCCAGAAGACTATTTGTTTTTCTTTTAGTATCTAATAATAATATGGGATTTCCAGGCCGACAAACTCAACCCAGATGAACGCAACAGCCTGCTCCAACCACTTCTTAATGCTGGCTGGAAAGTTCAAAGCAACAGAGATGCCATCGAAAAGGAATTCTTGTTCAAGAATTTTAATGAAGCATTCGGATTTATGGGCAGAGTGGCGCTATTAGCAGAGAAAATGGATCACCACCCAGAATGGTTTAATGTGTACAACAAAGTACAGGTGAGTTCTAATACTTTATGTACAAAAATTCCCACTTTACATATAGTAAATAATTTCATTAATTTTATTTATGAAGTACCCGGTATACCTACTCCCTCCTGTTCGGCTAGTATTCATTGGGATAGACTTTGTTTGTTAGTGAGTGGTCTACAATTAAAGGAATACATTTTTACCTACCTACTAATTGTGACAAATTATCCTCCAAGAAATGATTAAACACTCTTAAATTCTTAGTATCTATATTAAAATTGTAGCTTTGTGTGGTGTTCTGTTATTAGTTTACATGTTCACTACATCATACAACAAGAATGGTTAATTGCTATATTGACGCATTCACTGCCACCAATGCACATGTGCGTTCATTTCCATACATTTTAGAAGGGGGTGGCAGCAAATGTGTTAACACACTCACTGCAGTACTAGGCAAATTTGCCTTATACAAGTGTGGTTAATTGCGATGTTAACTAATTGCCGCAGCGAAGGTGTTAACTAACTGCCACAGCTAAGATGTTAAACAGTTTTCATTGTTTGAGTAACCATGAAAATACTTCATAGTGCCAGGATAATAAGCATACCTAACCCATGAACTTGTGTCACTTGACCACTAGTATTATAGTGGTGTACCTAATGCAACATAATATTGAGGCAATAAAAAACCCTAAGTGAAAATGGTGTAACATACCTATTTCAAAAGCCATTAACTAAAAAACAACAGACTTCTCTTCTTGATTTAATGCCATTGATTAAATATATTTTACTTCATTTCAGGTAACACTTTCATCTCATGACGTAAATGGATTGAGCAAGCGAGATGTCAAAATGGCTACATTTATGGATACCTTGCATCAGTAGACAACAATGGGACCCCACTCAGATTTATATATGTTCAATGTTGTGAATGATTTAACTTTATCACTTGTTTACAATAACATGTGAACTTTTGTTCTTCCAATGTGATAAGGCAATAAGTGATGTTATTTTTTAAACACTAAAATATATTAATGTTTATTGTATAGTTCATTTTTATTATGGTCCTTATGAACATTGATTTTATACACCACTGGACATGTTCAGCCCTGGTAATATTTTATTAAATGCTCACAATTGGTATTCCAGTACAGTAGAAATGATCTCAGTCTCAGTCATTCAGAGGATGTCATTTATATGCCACTCTTATTAACCTTTTGAACGCTTTTCCTCTCGCGTCGAAATATGACGTGTACGCCAAGGTGTTGACTAGTGAAGAACAAATATATACCTTATCTGTAAGCTGGACAATTGTTTTGACAGCGTCTGCCATAGCCACTTTAGTGGTCGGTGGCGTGGCAGGCACGACATCACTCGACCACTTTAGTGGTGCTTGACATTCAAAGGGTTAACACAACACAACTCTAAATGCTATGTTGCGTACTTGGGTAGTCCTCCCACTTCCTCTAATGGGACTGGGCGCGCACTGTATCTTATTATTGACTTGAGTACTTTAGTTATTACCTTTAGTAGAGTTATTACCTTTATCAGTTCTTGGTGACGACGTAACATGGACACATTTTAGAATCGTTAAAGGGTTCTGTGTCAAACAGAGTTAATCCGCAATATGCTTTGTCCAATGTTCGCTTCAGCTCCAGAGAGTGCTCCAAACTTCTTCCCTCGCACACTATTGTCATCTGTGTTAATGAAAACTCGTGAAATATTATAAATATTGGACGACAAGTCTGGCCCAGTACCGGGTCTTTTTCTTTTATTCTAATTTAGGCGTCATGAGTTCTGGGGGAGGCCTATGTCCAGCAGTGGACGTCTTTCGGCGGACATGATGATGATGATGATGAGGCGTCATGAGAGTGACGTGGCCAGCGTCCGAAATTTACGAATATCGTTTTTCGCGGTAGCGCCGCTGGCCTAGTGGGACGGTCCTTGGAGTCAAATCCCAGTTAGGGAATTTGTTTGTGTGATCCGCACAGATATTTTTAGTTGAGTCCTGGGGGTTTTCTATGTATTTGATTATAGTAAGAGGTAGATACTCAACAGGTTTTCGATGTTATCTTAATACATCTTGAGTATTATAGAAAATAAATATGTATAAGTGGGCATGTACCATGTATGGTCAGCAACAGTAGTGGCTAAGCGGGTGAAGTATTAAAAATGCAATGAACACGTATTTATTACCAATTAAGAGAATAGCGTGTGTTGGTTATTTTGAATATTTCACACAGTCACTTTATGCTACTAACTGTACCTATGTAGGTGGTAGTAAATATAACTCGATTTCCACGGGTTAATCATTACATTACATTACCTCAGGTCAGGAAGAAAAGTTAATTGAGTTCTGCCTAAACCAGGGACCGGACAACCCTTTCCGCGGCAAAAGCCATTAAAAGGGCGTCCCTTAAACACGGCTAACACATTGAAAGACTTACCAGTTTGAACTGCTAGCCCATATATTTGACTATCCCTTACCGTACGACTAAGCCAAAAATAAAACTAGCCCTTTACAATCACTAACTGCTATCCTTTATGCCTTGCTATCCCTTAAAAAGGGTTACCCTTATTACTTAGCGCTTTTTATAAAGCTTTCCCTTTAGTAATGTCGTAGTTAAGCCTTGCGTGAAAGAGACAGGTTTAGTATATGTCTACGCTAGTGTTCGAAAAGCGCGCGAAGTCAAAGAAAACGCCAGATCAGAGCAATGTGTGCTTTATGAACAAGGCAGACGATTTCAATTAGCACGCTTGTATGTAAAAGGGAAGCCCTCGTATAATGCTAACCCTTATAAGCAATATGTAAGGTTTAGGTGAGCGGATGATTAGGGTTTTGTTAGGGTATTGGGATAGCGCTTAGTTATAAGGGTTAGCGCTTTTATAAGGGCTTTAAAAGTAAAATGAAAGGGTATTGTCGAATAAGGGTATGGTGAGTAAAGCCTTATGTAAAACCCATACAAAACCCTTTATAAGGGATAGCGGGCCGGTCCCTGGCCTAAACTACCATTATTTATGTTAATACCTATTATGAGCAGCCTATTCAGCCTATGCCGTCATAGGCTGTCAGTTTCTCACGAAATCGTATGAATAATGATTATCTCTTGTATTCAAATCATAATCATTAGGCGCATAGTTCTCTGGGTTTTACTATGCTTGAAAACAAACGGGGACATTCAAACCTCGATAAAATTTAATTTTTACATACTTATAGCAAACTGAATTTTATACATAATGTTTCGATAGTTTGTATATTTTGTAATTGTATTAATTTTATATTCGGCGCCATGTCAAACGCAAAAGCTAACGCTCACACGCCACGTCATCGAAAGGTCATAATTGAAGTTGAACTTTATGTGTGTGCACGTAGGTCTAACTGCGGCGCTACCGCGAACAACGATTTTCGTAAATTTCGGACGATTGTCTCTGTTACTCTCATGACACCCTTAATTGGAGTAACAGAGAAAGATGCCTGTAATATACGAACTTCGACGTTCGCGGTACCGGGCCTTGCTCGGTGGTCGAGGACATATATAAACGTGTTTGGCGGTTAAGGGTTGTTTCACACGGACCACAACCACACCACGTCGCAGCGTCAAAATGTGGTCACGCAGTGGTTACGTGTGAATTGTGTAGTTGCTGGCCGTTGCACAGACGTGGTCGATAATGACTGCAAAATGTGGTACGTGTGAATTGTACTATTTATTTCTAATACAAAATTTGCACCTAACCACGTGGTCGCGCTTGTCGCGTGGTCGTGGTTGTCGCGTGGTTGTGGTTCGTGTGAAATGACCCTAACCTGTGGTGCCAATAAAAATATTTTTTTTTTTTTTACATAATAGATAAGAATGATAACAATCTATTTTGACTTAAAATTAGCAACCGCCTATCTGCTCGATCCAGTGCAACTGGATTGGGCGGTCAAACTTTTCAGTAAGGACACTCAGAATGTCGTTAATGATTCATTTCATAGCGATAAATACAAAATATTAAGACTTAGCCTATATTCACTATTCACCATTCAGCTTATGTATATAAAAACCTATTCACCCCCGTAGGTATCCTTAGTCTCCCCATTCATTACATGACCCAACTGCCTTTCGTCATCTCTATCAGCCCGTGAGCGATATCATAGATATATAAGTAGGTAATAGATCAAACCTCAACGTGGTATACGTCATTCTCGACCCATACTTGATCGCGGAAGTGGCGAACGACGTTAAATCCCAAATCGGCAATCAACTTCATTAATTTGCCTAATTCTTGCGTAGAATCTTTGATCATCACCTGTTGTTATAAAATAACTTCAGCACCTAGTTTAATAAGTAGTAGATACTATATGGAGTGTAACAAACAAGCTGCTTTTTAATAGTAGGTACTTAATAAAATAGAAATTAAAGGCCACAATTTCATCATTTACAATCAATCTCGTATAAAGGATCAAGGAACGTTCGGTGATCCTTCTTGGTCCCGATCCATACCACATGGAATAGCCAGATGAAGAGTTATCAGAAAATAGTATATATACCCAATTAACGTGAGTTGTAGAAAAGCAAAATATGTCAGTACGTATAAGCAATATTACAATGTAAAAAAAGGCAATAATTAAATTTCCATACAAATTTCGTACTTAATTATCGTCACAAAACTGACATCATTTAGCTTTTTTACAACTCACGCTAATTGGGTACACTATTATCTGAAAACTGCCTTCAATAGTTCTCATTATTAAAAGTTGAAATGTGGGATGAACCTGATAAAACAGTACCTACCTACCTAGGTAGGTTGTACCGTTGTTTCTTTCTAATAACACGGACTACGACAGAACACACGCTTCACATTAGTTGCATTCAGGTTTTAATAGGAAATACGATCTAACAGAAATTGTTACTTACTCTGAATTTTATAAGACGACCTTCAGCTGCTAGACCGCGGTCCATCACTCGGCCTAGGAATTTAGAGTCTATATTTCCACCGGTGACAACGCATACGACACTGTGAAACATAAAAAAATCAGTCTTTCATAATGGTTGGTATCAAGCAATAATGATATTATTTCACGGCTGATTTGACCCACTTTTATCGAAGGGAGATTTCGAAGTGCACATCTGGGATAAGCATTTATACAATTCAATTGCGTAAGTCATCTCCAAAAAGCGTGCAGAAGGTAAACTAACTCTACTAATACTTATAATAAAACGAAGGCTGTAAGGCATACAAGTGTGGGCGCTTCTGAAAGTCCTCGCTATTAGCAGCAGGTTAATTTATTTCTAAATACACGGTTTATTAGATAAATACACGCGCGCCATGTTTTGAAAAGCCTAAGTCTCAATTTTCAAGCACTAAGAGTGCAGAGCCCCCTTTCGCGTCTACGGCGCCGTGTGTTTAATAGAATGTTAGAATGATTCACGAAAGTTTTAATACAAGTATTGCTAGTCTTCCAAGAGCTATGCCATAAAACCTTACGTCTTAGTCTTGAGCTCAGGAACCAAGTGGCCAATGATGGCGGCGAGTGGGCAGGCGCCGGCTCCTTCTACAACGAAGCGCTCCTGCTCTATGAGGGCCAGAATGGCGCGAGCTATCCAGTCTTCTTTAACAAGCAACTTTAACGATAGCAAAAGGCATCCTATTTAAAAATCAATCCCAGTTGTGCCGTAAAAAATCAAGCAAGAATGCGTGCAACCGATGAATTTTGCAAAAATATAGGCACCTACTCAGGCGGAATTATTAGCCAAAAATGTTAAATCACTTTGTACTACTTGTGTCATAATTCATAATGTTACTACTGTTTACAGATCAAGCGTAAAATTTTGAAGAATTGGTTAATACAAGAGTACCCAATTGGTCTTCATTGAAATTTTGTAACATATAGAGGATGTTGAGGATGGTAATCCGCTGATTAAAGTAACTTTATGTTAAAATAACTACTGTCAATCACGGATCGTAGAAATAAGGGATTGGTGAAATTGTGACATCCATACCTATAACACTAGAAATAAGAATAAGCTTGCTATTAGAAAGTGTCGTGTGCGTAAAGTGTATAAATCATTTTTTGGGCAATGTATTCATTTATATAACAAGTTACCTGATGATGCCTTAAAATTACCCTTCCCAATACTTAAGAATTACTTAAAAAAGTCTTTGATGTCTAAGGGTTATTACAGAGTAGAGGATTATTTGACAGACAAACTTGCATGGCCCAAACCAGAAACTAACAAAACCGCCTAGCAATTAATTCAACAATTGTATGTACTGCCAGATCATGTAAATGACACAGTTAAGGTAAGAAAGCATTTAATATGCTTTCTTATCTGAACTGTGTCATTTAGCATATTAAAGTATGTCTATTTTGTGAAGTCGAATTTGTTTATACATTATTATTTTTACTTTTATATTTTAGTATTTTCTTATCTTGTAATAAACTGTTTGATATGTTTTCTTTTCGGACTACGCATAATGCCCGGAATACACGAGGCTAGTTTTTCAAGCCAGTATAGTAAGCTAGTACTAGTAAGCGAGCAAGCTAGTGCGTCTATCTTCGTGTATACAAAACTAGCTTAACTTTCAGGCTAGTAAGCTAGTGCTGAAGCCAGGATAGTTTTAATAGCTTGCCGTTCTATTTTTTGAGCTAGTAGCGCCCCCCACCACCGATTTCGCTAGCCTGGCTTGTGTACTATCTTCGTGCGGCCGGTGAAGCTAGTATCCGTCCGGCTAGTGCCATGTGTCCATACACGTTTTTCTAATATATCTCCAAGTAATTCATGTAGTACACATTTACATAGTTTTGCAACTAATTGTTTCATTCATGCTATATTATTTTTTACGAATTACGTTCATATTGACGATTTTTTACGACGCTTTGCAAAGGTACTGGCACTCGAACTGACTTAAAATTACTGGCATCGTGTAGACAGCACTAGCCTGTGTTCAAGCCAGGACAGTTTTATTAGCTTAGTAGCTTACTAACTAGCTTACTATACTGGCTTGAAAAACTAGCCTCGTTTATTCCGGGCATAATTATGTAAGTACTTTAAAATTTGATGTATCACTGTTTTGAAAAAATAAGTCCCGCCGTAGTTTCTTGCCGGTATCTTCACGGGTCAGAGGTGTAGGGTTTGAACCGGTGTAGATTTTTTTTTTTGACGTTCATAAGTGCATGTAATGTGCCTAAATTGAAAAATAAAGATCTTTTATCTTTTTATCTTTAAATGGATCGGTGAATGGATGGAAAATGTCTATAAAGAGTCGCATTCATTCAACATTCTGGTCTCTTTCGGTACTAGGTGGCGCAGCGTTATCTAATATAGTGGAGGAAGTTATGCATCGCTCCCATACATAACCCAACATTTTTTTGTAGAGCTATGTGCTTCACCACATAGTTATTTAGATAGTGGTTAATTGAGCCCGCGGGCTGAGTTGACCGAGTGGACTGACTCGCCCTTAACATAAAAAGTAGTGGTCTACTGAGCCCGCGGGCTGAGTAGTATGTGGGCTGAGTTGCCCATAGAGTGAAAACGTCGAACGTTTGTTCGCCGCACACCGCAAGAAAAAATGCTGGAGCAATGTGTTGTACCAACTGTGAAGCATGGAGGAGGGTCTGTCATGGTGTGGGGCTCGTTCAGTGCAAATGGTGTTGGAGACATCGTAAAAATCAATGGTATTCTTAGAAAAGAGCAGTACAAGAATATTTTAATAAGACACGCGGTGCCGTCAGGAACACGTTTGATCGGCAGCCCATTTGTTCTGCAAGAAGACAACGATCCCAAACACTCAGCAAAGATCTGTAGAAACTACACAGCCAATAAAGAACGCCAAGGTGTGTTAAAAAATATGATTTGGCCACCGCAATCCCCAGACCTTAACCCGATCGAACTTTTATGGGATGAACTCGACCGTAGAGTCCGAACACAATGCCCGACATCTGCAACTGCTCTCTGGGAGATACTGCAATATGAGTAGAAATCCATTAGCCAAGAAACGCTACACAAACTTATAGCAAGAATTCCAAGAATCTGCTCCGTAGTAAAAAAGCGTCGAGGAGGTTTTTTCGATGAGAAAAATGTTTAGCTTTTTTTTCTTACTATGATCCCTTTTTAAATAAAATTACTGTAGAATATATTGTTATACGCTTTATTTTGTCGTTTGTAGGTACTGAAAAGTAATATTCTCATAGGAACTTCATAAAATGTTAATTATTTGCATATATCGTGTTTGGTCTTAAACTTTTTGACGGTAGTGTATGTGCTTCACCACATATATGTATTGAGTAATTCTAAGCATTTCTATTCCGGGAGGCAAACCGAAATGTGTGGCTAGTCGGGGAGGGGAAGTGTTCAAAGATGGCCCCCACCTGTTCTCCTCAAAAAATCTACTCTCATCCCGGTGGGTACTAGGGCAAGTTTGGTATCATTTTCGTATAAAACGAAATGTCGAATTCATTTCTGATACCTATTAGTTTTATACAGTTTCATGGCAATTTTACAAGAAATACATAAAAACGTGAAAATTTTTGTTGCAAATTTTTGCTTTGTGAGCTAATAACTTTTGTATGGTGACAAAAAATGTCTTTTGTATATGATATTGTCAATACAGTTGTTCTATGATCCTTAATACTGTTAATGCAATTATGTGATATAGGTGAAAAACTTAGCTGAAGCACGTAGCCTAGCTATGTAGTCTAGTAACGTGTGTGTACACGCATGTCGGCTTTCTATATTCAAATTTTGATTATGTTCCATATTCATTCTCTGCACAACTATATAGACAATTTGACATGGTCCTTTCAGTTAAGTTTTTCACCTGACACAATATCAACGCCAAAATTAATTTAATTAAGTTTAAATAGACTTATTGATGCTAATAATGATTATATACGAGTTTAAAAGCTAATATGGTCGTTTACATAAATTAGAACTCCCTATTACTTAACCTTTTCGACGCCATTGACTTGATATAAGTCAGAACAGTTTGTGACCCACATGCCTTGGACTTAGGTACTTACTGAGAGGTAAGATTATTTTCAATTGTTTTTTTTTTTCAATTAAATTGAATTTATTAAATACATATTAGTTTACATTGTAGTACCAATTCGCTTGCTTCCTAAAACCTTTGGCATGTGACGCAACACGTGGCATTTATTGACGTGACGGCGAAAAGGTTAAAACGGGATAGATATCAATGCGATAAACCTATGACGTTTCTTAGAAAATTAAGCTATATCTACTTTTTAAATCAAGGTGTAGGGTAGGGCGTGGAGCCTTGGCTCTTCCTGGAAACTTAATTTTCCATTAGGTACCTACCAATTTGTCAACGACGCTCTTGGCATTGTGGAAGGCATTGTAGCCAACTCTGGTCATCTGCAGACAGTCAGCGATAGTGTTCACCTCTGGCACGGTCACCGGTTCTCCTGCTTCCAGCGCTTTAGCGAGTGTGGGCATTAATTCAGCCTGTACACCCTGAAAACAAATGCACCTCCGAATTCTAATCTAATGTAAAATGATTGGCAAAAGTATTTAGCCTTTTTAACGTTTTTTTATGGCGTTAAAATGTGACGTACACGCCAATACCTCAACTACTGAAGAACCTCTTCGTCACAGGACAAGCATTGCCATTGATACAATTTTAGGACGAGTTATGGTCGTTATCTTTGTATTTATGGAAATATTTATATGTATCTATTTGTTACACATATATACTATGTCACTGGTACTAGTACCTGCAACACAAGCCTTATTGGCCTAGCCTAGCTTTATTTATTGACTTAGCCAGGAATGTGAGCACTGCAGAGACAGTTTTGCTCTCGTTCGCGCTTTGGCGTCGCACGTCGGAACAGGGAGGGAACCCTCAAGAGCATTTAGCCTGTAGGTATAATAGACTGTAAGAATAAATAATTTACGTAAACAAGGCAGTTGGGCTTGAGTCTCTTCATGGCGATGCCGATGCTGCCGACAAGCCCGCCCGTGCCCACCGGCACCAGCACCGCGTCCACGTTGGGGACCTGTTCCAGGATTTCCATTGCGATAGTCCCTTGCCCGGCCAGGATGTGGGGGTGGTCCCGACTGCATAATCCATTCGAATATGTAAATTACAAATTAGATTAAATGTTATAGATATAACCCGAATGTGGTTTATAAATCGTACTGTACCAAGATAAGGGTTACTGTCTTTGTACTCGTTCAGTTTGTGGGACTTTTGGTCCGACTGCTGGCATAACGTACATTGCGTTCCGGGCGATGATAGGGCTGCCTGGCTGGGCTGTAGGTACACTACGTTCTCTCATGTGGAATAAGGCGGCTGATATACCTACTCACGAGAAAGTATGAAAGGTTCCGTTTTGCCAATTTGGTTATGGGACCATAAATAAAGTACCTAAACAAGACGCTACACAATATTACTCTAATTATAACATTGATAACTATTATAAACTATGAAAGAATTAGAAAAACCTAACCCGTTAATAAATAAGAGTCCTTTTTCCTTAGCCATAGTTCGTGCTAATGTGTGCGTGTCTGCGATGTTGTACCCTCGCACCAACACCTTCAGGCAACGACAAAAAAAAGGATTAAGTATACCTACAAGGGAGGAAGGTTGATGTTTGTCTTTCGTGCTTA
Source organism: Grapholita molesta (assembly GCA_022674325.2). Taxonomy (NCBI): domain Eukaryota; kingdom Metazoa; phylum Arthropoda; class Insecta; order Lepidoptera; family Tortricidae; genus Grapholita; species Grapholita molesta. Next base: position 7,491,895 of record CP053138.2, read on the forward strand.
TATTCGTAGCGAGATCAGAGCAAGCGAAAAATTTTATCATTGGAATTTTAACCCTTGATATATCTCGCGGCTTGAGCAGAGTCACATTAAGTCTCAAGCCCCTCAAGGCACAACAGATGAACATAGTTTGCTGCCGAGAATATAAATTAGTACAAATAATTTTCACCGTAGGTACATCCGGAAGCAAAGTAATGCAACATTATAAAGCTAATATTTAATAATCTAAAATCATTGCCGTAAAGTGCATACTATCAGCTAATGCAAAGACAAAACACTTGCACAGTCAAAACAACTGAACATAATGCGACTCTACAATATTCAAATGGAGGCTTTCCAAACGGTTGTGGTGAAAATTTTGTATAATTAACCTTTTACTTAATAAATCTTAACCGAAACTGAAAACTTAAGGAAACTGGAAAACCGTTCTTCCGAGGAATAAATTATCTCCTTTAAGCCAACAACTAATATCTAGTATCAAACAATAATTGAAAGAGAAAAATAAATTAGTGTTGATAGAACTACATATCTTATACGGCAAATTTAGTAAAAAAAATATCGTCACAAGATTTTCAATCGTGAATATAGAAAATTAAACTTTTTATATATCTGTTTCAGTTGGGACATATCTGATTGATCTGATCTGTGTAGCATCCTGGGTCTACTTCTTTTCAACAGGCCTACTAGGAGTATATAAAAAGCACCTTAGCACCAAGAGCGTGGATCTTCTCCAGCTTCTGAATGGGCACGAAGTCGGGAAACATGGCGGTGATCGGGATGTTCATGCGAGCGGCGTGGTACGTCACCGAGAAAGCATGGTTTCCTAGTGATGATAGCATTAAGCCGGTCTTTTTTTTGTCTCTCGGTATTTGTAGTAGAGCATTTACGGCCCCACGCTCTTTATGGCTGGAAACATTTTTTTTATATCATGGTCCGAAGGCCTACCGGCAAAAACGAAATTCGTAAATTTCGAGCTATAATAACGCCTTCATTGGAGTCTAAGAGAAAATGCACGAAATTTCGTGGTCGCGGTGACTATAAATGAAAATGAAAAATATAAAAGGCGTGATCTCGGCTCTCATTCTCTAAACAAAACCAATACTGAAACCGGATAAATCAGTCAGAGACGAAGCCATCCTAGACGAGTACCTATACCTCCCGTTAGGTTAGCCATAAAACGAGGCCAGAATGGCACTTTCAGTCGAAGCACGTAGGTATATAGTGCATTTCTAAAAAACAAAACGAATTGTAAAAATATTAATTTACAAATAATTAAAGTACTGTACAACATAACTATTTTTGGTGCCTTCCGTTAAGTTTCATTATTAAAAGTAACATTATGAATTAACCTTTAAAAGTCGATGTTACAATCTGATTTTCTCTATTTATATTTCTTATTCATGTTCCTATTTAAAAATGCTTTTAATTATTTTCATTCAATTGAATTCAATTTTCACACATCATGAAAATAATTGAAATTATTCGTAATGATTATAAGTTTTACAAGGAATTGATTTATCTATAACCTCTGTCTAACCCATACTCTACCAGGATGACTTCCTTACTGGTCTTTGCTCTAAACATGACCATAATATGTAATTATTATATTACCTTCCGGATGGGAGAACACTTTCCATCTTGTAAATAATATTCATTGTGAATGCCTTGCTTTGATGCGAGTGCTGAAAAACACAACTATTAAAAGGAACTTTAAATTTTAAATTTGATATAATAAACTGTGCTTTTAAATATGTCGGTATATATTAGACTATTAGGTTCTAAGGGGAGTATAGGTGAAAAACTTAAATAAATGAACTAGGGTTCTTCAAGGGTATTCTAAATAAAAATTGGCGAATAATTACAATTAATTCTTGCTTTTTATATAGGGCTCAGTAATGTACAGTCTGCGTCATATAGTTATTTGCAGTCAGTATGGCCAAATATATCGATACAAATCTTTATTTATATAGCAGTAAGGATATGTATCGATATATTTGGCCATAACTGTAACTAACTATATGACGCTGACTGTACCTACTTATGTTATTGCTTTGAAAAGATACATTTTCCAATTAAACGTGAAATAGGAGAAAAAAAAATTATACCGGTATTCTCTGTATGAAGGAAATGCCGGCTCCGAGCCCTGAAATGAACAGACCCGGATGAAGAGGCACGGTCCAAGCCTATAAGAATGGTAGGTTCTATGTTCGAACTTAGACGATATATGGAACTTATTCCATATTTATTTTATGGGTATATAAACATGACCCTTTAGTTAAGTTTTCCACTTATATAATGTTGCCAAAAACGATGTCTAATTATAATTAACCCGTTTTACTCCTTACTATACAAGGTGTGACTGGCACGTAAGGCCTTATTCGCGCTACAGCTGCTTGGATATCTTCAAATTTTATTATCTGCGGATTGTTAGGGTCGCTCATTTCGTCATAATCCTCCTAAAACAAAGATCAAGTATTATTATTATAGAACGATAGGAAATCGATTTTCTTTACTTTATTGACATTGCTGTCTTTGTGTAAGAATGTTCTGTAATATTTATTTATTTATTGCTCCTATATCATGACATTGCATCTTAGAAACTCACCCAGTGATCGAGTTACCATATCTACATACCTACTTGTCGTATCGCTGGTTATCACTTATTTCTTCTTATGCAGGCACAAATAAAAATAAAAAACATGTTTTTTGGCAAGATACAACTTTTATTAACTCTTTTATATATGTCATGGACCAAGTGATAACTTGGGTATTATTGAAAATGCCCGGGCATTATGAAAAACGGCCCAATATCAGAGGGCAATTTGATTATAAATATTCAAATTATTAAGTTGACCGGGCATTATTAATAATGTCTATCACCTATTGGGCAGAATACTAAGCTAACAATATCGACCAAATGACAGATGCGATGTAGTTAGAAAACCCCCGGTCCATCATTTTTTTCATACAATTAGTACTGAGCTTGGACAATCATATTAGGGCAAAACAGAAATTCAGTCCTAGAGTCACCGGTAGGTACGACGACGAGCGAAGCGAGGAGGAGTGTTAGGTTTTTTGCGTTCACAACACAGCCGACTCGCTAAGAAAAAATAAATCAGTTTCAAATAGCTGTAGGCCTTTGTGCCAGTTGCAGTTGCATCCATCGGTAACTGTGGTTAACACGTGTCACGAGTTTGTTCCTCCCCCCTACCAAATTGCCCAACGACGATGTAGCAGTATTCATAATGACCAGACAATGTGATAAGTTTAGTTTGTCACTTGCCACTTGGCCCAGTATAGCTAGTCATTATTCATAAAGCCCGTCCTTATCACTTGGTCCATAACATATATAATTCTTGCAGTTTATTGTTAATTTTATGGCCGTTTTAAAAGCATCAAAGTAGCCCCAAAATCTCCTAAAGCCACTCCATTTTACGGTAGGCACTATAAAATTATAATTATATTTATATTATAGGTAATCCTACCAGCAATTCGTAGTTATAATTTAGGATGTCTCTAATACTTAAAGTTTGTGTAAAATTCTGCTAATTCGATACTTACAAGTCTTTTCGACATTTTTATGTAGTGATTAAGAGCTTGTGGGTAAAGAGCACTACAAATTTTGTTATTTACCAATTTGTAAAGCTTGATGGTGTGTATATTTGCTATTTGTTGATGGCAGTTTGTGACAGAACGACGTCTGCCTTTTTCTAATTTGCCAGAATTTTTGGCGCGTCCGTCTGTGCTAAGTTTGCATGCAGAATCTTTGAGGATAAGGATGTCTAATGGGCTGTTCTGCACAGGCTGGATCCGTGAAACAAAGAATATACCTAATAATTAGTAAATCATTAACAACCTTTGAACAACATATAATATGCTGAAGGTAAATCTCCATTGGAAAATGATCTGCAAAACACTAGCATTTTTAACTAACTTTATTTATAAAGTTAACGTTTAGAAGTATTCGCTGACAATATTTCAATAAATTTTCCAGTATGTGTCGAATTCAAGAAAGAGTCAAGTTAGAGAAAGTAATAGCGAATTAACTATAGTAGCGAATTTAGGAAAGCGCAGTCGACCAGTACCCTTACCATGAGTTGTGACTTTGAGGTTTTCGATAACGAGTATCGAGTTTACTACCTGTGCATCTCGTTCGCACTAAAATAGTACAAGAATTTAGGAAAGCGCAGTCGACCAGTACCCTTACCATGAGTTGTGACTTTGAGGTTTTCGATAACGAGTATCGAGTTTACTACCTGTGCATCTCGTTCACACTAAAATAGTACAAGCGAGATGCAAAAATAGTAAACTCGATACTCGTTATCGAAAACCTCAAAGTCACAACTCATGGTAAGGGTACTGGTCGACTGCGCTTTCCTAAATTCGCTACTATAGTTAATTCGCTATTACTTTCTCTAACTTGACTCTTTCTTGAATTCGACACATACTGGAAAATTTATTGAAGTATTGTCAGCGAATACTTGTAAACGTAACTTTATAAATAAAGTTAGTACCCTTACCATGAGTTGTGACTTTGAGGTTTTCGATAACGAGTATCGAGTTTACTACCTGTGCATCTCGTTCGCACTAAAATAGTACAAGCGAGATGCAAAGATAGTAAACTCGGTACTCATTATCGAAACCCTCAATGTCACAACTCATGGTAAGGGTACTGTTACCGGACTCCTTTTTAAGTATAAAATAGGTATATGTCATCTATATCAATTATTCATTTATTTAGTAGTGTTATTACTTAAATCAAAGTCCAATGCAAATCATAATAAATAATAATTTGATTTTCTATATTTACAGATTGTTATTCGTTATTCTTTCGGACCGTTGTTATCAAAACTGCACATTCCCTTAATTTTCATTATTAAGGACAAGGAGAAGCAGTATTACAAATCAAACTGGCGGGGTTATTTATAAATCATACTTGCCTCGATACCTGGCCACTCCAGCCGGAAATGAGACTGAGGCCCACTAGCGGAACCCGAAAATACTACTTTCGTTAAGGGATCAGCAGGAGGTGGCATTTTACCATCGATCTATACGTAGGGACAAATAATATTCCAAGAGAAAACCACAAAATAGTTTTCTCAAACATGCAATGAAATATTGTCTTTACATTCCTTATAAATCTTATAATATATTCGGAAGTATGGTTTTTTGAGCGCGGCAACTGAAGGGGACGGAAACGGAATTTCATGTAACTTAGCAGCTCTAGCCTGCAAAGTAACTTTTTTTCGACGATTATCCATACAGAGGCAAAGATGGCGGGTGTAATAGCAAACAGCTGATGTTAATTTTTAATACATTTCGATTTCATTGATAGTTGTGATTTTGCAAATTTCATTTTTTGAAGAATTTCTTTTTCTCAAACATGCAATGAAATGTCTTCGTTACGTGCGTCATAATAGGCTTCGAAGTATCACGTTTAGGGCGGATCGACTCCAGAGGACAGGTAACGAATTTCATATAAAATTGAAGGCCTGGCCGGGAAGTAATTTTTTTTTAATTTTTATGTATACCTGGCGTCTGTGTTCATGAAGCCAGCTGAGTTATATTTTTTTATCATTTTTAGTGACTAAATGATTAGCGGGCTAAAAAATAATCTTGCTTATTTCAGACGAAATGGTATGAAAAGATTTATTTTATTTATCATGTAATTGAATATTCATATCATCAGGTTATTACATTATTATATTTATTATTCATGCTCTCAATTTTAAAATTGTATTGGCAACACCAAACACTACTCCACGCATGCGCGTTTTTGAACGCATTTTTGACTCAACCAATCACAGGACACTTTTACTTGTTTTAATAATGGCGGAATGAAAAAGTTTCTCGGCGTGTAAAACTCTGTTTATTAAGACTAAATAGTGGTAAATAGTGTGATTCAATGCTTTTGTGTCTTAGATATAGTGTTACGGGTGTATAAAAATTGAATAATCTAACCGGGCCCGGTTTTATTTATCTATATTTTGTTATTGTGTACCGCCAAAGGCAGATGCCGTAGCGCCATCATTTAAAAGGTAAGTGCATTTTTTTTGGTGGTTTTTCTAAATGTTGTATATAGTAATTATAGCCAGACTATTTATGATAGTCATTAATTATTACATCGAAGGCAAAAATACTACAAAGCGGGATTGGAGGGAAAATTAAAAAACTTATGTCGTGAAGCTGTTTTGTTCAGTGGTATTTTTTTATTTATTTCATTGCATTAGTTTGAGAAAAGCACTATACATGCCTAGCCGTGAAAGGGTCTTGAAGGCTTCGTATACTATCCGGCCTCCTTACAGTCGGCCGTATATACAACTCAGCCTTCAACCCCCTTTTTCCCGGCGGCTACAGTAATGTACTATTATTTAAAGCACACATGCCTCGCCTCGTCGTGAAAACTGATTCCCGGCCTCGTATCACTATCCGGTATATACCCACTTGGCTGGAAATCCTCATTTTCCCGGCCTCTGATATAATGTACTATTAAAATAAAACACAGTTTGGTACAAACTATTCATTTTATTAGTGCTTGCATTATTGACAAGTGTCGTTATTTATTAAGAAAGAGGACATCAAAAATCTTAGTTACATTTCACGAAATATTTTTTTATTTATGTTTATGACCATTCCATTCCAATCTTGCATCAAATTAGTCATTCGTAATTTCACGTTACGTAGTTAAGGTTACCATAATAAACTGAGAATATTAATTTACTCGACAGAAAGCAAAGTCGTTGTAAAAATTGTAATGTATAATTTCACCTAGAGCATGTATATTGTCTATAAATGATTTGTTAGGAATCCACTAGGTTACTTTTGCATACAAACGGGGTGCGGCGCGAGACATGGACCACGACGCGAGCCCGCTGGTTTTTCTTCCTGATCCATTTCATGGAAGTAGTATTCCTTGTAGTTCTTTTTCGTAGCTTCAATAAGTTCTTTTGTGTGGTCCCAGCCTCTCGTTTCTACTATAAGTTTCATCTGAAATATGTTAATAGAAGGTTTTAAAGAGGGCTATCGGAGATTCGGTTGCGGGGTTGATTATGGATGTTAACCCAAGGGTGAAATGACGCATAGGTACCAGTGCCGTCTCGCCTATGCTCCTGGTTGAAGTTCAATTATTATACACAGCATTGCTGAAGGTTGTTATAGCTATAGCTTCTAATACTGCTTCTACAGCTGCTAAGGCATGTACCGAATCCTATTATGTAATAGCCGTGTAAGCCATGTATGTAACCGGACATCCACGTCATCAGTCTTCGAAACGTTTCAAGAAGCATTATAAAGCACTTGTGCACAGCATCCATACATTACGTAACAGCATGCCCTTTCACCGTATTTTACGAAATGTATTCATTATTAATATAAAATAACAAGCACTGATCTTTTCGTAAACCTTGTACGATTAGTTTGTATCGTGTAGGCAAAACAAATCATACCGCAACGCTAAATACGTCGCCCTTAACCCAAGCCCGCTCGGGTATGCAGTCCCGCACGGTGACTCCTATCGAATTCATTAGCTGGCACAGCTCTGCCAGTCCGCCTGGTCGATCGCTCACAGTCACCTGGAGGCAAACAGCACAGTTACACACCTGATTGAAATTTGCTTGTTATTTACATTTTAATTTGTTATTTCTGCTGGAAGCCCAAAGGAAATATGACATTAGACCTGTCCTGCCTAGGTCTTACTGTCATTTTACAACGTTCTTACGGATTAATATTATCTAAGATATTATGGCAGATTTAAAAGGACTACATTCATCATTATGTTATTTTAGACTCTCCTCTAGGTTGTCTTTTCAGAGGGAATTATTCCAGCCTAATTTATATTTTATTAAATATATGTCTTGTTTTTTATTATATACATAACTAATAAATTACTATTACAGGACATCCTTACACAAATTAGCTCAAGAAGGCTATTCTCAGCCAACGATGTAATTATATTATACAAATACTTAAAAATATAGAACACCCACGACTCAGAAACAAATACGTACGCTCATCATGCAAGTACATAAATGCCCTTACTGGGATTTGAACCCAGGACCTTGGCGTCATAGGCAATTTTACTACCCACAAGGCCAAACCTGTCATCGATATAGAATATAATTGTTGTGTCGATACCTTCATCTTGATCAGCCGACCTTCGGCAGCCATGCCGCGCTCGAGCGCGCGCGCCAGGGTCGACGTGTCGATGTTGCCGCCAGACAAAATACAGCACACCCTGTATCGAGTGCAAAACAAATGAACACAGGTCAAACACCTACTTCTTGGGTCAGGAGGCTAGGGGCCGATGAATCAGCGACGCTGTAATTGTCTATATCTGCCGTGTGATGCCGGCTGACTAGAATGGCACCATCCCATCTTCTCCCGAGGGTGTCGCAAGAGGCGACAAAGGGACATAACCTACGGACGGGCAGCAGCGTCCGTCGAAACTCAATCTACAGCTACTGCAGTCGCCAACCCGACTGCCAAGCGTGGCGACTATGGCAACTACCCCCAAGATGATACAAGTCATATTTGTGAGAGGCCTATGTCCAGCAGTGGTCTGCATACGGCTGAAATATATTTGTGTGTATGTAAATTTTAACTAACTTTTTTCCTTTTAGATTGGGAAAGAGGCCCGCCATAATGGCGGCGACAGGCACGGCTCCAGCACCTTCCACCACGAATCTGGAGATATTGAGAAATAATTAATCGACCTCAAAGTTTTAATACCAAACAAGTTTGCTCTGATTATTGATTAGAAAAAAAGGTTTTTGTCCTATGGGAACCGTGAATCGTGACTTCAGGAGTGACGATTTGCTGACCTGATTATTGATTAGAAAAAAAGGTTTTTGTCCTATGGGAACCGTGAATCGTGACTTCAGGAGTGACGATTTGCTGACCTGATTATTGATTAGAAAAAAAGGTTTTTGTCCTATGGGAACCGTGAATCGTGACTTCAGGAGTGACGATTTGCTGACCTGATTATTGATTAGAAAAAAAGGTTTTTGTCCTATGGGAACCGTGAATCGTGACTTCAGGAGTGACGATTTGCTGACCTGATTATTGATTAGAAAAAAAGGTTTTTGTCCTATGGGAACCGTGAATCGTGACTTCAGGAGTGACGATTTGCTGACCAATTTGCAAGCCAGCAATTGCTGTGTAATCTCGCTATATTGGGCGACGTTTATCTCAATAAGAATATTTCGCCTCGATGTTCTCTTTCCATGGCTAACTAATAAACTCTACAGAAGGAGTGCATGACATACCTCTCTTCCTCTACGATGTGCATAATGGCTCGAGCTACCCAGTCCTCTTTTACCACAACCTTTCATCAGAAAATAATAGTTACAATAGAAAGAAGTGATTATTGATTAATTAATATTATGACCATGATTTCTAAAAAAACTTATTAATTTGAAATTGTATAAAATAATAATGTCTATTTAAATAATAAATATTGCCTGGACAATCTTACACAAATCGACCTAATAGTCCTACGGTAAGGTCAGTAAGGGTTTTTTTAGACGACGATATATATACATGTAAATACTTAAATACATATAAAACACCCATGACTCAGGAACAAATATCTGTGCTCATCACACAAATAAATGCCCCGATTGGGAATCGAACCCAGGACCATCGGCTTCATTGGCAGGGTCCACTACCCACTAGGCCAGACCGGTCGTCATTCTTAGAAATAAAGGTTGTAATAATCAACTCGAGAGACTCGCAATTCCGGGATACTTGCCCGTCGCTTTACCGACTGAGCTACCGAAAACACGCCCTATGGCTGTGAATTTTTCTACCATATCCTTCATGCACCACCATGTTGTTTTTCCATTTTCCTTTATTTCTAAGAATTATGGTTTCGTTATCAAAAAAATAACTCAATATATAGTTATGTTAAATGTAGCACCATTTTGTCGAGCAGCCCTTTCAACGTGTGGAATGTATTAACTCCAATGAGAGGCACACCCAGGCCGTCAGCGATAGAGGTGTCTATGGGCACGGCCGTTCTTTCATTGTTTTTCAATGACTCTACCATCGATGTAGTTTTATCAGTGCAAACTCCCTGAAAAAATACAGTTAACTAAGTAAGTTTTAAATAATAGTCGTCGTAAGCAATTTTTCCTTGAGAATTGAGTCCTAATGAAAACTGTAGATGCTGACCAATGGGTTTCTTCACGAGGTTCATAGAGGGTTAATATAAGTATATAGGTATCTAGATAATTAACGCGAATCTATGAGGTATTCTTCGCTAATTGATGATGAGTTACGATTGCATCGCGGACATGCGAAGGGGTTGGCATTCATAGAGGAGAAATAAATAAATAAATATTACAGGACATTCTTACACAAATTGCCTGAGCCCTCGGTAAGCTCAAGACGGCTTGTTATGTGGGTACTCAGCCAATGATATACATATAGAATACAAATACTTAAATAAATATATAAACCCCTATGATTCAAGAACAAATATCTGTGCTCATCACACAAAATATATGCCCTTACTGGGATTTGAACCCGGGACCATTGGCTTCATAGGCAGGGTCACTACCCAATAGGCCAAACTTGTCGTCATAAAAATATATAGATAGGGCTGCTTACATATATTTCAACGTCAGGCTTGAGATATTTTGCGGCGGTGGCGATGCCGGCGCACAGGCTGCCGCCGCCTATTGGCACCAGAATCGCATCTACATTAGGAATCTGCTCTATTATCTCCAGCCCGATGGTACCCTGTCCTTCTACTATGTTTGGGTGGTCGTATCTGGAAATATGTAATTACATACAAGATACAAACTAAGTAAAGATTGTAAAAAATAAATAATCTGCAAAATGATTAATTGATTAGCATAGCGCCCATACCACACATATTTGCCTTTTGTTCGGTCTGTACATTGGTATACAAAATACTGAAAAAGTTTTTTTCGATATATACAATAACTATCAACTTCGAATGTTATGAAAGATAATTTAGCTATGATCATTGTGATCTATTTTTAAATAGCGTAGTCAACGGACCACGCATATCAAAACTTACCCGTTAACATACATCATATGCTTCTCCTTAGATATCCCCATGGCAAAACGTTTGGCCTCCCCAATGTTGATTCCATGAAGGATGACTTTGGCACCGTACGTCTCGCACTTGGCTCGTTTGACAATGGCAGCATTTTTTGGCATGACTATGATGCAGGGGATGCCGAGGTTAGTGGAATGCCAACTCATGGCTAATCCATGGTTGCCGGTACTTGCGGCGATCACGCCATTTCTCTTCTGCTCGTCGGTCAGATTCATTAGAGTGTTGCGGGCTCCGCGCTCTTTAAAACTAAACATTTAACCATAGTTAGCATTAATGTGAAAAGTATCGCCTCTTTCAAACAGCGCGTGGTAAATGGTGAAATTTTGGTTTATTTAGGAATGAACGCGACTTTTATGGACCTCGGAGAGTGGTATAGTTGATGCCAGGATTGATTTTATTAATTTAGTATTTTCTTTGTGTACTGCAGAATAACTGCTGATGCTGCAACACTGGCACAGTAAGCAGAAGAATTTGCTAAGTGGACGAGGTATTCAAATTGACCTTAACACGACATTCTGCTGACAGGTCCTATTCAATTCGAGTTTTTCCTACCCAAAATAATAACTAATATAAATTTAATAATATTTCGTATCTACATTTTCAATTTCGAGAAAACCAAGTGGTACGAACCAAAGGCGATCTACACTCTAGGTTCTTATCTACGACCAACAATAATGCTTTTATAGGTAGGTACCTACATTATAATGTGTTAATCATACTACTTAAATCTGGTCAAGTACCTTCCAGTATATTGGAGAAACTCATGCTTCAAATACATCTCTAAGCCTAGTCTTTCGCCCATGTTTGCCTTCTGTAAAGAGAAATTCAATTATGCAATTATATATAGTAGGTACTTACGACGTTTTTTGTTAACACCTAACAACTGCTTAATTTTTGAATAGTTGTTGGGTATTAACAAAAGAGTAGTGTTTATATGTTTCAGTTTCATCACCGATACCTATTATCCGGAAGTCAAATACGGTCGGCAGGTAGGTAAACAAGAAGAAGATGGAAATAAAAGGAATAAAACTAAAACCATAAAGGATAACACTTCATTATCGAGCAGCATAGCAAAGTCGAAATATTTAATCGCATTAGAGCCGACACAAGCCGACACGGTTTGAACGGAGCGGGTGGACGCCTATTGATTATACTAATAGCAGCGCTAACATGGAAGTGCGACGGATTTATGGGCGTGTGTACACTAGCGGCGGTCACTCGACGTTTTCATGACGATTCCATAGTAATTCCAGCGTGCAATTTTATATGGAACCGCGGAGAAAAAGCTGGACAGAAATGCTAGTGTGTCCAGGCTCTTACCTACAAATTGTGCCCAACGCGTGCACCCGCCCCGCGCGCGCGGTCCAACTAGCATAGAGCCAATCTTCAAGAATGTATTGTATTACCGAACATGGAGTTTTGACGACGGCTCCAACGATCCGTCTTGCGGCTGCAATGATGTCTTCTGCCTTAATTTTCCTGGGATTTGCTGGGTCACACCACTCATCGAATTCTACGTTCTAATGAAAATATGCACCAAATAAATAAATATTTCAATCCTTAGTTTGTTAATTTGGTGCGCGTTGGCATAAGACAAGCCAGTAAATTAACTAAGTAGAAAAGTAATAAGTAGGTAGTGTAGTGATTGCACAAAAGGAAAATATACTTACTCGTCGCGTGTATGCGACACCGCTCGAATTTATTCTAATGCGTGTAGTTTTTACTTGGGATAACTCCAAGATATTGGTTAAAACTAAGTATATGATGTAAGTGGCTATTATACCTAATGTGTGTAACATCCTAACGAATTATTCACCAAAAGCTTTCTCATGCTGTCGACAGATTAAAACAGCATAAAAATCCGTTTAGTACTTTATGAAATAAACTGAAATGACAGGCGAACGCAGCGATAGGAACTTTGTTTCATTATAATATATTGTACTGATGCCTTTGAAGCAGAATGCTACTCATATTTTTACTTATATACTTACATTTGCCATTTTGGAATAACTTTTTAAAAATTGTTTTCAATGAAAACATGCTAAAACATTGTTAAACAAAGAATTTAGTCCATTTCTATTATATTTACACTTAACCTGATACACAAGTGATACACTTCGTATTTGACATCTTTTTTCGTAATTCTTTGACAAGTATAAAGATATTCTGAACCAGAAAAACTAGAGTATAATAAATATAGAATAACCTCATTTTTACGAACAAGATCGTTTAAGGCTTGATTCAAGCTCTATATTTCGTTTTAACTCAATATGAAACTTACTAATCTGAAAATCTTATATACCTACTAGAGACCACCTGTTATAGACACATTGGTAAGGCTCCTTAGTAATGAATCTTTAATAGAAGAATTCTCAAATTACATGTTATGTTATCTGTAATGATTTCCGACTCGTATTCCTTTATACACTCGTCGGAAATCATCCACCTTCCGCACTTGTTGCTTAAATAGCTATTTTACCTATCCCAAAGAACTTGACAGCTACCAATTTGGACCGCTGATAGCGAGTCTAATAATAGCAAACACAATTTCATATAAAATAAGCATTAGCGAAAATTATCAGCTCTAAAATATAAAGTCGTATCGTAATATCGTACAAAGATATTCTGAACCAGAAAAATTTATATTAACGAAATCTACGGAAAATAAGCAATAAAAGGAGGATAAAAGGAAGGAAAAGGATTTTTTGTCTAACGAGTAAATTTTCTACTAAAATATATAGGCCATAATCACTGATCGGTTATTAGGATTCTCTCTCGCGGGATATCACGTAGAAAATGTAATATATTAGATACGATAGTTTCCCGCGATACCGAACAAATTCAAAAATAAAACAATTGAAATGTCTATAAGTGATTTTTTACTTACTCGCCGAACTTGTATCCAAACTGTAAAAAAAGTGCCGCTTTGATGGCAGCAAAATGTGCTGTCAGTGTGAACACTTGTGCTCATTTGTTCAATTTGGCCAAAAATAACGGCAAGTAAGGACGCGTGTCTATCAGCTACTTAGATGTTTTAAAGTGTAATAAAATAGACACATCGTATTTTTTGCCTTTTCTAACAACATAAAGCCCGGATTCCCGGGACATATCCATACTAACATAATGATTGAGGTCGTCCGTCCCGTGTCTAATCCAAATAACCGATCACTGGCCATAATACACATGTACAAAATAAGAATTGTAATTCCGAAAATAAACCATGTTCCTTTCCATAACGCTGAAATGTTTGAAAAATTGGGCTCTTTCTTAGTTGCCACTTTTACTATAGTTATCAAATGCTGTATTGCACATTTGGTATTGTTTCGTACATTTGGTCACTTATCATTATCATAAACGGAGTAACAGCATGAATAAAACACAGAACAGAGAACATGCAATAGACTGTGTTGATTTCTGATTACATATATTTTCCCATTTAATGCAGATGTCCAAACCTATATGCATCATGTTTTAATTTATGGCATCGACTGGCATCAATGTATGTAGTATTCAAATGATACGATTGTTTTCAATCTTACTACACAATTTATTTGATCATATCACAGTGTCATCAAAAAATTAATACTAAATACTTAGATGTTTAAACTTAATATTAAAATTAATTATACAAAATAATCATTAAGCTTAATCAAACTCAGAGTAAATATCATGTATAAAATACTAATTATACTTAATTAACTTTTAAGAAACTAAGCTTAAGCTCAGTTAGCTACAAACTAAAGGCACACTTTACCGATAGGGAAAGAGAGACTTCTCCAACTAGCATTTGTTATCCTAAATACCTAAACCTTTTCATTATTAATAATTTGAAATATAATATTTATTTTTGCGTTACTTAAGTGTGTATTAACAATTACAAACTGTGTATTTTTTTATTTGCTTATGTATATAACATGCAATGCTATGTTATGGGCATAGTACAAAATATAAAATAAAAGGTCGCGTAGTGTGCGGATATATTATCTCATGCATGTTTCAACATTAACAGAACAGACGTCACTTAAGGCCCTTTTTATTTGAGCACGTGCGCGTAGCGGGTAAACTCCGTAGCACGACGCATACTTATTTTTGATTTAATTAGCCTTGAACCTGCTCCGTTTCTCCGTTTTTGGCGGTAGCACCTCTGAGCCCCAAAAACACTTATAATAAGACACTATCGGTATTACGAGGCGTCGTAGCGTCTGGGACGCAGCTTTCCATAAATATTATATTCCGTATTTGGCGTTCAAAATGTCAACTGTAACATTGTTGTGTTAATGAGAGACGTTGTCCAAGGAGTCGTAGTTCTTGAGCGCTGTGTGGCAATCCTCTGTCTCGCGCGTGAACACCCACTCGCGGTACGTGCGAGCGATGAGATTGCGCAGCTCGTCCGTGTGTTCGGGACCCCGGGTCTCGCAAACTACTTTGACCTGAAATGGAATACAAAAACCATTTGTGACATTATCTATGAAAAGGGACCTTATTGTCGATGGCGCTTATGTCGTTGTTCAAGACGATACAATACAAACGCAACGCGATTCTACGTAAGTGCCATCGATTTTCCTAGATGATGGCTCATTTCGGTGCTAAATGCTACATGCTAATCTACAATTCTGTGAGTTGGCGCAAAACAAGACGACATTTTTTATCAGAGTGACCCGATTCTTACTATTTTTACTTTAAGATTGCCTATTTTAATCGATATGGGAGCATACCATGACATTAGATAGCGGGTTCGCCAATTAATACGTATTTTGTTCTAATTTACACGTTCCTGTAATATAAAACAATGTCCAAGTTGTTGTTCAACAATACTTATCCAACCTACACGGTTCATCAATATCAGAAATAATAAGACGCATGAGGGGAATGATAATATTTTTCATATGTTTGCATTAAAAAATAATAACATATACTCATAATTCATAACAACTAGACCCCGCTATCGATGGTGCAAATTGGTAGCTGTCGTTATTAGGAATGTGTAATAGTTATTTTCCTAACTAGTGCGTAAAAAGTGCACATTGCGCACGCTTCGTGTGTGTTAAATTTCACTTTTTAAGGCACTCAATTGGGTTCGATACACGTGTAAAAACTTAAAACATAGCTTATGTATTAATACAGGGTGTCAGCTAACTCCATACCAAAATCGCTCCAGCCGATTAGACGTGAAGAAGTAACAAACATACACACTCACTAACTTTCGCCTTTATAAATACTATAATATTACTTTATAGATACTCACCCTCACACTGAAAATATCCCCGCACACCCACGCCCTCTCCTGCATGATGTCCTTAATAGACACACCAGTCGAAGAGATGACCTTGCACAGCTCAGCGATCCCGCCGGGTCGGTCGCTGACGGTGACCTTGAACTTGACAAGGCGGGACTCCGCCGCCAGGCCCCGCTCCAGGCAGCGGCCGAGGATCGTGGTGTCGATGTTGCCCCCGGACAAGATGCACACCACTCTGTCCAGTAAAATGAATAGGTAAGTTATGGTGATATGCCCAGTGGCGGCGTTTATACAAGCCGATTCCCGGCGGCTTGACTAACTTTGCGCAGTTCATCGGTTTTTCTTGGGTTCAAGAAGAAAAGGCTAAAAGATATCGGCCCCGTCTTCCCTAAGAAAAAAATTGACACGCCGCCACTGTATCAGCCCAATTATCACGGGTTGTGGAATAAATCCGTATGACAACCAAAGATTACCTATACTGTGTGTGTCTTTCATAACGACATTGGTTTTAACCCATTCATTGCCGACGCTTCATATTTTTAATCATCACAGTGCCGCCTCCTTCCACGCGACGACGCGAATTCGCGTCCTCGGTATCACGTTTAGGCATAGACAGGACGCGAATTCGCGTCTTCGGCACTGAATGGGTTAAGTAAGGATAGTTTAAAGTGCTGTTAACAGTTTTATCTAAAGAATATAATGATTAACTTTTATAATTAAGAGGAATTAATTTCAAAAAAAAATTTCAAGCAGTAATGTAATGCAAACATTTTTGCAAACATTTGAAATCGAATCAAATCAAAACTTGTCAATTGTTAAGTTTAATTTATTAAATTATTACTATTAATAAATTGCGTGCCCAATGAATTTATATGTTTTTCTTTTTTTTTTAAATATATATATATTTTTTTATGATAAAGGTGGCAAACGAGCAGACGGATTACCTGATGGTAAGCAATTACCGTCGCCCATGGGCACTCGAAACACCAAGGGAGTCACTAGCGCGTTGCCGACCTATAAGTGGGTTGGAGCTCTGGGAACCTTACTCACCATCAGGAACACAGCACTACATACCTGAAAGGTAGCAGTGCTATCTTGGCTGTGGTCTTCTGTAAGGAGGAGGTACTTCCCCAGTTGGGCTGCCCCAGATTCAAGCGTGATGGTCATCGCTGTGCCCTACCTCTCATTTTTGGACGTAGTTTAAGGACATACCCGGGTCAAATATGCTAATTTCAGTTCCTTAGAACTTATACTTTCAGCCCTTAAATTTGTGTCGTTATGAAAGACACGCACAGTATACGTCATAAACAAAATATTGCATTAATTCTGCAATTATTATACAATAGAACATTATGTCACCCGAACATTCGTTAGTTTTTAAATTAAGTTCTAAATTTTAATCTTATTACTAAATGATATAACATTCATTAAAATTATTCGTAACGATCGTTACAAATAAGGTTTATAAATATTATATAATCATTATGACATTTAATTATTACGTCAATTTATTATTATGACTAATAGTAATAATATACGTCTTTTAATGTTTATTATGAGTTTTAATAGTAATCCTTAAATGAAAATATGCTAAAAGTTTGTATTAAAATAGAATTTTCGAGATCGAACTACCCTGTAAAAAGTTATGCTTGGTCATACGTAAAAAACAATGTAGGTACTCGACGACTCGAGAACCTCCTCTATTTTTTTTTGTCGGTTAAAAATTTGACGGGACCCGTACACAAACATTATTTTCTACAATTAGTTAAGTTTTTTTTAATTAGTGAAACGTTGTGAAATTAATGTCATTTTTTGTAATAAAAAGACGGTTTGTCATTGCAATACAAATATTCTTCATTGTGGCGCTCTTTAGGGGAGGGCTATGTCCAGCAGTGGACTACTATATAGGCTGATGGTGATGATTCTTCATTGTTATGTAGTAAAAAAGTTTACATATTGTTGTGAGTTTTTATTATTCGATAATATATAGTAGTTATGTAGGTTTGGATTTAAAAAAAATACATAGGTACCTAACTAGGTACCTAATAAATTTTGCGTCTATGGAAAAAAAAAAAACTATTTTATTGCATGTTATCAAAATTTAATTTTTCTATTCCTATCCTTACCTATCCTTATTTTATATTTTATATTGTTCCTATCCTTATTTTATACGTTACGTTTAATATTACACAAAAATATTATAAAAATGGTTTGTCGTTGCAGTAATCGATCCAGACCTGACTGGGCCCTTATCATTTATGAATATGAACAAAGTCGCCCTTCACAGGCAGAACTGCATAAGTCCAGTTTATTATCATAACTTCGCCCTGACTGTACACTGGTCTGTACCGCTTTTAATGAGCCCAAGCCACTCTTACTTAGCATGTGTATTGCGTGTTTATTTATTGATCTAATTCAACTATGTGCTCGTTCGATAGTAAGGAGACTAAGATAAATGCTTAACTCATGGCTGTTATCAATTTAAAAATGTTACATGCTAACGGAACACCCATTTAAAACAAAACGTGCGTGGAAGGATAAATTCCGCTAGATTATACCTAGAACGTTAATAGGTCAGGGGGTTCGTAATGAGAAGACTGTAGGTATAACAGATTAGAGAAGTTTTCCTTTGAGTTTGTTATGTTTACGGAAATAAATTATGAACCATGTTATCAGAATATTATCTTTATTAATTAGTTTACAACAACTAGACCCACATAGTCGTACCTACAGCAATAGTTAGTAGTGTAAAAGTTCAAAAGTATCACATTTACAAAAAAGGGTTAACGCATTCACTGCCACCGACGCACATGTGCGTTCATTTCCATACATTTTTGGAGGGGGTGGCAGCGAATGTGTTAAGTATAATTTTCTCTAGTAACCAATTTAACACGCTGCTAGTAAACTTGACGACAGTTCTGGCAGTGGGCCATGACCCTCTTCCTATAAAACCGACGGCCCTGGGTTCAAATCCTAGTAAGGGGTTCCTAAGTCATGGCTGTTTCTGTCTATGTATTTAAGTATTTGTACATGTACCAATGGTTTGATGAGCAGCATCCACAACACAAGTTTTCGTGAGTTCTCCTGTCCTCCGTGGGATTCAACTTTTGTTATAAGAGGCAAAAGGAGGTATATATTTTTAACCGACTTCAAAATAGAAGGGGGTTCTCAATTCGGTTGTATTTTCTTTTTCTGTTACCTCAGAAGTCTGTTATTTAAGTATAGTTCAGTTATTTATGAACCGATTTGAAAAGTTTTTTGAGATCATATGCTTCAACGTTAGTCCCGTTGTTACTAGCATCCAGTTTTGATGATGGAATCCATGAGGAATTAAGGGAACTCCTCAAAATTCAAGGACACCATATAGCGATTTCAGTAATTTCGGCGACTAGCCAACAATTACGTGACGAAGAACTAAAGAAGAAGTGGTCATACAAAACAGTAGGAACTGTTTTCTAAGATATTTCAATTGAGATACTGAAGACGAAGAATTACGAAGTCAATTTAAATATTCCAGATGAAATGTATTAACCTGAAGTGGTGATCGAAGCAAGGTAGGCAACGAAACTCCGTGATAAAAGAGTAGCGTTTGTAGCAGTACTTGGGCTGAATGGAGTTCTCATGAGATGCATTTGGTAACGATTTACTAAAGAGTTTTTTGTACTGACTTTTTCCCGGTGAGTTCGGGCACGAGGCCAGCCATGATGGCCGCGATGCCGACCGCGCCCCCGCCCTCGACCACGAATTTCTCCTGCTCCACTAGGAGTAAAATGGCACGCGCGATCCAGTCCTCAGGGAGCGATATCTGTAGATGAGAAAATTAGTCAATCCTAGATCGGTTTTCTTAATCCTTCAGTTTTATTTGCTCCGTAAAATTCTTGATCGTTTCAGTTGTTTAGTACCCACATACCTATAAGTATATAAATACTCAAACATGGACATGATAGATAATCATATATAAAATAATTTTAAACATGAGGGCACCTTCCAGCATAGAGGTAAAATAAGCACGCGGCAAATGCAATTAACTATGTACTTGTAACCCTTGCAGCTCAAATTTAACTCGTATTTGGTTAGTTTTTGTAATCTAACGCACTCTAGCAGTGGGTACCTAAAAACCTAGCGCAAGTACCAGTATTTTACACCTTTATCTGCGCCTTCTACTGCTAAATCGGAACACTCGACATTAGTTGGAATATCATGCTTTAAAAAATGATTATGTAGATGTAGATTATGTATATGTAATTAAGCATAAATGAAATAATCTACGAACCACTCTGTCGACGAGTTCCTTGCAGGTCTGGAAAGCGTTGAACCCGACAGTGGGCACGGCGAGACCGTCGGCCAGCGTGGAGCGGATGTCAACGTTCTCTGGTTGCCCGTGGTTCAGAGCCTCGGTCATGCTCGCACACTTCTCTGATTCCACGCCCTGTGAATAATTATTCGATACTCAAAATCAAATTAATATAATAACAAACGGATAAACTCACGTGTAATTATATCCCACTAGGCGACATGTTTCTCAACCAGTGAGCGATACACCCTCAACGCGATCGGTGTGTCCTGACTCTGAAGATGGGTACCAGAGCATACCCGAAACATGTCGCCTAGTGCGCTATAATTACACGTGAGTTTATCCGTTTGTAACTAAGTAGTAGTAACATGGCTTACAACAGTTTTAATTGTATTAATATATAACAATGCTTATAGCTATTTACTGTGCTAAACAAAAATAGTTGCACACTGATAAATAGCCCGGACAGCCAATTTATCAGTGTGCTTTGGGGCATAAAAATCCTAGAGTGATGACCACGTATAGGAAAGCTCATTGTTGGAAGTCCACATGATGGCGTGGTGACCCCATACAGCACGGTGGGAGTCGGTGGTTGCAGCGTGCTAGAAA
The DNA here is from genome assembly GCA_022674325.2 of Grapholita molesta. Lineage (NCBI taxonomy): Eukaryota > Metazoa > Arthropoda > Insecta > Lepidoptera > Tortricidae > Grapholita > Grapholita molesta. The sequence goes on from CP053138.2 coordinate 7,513,117, forward strand.
ACGGTCTGTATAGATTTCTATGGGAGGGCTTTGACCAGCAATGGACGCATGTTGCTAATAGATAGATATAATTATAGATAAGTATATAACTTAGGAAATACATAAGTCATTATTTATGATATCAATTTAAACAACAAAATATAGCCTAGTTTTTCTACATGTGTAATGTTTTTTTTTATGATATAGGAGGCAAACGTGCAGACGGATTGCCTGATGTAAGCAATGTGGGTGTTATCTTATCAAAATGGCTCCAGGTACCTACCTATTATAATTTTGTCTAAAAGTATTGACACCCAAATATCATTTACAGCCGTAACCTTTAATCTCGAACAGGGCAGCGTGACTACGCGACGGCAACGGGCGATGACATGTGATGTGCCGCATGATTAGCGGCTGACTTATTTAAGTAAAACTTGATAATAAGTTTATGGCAAAAAATACATTTTTGGTACAAGCTTTTACTGCCGACTGTACTTTTGACTGTTTTTTGCACAATAGATAGATTAGGAACAGATAGTCAATAAAAAAAACATTTTCCACAAAAAGCTAGCTTTTACTCGCGCTGTACCAAATCAATCCCAAAAACGTTAGGATTATTTTGTTGCGCTCAGTAGTTCCTACTATTATCGTCACTACCAAACTCAATCATTAGACCAATGGTACGAGATCTCACGACCAAAACCATGTCTCATAGCAATACGGCAAAAACCCCATAAAATCGTTAGATTGTAAGATTCTAAACCCGACTAGGTGTGTAGTAACGGTCGAAAGTGTAGCAACTGCGTGGGAGGCCATTTCTGCTGTGTCAAAAAAAAAAGACAGTCGGTATTATAGCAATACGTCTGATAGTGAAAATGTACATAGATTTTATAATTGTATTACGAAAAAGTTTGTTTTCAGAAATTTTGCGCGTAGCATATAGCCTGAGCGCATTTTTGAAAATATCAACAAATTTAGCCGACACCGGTGTGAAGTTAGCAGCCTAAAGTTAGCTGCCTTTGATAATCCGACCAAATAAAAAAGTCTCATATTTGATTCATTAAAATAAAAGAATATATATGATTTATAAGGTTAAATAATATGTAAAATCACAAAACAATTGCAAAAATTAACAAACCTATCAACAATGGCGCGACAGAGTCCCAGAAACTGGAAAAAAACCATGAACATCTTTTAGGCTGCTAACTTCACACTTTTACAATATAAGTTGAAACTAGGTATTTGTTGCATCTCTACCTAAAGTAATAGAGATCACACCTTTTAACTGGTATCGTTAATACCGTCATTAGACACGCTATCAATGAGGCCAGTTTGGTGAGCATTGAAAGAACTAGGCTACTTTAAACTTAGGTCTCAAAGTTAGCAGCCTAAGCTGAAACTAGGTATTTGTCTTATCTCTACCGAAAGTAATAGAGATCACACCTTTTAGTTGGCATTGTTAATACCGTCATTAGACACGCTATCAATGAGGCCAGTTTGGTGAGGATTAAAAGAACCAGGCTACCTTAAACTTAGGTCTCAAAGTTAACAGCCTAAGCTGAAACTAGGTATTTGTCCCATCTCTACCGAAAGTAATAGAGATCACACCTTTTAACTGGTATCGTTAATACCATCTTTAGATACGCTATCAATGAGGCCAGTTTGGTGAGGATTGAAAGAACCAGGCTACTTCAAACTTAGGTCTCAAAGTTAGCAGCCTCAGCTGAAACTAGGTATTTGTCCCATAATCTCTGCCAGAAGTAATAGAGATCACACCTTCTAATTGGTATCGTTAATACCATCTTTAGACACGCTATCAATGAGGCCAGTCTAGTGAGGATTCAAAGAACCAGGCTACCTAAAATTTAGGTCTCAAAGTTAGCAGCCTAAGCTGAAACTAGGTATTTGTCCCATAATCTCTGCCAGAAGTAATAGAGATCACACCTTCTAATTGGTATCGTTAATACCATCTTTAGACACGCTATCAATGAGGCCAGTTTGGTGAGGATTGAAAGAACCAGGCTACCTTAAACTTAGGTCTCAAAGTTAGCAGCCTAAGCTGAAACTAGGTATTCGTCCCATCTCTACCGAAAGTAATAGAGATCACACCTTTTAACTGGTATCGTTTATACCATCTTTAGACACGCTATCAATGAGGCCAGTTTGGTGAGGATTGAAAGAACCAGGCTACTTTAAAATTATGACTCAAAGTTAGCAGCCTAAGCTGAAATTAGGTATTTGTCCCATAATCTCTGCCAGAAGTAATAGAGATCACACCTTCTAATTGGTATCGTTAATACCATCTTTAAACACGCTATCAATGAGGCCAGTTTGGTGAAGATTGAAAGAACCAGGCTATCTTAAACTTAGGTCTCAAAGTTAGCAGCCTAAGCTGAAACTAGGTATTTGTCCCATCTCTACCGAAAGTAATAGAGATCACACCTTTTAACTGGTATCGTTTATACTGTCATTAGACACGCTATCAATGAGACCAGTTTGGTGAAGATTGAAAGAACCAGGCTACCTTAAACTTAGGTCTCAAAGTTAACAGCCTAAGCTGAAACTAGGTATTTGTCCCATCTCTACCGAAAGTAATAGAGATCACACCTTTTAACTGGTATCGTTAATACCATCTTTAGACACGCTATCAATGAGGCCAGTTTGGTGAGGATTGAAAGAACCAGGCTACTTAAAACTTAGGACTCAAAGTTAGCAGCCTAAGCTGAAACTAGGTATTTGTCCCATCTCTACCGAAAGTAATAGAGCTCACACCTTTTAACTGGTATCGTTTATACCGTCATTAGACACGCTATCAATGAGGCCAGTTTGGTGAAGATTGAAAGAACCAGGCTACCTTAAACTTAGGTCTCAAAGTTAGCAGCCTAAGCTGAAACTAGGTATTTGTCCCATCTCTACCGAAAGTAATAGAGATCACACCTTTTAACTGGTATCGTTTATACCATCTTTAGACACGCTATCAATGAGGCCAGTTTGGTGAGGATTGAAAGAACCAGGCTACTTTAAAATTATGACTCAAAGTTAGCAGCCTAAGCTGAAATTACGTATTTGTCCCATCTCTACAGAAATTAATAGAGATCACACCTTTTAATTGGCATTGTTAATACCGTCATTAGACACGCTATCAATGAGGCCAGTTTGGTGAGGATTGAAAGAACCAGGCTACTTAAAACTTAGGTCTCAAAGTTAGCAGCCTAAGCTGAAACTAGGTATTTGTCCCATAATCTCTGCCAGAAGTAATAGAGATCACACCTTCTAATTGGTATCGTTAATACCATCTTTAAACACGCTATCAATGAGGCCAGTTTGGTGAAGATTGAAAGAACCAGGCTATCTTAAACTTAGGTCTCAAAGTTAGCAGCCTAAGCTGAAACTAGGTATTTGTCCCATCTCTATCGAAAGTAATAGAGATCACACCTTTTAACTGGTATCGTCTATACCGTCATTAAACACGCTATCAATGAGGCCAGTTTGGTGAGGATTGAAAGAACCTGGCTACCTTAAACTTAGGTTTCAAAGTTAACAGCCTAAGCTGAAACTAGGTATTTCTCCCATCTCTACCGAAAGTAATAGAGATCACACCTTTTAATTGGCATTGTTAATACCGTCATTAGACACGCTATCAATGAGGCCAGTTTGGTGAGGATTGAAAGAACCAGGCTACTTAAAACTTAGGTCTCAAAGTTAGCAGCCTAAGCTGAAACTAAGTGTTTGTCCCATAATCTCTGCCAGAAGTAATAGAGATCACACCTTTTAATTATTATTATTTATTTATTTATTTATTTATTTTTTTTTAATTTATTTATTATTATTAAAAATTCAACAAAAACATTAACTACTAAAAGTCCTGCAAAACTGTTAATATTATTATTGGCATTGTTAATACCGTCATTAGACACGCTATCAATGAGGCCACTTTGGTGAGGATTGAAAGAACTAGGCTACCTTAAACTTAGGTCTCAAAGTTAGCAGCCTAAGCTGAAACTAGGTATTTGTCCCATCTCTACCGAAAGTAATAGAGATCACACCTTTTAACTGGTATCGTTTATACCGTCATTAGACACGCTATCAATGAGGCCAGTTTGGTGAAGATTGAAAGAACCAGGCTACCTTAAACTTAGGTCTCAAAGTTAGCAGCCTAAGCTGGAACTAGGTATTCGTCCCATCTCTACAGAAAGTAATAGAGATCACACCTTTTAACTGGTATCGTTAATACCATCTTTAGACACGCTATCAATGAGGCCAGTTTGGTGAGGATTGAAAGAACCAGGCTACCTTAAACTTAGGTCTCAAAGTTAGCAGCCTAAGCTGAAACTAGGTATTTGTCCCATCTCTACCGAAAGTAATAGAGATCACACCTTTTAACTGGTATCGTTTATACCGTCATTAGACACGCTATCAATGAGGCCAGTTTGGTGAAGATTGAAAGAACCAGGCTACCTTAAACTTAGGTCTCAAAGTTAGCAGCCTAAGCTGGAACTAGGTATTTGTCCCATCTCTACCGAAAGTAATAGAGATCACACCTTTTAACTAGTATCGTTTATATCATCTTTAGACACGCTATCAATGAGGCCAGTTTGGTGAGGATTGAAAGAACCAGGCTACCTTAAAATTAGGACTCAAAGTTAGCAGCCTAAGCTGAAACTAGGTAATTGGCCCATCTCTACAGAAAGAAATAGAGATCACACCTTTTAATTGGCATTGTTAATACCGTCATTAGACACGCTATCAATGAGGCCAGTTTGGTGAGGATTGAAAGAACCAGGCTACTTAAAACTTAGGTCTCAAAGTTAGCAGCCTAAGCTGAAACTAGGTATTTGTCCCATAATCTCTGCCAGAAGTAAAAGAGATCACACCTTCTAATTGGTATCGTTAATACCATCTTTAAACACGCTATCAATGAGGCCAGTTTGGTGAAGATTGAAAGAACCAGGCTACCTTAAAATTAGGACTCAAAGTTAGCAGCCTAAGCTGAAACTAGGTATTTGGCCCATCTCTACAGAAAGAAATAGAGATCACACCTTTTAATTGGCATTGTTAATACCGTCATTAGACACGCTATCAATGAGGCCAGTTTGGTGAGGATTGAAAGAACCAGGCTACTTAAAACTTAGGTCTCAAAGTTAGCAGCCTAAGCTGAAACTAGGTATTTGTCCCATAATCTCTGCCAGAAGTAAAAGAGATCACACCTTCTAATTGGTATCGTTAATACCATCTTTAAACACGCTATCAATGAGGCCAGTTTGGTGAAGATTGAAAGAACCAGGCTGCCTTAAACTTAGGTCTCAAAGTTAGCAGCCTAAGCTGAAACTAGGTATTTGTCCCATCTCTACCGAAAGTAATAGAGATCACACCTTTTAACTGGTATCGTTTATACTATCTTTAGACACGCTATCAATGAGGCCAGTTTGGTGAGGATTGAAAGAACCAGGCTACTTTAAAATAAAATTATGACTCAAAGTTAGCAGCCTAAGCTGAAATTAGGTATTTGTCCCATCTCTACAGAAAGTAATAGAGATCACACCTTTTGATTGGCATTGTTAATACCGTCATTAGACACGCTATCAATGAGGCCAGTTCGGTGAGGATTGAAAGAACCAGGCTACTTAAAACTTAGGTCTCAAAGTTAGCAGCCTAAGCTGAAACTAGGTATTTGTCCCATAATCTCTGCCAGAAGTAATAGAGATCACACCTTCTAATTGGTATCGTTAATACCATCTTTAAACACGCTATCAATGAGGCCAGTTTGGTGAAGATTGAAAGAACCAGGCTACCTTAAACTTAGGTCTCAAAGTTAGCAGCCTAAGCTGAAACTAGGTATTTGTCCCATCTCTACCGAAAGTAATAGAGATCACACCTTTTAACTGGTATAATTTATACCATCTTTAGACACGCTATCAATGAGGCCAGTTTGGGGAGGATTGAAAGAACCAGGCTACTTTAAAATTATGACTTAAAGTTAGCAGCCTAAGCTGAAATTAGGTATTTGTCCCATCTCTACAGAAAGTAATAGAGATCACACCTTTTAATTGGCATTGTTAATACCGTCATTAGACACGCTATCAATGAGGCCAGTTTGGTGAGGATTAAAAGAACCAGGCTACTTAAAACTTAGGTCTCAAAGTTAGCAGCCTAAGCTGAAACTAGGTATTTGTCCCATAATCTCTGCCAGAAGTAATAGAGATCACACCTTCTAATTGGTATCGTTAATACCATCTTTAAACACGCTATCAATGAGGCCAGTTTGGTGAGGATTGAAAGAACCAGGCTACTTTAAAATTATGACTCAAAGTTAGCAGCCTAAGCTGAAACTAGGTATTTGTCCCATCTCTACCGAAAGTAATAGAGATCACACCTTTTAACTGGTATCGTTAATACCATCTTTAGATACGCTATCAATGAGGCCAGTTTGGTGAGGATTGAAAGAACCAGGCTACTTAAAACTTAGGTCTCAAAGTTAGCAGCCTAAGCTGAAAGTAGGTATTCGTCCCATCTCTACCGAAAGTAATAGAGATCACACCTTTTAACTGGTATCGTTAATACCATCTTTAGACACGCTATCAATGAGGCCAGTTTGGTGAGGATTGAAAGAACCAGGCTACTTAAAACTTAGGACTCAAAGTTAGCAGCCTAAGCTGAAACTAGGTATTTGTCCCATCTCTACCGAAAGTAATAGAGCTCACACCTTTTAACTGGTATCGTTTATACCGTCATTAGACACGCTATCAATGAGGCCAGTTTGGTGAAGATTGAAAGAACCAGGCTACCTTAAACTTAGGTAAAAAAATTCAACTACGGACTCTTAAAAAAATTATAATAAATCAATGAAGTAGCATTTGAAATAAAATAATGGTACCTACTATAAACATCACTTAAGTGTTTTTCGAAAAATAGTTTTGATTAATAATTAGTAATTACGTACTTGGGGAATTTTGACAAAATTTGCCAAAGACAGGTGTTTACTAGTTTACCCAATTGATGTTAAGGCCTACTTTGTAACCACAAATTCAGGGGTCTAGCTTTACCCATCATAAAACGACATGAGGTTAAATAGCTTGTAGAAAAAGATGGTACAGCCGGAATCTTATTTTGTCGGACTTGGCGGGGGCATGGCAGTGCCCCCAAATAATACTAAAACACAAAAGTGAAGCTACTTTTGATATCATTTCGGTGTTATTTTCATTCTGGTGGGTATTAAAGCCATTTTACTACACCGGAATCACCGGAATGAAATTGGTGGAATGATAAACCGAGGTGAAAAAAAATTATAAAAAAATAACTAAATCCCACATTCTTTAACTATCGTCACATTTAAACTCACAAGTACAAAATACACGATCAGTAAATATTTGAAAAATAACAAATATGAAACAAAAAACATATAGCAAACTCCGGAATTATATTTTTTTTGTCCCCGCAACATCGAAATGACATTCTCATGTGGGTAGCGGATCTATTTGGCATCATGTCGACGTCTTATTGCCGTGAGAGCCGCGGCACAAGTGACTCTTAAAGTGCGCAGGAGGCAGGGGGGCGTACGAAGTCAAACTTAGCCAATAAACGTCGATGAAATGTGTCCGCGGTAATAAGGATTATTTTGCCGGACAAATTTCTTTACACATAATAAAGGGGTTTATTAAACAGTTGGTAAACAAGTAATATTTTAAAGGGTTCTTTATTGATATGGTATTATAATGAACTAAAAACAAATTTGATATCTTGTATAGTTTTAGAGTTATGCGGCATTAAACAAGAATAACTGGGTTCCGGACAACCTACCTGAATGAAAAATTGGGCCTTAATTATTTTTTTTCAATTATTAAATCATTTAATATTTTAATATTAGTTATTGCCCGAGGTCGATAGCTAAGAGATGTTTCCAAAAAAAAATAGTGTATGACTATTTTGACTTTCTGCACCAGCGTTTTCAGTCTTGCCATCAAATTTTATTGCTTGGGATATTCACCCTTTAACTGGTATCGTCTATACCGTCATTAAACACGCTATCAATGAGGCCAGTTTGGTGAGGATTGAAAGAACCTGGCTACCTTAAACTTAGGTTTCAAAGTTAACAGCCTAAGCTGAAACTAGGTATTTGTCCCATCTCTACCGAAAGTAATAGAGATCACACCTTTTAATTGGCATTGTTAATACCGTCATTAGACACGCTATCAATGAGGCCAGTTTGGTGAGGATTGAAAGAACCAGGCTACTTAAAACTTAGGTCTCAAAGTTAGCAGCCTAAGCTGAAACTAAGTGTTTGTCCCATAATCTCTGCCAGAAGTAATAGAGATCACACCTTTTAATTGGCATTGTTAATACCGTCATTAGACACGCTATCAATGAGGCCAGTTTGGTGAGGATTGAAAGAACTAGGCTACTTAAAACTTAGGTCTCAAAGTTAGCAGCCTAAGCTGAAACTAGGTATTTGTCCCATAATCTCTGCCAGAAGTAATAGAGATCACACCTTTTAACTGGTATCGTTAATACCATCTTAAGACACGCTATCAATGAGGCCAGTCTAGTGAGGATTGAAAGAACCTGGCTACCTTAAAATTAGGACTCAAAAGTTAGCAGCCTAAGCTGAAACTAGGTATTCGTCCCATCTCTACAGAAAGTAATAGAGATCACACCTTTTAACTGGTATCGTTAATACCATCTTTAGACACGCTATCAATGAGGCCAGTTTGGTGAGGATTGAAAGAACCAGGCTACCTGAAACTTAGGTCTCAAAGTTAGCAGCCTAAGCTGAAACTAGGTATTTGTCCCATCTCTACCGAAAGTAATAGAGATCACACCTTTTAACTGGTATCGTTTATACCATCTTTAGACACGCTATCAATGAGGCCAGTTTGGTGAGGATTGAAAGAACCAGGCTACTTTAAAATTATGACTCAAAGTTAGCAGCCTAAGCTGAAATTACGTATTTGTCCCATCTCTACAGAAAGTAATAGAGATCACACCTTTTAACTGGTATCGTTTATACTGTCATTAGACACGCTATCAATGAGACCAGTTTGGTGAAGATTGAAAGAACCAGGCTACCTTAAACTTAGGTCTCAAAGTTAACAGCCTAAGCTGAAACTAGGTATTTGTCCCATCTCTACCGAAAGTAATAGAGATCACACCTTTTAACTGGTATCGTTTATACCATCTTTAGACACGCTATCAATGAGGCCAGTTTGGTGAGGATTGAAAGAACCAGGCTACTTTAAAATTATGACTCAAAGTTAGCAGCCTAAGCTGAAATTAGGTATTTGTCCCATCTCTACAGAACGTAATAGAGATCACACCTTTTAACTGGTATCGTTTATACTGTCATTAGACACGCTATCAATGAGACCAGTTTGGTGAAGATTGAAAGAACCAGGCTACCTTAAACTTAGGTCTCAAAGTTAACAGCCTAAGCTGAAACTAGGTATTTGTCCCATCTCTACCGAAAGTAATAGAGATCACACCTTTTAACTGGTATCGTTAATACCATCTTTAGACACGCTATCAATGAGGCCAGTTTGGTGAGGCAAAAAAAAAATTGTTTCCTTTTTCATATTTTTTTAAATAAAAAATACATTTTATTGAGAAATCTATGCCTGAAAACAAACAATGAGTACAAAAGTGGTAAAATCGCCTTTAAGAAAGCGAACGGTGCTGAGTTATAATTAGACCCCGCTATCAGAGGTGTAAAATGGTAGCTGTCAAGTTCTTGGGGACGGGTAATCAACTAATCATATTTGTGATGTCGATATCGATACTCGATTTTTCAATATATTTTTTTTATGTACAAGTACCATTTATTTGTATACTGTTAAGTGTTGTGATCGGATTTCAGGGGTTGAAGTTGGTTTAAAATTAACCCGGACGGTGTTTTTCTCGACAGATTACTATCGAGAATGATTGAGTCAAATTTCAAGAATAAATTAATTTACAAAAAAAAATACCCACTTAATTGACTACGGCAGTTTCATGATGTTTTTCATTTGATTCAAATGATTAATTTTACTTTGATCCTTTCTTTTAAAATACAATGTTACTTAAGCGGAGTTATTAATTTTTAGCTATTCTTTCGATTAGCATCATAAAAGCAGGGTGATTTTTTATGACACTTAAGTCGCTTCGATTCTCAGACGAAGCAAGTTATTTTTAGAAAATCTATGAATGCAGAATTAATAACTTTTAATAATAACATAATGTCTTCTTTCAGCAAAATACTTTATGTACGATATTTAAGGTACTTCCTCTTCATGTCCCATAAGTTTGGGACGCTCTGTATAAAGATAAATAATTATATATGTAGCCTTTTAGTTATAAAAATCAATGTGATTTGTACAAGGTAAGACGGACGTCGCTGCCATAAAACAAGTGCATTTTTGAAATAAACTGGTTACAACTGGTCCGGCGGCGCACGTTAGCCGGCTCGCCGCCGGCGTCTGCTCCCCCTACGTCCCGCACTCCCCGCGAGCATCCCACTCCTCGGCAGGGCCGTGTGTATAATATTATCTATTCAATTAGATTTCTAATTTCTTATCTGTGTAATAAATATGTTTAATTTTGACGAAAACGTGATCATAGTACACAATAAGCTATTATTAAACAAAAATTTCACAGTTATGATTTTTAACTACCGAAAAATGCATTATTATTGAAACGTTAAACACAAACGTTTAAGTTTTGTCTTAATTGTCTAAATAGACGTTATAAAGCTTAAAAGGATATAAATATCATAGTTACCATTTTTACTTATCTAGATATTGAGATCAGATAAAAACTACAAAAAAAAAACATACATGCGAAATTGGTTTCAGTTTAATTTTGCTATTAAGTGATAGCATTTAAAGGCTATTCAAAATTATACTAACAAGGTATTTAGTTATCTTTTTTGCTTTTAAAAAAAAGTTAGGTAGTATACGATAACCCTCGATTTTTTTTTATATAGTTACGACCGGGGATATTTTACTGAACATATCTAATTTATATTGAATACTGAATATCCAATAAAATAATAAAAACAACGAGTTATTGAATTATGTCCAGGGTACGTTAATTTTACTGGTCTACTGTTGGAAGCATCGTCAGTGGCCACCTTTAGAAAGGTAACACTCTTTATGGATTTTTCTTAATCATATTTTGCATTGCACGGCATCTTTGGGTTTTACCTTTCTGCAGCAAAACAGGCAACGGTCATGCATGTTGTTGCTATTTTGCAACAACAGCTTTTTTAATTCGTACCTATTTTTATTATATGTTTTTTTTTGTTGGGATTGTGGTTCTTTCTCAACTATATTTTTAATAAAACCTATTATTATTGGCCAACAGTTGTAACCATCTTTTTGGATGTAGTGTTTTCCTGTTTTGAATTCAGCAAATTGGTAATCAATGGATTTCATTTTAAGTAAATTATTTATTTTTCAAAATAATATTCGCTGTAACTATTTTCATACCCGAGAGGGTATATAATTTCTGACGTTTTTTTTATTTAGTGACACAATGACCATCGTGTAATGTCCGTTCTGACATATTGGAACACAGTATCTTTTTCCTCGTAACGGTATGGCATCCAGATATGGCGTATTAAAAGTATCTTGTTCCAATATGTGCTTAGAACGTTCAACCATAACTAAATAAAACTCTCCTTTGTTTGTAATATACGAGTACAACAAGTGATCCACTACACTACACTGTCGACAACGTATTTATTTTCGTCTAATGTCAGAAAATCTTCAATCAATAGTTATTTGTTATACAAGGGTGCAAAATTGTATTTTAACTGCGAGTGTGGGATTGAAACTCGAGCAAGCGAATGGATTCTATAGTTTAACCACGAGCTAAGCGAGAAAATTTAATCCAGAGCGTAGCGAGTGTTTCAATACACGAGAAGTAAATTACAATTACACCCGCGTGTAACACAAAACTTTTCCCCTCACTACAGCGAGGAAAGTGAAACATGCAAAAAAGCGTTTTGAAATCGCATTGACTTTTTCTTTGCGTTTAGATACATTCAACATTTTTACAAAAGGTGCCTTTAGCTTGGTTAGCTTGTGGTGAACAGTACGATTTTCGAATGTTCTACTTCGATTTTCAACTCGGTGCGTTAGCGAGGCTCGCCCGCGCCCGCCGCCGCCGCCGCGGAGGCAAGTGAGCTGTACTTCGCGAATTTAGAGTTTAAAACCATAGCAATAAGAGCTATGAGAAGTCAGCTTACTTTAATCACTAGTGGATAAAATGCGTTTTAACCTCTCGTATTAAAGGATAAACAAGCGCTTTACGAGCTAATGAGGGGAAAAATATATTAATATTTTCAGACTTGACTGTATTAACAATGCCAATTAAAAGGTGTGATCTCTATTACTTTCTGTAGAGATGGGCCAAATACCTAGTTTCAGCTTAGGCTGATAAGTTTTGAGTCGTAATTTTAAGGTAGCCAGGTTCTTTCAATCCTCACCAAACTGGCCTCATTAATAGCGTGTCTAATGACGGTATAAACGATACCAATTAAAAGGTGTGATCTCTATTACTTTCTGTAGAGATGGGACGAATACCTAGTTTCAGCTTAGGCTGCTAACTTTTGAGTCCTAATTTTAAGGTAGCCAGGTTCTTTCAATCCTCACTAAACTGGCCTCATTGATAGCGTGTCTAAAGATGGTATTAACGATACCAGTTAAAAGGTGTGATCTCTATTACTTTCGGTAGAGATGGGACAAATACCTAGTTTCAGCTTAGGCTGCTAACTTTGAGACCTAAGTTTAAGGTAGCCTGGTTCTTTCAATCTTCACTAAACTGGCCTCATTGATAGCGTGTTTAAAGATGCTTTTAACGATACCAATTAGAAGGTGTGATCTCTATTACTTCTGGCAGAGATTATGGGACAAATACCTAGTTTCAGCTGAGGCTGCTAACTTTGAAACCTAAGTTTTAAGTAGCCTGGTTCTTTCAAACCTCACCATACTAGCCTCATTGATAGCGTGTCTAATGACGGTATAAACGATACCAGTTAAAAGGTGTGATCTCTATTACTTTCGGTAGAGATGGGACAAATACCTAGTTTCAGCTTAGGCTGTTAACTTTGAAACCTAAGTTTAAGGTAGCCAGGTTCTTTCAATCCTCACCAAACTGGCCTCATTAATAGCGTGTCTAGTGACGGTATAAACGATACCAATTAAAAGGTGTGATCTCTATTACTTTCTGTAGAGATGGGACAAATACCTAGTTTCAGCTTAGGCTGCTAACTTTTGAGTCCTAATTTTAAGGTAGCCAGGTTCTTTCAATCCTCACTAGACTGGCCTCATTGATAGCGTGTCTAAAGATGGTATTAACGATACCAGTTAAAAGGTGTGATCTCTATTACTTTCGGTAGAGATGGGACAAATACCTAGTTCCAGCTTAGGCTGCTAACTTTGAGACCTAAGTTTAAGGTAGCCTGGTTCTTTCAATCTTCACCAAACTGGCCTCATTGATAGCGTGTCTAATGACGGTATAAACGATACCAGTTAAAAGGTGTGATCTCTATTACTTTCGGTAGAGATGGGACAAATACCTAGTTTCAGCTTAGGCTGCTAACTTTGAGACCTAAGTTTTAAGTAGCCTGGTTCTTTCAATCCTCACCAAACTGGCCTTATTGATAGCGTGTCTAATGACGGTATTAACAATGCCAATTAAAAGGTGTGATCTCTATTACTTCCTGTAGAGATGGGCCAAATACCTAGTTTCAGCTTAGGCTGCTAACTTTGAGTCCTAATTTTAAGGTAGCCTGGTTCTTTCAATCCTCACCAAACTGGCCTCATTGATAGCGTGTCTAAAGATGGTATAAACGATACTAGTTAAAAGGTGTGATCTCTATTACTTTCGGTAGAGATGGGACAAATACCTAGTTCCAGCTTAGGCTGCTAACTTTGAGACCTAAGTTTAAGGTAGCCTGGTTCTTTCAATCTTCACCAAACTGGCCTCATTGATAGCGTGTCTAATGACGGTATAAACGATACCAGTTAAAAGGTGTGATCTCTATTACTTTCGGTAGAGATGGGACAAATACCTAGTTTCAGCTTAGGCTGCTAACTTTGAGACCTAAGTTTAAGGTAGCCTGGTTCTTTCAATCTTCACCAAACTGGCCTCATTGATAGCGTGTTTAAAGATGCTTTTAACGATACCAATTAGAAGGTGTGATCTCTATTACTTCTGGCAGAGATTATGGGACAAATACCTGGTTTCAGCTGAGGCTGCTAACTTTGAAACCTAAGTTTTAAGTAGCCTGGTTCTTTCAAACCTCACCATACTAGCCTCATTGATAGCGTGTCTAATGACGGTATAAACGATACCAGTTAAAAGGTGTGATCTCTATTACTTTCGGTAGAGATGGGACAAATACCTATTTTCAGCTTAGGCTGTTAACTTTGAAACCTAAGTTTAAGGTAGCCAGGTTCTTTCAATCCTCACCAAACTGGCCTCATTAATAGCGTGTCTAGTGACGGTATAAACGATACCAATTAAAAGGTGTGATCTCTATTACTTTCTGTAGAGATGGGACGAATAGCTAGTTTCAGCTTAGGCTGCTAACTTTTGAGTCCTAATTTTAAGGTAGCCAGGTTCTTTCAATCCTCACCAAACTGGCCTCATTGATAGCGTGTCTAAAGATGGTATTAACGATACCAGTTAAAAGGTGTGATCTCTATTACTTTCGGTAGAGATGGGACAAATACCTAGTTCCAGCTTAGGCTGCTAACTTTGAGACCTAAGTTTAAGGTAGCCTGGTTCTTTCAATCTTCACCAAACTGGCCTCATTGATAGCGTGTCTAATGACGGTATAAACGATACCAGTTAAAAGGTGTGATCTCTATTACTTTCGGTAGAGATGGGACAAATACCTAGTTTCAGCTTAGGCTGTTAACTTTGAGACCTAAGTTTAAGGTAGCCTGGTTCTTTTAATCCTCACCAAACTGGCCTCATTGATAGCGTGTCTAATGACGGTATTAACAATGCCAACTAAAAGGTGTGATCTCTATTACTTTCGGTAGAGATAAGACAAATACCTAGTTTCAGCTTAGGCTGCTAACTTTGAGACCTAAGTTTAAAGTAGCCTAGTTCTTTCAATGCTCACCAAACTGGCCTCATTGATAGCGTGTCTAATGACGGTATTAACAATGCCAATTAAAAGGTGTGATCTCTATTACTTCCTGTAGAGATGGGCCAAATACCTAGTTTCAGCTTAGGCTGCTAACTTTGAGTCCTAATTTTAAGGTAGCCTGGTTCCTTCAATCCTCACCAAACTGGCCTTATTGATAGCGTGTCTAATGACGGTATTAACAATGCCAATTAAAAGGTGTGATCTCTATTACTTCCTGTAGAGATGGGCCAAATACCTAGTTTCAGCTTAGGCTGCTAACTTTGAGTCCTAATTTTAAGGTAGCCTGGTTCTTTCAATCTTCACCAAACTGGCCTCATTAATAGCGTGTCTAGTGACGGTATAAACGATACCAGTTAAAAGGTGTGATCTCTATTACTTTCGGTAGAGATGGGACAAATACCTAGTTTCAGCTTAGGCTGCTAACTTTGAGACCTAAGTTTTAAGTAGCCTGGTTCTTTCAATCTTCACCAAACTGGCCTCATTGATAGCGTGTTTATAGATGGTATTAACGATACCAATTAGAAGGTGTGATCTCTATTACTTCTGGCAGAGATTATGGGACAAATACCTAGTTTCAGCTTAGGCTGCTAACTTTGAGACCTAAGTTTTAAGTAGCCTGGTTCTTTCAATCCTCACCAAACTGGCCTTATTGATAGCGTGTCTAATGACGGTATTAACAATGCCAATTAAAAGGTGTGATCTCTATTACTTCCTGTAGAGATGGGCCAAATACCTAGTTTCAGCTTAGACTGCTAACTTTGAGTCCTAATTTTAAGGTAGCCTGGTTCCTTCAATCCTCACCAAACTGGCCTCATTGATAGCGTGTCTAAAGATGGTATAAACGATACTAGTTAAAAGGTGTGATCTCTATTACTTTCGGTAGAGATGGGACAAATACCTAGTTCCAGCTTAGGCTGCTAACTTTGAGACCTAAGTTTAAGGTAGCCTGGTTCTTTCAATCTTCACCAAACTGGCCTCATTGATAGCGTGTCTAATGACGGTATAAACGATACCAGTTAAAAGGTGTGATCTCTATTACTTTCGGTAGAGATGGGACAAATACCTAGTTTCAGCTTAGGCTGTTAACTTTGAAACCTAAGTTTAAGGTAGCCAGGTTCTTTCAATCCTCACCAAACTGGCCTCATTAATAGCGTGTCTAGTGACGGTATAAACGATACCAATTAAAAGGTGTGATCTCTATTACTTTCTGTACAGATGGGACGAATACCTAGTTTCAGCTTAGGCTGCTAACTTTTGAGTCCTAATTTTAAGGTAGCCAGGTTCTTTCAATCCTCACTAGACTGGCCTCATTGAAAGCGTTTCTAAAGATGGTATTAACGATACCAGTTAAAAGGTGTGATCTCTATTACTTTCTGTAGAGATGGGGCAAATACCTAGTTTCAGCTTAGGCTGCTAACTTTTGAGTCCTAATTTTAAGGTAGCCAGGTTCTTTCAATCCTCACTAGACTGGCCTCATTGATAGCGTGTCTAAAGATGGTATTAACGATACCAGTTAAAAGGTGTGATCTCTATTACTTTCGGTAGAGATGGGACAAATACCTAGTTCCAGCTTAGGCTGCTAACTTTGAGACCTAAGTTTAAGGTAGCCTGGTTCTTTCAATCTTCACCAAACTGGCCTCATTGATAGCGTGTCTAATGACGGTATAAACGATACCAGTTAAAAGGTGTGATCTCTATTACTTTCGGTAGAGATGGGACAAATACCTAGTTTCAGCTTAGGCTGTTAACTTTGAAACCTAAGTTTAAGGTAGCCAGGTTCTTTCAATCCTCACCAAACTGGCCTCATTAATAGCGTGTCTAGTGACGGTATAAACGATACCAATTAAAAGGTGTGATCTCTATTACTTTCTGTACAGATGGGACGAATACCTAGTTTCAGCTTAGGCTGCTAACTTTTGAGTCCTAATTTTAAGGTAGCCAGGTTCTTTCAATCCTCATTAGACTGGCCTCATTGAAAGCGTTTCTAAAGATGGTATTAACGATACCAGTTAAAAGGTGTGATCTCTATTACTTTCTGTAGAGATGGGGCAAATACCTAGTTTCAGCTTAGGCTGCTAACTTTTGAGTCCTAATTTTAAGGTAGCCAGGTTCTTTCAATCCTCACTAGACTGGCCTCATTGATAGCGTGTCTAAAGATGGTATTAACGATACCAGTTAAAAGGTGTGATCTCTATTACTTTCGGTAGAGATGGGACAAATACCTAGTTCCAGCTTAGGCTGCTAACTTTGAGACCTAAGTTTAAGGTAGCCTGGTTCTTTCAATCTTCACCAAACTGGCCTCATTGATAGCGTGTCTAATGACGGTATAAACGATACCAGTTAAAAGGTGTGATCTCTATTACTTTCGGTAGAGATGGGACAAATACCTAGTTTCAGCTTAGGCTGCTAACTTTGAGACCTAAGTTTTAAGTAGCCTGGTTCTTTCAATCTTCACCAAACTGGCCTCATTGATAGCGTGTTTAAAGATGGTATTAACGATACCAATTAGAAGGTGTGATCTCTATTACTTCTGGCAGAGATTATGGGACAAATACCTAGTTTCAGCTTAGGCTGCTAACTTTGAGACCTAAGTTTAAGGTAGCCTGGTTCTTTCAATCTTCACCAAACTGGCCTCATTGATAGCGTGTTTAAAGATGGTATTAACGATACCAATTAGAAGGTGTGATCTCTATTACTTCTGGCAGAGATTATGGGACAAATACCTAGTTTCAGCTTAGGCTGCTAACTTTGAGACCTAAGTTTTAAGTAGCCTGGTTCTTTCAATCTTCACCAAACTGGCCTTATTGATAGCGTGTCTAATGACGGTATTAACAATGCCAATTAAAAGGTGTGATCTCTATTTCTTTCTGTAGAGATGGGCCAAATACCTAGTTTCAGCTTAGGCTGCTAACTTTGAGTCCTAATTTTAAGGTAGCCTGGTTCTTTCAATCCTCACCAAACTGGCCTCATTGATAGCGTGTCTAAAGATGATATAAACGATACTAGTTAAAAGGTGTGATCTCTATTACTTTCGGTAGAGATGGGACAAATACCTAGTTCCAGCTTAGGCTGCTAACTTTGAGACCTAAGTTTAAGGTAGCCTGGTTCTTTCAATCTTCACCAAACTGGCCTCATTGATAGCGTGTCTAATGACGGTATAAACGATACCAGTTAAAAGGTGTGATCTCTATTACTTTCGGTAGAGATGGGACAAATACCTAGTGTCAGCTTAGGCTGCTAACTTTGAGACCTAAGTTTTAAGTAGCCTGGTTCTTTCAATCTTCACCAAACTGGCCTCATTGATAGCGTGTTTATAGATGGTATTAACGATACCAATTAGAAGGTGTGATCTCTATTACTTCTGGCAGAGATTATGGGACAAATACCTAGTTTCAGCTTAGGCTGCTAACTTTGAGACCTAAGTTTTAAGTAGCCTGGTTCTTTCAATCCTCACCAAACTGGCCTTATTGATAGCGTGTCTAATGACGGTATTAACAATGCCAATTAAAAGTAGATCTCTATTACTTCCTGTAGAGATGGGCCAAATACCTAGTTTCAGCTTAGGCTGCTAACTTTGAGTCCTAATTTTAAGGTAGCCTGGTTCTTTCAATCCTCACCAAACTGGCCTCATTGATAGCGTGTCTAAAGATGGTATAAACGATACTAGTTAAAAGGTGTGATCTCTATTACTTTCGGTAGAGATGGGACAAATACCTAGTTCCAGCTTAGGCTGCTAACTTTGAGACCTAAGTTTAAGGTAGCCTGGTTCTTTCAATCTTCACCAAACTGGCCTCATTGATAGCGTGTCTAATGACGGTATAAACGATACCAGTTAAAAGGTGTGATCTCTATTACTTTCGGTAGAGATGGGACAAATACCTAGTTTCAGCTGAGGCTGCTAACTTTGAGACCTAAGTTTGAAGTAGCCTGGTTCTTTCAATCCTCACCAAACTGGCCTCATTGATAGCGTATCTAAAGATGGTATTAACGATACCAGTTAAAAGGTGTGATCTCTATTACTTTCGGTAGAGATGGGACAAATACCTAGTTTCAGCTTAGGCTGTTAACTTTGAGACCTAAGTTTAAGGTAGCCTGGTTCTTTTAATCCTCACCAAACTGGCCTCATTGAAAGCGTTTCTAAAGATGGTATTAACGATACCAGTTAAAAGGTGTGATCTCTATTACTTTTTATAGAGATTGGACAAATACCTAGTTTCAGCTTAGGCTGCTAGCTTTGAGTCCTAATTTTAAGGTAGCCTGGTTCTTTCAATCCTCACTAGACTGGCCTCATTGATAGCGTGTCTAAAGATGGTATTAACGATACCAGTTAAAAGGTGTGATCTCTATTACTTTCGGTAGAGATGGGACAAATACCTAGTTCCAGCTTAGGCTGCTAACTTTGAGACCTAAGTTTAAGGTAGCCTGGTTCTTTCAATCTTCACCAAACTGGCCTCATTGATAGCGTGTCTAATGACGGTATAAACGATACCAGTTAAAAGGTGTGATCTCTATTACTTTCGGTAGAGATGGGACAAATACCTAGTTTCAGCTTAGGCTGCTAACTTTGAGACCTAAGTTTTAAGTAGCCTGGTTCTTTCAATCTTCACCAAACTGGCCTCATTGATAGCGTGTTTAAAGATGGTATTAACGATACCAATTAGAAGGTGTGATCTCTATTACTTCTGGCAGAGATTATGGGACAAATACCTAGTTTCAGCTTAGGCTGCTAACTTTGAGACCTAAGTTTAAGGTAGCCTGGTTCTTTCAATCTTCACCAAACTGGCCTCATTGATAGCGTGTTTAAAGATGGTATTAACGATACCAATTAGAAGGTGTGATCTCTATTACTTCTGGCAGAGATTATGGGACAAATACCTAGTTTCAGCTTAGGCTGCTAACTTTGAGACCTAAGTTTTAAGTAGCCTGGTTCTTTCAATCTTCACCAAACTGGCCTTATTGATAGCGTGTCTAATGACGGTATTAACAATGCCAATTAAAAGGTGTGATCTCTATTTCTTTCTGTAGAGATGGGCCAAATACCTAGTTTCAGCTTAGGCTGCTAACTTTGAGTCCTAATTTTAAGGTAGCCTGGTTCTTTCAATCCTCACCAAACTGGCCTCATTGATAGCGTGTCTAAAGATGATATAAACGATACTAGTTAAAAGGTGTGATCTCTATTACTTTCGGTAGAGATGGGACAAATACCTAGTTCCAGCTTAGGCTGCTAACTTTGAGACCTAAGTTTAAGGTAGCCTAGTTCTTTCAATCTTCACCAAACTGGCCTCATTGATAGCGTGTCTAATGACGGTATAAACGATACCAGTTAAAAGGTGTGATCTCTATTACTTTCGGTAGAGATGGGACAAATACCTAGTTTCAGCTTAGGCTTCTAACTTTGAGACCTAAGTTTAAGTTAGCCTGGTTCTTTCAATCTTCACCAAACTGGCATCATTGATAGCGTGTTTAAAGATGGTATTAACGATACCAATTAGAAGGTGTGATCTCTATTACTTCTGGCAGAGATTATGGGACAAATACCTAGTTTCAGCTGAGGCTGCTAACTTTGAGACCTAAGTTTTAAGTAGCCTGGTTCTTTCAAACCTCACCAAACTAGCCTCATTGATAGCGTGTCTAATGACGGTATAAACGATACCAGTTAAAAGGTGTGATCTCTATTACTTTCGGTAGAGATGGGATAAATACCTAGTTTCAGCTTAGGCTGCTAACTTTGAGACCTTAGTTTAAGGTAGCCTGGTTCTTTCAATCTTCACCAAACTGGCCTCATTGATAGCGTGTTTAAAGATGGTATTAACGATACCAATTAGAAGGTGTGATCTCTATTACTTCTGGCAGAGATTATGGGACAAATACCTAGTTTCAGCTTAGGCTGCTAACTTTGAGACCTAAGTTTAAGGTAGCCTGGTTCTTTCAATCTTCACCAAACTGGCCTCATTGATAGCGTGTTTAAAGATGGTATTAACGATACCAATTAGAAGGTGTGATCTCTATTACTTCTGGCAGAGATTATGGGACAAATACCTAGTTTCAGCTTAGGCTGCTAACTTTGAGACCTAAGTTTTAAGTAGCCTGGTTCTTTCAATCTTCACCAAACTGGCCTTATTGATAGCGTGTCTAATGACGGTATTAACAATGCCAATTAAAAGGTGTGATCTCTATTTCTTTCTGTAGAGATGGGCCAAATACCTAGTTTCAGCTTAGGCTGCTAACTTTGAGTCCTAATTTTAAGGTAGCCTGGTTCTTTCAATCCTCACCAAACTGGCCTCATTGATAGCGTGTCTAAAGATGATATAAACGATACTAGTTAAAAGGTGTGATCTCTATTACTTTCGGTAGAGATGGGACAAATACCTAGTTCCAGCTTAGGCTGCTAACTTTGAGACCTAAGTTTAAGGTAGCCTGGTTCTTTCAATCTTCACCAAACTGGCCTCATTGATAGCGTGTCTAATGACGGTATAAACGATACCAGTTAAAAGGTGTGATCTCTATTACTTTCGGTAGAGATGGGACAAATACCTAGTGTCAGCTTAGGCTGCTAACTTTGAGACCTAAGTTTTAAGTAGCCTGGTTCTTTCAATCTTCACCAAACTGGCCTCATTGATAGCGTGTTTATAGATGGTATTAACGATACCAATTAGAAGGTGTGATCTCTATTACTTCTGGCAGAGATTATGGGACAAATACCTAGTTTCAGCTTAGGCTGCTAACTTTGAGACCTAAGTTTTAAGTAGCCTGGTTCTTTCAATCCTCACCAAACTGGCCTTATTGATAGCGTGTCTAATGACGGTATTAACAATGCCAATTAAAAGGTGTGATCTCTATTACTTCCTGTAGAGATGGGCCAAATACCTAGTTTCAGCTTAGGCTGCTAACTTTGAGTCCTAATTTTAAGGTAGCCTGGTTCTTTCAATCCTCACCAAACTGGCCTCATTGATAGCGTGTCTAAAGATGGTATAAACGATACTAGTTAAAAGGTGTGATCTCTATTACTTTCGGTAGAGATGGGACAAATACCTAGTTCCAGCTTAGGCTGCTAACTTTGAGACCTAAGTTTAAGGTAGCCTGGTTCTTTCAATCTTCACCAAACTGGCCTCATTGATAGCGTGTCTAATGACGGTATAAACGATACCAGTTAAAAGGTGTGATCTCTATTACTTTCGGTAGAGATGGGACAAATACCTAGTTTCAGCTGAGGCTGCTAACTTTGAGACCTAAGTTTGAAGTAGCCTGGTTCTTTCAATCCTCACCAAACTGGCCTCATTGATAGCGTATCTAAAGATGGTATTAACGATACCAGTTAAAAGGTGTGATCTCTATTACTTTCGGTAGAGATGGGACAAATACCTAGTTTCAGCTTAGGCTGTTAACTTTGAGACCTAAGTTTAAGGTAGCCTGGTTCTTTTAATCCTCACCAAACTGGCCTCATTGAAAGCGTTTCTAAAGATGGTATTAACGATACCAGTTAAAAGGTGTGATCTCTATTACTTTCTGTAGAGATGGGGCAAATACCTAGTTTCAGCTTAGGCTGCTAACTTTTGAGTCCTAATTTTAAGGTAGCCAGGTTCTTTCAATCCTCACTAGACTGGCCTCATTGATAGCGTGTCTAATGACGGTATTAACAATGCCAATTAAAAGGTGTGATCTCTATTTCTTTCTGTAGAGATGGGCCAAATACCTAGTTTCAGCTTAGGCTGCTAACTTTGAGTCCTAATTTTAAGGTAGCCTGGTTCTTTCAATCCTCACCAAACTGGCCTCATTGATAGCGTGTCTAATGACGGTATTAACAATGCCAATTAAAAGGTGTGATCTCTATTTCTTTCTGTAGAGATGGGCCAAATACCTAGTTTCAGCTTAGGCTGCTAACTTTGAGTCCTAATTTTAAGGTAGCCTGGTTCTTTCAATCCTCACCAAACTGGCCTCATTGATAGCGTGTCTAAAGATGATATAAACGATACTAGTTAAAAGGTGTGATCTCTATTACTTTCGGTAGAGATGGGACAAATACCTAGTTCCAGCTTAGGCTGCTAACTTTGAGACCTAAGTTTAAGGTAGCCTGGTTCTTTCAATCTTCACCAAACTGGCCTCATTGATAGCGTGTCTAATGACGGTATAAACGATACCAGTTAAAAGGTGTGATCTCTATTACTTTCGGTAGAGATGGGACAAATACCTAGTGTCAGCTTAGGCTGCTAACTTTGAGACCTAAGTTTTAAGTAGCCTGGTTCTTTCAATCTTCACCAAACTGGCCTCATTGATAGCGTGTTTATAGATGGTATTAACGATACCAATTAGAAGGTGTGATCTCTATTACTTCTGGCAGAGATTATGGGACAAATACCTAGTTTCAGCTTAGGCTGCTAACTTTGAGACCTAAGTTTTAAGTAGCCTGGTTCTTTCAATCCTCACCAAACTGGCCTTATTGATAGCGTGTCTAATGACGGTATTAACAATGCCAATTAAAAGTAGATCTCTATTACTTCCTGTAGAGATGGGCCAAATACCTAGTTTCAGCTTAGGCTGCTAACTTTGAGTCCTAATTTTAAGGTAGCCTGGTTCTTTCAATCCTCACCAAACTGGCCTCATTGATAGCGTGTCTAAAGATGGTATAAACGATACTAGTTAAAAGGTGTGATCTCTATTACTTTCGGTAGAGATGGGACAAATACCTAGTTCCAGCTTAGGCTGCTAACTTTGAGACCTAAGTTTAAGGTAGCCTGGTTCTTTCAATCTTCACCAAACTGGCCTCATTGATAGCGTGTCTAATGACGGTATAAACGATACCAGTTAAAAGGTGTGATCTCTATTACTTTCGGTAGAGATGGGACAAATACCTAGTTTCAGCTGAGGCTGCTAACTTTGAGACCTAAGTTTGAAGTAGCCTGGTTCTTTCAATCCTCACCAAACTGGCCTCATTGATAGCGTATCTAAAGATGGTATTAACGATACCAGTTAAAAGGTGTGATCTCTATTACTTTCGGTAGAGATGGGACAAATACCTAGTTTCAGCTTAGGCTGTTAACTTTGAGACCTAAGTTTAAGGTAGCCTGGTTCTTTTAATCCTCACCAAACTGGCCTCATTGAAAGCGTTTCTAAAGATGGTATTAACGATACCAGTTAAAAGGTGTGATCTCTATTACTTTCTGTAGAGATGGGGCAAATACCTAGTTTCAGCTTAGGCTGCTAACTTTGAGACCTAAATTTTAGGTAGCCTGGTTCTTTGAATCCTCACTAGACTGGCCTCATTGATAGCGTGTCTAAAGATGGTATTAACGATACCAGTTAAAAGGTGTGATCTCTATTACTTTCGGTAGAGATGGGACAAATACCTAGTTCCAGCTTAGGCTGCTAACTTTGAGACCTAAGTTTAAGGTAGCCTGGTTCTTTCAATCTTCACCAAACTGGCCTCATTGATAGCGTGTCTAATGACGGTATAAACGATACCAGTTAAAAGGTGTGATCTCTATTACTTTCGGTAGAGATGGGACAAATACCTAGTTTCAGCTTAGGCTGCTAACTTTGAGACCTAAGTTTTAAGTAGCCTGGTTCTTTCAATCTTCACCAAACTGGCCTCATTGATAGCGTGTTTAAAGATGGTATTAACGATACCAATTAGAAGGTGTGATCTCTATTACTTCTGGCAGAGATTATGGGACAAATACCTAGTTTCAGCTTAGGCTGCTAACTTTGAGACCTAAGTTTAAGGTAGCCTGGTTCTTTCAATCTTCACCAAACTGGCCTCATTGATAGCGTGTTTAAAGATGGTATTAACGATACCAATTAGAAGGTGTGATCTCTATTACTTCTGGCAGAGATTATGGGACAAATACCTAGTTTCAGCTTAGGCTGCTAACTTTGAGACCTAAGTTTTAAGTAGCCTGGTTCTTTCAATCTTCACCAAACTGGCCTTATTGATAGCGTGTCTAATGACGGTATTAACAATGCCAATTAAAAGGTGTGATCTCTATTTCTTTCTGTAGAGATGGGCCAAATACCTAGTTTCAGCTTAGGCTGCTAACTTTGAGTCCTAATTTTAAGGTAGCCTGGTTCTTTCAATCCTCACCAAACTGGCCTCATTGATAGCGTGTCTAAAGATGATATAAACGATACTAGTTAAAAGGTGTGATCTCTATTACTTTCGGTAGAGATGGGACAAATACCTAGTTCCAGCTTAGGCTGCTAACTTTGAGACCTAAGTTTAAGGTAGCCTAGTTCTTTCAATCTTCACCAAACTGGCCTCATTGATAGCGTGTCTAATGACGGTATAAACGATACCAGTTAAAAGGTGTGATCTCTATTACTTTCGGTAGAGATGGGACAAATACCTAGTTTCAGCTTAGGCTTCTAACTTTGAGACCTAAGTTTAAGTTAGCCTGGTTCTTTCAATCTTCACCAAACTGGCATCATTGATAGCGTGTTTAAAGATGGTATTAACGATACCAATTAGAAGGTGTGATCTCTATTACTTCTGGCAGAGATTATGGGACAAATACCTAGTTTCAGCTGAGGCTGCTAACTTTGAGACCTAAGTTTTAAGTAGCCTGGTTCTTTCAAACCTCACCAAACTAGCCTCATTGATAGCGTGTCTAATGACGGTATAAACGATACCAGTTAAAAGGTGTGATCTCTATTACTTTCGGTAGAGATGGGATAAATACCTAGTTTCAGCTTAGGCTGCTAACTTTGAGACCTTAGTTTAAGGTAGCCTGGTTCTTTCAATCTTCACCAAACTGGCCTCATTGATAGCGTGTTTAAAGATGGTATTAACGATACCAATTAGAAGGTGTGATCTCTATTACTTCTGGCAGAGATTATGGGACAAATACCTAGTTTCAGCTTAGGCTGCTAACTTTGAGACCTAAGTTTAAGGTAGCCTGGTTCTTTCAATCTTCACCAAACTGGCCTCATTGATAGCGTGTTTAAAGATGGTATTAACGATACCAATTAGAAGGTGTGATCTCTATTACTTCTGGCAGAGATTATGGGACAAATACCTAGTTTCAGCTTAGGCTGCTAACTTTGAGACCTAAGTTTTAAGTAGCCTGGTTCTTTCAATCTTCACCAAACTGGCCTTATTGATAGCGTGTCTAATGACGGTATTAACAATGCCAATTAAAAGGTGTGATCTCTATTTCTTTCTGTAGAGATGGGCCAAATACCTAGTTTCAGCTTAGGCTGCTAACTTTGAGTCCTAATTTTAAGGTAGCCTGGTTCTTTCAATCCTCACCAAACTGGCCTCATTGATAGCGTGTCTAAAGATGATATAAACGATACTAGTTAAAAGGTGTGATCTCTATTACTTTCGGTAGAGATGGGACAAATACCTAGTTCCAGCTTAGGCTGCTAACTTTGAGACCTAAGTTTAAGGTAGCCTGGTTCTTTCAATCTTCACCAAACTGGCCTCATTGATAGCGTGTCTAATGACGGTATAAACGATACCAGTTAAAAGGTGTGATCTCTATTACTTTCGGTAGAGATGGGACAAATACCTAGTGTCAGCTTAGGCTGCTAACTTTGAGACCTAAGTTTTAAGTAGCCTGGTTCTTTCAATCTTCACCAAACTGGCCTCATTGATAGCGTGTTTATAGATGGTATTAACGATACCAATTAGAAGGTGTGATCTCTATTACTTCTGGCAGAGATTATGGGACAAATACCTAGTTTCAGCTTAGGCTGCTAACTTTGAGACCTAAGTTTTAAGTAGCCTGGTTCTTTCAATCCTCACCAAACTGGCCTTATTGATAGCGTGTCTAATGACGGTATTAACAATGCCAATTAAAAGGTGTGATCTCTATTACTTCCTGTAGAGATGGGCCAAATACCTAGTTTCAGCTTAGGCTGCTAACTTTGAGTCCTAATTTTAAGGTAGCCTGGTTCTTTCAATCCTCACCAAACTGGCCTCATTGATAGCGTGTCTAAAGATGGTATAAACGATACTAGTTAAAAGGTGTGATCTCTATTACTTTCGGTAGAGATGGGACAAATACCTAGTTCCAGCTTAGGCTGCTAACTTTGAGACCTAAGTTTAAGGTAGCCTGGTTCTTTCAATCTTCACCAAACTGGCCTCATTGATAGCGTGTCTAATGACGGTATAAACGATACCAGTTAAAAGGTGTGATCTCTATTACTTTCGGTAGAGATGGGACAAATACCTAGTTTCAGCTGAGGCTGCTAACTTTGAGACCTAAGTTTGAAGTAGCCTGGTTCTTTCAATCCTCACCAAACTGGCCTCATTGATAGCGTATCTAAAGATGGTATTAACGATACCAGTTAAAAGGTGTGATCTCTATTACTTTCGGTAGAGATGGGACAAATACCTAGTTTCAGCTTAGGCTGTTAACTTTGAGACCTAAGTTTAAGGTAGCCTGGTTCTTTTAATCCTCACCAAACTGGCCTCATTGAAAGCGTTTCTAAAGATGGTATTAACGATACCAGTTAAAAGGTGTGATCTCTATTACTTTCTGTAGAGATGGGGCAAATACCTAGTTTCAGCTTAGGCTGCTAACTTTTGAGTCCTAATTTTAAGGTAGCCAGGTTCTTTCAATCCTCACTAGACTGGCCTCATTGATAGCGTGTCTAAAGATGGTATTAACGATACCAGTTAAAAGGTGTGATCTCTATTACTTTCGGTAGAGATGGGACAAATACCTAGTTCCAGCTTAGGCTGCTAACTTTGAGACCTAAGTTTAAGGTAGCCTGGTTCTTTCAATCTTCACCAAACTGGCCTCATTGATAGCGTGTCTAATGACGGTATAAACGATACCAGTTAAAAGGTGTGATCTCTATTACTTTCGGTAGAGATGGGACAAATACCTAGTTTCAGCTTAGGCTGCTAACTTTGAGACCTAAGTTTTAAGTAGCCTGGTTCTTTCAATCTTCACCAAACTGGCCTCATTGATAGCGTGTTTAAAGATGGTATTAACGATACCAATTAGAAGGTGTGATCTCTATTACTTCTGGCAGAGATTATGGGACAAATACCTAGTTTCAGCTTAGGCTGCTAACTTTGAGACCTAAGTTTAAGGTAGCCTGGTTCTTTCAATCTTCACCAAACTGGCCTCATTGATAGCGTGTTTAAAGATGGTATTAACGATACCAATTAGAAGGTGTGATCTCTATTACTTCTGGCAGAGATTATGGGACAAATACCTAGTTTCAGCTTAGGCTGCTAACTTTGAGACCTAAGTTTTAAGTAGCCTGGTTCTTTCAATCTTCACCAAACTGGCCTTATTGATAGCGTGTCTAATGACGGTATTAACAATGCCAATTAAAAGGTGTGATCTCTATTTCTTTCTGTAGAGATGGGCCAAATACCTAGTTTCAGCTTAGGCTGCTAACTTTGAGTCCTAATTTTAAGGTAGCCTGGTTCTTTCAATCCTCACCAAACTGGCCTCATTGATAGCGTGTCTAAAGATGATATAAACGATACTAGTTAAAAGGTGTGATCTCTATTACTTTCGGTAGAGATGGGACAAATACCTAGTTCCAGCTTAGGCTGCTAACTTTGAGACCTAAGTTTAAGGTAGCCTAGTTCTTTCAATCTTCACCAAACTGGCCTCATTGATAGCGTGTCTAATGACGGTATAAACGATACCAGTTAAAAGGTGTGATCTCTATTACTTTCGGTAGAGATGGGACAAATACCTAGTTTCAGCTTAGGCTTCTAACTTTGAGACCTAAGTTTAAGTTAGCCTGGTTCTTTCAATCTTCACCAAACTGGCATCATTGATAGCGTGTTTAAAGATGGTATTAACGATACCAATTAGAAGGTGTGATCTCTATTACTTCTGGCAGAGATTATGGGACAAATACCTAGTTTCAGCTGAGGCTGCTAACTTTGAGACCTAAGTTTTAAGTAGCCTGGTTCTTTCAAACCTCACCAAACTAGCCTTATTGATAGCGTGTCTAATGACGGTATAAACGATACCAGTTAAAAGGTGTGATCTCTATTACTTTCGGTAGAGATGGGACAAATACCTAGTTTCAGCTTAGGCTGCTAACTTTGAGACCTTAGTTTAAGGTAGCCTGGTTCTTTCAATCTTCACCAAACTGGCCTCATTGATAGCGTGTTTAAAGATGGTATTAACGATACCAATTAGAAGGTGTGATCTCTATTACTTCTGGCAGAGATTATGGGACAAATACCTAGTTTCAGCTTAGGCTGCTAACTTTGAGACCTAAGTTTTAAGTAGCCTGGTTCTTTCAATCCTCACCAAACTGGCTTCATTGATAGTTTGTCTAATGACGGTATTAACGATACCAGTTAAAATGTGTGATCTCTATTACTTTCGGTAGAGATGGGCTAAATACCTAGTTTCAGCTTAGGCTGCTAACTTTTGAGTCCTAATTTTAAGGTAGCCAGGTTCTTTCAATCCTCACTAAACTGGCCTCATTGATAGCGTGTCTAATGACGGTATAAACGATACCAATTAAAAGGTGTGATCTCTATTACTTTCTGTAGAGATGGGACGAATACCTAGTTTCAGCTTAGGCTGTTAACTTTTGAGTCCTAATTTTAAGGTAGCCAGGTTCTTTCAATCCTCACTAGACTGGCCTCATTGATAGCGTGTCTAAAGATGGTATTAACGATACCAGGTAAAAGGTGTGATCTCTATTACTTTCGGTAGAGATGGGACAAATACCTAGTTTCAGCTTAGGCTGCTAACTTTGAGACCTAAGTTTAAGGTAGCCTGGTTCTTTCAATCTTCACCAAACTGGCCTCATTGATAGCGTGTCTAAAGATGGTATAAACGATACTAGTTAAAAGGTGTGATCTCTATTACTTTCGGTAGAGATGGGACAAATACCTAGTTCCAGCTTAGGCTGCTAACTTTGAGACCTAAGTTTAAGGTAGCCTGGTTCTTTCAATCTTCACCAAACTGGCCTCATTGATAGCGTGTCTAATGACGGTATAAACGATACCAGTTAAAAGGTGTGATCTCTATTACTTTCGGTAGAGATGGGACAAATACCTAGTTTCAGCTGAGGCTGCTAACTTTGAGACCTAAGTTTGAAGTAGCCTGGTTCTTTCAATCCTCACCAAACTGGCCTCATTGATAGCGTATCTAAAGATGGTATTAACGATACCAGTTAAAAGGTGTGATCTCTATTACTTTCGGTAGAGATGGGACAAATACCTAGTTTCAGCTTAGGCTGTTAACTTTGAGACCTAAGTTTAAGGTAGCCTGGTTCTTTTAATCCTCACCAAACTGGCCTCATTGAAAGCGTTTCTAAAGATGGTATTAACGATACCAGTTAAAAGGTGTGATCTCTATTACTTTCTGTAGAGATGGGGCAAATACCTAGTTTCAGCTTAGGCTGCTAACTTTTGAGTCCTAATTTTAAGGTAGCCTGGTTCTTTCAATCCTCACTAAACTGGCCTCATTGATAGCGTGTCTAATGACGGTATAAACGATACCAATTAAAAGGTGTGATCTCTATTACTTTCTGTAGAGATGGGACGAATACCTAGTTTCAGCTTAGGCTGTTAACTTTTGAGTCCTAATTTTAAGGTAGCCCGGTTCTTTCAATCCTCACTAGACTGGCCTCATTGATAGCGTGTCTAAAGATGGTATTAACGATACCAGGTAAAAGGTGTGATCTCTATTACTTTCGGTAGAGATGGGACAAATACCTAGTTTCAGCTTAGGCTGCTAACTTTGAGACCTAAGTTTAAGGTAGCCTGGTTCTTTCAATCTTCACCAAACTGGCCTCATTGATAGCGTGTTTAAAGATGGTATTAACGATACCAATTAAAAGGTGTGATCTCTATTACTTTCTGTAGAGATGGGACAAATACCTAGTTTCAGCTTAGGCTGCTAACTTTTGAGTCCTAATTTTAAGGTAGCCAGGTTCTTTCAATCCTCACTAGACTGGCCTCATTGATAGCGTGTCTAAAGATGGTATTAACGATACCAGTTAAAAGGTGTGATCTCTATTACTTTCGGTAGAGATGGGACAAATACCTAGTTTCAGCTTAGGCTGCTAACTTTGAGACCTAAGTTTTAAGTAGCCTGGTTCTTTCAATCCTCTCCAAACTGGCCTCATTGATAGCGTGTCTAATGACGGTATAAACGATACCAGTTAAAAGGTGTGATCTCTATTACTTTCGGTAGAGATGCAACAAATACCTAGTTTCAACTTATATTGTAAAAGTGTGAAGTTAGCAGCCTAAAACATGTTCATGGTTTTTTTCCAGTTTCTGGGACTCTGTCGCGCCATTGTTGATAGGTTTGTTAATTTTTGCAATTGTTTTGTGATTTTACATATTATTTAACCTTATAAATCATATATATTCTTTGATTTTAAAGAATCAAATATGAGACTTTTTTATTTGGTCGGATTATCAAAGGCAGCTAACTTTAGGCTGCTAACTTCACACCGGTTTAGCCGACCTGTATCATAGTAATATGGATAAAAATTTTTTCAACTTTTCGTATTGCTGCCATGATTACCAAAAACCTGTTTTCAGACACTTTAAGTGTAGCATATACTCCCAAAAACGAAAATAACGTTTCGGAGTCCGATGGCCGACGCCTCTGTTATATATTTTTTTTTAATTTACAGCCTTCATAGATATTCAAGAATCTCCCTTGTCTATTAATTTTCAACTTCATCCCAGTTTCCTTTTGTGCGATTTATTTCAGTCCTTCAACTTCAATGTTACGGTTTCGGGTAAATTCTTTGTTTAATTATCATCTAATAAATTCAGGGTCGCAACGTATTCATTGGTTTGTAACAGAAAAGTCAAGATGCCTCAATACGATTTTTAAATGATATCTGAGTATCGAAAAGTTGTCTGATAGAGAAGGTGCTACACTTAATTTGTCTGATATAAATTTTTTGCACATGTGGCCAACTTATTTTACCATGTCCAACAATTTTCAGACATATTGCTATGATACCGATCGGTAAAATTCGTTAACATTTTCAAAACGGTCTCAAAATTTAATGCGTTCACATTTCCGTCTGAAAATTGTTTTGTTCGCATCAAATAACCAAAATTTACTAATAAAAATATTTTCAGACGTATTGCTATGAGACATTTTTTTTTTGTCTCATTTTTAATTTTAAGTGATTTTACGGGTTTGCGCTACACCACTAACGTCTGAAAATATGTTTCCGGTATCTCAGAACTATCATTCAACATTCAGAAATTTCATTCAGACATTCTGCAAATCAGACATATTGCTATGACTATGATGCAGTTCGGTAAAATTCTTTGACAATTTTGAAAATTCGGTCAGATCAAACGCTACGCGGAAAATGTCTGATATTGGTATTTTCGAGTTCAGGATAATCGTATCTATCGATTTGATGCGGTTTTGGCCGTATTGCTATGAGACAAAAATTTTGGTCGTGGGCTCTCGTACCACAAGTACAGGCAGCATCAATAGTAGCTGTTTCTTACAGCACACCAAAAGTCTTTACCATTTTTAAGGCGCGAGAAAAAGAGATGAAACTGAAATATGTAAATATAATGCAAACCTGCTGACATGAGTGGGTGTGGCGTGTGGCTGAACTGTGGACAGGAACAACTACGTTTTAAAGTTTTCACCTCAACAATTACCCTAACTGTATCTTTTGATGAATTTCTATATAACGTATCAGTGGAAACTTGATAGACCGTGGAGACGAGATAGACCTAGGTGTGTGTGTGTGTGTGGAAACTCGAGGACTCGTGGTTTGATACTCACGTAAATAAGAACATGGGGCTTCAGATGTTTGACGGCGGTGGCCGTGCCTGCCAGCAGCCCGCCGCCGCCCACAGGTATTAAAATAGCGTCCACGTCGGGCACTTGCTCCATAATCTCCAGGCCCACCGTTCCTTGTCCAGCCATGATGTGGGGGTGATCGTATCTGATAGGATGTACATAAACTTTTTGATACAAAAATAAAACCAACTGTTCCCCTTCTTGCCCTACAGTGAAACTGGAGCAGCGGTGCGGGGAGCCTGCAGTAGAAACGGCATGCATACGATGCGTCACTGCGATGCGATTCCGTGCTTTTTTATTGCGTGCTAAAGGCTTGGTCACATAGGCACGTTTTGTGAGCGTGGCGGTAGCGCAGCGTGACAGCGGTGTGGCTAAAGTAACGAAATAAGGCACACATTGGGACGACAGCGTCGCGCCCCGCTGCGCCACGCTTACAAAACGCGCCTATGTGCCCAAGCCTTAAAAATTAAGACCTATGTTCTCCGAAACATGTCGCGCGAGTAACTAAATAAACGTGAGTAGAGCCGTGTTTATCATTTATAAAACTTTATCCCAGTTGTTTGAGTATGGCGCAGCACTTTTATTTAATACGTCTCTATCATCTTTGTCATAAGGTATCTCGTTGATTAATCCGTTGTATGCCGGCTCTCACATATTTTCTGTTTTTTACGTCTCTGATCCGCTCTGAGCGTTATAGGTCTAACAGTTACTTACCCGTTGATGTAAGTAAGATCCCTTTCCTTAGCCAACACCATAGCTTGATGCTTCGCTTCCCTCATGTCATGGCCGTGTACAACTACGTTAGCTCCGTACGACCGGCATTTCTGAATTTTCATGATGGGCGCTACATTCGGCATGACCACCGTGGTGGGAATGTTGAGGAGGTTGGCGTGGTAGCTGAGGGCCTGCGAGTGGTTGCCGAGAGACGCCGATATGACACCGCGTTGCCTCGCTTCGGGGGAGAGAAGGACCAACGCGTTACGAGCTCCACGCTCTTTGAAGCTGATGCCATAAGAAAACACAATGAACAACTAAATACCAGTACTACGTATGTATTTACTTATAAGAAATAATAAATGAAAAAGGTAAACTCTTTACTAAATATCTATTATTATGATAAGGTAGAATACTGGATATGTTAGAACCAAGAAACATATATATCAGGTTATAAAAATTATAATATTAACCATTAAACCATACCTTCCTGTATGTTGGAGGAAGTCATTTTTCAGGTAAATTTCCATTCCATATTCTAAGGACATGTGAGATTTCTGAAACAAGTTAAATTCTCTATAAAATGAAAATAGCCACTTGTAATAGTTATTTGTGCAACAAGAGAGGAAAGTTGTTTTTTCTTGCGAGTGTTAATTTTGAGTCCCGAGTAAGCGAAAGATTCTATAATTGAATCACGAGCGTAGCGAGTGATTCTAGTGTTAGAATCTTGAGCGTAGCGAGGCACTCAAAAACACGAGATGTAAAATAACTTTACTCTAGTGTGACACATACAACTTTTCACCTCAGTAGTGAGAACATATTAAAGGTTAAATAAGTTGCCAAAAATTTCATTTTTAGTACAAGCTTTTATTGCTGACTGTATTTTTTCACAATCGTCATCTACTCTTCGAAAGGATTCTAATGAGCCTAAAACACCACGGGTTTATCTTGTGTATTTTAGGAGTTGCTTTTGTAACTTTCTGGCTCCATCATCAGATCAGATCACTGGTACCATAATATTGCATTGTAACCGAACTTACATAGGAGTGCTAAATTTCAGCTCAATCGGTTTAAGATGTCTGCTTCAAATTAGAGTTACATTGCAAGTTTCCACCCGGATAAATATACAAATACATACATCAAGTTAAATGAAATCTTATAAAAAAAATAACATAAAGTTAACCACATTCATTTTAGTGAACTGCACTGGCTTCATTACTTAATGTTTTGTTTAAATGTTTTTCATTTTAAAATATATTATGTACCTACATTTGAAAATCATAATATTTTATTAATTTGTGAGTTTCCGAACGTGTTAGTGGTGTTTAGGGGGTCCATTATGTCCTATTATAATATATAGATACATATAAATACTTAAATACATAGAAAACACCCATGACTCAGGAACACTAATAAATGGCCTGACTGGGATTCAAACCCAGGACCACCGGCTACATAGCCAGGGTCATTACCTACTAGGCCAGACCGGTCGTCAATTAAAAAGCTACTTTGTCTCACTCCCTGGAGTGACGAAAGTAGCAACTTTCCTCACTCCTTTAAAAGTGAGGAAAGTCGCACTTTCCTCACTCCCTGGAGTGAGGAAAGTAGTCGTGTTCGAGCTGCTGAGGTGAAAAAAAAAAATAAGTAATTAAAAAGTAAAAACTCACCACGCATGGCGTTTTTATAATCCCACTTTGTATTCTAAAGGCTGCTGATGAGACATCTTCAAACGAAATCTTTTGAGGATTCTCCTTGTTGCACATCGGGTCGAACTCAATCGGCTGTAACACCATAGTTACTTGGTATTTGTTAAACTTATAGCTAAGGCTCTAAATAAGTCTAGGGGAGAGGAAACCCTCGCCGGTGGCTAGCAGCAAAGGACTGAACACATCGTTACGTTAACAAGCGTTCTTATCACTACGAGACATCGAAGTTAATTAGAGGGTTAAAGGTGACTTTGATCTATATGTATGCGAAACACTAAGAGTTTTATAAATGAATAATATAGGTTATCTTTACCGTGTTAGCTGGGGGTGAATCTTCAAGATCATCTTCGACATCGTCAACATCTCTGAACATATAACTTTCCATTTAAAATTAAATATTTGTGTCGAGTAAGACTTGCTTTAAGCTCAGTGAAATAGACTGCTTGGTTATACAGTTTTTGCGCAAATGACTGATATTGAGTATTGAGTAAATACTATTGTGTAATTGGTCGATAAAAATACATTTCACAGATTAAACCGATACTCGTGTTTTGGTTGAGCATCTAAATAGCTGCGCCACAAAGTAATAATAGAGTAATACAATACCTAAAATGATAATTGATAACTACTTTATTTTTTCTGATTTGCTACCGGTACTGAACCTGTTGATTACAGAGACGTCTCTGAATATGTGCTTTTTGTCCGTCATGATGAAGTCGATCTCATTTTTCGTCATAGTATCGGGGCTTTGCCACGTCCAGTTCCTTTGGGGCTGTTTCTTGAAAAACGAGTTCATCAAAGAGCCCTTTCCGCTCGAGGAAGTTGACGAGCATTTGCCCCTATGGTTTCTGCTTCCATATCCATGGGATCCTACTCTTACTTTGGCGTTAAAGTCCCCCATTACAACCTTGAAATGGGTCTTTGTAGTGGAGTGGAGGGCCCTCGATATGTCATCGACCATATCCTCCACCTCATCGTCCGAGTGTGTGGAGGTCGGTGCGTACACTTGCACCACCTTAAGGCTATACCTCTCGGTGAGCTTGATGATGAGGTACGATACCCTGTTCGACATACTGGGCATTTTCACAACGTTGTCAGAAAGGGACTTATTAACCAGAAACCCCACGCCACCTTGGGATTGATGGTCTCCCTCACGGAAGTACATTAGGTGGCCTGATTCGAGAGTTATGGTGTCCTCCCCCTCTCTTCGAACTTCACGTTACAGTGGTCGCCACCATGACCAGAAATAGCGGGGCTGCCGGGAATTGGGGGCCGTGGTCTTTGTTTCAGAATCATAGGGGGATTCGCCCATAATCGCCACGCTGGGCACGCGGGCAGGACGTAACTTCTCGCGCCGATGAAGCTGCTTCCCTTCACCCTTCATCGAGCTGTTAGATGGATATACCGCCATCGTGTTCTCCATGCGGTTATGTAATATTTCTTAATATAATTTTGCTATACAAGCTATATGTAGGTGATCTGCCCTTCGGGTATTTTGAACTACCTAACTTATGTCACGGTCGGTCGCCAGAGCCTCGTCTGTTAATCAGCAGAGTGCACCGCGGGCAGGTATAATAAGTTTATATGTCACTCCATATTCTGTAAACATTGTAAGAGTCTACCGGTTGCCGTTATCAATATATCGAGAATAAAAATTATGTTTGTTGAATGAGAGCCCTCCTTTAAAATTTGTTTTTTTTTAGTATCCGAAAACATCAACTGTCTAGCTAATCTACCTATCATGGTTCATATCATGAGATACAGCCTGGTGACATAGGACAGACAGACAGATAGCGGAGTCTTAGTGATAGGGTCCCGTTTTTAACCCTTTGGATACGAAACCCTAAAAACTATGTATCTACTTGAAAGTCAATGGTCTTGTCATGCAGATAATGACGGACATTGCACCATGTTACCCGTTCTGTATGACGTCTGCCCTTTTGAGTTCAAATGGCCAACACGTGGTAATAGTAGAATAAGTTCTTGCTTGGATCCACTTGCGTTGAAGTGTATCCAAAAAGGGCTATAAAGTTTTAAAAAATAAGATAAGACGGCAGTCAATGGCATCCTCGTTCTACTTTAGAATATATATAGGTTAGCGGTTCATAAAAACAAATAAGCTAATTAGCTCATTTCTTTTTAACACATAAGTGTCCCATACGTATCTTACATAAGTTCTGAATACGAGGATTAATGGAAGTTGATTGCACCACACCGACATAAATTTGTGTCTACTATTTTATGAAGCGAAGCTTTCTTTCGTATTTACGAGTAAACGCTGTTACTATTAGCAGTAGGTACTATTATTTACTATTGGATCGTGCTATTGCTATTTTGCCTCATGATTTTGCTCGAGCAATTAGGTATTGCATTACATTTGAGTAAATTTTGTTAACTGTCGACGTAATTCATTTTGTGGGTCAAAGATATTGATTAAAACAAAAATCCTCTTTTCTGTGGTCAATAGTGTGATGTCATAACAAGTTCCCTTTTTGTGGTATAGTGTTACGTAAGAAGGAAAGTACTTTATGTTGATATTTCAAATAATCAAAAATTTGGCTTCAAAACCCTTAACTTTCAAAATGTCCTCAGGAGAGACGTGAACCTAATTGATCTGTGTATATTCTTTTGCCCATATGTAGCCATTTAGTTTAGGCTTCTCTCGCTTATGGGCATTTGCTAATGACGCTCGTTTTAGGAGTAAGTAATATCCATCAACAACCATTCTATCATTTTCGCCAGATATTCCCACTTAAGTTTTACACACAGTATATGTAACTTAAACAAATAATGTCTTTGATATTCTATAACTAATACTTAATTTATCAGAATCTAATCCAAAATTAAATATCTTGAGAAATTCCAGAGTAAATTCTATAATTAAGTTATGGAGAAAAATCATAGATATAATACAAAATCGCGTTCTCCTCATTCTGGCAAATGCACTAGCGCCATCTATCACGTTTTACAGCAGTAGCTCTCAGTTCTATACTGCGGCGCTACCGCGAAACACGATATTCGTAAATTTCGGACGATTGTCTCTGTCACTCTCATGACGCCTCAATTGGAGTAAGAGAGATAGATGCCCGAAATATACGAACTTCAATGTTCGCGGTACCGGGCCTGCGCCACCTTAGTACCGAAAACAAACAAATAGCCAGAATGTCGAAAGAACGCGTCTTAATTTTCAATTGGATTGGTATAAATTAGCAATTATTCATAGAATATCAGACACACCATGCGCCTTTATTTACTCTAGTTACACATACTGTGTGCAAAAGTGCAAAATTATGTGGGAATATCTGGCGAAAATATTAGAATCTAGTGCAAGCGTTCTCATCTCATTCGTTTTTGACATAATGATAATGACATCCTTGACAGCAGACGTTTTTTTTTTGGCGGGAACGTTAAAAAGAATAGGCGCGCTTTTGAAATTAAATTTTGTAAATTAGTTTTAAATTCTAGATTTGTACATTTCTTTGTATATTTCTTATGTAAAATAGTCTATATAGTGTTAGTTTTGTACATATTACGTTAGTGCGTTTCCCCATAATGGGGAAGCGCACGGGGCGTAGCGGCCGTAAACGATCGCGAGTTACGGGTGAGTCTCTTACAGAAGGAATAGATCAGGACTTACCTTCTTCATCATCATCGACGACTTCATATTCTGATGCTGAAAATAATGATCGTCCACTAGCGAAGAAAAGAGAAAAGGATAAGTACACACCTTATAAAGCAGGAAATTATAACAGATTTTATGACGAAAACTCGCAGAAGAAAGATTTTATTGTCTTCCTCAATCGCGAAGAAGATAACACTAAAATTACAGATAAGGATAGGTTGGCCATATCTAATGGCATCAGAAAACATTGTGTTTCAGGTGTAATGCATCTGAGGTCAATTAATGCATTCAAAATTGGTATAACTTTCGACCTCCCTAACAACGCTAATGTTTTTCTTAAGAACGAAAAGCTCCTAAACGAATTGAGGATGGTTGGTTCAATACCGGCTGCCGAAACAGAAGCCACTGGGGTTCTCACATCTGTACCTTGCGATTATTCCAATAAAAAAATCTTTCAGCTTATTGCTTCTAGTAAAAAAGTTATTAGTGTGAGACGTTTCATGCGACGGGTAAAAGACGCTCAAGGTGTCGTTTCCTTTCTTCCAACACAGACAGTTGCTGTTACATTTGCTTCAACGCAGCTCCCCGAGTATGTTACTTT
Source organism: Grapholita molesta (assembly GCA_022674325.2). Taxonomy (NCBI): domain Eukaryota; kingdom Metazoa; phylum Arthropoda; class Insecta; order Lepidoptera; family Tortricidae; genus Grapholita; species Grapholita molesta. The sequence goes on from CP053138.2 coordinate 7,552,601, forward strand.
AGACCACTGGAGACATGAGGTAGGAGTTTATGTTCCTCCTGTTAAACAGTGCCTGAAGTGCATGAAATTCAACCACATTGCTAAATTTTGTAAAAACAATGAAACTTGCTCAATTTGCTCAGGCAACCATAATTTTAAACAATGTGACAAGTCCAAAACTCAATGTGCTAACTGTGGCGGTGACCATATTGCAATTTCTACCACATGTCCACTTAAAAACAAAAACTAGAAGAAAACAAAATAAAAGCAAAAATGCAAGATATTCTGATCTTTTTAGTGCAGCTCAATTTCCACAGCTAAATTCAAAATACATTGATACTCAAATATCCAATTTAATTAAATCTGACAAATTTATGAATTTATTAGTTGAAGCAATGCTTGAAATATGTTCAAAACCTGATGTGCCAAAAAATTCTAAAAGCATTAGAGAAATTTTAGATAACACTTTTAAGAAAAAACACCTTAACCTTTTTATGGATACATTACATATAGTGCAATGGAATGCTCAAAGTTTAATTAGTAATAGGCTAGTTTTAACAAAATTTTTATATGATAACAACATACATATTGCCATAATCTCTGAAACATGGTTGAAACCACATCAATTTTTTCTATCAAAGGGTACAATATTATTAGAAATGATTGTGGGAACAACCACAATGGTGTTGCAATTTTAATTCATAATATTATAACACATTCTCAAATTACAACTCATTTTGATAGTTCTTTACAAAATGTTTGTGTGAAAATCAAAATTAATAACAATGAATTAAGTGTCGTTAGTTTTACAGTCCATCTAATACAAATCCACCATTTAATAAAAATAATCTAGACGTTTTGCTTAAGTCCATTCCTAAACCTATGATATTTGGAGGCGATTTTAATGCTCATCACATGTCTTGGGGATGTGTCGACACCCTGCCTCGAGGTAAGGATGTTTTAGATGTTATTGATGAAAATGATCTTGTTCTTTTGAATAATGGCAGTCCCACTACAATTGGTTCTTCATCTTGGCGAGCTAATGCTCTTGATTTAACTTTAGTTTCTCCATCTTTGGCACTTTCATGTGATTGGTCTGTTTATGATTATCCTCTGGGTAGCAGTTATCACTTGCCTGTAATTATAAATTTGGTTGTTGGAAATGAAAGTAATCTACAGAATAATATACAATGCAATAATGTACATTTACCATTTCAGCATAATTACAAATTAGTTAATTGGAAAATATATAGTCAATTAATGGATTCAAATTTAAAAATATTGACTTTAATGCTATGTCTCCACCAGAATCCTACAATTTGTTTTGTAACATAATACATTCTGTTGTTGAACAGTCAATTCCACAGTCTACCTCCACTAATAAATGTAATAATATTGCTAAACCTTGTTTACCAAAACATTCTAAGTGTCCTAGTTTACCCTGGTGGAACTCAAAGTGTTCAGAAGCTGTTCAAAACTCAAAGAATGCTTATATATATTTTAAAAACAACCCTTCTGAGGAAAATTATATTGAATTTAAGAGATTGCGAGCTTTAAAAAAACTAATACTTAAAACAGAAAAAACCAACAGCTGGATGGAATTGTGCAACTCATTTAATAGATGTACCTCATTGTCATTGGTATGGAAGTACATGCGTAAATTTAATAAATCATTTACTCTTAATAATTCTCTTGATGATAGTTGGATTCCAGATTTTATATGTAAATACACTCCTGACTTTGTTTTGAATGAGCCGTTAAATTATAATAAAACTGATAATATTGGAAATAATTATTTGACTGATCCATTTTCGTATCAAGAACTCCATTCTGCGTTGTTTTCTAGAAGAGATACATCCCATGGTCTAGATGGGATTCCATATATACTTTCAAACAAATTAACCCCAAATTGTCTCATAATCTTTTTAAACTTACTTAATCGTATGTGGAAGGAAAACTTTATACCTGAGGAATGGAAAACTGATTGTTTGGTTCCAGTTTTAAAACCTGGTAAAGATAAATTGTTGCCGGATTCGTATCGACCCATAGCTCTTACGTCTTGTATTGGAAAGATATTTGAACAGCTTTTAAAACAACGCCTAGAATTTTATGTAGAACAAAATGGTCTTTTACCTTACAACCAATTTGGTTTTCGCAGAGGTCGGTCTTCTCGTGAAAGCATTTGTCAGCTAGTATTAGATGCTCAACACAGTCTGTATAATAATCAATATCTTTTATGCGTTTTCTTTGATATTGCTGGTGCTTTTAACAGTGTTAATATTTCGGTTCTTTGTAACGAGTTGTCAGTGATAGGGATACCTGGGCAATTAATAAACTGGATACAAGCATTTTTGACCAATAGAAAAGTATTTGTTAAATTTAATAATCATTTATATGGTCCAAGATGCTCGTCGTTAGGAGTATGTCAAGGAGGAATTCTGTCTCCATTAATATTTATCTTATATATTAGACGATTGAATCTTATTTTGGGATCGAATGTAAAAACTTACAATATGCAGATGACTTAGTAGTTTATACATCTGGAATGGATTTAAGTCAATTAGCTTCTACTGTAAATAACGCACTTTCCAGTTTATATAAATACTTTTCATACCTTAATTTAGATGTTAATCCTACTAAATCAAAAGTCTTCATTTTCGGTCGTAAATGTGTAGCTACACCTAATATTTTGTATAACAGAATTCCATTGCCTATATATAGTGAAGTAAAATTTTGGGTGTAACTTTTACTCCAAAACTCTCATGGACAAAATACATTAATAATATAACAACAAAAGCAAACAAGGCTTATAATGTATTAAAATCTGTTTGCGGGACTACTTGGGGAGCAGATCCCAAAATATTGTTAGTGTTATACAAATCTCTCGTTCGTAGTCACTTTGAATATGGTTTTCTTTGTTTTGCTGGAGATAGTAAATTAGTGAATAGTTTGGACAAAATACAAAATAAATGTATGCGCACAATACTAGGTGCCTTTAAAACTAGTCCTATTGCTGCTTTGCAAATCGAAACAAAACTGCCACCCATTAGTGTTCGATTCCGTTATTTGAAAGAAAGATTTATCTTGAAGCTTCATAGTTTGCCTAATAATGATCTTCTTACCAATTTAATTGCTTCTCAATCTGCTCCTTATAAGCAACATATGTTTATTTTGCAAGATTTTTCTTGCTTTTTTCATTCTCTTGAAGAGTTTAATATACATTTGAACGATGATGTTCTTCCTTGTTATGCAGGCACATTCCAAAGTAAATATGCCGCAATGAATATTGTAATCGATTCAAGCTTGTCTTCTAAGGAGGAAGTTTATCTGTTATTGTCAGAATGGACTAATTATAAATTTATTTATACTGATGGGTCCAAAAATAATGATGCTGTATCTTTGCAATTTACCAGACCGAAATCAATAAGGAGTGGGATACAAAATTAATAAATATGCTAGCATCTTCACTGCTGAAGCAACAGCCATCCTTTTTGCTTTAAAACATATTATGGAAAGAAATCAGTTGAACAAAAATTGGGTAATAGTCAGTGATAGTATGAGTGTCTTAAAAAGTTTGTCAAGTAACAAAATGAATGCTAACATTAACTACCTGATTTTTACTATTAAAGAATTATGGTGGAAGTTATCCTTAACTGACACTGTAGTACAATTCGTTTGGGTACCTTCGCATATAGGAGTCTTAGGTAATGAAAATGCAGATTTTTAGCCAGAACCATTGTTAATATTTCTGATTCATGCTCAAGTTTAACCATCAAGGAGTTGGATGTCGCTTTGCCGTATACGGATATGATATCTAATCTTAAAAAGCGCATGATTAGTAATTGGGGAAAACATTGGTATTTTTGTAGAGAAGTTGAAAATAAAGCTCATATATATTCTTTGTTAGACGTTCCTGTTAATAGTACGCCATGGTTCTGCAAGCTTAAACATTTTGTTCATAGAAATTTCTATACTATAATCAATCGAATGCGCATTGGTCATTATTGCCTAAATTTTCATCTTCATCGAAAAATATAGTTTCTTCTCCTTATTGTGATCGTTGTCAAATGAATGAAGTTCAGTCTCTCGACCACATCATTTTCGTTTGCCCGTCCTTCGGCATTCAGCGCCTTGTGCTGATGGATGAGCTGCTTAATATTTATGAGGCATCTAATATAATCCCGCTGTCAGTACCAGATTTGCTAAGAGAGCCTACCACGTATATGTCTTTGTATAAATTTGTACATAACACCATAAATAAGTTGTAAATATTTTAATACAATTTTTAATTTTAGGTTCTTAATGCAGATAACATATAAATGTAAATTGTATATATTTAAAATAAATCTAAATATCGCTACTAGAATATTTCAGGATTGTACTGTTTGGAAAGGACAATAATTAAACTGGATTATGAGATTGAACGTACGGTTTTGACTTAATTAATGGATGATACATACATACTGAAATTGTATAAGAAAATAAAAGTAACTGAAGACATTGAACTCGGATTTGACCTAATATGAATAGTACTTACTGAAGACGTTGACCGGATTGAACTTATGAAAAAGAAAACAAACTACTTATGACAAGGCAGTATGGCTTAGAGCTTTAGCCTGTCCAGATGGACGAAAAAAAAAAAAAAAAAAAAATTGACAGCAGACAGAAATGCCATACATCCATTTCGTTGTGTGTTGTGTTTTAGTAAAAGACTCATTATAAATAAAGTAAAAACTACAACGTCTATAAATTAGAACATAAATAATAAGAAAACTACAATGCCGTACGCCAACCAGCCATCGGTGCATATCACTGAACTAACAGACGACAATGTAAAATTCGTTGTTGAGGATACCGAGCTGAGTGTCGCCAACAGTATGCGGCGAGTATTTATCGCGGAGACGCCGACGATGGCCATCGACTGGGTTCAATTAGAAGCAAATTCCACTGTACTTAGTGATGAGTTTCTCGCCCATCGCGTAGGACTTATACCGCTCATATCTGATGATGTTGTCGACAAAATTCGATACTCCAGAGATTGTATGTGTGCCGATTTCTGCTCAGAGTGTAGTGTCGAATTTACTTTAGACGTAAAGTGCACTGATGAACAAACGCGACATGTGACGACGGCCGATTTAAAGTCGAGCGACCCGCGCGTGGTGCCGGTGACTTCACGCCATAGGGATGAAGACCAGGCGGACTACGGCGAGGCTGACGAAATCTTGATTATAAAGCTACGAAAAGGACAAGAGCTAAAGTTACGAGCATACGCTAAAAAAGGATTTGGAAAGGAGCATGCAAAGTGGAATCCCACAGCAGGTGTGTGTTTTGAATATGACCCTGACAATATTATGAGACACACCTTATTTCCCAAGCCAGATGAATGGCCAAAGAGTGAGCACACTGAGCTGGACGAAGACCAGTATGAAGCCGAGTTTAACTGGGAAGCTAAACCAAATAAATTCTTTTACAATGTTGAGTCATCGGGAGCACTGAAGCCAGAGAATATTGTCTTAATGGGTATTGTGGTGTTAAAAAACAAACTATTAAATCTTCAAATGCAGTTGGCACAAGAAGCACAGAATGATGCTTTAGCTATTAATTAATAATATATGATTTTTTGTATTAAAAATTAAACTAATGTTAGTTATGTTATTAGTTTCATTTTCCAAATACAACCTTTTTTTTTAAACATATTAAATACCCAAGTAAGATTCATATCAATTAGGCAGGTTTTCTGTTTTAATTTACTGGTTATAGGGTACAAACATAATAGGTACAAAATGGAAATTTAATTTTAACAAGTATTATACTACATACATCTTCCTGCAGTGTTGAGGCATTTCTTAAATATTTCTTCATTTTATATGGAGATCTGCCACTTTCACTTTAGTGTTTGGATGTGAATGGCCAACTGAACTATTGCATGTTCTTTTATGCAAGCAACATTTAATTACCACTGACGTGTAGTACATAACATCACACACTTGTTTTATGATACTCACTTGTGAATGTATTGTATTTTTAGGCATTGAAGGAGAACAACTTAATAAGATCAATTTGTATTTCCATTTGTTTTGCTACACTTGATTTGTACAATGAAAATTACATTTGAAACACTTCAAATATGGATGACATACATGATATATACTCTTTCTAATTGATTTCTACCTATTTATGATGTATGTCACACTGACATAATTTTTATTCTTACAGTTACTTATCAATTTCAAAAAGAAATATCTGTTTAAATTTATAGTGCTCACCTAAAAATAAAACAGCAGAACATAAACAATGGTAATGTTGATACTATTATAAAAGTTAAAGTAAGGGGCATGTGATCTCTTATCAGATTGTGTTAAGTCTGTCTCATCATCTTGCAATTGGGGACATCAGACAACCTGCAACAAAGTTCTTATTACAAGTCTTAAGTGCATGCTAGACCATTTTAAATAAATAAATATTTCCAGACAATCCGACACAAATCAACCCAGTCCTATGGTAAGATCAATAAGGCTTGAGTTGTAGGTACTAGACGACGATATATATAACAGATATATGTATCTATACATATAAATACTTAAATACATAGAAAACACCCATGACTCAGGAACAAATATCTGTGCTCATCTGGGAATCTAACCCAGGACAGGGTCACTACCCAACAGGCCAGTGCGATTGTCAAAAAAAAAATTATGGGCTACTTAACATGTATACCGCCTACAATCCTCTGTTTTGCCCAATGGTTGACTGGTAGTGAATGCCTTTAAGCATTAAGGCCACCTTTTTGTAGTTTAAGTTTGTCTATTGTGCAATAAAGTATAAATAAATAAAATAAAAAATAAATAAATGTGTACTAACTAATTTTAATATTTTAGGAGGATTATGAAAATAAAAAACAGCCATATGTATTAAGTTTCAATGATATAAAACAGGCAACAGAAAATATTGAAGGAAGTGTGATACACACTCCACTTTGTGTAAGTTGTGTTTTAAATTAATAATAAAACAATTACATGCTGCATATGTAGCTAAGTACGTAAATTGAATATTTTTATTGATATAATAAACACTATTTTATAAAAATATATTTTATCTTATTTTACAGGAAGCAAAAATGAGCAAATACATGGATTACAATATTTATTTGAAATGTGAAAATCTCCAGTATACTGGAAGGTTAGTTTATAAAGAGGAACAATTAAATTTTTCATTAAATCAGTCGCAAGAAGTCTACTTACTCCAGGGTATATAACTTTTGCTACTCTCTCACTAACGACTGTATAGGTAGTGTAGTGTCATGCTACCCTCAACAAGTATTCGAGATAGCGGCGCTACCGCAAAAAACGATATCCGTAAATTTCGGACGATTGTCTTTGTCACTATCATAATCATAACACCTTAATTGGAGTTCTCGATAGGCTTACAAGCCTTGCTGTTTCTTCCATATGCGATATAATATTGTTAATATCATTATATAATAAATTGATTGATGATAAATTTTTCCACGCATTAGTCACGACGCTGGTGTCATGTCGAGAGCTGCAACGGGTACTTTCAAGACAATTTATATTTGGCCTCTGACCTAATAAAACAAATAATTCCATATTTAATTGCCATCATTATACTGCTTTCAAGAGCCAGTACCTACAAGTTTTTTATATATGTACTTAATTACAACAAACATATAAGTAATATGTATAATTATATTTTAACATACTGAATTTTAGAACTCCTGCAACCAATCTATGTAGGTACCTATTTTTAGGCAAGACGGAGCCAACAATGGCTTTGCCTTTTGTTCATAAGCCCAAGGAAAGCTGTCGAGGTGTGGGAAAATTAAGCCGGCGCACGCACGGCATGTGCCGCCGACACGATAACCGATGTAATAGATATTATGTTTATGTATAGATTGTATAGGTACACTGCTCTAAATGTGTATAAATAATTATAACAAGGGGGTAATGACCGTAAGGTGCAAAAGTGTAAACATGATATCACTGATGTCGACTACCTACAATCTTAATAACAAAGTATCATTAACCCAAGTCGCTCCCCTGAGACAATACTTTTTAGATATAGGTATGTGACGCACACTTACATACCGATATGCTGTGTGCGTGACGTGGCTGTTCATAAATCTGGACCATGGTATTCTCGCGGGCTAGTCAAGTATAAGCCTCCCATTAAGCTAATGGGAGGCTACTCTGGCTAGCCCGCTGTCTGTCACTAAATAATTGGCGACAGTTGTGCAGAGCGTGGCGTCCGAAACGCTTTTTGCTGCCCGGAGTACGGCGCCAAGGGTGGCGTCATCGTACCTTCGAACGGCAGCATGGCCCTCGCCGCCGCCTACCACGGCCGGGCGCTCAGTATTCCGGTAACCACGCGTATTATTTACCTTCGCATTTCGTTAAATTGTTATATCTACTTACATAATGTCATAAAAGGCAGTTATATTGAATATTAGTAGGGTATAGAGTTATTAGTATAGAGTTCTAAACAATGGCGGCGTAGCTTTGGCTCTCCGGCCGGTTTTGTATTCAGCCCTACTTACTCAAAACAAAACCAGTATATTATTAAAACAGTCAATCATATTAATAAAAAAATAAATTCCATGCCTCTTTCGATTGATAAAATCGAACTTATAATCTATGACCCATAACCAGACCTCGAAGTCGCCGTGGCACGAATACAATTTTGCTAGGGAGAGACACACGATATTATTTTATCGATAAGTTGTACTTTCTTATGACAGTACTTATGTTATGATTATGAGATACTTAATATAGAGATACTTACTTTGCATTAAAATTGATGAAAAAAATATTTAGTAGTAAAGGTTGATTTTTATTTGAATTTTAAAATTCCTAAGAAGTATCCTAAAAACTCCTATATAGGTAACATTGACGGGAAGTAATCATCACAGTTTAGTTAATTTTCAATTATTCTGTAAATTTTACAGCTAATAATATATGAAATGTCAATTCCGAATAAGCATTCAGTTATCGATAAATTTTATATCGGAAGGAAATCCCTAGTTAATTGATGTTATTGCCACCGCGACTTCGAGGTCTGCCCATAACTCATATCTGTGAAAAGAAATAAAACCTCTGGCCAGGATTCGAACCCGGGATCTCTAGCTTCGAAGCCAGTGTACCGACTAGGCCATGTGGTCGTTAAAAGTTAATAAATATTACAGGACATCCTTACACAAATTGACTGGGCCCCCGGTAATACCTAGTAGTATTTTTTAATTAAACGCTCGCAATAGGTGACGGCGGTGCTCCCGGAGCGCACGCCGCCGGCGGTGGTGCACCGCTGTTCGGAGCTTGGCGCAGACGTGGTGATGTACGGGGAAAACGTTCAAGACACGATCAGTTACGCAGAGAAAGTGGCTACTGATAGCCATCAGACAATTATGAGGTTGATTCTTAACTATTTATCATTTAAAGTAACTTATAAACTACACAGTTAGATCTTATTTAGGCGCAATACCTTTGTTTACATGGTAAACTATATAGGTTGGCGTCTCTAAATAATCTCTATTCAATCGTCATTAGTCATTAGGGCCCGAGCCCTGACTGTAAGTTTTTAACGTAACTTTACGTCACGAACGCGTTTGCGTTTCCCATATAAATAATATTACCACTTACGCGTTCGTAAACGTTTTTCTAGGTTAAAAGAAACTTACACTAGAGCCTTGACGTTGATTAGTTACTTTAACATTCAACTATAGAATAAGTTTTTAAGATACCAGATCCCAACTTCGTTAACCGTAGGTACATCCTCCAGACAATTACGTGATTGATATATTTTAATTGTGGGTAATAATGATTGCCGGGTTTCTTACAAATAATTTACTTTACCTTTTCTTACCTGATTAAAAGCTTCTTTTTATTATTCTTAGCTCATTGTAATAGTCACGATAGCGACAATATCAGAAATACGTACGTACTTTAAATACCTACTGAACACACATTGAATGGTACCACAGATCGGACGACCCAGAAGTAATGGCTGGGCTGGGCACCGTGGGCTTGGAGATAGTGACGCAGCTACCGGACCTAGACGCGGTGATCGTGCCAGTGGCGAGCGGGGGACTGCTGGCTGGTGTCCTCGTTGCTTGCAAGAAGCTCAAGTGCTCCTGTCTCGTATACGTGAGATACCTGCTGAAATTGTATAGTTACTTTAGTCGGTCGGTTCTTTCTTAATTCTCAGGGTCTTTCTCAAAAGTATTGGTAACATTACATAATGTACAGTCAGCAGCAAAAGTGGCTGAGCGGTTGAAGTGTTCAAAATGATCTACACGAGCTCTTATTCCCTTGACAATAGGGATGTGTTGACCTCATTTTGAACACCTCAACCGCTTAGCCACTTCTGCTGCTGACTGTACAATCGCCATCAAATATATCGGAGCGGCCGAGGTGGTCACAAATATCGGAACAACGCCTCTATTATAAAGGCGATAAAGTTCATGTTCCGATTTTTTTTAATACCTTGGCTGCTCCGATATATTTGATGGCGACACCTATAGATTGTTGAACCGCTTACCTAAAGTGCGGTTAACGCAATATTTAGAGACATCGGTTATATCTACTACGAGTATTTGGCAAGTGGTTCAACAATCCCGTTATACGTGACCGTGTATATAGCTAACTGCACAATATTTCGGAACACGTGTACCAGCGTTGACGATAATTGGCAGTAGAGTAATGTAATTCAATCAGTTGTGTGTTATAGGGAGCGGAGTGTGCGAAGGTTCCGAAGATGATGAAGGCGCTGCAGGCTGGGAAGCCGGTTAATGTGTCGATTGCAACCAATCTGGCCGAGGGGCTCAATGTCTCCTCTGTGGGCCCTAACGCGTTTGCCACGGTCAGGAGAAGACTTGACAGAATGGTTTGGCCATAATTTATTTGTAGGTACTGCAGCATTTATAGATATTATGGTTCGGTATGTTATGGTATGATCCGGCACGAAGGACCAACATTTTTGGTAACGACAGTGTTGCAAGATTGTAAACAGCTTTATTCTGATCTGGTACCTAGGTGTGGGCAAATGATAACGTTTGACTAATTTAGTTGGGACAAAAGTATTGTATGGGGAACATTGAAAAGGGACAAGATGCTTTATTAACATTTATTATGCTATTCATGCTGTCCCGGCGAAGGCGCAGATTATTCTATCTTGGCTGTCACGTACATCTAGGAAATAACTCAAATAACTAAGGAATTAAGGACAAAGAGAGGATGTCTGCAATGAGCAATGAGTTTTAAACTCATAAAGTTTATTTGTTACAAGCACATACGCACATGCAACAATACGATTTAAATCAAAATATTTACAATCTAGAACGAGTTAATTATAAGATTTATAAGGTAGTACTTAATAGGTACAATATTATAGCTGGTAGTGGAAGATTCGTCAATCGCAAAAGCCATGGTTAACTTGCTGGAGCGAGAGCGGCTCGTGGCGGACGGTGCCGGCGTCTGCGCCTTGGCCGCCGTCATGCAAGGGCTGGTGCCAGAGCTGAGAGGGAAACGGTTAGTGCATTCATTATACTTATTCTCGTCATACTACTTAGTACAAACAGATAAACTCACGTGTATAAGGATAAGGCGAGTGTAGCGTTAGCGCCTGTACAAGAAGTGCAAGCAATTGCTCAGCGAGCGCGGCGTGCGGAACGCCGTGCAAGGCAGCGGATAGCAGTGAGCGACACACCCTCAACGCGATCGGTGTGTCCTGACTCGGCTTGAAGATGGGTACCAGAGCTTACCCGAAACATGTCGCCTAGTGCGATATAATTACACGTGAGTTTATCCGTTTGTAACTAAGTAGTAGTATAATGGCTCACAACAGTTTTAATTGTATTATTCTCGTCATCTCGTTTACTCGATAGGAGAAGGAATCATAATCATAATTTATTAGCTTGGAAAACATAGGTAAATACAATAGGTAGGTCTGGTCATTTGCGAACCACTATGTTCTTGCCTTTAGGCGTACAAGTCGGTACTTAAAAATACGGAAGGCATCCGGAACAGAACTACATCGAGATAAAACAAAATAGTGCATGACCTGGCGTGGCAAAGTCGCTGATACGACTACACATTCATGTATATGTATTATGTTTTTGATGAATATAATATTGTTATTTATATATTTTAGCATAAAACACACACGTACATATTTAACCGGTATAATAATGACACGTAAAAAGTAGGGTGAATATAAAATAAATATAGACAATGATCACGTCTGTTTGTTGTTAATATTACAATAATAAACGCTTTTTGGTGAAATCAAATATTTCATTTAGAAACGTTTGATACTTCAATGTTTTTGCAGTGCGTATACGCATGTCCGCTCGTCGCAATATCGCATAAGACACTCGTAGACAATCCCTCTGGGCACATACCTTTTTTCTACCTTAATAAAATATTTCTATTTCTAGTGCTGTCTGCGTGATAAGCGGCGGCAACATAGACTGCGGCCGCCTGTGCCGCGACATCCAACGAGGTCTATCCGCCAACGGACGCCTCCTTGGCTTCTCTATTCCCGTGCCAGACCATCGAAACGGGCTCGCGGACCTGGCCAAAGTTATATCGGACCAGAACGCGGTACTTAAGAGCATAGTCACCGATCAGATGTGCGTGCATAGTGCAACTGGAGCGACTTTGGTACGTTCGATGTTAACAATACTTTAAGATTAATTTATTGTTCGGTACAGTCAGCAGCAGAAGTGGCTAAGCGTTTGAGGTGTTCAAAATGAGGTCAACGCGTCCCTATTGTCAAGAGAATAAATAAATAAATATTCCGGGTCAATCTTACACAAATCGACCTATTCCTACGGTAAGCTCAGTAAGGCTTGTGTTGTAGGTACTAGACGACGATATATAATAGATAGATACATATAAATACTTAAATACATAGAAAACAACCATGACTCAGGAACAAATATCTGTCCTCATCACACAAATAAATGCCCCGACTGGGAATCGAACCCAAGACCATCGGCTTCAGAGGCAGGGTCACTACCCACTAGACCAGACCGGTCGTCAAAGAATAAGAGCGCGTGTAGGTCATTTTGAACAATTCAAACGCTTAGCCACTTTTGCTGCTGACTGTACCAACTTATTGTTATGTGTAGAAACATAAATTATTTATTCGTGTATGGACGGATAAGGAAATATGGCGATTTTGGCGCGAAGGCGTTATGAAAGTGACAGAGACAATCGGCCGAAATTTACGAATCTCGTTTTTCGCGGTAGCGCCGCTGGGCCTAAGTAAAGAAGGTAGTAATTTTTACATATACGTTGTTTTTTTTATTATAAACATTTTTATACATCGTCGTCTTCAGGGTTCCGTAGTCAATTATTAGTCCTTATAATTTCGCCATGTCTGTTCGTCTGTCCATCCCCGGATAATCTCTAGTTTAATACAAAGGTTAACTTTCGTGTGTCATATTATGAACGGCAAACAATAAAGTGGTGATGTCTCAGTAGTGGCTATGGCGGACACTGTCAAAGGAATTTTCTTGCCAACAGATAAGGTTTATATTCGTTCTTCACTACTTGAGACGTTGGCGTATAAGTCACATTTTGACGCGAGAGGAAAAGCGTTCTAAAGTTCAAAAACACTTACCTCCCACGTCATATACTTTGTGTGCGAGTCTATTGCGTTATGTTATTCGTTTTTGCTTTTCCAGGCTAATGTTGTGGTAGCGACAGGAAGTGATGAGCACGCAAAGATCTTCAAGGACCATCTGAGAGACTTGTATCCTCACGCGCGATTCACAATTAACGACCTTGACGAAAAACGTAAACATTTGTGCCTATAGTTTTCATCAAAACACAAACTTCTAAGTTTATTATGAAGCTGTAAGTAATTTTTATGTGTTCAGCTTTATACAATCAGTGTTGAATCAGATGAAACTAGTTAACCTAACTGCAAGTGTTATTTTTTTTCCATTGTCAAATTTAAGGAATGCAAATTAAAACAACTACATTGGATTTTTCTTTTATTTTGTAACCTTATCCATAATTTTACGCAACTGGATCGTCACCCTTAGTCGCACGAGTGTAGATCACCTGCCCGTGGTGTTGGACTACCTGCTTGATTAGACCTGGAACAACAGACATAGTTATGAAACACTTAAACATTCAAATTTGAAGCCAATTAATTTACTGCAAAATCAGACTCAATATATCAGTATTTTAACTGTCATGGATTTTCCAGCAAAAATGATCATCATAATTTTTTCTCTTGTTTTAAAAAGTGCTGTAGCTAATAAGGTTAAAAGTTTCACAGCAGGCAAACTTAATGCCTAATGGCATTCTTTATCAGCAGTGATCGGCACTATGGGTGCAAAACTAACAAAACCTGTAGAGCTAGATATAAGAATAACTGTCAAATTTAAGTCCAATTGATTGTATATTGGGATCTCAATATGCCAATATTTGGGTGTAAGAATATAATTGTTTTTATGGCTCTATACTCCGTTTAACATCTGCTTAATGAGTTTTGTTTTGCACCCATAATGCAAATCACTGTTTATCAATCAACCATAGGGATAAACATAAAGTTCCAAAAGATTACATTTTTTTGCACTTAATTTAAATGAACACAATTACTTTATCTAATCCCATGTTATCCTAATATCTACTACTAGTAGACTATCCAAATATCTACTACTACTAGACTATCAAATTTAACTATTTAGAATATATTTGGGATTTCTGGGAAAACCATTCAGATTAGTGTGGCCTGAAAAAAAGGGTTAATACAACAATCTGTCATCTGACCTAAGCTAACCTTTCATGTATGTTTTCCCATCAACATTTTACATAACATAGTGAAGTTGTGTTACCTGTATCACAAAATGAATTTTATAAATACAAATACAGGAAGGCACAATCTCAAATAAATTGTTAACATCTATTTTTATGGATGACACCAGTTCAAGAAAATTATTTGAATTACAAAAACCTGTTGGTTGGTTAACATGTTGACTGTGGTACAAGGCTAATTTGACTTGTACAAGATGGTTAATTGCGATGTTTTAATCAAGGTTTTAAGATCATATGAATACTGTATGGTGTAAATCCAAGACTTCTGCATACTAAACCTAAACTGATTGGGTTGAATTTTATAATAAGGTTGTAATTATCAGATCATTTAACATAAAGATGATGTATACAGGACATCTGTGAATTGTTGTTTAAAATAAAGTGTTTATAAAATGCAAATTTGAACTAAAATCATAAAACCACAATTACTATTGCACAATTGTTATATTTAGCATGCAAAGTCTCATCATCACCATACAAAATCTCTTTAATATTTGAACTATTTTAGTATATTTAAAACTTAAAGCAAAGATGGCACTTAAAATGTATATAATAAATGCTTGGTTACCTTTTTCTCTAAGCTCGACGAGGGCGCGCCTGGCTAGGGAGCCACGGACCTTTAACCTTTCGGAGACCACAGCAGGTGTGATCAGCTTGTACTGGGGCACTTCCTTGTACAGTTTGTCATAGGTGGCCTTGTCGAACAGAACTTGGTTGTTCAACTTGTCACGGACTTTTCCTTTGGACCACTTCTGCAAATAAAAAAAAAGAGTTTCAGTAACATAGCATGCAAAGGCAAGGCTTCTGTCAAAATGATCATGATTTGAAATACCATCAGCCTCAATATATCAGATTTTACTCTCACTGAATGTCAAGCATAGAATGTATAATCATCTGGTATTTCTATTCATTTAACACTCGTATAAAATATATCTTTAAACTAAACGTAGTACGCCGAACTACGAAGTGACATGGACATAACCTCAATTTACAACATTTAACAAATTCATTACCTTCTTCTTGGCTTTGCCGCCACCTGACCCCTCCTTCTTCTTCTGTGTCTTTTGCGGCTGCTTGGCCGAGGATTTCGCGTCCTTCTTGGGCGGCTAGAACCACAAAAATATTGTTGACAAGCGACATCGCCACGAGGTTCACTTGTGAAAACTTACGTTGAAACTAAACATTAAAATCTATATAAAGAATCAGTAATTAAACTTGATTAACACGTGAAACACTGAATTTTAGTATAATTTTTGTAATAAATATTTTAATTCACAATTTTCCAACGCTCACGCGAAATACTCACCATCTTGAAAACCGGAAAGAAAGATGGACGTCGTTTAGTGTTGCTACAATATGGGGTTCCGCGCGGGCTTCCAAAAACCGGTAATTAATCGCTTTTATATTTTGTCGTGTGCAAAGATTTAATCAATATTTTCAACGATTACGATTTCCACGGTAGCGCTGTCTTTAAAATGTATTAAAATTTCTTGAGCGCTGATTGGAGTGTAGAGAGATAACTAGAGCTGTGGTCCGAATCTCGCTTACAGTGCTGACAGACCTTACAAAGGCGCTACCGCAAAAGACGATATTAGGAAATTTCGGACGATTGTCTCTGTCACTATCATGACGCCTTGATTGGAGTAAAAGAGAAAGATGCTCGAAATATACGAACTTCGACGTTCGCGGTACCGGGCCTGGTGACGGACCTTGAATGGAGAAATAAAATAAAATTTGACGTTATTATTAGTAAGCGGAACAGCTTAGATAAGATTATTTTTGACGTCTGTCAAAGTAACATCTATTAGTTTGACGTTTGACGCACATTATTCTATTGTTATCATTATCAGATTCACAGATAAATATTTCAATGTCTTGAAATTCTTCCAAATAGTGTTTATTTTTTGTTCTTTTTGTTAATTATGAATGAGCGCATTACGGTTCAACTATGGATTGTCAAGTTTTGTCTAAAAGTGATTTACCCGAAATACAATCACTACACATTCCTTGTGTTTTTGGCCATAAAATATAGACTCTGTTATCAAAGAAAAGTCTTAGCTAAAAAGGGCACCGATATGTTTCAAATGAAGACCATACCTTCACACGTTCAGTGTCACCTTTTAAGGGAAAATGTGGGAGATAATTTGCCCGTGATACAACACAAATGTGTGTTTATTTCAAAGGAAGATTTTATACGATTAACTTCTGAAAATCTATTCTACATCGACAATGGGGTCCTATGGCTTGCACTGAAGGTAACCCCTGATATGAAAACGAAATACAAGGAGAAGCAAATCAGTGACGACAAAGATAACATGTTAACTAAATACAATTTGAATTTCTTAACTTCTGAACTACATAGAAAGTTATGGATGGATAATAAACCAGACAGTCAAGACTATATAAGGATAGTTCCTGTTGTGGGCTCAGCTTTAGTACAAAAAGATATTGCCTTAACTTCAGAAAATGAAATGTATAACATTTTGTCATCCTTTGGACTTGTACACTTCAGGGATATTAGCATATCATTTCAAACCATATCTTCATTAGAGTATGCTCCCAGTATTGCAGAGTCTGCAGAAGTCAGTCTTGTTGTAAACGACTATGATCTGTCCAATGAGTTTGTCAAAGAAGTATTGAGTAATCACTTTGAACTACCAAAATTAGTAAGTTTAAATGATGTATTCAGCATTGAGCTTACTCCAAATGTCACATCCAAATACCATTACAAGTACTTTGACCTGGTACAAGCTGCAGGGAAACTTGACTTTAAATGTAGAAAAATCTGTGGTAGAAAGGATTTAGCTGTTAAAAATAATATAACAGTGATTCAGCCATTTTTTATAGTCAAGGGAGTTACTCAGCTAAATCTGAGCGAAAATATCCATTCTCTAAAACCAAGTGACAGGTTTTACAAATCTCAGGTTGCAGATGACATTAACCTTCAAATATTACAGTCATGTCCTACCGGTTTAAAGAAAAAGTTTGATCAAATACAGGATGCCATTGGTCCATTTGTTACAAGGGAGATTGGTAAGGATAAGTAGAAGATTTTTTGTAGCAAGAAAGTTTTGTAATTGTGAAAACTATTGATAATTCAGAAAATAGACTAGACAACAGAGTATAGTGATAATAATTTTTGGATTTATCCACTACTTTTATTTGGAATTACCCAAATTACAGCTTACAGTCCATTTTTAGTGTGTAGCACTAGAGAATAGAATAATATAGACATAATCACATAATTTTAATTATAATAGTTGTATACACCAATCTAGTTTTATAAAAATAAAGGCTTATAATAATAATAAAACTGGACATAAGACAATGATTCATTCTGCTTATAATCTAAGTAAGAAACTTGCTTGTTAAACTGAAACTTAATTTTCCAGGTGACTTAACTTCCTCTCTGTCAAGCCCTATATTGCCAATGCTGCTGGTGTCCGGACCTGCTGGGTCAGGCAGACATCAACTTGTTAAGACACTGGCTAGATATAATGGTAAGATTTAAAATTACTCAATTAACTCCTGAAAAATAAGACAGAATTTTAGTATTAAAAGTACCTATTGAGATGTAATTTGCTGTATTTTTAGGTTTGAACTATGTATCAATTGACTCCAATGGCCTGCAGAGTTCCACTGCCAAGCAAACAGAGAGCAAGATTAACTCTACCGTGCAGAAGGCTAAAGCTGCTGCTCCTTGCATAGTGGTCTTAGATAATTTTGAGGTAAAGAATTTTTCATTTATTTTTTGTATTTTGTTTGTATTTGTTCATAGTCACATACAGCGATTGTACCACTTACGATGTTGGTAACTTCACTGTGTAATGCAAATCAGGCCTGATACAATATCAGGAGATATTGAGTATTCATTCTATACATATAGCTATGTAACAAGCATTGGCAAGTGGCTCAACAATCGATGTTCGTGACTGTACAATGAATAAAAAACAATTGAATAATAGGCAATATCGGAAACAAATGCCTCATAATTATTCTAATGCATGAAAGTTTATTGTTGTGTACATATAGTTGGGTAATAAACAGTGATCGGCACAACCCGTGCAACATGGTGTCAATGACCTCAATCATTATGTTAATATGGATATTCCCCGGGATTTCAGCATTCGAGTCGGTAAAGGATGATAATATTTTCTCATTTTAGTTAAAGTATAATATAACGGGGACAACATTAATGATTTTTACCGTAAAATAAAACAACATGATATTAAAAAATAGGTATATAATATAATATAAAGATTAACAATCACAGAGTAAAATAAAACAATCATCGTGTTTATCAGTATGTTACAAGTAGTACAAGTAGATACAATATTAAATAAATATGAACTCATACAATAAATTAACATATGTATTTAAGTTTTATAAATAAACAATAAATGAACTTATCTTAACAAATAAAATATGTTAATAAAAATTAACCCCTCGTATGCTTAGACACGTATCCGTGCGAAGCATTTGAACGTTATGTTTTTAATTTCAAGGTAATTTGACAATTTTATATCCGCATACGAAGGGTTGATTTTTTACATTTAATTTGTCTGTATAAAATTGTAATAACAGACCATAATTTTTTCGATATTTTCTATTTTCAGTCTATTCCTTTTTACATCTAAAATCCATTTATATGCCGAAAAACTTCTTTCAACTTCTACTGACGTGAGTGGAGCAAATATGTAGAAGTTATCTTCATCGGTTGCGGACTTATTTGAGATTTTATCTGCATAAGTTCTTATGTTATCTAAATCAGGATTACGCTCCATGACCGCTTCCAATTTGGCTTGTATAGCTACATTAGAACTTTTTATTAATGTGCGAACTTCGTCAAAAATTTCCAATGTATCAATAATTGTAGTATCGCGAGCTTGTAGTCTTGTCAAGGCTAATTCGATTATGTTGTAATTTTCGTCTATGTAAGTTAAATCCCTTTTTGTGGTCGGCTTCCTCAAGATATTTTTTGTTTTTTTTTATAGATACTGCATCGGAAGCTCTTAAACTACTTAACACATTATTAATTTCATTAAAATATTTCACACAGTATGACACTGCTGAAAGCCAAGTGCCCCATCTAGTTATGACAGGTTTTGGAGGCAGAGGCAGATCTGGGTACATTTCTTTTAGTAGTTTGACTCTACTAGGGGATTTCAAAAAAAAAATTTTCAGTTCGCTATCAAATTATCTACATCAGTATGTTGGGATCTAATTCGTTCCGCAACTCGATGAAGAGCATGAGCCAAACAAAAAAGTTTACATGTTTCAGTTTTGGAAATACAGTTTTTAATATTCGCCCCGCCTTCAACATATACGCAACACAAAAGAACATTTACGAAAATAATGTTCAAAAGAACATTTTGAACATTATTTTCGTAAGTTACGCCCCATAATTGTTTGAAGCAATCGGTTACAAAATTTGCAATACTTTCCCCATTTACCACTTCCAACATTTTACATGCTACTAAGTATGTCTTCTTTGAAGCACTTGAATCCAAAGGTTTCAATAAAAAGTGTACTATATATCTACCAAGAAAGTCCGTTGTCTCATCCAGCGATATCCACAACTTTTCATTTTTCACCGCACTATTTATAACAGCCATTTTCTCTTGATAAAATTTGTCCAGATGTGTTCTAATCGTCCTCTCGCTAGGTACTGTTGAAACAGGTATCTTAGCACAAGTACAGCATATGTATTTTTGAAAAAAACTTACACATGCCGGGTTTTCAGTCTGTAGCCATGGTATGTTCCAGAGAATAAGAAATTCTATTAAATCATCGTAAAAATGTTTGGGGTCATTTTCCAATATTCTGTTGTGCACAGGTCCTTCAAGGTGTCTTACAACTGAACTTTTTCGACATCCAAAGTTGGTTTCACATTTTGTGCAGTAAATCAAGTGCCGCGTCGACTCGTACATCAATTCTGGGTAGGGTTCAATCCAACTTTGAATTGTCTCTTCTCTAGCAACGAATCGAGGTCTCCGCGGCATATTCTACCTCCAATAATCACTCAGTCCAATCAGAAGCAAATAGAAAGTCCAGTAAGGGTCAGCCACAGTCCACAGTATTCGTAGGAAAATATCGGAGTCCGTAAAACAAGCCAAAGTCGTTGAAATAAACGATGAGCTGATAACTTTAAATGACCACGTCCGAACTTAATGAACCGAAGAACATAAGTAAAAGTAAACATAATTATTTGTTGTTAGAATCTAGTTGCATTTCTTATCAGTACATTAGAGAGGGATGACATCAACTCTGTTAATAATACTATTGCTGTCTTTTTCGCACAAGTTTAAAATATGCGTTTGGTCGTAAACGCAAACAATGGATAACCCGAAAGTGACCTTCGACTTGCCAGGTAATCGTAGCCAGGTAGTGCAAAAAGGTTTTTTTGCGCACTTCAAATGGTTTCATTTACATATTTTATATAATTAGTGTACTTAATATTTCACCCAATATGAAATAAACTTAAAGTATATTAAGTAATATTTTTTTAATAAAACATGATACAATTTATGAGTTTATTAAATATTATAAATTCTATTTACTTATACATAACTCTTAATAGATTTATTTTTGAGAACTAGATCACGGGATTGTAATAATGTCATGTCATGTCCATATTAATATTTCCTCTCGGAAGCCCGCGGTGTTGCACGGGTCGTGCCGATCACTGGTAATAAAAGACAGATATATTTAAATCAACTTAACAATAACAAACAGTTGCAATAAAGTTATCTTGATATTGGTGTTTATTTTACAGGTATTTGCTGTAGACCCTGAAAACAATGAAGACTGCAGAGTCATGGAATACTTTATGAACACAATAACAGACCTATACCAAAACTATACTAAACACCCCATAATTTTCATAGCAATCACAGAAAAAGTGGAATTAAAACCAAACATTCTTAGGATATTCTTAGAAAAATTCCAACTTTCCAGATTAAATGCCCAGCAAAGATATGAAATGCTTGTATGGTATGCTTCTGCAATGCAATTGAATATTGATGGACATCAAAATAGATCAAATAGTATAATTTTTGATGATGACGATGCACTTAACAAACATACAAAAGATGTTTTGCGAAAAGTGGCTGCAAAGACTGAAACATTTCTATGCGGTGACATTGACACACTTCTGCATTTTGCAATGCGAGAATCTTATTTGAAGCAGCACAACAGTTACATAAATTTGCCTTGTGACGATCCAAACTTACACCTACTTCAGGAAGATGATTTTATTTCTGCTCTGGGTGTGTAAAAACAAATTTTCCTTGTCTCTTTTATTGCAATTAAACTATAGGAAACAGTTCTCTTATTCCTTAGTTACAAACGGATAAAGTCACGTGTAATTATATCGCACTAGGCGACATGTTTCGGGTAAGCTCTGGTACCCATCTTCAAGCCGAGTCAGGACACACCGATCGCGTTGAGGGTGTGTCGCTCACACGTGAGTTTATCCGTTTGTAACTAAGTAGTAACATGGCTCACAACAGTTTTAGTTCTCTTATTGTTAAACACTCACAGAGATGCAGATTGATCCCTGTCAGACAGACTCAAATCAAATCTATTTTGTATTTTTTTATACATTTACGTCACGGGGTGGATTCGACGTCGTACAAGTGTGCTTAATGGCGATGTTAGATGCAGATGTAGTATAGGGACGCCCGGCCAGAATCAAGCGGGTTGCAGTAACGATGTTAACTGACGGGTCAGTTCTTCAGTTAACATCAATCAGCTGTCAATCATTAAATTAAAACTTCTTCCAGAATCAATAAGAAGTCTGCAGAGCCAACATCTAGATGCTCCTAAAATTCCGAAAGTCCACTGGGAAGATATTGGAGGGCTAGATAAATTGAAAACAGAGCTTCTGAAAACAATAGAGTTTCCAATAAAATATCCACACTTATTTAAAAACTCGAGTTTAAAACGC
This sequence comes from Grapholita molesta, assembly GCA_022674325.2. NCBI lineage: Eukaryota > Metazoa > Arthropoda > Insecta > Lepidoptera > Tortricidae > Grapholita > Grapholita molesta. The sequence continues at coordinate 7,575,371 of CP053138.2, forward strand.
TCAGGTTAGTTGGTTTGAAAAATGTCTCATGTAACGGGATTTTATGTAATTATTTGAAGTAAGTTTTCTACCTAGCTTCACTAATGTTTTAAGGTATTTTACTATATGGGCCCCCGGGTTGCGGCAAGACACTTGTGGCCAAGGCAGTGAGCACGGAGCTTAATGTCAGCTTCCTCAGTGTGAAGGGGCCGGAGCTGCTGAACATGTACATTGGGCAGTCGGAGGAGAATGTCAGAAAAGGTAATAGCTATTTGTTATACAAGGGAGCAAAGGTAGTGTTTACCTTCTCGTGCTAATAATGAGACCCGAGCTAGTGAAAGATCCTAAAATTGAACCACGAGCATAGCGAGTGGTTCAAAGAGTGGAATCTTGAGCATTGGGAGGGTTTCAAAATACGAGAGGGGAACGTGGCTTGCTACAGAATGAAACACACAATGGTTTACCTCACTACCGCGAGGAAACTATAAAACTTTTAAAATGTATTAAAATTTATTGGCATCCATCATTTATCATTCAAAAACATGGAATAAAAGAACATCCAACCAGCTAACATCAAAAATACGCTCGATTAGTAATAAAAAAATAGTACCTATGTTTAGTATTAAAAATGTAAACAGTTCTTTTCGAGCTAGTGAGGTGAAAGAAGTGGACATTACGAATTTATTTTGTTATAGCATCCCATTCTTATGGCCTGCGTAATAACAACAGTATTTCCTGCGATTGGAGCTAAACGGTTACATTTGTGTAAAAAAAAATCGTAAGAAACGTATTCCATGATTTTCTTAAATATGATAAATATTACGCATATTACCTCGTGTCGTTAGCCCGCTAAACTCTTACCTTAATTTAAAGGAGCAAACTAAAAACAAAAAAATACATTGTAGTGTTCGAGTCGGCGCGCGCATCCTCCCCCTGCATCGTGTTCCTGGACGAGCTGGACGCGCTGGCGCCCCGGCGCGGCGCCGCCGGCGACTCGGGCGGCGCCAGCGACCGCGTCGTCAGCCAGCTGCTCGCCGAGCTGGACGGCGTCACGCAAGCTGAAGGTTACTCTTTCTCACAAATGGTCTCCTGATTTAGTTAAGCGTGTTGGCATAGCGGCGCTACCGCGAACAACGATATTCGTAATTTTCGGACGATTAAATTGTCTTGTCTCTGTCACTCTCATGACGCATTAATTAAAAAAAATATACATATTTCGGGACAATCTTCCATAAATCGACCTAGTCTTACGGTAAGCTCAGTAAGGCTCACAGAGAACTACCTATAGAGTCGCAATGTTGTTCATTTTGTTCGCGATACAAGCTGCCAACACAAGAGGTGAAACGTGAGGGGCGGGAGGGCGTTAACGTCGCTGCGATTGGTTGTCTCAAGGACGACGCGCGGCCGCTTGAGCGTGTAGTGATGGGACATGTTTTTTACCGGAAGCCTAACCGGTAGTCATTTATGTTTGGTAAACAAAAGTAACTATAAATATAAATCAGTAGGTATAGTAATATTATTTTAACTTACTTCAAAAGTATAGGTTAAAATACTAAGGGTGTAATAATCTAAAAATTAAATGTGTATGACAGTAATAAGAGCTCCAGAAAAGAGTACAAATTACGATGCGAAATGGTAAAATTTTTTGACCAAAATAACGATTATAATATTATGTACGAGAGTGGTTTGTTTGTTCATAAACCACTCTCGTACATATCATAAAGTGGGTTGGAATAACTTCTATAATTAACAGCCTATTTAAAAATGTCTTTTGAATTAATTAATTAGTTATTAATTAAATTGTTATTGTATGTAAATAGTGCATTACTGCAAATACTAGTTATCCTGGATAGTATCAGTTAGGCGACCGGGCTGAAGGTGAGGAACGAGGCCAGAATATCACTTGCTGTCTAAACAGTCCCTAATTCAAAAATAGGACAAATTGTATGAATGGAATCTTGCAAATATATTAAAGTTAATACGTTATTTGTATTTTTATAAAAATACAAGGGTTTCAAATAAAATACATATTTAATCACTAGAGATACATTATTCGTATGTTGTTTGTGTAGACCAGGGATTCCCAATCTTTTTCAACCTGCGGGGAAGTTACAAAATTAGTATTTTGTCACGGCGCCCTGGTCCTAGCTATTGCAAAAAGATATAGTAGATAGAAATAATTACGTACATTACCTACAATAATAGTAGTCAGGTTAGGTTAGTTTAGTTAGAGGGAGGTAGGAAAAAAATTAAACATGCACAACATGAATCTATCGTCGTTGTAGATAGATAATAATAGACCGACTCACGGCGCCCTTCGGAACTTTCCACGGCGCACCAGGGCGCCGCGGCGCACACTTTGGGAACCCCTGGTGTAGACCATAGCTGTGCCCCCTAAGGATTCTCTGTAGACCACCTCGGCCACCATGGACTCCCGTGTTCTTCGGGCGCTGGCCGCTTGTCCCGCCATGCTACGTTAAGTTAAACTATATTCTCAGAAGGGCGCTTGTCAGCGCGAACATCCCCGCCACTCTGGTACACCAGATTGTGCGGGGTCAGATGTCGTTAATACCCGTTGTTGGAGAATGGGTCGCGCACTGGTGTGCTATTCTATGACACTAGACCCAAGGACTCACCAAGTGGATTCCAAAAAGCCCCCATAACATACCTCTATCTCAAACCAACTATGAGTGCCCTGGGACTTCTTCGAAGTTCATCATCAGGCCCATTCTATGACACTGGACCCAAGTACTCACCAAGTGGATTCTAAAAAGCCCCCATAACATACCTCTATCTCAAACCAGCTATGAGTGCCCTGGGACTTCTTCGAAGTTCATCATCAGGCCCATTCTATGACACTGGACCCAAGTACTCACCAAGTGGATTCTAAAAAGCCCCCATAACATACCTCTATCTCAAACCAGCTATGAGTGCCCTGGGACTTCTTCGAAGTTCATCATCAGGCTCATTCTATGACACTGGACCCAAGGACTCACCAAGTGGATTCTAAAAAGCCCCCATAACATACCTCTATCTCAAACCAGCTATAAGTGCCCTGGGACTTCTTCGAAGTTCATCATCAGGCTCATTCTATGACACTGGACCCAAGTACTCACCAAGTGGATTCTAAAAAGCCCCCATAACATACCTTTATCTCAAACCAGCTATGAGTGCCCTGGGACTTCTTCGAAGTTCATCATCAGGCCAATTCTATGACACTGGACCCAAGTACTCACCAAGTGGATTCTAAAAAGCCCCCATAACATACCTCTATCTCAATCCAGCTATGAGTGCCTTGGGACTTCTTCGAAGTTCATCATCAGGCTCATTCTATGACACTGGACCCAAGGGCTCACCAAGTGGATTCTAAAAAGCCCCCATAACATACAGAGGTATGTTATGGGGGCTTTTTATCTCAAACCAGCTATGAGTGCCCTGGGACTTCTTCGAAGTTCATCATCAGGCCCATTCTATGACACTGGACCCAAGTACTCACCAAGTGGATTCTAAAAAGCCCCCATAACATACCTCTATCTCAAACCAGCTATGAGTGCCCTGGGACTTCTTCGAAGTTCATCATCAGGCTCATTCTATGACACTGGACCCAAGGACTCACCAAGTGGATTCTAAAAAGCCCCCATAACATACCTCTATCTCAAACCAACTATGAGTGCCCTGGGACTTCTTCGAAGTTCATCATCAGGCCCATTCTATGACACTGGACCCAAGTACTCACCAAGTGGATTCTAAAAAGCCCCCATAACATACCTCTATCTCAAACCAGCTATGAGTGCCCTGGGACTTCTTCGAAGTTCATCATCAGGCTCATTCTATGACACTGGACCCAAGGACTCACCAGGTGGATTCTAAAGGGCCCCCTAACATACCTCTATCTCAAACCAGCTATGAGTGCCCTGGGACTTCTTCGAAGTTCATCATCAGGCCAATTCTATGACACTGGACCCAAGTACTCACCAAGTGGATTCTAAAAAGCCCCCATAACATACCTCTATCTCAATCCAGCTATGAATGCCCTGGGACTTCATCATCAGACCCATTCAATGACTCTGGACCCCAAGGACTCACCAACCCCTCTAGTCCACTACATAACTCTACATAAAACTAAGTATGCGTACATACATATTCTACTACTACTAGTTAGTATTAAATATAATATACTATATAAACTACTGAAATATAAATATATACTCGTATATATATATATATATATATATATATATTTAGTGCGTATCCCTGATTTCTATTATATTTTGTAAATTCGGTACACCTTCGGTAATCCTAAGCACACGATTACGGTTAATACGGTAACGACATCAGCACATCACTAGAGCTACACGTGGCTTCGTAAGACAGGAATAGCACACTGTATTTACAATATGATGAAAAGAGACGAACAACTATCTACTTCTGTAAGCGACCAGTATAAATGAACACCGCTAGGAACAAATAATTTTTCAATAATATAATCATTTTGACTTATCTGTGGAATGTTATACCATCTTTCTTGTAATTTGATGTCTTAGAATTTTTACCACACCATCTTACAGTACAATGACACATGATGTCAACGTTTTTATTATAATTATCTATTTTTTAGTGTAGTTACAATGTGCACTGCGCGCAGGTCAGATACTTGGACGCAACTGAACGGCCTGCGCGCGACCGGGAATTATATAAGCCTTGTATGCCATACGGACTGATGATCGTCAGTGCCCTGCAATACTTGTCTATAGGTTTACTGGTCTGTGGTAAGGCTTGTGTTGTAGGTACTAGGCGACGATATCTATAATAGATATATACATATAAATACTTAAATACATAGAAAACACCCATGACTCAGCAACAAAGATCTGTGCTCATCACACAAATAAATGCCCTGACTGGGATTCGAACCCAGGACCATCGGCTTCATAGGCAGGGCCATTACCCACTAGGCCAGACCGGTCGTCAAAATTTGAGTAAAAGAGAAAGATCCTCGAAATATACGAACTTCGATGTTCGCGGTACCGGCCCTGTTTCACCCAAGTATCACCGAACTCGACGGAGTCATGATATTTATATTTAAATCATGACTCCCGTCTAAATAAATAAATGTTTCGGCACAATCTTACACAAATCGACCTAGTCCTACGGTAAGCTCAGTAAGGCTTGTGTTGTAGGTAATAGACGACGATATTCTATATAATATAAAGATACATATAAGTACTTAAATACATAGAAAATAGCCATGACTAAGGAACAAATATCTGTGTTCATCATACAAATAAATGGCTTGACTGGGATTTGAATAAAAAAAAGAGGGCCAAGAGCGTGTCGGGCCACGCTCAGTGTAGGGTTCCGTAGTTTTTCGTCCGTCACAGTAAGTGATCCCACTTAAGAGTTTAAAATGGGCTATTTGATACATTATTGTTGAAACATTCATATTAAGTACAGAACCCTAAAAACGGGCCCACAAAGGACACTGACAACTATTTAGACAGAGTTATATACTTCACTCACACTCAGTACCCATCTGAAGTAGTAAGACAACGGAGGGGACGGTCGCATTGGGCGATGAATATTAGTGCAGATTCTTATTTACGGTTAAAACTAAATGCGATATTATACATAAAACGGCGGCGCTATCGCGAACAACGATATTCGTAAATTTCGGACGATTGTCTCTGTCACTCTTAGCGCCTTAATTGGAGTAAAAGAAAAAAGCTCGACATATACGAACTTCGATCTTCGCGGTACTGGGCTTAAAGTGACGAAGTGTGTCTTGTCATTCAATAGAGATTTTGACAGCCATATCTTAGGGAATAAGGGCTATTATTAACAATTTGTAAGAAACTATCGCCTTAACGACTTTAATGCTGGAATAATATAAAGTACCTATTTTGCTCGCAAAAAAGCCTAAGATATATGCAATCCTGCGGCGCTTCCGTCTTTCTCGAGTGAAAGCAGAGACCATTTTACCAAAAACGCGTAAGATGTATGAAATCCTGCGGCGCTTACAGTTTTTTCGAGTTGATAAGTTTGTATGGGGGAACAATATTTTCGTTTTTTAGTATATTACTCGATCTTTTTTCATACTTTCTCACCGTTTAAACCTTTCCTGAGCTACTACAAATATTTTAAGACCAAAATTAGCCAAATCGGTAAAGCCGTTCGCAAGTTATAGCGTGACCAAGAGAAATAGGGGTTCATTTTTATATATATAGATTTTTTTCAAAAACCATTGAACCTATCAAGTTCAAAATAATTTTCCTAGAAAGTTTACGTAAAGTTCTACTTTTGAGATTTTTTTCATGTTTTTGAAACTTGTGGTTCAAAAGTTAGAGGGGGGGGGGACGCACTTTTTTTTACTTCTGGAGCGATTATTTCCGAAAACATTGACATTATCAAAAAATTATGTTAGCAAACCCCTATTCATTTTTAAATACCTATCAAACAATATATCACACGTTAGGATTAGAATGAAGAAAAAAATCACTCCCCACTTTACGTATATGGGGGGTACCTTAAGAAAACATTTTTTTCCACTTTTTATTTTTGCACTTTGTCGGCGTGATTGATATACATATTACTACCAAATTTCAGCTTTGTAGTGCTAACGATCACTGAGATTATCCGCGGACGGACGGACGGACAGACATGGCGAAACTATAAGGGTTCCTAGTTGACTACGGAACCCTAAAAAAGGTTATCCTTTATTCTTTATTTCAGTCCACTTCAAATTATTAAGTTTCTTCGCTCCCCTCACACATCTCAGGTAGGTATAGCTTCACGTAGTTTCACGAGAGTTGAAGTCACTCAACAACATCTCATGTAATGATAGGGAGATTACTCATTAATTCCATTCGTTCACTCTTTTGCAATCAGTACTTTATATAGTTGTGTGCGTTATCCATTCGCCTCAACTCTCGTGGAACTACCTATAACTAATACTTAGTTAGGTACAGTCGGCTGAACTCACGTGTATTTACTTACTTATATCGTACTACGCGACATGTTTCGGTTAAGCTCTGGTATTTTGAAGACGAGTCAGGACACACCGCTCGGGCGAAGGTGGGTGAGATGGAGTCGCCTAGTGCGATATAAGTACACGTGAGTTCATCCGTTTGTAACTAAGTAGTAACATGACTCACAACAGTTTTAATTTTATCATGCCAGATTACTTACCAAGATTGTGCCGCTCAAACATGTTTTAGTTCTGGTAGGGGTGAATTCAGCGATCCCTATAGAGCTGACGGTAACATCCTCCTAAGGCCCACTATACAAGAAAAAATCTACTCTCATTTGTTCGCAATAGTGTAGCTAATGAAGTAGAAATTGTTTTGTTTAAAAACCGAACGAAACAAACGAATTGCAACTCTTATCCAATAAAAAAAAAACTAACTGCATTCTAGCAATTGGTAGGTACTGCAGGTAGACCCGTCGGCTTTGGGAGGTTACAATAGTGTTTCATTTTGTGAGTGAACACAGTGAGAGCACATTAGTGGAAATTTCAACGATTAAATTCTAATTCGTAAATGTATCAGATGCCGACGCCACCAGCTTGGTGTTCATAATGGGCGCCACGAACCGACCCGATCTCCTGGAGCAGTCGTTGTTACGACCCGGTCGCCTAGACAAACTGGTGTACGTGGGCCCGTACCGCGGCGTCGAGGAGAAGACCAGAGTGCTCAAGGCGTTGTGTCGAAGGTTGGTATCAATGTAAAGCACTAGCACCATCTATCATACATGTGTTAAAACAATTCAACCTGAACTCAACAGACGGCGCTACTCCGCCTAACGAAAACAGAAGAATACTTAGCATGACTTTTTTTTATACAAGACTGACCAGCGTTTGACCTCAGTCGCATCTGATGGTAAGTGTCGACGAGGTCGAAGGTGTAGCACGCTGGTTCAGTGACAGCCTATTCACTCTTGCCTTGAAGAGACCCAAATTATATCTTTCCGGGAATACAGACGAAGGGAGCGAATTCCATTCCTTAGCAATCCGCATTAGGAAGGTAGAAGCGAATCGCTTCGTGCGAATAAATGGAATATTCACAATGTACGAGTAAGCATGAAACCGCCCCCCTCGCCTGGACGTCCGGTGATGAAACGGGGATGGCGGAATTAAATCGTGCAATTCCTGAGCACACTCTCCAAAATGTATCCTGTAAAACACAGACAAACTAGCAACCTTGCGACGGTGCTCACGGCTCTGTAACCTTACCACTCACTAATTTAGGATCGCCAATGAGTCTGCGAGCTCGGCGTTCTATTGAATCCGAAGCGGCCAGCAGACCCGCCCCAAAGGTGGCAACAGTGCTCCATACACGATCGAACCTGCGCTTGGTAAAGTGTTAGGAGTTGTTCCGGCATGAAGTACCGCTTCACCCTATGTAAGACTCCAAGTTTTTTAGCAGCGGATTTCGCTTTGGCCTCAAGACGATAATGCGACAAGTAAGGGTGCGCCTTATAATTTGTTTGTGTCCCCAGTTACAAGCTGCGGCCGGAGGTGGACCTGGCGGCCGTGGCGGAGGCGCTGCCGGCGGGCTGCACGGGCGCCGACCTGCTCAGCGTGGTCTCCACCGCGCGCTCGGCTGCCGTGCGCGGCCTAGTTCACAAACTGCGCGCAGGTGACTATAAACTGTCTTAACCTCTCTCCGCTTTTAAATATTTTTTAAATACCGGCGTTACTTTAAGGGAGTAAATATTATTAACAAAAAAAAAATGCTTTGATTACGTGCTTGTCGATTGGTGCTAACACGTTATACCTACCTACTTGTATATTTTTGCATGTATTTGTTCGCACTCGCCCGCCGCAATGATACGACTAAATTCGCAAATAAATACACAGACCAGCACCGATAATAATAAACTTCGACCCTTATTTCGTCTTTCTACGAGGCATAATCAACAGCCGGAGAAGCTGAAAATGTTGTCGGTGTGACGTCAGGAATATCCAAGAATGATCGTCCATATGGTATATGAGATCGCTACCCCCGATCAAGTGCGAATAAGATGTGTAAATTGGAAGTAACGGTGATGCCACAAAATTTAACTGAACACCGACTTAATCTTCATTCATTTTTGTACTATGAAAGCGCGATTTGAATAAGTCAGTCCTATTCCACGTAGTATGTACTTGTTATGAAATTATATTGTCAAGTCAATGTTAGATCATGCGGACAAATTAAAATACTGAAACGTGGAAGGAAGATGGAAAATAATTTTCGTCATCGAGCGATTAGTACTTTCGCTCGATTCATGTTGTATATCATACAAAATACAAATGTATTTTTATAAGTATACAGCGATTTAAATAAGGTGAAAAATTGTAACAGATTTGTTAAAGACTAAGGGTTGTTACAACGTAAAAGCAGTGCTTAACTCGTGACATTAATTATTTGATTATTTATTATACATAAATTGTGCTACCGCTACTTTCGAATTGTATTTTAATCGCTATTTCATAATAATGATAATATGTGTTGTACTAACTACAAACTTTTGTATACAGGTTTAGTAAAAGAGAGCGAACTGAACCCAGACTCGGTAGTTCTCGGAGTGTCGGAGTTATGGCAGGGCGTGGAGTCGTTCCGGCCCTCGGTCACGGATGAAGAATTGGATTATTACGAATCTTTGCAATCCCAAATGTGATTTAATTCTTTAATTAAAACACGGATACGCTAACGTTTATTTAGAGACGGTTGCACCAAATCCTCTGTTATTGTCATTGTAATGTAAAAATTATGTATGAAAAATGTATAGTTCACATTAGGAAGTTCGGATGATAGGTACAGTCAGCGTCATATAGTTGGTAGCATCCAAAGTACTCAAAAAGTTCGGTACACCATAGAATTAGTATGGTGTACCGAACTTTTTGAGTACTTTGGATGCTACCAACTATATGACGCTGACTGTACACCGCTATATGTAAGTTTAATTTGTTCCTTAAATATGTCTGGTGTTATCTAAGGCGACGTGAACGGGGCTCGGCACTTTAAGTGCTTTAATATGAAACCTTATTATGCTCTCTGAAACATGTCACGCGAGTGACTAAATAAACGTGTGTGTAATGCAATTTTTAATAAATTGTAAGAATGAGCTGACGTAAGTTTAAGTAGGAACAAAGTTATTTTAGGGTTTAAGGGAGTTTTTTTAAAAAAAGTGGCCCCAATTAACGTGGCGTGAAAAACTTTAAATTATGTCAGTTTTGTGACGATAATTAAGTATAAACTCTGTATGATCACGATTTTGTTTCTTTTTTTGCATTATATGTTACATTATCTAGCAAAAGGGACCTTATTGTCGATGGCGCTTACTTCGAACAACGTTGCGTTTGTATTGCGGCATCTTGAACAACGGCGTAAGCGCCATCGACATTAAGGTCCCTTATGATAATGATAATGTCACATATTACTGCTTAAAGTTTATGAAACGAGCACCAAAGGTAATAAATAGTTCAAATAGTGTGTCACAAAACTGACATAGTTAACTTTTCTACGAGTCACGTTAATTGGGGACATTTTTTTCTGAAAACTCCTGTAAGTGTGATCAATTTTATGTTGTTATTGGGTCGTAAGTGGGTGGGTGGGTGTTATACTTACAACAATATCTTTGTTGTGAAATAAACGGGTTTTTGTTTCAGGTATAAGTAGATGAAAAATAATGAAGGCTTGGGCACATATGGGCGTTTTGTGCGCGTCGCGCAGCGGGGCGCGACGGTGCCGTCCGAATGTGTGCCTTATTTCGTTATATTAGCCACACCGTTATCGCGCCACGCTCACAAAACGCGCCTATGTGCCCAAGCCTTAATATGATTTAGATAATATTTCTCACACATCATGCAAGAGTATGTTATGCCGATATCGTAGAGACGTTTTAACATTCACTTCATCTGTAGTCAGTTCCATTTCAGTCTGGATATTTAGTAAACCCAGATTTTATGAGCAGAAATGTTTTTATGTCACTTAGATATAGTTTAGCCAGCTGTACCTTTTTCAACTGTATTTTCCTTACCCTAATCAACTAAAAAAGAGATGAGTAGTATTATTTTCTTCAATTGTTCCTGGCATATTTGGTAGAAATTCAGTTGTTCCTTCCAGACTAAATGTGATGTGATGTTCCTATAGAGATATTTTGCATAGTAAATAAAGTCTGTTTGTTGAATATTCCATTATGTTGGCATCAATTTTAAAATACAGCGTATCTCAATTTACCTCAGATGTGCATACCTGAATTTTATTCAAATGTTTGTTGTTATATTTAAAAGACTGAGGATTAAAATGAAACGCAACAAAAATCTGCAATTCAGAAAATATATATGTCAATAGTAGGTAGTAGTTAGTTAAGGTGGTCGTATTTATTATAGGTAAATACATTTTATACAAGGCACGAAAAAGAAAGGAAAGGTCCGTCATTTTTTTTATTTAGTTTAGATCCAAACTAGGGAAAGATTTCTTTATTGAACAACCAGTGTAGAGAGTTATGTGGTTGTGGAGGAATCTTGAGCATTTTAACTCGAGGCTAGAGAGGTAAACAGAATGTACTTAATTGGTACCATTTATAATTTGCTTCATAATTTTCAACTATTCATATTAAAGGTATAACTTTTTTTTTAAACTAATCTATTAAAGGAAGATGATATTTGTAAATAAAATTATTATTTGTTGGGTATTTAGTTTTTTTTTTTCTATACCTAACTTTTTAGGTTGAATCTAGAGTATTTAGTACACTACAGTCAAGGTCAAAGATATCGATTCGACCAAAGTGTATCGGTATACGATACGTGGACCGTAAAGCTGAGACAATAAGGTTGATTTCGGCAGTTTAAGTTACTCTTATTTATACTTACACCCTTACTGGCTAAACCGTGCCTGACAAAAAGTTAATGTCGTATTTTATACTATGCTACGGAAGTACGGAGGTGGTACAACAACCATTTAACCTAACTATACGTCATCATGACAACTTGTCACAAATCTTCTCGAGATTTACTGAAATGGGTTCTGCGATCTATCTAACTTGGTCGTCCTTTAACAACATTCGCCTCCTGCTGATGGCCAGCAAGCCCATAGTCATCTTCTATCTGATTTGGCTCGTAAATACCTCGGAGAGTATTCGCAGCGAGGAGGGCGCGTTGTTGGACCTCGTATGTTGGCCGGACGGCAACGCCATACCGGTTATCGTTGCATGCGTAGGTATTATTGCAGTTATTATTCAAGTAAGTTAAACATTTATAGTTATCGTTATTAACAATAAAAGACAAAAAGTGGGGAAACGCTTAAACTAATATTTGTCGATTGCGACATCCTGCGTGAAATATTCAAGAGTTTTTGACCACCCTTAGGCAATAAGTACCCAAGTTGTCCTTTAAGTTGTATTCTAAGGGCAAATCGTCACTGTCCCACTTTGAAAAATAACTTTTACTTTGTAGGCTGGTACGGAATAGAATAACCTGTATGAAACGGCAATCAGCCTTCCGGAGCGTGCTCTCGCCTTCTTGCCGCTTTTGAGTGGGAATCCGGGCAGTGGCTTCAAGCTCTGCCGTCCATATCCACAGGGACACTTTTAGATAATTTCACGTTTCGTATCTCCGTCGCTCTTCGGCTGGTAGTGCCCTGTGTTGCCCCACATCGCTTTCTCTGTGGTGACCATGTCGATCCATTAGGTCACCATGGATTATCCGGCGGCAGAAGCGCAGGCCGTGCCCTTCGTCATGCTAGCCTGAACGACATCATCCGTCGGGCCTTAGATAGACCGACCGTTTTGGAACCACCTGGCTTCGTCCACAATGACGGTAAAATACCCGACTCGTGCCATGGAGCCGAGCGAGAGAGGGACGGCCGCTGTGGTTTGAGACGCTACATGTGCTGATACTCTGGCGCTGTCCTATGTCCATAATGACAACCGCAGTCAAAGCTGATACGGCTGCCAACTCGGCCGAACTCCTCAAGTGGCGCTAATATGCAACAGTGGAGGCATATATTATTTGAGCCTTTTGGGATTGAAACCCTGGGACCATGGGGGGAAAGCGCCCACAGGGTTTTAAAGAGTGTAGGTACCCGTAGGCAAGTTGAGTTGACGCGTGACCAGAAGGCTGGGTCATATCTCGCACAGCGGATCAGCATTGTGATCCAACGGGGCAAGGGCAATGATGCCAACATTCTGGGCACGCTGCCAGCAGACGGCGATTTCGGGCAGATTTTCTATTTATGGGACTTTTCAAAATTTGGTACACCCAATTAGCGAAAGTTGTTAAGAAAAGTTTCTAAAGTTGTTAAGTTCTTAACAACTTTCAGTAATTGGGTGCACTATTTTTTGAAAACTCCCTTATAATATTTTTTAGTTTTATTTTCTTAATTTTTAGCTTTTAATTCTTATTTTAGGTTTAGTTTTATTGTTCTTATTTATTAAAATAAGAATATAACAAAATAACAATATTTTACTATATCAATCAAGTTAATAACATATAACATTAGTTATATGTTATTAACTTGATTGATATAGTAAAATATTCACAAAGCTTGTAACAAAACACAACTGTAACTTCTACATAATATATTGTTATGCTATATATAGGTATGAGATGCTAACAGAGTTATGTTTAATATTTATTTTGTAGATATACGGATTATACCAACTGTTCAAGGCCGGTTTACCTAGAGTGGAGCACAACGTTACCAATGGCCTCTTCTACTACATATGGGCGCTCCTTATAATTATTATATTATTTCTCGCGGTCATGTTCTATTCCGGGCTACAAACTACGATTATAAGAGGTAGGTAGGTAATTTAAATAAAATACCTACTCTTCATCAATATTTAATAACTGCTTCACTATAGCTATTTCCTAGTAAATATATTGGTAATAGCACAGCCTAACGAGTATATACAGTCGCAAAGGTTCTATACAACCGGACCGTTCAACGCCTCGACTGACGACTTGCGCTCGAGGGTCAGGGTTGTCAAAAAACTTGATGTCAAAACGGATGTTTTATTTTTGTTCTTACAGAGAAATTCATTGTTAACGCCATCTTAAGTTTTTGTATATTAAGTAATCGAATACATTTGAAATTTTATATATTAATATTAATTAAAGACCCATTTATAACTACCTGCATTTAATACGAATCTGAAGTTTAAAAACCCAAAAGATTGCCGTTATCTTTTTTTGTTCGAGTATGTTGAAAATCGATATCCGAGAATCCGAGAGGCATCTTAATACGGATCTAAACTCAAAAGTTAAAAACACAGCCGCCATTTTGAATTTCTTCATTTTTGATCTGATCATTGTGAAAATCGATATCTGAGAATCCGAACGAGGTCTTAACACGGTACAAAAGTCAAAATTGCGAAAACCGGCCGCCATCTTGAATTTCGTCATTTTTGATCCGATTATATAGAAAATCGATTTCTGAGAATCCGAGAGATCGATTTGCACGACACTAAAAACAAAATTGCAAAAAACGGCCGCCATCTTTAATTTCGTCATTTTTGATGCGATTTTGTTAAAAATCGATATCTGTGAGTCTGCGAGACCTCTTAACACGACACTAAAGTCAAAATTGCAAAAAACGGCCGCCATCTTGAATTTCGTCATTTTTGATGCGATTTTGTTAAAAATCGATATCTGTGAGTCTGCGAGACCTCTTAACACGACACTAAAGTCAAAATTGCAAAAAACGGCCGCCATCTTGAATTTCGTCATTTTTGATGCGATTTTGTTGAAAATCGATATCTGTGAGTCTGAGAGACCTCTTAACACGACACTTAAGCCAAAATTGCAAAAAACGGCCGCCATCTTGAATTTCGTTATTTTTGATACGATCATATTGAAAATCGATATCTGTGAATCTGAAAGGGGTCGTAACACGATACAATAGTCAAAATTGCAAAAATCAGCCGCCATCTTGAATTTCGTCATTTTTGATGCGATCATGGTGAAAATCGATATCTGTGAATCCGAAAAGGGTCTTAACACGACACAAAAGTCAAAATTGCAAAAAACGGCCGCCATCTTGAATTTCGTTATTTTTGATCTGATCATATTGAAAATAGATATCTGAGAATCTGAAAGGGGTCGTAACACGATTCAAAAGTCAAAAATTCGCATTCGCATTCGCATCAAAAATTACGAAATTCAAGATGGCGGTCGTTTTTTGCAATTTTGACTTTTGTGTCGTGTTAAGACCCTTTTCGGATTCACAGATATCGAGTTTCACCATGATCGCATCAAAATGACGAAATTCAAGATGGCGGCTGATTTTGCAATTTTGACTATTGTATCGTGTTACGACCTTTCGGATTCACAGATATCGATTTTCAATATGATCGTATCAAAATAACGAAATTCAAGATGCTGGCCGTTTTTTGCAATTTTGACTTTAGTGTCGTGTTAAGAGGTCTCGCAGACTCACAGATATCGATTTTCAACAAAATCGCATCAAAAATGACGAAATTCAAGATGGCGGCCGTTTTTTGCAATTTTGACTTTTGTGTCGTGTTAAGACCCTTTTCGGATTCACAGATATCGATTTTCACCATGATCGCATCAAAAATGACGAAATTCAAGATGGCGGCTGATTTTTGCAATTTTGACTATTGTATCGTGTTACGACCCCTTTCGGATTCACAGATATCGATTTTCAATATGATCGTATCAAAAATAACGAAATTCAAGATGGCGGCCGTTTTTTGCAATTTTGACTTTAGTGTCGTGTTAAGAGGTCTCGCAGACTCACAGATATCGATTTTTAACAAAATCGCATCAAAAATGACGAAATTCAAGATGGCGGCCGTTTTTTGCAATTTTGACTTTAGTGTCGTGTTAAGAGGTCTCGCAGACTCACAGATATCGATTTTTAACAAAATCGCATCAAAAATGACGAAATTCAAGATGGCGGCCGATTTTCATTATGATCGGATCAAAAATGACGAAATTCAAGATGGCGGTCGTTTTTTGAAATTTTGACTATAGTGTCGTGTTAACAGGTCTCTCAGATTCACAGATATCGATTTTCAACAAAATCGCATCAAAAATGACGAAATTCAAGATGGCGTCCGATTTTCGCAATTTTGGCTTAAGTGTCGTGTTAAGAGGTCTCTCAGACTCACAGATATCGATTTTCAACAAAATCGCATCAAAAATGACGAAATTCAAGATGGCGGCCGTTTTTTGCAATTTTGACTTTTGTATCGTGTTAAGAGGTCTCGCAGACTCACAGATATCGATTTTTAACAAAATCGCATCAAAAATAACAAAATTCAAGATGGCGGCCGTTTTTTGCAATTTTGACTTTAGTGTCGTGTTAAGAGGTCTCGCAGAGTCACAGATATCGATTTTTAACAAAATCGCATCAAAAATGACGAAATTCAAGATGGCGGCGGTTTTTTGCAATTTTGACTTTTGTATCGTGTTAAGACCTCGTTCGGATACTCAGATATCGATTTTCAATATGATCGGATCAAACGTGGCGAAATTTGAGATGGAGCCGATGCCGGTTTCCAACTCTTTATATTATAATTATTCTAAACACGGCCATATCAGACGTTTATTTACTCTACTCTTAGTCTGACTCCTAGTCATATTTTTTATAAGTAAGTAAAAAATAAAACTATTACATTTTGGATTTGTATTTGAATATGCCCCAGACCCTTTATAAAAATTACATACACACGACCTTTCCTAAGTTGGTTAATTACTAATAATAATTTGACACACCTTAAAAATAGACCGCGCAATTTGTATGAAAATTGCGCGGTAAATCCTCCCCGCCCACTTCCCCGAACACCCCCCATCGTTGCTCTGAAAATAGCCGGAGCTTGGTCACTGGTATATAGCTACACTGTGGTAATAGGTATGGAAATGGAGTCAGTTATTAATTTGTTTGCAGCAAAAATAAAAGGCGGCATTACAAAAGCCATGCTTCTTTACTCGAGCCACCTGCCATCCAAAGTGGCGATCGACCAGCTCCAAGCTCGCTTCCACTGCTGCGGGCGGGTGCAGTACCAGGAGTGGTTCTACATACCCTGGTACACCTCTGGGGCTAGCGGAAACGTCGCCTTAAAGAGGTCTGTAAGGCGTCACGGATTGGGCTCAGCGGAAGATCAGCGCTGGCTCCTAAGCTGGCAATATGCTGAGTTGAGTCCATTTTGTGATGCACACCATGTGGATTTTCCTTTCTCTGTCTCTGTTTTTGTATGTATGTATTGTCGTATCTAAACAAATCATTTTTATCTATTATTACTAGATGAGCCGTTGAACTTCGTAACACCCGTAATCTCTGTTTTTATCTTATTATGTCTATGGTTATAAATTGGAATTGGTTAATGATTGACAGGTAGGAACAATTTGTATGGGAATAAAGAATCACTGTTTTCTAATTATCATCACAATATTTCCGTGTTTTTACACTGCCTAAACCTTCTGCGGCCTAATACAAACATTACAATACCAAAATTACCTAAATTGGTTCAGCGATTGTCGAGTTTATGATGGGTAACTAACAAACGCATTTCATTTATATATATTTATAGATAGATATCAACGAACTAGTAATACTATAGAAGTCTGACTCGAGCTCAAAAATGACCCCACGGCTAGTGTGCCCCGAACGATCGACTGAGCCGCGGCGGAGTTTGACAGCTTTAGTAGTACAGAAGCTTTCTATGACATAAGATGTCAGCTAATATAAAATTGTTAAATTAAAAAACCATATAAAATGCCTTCTTCTGCGGTAAAATGGTACCTAAACAACTCCACAAAAATACAAGAAAATCGATGGGATCCATTGGATTGTGTAAGTTTTACCCTGAAGATGATAAACAATTATTTAAAGTAACATATTGATGTATAGACTAATACGCTGAAACAAATGTCGTAACTCTATACTAGTTTCATAATGACTTAGGCCTTTATGATACTGAGTGACAGAATGGGGATGATGTTATGAAACATTTCTACTAGTAAGTAAACTATTCATTTTATTTTATAGTAACGAGCAATTCCTTAACTTACTTTTATTAAAAAAAAAAGCAAATACCTACCATATCAATGTAAACTTTTCGTCATAATTATTGTAGTTTCCCGGAGGCCGCGGAAAGGATTTGTTATAAATTATATTTTTCACGGAATTACATTTCCTGCCCAAATGGGAAATCACTGAAATGTCATTAGACAGTCGCGATGCCTTAAGGTCGAAAATTGTATATCAGTAATAGGATTGCAATACTTATTATCTGTCATTGCATATTACAATTAACCTCTTTGTGAAAAGTTACCATTTTCTTTTCTAATTCTGAAAGCGTGTCAGCTTCTTCGAGTTCTTTACAACTCTGTCTACTGCGAACGTGGATGAGCGAAATTTCGTTATTTATGTCACTATCGTTTGAATATCGCAAGAACGAAAAATATGAATATAGACTTGGTAGTCGTCTATTGTTGGCAAAGTGTCTTGACGTCCCAAAGTTAAGTACTCCACGTCGATGTTGTTAATCTGTTGCCTAGTAAACAAAACAATGCGTGCTATATGTCAAAGTAACCTCTTATTCTAGCTTACTCTTATGGTGACAGTTTGCTATAGGATATTGAACCTAGCCCACTTACGTTGGAAATTAAAGTCCTTGACTGTACTCACACTATTACGATTATTCCAAAATACATATGCACTACACATACTGTATAATGTTTCAACTTTTGAGTATAACCATAAACGGGACTTAGTCGCCCAAAAACTTACGAAAATTCACCTCCGATATTCGAGAGCCACATTATCCTGTGGTACTTACTGCAGAAAGACTGAGGCAATGTCATAATGCAAAATTGTGGGAGTGATCTCCAATACGTCATCACTATACCTTCTTATAAAGTATGGACAAAAGTAATCTTAATAGCAAAATTGTGTCAGAATAATACTTATATATAAAAACAAAAATTAGTTCCATCTCGGTTAGTATCATCCCTGTAAGTTTGACAACGCCATAATATTGTAACGCCGCGCATGAGGTTTGACGCTTAAAACTTTTATTAACCAATCACAACTTTTTTTTAATAGCGCGAATTTGTCTATTGGATAAACTCCAACCTGCTCTGACATATTTATGAAGAGGGGATCGCTGTCAGTGTCAGCGTGCCTGGGGTCAATTTTGGGAGGCATTTTTGTATGGAGAGCTGCGTCTATATATATTCAGTCACCGATAGATATGTAGAAGATAGATAGATTAGGGTCAAAACAACTTATCTACAAGTAGGGTATTCGTGAATAATACAATGATGAGTTGCACAGAATTGCTTGTAAAATTAAGTGGGTGTGGGTACATTACGTGTTAATATAATTATACACCTAGCGTCCTCCATACAAATTACATTTTCCCGTTCTTTATATTTTAGGTACCTATAGGCAGTTGAATTGAACTAGGTAGACTGATGATGAGACATTTACCACGGCGTTTTATAAAATTAAAACCAAATTGGCGCCAACGTATAAGCTGCAATAGATGTAAATATACTTAGGTACTTAAGAAAAATGCCTCGGACAATGGCGGTTGGTACAGTCGGAGCTGGTCACAAATATAATAAATAAATAATAAATATTCAGGACAATCTTACACAAATCGACCTAGTCCTACGGTAAGCTCGTAAGGCTTGTGTTGTAGGTACTGTATCTATTATATATATCGTCGTCCAGTACCTACAACACAACATATAAATACTTAAATACATAGAATACAACCATGACCCAGGAACAAATATCAGTGCTCATCACACAAATAAATGCCCTGACTGGGAATCGAACCCAGGACCATCGGCTTCATAGGCTGGGTCACGACCCACTATAAGGGTCAAGGCGATAAAGTGTATGTTCAGATATTTGTAACCACCTCCACAGCACCGATATATCTGACGGCGACTGTACAGCATACTGTACCTAATATTGTAGGTAGTTACTATTTGAAAACCAACACAAACATTTGATAAAATGATTTATATTTTTCTAGTATCTCCTTATGAATCGATATATCTATATCAGTAGTGAACTGTTGGCGCTTCCATAATAGTATTCATAAGGAGATACTAGAAAGATAATATATTTATCAAATGTTTGTGTTAGTTTTCAAATAGTAAATACAATATTAGGTACAGTATGATGTACAGTCGCCGTCAGATATATCGGAGCTGTGGAGGTGGCTACTAGGTGGCTGGTGTACCTACTTATTTAAATCATTTTTGACAGTGCACTGAATCCTCCACATACTTTTGTCAGCGATAACGTACCGTACAGTTGTTGCTCTATGGACGTCATGCAGCCCTGCGTGCATCATCGAGTTGCTCACGAAGATACAGTGTATAAGTATGACCCACGTGTAAGTAACCTTAAGTAGGTAATACGTGTTATTAAGGTTAAAGGGTCTAGCAGGCTAAGATAACAAGATTGCCCCCGCAAGGGATTTGGTTGTAATTTGAGGTGCAGTAGTGGCAGGTCCTAAAAACACTGTACGCATAATATCGGCCTTCGATCTTTTGTTCCAGACTTATCCACGAAAATGTCAAAATATGAAGGTAATTTTTAAACGGTTATTTCAGCTAAATCATGCAAGCGAGAGTAACCTTGTTATATAGCTTAGCCTGCTAAAGCCTTTAACAGCTCTAATCCCCATTCCCCACTGATGAATAATTGCCACCTGGCCGATCGGATACCTACGGACCTTAGAATTTTATGGAACATTAACTAAAGACTAGAGTAGTTGCGTTGCAGTAAATAATGCCAAGTCATTGTCCTTTTTAGAAAAAATTGACGATATGGGAAGCAGGCTGCGAAGAGAAACTAATAACTGAAATGATGAGAATTTCATGGCGGCTTAACATTGTAATGGCGCTTATTACAATTGGCATGGTAAATACTAATACCTACTTACGTATCTTTAACAGATAAATCTACAAGGTGTCGCCCAGTCTTTTGTTTCCATTGTGCTCACGTGGCGTTATTTACATAAATACTAAATAATATTTTTTTTGCCTTTTTTGGCATTGTATTATTGCTTACAGTTTATGAAACGATCACGTGATCTATGTACCTATTTAAAAAAAAAAAAAGTTTAATTATCGTCATAAAACATTGGCGACATTTATTTCTGAAAACTCCCTAATAATTGTACGTAGTTATTATTGTTTGAATATTTTTCCGTGTCAGTTAGGACAGTCAAGGACTAAAATATCGGCGTCGTTTGTTTATTTAAAAATATGAGTAGGTACGTATTAATATTATAATACCGTGAAGGATATTCTTAACTTTTTGAACTCCTTTTCTGGCGTCAAAATATGGCGTAAACTCCAATATCCCGAAAATCGATTGAACAATTATAAAGTTTGCCTTTTAGGAAATATGCTTAGACAACGACGCCATATTGAGACATGTGTCGGTGGCGTGGTGGGGACGATGGAATGGGTGTTCTTGGCGTTTAAATAGCTAATTATTCCCTGTAAAATAGCCTCAACCGATTGTAATGGGTCAAATATCAACCCATATATGGTATTTCCACACTTTCCACATTTGATTGAAAACGGTTAATAGCAGCTAATAAATAGAAAATACTGGTCATGTAATTGCCCTTCGATAACTTTCTCATATAGGATAATTGGTTGCGCGTGATTGCATGATCATTATGATTGCATACAATTTCGGTATGTGCGCATGCACAAATCAAATTATAAATGAACCAATGATTTAAAACCGAATAATTATTCCATCGTCAGAGCCCCTCTGTAAATAACGACCCTGTATTCTGATTTAACCCTTTATTTCCGTTTATGCTATATAAAAGCATAAACGGAGGTATAACAAGCCCTTTCAAAAGCCGACTTTAGACATATGTCTCATCTCTTGTAAAAAGATTTTCCAAGGCGTAGCCGTGCGATACCTTCATACGGCGTACAGGAGCGGCTTGCACATCGGTAATCAGTTGGCGTGCGAGGCTTACCTGCTCCGCTCCGTGGGCCCCTCCAGCACCAAAAGAATCAACTGGCCCAGGAAAACCTTCCGCAAGAAAAACTTCCGTCACTCGCGGACCTTGCAGTGGGTCAAAGCCACTTACACCCCCAGGAAAAACTGCAAAACTCCGTTATCCTTCGACATGAATAGTTCGGACGAATTATTGAAACAAACTGATGAAGAGTAGAGTTTATTAAAATAAATAATTTTAATATAATATGCATTTTCAACTTTCGATACTTGATGATTAGTTACTAAGCTGCCAGCTCATAGATCAAAACAATAGCTACGCATAACAAAAAGTGTCTTTGTATTGACTAATAAGGTAGAACAGCTTTGTAAGCGACACTCTGTTTTTCACAATTTATTCTAAATTAAATTATATTCTGGTAATGATAAAGCATAAAACATCTGTGCACATATTGTATTGCCATATTAACTCAAGTGTCTGGATAATAGTGGCTAAAATTACAACTACTTTTCAGATATTTCAAGCATTGTAGGTATACATATAGAGAAACATAAAAACTAACTGATAATAAATTGAAATAAACTAAATAAAATGCCAATTTGTTAGTATTATCAATGCTTCCTTATTAGCAATAAATTATTTACATGTTTTACACATAACATAATATGAATATAGACAATACTAGAAAAAATTAAATAGACCTATTTGTCTATGAACTTGTGTATTTTCTCTGGCTCGGCGAGTTCCTTTAGACGGTGGAGGTTGTCCCACCATAGCTTGAGTCTATGGCGCCTGATCATGTTGAACCAGGGTGTTATCGGCCCTTCCAGTGTCGGTATAAATCTGAAGGTTTAAAACGGTGTAAAGATAACTTTAAAGAAAACCTTATTGCCAATAAGTAAGTACTACCACTTGGTCTATCTCATATTCACTCCTTAGACTAGTAATATATATAATAATAACGAGATTTTAAGTAACACATTTCATAGAACTAGTTTCAAGGTTAAGCTTTCTACGGGTTTTTAATGCGTTCTGCAGAAACTCAGTCAAAATCGGAGTCGTTCACTACTGGAAATGGCTTCCCACATAGACTACCAGTGGAAACGATCTCTGCGCTGGTCCAACGCCATAATCGTAGGTAGATCTGAGTACATTCCACCGCTCTAAACTGCCCGTCCTTCGGTGGTTTCAGGTCATACTACCTAAATGCGTTATTAGTTTGTACATTTGGGAGTTAGTTGTAAGAAACCATGATGATTCTACTTACGAATTGAACTCAGCCTTGGGCACGAAGCAGTACTCCGATATCTCGTCAGAATTGGGCTTGATCTTAAAGTCGTTCTGCAGGAAGAGAACGTGGTCGATCTCGTGCTCGCCGAACACGCCGTCCCCCGGGTCGTGGTAGTGCACGCGAGTTAGGAACGTGAACAGTTCCGGTTCCATCTGTTCACGAACACAAACAATTAAACTTAGTAATGTTAGATTCAACTTTGTCCCTCTAACAAACGGAAATATTAAAAAGATGGAATAGGCAGACGAGTAGATATCAACCCCATTTTAGATTTCAGAAGTGTTTATGAACAATGCCAAGTCTTTATGATGGACTCTGTTTGGAGTAATACATTTCAAGAATTCAAACCACCTGCCGTGTGATGCTGGCGGACTAGAATAGCACCACCCCATCTCCTCCCACGGGTGTCGTAATAGGCGACAAAGGGAAAAATCCTACGGACGGGCAGCAGCGTCCGTCGAAACCCAATCTACAGCTAATGCGCCGACCCGCCTGCCAAGCGTGGCAACTATGGCAATTACCCCCAAGATGATATAAGTCATATTTGTGGGAGGATTATGTCCAGCAGTGGACTGCATACGGCTGAAATGTAATATGTATATATATTCAAACCACTAAACTATCAAATTTTTTTTTGGTTATCATACATAAATATATCTATATAATTATAAATAACATGAAATACCGTGGAAAATTCAAGGTTTTTAATTTAAATGAGAAAACCAATGATAACATTACCTGGTCCATTGGTATGCCCAGTTCATGGTTCAGTCTCCTCCTTGCAGCATCTATGATTTTCTCTGGCTTGTTATCTATGTACAGTGGATGGCTGCAGCAGGCATTAGAATAGTAGTCTGGGTAAGTAACCTAAGCAGAAAAAATTAGGTGGTATCAGTCAAGCTATGGTCACCACACATAGGCTGCTCTGTACTAAATAAATCCGGATGCCCGTCGTGTCGCATAATGTCGATTGTCCTAAAATGTTTTGTCCGAGAATGTTTGGTATAATGGTGAATATTATACTAGGTACTTCTTTAGCCTAACTAATTTTGCGCTTACACATTTAAAAGTCCTAAAGCATGTTTGTCCTAATTTTGATATTTCGAACATTATAATTACCTATACCGTAATATTATTAACAGTAATCGTTATAACAACGATTTTTATCTATGATTCAAACGGCTACAGCCATCATAGATAACATCATAGATAATAAATGGAATCCGCTCCCTTCGTCTGTATTCCCGGAAAGATATAATTTGGGTCTTTTCAAAGCAAGAGTGAATAGGCTGTTTAAAAAAAAAACTGCAGAAAAAACTTAGTAATCCATTATATCCAAACAACTGGGTTAGGTTTCGTTAGAACTGCGACCCCAACAGAAACGAACTATCTTCAGTAAAGTAGGTTTAGGTTAGGTTGGAACTTAGAACTATGACCCCCAACAGAAAATAACTGAGTTAGACCTGCAATCCCCACAGAAACATACTGCTGTCATAGAAGTAGGTTTTGATTATGTTAGGCCTGTGTTACAAAATATATTACGACCATTATACTTAGATATGCAAATTTTTAAATACCTTTTGACTTGACCTCCTTTGTAAAAACATGTCACCCCTTTTGTTAAAAAGGAAGACGCTAAAGGCTCGGTGTAACAGGATGTCACCCTCAGGCCCCACTTTGTGACATTCTCTCTTGGTTGCAGTTCCAATTATATTGTCCTTCTCATCCACCAACAGACAAATGTCCTTGTCTAGAGCTTCAGCCTGCAATTAGGTGTTTACATCATTCAGGGCTCAAAGACACCCGGGTATGTCCTTAAACTATGTCCAACAATGAGAGGTAGGGCACAGCAATGACCATCACGCTTGAATCTGGGGCAGCCCAACTGGGGAAGTACCTCCTCCTTACAGAAAACCACATCCATAATACCACTGCTACCTTTCAGGTATGTAGTGTTGTGTTGTGTTCCTGATGGTGAGTAAGGTTCCCAGAGCTCCAACCCCCCTTAAAGGCCGGCAACGCGCTTGTGACTCCCCTGGTGTTGCAGGTGCCCATGGGCGACGGTAATTGCTTACCACCAGGCAACCCATCTGCTCATTTGCCGCCTATGTCATATAATGCAATGTTTTTTAAGTGATTGAAAATCACGTCAAAAGCAGCTTCTGGAGAATGATTTATGGCATAACATTCTTGGCTTGTTCTACATACCTAAGTATATTAGTAATAAAAATGTTTTTTAATTTCATGTTAACGGCTATTGCATATAACTTTAAAATAATATTACCTGTATTGGCTCCACACCTTCTTTAGCTGCAGGCTGTGGCTTAGCAGTATCTGAAGACAAGTATCGGGTCTCCAAACGCAAAGCATTCCAAAAACTCCTAGATATGTTCCGGGCCAACATTTTGACTGAAACCCAAAATAACACTAATATTTAACTTACCATTGAATGACTTTATTTCTATACTTACAAAAGGTATGCTAATCAACCCTGACAATTGAGATTATAATCTATTTGTGGCACAACTGTTGTGAGATAAAATCAAATACACAATAGCACTTTATGCCAGAAGATCAAGTTCAATTCAATTATGAATATAAGTATATTTCGGCTAGCTAGACATTTTCAGGCAATGTTTGCAGTCACCTGCAATATGTCTACTCTCTACTCTTACAGCTCTATAAACTGGCGGATATTTATGAATGCCTCATTCATTGAGATATTATTGCATGTGACTACACTATCTCATAGATGAGAATGCACACATAATGGTTTGAATAGAATATTGTTAAGTCCAACGGTACTTCGCCCAGTGAACTAAAATTATTGTGATCATGTCATTTAGGAAATTGTATTTCTATTGGCATGTAAAATTTCTATATATTTATAATATCTATAATCTAGATGTTTGGTACACATCCAGTATTTAATATTTCTGGCTTATTTACACTACTAATGCAATAATTATTAAGTACGCCTCGAATTAAGGATATCTATCACTGTATAACATACCGTAACCTTAAAACTACTGTTTACGTTAGGGTACGCTTAAGATCCGGCGGTAAGTGATTAAATTGGCAATTACATTACGCACACAAACTGAGTTTTAGAAATAGCAGGAGATATATCAAATTGGTTGGTGTTATTCAAGTTTTTTTCTGACGACGACAAAAAGTTAAGTCATCTGTTAAACTGTCATGTACATGTCATCTGTCAAACAAACTAGACTAATGCGATTCAAAACACGCATACTTTTGGTCCTTTTAGTAGTCTCGTAATTAAATTGATGGATTAAAATAAAATATGAATTTCACCTTCCTTTATAGCGTTCCATAGCCAACCTTATCGTTTCGTCATATCTGTCTGCCTGTCTATTTATGCGTCCCCGGCTATGCTGTAATTTGGTGTGAATATGTAAATGTATCATCTTGAACATAATAAAATAATTAACCCCAGACAATTTGGCTTCCAAAAAGATGTAAGTACCATGGATGCTATTAACTTGCTGATAGATGATATCATCTCTAAAATTCAGAATAAAAAACGAGTAGTAGGGTTATTTCTCGACCTTAGCTCCGCTTTTGATACAGTGGACCAAGAATTACTTCTTAAGAAATTAGAGTTTTATGGAGTAAGGGGCAAACTACACAGTCTATTGCGTAGCTATCTTGAAAATCGTTACCAATACGTAGAAATAAAAAATTCAAACGACAGTTGTGTAAAATATATTAATTCTACTTTAGTTAAGGTATCAAGAGGTGTACCACAGGGGTCAATTTTAGGTCCTATACTTTTTATTATGTTTACGAATGATCTTATTAAATTTATAAATAATGCTGTACCAAATTGTGATGTAATAATGTACGCCGATGATACAAACGCTGTTATTCATGCTGATGACGTAGTACAACTTAACGAAATAACTAACCATGCATTATCCTGTTTTCATGAATGGTTTACCCTTAATAACTTATGCCTAAACACCGATAAAACCCAAGTCATTCACTTCCAGCAAAACTCCAAGAAAACAGACAGGCTCCACATTATTTTGAATGGTACATCTGTAGATATAGTTCACAGTGTGAAATTTCTGGGTATACATCTCGATTCGCGATTAAATTGGACACGGGAGCTAGACTATATTGAGAATGCAGTTAGTTCAGCATGCTATGCACTCAGAACCCTTAGGGATGAGATTGATTTAGAACATCTTAAAATAGTCTATTACGCTCTAATTGAGTCTAAGTTGCGATACAGTATTATGTTATGGGGAAACAGCTTTCAATATAACATCAATAGAGCTCTAATAGTTCAAAAAAGAGCAGTCAGAATCATGTTTTCAGCTCCACAATGGACGTCTTGCAGACAATATTTCCACAACCTAGGGATCCTTACGGTTGCTAGTCTGTATGTATTCGTAATACTTACAGATCTCGTAAAACATATTTCTAGATTTGAAACGGTCGAAGAACGAGATTTACGTAGAGCTTCACGCACCAAAAATATAAAAGTAAATTTCCGCCCATTAACAAAAGTAGAAGAGCACTGTGCAAGGTACCAGGCCGTTAAATTATTTAACAAACTACCTCTAGAGCTCAAAACAATTACAGAATTGAATGTTTTTAAACATAATTTGAAGCAGTTTTTGTTGAGAGGGTGTTATTATTCTGTGGATGAAGTGTTTGACATGTCTAATCCGTAGGTGTTATGTACTTGTTTTTGTTTTAGTAATTAAGTGTTTGCAGTTTATAAATGCTGCAACTGATCTCATTGTTTTTGTTTGTTATTTTTAAATGTTGCAACTGTTGCCATTATTTTTTTTGTTATTTTAAATATTTATGTTTTGTTGTACCTTTAAAAGATAGTTTATTATTTAATTGAATAATTGTAACTGCGATAAGTTGCTTTATAAGTATTCAATTTTTTTATTTTTGTGTCGCTTTGTATATTCAAACACAATCTTGTATTGTTCATGAATAAAAAACTATGACTAATGACTATCACGCAGACAAAGCCGTCAAATAAAAAAAGAACATTTTTTAGGGTAGGTACCTGTGCCTCCCCTTTTATGTGAAGTCAAGTGTATTCTCTTTTTCAACCCTGAAATGTGAGGTATCGTTAGGTAGGTATTTGAAAAAAAAACAGTGGTTTGCGATATAGTACATTTCGATACTAGTGAAAAAAATTTTTTTTCGATGAGGGTGAAAGTTTGAGCCCGAGTGAAACGAGGGTGACAATCACCCGAGTCTTAAAGAAGTTTTTACACGTGTATCGAACACAATTTTTCATAACAAGTGCCTTAAAAAGTGAAATTTACGCACGCGAAGCGTGCGAAAAGTGCACTTTTACGCACTAGTTAGGAAAAATATTTTTTGATAATTATAATGTTTTTTTGGAAATAACCGCTTTGAAAGTTAAAAATATGTCTCCCGTCCACTAAAATATGTCTAACCACAAAATATGTCTAACCACAATCCCAATAAAGATGAAAAAAATCATGAAAGTACAACAATAAAAACTTGGCCTATTTTTTTACTTGCGAGACGAAGACGAAGACTTGGTGACGAAGAACAAAAAGACAATATTAAGGTTCTCCCTGTCTTGAATAGAGATAGGGAACGTGCACGACGATACGGCCGCCGCCCTTAAAATTAAATTATCTTTAATTAGGTATTCAATTAAATTATTTAATATATTCACCTAAATATAGTCCTTACTGTTTTTGAGGTCCTACAATATCATCATCATCATCCACGGACGTCCATTGCTGGAGTCCTCCCCCACACCTCCATGGAGGGCTTACTGCCATAATGGTCACGCTTGGCTGGCGGGTTGCCGATCTCAGTATGTTCTAGCGCTCCAGAGGATGCTGCTGCCCATCCTCCAGTGGTTTCTTGTCGTAGTTTAGGGTCACTACCCGAGTCCGAAAATCTAGCAATATGATATTATTTAATGCGAGGCTCGTAGCGCTCCCGCGAGTGTCGTAAGAGGCGACAAAAGGACAAATCCGACGAACGGGTAGCAGCGTCCGTCGAAACCCTATCTACAGCTACTGTGGTCGCCAACCCGCCTGCCATGCGTGGCGATTATAGCAACTACCCCTAAAGTGATACAAGTCATATTTGTGGGAGGCCTATGTCCACTAGCTGTAGATAGGGTTTCGACGGACGCTGCTACCCGTCCGTCGGATTTGTCCTTTTGTCGCCTCTTACGACACTCGCGGGAGGAGATAGGGTGGTGCTATTCTAGTCAGCCGGCATTACACGGCAAGGCAATAGGAGAGGAGAATTCGTAGTCGGTCTATTTTTGTATTTATTTAACTCCTTTAACAGGAAGCAAGAAAATCCAAAAATAACTTAGTCTAACGAAAATGCGTGTGGCGGTGGCGTGCAGCTTAGGCCAGTGCAGTGGAATATGATGGTTTAATTTTTTAGTTAAATATTCGAAAGGTTACCGCTTCTAGTTAATACTGTTGTATTTGTGTTTTATGGTCCAGATAATTAGTGCTTAATAGTTATTGTTATTAATTAGAGTTAATAGGTTGGATTTAGAATGTCGAATGTTAAATTAGCCATTCGTGTTCGTCCGTTTACGGAAAGGTTTGTTTTAATCTTCTTAATTGTTTATATATCATGAAATAAGCAGTCCTTTCAGACAGTCGACGTAAAATTACAATGTAACGAGGATATAATTGTTACATTTAATCCATTTAGTTTTCTTTGCTAAGTTTGTTTAGCGTAGTTAGTTTCGCAGTCTTTGGTCCAATAATATACTCAATACCTGCTTTTGTTATCTACGTTGTACCTACTTCGATCATATCGTCACGGGTACCTACAGCGGCGCTACCGCGAAAACCGATATTCGTAAATTTCGGACAATTGTGTCTGTCACTCTCATGACATTGGAGTAAAAGAGAGAAATGCTCGAAATACGAACTTCGATATTCGCGGTACCGGGCCAGTCTCGAAAAATGTCGGCCGGTATTTTTTTTTAATTTCATTTATTTCCAGAGAGTTGAGGTCAGAGAAAGACAGAGTTCCGGTAGTGGACGTGGTCGATAACAATACAGTCACAATTACTAACTTAAAAGTAAGTGGTCTTAATTTAGTTTTTATAAGGTATAGATAGTTATATCCAGACGTGTAACACAATATGTACATAATCTCAAAATATTACAATCAACATCGTAATAATTATTATCATAACCTGAATCCATTACTTATAATCATGATATATAAAAGTAAACGTCCCAGCGCCCATATCATGTTCAAAGACCTTTCTAAAAGGCTCGTCGACTCCACTGGTGACCGCAGAGCTGGCAGCTTTCTCGCGCAACGAATCAGTATCGCGATACAGCGGGGGAATGCTGCCAGCATACTCGGCACCATGCCAAAGGGGCCCAATTTTAACGACGTTTTTTAAATTTCTTTTATTATTTTTTCTTTAGTCTTATTGTTTACGTTGTATTTTTCTGTAAATAAATTTTCATAAAAAGTAAACCCTTGCCCCCTTTATGATTTTTTTCTACGTAGATAGTGAGTGATATTTTCTAATAGACTATAACGATCTTTTTTCCAGAATCGGTCAATTATGCAATTCATTATTCCTCTACTCTATTAGAAATTATAAAAGTTGTGTCTCTATTATAAATTATCACTTCCTTTGAGTTAAAAAACATGTCAAATAAGGATGCCTGTTATGCCGTCGTTGTAAATTGAGATTGTGCCTTGAAGAAGAAAGGCCCGGTATGGGGGCGAATGGATTGGACTACCGAGGAATTCCTCGAAGCTCGTGACTACTGTGGCTTCGGGATTTGGTTTACTATACTTGTGCTTTGCGCAGGTGAGCGCATCAGGCGCGGGTGACAGCCGCGAGCGCGTGCGCCGATACCACGCTGACTATACTTTCGACAGCTCCTGTGCGCCTACCAATGCAGATTATGCCACCCAGGAAAAGGTTGGACATTTTCATTTTATGCCTTGTATGCTCTACGTGGCGTGTGATGCCGGCTGTAATAATGAATAGCAACACCCCATCTCCTCCCGCGGGTGTCGTAAGAGGCGACAAACGGAAAAATCCTACGGACAGCTGCGTCCGTCGAAACCCAATCTACAGCTACTGCGGTCGCCAGCCCGCCTGCCAAGCGTGGCGACTATGGCAACTACCCACAAGATGATACAAGTCATATTTGTGGGAGGCCTATGTCTAGCAGTGGACTGCATACGGCTGAAATGTATGTATGTAAATGTATGTATGCTCTACGTGTGGATTAACACATTGGCGGACAGTACGCCCATAGGCGTCGCGTATGTTTTTGTTTCCTATGGTCTATGACAGATGACGTCATTTACTATCCACCAACGTGTTAAAGGACAGAGCAGGTACTACAGAGCAAATTACGAACTTGTTTAAAGACGGAATTGATTCAATGCAGTTTCTGCTGTCTGTCTAAAGTAATTGAAGCCTTTAGCATTATATCAGTCAAACATGAATGTAATTTATTTCTATTTCATTTTAATTCGTCATGTATTTATTCCATTGTGTTAATTCCAGATTTTTGAAAGTATCGGGCGTGATGTTATGTCATGCCTGTCACGACTCTCCTCGGTCTGCGTTCTAGCTTACGGACAGAGTGCCACAGGGAAGACTCATACGATGATGGGTACGGACTCACAGCCAGGGCTAGTGCCTCGGCTCTGCAGGGAACTGGCGTCCGTGGAGTGTGACGTCACTATCAGGTTAGTGTACACTACAGGTTACAGAAATCAGAATGGGGCGTGGTGGTAGCTCATGCCTTTCGCGTCTTTTAACAGTACCTATGTGTGTATACGGGAGACTGGAGATTATATAATGGGCAGCCTATCACCATGGCCACAAATTGATAGCTCTCTGGCTAGTGTCGCGGCTTTGCAGGGAGTTGGTACTCGTATATGGAGTTGGTATATGGGCTACTGGGAAGTATATACGACTTAACCATCAGGTTAATAATAATTATCTATAGCTCTCTACTCTCTAGTTCTAAACTAAAAAAGGGTACTTAAGGTAAGGGATGAGGAACCCGAGCTTTAAAGTAGTTACGTAAGTTTTGTTGACCTCTCATAACAATTAGATGTTACGCGATTATTATTTATTTTATGAATTTCCGTACCTATAAAAAAGATAATTAGTACTATTTGATTTTGCCTTTGTTCACATTGTAAGAAAATACGTTTGCAAAACCTTACAAAGTGTAGTTGTTTTTCAATAACCGGCTTATACATTATAACCGCACGAGACACCTCCAGACAGTGAAGAAGTGCCCGAAATTGTTTCGATGTCATTTACTTATGCTGTATGCAGTTCGTGTGAAGGGGCAATAGTCGTGATCGCACGCGAAGCTTCTCCGACCAAAACGAAATGAGTTTCGCCACCTTTCATTTGCATTTGAAATACGACCGTAACTTATTATACTGGTAAACTAACAAATTACTACCCTTTCAACGTGGCACCTGCTTTAAATTATTATTTTTTTAATTAAAGATCATAGCAATATTCGGACACCTATGTTCAGCGTTTATTTAACAGGTTCACTGTCCCCATATAAAACGATCTGATATCGACAGAAGTCCGACTGTGTATTCAGTACACATTCATACCAGGATGTGACTGCATATAAAAATGGAATGTCTACTCTCGCTATTACTATTGCCAAGCATGTACCTATTAAACCTGAGATACTTTTTTATTTCATTCATATTTTTGAACCTATGGTCGTGTTGTGCCGGCTGAGTATCGTGCCACCACCACCTCCTCCCGCGGGTGACGTTAAGCGACAAAAGGAAAAAATCAAGGGATGGGCATCAGAGTCCGTCGAAACCTAGTCAACAGCTACTGCGATCGCCAACCTGCCTGCCAAGATGATACATGCCATATTTGAGAAGTGCCTATATGACCGACAGTGGACGTCTTACGGCTGAAATGATGGTGAATGATTAACTCAAAAAAGGGGTAGGAACTTTTTATGTTGGTTAAAAATATTATAGATAGTATAACAATTTAGATCGGGAAATGTTTATTTAAAAAGTTGTTATATCTGCATCAATCTTAATCGTTATTGTTTTATTGTCTGTAGATCGATTAAGTTTTAATGCCGTAATAAAAAGAGAACCACCCAAGGCCGCGTCGACACGCGAGACTTTAACACCCTTTGGATACGATTATGGCTTTATCTGTAGTAATATCCTCTACATGTATTAGTACCTACGTAACCACGTGTATGAGTTTACGTGTTCAATAGCTCAGCGTCAAGGATGGATTTTCCTAGATAGGTTTAATGAGAATATCTACGTCGATTGCTTACCGAATAAATACTTAATTTAAACATTAACACGGCTCTACTCACGTTTATTTAGTCACTCGCGCGACATGTCTCCGGCCGGCGACGCGATCCCGAATCGAACGGACACTCAGCACTCTTAGTGCTTGATAATGGAGGCCTATGTTCTCCGAAACATGTCGCGCGAGTGACTAAATAAACGTGAGGAGAGCCGTGTTAATTTTTAATTTATCAGATATGTCTCACGAAAGTTTAAATACAAATACTTAATTTATTATTTTAAAACTACACAATATTACTTGTAAACAGTCATATTAAAATGTACAGATTTTTTTATAAGTACAAGACTGCATGGCCAGCGTTTGACCTCAGTCACACCAGATGTGAGGGTGTAGCACCCTGGTTCAGTAACAGCCTATTCATTCACTCTTGCCTTGAAAAGACCCGAATTATACAGGGTGTTTCAAAAATGCTGGTGATCCGTTTAAGAGCATATTCGTTATCGGGTTTTGATTAGAAAAAAGTGGAAGAAAAAAATTTTATGACGCGAAAATAAAATAAAAAATCTATGGGGCAGGTCGTCCAACTCTGCCAACCCTCCATACAAAATTCAAAAATTATTCGCGTCAAATTTTTTTTCCTTCCAATTTTTCTCAATCGGTACACGATACTGAATATGCCCTTAAGCGGATCACCAGTATTTTTGTAACATCCTGTATGTTTACGGGAATACAGACGAAGGGAGCGAATTCCATTTCTTAGCAGTTCGCATTGGGAAGGTAGAAGCGAATCGCTTCGTGCTAATGGAATATTCACAACATAAGGATGAAACCGCTTCCCTCGCCTGGACGTCCCGGTGGTGGAACAGAAATGGCAAAATTAAATCGTAGGTAAAAATAATCCATTTTGGGGTTTCGAATGTAATAAGAATAAAACAAAAATCAAAACGCAGAAGCGGCGCGTCCATACAAGCCGATTCCCGCAGGCTTAACCAACTTTCTCACAGTTCAACAGTTTTCCTTGAGCTCAGGAAAAAACACAACGTCGTAATTATTGGCGACGTCTTGTCTTAGAAAAGTAACTGTATTGATTGACCAACGAAGAGGTTGTCTTCGGCTTCGAACATATAGATTATTTTTGCTAGCAATCGTCTCTGCTTAATACAGAATATTTATTAAGTAAGTATATGAAAACTATTTTTTTTATATTGGGAAGTAAAGGGCTGAAAGCTCCCCGTTCAATGCTTTAGTGTTGCAATCTACCAACGAAATGCTGCCAGCATCATTGGCGCCACGCTACTAAATATAAATTATTTAATTGGCGAAAAAATATTGAAAAAGTATGACAACAGATTAACTAATTAATAGCTTAGGTAGTTAGGTAAACCGTATAGATAGGTACGCACGGCATGCAGCGTAGCTGATTTACCTACTGAGCAACCTGAAAAAATATGACTTTAATATTGTTATGTGTTGATGATACGTTTGGCAGTATTCATTATTGTTATGATAAACATCCGGCCAAGGGTTTTTATTCGGAAATTAATAAGTAAACAATTTTAGTGCGCAAAAGATAAATATCCGATATTCATGAAGTTCTATCAATACGATGGCGATGAAGTTGTCGACAGTATGATTTTCCTTCCAGTATCTATATAGCCTGGATATATAACCCGGTATATGCTATAAGTGACTCGCTATACGGCTTCCCATCCTTGCGGCGTGGCGTGGTAGTTTAATTCGCCACGTGCAAGGTGCTAGGTGTGAACCCGTGCTGGTGCTCATGTGTTCTTAACATTTCTGCGAGTATTCAAGTAATTGCTGAGAATTAAATGTGAGTCGAATGTATGGAATATTTTAAATATATTGTAGTGACATGTCTAAAATAGCCTTGTTTTGAATTCATCATAAAACCATAATTCATCATATCGAATCCCAGTAAGGGCATTTATTTGTGTGATGAGCTCAATTGTTTTCAATGTATTTAAGTATTTGTATATTGTATATATCATTGGCTGAGTACCACACCATTCTATGAGCTTGCCGTCGGGATCAGTCAATTTGTGTGAGAATATCCTGTAATATTTATTTATTTATGTGATAAATATTTTTCGGTGTATTTTTTCTTAAGCGCTCTATTGACCATTTCGCGCCTAAAGCGACTGCAACCGAAACATAGGTATTTTAGCGAAACTTCAGCTCTAGTTTCGGTCAAAAAGTCAAAAAGAATGTACTTATTTTGAGTATTCAGTTCGAGACTCATTCATTTAAATTCAGCTAGCCACGAAGAACTAATTAGATTTCACTTACCGCTTCAGGAACTTTTTGCGTTAAACAAATCTTCCTATGTTGTGTACTTTATAAATACCAGTTTTCCTTTGTGACATCGCCCTACCTAACATTTTTAATATATCTGTTTTCTAATTTCAAGACATAGTTGTTAAATTGTTACTTTTATCATGTTTTTTCATGTTTTTTTTTTAGATATCTTCTAGATACTAATTGATTAAAACATACAAAATGAAATAAAGTTTATAGGTCAAAGTAACATGAAAAATTGTTATTTTCACAGAAATAATGTTGACTCGACATAACTCAACCCAAAAAAATGTCTTCATCTTAAACCAATTAAGAGTAAAATCTTTAATTTTGCAGTTTATAAATGAACATTACATTAGTTTAAATTTTGTTAAGTTTAGGTTGACTTTGACCTTAATGTCATAGGTGTTTGAGGTCACTGCGGGGTTGAAGGGGTATTTTGCTAGGTTAGGACAATCAGTAGTCCCGGACTGCAGCGAATGGTTCATGGTTAAATAAGCCTTAAAGAATCGAGTGCAGCCAAAGTTAAATCACAAAGATAAACGCAATACGACTTACGATATTATATTTATGTTTCAACTTTCAACGCCGCTGAAAGTTGCTGCAGAATGTAGGCTAAAACCGGACATTTGGCTTAAGAAATATTATTTTCGTCTCACGATGTCAAATTTTTTTCTTTAAGAACAAATAGCAAACCAGCATTATGTTCACAAGGGAGGGGGGCAAAGTAATTTCATATAAGTTTTGAATGGTTTTTTGCCGTTAGAATGGTTAGGTAGATGTAATTTTAGATAATGAATATGAATGATACTAATAATTTAAAGAAAATTTTAATGTTTTAGAGTTCCTAGTATGTTCCTCGCGGTAGTGAGTAGAAAAATTTTGCGTTTCACTTGTAAATTTATTCCGTACCTTGAAACCCTCCCAACGCTTAAGATTCTACTCTTTTTCCTTATGATCGGGGTTCAATTTTTTAATTTTCTTCTGAGTAACGAACAAAATGCTCTAATGTCGGCGAAATAAAGATTATTGCACTCGACTGTACCTATTACAACTATTATGCCTTGGTAGAAAAGTAGAAGATGGAATAGTTTATAATAGACGCGGTGCCGGTGCGTGAGTTTGGTGCTAGTTAATAACTTCGAGTAAGTTTGTTGTTTGGAACTTTAATTAATCATAGGATAATTAATCACGAGTCTAGATTTAGTTTATATTTGTTTACAGAGGTACACCGTTTATTACTATTATATCAACGAGTAATGTCTTAGTTAAACTGTATTTATAAGTTCAGTCGGTAACGGTCTTTTCTAACGCGATTCGCGATATGTAAGAGGGCTATGAATTATTAAACTGTCTCGTTGCCCGCGGCACTCTTGGTTAGATTTTTATTGTTTTTAAATATTTTAGATGTATTGTTATATTTGACTTTTATAAAAATATTATATAATACCTAGCCTAAGTAAAAACATGAATAAATATATATAATAATTATATTAACCAATTCATATGTAGTAATCTACTGATTCCTGAATTAATTTTGATGAAGTTGGTAAATTCCCTAGGTCAATCTAAGCATCTCGTTAGTATTTAGTAATGTTAGTTTTATAATCCTCGCCTTCGTGTTACACATAGTTGCCTGAGCAACAAAACATATTTTCCCCTCACTAGCTCGTAAAGCGCTTGTTTATCCTTTAATACGAGAGGGTAAAACGCATTTCATCCACTAGTGATTAAAGTAAGTTGACTTCTCATAGCTCTTATTGCTATGGTTTAAAGTCTAAATTCACGTACAAAGTACAGCTCACTTGCCCCCGCGGCGGCGGCGGCGGGCGCGGGCGAGCCTCGCTAACGCACCGAGTTGAAAATCGAATTAGAACATTCGAAAATCGTACTGGCCACCACAAGCTAACCAAGCTAAAGGCACCTTTTGTAAAAATGTTGAATGTATCTAAACGCAAAGAAGAAGTCAATGCGATTTCAAAACGTTTTTTTGCATGTTTCACTTTCCTCGCTGTAGTGAGGGGAAAAGATTTGTGTTACACACGGGTGCAATTGTAATTTAATTCTCGTGTATTTAAACACTCGCTACGCTCAGGATTCTATTTTAAAACCACTCGCTTTGCCCGTGGTTAAACTATAGAATCCATTCGCTTGCTCGAGTTTCAATCCCACACTCGCAGTTAAAATACAATTTTGCACCCTTGTACCTATAACAAATAACTATTGCCTTAGCCTTAAGGGTCATACTGATATCCAATGGTACTCGTAAGTTAGTTTATCTTTTTCCTGTGGTCATTCTGAAAATTTAACCATAAACGGCGTTTGTAATACGATATAATATTTGTAAATATTTGGCTCTACAAATATGTTTTAGAACTCCCATGAACCCTATTTAACTAAAACGATTTTGGTTTTAATTAGTCTAATGAGTGTTATAAAAAACGTGATACAAGATTATCAAAACGGTATCTATTCATGATTATGAACATCTTTGACTATGGGGTCAAGTTTGTAAAATAAAATAAAATATTGAGCTGTTCCATAGAAAAGGTCAAGTATTAAGTTGACGAAATGTATGTACGAGACAGTTGTTTTTTTTTTCAATTTACAAAGTTGACCCCATGGTAAAAAAAAATCCAAATCATGACCAGAACGTCTACCATGGTTGACATTTTATCGTCTATCGCGCTATCCGTCACTTTCACATTCACATACTTGTTAGAACGTGACAGATATTGTGACAAGTGATAAAAACCCGACCATATTAGGCTAGCAGATGTCGGCTTGATAATCTTGTATCACGTTTTTTATAGTACAGTGAAGTGCAAAAATACGTACCGATAGAATCCTTTCATAAATACGTCCTACCTTATTTACTGTACAATAGAGTTGCTCGGTACATATTTTTGAAACTTTGGCAGTGAACGAATTTTTACACTTTACTGTACCCGTAACCGTTATGAACAGCTTTCTGGAAATCTACAATGAGCGGGTACACGACCTGCTGGCCGGCGAGGATCCCCCGCTGACCTTCAACTCGCTGCCCCGGCGCCGCGGCAACGCGCGCAAGGACCTGCGCGTCCGCGAGCACCCCACGAGGGGACCTTACGTGCAGAGTGAGAGGTTTTTACATTTGACGGCATTGGTGCGAGAGAATATAAACAGTGATCGGCACGAACGGTGCAAAACTAACAAAACTCGTTGAACTGAGGTATCGGCTGACTAGAATAGCACCACCCCATCTCCTCCCGCGGGTGTCGTAAGAGGCGACAAAGGGAAAAATCCTCCGTCGAAATCCAATCTACAGCTACCTAGCCTGCCAAGCGTGGCGGCTATGGCAACTACCCCTCAAGATGATACAAGTCATATTTGTAGGAGGCCTATGTCCAGCAGTGGACTGCATACGGCTGAAATGTATGTGATGTATGATAGTAAGTAGGTATAGTATGCATTATACTTACCGTCAGGAAAAACACGAATAAATTTGCCAAATTAGTGTCCAATTTGATTGTACTTACATTGGAATTTGGAATCGATATGCTAATATTTGGGTGTAGGAATATAATAGTTTTATAGCTCTATACAGTCTTTTATGCACGCTTAACGAGTTTTGTTAAAGTTTTGCACCGATAGTGCCGCGATCACTGAATATAAATGACAAACTTGCTATATTTGAGATCCTCATAATGAGCCCTTTCACTTAATATACTTATATGACACATTAAGGTTAGCAAAACTATGTTTTTTAATTTCCTAATTTCTTAATAGCATTGTCCGGGTCTTTTGCCACGGCTCATGCTTAGAGCCTGGGGTCCGCTTTTCAACTAATGCCAGGTTTTTGCGTAGGCACTAGTTTTACAAAACGAGTGCCATCTGACCGTTCAACCTAGAGGGTAAACTAAACCTTATTGGGATTAGTCCAGTTTCCTCACGATGTTTTCCTTCACCAAAAAGCGACGTAAGTTCCGAACAACGCATCGATACAATCTGAGATCTCCAGTTTGCAAGTCGCACACTCTTTCCGCTAGGCCACCAGAGATTTTTTAATTTCCTAATTGGTCCCCTGAAAATGAGCCTTATTAAAAAAACACTGCACGTCTGTGCCAGGATCATAGGAATACACCTTCCTACCTGATTTAATTTGCTTTGGTCCAGTAGATTCGATGGAAATTGTCTGTGACAGACGGACAGACAGACGCACGAGTGATCCTGTAAGAGTTCCCTTTTTAATTTTTTTGTACGGAACTCCAAAAATCGGGTTATTCTTCAATTATACCTATTATAATTCAATCACGGCTGAACTGATTCTTGTACCATTGATTTGTTGGGTTTGTTTTAACCCCTTAAAGGGGTCTTAAAAATATAGAAAAAAAACTTAGGAGTAAAACTGTTTGCAGGCTCACTAGTTTAAAAAAAAATATTGTACCTACCTACATTCCATGAATTAATCTTAAATGTTGTCTAGACCTACGTCGTGTAGCTGTGACCAGCGTTGAGGCGCTGTTAGCGCTAGTAGCCGAAGGCTGTCGCCGGCGCCGCACGGCCGCCACCCGCCGTAACTCCTCGTCGTCCCGTTCTCACGCCCTGCTCGAGCTGAGCACGCCCAAGGCGACGCTGCATCTGGCAGATCTTGCTGGAAGGTATACTGTTCATATTTGGATAGACCTCTGTGAGGTTACTAAGCGCCTCTAGCGCTTGCAGCGGTTTATATGTGACAACCATGTGCATGAACGCACTGCGTGGAAATTGTGTTCTATAAGGTTAATTTAGAATGCGTTTCCATCTCTATGCTTTCACTAAATCAATTCACTGCTTATTAGACACACTTGTTTGCCATCTTTGTGGAATAAAAAAAAACACTTTGGACATAGCTAGACCTAAGATGTAGTATTTTAATCTACAATTGACTGTGGTTGACTTGTTTAAGGTTGACTCGCATTACACCGGGCCGCGTCCCAACCGAGGCCACTGTCACTACATTTTGTTCTTTATAATAAGTTCGATGTAATAAGCCATGAACCATGCCTATGTAGCCCTTATTGCATAAAAATAAAACAAAACGCCCATCTAGTAAGTGTCTACTTTTTAACAATGACATTAGAATGCACACGAATTGACGCAGTGGATCCTTTCAAGAGACAATTTTATTTTTATTACTAATACTAATTATGATGTAATTATGTGTTTAAAGTGAAAAAGCTAGCTGGGAAGGTGTTGGCGGAGGTCGCCAGAAAGAAGGTGCCAATATTAACAAGTCCCTGGTGGCCCTTAGTAACGTTATATCAGCATTGGGTAAGTTTTACAGGTGTCATAAAATGTTTCGTTTCATTATTTCCAAGAGATGCGGAGAAAAAAAAATCACAGCCCTATCTATAATAACTAAATGCATAGTTAGACAGATTGTATAGTATGGGGACAGTGAACGTGTTAATATAAAATTTGGTGTAAGATGACATTTGTTGTAATAAAAATATCGTTACTTATGATTTCATTATAGTTCAAACTTACGCCTTTTACATAAACCTTTGATTTTCTTATAGTAGTTTGTTACTGCTACATAATGTAAGGTATAAAAAATACAAGTTTGCTTTACGAAGCTGAGAATCATAATAACATTAAACGAGCATTTTTATGCCTAATTATGTACAGTGACATAAACTGCTTTATCTACACACAATATCAGCTCTGAATAATAATTTTTAAACCGCAAACGAAAAATCAAATGAACATTAGGAATGGCGGCTAATGAAAACTTTTTTCAAACTTGTAATCATAATCAATCACTTAGGTTATTTGTATATCTTTTAGTAAGCGGTAGCAGCGGGCGTGGAAGATTTGTTCCATACCGGGATTCTGCTCTTACTTGGCTCCTTAAAGATTGCTTCACGGGAGGCGCCTACACTTTTATAATAGCTAGTAAGTATATATTTACGTTTAGTTGCATTTTTAGCAGTAAACCCGGACCACCCGACCGGTTTGGACCCGGGTAGGTATGTCCTTAAACTACGTCCAACAATGAGAGGTAGGGCACAGCGATAACCATCACGCTTGAATCTGGGGCAGCCCAACTGGGGAAGTACCTCCTCCTTACAGAAGACCACAGCCATAATAGCA
Organism: Grapholita molesta; assembly: GCA_022674325.2. NCBI lineage: Eukaryota > Metazoa > Arthropoda > Insecta > Lepidoptera > Tortricidae > Grapholita > Grapholita molesta. The sequence continues at coordinate 7,617,349 of CP053138.2, forward strand.
CTGCTACCTTTCAGGTATGTAGTGCTGTGTTCCTGATGGTGTGTAAGGTTCCCAGAGCTCCAACCCCCCTTAAAGGCCGGCAACGCGCTTGTGACTCATCTGGTGTTGCGGGTGCCCATGGGCGACGGTAATTGCTTACCACCAGGCAATCCGTCTGTTTGCCGACTTTGTCATAAAAAAAAACTATTATTAAATATATATAAGCTAATTGATTTAATTATATATGTTATGAGTGTTAATGAAATAAATGCGCGACGTAGTTACTAACACTAACCGTCAATATATTTAATTCTTAGTAGGATTAAGCGAAGCTCCTTCTTTTGTCCTACGAAATTTATTACCATTTATCTACAGTTTAATATCATTAAATATTTATTATTTGTATTTAAGTCTTTACAAATTTTGCGAAATAATTAATACCGATATAGGTTACTATTCAACACTATTAAAAATGCACATATCAATTTATTTTCATGATTTTTGTGATTTATACCTAACGATTAATTTGATGAAGATTTTAGTTTAAGTAAGTGATAGTAGATAACATTATATTTATACCTGTCGCTGGAATTATTAAATTACTGCAACTATGACTGCACTATGTTAACTGCTTAAGATAGTTCAGATAAGATACAAATGCATGAAACGTTTCACAGTCCATCCTCACAAAACAACCCAGAGTTTATATAGTACTAAGTTAGTGAGTGGTGTCCTCACAGCGGTATCTCCGAGTGTCAGCTGCTACGGAGAGTCGGCCTCAACCCTCCGGTGGACGTCTCGAGCGCGCCAACTGCCTCCCCCGCGCCCCGCCCCGTTGACACGAGCCTCTATACAGGCACACTACAATAACCTGCTTGCTGAACTTTGTCGGCATCATATAAGATACGTAAGTATACGTATGATAGTTGTAGACAAGAATCACTCTGAATGGATGAGAGGTACTTTCTCATTTATCATGTTCTCGATTACAAAATAACTTTTTTCTACAGGTACCTGAAACTGGTGGACTCGTTTATGAAGATACCCATTGGGATTTACAGCCTAAAAATGTAGATATTGTAGAACATAACACAGTCAAAATAGGGAACTTTATAGACATGTTGCAACAGAAGACTGATACCGATCCAGAGGCTGTAGCTTCAGTACATACTAGTTCCGATGTGCTGAACCCCACTAATGTAAATATAGCTCAAGAGATCAATAAGGAGGTAGATAAATTACTTATACCAGCCCTAGAAAGAACGAGGAGTGGGAGTGAACTGGAAATAGTAGCACCACTCCGACATAAACGACGTCATTACAGGTCTCAAGAAGTACTGTCTATCGACAAGCCTCTATACGAACCAATGACTCTTCAAACACGTCAGCGAATTCGTGAACACGAAGCTAAACCCCATGTCTCAATTCTATACGATAACCAAAGAGCAGAAATTGTTGCATCGGTTACAGAAAGATTGTATTCTAAGTTAAAAAAGAAAGAGGAAGCGGCTGTGTCACAAGTGGAATCGATGGTGGACAAAAAGATTGTAGAACCACTAAGTGAATTGAAAATTTGTACGAACGCGCGGCAGCGTTTAATGGAATTAAGTCAGAAAGCGTTAAGAAATAAAAGAAGGATTGGCATACCAGCGCATACACAAACACGCCGGACGGTTGTTAGAGTGAAAGATCAAGGTGTTGATGTGCAGACTGACTTGGAATCATACAAAGATAAACACACGTTAGTTACTTGCCAGGATGCTAGCACAGAAACTCAACCCATGACACCGCGATGTAAAGAAATTGCTATCGGTCCTAAATGCAGTTCCTTGCACTCGTATGATAAATCGACAGTTACCGAAACAAAACAAATTGTTTTAAAAAGTACTCTTGTTATGACTGAGAATGCAGATAAATTTGATAGGTGCACACAGACTAGTGTGCTACCTCCTCCTAGGCGGAGACGCGCAAACAAAGCAAATAGTCAAGTAAATCGTATAGATACCCGAGACGAATGTATATCTGTGCCCATTATCAGTATAAATATATCACAGGGGTATGCAGAGTCAGAATCTCAAAGTTCCGATGAAAACTTAGAATTATTTAACAATGATGCTTCTGATATAACTAGTAGTGTCGGAATTACTCCTGATTTACTAACAAATCATAACAATATTGAATCAGTAACTAAAGATCAAAACGAACCAATTACATCACATCTTGGTGGTAATCCCACGGCCCATGACCATAAGCCTTACACAGTTAATTACACAAAACTAATTAAACGAGACACTACTTCAAATGTGTCTAATTGCGGTAGTGAAGATTTTCCAGATACGGAGAATTGTGTATTACCGCGTGTATCCGTAAATTGCAAAAGCAAAGTAGGTCAGAATGAAATTAAAGATATAATATTGGGCCGTAATGTTGATATATATCCATACAACATAATACTTTCACCCCCACGAGAAAACAACACAAAAAGAATAGTTAAGTTTAAAGATAATATAGTAAATCCAAAAAGTAAAGAAGATACAGATAATGAACTTTGCATAGATAACGAAAAATCTAACTGCACGCTTTTGGATAAATCTAATAATGAAGATAAATGCTTCAGTGACAGTACAAATACCCAATTAGACTCAAGTCAAACTATCGACAACGGAAAACTCATCGATCCCAATAATTATGATTGCGACATAATTAATACAGAAATAGATAATGATAGTATTTCACAAGCATGTTGTTCTTCTGACTCTATAGAGTCGGGTAAAGTAGACTCTGATTCGTTTGTTTGGGGGCAAGTTGATGATAATGTGGATTATAAACCCTGTAATTTTATAGGTTCTCGATATAAACCTGTATATAAGAGCAAATCAAAACAAAGAACTGCTAAATCACGTCTTTACAGGGAATTTTTAGGATTAGACGAAGAACAATCTACGAAAGACAATCGTTTTTACACTTGCTACGAATCTTCAAACTGTGACAACTACAGAGACTGCAGCTCTAGTGAAAGCAACAATACTGATAATTCACGATATAAATTCTTACAGAACAAAAAATTCTTCGAAGACCGGAACAAACAATATAACAAACGATACGATATTTATGATCAATTGGAAAAACAAATACTTGATTCGTGTAACAGTTTAGAAATTTCTGCTGATAAGTACGATAACTATTTGGTGCAATATCGCCGGAATCCCACAGGGTACTCGAACGAAAGAACCCCAAAGAAATATTTGCAACATTTAGTGCAATTAAGGAGAGAAGTCGTCAAAGCTGACAGCGACACTACTGACAGTCAATAGTTATTTGTGCAACAAGAGAGGAAAGTTGTTTTTTCTTGCGAGTGTTAATTTTGAGTCCCGAGTAAGCGAAAGATTCTATAATTGAATCACGAGCGTAGCGAGTGATTCTAGTGCTAGAATCTTGAGCGTAGCGAGGCACTCAAAAACACGAGATGTAAAATAACTTTACTCTAGTGTGACACATACAACTTTTCACCTCAGTAGTGAGAACATATTAAAGGTTAAATAAGTTGCCAAAAATGTAATTTTTAGTACAAGCTTTTATTGCCGACTGTACTTTTTTTCACAATCGTCATCTACTTTTCGAAAGGATTCTAAAGAGCCTAAAACACCACGGGTTTATCTTGTGTATTTTAGGAGTTGCTTTTGCTACCTTCTGACTCCAGTATCAGATCAGATCAGTGGTACCATAATATTGCATTGTAACCGAACTTACATAAGTGTGCTAAATTTCAGCTCAAACGGTTAAAGATGTCTGCTTCAAAATTGAGCTGCAAGATTTCATCCGGATAAATATACAAATACATACATAAAGTTAAATAAAATCTTGTAAAAAATGAACATCAAGTTAACCACATTAATTTAAGTGTTTTATCTGCAACTGCACTGGCTTCATTACTTAATATTTTGTTTAAATATTTTTCATTATAAAATATGTACATTTCAAAATTATAATATTTGATTAATTTGTGAGGGTCCGAAAGTGTTAGTGGTGTTAAGGGAGTCAATTATGTCCTATTATAATAAATAGATACATATTTACATATAAAATACTTAAATATATAGAAAACACCCATGACTTAGGAACAAATATCTGTGCTCATCACACAAATAAATGGCCTGTCTGGGATTTGAACCCGGGACCACAAGCTTCTTAGGCAGGGTCATTACCTACTAGGCCAGACAGGTCGTCAATTAAAAAGCTACTTTGTCTCACTCCCTGGAGTGACGAAAGTAGCAACTTTCCTCACTCTCTGAAAGTGAGGAAAGTACACATGTTCGAGCAGCTGAGGTGAAAAATTAATAATGGTCATATCATAGTGGTTTTATTAACTAGGTAAGGAGTACTCGTAGTAAAGAAGTAGTATTTTTGGTCGATGTAAATAACTGATATGCTCATACTCTGTAGGACTAATATGTTGTAGATACAACCTGTCATAAATGTTATAATTCATATTTACCATGCTTAAGTTTATCTATGGTATATTAATCTGTAATTTTTGACAGTATATTTGTTTAGAGTAGTCTTAGATTGAGTTATTAATCAGTTTAATATACTGTGTTTGCTTTTTCTCAGTCACCTATTGTTATGTTATAATTGCAATTCTAGGTAACAAGATCTAGAGATTAAACTAGGTTTATAATATAAGTTGTGAATGTACTTTTAAATCAGTTTTCGTAAACGAGATTATGTATTTAATGTAATTGTTGAAGTAATTAAATTTAGTCATATGATACTTAGTTTCTATCTTATTTAGTACAATTGCCATCAGATACATCAGAGCAGCTAAGGTGATCACAAATATCCTGACAACGCCTATATGGTCGAGGCAATAAAGTGCGATGTTCAGATGTATTTGAGTACCTTGACGGATCCGATATATTTGATGGTGGATGTACCTACCTTCTGCCTTGTAAATAATAAATATTTCAATCTTCTTATAATATGCATAGTTAATAGTCATATAAACCATTGGCATAGTTAATGCTTCCCTTTGAAGGTTTATTTAAAAGTTATTTTAAGTTTGTATAAACCAGAAAACCTTGCATGGTATTGTATTATTTATTAATTAGGCAGTTGCTAGTTTAAACACTAATTTAATGACTTAATCATTGACTTATCTACATAGGTACATAAGTAAACACACAGTGTTTTATTATTACCTATTTAACTCGGCAGTTATCTAGTTAAACAAGGCTCGACTGGCTTAGCCAGTTAATAGTTATTTGTGCAACAAGAGAGGAAAGTTGTTTTTTCTTGCGAGTGTTTATTTTGAGTCCCGAGTAAGCGAAAGATTCTATAATTGAATCACGAGCGTAGCGAGTCTTTCTTAGTTAGAATCTTCCGCTTACTCGGGGCTCAAAAACACTTTACTCTCGTGTGACACATGCAACTTTTCACCTCAGTAGTGAGAACATATTAAAGGTTAAAGGTATAAAAACCAACTGCACTAGCTTACCTAATAACTAAATATTTTGTTTAAATATTGTACATTTGAAAATTATAATGTTTGATTGATTTGTGAGTTTCCGAACGTGTTAAAGAGATAGCGAATTAAATTCAAATAATGTATTTCGAATTTGTAATATACCCCGAAAATTGAAGTGGCAGTTTATGGCCGTCACAAAATCAAATAAATAAATATTTCGGGACAATCTTACACAAATCGATCTAGTCCTACGGTAATCTCAGTAAGTCAGTAAGGCTTGTATTGTAGGTACTAGACGACGATACTTATAATAAATAGATACATATAAATACATAGAAAACACCCATGACTCAGGAACAAATATCTGTGCTCATCACACAAATAAATGGCCTGATTGGGATTCGAACCCAGAACCATCGGCTTCGTAGGCAGGGTCATTACCCACTAGGCCAGACTGGTGATCAATTAAAAAGCTACTTTGTCTCACTCCCTGGAGTGACGAAAGTAACAACTGTCCTCACTCCCTGGAGTGAGGAAAGTAGGCATGTTCGAGCTGCTGAGGTAAAAAATAACTCATGAAATAAAACAACTGAAACGGATTATATCGCCCACCCAATACCACGAACGCTGCTAAAGGGTTCGATGCGTCGGAATTAAGTTTTGAATTAGTATACGCGATATAATCCGTTTCAGTTGTTTTTTTTCAAAAGCTCCGGTAGCCGAACTGTAATACGACTTTATCTACGTACATATCATAAGTGTTCTAAAATGCGTCCAGAAACCGTAGGCAATAACAGCATTACCAACCATCAGAAATCAATGGAGATGTAATGTTAACATTACCTACTGAAATCAGTAGGTTATGAATTTAAATTTGGAACAGCTGTCAAATTCAAGTGGGGTGTCTATTCTAGTATCTATAGATATTAAAACAGTCATTGATACGAAACGCCAATTCGTTATGATTTTTTAAGAGAAATCGGCCGACATTTGAACTCGAGTGACAATAGAATAGGGAGTTCATCCGCTTGTCTATGGTTTAAAAACATATTTGACTGAGATACGAAATACGAAACGCCGCCATTCCAAGCAGTCATTTGTTTTGTTCGTTGACTTTTTAATGTTTACAAGTAACACTAGTAATAATGCAGGTCATGTCGCTACGGTTCCTAAACCCATCTTAAAACACATATGATATGTGTGTAGATAAAGTAGTGTATGTAACTATACATAATTAGGCATTACAACAATCGTGTGATATTATTATAAAACTCGCCTTCGACTCGTTTCATAAACCCACACTCTTGTTGTAATGCCGGGCACAGCAGATTACAGGTAGGTACTTGAAAATATAGCAACAAAAAACAATCTAATTTTTATTAAGCTTTTGGTTAGGAATTATTGAACACCTCGTCTGCTTAGCAACTTCTGCTGCTGACTGATGTACACAGAATAGCGATTAATTATAATTTTTGATGGATTCATTAGAGAGATAACCTTAGAAAGTAACACTTTACGACCTTCATGTCAACAAAAACCGAAAGCACAATTTAAAATATGTATAGTATACCTGTTAATGGACTGGTAGTGAATGTCTTATGGCATTAAGTCCGCCATTTGTATGTTCTTGTATTGTGCAATAAAGATTAAATAAATAAATAAATATTTATTAGAAGAGGCCAGGCTAAGTTAATTCATAAAGTGCATTTACGACGTGCAGCCTTCAAAAGGTTATTTGGACGGCCGCGTGGCTTATGGAAGGGTGATTGCCGGCGAAGCCACTGGTCAGTAGCTGCTAAACGCGACGGCCGACGCCGGGTGCCTTATAAAAACCGCGCGGTTTAAAATTTACAGCCTAACGTATTATATTATTACCAAAAAAAAAAAAAACAACAAAAATAGCATACTCGAATTTTGCGAAAAACCTTTTACTATTATGAGTGCGAAATAGTTTTGTTACTAAAATGACTTTACTGGCACAAATTTTCACTACTGAGTCAATAGGTGGTCTAATTTTTGGATTTTTGTGTATATACTTGTGGTTCCGATATAAGTACACTTATTGGTCGAGGAGAGGCATCAGCGGGCCGACACCGACATTTCCATTTGGCAACATTAAGGAAGTGATACAGAGGAAATCACAATTTTTTCAGCCCTACATAGACAATTATGAAAAATATAAACATTTGCCATACGTGGGCATGTACTCATTCCACCGGCCAGTGCTCTGCATCAATGACCCGGATATAGCGAAGCTTATTTTAGTCAAAGACTTTGATCATTTTCAAGCCCATGGAATATTTTCTGGAGGAGAAGGTGACCCTCTGGCGGGCCATCTCTTCAACATGCACGGTGAACAGTGGAAAACATTGCGATCGAAGATGTCTCCCACCTTTACATCAGGCAAGGTGAAGATTATGTATCCTTTGGTGGAACGTATCGCCGATGAAGCTCTAAATTATGTCGACTTGTTATATTCGAATGGAGAAACAGTGAACTTCACAGACCTATATGCGAAATACTCTATGGAAATCATTGGCAGTGTTGGTTTCGGTGTGGAGTGTAATGGATTCAAAAACCCTAATTCGGAATTTTATCTTCGTGGACATGAGTATTTTGACCCACAATCTGGTTATTGGTAAGTAAACATTATCATAATGCAATAACTGTTATAGGTAACGAGGTAAGTAGCTCACATACAGTTACGTGTACTTCCAGGGCGACGGAATAAAATGTTTCTTAATAATCATTATCACAAGAATAATTAATGTAATAACCATTTCAGGACTTTCGTTCGTGCTCTGGCGTTTTTTATGCCAGACTTTTTCAAGATGTTGAGAATCAGACGAATAAGTCCGAGAATAATTAACTTCTTCTTCAGCTTAGTAAAGGAAAGTGTGGCATATAGAAAAAAACATTCCTACAGACGTAACGACTTTTTACAAACGTTAGTAGAATTAAACAATGAGCAGAACATGAATGACAAAGGTAATTTACATCGTTTAAAAATCTACATTTTCAAATTACCATAATATTATTATTATGGTAACAATATCATAATAGTATTATTTTTAAATATATTCTTTTTACCTCACTAGCTTGGAATTTAAAGACTAAAAACGGATAGCAAAACTGCATTTTATACACGAGGGAGCAAAGTAATCTTATAAAAAATTTGCATGTTTTTTGCCGTTAGCGGGGTTGGATGTAATTTTAAATTATTTTTCACCTCGCTAGCTCAGAAAGAAATGTTTTGTTCTTTAAAAACAGATAGCAAAGTTGCATTTTATTCACATGAGTGCAAAGTAATTTTATACAAATTGTTATTTACTAATCCAGTGTTTCTTTTTTATGTTAGCTGGTTGTATGTTATTTTATTTAATGTTTTTGAATGATAAATGATGGAAAATATTATGAATACATTTTTAAAGTTTTAGAGTTTTTTTTTTCTCGCGGTAGTGAGGTGGAAAATTGTGTGGTCCACTCGGTGGCAATCTGTGTTCCCTTTCGTGCCTTGCAACAAGATTCCACTCTTTGAACCACTCGCTATGCTGGTGGTTCAATTTTGGAATCTTTCGCTAACTCAGGTCTCAATATTAGCACGTGAAGGTAAACACTAACTTGGCTCCCTTGTATAATAAATAACTTTTTACTGTGTATGGTATTCCAATGTAGTTTTAGCCTACGTTAAGTTTTCAGTAGGTATCTATTGAACTCAAACCACAGAAGACGGACAAAATAAAAATTCTGTATGACCCAAGCATCAACACATGACATTAGAAAAAAATTAACTGCTAATTTCAGGGAGCTCGAAGTTCTCGTTTTCTATTGACGATGTAGTGGCCAACACCATGCTGTACATGTTCGCCGGTTACGAGACGTCGGCCACGGCGGGCCAGTTCGCAGCCTATGAGCTGGCCTGCAACCCTCATGTGCAGGCCAGGGCCAGGGAGGAGGTGTGCCGGGTGCTGGCCAAATATGGCGGCCACTGCACCTATGAGGCGCAGAACGAAATGGTTTACTTGAACATGGTGATTGATGGTGAGTATTTGGGAATTATATGGGCAATTTCACTTTCAGGGACACCCAATTAACTTAATTGTCAAATAAAAGTTAAATCAGTGGTCAGTTTAGTGACGACAATTAAGCTTTAAATTTCAATATAATCTACTGTTTTATGTTCAATCCATAAATAATACGTGTTATTGTAATAGAAAAATGCGAATAAAGATGATTGACATAAAGATTTAAAGCTTAATTGTCGTCACTAAACTGACCACTGATTTAACTTTTATTTGACAATTAAGGTAATTGGGTGTCCCTGAAAGTGAAATTGCCCATATACAAGTATTAAGGAATTTTCAAAACATAGTGCACCCAATTAGTGAATGTTGTTAAAAAAAGTTGAATCACTGTCAGTTTCATGACGACAATTAAGCATTAAATTTCGATATAACTTGGTTTTGACGTCACTTTATAAATTTCAATCGATATTACAGAATAATTAAAGGCATAAAGTCGATCTTTACAAAGATTTCATGCTTAATTGTCGTCACGAAACTGACAGTGATATAACTTTTCTTAACAACTTTCGCTAATAAAGTGTACCAAATTTTGAAAACTCCCATTATCCAAACTACATACCTACATGAAACAATTTACTAAGTAAGTGAGATTTATTCCGGCAAAATTAAAACGGACGTATCATGAACACAATTTGATCGTCATTTACACGAAAAATATAAAATGGTTATGGTCTTCACAGAACTATAAGTAGCTCTTAAACAATGTGGTAGGTTAGAGATTTTAACCTTCTTGAGTGTGTAGGTATTCCTTATTTTTGTAGATAAACCAAATGTGTTTATTTACTAATTGAACAAGTAGGTATATATTATATTCATTTATTTACAGAAATTATAATCGTATTATGATAACTACAAGTAATGACATATACAATACATACATACATACATACATATTTTTGACATTTAAAATGTATATATGTATCTATAATTAATTTTCTTACAAGTAATTAACTAGTTACAGTATAAAATCTAAAAAAGGTAGTAAGTATTAATTATTCGTCGGTAATTAAATGGTACTCGGCACCCAGATGAACAGAGATTAACTTTTAAATTTTAAAGTCAATGATCATTTTTGATATTAATAAAGTTATTCCATTATATGTATTTTAATTAAAATGAATATAAGTAATGATTTGTTTTTCAGAAACGATGCGGATGCATCCACCGATGCGAGCCTTATTTCGGAGTTGCACAAAATCCTACAAAATGCCCAACAGCGATCTGGTTATAGATAAAGGGACACTTTTGTTTGTGCCTAATCAAGCGATACAAATGAATCCGGAAATATTCCCGGAGCCTCATAAATTCGATCCGGAGAGGTTTACGCCTGAGAAAAAATCGAAAATGCATCAGTGTCATTGGATGCCGTTTGGAGAGGGCCCACGCAAATGTTTAGGTATACCTTTAAATAAATTTTAGCCTTTATTAAGTGGCTAGAAGCGCGCAACTCACGTTTTATAAGTCGAATATTGCTCGATATGTATCTCTACGTAACGAGGAGCATAATCAAAATCATGAGCCGTTCGCGTTCGCTGGCCGACGCAGACAAGTCTCATGTTTGGTATCATCATTATGCTCTTCGTTACGGTGGGAAACATGAGCAATATTCGGATTATAAAACGTGAGTTACGCGTCTATACAAATTAGTTGAATCTCACGATAGTTTTATGTTTAAATTGTTATTTATATCCAATGTAAACGCAAATGACCTGCATTACGTAAGCAGTATGATTTAATGCTGGATCTAAAGACCTACCTAGAACCTAAAATACCTCTTTAACTACGGACGCCACTTGATATTTTGTGATAAGTTTCATTCACGATTCATATTTACACCTAAGCAATATTAAGTAGCAACTGTGTTAAATGGTTAAAAAAAAAAAATCGTTTTTGCCTACCTGCCTTAAAATGCGTTTTAATGAACATTATTGTACAGTCAGCGTCATATAGTTCGTAGCATCCAAAGTACTCAAATAGTTCGGTACACCATACTAATTCTATGGTGTACCGAACTTTTTGAGTACTTTGGATGCTACCAACTATATGACGCTGACTGTACATACAAACTGATGACCTATATGTCACAAAGATCTGGACAGGTTCTAGACAACGCGATGTTTAGGACCGACTAACGATGTGGTAGCAGATTCTATTCCCGTTCAAGGCTAATAATTAACACATTTTATATCTCAGAGTAACCTTAACCTTGGCAAACAATGGTACCTATAAAATAGTTATTAATGAATTAATATTGAAATGCAGATTTAGCCTTCACCGTCAAATAACTCTGGACAGCTTTGTTGAAAGTAATTATAATTAAGCTTTATAGCAAAATAAAAAGTAATTAAATAAAAGTGATTCACCACCAAGGTGTAATAAATATACAATTATTTCCAAAGTTAACTGAGAGTAGCCCCTAAAATTAGTAGGTTCAGAAGCATACCTACTTTTTTATGGAAACGGTTTTCGAATTAATATAATCATAGAATAGATTCACCACTAAGTAACAGTAGTTCATCCAAAAAAATCAAGATATACTCGCAACTCGTATTATACGTAGGTATCTGTGGCTTAGGAAATCCACTTACTAGCAAAATTATATATTCATATTATACTTTGACGCCGTGCTAGTATTGTAATAGTAAATTCACAACTTTAAATGGCAATAATGGTTTGAGACTTTTCAGGCCGACTGTAAATAATATTACATTGCAGCACTTAGCTAATAGAATACCATCTTGTTTGGTTTTAGGTCTCCGCCAAGGCTACATTCAGTCCAAGATGGCGCTGGTTAAGATTCTAAACAAGTACGAGTTAATACTGGACAAGAGGACCCCGGTGCCTATGAAGCTTAAAGCCTCTTCCTTAGCTTATGCGGCCAACGGAGGAGTTTGGATAAAACTAAGGCAGATATAACAGAACTGACAAAATAATTAGAGCAAAAATAACCCACATTCGGAATTAGCATAATCAAATATATAGGTATCTATATACTTTTTCAATGACTGGCAATCGAGGTACAAATCAATTAGTCATTTAAGTTCTCTGAGACGGACTAATTAGAATAGATAATAAATTAGAATATATAATAGATTTAATAATTATCTTATTGATTTAACGTCTGACGCATTCACTGCCACCAACGCATATGTGCGTTCATGTTGTATATTTTTGGAGGGGGTGGCAGCGAATTTGTTAAGGGAGTTTTCAGAAACAAGTGTAACTACTCAATTAGGGTGAGTTGTAGTAAGCATAAATTATTTAACAGTTTTGTGACAATAATTATGCATGAAACCTGTGTGTAGATTAAATTTTTCCTATATAAGCAATATTACAAAAGTATTGTAATATTGCTTATAGTTTATGAAACGATCATTGAATTAAGTAAAATAAATACTTATAATATAAATTTAATGCTTAATTATCGCCATAAAACTGACATAATTTATATTCTACAACTCACGCTAATTGAGTATATTTTTTTCTGAGTGCATTATATTCAGAGAGAATAATTAAACATAACAAACAATCAATCGTGACAATTCTGGATGTTAAGGTAATTCTAAATTGTTCATTCTTGTGTTCACCTATAACTTTTCAAACGGCTGATGTTCGCAACATGAAAAGGCTTCTAATTTTGGTAAAAGAGAGAAGTTTAGTGACGCCTCGCGGTGTTGTCAGTTCAAAGACTCGTGGTGACCTTCACTCAAAACACGTGCTGCATAATGTAATAAACAAATGGAAGTTTTACTCAACTTCAAATAAGTCAGTAAGTATGCCACTTCGCGGAATCTTAACTAATTCGTACTATATATAAGTGTTTTGTAAGATTTGATTTTTTAACGCTCATGCCAAAGATTAATAAATGTGTGTTAACCGTAACGTAACATATAACGATTATTACCTAACAGATTAGTTTTATTGCAAACCTAGAGACGTAGCATATATGTATATACCTAGTGTCTAATCTATACTGTTATTACTTCAGTCTTCACATGAAAATGAATAATATTTTATTTGTGTTTAAATAAATGAAATATTCAATTTAATGTTTCTGATTCTCGGGTACCTATCTGCATACGTTTTTGTTTTCGTTAATGTGGCTAGACGTATATATGTGAAGGATTTTAAATAGGTAAGTTACCAGCTATTTATCAAGACGTAATTTCGAAACTGAGATTCACATTTGCGATGGATCGGGAGTCAGGACAAGGCCAGCAGAGGCGCATGACCACATCTAAATATATTTGCACTAAGTAACTAGATAGGTACTTGCGCAACGAAAAGTATGCAGGTTTTGTTTGCGTAACGTAACCTTGAGAGCCAAAAATTAAATATTCCTCGCAAGGGAGTCAAGTTCACATTTCGTTTCAAGTTTACGAATTTGAGTGCCGTCACTTTCGCAAGTTTGAGGCGTTGACCTGCACGGCCACCGAGTGGGGCATTTCGCAGGTTACGCAGTCAGCGCTTTAGGGTTTAGTTGACGTGCTTCCATGTTTTTTACGTGTAATTATTAAAAATTGCTGCTTATTATTATTAAGTTTTGCAAGAGGAATAAATACCAAAGTTTCGTGAGCAGATAAATGAAGGGCGCACCGTGGGTGCACCTCATTTTTAAGCTTGTCTACTCGAAACAAATTGTAAGACGGAATTAAAATTTGAAAACTGTACCGAGATACGGGGCTTAGAGCTTCGAAAGCATTGACTAGGTACTACTAGATTAAGAACGCTTCGGGCTAAAAAAAGGACGTCTCTAACCTACGTAAGAAATTTGCCAAAACTGTTAGGCCAAACGACTTAGCTTATAAGTGATAAGCAGGGCCCTTACTTTTCGTGCCGTTGACATAAAAATGACGTCACGCTACTTAGAGAGACTTAGAGTATGATACCAAAATGAATTTCGTAATAATTATTTGCCAATGTCAACCTCTTTTAACCAATATCGTATCATATAAATATCTACTTGAAATAATCAGTACATCTCTGTACTTGTTTGACTTATCTTATTGTCACTTAACTGAAGAACAGATTGGGACTTCAATATAGTAACTATTCTGAATTTGTTTACTATTGCTAATGAATAAAAGTATTGGCAGAATGTCAACATGGAAAGGAATTTATGATAGCATTGATAGCATAAACCAATCATGGGACCAAGTAGAAAATGAGAATTACATTAAATATAAACGATTGACCTATGACATGATTACTTATAACAAAAATCTAAATGATATCATACTAAGTAGTATGACGTCAACGTCAACGACATGAACAGTACGGGCCCTGCAGATAAGTATAGGGCTAATATAAGAAATGATAAAGGACAAAATAAAATGTAGAGCCCATGAGCATACGTTTGCGAAATTTCTGTTTCGGCGGCGCTGAGCGCGCATTCGGACACAGACAAGGCGACCGTGACACCGCAGTTAACTGAGACACTGACGCAATTAATACCGTGATGTAAGCAAACACACATTTCTACGCTATTAACAAATTTTTCGTACACGTGAGGTTGCAGGTTCCCATAGATAAATCAATATCGACAGTGCCCATTATAAATTTCGTAAAGAATACATTAAAAAATATCAACAAATTTATCAATATATTGTATTGTAAGTTACCATTAAGTTTATAAAGCGCGTGATAGTTATAGTATTGAATACACGAACTGCATTTTATGTAGGTACCTACAATATAATTGTATGAGTACGTTGATATGTACCTACATAAGTGTTATTGTGTCCTAACTGTAAATTTATATTGGAACTAATAAAAAAAATTGCGTGACTATGACTTGTGGGCGCCGGTCGATGGCGGACGCAGCGCATTGTCATATTGTATGGAAAAATAAAAATAATTTTGTACAACGTCATCATCAAGTGCGCTGTGAGCCCAAGGTCCTCAAAGAGAGCAGTGATTATCTACATGTGTCCATTTTAACGGATCTGATATGAGAACATGGTAGCCGAGGATTTTAACTGTTTAAAGAGATTTATAGGTTACATGAGTACGATCGCATTTTCAGTTAATATCTAACAAATAATAGGCACAGATATCTAGGTATTGATATTTTTTTCAGTTGTTTATTAAAATAATAGAGAGATTGATACTTCATCCGTTACGGATTTTCAGAAAATAGTGTACCCATTTACAGCGTGACTTGTTAAAAGTTAAATCGCTGTTAGTTTTGCGACTACAATTAAGTATTATTTCTAAAAATTGGTTTTGGTGATCATTTCTGAACTATTCGCGATATTACTATGTAAACAACTCGGGCCATGCCAGGGCCATGCTCAATTAGGGTTCTTAGTTTTCGATCCGTAGGTAACTCAAAAACGATTCTCCTATAAGAACTCTCCTTGAAGCTGAATTTGTAGGTACTTTCATATATATTTTTTTCATATTATTTGCACTTGCTGTTTAAAAGTAAGGACATGTTTTTACTTCCATTGTGATCTTTCTGAATATAATTACTTTCTCAAAAAATGCTTGGATCGCAAAAACAATAAATCCCATTTCACTTTTAGGAGAAGGACCCTAAAAATATTTTTTAATATAATGTATATTTGACCACTTTATCCGATATTTACGTATGCATACCTAATGTCAGTAACGGTCACTGAGAATAGTCGGGGACAGACTGACATGGCGAAATAGTAAAATAAATACTAAAAAATATTTTTATATAAATAATGATAAATAAATATTACCTTGTAATATCTTACATGTAACACCTTTGTAGTTGCCATAGTCGCCACGCTTGGCAGGCGGGTTGGTGACCGCAAAAAGCTGTGGATTGGGTTTCGACACCCGTGGGAGATGATGGAACGTGTCATCGCTGTCCTGAAATCGCATCCAACTCATTCGACCAATAGGGTCTATGACAATGAAAGCCTAAACCTCGATTGCCTTAAATGGTCAAGAGTTGGAAGTCTTCGTGATAAGTATAAAAAAATTAAGATCAAAGTAATACAAATATTTCAAATACTAAAAAGTTAACTTTTAATGTCCATCAGTATGAACCTAACAAAACAAAAATAAAAAATATCTCTTCTGGGTACATGTTTTGAAAATAAATAAATAAGTACATTGCTTCATAAATACCCGTATCGTAATTTGTTGTAGGCATTCTTCTAGAGCGGCCACTAAGTTACCTAACCGATTCAAGATCTTTTATTTAATGATATACTACTTATTCTTTTTTTCCTCTTGATCAGTGTTCGTTTTTTCGTTATTTGGATCTAAGTTACTCGCATTGTTTGTATCATCTAAAATTTGTAGTTCACCGCTTCTATGAACTTTGTTTATAGCCTCTGATTTATGCTCTACATTATCTATATCTTCCTTCTTGTCCTGGTTTTCATCGTTGCTTTTTATTTTACTGCTTGAAGCCAACTTATCATCGTCGTCGTCGTCGTTAGCCTTATCATGTGAAATTTGTAGTTCATCACTACTTTGAAGTTCGTCTTTATCTGTAGAATTTTCTTTATTTTTATTTTCGTCTTCTACGTCGTCTATCTTTGGGTTCTCATTAGTTTCATCATTTAACCCTTTGATAGTTGGTTGGTCGTAAAACTGAACGGCGTGAGAACGTTTAGCCTGAATTGCTTCGTTGTTTCCATTTTGAGTACTTGCACTTTTTTCGTGTTCTGTCTTCTTATATTCAAGCTTATTTGTAACGTTACTACTTATTTTTTTGTTATCTGATTGATCTGAAATTGTTATAGATCTAGTGTCTCGATTATTATCTTTGCTTTTTAAATTAAACTTCATTTGATATTCAAACTCGCTGAACTCCTGAGTAACTTTTTCAAGAAGTTTTTTATTGTAATACCTAGCTAATCTTTCAGCTATTTCCTCTGTCAAATCATTCTTAGTAACGTCAGTATTCATGGCCTGATCTTTTTGAGTTTTTAAACTGCTAGTAGTGGCTTCAGTATGAGACTTACTTTTTCGGATGTTCTTTAATAGGTTGAGTAGTAATTCATGACTCTGTTTCTCATATAATCTTTGTTCATCTTGTGTTGTTTGAGAAGAGTACTGCTGCGAAGGTTTGATGAGATCATTCGTTTTATTTAATCTCCTGTTAATTGGACGCTGAGCTTGCGGTGATGTTTTATTTACGGTGTTAGTTGTAGTGTACAGTTCCTGTTCTGAATCTTCTTCGTCTATATCAGATTTGTATGGATTTCCAGAATCTACGTTAAAAGAATGTATCTGCCTTTCGTGCTTTTGCTGTGAACGCAAAAACATAATAGATTAAGATTTCAATTAATATCGAGTTTGCACATAAAACGAAACCCAGACTTAATATATGTCTTCTGGTGAAAAACGACTGTCCATCAAGTCAGATAATCTCTACTGTGAGCAGCTACTGAGGAACAGGTTTTCAGGATTTAGTACCTATCCTCCTTAGTACTGATTGCTAAAAAGATCTTTTAATTTAGGCACATTACAATGTACCTACTTATGAACATCAGAGACAAATCTACCACCGGCTCTAACCCCACACATCTGACCCCAGAAGATTTTTCCTGGCAAGCGACTGGCAAGACACTCGGCAGGACTTATATTTTCAAACCAGTGACACATTAAATCTTAAAGTACATAATTATGCGTAGTCCCACAAGAAGACATATCAAACAGATATGTCTACAAGATATAAGTAAAAATAATAAAATTTAAAAATATCACAATTACAAAGTATAAAAAATAAATATTACACGAATTCCTTGATATGCTTCTGAACTGTGTCATTTCAATAATCTGGCAGTACATACAAGTGATTAGTTTAGTTTAGTTTCTGGTTTGGGCCATTCATAGTTTGTCTGGCAAACAATCCTCTACTCTGTAACAGCCTTTGGACATCAATGACTTTTTTAAGTAATTCTTAAGTACTGGGCCTACATATATGGTATCTTGTTTTTTAAACGATTTTTGGACATCATTTACATCTCTACGGAACACTACATGGCTCCGCCTCCTATATGAAGAATTAATAAACTCTCTAAGTGTTAGGAACTCCGCAGATATCGTTAACGATAAAAATATCGATATCCACCACCACATATTAAGACAACCGTTTATTAATTTAAAGGATCCTTGATTATATAAATGTATAAAATTTATGTAATCAATATGTATATCAGATAAGTAATATTTTGTCAAATGGTTTATAATAGAGATATTTTTTTAAGTGAGGCTGTATGAAATCTTAAAACGATTAAAAGTAGGTATTTTTCATATTTCAGTTTATAAATATTATATACTTATTTACAGTAACTTTATCTTGGCTGGTATTGATATGTTATCTCTTTAATTTGTATAAGCATGCGTGATTTTTTCGTAAAAACCCCCAGGCTCCCATGAGTCGTGGCAAATGCTCGGACAACGCGAGGAAGATGATGATGATACCGATAGTAATCCGTACATTATTAAAGACTATCAATTCGACGGCGTGCAGTATATGTACGTCACGATCAGAAACGTCAACGGAGGCCTGCAGATCGCATGGTACGCGCCGCGAATTAATCGCTCGTAAGCTGATGTGATAAAATGTCGTAATACTTATGTTTCTCAGCTAGACCATTTACCAGTATATCTTCTACGTTGCCGAAGAGATGCGCCTTGACGTGCACAAGGGTGAAGTCGACGGCGAGCAGCACGCGCAACACGATAAGCAGAGTTGAAAGCAACCAGCAGATTGTGTGCAGCCACGCAGATGCGATGCTCAAGAGCGTCGCTTGGTACACGCCGCGAATACGTCGGTCGTACGTTAGCGTCACCACGTTTATGGTGTACCCGCACCTGTTTATATTCAAGAGTTGAATAAAGTCAATAAATAAATATTACAGGACATCTTCTTGTTTAATTCTTGGCATGAGAATGAAAACAAACAAGTACGAAAAAATTGTTATTTTTATTTTTCAATATACTCAAATATGTTGATACATTTAATCCTTCTTAAAAATATTTTTTATCGTTGGTGTACGAATGCTTCTCCATTGCCGCCTTCAATGCTTCATCGTCAGAAAATTTATTCCCACGCAGATCCTTTTTAAGACTGGGGAACAATAAGAAGTCGCTCGGGGCTTAGTCCGGACTATACGGTGGGTCAGTAAAAGTTTCAAACCCATATTCAATAGCTGCCTTGGCAATATGAGCAGTATGGACGGGGGCGTTTTCATGCAGAAACAGAAATTTCCTCGCCTCTTTTCTCTGATTGCATCCTTTAATTGACGTATGTAGAATGTTAGCGTAGGACTGTTCCGTGATTTTTACACCTTTTTCTTTATAACCGATTAGTAATACTCCTTTACAATCTCAAAATATCGTGACCATGACCTTGCCTGCTTAAGGGAAACCTTGTCCTAGCTACTTCTTGAGATGAACTGAACCCTTATAATGTGTCACTTCATGGACTCTTGTTTACTCTCTGGGTCGTAATGGTGACCCCAAGTTTCATCTCCCAATAACTTTCACTCGACTATCTTGCAATATAAGTTTTTCCACTTTATCAATATTTAATGTCAATGAATAAAGCTTAGCGGGCAGTATCGAAATAAATTTTAGATAATATCAATACCGAGCATATTTTAAACGTGACATCCCATGAGTCAGGAAACAATATCTGTGGTAAACACACTAATAAATGCCTTTACTGGCATTTGAACCCAGGACCTTCAGCTTCATAAGCAGGATCACTAAAGATAATGTGTATGTAATTCAGATAAAGACAATTTCGATCGTGCAAGCGTCTAATCCAAAAGTAGGTATATATATATATATACTCGTAGCCCTATAGCCGCTTATCCCTATGGATAAGCGCATTATCACCGTTTGTGTGAATAGGAAACTTCTGGATAGCCTTACTTAGCCTATGGCAGACGCGATAAGTTGTTCAAATGGGTCCCTGGTATATCACAATAACAATACTCCGTAAACTCTACTTTTCATAATATTTTAGGGAATTTTCAATCCCTGTATTTTGTATCCCTGTAACAAAATTAACGAATGCCGTTTTAATTGTTTTAATACTGATTATCCTAATTAAAATGCATTATATTGCACCTTGATTTTGGGGAAATTAGAGAAATAGGCACCGCTATACAACATGTTAATATTTAGCTGACTGATAATTAAGACATTCAAGGTTTACAATTTCAGTGTCAAGAACTATATAGAGATAGGCACTACTTCCTCACTTATCTGTCAATAACTTGCATTATGTAGGTACTTACGTAATTACACTCGTCAGTAAATTAATGATATTGAATAATATTCATTATGCATTAGAGTACCTTGACCGTAAGGTTAGGTTCGGACTAGTATGTGTCAGTGTAATTTATTTACCAATCAAAATGCTTTTTAATGGTCCTAACTATAATGACCACTTCACTTTCAATGCCAGTTACTTTATAAAACCAATATTCCTCTTAAATTATTTTTTATTATGCAGAAACGTCTGCTAGCGAATATGCCGAACCCAGCGTGTGCAGGCGAGCGCAGGCGCGATGGTATACTTGATTTTTTTAACCGGTATAATAATAGCTTTAAAAAAAAGGCTCACCTCGGAGAACCCGTGACTTCAGCCAACTTTGAGCATAGATTCTCTAGACCCCTTTGGGTGACGGTAGACGTGTATATGCACAGTCCAGCCATGGTGCCGGAGAAGAGAAACATGATGGGCAGCGCCCGCCAGTGACGTTGCGCGCTGTTGGAAGCTTCAATTAAGCTGGGCTTTTGTTCGAAAGTAATAAAATGCAATAAATTATTGTCAGTGCAGTTGGAATGAGGTTTTACCGGTGGTTACTGTGAAAACATCCACCAGTGTCGTTTTGTGATTTTACAATAGCACATTCACATCTCTAACAACAAGGAACTCTATTAATTCTAGAAACAAATTGGTCTATAGGTGGCAGCTCTGGGTCCACTAGTGATCACATATTTTACATTTTTGTCACAAAACGCAATAAGAATAATACAAACTATAGACTTACTGTCTTAGGTACAGTCAGCAGCGGAAGTGGTTAAGCGGTTGAAGTGTTTTAAATGAGGTCAACACATCTCTATTGTCAAGAGAATAAGAGGTCATTTTGAAACTTCAGCCGGTCAGCCATTTTGGCTGCTGAATGTATTACGCATGGATACCCACCCAGTAACATTATGTGTTGTGCCCGATGAGCACATAAGAAACATGGTGGTCCAGACCAACCCGGCCAGCCCAGACACCAAAGGAACGTAGGTCGGCAAGTAGCACACGCTGTTGTCAGACCACTTGGTAGTCACAAATTCCACTGGCGCCATTTCAGAGTCTGGAAATATATTTTGTAATTATTATAACATGGTCTTTTGCTGCCGTAAAACTAAAAGCGTCATAAAATCTAACAAAATATAAAAAACATCCTATGAAAACAGAAGGTATATAATAGATAATGTTATGATATGGCTATGGCTTAGGGTGATTCATTTTTCCAAAAGTTTGATTTTCATGTGACTTTGATTTTCCCCTGGGTCTCACTGGTACAAAAGATAAATAAACCAAATTTCAGGAAGATTGAAGAATATTTAGAGGTTGCACATGTCGACCACTTTCATCTCACACTGGTGAAAACACGAATCAGTCTTAATATTTTTGTTTTTTTTTTTTAGTGCGATTTCTGATTGTTCACATATAAATAAAACAATTTTTATTTAAAATAGGAACTAGAGATATTTGGTTATCAGAAAAATTGCCTATTTGGGTTTTTTTTAGGAACTCGCCTTCCTTCAAAAGAACAAGTGCTCTTAGTGTTTATTCTTCATCACAAGGACAACAACGAAAAACTTTCAGAAGCAGATACATCCACCAGTGCCGTGCAGTGCAAATAAAGATTCAATTAACAAAATGAATAATTTTTAGTATTACACTGGGATAGTAAGCTGCTGCCTTCCGTTGCTCAAGGAAATGACTTTGGAAGATAGAGTTGCAATCATAGTAACCGGAAAATATTTCGAAAACTTACTTGGGTTACCTGTTGTCCTTAAATTTACAGGTGAACGTATGTCTGATGCAGTTGTCAAAGAAATAGACCAAGATAAAATCATCGAATATCATTTAATACAACATCGTCAAACACAGGTTTAATTCAGGGAGCTTGCATAAAATGCATAAGAATCGAAATATTATTAAATCGAACACGTTGTGGTTGACATGTCGCCATCACACGAACTAATATTGAAAGGAGTGTTTGAAGAGTGTTGTAAATGTGGTCACCGACAAGTGGTCCTAATATTCAGATAGACCGGAAGTTCCACATTCTGTGGAATATACTGGACAAGAAGTCGTATACATACGACAATGCTAGATGAAGAGACTCCCGATTCCTTCAGCTTTTGACCATTTACCTCGACGCCAACCTGCAATAGTGCTCTCGCAGTTGGCAAAAAGCACCTTTGGTATTTGTCAGAAACAAACGATTAGAGAGTTAAAACCTAACTTTTGAAAGAAAAGAGCTGAGAGTGAGATCATTACTATCAAAACAAAGACTTCTCTTCTTTGAGTCTTTTGAATTGTTTGGGGTTCACGATGTAACTGAATACTGTGGTGACTCTCTGAAAAGCTATGTAGATGCTGTTCAGGTGGTCAATAATATAGCAGAAAGAGGTATCGCGTTGATTAAAAAGTTTAAGGAATCAGTTTGAGGTGAAACACAAAAACAATTTTTGTTGAAAGTCTTCGAACATCACAGAAAAAATGGGCCTTAGCGAATAAAATAATGCACTGCGTCGTACAAAGTGAATGAATATAAGAACTTAACATTAAATTCCAATGTTATTTAATTATTATTTATATTGCAGTTGTATTTTAAACACGTAATTTGTAATTTATGGAGTTAATAAAGTTAAAAGTACAAATATCGTCATTTTTCTTTACTTTTTCGTAAGTGACCAATGTGTGCAACCTCTAAATGTAATCCAATCTTCTTGAAATTTGGCATAAATATTGCTTATATCACTGAGACACGAGAGCCGAGCAAAGTCTGTAAAAATATATAACTTTTTTTTTTGCCTAACAAAATGAAACACCCTATATGGCTAGACTTCAAAGTACAGCAATCAAATCGGTCCGTCCTACCGGTGTGGACTTGTAACATCGGAATATCGATATTGTTTTCTTCTACGGTGACATTGTTCGCATGTTGCCACCCACTAGGTAACTAACTAATTTTGATATTGGTAATTATAATTAGTGTCATTTTATTACCAAAATTTTCTGTTTCCGACTTGAAGGAGAAGAACTCGTATAACATGCGATTCACAGTGGAGTAGGTGACCACTTTGGGGTAAAGCACACATTTGTCACCGAACATGGACTTCAATCTATGGATGCAGCATGTGCACAGAGACCCAAATACGAACGCCATGAAAAATAACATCATATGAGCCCCTGGAAATAATATAGACATTATCATGTTACGCGTTGAAGGTATTTTATTAATCCACAGTATTGGCGGTTCCTCTTTCTTCCATTAGGTAGCACAGGATTTTAATATTTCGATTTTTAGTGCATGTTCTGGGGATGGGGGTCGTTCATCTTGACAATAAGATTATCCTAACTTGTATTTGTTAGGAACATGGATTAGCAGCGCTAATTTGGATTCCGTCTAATGTTTCCAAATGGCGACACACTAATAGATGTGTTGAAATACCTACTTACAATGCAAGCTTACGTTAACCTAAACTTGTTCAAGGATGCTAATATAGGTCTGTAGCCGATGTAGGCAGACGCATACCTACGCGTAAAGAAATGCTAAAAAGGCCTTTAGATCGAGTGCCATTTTACTGGTGCTGCGAAAATAATTGCAGACATTCGATATCCTGGCATAAGTATATTACGCCACATGATAATATTAATAAGTATCTGCAATAAAACGTCTAACTATACATACATTAAATTCATCAACTAAATTGATAAGTACTTAAATAAAAAGTGTCTCATGGAAATCCAATTTACAAACTGATTTTATTATTGATATTTTAATATTGTTAAATAAAACTTAAAATATTGCACTTTCGCAAGTAAATTATTTCCATACCATTAAAAGTCCTGCGTTACTATACTCGTAATTTACTCATGTAACAACTTACAACATGTGGCTCAAGTCCTATTTGGCGTATTTTTAGTTAGAGAGTAGCCTGACATAACAAGTATTGTTTTTTTGAAAATCGGGAGAAAGTCTCCTCCAAAGTATTAAAACATAAATCAATTTTCTACTTCCTATAGAAACCTATAGTACCTAGTACCTAGAGTACCTACATTATGTTGGAGAGCAGGAAAAAATAATGATAATGTGTTTTGTTATATCGGCTGACTCGTAACATGGAAATTTTGATACCCGTTTTATTTTGAATGGATTAGATCTAAATTGAATAAAGAAAAGCATACTTAATTTAACCAATAATTAGGATGACAAAATTTACTGTTCGTCTGTATAATAATAACTATTACTACGATAAAAAACAACATAAAATTAATAGACTAGTAGACGTACTTATACGTCTGGTCGTATGGTCGAAAGTACCTGGTTTAATAAAAAAAAATGTTCTACCATTTAGGTAAGGTTCTCTAGGGTTCTTGCATATATCGAAGTATTACAGGCGACTTTTAATCTTACCCCTTGTAAAAAACTTTCCATCTAAACTGACCAACCATTTTAACTAATTGAAAAGTATGATAAATCGCCAGTAACTGGCAACGTTATATTGAAAATGAATTCTGTTTACCTATAAATAGAACCCATTTTTGTATTAGGTGGGCCAGAAAATGTGTTCTATTTAACATGGGTGAACAGAATTCATTTTCTTGGTGGTCAGTTATTGAACGGTGGTGGGTGGTTACTGGCGATTTACCTTACAAAGTAAAAAAAGTGGGTATTAAGCTAAACCAGAGGAGAGGAGGAGAGTTTTAAATTATACATATACTTAATAATTTTATTTGTAGAGTATTTATTCAAAAATTAAGATAATTTGTGCGTTGTTTGAATATTCCCGACGCAAATGAGGGGTGGGTGGACCAATTTTTATGCAGTTTTTCAATTTTAAAGCAGGTTTTCTAGCGATAAATCTGTCCTGACACATGTATCATTTCGTTGGAGTTTTAAAAATAGTTTTAATAAATGTTTTGATGATCTCCTGGCAATCTATTATTGTTCAATTACTTTTTCAACGGTACTATTTCGCAGGATACAGCAACTAACCAGTAAAATGTTAACTGCGGTGACATCACGAATCTCGTCCTTGCTTATTATGTCACTCGAGCATTGTGCAACAACATTACGCACGAATTAAAATGCCGGGAGGTTGACAGTCAAGTTTCACTCATTTCGGCAAAACTCCGGATTTTCCTTAAGACCCATTCATAATAGTTGCGTTAATACCCGAGAAATAATTGAAAATAATGATTGTTTCGGTATTATAATATTTCGGGACAATTTCACAAAAATCGTCCTAGTCATGCGGTAAGCTCAGTAAGGCTTGTGTTGTAGGTACTAGACGACGATGTATGTAATAGATAGATAGATATAAATACTTAAATACATATTCACCCATGACTCAGGAACAAATATCTGTGCTCATGATCATGACACAAATAAATGCCCTGACTGGGATTTGAACCCAGGACCATCAGCTTATAGACAGGGTCACCACTAGGCCAGACTGGTCGTCAAAATTTATTCTACCAAATAGTCTGAACTTGCTAGGAATTCGGTTATCTATACAGAATGGGCAGTAAATGGTAGCGATATTGACATTGTGAAGTACTTTTTAGGGTAAATGTTCCAGTTGGTATCTAAAAGATTTAAACCATAGATGAAAATTTGCACGTAGGTATTTTTCTGTTTTAACGCGAGTTAGTGTTGACTGACAGTTATTCTTATTATCAAACCGCGATAAGTATAGGATTGAGCTGCCTATGCCTTTCTTGAATGAATGCATGAAACTATTACGACAGATTGTAATAACGAGTCGGCCCCTTGGCCACTAACACTGCAAAGTGTTCGAACCGTGGGAATGTAATTTAAGTAGAGTATACGGTTGAAAAGCCTCGCGGTGCCGGCTGAATATGTAGAATAGCACCACGCCATCTCCTTCCGTGGGTATTGTAAGAGGTGACAAAGAGACAAAACCGACGGATGGGCAGCAGTATCTGTCGAAACCCCATATACAGTTACTGCGGTCGCCAACCCCCCTGCCAAGCGTGGCAACTACCCCCCACGATGATACAAGTCATATTTGGGGGAGGCCTAAGTCCAACAATGGATGATTTACTACTGATGAATCTCGCTATTCGCCTCGTCCCTCATATTAATCACCATTCGCACGCTCGTATCGGAGGCGGTGAGTACTTAGAAAGAATAATCCAAGTTAAAATAAGTATGACAACTTTAAGTAAAATGACCTAGTTCAACTCATTTGTTGAGTTATAATAAATCAACTCCCTGAATGTGAAATTACATCATTTTTGCGTCGACGGTCAACACAATTATATTGGATTATAAGTAGGGGCTGACTGATGTATTAATTGCCACTCAGTGTCGATCTTAGCCCAGGACATATTTGGCTTGCGAATCTTGGCGACCTTCCGAGTTACATAAACCATTTGAGTTTTGGAGGGCAGGGTAGTGTTCCGGATGCGACAAATTTTACACCTTAATGTGTCGCACTTTATAGCTGGTTTGCAAGCCTTGAGTTTGGACTTATGGAGATCGAAGACCTCGGTAAATACTGTTTTGACAGTATGTTAAAATTGGAGGTTATGTTTATGCCCATGAGTCTTCGCTAAACTGATGAAAAGGAGGTCATTAGATGTTTGTGTTCCCCCAAACGTTTTCAGTCCTCTTTTGTCTTCCTTCACGGTTGGAAGAAAACTAATTGGCTCTAAATACTCATGGACGCAAGCAATCGTTTCTCCGTCTATTTCCACCATACGAGTGGTGCTATTTGTCATAAGCTTAGTTTTTGCATACACATCTCCAGGTCAACTTTAGGGTTTCAAGCATGGGGTTAGCAGAATGATTGGACGAAAATATTATGTAACCAATAGGTAAGGTAGCAGTAGGTAAGGGCAACATGTAAGGATAGTAGGTACCTACTTAATTTTTGTTTTGTGTTATTTTTGTGACATCACCAAATGGGCTCAACGGAAGATCAGCGCTGACTTCTCAAGCCAGCATTACGCTGAGTTGGGTCCATTTCGTGATGTCTTACTTATTCTTCGTCTTGTATTCTATTTATTGTATGTGTACGTCATGAATAAATGTCTTTTATCTTTATCTAGTACAAGCTAATGCAATTTAGTGAATTTAGGTTAAACTTTGTTTTCCTGCTATCGAAATCGTCAGTGCACTTACCTTTCCAGCACACATTTATTTCGTTCTCATTTCGTTCAATTAGTCTGAGTTCTTGATACAATACAGTCTTATGCGATGATTGGCTTTCTTCCGGAAATAAGAAGCTATTTACAACTGACTCGTCTAAGCTGGACGAGTCAGTAGTTGTTGATACATCTTTCAATTGCATTCTGACTTAAAGGCAACTTTCAATAAAGTATTAGGTTATTTATGTTATCTTTGAAGATATTTAGGCATTGATTGACGGAATTATGAATTCCTATAGATTTCCCATGAAAATTCTTAATGAAGTTTTGTGTTCTGTTGGGCATCATAACAGCCTAATCATTTTTATGTTGGCATGGTAACGAAAATCTATGATTTATAAAATCTTTATACTTCAAAAGACCGCTCAAGAAGTTTAGATATCAATGTCAGCAATGGTTAGCATCCATACTAAAAATATTAAAATTCGAAACTATGTCTATCTTATTTTTTATTGTGCAAAAACCTCTGCTGGCGAATATCTTCGATATTTAAATCGAAGTAAAAATAGACAAATTTTGACTCGAAGCGGGACTCGAACCCACAACCACTGGATCATTAGCCCAGTGCACTACCAACTGTGATTTTTTATTTCTTTTCTATTTTATTCCTTGTGGTATATGTTACCTGCTACTTCTTAAAACTTGATATGAAATTAATATTAAATTTGGTATCGCGATCGAATTCGGGGAAAAATATGGGATCGAATCGTGAATAGGTAAGGAACCAGTAAGTGACCAGGGCAGTGTGTTTACATCACGCATATTATTGTTTCTGAGCTATGATGAACGATATGTGTGAGTATGTATTTATACGATCTATATATGTATTAATTATATCGCCGTTACGTTACCTTACAAGCCTTATTGAATTATCGTTGGACTAGTTTAAGTTGTGTAATGTTGTCCCATAATATTTCTTTATTTTACTGTTTCTTTTCTTTCTTAGTTGAGTAGCAATTATTATTACCACTTAGCAACACATTATCAACATAATATAATAGTAGTGATACTGACAACAGCAAAGTTGAAATGAGAGACGTCTGCAACACAATGCTCAATGCAGATGGCTGTAATGATCTAATGATGATCATTGGACATTAGGTAGTGAAGCGGTGTAAGGACTAACTATCGATGAATTTCTAATTTCTTTTCTTTCTTCTTTTTTCTTTATCTGTTTAAATAAATTAAACATAATGTGTTCATCTGGAACAAAATGAAAGTGTTGAAACTTTTACCTGGGATTGCTATATCAGTTTACTCGCGAAGTGCCATTAGAGCAGGCGAAGGGATACTATAATAGCGAAGCAGAATAGCGAAGAAGCGTAATTTCTTAACTAGAATACTAAGCGTAGCGAGTGTTTCTGCTCACTAGACGGGAGTTAACTTACAACACAATTTATTACCTTACAACAGCAAAGGGATAGAAATGCATTCCACAGGAAATTGTCTTTATTACATGAATAGGTAACTGTTACAGCATGTACATCAAGAAATTGAAGTCTTAAATGTTGTTGGATGACATTTGCTGATTATTAATGCAATTATAATCTTAAGTTATCTGACAAAAGTGGCTTAGCGTCCTTTACGTTCAAAAGTCTAATAATTATATTCGTTTCAAACTTACATACTCTTTTTATAGAGCGATTTTTTGTGCACAATTTGTCATAATATTCAATAGACAATCGAATTGACAGTTGCCTTAGCCATTAGTAACAAAACAATATTTTTATTCAATAATTAGAAACAGCTGCAACTAGAGTTATGATTTGTATATGTACTAATACGTCGCAAGTCGTTAGTTAATTATATGAGATCGTTAATTTAACGACTATAATATTCGACCGCCCGACATTGATAATGGCTATCGATATTATTAACTTCACATGTGTGGAACAGTAAAAACAAACAAATATCGTTCCACTTGTTTCTGTTACCGTTATTTGTTTTCCGGGCGAAGAATTAGTCTGCTAGTTTACTCTGTTGAGGACGTGGTTTGGAGACATGCAGACGTTCTTTGCTCTGATTATCTTTACTTTAGGCAGTGTACTTTGCATTAATGTGATCGATTTGTCTTCCTCCAATTCGAAGGTTACTTGGAAATTTCGCAGTAAAAATGGATGTGAGTATATTTTTCTTAATCTGACTTTGGCATTTATGTTCTTTCATAGTTTCCTATAAGTATAGAAAATTAATATAACATCCGGTAAGATCACTGTATTTGCCAGATTTATAGCACTTTTTCTGGGTAGGCGTACCGTTCTGTGGCGTATTTCTCGAACACTTTTAACTTGTAATACAAGCGGAAGTCTCTTTCTAACAACAGGTGTCAAAAAGTGACTTCCGCTTGTATTACAAGTTACAAGTGAACGAAAAATAATCCCCAGATCGTACCGGTAATGAAGTGATGATCTTGTATAATTCGAAGTTAACGAATACGATTATGGACTAGTCACAACCGCGATTCTGTGAAATAGTTCTAAATTCTTATTTGAAACAAAATACCTATTTTGTTACAGCAATAACAGGCCCGGGTTCGGTGCCCGGCGGTATCTATTCGGACCTGCAAAAGGCGGGAGTAATTGGCGACATCCTCTCGGGCTTCAACGATGTGGCCTCGAGGTGGGTCGCATACGACTCCTGGACTTATACCGGACGAGTGACAAGTAACTAATCGTTTTCATTTCGATAAATGTACCAATCATTATCATTACAGACGTAGCATGGAAACCTGGTGGATCGGTGTATGGAGAATATTAATTCTTCAGGCAACTAAACTTTGCTGGGCTACCTATACCTTATAGCAAAAATAAATAAAATATCCATATGTAAGAACTTGCAGCTGAGGCAATTTTGGATTAAAAAATCTGACAACTCGTTATAACTAGGTACTTTGATCACTGACACATACTATATAAAGTTTAGACTCGTTATTCGGCTTGGATTACTCGATATCGCAAATAAAATTCAATGAAATAATAAAAAGGAAGTATACGAAATAAAATAATATCTTGTAAAATAGGGTATTGCAGTTTTGCAGCTAAGGTACAGTTGTACCTATTTTCCGAAGATTAGTTTATTTTATCAAAAACATCTCAATTGCTACTACGTCACTTTTTCTTAAGTATACGTCATCTATTTCTTATATTCTAAAAAAGAGCAGCATTTATTTTTTTGGTGAACATTCCGTACCGAAATAAAAAAAAATGTTTTTAATCAGATTATTTTTTGGATATTTTAAATGTTTATTGTATTTTTCATTGTTCCTTGTCATATGAAATAATGAAAAATACATATAATAAAAAAAAAAAAA
The DNA here is from genome assembly GCA_022674325.2 of Grapholita molesta. Taxonomy (NCBI): domain Eukaryota; kingdom Metazoa; phylum Arthropoda; class Insecta; order Lepidoptera; family Tortricidae; genus Grapholita; species Grapholita molesta. The sequence goes on from CP053138.2 coordinate 7,648,605, forward strand.
CAAAAAGGACCTCCGGTGTTCGAGACGGGATTCGATCTCGCATCTCCAGCTATCGCGGCTGACCCTGACCTTATTACTTTTTTTAAATTATAAATGTAACGTTCGTAAGGTTACACTGTCATCCTGTAAACTTCTTTTTTACTGTGAAACATGTGCAGCTCAACCTCCTTATTGCCTTGCCTAGTAGATACGGCATAAATCTAAGGCACTGGTCCCACCGCGGGATAGTAAGCTATGAGCTATTTCAAGGGACAAAAGATAATCGCTCCCGTGTAAATACAAGAGATATATTTATATTTATGCGATGAACTACGATCGCCCGGCTATAACATATATGTCTCTTTTATTTACACGGGATCGAATATCTTTTATCCCTTGAAATAGCTGATAGCTCATAGCTAACTAGCTCGCGGTGGGACCAGTGCCTAAGTATTTTAATGCTCTAGTTATTTATTTACATTTATATTTTGTTACATTTTAGTAAACAAGATTCCAGACACCGATGTCGCCCACCTGGTTCTCGAAGGCGTCGATACAGTGGCTTTTGTTGAAGTGAATGAAGTCCCTGTGGGCAGCACGAATAACATGTTCGTGCGGTACGTTTTTGACATCAAATCGCAGCTAAAGGCAAGTTAAACTATATACTTAATGTAGGCACAGTCAACCAATTTGATTTATAGGCCACTTGGTCTCCTTGTCACAGTGAAAATCTATATGAAATACGCAAAAGATTTCTTATTAACTTCACTGTGACTAGGTTCGAAATGGCCTAGAAATCAAATTTGTTGACTATACATGCCCATAAAAGTTTTAGCCAATAACTTTTTCTGTACCAATTTCTTTATTTTTTCTTTGCAGATAGGAACCAATGAAATTAAATTAACTTTCGTATCGCCGGTAGAAGCGGCGCGTTTGCGGTCCGAGAAGCACTTTACAGCGCCTGCATGTGTCCCAGACGTTTACAACGGCGAATGCCACGCCAACCAGCTGCGAAAGATGCAGGCGTCTTTCGCTTGGGATTGGGGTCCAGCTTTTCCATCAGTGGGATTGTGGTATACAATTATACAAATTACATACATACTGATAGATATATCTACTCTTGACTTTGCCACTAAGGCAGCTCAGAGTTTTTAGTGGTCGGAGTCATTAGTCGACGAGTAGATAAGATAGATTTAGAGTAGATAATGGATCATGGATAGACGGACTGACCAATAAACGAGGAGTGTCTTTTCAAAACGGCTTACCTAATTATCTGACAACAGGGGTTATTTATCTTTGAAAACTATACAAAACCAAGCCCTGTTTACATAGGTAGAGAAATAAGCCCCTTTTGAAAACACACTCCTCAAACGTGCTACCTACATCGCATAACACATACATCACATGTACATCGTGAGGATACAACAACTAGTTGTTGACGAAAAATATTTTATTAATATACCTAAATTAAAATAGAACATAATAATATTTAAGTTAACACCAAAACAAGGCAAAACTGATCAAATGTCAGAACATATACTTTGTTTTCTAGGAAACCTGCCTATATTGAATTTTACAACTCGGCAATAATCAGATCAATGACATCGCATACGCAGAAAGTTGGCGCGCATTGGCACTTGAAGATAGTGGCTCATTTGGAGTCCAGTCGTAAGAGGAAACAGATCGGCGGACGACTCCGGGCTGCGTTGAAAGTAGATGGTGACCAGACGCTCACGGTGGATAAAGCTTTTGAATCCACGACTAGAGACGATGGGACCAGTGAAGTTGAACTTAATATGACTATTAGCGAGGTTAATTACAATTTTAATTTTTACTAGTGGATATATATATGTAGAATAGATTTTTTTTTATTCGTATAACACATACTATTTACAAAAAACATGCAACAGACGATATGACATTACAAGAAGTGCCACGAAATGGCCATGTAAACTATTTGTCAGAGTAAGGCCTATAATGGTCCTATTATGGACGGTGACTCTTATTATAAAGAAATACGGTTCATACATAAATGACTGACATCAACTGTCAACCATACGATCTTTGATTTAAGAATGAAGAGTCCATTACTGGTACGTGTCAACGCAAACCGTTCATTATTGGTATCTTTACCTTATGATCGGAAACTTGTACACACAGCAACACTCTTAGCTGTACATCGGTGGACCTTATGCCTTATACAATAAGGTCCATCAATGTATAAGTAGTTATTGGTGTTGCTGTGTGTACAAAAATATATTATGGGATTAAAGAAAAAATCCGTCGTATTTATTGAGGTTATCAACCGAACTAAAAAATAATCTTGACACTTTCAAGAACTGTGATTGGCATATACACGTATGTTTATGAAATAACAATTGCATCTAACAGTCGTTGGAAATAACCTTTTACGGTTGTGGTATCATCATGCCATGGCTTAACTTGTTGTTCTTGTTCTAGAACGTTATAAGTCTCTGGTGGCCAAATGGGTTCGGAGACCACCCGTTGTATGATCTACACCTCAGGTTTACTTCTGATGATTCATCAGAACATTTTGAATTACATAAACAAATCGGTTTTCGCACGTTGGAAGTTGTCGAGGAAGACACATATCTGTTGCCTTGTAAGTACTGAAGTATGGTGATATTTATTATGATAAAGTATTTTATTTCCTCAGCAACTAATAAAAATAGTAAAATATCAAATTGATTTACAGGCAATGACACAGCGGGCCCAGGACTTTCCTTTTATTTCAAAGTTAATGGTTATCCGATTTTCATGAAAGGCTCAAACTGGATACCAGCAAATATCCTACCTGAACTTGGCCACGACATAAAGACAGGTAACTTGATAAGAGATTTTAATTACTTATTTGTAGGTAAGTAATTCAAATTTGTTCTACGTTCTATATCTATTAGCTCGTGACGGTACAGGGCGTAGAGTCCAGGACCCTGTAAATATGTATTGGAACTATGAGATTTATCCCTTAGTACTCGCAGTACCTTTTTTTATGACAATCGAGCAGACGAATTGCCTGATGGTAAGCAATTACCGTCATGGGCACCCGCATCACTAGGGGATCACAAGCGCGTTGCCAGCCTTTAAGGGCGATTGGAGCTCTGGGAACCTTACTCACCATCAGGAACACAACACTACAGACCTGAAAGGTAGCAGTGCTATTATGGCTGTGGTATTCCGTAAGGAGGAGGTACTTCCCCAGTTGGGTTGCTCCAGATTCAACCTAGATGGTACTTCTGATAAATTAAATACAAAAAAATTAATGGTACTTCCATTGTTGGAAGTTGGAAGTAGTTTAAGGACATACCCGGGTCCAAAATAATAGGTTTAAATGGTTACAGTGGATGAGCTCCTACTCTCCGCGCGTGATGCGCACATGACCATGTTGCGTGTGTGGGGCGGCGGTGTGTACGAATCAGATTACTTCTACCGGCGCTGTGACCAGCTCGGTATACTGATTTGGCAAGACTTCCTTTTCGCTTGCTCGATGTATCCGGCTGATGACGAGTTCCTTAAGTAAGTTAGAAGTTACATATTGCAGTTTGTGACACATTACTTGAGACACAGAATAAAAAGTACGTATTATATGTACAAATGTAAATGAATGTTTTTTTTTTTGATTTTAGGACCGTCCAGGTTGAAATTGAACAAAATGTAATTAATCTTCAGCATCACCCATCAATCGCAATCTGGGCTGGCAACAATGAGAACGAAGCTGCTTTGCGGGGCAATTGGTATTCCACTAACCCTCAGTTCATGAAATACAAGAATGAATATGTGAAACTGTACGTAGACACTGTTAAACCCATCGTCGAAGGTTTAGACCCTGGTCGTCGTTACGTGGCTTCCAGTCCTTCAAATGGCAAGAAATCGGAAGAAGAAGGTTATATATCACAGCATCCCTATGACCCGCATTATGGAGATACCCATTATTACAATTATGTTTTAGACAATTGGAATCAAAATATCTATCCCAAGACGAGGTTTGCGTCCGAGTACGGATTCCAGTCTCTGCCATCTCTCGCTACTATGAGAACTGCGACGAATAATGAGTCTGACTTCAGAGTAGACAGCCCATACTCTGTGCACAGACAGCACAGTCCGGGCGGGTATGAGTTTATTGAAAACCAAATGAATCGTTATTTCAGATTGAATAAAAGTGATACATTTTATTTTGATAAGTTTATTTATTATAGTCAAGTAAGTTCACGTGAACTTAATTTTTACATTTTAGATGACGCGGGTCTTTCATTTATATTCATACCTATTGTTGTGTATAATTTTAGGTATCACAAGCAATGGCGATGAAAGCTGAAACCGAATTCTACCGGCAGAGCCAAGCGGATTGGTACACGATGGGCGCGCTGTACTGGCAACTAAATGATGTGTGGCAGGCGCCGTCGTGGTCTGGAATCGGTCTGTGATTGATTTAAAAGTTTATAATTAAACAGGGCTAGCAAGGACTTGGCGAGTGTATAAATATTAAGGGTGAATATGCAGGTAAGTATTATCAACATGACAGCAATTCCGAAATATTATACTTACACAGGGGTATTATATTATCTACAGAATAATAGGTTCGGTGAAACCGTTTTCTTGGAGTCCGCTTATTTATGAATTCTGTTTACCTATAAATAGAACACATTTTCAAATGGGGTTTCTAATACTGGCCACCCTTCAATTACTGGCCACCTTATACTTAAATGAACTCTGTTTATAGGTAAATAGAGTCCATTTTCAGTATATGGTGGCCAGTAATTGAAAGGTGGCCAGTAACTGGCGATTTACCCTACTATACATATTTTCTTCACTTGTATAAAGGGCTATAATATTCTTTACGATAAGTTCATTCTACAGCCTTGAGCTTGCCCTGGTGCTCAGTCAGCCTGTGTAATATTAATTTATTATTTATTCTTATTTCAGAATACGGCGGCAAATGGAAAATGCTCCATTACTTCGCAAAATCCTTCTTTGCGCCAGTCCTAGTATCTCCTAGGCTGTTACTAACGCACGATGTAGATATTTATCTGTTGAACGATCGTTTTGTGCCCATCGTCGGCGGCATCATAACCGTAGATTTTTTCAATTGGACGAGCTTAACACCAATGCGATCTAAACTAATCGCTGCTAATACTGAACCGTTGACAGCAAAAAAAGTTCCAATCAGTATTGCGTTATGGAAAGAGGAAATTAAAGAGGTGTTTTTGAGATTCTCTTTAGTTGCGGATGGGGTTGTTTCTTCACCTTACAACTATGTTTTCCCAGTTCCGTTCAAGTCCGTCAAGGGATTGAAGAAACCGAATATTCAGGTTAGTTACATTTGTATTTTCGTTTAATATACTTACCTATACAGCAAGTACCCAAACACAGCAGGAAATGATTTAAATCACCATAGACGTCAATAGCTCTGTTTGGGCTAGGTTTAAAATATTTCGCATAACGCAGTGAATTGAGCTTTTCTTTAATTTTGTATCTAGTATATTAAAATATCAGATATATTTAAAAATATCAGAATTAAGTTAATATTAATACTGTTTCAGCTTAAAGTATTAAGTAACATAAAGCATACTCAAGACGGAGTCCGTTATACGGTGGAAATAACCGCAGACACAATAGTGTTGTTCCTCTGGTTGGAAACGTCGAAGCCAGGTAGTTTTGAAGACAATGGACTTATAGTAACAGACCCGCGTACCACCATTCACTTTGTTAGCAAGGAGCAAATATCGCCGCAAGATTTGGAACATTCTGTACACTATCATTATTACACGCAAGAGTAATGTTTTAAAAATAAATGTTTAATGTTGCATATGAGTATCGTAATTTATAAAAACAACTTAACCTTTTGAGAGCTACAGACCCTTACAGCTAAAAGTGAAAATTAGGTACTGTTCACTTCGGCGTGTTATAACTGCGAAAAATCAATGGCTGTTAACATTTTTGATATTCAACTCTCATCGCATTTGATATTGCTAATTCACTTCTTGTACTGCTCACGAAATACATATATTGCCCAGTTACACCATATTTTGTATGTGTCAAGATATTTTGGTAACAGATGAATTCAATCTGGCATGGGATATGAAATAAAAAACCATATTAAAAGCAAATCAATATATTAGTTTAATTTTGCCACAGTGCGAATATGCGCGTATAATATAGGTACTATGTTAGGTGTGTATTTACTTGCAATACAATATCATATGATAAAAGCTTAAATCATCTTTGGACGTCATTTTCTGAACTGGTAAGGGCTTTGCTGATTTTAATATTTGCTATTTCTTATTTTTTATATTGCTTATTACTGATTTCATATGACAACTTAATGGCAGATATTTTAAAATAATAAATGTTGCACATGTTAAAAATACAGATTCGTTGTATAATGCCTTAAATTGGTGTATTTTTTGCTCTCTATTAGTTGGTCTCCTTGATAATTTTATAGACCTACAACGGTCTTAAGACATTTGTACGTAGGAAGACAGCGTACTTTCACACATACTAGTTACACATATAGAGTTACAAAGTCATGATTTCACTTAGTCGTGTTATTGATTTAAAATCATCCCTAAATTATTGGCTAAACGAACTATTTCTTGTCACTCGTGGCCATGGTTTAGATCTGTCACTCACTGACTTTTACTGCATTTCCATTTACGAAGCATGCAAGCTTGTGGTAGCTATTATGATTTTTTTAGTTATAGTCTAATAGTAGAACGCACTACCACGCTCCATGTAACAAACTGTGACGCGGTACCCTGGCTATGAGACAGAATAACAACAAGAAATAATTGATTTACCCATTTCAACATTATTTTTGAAACCAACAAGATTCTTACATTACCCTGGTGGCGTGAATATTCACGCCATCAGGATACCCTGATTGAAAATGCTTCATAAAGCATACTCATGAAGTGTTTTCAACCATGCACTAGGTCACCACATTTGAACTTTACAACAACCTACTGTAAAATGTTTGGACTTGAGTAAGGAAACAATAGATTCTACTTTATTTCCTACATTCTGGAAAATAAATTCAATCAGGGATTTCTTGTATGGTCTTAGAAGGATAACCGGTCATACTTGTATAGTATAGCATGGTATAATAATATTAATAATGTATAGTATTAACACAGGACATTATATGTGTGGTGATCTCGAGTCGACTTATTCTCTTATCTCCTGGTTTTGTGCGTCAAAAACGAGCAATTTTATTTTCAAGAGCATGAATTCATCAATTATATATAGCTAAGCGCCAAAAATTAGATTTTAATATAGTACTTAAGACGAACAAGAACCGCGTGTAAATAACAATAATAGCAATATTTACATTTCAGAAAACCGGAAGCATATTCTACTAAACGTTTATTTATCAATCATCATTGAGACTTTAGAGTAATGAAATTCTAACAAATGCCTCATCGTTTTAATGAAACACAGAACGGTTTAATAAAACTCGAATATTACATACGTACTCTAAATATTACGCATTTAAGATACTGTATCTACTTGAGAAACATAATTTTGAAAGTATGTAGCTCATAAGGGCTTTTTCTTTTCTGCTACAGTACAGTAGAGAACAAAGTGTCACTAGACGGTTCTACGACAAGACTGGTCTATTATAGACGTCTTCACTTCGGTTTGGATTTATATTTCATTTTACTCCCTTGATGCGCAATCAACTATTTAAGTACTTTATTATCACATACCCGCAAACTTAGTTTTAATTTTAAAGAGTCTAAAGAAATTTCTTAATACACATTTTAACACCGTTTAGTGATGATTCTGCTCCTACACCGACTTAACTGTCATTTAAAAATCACGCTTCTCAGATTCGGGTATAGGCACTATAATGATTATTTTTGTGTACAATTTTCATACAGGTTACTCGGCTCCTTTTTCGAATTTCTGTTTTTTGTTATTGTGTATTAGGCAGGTTTTACACTATTTGCGTATACAAAGAAACATGTATTGGAAGCCTTTATTTGGCATCTAGACCTACTTACTAGTCAACTTAATATGTTTATAGTCTGGTGAGTGGCCTACATGGCCTATGTACGGGTAGTACCATCTACTACATTGAACAAGTATCATTACTTTATGACCCGGTTACCATTTTGATACTATAGACTTTCTATGCCCGCTCTTTTGAATTTACCTAATTCCATGGGTGGCTATTTCCAGTGAAAATACAAATTCAAAAAATAGTATTATAATATTAGGTAACTAAATAACCGGAAAAGCCAAAACATATTCCTAATGAAAACTAGGTACCTACAAGTGTTCTTGACTCTACCTATTTGGAATTATTCTTAATACCAAATTTAAAAAAATGTAAAATATAATTCATTAATCGTATCATAACATAATTTACATATATATTACTTTATTAAAACGCAGTAAACAAATAATAGAGAGACTAGAAGCAAGAAGGGTATTAATTCAGTCATATTTACTTGTAACAAGTTTGTTGTATGTTTTAACGCAAAAAAATATACATTAATTACATGTCCTTCATCAAACTTACAAGTTTTCATAAAACATGTTTACATGTTCACCCACTGTGCCTTAACCATTGTTTAAGGTAATGTATTTACGGTTTTGTTAAATAAATAAGTTTGACATTTCTTTTATCATAAAAAAAGTGTAATAGGAACTAATAGTTATTCATTATCTGAGGGTGCAAAGTTGTATTTTAACTGCAATGGTGGAATTGAAACACGAGCAAGCAAAACGATTCTCCACGAGCAACATAAAGGCTCTACAATGGAATCCTGAGTTTAGCGAGTGTTTCAACACACGACCTACAAAATATCTTCGCAACTGTGTGTAACAACATACAATTTTTCACTTTACAACGACGGGCAAATTATGATAAAAATTGTGACTTTAATGTAAAGATTTCAAATGGTAAATAACGGCCGAACTCGTGAGGTGAAAAATTGTTTTTAGGCTCTTGTTAAATGCTGTGACTAGAAAATATCATTTCTATTGACTTTCCTCGGATATATCAATGCAATGTTTTGATTACAAAGGAGCTGTTAAGTCATGCAAGGTATGCCCACTATCAACTAAACAGATATAGCGTCTGTCATAGCTCTTAAATTTAACAATTTTTAACAACACCACAAATACACAATAGACGCGTAAAAAACGATATATCGTGCATAAACTAAAACAAGTACCTACAGTGTAGAAGGTAAGTAGGTATATATTAACGTATATTTTTAAACTATGCATATATAAAAGCACCTAAAAATATTTTATTTAAAATTAATAATTTCTTTCTTATACTCCAATGAACATGAGATTCCCATAAAATGTTTTAATGGCTTAAATTTAACGTTTTGTCAAGATGGATAACGTTTTTATATGATTGAAAAAATAAACAAGGCGTTTAATGTGATAAAGTGATTCAGACAAATGAAATATGCACAAAATAATGTAAGAATTCTGTATAGTATTCAAATATTTTTGTCAAATGTCTCGTTTGACAAAATGATCATTAGGTGAAACGTTGTGTGTCAAATGACCATTTATCGATAATTTTTTGGTCAAACATTAGTGAACCGAATTATTTATTTACTTTATTGTACGTAAGACTGATAGGAATGAACGATAAACTTACTGAACCTCTTTTGACACAATACGGTTTACTGAAAAACATACATATATATTTTACCTAATTTCATAAAAGTAAATGTAAATTTGTATATATATATGTATATATGTAATCTCGGTTTTTAAGCTGCACCGACAAGAAGAAAACTTATCGAATGCATTGCTATAAATTAATGTAAACTAAATAGGCGTTCCAAAATGTATTTATACCGTCGGCCAACTGCCAGAAACATAATTTATCAGTAACATTATTTAGGTATATAATTCTTTTAAATAGTGATTAGATAAGGTATATATTTTAAAGTTTAACATGTTTCTAGCTTTTGGCGCAGTAAATAATTATATGGTTAAAGTTACAGGTCTTATGGTACTCAAAACTTAATCAATTTTATTGTACCGTGTTATTATAGTTCATATATATTTACTTGTGTAAAATTATCGCTTATCATACCATACATTGCTTGGCGTATTAATTGACAGATCAGTTGGGGACTGACCGAGTGTTAGTAGTCCATGCATGCCCGTCAGAGAAAAGCACCGAGCCTGTAAATAAATCTGGAATCATTTCATTGATCTCACGAGTATTATTTTATATTATGAGTATTATATATACAACACCAACAAACAAATGAACGGTACAATATAAGTTCAAAAAAGAAAATAATTGTAGACCAAAAATATATAATAAATGCAGACCAAATCACCAAACGCAAACTTTTCCACATGCATTACTCTATTATTATCATGCTTGTATTTACTTACCTAAACTAAAACATAATATACACTAAGTGAGATTTAAACAAAAGTTGTTATTTAATGTTGAATGGATAAGGTGCGGTTAACATTAAATATACATAAGGATGCATACGGTAAAATAGTTGCAGATAGTTATTTTAGTTGTAAGTCAATGGTGCTAGAAGAATACGAGTATAAAGTATTTAAGAGAGCAGCAGTAGCATAACAGCCAGTGAGTGGGACTGTTATATGTATTATAAAATATTATTTATCTTAGTGAAGCTCGAAGCAGTATTCGCCCATTAAGGTTGCGTTTCACTTCCTTTCATTTACTAAGGATAAGTAAATTATCCTTACACATCTCTGGTGATAGAAACCGCAGCCTAAACTAACAATATTTTCCTAGACAGTGGTGATAATGATAAGTAATATAGGTCTAACAGATTCTATACACGAAAATGCTATTTCATAGTGCATTACATAAAACAATAAGAAAAATACACACCTCAATTATAAAACAATCCCAATAATGACCTAAATCAACAAGAAAACCCACACATTATTAACATACGATTATTTACGAAAATAAAACACTTATTTACAAACACTGGGCAGTAAACTTTCGAAAAAACGAAATGGACTTTGAAGAGGTTATTTTTATTCAGAAATGATTGTAAAAAAAAGTTAAATATACCTCGGTTTAACTTTTTCAGCATCATAGAAATAACATACTGAGGCAATGTGTCAGTCACCGACCACTTTGGAACGCTAAGCAAGAAAATAAATAGACTTTACTAATATTCAGCAATTAAATTACCTTACTATACATTTACCTTACTACACATTAAGCCTTGGCAATAAATGAACAAAAAATTACGTATCTTTGATATTTTGTATGTTGGATACTATACGCAAGTTTTAAATTAGCATAAACTTGTGAAAAAAAATACAGACAAATAACCAAATTTTTCTAACTTTTTGAGAGTTGGAAACTTGTGTAAATCATGTTTAGCGAATTTAGCCATTTATTGGGTCGATTTTGACTGGCCTATACCTATTTTAGCGAACCTGTATTTAACTGCACTTAACCTGTACTCCACACAGAAACAGAGAACCCATCCAATCCATGTAATGTTTTGGTCCTAATGTCAGAGTGTAACAAATAAGATTATTGATGCACTGATATGGTATCCATTCTATAATATCATTCAAGCTGAATCTAGACTTCGACTCATCTCTAGTATAATCATATTCCCAAACTTCAAAATCCATCGTTACTATTTAAAGTTTTAAACACTATTTAATATTACACGTCAAATAAGATGTAGTACACGGTAATGTGCACATTTACCTGACACGCGAGTGCAGGGCGGCGCGTTCCTCCGACGGCGTGTCGCGCAGGAAGGCGGAGGAGAGGTTTAGCACCACCATGAGACAGCAGAGCAGCAGGGGGCCGAGAATTGCGCCTTCGGGGCCGAGGTAGAATATGCCGCCCGCTATTGCTAGGCCGGTCACGTATGGATGCCCGCCACTAGGAGTGAAAAAGTTAACATATTTAAATCAAGTTATATTTGATAAATACAAAATGATTTCGGGGTCGTGGAGCAAGAAAACAAGACAAGACATAGGTGAAATTAATTAGGTGAAGCTAATTATGTTAATATTTTTTTCTATGGTTTATATTTCACATGGTAAGTGGCAAAAAAACAATATTTGGTTACAGTTTGGTCACCTACTCATGTGACGCCTTGTGGTTTCCAATACTGCGCGTATGTCAAAACTTCAAAAGGTATAGATAGATCTGAGACCATGATTTGATCAGTTTTAGATTATTTTAATTCTAAAAAAAAAAGAAAAAATAATAAACGTTGTTTTGATCAAATACTATCATAATATAATATTGACCAGTTACTGAGTTGAAAAAAGTGGTTTTGTGTATTATATTATACATTGAAATTTAATATAATCCGGCTGATAAGAACCAACTGGCAGCACAACACTGGAATTCTTACTCTTTGATCTCCGCGTAGACGGCAGCATCAAGGAAGGCGATGGGCGCTGCTTGAGCTATGGGAAGCAGCAGGGCAGCCATGGGCCTCCCCTGCAGCCACACGTCCAGCGCCGCGGGGATTCCGGCCAAGTAGGGCCCGAGGAATGGGGCAGCTCCGAGCACCGCGGCTAACACTGGAATCCAAAATTAATCGGTTGTTGTTGTAACAACATAAATACACTAAATACCTTCAAAACTATGTTTTTAACACACCTTGCTGTTCTTTATTAGCTGTGTAGCCTCTACAGAACGTTGTCTTCTTGCATTCATCATGCTCAGTAAATGGTTCATCGTTCGTCTATTAAGTTATAACTATTATGATATTTTCCATATTTTATTTAATCAGTTTGTCTAGATGATTAGTTTATATATTCATACGAAATTAAAGCGTTCTAGGACTAATGATCACTGAGCATAGCCATGAAGAGACACAGACAGACACAGCGAAATCATAAGGGTTCCTAGTTGACTATCCCTACTAACGGGTGATAACAAAAAAATGAAAATGCGTTTTTGCAGCTCTAAAATTAATACTGTGTTTATTGAAAAAAAAGTTTGTTCTAGAAGTTGTTGCAACATCTTTTGTGTATCATAATCTTCATTTGTTTTTTTTTGACAAATGATTAGTTTGTCTACGGTGGCCACTAAGCTAGAATCTTTGAGACAACGCCTTGTACATTTTTATAATTCCAACATTAATTTCGGTAAAAAGTTCACAGTGGACCATTTCAGCAAGGAAAATGTGCAAATTGCTACCATTTATAGAATTCTAGCATCCTTGGCGGTACCTCGAAAGGGTGGCAGCGGTCGACCAGCGAAGATTAAGACCAAAGAGGGCGTTGAAGTTACTCCACAGTCATTTTAACGATAACATTTCCTTAAGCCAACGAGATGCCGAAAAAAAATTCAAATGCACTCAACTGTACATTTGTAAATCGTTAATAAAAATATGTCTGAAATGCAGAAAGAAGGTAAGAGCACCAGAATACACTGACCAAAAATCGAGGGTCATGTCACAATGTCGTTGGATGATGCGAAATTATAAAGGAAAATCGTTTATTTTAGAGGATGAAAGTTATTTTACTTTAAGTAAAACCCATATTCCTGGAAATGACCTGTGTTATACTAGCGATGTTTCTAATACACCAGAGGACATAAGCATAAGTACAGGCGTAAATTTGAGCAGAAAGTTATGCTCTATCTCACCATTTCTGAAAAAGGTATATCAAGACTATGGTTCAAGCTAAGCGGTTTAGCAGTCAATCAAAAAATTTATGTTATGAGAGTAAGTGTCTGATAAAATGTTGGTGCCTTTTATTCGTTAACATCCCTCAGATGGGGAATATGTTTTTTGGCCCGATAAACATCATCGCACTATAAGAAAAAAACGATACACTTCCTAGAGGCAAATAATGCTGAATTGCTGCCATTTGTACCAAAAAAGCGTAAACCTACAAATCTTCCTCAATGTCGTCAGATAGAAGATTTTTTCGGTAATTTGAACAATTTGGTATATAAAAACAATTGGAGAGCTAAAAATTATGCCCAACTAATTAAAAAAATAAGGACATGTGTTCGTAAAATGGACAAAACTGCCGTCCAGCGGTCTTGCACCAACATCACGTCCCGGCTTCTACAGACAGCTGAGCATGGACCCTATGCCACGGTTAATTAATATTTTTGAACACATTATTCTTGTATATATTCGACAATTATAACCAATTTTAATAACATCACAAGTGTTTCTTGTAAACACCTATAAAATGTATTCTCATTTTTTTGTTATCACCCGTTAATGCAACAAAACATTGTGTTTGGTCTTAAACTTTGAAGGTACTTAATTAAGGATCATAACATGATTTTATATATTTAACAATTTTGACATTCAAAATCATTTTTATTTTATGGTTCTCATTCACAATGGATGAATAATACCAACACTGCAGAGGTCCTTTAAATTTACTCTAATATCAACGTTTACTATTAAGAAATTGCATAACATTAAGACGTAATGGAGAACCTTTAATACTGCCTTCTTATTAAATTAACTCTAGTTAACCCAAAAAACCTCATTTTTAAGTTAACGGCAAATAAATACAATTTATATACGTTAGTGTATGAGAAACAAACCTGTATCCTACGGTGGAGAAACAATATCAATTAAGGCAGCTGGAATAAACGTAGAAACAATAATATTTATCGTATCGTGTAACAATCGATGTTGATACATCCATGTTTTTTATTGTAATTTAAAAAGAAAAAGAAATATGTTATAGATACAAGATACAATTCGAGGGTATAACTGACAAATGAAAAGGAAATAAAAAGTCAAACGACGTATAGGTACAATAACTTTATTCATTCACTGAAATAGAGCAGCGGCCAGCACTGCCAGATCATAATTATACGAGTGTAACAACGCTTGGATTGAAAATATAGGTATAAACATTATCGCGTAACGTTAATTCAGGTAAACAAGTTTCTGAGTGTGTGTAATATTTGTTGACAAAATATTTCAACTAAGTTCACAGATGGCATAGTTCCGATAACAGAGGAATAACTAAATTTTGAAGGAACACAACTTTGTACAGACATTATCTAAACAATTATGCACTTTTACTAAATACCACTTTTTGTACTACACATAATATGAATCGAATGAAGATGACAGGCAATCATAATTGGAAATTTGTAATCGTTAGTATATAACATCCTATGCGAATTGAGTAAACAATCAAGTAAAATAACAATAATGAATAAAGCTGTATTAATCATACAAATAATACAATGATATCGTGTAGAAATATTTATTTTCTGTATAAAAGATGAACCAACATAAATATATTATACGAGGCTTGGTCTCAATATGTGGAAAATAAATAGAAAGACTACATATAGGTGAAGTTTCTTGAATTACTAGTTAAGTTTTCGTACTTGTATTTGACTTCGGGGATCGTAATTGCGCATACACATATTTGTAGAAATCCAAAGCCTTTTGTTTATCGTATGCGTTTGTCCTACACTGCGCGCCTACGCACCGGTTTGTGTACTCAGTTCTCGTAGGTGCTTTAGGCTCGTTGGCTTGCCTTCTACGTGAGGAGCTTGTACTGCGCAACGTTTCTACGAAGTCTTTAGATGAATCGAAAACGACTTTTATGGTAGTTCTATTCGTCATATTCATATGACTGTCGTTTAGAAGATCGTCTTTGTTTATGGCTGTAATGGCGGCGCTTGCATCACCGACGCGCCCGTTCGCTTGGCGTATTAAATAAAACGTCGATGCCGGTTCTGTGACATCTTCGTCTGTCACCTCGTTGTTCTTAGATTTTTTGTCATTATATAGTAAGCACATGACTTGTGGGTCAAGATTTACTTGGCACATGTTGCTGTCGAGTAGCATTTTTACTACATCCACTGGAAGGGAGCAGGGAGCCGACAAGCACGTGTTATTTGATGCTGTTTCTAAAATTGAACGGCTCAGTTCAGTATTTCCCGTCCCGCTCACAAGGAATGCGATATTGTGGCAGTTACAGTTCAGTTTGTTCTCCTTGTAAGAAACAGGTGTGCCAGCTAATTTACAACTTTGGTAGTCGAAGAACAACGAGTTTTGTTCAACATTTTCTACTGAATTTTTAGAAAAGTTGAATTGTTTCCTTCCTGTTATTTTCTTTGAGCATTTAATGCTTGCGAGCGCATTGCTCTTTAGTCTTTGAATTTGATTGTTTGATATATCAGTGTAACCAGATTTGAATATTAGACCGTCGTTAGAGATGTCTTTTATTGTATTCCTCGTATAATATAGGTAATCGGAAGTTATATTGAAACTCTTGGTAGGTATATCATTGAAAACATTGTCAGTTATTGTAGCCTTATTACTTTGCACTGCAATGGCTTTTGAACGCAAACTACCAACTCTACTATTAGTTACTTTGAAAATACCCGAATTACCGTTCATAGTTGCTTCTATCGCTTGAGTCTCTATCTCGACTATAGTTACATTATCAAATTCAATATTCATTACTCCAGTAACATTATGGATTGCTCTTGTGTTGATTAAATTTATTTTACTATCTGTTATACGAATTTTCTTTAAGCTCGTGGTTCCCAAGCATTTGAGTTCGTTATCTGTTGTTGGTGATTTAAACATGTCTCTGGGCAAGGAGACGATTTCCCGAACATTCTCGATAGTGACTTCTGAAGGCGCTTGAATCAATGAGTTACTGTTTGTGGAGCCAAATTCTAGTCTCTCGCAATCCTTTACTTTAAACGCTTGTAAGCGAGATGGTCTTCGCAGCACTGGACAATCCAAAATTAATTTCACTCGTTTACAATGCTGTACAGTAAGACTTGTTATTTGTTGAGTGTAGTGATCTTTAAGATGTATAATAATATCCTAAAATAAATGTTATTTACAATCAGAGTTGTTAAACAGAGTATAAGTAGGGCAGAGTAGAATAAAGACTCAAAATCAGGATAAATCAAAGAGAAATGTACGCCGGGAAGGCTTAAAAGTGAGCCAAAAAACTAAAATTATAAATAATAAACAAGCACTGGGATTTTAGGTAGATTCAAAGTGACTGATCTTTTAAATAAACAGATAACCCCAAACATAGATAGGAAATATATACTTACATTATTGTCTGGCGGGCATGTGTAAACAACGTCGTTTGGTATATTATTAATACACTGCCAACCTCGGTCATGACAACTAGTGAAGCCAATTTTAACGCCAATGGCAAACGGCAGGAAAACATACAATACAACAAGTTTCATAATATACACTGACGCTTAACATTTGTTTTGCAAAAATCGATGCACTGATCGAAACACAACAATTAAAAATGGCACAGCGGCGGCGAATGAATATCATCCAGAGATAAGTCTTGGCGAAACGTGACGCAAAAAAACAATTATGACTTATTTATCTGGCCGTGATGAATAATTTAGAGGTCAATGACATACGGGACGAATTTAACAGATACAGAGCGTTTGGGAATTATCTCATATACCGCCAACGCAGAAAGAGCTTATGGCCGTAACAGTGGTTTATATATAAAGCTCCTTTTAGTTTGGCAAGTCAAAAATTACGATAACGCATAATATTATTGGGTTTTTACATTTCGCTGTTAGCGTTTGGGAATTATCTCATATACCGCCAATGCTGAACGAGCTTCTGGCCGTAACAGTGGTTTATATATAAAGCTCCTTTTAGTTTGGCAAGTCAAAAAATTACGATAACGCATAATATTATTGGGTTTTTACATTTCGCTCCTCGAACTTATTGTTATACATGTAATCATTCAGCTATTTCCATTGGTATCACGATTTCCACTGAGTTACAGAAGGGTAGAAGTTACCTCCATCTTATGAATAAGCGAAAAGTCAGTTTAACCGCGACTTATTCACTATTTTTGATTGTGCCTACTAATAAAAAATTAACTCACCTGAAGGTAAGTAAACAACTTTAGCCCCAAACAGATTGTGTACCAGCCATGTCCATAACCCGTAGAACAATGCCATTTTGAATGAAGCTCTGAACACCTGAAAAAAATACAAAGACTCTTAGAAAAGTTGACGAACTGATAGAATTTGGCAAATGTAGGTATTAAAACCTAAGATATTTAAACTTTATGTGATGCTGATTGTTGGGTTTAAATTTTTTGACAGACTATGAAAGTTTAGGGACATACACTTCACAAAATAAAGTTATGGCGCGGGTGTTTCTATAAACTTGATTCTTATTTATCAATACACCCCGTTATCTAATGCTCATTTTGGGGGCAATCTAAAATGGTGATGTTGCTTCAGATAATTAGTCAATTCATATTTATCTATAAAAGTTATGTGTCAAACTAAAATTCTTCTTTAGTGAAAGCTATAGAGCCACATTCAATCCTCTTTTTAGTCTAATCGTAGGGCGACAATTATAAATATCGAATATCGTAAATTTGGGGTCCGATTTTTGAAATAGTCACCGAGTAATCTTCATAGAGATTCTCATTCATTTTCTATGAAAATCAATTGGTGACTATGACTATTTTAAAAATCGGACCCAAGATATTTTGACATGTTGTTGAGTGACTAAGTCAACTTAATTTTTTGTCGACTTATATTATCGTAACTGCCCAATCACTTGCCCCTAAACTGAGCATAAAATAACGGGGTGTATTTATCAAAGATCGAAAGGTTGCTATTAGATTACCTGATTGATAGCCACAGACAAGGCGATGCCCAATCGTGGGCCAAAGTTGGGCTGCACCTGAGTGATGACCTCGACGGGCTTATAGAGTGCGTTGCTGGATGCCAGCAAGTAGAAAAGTGTAGTAAAAAATACCACCTGTGTATAAGAGATTAATATTGACATAAGTACTTTACTAAATTAGACTAGTGGAAAAGTTTTTTTTAATTCTATCAATCGATCCCTTTCGTTCTAGGGATGAAATGTCTGTATGGAAGTAATGGCCTTAAAACTACACAAAAGCCAGAAATGGGCGTCAAAGTCTGACATTCGTATTTCCCGCGAAAACGCACCTTACAAAATGATGAGAACATATGACGTCACTTATTCCTAGCCGCGCTCTCTAAAGTATGAATAAATAATTAAATTGCTATTCGGACCGCGAAATATTGCGTTTATGTATATAGTTGCCTTACAATTTATTTTGCAGTAAACCGCGAGAATTTGATGGGTACCACCGTTTTTTGAAATTAAAATTTTGTAATCGTGAGAGCTTTAACTCAAATAAGTATTTATATTCAATTTTATTTTGAATTTGATTATATTCGTGAACCAATTTCACTCAATTTTGTTACAAAATGTAATATGTGTCAACATCCCTATTGCTTACGAGTTTGCAGGTTTCCATCATTAGACATATGAGAACGACTGTACTACTAGATGGTAGTAATAAATCAGTTAATGAACCCAACAATACATAAACAATATCTGTAAAGGTTGGATAAATAAAAATAGAATTTAATTAAAGCCCGATAACAGTTTATTTAACCCTGAGGTAGTGTCGCTGCAAACAGTGTAATAAAATAAATTTAAACTACATTATAAATATTTGGTGCCGAATATTATTTAACAGTAATAAAAGGATATAAGCTATCATAAAAAAAACAGTGCATTTTCCTTATTGTACTTTCATACATTCTTATTAGGTTTTCTTGTAAGTTGTAAATGTTAAACATACCAAGTTAATAAACATGTTGATGACGGCACCGCCGCCGGAGAGTAAAAGTGACGTAAAGGCGCCAAGCGAACCAGCCAGCAAAGATACATTGCTGGCCAGCGGTGCCCAAATGCTGGTCGCTATGGCGCTCAGAGTGCCCACGTTGGCTTGTACCCAGGCTACGATGCCGGAGTAGTCGAACATGCCTGTAAGAATTGCCTGCAATTATTTACTATTATGGAGTAGAAAACATTTTGCAGAATATTCGTTTTTGAATTTTCTTTTGGTGTACGAAAATCTAAGCAGACGTTTGAATCATCTATTTCTTGTCACTTCTTACGTCGTCCTGTCACTGTTTAAATCACGTTTTATGTCATAGAATAAGATAATAGCGAGGAATGTGGAAGCAAATCACGTAATCACGTGGAAACGTGGAGACATCGGGAGGGATATATAGTTAGTTGTTGATAGGTTAGCATTTGGCCCCAATCTCACCTGATGGTAAGTGACGATGAGGACGATGATGGAGCATGCTTACCTAGCAAGTGCTTATTCACTCTCGACTTGAAGATACCCAGGTTGTATTGCTCCGGGAAAAGATCAGCTGGAAGAGAATCCACTCCCTAGCTGTGCTAATCAGAAAAGTAGAAGCAAAGCGCTTTGTTCTGGTTGAAGGAATATCCACAACATAGGGATGGAATCTCAACGCACGCCTCGTCCCATAATATTTAAATGAAGATGGTGGAATAAGTTCATGCAAACCACTCGCACACTCGCCGAATTGTATCCTATAAAATACCGCTAGGCATGCGACTTTCCTTCGGTGTTCGAGGCTTTGCAGCGTTGCCCCCAGCAGATCAGGATCGTCAATGAGCTTCTTGGCACGTTTATCTATTGAATCTAAGGCAGCAAGTTGGTACTTCGCGGATCCGACCGGACCGGACCGTTGGTACGACCGGACCTGCGCTTGGTAAAGCTGCAGAAGCTGTTTAGGTGTAAAGTACTGCCGCACCTTGGAAAGAATTCCATGTTTCTTGGCTGCAGTTTTAGCCAAAGATTCAATGTAGTGTCCGAAGTTCAAATTGGACGATAAGCTCATGCCAAGAAGTTCCAGGTGATCAGAAATGGGTACGGATACACCCCGTTATTTTTCTCATTTTAGGGCCTTCTCCGACTGCCTCCTACATAATGCCAACGCCACTCGTGAATCATTCTGAGGACTTGCGAACGAAATAACGCAAGCAGACTAACGTCATCCACTCGGTGACGTTACATTTAGGTTTCTTTTATTTAGTAATAAATGAACAAATTAGTCATCTCATTTCCTGGTGACGGGTGTAAAGTTCATAATTGTCGGGTAATCTTTCTCACTAAACGATTCTCGTCATTGTGTTTCAGTTTTTTCCACTACAAGCAGGAAAATAGGTCACAGCTATTAGGTATTTACTATGAATGCTGAAGATGCGTAAGTGGACATTACCTACTACTTCAGTGGCTCGTCTTTCCTGAATCCGACGAATTGATGCATACAGCTATGACCCATAACGCATGGGTATGAGGTTACTAAGTACATTGCATGCGTGTGTTAGAGATGTGTTCACTGAAGCGATTCCTCTAGTTCTGCAAGGCGTCTACTGATTACTCTTCTAGCGCGTGGAAATGCGTTTTATATGAATTAGAACAAAGCTGCACAATTGTCGATAACTAAGCCATTCCACCAACAGTCTACCGCCGGAAGGCTTGCAGCGCAAACGGCAAAAATCCCACACGCAACTTAATTAATTTAAAAATAGTTTTTTAATACATCTAAATAAAGTCTGTTTTGACAATTATGAACAAATAGCTGTCAAAAGCCTCCTAATACATCCACACAAGGTTTATTTTGTCACTTACCAGGTGCATTAGGAATATCGTCATCGAAGCTGTCGACAGCCGGACGAGCTGTGGAGAGAATGACGACAATCCCACGCGCAAAAATAGCTGTTAAGTGGCTTCTAATACAACTACATAAAGTCTATTGTTGACCTACCCGGCGCGTTAGAGATGTCGTTAACGAAGCTATCCCAAGAGTCCTGCACTGCCGCGCCGTCCACCGTGGGCCCGATCTGCGGCGCGAACTGGCCCGACACCCAGCTCTGGTACACGCGGTCCCATAGTTGCAGTATCTGCTCCTCCACGCGGGCTATCTTTTCAGGGTCGCCTTCTTTAAGAATGCTTTTCACCTGTTTAAAAAAAAATTGATTTAGACGTGGTATCTGTGTCTCCACCATTGTTCAAAAACCATGCAATATAAGTTATGTCTATATATTGATTAAAAATTCTATATTGTACGAAAGTTTTTAGACGCTATACATTATAAGTAACATTATTATGTTATACATACCTATACACTCTAGCCGCCCAGAGACCTATAAAAACGTCTCCCATTGAATGCCATTTTGAAATCTAATTATGACAAAACCATAGTTGCATTTGGCCTGGCAAATTTTAATCTCTGGGCGGCTATAGAGGTTATCTAAGGTAAAATTACTTACACATTTTTCTATCTGAATACCCAATATTATCCAACCGAAAGCATGAAATTATTTAAAATGTTTTAAAAGCACATTGGAACAGTTTAATAGATATAGGTATTGTAGGTAGCAAAAAAATAAAAATGTTCTGGTTGTTAGAACATCAATTATTGCCACTATTTAACTATAAAAAAATACTCACACCAGTAGATATGCCTTCCTTTCCATAGGTATAGGCATTGTCGATCAAGGAATCTAGTTTCTCCTCCCAACCTTCGGGGAGGTAGGCGTGTAGCTCACTATTTTGTACGAACGTGCTGTTCAGAAGGCTACCACTCAGCTGCACTACTACTATCGCTTCGGAGTAAATCTAGAAAGCAGCAAAATTAAAATTTAGTAAGACGTTCATATTCAGAATAATGCCGTTGCATTAAAGAGGAAGTTTATTACTGGCTTATCTCATCTACTTATAATACTACTGAGCTTTCTACAGACAATACAAGTCTTACTTTTGGATTCGATAATAAGATGAATACCTTAAATACCACCAGCCGATATTTAAAGGTATAATTTTGAATAACAGTAATGTTGCGAACCGTCTACCTACATATTTTCTCATACCTGTATACAAATGAATATAGTAGCGACGATGACAAATGATATAAGGCCCGTGATAACGATGCAAGTAGACACAGTATCCACGGAGCCGTAGGCCACGTCTCTTGTGCTTTTATTTACACTTGAAAGGATTTTGCGGATTCCACGTATATGCGCTGGAATAGCTGCCGATTGCCTAAAATATAAAATGTTTTTATTTTTTTGTTTACATACTTAAACAAAAAAGATATATAAATAATATTCTAGCGAAAATAAGTCAAGGCGTGACTTTAAGTAGGTATGTTTAACTTTAACACAACGAGACCGTATCAAACCGTGCATGTAAATCGAATTTTTGTCCGTTAACTGTCTTACGTAATCATTGATATGAGTTATCTTAATTTAAATAAAAGATGTGTCATCATGGATGTTTTGTTATATTATATGTATACTATACTTATTAGTAAGATTACCTAGTCAGTAAGTATAATAAATGAATTAATGTAAGTATTTGAGAACTAATTTTAACATGAAAACTCGAAGTCCCGAATCCTACAGTCGGTTTAAAAATTAGAACTTTACTTCTAACCCTTTGGTATGTCCTCAACGGAGACCAATCGTTTGTATTATCAAGTAATTAATAAAGTTCATTAATACACATTTACATTTACCTGTCAGACCACCAGTTTTTGACCTTGCCCATGAAATTATTATAGTGGTTTTCACAGAACAGCCAAACTCCAAAGAAATCTAACACTCTCTTCAGCACATGAATAGCTAGGAAAAATAGCATCACTGGCAGCAGCCAAATATGTTTCCAAACGAGCATACAGAGGCATCCAAAGAAAAGTAGTTTAAAGTACAAAGCGGTTTCGTCGACACTGTTACAGATTTTCAAGTAGTTTTCGTCCAGTGATCTCTGTTTGAAGGAGGCGATCAGTCGATTTTCGAAAGCGGATTTCGTTTTCGTATTCGATAATGGCAAAGCGGATAACGTTCGAGTTTTGTAGAGCATTTTTGCGTGGCGGGGGGAGCTGTGAAGTTGATCGGATTCTGCCCAGCTTCCCCTTTTCATTGCGGCATCAGGAGTGACAGGAGAAGGCGTATCTTTCTCGGGCGTGGATTCTTGTTCACTAGCACTTTGCTCTGGCTTTTCTTCTTGATCGTTTGAATCTTGTAAGTGCTCATTGGTAAGTACTTTGTGGATTGCAACAATAGCTGACGTTTCAGGATCTAACAGACAAACGGAGAAGTGATAGTTTTATAAAATTGTTACTATTTTTATAATTTCATGGTATCGAAAATTTATTGAAATATGTATATTGATATGGAACTAATCTAAAGGGATTGCTTTAAATTACTTTTTTATAATGCAAGTCGTGTTTGCCTGTAATTAGGGTAATACTCTATTTTGATTTATGATCACAAAATGCATACACATGTTTTTTTGGTATTGTACCTGTTGGCAACCCTTAAATATTAAACAAACATTAATTTGCGATGAGTAAAGTAAGTAGGTACCTAATATATACTACGCATATTCGCATCATTCCAGTGCTAAATTATTATATTACGAGACAAATTATTTATAAAATGTATAAATTAAGACGGGTCTCGGGGTAGAGGAAGACCAAAACGAAGATGGTGGGACGACCTTGATACATTTTTTAAAGAGTGGCGAGCACTCTATTGGATAGGACCAAATGGAGAGAAAGGGGAGGCCTTTGCCCAGCAGTGGGATACTCTTATAGGCTAATAATATAATATAATATATAAATTAAGACAGCTGTAACATTCATAATTAGATGATTCATATGGATCCGTCATTAAACCAAGTAACAAATTCTTTCCCTCCTTTTCCCTCATGATTAATTTAAAATAACTGTGAAGTGTAATGGACTCTATCCTTAAAAAATACTTCTGGACGATGGGACTGTACAATATTTATTCAGTTGAAAATTGTATAAACATACCTTTAGCCAACAACTGCTTATGAACATCAATGACTTCCAGTGTGAAACCAGCGACACAGAGTCCTTGCAGGAGTACAAATGTATAGACTTGCAGAGATCCAGTTAAGCTGGCCAAGAAACTTGTTATCACTAGCCAGAGGAATTGTGATGATGCCTTGAACATGCCAGCTCGCTCTGGTTTCCATAATGTGCATATGCTAATTAAATAAGCTAGAGCTATTGTCAGGGTCTGTAATTAGAATATAATCAGATTTATATTAATTCTACAGGGGAAGATGAGTTAACACTTTTTATACGGTTCAAAATTTGCTATTATGTTAGTATAATTAAGTCTAATATTTAAATTTGAACATGAAAGCATTATGCGGAAACTATTTATAAGCCTAGTTTTTCTCTTAGTAGTAAGATCAGATGCAACACCTTTTGTAAAATGAGTGCATCATATACATCAATATGTATAGGTAAGTTCAACCTTTACTGAAATAACAAAAATCATAACATAAAACTAGTGACATTTTCTAACTAATGTGTATTGAATACTTACAATGTATGAACTGCAAAATCCAATGAGCTTTGTAGTAGAGAAGCCAATGAAGCTGCTCAGCTGCCAGAATATGCAAACCAAACTCCTGGGAATAGCATTGTACAGCCATGGTAAAACAAATATGGCCGAGAGTAACCCAATTACAGTCTGGAACAAAATAATGGTTTAATGAGCATGAGGCAACAGCTATATGGTTCTGTTTCTTCTAAACATTATCAATAATTAACACAAGTAAACATTAGAGATCATTCACATTTAAACTGGATTCAACTATTTTTATGATGTGAGTTGTGTGGTTTGAAAACAAAAAAGATTAAGAAGGATTCATTAGCATGCAGTTGTTTTTTTTATATTATTGTGTATAAATTTTTAGTAGTTTTATTTCAAGAATAATATATCATAGCAGCTTAAGATAATATTATAGACAGTTATACTTATATAAACATTATATTTTAACATATATTTTCCATAGTCAATTTTATTAAGAATAATTTGCAATTTTTACTTGTCAACTAATATATTTACCAAGACAATATTTTACCTTGTAATGTTCTATGAACTGATGTCCTACTGTGTCTGAAGCAAAGTTAACAAAATTTATAGGTAAAACTGTTAACCCAAATATCACAGATGTGTTACATTTCTCCAGATCTTCAAACCAAGTCTTCAACTTCTTGGACAATTTATATTTAAATGGGTGCAGTAATGAGCCTACTAAAAGGGCCCAAAACAAGGGTTTGAAGAAAGGCTCTAGTATAAGAAATAACACATAAACTGCAGCACAACATATAGTCAGAATGAACAGGGCGAATGCATTGTAGAACCCATGTTTCATCGGCTTTTCGTTCCCTTCTGATAAACCGCCGATAATGTTAAAAATATTTTCAAACGGGGATTGTTGCATTTTGATATCCTAATCCACTTTCTAAACTTAAATTTACACCAGATAAAAGAGTGAGATCATAGTTATTTCAAATATTCTTCACGGTTCATGGTAAAAATTATTCATGAACATTTCCATTCCGTCTGACGTTTGTGATTGATTGTCAGTGTCAGAAATGTCAATTTGACATTCGCGTTTCGATTCGCGTTGTGAATATATACCGTTCCTATTCGGTTCTCATTGTAAACGCTACTAGAAAAAAATACAATGAAATTGACGTATCCTTTGATTGGACGTAACATTGACATCAATAATTTAAAACACATGGTTTACCGTACATTGTTTACCACGGACAACATTTTTTTTAAGTTATGTGTGGTTAGTACCTATTTACCTAATTTACAAATGAGCCGAAACATCGAAAGGGAGACTACTCGTAAGACTCGATGCTTGTCCAGATGCTAATCATGACAGTATTAAAAAGCGATAACTACCTACGTACTTTGCCAAGCCGATAACAACGTCTATGATGCGCGCGACGGCAGCTTCAATATTAGAAGAAGAAACTGTAGAAAACCCAATATATCATGTGCCCATGAAAAGTGCCTCATGTTAAACAGATAAAAATTAGTATTTCCTTGCACAACTGGAGACCTCTAACTTTTGATGATGATGATAATGTGGTATTAAGTATGAAAAATCGCTCCCTACTCGTCTCGCTGGGCAGCAATCATCTTCTGGGACCAACTTATTCGATGAGTGTCTAAAGCTTTGATTGAATCAATTAGAATGGTTACGGTCTAGATTATGTACGCGGTACGCTGTAAAGCTGTACGTGGTTGGTGTATGTGGGTACAGTAGCCATAGGATATATCAGAGCTGCAGGTGGTATCCAAATATCTGAACATGCACTTTACGGCCTTGACAACAGAAACGTTGTTCAGATATTTGTGACCACCTCCACAGCTCCGATAAATGCGACGGCGACTGTACCTACCTTCCTACCCGCCCTATGTGGTTTGTGAGTATTTAGTGGACAAATAATTCGGACCCTTACTAACACTGCTATGCTATGAGCTTAGTACCTGTGAAAGGACGTGCTATCAAAATATGACTGATAACTTTAAAAGTGAATGAAATCGAAAAATGATTTGCAAGTAGGTAAGTAAGTAGATTTAACTAGTTTATAATTAATTACTTAGGTACTGCTAATTGGGGTTACTTCATTCTTCTTTATTCACAGGGTAATAATGGTAATATTGATCATTATCATCATCATTTCAGCCGGAAGACGTAACTTGTATCATTTTGCGGGTAGTTGATCATGATCATTATCATCTTCATTTCAGATCTAGAAACTATTATATAACTTATTATTGTTATACATATAACTATTTAACTATAAACTATAGATAATGTTTTTCTGACAGTATTTAAAACACAAAAATGTCACGGGACTCAAACATATTAATTGTATAGAAACGGGTAACTCACATTTTATAAGTCGAATATTGCTGAACATGTTTCGTTCCGTAACGCGGAGCATAATCATGGGACGTTCGCGTTGGCTGACTGACCCCGCCAACCACTCAGTAGTGTGTCTTCGTAAGCATGTATTTATGTTAAGGACGAAACCTACGTTATTAAATTCTTTTCTCTCTCTCTCTCTCTCTTACCAAATTTAGTTATGTAGCGTAGATAAACAGAATTACTTTTTTGTCAAACTAGCTCATACCATAAACAATAAATCGTAGTAGGTATTCCACGCAGGCGTAGTTGATGTTTTTTTGTCATCGAAGTTGAGTTGGAGGTAATTGTTTATTTAAAAACTATCTATACATATCTTTTCACCTCACTGGCTCGGAAAACCTTAGTTTATAGCGCGAAATCTGCGTGAAAAAGCCTATTTTATCCGCTAGCGTGTAAAAGTCATTCGAATTTCGAAGCCGATGATTGTAATTCTCTGTGGTGCATGTAACTTTTTTTTAAAGTATAAAACTCCTTCAACGCGTAACTGGCACGCTACCGCGAAAAACGATATTCGTAAATTTCGGACGATTGTCTCTGTCACTTTCATTGGAGTAAAAGAGAAAGATGCTTGCAATATACGAACTTCGATGTTCGCAGTACCGCGGTGAGTTCATAATTACCATAGATAATAACCAATCAGAAACATGTTTTTGATTACAGATTTTTAACTTTTTTATTTTTACCTATACTTTATTTTATGTCAAATAGGTTTTATTATACCGCGAACGTCGAAGTTCGTATATTACGGGCATCTTTCTCTTTTACTCCAATTAAGGGTGTCATGAGAGTGACAGAGACAATCGTCCGAAATTTACGAATATCGTTGTTCCCGGTAGCGCCTCAGTGTACATAGGTGCCTATTTGTAATCTTGTTTTATTTTTTTAAGGTTAGGTTTTTGTTAGTAGTTCAGTTTAATTAAGATATTTTAAATAATTAATCCATTAAATAAATCACGATTACAAAGTTTATTTGATAAAGAAATTGAAATATAGGTTTACATACTATTGTAATTTCTGAACGCAACCGAAAAAAATTTTTTTTTTAATTTTAAGTTATCACAATTCACGTAAATTTGTCGAATTTTTCCTGTTCTTTGAACTCAACGTTTGAACTATAAAAATTAATGATTCTAGTACCGATGCCGATATGATTTCCCTGAAAAATCACGCGATAAGTTTTGTTTTCTTGTTTTTCTTGCCGCTCGAATTTTCCTCGCTGTTGTGAGGTGAAAAATTGTGTGTTCCATGCGGACTGCAAAATTATTTGGCGTCTCGTGTCTTGAAAGCCTCGCTACGCTCAGGAATCTATCTTTGAACCATT
Organism: Grapholita molesta; assembly: GCA_022674325.2. Taxonomy (NCBI): domain Eukaryota; kingdom Metazoa; phylum Arthropoda; class Insecta; order Lepidoptera; family Tortricidae; genus Grapholita; species Grapholita molesta. The sequence continues at coordinate 7,677,541 of CP053138.2, forward strand.
CGCTTCGCTCATAGTTCAATCTTAGCTTCCTTCGCTTGCTCAGCTTTCAATTTCAACACTAGCGCCAAATAACCACTTTGCAGCCTTGCATAACAAATAACTATTACAATACTTAATTAAAGTTTAGAAATATGTTTCACACAGCTTAATTTTAAACCCTTTTCGGCTACTTTGACTATTTGTAACTTTCTAAGAGTGCCTCTCAGAGAGCTTGATATTATTTTCATCACACTTAATAATACACATAGGTACTCCAAATTTCAGATATCTAGTACTACGGATCACCGAGCTAGGCTGCGGACGGACATACATACAGACAGACGGACATGGCGAGACTATAAGGGTTCCTAGTTGACTACGGAACCTTAAAAACATATATTTTTGTACAGTGTCTTCCGATTTAGATCTTTTTTGCAATATTATTGTAATTACACCATCTTGTTACACTGTCTTATAAATTGCCCTAAATTTAATAGGTACCTATATAGAAAATCTAATCTTTATCAATTTTATTTTTAAATTTATGTCGTAAAAAAATTGTTTATTTGAAATTTAACTAAATAGCTGTAGGAAAATGCTTGGTCGGAGCCATGTATTTAATGATAGTATTAGTTCTATAGGTATATATTATACATCTATAGACTTACTTAAGCAATCACTTGTGTATTACAATAACTTTCAATCTAATCACACTGACACTAAAAGGCGTACGGTGATTAATGTTTCACTCTGTTGAATTAAAGTTAATGGCAAGGGAGGGAAGCGACAGGCATTTTACTTAGTCTTGCATTCAACACAGAGCGAATTACGTAAAATACATTCGTGTAAAATGGAAAAATATCGTCTTTGCTATGTTTATCTTGGCCTGGTACAAATATGCAACGGCGTGATGCAAATTGATGAAGCCAGCGAAGACAACGAAATACATAAGTGCATAATAACGATCATACAACGAATTGAAGTCTTTGGTGTTACAGACGTTACTTTAATTAACGTTAACGAGTCACTAGCTAAGAACCTTCACTTTCTTTCGGAGCATCGCGTGAGATTCATTTCAAGATCATTCTACTGGCCTAACGACACTCTGTTCAATGATGTCTACATTATTCAGTGTGAAAATTATTTCATGTTTGAGGAAGGTCTGGATTTAGTTAAACGGGACCCTTTTTGGAATCCCCGAGCGAAGTTTGTAATTATTGTTGAATTCGTTGAAGATTTCCTTCAAGATGTTTCGGATTTCCTCATGCATAACCACATTTACGACGTTGCCGTTGTCGTCTACGACGAGGATCAAGATGTTGTGGTTTATACGTTTGGCCTGGAATATGATGAATGCGATCGACCTGTATTCAAGATCCTGCATTTATTGTCCCGTTGTTCAGCAATTCATAACATAGACAAAATATATGCAGATACAAGAAAACCTACCCTCAATGGCTGCCATGTCAAATTTGTGTCCCATGAATATTGGCCTTTTGTATCGTTTCATGAGAAGGATGCTATTGAGCAGTATTTATTAAAATTAATTTATCAGTATGAAAATATTACAGTTGATGTAATAGATTTTGGAAAAATAGAAAATTTTGGGTCTCGCTTACCTAACTTTACATATACAGGTATGCTGCATGAGATAGAAATTTATAATGTGGAAGGGGCTATTGGTGGTTATGTACTGACTCTAAATCGTATGTCAAACTTAGATTTCGTATATCCTTTTTTGGTTGATCATCAAAAAATTGTTTTAGCTAGAGCGAAACTGCTTGGCAAATGGAATGGTGTTTTATATCAGCTGGGTGTATTAAGTGTTTGGGCAGTATTTGCAACATTTGTTTTTACTTGCGGCACAGTAATATTGATGAGAATATTTCGAGAACGTCTAAAAGATACGAGCCGAGATATTCTTATTGTCTGGGGCTATTTTTTGGGTAACATTAGTCAAAGCGTCAAATCGAAATCTGGATTGCCTTACAGGTTAGTATTGCTGTCAGTACTTGTTTTTGTATTTATTGTATCATGTGCTACACAAGCTTCTTTACTAAGCGTTACCACTCATCCTATTCGAAGTGATCAACCGAACCTCGTGGATGAAGTGGTGTCCAACTATCAGTTATTAGTTAGTCCCAGCCAGTACGCTTACTTAAAAAGCAACTACGCTATAAATGTAACAAATGCATTAACGTCCTGTAGAATGACTTTGGATTGTATAATCAAAGTAATGAATCATCCGAACGAGCGTTTATTTACTATTGCATCAGACATCTACCATCAAAGTAATATTTGGGAATTTGCCGATGAAAATGGTGAACTCAAAGTACATAAGATTAAGGAATCAGCCGGAACACTGCTACAAACGATGTATATTCGTCGGGGGTCTTCTTTAGTTCAGCGGTTTAACAGGTTGCTTTTAAGGATCCAAGCTGGAGGGTTCGTCAATAAGTTCGTAGAAGGACTCCATTTTAAAGGGAGGTTAAAATACAAATTTCACGGAATCAAAGAGAGGAAGCCAGATTCGCTGAGAGGACTTCGAGGAGTGTTCATTGTTTTGGTTTGTGGATACGTTCTATCTTTGGCAACTTTTTTATTTGAATACGTGCTTTATAGATTGCATAAGATGGCCATTTAATTATAAAATATTTTAATTTACATTGAATTACCTATATTGTAAGCGACCCATACCTATCTAGGAATTGAATATTTGTCAGTTGAACATCATTCACTCGTATATAAATTTGTCAGCTGGATAACAAAGTCCAGACGCGCGGTACCTATCGTGTCAAGCCAAGTGCAAGCCAACAGAACTGGCGATCAGCAACAATTTGGAGCCACTTTGACCCCTCATAAAAACTATTTCACAAACATGTCAAATTCAGCTCTTGTGTTGAGACTTGCGAGAGACTTACGTACCATGAATTTCGTGAACACACCAGTAATTTAGATGTCGTCATTTTTATCACTGATTGACCAGATCAAAACTAACCTCGTTCTAGATGACCTAAAAAGTTCAAATTTGGCATCCAGTTCCAAATAGGTATTTGAGTTGACACAAAGAAGTGACTTAGAAACTTGTGAATATTTAGCATTTTTATTATAATTCCTCAAATACGATCTTTTAACTTATAGTGCCTGTAAATCTACTGTGGCTGGAATGTAAGAACTAAGAATCAGCAATCAATAAAATTGATGACAGTCGGGCTTCATGTGGATTTTAAGGTCTTATATATTATAATACTAGTTTTAGTCCGCGGCTTTGTTGGCATACTCAACGTATTTTTATCCATCTACAAAGTTCGTCCCATATGCTGGCATGTATGTTTGTCTGCGTTGGGTTGCACTGTAACTAAACTAAATAGACTTTTTTTAAACAGGAATTTAGACGCTTTTGTTCCAGATGGAGAAAATGCGTCTTCCTAATATGTACTTATATCTGATAAACAATTACAATTGGGATTTCACCACTTCATAAAAATGTGTTCACAATACAGTGTCGTATAAGGTCTAATCCAGACAAGGAGCCTTAATAGCTTTTTCTACCGTCAGATAGAAAAAAGTGAAAATTGAAAAAATGCATCAGTGCGTTTGTAGGCTGCATTTATACAAACCTAATTTCCAGATGTTGTAAACCTTTTTAGTATATTAAAAACATGTATTTAAAAAAGTGAAAGCGTTTTATTTTTACTTTTTCTCAGATCAGGCTTCTTTTTAAGTGAATTTTAAATATTCATATAACGTTTATTTTTTTCTATCATGTTTTTTTCATAGAGTTTAACGATCGAGAGGCATGCGTCCCTTGCTACTTAAAAAAAAAATTGTCAGTATAAAAGTACAGAATTAGAATTTAGTGAACATTTCTACTTACACAGCTTGATGCATAGGTAAGCTATATGTATGTTAAAACTGCTAATATTCGTTGAACTGCCCTCTACACATACCTATGTTGTCTAAGTAAATCAAGCCTTTACCGCTAGAATATGGCGGGAGCTGCAGTGCAACGTAGTTGGAATACCTTAAATAGACGCAATTACCCTAAATTGCCATTCATCCCGGTTGACCTTCATTTGTTACCTACATTCTGGAGGTAAGTTTCAATTTTCCTCGCGACCTCGTCAGCTAATCATGCCCGTCTTTGAAGTATGGTTGCGGGAAAAAAAATATCTTTTTCCCCTCACTAGCTCGTAAAACGCTTGTTTATCCTTTAATACGAGAGGGTAAAAACGCATTTTGTCCACTAGTGATTAAAGTAAGTTGACTTCTCATAGCTCTAATTGCTATGGTTTTAAAGTCTAAATTCGCGAACACACACACAGCTCACTTGCCCTCGCAGCGGTGGCGGTAACTCGCACACGCACCGAGTTGAAAATTGAATTAGAACATTCGAAAATCGTACTGGCCACCACAAGCTAACCAAGCTAAAGGCACCTTTTGTAAAAATGTTGAATATCAATGTGATCAATGCGATTTCAAAACGTTTTTTGCATGTTTCAGTTTCCTCGCTGTAGTGAGGGGAAAAGTTTTGTGTTATACACGGGTGCTATTGTAATTAATTCTCGTGTATTGAAACACTCGCTACGCTCAGGATTCTATTTTAAAACCACTCGCTTTGCTCGTGGTTAAACTATAGAATCCATTCACTTGCTCGAGTTTCAATCCCACACTCGCAGTTAAAATACAATTTTGCACCCTTGTATAACAAATAACTAATGTCTTTTCTCGTAGCTCAAACTCTCTCCATACCAAATTTTATCCCAATTGTTTCCGCGGTTTAAGCGTGAAGAGGTGACAGACTGACAGACAGAGAGAGTTACTTTCGTATTGTAACTTAATAAACCAGAACACGTTACTAGGTAAAGTAACTTATGCATTTTCTGTAAAAAAAAAAATGCTAAATGTAATTCAGTAATATGCTTATTGAGTTACTTTAATCCAATTTAAACTAAAAATACTATTTCAACTGTTTGCATAGAATACAAAAACGATTCTGGAAAGTGTAGGTACGGTATTTTTATTTTATTGTATCCGACTCAGTACATATATGCAATGGTAGTCTATTTTGTTATAGTGTGTTACATATAATAAATCAGACACGCTTACTTACCTGTGTTGATTAATAAGAAAGAACCCGTATAATCTGCTCGCCGCTATTGGTGACTTGCAATTTGCAGAATTCCCCCTGGACCCCACGAAATATTTTTTCATCAAGGGAATGACTTCGCGAATCACGGCATCTGCTTTGCTTGAGCTATTTTTTTTGTAGCATGTACTTATCTACCTATTTCACTTAGGTATAATGGGAGAATAATAGTACAGTCGACCTCAAATAGTTTATTTGTATGGCAGATAGGATATGCTATGATATATTTGGCTACTTGCATTGATAATAAAGCGTTTATTTCTAGAAGGAATAATGACTGGAGAACGCATACGCGAGCGCCAGTAAGGGACAAAGATATTCTGGCTTTTGTATCCCAAAATGTGACAATTCACTAGTTTTAATTTCGGGACATTCTTTATAAAAAAAAATTTAGCTTGTTCGGTAATAATTACCGCGACTTTGGTTGAAAACCCAAGAAAACCCCAATTGTATTTGTTTGTTCCCCTCCAACTTTAACAGTTCTGAAGGGGAACAAAAATATGTGAGAAGGACGGACGAAAATAGTGCCGTGTCTGCCATACCTATGGAAAGTTACATAAGACCATCCCTTTCGATCGTGGTATTATTATTAGCTCCGTCTAGTTAAATGGTATGTCAATGGTTTATTTGCATAAACACAAATCTAACATCCATAAACCTTTTACTTATAATGGATATGGTTTACTTACAGCTGAAATGCAGCCAGGCCAAACGACAAGGCAAGTACCTAGGTAACATGGAGGCAATCTCCGGTGAACCATTTTCATGTTAACTCAACTACGAACCACAGCATATTTTCAACAATATTTATTACTGTAATCTGAGTAGCCCGCAGTATTTCATCTTTATCGAAACTCTACGGACCGATCGCCCTCACGTGGTTCTGACCCGCGTATATCCCTTTTATCCGTGATATGGAAGAGTTAATACTGTAGTAAAGTTACTATCTACTAGAATAAAACGGTTTCAGTTAATTTGAACTTGTTATTTAAAAGAACTACTAACTTTAGTCTCAGTTTAACTATTTAAACTCCTCTAAGAATTTCACTCAAATTTTCTAAGAATTAGAAATTATTAATTAAAAAAGGTATCCTTATATTTTTTTTATTCTAATACATCGTTTTACCTAATAGATATGAATATCAAATATAGATAGGAATGTTAAATGTTGAAATAGTTATGTAGGCATTCTGTCAATTATGTAATTAAAAAAGTAATAGCTATTTGTTATACAAGGAGCAAAGTTAGTGTTTATCTTCTCGTGCTAATATTGTAATAATAAAAGAACATCCAACCAGCTAACTACAAAAAATACTCGATTAGTAATAAACAATTTGTGTGAATTTACTTTGCATTTTTTTGGGATAAAATGCAGCTTTGCTATCTGTTTTTAAAGAACAAAACAATTCTTTACGACTTAGTGAGCTGAAAATAAAATGATGCGTTTTGAATAAAATAACACATAAATCAGACCGCCTGTTCATGTAAATTGTAAGTACAGTGAGCGTTAAATATATCGGTATGGTAAAAGAATAGATCGGCAAACGTTTGTATATCAGTAACTTAAGAATGTGCTACGATATATTTAGACATTTCGACTGCTACTATGTATAATAACGATGTTGACTGTACGCTGCTGTTTGTCCCCACAACACTAATTGCTTAGTCAGAGACGTTAAACTAGGTAACTACCTACTTGTATTCTAGGTACTTGCAGTGGAAGAACTAAACATTCTTATGAATTCTACATGCAGATTGGAAAATCTTGTGACTTTGTACTAAGTAGTAATAAAAATACCTACGTGATTATTAATAAGTTGGTGATCAGTCATTACCCGTTTCACATTTACACAACACCATAGCACTGTCACTTTCTTTGAAAATATTTCCTCATATTTTTTATCTATATCGTCGTCTAGTACCTACACCACGAACCTTATAAAGCTTACTGTAGAACTAGGTCGATTTGTGTAAAATTGTTCCAAAAAATATTTCCTGTTATGCAATCGTCATGCTTTGTTACACTACGGCGTGATTCGTTATCACTAGACAATATTAATAAAATAATGTTTTAAATTATGACATGGATATAGCTTACCATGGGGTTCAGTAAATATGTGTAAAGGTATCCTGTAAAAATGATTTGATTATTTTACTACCAACAGCAAACCAATATGAAATACGTCATAGTAGCAATAAAAGTACGACTTAACTAAGCACTTTGTAGTTATGTTTATGCAATAAGGTTAACGAACAATTTGGTAACTTATTATAAGAATATAAGAAGTACCTAATTATAATGACTGTATAAGGGCAGTTAAATAAAACTGATAAACTTAGAGCACCATTTATTAAGCTTCACGCTTCATTTATTATATTCTCTTTGATACCTATGTATAGGTGGAAAACTTAACTGAAGGACCATGTCTATTGTCTATGTAATGGTGCAGATAATTAATATGGAACTTACGTCAAACTTTGAATTCTGCATAGACCAGGTGCTTTAGAGGAATTTTTCACCTATACTAAGCGGTGTATTCACTTTTCATTGAAAAAATAAATAAATTGGTTACTTATTCACGATAAACTAATTAAATACATTTGTTACATAAGATAAAACTTCTGAACAACAAGATTATCAATTTGACCACGAAATGATCCCGACTAAGAATAAATGCAAAATATAATATAACACACACATACATTAACTTCACTTAGGGAAGCTGTAAAAATTATGACATCACGGTAACGGTGTTAATACCTATCGTAGTTTTTCCTTATGTTTTTAACTGTATAGTTCATTCATTCATGAATTGTAAGCACAGGTTTGTAAAATGACGAAATAATCGAAACAAAACTTCTTGTTTTGTAGGTTTTAAAATTATTAGTTATCTTTTACTGATACTGACATTTTTTATATTCACTATTCCTTATTCTGTAAGATTTTGCTTAAGGCTTTTGAATAATCCTCTTTGCCTGTCTTGGGGATTATCTTTATAAAAGCTGTTTTCCATATTTTTGAGAACTAATGGTGGCACAGGCATAAGTCAACAGTCGGAGAAATAATGGAGTCGAATTAGTAGTTGTCTGTGTAACATCAGCCGTAAGACTGTCTTCTTCCGGTGCCTTTTTAAGATTCAAAGTTTAAAACCTTCCAATGACTCAATCTCAGAGATGTTTCTGTTTGATCGTATTTTTTCCACTGTCCTTGTTGGCTCCACTTATATTTTGTAGATTTGTACGTAGTTATTTCGTAGGTACTTTATAGTTGAGCGGTTTTACATTAGCGTATAACGGCAATTACACGGTTTTATCGTCTTAAGAAGGCACAATCAGATATATTGGAGCTGTGAAGGTGGTCACAAATACTGTACATGAACTTTATCGCCTTGACAATAACGGCGTTGTTCAGATATTTGTGACCACCTCCATACATCCGATATATCTGATGATGACTGTACTGTGACACACGAGCTTTAACAGCCTGACTCGCGTACAAGGGTGTAGCGGCTCGTCTTCGCCTGAATCGGTGGTGGTGTTTGTGTCGGCTAGAACTTAAACAAGCTTGTAAGGGCGCTACACGTAGGAATACCATAAGCACTCACTACTGTCGGCTGCGACGTCACATGCCTCGGTTTTTATGGTTTATGAGGACTACATACAAGTACGTGACTGTGATACATATTAATACTATTAACCCCAGGTAATAAAACGCATTCCCTCCCTCTTTCTATATACATATATAGATGTATGTATTCACTGCAGGTTACGGGAAAATTAAACATGAAACACAAACAGGATAAGAAAGAAAACTCTCTGACAATATTGTGATAGAACAGCGCTTTGTAGGACGTTAAAGGGTGAATTTCAACAGGTCCAGAATTTGTCTAATTTTGGTGGATTTTTTCATTTTTGACTTTTTTGACTAAATTATGTAGCCACTGTACGTAACTAGTCAAAATTAATATTGTGTAGTAATGGCCTTACATTCTACTTAGTAGTTTTAGAGATATTATGATTTTAATAAATTAGTTGCCACCAAAATTGAGTCTACCCACCAAAATTAGATTTACTGCCCACCAAAATTGTATGTCCGCACCAAAATTAGTAATTTATGTTAATTAACTGAAAATTTAACAAATTTTTGACTGAAAATGAAACGGAAACAAAGTTTAATGATTCGTTTTGATTATACTAAACAAAAACGAAGGAATACATATATTCCTGTTCATTAGAACTATTAAAACAATGTTACTTGTAATCAACAATCTTGATTCTCACATATCCGTTATAAGATTTAAAAAAAAAAGGAAATAAAAACAGTAATAAATATGTATATAACTACAGTAGGTATGTGAAGTTACTAAATCCATTTATTTAAATCCGGGCATGGCTAGGCGATGAATAAGATTGTGGTATACAAATGAATGATACAAATGAAATTAAACTTTTATCGAATTTTCGAATTTATAATTCAAATACAAAAAAATATAATTAGTTTAATTTATAATTCCATAACATCCTGTATTATTTTTTTACAATCAAGAAACGTCACATGGAAAAATAATCTTGACATCTGATAGCTAACCAAACTTTTTTGTTACTTTGATTAAGAAAAAAAATTATAACAAGAAAGTGACATCAGTGATAAACTAAAATGGCATGGATTGCTGCTGTTTACATGTAGATTGAAAATAATTTCGTTACCACTTTTATTCTTCTTCTAAGTCGGTCCCTCACTGCTGAGGATCGTGACTCCGCCGATTAATATTTTTAACGTCCGCTCTCCATTTCTCCTTGTCGGTTGCTCTGTGGAGAGCGCCACTCAATGTCGTACCCAGTTGGTCGGATACCTGGTCGCACCATCGTGTTGGGCTTCTTCCCCTTGGTCTACTCCCGTTGTCTAATAAGTAATAACCTTCCCCACCACCATCAGTCCTTCCAAGTTGCCAGGGTCTCTGCGAGCTATGTGACCAAAGTATTGTAGGCCACGTTGGAGGCAGACGGTAAACAGCCTCGGCTGATTTTCCAGTTTAAGTTCAGTCAGTATCGAGACATTTGTGCGGCGTGCGGTCCATGGTATACGGAGCATTCTTCGCCACACCCACATCTCGAAAGCATCGATTTTCTTCCGGAAAGCGGCCTTAAAGGTCCAGGTTTATGCGCCATAAAGAAATATGGGAAAGACTAGGGTCTGGACTATTTTAATCTTCGTCCTGTTGTTCCTGTCCTTCCATATTTTTTGTAGCTGGGACATTGCTGATTTCGCCATACCGGTTCTTCGTCGAATCTCAGCCTCACAGCCGCCCTTGTCGCTTAGAACTGCGCCTAAGTATATAAATTCGTCCACTATTTCGTAGTTATTAAGGGCGTCCGTTGTCTGAAAATTATTGAACCTGTCAACTATCATTATTTTGGTTTTAGCCTTGTTGACAGTGAGGCCATACTCGCTACTGATCTTCTCAAGGCGGTCTAACAGCACTCTCATTTCAATTTATATATATATATTCAATTCCTTCCATTTCGGTATCTGTGCTCTCATTGAGGTCTATGTCACTATCTCTATTTGCTGTATTTATAGCAGTCTATCTAATCTATCTATTCTGTCGTCCATAACGTGTTGAATTCCTCAATATTCATTCTCGCATTTGACCGCATGATCGCCCCGATCATGTTTACTTTTTCAGTTAATAATATTTTTATTGAAGTTAAATTCATATCCACGTTTCTCGCGGCTACATAGCCTTTCAGTTGAGACCACATAATATTTTCAATTGGATTAAAATCCGGATGGTATGGTGGCAATCGCAACACAGTGTGCCCGTGTTCGGCTAGTATCTTGTCCACGGAAAACTCTGTAAATCTTTCCTTGTGCTGACATATAATATCATATATCTGATTTTGTCAATTTATGATCAAATTTCGTATCTTTGTAACCAGTTGATCATTTCCGGTTTATTGGCGTTTGAGTTGGGGAGTCGTTTAACAAATTTATTGTGATAGGGTGCGTTGTCGATAACCAAAACAGAATCACTGAGTATATTTGGAATTAATTGATTAACCAGCCATTTTTCGTAGTTATCTTTATTCATTTCGTTCTGATAATCACCTTTAGTGTCCGTGAATTTATACGTTAAAAAGGCTCCTGGTACAAAGCCTTTTTCGTTTCCTGCGTGAACAATTATCAAAAGTTGACCTTTTTTCCAAGTTTTTCCTTTAGTGTGGGTTGTATGTATGTAGGGACTCGTCCATATAGATAATGTTTTTTCCTGCTTCGCGAAATTTACGTATTTTGTCCAGATATTCAATTCGTCTGAGAGCTACATGTTGCTTTTCCAGCAGAACTTTGTCTGTTGTCTTTCATTTTACTGAACTCAAATCCCATCTCATGAAGAATTTTCCTCAATCTCTTTTCAGACCCATTGTAATTAATAGCCTCAGACAATTTGGCTTTTAATGATTTTACTGTCGGCAGTTCCTTGTAACGCAGATGAAAATCGTACACCATTCTTCGAACAACACCATAAACAAAATCGTCTAAATCTAAACGAAATTGTTTCTTTGGTCTCCCATTTTTCGAAGAGCTGAACTTAACAAAGTTACACTGGAATCTGTATCAGTGTCGACTTCGTTTAATAAATTAGCTTCTGTGTGACTTTGTCTACATTTGTTATGTATCTCCATGATACATGTCACGGAAATATCCTATGTATGACACATAGGATATTTCCGTGATATCCAGGACTAAAACTTTTAAATAATTGGTTCAGCGGTTTAGGCGTGAACGAGCAAACATTCATACCTACATATATTCATATAATTCGCTATTATAATATTAGCAGGATAGAATAAACAATTTTGGTGGAATTTAGCAATTTTGGTGGTTTTCAAATTACCACCAAAACCACCAAAATTGATCCACCAAAATTAGAAAAAGTGCATTAAAATTCATTTAAAAATTAACTGTAACATTCACTTTCGTTTTAAGCTAACATTTTACAAGAGCAACAATAAACATACTTATAAAACAACGCACACAAAAACAACTACTTTGCATTCCTTACTTAGATACCCCACCGAAATTGCAATAGAAAGTATTTTAACACACCAAAATTAGATACTTATGCGCTTGGTGACTGATCTAGGCAAGACACGGCACCAGTGTCACCACTCAGGGCAGGAGCGGAACTGGATGAACGAGTTACTACACGTTTGTTGTTCTTGCTGCGTTTCGTTAGACTACAGAATCATGTTCAATATTTACCACCAAAATTGACTATTTTACCCGGACAACTGTTAATGCCCAGTTTTGAGTATCAATTCATGTACTAGTGTTTAATAATGTATTTTTATAATATACGTAGGCTAATAACAAATATACTTACGCAAAAGTTTTTATAAAAACGGTTCGTTTTATGGTTCTAAAATACAGATTATTCAATAACATGGGATACTGGACACTACACCAAAATTATTATTTTGATAAAAAAAAAATTATAATTATCTATCATTAACTTATTTGACACTTTTCGCTTTGGCTTGATATTAGGGTAAGTGTTAGGTTTTCAGAAAAAATAAAATAATTCAGAAATAATTAGTCCACACTGCCATTTTCAGCTCCGCCGCTAGTTTTTTACGTTGAGAAAATCACCCTAAAAAACCTCCAATTTGTTTTCGAAAGGTTGTTTACAGCTGCTTGAGCATGGTCAGTGTGATACAATAATCCTCTACGCATATACTTTATAATGTATAAATGATTGGCTGTCCATTGATTTAAAAGATCGGTTTGTATAAACTATGATTAATTTATTTAGAAATTAAAATAGATGAAGAAAAAGCGACAAGGACCTCCGCTCGTGTAGGACTCCTGAAGTCTTTTTCTTAAGGATATGTCATCTAGTTCAATTTCAAAATAAATAATCTATTAATTATTAATTAATCTAGTTCAATTTTTAGTTTATATACTTATAGTAGGTAGTATTACTACTTAAAATAATAAAAATAAAACTATATCATAAAAAAATTGATTAGTCATAGTCATAGTCATAGTTTTTATTCATGAACAATTTGTTTTTACTTGAAATATTCTTTAGGTGGCCATCGATAAAGTGCTAAGATAGAATGGTTAAAGCTGTAACTAAATTGAGATATAAGTTGGTCAATTTGGAATTATATCAATGAATGGTCCGTAATTAGCTGAAGAGCTAGTGGTGCATCCAGTTAAAGCCCGAAATAAAAATAATTTTGCTAACATTCGACACATACTTCACCTCTAACTTTCATTTTTTATCGTCACAACACCACAACTTAAATGGCTATCGACGTAAAAAAGTGCAACACCATACGTTGCTCTTAGAACAGTGAACTGATGTGGTTTGATCCCTCTTGGCCGTGATGAAACGCCGTTTTTCGAATACGATCATATTTTAATTCAAAGGCAATTATGAATTAAAATATGATGAGTATTATAAAATATACCAAGATTTCCCCTCGTAAAACAACACAAACAGGATAATGCATTAAGTGAATCACAGGAGTCTCAGCTACGTAAGAGTTATGCAACGTTACTCATTACATCTTACAGTTGCGTAGTATAAATACTGGGACCATCGGTTCTCCAGCACAGAACCATTCAAATACGCGTCTTGGACGCTTATGGTTAAACGAGGACATCGGTGATAAATATTTGAAAATATGGCTGCCCAAACTGCCTTTTTCAAACTCGCCGTGTGCTTGTTGTTCATCGTGGTAGCAGAGAGCTATGTGATAAATAAATCAAAGCTGCATAAAACATTTGAAGATCGCCACCATCCGATGCAGTTAGCTGCTATCCAAAAGATGGGCCAAATTGACGTTACCAACCAATTTCTATGGATCCAGTCAATGAAGACAGTTCATATGGATGCCGGTGATAAGGAAAAAGCCCTCGACAAAAGCGAAGAATCGGTAGATGACTTTAGTGATATATCAGCTGAAGATTATGACGATTCAGGATCGGAACTTGGCGAGAGAGCTGGCATTATTAAACAGACAAAGTGCCCTGTTGGTTACATTAAAGTCAGTGGCCAGTGCTTCCCCGCTGGCTCCCTCGATTAAAAGCTGTCAACATGGTAGAAGCAAATATTTGATGACGATTGTAACGGTGAAGCTTGCATTGAAGGAGCGTTCGCTACTCGAAAAGTTTTAAAACTTGGAAGTGAACATTCCAATTGCCTGAATCGTAAAATCGTAGAAATATCAGCTTATTTGTCAAGGAGAAAACAGTGTGAAAGTGCGCCTCTGTTAACTGTTGTGTTGCCGTTCATAGACCAAAAATAAAACCTTATTAAAGAACACGTCTACTTTATTTTGTATGCATTCAGGCATTTAAAAAAATACCCTGTCTTTCCTGTGGCAATAAATACTTACAAATGTACCTACCTCTATTAATGATTTATGATAGTTAATACTTATTATATGTTTCTGTGGTTTATAATTATTACGCATAAAATAATACGAACAAATAGAAGGCTTGAAGTTTTAAGACATTTTCTATCAGTCAACCATTGGACAAAAAAGAGTTATCTGGTGAACACTTTAGCCTGTAATACTTTAATACTAAAGCTGGCACACAACCAGCTCACACACATTTAAAAGTATAGGTGCTTAAAATAATTGGTATATAAATTAGGTATGGAGGCAGTTACATGTATGAGTTGTGTCGGAAAATCCCTGACTTTACACCCGTAGTCCAATAAAAGTCATTATTACATTTTTATGTAGTGCAATCATATAATATCACACTAGCATAACAGTGTAGATTTTTTTTGTCAATGTATATCACAATAGACAATGTCTAATAAAGGGTTAACCCTTACTATCTTAACACTGTTGTCACATCATCATCACTTATGCAATTGCATTCAATTGCAGCCCAAAATCATTTTCGGTATCTTGATCTCGTAACTGTCGTAAGTACTGGATTTTACGAACGTGACTACCCTCCTTCCAACTATGTCCAAAAGTAGGTCTTGATGTCATTAGTCAAGTATTCTTACTATGTGAAAGACATATTCAGCAATACTAAATGTTATATTTCATACTTGGACGAAAGTTTTGGAAATCTCAGTGGACACTGGGTTTGAAGCTGAGAATCCGTGTAGTAAAAGTCGTATGCCTTACCGCTTGATTAACAACGCTTTACCGCAGGAATAATAAAATAATTAAATAAGCGCGTCCCCACAGAACGCACGGCCTCGCGAGCCAATTTCGTGCCTCAAGCGCAGCAGAGCGCGCGTTTGCCTCGGCCGCGGCAAATTCGCACGTCCACACTTACCGAATGCCGCGCGAGGAAATTGGCTCGCGAGGCAGTACGTTCTGTGGGGACAGGTTCGGTAGAGTTCAATAATGTATTACAATGTCAGATAGACATGAAATTATAAATTCAATCGGGGTTTTGTATGAAACCAATTCTGGTTTCCGATCCCTGAGCTTAAGATGGATGGACATATTTAGTTAACCTCAAACTCGCACAGTTATGTAACTTACAATGGAAATAAATAAATTTTATTAAGATTTTTAACTTAGGAAACTATGCCACTACATGGCCCAAAAAATCATGTTATGTAGGTACTATTTAACATGTATGTAAGTATCCCGTTTAATTAGAAATTTGATCGCAACAATAAATATAAAAATCTTAAAATAGGCTAGCTTTTTACACCAAGGTATAGGGATAGTTAGTAAGGATTAAGAGGTTTGGCATTTCTTGGATCTGATATTTGTTTTTAATTTCTCATTTGCCAAAGAGTTATAGTTATTTGTGCAACAAGAGAGGAAAGTTGTTTTTTCTTGCGAGTGTTAATTTTGAGTCCCGAGTAAGCGAAAGATTCTATAATTGAATCACGAGCGTAGCGAGTGATTCTAGTGTTAGAATCTTGAGCGTAGCGAGGCACTCAAAAACACGAGATGTAAAATAACTTTACTCTAGTGTGACACATACAACTTTTCACCTCAGTAGTGAGAACATATTAAAGGTTAAATAAGTTGCCAAAATGTCATTTTTAGTACAAGCTTTTATTGCCGACTGTACTTTTTTCACAATCGTCATCTACTCTTCGAAAGGATTCTAATGAGCCTAAAACACCACGGGTTTATCTTGTGTATTGTAGGAGTTGCTTTTGTAACCTTCTGGCTCCATCATCAGATCAGATCAGTGGTACCATAATATTGCATTGTAACCGAACTTACATAAGTGTGCTAAATTTCAGCTCAATCGGTTTAAGATGTCTGCTTCAAATTAGAGTTACATTGCAAGTTTCCACCCGGATAAATATACAAATACATACATCAAGTTAAATGAAATCTTATAAAAAAAATAACATCAAGTTAACCACATTCATTTCAGTGAACTGCACTGGCTTCATTACTTAATGTTTTGTTAAACATAACGAATTGGCGTTTCGTATCAATGACTGTTTTAATATCTATAGATACTAGAATAGAAACCCCACTTGAATTTGACAGCTGTTCCAAATTTAAATTCATAACCTACGGATTTCAGTAGGTAATGTTAACATTACCTACTGAAATCTTTCTGATGGTTGGTAATGCTGGTCATTGCCTACGGTTTCTGGACGCATTTTAGAGCACTTATGATATGTACGTAGATAAAATATATTATGTACTTACATTTGAAAATCATAATATTTTATTAATTTGTGAGCTTCCGAACGTGTTAGTGGTGTTTAGGGGGTCCATTATGTCCTATTATAATATATAGATACATATAAATACTTAAATACATAGAAAACACCCATGACTCAGGAACACTAATAAATGGCCTGATTCGGATTCAAACCCAGGACCACCGTCTACATAGCCAGGGTCATTACCTACTAGGTCAGACCGGTCGTCAATTAAAAAGCTACTTTGTCTCACTCCCTGGAGTGAGGAAAGTAGTCATGTTCGAGCTGCTGAGGTGAAAAATTAATTGTAATTCTTTAAGTTTTACAATAAAAAAATATCTACAGTATTTAAAACACTTTTCCTCCTATTCGTAGCACACATTGTAGATTATGTTCCTACAATCCCCTTTACCGTTTCGGTAGAACTTGGCATGCGGCTAGTGATATATTAGACATCCACGATAAAGTATAAAAGCGACCATTGACAAGTAAGATGGCTGCTCACACAGTGAATACCCTATTTATAATTAATAAACAGGTATCACACGGGTTAACGATGACGGCTGGTTTCATTTATATTACCTATTTAAATATGCGCATAATTATATAGATAACATTAATAATCGAGGTAATACGGTAGGTCGTGCAGTTATGTATGTACAATAAATATTAAGGATCAGTATTAGACTATATTTAAATATTTATGTACCTACCTAAAGGAATTTCCCATCAATCACTTTGAGTTTTTTTTCTAAAGAAAAATTTAATAATTAGATCCAATACACTTTGATATAACTTGTACAGTACTGTGACGTTAAAGTTGAGAAAGCGAATGTTTTAGTAAATTAGTAATAGTGTCAATAAACGGGAATAACCATTGTTAAGCCGTGACCAGATTACGCTCAGCAAGACACGCGTCTAAAATATGGACGGGTTTGCTGTGCGCTATGCAAGTCAGTTCACTTTTCACAGTTGCTGCTGCGAGGCGAGCAAAATAATATTGGCATTTACAACACAGCGCGACAAAATACAGCCAATGTTCGCGATATCCATACACACGTTTACAGTCAACGTCATATAGTCAGTGCTACTGACTATATGACGCCAATGTGGTCAAATATATCGTAACACAAATAAATAGCAACTTACTGCTATACAAATAAAGATCTGTATCGATATATTTGTCTACGATGGTTGCTACTTACTACATATATGCCGGTAACTGGACAAGAGAAGGACATAAAATAAGGTGCGGTTTCATACAAAACTAATAAACATCAAGACCAACAAAAAAAAAAAAAAAAAATTTGTGCTGAAAAAGGCACAAAAATTACCATTTTTAAACTCACGCCACGCCTTAAACTACAATTATGAAAAAAATAACCTGTATTATTTGACAACACTTTAAAAACCATGTACCATGGACGGGTTACCTGCAGATGTTGACAGAGTTGTGCTCAAGAAGAGGCGATGTTCGATGGTTGGCCGCGGAAAAATATGCCGCCGGTTTTGCCGCGCATAATCTGGATACAGCTTAAGTGTTACTCGTACAACAAACTTGGTAAGTCCCTGTCACACGTAGGTATAGTTATGTACCTGCGTCCTTAGTGTAAATATGAATCATTCCGTAACTCGACCCGGGTGTGATGAAGTGTATGCATCTATAAAAGACCGTCTACCTGCTTGAGCAACTCATAACCATTTAAATACGCGTCTTGTACGCTTATGGTTCATTTCAACATCGGCCGAATTTTTATATATTAAAAATGGCTCAAATATTTGTCCAGTTGACCGTGTGTCTTATAATAGTGACAATAACTGAAGCAGGAGTTTTGAAGTCAAGGCAGATCAGTTTACCACCTGGAGCAATAGTGATGGAGGTGACTATACGACAGAAGACTAACGATACTGCAGCTAAGACATTTTCAACTATGAAAATTGAAATAGACGGAGACAATAAAAAGGTGACACTCATCGACGCTGCAGCTGAAATGCCTCCTGACAAAGTACTCGAATCTGAGAAGAAACCTGTGTTAGTGCCGAGCATTGAAGACAGAAGTATATTTCCAAAAGGAAATTGTCCTAAAGGATATGTGAGGCGAGGAAGTGTGTGTTTTCCTGATGATGATGATGCGTAATAGTGTTCGTGGTTGAGTTCGCAACTATTTTTTGTTTTATTTATTTTCGTTTAATCGTACAAATATAAATTTATTATACATAAAAATTTTGCTGTTCATAATACTGTTGAACATTATTTGGCGATGTTACAAAATATACAAGAACGAAAAATTACAATGTATGCAAGTATGTGTCACTATATAAAGATTTATGATTGGATTACATTACCAATATCAAGTTAAACTTGTTCCTCGAGGCTACGTTACGCTAACATAAATAGCAATATTGAATAATAATTTGTTTACATTTAATAGTACCCATTTACGTATTTTTAGAGACAATTCTGAGCCCTGAGTGTAAGTTTTCAACGTAACTTTACGTCACGAACGCGTTTGCGTTTCCCATATAAATAACATTATCACTTACGCGTTCGTAAATGTTTTTTTACGTCAAAAGAAACTTACACTAGAGCCTCAGATCATAAATGAGAAATACTCGGTCTCGTGATGCTTAACATAATCCCGATTCCTAATCCCAATTACGAATACTCGTATAATGGGATCGACAATGTGTTAACGTTCCTACAATAACCTTTGACATATTGAGAGATGAAAAGCAAGCAGTGGGACCCGACAACAAACCACAAAGTGAATTATGGGCTAGTTAGCTCTATAAGAAATTGAATTTTAATAATTATTTTGCCTTAATTATCTATTAAAACTAAATAATCTAAACAAATCTATTTCTGCACCCAGTCACACGTAGTGGACTAGTGACAACTAAACCCCTTTCACCTTCTGACTTGATCATCAATTCAGCTCGATGGTATGAATGAAATATAAATAATAGTTCTAAAAACTTCCAAAGTTTCATACTGCTGTCACATTAAATACATCCTTCAAATATATTCTACGTGTCAATTTTGTTAAAATACG
This sequence comes from Grapholita molesta, assembly GCA_022674325.2. Classification (NCBI taxonomy): domain Eukaryota; kingdom Metazoa; phylum Arthropoda; class Insecta; order Lepidoptera; family Tortricidae; genus Grapholita; species Grapholita molesta. Next base: position 7,697,388 of record CP053138.2, read on the forward strand.
AACAATAGGCTAGTTGACTTTTTTTATCTATCAATCGATCCCTTTCGTTCTAGGGATGAAATGTCTGTATGGGAGTAATTATTTAATAAAATGAGATTATATTCGTCATTGTGAACCAATTTCACTTAATTTCGTTGCAAAATGTAGTAGGTATATGTCAACATGCCTATTAGAGATTAGTAGTTCAATACTATTAAAATACTAACAAATAGGGTGTGAGGACTGGACTACAGGCCATTTAATTTCCATGCGGTTTATACTCAATATCATTAGCAAAAAGTATTTATAATTATAATAAAAAATATGAGTTAGCTTGTTAGAATAGCAATATGCAAAACGACATTCGGATGCAATGTAGATGGATTATCTATTAGAATTATTAATATTAAACAAACCGTCCCGTCCGGCGTACCTAAGATTTGAGCATGCGACTTTGTATTGTACTATGTATAGATTAAGTGGTTCTAAATGTCATAGCGTATTGGATCAGCTAAATTCATATCTGTGCTAGTTATTGCAAATTCACTCGGTTGCAGTAATCTTTATTAGCAGCTATTTGCTAAGGAGATGATTAAATACTAATTTATTGGTAACGTTTATAAGAAAAACGATGTAATAATGAATATTTATCACAAAACGCAAATCTGATGTCATCGAAAAGACCAGCTTGAGGCCAAGGTCGATAGTTACAAAGATTAAATGGTTTGCTTTTAGATTTTTATTATATGTTACGTAGTTATGACTTATGACTTAACAGTTAGCATCTAAAATGATAATGAAGTGATTTATACATCCATACATTTATTTGTATAAATCATACACTGTTAAATGGTAAATATAAATATCTAATCAAACACCATGATAAAACAAAAGAGTTAATAATATTCAGAATCATTCATGTTATAATAACTAAGATTGTATTATAAATATTATAATAAATCTACATTCAGGTCCCGTTCACTATAAGATGGTGTATAAGAATCAAAGTAAGTTTTATACGTATAGTCACGAAAACGCATTTGTTTTTTTTTCAGTATATACGGCGTTACTAGTAAAAAAATGAAACTAAAGATGCAAAGGTTTCAAAAGTAGAACGTCGTAAAATAATGTTAGCAGTAAAAGTAGTAAATTAAATCGGTAGACAGCAAAAAAACTTCACTCTAGGTTTATTAAATCAATGCCATCAATGGTAAAAATCTTGGCCTTAAGAGTAGTATTTTTACAATATTAACCAAACGTCCATAATAAATAAAACATCATGAAACGTGTCACTATATTCAGTTATAATAAAATATAAATCGAAAATCGGAAACTCTTTTCTCTTTGACACGTGAAATAGAGTTGTGGAAGTAATTCCCCCCAAACGCGGGATATAGACACGTGTCAAACCCGCTGACAGGTCGACGGGCGCAGAAATAATTCTCGCCGATAGTTTCGCCCTTTGTTGTGATGTACTGAAGCTGTTATGAGTTGTCTCGCCAATACACAAGTCGATCGGCATTAATTAACTATTTATCGCTATGTTTTTGTAACCTTTGTTTGAAAGAAATTTGGAATTGCAAAAATGTGAAAATATAGGTAGGCAATCTTACAGAGATCGACATAAAACCGTAAACTGAGCATTAAACACTAAGCGATATACACACATAATTGTTCTAAAACATCGATATTAGTGAAATTTATTTTTTTGATGATTGAAATAATATAATAAGCTGGTCAGTCTACATTGTGATACTGATACGGTAGTGTATTTTTAGAAATCAAATGAATTAAGTTATGATTTAAATATGATTTTGAAGCAGAAACGTCTGCTAATGAAACACGGGGCACTTGATTTTTACAATTTTGCTTTGTTTCTAAGTATTATAGAATCATAAGTACCTACACAGAAGATATTTATAGTGATTAACGCATATTTAGTGTTCTTTACTGTGACTTAGTCCCAGGCCGCCCTTTGAGGAGGAAATGTGGTGAAGGCCTTTTTTATGAAAGAACTATTCATGTACGGAAGTAAGTGACTATAGAAAAATGAACCTAATTAAATCCTAAACTTGGCAAAAACTCAGTTGTTGATCGGATGTGTTGAGGAATGGTAAAATAAATCATATGTATAGAACTAAAACTCAAAAAATAAAATACAAAAGCTAAGACGGTAGGTATGCCATACTATATGTATATCGTCACTACTTTGAAAAAACTTCTATCTCGTTATGTTAATCAAAGGAAATAGGTCGCAACTACGTATAGGATGGACAAAAATACGCCCTTTCAACTTAAAGTAGCAGTGTGAGATACGAGGATTGTTAAAAGTACTGACGATATGTATTTACTTGGCTGCCTGGACCCAGCGCCGCTGCTAATTTTATCCTTCTCAGCTTTCACGAAATTCCTCGTCCTGTAGAATGGCGACGTCGTAGATCAGGGCCCGATTGAATCTGCTATCACGAAGTCAAACTTATTGGCTACAGTAATCCAAATAGGCAAATAATTTCCCATAAATTTAAGCTCTTGACAGGATTCGAATCCAGATTCTCCAGCCTGTGAGTGTACAGAACCCCCTGCTACCGCCTACGACGTAGCGCTACGAGCGGGCTGAACCGACCCGCTGACTTGAGAGCATCTTTATAACTATTAAACTAATTAGTTTTAGTAATTCGATCAATGATACTTCTTCCACAGTCTACGCTAAAATAAATACATACAATAATTGCCTTTAATCAATTCTTGATCTACATTATTACCTACAACGAAACATAATTATATTTAAAACATAAATACCTATTATTAATTTTTGAAAAGGAGTGTTTCTATCGTCACTTTTCAGCACGCAGGTCCACGCATATCCATGATATAAATAAAATCTGTATTTTATACATTTTCCTGACTAATTATCTTATTAGGTATTCCCATTATTAAAGACGACGAAAAACATATATCAAAGCTGTCCTTATTCTTGATTGTAAGTACTTAGTAAGTAAGTTACTTACTACTTACATAATATAATTGCGATAGGGCTCCTACTATTAACGAGTATAAAATTACCTTAAAACAAGGAAAGGGACCCGTGGGAGTTTCACAACGTAACGCGAGTCATGCTTTATCAACATCGTATCTAATCGCAAATTCTTAAATATCCTTTTCTCAACATTATTAGTATTCTATATTTTCGTAAATCTCTTTGCTGTTTATTACTACAGGGAGAAGTGAATAGAGAATATATTAATTCCAATTAGTTTCAGGCTTTGAATTGATATTTTAAGCTAATCTAGGTTGGAATGTCATTAAAATGATTCTCACGAGGGAAGAAACATGCTAGCGCACTTAACCTTTTTGACAACGTATTTATATAAGTACACTTTTACAAAAGTGTCTCTTGCTAAGGCATTATGAGAGGTAGGGCACAGCGATGACCATCACGCTTGAATCTGGGACAGCCCAACTGGGGAAGTATCTTCTCCTTACAGAAGACCACAGGCATAATAGCACTGCTACCTTTCAGGTATCTAGTGTTGTGTTCCTGAGGGTGAGTAAGGTTCCCAGAACTCCAACCCCCCTTAAAGGCCTGCAACGCGCTTGTGACTCCCCTGATGTTGCGGGTGCCCATGGGCGACGGTAATTGCTTACCACCAGGCAATCCGTCTGCTCGTTTGCCGCCTATGTCATAAAAAAAGTATATATTTGGTGGTCAGTGTAATTACTATCGCATTTATGCCACAGAAGATGACAAAAGGAGATGATACGAGAGGCAAAGCATTTAACCCGTTAATGGCTATGACGAATGTAATACTATTTCACACTCACCCGTTAATGGCTATGACGAATGTAATACTATTTCACGCTAACCCGTTAATGGCTATGACGAATGTAATACTATTTCACACTTTGTGTTAGTGGATTTGGCTGGCAACACCAGCCGAGTATAAACGTCAAATGGCCCTGGCGTATTTAAATATTTAAAATAAATAGTAAAAGTGTTTTAAAATGTAATTTGTTTTGTTCATTGAAAAGTTAATAGTGTAATTAAAGTGTAACAGTGTTATCTTTAGTGTTAGTTTACTATAAGAAACAAAATTTCGGTGTCGGAATGAGCGAACTGTCAACGGCTTTTTCAACGATCAAGATTTAAAATTAACCTCGTAAGGCCCAAGGGCCTATTTTTAGGACAACGAGATGTCCTAATAACGTCCCACGGGATGAACTTTATTAAACAAAATTAAACCTTTTTCTGGAAGCTTAAAATTCAAAATATAATGTCCTATTTTTGGGACATTGGGTTGTTGTTCCACTTGTCCTTAAAAAAGATTGGGCGTTACGAGGTTAAACCGTATTTGCCTGTGTTTCATTGAAAGGGAGTATTGTTTTTACATTTATATGCCTATTCTTAGTCTGATTGACCAGCATAACCTAATATTTACAGTATCTTATTATTCTAGTAACAAGTTAAGTCCCATTAAAAAGTAATTTATCATAATAAAATAGCTAAGTAAATAACAAGTAAATGCTAAATTAAGTCACTGATATTGAAAATTGTGCCTAACAATTACTTGTATATGTCAATCAATCAGTAAATTAAGAAGTTTTTAAGGTAAATTCTTACAGTAAAGCTACTGACAAATACTTAAAGTTCTCTTGTATCTGAACACTTTGTTCTGCTAATCAAATTGTAAGTCTTACTTGTTTGGTTCAATTTACAAACACTTTCAATGTTTTCAGCACAAAATTCTAAAATGACTACACGCAAGGATGTTTTGGTGGCTAAAGTTCAACAATTACAAAAAGAACTGAAAACGGCAAAGGAGCTAAATGACCGACTCCTACAAGAGCAGGATGAAAGTGAGCAGGAAATCGAGCGCGTTGTCAGAACAAACACTGCTCTCAAAACTCAGCTTGCCAACCAGGACATCGAATATGAAGACTTGCAAGGGGAGCGGGATCAACTTCAAGCTACTGTAGACCAATTTGAGCAATGCCAGGAGATACATGAGCAGGCATTACTACGCATCAAGGACCTGGAACAGCAGCTAGAGGAAAATAAAATAAAACATAATAATATTTGCAAGTATTGCACTGAGCACTCAGGCCACCAGACAACAATTTAAGTATTTTTGATGAACTTAATAGCTATGAGGTAGATTTAGTAAATGACAGTATAGTAAACTCCCTATTATAGATAATATAGATTTGCCCTACTCTGTATGCATAGAAAAGAGCAAAAGTAGTAATAGGAAAATTCAATTGAACGGAGCAAAAAGATTAAAAATATTTAAAATTAAATAGGTTCATTAAAAAGTCCAAAATCTTGCTGAAATGTCACAAACTATTATTTAAAGCCATAAATTCTAAATGTAAGCCTATCACCTTGAGTAATGAACTCCTAAAGTGCCAGCACCAATTAGACCAGACAGTGGAGGAGCTGAATCATCGCTCCTCTGAACTCACCAAATTACAACTTAAGTTAAACGACATCAATAACAAGCACGAACTATCCAGTAAAGCACTACGTACTACACGAAATTGATTTGTTCATACAACACTCGAACATTGACGTACTTTGTATAACGGAGCACTGGCTTAAAGGTCATGAATTTATGTTTAATTTCAACAATCATAGTATAGTAAGTTCATTTTTTAGAAAATCCTCCATTCGCGGCGGGTCATTAATCATGGTCAACAATAATATAAAAAGTAAAGAGCGTAGAGACATTGTTGACTTGTCTGTGGAACGCCATATTGAACTTTCTTGTGTAGAGCTAGAACAGTTTATAATTATATGCGTGTACAGGCCTCCATTGGCAAACTTTAACTTATTCGAATCAGTGATTGACGAAGTTCTTACTAGTGTGTTTAGTTGTAATAAATGTGTAATTGTGTGTGGTGATTTTAATATTAACTTACTTGAATCATCATCCATGTCTGTGAGGTTACTTAGTACATTTAAATGCTATAATCTAGTAAATTTATTTTGTGAGCCTACTCGTATTACAGCGACCAGTGCTACATGTATAGATAACATTTTCAGTAACAAAGACGCGACTAGTAAATCCATAATAAACAATTTGAGCTCTGACCACTGTGGACAAAAAGCCTCTTTTAGAGGTAAAACTGAGGTTATTCCACAAAACACCATGTGCAGACCAATTTCAGAAAAGAGATTAGATTTATTCAGTCGCAATATGAAGAAACGATTATGTTGTCTTCCATTTACCCAGGAAAACCCTAACAGTATGAGTGTCGAGTTGTTTAACTGTATTAAAAGGGAATTTGATGCCTGTTTTATTCAGAGGAAGGTGAAGGGCAAGCTCAAGACTAAATTTAGCGACTGGGCTACGCCGGATATCCATGAAAAAAGACGCCAGCTCTATGATCTATATGATTTGAGAAGTATTAATAAAAATCCGGAATTTCTGGAATATGTCAAGAACTTCTCCAAATCTTTCAAGATGTTGTGTGCCGCTGCTAAAGCTGATTATTTGTCCAAAAAAATCCAGAATTCCAAGGACAAAGTTAAAACGGTATGGCAAGTAATCAATGACGAAACTGGGAAACGTAAGATCAAAGATCCACACTATAACCTTCGTATTGATAATACTTTGGTAAGTTCTGACCAGGAAGTAGCGGATCATTTTGAGCAGTTTTTCTCTAATATACCGGTAGAAACAACAAAGTCTCTTCAATCGTCGCCTGACGTCGCTGAGGTAATATTGAAAACGAATGTAGTGGAGTGTACAGAACTTTTCACATTTTCGTATATCTCTCCAAATATAGTTATGGAAGCTTTTCGATCCCTAAATTTAAAAAACCCTGACGATCTTTGGGGCTTATCTATCAAAGTACTACACTCCAGTGTTGGAGCGATTGCACCTCACTTAGCTGATATTTTCAACAGATGTATTGAATCAGGAGTATTTCCGGATATAATGAAGCACAGCAAAGTTATCCCCTGTTTAAATCAGGATCGAGATTAGAACCGACCAATTTCAGGCCAATTTCAATACTGCCGGCTTTGAGCAAAGTTTTCGAGAAGCTAATTCTAAATCAACTCTTGACACATTTCGACCGAAACAAATTGCTCGATAGAAATCAATTTGGTTTTACCAAAGGTCGCTCGACCACTGATGCAGGTGCTGTCCTTCTCAATCATATATTTGCCGAATGGGAAAAAAAAAGACGCTGTTGGAATATTCTGCGATCTTTCGAAGGCGTTTGACTGCGTTGATCATGAAAATTTAAAGAGAAAACTGTGCCATTATGGGATAAAAACTAGGGCCCTTGATCTCGTTTCGTCTTATCTTTCGAACAGAACACAACGAGTGATTATTAATGGAGCTCAATCTTCCGGCTCCGCTATAGCACTTGGCGTGCCTCAGGGCTCTATTCTTGGCCCGTTTCTGTTTTTGGTATACATTAATGACCTACCGAAACTTGTGAAAGATAAACATGACATAGTGCTGTTTGCAGATGACACATCGCTGATTTTTGAAGTGGACAGAAGGGAAAGTAACTTCGAGAGCATTAACAATGCTATCTCCACAGTAGAGAACTGGTTTACGGCAAATAACCTTCTTTTGAACGCCAAGAAAACGAAATGCATCAAATTTACTCTTCCCAACGTCAAGCAGATTAACAACAGCAAGATTGCAATAAACGGTGATACAATGGAATTTGAAAATCAAACTGTTTTCCTGGGAGTCACTCTGGACGCGAAATTGCAATGGCATCCACATATAGCCACCCTAGCAGGAAAACTTAGTTCGGCAGCCTATGCAGTGAGGCGGATCAGCCATTTAACGAACATTGAGACTGCCAGGCTGGTATACTTCAGTTACTTTCACAGTGTTATGTCGTATGGAATTCTGTTATGGGGTAAAGCGGCTGATATTGAGACCATATTTGTGCTACAGAAGCGAGCTGTCCGCGGCATTTATAAAATGCGCGGTCGAGCATCCGTAAGAGAAAAATTTAAGCAAGCAAATATTCTCACTGTAGCGTCTCAATACATACTAGAAAACATTATGTATGTGCGGAACAACATCCAAGAATTCAAACTTAACCGTGATATCCATAGCTTTAACACTAGAAATAAAAATCAAATTGCTGTGCCCGGCCACCGCCTCGCCAAGGTTCGTTCATCTTTCGCTGGAAACTGTACACGCTTTTATAATAAAGTTCCTGCTGATGTAGTAAATTTGCCACAAAATAAATTCAAGTCATACGTCAAACACTGTTTGTTAAGTAAGGAATACTATACTCTGAAAGATTTCATTGAGGATAAGGATGCCTTTAAGCCTGTAGCTTGATACTGTAGTACAGATTATTCCATTACTATATGGTCTTTACCTACTAGTGTCCAGTATGTTTGACACGAGACATGTTGTTCTCTTCTTTTTTTATTTTATTTGTTATAATGTTTTATTTTACTCTTTAGACACTTAGGGACATTATACATCCCTAATTATTGTATTTATATTATTATTCATGAATATTTATTTGCATAAATAAATATTTATAGCTTCTGACGCATAGAGACATTTCTCTATATGCCTTTCATAACTAAAGTGTTATTTAAGTATGTAATGGACAAGCACAGAATGTGGCTTCTCACCAGGATGTACATGTAACTAAATTTGTTAATTGATAGAGCCTGCCAGCCTGAACATGTCATGCTCACTTAAAAGTCTTTGCTTATGGTGGCGTCGTTGATCGGGTCGCCACTTTCCCGAAGAAAGGTTGAGGGAGGCGATGGCTGAGATACGCGTCATACTCGTGAACGGGTGCTGTTTGTGGAGACCGGTCTGTTCTGGCTATTTGGGGCTATGTTTTAGGTAGTTTTCTTCTTGTTTATTTACGTGATACACTTCATTCGGTGCTTGTTTATCTTTAAAAAACAAAAAGTGTTAGTATATTGAAATCATGACACCTGGAGGCCTTATACATCTCTGAGGTTTATTTGTAATATTTTTATTTTTGTGTATATTTTGAAAACAAAATAACTATACATATAATATTTTTTGAAACTTTTGATTACTAATTTTGTAATTTTTAAATTAGAATAAAGGACACAATTCAGATAAGGAAGCATATCGAACGTTTTGTTAACTTCGTTCTTAGCAGTCAGATTTGGACTTTTAAGTAATTAATAATTATTTTTATTTTCCTTTGGCAGATTTTTTTGTAATTGTTGGATATGTTTTCTTAAAGAATAACGCATTTTTATGTAATTTGTATAAGATATCTTTTGTAATACTGTTTTGAAAAAATAAGTCCCGCCGAGTTTCTTGCCGGTCATAAAAGTCAAAATACTTCTCGGGTCAGAGGTGTAGGGTTAGAACCGGTGTAGTTTTTATTTTTCTCTTTTACTTTTGTATACTCGACGTGTAAAAGTGCCCTTGTGGCCTACTTACTGAATAAACGTTTGAGTTTGAGTTTGAGTTTGAGTTTGAGTTTACTGATTATCCTTTTCTTTATGATTTTATTTATAATTGACAAGTTGTACTTTTTCTAAGTCTGCTAACACTTCCCATATCATTTTCAGAAATGTTATGTTATTGTCATAACAAAAAAAAAATCATCTCCATAAAACTGTAAACACAACTATTAAGGCATTTCAATAAGTGCAAGTTACCATTTTTAAAACTAGATAATAAACAAAGTACTAGTCGAATGTTGTTGAAAATAACGTCAATAGTTCCTTAGTAGTAGTGAGTAGTTAACTTCTGTTCTTTATGTTATTTATTATTGGTGAACAATAAAGAATATTGAATTGTAATGTATTGTAGTTCCTATTAAACAGTGTCAATACGTTATCAATACCTATCTAAGATGTCATGTCAGTTTTATTTATTTATAAAGCCTTATTTATTACTCACACGTTTACGGGTTTAAAGCTTTGTCCTTCATATTGATACATACTGTATTTTGAAATAGGCGTAACTTTGTCCAAGGATAAATTTCAATATACATGATACTTTTCACTCAAAACATAATTAGTTATACGTCTATTATATATATGTCTGTTGTGTGTTTTCGGTTAAAAGTATTAGGATTAAGAGGGCGTAGACGGTTTGAGATTTAAAATTAACGCGCTTGCGTTTTCTATAAGCGATTTTCATCTGCGGCTACGTCCCCTGAACAGTGTCTTCTCTTGGCAAGATCGCCACGTAGTAACCAAAGATTGGGCGTAATAATTGATACACACAACGGTTGGAAAACGAATGTTATTTCTCATAAAATGAAAGGGCTTATATAAAACTTTTCCTTTGTTCTTGCTAAGAGTGCAAGGTCCAAGGATGAGTGAAATGACTAATTATTTTCTTATGTTTACAATATCGGATTACATGTGGAATATTAACAATTAATTTTAAATCTATTCGCGGTGTGTGGTCTCAGTCATAGTATGTGTCACTCCGCTACAGCTGCCTTCTACTCTAGAGTATAGATAATCCGTGATATTACAAACTGAGGTTGTAAGCGGCAATAACAGATATACCAATACGAGTAGTAATCCAATTAAACAAACAAATCATGGATCAAAGTGCAAATACAAATGAGATTGTGTTATTAAATAGTATTATTCATATTTATCTCGCTTATATGCATTGAATACCTACTATAATTTACAAATATATAGTGGTAAATGATTATATGAAGCATAATATGTCTTGTTTAATAATACCAACTTTTTGAGCTGCTCTTACCATTAGCGCACTTTACCAGCAGACGATGTTAAGGAGAGTTTAATAGTGACAGTACAAAATGTAATTAGTTACTCTGAAAACTTGTAATGAATAGTTTGACTGCTAAAACTGGGAAACGAGACGGCTGTAACGGTAAAACGCTAGTTAAATCTCTACTAAGTAGCAAAACTTTAATTAGGTATCCGTCAGTATTTTGTTGAGTGAACGCTTTTGTTCGTATGTTAAAGATTTATCAAAATTAGGTACGAGTTTTTCCGTTGTCAGTTACATATATGCTAAGATACGCTTACTTTTTAATTTACGGACGGTATCATTTTAAATTGATTTAAGTACTTTAAAAAAAATCGTTTGATACCATTTATGGTTGCCGACAACATTCATTAAAATATATTATATTTAGATACTGTTTCTCCTTCGAAGTTTCAGCAATCTATTAAATGTAAAACTATTCCATAATGGAGAGCAAATAAATTATCAAGTTTGGTATAACAGACCACTCGCTATATTGCTCGAAGACCCTTAAGACTCGAGTGTTACGGTTCAGTTAACCCTCCCTTTTCTATGCTATTGTAAATTAGTGTTTTATTTGTAGTATTCTTACCCGAAAATGATAAAATTGAACCCTTTGAGATTATCCTATCCATGTAAGAAACGACAGTAGATGAGTTTGTGAAATATTGTACTTAATTTAAATACTTTTAGGTCACTGTGTCATACTCGTACAGACAACAAATCAAACGCATTTTTTCTTGAAATCAGGGATAGTGTAGCCAAAATTAGGTAGTGTATGGGAGTTTTCAAAATTTGGTACACCCAATTAGCGAAAGATGTAAAAAAAAGTTAAATCACTGTCAGTTTCGTGACGACAATTAAGCATTAAATCTTTATGAAGATCGACTTTTTGCCTTCTATTATGTTGTAATATCGATTGAAGTTTATAAATCGAACATCAAAACCAAGCTTTTATCGATATTTAATGCTTAATTGTCATCACGAAACTGTCAGTGATTTAACTTTTCTTAACAACTTTCACTAATTGGGTGCACAATTTTTTGAAAACGCCCGTATTGTAGTGGCATACCCCTGACTAAATGCCAACATTGTATCTAAGCTCCAGCATTATCTTTTATTGACATAGAAAATAGAAAAAAGACGACAAAACCTACAATGTTTAGGCGTATTCAGATATATGAAACACGTTACATTGTGGTTTACTTTTTAAATATTTTAATAAGAGTAGCAAATCCTAACGCGTGTCCGACTCACACTTGACAGGTTTTTAAGAAGAGGAAGAGCTTAGCTAGTTGCTATCGGAATATAATATTATTATTTAAGCGGAATATCATTAATTTAAAAACATACACAAACTTAGCTATTTATTCGTTTCTAAACACTTTCTTAACCTAAATAGATCTCAGAAAACATGGTCTGGACGTTTTATAAAGGGTAGGTTATTTGTCTCGAGACTAAAATAGCCCACCCGGGAAAGATTTCTGCGAAACCATAGTAGGGGTTTGAATTAAGCTTTCTGATTGTTGGAATATCTCGGTCCGGAATTGAGATTGACACTTTATAAATATTCAAGTATGAGCCATCGGCGCCTGTCATTGATTACAGTAAAACCAACTTTTGTTTATAGGTAGTCTTTTGTTTGCTTCGAGACTTTGTTCTCTATATTTTTTTGTTTACTTCGTATTTCGCATTAGGGAGTAGTTTCTGGAAGGTTAAAATGTGAATAATATAAAACTGGACAAAACAGTATTTATAATGATACACAGTACTTGGGGTTTTACTCCCTAGTTAATATCTGTTTCTTTTCTGTAAATAAGAATATTAAAAATAAAAAACAAAATAAAAGAATACCCTACCAAAAAAAAAAAAGAAAACGAACAACGGCTAAACCAATTTTAATAATATTTGTCTAACAACCATCGCTAGAAAACCTGCATCTAAATTGATCCATCCGTTTAAGACCTACGGTGCCATCATTAGACAGACATGCATAAAGGTCAAATTTATAACACCCCTCTTTTTGCGACGGGGCTTAAAAAAGGTTAATATTAAGACTGAATAGGTATTTCTCACTCTCACTCACTTCAGCCGTAGATCGTCCACTTCCACAAATATGACTTGTATCATCTTGGGGGTAGTTGCCATAGTCGCCACGCTTGGCAGGCGGGTTGGCGACCGCAGTAGCTGTAGATTGGGTTTCGACGGACGCTGCTGCCCATCTGTCGGTTTTCTCCCATTGTCGCCTTTTACGACACCCGCGGGAGCCGTCAGCCGGTACCACACGGCTAATATAGGTATTTATAAATTTGTTTACAAGATTTCTGCGCCGGATTTGATGAATGTTGCCAGGGTCAATCGAATCGTATATAATCTAAAGACCTGTAAAAGGAGATTTGTAATCTTCCTTCACTGAGTGTAAAGATTTAGCATATAGAGCACAGAATTGTAATGTTGTGCAATTGCACCTAAAATTAGCTATTTACTGATAAATGAGAATAGCGCTTTTTATTTAGTCACTCTCGCGACATTTTTCACAGAGTATATGTCTCCATTTTCAAGCACTAGGAGTGCTGAGTGTCCGTTCGGTTCGCCGCTTGCGTCGCCGGCCCGTCACCCACCCTATTTACTGACCCGGAAATTTCCGTAGATTGCTATTCAAAAAAGTATTAACGAAGAAAATTTATTCATCAAGTAGTCACACCATTTTGTCATTTGATGTTAGTTTATATTAGAAAAGAAACAAAAAAATTAACTTTATTTTATATTAAGCAGAAACGTCTGCTACCATATTAAAGATATTAAAATCCTCAGAAAAATAGAAAAATGTGACTCGCAGAGGGACTCGAACCCACAACCACTGGATCAATCCAGTGGTTCTGGGTTCGAGTCCCGCTGCCAAATCAAATTTTTCTATTTCTTTTCTTTCGATTTAAATAAAAAAATTAACATTTCACCATAGAGTAAATAAAAAATTCCGAAAACTCGAACTCCCTTTTTTTCCGTCTCTTTTCTAAACCTATGCAATTTTATTTAGATCTTAATTCCGCTTCTAGAAAAAGGTTGCTGGCACTGTAATTGTGTCTGTTTTCAGTTAAAAAAGTTCACTTTGTGTACGAGATTCGGGCCAATCAACGCGCTCGGGCCAAACGGAATAAATTGTTTGTGAGAGGCTTCTTTTTCTCATTTGCGCTTCAGTGAGATGATTTACGTTGTCGGGAATCTGCTGCCTTGTCTTGTTAGATAGCTTTCCTGTATTACGCTCTAATTACGGGGGTAATTAAGCAGCATGTCAAGAGGCTTGTCGGTGAATGGTTCGGAGCTTGGGAATGTCTAGGTCCGGACCGAGTTCTATTCAGTATGGCTTACAGCAGCCTCATTGTTGCGTAGCTTTCGTTTTGATACGATATAATGTATAAATTGTTGTACAAAATAGCAGCAGATAGGTACCTACTGGAAGTCAAAAATATGTAAATACATAACGTACAATTTATATCTTATGTAAATTAATAATTATTGTAAGTACTTTCAGTAAACTGGGGTTACTTTGAATCGCGGGGTAACATTAGTTAAAAAAATTAGTACAATAAAAAAATATGCTTTTAACAGTGTTTGTAATGTATTTATATTGAGCATGCATCCTACATTACAAAACTCATTACCAAGCTAGCGTTAATAAACTAACCATTTCTAGTAAAAAAATACGTGACCAATCTTACTCCGCGAATCAAAGTAACCCCAGTTTACGGTATACATAATTATAAATATAAACACTCTTGGTTGAATGAAAGAAATAATAAAATCTCTTATGAACACAACGGTATCATATCATCATCTGTATGTGTCAATCGCGAGGCTTCTTGCATTCAGTAGTGAAAACGTACAAATAAAGGAATGATAATTACTCGTACATAAAGGAGATATTATTGCAAATTTTTTTACTCTTTCAAGAGCAAAACCGGGGCGGGAAATTTCGATAGGTACTAAATACCCCGTTTCCCTGATGATTATGATTAATACCTGTCAGATTGTTGAATTTGATTACATTTTATTTGTATCATTAATTTAGCAGAAGGACGTATGTAGTAAGATTACTTGTATTAAATTGATACTAAGTAAGTACAATTAGTACTAGAATTTTACGAGTAGGTACCTATTTTAAACTAACTATTCTTAAACGTAGTATTAATGTTTCTGTTTAAGAATATCTGAACGCTTATTGCGTTTTGGTTTTAAAATTAGTAATTAAGTTATATCTTTGAAGGACAGAACACAAAGGGTACCATTCTTTTGAGCTAAGCCATTCGCATAAACAGCCATTAAAGCGTCCTAAGGGGTGTACTGTCCGCTGACTTCTCTCTATTAGGTGGCTTTTAAAAAAGATAAACAATAGTCCTCAATCATCGTTGGCCTTGGCTCCACAAACACTGCAGCGTGCGTGGTGGCGCGACCGCTGTGCCCATTTGTCAATTGATTCCCAATATAATGGAGGGTACATCGTTACATTGGAGCTGTCAGAGGCGGTCTCCCGCTCGGTATAGATTTCTGGCGGGTGTGAGTGAGGAGGCGCGGGTGTATCGAGCGCTGCGTGCGCATCACGTTGGTCTGCTCATCTCGCTCGCGCCGCAGCCTCCGCCGATGATGCCCTCTCGGACGACCTACACAGCCTACGAGAAAGTTGCGTGCTATTTGATTATGCCACGCGTCTGTGTGGCCCCTTGTTTATATTGGGCTTGATGCCACTTTAAATTGATTAATTCCTTACGACGACACCTTCGTTTCTTACAAGCTACTTAGATTATTTATATTTCAATTGGACATTCGTAATTCGGTAATGTCACACATTTTTTTTTTAATTATGTTAATGTTGGAACCACGCTCCTACCTGTAGGTAAACAACAATCAAGTATTAGAAATGATTGCCGATATTTTATTACCTTGGTAAAAGAAGGTAACACTTGTATTGAGTATAAATAAATACCTTATTAAAAGGAACCTTACTAGAAAACATTAGAAATGAATCTATATTATGTTACACATTTAAACCTTATATGTTAGCTTTGTGAATAGATTTTTAAATATCAATAAGTAGCTTAAGTATTAGGCAATTGTTTAAAAGGGTAGTTGAAGATTCAAGTAAACACTAAATACAAAACATCAAAGACGATAGCCGGCATACGAGTACACACAATGGAATCTATTAGGACAACCGTCGTTACTCAAGAAAACCCACGCGCTTGTGAAAGCGGCCTAAGAGAGTTTTCCACAACTCACTAACACCAATTCGCTGCTCGTGGCCACGCGAGTTTTCACGCACACACGCCTGCGTAGTGAAGTAAGCGGCTGAAACTAGGCGAGAGATTGTGAGATAGAGCGTCATCTCGCTTGCGCCCAGCCTCCCGTCCTATTTCAACAGGTTTCGCCTTTCAGCAGTTGCAGCGAGAAACGCGTGCCTCTGCCTCTAGTAACACAGCACAAACAGTAAGAGGAACACACGTCGCGTTCGGAAACTGAAAACACAGTTTCACTGACAGCGCGTACACCACCTGACATTCACCGCCGTCCTCCGACTTACGGTTCTCTATCGCATATTAGTAAGATGGGCTGACACGATTCGCGAGGGAGATAACTATTTTTAAATGCATATGGCCCGTAGCGGCGCGTGTTCAGTGGACGGTCGTAGTGCTCGAGAAAACCTCGCGATTCCGCGGTCCCGCGTCTGTATTGCGTGTGTCAGTCGTCACGTGCAAAACATGAAAACTGTCAAATCTGACTGTGCCAAAAACAATCATCAAATAAACCCTATATAAAATATGTAAGTGTTGTCATAAAGGATGTCCGATGCGGTGGAAGCTAAGGTTGGAATATAGTTGTATAATTTTTGAATAAAAGACATGAAAAGTTAGCAAGATGTAAATTTCTGCATACTATCAATGTTTACCTCTTCAGTGTTGTGAATAACGATTAGTTAAAATTATCGTAGTGTCCGAAGGAGCCGATATGGAGGGAAACTGCCGTAGAGTGGTCTTGCGGACGATGTTGAACTGACGGCGAAGCAATCGGTTGTGATAACGTAGGATGTGTGACGTCGGTCACTCTCGGCTCATGGACTTATCAATAAAATTCAAGTCAGGTTGTAAAATCAATCCATAAGTTGTGATTATAAGCTAGGAAAGCAAATTAAGTTATATTGATAAAAGATAATATTTAAGAAATCGTGTACATAATAGATACCTGTTCTGGTGTTCATGTTCTACTTCTACTGTTAGAGATGTTACAAAGGTTGTCCGTGTTACAATTAGGACTCGATTTTCCCTGAATTTCCCTCGAGGTTGTGAATACTTAGTAAAGGACCGAAGAAGAACTTGCAAGCTCCATTACATTGAGATGGCGGTTGTGCTGGGTTGTTTTCAAAGTGATACAGTGAAAGTACTTGGACATAGTTAAATTGTGTTTGTGCCAGGGAGAGGAAACCAAAGCCACTTTAATTGCATAGGTAAGTTTTTGTTTGGTTGATGTTATTAGTTGTTTCATTCTAAGATTGACTATAGTTGGTGCCCTAATTTGTATTGTTTGATACGGATATTTTATTAACGGATAGCTGTGTGTGTGTTTACTGTCAAAACAAGCTGACCTATATTGTGTCGGTATTGCTTCATTACACCTTAAAATAATAAGATTTTATAGCAGCGTCGCTGGATTCGCAGCATTTCATTTGGTTATCATAAATTACTGCGTTTATTAGCAGTGTTAATGGTAGGAAATCTTTCCAGCAAGCATACTGATAAAACAGTGAAATATATCCCAATATCAAATTAATTATTGATGACACAAGCGATAGTCATGCACTTTGAACATAGTATACTTGCAACTCTCTCTTTATTATAAACAAATAAAATTAAACATAAATCCATACCATATAAATCCAAAATGTCAATTACCTAGCTGATTCACTGTGCTAGCTAAGTATAAGTTATATTATTCAAAGCTCGTTATTTGCATAAATATGTTAAGAACTTCTAGTTACATTGAGATAAGTAATTACTATACTAATAATTAACCAGATATTATTTCAATTTCCAAAGCGTTCTATTGTTTTATTTTTAATCTTCAGTTTTTTTTTCTTCAGAAAACGGATAATTACGAAACAAATAAATAGGTACTAAACTATCGAGTCGTGAACATTGAACATAATATACTTGCAACTCTCTCCTTATTATAAACAAATAATATTAAACATATATCCATACCATATAAATCCAAAATGTCAATTACCTAGCTGATACTGTGCCATCTATGTATAAGAAATATTATTCAAGGCTCGTTACTTGCATAAATATGTTAAGAACTTCTAGTTACATTGTGATAATTACTATACTATTACTATACTATAAATAATAAGTAACTAGATATTTTTTCAATTTCCAAAGCGATCTATTGTTTTATTTTTAATCTTCATTTTTTTTTCTTCAGAAAACGGATAATTACGAAACAAGTAAATAGGTACCTACTAAAACAAAAAAAAATGTTAAACGAAATAAATGCAAAAACTGAAACACTGATCTACTGATTAGCATTAAGTATCGTACTTATCATATCATCGAATTAGTTTATAAATTAAAATCTGTTTCAGAAACAATTTCGTCGCCGTAGAGCGAAAAGTCACCAAATCGTTAATTGGTCATTTTGAGTTATGAGGGTTCAAAGAAAAAAATAATTAATTAATTTTTACTGAAAATATCTGAAGTTGAAATTGTGGTTTTATATGTATTTATTCATTGGAAACTGCTATTTTTTGGGCTAAAAATGGATTTATATTATTCACACTAACGATTTAGGAGTTATAGGCGATAATTAATTTTTGCCCTTAAATATTAAACCTTAATTATCACTTAGTGATTTTTTGAACGAAGTTAATGATTATTTGCCCACATTCTAGAGCATCTAGGGTTAACTAAGTAAAGTTAGTTGCATTATGACTGCTATGATAAAGTGAAAATACGTGTTAGTTAAAAACTACTTACAATATATATTTTTTGGATTCTTCTTAAAGATCAAAGTAAAACTTGTCTTTTTAAATTCTGCGAACACTTTATTAAAATAAAATAAATAGCAAATCAAATTAAAATTGACCACAAATCAAATAAAGATGGCCTACAAATCAAATTAAAAGGAACTTAAAAACAAAAAAAAAACAGATATTCAAAACATGATCTTAGTAAAATACAGCGTTCTTTACGCATCACAGTCGCTCTTCGATCTCTTCGTTTGTTTCTGTGACATCATGCTCACACACACAACCTGTTAATAAATGTCTTATTGGTCGGCAGACTTTGGTACCATGAATGAAGGTCTCGAGGAATAACAGCTTTAGTGCATAAATTTAAGAGATCTTTTTTTTTCGTCTCAGATAATATACTCTCTCCACTCTCTCCACTGGTTTGTGCTCTTGGATGTCTGATTTCCTGAGGTAGCGAACTATTATGGTCCTAGTGGATGGTTGCACATCAGATCGCATGGCAATTAATGCCAGAGTGCCTCAGGGTTCAATTCTTTCTGCCACCCTCTTTTTGCTGCATATAAGTGATTTGCTGAAGCCCGGTATTTTTGGGTATGCAGACGCCAGCACGGTGATTGAGAGATATGTTTCTGAGGCCCAAACTACCAGTGGAGAGACCGAGTTCTTTAGGGAAGCTTTGGTTGAGCGAACGAACCTAACCTTAAAGGCCGTTGACGAGGGGGGCTAAGCAAAGTTGAAGAAGGGTTAGGTTTAACGCCTCCAAAACATAGGTTTGTTTATTCTCCACTAAAAGGAGCCTTTTTAACTTTGCTCCTGCTCTCCGAAATGTTTCCTTAACGATTACGGACCACCTCGAGCTACTTGGGCTTAAATTAACCACTAAGCTGAATTTCGGTGCGACTATTGAGGCCAAAGCAAAATCCGCTGCTAAAAAACTTGGAGTCTTACACAAGGTGAAGCAGTACTTTACGCCGGAATAGCTCCTAACACTTTATCAAGCGCAGGTTTGATCGTGTATGGAGTACTGTTGCCACCTTTGGGACGGGTCTGCCAAGTATAAGCTGGTTCCACCATCTCCGTTCCACCACCGGACGTCCAGACGAGGGGAGCGGTTTCATCCTTACGTTGTGAATATGCCATTCTTTGGCACAAAGCGATTCGCTTCTACCTTCCTAATGCGGACTGCTAAGGATTGGAATTCGCTTCCTTCGTTTCTATTCCCGGAAAGATATAATTTGGTTCTCTTCAAGGCAAGAGTGAATAGGCTGTTACTGAACCAGCGTGCTATACCCTCGACCTCGTCGTCACTTACCATCAGGTGCGACTGCGGACTACAAAAGATATAGGCAATGCCTGTGGATATGCCTTTAGAATAGGTTTTTATATTATTGATCTATAGTCGTCGGCGTCGTCATGGTTGTCTGGTCCATTAGGTACAAGCCCCTTGCGCCTCTTTTTGCATTTCAGAGGCGTTGGCGGGCCACAGTAAATCTTTTGCACACTCAATTCAGAGTAGGGGCCCTCATTCAATGCCGCTTATGATAGATAGAGGCTTTTGGAAAACTCGCGTGATTCAACATGAATTTCTTTCTCTTTATCCAATGATGAACCTTGTTCTATTTTCTCTTGTTCTAAATCTGGTTCTCTTAGCAAAGGAGCAGAATCTAATGGTTGGATAGGAGGTTTTTGTTTATCACGACTGAACACAGCAGATGCTGGAGAAATAAATATAATGCCTGAAATAAATCCTCAATCTCCAATGTCTTTGTTGCTTCTTTGTCTTCCAGGGTATGGGTAGCTTAATAATTTTGAAATAGATACAACTAATTAGTTACTAAGCCAGTTTGAGGTCAAGTTAGATTAGTAACGTTTAAGGGATGATCACGTTACAACGAGGTCTTAAAGAGTCCAGGCCGTTAGCAAGGCTAACTGATTATTATTTTGGAGTCACTAACTAAGCAAACATGTATTAGTTATTGTAGTATGTCAAAAAACATTTTGCTATTAGGCACACACACACCCACAAGCTTTAGTCATCACACCGATATAACAAAATTTTACTTGTATCGTTCTACATAATCCTGTTCCTTTTGGCTTGCCCCATATAAGTACTTCTAAACTGGAACCTATAAAATAGTATTTGATTTTATAAACAATTTTTGATTCAAAATGTTACAATTGAATAACAAGCTGATACCAAACACTTACCTCGTTATCCAAATCATCTCTCTTTTACCAAATCCAAAATTACCTTGGTGCGTTTCATACTTAATCTCGGTACACGCAATTATTATGTAGCAAATAGTAAATACACGTATGTATCACTGTCGGTTCATGCGCAACGACTGGCAGGTCAACGCGACGGATGGAGTCGCAGCGGTCGGCATCGGCGCCCGTGGGCCGCGGACTTGGCCGAAAAGTCACTAACTTGCGAGCGAAATTCATTCAAATCACGTCGGCGTACAGTTCAGTCTTTATTATAAAATTAATTAAATATGATGAGTTATTGTAGTGTACATTTTTTATGTAGGGTAAAACTCATTAAATCTGTTTAATTAATTATCGCTTTGGTTAAATGATGTGCATTGCCTTACAACTATGAATAAAAAATAACTAAATAAAGTTAGTTAATTTTCGCTTTCACACTTTTGACATACAAGGTATTGAAAAAGTAACTAAGTAAACTAAGTGACTTTTTGAATGAGATACTTCGTGGTTAAACAGTTTAGTAACACTTAGGGAAAAAATAACTAAAATGACTTAGGTACGCTCATAAAAAGTAACAAGGAGTTTAAAATGTATAACGGAATTAGGTATTTTTGACTAAAATATTAAATCCGAAGAGGGGTTTTAGTTAGTTCTTTAACTTTTTAAAATTGAAACTATGAACGCTATTGCTACGGCAATAAGGCTGAAATTTGAAGAAAAAAAATGCGATTTTGATGACATATATAAGTCAATTTTGGCCATTTTATGATTTGGTGACTTTTCGCTCTACGGCGACGATTTACTGTGTCATGAATTTGTGACCCACCCTATGCCATTTATTCACGATAAATTGTCGATTAGAATCATCACACGTTCACAATTATTAGAGCATCAACATACAACTAGTGTTATTTTCGATTTGAGAACAAATTTACATAGTAATTAACCAAACCGTTAATTTATTTATGATCGCATCATTACGTAAAAAAATATCCGGAGAATCACGATATCTTTCGAAACATTTCCTAGGCAGGTCTATATATTTAAATATTGTGAATTGACCTAATCGAAATAACCATTGCGGTTATTTCCAAATTTGAAAAGTGTCACAGAAAAAAACTGACATATTTAATTTTGTTCTTTTGTACGTCAATTTCATATAAAAAAACTTAACGCATTCACTGCCACCGACGCACATGTGCGTTCATTTCCATACATTTTTGGAGGGGGTGGCAGCGAATGTGTTAAAGTCTACATTTTTAAACTAGATTTATGAATATACCCAACTAACCTAATCTCCGAAGACAAAATAACTGTATTTGATGTTACATAAATTGTTATGTTAATTTACAAAACAAACGTTAAGAAAAATTATAGCAAGGGTATTTTACATTTACAAATGTTATTTCTAATATACATAGCACCATTTTATATTTATTATTCTTTATTAGATAGCTAATATTATGTGTCGTGGGATATTTTCGACTCCACTATCTTAAGTCTCACTATCCATCCTCTTACAATAAGTAGGGGCGAGTTTATTCATAGGGTTGAAATAACATGTTTGGGATGAGGAAACATTATAGTTTGTTTTTGCTGTCAAGGTGTACAGTTCGAAAACAGAGAAAAAATAAGATGAAAAATTTCATTCGTGAAATAGCTGTGCCAATAGAGATAGATTGGATCGAGATGGACTTCTTAGTTTCTATAAAATATACATACCTATTCGTAACTTGTTTAAACTTCATATTATTTCGATAAATGTACTTAAAGAATTTTTGTTGTTTAATAGCTTGTTATTAGGTTTTTTGTGCAATAAATCTTTTTATCTTTTATGTATATTTTTTGGGAATTTTGAATGCATATAATTGGCGGATAATTTTGATAGACAAATACATTTGATGGTCAGACGTGATTACACTAGTTAGTTACTTGTTTAAGTAATAGTTTAAAAAACGCCTACCTTTTGTTACTAAAAACGTATACCAATAAATTAATATTTAAAAACATTGAGCTGTAATATAGAACCGGGGTTGGTAAGTAGGGCAGAGCATGTAAAACAAACTAGTAAAATTGTGTAGCGAGTTTCCATTTTGGACAGCAGCTAGCTTAGTGTACAAGTACATGCATCAAAAACTTCTGCGGGAAATCGTTATCTGTATTCTGCGTCCTTCTGACAGCAAAACCAAACGGAAAAAATACGAAAACCACGTGTGTTGCAAATGAGACGAAGTTCTTAGGTAGTATTAGCATAAAACAATTGAGCGAAAACGTAACATTGAAGCACTTGACATAATAAAGAAAAAAATATAATAGAAAATTAAAATAAAGTTGTTGAAATTGGGCCCCTTTTAGCATGGGTGCCGAGCATTCCCCCGCTGTATCGCGATACTGATGCGTTATGGGAGGAAGCTGCCAGCTCTGCAGTCACCAGTGGAGTCGACGAGCCTTTTAGAAAGGTCATTGAAGATGATATGGGCGCTGGGACGCCACGGCCTTAGGGTTTCGATTCTGAATGGCATAAAAATGTATTCGGAGCCGAGACCCCTTTATTTGTGATGCTTATGCTTTTCGGCCGCTATAGCCACCGCACCAGCCTATCTAATGGTTCCAGTGAGGTGAAAAGGGGCCAGGGTGCCTGTGCAGGTGGCATTCCACACCAGCGACCTTCCCAACCTCCACGGAACCAGTGACATGCCGTCCGGTCTCTTGCCATCGTCCCTCGAATTAAAAATT
Source organism: Grapholita molesta (assembly GCA_022674325.2). Classification (NCBI taxonomy): domain Eukaryota; kingdom Metazoa; phylum Arthropoda; class Insecta; order Lepidoptera; family Tortricidae; genus Grapholita; species Grapholita molesta. Next base: position 7,721,055 of record CP053138.2, read on the forward strand.
ATTATTGACATAATTATAGATTAATATAATAACTTTGGCAAAATAATTCGGATATCTAAATAGAACCACAACACTGTTAACGCAATACAGATTAGATATATATAATTCGTTTAAACATATGTTTCATTGTTTAATTTTTTTGTACTACCTAAATATAATATATTTATTTAGAGTCAATCATTACATAATTTAAAAACATTTTTTACCCTTAAACAATGAACACTGCCATTCCTTGTCGCTTCCGGTCCAAAAGTGGTTTTTTGTAGTAGGTAATTTGCTACAAACGACGCCGTTCTGTCAAGGACGAACTGTAGCAGCATAATAGCAATTTTAAAGCAGAGACGGCTCCGCTGGCTGGGGCATGTTCACCGTATGTGCCCCGATAGGTTGCCTCGTGAAGTCATGCTGGGAGAAATCGCTAGCGCCAAAAGACTTGTAGGCCGCCCGTTTCTAAGGTTTAAGGATTCTTATAAACGGGATATGGAGTCTTTCCACATAAATGTAGACGGTTGGGAAAAGCGCGCAGATATGAGACCAGAATGGCGTCGTGACATATTAGATGGGATGTCGGAGCACGACAATGCCTGGTTAGGTAACCTGCGGCAGAAGAGGGTTCGCTGCCGCACAGCTCCACCTCCTGACTCGCGGTTCACCTGTAACAAGTGTGGCAGGAGATGTCGTGCTGCCATCGGACTATTAAGTCATCAGAGACGTTGTCTCGGATCTATCAATTGACTGTATTATCTGTAGATGCACACTGCAACAATCATCTGTCAAGATGTCGTGGCCAATGATGATGATAATTTGCTAAAATAACGAAGGTTTAAGTAAATGAGACGAAAAAACAAATATATTAATTATCCGCCCGAACGTAAAGTAGGTTATTAACACTACGCGTCTTCGTTGGAAATAAATAAAGCACAAGTGTGGACTTCTAAATCTGTCGGCGATCGCTACGATCGCATACATTAATGAGCTTGCATAAGCTATTAGATGGACAACGGATCACCTACGATTAATTGATGCGACAAGCAACGTTTAGATTACGTCGTAAATATACATAATTCGAACGAAATACCAGAGTAGCAGCTGTACATTTTTATTTTATATTGTTAACATCGGCATTTATCATCATAAATTAGCCCCTAAATAAAAAGTATCTACTACAACAACACTGGTTTTACACAGCTGCCTTCGGAAATAACTTAAGTCAGGACATACATTAAGAAGTGTCTCCTGATATTCCTAAGATATCTTTTGCAGACATTAAGGCCGTCTACAAGTATATGTAAGCCATCTGCAAGTACATGTAGGCCATTTTTAAGTACATTGGAGTCACATGTTCCCTAACGATATACCTATAACGTTATTACAGTTGTTAGTTATAATATTAGGTATGTTTCACCAAATTGTCAGTGACCCTTATCCTTTACAAATTAATATTCTCCTCTTTAATAATCGTGAGATAGGATATTATTTAATAGGTACTCAACATAAAAATTCCTCACTTATAGTACAATTTTATAGTACAATAGTAAAGAATTTGGTATGAGTGCCTCTGTACTCGCAAGGAAACCTTGAGTCCATTTAATGTAAAGACTGATTTACTATAGAAATCCGACTATGGCCTTTTGTCATCGAACGAATCGTTTCTTAGCTGCATGCCCGACAGTTGTCGAAGAGCCAAATCTTCCCGAGTAATCTACGACCGAGTGCCAAGGCGAATTCTATTGCTATGACACGGCGGCGGCGGCCTTCTATTGTCTCCGAGAGCGAGTTAATTCTCATGTATTAATATGCAAATAATTAATACCGTCTCTGCCGGGGATGACATATCTACACTATATAATTCTAGTGTGAACTGTTGAGACGTGCCGGTCTTAAGTGGTTCGGGGTTTTATAGACTTTTTACTGTCTCACGTTTTACTGCCGATGCCGGTGAATTTAGTTTCAGAACCTGCTGTTGGTATTCGTCACTGTGAAAATGCACTGTAAATATTATAATTCTTTAATCAAATAGTTAAACTAAATCAGTTCAACGCATTAAAATTCTATTTATACTTAGATTTGGTGATCGTTTCACAAACTACAAGTAATATTACAATGCAAAAAAAGGCAAAAAATAATTTCTACACAGATTTCATGCTTCATTATCGTCACAAAACTGACATGGTTTTACTTTTTACTTGTCGCGCTATTGAGTACATTTTTTTTAATTTTCGGTTTACCAAACTTATACTCATTCGTTATAAAAAAAAACAAAGATAAATTATACGATATCACTAATTTTAGCTTCAATCGTCCATTTCGTTTACTAAATCTTCGTTAGTAATGGCTAATAGAAAAATATGTCAAGCTAAAGTAAATAGGACGTTTGTAGTCTAAGCAAGTCAAGGCCAGCGGGCGGAAAAATCTGTATTCAGAACGAATGTAAAAATAGGTGGAGAAAATTCGTCACTACACCTTGCCGCCGTTGTGAATCCTCACTGCGTCAAGAACAATGTAAGCTGAAGACTTACCTTACATAGAAAGTACTCGTTTCAACATATATTATGCACTTCTTCATATGTTTATTTAATATTATACATTCAGCAAGAGGTATATTGGGCTTCTTCCTCCATTATTAAGAATATTGTAGCTTGTTAAATTTATGAAACTGTGCTCAGGTATCAGAACGTATCTAGATTCTAATTAATACGAGTTTAGCTGACTGATATTTTTATATTCTATCAATTGATTCATTTCATTCAAGGGATTCATTTCTTTCAATCGCCGTAAAGCAACAAAAAAAGTCAGAAATGGGCGTTAAAGTCTGACACTCGTATTGGCTGCCCAATCGCTACTTACAAAATAAGGAGGACCTATATGATGAGTATGATGACACTCATTCCTAAACGCGCTCCGTAAATTACGGAAAACGATTTAAATTTCTAAAATAAAAAATTGTGATATATTTAAATTATCACAAAATATTTATTTTTGCTTTTATTGATTATATTGATCGTTATTCTGTTACAAAATGTAATCTGTGTCAACATCTTTATTGTGGCATTCGATGACGCTTTTGAATTATGTGTTGTGGCTAGTTTTATTAAAGCATATGCTTAGGTATAATCAAAGACTAAAAAATACTAGAGATCCTACATTAAGTACCTAATTATATTGACACGATTTTGACACTCAAATGTCGATAGCTATATTTAGGGCCTAATCTTTAAACATCAGCTTCGATCTTGGAATTGTGTCCGAATTTATAAATTATTAAATTATTACATGGCTGAACCGGAAATCAAAACCGCTACACGAGAAACAAAAAATACCATGTACCTTTATTATACCGAAAGGCTTCATCGGAAGGATTATTTTTAGCTAAATAACATAGTATCATTAATAAAAGGAACACCATGAATTTTTTCATTCTTAATTCAAAATTAATAAATTTAATTGATCAAATTCTATAAAGAAGTCCCATTGTGTTGAATACTAATACGCACTCTTTTGATTATTTCGTCTTCCTTTTACTTGCTTATGTTATTTAGCAAATGGTAAGAGAATTTTTTCTCGTGTCGTGGGTTCGATTCCCGGTTTAACAATATACTTATTCAAAAATCTATGAAGGCAGCTAAAAAGTGTTTTTTTAAATTAAAATAATATCTTCTTTCAGTAGAATGTTATATCTACAATATTCAAAGTACTCTCTCCACGTGGCATAGCCATGGGACATCCTGTAGAGAAATAGAACGTTAAAAAGTATATGTTATGGCATTTTAGCATATTCATAAAAAATATTGATGTGAGATCAAAGTTAAGAAAGTATCAAAAACAAAATGGCCTTTTGTCACCATATTTATTGTCAAAGGTAATTATTATTTATGTGCCAGTCATTTGGGCCGTGGAGTGGTATGAATAAAACACCTCATTTACCACTTTCATCACCGTGCAACCGTTTGTACTCGTCATGAATATAACTAGGCGAGCTCGTAAAACTTTATAGCCCATAGTGAAAACTCCCTATGAGGTGATGACTTTATTTATCTTGTCACGAGGTTAAGCGTAGGTAAATGTATTTTTAGAGTGTATGTGACCATTTTTGTATTGTTCAACTTATAAAAGTGCAAGCGCATATATGCAAAAATATATTGTCATACATTTTGTGCTGAAATTATATTACAATATCTTATTAGGTGGTATAAATACATAAAAATAACTTTAGATGAGTCTAAGCTGTAGGTGTCAACAAACACAGTATATTCAAATAAATATTTAGTGTAAATTGCCTATCGTAGTTCTGAATTCCGACGGGCCCCAAATAGCTTCAGGGGTCGATTCCTTTTGTCTCCCTTTGTTATGACCATTTGGTCAATCAAGCCAATTGGGACAGCTTTGCTATTCTAAATTAGTTATTTCATCTTTGCATCTGATCGGTGAACAGAAAGGGGTAATATAAACATACAAGTACACTACCTTACTTTGCTTTCACATACACCCTTATCTGTACTTCGTAGAAGGTTCATTGGAAATAACATATTTTTTATTCTCTTATTTCTTTCCCGAAAACTTAATGAACAATATAATCTGCGCGGTGTTTAATACCTAACAAGGTTCTACAGGCTATTGGCGTCATGTAAAGGTCATCAGTTTGGTAGTCTGCAATGCGAATCTGGTTTTATGCAATTCACACTATATTCTAAAATTCACATAGGTACTGTACTTTTGTTGACTGTAAACAGTCGGTATATATCTGTGTATCCCAAGAATAGCAAATTGCACCAACGCTGTAAAATGCAAAGTTACGAACTCAAACATTTGCACCAAGCTAAGCCGACTTGCACATAATACGACTTACGCTCAGTAGCACAATGTCTCAAGTCATATTAGAGGCAATAGCAAAGTAGTCTTTCCTCAAACGGTGATATTTTAGCATTCAGCTAAAGAAAGGGTATAAATCATTGACGTCGAACGCCCTCTATCGAACTTGACAGTCAAATCGTAGGAGACATTACTCACTGGAGACCTACCTAATGTGTACATAATTCTTTATCTTTCGGCGTTCGTAACCCATTAGACCTATTATTATAGTAAACATTATCTTCGTAAATAGGTTACGAACGTCAAAATTAAATAAATTAACTAAAACATAATGACTTTCAGTCAGTTAAAAAGCGTTTTTATAATAGTGTGGGTGGTTAGTTCTTGGATTATTGATCGAGAATACTGGAGATGTATGACTGAATAATAAATTAAGGGAAGTATAAAGAAACCCTAACATATTATGGTGTTTTTCACATGATGTCGCCGTTTGAATAAATATTTGGCTCTCGTTCAACATTTTACTACCTCCACGATAAATGCTTCGCAACATTTTGGCTCTCTACTTTAAAAATGTATTTCGTAAACTGTGAACTATTTGATTTATGATAATAAAATAGACAACTACAGCGTCTCATTTTAATATTATGATTAATTATGGAAATTACTGTGACTTCTTGAATAAAATATCAACTAAGCATCGCTTTCCTATATTCATTGTCCTGCCAGCAAAAGTATCTTGCTTAATGACAAAGGTAAGCTGTTTAAGCACGCAAATAAAGTCCTAAACTGGTCGCTCACTGAATCCTAAAGCAATCGAAGGTGCGAAGACTTCAGCAATACTCGTTTCCCGATTTAACAAGTGCTTGCTCATTTTAATATTTCCAAGTTTCCCAGCCGGGCGTCATTACGCGTCACTGAAAGAAAGCGCAACGGGGGAAAGTGGGCCACGGGATCTCCCTCCAAATCCCGCTGGGACTTTGTATAGGACACGAACAACCTACCAGCCTATTGTTATATCTTCCCTACCTTTCTCAGCGGTTTTCCTGCTATATTTCTGTATTTATATGGATTTACTTGAATGTTCTATTGTTATGAGAAGATCACAGTTGTGCTAATGGCCATTAGGATTCCGAAGATAGATTTAGGTAGATATATTCTAAAATACAATGTCCATAAACATAGATTGATTTGTCTAAATATTAGTAAATATATTAGGTATGTCAAATTAGCGGTGGCGAATCGTTTGTGACGAGTACGAGCATAAAAGCGACGTGCAGAGTCGGCGATCGCTCGTCTGAGTCAGGAGTTCGTCCATAAATCAGTGCTTGTCAAAGCGCGTCGAACGCCCGATATAAATTACGGCTGACTGTACTGCTGGCCTGTTTCATTTTACAAAACCTTGTAACTTTTGGGAATGACGTGGCTGCTCAATGCGTACCTAAAATGTCGGTATAACTTTTGGAAAGATTAGCTACGTCGATTACATAAACAAAAATTACTTTTCTTACATGATGATTAAAATTCGGTATATGTGTCGCTTCATAGTATAATATATGTCGTTTAAATTCAAACTCAAATAAATCTAACCTACTATTATGTACCAAGTTAAAACCTGATATATTCTTCAAACTCTCAAAATTAAATTTAACCGAATTCGTAGTTTAGCGACACTACAAAGCGATTTTATCTCTTTCTGAAAAACAATATGCGGAGGTACAAAAGTGCAGACAACAGTATAGTAAATGGACAGACTTGTCCTAACTCCGAGTAGTCTAGGTAGTATATTCTTCTCCTAAATACATAAAATAATACCTATCTGAAGACTAATCAACAGCCTGAACCGTTAAAGGTACAATCATGAAACATGGAACATAAATGTATTTAAGTATCATCAAAATGATTCTGGGTTCCTATACGGTAAGTAAGTGCTTTTGGAAACTTTTGGAATACCAAAGGGGTGAAGGTAGTTGGCAGAATTTATTTTGTAATATGCGCCCGAATTAATTAAATTATAAATAAAATAGAATTGATTATGACTAAATGACAACGTAGAACCACTAACCCTTTCGAAATTAAAAAATATATCGTGTGTCTCTGATATAGGGGTTTTAAATGTAATGATCGATTTTGGTCATAAAACTGAGCAACTTTTAGTTGGTTACGGCGTCAATTCAGAGAAAAATAAATGTATACGCCTTATATAGTCTAGCTTTGAGATGTGGTGGAAACTAATGTACATAAACTTTTCAGCAATAAATTTTATTTGGCTTATTTTGCGTTTAATTCCGGCGTTCTCTTTAAATTTTTAAATATTTTGTTTATTTAATCAAATATGTTTTTCTTGAATTTTGTTAAGTATGTACTACTTTATAACATTATTCGTGTTATTGTCTTTAATCTCTTTATTATCGGGAAATTGCTATAAGGACCTAGTCAAAAATGGAATAGGTAATTTACCCATTTACCTAAATGTTCTATTCTATTACATACATAATAATTCATTAAGAAGGACATCAATTACCCTACTTTCGGGAAATTACCCCTTTTGGATCACACTACTGCTTTGAATTTATAAACAATGAAATATCGTGATTTTACATACTCTTTCGTGATACTTGATAAAAAAATATTTACACCACTTTATTTCATTTGATATAGCTTTTACAGGATTTAACCACGTGTGCCGGCATATTTTATATTGGACAAATTTACTGCACTGAGGTTTCGATCCTAAACTTACGGATTAGGGCATAGAAATAACAATCAATGTGCGTACTGTGCGTGTGTAACGCGTAAATACTACGATAATGGTGGATTATGGATTCACAGCTTAGTTAGAAACTCCGTCCGTAGTATTAAAGTTTTATGCATGTAATGTGCGTTTTTAATTTTGACCGTTTAAAAGTTATAAGTCGCCCCCAGTAGCCCTAGAATCGTGCACAATCGTGCAGAGTAGACAAGTTGCGCAAAGTACATTTATCAAGACGGCGAATGTAGGTATCTAACGTCTCAGCAGCAACATAAATCATTAGCATTTTGTCCTTCGTCTCCGCCCGCGCTCGTTTGATGCCTTCGAGCGAGTGCACGAGTGAAGAGATGAGCGACGTTTATTTCATTATAAGATCTTTGAACAAAAAAACTTCATTAATCTTCAATAAACACTGGGCTTAGTGATGCGACTGAATTATGAATGTTTCAAGTTTCTGAGTGATCACTACGTCATTGTGCCGCCTAAACTAGACGGTATCTGACTGCCTACGAATCTTATCTATGTACGAACTTAATCGAGAATATAAACGATATTAAGTATGTGTACGTATCAATGTTTATATATATTTATCGTATCTACAAAACAACTTATTATTTGGTCAATTTGAGTAAGGTTGATTGATTGATTTTTGAGTAAAATTTAAAAGAAGAAAAACGAATATTTAGAAAATGGCATACTTTTAGTATACAATGGCACTAACCGTGTTTATTTAATTCTTACGTCTGTTTTGAGGGTGTATGGGTCGGGGAAGCGTGAAAGTGTATTTCGAGCTCGTGCTTGCCGTGCTCGACAGCGGGGGTACGAAAGGCAATTAGGAACTGTAAAAACCAGAAAAGGAATAATAGATTAATTAGAAGGAAAATACAGGAATATCTCCATCGACCGAAAAACTCCTCGCGCAGTTTAAGGAAGTTGTGCTTGATGTGTTAGCTTCTTTAATCGTTCTGTGTGTTATGAGTTGTTGGAAATTATAAATAGGTACAAACAACATTAGAATCAACATTACATATAACAAACCTACATAAATCGCTAATCGCTTCAATAGTATTCCCCCGCGTGTCTCAGGCATTGATTTGGCTTCGAAACATGAATAAATAAAACGGCAGTTTCTTTCCTTCACTTTCTCATTAATATTTCTTGTCATCCTTGAATGAGAAACGCACGTGATGGCAATTCGTTTCAGTAACAAATCGACTTCTCAGCTTCCAATCATGGTGGCGTTTGTTTCATAATGTTGAATAAACATTAAATATGAATAGATAATAAACAAATATTTATGGACTTTACATTACACTCACTATGCGTACGGAATATATCTTATTTATATAAATCAATTTTTGCGGAGGCCGACCTCAAACAAATATTACTTAAAGGTATGAACCCAGTTAAACCAAATTACCTATATAAAACAAGATCATACATTATTAACGTTTAGGTTGTTCTATTGGTCAGTTACTAATATGACATTCGATTAAATATGTATATAAAAAATATATAGCCCTTCTTCATTTTAAAGTTAATCTCATAGATACATTATCTAATCTCAAGAACGCCACATCATTTGGCGTGATGAGGGTCCCGATGGCTGGCTGCAAGATTTAGGGCAGCCCTTATGAGGGCCCAAATCCTTCTGCATATATTTATAGTGCCCCCACGTCACCTGATATTGTGGTATTAAATACTGCGATACATCATGGTTGGCATTTTTCTTGGTGTCGGTTAGTATATGTCTTTGTTTAGGGTGACGAGTGTAAAGAATTATATATTTAGGATTATGGATCTGGATGAATACTGTTTCTTGTTTTGCATATTAATCATAATCATAAATGTTTTCAGAGAATATTGCTTGGTCGCTTTTTATAGTTTTACATGTTAGCGGCCTCCTAAATCGGCATGCGAAGAGGCTACGTAGCTGGAGGATACGGTTTCGAATCATTTTGTAGGCATTTGTTTGTTTTTATTACGAATATTTATTTCTAAATTATAGTAGGTACTCGTTTTTGTTACGAACGCTTCCTAGATTTAAAATTAATATTTAAAACAACCTTAAAATGGTCTTAACAGTTATCTACCAAACATTAGCATATTTCTTTATTCACAAAAACAATTGCACTTAAGATTCGTATATTCGTTTCACAAAACATAATCCCACCATTTAGTTGTGTCAGTATTACGTATCACACTTTTATGCCTTCCTTCGCGATAGCAGAGCCGCGGACCGCTGCGCTTGTTTCGGTATAAAGAGATTCAGTCTAAAAAAATGTTTTACGTGCATATTTGAACATAAATGATAAATACTTAATCCACTCGTCCATCCCCCAGTATGTTTATGGCAGGAGTGGAACTTTGAGGCGTGCACATTGCGGCTGCCTCGAATTTGTGCGGCCCGTATCATTTTACGAACATGTTTAGAGAAACTCGTTACTTGAAACCTGAACATCCAATCTTGAGGTTAATAATGGATGAAGCAAATGCGTAAATCGATAAGTAGCAGCGCAGCGTGGCCAATGTTTTTTTTAAATACATTTAATTTTTTTCATCTTTGTTTCATAAATGAAGAAAGACTACCAAAATAATACAGAAGTGGACTTAATGCTATAGGGCATGTTATAACCAGTACTCGCAATTGTTATGGTCAATGTTGAAATAGGTATGTAATGTCTAATGAGCCACGGCAAATCTACTAACTAAATATTTTTAATTCCAGGGTAATAATCAATCAATCGTGAATCCAAAGCTTATTATCACATAAACTGGTAAATACTTACTTGAGCAACTAATACAATTTTACCTTCAAAAAAAAAATCGATGAGGAATCATTTTATTTATTGTTTTTGTATATTTTTGAGCTTTATTCCATGTTCCAAGGAATAAAATTAAATCCCTAATATTTACCATCGTATGGTTAACACACTCGGATGCAACGGTTGTTACTAAATAACTTTTAACAACTTATTGGCGTTCGCTTGAACTACAATAGCAGCATAGGAAATAACGAGATTCGTAATGCATTATTCTGTACTACGATTTTATTTAGGGTTTAGTAGTGTTGTACGCTATCAGCCACGCAAGCTCATTTTGTGGACGCGTTTTTAAGAGAGTACATCGAACCTCTATAACGGAAACAGTCACAATATGAAGTTTGTAAACGAAGAGAATAGGTTGCAATACAGCAAATGACATGAGATTTAAAATAAATAAATATAGTATATACATCAATTAGCAAAAAATAATCCTTATGATAAAGCCTATGGTCGGTATGGTAAAGCTGCAGGGTTAAAAATCTATGAATGCAGTTTAAATTATTTATTTATTTTTTAATTAAAAGAACGTCTTTTCCTATAAAAATAAAAACATTAACATTGTAATTATTTCTGTTTTTAATCAAGCGTTTTCTGTTACGTAATACCTACATGTCTTTTCAAAGTCGGTTAAAACGATTTAGAATTGGGTGTTGATATAAACAGGGGATAAAAGGTTGCACATTATGCTTGGTAGACACGATCCTGTGCAAAATTGATCGTTATTGTATCATTTTAACATTTCGCACAAAGGCTGTTAAAGAGGCGCAGGTACTTTATGGCGCTAATATCCTTTCTGTCGTTAAAAAAGACGATTGTTAACGCGGCAGCCATTACCGTTAAGGTGAAATCGGTAAGCTGAAAGCGTGGCATCGACGTGAATGATTTATAAACGAGGATAATACAGGGCATTAGCCAAACCACAACACGTACGCACACTGGATTTAGCAAAAAGAGATCGGCGCCATTATTGCGTGGAAAGATTTATTAGTCCATGCAGGGCAACTCCAGCTGGCGGCCACACTACGCCATTTTTTGTGAAGTCTGTCAATAGAGCACCGGATGTGGTCCCAGCACCATCGTAACCGATTTTACTTCCGGTCACGTGCCGGCGGCTTACTTTAAGAGCGCCGAGTTAAGAAACAGCTGACGTGGACGAGTTTTCAGTAAATAAAGAGGACGGATTTAAGCAGAGCCATAAAAAACTTTAACCGCCGCTGTTAAACTGAAACTTTGTCTATGAATCTCTTCACGCAGAAATTAAATAGTTTTCCACGCCAATAATGACGCAGTGTAATAAAGAAGTGGAATGGTCCAAAATTACTCGACGCGCGATACTGACGCTGATGAAATCTGGTTAATCCCACACCGTGTGTGCAGACACGTGGTCGCTTTCCCAGAGAAGCTTTCAAGTGCAGCGACGTTTTATATTTATAACTTCGCGGCGCTTTTAAAAGTATCTTACTTATGTGAGATTTTGCTGTCCAATTTTATGAACGTAAACAACCATTAGTGCGTGCGGGTCTTCACGGTGGAGTGTTTTCATAAAGTCTTAGCTTTTTTGGACCGCACGCGTGAGGCCACGTCGGATCCAGTGGCCACTCGTGCGTGTAACAGCGGCCTACTTTTATGTAATGCCATCTACCTTTTTTTCGATGACGGCGAAGACAAAGGAAAAGTGATGTTTTTCGTTCCGATATTTACTTTGTTACAATGTTTAAAAGCTTTTATATCATTTCGGGTACCATTTCAGTAAGTGGGTAAACTAAAGGTAATATTTTATTTTAGTACTAAGGTCAGATTTTCGCCCCGAATTGATAAATTGATCTGTACGATGAACCAGAATAAATGGGCCTGCCTTGCCCATTGTATATGATACATTATCTTGATTAAGCTATAGCGCGCTATAACATATTTACAATGGAAATAAAAATTGGTAATATGAAAAGAGCTTATGGCTGGACATATTATTAACTGTGTACGATATGTTGTCGCGCAGTTGTGTGAAATATTATCACAAGCGACTGTACCTAAGTAAAATCTAAACGTAAATGTACTTATTATTGGTTATTTAATAGCTAATGTTCATGCTTACATTTTGATATTTACTAAACATGCTAGTAACTATATTTATCCCGTATACAAAATATCAAGTAACATTGTTATTGTAACTTAGGTATAAGCAAATATAAGCAAACAAACAACAGCGATTAGGCAGTCTTGTTGCTGGGTACCTGTGTGATATCGTGGTCGTACCTAATGGACCTATTATTATTGTTGATGTTTGTACACTAAGTCGTTCGAGACTCGGCTAGTTAGCTAACAACCATTACCGACCAGTTTGTATCCAATCTTCGTAAACAGCGATCCGTACTGTTATTGCCCATAAAAACGGACGGATAACAAACAACCATACCTGCTATATTGAATTGTATATTGGTCAATGTGGACCTAAGAATGTGCAAGCTAGTGATATCCATATCTAAAGCTAGGTCGCCCTTCGTGAAATTATTGCACGCCACCGAAAATAGGTCAATTGCCTCCCCGCGGAAGCGAGAGGTTCGCGCCGCCATGGAAAACGATAGAGACGGAAGCTTTAATTCGTTGAGGTGACGTCACGAGGGTTTTCTTTATTGCAGCTTTTGTTCAGTAGGTAGGACTCCTGCTCTCGTCTGTCCGCCAGGTTTACTTGCCCGTTACCGTGTGGAATCAGTAATGTGTTTCAGCCTTTTAATTTGTCACAAACGGCGGTTTTCATACGTGTCGTTTTGTCTATCTCTATCTCTATTGCTTGTTTGGAGACAGATGCGCTTACAGAATTTACGAAGGAAATGAGCGGGAAGAAACCGACGACGACACTTTGATCTCGGCTTTTGTTTGTTTTGCTATAATCAGCGGAGTAGTCTTTGTGGTCCGCGGGACTGTGTTTCATTTCATAACCTGTTTGTAGGTATCATAGTTACTTCAGTAACGAACCGAACGAAATTTACATTTGTAAAATAACATTGTGATTAATAATATACCTACTACATACCTATGTAGTACACAATAATAACATAATTGCCAACCCACGCTGGCAGCAATGTTAATAAAATTTTGCGAACCGTACGCACTTAATATGAAATAAAATTCATACCCGAGTGCACTCTCAAATATGAATTCTGCTCATTCGTCTCAATTTACTTATTTGTTGTATTTACAATGCCATTTACTACAACCGTTTGATCCGACTCTCTAGGTTCACCAAATACCTACTTAGAAAATCAAAGAAAATAACAGCGAGCCGATATTCGGAAAGCGACGGCAAGTTAATGGCGGACTTTTCTGAATTAATGCAAGACCTTGCGGCGAATAATTATTTACACTAATTAAACGTTCGCCAGAAGGCAGTCGTCGAGTTTTCTGGGCTCCTTTTGCGTCTTTTGAGAAGCAACCGAGTGTGTGATTAGGGGGGTGACGCGGCTTGTTCTACTATTAACCCACATGAGGTTGTTTGCCTGTTTGTCAGCCCCGTGAATAATTTGCTGCGTTTGTTGCTACCCTCTGAAGTCGCGACAAGTGTTAGTCTGTTGATTGGCCGGAATACGATAATGGAGCATTTAAATACTGTTACGATTAAATCGGTCGTAAAGTTGTAACTACAACAGTTAAAATGACAACTGAATAGTTCTTCTTCGTTTTCTTCTTGGATTATATTGTTTCTGGTAATATTTAGGTTACGATATTGCCTTGCGTTGATGTTATACAAGCTGGTAGGGTGTCTAAACAAACCTATTGCGCCCACTTTGTCCTTACAAAATCATAAGCTGTATGTAAGTTGACAACTGCGAGATTAGTTCACATTTTGAACATGTCAAACATTATAAACAAAATAAAATAAAAAATATAATATATCCTTACATAAGTTAACTGAGCCGCTCGGTAGGCTAAAGAAGGCTTGGCTTGTATATGTATAACCTTAGCTTTAAACCCCGTAGCCCTTCTAAAGTACAATGCAAGTAATCATAACTCAACAGCACTAGTTAGGAATGATTAAGCAGTGACACTAAAACATACAGTACCTACTCGTTTTATATTACCTAATTGTATAAGCGTTGCTTAATAGTCTCTAGATGCCAAAACGTTTTTTATTACGGTCTCTCAACAATAATTTCGATTTGAATACCAATAATATTAATAATATTACACTGTGATATTTATTACAATCTATATTTACTACATTAATATCAGCATATGTAAACTAGGCTTCTGTATAAAACGAATTATACTTTAATAATGTCGTTATGGTCCCTTAGAAAGAATACGTGAAACTTATGCCGTTCAAATTCCGCCCCAGTTCAATTCGCTCTTTATTGTTCCACACTAAACCTACAATATTATCTGCTCGCTTTCCACACTTCGTATCTAACTTTTTGATAGATTTCAAAAGCAACCTTATGTTACATTTGATAGAACACATATTAAAAAGTTAAACATAATAGATATGAGACTGAAGAAGTGACGGGTCCATATTTCCAGTGCAGCTATAGAGCTATAAAATTGTTATAGAAGTCATAAAGCGCCGGAACAAACCAGAGAACGTTTAATCTGTAACAATTAATCTATCGATACTGTTTAAGACAATAATAACTCAGATCAGAGGCAGTTTTATGGCTCCTCCTATGCTTATTTAAACTGATGTTGTTACTACGAAGATAGATGTATTATGCTTTAGATTTTATGTTAAGGCAATCTGCAATGTTTTGATGCAATAATAATATTGCGATATTATCTACCTACTCACATTTCTATACTAAATATTCTTTTGTTAGGTATGTAATTACAACTTAACTAATGTAACTTCTCCTTCTTTCGTCTACTCTCTGACGTTTACGTTACGTTAGGTTAGGTTAGTTAGGGTTTCTAAGCCACATTGCAAATATTGATAGTCACGTAGGAACAAGAAAGTTATTTTCATTAGATGTAACTAATATAAATTATCATTCAAAACCAATTTATATAAAACAAGTTCACGGATTGACTCTCCATTTTGTGCTCCGATAATTGGATTCAATTTTGGTTTTCTTTCTTTTCAAAGCGTTAGTGGTACGGATATCTCCTATATATTTGTTCTGGTACATGAATTGTTTGTCATTTAATTAATCACTATTAAAAATCTTCTTTCCAATTTACTTGTACTTTACACTGAAATGAAATATTCAGTAATCAGAAGCTTTCAGAAGAATTTGATTAATTGGTTGCCGTCTCCCAGGGGCTTAGGTTTCATTTGTCAATTCCAAAGAAGTGTACAGAACCTGTCTCCCTCGGGGCAAGGTACCGCGACACTTGGAAAGGAAATGGAACTTTCAGCTTTGATAAAGTTTTAATATATTCTTCGGCAAGTTTCCAAGTTTCGCAGGGCCCAGGTTATGACGGCTCCGTGCGCTGTTCGCGTTTCACTGCGTTTTTTCTCCCGTTTTACTTACACTTGAGACTCAGCGGGAAGGATTTAATATACAATGCCGCGTATGCTGAAAGAACGGTGACTTTTGTTTATGGCTCTGTTGCCTGCGTCTCAGCTTTTTGTTCGTCGAGTTGCTGTTATGTATTTTTATTTACTTTAACGTTCGGTACCTTCATTTCAATTTAAACGGGTAGCAAGTACAAAGAGTAATAAGACTAACTTACAACGCATTCAAAGTTTAAACAATTCTATAGTTTGCGATCACTAGCTTCCATCAAATTTTGAATTTTGTTGAAAAGAGTTTGATTGAAAATACTTATATTTAAGGACATTCTGGTGGTCCCATCAATCCGAATAACAATAGGTAAAATATAATAGCCATTCTGAGATAAAAATTTTGTTATATTGTTTACCAAATAATAGG
Organism: Grapholita molesta; assembly: GCA_022674325.2. Lineage (NCBI taxonomy): Eukaryota > Metazoa > Arthropoda > Insecta > Lepidoptera > Tortricidae > Grapholita > Grapholita molesta. The sequence goes on from CP053138.2 coordinate 7,737,305, forward strand.
AACTTTTTATCCAATGATTAATTTCAAAGTGTTTAATCCGTCTTCAAATCCGTGAGAATGGTAAAAGTTTCCCATTTATGAATTCCACAACAATCGGTGTTCTGATTACTTTGTTTTGATTTTATTTTATCCGGTGGATTGTAACATTTTTTTGCTGGAAATTCTTTAAACCGTTGCGCCGTTGTTAATTTTACTAAAAGGAATATTATATATAAGGAATAATAAGCCGATATGAGTTGACGAGTCATAATTAAATATCATATATAGACGACCGGTCTGGCCTAGTGGGTAGTGACCCTGCCTATGAAGCCGATGGTCCTGGGTTCGATTCCCAGTCAGGGCATTTATTTGTGATGAGCACAGATATTTGTTCCTGGGTCATGGGTGTTTTCTATGTATTTAAGTATTTATATGTATCTATCTATTATATATATTGTCGTCTAGTACCTACAACACAAGCCTTACTGAGCTTACCGTAGGACTAGGTCGATTTGTGTAAGATTGTCCAGAAATATTTATTTATTTTATTTGTTTATATATATATATATATTTTTCTTTTTTTTTTTCATGTATGTATTGTATTTTTGCTTTAGCATTTTTTGATATATTTGTAAAGTTAGTAATTTTTTTTAGTATTCCATCTACGATTCATCGGGTATATCTATACTCATATACCCGATGAATACTTAGTTAACGTTAACTTAATTAGACAAGGTCCCAAAATAAAAAAAAGTTGAGCAACAAAGGGATGATTTCATTTAAAACGAAAACAAACACCTTAGATAGGAATGCGTTCACGGAGTTGCTGTGACATTTTCGTCTACAGCAAGTCTGCTGGCGGTACGAGAATCGCTGCGTGTGAGCTCATTACGTTACTAAGGCATTTTGCACACGACCTTTCTCATTACTACGTAATAAGCAACGTTTTTGGAACAGCGTCGTGCGTTAAGTATTTGCGTAAACAAATGAGACATTTAGTGACGAAGCTTGAGGACATGTGGTTTCATTTGATACACACAATGTGAACTGAAACGGAGTCGTGTAATAATAAGCTATTTTCTTGCAATGTCGTGGTTTTTTGTTAACATTTTTTAACTCTTTGTGATCGGCACAATGGGTGCAAAAAATTTTAGGAATACTCACAATCAAGAAAACAAGAATAACTTTGGCAAATTAATGTCCAGTTTAATCGTATAACAGAATCTCGATATGCCAATATTTGCCTCTTTTACGTACGCTTAACGTGTTTTGTTAAAGTTTTGCATCCATAATGCCGATCACTGATGATTACGTATCAAATTTTAACCTTACATTGTTAAAAAAATTGTCAGTGGAGGTTAATACAAGTTAAAAATATCATGCGATATACAGAATATATATTTTTGTATTTTATTTAGATATTACTCTAACAGGTATACCGGGTGTGGCCTGTAATAGGAGCTTTAACTTTAGGCATCGTTTCTACACCAAAAACATAGCAACATTTGTTCTACGACTTTTGAAAATAACTTATAGTTTAATAAATATTAATAAAAAAAGATTTTCCAAGCAAGCAATGTATTGCAAAAACTATGAAGTTTGTAGGCTGACAGTAAACGTCAACTAGACTATTGGATGCTGTTCATTGAAAATACTATTTACTTTGTTCGAAAAAATCACAAGTAATATATTACCGAATTATTTAAAGTTATAGAACAAATGTTGTTACGTTCGTGGTGTAGAAGCGATCCCTAAAATTTTTGCTCCTATTACGGGCCGCACCCGGTATAAGGCTAATCCACTAACCTAATCTTATTATCCATCTGCTTTCGTCAGATTTACTTGAGCACGCAGTGTAGAAAGCGCCTATGACGACCATCATCGCGACAAACAATGCTTTGATTGCTTCTAATTGAGGGCGATCCCGATATCTATCCTAGTCATTCGACAGCCAAACTCTATCGTCTATCTCGTTTCTACGCAACCTGCGACAAGCGACTGGTGGCCCAATGATATTTGTGTTTGATTATAATTAAACTCATGTCCTCCTTCTCTGAAATGTCAAGCTGTTTTTAATTAAAGACTGACGCTTAATAATAGATCGGTCCCTTTTTGTCTTCAAACTCATATAACAAAACGAGAACCCGAGAAGCTTTACATTCGCCGAGTCAGTGATTAGTATATATAATCATCTCTGACTCACCTTAGTGGCTGCCAATATCAATATGTACGATTCTACATGTCAAACATCATAATATTGTAAACAAACACCAGCGCCAAAAAAGCGTGAATGTAACATTACTGTTTTCGGTGCAGGTGTTTATTTACATTAATATGATGTTTGACATGTAGAATTGTATGTATTGATCGTACTCGTATGTGAAGGAAAAACCAGTTTGTATTATTTTATTACTGTTCTTCGCATCTGATGAACTTTGGTATCTCGTGTTCGACATAACTTTTTTTTACGTAATGTATTTAAGTGTTTTTAGATTCCTATTTATCTAAAGATTATCTTCTAGGTGTTGTTCGCATGGTTTAATATTGTATGAGTTGAAAAATTGGTGTAAAGGTTTGTTGTAATATTAAGTATAATTCTTGTTTAGCATTAGAAAATTTGGATTCGTATTTTTCGTCTAAAGTTTCAAAGTAATTGTAATTAATAAACGTCTTTAACAGCGTTAGGTCTAATCGTTATTATACTCAGATACTCTTCAGAACTGTAACCTCACACAGAGCCGAATTGCTGTCAGAAAAGTTGATTAGGTTAGAACTACGAACCACCCCAGAACCGAATTGTACAGAAAATAAATTGGCTACGAGTAAGTTAGGTTAGAACTACTTCAGAGGGACTGCTCAATGCATTTCCAACTCCATCAAAAAAATAGTTAGAACTAATAATTAGTGGTGAGAATGTAATAGTTAACAGGTTTCGACATTTATCATTGAACCAATCGTTGGTATACAAGAAATATGTTTGCAAAAAATATTGCTGTTGCTAATTTTCTCCATCCGATATTGTGATCCCGCGAGCGTACTAGATCGATTGTACGGTATCTAAATTGTTTTGTCAAATTTGTATCTTAAATAGTTTATTCATGAGACACTGGAATGTTCACAAATATTAATAATTAGACTATATATAAGATAAATTGAAAACAATTCACAATAAGGTATTTGATGTTAAAAACATGAAATCAATAGTCGCATTTAGTGTGGGATTCTGCTATTTATAATCATATATCTACAAGGTGTTACAAAAATAGTGAGGATCAACTTAAGCATATTCGGTATCATGATCTGATATTTCTATGGGGCCCACCGTACAAATTACCCAACCCCAATAATAGCATAATTTTTATCGAATTTAAATATTTTTTTTCGCTTTTTCCTAAACTGAACACGATACCAAATAGCCCTTAATCGGATCATCACTATTTTTGTAACAACTTGTACAGTCAAAAATCTAAGCCAGTTAAGCGACATACAGTGACTCGGTTTATTGTCCAATAGACCCAGTAGGTTAGTAGGTATGTCTTAATTAATAATGAAATGAAATTTTTATGTGAATGTTTTACTTTGAACACATCAGATAATAACATTTATTTAGTTATTTATTAACAGTCTCATAAATAACAATTAATCTAATGGATTATTAATCTAACGCAAGTTAAATATATCTAAGTTGTAAAAACATCAGATAATGATAATTTAAACATGCATTTTGCATATGATTAAGTTTTTTTTTAAATTAAAAATACTTTATTTTCAAAACATTAGTCTATAAAAGGCCCTTGAGGCATTGTACAAAGAATGCAGACGGCATTTCCTCGTTTTATCGCAATGCTGATAGGTCTTCGGTCACCAGTTAAGTCAATCAGACGGTTCTCGATTTCTGCAAAAAGTTTATGTGCGTTGCGGCCCCATGAACGTTTCTACGCCAAATGGTACAAAATGGTACTCTCTGCCCAGGCTCTTATATTTGTTGCGATTGAAAGTTTGCTGTTGTTTTTACATTAGTTCGTTGGAGTTAGTTCGTTTTTTTATTGATTTCCATTACTAACTTTTTACGTAGGTAACTGTATAGTAAAACATAAGAGTTGCGAATCCGCACGCCGGCAGCTGTAATTTATGAAATTCATTAAAACCCGAAACGACCAGCCATCGTACAACATACATGACGTTTACGTACTAAGGAGATTCTTATTGTTCCTCACGTATTATAAATATGTGCTATTATGTTCAGAGTTGGGAAGGGTTTTGAAATAAAAATGAGGAATGATGAAACTTTTTACTGTTATTAATCGCTTTTATAATACACTATTCGTTTTCTTACATGAAAATATTCTGTTAGACTATGGATAACATTCGTAAGTACATATACCAAATATACTTACGCAGTTAAACTCCCAGCCTATCTTACCTACGAGTAACTATATTGCGAGAAGATTCAGATAACTAACTAATTATATTGTCTGGCTTCAATGACGTAGCACATTTATGGGTAATTATACCAGTATTCATCATCATCAACACATTGGCCGAAGGACATTCACTGCTGAACATAGGCATCTCTCAAAGCATGGGGTGTTAATGTCATAATCGCCATTGGCAGGCGGGCTGGCGATCGCAATGTTAATCCGCACACCAGGGATGCTGCTGCTTTCCCCCGGTGGTGTACATCAGTATTAATACAAAATAAAATCCATGTCTTATTATTTATATTATACCTATAGGTACATATTAACAAAACGTTTATGAGGTATTAGACGCTGGCTCAATGAACTTTTTTATGTCACTCGTTGCCATGGTCACTTTCTGGGTTATCTTAAAACCATAGTTTCATGGCATCTAAATACACAAAACATACATATTTGTGGTAGCTATATAAATGTCCCTTTGATAATGGGTCGCGTGTCACGCCAAGCGTGTTAGTAGAACGCGGTGCAACATTTCTTGTAAAAAACTATGCCTCATTTGTCCCCTGGCTGTTGGAACAGAATAACAACAACACATAATTGAAACATTCGATTGCTGAAAGTCCTACTTAGTAAGTTTCATTTTAATAAAGTACCTATGTATTTTTCTCTTGCAATACACTAGTGTACTCGTTTATTACTAGGTGAACATTTAATCTCAAACATGTATATTTTTCTTTGTTACAGCTTCCCAAACGCTAACCTCTAACAAACGAACTGTTATTATCTACAGACGATAACAAAAACCGTGGCGCCTCCAACTGCGCCATACTTTTCGTAATACGTTCGATAGAAAGCACACGGGGAACAAACAAGGAGGTTGGCGAAAACAACACAATTTATCAAGGGGGTTGATGCTGGCAACTCTTCCAGTAACTCCCGCAATAAAAGCCACAAACGGTTTACGTCACTAGTTATTCCTCCCACTCTATTATGGCGATCGTATGCGCAAAATCGGAGTACTACATTTAGTTAAACTATCATACAAGATGGCTTCCAAGTTAGTTGAACTTTTTAAATTAGTTTAGTTTTATCTTCAACTGAAAGGAAAGAAACAATGTACACAGGCCCTTATTACGTGTAAAAACAAAGAAAAATAATGATTTAAATTAGTAACGTAAACCAACAAGCTCCGTACTATTTAATACATTTGATTTAATTGTACTAAAGCGCTGGAAAACAAACGTAGGCTTGCTACATTCAGGATTGGACATGTTGTGCAATCCTGAATGTTCCATTATCATAATTCTGACGTGAAAGAACAAAACCCGCAATGCTTGCTTATAATAAAAACAATGGCCGCCGTCCCACGTGCGTGAATGTTTCAGTAGACCCCTTGCCTTCGCACGAGCTAAACATTTTTACTTTATTTTAAGGGTTGTTCTTTTTAAAGAGGTCAAACAAAACATTTTACAAAAGCACTTTCGTAAATAGCTGTGGTACGTGCTGATATTTATTTGAAAAAGTCCTTTTCTGACGTAGATCTCTTAAATTTGTCCATGTATAACGATATTAATTGTATAAAATCGGGTAAGTAACTAACGTTTTAAAAGTCGAATATTGGTTAGCACCATGGTATCATATGTAAGCAGTTCGCGTTAGCTGACTGACAAAGTCTGCGCGCCGCATTTATCCAACGTGAGTTACCCGTTTCTGTACAATTAATTGATTGAGTTTCACGATTGCTTTGTATTTAAAATGCATAAAAATCTACATAATTGAACACTAATTACTTTATACTTTGTGAACTGACTAATTCATCCGAGTCTCCGAGTATATCATGTCGTGATCGATAAACCTAACAGCTTTTATGAAATCAATGCTGTTATTTAAGATCGAAATTTATACAAAAATAGAGGATTATTGATTTTCTCCTAGATAATCCGAATTTATCTCATTCTATTTCATGATTTGTCATGTTGGCGACATGTTTCGGGTAAACTTTGGTACGCATTTTCAAGCAGAGTCAGGACACATCGCTTGGGGTGAGGGTGCGTCACTCACTCTATTTTTTTAAATTATATTAGCGTTTAGTTATATTAAATTACCAGTTTTTAATTTATTAAATAATGTGTTTGTCTCGGGGTAGGCTACTTGAATTGTTTAGTTGTTTAATGTTTATAATCTCACATACACGGAACGATGGTATTTCGGATTTGGGAGTCAGTTCGTCTCGTCGCTCACGATTTTCATTCATAAAATATTACAATGACTCACGAAAGATTAAATAAAAATGTAAGGAGTACACTAGGCGGGTTTTTCCCCTGTCTATATCATGGGACGCACACACACAGACAGCACTGTCCACGGTGTAAGAACTATTGAGATTTAATGGAATTTAAAAATAGTAGTGGTAGTAATTCACACAATGTACATAAAAGATATGTATGTATGTAAGTATGTATGTTTATCATTTATTAGTACCTATAGCCAAAAATGTTTATATTTAAGTATCGCCTTAAAGTTTAAACGACCATGCATGTATTCAATGTTTCCGTTTAGCCCGATGGTTGACTAGTGGTGAATGCCTAATAACATTAAGTACCTTCTTATATTGTGCAATAAAGATTAAATACATTGAATAATATGGATGCCTGCTGTTATGTTATTTTTATTAAGTACTTAATAGTACATTTCGATACTAGTGAACAAAAAAATTTTTTTCGACGAGGGTGAACGTTGGAGCCCGAGTGAAACGAGGGTGACAATCACCCGAGTCTTAAAGAAGTTTTTACATGAGTATCGAACCTAATTTTTCATAGCAAGTGCCTTAAAAAGTGAAATTTACGCACGCGAAGCGTGCGAAAAGTGCACTCTTTACGCACTAGTTAGGAAATTATTATTTTTATATAGAAAATTAATTCATTACTAACATTGTTTATAAGTAAATACTTTTGAATAATACTGTTTTAGAGTACTTATATTTAACATAATTCTCACCCTGTCGCGCGCGGGATAAGTAAGCTGATTCGATTTTTGAACTGAACCGCAGCGGTTTGATTTGCGAGGAACGGAAATTAAAGGTGCAGCTATCTACATAGTTGTTACTATCATATCTTTAGGTGTCCCGAATGGACAAAATATGAGTGTTGTGTGTACACGCGCGATATGACAAACATCGTATAAAAGGCTCGATTTATAAAACATATCTGAGAGAAGTATTGTTAGATTTTTTTAATGAAAAAGGTGGCAAACGAGCTGGCGGATTGCCTGATAGTAAGCAATTACCGTCGCCCATGGGCACCCGCAACACCAAGGGAGTCACAAGCTCGTTGCCGGCCTTTAAGGGGGGTTGGAGATCTGGGAACCTTACTCATCATCAGGAACACAACACTACATACCTGAAAGGTAGCAGTGATATTATGGCTGTGGTTTTCTCTAAGGAGGAGGTACTTCCCCAGTTAGGTATCTACAGACTCAAGTGTGATGGTACTTCGCTGTGCCCTACCTCTCATTGTTGGACGTAGATAACTAAATAAGCTTACCATATTATATTTTTACTATACTGCCATATGTATACAGTCAGCAGCAGAAGTGGCTAAGCGGTTAAGGTGTTCAAAATGAGGTCAACACATTTCTATTGTCAAGAGAATAAGAGCGCGTGTAGGTCATTTTGAACACTTTTGCTGCTGACTGTATGTGATGTTTGATGATGATATCTATTGCGAGGCAATGGCACTGAGTGACATTGTCACTAAATTAAATAACCAGCCACCTAGTGACCTCCTACATGGACCACATAATGACTCTGAATGCAGAAATGATGGCAGATTTCTAGGCTTTTCTTATCTTGCGACTTCTGAATGCTAAATAACTAGCCAACCCTTCACTTAAAGTATTAAAAGGTTGTATACCAGAGCTAGCAATTTTTGTTTTGACATTTGTGATCTGGAAATACACTAGTCAAATAGATACTTACATAACGTACAGTCAGCAGCAAAAGTGGCTATACGTTTGAAGTGTACAAAATGACGTACACGCGCTCTTATTCTCTTGACAATAAATATGTGTTGACCTCATTTTGAACACCTCAAACGCTTAGCCACTACTGCTGCTGACTGTACCTATTTTCATTAGTGTAGGCTAACTGTGTATAAGGTACATAGTCGTGAATGTGATTAAACAAATGGGTTCGACTCGAATGCGAGCGTTGAATATTTTACATGAAATTAGAAAATTACTACGAAACGGCCGGGCAATTACAGGCGGCTTAGAAAGTTAGAGACCGCAGCAGAAACGTGGATTTATCTCCTTTAGCTTCGATTTGCCTAATTTGTGGTGCGCACTCGCAACGTAATTGAATACATTAATTTTGAAAAGTTTGTCGCGATGCCAATTATAAATGGAACGCTATTTGTGTGTAGTATCTCCAGTGACGTAATTTAAGTGCTAAAATTTAGTCGCCCACGGAAATAGCTACATTGTTGAGAATGTTTGTCAGGCCTTCATTTCCATTTTTTTTCGTTTGCTAAACGTCGACTTATTCCAAGCTCGCTCGCCTATATTCCGTAGAACGTACTGAGTGTGATTGGTCGAAAATCTCAAAGGATCTCTAGTGCCTATATCCTCCCCTATTTAGAGTCCGCTCACGTGTGCTGTGTTACGTACGTGACGTCACCACACTAGGTTGAGGTTTCAGGAATTTCTCGCAACGCATCAGTATGTAAAATAGTCACTTGGCGTCTCAGCAATCGGCTCAATCGTTGAAAACTCCCTCTTACCGTGCACGACCGAGTAATTGTGTTTTATTTTACAAACATTATGCGGTTACACTGAAGATGGATTTAGCTTTATTCTGTTTATTTTATTTGTAATCTAGCGCAGTATGGTTTGGCATTTTATTTTATTATATTCGAAATTTATCGTTTTACTTAGCCAAAACGTCTTCGTAATGGAAAGAGCAGCAGCAAGCGGGTGGCTTCAATAGACCATATGAAATTTGGTATATCGCTTGTGATAAATCAGGTAATTCGTCAACGGAATTACGAAATTAACGAGACATGTTGTAATTGCTACAGGGTTGGCGTATGGGTTGATTAACCGATACTGGTTATTAGGCGTGGTCGCAGCCCGCCGCGCTGGCGGCCGGCCAGCCGCTGACTCGCACAATAACACTCTAACACTCGGTGGAACCGTAAACTGGCATGACATTGCTTGCTGGGGTAACTTTTACTATTTTATGTCCATAATAAGCTATAAAATTATTTCAACGGGCTATCTGTTTGGGTACACATATAATTCCTTTTCCGTTAATTTATTTTTAGTCAAAATTACCACATATGATTGGTCAGGCAAAGTTTAATATAGTTCTTTATGTTTTTAGTGACAGTAATATCTTATATATCCATTGTATTAGAATACAAATAAGTTTTTTATTTGATCTAGCAAGCTTTTTTGTTTTCGGACAGGTGTTATTTGAATCACTTATCTGCACGGAGCTGGATAAAAGAAAAGTTATGAATACATTATGGCATGAAAACTGTTTAAATCCACGTCGTCTTTGGCAAGAGCCTAATTCTAAGATACTGGGTTACACCGATTGAATACTAAAACGAAATTTCGAGCGGCTGTGAAGTATAGGCTACGTGCTGAGAACACAAGCTGACGGCACCACCGAATTTATAAGATATTACTGTCACTAAAGGATATGGCGCATAAACAATATAATATATAAGTATATCTCACATTAGTTATTTGACCTTTAGATGGATTTGAAAACATTTTCTACGTAGTTCATTTAAATTTATTTTTTAAATAATTAACTTGAAGCGTAAACTCGTTGACATGTGTATTCTGCCTGTCCTAACCTACGGTGCCCAAACATGGTCGCTCACTGAAAACCAGAAGTCCAAATTGAAGGTTTGTCAGCGAGCAATGGAGCGCAGTATTCTAGGTGTCAGAAGGACGGACCGCATAAGGAACACTACGCTGCGCTCCAAAACACGCATAGCTGACGTTGGTCGGAAGACTGCTAGGCTCAAGTGGGATTGGGCCAGTCACGTCTGTCGCATGCATCCGGATAGGTGGGTATGCGTAGCCACCAAATGGATGCCACAAGAGAGGCGCGGACGGGGCAGGCCTAAACAGAGATGGCGGAACGATCTGGATGCTTTCCTCAGCACTTGGCCGGAAACAGCAAAAGACCGAGAATTGTGGGGGTCCACGGGAGAGGCCTTTGCCCAGCAGTGGGACACTATAGGCTAAAGAAAAAAAAAATTAACTTGAACATGAAATAGGCTTGCATAGATAAAGCGCAATAAAGTCTAGAAATAATTACATTTCTACTACAAAGCTCAGGCGGCGAAACACTCTCCGTTATCACTATTAGCACTTAGGTCCGCGATGCGACTCAAGGCCTGAATAGAAATGGCCTAAAAGGGTTCCGTCCAGCCCCTTCATGCATGTCACGATCCTGCCTCCCGAATAGCGGGGATTGGCTTGCATTTGTGTAAGTAATCGTTTTTATTATTATTTTTTCTTTTTCTCGTATTCTTATTCTGTTTGGGTTATTGCCTCGTTATTGGTTTGGTGAAACTTCTGGACCGAGTTAATTACATTTGAATGACTGGATCAGCCGGAATGAATATTTGGGTTATTTGTTTACAGACCAGTGCAACCTATGTCGTTTGTGTTTTTATGAATTATATACTAATACATCATCATCATCATGTCAGCCGAAAGACTTCCACTGCTGGACATAGGCCTCCCCCAGAACGACCCAAGAAGACCGATCCTGCGCCTTCCACATCCAGCGGTATCCCGCGACTCTAACTAGGTCGTCGGTCCACCTTGTGGGATATACTAATACATACTAATATTATAAATGCGAAAGTAACTCTGTCTGTCTGTCTGTTACCTCTTAAGGGTTAAACTGCTGAACCATTGGGATGAAATTTGCTATGGAGAGATCCAAACACATACGACATATCCGGTTTATTTTTTTCATTTAATCAATTTTTTGTTACATATTGACATGCCTAACATTTTTACGGGGAAACAAATAAGGACTCCCCTATGAAGAAACATTCTAAATTACGAGAGAATTGAGTAATAACAAAGCATTTCTGAATAAATACCTATGAATGTAATAAAACAGGTGCCTCATATCTACTTTCCTACAAAATCTTTTCGCAAAAAGACGCTATCACAAAAGATCAAAGGAGCCTGTTTTGATGCACACAGAAATAGATCCTTTTGGTGAATATCTTTTTAGATTCAAACTCTTTACTAAATAAAGATATTATCGAGGGCGCTTTGCAATGAAAGCCGTGGGAGCGATTGATATCAAATGCAAATATAACTTACGATTTGTGTAAGAAAACTTATTTGTAAATTAACGTTATACATTAAAATCCTCATAAATATCACGAGTATTTTAAAAATAATTTGTAGGAATGTAACGTAGATAAATAATAAATAATAAATAAATAAATATTTCGGGACAATCTGACACAAATTGACCTAGTCCTACGGTAAGCTCAGTAAGGCTTGTGTTGTAGGTACTAGACTACGATATATATATATATATAATAGATAGATACATATAAATACTTAAATACATAACACCCATGACTCAGGAACAAATATCTGTGCTCATCACACAAATAAATGCCCTGACTGGGAATCGAACCCAGGACCATCGGCTTCATAGGCAGGGTCACTACCCACTAGGCCAGACCGGTCGTCATATATACAAATGAAGGAGTAGGTACAAATGAAGGAAAGTAGATTAAACCGGGACGAATGTTTCCACTTCGTATACCTACGAAGCCTGCTTAGCACCTACCATACAATAAGCTAGGTGACAATGTATCCATTTAAAATCCCTAGACAACATTAAAATTTGGGGGTATGTACAGAAATCATGTTTCTAATGTATTAAGAAATAAAGCGTGTTACCGTACGCTAGGATTACCGTCACGCTGACTTCGCAAATGTCACGCGAGGATGAACACGATACGACGTGTTTTTTTTTGTTTTTACGTGGTAATAAAATAAAATCTTGGCAGAAGTTAAGCCCAATTTAGACGTCCAAGTTATGAAAAATAAAGGCAATTGCGTAAAATGTTTTACTTGGATTAAACGGAATTGTGTAAAGGGAAAGAATATTTGTAGGTTCCTATCATATGAAACAAAAACAAAACGCATTTTTTATTGAATGTGTTTACGGGTATAGTTAGTACAAAATATTAAATGCACAATATTTACGTCTATACGTTTATTTTCTTGGGGTTCCATGTTTTATTTAGGGACAAGTCGTAAAGAAATCTGCAATGTGGCCGTCACGTGCTTACATGTAGTTTAGTCGAAGGTTCGACCCTAAGAGACGCGTCGTCGAGTTGAAAAAAAAATACCGTATACAATTGGCACGTATATAAGTACTAACATATTTTAGGTTACTTGTTCGACATGCAGGTACATTTTTTCTTGTAAAGTAATCGATAATAATATCTCAAAATTTACAATTTCGTTTAATCGTTTTCTTCGGTCCATATAAAATCCCTTAGACATTAATTATAATTTATAAGGTAGGTACATAATATAAGACTGCTATTTTTTTGAGTCGGTGATACAAATTAGAGGTCAAAAATATAGTAAAATTGATAAGAGGTAAGTAGGACAGGTATTCAAGGCCACGTATAAGTAACCTAGGTAAAAGTGCTTGTTGTACGATTAATTCATTTTTTTTTTATTAGCCTTTGTTTGTGTCCCACTGCTGGGCAAAGGCCTCCCCTCTTTTTCTCCACTCAACCCTATCACTTGTGTGATCCCGCCACTGTATGCAGAATGCGTCCAAGTCATCCCGCCATCTCCTTTTCGGTCTGCCTGCACTCCGGTGTGCACTGTCTATGGTGTGTCGTGGGTCCCACTCTGTAACCACTTTAGCCCACCTTTCCGGGTGCATGCGGCAGACATGTCCAGCCCAGTCCCATTTTAGCTTGGCGGTCTTAACACCTACATCCCTAACTTGAGTTCTGGAGCGTAGTTCCGTGTTTCTGATTCGATCAGTTCTACAAACACCTAAAATACTACGCTCCATTGCTCGCTGGCAAACCTTGAGTTTGGACTTTAGAGATTCAGTCAATGACCAAGTTTGAGCGCCGTAGGTTAGGATGGGCAGGATGCACACGTCAATGAGTTTGCGCTTGAGACACAGTGGAAGGTCACCCTTCAGTAGCGACTTCATAGACCAGAAGCTCTTCCAAGCATTTTCAATGCGTCTAGTGATTTCCTTTGTTTGCCTGTTTTCGAAGGAAGCTATCTGGCCCAGGTAAATGTACTCCTTAACATAATGTATATCCTGTCCATCGACCGTTACTCTACGTCTTGTCCTATTGGTCATTAACTGTGTCTTTTTTCGATTCATCTTGAGTCCAACCTCAAGGCTCGCCGTGCTAAGGTCTTGTAGGATTTGTTGTAGTTGTGATGCCGTGTGGGAAAAGAGGACAATGTCGTCGGCAAAGCGCAGGTTAGTTAACCGTTTGCCACCAACGTCAATGCCAAACCCTTCCCACGAAACCGCCAGCTGTTTAAATATCTCCTCAAGGCAACTAGTAATTAATTCATATCCAAGGAATTTAACAAAATCATGTAGGTAGGTCCGAAGTAGAATATTAGTGTAATTGTCTTGAAATACGTAGGCATTATGTCGGTATTTCAATAATTGGTTATTCGCTTTATTAAAATAAAATATATCATGACTTCTCTGAATCTCCATTGATAAAACAAATATCTCTACGAGATAAGAATGTATTATTTTTACGGACCTTCATTTGTATATATATAAATAATAATAAAAAAATATGTAATCCTCTAAGGACATCCTTCCACAAATTCACCAAGCCTCACAGTAAGCTCAGGAACAAATGTCTGCGCTCATCATACAAATATTAATTTGTATGATGGGGATTACCTTACAGGGATTCTAAGCCAGGTTTCATAGGCGAAGTGCCCCTAGGCTAGACTAGTCGTCAAATATTGTACATATCGGTTTTCATTCTAATGTCTATATGCATTACCTTAAACCATAAATTAACAAAAGTTTTAAACAAATAAATACTCGTATGACGTCACATAGAGATTATTGGTATCGCGGCCTGCGTAACGTGTGCAGTACCCTTACCATGAGTTGTGACATTGACGTTTTCGATAACGAGTATCGAGTTTACTATCTGTGCATCTCGCTTGTACTATTTTAGTACGAAGGAGATGCACAGATAGTAAACTCGATACTTGTTATCGAAAACCGTAATGTCGCAACTCATGGTACGGGTACTGTGACCGCCTAATGCACCGCGTAATAACGTTCGCTGCGCGCCGACACAAGAAAAGCAATATATACCTAGTTTCAATTCATGTACGTACGCAAGTTACAATTGGGTTTGTTTTAATACTTAAATACGTATAATATTTGAACTTTGTACGAACGTGATTTTTATTACTTACAGCAATTCTTCGTGGAATAAAACCGATAACTACGAACTATATTAAATTCATTAAAGGCAGTATAACCTGGTTTTAGTAGTTTTATTTGAATCAATATATTGTTAACTTCAGTAAAGTAATCAACACTAGTCCATGCCATCTCCGACTGTGCCAGTAGGTGCGACACAGTCGGAGATATAGTATTTCTGTCGGAAGTTTAGTTTTCTGTTGGGAACATTTATTATTATCTCTAGAAATATTGACATTTTAATTTCGTATAAAAAAATGTAGAACACAATTGCTGAATACCAAATCTGGACTAAGGCCATTCAAACGATAACATATGCAATATATGTCGGGAAAATATTTGTAATTTGATGAATATATTTTATCCATATGAATTAACTCTTAATAAATTAATTGAAACCCCAATAAAAAATCGTAGATTGTTATGCTTAACTAGTTAACTTGCCGTAGAGACGCTAGGTCCATGGGGTCCCAGCGTGCACAAACTTTTTGCAGAAATCGCGAAGCGTCTCGTTGATGTATCTGGTGACAAAGAGCTGGCGGCTTCCTCGCACAACGTATCAGCATTGCGATACAACGAGGACATGCCGCCAGCATCCTTGGTACAATGCCTTGGGGCATTTTTTAGATTTTATACTGTAACTATTTAAGTACTTGTAGTTATCATAATACGATTGTAATTTCTGTAAATAAATATAGTTGTTAGTTAACTTTTAGTCCTACCTAGAGGTTTCGTTGCGTGATTAATGAAATCGTTTTCAAATTGTCGTTTGTTTACACTTAAGTAATCTATAAAGACTAGTAAACATATGCGAGATAAATAGCGCATAAATTGAAAGGGAACCGCCAATTGAACACGGTACGCGCACAGCTGCTGGCGCAAGAGAGTGGGCACGCCGGACTCCGACTGTGACACATACAGTTATTTCGGTCGTTGCGTTTCAAATGCGATCGCATAATATTTTATTTTCAGTGCGTACTCATGTTTATTCGTAGGTGACGTGGACGGCTCGAGTGACCGCGCCGGATATTTTGAACGATATGTGACATGAATCCATTTTGTTCTATCCAAATGACAAATGTTTATATTCAACTGTTTGAATAGGAATAGACGTGTTGTCAGACGTTTACCGTCTAAGTTTTTTAGAATTATGATTAACGGTGATGCATGAAGATGAAGACGCAAAAATGAGAGTATATAAAATATTTATTTAATTATTCAAGCGCTAACTTGTGCTGGCTTGTGAGATTGACGGCAAAAATGTTCCTTTAAGTGCCAATGATTCCAATTTTCTCATAAAAATATATAAATGGTTATTTGTCATTGAAAATAAATCGTGATCGTTAAAATACGTTTAGCAGGTGCTGACGTATGGTCTTCGTAATGAGCATTTTCTAAGAAAGTATGATGCATTTATCATCATGAAATGACTTCAGTGTTCTCATTCCCATACAAATGTAAGTACCTACACTAGTAAGTACTTACAGTCAACTGCCACTCCTCGCATACAAAACTTCCATACAGAGGAGGATTATGTATATCGAAAGTGATAAGTGATGTGAATTCAGAAGCGGCGGGATAAAAAACAAACTATACAAACAGGTCTTATGTGGCCGATATCTAATGTGGCTGATATCGGCCTAAGTCAGCCCAATGATCAGTCAGGGCTCGAAGACTGAGTTCCTAGTGTCGCTAGTAGCAGCGGCGCGTCCAATCAAGTCGATTCCCGCCGGTTTTACTAACTTTCCCGCAGTTCAACAGTTTTCCTTCGGCTCACGAAGAAAAAGCAAAGCCAGCTTAAATCCGCCCCGCCCAAGAAAAAATTACTCACCGCCACTGGTAACTAGTATATTATGTACCTAGTTCGCTTAATTAGAGAGCGCTTACATAAATAAGGGTATGTTTATATTTTGAGAATATAGATTTAAAAAAATGCATACTGTCTATGTTTACCACGTTGTTTTGAAGTAAATAAATACATGAATACAAAGCTGTCGTGAACGAGCAATTGCGGAACAAATAAAAAGCTCGCTCAGTATTGCAAAGTTCGTAACTCGGCGTTGTAATTTTAAGTCAGTGAACGAAACGGGGCTATCGGAGTGTAGGAATTGCAAATCGACTCACGCTTAACAGAGCGGAAAGACAAGGATGTATTTAAATTAATTTTGAGCTAGAGTAGGGACAGCTGAGCTTATCAACATCGGCATTAAGGGAGCGCGAGCGGAAACTCCGCCTGTCGAACAACAATGCCGACCGACAACGCAACACCTTCCTTTATGATGTGATCCTCTCACGTTCGTACATGTATTATGTACCTCCTGTGTAATAAAGGGATATAAATACTGGGAGATGGCTCTGTCTCGATCTTATTTATAGGTTATTGATTTAAAGTAAACTAGATTATAATGGGTTATAAAGTAAGTATACAAATTCAGATCAACCAGCACAAACATACCTACTCATATTGAAAACAATGTTCCCCGCCGCGGAGTTATTTGTTAATGTTTTTGCGATGTTCAAAAACTTTTAAACGGATTTTAACGTTTTCATTTATCGAAAGCATAATCAATCCGCTTTAGTGTTTAAGGTTTTGTTTTTTGTTAGATGTTGGAAATAATAAAGTATGGTATACGTAGTCGACAAGCTAATGCTAATAAATGACACCCTGCTATCACATTTATTGCAAATGATATAATTTATATAATAATGATGAGATGACATGTACCTGTATGATAATGTTATATCATTGTATTGGAATACTGTCGGGATCTTGTACAATTTACCTTTTTTAGGCAGGGAGCTTTCATTGCCTAGTTTAATTGGGATACCAAAAATATTGCTCTTCTTATATAAGTATTCAATTAAGCCCAATACGAAAATATATATATTTTTCATTTTGCATTAATTTTTAGTACAAATTGCAAATGCTACTAGGCTATTCCCCTACCTCTCAGCTACGACGGCAAGGATTTGTGGCGGCCGTCGCGTAGCCTGCGAACTGTATAGGTTATGTTGTGTTTATAATTATTTACCTATTTCCAAGTTAAAAAGTGAGTAAGCATCTTCTTATAATATTGCATAAACCTTTGCTATGTTCAGTATTTTTGTACGCATTTTTTCCTATTTTACCATAATATAATTACTTTATTAAATAACAATCGCCGTGAGGAAATTGGTAAAAAACTCAAGTTTCCGCCTTGAGAAGGACTTTATTTTTACTGACTTCCTTTATGAACAAAATATAGGTAATTTGTTACAGAACTCAAATTAAGATGGAAGTTGCCAAACAAGAAAATAATAAGCGTTATAAAAATAATTTCGCCTAACGGACATGACTTGCGAGCGTCGTTGCCCGGTAACCGTATTTCCTTGATCTTGATTTCGTTCACCGATTTCTAAGAGAATTTTAAGACATAATTTTGTTAATGTACATACCTCAAAGATATTAATTAAAAACGGGGCTCCGTTCTGCAATGTCAGTTGGCAAAATTTTAATACCAAATTTATGAGTCTGCAAGTATACGCATGTTGTTGTAAGAAAGTGTAGGCATGTTTCAACGTTACTGTGATGTGTTGAACATGTTTGGATAATCAGGAAATGAGATAATCGCGAAGCAATTGTCCTTTATTCCACAAGATCAAACGGAGCTTCGCTTCGATACAGTACGTTTTCTTTGAACACATGCGGGCCGCATTTGTTTATTTGCGCTAGTGTTATCAACAATGCAGGGTATTGTGATGGGACACGTAATGTTTGACGCAACGTAATGTTACGTTTCGCCTACATGTTTGTTAATGCTGGTTTTGTGTTTAATATTATTGTTATCTTTATTGATTTTTAGGGCTCCGGAGTCAACTAGGAACCCTTATAGTTTCGCCATGTCTGTCCGTCCGTACGTTCGTCCGTCCGCGGATAATCTCAGTGACCGTTAGCACTAGAAAGCTGAAATTTGGTAGTAATATGTACTTATATCAATAACGCCGACAAAGTGCAAAAATAAAATGTGGAAAAAAATGTTTTACTAGGGTACCCCCCCTATACGTAAAGTGGGGAGTGATTTTTTCTTCATTCTAATCCTAACGTGTGATTTATCGTTAGATAGGTATTTAAAAATGAATAGGGAACTAACATCATTTTGCGCGCCGTGTCCAGGATTGCCGCCTTCTGAATCTTATTATTATTGTTTATCATTAGATATATATAATGTTCAGGTAAATTATTACTCTAATTAAAAGCTACACACTTATGGTTTATTTATTTACAGCGTGACGAAGTTTGAGTACTTATGTATAAAAGTATTGTAATTTTTGGATCACTGAAATCGTTTCACGGCGATATTTGAACATACTTTGTACAAAAATCCTCATTTTAAACTCATCACAACGACGATATATGCTAATGTCTTATAATTCTCAAAACCACGCCATCATACGAATACCTACGAACTTGTTTTGAATGCCTATGATTTTTCGATCGGATATAATCTACTATTAGTGCACATTTAAAAGTATGTTACGATCACTTACGAGACTGCTAGATCTGTCTTTCTAAATGTCAGCAGGGTGATGATGCGACTCGACTATACAACCTACAGAACGTTTGTTACTTTCGACTCGCTGCCCTACGTATGTAGGTATGCGGTATTCCTTATTATTCAGTTTATTTATTGTACCCACGAATAACAATCTTAAATAGAGTATGTTAGTCACCTTCTTGCCATCATATAATAAAATTATCGAGTATATATCCAAATGTTAGTTCGGTGTAAATAACCAGATACGTAAGGTCACAGAGACGATATACTTAACTAATGTATTATATTGTTGGCCAGCATGGTATTTATACCGTGCTATAACTGAGTGTAACACCCACTGTTACTAGTCATGTTGGCGCTGCGCTGAGCAAAGCAAAATTAATTAAAATTATGTTTAATACAGTCATTTCGATTTCATTTTAAAACAATTTTATACTTTTGATGTTAAAATTAAACATAATTGTCTTTTATTTTTATATTAAGCAGAAACGTCTGCTAGCATATCAAAGATATTTAAGTCGAAAGAAAAATAGAAAAATTTGACTCGCAGCGGGACTCGAACCCCCAACCACTGGATCCAGTGGTTGTGGGTTCGAGTCCCGCTGCGAGTCAAATTTTTCTATTTTTCTTTCGACTTAAATATAATTGTCTTTATACGCCTCAGAATTAGTTACCTACTATTAATCCATGAATAAAATCTTATTTAAAACAATGTTTTATTTATTATTTGTTTCAGGTAAGGGTTGTTTCTCCATGTTATTTTTCCTGCCTGCGATTTAAAAAGACCTGAAGCGAAACTCCAGTCTGTGAGTATGCCAGAAGCCTTACAAAGTGCCCGGCATGAGGAAGGATCAAAGTGTGTGACAATCCTCTCTGTCACCACAATTCCATCGCAAAGTGACGAGGGCCAATATTTACGCGAAAATTGTTTTGATGCCAACAATTTCATGCATAGGGTTCATTGCTCTATTCATTCAGAAGTATGAAATTCGTAATTCACTGTATACTGTAAAAATGAGAATTTTGAACAATTATTTTAGATCGGAAAGAGAAATAGCGGCTAGTCGCGTGCGTGAGTTAGTGCGCGACAGATGCTCGTCCGAAGCACATTCCAGATGGACATTTCATTTTGAGACAAGAATAGACTCTAATCTGTTTAAAAGACACCACTGTTTTTTGTGTGACGTAGTTCTCAAGGTTTTTTACTAATGCTCTAGTGTAAACATAGAACGGCTTTATTTAAAGCTATAATTATTTTAGATATTTGAAGTTTGATGCGTTTATTTTCATCATAAGCATAACAAATTTAAATATTACACATATTCATTGAGATAAAGGAACTGAAACATCAGGCATCTTGAGAATGTTTGAATATCTGTTAAATATGTCGAAATTATGGGTAATCGCAAAGTTCATTACGTCTAAATTATTTAAAAAATGTTTTACATTAATAACCTCACAGTGTATGCCGTGCGGTATGTTTTTATTAGTACATATTAATTTTACAAGGCAACGCAGATATGTATCAGATTAACGCACTTATTTTATTTCAAATAAAATGGGCAATATGGACAAACTTCTAATAGTTTACAGTGCTAAGAACAAGCGGTAGGTACATATGACATCGATATTTTCTTACACTTTGGCACATTTCCCAATGTTCTTTTGACGGAAGAAACAAAACAAGGGGCTAAATCACTGAATGTTATTGTTATAAGCTAGGTATTCACTGAGTCAGGTTTCGTAACATGGTGCTTACAAGAAGATCGGTTTAATCAATATCGGTAATGTCCACATTCTCTGTTACTTGTAGGAATGTTTGGCTCGTGTGCGTTTTGCCGTTCTGGATATTCAGTCGCAGACGGGGGATTCGACTTGTAAAGTATGTGTCGTTGCCAGACTAATCTACCATTTTGCAATTAATTATTTGTAAGTACACCCACAGAGTATGTAATGATAATGACATTATGCCGATACTTTAGTCATATAGTTGTATTCGTTTATCTCTTTCTGCGTATTATTTTAATTTATCAGTAACATTAAAGCTTTACAATATTCTTGCTGCTAAAAGAGTAGATGGTACTTGTATCATATGTTGCACACTTTTAGGTCATAGGACATGCCATATAACCGAACTATTGAGTTATGTAGATGTACGTAAGTTAAAATATTATACTTAATAAAACATTACAATTTAGAACTAAGGTTACAGATTATTCCTCTTGAACCGAGTATACATACGGAGCTGTGAATGTAAATTCCAAAATCTAAGCCGAATGTATCCCAAAAATTCATCACGCATATTGAATTTGAGAATATAATTGCGCGCCGACCAGGCTTTCGATAATTCCACTGCGGACTGCGGAACCCTGTATCCAATCACGAGCGCCACGGATCACTGAGTTTGCGTCCCTAACGTCAAGCTAAAATCAACCAGAGAAAGCTCTCTTGCCTAATGGAATCACATTTCCAGGAGAATTCAGATGTATCAATCAAAAGAGCTAATAAGCATCAGCAAGAATTTGAGAAAGACCTATCAATTAAGGAATGGAACAACGGGTCTGAAATTCAGGAATTGGAACGAAATATATGATAAATGAAATAAAATAGTCCCTGTTAAACTTAAAAGTTGGATAACGAATTAGGGAAAGACATTGAAAATTACTAACGGTGAACATAATAAAAAAATATGGTAATAAGCTAAATTACAACAAGTAATTAAGTTAAATTTGTAAAATCGTCTTAGTACCAAGTTTTATATATGCAAACGAATTATTATTATCATGTGTACGAGTACGAGTATTTACCCGAAAATAGGTGGTGGATGAACTGGGCGGGGAAGAAGCAGGAAAGGACTTGATAGGCCTTGAAACAAATTAACCCATATCAGTAGAAGTAACAATAGGGGTTACAGGACAGCAACATGACACATAAGCCAGGGAGTGGACGGAGGAACCTGGTTGCACATAGTAAAAAAAATATGTAGGGGGACCTATAGATGGCAAAAGAGCCCGTTATCTTCTGAATCTAGATCAGACTCAGACTGTTGAATTATGGGACACCGATCACCATGTACTCAATACATGGAAACTTGATAATAACAGGTAAGATCAGGCGCCTCCTTTTTACACTGCGGTAAGAAGAAAAACTACTAAGCATGTAAATATTAGGGCAACATAAGAGATGCCAATGGCTGAAGAGATTTCCTTCTTTTCCGTAGCAATAAAGAGATATGAGTAAGATACACAGTGGAAATGCTACGCAATATGCCGCTTTTATAGTAGGTTCGCGCCATAGCGCGGTGATAACCTCAAATCATCTGCGCATCCCAAAAAGCGAGTAACATTTACAAATCTATATTAAATAATTGAAATCAAACTCCATTCCGTAACGTGTTTAGTATCTCATCACATGCACTGTCGGACGTGTGTAGCTGGCTCTAATGAACGCCCAACTTTCCAGCGGATTAGTTGTTTGTTAGTCCGTTTCCTAATTCAGGTGATCCCGCCAAGTCCGTTGTTGAGTGTGTTGTGTTCTCCCTTCCGTCCGGTTACGTTAAACTTTGATATGAGTAATCAGTGGTTAACTGTTTGTTTGTTTTTGTTAATACAATGCTAATAATTTTATGATCAATATGAATAAGTATCTGAAATGACTTCCGGACGGCTAAACTTAAGTGGCAGTGGGGTGGGCTCATTGCACGCGGAACCGATAGCCGTTGGGGCGTAAAGATTATGGAGTGACGACCACGTACCGGAAGGCGCAGCGTGGGCAGACACCCACAAGGTGGACCGAAGACCGAGTAAAGATCGCAGGAATCCACTGCGCGCAAAATCGGCCAATAGTGGGTCGCTTTGGGGTACGCCTATGTCCAGCAGTGGCCTTAGGCTGATATGTTGATGATAATCCGATATGACAAAACCTTAAACAACTTTATTATTGCATGAATACATTTATGGTAAATAGGTACCTATAATGTTCTTACGATATCCTGTAATCTGTTCTCATATTGCTATATGAAATAAATTGTTCTCTACCGACTAAGGATTCACTGCGATCTCCACTAAGAGCGACAACGTAGAACGTAGGTAGAAATCTACACATACAAAGCTCCCATTAACATAGTAAATGGGTTGCATACTGCATAATTGCGAAGCCAAAACGTTAGTTATATACTTGCACATAATTATTCTTATATACTCACTTCATTAAATTATTTCAAGTGGGTTTTTCAAACGCATATATATATATATATATATATACAGAATTTCGTTTCATTTAATAGGTACTTAATGAATAAGGTTATTGTGATTTTGCAATCGAATATAAATTTATAGTAGTACCAAAATACATGTGATGATTTCACGAACCTTGCATGTGTGTAAACTTATAGTAATACAGTCTACCTACGTAAATGTCGTGTGCTTTAGTAAAACTGAGAAACAACCCACATCAGCGACGGGTCGGCTTTCCTCATAGTTTGGTTGGCGTAAGCGGGCGGACCCTAAGGCCACGTGCACACGGTCTGCCAAACCGTTGTACGCTACTCAGATATCCTTAACGTAGTTGGAGTTTAGCGAACAGGCGATCGGGTGGACGCCGTTTTACCGATAGGTCGGTATTACAGCTAAATTGTTTGAAACTGCTATGTGTTGTATTAATGTAGAGGTAGCCGCACAACTGCCCGGGGGGAACAAGGGGATTTTGTTACTATAACTTTTAAGAGAGGAAGAAAAGATGTAGAATGCTTTGTATTTTTTCCAAAAACAAACTGCGTAGGTACCTACTTTAGACATTTAAATGCATAACGATTTTCGAGCATAGTTGCTAGTGATGTCGCCTACGAAAAAGGAGGTTCCGTGTTCTAGCTTCAAGGACATTTTTTTGTGTTTTATGGGTAGTGGAAGCTACCTTTATATTAAGTATTTATAAATTTAATGGCTTGCGACGTGGGTTGGCTTGAGACGGACTGTTTTTAATAAAATTAAAGTTACATAAAAGAGCCTGTCCCTTTAGCGTAAAATATCAAACATTTTACGTCAGTACTAAAGTTTTATATAGACATGTCAAACATATGGTTTGCACCTGAGTTGTCACAACGATAGCCGGCGACGGGCGTCACGGATAAAGTCTCCGGTATCCACCATGTCACGAGAATACAACGTGCCCTACATTTGTGTCACATTTGTTCTAACTGACGTTAGGATATTAAGCTTCTTATCTCGTTGGCTATCCTCATTCGCTACAAATCATATATATATTATATGTCTACATTTCTAATGATAAAATTGAATTATGAATATGACTGTCAGAGTAAGAGAAACAGCCTTAACTTAAATTAACTAAAATATATTGACTTACGAAAACCTAATAAAGATGTAATTGAGGTCAATGTTCATTACGTCATAAGTGTCATAACTTGTACCAACGAGCTACGTAAAGACTCGAATAATTTGAATGCGTCTATACGGTGTTTATAATTCACATTGCTTGACAAATGATGACGTTATTTACCAACGTCAATTAAAAATGTTCGCCGACACATAATTACAGGTAGGAAAACCATATCAGCCAGCCCACTGTTCCCAAAAGTCACTTTGTTACGGTCAGGTCATATGTCCAAAGCCCCCCCCCGACCTGGATCCGCACAGCTGTGAAGTGGAAACACGATTGCAGCCCTTCGCACCCAGGAGGTGTACCGTCTCCTACTCAAGTCAAAGATAACCATACGGTTGCACCAAGCACAGTATCGTTTTATCTATCTATAGGTGTGACAAGTTTAAGAGCTTTGGTTTGGGTACAAAAATTGCATCATCTGTACCTAGTTCTGTAGTAAACTACTTAAATTGAAGTCTGCTCGAATTTCCATATCATCACCAGACATCTCGAGTATATATTTTTATTATTGCCTAGAGAATTTTATGATAATATTTGTAGTGTGATCACAGTTTTTATCTAGCCCATCTTGGTTAACATATATGACTTGTTAGCATGAAGTGTTGTTGGTCGTATGTGTAGGTCTTTTATAGTTGTCCAGTATATGTTTAATGGCATAAATTATGTGAGATAGAACAATAGCTGTCCGTTGTTGGTTTGACATTTGGTTATCATGTTGTACCTCAATCATGTTGATGAACAGCAAATGCTTCGTCAACCTACTCGTAACCTGATCAATTAGTACTGATTGTTCGACACTAGTCCGGGCTCCTTAATTCACTCGCACGCTCATTCAAACACATTACCCCTCGCATTAGTTCCTCAATACATACCCAATGCCTCCTCGGCTTCCCGACGTACAAAGAGGTAATTATTATAAAGTCTACTTTATATACGCTATTTTAGTTTACTGTGTATACCGTTCTTTACAGACGGTAGTTACGCGAAGCTAGTCGATCTTTTGTTTGAGTACATTAGTCTTAAGAACGCCAAGTCAAATTAGTATCAGAGCTTCGAATTAGACCTTAGGGAATCACCTCCATAACCTTTCTTCTTAGTGTGCATCGGCACAGGGTGTGTTTATTATAAACTTAAATTTTAGACCTTGAGGGCCGAAGGACTTTGGCTGCCATCTTGGTTAATTCATAGTTTAAAAAAAAATGTGTTTAGACTAAGATAATAACATAGTAACAAAATGTGTACAAAACGTTTCAGATGAATCTTCTTCATCTTACTCTTAACACAAAAGATGTTTTTCTCTTCCATTCCCCTCTATCTTTCTTCACCGCAGCACTCACTTCTTTCTTTTTCATATGTTCTTTGACACAATCCGTCCATCGTTTCTTTGGCCTGGCAATCGCTCTTCATACGTCAACATTCATCACTAACATTCTTTTTCCTATATTACATTCATCCCTCCTCGTACCACACTAACCTGTAGTAGGTTAGTGTGGTACGAGGAGGGATAGAGGGAGCATCTGTTACCGGTGCTACTTTCAAACTTCCCCTTATATACTCATTTTTTATCCTATCTCGTCACAACAAACATCTTCATGAATAAAGGGGCAAAAGTGACTTTATTTGAAATTAAGTCATAATAGTAATTCACTTTATTATACTTTACATTTTTACTAGTAAATTACAACAATACTGCACATTTTTAATAAATAATATTTTAGTTCTATTTCAAAGATGGTATTGTATTATTTTAAACCACCTACATCGTGCTTTTGTTTCTGTTTCGGACACATTGCTTGGTACACTATAAATTCATTTGTATATATATAATTATAAAAATATGAGTCAGTTGTAAGTCCGTCAGAGCTACAAAAAAGTTGCGCTTATTATTTTGACCTCAAAATGACACAGAATTATAGAATTCATGTAAGGTCTATAGACACTTTGAGGTTTATGTAAGAAGGAGACGCATTGTGAATTATGAACAACGATGATGTAAAATATTTAGGTATTTATGTTTGTAGTAAAATTAGACACTAACTTCTAGACTGTTCTCTCGAAAAGATTATTACCATTTAATTCGGTAACCTAAAGATTATTAGAATTAAAGTGATATCAAATTAGTAAGTTTTGCTTCTATTCAACATGAGTCTCTTTAATTTTCAAACAAGTGTTTCATGTTTAATTCAATTTACGATAGCTATTCCTGAGAGGTTTCTGTCTGAGAAAATTGAATAAAAACCACGTCTCGAACTTTGCGTAGGCGGTGGCTGGAGGAATGAAAAACATAAAGTAGGTAAATTATTGGATTTTTAATTAAAAACTAGGTGCTAAATTTTATTTATTTTTTTATTGGTTTTGAAAGCGTGTTTAATCTTCTTGAGTTATGTATTAAAAGAAGCAATACATTTTAAGTCCATTTACGAGTATTTGGGGAAAATAACCAAAAAGAACCAGTAAAAAGCCACTGTTACAGGATGCACGAAATAAAATAAACTGATCAAATATTTAAAATCGAAACGAGTAAAGCGAGAAAATAACTTTTTGATTTATTAGTCCTAAAATATTTACAAGCTGTGTTTTTAATAAATATGTTACAATAAGGTATTTATATAAAACATAAAAAAATTATACGAACTTCGTAGCTATGATTAACGTAACTAATAAACGCTCCTTCTTCCGTCCTTTAGTTCACTTTAGCCTGTTGGTTGACTGGTAGAGAACGCTTTATGGGATTAAGCTCGTAATTTATACCTTGTATTCTGCAATAAAGTACACCAAAAAAAATGCTCTAAGCACACTCAATAATATTTCTTGTATTTCCACCCTGTTAACAAATAATATGTCATATCATTTATACAACATAAATACGTTATGTATCATGTATTTGGTCTTAAGGTTTCCCTAATGAATTTTCGAATCCCGCCACTTGATTGTATATCAAGGAATTTATCAAATTCAGAACAATTAATCAATATCAGATGGAGGAATTCATCAGTGCGCGTGTTCGGAGTTGTAAACCGCAAACACCGATGAACAACGTAACAAGGGTAGCCTGAAGCAATTCACGGTACTGTAGCCCAGTTACGGAGTAGAAGCGTATACTGTTACGGAGAAACTGATTTGTAACATGCTACTTTTTATATAACATCCTATAATGTTGTGTATAAAGATAAATATTCCAGTATCCTTACCATGAGTTGTGACTAAAATAGTACAAGCGAGATGCACAGATAGTAAACTCGATACTCGGTATCGAAAACGTCAATGTCACAACTCATGGTAAGACTACTGAACCCTATGAGTTTTTCACCTGAAAGCAGGTATGTTGTAAGAAATGCTGACAAATAAAGTGTATGACGTAGATGATGAATTTTCTGATTAGCTAAAAATAATTAGTAATAAGTAATACTACGTATAAACGCTTATGAGATGGCGTACGTAGTAAATATATTTTTATAAAATTCCAACTGCAAAACGTATGATGAGCGCGTGACGATATTTTATTGTATTGGGTTTTATTTCATACATAATATTAGAAGTATAATGTATTCATTACAGTAAAAAATGCTGCTATTATAAATAATTTCCATTTCGCCATATCGGATAACGGATGTTTGTTTACTGGGCTACGAGTACTGTGAGTACATGGGAAGTTGATCTAACATGTTCAGCTTGTCACGGCTTCTTTGGGACGGAAATTAAAACGGGGTTTTGTGAATGTTATGCTAATATGACTTGTTTCAGAATTCAGTAGGGTAATATGCAGGATAGAATTACCTCCTGAAGGCACATGATCAATATTTGTGGCGAGCTTACAAAAATGTAAGTTATATGTCCCGACTGCGTAGCTTGTTTGACAGTAAAAAAAAAGTTTTGTGCACAACCAAAGAGATAGTTATTGTATCTACTGGATTGTTTTTATTTAATCGTCAGGATCTGAGCAATGTATATAACAATGCTATGTGATAAATAAATGTTTCAAAATATATTTTTGTGGCATTCTTAACCTAATGATAATACTATTGGAAATTAGGACGTGACTCGAACGAACTAATACTATGTGTTCGAATTAAAAATTAAAAAATGAACAAATTCACAATTAACACACTTCACGAACTTGGGAGAAATAAATACGCCAACAAAATGTTTGTTTCTTAGATAGTCAAAACAAATATTTGTTTGGCAAAGGCTTACTATGTTAGTAAATACTTTATACTTATCACAAATAAAATTTCTATTTCCAATACAGAATAAATATGTATAATTATATAACTTGACATGTTATACAAATTCTTGTTTTGATAAGTTTTAGATGTATTTATATATCTCACAATAAAAAATATTGTCAACTGCCTAGCCTAAGAGATAAAATGAATATAGAAATAATTTTATAATATAAATACTCATGAGATGGTGGAAAGCGGCCTGATGGTGGGGGCCCCGGGTGTCTTTGTTGATAACATTTGAGGTAGAAACGCTAAATGCCATCAGGTCCCAGCGCGCACTCTTTGCAGTAATCGCGAAGCATCTGGCTGACGTATCTGGTAACCGAAGATCAGGCGGCTTCCTCGCACAACGTTTAAACAATCCGATACAACGAGAAAGTGCCGCTAGCATCCTTGGTACAATGCCTATAGGGCTTTTATATTTAGATTTATTGTATAGTAGTTATTGTAATGCCTAGCTAGCTTGTATATTAATCGTAAAATACTTGTTGAAACAAAATGTTTTCTATCTCTCATATATAAACGTATATACGTTTATTGTTATTTAACATTAGCCCGTCGACGTGGACGATGTCGTCACAATAAGGAGAGATCCAACATTTATGAAGTTGCAGGTATGATATTAGTTCGTTCTCTTCCAAGTCAATTTTAAAATGGCTGCATAAAAGTCATATATTTGGCACCCCTGCATCATAATTCTTATTTTAAATATCATGTCAGTATACTAGTGATATGTCTAGTAATCTGCGTCAAAGTATTTAGAACGGTAAGTTTTTTTCATATTTTTGTGGATCTCTGCTAGCATAGGTATTAGGCTGTATGCATATAGAGAATAGAATATAACTGTTTTCACGAATATCATTTATATTTTAGGTAAAACTAAGGTGCAAAATATCATTTTAATACAACCTTCTGAGATGAGACGAATTACGAATTACCTTGGGTACTCATTTAGTAAATTACGTCTCAGATTAAATAAGCATAGATTATATTTTTAATTCGCAGTACCAAGAAACAACCTACAGATCTATTTATATTAAATTTACATGTATATTATTAATACACTTTGTATGCACCTAGTTATTCAATTGACTTTAAACGAAATGACAATACTTAGTAGTATCATATGCAAAAAAAAAATTACGTAGATGAGTACGGAAGGAAACATGACTAAAGAATACGTCAATAGACACGTCACTTGGCTAAAATAGTTCGTATTCATAATGCAGGTGACACCTTAACGATCTTGAAACATGTTTAGAACCACGGCAGTCTAATTGCTAGCAAAAATAGATCGCTATGTATTATGTGGGACGCCAAAAATTTTACAACATTGCAGAAATGTTCTTACAAATTGGAATAGATGCCAACTAAAAGATCTCAATGAAATCAACTTAGCAATAAGAGATAATCATGAGTAAGTAAGTTTGAGGATTTGCAACGTTTTGAGTAGCTGAATGATAGCGCGGACTACAAGTTGGGCCTTATAATGATGTTAGAGAAATCTTGTTGTTGCAAAAAGCCACCGACCCCGTCACCTCCAGACATCACGTATTAACGAAAGGGGAGGAGGAGTATTTCGCCCGAACCCCCCACCCCCATACCACCTTTTCATAGAACTGTGCCAACCACAGATAATTCTCTGAAGAGGTATCTATAATTCTAAAGTTGCGAGATGTTTACGTACTTTAAAAATGCTGTGATGCGTTTTTGTTTAGGACCGTCCTTATTTTTTAAACTTTTCTGTCTAAATAATATAATGGTTTATTTTCATGTTTCTATAATATAATCAAGAGAAAGTACGAGGATTAAATTGTTTGTCCACTAAACATCAAGTAACCATAATTAAGTAATTTTACTTAGAAAACAAATTTGATGCACAGTCAGTAGGAGCAGTGGCTAAGCGGTTGAGGTGTTCAAAATGAGGTCAATTCACCTCTATTGTCAAGAGAATAAGAGCGCGTGCAGGTCATTTTGAACATTTCACCCTCTCAGCCACTTTTCCACGTTTGCTGTTGACTGCACATTTATGTTCCTACTTTTATAATAAATAATGATGCTTACTTGGCTCCTAAAAATAATTGGAATACCACAAGATACAGAGACTTCACTAGATATTCAACATACTAGTTTAATTGTTCATTTGACCTGTTTTTTTTTGGTAGCTAAGTATTGGCGGGATTTTTGATACAGTTTCTTTAAAAAAAAAAACATATTATAACATACTTTATATTAGGGCAATCTTACATCTATAAAGCTTCTATTGTAGGCACTAGAAGACGATATATAAAGACAAAGTGCGGGGCAATTATAGAGCTCCTGTCGTTTTCGTTTGCTGGTTTTTAATTGACCTACTCTTATGATATCTTAATTAGAGACGCGACCGCTAATATCTAAGAAAAAACGACTTATTGAGGATAATATCGTCAGATCCTAACATTATAATGACAGAAAGGATGAACTGTGAAAAACTCTTATATAAAAAAAATATTTTTACTCAGCTTATCAGTGTTTATTTCAATAATCTCACTCAATGAAATCTCCTTAAAAATTTTGAATTGGTTAATATATTTTTTTTTTATTATCGCATTGAAACTTAAAGGCATATAATTTTAATTACAGCCTCAAGCATAGTCTAAATAATGTCAAAGCTTCTCGTATTATGCAGTGGATAATCTTCACTAATTAGCTAAAATAGGTGACTAAATTAAACCACATAGCGCACATTTTGAACTCGCACCTTCTGAACTTAAATGTATTTTGTCAGAGATCAAATTCGTTAATTATAAATCTGAGCACGGTTTAATTAAGTCTAAAATGGCAAAGCACTTGAAGCTATTTGGTTTTGTTTTGTTTTAAAATTGGCATCTGAAGCGAACTGTGTCATTAGAATCTTAAGATCGTATGTCTCTGCAAACTTTATAGTCACATCGCACATATGTGCTAATATGAAAGGCGAGCGACACACGACCGGTTTTTGCCGCCGATTGATACAGAGTGCCATACCTCTTGACACGATATTTCACGATCGATGCAACCTGGCTAATAAGGGCACTGGTTTAGTATTCTTAAATAAATATATATATTCCATGAACAGTTTCCAACTAACACTTACTAACTAACTTCTTTCTTTTATTTTCAAATAGTAAACCTAAAAACTTGACGAGGAGGCAATGGAAAAATAGTATTGGATTAATTTATCGGGTTCACACCGGTTACATTCGACTCTTCGATTTTAACTATAACCGGAAACATAATTAGTGGAATATTCTCGTTACTTTATAGCTTTTCAAACAAGGTAAAAAAATAATAATTTTACATAAACGCAGAAATTTTAACAACCATTAAATGTCGCTTATTGTGGTAACGGTATAAAGCATATTAATACTACATATAATACATACTGTAAAACTCAATAATTATAATGATTACGGGAAAAAATATATAATTTTAATCTTAATAGGTTAGTATTTAATACAGGAAAAAAATGCATTTCTTCGTGTTATTATTAGTCGGATATACGGCGGAATATTAAACTGAATTGGAAATATCGATTTTGCAGCGAGAAAATATATCACAATTGTTTTTATGTGAAAAATTAAGAATTTTGTACCGATATGTCCTCTATTCATATAGTATTGATAAATCATAAGCCATACAATAAAGACCACGATGCCTACACTTGGCTGGCAAAGTTGATTGTATTCGCCAACATCATTACGGGGAGCAATAAAAAATTAGTTTACGCATCCCGTACGTTAGAGAATGGCGCGCGTTCTCGTAAAACAGTTTTATTGTGATATAAACAGGCTCCAGCAGACTTCCATTGACGCGGCGCCGGCACTCGACCTTACGCCCCGTAATGAGAACTTTTATGTCGGTACCTACACGAGTTAGTATAAATAGGTACACAACGTAAACGGAAACATTGCCTGCGGTACGCCGGGAAATTGGGAAACAATGTTTGCGTAAAACGAACAATGAGAAAGGCCTGTGCTGTGTACTCGGCTTGTACTGCGTTCATACCCGTGCCCGTGCCGCGATGGTTCGGCACGAACGTTCCGAGGTGGCGCTCTCACGCCCGCTCGACACTAACTACGAGTACTTGTTTCTTTCTCTTACTTCTTTTTTATTTGCTAGGTTTTATGGCCGCTTTTGTACAACTTTTTGGACAAAGAGACTAGTTTTGTTGCAAATTATACCTACAGCGTAGCTGAAAAATAATAAAGTTATAGTGAAATAATTACAGCGAAGTAATAAAAAATATAATAGAATTAAAATGTATTACAGGATCAGTCAAAGGCCGTCCGTATACCATGCAGGGGCTACTACAATGCTAGCATCAAAACCCAACGGCCGCTCGTATCTCTAGTGCAAGCCGTTGGGTTTCACCAACAGATCTACCTACTCGTAAAAAAAATATCATATTTATCATAACTTTTCTATTCATACCAAACGAGCACAATACGTGTTTCGACGTTTCTAAATGTTTGTTATTACTTAGTTATTACAGAAAATGTACATGAATAACAGCAACGAACGCGTTTAACAACTACATATATATAGTTCAATACATATATCTAGTTCAATACGAGGGCAGGGATTGGTTTGCGACTAAAATTTAACAGACAAATTGAATAACATCGCTATCTTTATCAAAAACCTTGTTTGAGAGAGAGCTAGTGTTCATAGAACCGATCGGCTATTGAATGGATTTTGTTACGAGTTAGATTCTTTATAGGTACAGGATTGCTTTGTGTTTGCAAGTGCTATTGTTGTTCGATACAACTACTAATTTAATTGAATTATTGGCTCTCGCCTTTCCAATTGCCTTTCGCTACGCATGTTGTATGACAGCAGAGGTATAGCCTTACAATAAGCTATGCTACTATTTATAAGTAAACAGCAAGCAAACTACTCAGTAAGACTCTAAAAACATGACTTTCCTAAAGCACCTATAAGATCACGAGTATGACGTAAGGAATTATTATGCGCATTTTAGCGGCTACTCTATAACTACATACACAAAAGTTACGTTTCCTTTTATTCAAAGTAAAAACATGTGCCGTTGAATTTAAATAACTTAATCCAATACTTATTTACCTTACATATATACATTCGTCTTTCCTGTGGACATTGGGTTTTAAAGTCAAATATTAGACTTTTTAATCATCGACCCAAACCGCTCCCCCTCTAACGTAACACTACGAGTACATCACAAAAACACAACTTGTAATCACAGAAACCGTTAACTATGGACCACAGAAAAGAAGATTTCTGTTTTTATCAATCTGTATGACCCATTAACTATATTTGCTGTAAAATAAATGCTTAATAATTGATAAGTTACCACTACTTTTATTTCAAGATTACTATAACTTGCTACATTTTTTCTAACCACTCTTTACGTTAATATACAGCAGCGCTGTGAACAACGATATTTGTATGTCCTTAAACTACGTCCAACAATGAGAGGTAGGGCACAGCGATGACCATCACGCTTGAGTCTGGGGCAGCCCAACTGGGGAAGTACCTCCTCCTTACAGAAGACCACAGCCATAATAGCACTGCCACCTTTCAGGTATGTAGTGTTGTGTTCCTGATGGTGAGTAAGGTTTCCAGAGCTCCAACCCCCCTTAAAGGCCGGCAACGCGCTTGTGACCCCCCTGGTGTTGCGAGTGCCCATGGGCGACGGTAATTGCTTAACACCAGGCAATCCGTCTGCTCGTTTGCCGCCTATGTCATAAAAAAAAAAAAAGACAGAGTCACTCTTATGACACTTTAATTAGAGTAAAAGAGATAGATCCCCGAAATATACTAACTTCGATGTTCGCGATACCGCTCCTGTATGTATCGATACGAGGTTTAAACCCGTAGTAAAAAAGTGTAAGTAAGAAATAAGGTAATTATAGCTACGCTACGAAGTCTCGTATGCAACAAACAATTTTATTGTGTAACGTAAAACTAGGCACTTGTCAGACTACGAGTATGCTTAATAACGATAGGGGTATATACAACGGAGGGTTTACACCCTTTGTAACGCAAGATATTAAAATTTCCCCTGCAGGAAAATAATAAACTTGCCTTGCATAAAATCTACGACAGCATAAAAATATGTTTCACCAGTTTGTGCAGTTCGCAGTCACTTTATTAGCTTCTTCCGAGAAAGTGAAAAAATGTCAAGCGTCCTCAACGTCCTCAAATGCCTTGTCTTACAATTTTTCATATTACAAAAGGTACCTACTCGGTATTTGTAGAAAAAAGCTACTCATAACTTGCTTTTCTAGCAGGTCTTTATGAACTTCATTAAAATAATACTTTGTCTGAATGTAAGTATAAATGTTATCTTATCAACAATTCTAAAGCTTTCTTTGTTATATCTACGTAGTAATAAAATGTAACAAAAATATTGTCATTTCTTTATTATATTCATATTTACTAAAGTTACGTATGCCTTTAGTATCATTTCATTATTAAATATCTGCTTTAATTGTTTTCCTTGATAGGATCAACGGCAGTTTTCATTTAAAAAGCCAAATAATTTCCTTGTACCATTAAGAGTCATTTTCATTATTTTGGGTTCAGGATCGTCTAAGGAAATAAATTATCTGATAGCTTCTGAGATAATTTACTTTAATAAAAACTAGGTCATTTCTAAAATTTCTGACGTTGCTTGCATAGTTTTAATTTTATTTATGTTTGTGATACCCGTGTATCTACTGATCCGCGCATTTAATCCGGAATCTAAAGAAATATCCAAATTTTTGCGGTTTTTTTTTGTGTGTAAAGAAAATTCCACTGTTTTTACGAATTGCAAACATACTAAAAATCAAAAATTCATTATGCTTTGTTCATTTATTTTTACTGGCCTAAATAACATTTAGTTGAAGAGTTAAGCTTATTCATAGTCTATTCAGTTTCCGTTGTACAAGAAAAGTGTTTGTCGTGTAGGTTACCACGAGAGTTTGGCATCAGTTTCATTCGCTTGGGGCTTGCAAGCTAGGTTTTTCGGCATTTTGAGTGAGTTTATTTTATTTCCA
Source organism: Grapholita molesta (assembly GCA_022674325.2). Taxonomy (NCBI): domain Eukaryota; kingdom Metazoa; phylum Arthropoda; class Insecta; order Lepidoptera; family Tortricidae; genus Grapholita; species Grapholita molesta. The sequence continues at coordinate 7,773,413 of CP053138.2, forward strand.
CACGTGCGCATATTGTGCTACGGAATGTCCGGCTGATTCAATTTTATTAATGGACTTGGACGTTTGCCCCACTGACTGTGAACACGTCCAGTCTATTTTGTCGTGAGACCTATCCTTTTGAGGCGACTGATGGTTGGTTTCGTGATCTACGGGACTGTGTTAGAGTGCACATTTGTTTGCGAATGATTGATATTCCTATATTCTGTATGGCGAGTCGCGGCGGAGACTACTAGTCTGGCGTATAAAGGTCCTATGAGATTTTGTGTTGTATATGGATTGTGTTGGATGTGACCTTTTGGATGAGGAGAGTATTCTGCATTGTGTCGGAGCACATATGACTTGTCAACGATTCTGACCTGCTTGAACATTTACGATATTGCTTTTAGACTAATTTACTATTGCTAATGAAGTCGTTTTTGATTTTGAGTTACTTCATTATTTTTTATAGCTACACAGGATTGTTTTATATTACCTAAATTATAGTTTGTGTTTGTTAAATGTATCAACTAATCAGCAGGACTCTGGTCTAGTTCGTGACGTTTCATATTAGTTTCAGTCGTTCACACGTTCAGTGTCGTTTAAAAGTCTAAGATGTACAAGTTGAAATAAGTATAATTTTAAGTTTTAGTCATAGTAGTTTTTACTACAAATGTATATTATTTTATATTCTTGTGTTTTTTTGGGTGCACTGAAAGTCAGCGTTGTCATGTCACTCATGCTGAGTGGAATCCTATTTCTGGTGTTCTATATAGTCACATTCTGTAATGTATTTTTAGTTTTTATTACGCCAAATAAATAATTTCTTGTTATTATTCTTATTATTTCTATGTACTTGCGCCTGCTTTCAATTGATCTATCATGTCTTAATACTCATATATCTAAAAGTATAGGTACTTATATATCCTGCACGCACATAATTAATTTCTTTACCACTCATTAACACTTTCATGTTTTTTTTTAATATTATTACAATGTAACAAGACATGTAGCTTTTTGCGAACAGTCTTGAACTATTGTAAATAACGTTCAAGATCAATTGCAGGTAGTTCGAAAAAATAGAGCGGCTAGAAGATACTGTTACATATTTAGGCAGTTTGTCTATGTTAAGCACCTTGTTTGAATGGTAAAGAACGCCTTAAGAGTCTTACAGCGGTCTTTACACTACATATACAAAATGGTACAAATGACAAATTGTACCATTTGTTACTTGTATAGGGTTTTTTTTATGAGAAAGGTGGCAAACGAGCAGACGGATTGCCTGATGGTAAGCAATTACCGTCGCCCATGGGCACTCGCAACACCAAGGGAGTCACAAGCGCGTTGCCGACCTATAAGTTGGGTAATACAGATTAGGTAAATAAATAAATAATTAATATATACTAAACTTTAAATAAATCAAACTCATATTTGTCATCATATTGTATGTCGTCAATTATATGCATTTTTTATTACTGATTTATATTACAGAAATGAAAAAATATGTGACTAATTATAACCTTTTAGTATTTCTCATTTCGTGTTTTCACTCGACTACATTTTAATTAAAATTATAGTAAACCGTTTTTCTTTTATTACTTTATGCGATTAATTACGCAAACTTTCATCTTGTAAAGAGTGCTGCTCTATCAAAGGGAAGTTCGTTTATTACGCGTCCTCATGTTCGGACCAAGCTTTGGTTAACATAATAACGTTCATATAAAAGATTCTACATTTTTCATTCATTCCAGAGGTTTAATCAGTTAATAATAACATGCTTTTGCATTGCAATCTTAGCTAATGAATGCCTTTATTTACTAAAAGCATTTAAAGTTCCGAAGACACTACATGTGTTTTATTCATTGACTATTGGTACCTAGTCAACATAACGTAGCACTAAAATGATCCACAGACACGAAACTATTTTTGATACGATTGCCGTGCCTTTAGTATCGGCTTATAGCCATGGCGAAGGAGTCGATCTTGTGGGGCGCAACGTGTCTCTGCTGAATTTTAGGCCGTCCTCCTTGCATCACACGATTAGGAATGGGATGGGTTGGCATCGGCCAAAATCAAACATACTAAATACTCTACTCTGGAATGTAAAAGTTGTACTACTGGCTACAGGACATTGGGTCATGGAAACCCAGGTATTTCTGTGGCTCTTGTGCCAGAGACTGAGGGACAGGGGTTGTTATAAGTGGTTTGGATAATTAATAATAAATATTACAGGACATTCTTACACAAATTAGCTGAGCCCCACGTTAAGCTCTAGAAGGCTTGTGTTGTGGGTACTCTGCCAACGATATTAATAATATACAAATACTTACATAGAAAACACCCATGACTCAGGAACAAATATCTGTCCTCATCACACAAATAAATTGAATGCTCTTACTGGAATTTGAAGTCAGAACCGTCGGCTTAATAGGCAGGGTCACTACCCACTATGCCAGACCTGTCGTCAATTGTATTAAATAATTACAGAGTAAACTAATGTCAGTTTCGGCAATTATTGAAAAATGCTTACATCATTCTACTGTCTTTAGTTTAGATAACTGCCTATTTAATCATGATACGATACTTATAATATGGCCAATAATAAGTAATGTTGTTACTAATATGAATGAATCGGTATACCATTTTGTCGTGAATATAAACTCATCTCTCCGAAGGTCTCTCGATTGTTATAAGCGGAGCTGTGTAGGAGTATCTACTAAGCGTTATAATTAAACAGTCCTTTGGTTTTGGTTTCAGAATGTGTTGCTAGAGAGCGGGGGCAGCGGCCGAGCGACGATGGCAGCCGTTAACTCGGTAAGCACCTTAAACGAAAAAAATATTGTTTAATAGTTAGAGCAACCTACATGTGTATGTCTTTTAACAAAATAGGGAAATGCACTTACTTCTAAATACAATACCAATCTTTCTTTTCAAGAATTTTAGCTATTTTTCAACTCGAAATTATTGTAACTATAAAATAGTATTATATTTTCTTAAAGTGTAAATAGGTGTTTACAATAACATAACAGATTAATACTAAATATGATATAAATTTATATAAAATATATATTTTTCACGAAAGTCAAAAGTCAGGAATAAAATAATGGAATATCATTTAGATGTTTTGTTTGTACAAAGATTCCATAGTTCTATTTCACTTGCCATAACAGACATAATATACAGTGTTCTCTGATTAAGCTACGGGTCTACGTAACGCTAAATGAAGGTATCTATCAGGTCCCTAATTGGCAGCATTCCCTAATATAATCTTCCTATAGAAAGGATATTCAAGATATGATATCAAAGGTGCACCCACCCTCGCTTTAATCGCTTACATGAAAAGCGAATTGGTAAAAAATATTTGCGTTAATAATTGATGCATCACGGCATATGTTAGAACAATGGAAGTGCAAAAAATGTAATAATGAGCTACGCCTATTTTTCCCGCCATTGGTCATACCTAGACAGGGTCAAATTGAAAATATCTCTAGATTTCGTCTGTTCCATACGGCTTAATAGGTTAAAATATTAATCAATATATTTAGTGAGCTACATAATATTTAGCTGCAGCAGAATCTGAAACAATATTACAGCATACATATAAAAAAAAGATGGACGAAAGTCCGTCGTTTAAGTCCATTCAACCATTTTACTTACTATTCGCAGATAAACATTGAAGTAAATAGTTTATCTTGTGTACTTTGAAGATAGATTGAAAGTCCTAATTAAGTAACATGTTTCACTCAATGAGCCTTATCCTCGACGTACGTAACATGATTTAGCGAAGACTGAAACGATGCCGGCGGCGCCGAGAACGCCTGCATGTTACAGCTAATGCGTCGAAACTTCGCTTGTCTCGAAGAGAAACACAATTTGTAGGCTTATTGAAGTAAACATTTAATAGTTTCATACCTATTCATTGCTGATAACGTCGTCTAAACTAAATATAAGCAATAAATAAAAAGCAATATTTCTCTACACTTAGTATTACGGTATAACAGGTACATGTATTGGTATCGCCTCTTTCGAAAGCAATTACTAATAAATAAGTTACAATTTATATAATTTAGTTACAGTTACTTTCAGATACAAAATTCGGCAATTACAGCATAAAGTTAGATAGTCAAAATATTATGAAAACCGTTGGTATTTATTGAAAACGAATCCGTAACAAATTCATTAATACATAATACGATTGAAATTAACAACACTAACGTAATATTGTCTTCGGTTGCCGCGATAATTACTCATGAAATAAAAGAACTAAAACGGATTAAATCGCGTATACTAATTTAAACTTCATCCCGACGTTTCGAACCCTTTAGTAGCGTGACAAGTATACGCGATTTAATCCGTTTTAGTTGTATTATTTCATGAACACTAACGTACTCACACTAGTTATTAAGGTAATATAATCCAAGGTTTCAGCTAAGCTAAGCGTAATTTTTCTCGGCCATAAGGCCTCGTTTAGAGTTTTATAGTCGCCCATTGAGTTTCGTAACTGCCAGTTGGCTCATCAATGGTCTCTGCCAGGTATAACGTGCCCAGTTGAGCAAGAACCTTGTATTTTAATGGAGCCTCCCAATTTTATGCCGGTTTTAAAAGTATTTAGACAAGCGAGGTATGCCACATGAAACTGGTAGAGTGTAATGCTCGCGAATGGCCATGGACGCCTTCCAAATCACATCGCATTTGAATAGCGACTGCAGTTGGGCAATGCCGGCTAACGACTTTTATCGATTTAATACCTAGGTATTGATTCCTAGGCATCGATAATGTCATATATCATCGTTTTCGTCGATAATGTGATATTGGTATAAACCAAAATCATTGTTCCTCTTTTAGGATAATTATGTCCTTGTAACGCTCGAACTGTAGTTTAAAGACTGCGTAAAATTAAAAAACACTGCGACGTTCTAAAGAATTCTAAATTAAATTGTATATACATTTAATTATTTCTACCCGTAAATGTATTGAGATAACAGCTGACAATGCATATTCTTGCAGAGAATAAACCTCCTAATATATTTTTAAAACTAGTTTAAGCTGTACATAAATGCTAGCTTATTGTTTAATTTATCGATAGTTTTTTTTTTGTATGTTTATTCTTTGTTTGGGTAGTAGAATAAATATAAATAAACAGGACATTCTTACACAAATTTACTGAGCCCCACGGTAAGCTCAAGTAAGCTTGTGTTGCGAGTACTCAGTTAACTACATATATATATATATATATAATATACAAATATTTATTGTTTGTTTTTACTTTGAAAAAAATAATTTATTCACATCAGAGCAAATGGGATTTCGTAAAGATAAGTCCATAAATATGGCTATTTTTGACTTGATGCGGATAGTTGTAACAAATACGGCCAAAAGGATTCCAGTATCAGCACTATATATGGATATGTCCAAAGCCTTCGATTTTGTTGATCATAAAGTTTTATTGGATAAACTATATAAATATGGAGTTAGATGCAATGTACACAGTTTAATTAAGTCATACTTAAGCAATCGGCAACAATTAACACAAATAAAAAAACTTTGTATTAGAACAAAAACTGAAGTTATTTATTCATCGAAAGTTAGGCGTGTACATTGTGGTGTTCCTCAGGGAAGTGTTTTAGGCCCTTTGTTATTTATTATATATATATAAATGATCTACCAAAAGCTGTCGACAATCCTATGGTTCTTTTTGCTGATGACAGCACTATAATGTTTTCTTGCAAAGATGTAAAAACGTATGAAAGTGACATATGCAATACATTAGAAAAAATAATTGATTGGTTGGCTAGAAATAATTTGAAACTTAATTTAGATAAAACTAAAATAATGACTTTTAAGCAGAGACGAAATAATACTCAGAATGTAAATATATCATACAAAGGACGAAAAATTGAGGAAACAGAGGTTACAAAATTTTTAGGACTAAGCGTAGATCATAAATTGACATGGAATAACCAAATTGACATTATATGTAAAAAACTCAACCAATTTTCTTATCTCCTACATAATCTAAGGAAGATTGTACATGAATCGGTTGCTTAAAAGTTCCAAACCATATAAGAACATAGACAATATGACAAGCTTTAAAAGTAAGCTATTTGATTTTTTGGTGCAGAAAACATATTACACTATAAAAGAATATTTGTCAGACTGCAATCAATGAGAACTGTAAATAGCATGTAGTAACAGTCCATTGAAGGCAGGTAAGAAATAATTTGTATGCCTCACGGCACCACACAGTGACACAATATTGACTATGTAAGACCTGTACCGATGTACTATTTATACCTGTGTTGGACAAATAAACTATTGATTTTGATTTTGATTTTGATTTTGTTTTTTTATTTACCTCCTAAAAAGATTTGTAAAATATATTTAGCTATTTGTAGCGTGAGGTTTGTAGTTTTCGGCAGAAGCAGAAACACAATTTTAAAATTTCATTTCGCCAACATTCTCTTGCAATTGCCAGTGTCACCGTGGAGTCAGATATTTATTTTACTCCCAACCTATAGCTCCTGATTCAATTTGCTGCAGGTGACAGTGTTAAAGGTTCGCCGAGAGTCCGTGGTGCCTCGGGCCACAACACCGGACATTTGAACTACATTGTTCAGAATCAATGGGATGAAAATTTTATGTCGGAATTTAAGATTTTGTGAATGCATCTTATATTTGGATTTTATAAAGTTTTTGCAACAAAACATACATGACCTAATGGCCTCTAATTTGTTACTTATTGTAGTAATGAGGTATTGGAATGCCGAGCTTGTTCCGTCTTTAAGTGAGTATAATTACTACGTCCTATTGATACCTGCATAAGTAACGTGTGTTCAGATTTTGTTATAGGTCCTGATTTGTAGAAGTGGATGGATTTTAATAGACTTTACTGTATTGTATGTATGATATATAGACTATGTAATAGAACTTTTTCAGTTATTAGTTGAATATGTCCGGTCCATATAACGCATGATAATAAATTTGATCAAAATCACACCGTTACTAAATTAAACATTAACACGGCTCTACTCACGTTTATTTAGTCGCGATCGCCGAATCGAACGGACACTCAGCACTTTTAGTGCTTGATAGTGGAGGCCTATGTTCTCCGAAACATGTCGCGCGAGTGACTTATTAAACGTGAGTAGAGCCGTGTTAATGTTTAATTTATCAGATATGTCTCACGAAAGTTTAAATATAAACACCGTTACTGAATGCATCTAAGCAAGTTATTTCAGACAAACACTCTAATTAAGAAACTAATTATAATTTTCAATCAAGACATAAACATCTACAACACTACAACATGAAAAGCAAACAGGATAAATATTATCGGTTTCATTACTTATACTGCTCACTCAACTTCCTCATTGCAAAGCGTTCCTAATTAAGACTTTAATTTCATGTTTCTAGAAAATTTCTAATAATCCTTAGAAAACAGGATTTTGGAGCGTCACAGATGTCCCGTAATGCGACGAGTTATCAGAGATCTGAAGACACTTTACAGTGCCCTTATTTTAACTGCAAAAAGGAAGAAAACCTCCCCTCGTCCGAGCGTGTCGTTAGAGCTGATTGCAGGATTAGCGTAATCAGCATTGATACTTTCCGATCCCTAGAAAAAATGTTAAGCCTCAGTACCAGCAATAAATTACGAGAAAATACTTATATTTTTAAACTGGAACAGTAGGTAGAGTACATAACGTAAAGGTAGGTACACAATAGAAAACGCTTCATCGATCAGAATTCATAGTGGATTTCACTCTAATACTTCAACAAAGAAAATGCCCCGAAGGGATCAGTAAATATTAGTCAGACAATCCTTTTATTCTTCATTTGAGTAAATACTCTTACCTGTTAAAATTCTTTGGGAAGTGGACAAAAGTAAACAGTGAAGGGAGTAGCATGAAGCCCGAAATGAATGAGATTGTAATATTGTAGTGGCATAGCAGTAAAGCCTTTTGTGAAAGGGTAATAAAGGGCATTCTAGGGCTGGAGTGGACCCCGCCGGAAATTTAATCTGACTGGCCTCTTTGTTACTCGAAATTTTAGATAAGACCTGGTCGTGGCAAATAGCACGCATTTAATTACATATTTTTAATTTAATGCTGCCCTGCTGAGACAGTTAAAACAAATAGTACCTAGTACACTTACGTAGAAATTTATAGGAAAATGTTTCACAAATCGACCTAGTAAGCTCAATAAGGTTCATCAGGACTTGTTGTAATAAATAAATACATTTATCTAAATAGGGCTAGGTGAGCCTGGGATATGTAATATAATATATTTTTGCACTGATATATACTGGCATTTGTAATATAATGCCTTGAGCCTTATAAATCGTATGTAAAGACTTTTTTATTTATTTGATCTATTTAAGGAGATTCGGTAGCTAATATTCTTATAACTATAGATATGAGACTAACATAAATAGGTATTTACTGCGGACATTTCCACAAGATCCGCGTTACGAATTGCCTTTTTGTTCCCTGAAAGCGGTTACGACCAAATTGCTAAGAAACACGCAAAGGGTCGGCAAATTCTGTAGTTAAGGTCTTTACGGAGCGAGCAAAAATCTTTAAAGGCGAGCAAAATATAGCCTTTACTCGCACATCACGACACCGCCTTGCCGATCGGAACACCCGCTGACACAGAACACATAGACAAAACAGATTCAACTATTAAGCTTACCTACAAAGACTATATGACTGACTACAGGATATATAGTAGATACATTTTGATAGTGTCCTTTATAACCTAGAGAAAAAACACAGTTTACGTAGGTCAGCGCCTTAGGAAAAATAATCAACACAATATTTAATAATTGTAACTGCGATGAGTTGCTTTATAAGTATTCAATTTTTTATTTTTGTGTCGCTTTGTATATTCAAACACAATCTTGTATTGTTCATGAATAAAAAACTATGAATAAACTATGACTATGACTATTAAACATAGATTACTTTTTGTACAATGTACAATTTTCCCTATAACTAGGACCAAACTGTCTGCCGCTGGCTACTGAAGCCCCTCTTGGAGCACGGCCAGCATTGTATTTCACCAATTTTAATACAGATTATCCTATTTCAAATATTTCAAAACGGTTAAATACGAGCTATGTAAGTGGTGTGATTCATGCCCTTTCCGCTCTTCTGTGTCGTTTATTTTAATATTGCTATAAATTTTAGGGCGTGTGGAATGACGGGGTTTCTGTTAATTAAATTTCAAGGGAAATGTTCTACGGTGTTTTGCTTGATATTATGACGTTTACTGGTAAGTAGGTATATTACAATTATGTGTTGGATTTTTGACAATCATGCAAATAATTAAAATATACGTTGTAATATTTGATTGCCATAACAACTGAATAAATAATAGATAATAATGTGCAAAAATGTAAACATGTTTTTGACGTCGACAGTATATCATATATAATAAATTGTAATTTATGTTGGTTAAATAAATTTGAATTAGGTGAAAAAATGTAAACATATTTATGACGTCGACTGTACATCATATTTATAAATAATTTATTTGTAAATATATTGAATTATAATTTACTGACTCATGTCTTCATCTTCTGAAGCAACTTAGCACATAACTAGTTATGTTTATGGTTTTTGGGTTCGATCTTCATTACCACCAAAGCAATTGTTATTAAATTTACAGTTTCCGACGTACATTCAAAGCTGACTGAGCACGCTTTATAGCAAATTGAAGTCATATAGTCCGGTCGACAACGAGACAGAGGTGTCCCACGTGACGGGGCAGGACAGGTCGGACGTGGCGACGCGGTGGGCCGGGGCGAGATGAGCCTTTGGACGTGCGCCAGCGATGTGTCCCGCTACTGCGCGTGGCAAGCACTAGAATATCCCAGCTTAAGTGAGTTGGCAACAGCGACAGTTGGGTATAATTTTTATTGTTGAGAGAATTTTCTATTGAACACGTAATATGAATTTCTAGATATTTTTCTTTCGATTTATGGATAAACTCTGAATTAGAAATATAATTGAATAATATATTATCCTAATGCGGCGTTGTGGTAAACCCACGCGAATATGGTGGGACGTTCTTGACGGTTTCGTAACGGTTGGGTAGATACCGCCGTTGATAGAGACGCGTGGATGAGAGAGGATTTATTTTATATAGGAAATTAACTTTATTTTAAAATATATTCACAATGACGATATGACTAGAAGAGTTAAAATATTTTGCTTTGAATGTTGAATAATATTTAGAACAGTTAATATATAGGTCCTTTCAAATTCTGGAACAATGTCAACAACTCCGAGGCACGCCGAATTCGCTTCATTACAGTGAAGTCGTAAAATGTCTTCAAAAACTTTTCCAAGTTTTTCGTTAAATCGTTTACGATAAAAGAAGCCGACGCCGCCCCGCCATTCACTTTAATGGTGTGGCTGAGGCTTGAATTCTGTCATTAGGCCTTGGAATTCCACCTTTTATCGGGCAAATGAGGTGCCAAGCGCAGCAAGATGAGCCAAAGTACACAAAAGCTAAAAAAATATGTCTAAAATCATTCAACCGAGCTACGTTCCTTTTGTTCTCTGATATATCAAAGCTGACAATCATCCTATTACGAATTGAAAGAATAACATTTTTTATGAGTAGGGCGACGGGCAAATGGAGTCGCGAGTTCGAGTCTCGTCCGAGGCCTTTTTTTCCAATTTTCCTTTATTTCTAAGAATGATGATCTAGTTAGCAGACGTTTTAGCTTATTACAAAATTAAATTGTATGAGTCAGTCTGAGTATGATTAGTCAGTTACTACATAGATATAATACGTCAAAAATTTCAATATATAGTATTTGTATTTTTGTATGTTTTACTTTGTACCAATAATATCCAGTGATATTTACTCCATACAATAAATAAATAAAATACTTAGTCATTCAAATCATTTAGTTTCACTTTTATTGAAGGCATTATTTACTGTACATCATAATCAATGTCTCTGCATGCCGTCATTTTCAAATATATATTTAAACACAAAAATTAGTCTAATTAAATAGCTATTTCATGGGAAAAATGTTGTCATACTTTTGATGATCAAAACATATTTTGTTTTGACTATCGAAATCTGTTCGTATTAATTGCAAATCTGTTCTACGCAAAACAACTTTTCAAATGAATATAATATGGATATAACCTTTTTTTCCTTTTGTTTAACATTATTGATATGACACAAGCCTATTGCTTCGGGCACTTTTTGTATGATTGACTATCTAATATCATAAGAGGTTCAACTTCCATCGCAGTATATAAATCGAATTAATAAAGTGGCTACCCAAAAATACATTTTATGCTTATAGTGAATTTTCTGACCAACCACTTATCCTGTAAATGTACTGTAAGAAAAATAATGTAACCATAAATTATTCTTTAATAATCTAAAATAATTCATTGTCAATTAAAAATATACAAAAAGTATTACGAATAGGTAATGAACAATGTACCATATTATAAACAAACGTTGCCGGATGCAAACCGGCGTATAAATAATGTTAACAAATTAAATCTTATTCAAATATAAAATAACTAAAACGTTAACATGCATTTAGATTCACATCAGGAAAGTTAGTATCCACCAAACCCGCGAAATGTATCAATATAACATTAAAAAAAAAAAACTTTCGCACCGAAGGTTCTGTACAATCTTACCTATCATATTATCTCTTGTACACTGAGAGAACTCAAGAAAAAGGTTTCTTCAGCAGCTTAATGCTGCACTATATTACAATATGTATATGTAAGTATAAAAGTACCGAAAATTTCTGTAACAAAAAAGGTAAATTTTACTGAGCGTCAAATATAGGTTAGGCGTTGGAAAATTGTTGTTCTTAGACATTGACAAGTCGTTCATCAGCGACGCGGTTAGTTTACTAACTGTCAACAAATAAATAGGTAATTGGGTTAAACTAAAATTACGGTTTTAGACGTTTAACTTTTCTCAAACTTTAATTGTACTCGTGCAAGCACTACATAATGCGCAATAAACAGACCATAAACGGCGTTATCTTTAGACTCGTCGTTGAATTAGAATTGTGTTGTTTTACTGCTTCAAGGGTAACAAATCTGAGAACGATTTCAGCATGATAACTCCTCGCGTTCCTAAGATAACGGGTCTCGAAAGACTGACAGATGAACAAAAAAGTATCATCTAGAGACAAGTAAGATAAGTAAAAATCCTCTGTAAGCATTTCATTTTACCTATGGAAAATTTGTCGTAGTTTACTTATTTGCCATCATTTAGCATCATTTTTATTTCTCCTAATTTAAATGCATTACCCACAGTGAAACTCCGATTGTCTGCCGACACTGATTGGGTATTTGAATTTCAAATAGCTGGATATGAAACACGTTTTGCATTCAATACTGAACCTAATTTGGTAGGTTTTGAATGATCTACGAGTTTTTGATAATAGTACTTATTCTTTACAAACACACACATAAATCAAAGATCATTACTATAAAATGATCATGTAAGCAAACGTAATCAAATGTAATTTAAGACGGCTGCATAAAAAGTTAAAGTATAAACTGGTCGAGTACTCAAGTAGAGAGTCCTTAAATTATTCAGCTGCCACAATCATAAAACTTAAAAGTGCCGAGCTCAAGTTGTTCCAATGCTGCAAAATATTTTTCCCCTTTGACTTATTTATACAGTGTTGTCGTTTTAGTAAAATAAAATAAATTAGCAAGGATTTGTGAAACAAAGTGAAATGCTTTTTCATTCACAAATGGTTTCACTGGCAAATCAGCGCTGACTCCTGCTAGCCTATTATGGTTGGGTTTTTATCGTTTGTCATAATGTCCATCACGCTCTAATAAGTATGTGAGTGTAATAGTGGCAAATAGAGCGATAGACGATAAAATTGCTGCCATGCTTTCCGTTCTGGGTTAGCATTTATTTTGGATGTTTTTATTGAACATAAATTTTATCTATTGTTAAATATTTGTATTTCTTTAGTTTATTGCGAATAATTATTAACTCCTCGTATGCGGATGTCAAAATTCTCCAATGAAAAAACGACCTTGAAGCATTTATTTACTCGCAAAACAATTACAATCAAGTATGAAAACATAATAAAGAAAATAAGAACCCTAACAACTTAACCTACTTAAATAAAATTAGAGATAAAAAACTTGGCCCAAATCACTATCAACGGGCAAGGTGCCCAGAAGGCTGGCTGTATTCCCACGCTGGATAGTGATGGCTATCCGCTGTGCAAAATAGTAGCCAGCCCTCTGGTCACCCGAGGCCTCTATCAGGCGCGCCGACAGATCTTTATATAGTCGGCGCGCGTTTGGACCCCACGGCCCCAAAGTTTCGACGCCAAACGCCGCAAATATGTAACTACTTCACAGAGCGACATATTTACGGCGTTTGAAGTCTTCTGCCGAGGTTGCCGCAGCACCAGCATTAATTTTAGTGCTTGGAATATGAGTCGGTGCCAAAGTATCAACGCAGGTAGCGTCCCAAACTAGCGGCCGGACCATACTCCAAGGTACCAGCGTCATCCCATCGGGCCTCTTGCCGTCGTCTTTGGCTAAACCGCTGGGTTCCCAAACTGCCGGCAGTTTGGCGCTGACAAGGGCCCTTCGGATGATATCATTAATGCTGGCATGGCGGGGGATCCTTCCAGCACTGCGGCCACATGAGAGTCCGTGAAGCTAATTCCGTTGAATTCAATTATTTTCAATTCAATTATTTTTTTAGCTTAAGTATTTCAAATTCCATAATACTTTATCAATAACTGGTAATGATGAAACTTTTAAGGAAAATTATTAATATTAAATTAAGTGAACAAATTAAATTTTGATTGCACTACCAATATACCTATATGCAAAATCCATCTACCTACAACTTATTCAGCGCCCACAAGTCAGTAGCCCATACACAACTGAACTACAAGACTTAGACTCAATACAGCAACACAACAGGGTAGAAACTGACCACATTAAGGCACGGTTAAGGTTTAATTTTTTTAAGACAAAATTGACCAAAATTTTCAAATTACACAGTTATAAGAAAATCTTGGCTAAGAGTCGTTAGATTTTTTATCCTGATTGCTGTTTTATGCTAAATTACGTTGTTTTATGTATATATTTTTACAATAGTCTTAGATGATAAGGCTGTGAATTGCGCACCGAATATGGCTCGGAGCTTACATTAAATAGACCTCAATGGCCTTTGTAGGCTTGAGCCTAAGGCCATGAACGTGTTGCAAGGTTTGTTTGTGTAAGTTTCGGGTAACAAGTTGTGTGATAGTCTTGTGGTTGCTTCCTGAAGCTGCTGTGATAAATAATACGAGTAAGCGGTCGTTAATTTTACCTTTACTTTATGAAATCAAAATTATTAATACGTATATTCATATTAATAAACGAGTTTGCGCAATGTAAACACATAACATATCTTCTTTATTAATTATACCAATATAAAGAATTTAATTAGCATCCCCGGAGCTCGGAGCCATGTGAAATGAGATGCCTACTTATCAGCGAAACTTCGCCATAATTAAATTGAGAACAGGTGGAAGCTACACAAAATGAATCAAAATTAATCTGATGTAATTTGACAGGACCTTGTCGTCGGCTTCAAGCTTATGTTTAATTAAGGGTTCGTATACGATTTAAAAAGTAAATCGCTTATAATCTAAAAACGTGTCCTATTTGCATGTGGCTTAAAGACTGGCTGTTAGACTAATCTCAATAAAATCTAAATAGTATACTTTCACTTCTGGGTTAAACTACCATTTAATGAATAAATATCTTTTAATTATTATTTCTTAATTACAAAATATATATGTATCTTACCAATGTGATTTCAATTTCCCAATTACCTAAACGAGCGAGACGAATCGAGATTCAGCATGAAAACTACTGCACCGAATGCCTTCTGGTAAAGCTTAGTATGGCGTGATGCAGGTGTTGTGTGTCGGTCGGAAGACCAAGTGCGGGTAGCTGGACAAACTCACACAGCTAAAACACGTTGTTGCCCGCCTCCTCAATCCGGCAGCGAACATGGAACACAGCACTTGCGAAACGTCGACAAAATTTAGGTAACAATATATTTAATTTTAACGCAATTAATTTGTAATTATGTGTAAAAATTATAAGAGTTTAAATCAGTAAATCACTACTTCAGTTCAATAGAAACGGTTCGTGTTGGATGGTTCCATCTTGTGGTCTGAAACGAAAACTTAAGGTACTCTTCGCTAAATCAGGTCCCTGTTGCAGTAGACGAAAGCAATCTTGTGCATTGTAAGTTTCGGACGATTGTCTCTGTCACTCTCATGACACCTTAATTGGAGTAAAAGAGAAAGATGCCCGAATTATACGAACTTCGATGTTCGCGGTATCGCTCTGGTCCTGACCGCAACACTTCACATATACTGCCTAAACGTATAATAAATAGTGATTTCGTAGCTGTAGCACGCCGTAGCACGTCAATCCTACGCTACGCTAACTTGGGCTTCTTACATTGCTAACGTTAAAATAAGAAGTTACTTGCTCCATTCTAAAGTCTTCAAGTTAATTTTAATGATAAATAATGATAATGGTCCACTTGGTGATAGATTATATATTTTAGTCATAAACAGTCCACGATTAGAAATTGTAATTATGAAAAAAACTTATTTAGAAATTTTTAATAACATTTACGGTAACTGAACATTGATCGTAATGTAAGAACAGTTTATCGTAAAAAAAATAATTTTATCATCCACTGCTTTCATATTTCACCAACTCACCACGTGGAGTGTAGTTTTCGACACACCCTATATCCTTTATGGTCGTCGAAGGACAAAAGTTTGCTCGTTATCGGAGAAATATCACAACATATCTCCGTGCCTTTATAGGGAAAGTTTCGAGTGTACACACTCCAGTATTGAATCATTGACCCACCAGCATTGCGCACAAGTGTAAACTTTAGCGGACTCAAATCTTCTAGGGTGCATATAATTAATCATACTAGTTTTCTTGCAAATAAGTTATTTGACTATCGTGCACCTAACTTTTTTTATTATAAATAACTAATTTCAAACAGCAACACTCTTAACTGTACATAATTGGATTATTAATAGTGTGGGCGTTGGTACATATAAACTAATTCAAAAAACA
This sequence comes from Grapholita molesta, assembly GCA_022674325.2. Classification (NCBI taxonomy): domain Eukaryota; kingdom Metazoa; phylum Arthropoda; class Insecta; order Lepidoptera; family Tortricidae; genus Grapholita; species Grapholita molesta. Next base: position 7,789,525 of record CP053138.2, read on the forward strand.
AAACTTATTAGTGTTATTACAATTGAAACTTAAAATATATTGTATTAGTATATGTTATTATATGAATTTTTTTTCGCGCTATACTTAGAGCGTGAGGTGTCGTTGGATAGGTATTTGAAAAATGATAATAAAGTCAATACTGTTACTACCGCAATTTCAAAAAATATGAAGCTTAACCACGACATTAAAGTAAATTATTTTGACCTTGATCCGTTGAACTGTTTTTGAGTTAGATAACAAAACCCTACATTGAGCATCTCCCGACATGCTTTTGGCCGGTTTTTTATATCTACAAACAATCATTGTTTCCTAGAAAGCTATTTATGTGTTATTTTTGAGTAATAGACGTTTTATAGGTATAAATAGGTATTTATTCATCCGTGCTTATATGTTAATGCTTAGCACCTAGGGCTAGGTCGATCAATCTGTGTAGGATTATCCCCAATAATGATTATTTAATTTGTTGTAACAATACAAGTCGCATTAGTCTGTATTTAATTATCGCACTGATACGAACAATATTCAGTTCTTGAAAAGAAAGTTTTATTTATTTTTAATGCAAAACACTTAGTACTGTACCACACTACAGACACGAGCTTACTTAAATGTTTCTTAATCAAGCTAAAACAATTGGGTTTCCGGCGGTAGGTATAATAACTTAAGTTTTCATGCTAAGCCCGAGGAGCTATTTTAAGGGATCGGGTTTAATTAAAAGATTTGTCAAATAATAAATAAACTTGTCGCGTGCCTCGTTTCTAGGGTTACCGACGGCAAACAAAGTTAAGCAAAAAATAATTAACTCAAAATGTTCAATTGAACATATTATACCGCTTAGCTGTTTAAGTGATGGTATCCACATATAAATAGAATAAACAACAAAAATCCAACTTCGTAATTAAGTTTCCAGAGCCGCCGGTAATTTATAATCCTTTAAATCGTGCTCTGTAAAGACTTCCCAAAAGTTTTTCGTAAAGTTGGCAACCCTGAGCTGGCAAGGCTTGCCGTGATTTCAAAGCCTTCAGATACGCCAGGATTTATCCCTGCCAGCGAATTCCGTTTCCATTTTTATTTAACTTACAGTTAAACGCTGCTGTGAATGACATGTTCTTTTAGAAGTAATGTTTAAAAAATCGTAGAGCTTTTTGTGAATTTAATAAAATTACAAAAGAATACTGTTTCACGTTGGAACACGTCATGGAGCGCAACGCATAACTTTATAACATTTTAAATTTCGTTATCACTATAATAATAACTAATGCTCAATTAAGCTAATATTCAATAAACTAAATGTAAATACTTTATATACCTACTCAGAAAAAAGTGATTAACATTCTTGACTATAATATACGGATACTGTAGAAAACTAACATTGCCAGGCATGGTATTTGATTAAATGCTGCAGTCGGAACAGACACAAGAACTCTTTAAATATCAGTCAATCTAGATAACAAAAACAGATATTCGAGGGAATTTCAAAAGTTACCATAATGTAAGTATTAATGTTTTCATGGACTTTCCTAGTGGAGTTACAAACTTTCTTCAATCTAGATTTAATTGTCAAATCTACCTAATAAAAATACCATATAATACGCCCCATAACGCGATCACACACTTTTAACAGCGATTCGGTTATTTTCAGTCGTTGCCTATACAACGTGTTTACGACCATTTGCTTTAACTTTAAGGGTAGATTCTTTAGTGTTATTGAGTTAATTTCTCGAAGAAACTAAGTTCTCAACTTGTACCGTTTTCAAATTATTCAATATCTAAATTTAATTGCTAATCTTAGTTAGACCAGTGTAAAATCTCCTTAATTCATAACCAAATGATTTTTTTTTTGGTTCACAAGTAAAAAGTTTTCAATGTTACTTAAGTAGTACTTGGAATGTATTTGTTCTCATACAAGCCAGGTATATTTTCATTCCGCAAAGAGTCTACGATAAGAAGGTTGAAATAAATGACCTCTCTCACTTGACTCGCTAGTGTCATTTGAGTGTCACACCAATTTGATAATGAAAAATTCCTGTTATGCTACAACACCTATTTGATTCTCAAAGAAAAATTGTGTTGACTTAATTTGCGTCTTAATTTGGTTCATTATACGAACGAGGAAGTGGCTGACATACGCTTTATTTACGATTTCGCGGGTTTAGCGAGGGAGTACCGACATCGATATCCCAATCGACGAACGCCGCAACCTTAATACTTTTACGAATCCTCCAGTCTCCAGTATTTCGAACTTACGACGACAATATTGAATTGGCCGCGGCAGTCGTACCCTCGCGTGTCCGGGCAGGTCTCCGGACCTAACACCACTAGAAGTCTAGTGTGTCCGGTGTGTCTAAAAGAAAGAGTTTACTCGAAACCGGTGGCCACGAGAGAACAATTGATACAACGCATTCATGAAGAAGCTAATCATGCGTGCCACTCCTGTCAACTTAAACCGCGAGATAAGGACACAACTGAACGTTTGTTTAGAAAATGAAGGTGGCTACTTTGAAGACAAGTTGCAGTAGCGTTATACAAAAAAATTGTCCATTTTGGCGCAGTATTCATTATTTGTTTTTTAACTTTTCCACCGCACAAAACGTCACACCCTATTTCACTCAGTTGGCCGCCATATGCCATCCCTATGCCTTTCTCCCTCACTCTTTCATCCTTCCCTTTCACTCTTTCCGTTTCACTCAAAAAAATCCTACATTTAGTATAGTTTTAATAGTTTTAACATATGCCATGCCATGATCTCAGAGAGCTAATATTAATAATGATACGAACGTAAACAAAATTAATAAAAAAAAATTGTGGGACACAAAAAATATACAAAAAGCTCATTTGGTACGATCCGGGCTCGAACTTGCGACCTCCGGATTGAAAGTCACACGCCTTACCGCTGGGCTACCAACGATTATAACGAACTATCAATTCTGTCCACGATTAAGTTTTAACACTTTCAAATGACAACAAGTTGACACTAACTTCTGTCTAACTCAAAAGGACCTTTTACAATAGCCATCAAATAAATATGTAATTATTTTGTATGAAATACAAAAAAAAAATATTTTTTGGAATACTGTTAATGGTTTAAGGTATAAGTTTGCGTTATTGTGCCAAGCACTTTGTCGAAGTTAAAGCAAATGGTCAAAAACACCCTGTAGAAATAGACAAAGGTGACTCTGACTAAAAGCGTACTAGATACTATAAAGATGTTTGGTGTAAGAGTACTAAGATTTGACGACGTCACCCCCATTTTTAAAACATTTTCGGCAGTTAATTTATTTCTCCGTCACAATCTCAGAGAGTCTACATTCGTGTTGACCATCGCATCCGAGCGACAATCAGTGATTGCGCTCACCGGTAATGGTCCTTACTCGTGAGGTAATTGCCAACCCGACAGTCTCTTCATTACGGAGTGATCCATCAATGATCAAACGACCAAAGGATAACGCCGAACACACGAATCTATAATATAATAGTTATTTGTTATACAAGGGTGCAAAATTGTATTTTAACTGCGAGTGTGGGATTTAAACACGAGCAAGCGAATGGATTCTATAGTTTAACAACGAGCAAAGCGAGTGGTTTTAAAATAGAATCCTGAGTGTAGCGAGTGTTTCAATACACGAGAAGTAAATTACAATTGCACCCGTGTGTAACACAAAATTTTTCCCCTCACTAGCGAGGAAAGTGAAACATGTAAAAAAAGGCTTTGAAATCGCATTGACTTTTTCTTTGCGTTTAGATACATTCAACATATTTACAAAAGGTGCCTTTAGCTTGGTTAACTTGTGGTGGCCAGTACGATTTTCGAATGTTCTAATTCGATTTTCAACTCGGTGCGTTAGCGAGGCTCGCCCGCGCCCGCCGCCGCCGCCGTCGGGGCAAGTGGGATGTACTTCGCGAATTTAGACTTTAAAACCATAGCAATAAGAGCTATGAGAAGTCAACTTACTTTAATCACTAGTGGATAAAATGCGTTTTTACCCTTTCGTATTAAAGGATAAACAAGCGCTTTACGAGGTAGTGAGGGGAAAATATGTTTTATAACGTGCAGCGAAGATTCTTTTCGTTTCCCGTGCCACAGCTTTTTTCCGTTTGGCCTGATTGCTAACTGCTAGAAAGAGATTACTTAAGATTTTATTGGAATTTTTACTCATCAATCATAATTAATTTAAATTGTAATGTAACTAATTTTATAAATGTAAGGGGTGTGAATCCTTGGACTAGGTGTAAAAAATAAAAGTTTATTTAATTTGAAACAATTACAATTAAGTATAAAAACATAATAAAGAAAATAATAACCCTAACAACTTAACCTACTTAAACAAAATTAGAGATAAAAAACTTGGCCCAAATCGCTATCAACGGGCAAGGTGCCCAGAAGGCTGGCTGTATTCCCACGCTGGATAGCGATGGCTATCCGCTGTAAAATTTAAAAAATAATGGTTTGATTTAAGATTATCCAAAAATTACTTTTAGTTTTTAAATAGCCTTCTAGGATTCTTGATTTGTTTATGTTAGAAACTTATGTTTTACATACATATGCCACAGAGGTTTGTGATTGATACGGCTAACTTGTCCCGAAGAAATTTGCAAAATACAAAAATTGGGCTCTACGTAGTAATGTAAAGTGAAATTTTATTTCGTCATAAAATTTTACGTGCTAAAGGTTCGTTCCATTTCGCGGAGGTAGTATAACAAAGTATGGGTCGAGACTAGTCCACGGTTTGCGTGGAGCGGAACGCTAATAAAACGCCGGTAGTTCCGCGCCATTAACCACAGTACCGTCCTCCGCTGAAATGTTAAGTTGCCTTATCTTTTGTTTTTATTTAAACGGTTATGTATTTTATTAAGTCCTAACTAGAACAAGTTGTTTTTATTAGCAAAAAATACTACGACTATTAACATACTTAAATAATTAATTAAATTAGATAGCTTTAAATGAGAAATAAATATATTGATTCAATTAAATCTAACATTATAATAGGTATTCATATTATCATGTTGTTTATTGAACGTGCTTACAGATATACTGCTGTAATACAGTTAAAAACGAAAATACTTATCGTGGTACGGTATCCGATATCAAAAGAACGTGGGAAGATGTAAAAAGGCGAGTCCAAGCCGCCGGAGCTCGACACAATGATGGATTAAAGGCCTCAAGGGGTTCCGCTACCTTCTGTTTAAGCTGCACGGAGAAAGCAAAACTTTAAAATGTACTACCGTGCTGAACCATTCTACATTTATTCTGAGTATTGGCTGCCTTCCTAGGTTTAATGATTGGCTCTAAATGGTTTTCACAAAACTGAAGATTAATGTCAAATACCTGGAGAAGAGTTTTGTCAGATTCGACTCAATAACTGAAATCGGGGTTTAAAATTAAAATTTGAAGGAACAACTTTGCTATAGTATTTAAATAATTACTATCTAAATATATGTGACGTTACAAACATTCAATTGTGTAAAATTGAACCAGTATAAATACGATATAATAATTTTAGTATTTAGTGCAAACCCTTGTACAAAAATCTCTTGTACAGTCAGCAGCAAAAGTTGCTAAGCGTTTGAAGTGTTCAAAATGACCTACACGCACTCTTATTCTCTTGACAATAGAGACGTGTTGACCTCATTTTGAACACTTCAAATGCTTAGCTACTTCTGCTGCTGACTGTACTAGGGAATGCAAAAACCGGAGATTTTTCAAAACCGGTTTTTTCTTCGGTTTTACCCAAAAAAACCGAAACCGGTTTTAACCGGTTTGGGTAGAATCAACAACTCTTAAATTCATCACCATGGAATAAAGAAAAGATTGCTTCACGTGTAAAACGACTGCTTTGCTACAAACAAATGTTACACATTACACTCTTATATTATTACTCGCCAAACTTATGTTTGTCGACGAGAAGCGCTCAGTTTAGAATTACTTAACATAATCTTATTCTATCACTAATCATGTAACAAGTAATAACAATCAAGAAATAAAGAAAAAAAAGCTAGTATGGTATATACACGATTTTATCACGAAATTAAAGACAGAATATCTGACTATTCTATTGTATGGGAATTGTCGAATGACTTAATATTATTTATATCTAGGAATAGAAACAAACCAATTTTATTAAATTATTTTTTTGGTTTGTTCATTTGTTGGTTAGACATCGATGGGATAGGTCATTTTTCTGAAATATATGACAATATCAATTTATATTTTAATGTTATTTGTCTTACTTAAATCAAATGGCCTAATTCGAAATCTTGCTCTAAGTTTTTCGCTGTCTTGTAGTATATATTCAAGTAGTTAATTCGTTTACTGTTACTAGATTCCTTTATAAAATATTTGGTAAGTTATTTTATAAATGATCAAACTAACACAACACCACATAATTTTATATGATGTTGATTCAACCGGTTAAGGACTATTAGGACCAATTTATACCCTTCTAATGAATAAAACATGCAACTTAGGTAAATAAAAAAAAACCGAATCAAACCGAAACCGGTTTTTTCAAATTCTAAAAACCCGGTTTTGGATTTCCGCCAAAAACCCGGTTTTAACCGGTTTTTTCGGTTTCGGTTAAAACCGGTTTGCATTCCCTAGACTGTACACACCCCGCTTATTAAAATAACTTAACAATATGAAAGTAGAAGTTATCCCTAAAGTCGTCCACAGTAAAATGTCCATACCTACATGACATTATACATCAAACGGAAGATCCTCATTGCAGCATTAGAATTCCCAGTACGGAGCTGGCCACCGACTTCTGTGGCGCTCCCATATGCAAACTCACCATTTTATGTACAATTGCAAATTAAACTGCAAACATTCGAGCTAGCTAGCTCATACATCCTCCCATTCGTTTATTAAAAGGCACGAGAGTATTATTTATTCAATTTGGTTATAAATGTTATTTAGGTATTTCATACTTCTTATTTACCGTTTTTCATTGTAAAAGTAAAAGGAACCACAAATGTTGCTATATTTTAAAATAAATTTATAATAAATGCATGATATACGTCAAGAATAATTTCAATAAAAATAAACGATCGCCAACTTGCAAATGAGGCAAGAATTTCAGGATTTTTCTTGAATAATTAATATCCCGATTATGACTTCCCTTTGAAAATGAAAAACTTTATTTAAATTTGCTTTAGCGTCAAATCCAATGAGAATCGATGTAATTTTGTATTACTTTGGAGGGCAGCAAAAAGTTATGTAGTTAGTTATTGACTTTCTGCTTCAAAATTACAGAAATTCGTAAAGTTTTAAAGGGAAAATTAGCGGAATCATCTACTTACAGGCTTGTAAAAACTTCGTTTGTTTAAAGTATCGTTATACAAAGAACCTATGTGTACCTACTTAGAAACAAAGACTCTAATATGCTTAAAACTGTACTATATTTACTGTTCCACTCATCTGTCCCGACAATCTGTTACAAAGAATAACATGTATCGATACAAAACAATGGATGAAAGCGTAAAAGAAAATACGGCGTCTTGGGAAATAAAAGAGCAGATGTCAGAGGCACAAACTCTGAACAACTACGTGTAGACTGTTCGGAACACGGCAAAAATTGCAACAAGGAATGTTAGAACTTACATCACTCGTTTCTGTTAAGTCGTTTTGCTTCAACGTCATTTCTCATCGCGGCAGTCGAAGGACCATAAAGTGATATGTAGCACTCGTTTACCGTCGTGTCTTTGTTACCGATGCGGAAACAAAATCTCAATTTCCTTTAGCAGCCAAGCGGAGCTTCTATTACACCTCATTAATCAGCGTTCTCCCGACTACGACCCACTACAAAAGGTAAAAATAACGCTGTAAAGACTGTAGCCAGTATAAAATACCGCGACCTATTTACGTCCATAGCAGAAATTCACTTTCGAGAAAATAATTTCCAATAGCGTAGCTTTCAATACAGCGACCACGGGCCCCTACCGTGTGAATGGCGAGGAAATTTGTCGTCTTTGTCGTGGGGCCAAAGCCGGCTTTTGAACCGTCATCCTTTCAATGCTGACTTCCTAGTTGCCTCTTCAACATACTTAAACTTTTTATGTAAAAAGTTTACCATTTACTTCCGAAGCCAATGAACAAAGTCTTTCCTGCTTTATTTTTTTGTATTGTACTAAATGTATTATTCACCGTTCACTTGAACTCAAATACATAATCATAAAGCTGAAATCCATTGTGTCATATCTATTTCACCGGAGACAACTTTCCAAAAACTCGTGTATTGTTTAAATAAAGGTCGCAACAAGTCCGAATAAACTAAACCTCTAAAGGCATACAATTTGAACTAAACCACATCTGGCGCAGCCATCCATAAAGGAAAGTTGCGTTGTAAATTACCTTGCCCTATTTCTGTCAAAAACAGGACCGTACTTTACGGGAAATAATTCCCAATACCAGGGTACACCGATATTCCATCATCTATCCTGAATAGGGCAGCCTTGTCACCGGAGCAGAAGGGTCCCTTTTCAATCCCACGGGACCTTCTTAAAACCAGAGCCTGCTTTTCATTTACCTATCTTTGAGGCTGTTGTAATTGAAAAGGACATTGAAGTAACTTATTCGCGTTAAACTGATAATAAAACATACAACAATTTCGTTACATTCGAATTTTGCATTTTTTTTATTACTATTTGACCAACAATCTAGTAGACATCTAACGAAGCATATCAATATAAATCTTTTATAGTTCTATACATTAAATTGTTAGATACAACCGATAAGTGCAGCAAACGAGACTTCGATACTAAACAAAAAAAACAGACTTCAACTATAACGACATATATACAGTATAGTACATATTTATGTATATGCTTATATTTGAATTACCCCAGAAAGAGACCGTATCTAAAAGTGCACGCTTCTTAGGGCAACTTTTCCAAAGCTACCCTTTCATCTGTTAAATGTAGCGGAACAAGCACACTGGACCAGTAAACTTGCCCCGGTAAATACTTGTGCAAAGTCCGCGCTGTCCATAAGGGGCACTTCATATCTTTCGGTCCTCCACGTCCACATGTAGCAAATGTAATGAATATGTTAAAATTGTGTATTTAGTATTTATTTTAGACGTTACGTATATAGGTATAATTTACTTAAATAAACTTGTATTTCAAAGCCTGGTAACTCGAGTTTCAAGGATAGGACACGTGGAAGACATAGCTAATTAGCGCATTTAAAACAATATTGTTGTGAAATTTAAACTAGAGCAATTTCTATAGCTTATGAAACGTCTTTACATATTGTACGGTGAAGTTCTCGCTTGCCAGAGACGCAATGCAAACAGCGAGGCGAGGAACTTAAGCGAATTAGCATGTTTGTATGCAAGCGTCTGTGCTGTTCGCTCATTCAATAAGTTTTACAAACAGGAGATAAACAAACATCGGCCAGATATCGAGTTTGTGGTTTTTTGTTTACGCTCACCGGAGGTGCGTGACGAGTCCCCCGCAAGGGTGCTTCCCCACTATGGGAGTAAGTAAATCTTCGGTGCTTGTTTTAGATAACGTGTACCAGATTTACGGTTCACGTAACCCGGGGTAATATAAAACGTATATGATTGTTTACAGATTTTGGTTTTGTACCGGCTTTTTATAATGTTTGTGATAGCAGTAACTAGGTACATGCTTGTTAAAAGTACGACGGCGACAAAAGTACGAGTAGGTTAGTTATTAATATAAATATAATGAATATTTTGTGTAAGAGTCGGTATTAGTCCAGTGAACAAGATGATCATATGAAATCTAAAAATATAAGTAGAAGTGACGTAACTAACATTTATTACTTAATCTGAATCTATGAACCGCTATCTTTAATAATATAAAACTGCTGTTTTTTCCATAAAATAAGCCTATGGCCAAATATTAATATCTAATGTGTAACATGTAAACAACATCACTTTGACCGTTGCAATCAGGCAAACTATGTACGTTCAAACATGTTCAGTGCAAACGATTGCATAATTTGGATATTCGTATAGCATGAAAAAATCTGCCAGAAGTTCAATATTGATATAAGTAAAAACGGTTTAGCGAGTTGCAAACAAGCGCGAGTGGCTTTGACTTCATCCGATTACTTTCCGTATTTACCGTTGCAGATGCACTGAAACTAAGCCAAGTCTAACTTAATTTTGAGCAAGTACTGACTATTGGTGCAGTCGTTGACTCGAAAAATGTGACTAGAAGTTCAGACTGGTAATCTGCTCTTTTTCGGTGAAATATCTATGATATATCTTTAATGGTAATTAATTATTGGAGTTAGATATATAAGTAGTTTTTTGTTCAATATTTTTTCTTTACTTATGTATGTACTGATAACAAACTAATTATAATACGTTATAATATGTATTGCCCAGTATGGTACTTTATCCACATCCGTCTAACATGACCAACGACGTCTTAATCTTACGTAGTCAGTTAGTACAAGCTATACTGAAGACGTTAACTAATATATAAGTAATATAATAATACGGCACAGGTGAGAAACATCTAACAATTGTTGGTCGTAAGACTAAAATACAAACATAGCCAGTGGGCCATCGATCTCGTATAGACGAGTTTAATCGCTAAGCAACGGCGGGGGGCGGCCCCACCGCCCACGGCGAGATTAAATGCTACAAAAACATAGAATTTTCTCCCTCTGCGCTTGAAAAAGCGTAGAGGTGTATTTTTGAATTAAGCAAATACATGATAAATTTAGGCGTCATGTACAAAGCAAGTTTTAGAATAGTGTTTATTATGCTGTAGGCTCTAATACATTTTATCAATAAACATCTGTGCTAAGGGAATATTTTATGAACATTTATAAAGTTTATTTTAGCAGTAACTATATAATTGTTTTTGTATAATCATTGTGGAATACAAGTGAAGACAGTTCGTTCCAACACGTAACACTACCCAATTTTTTTATTTATTGTTGTTTTACAGAGCTACGACTATGTATATCGATCTTTTGACATTTCTTTTGTTTATTGTGATGGAACCTTACACTTTTTATCTATTAGTAAGGCACAATATAAGACGTTTGTTTGTACATCATATGGCTCACTCGTGATATCATAGACAATTACACCGTGAGCGTGCACACACACTAGCACGATTGCCAATAAAGGATAATTCTTAAAAGTTAGCTAAACAATTGTGTGTTTGATCAACTCTTACACTAACATCTTGTAATAATAATACATAACAAACGTAATATGAATCAAATCGCATTAGGATAAAGGATTTTTTAATAGGGCTCTAATATTATCAGTTAGTGGAATTCAATTCAAATGTTGAATAGCCAGGTCGTGAAGTAGCATACAGATGGGCCGGTTTACATAAAATACTCAATTGAAATTCTACATCATTTCATCGCATTTTGCGTATTTGTCACTTTCCATTTTAAAATCGTGAATTAATTTAGCCCCAACGTAACTAGTAAATTTTAGCGTCACTATCTATACTAATATAGGGTAATGACACTAAAATACCTAAAACATAAAGGCAACATCGATTATATCCGAAATGTTTGAGTTTATAAAACAGTTTTTTAAAAGCCCACCAACTACTTGGAAAATATTCTATCCAACGATACCCCAACGAGTTAGAGTGAAAAATAATCACTCGAAGCTTATGTCCATGCGTTGCGTGCGTTTTAGTTTTTGTTTTACCAATTTTTTGGCATTATTAATGCATATAAATCACTGATTCAAGCCGTGAACTGACGTAGTAAAACCATAAGGATTTTCTCAAAAATTGTTAATTTCAACCCGCATTCAGTTTCAGCGATCCATATTCATACGCGCCCAGTACTCTGAGTCTGAAACTAAAAATCGCTTTGATGGTGCATACATAAATGTTTGTTTAGTTTTATTTGATGTTCGTTTCGATTGAAACCAAATCAAATGTTGTAGTGGGGTCCGGACGTAGCCCCTGCAAGCGCCCAAAACTACTAGTCACGTGGCCCTCCCTAGCTAATATTACGCTACATCGATAAACTATAATAATGTGAATTCATTTTCAAAATGTCCATGGTTAAAGATTATTCTAAATTAAAATGTAATGTTATTAGTTTTTCTACGATAGAATTTAAGTAGCGAAATTACTGAAAAAAATGGTAGGGATTATTGGAAGTGAGATTGGGGCCAAATGCTAACATATCACTTATTAAAAATAAACCAGAAAAATGATCATTTACTGACACTAGTCAGTTAGTAAATGATTAAAAGTTTAAAGTTAAATAACGCCTACTACTAAGTAGACCTTATTTAACATTAAACTTTGTGGTTCTTAAGCGAATTATGGCTAAAATAAGTATTTAAGATTACGGATTACAATACTATTAAGTAATTCATATACTTAATCGAGGTGATCTGATAATGAAGCTAATAGGTGGCATTGAAACAAAAAAGTGTGTAAAGTGTATATCATATCTAAAAATAATTTCATAAACATTGCATAAAATATTAGAGATTATTTGGGTTCCATGTCAACTTTGTGCCTGAAATAATGCATGCATCTTTATAATGCAAGCATCTTTATAATGGTCGATTTAGTTTTGGTTCCTTAAAAATCCATTTAAAACCGTAAAAAATGAGGCGCCACAATCGTTTCAGACGAATATGAATAGACTTCCTGGCCTTATTATATAGAAAGCGGTGCAGATTAGACTGTGCCTTTTAGTGTGTCCTTTCCGACCATATACTCTTTTAAATCACTTATACCTTTCAGGTAGAGCTGCCTGTTAGAAGTTTGCCTGTTAAATTTGATCTCCAACTGACGCGCACAGCCCTCTCAGGACGGCGGCACCCCAGGCTACCGCCCCTATCGCCTGTACTGGTTTTAGTTTTCATGTTAAGTCTAAAAAACCAGTCAAAAACATGTCGGGCCATGTTCAGTGTAGAGTTCTGTAGTGTTCTATCCAAAATCCAGAAACGGTTCAATCGATTAAGTACAAAATAATTTTCCTTTAAACCTGTATTAAGCGGTACTTTCATTTTTTTAATCCTCGTTTAACATTTTGTAATCCATCTTGGTATTATTTTTATTTAACTTTAATTTATGGATTTTGTTTCGTGCTTCTTAATTGTGTTATTTTATTTATTATCTCCATTACCTTCTGCCGTATGTCTCGGCAATTTAGGCTTCAAATGTAAGTATCGATTTTACTCATAAATCTGAGCAACTACATTTTTTTTATTATACCAACTACATACTATTTTCAATGTAAGACATCTAATGAAATATCGTCTGTCATACTTCAAAAACTGATGATTTTGTAATACTATATATGTATATATGTAATACTTGTACTAGTATTAATATTATTTGACATCATTCAATGACATGCAACAGAATCAAATCAAATTGTATGCCACCATACACTTTCGCAAAATAAATTACAAGACTCACCAGCAATTGACCTCAGTCACACCTGATGGTAAGTATCGACGAGGTCGAGGGTGTAGCACGCTGGTTCAGTAACAGCCTATTTATTCACTCTTGCCTTGAAAAGACCCAAATTATATCTTTCCGGGAATACAAAAAAATTGCAAGAATTAAATACCATATATATATATATTACAAATTAATCAGTTCAGACCGAATGGATCCATGTTAAGACATCAGCAATCGTAAAGCATTACAGGACTTACAACGCACATGCCTGTCAGTGGCGCCGTCGTAAAGGTATTAGTCGAATACGTTTGATTAAACGAGCGGCTGAGTCTCCCCGCTGAATGCTGCCTAATCAACCGAGGACCAATGTTTTGTCAGTCACAACTGAACGAGTCAAGAGTACTGATAAGCCAGCCGAACCATCTATTGTTACGTCGCTATGTACACCAACGTGCGCATAGAATTTCTATACAATGTATTTCAGTTCACCCTTTACATGTTCATTGATTTTGTATTTATGTTACTGCAAACATATTTAGGGAACATGCGTATGGATGGATGATTTTCTAGTGAAATCTTTGGCGATGTAAAATAATGGTTCCTACATAAGAATGGTAATTTAACGATTTAGGTAAGTTAACGAAAAATCCTTAATTTGTACATAATGACGCGAATCTCTTGCAAATATTTAACAAAGTAATATTGAGATCATCTCACCTTTCAATCATCATCACCTTTTCAATTAAACCTTCTGATTATATTATTAAGCCTGTGTAAGGAGATCCCCATCCGAACATTGGTGTACGCTTGAACACTAATTGCCTTGCTCCCCTGTGACTTTTCAACCATTTATGGTCTCAAACTTCCCGTGCAACTTTGTACATATGAACATGAACTAAGTCGCAGTGAGTAAACTCGCCGAGTAGGTCATCTGGCGTAAAGTCTACGAATACTACTAAGAGTAAACACAACAACGTATTAGACTTTATATCATCACCTTGTCGCCGTCGTATGATTTGCCAAGTCATGAAATGTTCTCTTCGATGTTCCTAGCACCTCTACTCGTGTTGGGTACACTATCATGCCGTCACGCGCTCGTGTTGCGCCAAATCGTTAAATTCCGACAATTTGTGATACGTATACGTATACCTAGACATCATATTTAATTCCTAAGAATCTAACAAAATACCATATTTACACTTTCTGAACAATTTCCTCCTAATACATAACCAATAATATTGTTCTAACTAAGCATATACGAATTTAATTCTGCTCCTGTGCTCTTGTGGAAGCTATTCAATTTAGTGGGAGGTCAAAATAATAACTAACCTAACCTACGTTTTCCTAGTTTTATTTACAGAAATTACAATCGTATTATGATAACTACAAGTACTTAACTAGTTACAGTATAAAATCTAAAAAGGCCCTTGAGGCACTTGTTTATATTAGATATACCTATCCAGCCCAACGCCCTGTCATAGGCCACTTGTAACACGCCAGTGAAATCGGCTTTTCCTAACTAGTGCGTAAAAAGTGCACTTTTTGCACGCTTCGCTTGCGTAAATTTCACTTTTTAAGGCACTTGCTATGTAAAATTAGGTTCGATACTCGTGTAAAAACTTCTTTAAGACTCGGGTGATTGTCACCTTCGTTTCACTCGGGCTCCAACGTTCACCCTCGTTTTTCTTCCAACGTTCCAAAAAATTTTTTTCACTAGTATCGAAATGTACTATTTTGTGCTAGTATGCTTAACATTATATTAGGCATTATAAAACGGCGACTATTCATAGTTTGTCTAAGATTAGGTAAATCATGTAAATATCTTGAAGTATACCTTATATTGGGCAAAGCAGTGCGCGTATCATGTTGTCTAATGGCTTGGTTGTTACAGTAGTATCACATAATACTAGACGAGTGACTGAATATATATATTTTTTCTATATTGGAAGCATCTTACAGACCCTGATTGATGAACCCGGTAGTTTTTTTCCATTGGCAGTGATTACTGTTGTGACAACCAGTCCGTAAGACTACCATACTTGCGTGGGTATAAAAGTCAAAAGTATTTATATATTATCTAAGATCCGAAAAGAAGGGACACATTTTATAAGTTTTTATTAATTTCCTTTACAGGAATAAACAAATAGGGTATTTTAATAAATGTTTGCTTAATAAATCTTATAGTTAAAGCAAAATCGTAAAGACTCAAACAATATATCGAAGTGACTTTGCTAGAGTCTGATAACGACACAGAGGCTGTTGATGTTAAATTATGAATTCACAAGTCGATACTATCTATGAAACTAATACAAACGAATACCTAATCGCAATGAAAGCAAATACATTCACAATTGACTGGACTTTTAGCATCCCACTAATGCAGCTGCAACGAGTGAATTATGCGACTATTTATGAGGCATTCAAATTGAGTTAATTTAATGTAAAGAATCCAGTCATTGCTGCTATTTAAATAACCGGAAACCAGGATTCCAACCGGAAAACAGGATTTTATATAATATATTCGACATCCATGTTAAACTTGTAACTTTTTTTTAAATAGTGGCCGTTATAGATTTTTTGGTATTTACTAGTCTTTTGTTTTCGTTGGGTTTTAAATGTCATCTCACTACAAGATGGAACTCACTAGTGAAAATATTTGTGCTATGATTTATTACGATTTTCGGCGTATCGAAAAATAGTGCATAGATCAACTAACTCCAACTTTTAGTGATGAAAGTCCATCCAAAATCACACTGTATCACTGGTTTAGTGGTAAATCGTAGACGTAGTATGCTTACGTACGAAGTTATGGTAGGTCGCCCAAAATCTGCCGTTGTACCACAAAATATTGCGAGATAGAGGTGGCATATTTGCCGGCAGTCTTTGAAGAAATACGTAGAACCAACCAGCGCATTCTACACCCATACGTCATGCGAAACAACTCGATTTTTGGAAGGTCAAAATGTAGAATTCACCATACATCCATGACTTGGCACCCAATGATTATTATTTATTTCCAAATGTAAAAAATAAATTACGTGGACCCCTGCAGATGCCGTCGACGCGGTCAAACAACACGTTTTGGAGGTATTTCAGAGAGATTGGCAGAAGTGTTTCAAAAATTGGTTCACACGAATGCAACAGTGCTCATCATATTCATCATGAAGAATATTTTAAAAACAATAATACCATTTTCAGCCACCTGCGTGTGATTATTTTTTCATTTCCGGATATATAATTAGCTGTCCTCGTATTTAACGTAATCGTTCAAGCTTACAGCTTTGGGCTACGTAAATATTTTTTCACCTCACTAGCACAAATAACTGTTTTAATCTTTAAAAACAGATAGCAAAGTTACATTTATTCCTCCCCCCTCGTGCCTTGAGACCCTCCCAATGCTCAAGATTCCACTCTTTGAACCATTCGCTATGCTTGAAAAAATCGTGGCTCAATTTTGGAATCTTTCGGTAGCTCGGGTCTCAATATTAGCACGACTTTGCTCCCTTGTATAACAAATAACTATTTATCTGTCTTTATTATATGTAGCAATAATACATTAATGTTTTATAATTAAAGATATGTTATAAACTGATAAATAAGTTGTAGACAAAATGCTAATAAACAGAAAGAGAAGATCGCAAGAACATCGAAATAAGCAACATGTGTTTTTAGAATTAAAACGTAGGTATAAAGTTTTCAATTTCATTAGGTCTCAGCAGCGGCGGCGGCGCGGCGCAAGACACAAGCCGATTCCTGCCGGCTTAACTAACTTTCTCACGCTTCAACAGTTATATCAGCTCCGTCTTGCCTAAGAAAAAATGACTCATATACTAATAGGTATATAATTAGTAGTAATAAATGTTTGGAAAACAAACCGATTGATTGATTATTTTATTTATATCATCGTCTATGTGAAGTATCTGTGACAGTGTAAAGTATATTTATTTTATGTGATTATACCGTTATTCTAAATTCTAAGCCATCGTCGGGTTAGGTCAGGTCTCCTCGGGTTCGTGGGTTCGACTTAATTTTCCACTCACGTCCCATTTTGTAATAGCCGCGAATTTGCATCAACACTTATTAGTATAGGTCTAGCAACAACTTCAAAGCGGATAAATAATATCTACAATTTGAAACAATATACTATTCCACATAATTTTGTTTTCCTCGTACTAGCCGCTAGACCCTTCTTGCCACTTAAAGTTTACCAATTGAACTGGAACTGAAATTGCAATCTGGAACGTAACTTCCAAACTAATCTATTTCAAATTTTGGTTAGAGCGACTGCACCTAAATTCAAATATTGATAATGTTTTGTTGTTAAAAAAATATCAATTTCAGACTTCATAGGCAATAATAAAAAGGAATTATTAATGTCTATGAAGTCTGTATTCCCGGCAAGATATAATTTGGGTCTCTTCAAGTCAAGAGTGAATAGGCTGTTACTGAACCAGCGTGCTACACCTTCGACCTCGTCGTCACTTACCATCAGGTGCGACTGAAGTCAAACGTTGGTCAGTCTTGAATGTTTGGTTTGTTTGGTAGTTAATTTTGATTCATGTATTAAATAAAGAAATGATAATTGTTAAAATTGCTGACTTGAGAAAAAACTGTGGCAATTTGTTTTCAAGGTGAATCAATAATGTTCACGATTCTAAGGAGGATTATTAAAATATCTCCGAATCCCAGCAACACCTAATTTTATAACTGAAAACTTCCTAAAACCAACCGCTACTTTCTATAATCATCATTAACTAAAGAGTTTAAAGCAAAATAACAACGAAGAGATATTTTGCGGCGCATTGTAGATACATGTAGGGCTGCAGGTGCGGTCGCCAGACGATTCCTCGCTATATCCGCCAAGGCGGCTGCGATCGTAAATATCCTAGTTTTACGACCAGTTACACCTTACAAAGTTCCCGCAATAGAAACCGACTCACCTTTACGATTATTTTGCAAAATCCAGCGAAATCATGCGAGCGGAGGTTTTATGTCATGCCGAGATATGGAAAGTGGTTTAAGAAAAAAGCGATGCGAACCCGTGAATAATATCAAGAGTCCATGTTACAGTTATTTTTTTCTATAGAGATTTGTTATTTAAATTATATCAAACTCTTATTTACCTTTTCTTTTCTCAATATACGAAATAAGTGACGTACCACACTACGAAATTGTCGTTGTTAGTTTTTTTTTTAGCATATTGTAATAGAAAAGGCGTGATCATAAAATGTTTAACAGTGAATCGTTATGACTCAGTATCCTTGGTCCTTTAAGATTCCCTTATTTCTTCAATAGTTCTTGCACTTTAGCGGGTGCTGTCTCTGCGGGCGATCCATAATAACATCTGTTCGCAGTACTTCTAACATTTCGTTACATGATCGTAAGATCTACAACGTATTTTCGGTTTCGAACACGCGTTTCGGTTTAGATAATCATGATCTATGAAACCTTGGTAAAAATATTGTTAGATACCACATGAGGACGGTAATCCGTAATCTAAAACAGTAATCCGAATTTTAATCTCGACGCTTCAATTAAAACTCAGTCTAAATCTCAGCCACTACACGTCCAGTCAGTGTTTCTATATTCATTACGTTTAATCTAGAAGCGGACGTCATCAGCTATTACCATTGAGATCTTCCTGTCATGAGCAATAGAATGTACATTTTTATATGGCTATTACTTACCTTTTGATGAGTATTTTTATGCTATCATAAACTTTATCAGCTGACATCAAAAAGATCATTACAGGAAAATGTGGAAGTCATAAGTATACATTAATTAACACAATGATGATAATTTATATAGTTAATGACGATTATCAGCTATAATCAGAATTTGAGGTCAGTGTCCTAGTCCTAGACTAGTGACGTAGGACGTAGGATAAAAACACAAGCCTTACCCCATCTGCCAGAGATAGTTTGTTAGAAAAAACTTGTCTGCTTTAGCGTTTGGAGCGAGTTGTAACCACGAGTTCACAAGCGCAAAACTTCGGCCAAGTTGTTCGCCTCATGATTAAATTTTGTGAGTTATGGTCAACGAAGTTCAACGGTTTTTTGCCGGCCTCTCAGCCGCCCTACATTATTTATTGGTCCGATATGAAATATGCATTAATCATAACTCGGAAAGTTTTCTATAAACAAGTTACTCCGATAATAAGCTCTTTATTTTTATTGAGGCTTTTTGGTCTTTAGTAGAGTTCAATATATTTTGTCTAAACATGTTCACTATAAGGGTTACAAAAACACCTTGGTAAATTTACCCTATTTCATTTCAGAGTAAGCAGTTAGAAGCGCTTTTATGTACATGGTGATTTTGGGGTCGTGCAGCAAGAAAACAAAGCATGATTAGAATGAATTGGTAAAGCTAATTATGTTTTAATCATTCATTTGAAAGTAGAAACCATATTGAAAGTATAAAAAATGCTTTTTGAATACAATTTAGTCACCCTACTCAACATGACGTCGCTTTCCATACTGCGTGTGCCAAAATACATAAGGTGACCATGATTTAGTTTAATATAAATTTTACTTGAAGAATAGGAAAAAGTAATTAATGCTGTTTTGATGTTACCATAACAAGATAACACAGACCAGTTTATGTAAGAGAAACTGGGTCGGGACACGACCCAAAAATCACTCTGTATAGTATCTGTCCTTTTGACGGACGCTAGCGTAACAAGGACGGATAATGCATTTGTTATTTAAATGTCCTTTGACCGGAAAATATCATGTTCAAATAACCAGCACAGAAAGCAGATAAGGTATTA
Source organism: Grapholita molesta (assembly GCA_022674325.2). Classification (NCBI taxonomy): domain Eukaryota; kingdom Metazoa; phylum Arthropoda; class Insecta; order Lepidoptera; family Tortricidae; genus Grapholita; species Grapholita molesta. Next base: position 7,809,671 of record CP053138.2, read on the forward strand.
CGGCCATTCTTATATGCATCTATAAGTAGGGATGTTCTATTCCTGTTACTTTTCTCTCAAATGAAATTGATAACGAATCACTCCAGTGGGAAGTTGATTGACAGATGGCCTGTCTCGATAATTGAGACGAATGCGAGTCTGCTTGTCTTACTCGATAAATCTCTTCGCGAGTTTTATCGATATTTTACTCCTCATTACGTTTCGTTGATAAATCTAGCAGGTCTTTAAATACTTGTCCATCTCAATTTCTTTTAAGTGTGAAAATATAAAAATACTAATCATTTCTAAACTTAACATTGTGTACCAACGCTTCGCAATTACATAAGAAATACGACGTGTCTCCGACGTTGGGGCTTTAAATGTAAGGATCGATTATGCACATAAAATTGAGCTACTTTTAGCCTAAACATTTAAAGATTACTGTATTTGTAAAAAGAAATACAGCTTAAAACTTATTTGAGCAAGCAATGTATTGCAACATCATCAGTTTTTGAAGTGTGACATACGATGTCATTTGCTTCATTTAATTTGTATGAAAAAATTATATCATTATACCAAAATATGAATGCATTAGGTACTATAAAATGCCATCAAATCAGAACAGTCAGCGTGTGAGCTTTGTATAACATAGTAATATCATGATTAATAGCGAAATTAATTACTTGTTCTAGAGCAGGCTAATAATGGCGGAACCTGCAACTCGAACGCTCCCACAAGTTAAGCACGTCGCACACTGCGGCAAATCGCATCGGACCATCGTCAGCTCGTGTAGGTTCCGTGGCCCAAATTACGTATTTAAATATAATAAGGACTACATTACCTGTGTTACCCATTTAAGATAGAAACCGAACATTCCAGGCGCTGGCGCTGTAAGCGTAGTACTTGTGTCCTAACCGGAGGCATATTGTACAAGTAACACTTATTTAAACATTCTGTGGGATATAGTATGATTTTTATTACTTAATAGGCTATGTGAGGGCACTGTTCCTAAAGGCGCAGTACACCGTGTTCCTTTACTTATTACTTAAATATACATACATAATGTTACAGATTAACAAAAAACACACTATCGCAAACCCAGGTCAGAACAGAAACTTAGCATCTCATATAAACTTTAAAGTTGTTTTCCAACTTCTATACTTACAAGTAGAATACACATGCTAATAATCTACCACTGTATTTCTTGACTGCTTGTCTGATTGTGGGTGGATGCGCCCTAGCTGTCCACTTAAAAACGTTAACTTATTATTATTATGTACCACAAGCTACCTTATCACTTGTGATAAAAAACGATTTTCTATTTGTATAAGGATTTATAATAAACTGCCAGATGAAATTAAAGACCTGCCCTAAAAAAATTATAGAAAGCCCTAAAAAGCTTATAGACAAATGTTTTAATAGCATACAGGGATTAGTTAGAATATAAGTAGGTTATTAAGTAGACTTAAGTCAACTGCATGTTATGTATGCCTGCAAGGCAGATTTTAGTGATACTACAAATGTATATAGGTATTCCATCTTACTGTACCTAAACTATTTTCATACATAATAAACTATTTTCATTTTCATTTTTCATTTTCCATTCTACTTTTTTATCAGTGCCAATTGCACCTAACTTTTCTCCAATAAGCATAGGATCAAAATGGTATTGAAACATTACGTGTACGATAGCCTTTAGTCTTGGATCCGTATCTAAGTTTGGGCCGTAATGGCTCCAGAAGATAAATGGCAAATGGAACTGCGCTGAATGGCCCTGGATAAATGCACTGTGCAACGTTTGAACGACGTGTTTTATGACCTGTTTAAACTTACCTTCGCTATTAAATGTAACGAATTAAGACGCAAATGTTAGTGCTTTCAGTGAAAGAGCTAAACTTGGCTTGAGGTCTCGCAATTTTGTCTAAGTTAGACTATATAAAGTTTGAAGAACAGTTTTGCAATGCGAGTTTCCAATGGCAGAGTACGGCCATAATGCACATTTGAAGGAACATCTTTGTATAAATGTTACTTTAACATATGTTGCAGATGGCTATAAAAATAACTAGTTAAAAAACGTCAGGGATCTCTGTTATTTTACTGAACTTGCGACCTCCGGATTGCAAGCCGCACGCTCTTATTACAGCTAGGCTACTAGCGCTCTTAAACGTAGGTATATCGAGTGTTTCCTGTAACAAGAGCAATAACTTTAGGCATCGTTTCTATACCACAAATGTAGCAACATTTGTTCTACAACTTTGAAAATAACTTATAGTTTACTAAATATTAATAAAAAGATATTTTTTTAAATAAGCAATGTATTACAAAAACTATGAAGTTTCTAGGCTGACAGTAAATGTCAACTAGACTATTGGATGTTGTTCATTGAAAATACTATTTAGTTTGTTTGAAAAAATCACAAGTAATAAATTATACATTTTTTTTTATTGTAGAACAAATGTTGCTAGGTTCGTGGTGTAGAAGCGATTCCTAAAATTATTGCTCCTATTACAGGAAACACCCGGTATAATGCGATTTTAAGAGCATATCGGGAATTCAAAAAACTTGACGATAGGATTGTGGTGACACTGCACTTCGTGTTATATATCTCAGCTGAATATCCCGCACGTACAGTTAACGATGGGCCCCGTCGATCAACGTCTGTCGCCGGTAGCGGTGTCAGCGTCTAACAAGTTTATTTGATGTTTGAGTGAAGCGGTTGACGGTCAGAAAAAAAATGAGACACCTTACAAAATTTTTGGCATTCATCCTGAATTAAACTGTTTTGCTCTCAGTAATCAAATGTATTGTATTCTAGCGACCCGCCCCGACTTCGCACGGGTACAATGCTGATATTAGTATTGCTCCAGTATATAATGGATGTTATTGTACATATAAACCTTCCTCTTCAATCACTATCTATTAAATAAACCGCATCAAAATCCGTTTTTTAGTTTCAAAGATTTAAACAGACCGGGATAAAGGGACAGATAAAGCGACTTTATTTTATACTATGTAGTGATTCCGTTAAATAATCGAGTGCACGACGGGCCGGCGACGCGATCAGCGAACCGAACGGACACTCAGCACTCTTAGTGCTTCTAAATGGAGGCCTATGTTCTTCGAAGTCGCGCGAGTGACTAAATAAACGTGAGTAGAACCGTGTTAATCGTTAATTGTCTCGCTTAACTTCAAACTCGGGTAAATCCATTTTGCTCTAAGCTTGATTAGCATTCAGATTATTATACATTTTTTTAGATAATCAACCTTAAAGCAGAATGGATTTACCCGAGTTTGAAGTTAAGCAACACAATTATACATTGTATGTATCTGTTGAAATCTAATATTGTTATCGATAGTTTTTGATTAAGTCAAACTGTTAAAAAAGGACTGTATCGGTGTTAATGAATTTAACCCGACTTGTTGACGTTGTAAAGTTTTCGAAACGCCGGGATGTACTTAAAGCCCGTTCAGTATACGCGATATAATCAGATGTACATAATAGTGTGTTACGTTCAATCTGCCACGCATAAAGCACATTCAACCAGCCACGTGTATAACGTTGTTACACTATCCACAAAATTAAGTGGCCAGCCAGGCAATAAACGTCAGTTACCGTCCTTTTTGTGCGTACAGCTACTTGCACAATTGTTGCACGGCCCGTTCCATAAGGCCGTACGAAAGAATTCAAATGATTCATGACCCGACTCGCCACTTAAATTATCGGATAGTATAGTAACTTTATTGTGGCAGGCGTTTCCTAAACTATTCACTAGTAGTCAGTCTAGACCACCAAGGAACAGCAAGTCCGGAAAGAGCACTTTAGATCTTCGATACAACTTGCCCGGCATTGCATTTGTGTGAATAATGTCTGTTCAAAGATTATATTATCACAACAGAACTCCGGTATGTGAATATACAAAATTAAATGCATAGAAAAAAAAACTATACATACTCTTAACAGGTTGTAACTAGGTCAAAGTGACGTTTTGTATTCAATTTACAGAATATTTATGAATTTGTTTTACTTAATTTGATGTTAGAATTATATTTAGAAAAAACGGTAATAGTTGAGTAGGCATGTAGGCGTCTTTTCGTCATCAGGCGTTTCTCAACTTTAAACCTTGTCTCGTGCCGAAAAGTACTCGTATCTGCAACAATTTATTATGTTACTAGGGTCAAAAATGTTGTACCTAGTTAAGGACCCGCAAATTTTTGTTACGTTTTATATAGTAATATAAAATTATAATTGCACATAAAAAATAGTACAAAAGGCGCACTTAGTTTAGAGCAATCGTTAGAAAACCAACTTCCTTGGTGAATGACAACTAAAAGTTTCAGAGAGCGAGCGATACGCAGTTCATAGCACGGGCGAGGAATACATTATGTTTATTGTACTTAATCCACGCTTACGTATATTACATATTCGGGGTCAATCGAAAATGAAAAAATGTTAACAATCCCATTTACATTGTATACCTACTTAAAAAATGGTTAACATGATAATTGAAATAGCAACTGTTTAATTATCGTAACACAAATGAAATAATTTTACTTGGCTGCATACACAAATAAGAATGCCAGACACACCTAACCTAACCAGGTACATTTTTCTTAATAGTCCCACTAACCGTTGCCCGCGACCTAGCCCACGTAGAAGAAATTAAAATGACATGACTATCTATGTATCACTTTGAGATGTATGTATTCAAGACTGGCGTATCTATTATTGGAATTAACTATATAATCTGTAACCGGGGGGTTGTGAATACTATGTACCGCAATGGACTGCGTGAATGCTGACACTATTGTAACATTGTTGCTACGTCTGTGACTGAACAAAGAAGGCTGGCAAATTGTTACAAATAAACTGTAATTTAATTTAGTCGTATGCTAGAACCAGATTTTTTAATATTTTGACCCCGGGTATGTCCTTAAACTACGTCCAACAATGAGAGGTAGGGCACAGCGATTACCATCACGCTTGAATCTGGGGCAGCCCAACTGGGGAAGTACCTCCTCCTTACAGAAGACCACAGCCATAATAGCACTGCCACCTTTCAGGTATGTAGTGTTGTGTTCCTGATAGTGAGTAAGGTTCCCAGAGCTCCAACCCCCCTTAAAGGCCGGCAACGCACTTGTGACTCCCCTGGTGTTGCGGGTGCCCATGGGCGACGGTAATTGCTTAACACCAGGCAATCCGTCTGCTCGTTTGCCGCCTATGTCATAAAAAATAATAATAATAATAATTTCTTCAAGTTGATAACACACCGCAGACGTGTCTTATTTGATAATATTTTTAAAGCACGTTTATAGTTTATATCAATTAATTAGATGGGAGAGCCCGCTTAGAAGATAATATTTAACATCATTTCAAAGATGGACAACAATTTAAGTTTATATATGTTTAGTATTAGATAAAACGAAGTATTATATAATATTTACAAAAAAATGTGTTATTAAATCTAGACATTTATAAACATATATAAATCAATATTTAATATGTGCACCACTTAGTACTAGTTAGTTAGCACTGCTTAGTTTAACAAAATCTTTCCCCGTTATTTGACCAATAGTTGTCATAAATGTCAACGGCAAACTTCACAAATCAACAAAATATGCAATCACACACACACAGGGATGCGTTCCGGGAAACCCTTTGAATATGAAACTGTAATGCTCCACGCCTGCAGCTATACGAGTATGCAGTTTTAAATGTAATTTAGTTTTTCAAAGTACGCAGAAATAAAATACATACCTTTTTAATCCTGTATAATATTCTGTATGAAAACCTTATTTCATTAACCGGGGTTAATTACTGTGTAAATAAATGAAACTCACCCATTTCCCGAAATAATTTAAATATGTTATAACAAAATAACATTGCATGGGATAAAGTTACTTGAAAATGATTTTACTTAAGGTAGGCTGTGAACATGAATTCATTTAATGTTTTAAATAAGTGGAGTATTTATAATAAACTCTGATGCCGATTAGATTATATTGGTCATGTCAGCCTTTTGAAAATATTTAATTAAAATAAATTCCACAAAGAAATCCATAATAAACAAGAGACAGGGTTTTAACGATTAGCTAAAAGACGACACACACAGTACACATAGGTACCGTACGAAATATTGACATACGAAAGCATTTCAGACTTTGTCAAGTAGTCCTATCTTCGTTCCCTCAGTCAAAGATGATTTCTCTAAGCTAGTATTTTTTTCGGTGTATTGCATAATGATCTTTGTATTGTCTAATAAGATTATGAATCAACACAGTTTATTTCAAATGTGTATATTATTTAAAAGTTACACCATCTCCCCACGTTCACATTGTGTCACGCCCAATTTTAAACTATATCTGAAACACAATCCGGCAAGTATGCCGACGGTCCGTAGTCTGGAATGCGCCTTTAATAAAATTTTGCGTCGACGCGACGCTGCCGCTGTTATGAACTTGCAAATTAATTTAGGCCGGTTTTGGAAACTCAATTTTCGGTTTATTTTATCCGTCAATATTTACTGAATATCAATTATCCGCCAGAGCCGGGCTCGTCGGGGCTGCCCTACGACTGCTTTGTTGATTAACATTCAGAACGCATTCTCTATCGCCTTTCCTAAAAGTCACGGATTTACTCGTAAAGCGCTGTAAATATAATTCTGTGCGAATACTTGTATCAATGATAATACTTCTTCATATCTTAGTTGTCACTACATTATTTGAATATTGGGCATATTTATGTGGACTAATAATATCTAGTTTTCAATGTCGAAATGTTATGACAATAATATCATTTGAATAATTTTATTAGGAGTTGGCGCCCTGTTTATCTCACTTTGGAAAAAAAAAAATTACTTATCTATTTAGGAAATAGGGTTTTAGTTTGAATACTTTTGTTAAACGATGATTTTGAATATTTATATATCATAATTTATTCATTCAATTTTTTTCTCTTATACTGATATGTATACCTAACAATTGGAGTGATATGCAAACGTGAGTTGTGTTGTTTTTAATGGTAAATTTTTTCGCTATGAACCAACGCCGAACAAAAATCACGAGTTATTTGTGTTGTGTGAAAATAAACACATCAAAATATGAAGCGCATATTGACGGTCACTTTACCTCAACTGCAAGCATGTATGTACCTAACTGATTCCTTTAAACTAAACCTATTTGCTTACAAGCCACGCAGTCAAACCACTTGGTTTGATGAAACTTAAACTTATGCAATGTAGTTCTTAGCCTAATAAGTCTGTATTTGTATATGCGAAAAATGGTCATGTGTCTGTGCCATTTAGTTATTTTTCTATTTTACAAGAATCTATAGGCGTGTGGTATCAGCTGAGAATAGCACCGCCCCTTCTTCTCCCGCGGGTGTCGTAAGAGGCGATAAGGGAAAAATACCCAGCAGAAGAATGTCCAGAAGAGGACGTTTTATGTCTGAAATGATGATGATGATGTAAAATCTATAGTCTTAACATAATGCCAAATGTTTTGTTTTACGCCTCACGTATATTATTGTTTCATATTAAAAACAAAATTATAAAATATATTTAGATAGTTAACAGGTCCTATATGATTTTAAGGTCACAGACATTACAATTAATGTCTAAAAAGAGTTATTTTTCATGTTTATTATGTTACTATTCCATGATGGTACATATAACTGTGCTGAAATATCGGGAATTTAAAAACATAAGCAAACATGTTAATAATAAAAGTTAAAAGTAGCAGATAGACGTGTTTATAATTATTGTGGTTTTATGCAATTAAAATTTCATTGGAACACGTGTTTATTTAGAGCATAAAATAAATTCTCTTCAATTAAAAAAATACCTTAAGATCTTAAATCATAATTTAAAAAAATGCTTTTATGTCATATGGCGTTATGTCGGTCACATGTTCGAAAAAAGATCATTATATCCGAGCTAAATTATAAAATAATTTATTAATGTATTTTTATAGTAATATGTAATTTCAGATAGAAAAATTAATTTCAGTATTAATTTACTAACGGATGAAAGTTTTTAATTAAAAGCTCCGCCAAAAGCAGCAAGTTCGGTAATGTTGCTCATTAACAAAGGTAATTATAACTACGTGGAGATAGAACTACCTGCTCGTAACAGGTCCCAATGAACACCTCGCCCTGGTAAAAATATCTGAAGATAACTTATGTTACACTGCAGGTTTATTAAAACGTCAATGTAATGTATTTACGTACACTTAACCAACATTTTATTTAAAATAACATTTGCAATTCTATTGCCGTGCGGTGCCGGCTGACTAGAATAGCACCACCCCATCTTCTCCCGCGGGTATTGTAAGAGGTGACAAAGGGAAAACACTGACTGATGGGCAGCGGCGTCGCTCGAAATCCAATCTACAGCTACTGCGGTCGCCAACCCACTTGCCAAGGCGTGGCGACTATGGCAACTGCAACCCCAAGATGATACAAGTCATATTTGTGGAAGGTCTAAGTCCAGCAGTGGACGATTTACGGCTGAACTGAGATGAGATCGATATGTTCTATTCCATATAGGTACATAGAAATTCTTGTAAGATTGAGTAGTTTTGTATATTCGCCAAATATTAATAAAAATAACTAAGTTATTTAAATAAAAGAGAAAAAAACATAAAGACAACAATAAAATAACAAATTATATCAATATCAAAATATATAAAAACAGCTTTGTGACGTCGGGTGATATAATATAAACGATCTTACAAGTAGGTACGAATGCGCCGATGCGGAAGTGATAGGCACTCGCTGGAAGAGTTTATTTCGTGATACGCGTATCGCTAAATAACGCAGGAAATAAGACGCGCGCGGCGTGTTCCCGAATAAGATGTCTCACCGCCAATATGCGATATTATTATGAAGTAATTTTGTCTGCTCCTTATTTGTCACGCTTTCGGGTTCTTTAAATGGAAAGTAGCAAATGAAAAGTTTCTTGACGCGGCTGTGGACGAAATCTAGTTATTACTACCACCTAAGGTCTACAGATGAACCTTCTTATTTAAGTGAAATCCTTTTGTACGTTGCGTTGAGTTGCTAACTGAAGGAGTTGCTAGGCAGGTTAACACCGTCGTAATTTTTCCTTTAACACAGTTATATTTCAACTTCAATACAAGAAAACTACGGCGTTATTCATAAACGCTTGTTAAACATAACATGGGAAGGAAAATCGATTATCAATTAAATATTTCTGAAATTTCAGTTTGTTAGAAAGAAGCAATATTTGCCATATAGTTATACGCTAAAAAGGGTTTTGTTTTGAACTTTATAATTGGAGTAATTAATTGATTTTTATCCTACTAATACTGCCCTGACAATTAAATGACTAAAATTAGGTACTGATACGTACTACGCTGAAAATTTACGAGTACCCGGCTGAAATTATAACTCAACACCGTTTAATTACCAAAATCCATTATTCCAATACGATAAGTACTTAACAGCCTTTAATAATACACACAGAATATTAAATCAAGATTGGGTTTGTAACAATACTTTGCAGGGTTTAGGTTAGGTTAACTTAGCTATAGTTTAGCGTGTAAGTTTTTGCCGAATACCTTATTAGCCAAGTTGATAGAAGTCCATTTTGCCTCTGCTTGACGCTTATGTGCGGAAACGGAAACCTAGAGTTAGTGCACGTTTACCAATATGTTCCATTTCACAAACTACTATGTGATTAATTTGTATAGTTTTGTAATCTACACTAACATTATAAAGGCGAAAACTTGTGAATGTGTGAGTGTGTATGTTTGTTACTTCTTCACGTCTAAACGGCTGGATTGATTCTAATAAAATTTGGTATGGAGTTAGCTGACACTCTGGATTAACACATAGGCTACGTTTTTTCCCTAATAAACCGTGGGTAACACCGCGGGACACAGCTAGTCTAATTATAAAACATTCGATCAATAATAGAATGTAATTATTTGAGATTGGGAACATATTACTATGAGACTTATTTGTAGGTCTCAAACGTTATAAAAGACGATAAATGGGGCACATAAATAACTACAACGTCGGTCTACCTCTGTCCATATTTAACTTGTAATGCCCCCCTCAGAGCCTTACATTATGTTTTTTTTTATTTAAATGTAAATAAGAATATAAAAAACATGTACGATAGCAATGAATAAATTAATTTAAATTAGGTGTTCACTCCAGGGAGATTACCTTCTGAAATAGTGTTACCTACATACTAACATATGATAAAAATAACTTAACACATGATAATACCGGTAAATAATAATGCTAAACTCAACTATTTAATCGCAAAAGTACCTCAAATCCTTTTTGTAATCCTTCAGACGAAAATATTTTCAATATGAAATAGTTACTTTAGTTAATATAAAATCGTTCATCTTATAAAAGGATAGAAGAATTATTGCCTGTTGGCGGAGGCTGCGTTTAATCTCGTCGCGAATTTGCGGATCCATTACTTTGACGCCGTGTGCGCACCTGCGGTGGCTAACAATATATTCCAATAAAGGGAACGAATGGGCGTGTGTCCTTGCTACCTACTACAAAATACTTCCTTTTTTTTACTTGAAATTGTGTTGTATTGCAAATTTGCACTACATATACATATACACTATATTTTTAAGCAAACACAAATAATATTTAAATTATAAAACATTACCTACACTCAAAAAACGTAGTGAAAAGGCTGTACTTTTCTTTCCACTGGTAAGTAATCGAGACAATTCTAAAAACCCGAAGCACAATTAGCTTCCGCTGTATAAGCACAGAATTCATATGGTCACATTGCAGCTCCAGCATCAGACGAGCTTCATGTCATCATAATATTGCATTGTCACGTGATATACATATGCATCCAAAATTTCAGCTACATATATCGGAAACTGGGAAGTAGGTCAAAAACTGGCAAGATTTCATTATAAAGATTGAAAGTAAATAATTATACATAAACACGTGTCTAAGTACAAAAAAAAACACTACATAATACATAACAAAACGTCAAAATAAGTTGTAGGTACAACCAAAAGGAATAGAATAGCAACAGACACATCATGTGGCAAAATTTCTAATTCGAGGAAACTCCATTGTAAATGAATTTAGATTAACAATTATACGTCGAACCGGGGGTTAGAAATACTCGTATACTGTTTTGTAAACAAACCATTTATATTAGTTACGAAAGTAAAACACTTCCATTCACTTCTTGTATTTCAATAAAAGCAATTTATAATTTCCATGAGCCCGTTTTGTGTGTAGGCTTACAAAGTTTTGTGTCTAAACAACTTCAATCAAGTGTAACTAACAATTACGAAGACTCGAATTGTTTTCGTTTAAGGAATCTTGACAGACCACACAGATCTAGTTTCATTAGTTAGTAATAAGCATTAATAAAGTAATAACAAAATTTCGCAACACTTCAAAACTTGGGTCCTCAAGTTCGGGTCAAGAGAGCTAAACGTTTCATACTCCCCCCTGGATGGAGGGCGAGGGACCGTGGCTACCCACCGCCTACTAATATATTCATAATCTTTAAATAAATCGACAAAGTTTTATTTTTTTAGCACCGTACGATGAATAATTATAAAGCTGATACTTGTTATAAATACTGGTGCGTACGTATAATCCTAGTGTTGGAAGTATTATTTTTAACTTACAGGAAAGAGATTAGGTACTTAGACGGAAAACTTTATTAGCGTACGCTTATGCTTACGCCCGGTATAATCTAAAAACATAGTAAAGGCACGATTTTTACGAAAGCGACTAACATTTAAATCTTCAACCCAAAAACAATGTATTATTGGAACAAACCTTTATCTTTAGATTTCTTATTTCAGTGAAAATTGTCCGGTAATCATCGCACATTACATTTACATGTACATGTGAGGGAAATTTGAAATCCTCAAAATCCCGATTGAAACACCCTTACGCAAATCAAACTTCAACGAGAACAGTAAAAATCATGCATTTTTTACTTAATATCTGTATAATATTAGATTATAAGTACTTAATTATAATTACAGTATTTACCACAACCTTGTTGTTTCATATAAAATTTAAGAGGAAAATTGATTTTTCACCTCAGCAGCTCGAACATGTCTACTTTCCTCACTCCAGGGAGTGAGGAAAGTGCGACTTTCCTCACTTTCAGAGAGTGAGGAAAGTTGCTACTTTCGTCACTCCAGGGAGTGAGACAAAGTAGCTTTTTAATTGACGACCGGTCTGGCCTAGTAGGTAATGACCCTGCCTAAGAAGCCGGTGGTCCCGGGTTCGAATCCCAGTCAGGCCATTTATTTGTGCGATGAGCACAGATATTTGTTCCTAAGTCATGGGTGTTTTCTATGTATTTAAGTATTTATATGTATCTATTTATTATAATAGGACATAATGGACTCCCTTAACACCACTACCACGTTCGGACCCTCACAAATTAATCAAATATAATTTTGAATTTTCTTTTTTATTTAAACAAAATATTAAGTAATGAAGCCAGTGCAGTTGCAGATAAAACACTTAAATGAATGTGGTTAACTTGATGTTAATTTTTTTACAAGATTTTATTTAACTTGATGTATGTATTTGTATATTTATCCGGATGAAATCTTGCAACTCAATTTTGAAACAGACATCTTTAACCGATTGAGCTGAAATTTAGCACACAAATTTATGTAATTTCGGTTACAATGCAATATTATGGTACCACTGATCTGATCTGATGCTGGAGTCAGAAGGTAGCAAAAGCAACTCCTAAAATACACAAGATAAACCCGTGGTGTTTTAGGCTCATTAGAATCCTTTCGCAGAGTAGATGACGATTGTGAAAAAAAGTACAGTCGGAAATAATAGCTTGTACTAAAAATGACATTTTTGGCAACTTATTTAACCTTTAATATGTTCTCACTACTGAGGTGAAAAGTTGTATGTGTCACACTAGAGTAAAGTTATTTTACATCTCGTGTTTTTGAGTGCCTCGCTACGCTCAAGATTCTAACACTAGAATCACTCGCTACGCTCGTGATTCAATTATAGAATCTTTCGCTTACTCGGGACTCAAAATAAACACTCCAGAAAAACAACTTTCCTCTCTTGTTGCACAAATAACTATTTAAGTACTCGTACTTTTCTATTAAAAAATAATTTGCCTTATAATTTTTGGCGTGAACAGAAGTGTTTTTCCTTGTTTTCTTTTGAACGTTACTAAAATAAACGTACCTATACTTAACAGAGAGATACGCGACGGCAAATAAAAAAGTATCCCGACGTAATTAATTATTTATAAGGTTTTCCTGTAAGCCTCCTGCTCGGGCGCTTAGCGTGGCCTGTCACAGCCTTAAGTGACAAATTATAACTGGAAATCTATCCATTTCTAATAAAGTACATTCGACGTTAACTTTTTGGCTTACATATTACATTATATTGGAAACATGATCAATGTTATATACGAACTTGATTATGTATTAGATCTTCGTTTTGATTTCAAATAGGATTTGTATTTATTAATTCTATGTAGGTACCTAAAAGCTTAGTTATCAGATACGATGACTTTAGTGAAATATTAATAAATACTCTCTTTAGTGACAATACCTAATAAAATAACTGATCTATAGGCGTCACGAAACGCTTAGCCTAATTTAGTTTTAAGCCTATTTCGATATAATGATTTATTCATGTAAATTAAAATTCAATTCAATTAAACTCAGTTTCCTAAATTCATAAATGGTTTAATGTCATCAAACAATTATTAATTATATTCTATTTGCATATTTTAAATAAAAGATCCAATAAAATGTATAAATCAAATATTCGTTTCAACTCTATGATCAAGTTAAACATATCAACGTTGTCAATTAAAAATGTTGACAGATAACCGATTCTGAAAACTTCGTTCATCACTAACTTATTAACAATTCATACACTTCACTTTGTTGTTTGTCTTTTAATTTTAATTACACCAGTATATGTATAGTCCACTGACTTTATTTAGGTACCACGACGACAACACCTGAGACCGAGCGAAGATTTAGCAATAGATAAAAAATTGATTACATTTTTATTATGCATTTATAGACAGACCTACTTTGAGTTTTTTTTTTAATATTATAATATTTATTTACAGAAATTACAATTAACTGATTACTGCATAAAGTCTAAAAAAGGCCCTTGAGGCATTGTACTAAGGATGCTGGTGGCATTTCCTAATTGTATCGCAATGCTGAAATAGAGGTGTGTTTTGGCATCTCGCAATCATATAAAAAGCTAAGTATATGACTTTCCTACGTGTTACTTATTGGAAATAACTCCACAGATGATGTTTTGAGATTTTTTACCGGCAACATTTAGCTGTTATATTGTCTAGTAGCTAAAAATCATAAAATTATAATTAAAAAATATGGTAACACACAAAACAGAATGCAGTATTAGCGAATTACCAAACATCACCAATATGCCAAGGTTTGCCCTACATATCCTACTTACAAATGTGTCGTATACAAAGAAAATGCATTACCATTTTAATGCGATCAAGCTTTTTAAGACCATAACCAATATATAACTAAAATTTAGGTATATATTTGAATACATTTTTAAATTCTAACCTACTTAAAAGTGGCTAGTTTTGGAAAAAAAAGCTACTCGTGCCCCAAATACGCAGTATTTTACTAGATATTTCTTGGCACAAAAGCCCTGATCTGTCTATAAAAACAGAATATATATTATACATACTGAATAATATCCGGCACGCTGTCTCAAAGTTATTGATACACGACTGTCTGCCGGGGCAATATCCGCCGGAACTCCATGCTTCCTAAAATAAGTATCAGCAGCCTTAACTTCACATCCTCTCGTCTTACGTAAATTTCAGAAAAGCGTGTTGCCTAATACTCCCTACTATTATGAATTATAAATAACAAATAATCAAATATTACACTACACAATTGACTAAGCCCCACGGTAAGCTCAAGAAGGCATGTGTTGTGGCCAACACGTGACTCAGCCAACGGTATATATAAGATACAATACTTAAATACATATATAAAATACCCATGACTCGGGTATAAATATCTGTGCTCATCTCACAAATAAATACCCTTATTGGGAATTGAACCCAGGAACATCGGTTTCATGGGCAGGCACCCACTAGGCCAAACCTGTCGTCGTGTTATAAACTCATACGTTTCAATGTGAAATTCTGCTAGCCCTGCCGGGTGTTTATCACTTGTCGCAATATCTGTCACTCTCTAACAAGTAAATAAGTGCAAAAGTGACGGATAGCGCGATAGACAATAAAATGTCAACCATGGTATTTAGACGTTCTGTTCGCATCGGCCAACGATTATATAATATCAATGATTAACGAGTATATTTTATTTTCACCTATTATTAATAATGTTTTGTCAGTCTTACCGCGGGTTCACTTTTAAAATTTCAGGCCCAAACTGCTGCGTCAGTTTCGTATCCTTTATGGTTCCCAGGTTTACCGTTCCATTGAAAAGACGTTGTCATGTTTACGCCAAAGTTTCTTGGATCCTTTCCAGGGGGGTGCTAGGGATAATAATCAGCTGTTGTGTAACCGAGAGGCATATCCTCTATGCAGTAGCGATTTGTTTTTCTTCCTTATTCGGAGGTAAGAAAATACTTAGGTCTTTTCTATTGTAAGACATTCGATTTTTTGTCCAAATTTTTTTTTCATTATTTATAAATGATATAGCGAACTTTTAATTTGGATGAAACGTTTATTTCCAAAGGTGAAATGAACTATATGTATCTAAAAAGGAAATGAATATAATTACATTAGTCTGACATCAATTGTAATAGACAAATTAAATGAGGTAGGTAATTGATATAGGCCTTAATAACGAAATAGTTAATGCGGCCCCAAAATGCGGTGTCCGATTCCAAATGGTTGCCACGCGTAATTATTTTGAATTTCCTGCCTTTTTATTTGATAATATTGGCTCCAACTATGTATTATATTTTCCTCAAAGGTAGTGTGAAAAGCAGTATGGTTCATGTGGTCATTATTTTCACTTTAGACTGTGAACACATGAATCCCTCACTAGCTCGAAAAGTATTTTTGGAATTCCTCTTTGTGCTCTGGATCTTCTTGTACTACTCTTCTCTTAATGTACGCCCTTGCCGTAAATACTTCATTTTGCTCCCATTGTAACAACATCTACCTACTCTGTAATTAAATGAATCGATACTCTACTATTTAACCACATCCATTATAAGAAACCAGATCATGTAAACTTTTTTACTTACTTCTTCTCGGTAGCTGGGTGGTAGTATGGAAATCAAAGTGAGAATTTGAATTACATTTGTAATGTTTTACAGCTTGACTTTTTCTTGCGGTTGTGTGATTTAAATGGTTGTTTTACAAACGTAACACGCAATGTTTGTTCATTTCTCGTGCCTTAAAATATATATCTACTTAGTCATGAGAGGTAAACATAAACTGTTCTGTCTTGTATAAGAAATAATTATTAAATAGTGGCTTACCAGTCTAGTACATACATACTTACTTATATTTATTTACGCTAACAATGAACATCTTAAATGAAATTTACGACTTTACAAACGTTTACAAAAGCAAACGAGGTAAAAACGAGCCATGTTTAAAATGTTATTGAATTGAGATCTCCATTATTAAATATTCGAATGGCAAATTTGTGGAACATTGTCGTAAACTTAATTTTGTCATTTGCCTTAGCACAAAGCCAAGATACTGCATTTCATTCGTATTTCGCAACACAAAACCTCGCTCAGGCCTTTTCAAGCAAGCAAAGGATAACTTCTGAACGTTTTTGATTGGATGTAAAATGCGAGACAGCTAGGAGAGAAACTTTATTTTTTCAATTCATGTTTGAAGGTTGCTTCAGTACAAGCTTTTTCTTTGTATTTCTATTGTAGGTGTTCGCAATTTTGCGTAAAGGTGACATTATTATGTTTAAATAATTTCTTAAATTATACTCGTAAATAGCATACGGAGGGCCCATTTATTAATATAACTAAAATGCAAAAGCTAATAATCAACGCTTTCGAAACCCAGAATGAAAATATTAAAAGAAAGCATACTTTAAACGGCCTCTAGGTGGTTCTGGAGTTAAATCGCTAGCGCTTATGGCCGTTTTAATGGAGCAATTTAATAAGATGAATGCGGCCTGCGGGGGCAAGGCAGCCGTCGTCCGCTAAACCAACGCAGGGCAGAACTGTCATTTTTTAAAACCAGATCTCCTCATTCATTATAATATACGGCGTGGGTTGTTTAATATATTGATATAGATATTTTAGTACTGCAAACGTACGTGACAACTTATTAATATGATATAACAGAGCTTTTCATTGC
The DNA here is from genome assembly GCA_022674325.2 of Grapholita molesta. Lineage (NCBI taxonomy): Eukaryota > Metazoa > Arthropoda > Insecta > Lepidoptera > Tortricidae > Grapholita > Grapholita molesta. Next base: position 7,826,986 of record CP053138.2, read on the forward strand.
ATTTTCTGTTTTTTTTTTCAGCAAACTGTTGAGCAGAAGCAATTTGGTGTTTGGTTCATAAATTATTATTCTTGTAGATACTTTTTGATGTTTATCAAAGAATGAGAATATTTTATTCTGAATTGGAAAGTACGAGTAAGTTATCGAACTTAATATGACGTTGATCTATGAAGTTTATAAGACAATGGAGCAACTCTCGCTTAGTCAATGTAATGCAGACATCGTTTAAGTTGCCGAACGTTCCAAATCTTGGACTAGCTGTGCATTCTAATAAGACGCCCAGGACAGCCATTTACAACTACTACTAACGTAACTTCACCAACTTTTGGCAGTTTAACTTATTCAATACACAGCTGCTACCCAAACTAATTACCTTATCATTCTTAAAGGCTAAAATATTGCAAGTTGTTTTTAAAAATATGTTTTAATATACATAATTTGAAATAGATGTCATATATGTAAGTACTTAACTAAAAGTACCCCAGCCTAAGTTCGCCTGGATCGGGTAATCCACACAAGCTGAAGACGCTGATTCAAATCCGGCCTCGGACACCGGCGGGCACGGTCACTTTTTAATAAGCTAATGATTATATGACATCTATTTCAATTTACATTTTATAGGTATATAATATACATATAGTCGATATAGTAGTAGTGTTCATATTTAAGCACAAAATGAATATATTTAACAATATAATTAGATTTAATCTTCAATGAAATTGTTCCTTTGTGTGATATTGTTCTACTTTTGAGGTGTGCAATAAAGTATTCATTCATTCAAGTACTCAATATTTTAGTAATGACATTATTCACATATATAAAGCATCATTCACTCATCATACTCTCGCGTTTCGCTTATACGTTTATAAAAACTCTGCTTTGCAATATTTAACAATACAACACGTAGCTGTAGGGAACTGTCCACCTTTCGTTGTAATCGTGCAATTTATAATGAGGAACAGAGCCCATTATTCCGTGGCCGTTCGTGCTGCAAACATTTAAGTCTTTTTCGGTGTGAAAGTAAATCATTTGAAATTATAATGGCGGCAACACTTGATGGATATGATACTCATCTCCCAGTCTTTGGCGACGGATAATAAATGGCTTTGACAAAACCTTCCTGGAATATAAAATCAAGGTCAGCTGAAATGTTTTAGACACACGCCGAATTTTTAGGTTGAGTCGTAAATGGAAATTTTATCGGCGGCATATCGGTGCCCGGCGGCCGCTCTGTCTATCAGTGTGATTGCGTGTATATGTTTAGAATATTTTATATACTTTTTTTTCAGTTATCGAGTGGAGAATGTTAATTGCTACACGAAAAAGATCTAAGCGAATATCACACTACTGATCCAATTTGTATTGAAATTACTGTTAGTTAGTTAAAGGATTCGCAAATACAGTTTGTATTTTGTTGCATTAGAAAAGTAATATACAAGAATTAATCAACTCACCTCATGGGTACATAAACAATAGTACATGTAGAACTGCATAGAAATAATACAAGCCTTTCTTCCATGATTCCATGATATTTTTGTTATTTGAAGAATTTACTTTTTTAACCTGGTTTATTGCGACTATTGTGTATTAAGATTTATTAAACTTTCTTTTTGTCTTTTCAGGTAAGATTGAATACCAAACAGAAATACCTACGTCGGCAAAATTTAAGGTGAATAACAAGGCATGCTGTGCTGGACATATTTTTAATATTGTAGTGATCTGGACATATACAGAAAAATATACACAATACTTATACGTAGGTATACCAGTTATTCAGCAATTTGAATACACATACTCGTATATAAGTACCACTAGCAAACAAAAACTAATCTGCCTTTCAAGTTCTGCCTGCAAACAGAATTCAGTGTGTAGAAAAATATTTATATTCGAATAATACGCCCTCGAATGGGACATAGCTCAACCAAACGAGGCTTTACTGCCCTCCCTCGGCCCGTAAATTTAGGCTCACTATTCTTTTCCCGATAGGATTTCGCAAATTTATTCCGTTTGAATTCAATACTATATTTAGAGCTACGCTAACGTTCATAATAATATAGCGTTACTAATATTTGATTATTGGCTTCATGTACCGTATAAGTTAAATTTATAAGAATATTGACAGTTGTTGGATCTCCGAATAAAATAAAATTATAACACAAATGCGGACTTGGAAACAAGTCTTAAGAGTATAAATTGATTGGACAACATTTTTTAACTTGCCAGTTTTTGTTTACTTTTAACCTACTAAAAGTGACTTGGATCATCCAGGGTTAGCGTTCTAACCCGGAGTTAAGAATTAAATATAAATAAACATAATTGAATTTGAATAAAAATTAGTTAGGCAACCCTTAGTCGTGCATGTGGGCCTTAACGTCACTTCGAATATATACCTCCCACCTATTCAGTAAGATTTTGTGAATATTTTTGTATGGAAGTTTAAATAGCTTAGCGACTAATGAACTCACGTGTTTATATCAGAGGAAATAAATAAAGAGTCAAATTATAAACAAGATAGAAGAACGGATTCATGTCACGGAAGATAGAGGTAACTTATTCAACAAAAACGCAGTATGGTGACCGATTGGGGATTTTATCACGGTAGTATGACAAAAAAAATAGCATCAAAATTTCCTCGTATTTGTTTATACATATACTTATACATTAAGAATCTTAAAATAAAGATACAAAATGCACACATATTTTTTATATAATATCCGATACTGATAACATAAGTGAGTATACGAAAACTGAAATAAAATATACCATCTGAAATACGAAACTGCCTCGAGGGTTTGCTTGTCTATCTCCAATGATTATATATAAACAATATTTATAATCTCATTATTTTACCGCAACAAAACAAACGACAATAACTCGTTTCGTGTTATATTTACCAACCTATTATTTGATATATCCTAAAAAGATACCGTTCAGCTCACAAATATTCTAAGCAGTAAGCAAGAGTGAGGCATCTTACATTTGGCAATCACTAAGGTGGATTGCTGGTCGTTAGATACACTGATTAAGTAGGTGTAACGTCAGACCAAGAGTTGGTCCTTAACTTAAAAATCGTATTTCTTTAATTTTTTCCTTTTTAAGCGCAGCATCTCCGTAAAAGCGTAAAGTCGTTGTCAGTCCTAGTCGGCGATGTTAATTAAGACGGAGAACAAATTTAATGAGGCCTAAATACATTAAGTAGGCCCTTCATTAACGGAGCGACTCAACTTTGGCCTCATGGAATAGGCACCAAGGTATATTGCTGTATTTTTTTTACACGGAAAATCCACTTCCAGTGAGGAAAAAGTATAAGTCTTCTTTGACCCGTATTCATCAAAGCTACGGCCCTTCCTCAATTCACATTACTTCATAGTCATAGGTAGGCCATATTTTTGTGGAATCAAATACTAGAAAATTTCACTAAACGGGAAATAAACAGCTCATACGTAGGTATCCTGTTTATCTAAGTGAGAATTATGACGTGAATACGTGGAAGTCTGCCGTCTTTTATCATTTCGTTGTATCAAGATTTAAATTTCATAATGTCACATTTACTAAGTACAGTCAGCGACAAATAGTAAGTAGCAACAAAAGTTGCCAAATATTGCCAAAGTTGCCTAATAAGTACGCACCGATTTTATTCTGATCAGAAAAGATGTGTCGCCCTTTTGTTGCACATTTGGCCATTTTGACTGCTACTAATTAGGTATATAGTGCAGATTAACTATAAAACTATTTCTGCAGCTTCAGCAGTTTATTATTGTTGTTACAAATGGAGTAGGTCCTATTCATTATCTTTACTCTATGGAATTATTAATCCAAAATAAGCCAGCAACACGGTATCATTAAAATTTACAGCAAAAATTCACTGAACTGCAAACTAAAAGTAACACCATTCATTGTCGTTAACTTAGTAACAGTATGTAGAAACAATTAAATTAAAAATTTACGGAGCACTCGGGACGTCCTGGTCGGATAAGAGAGGGCGATGCATAAATCCAGCATTATCACCCGGACCCGTCAGGAGGGCAGTTACATTCAATTCCTAGTTCGGATTTACAACTAAAGGAATTAGAAGTACCTTACGTTATTGTCTTACAACAGGCACCATAGCTATACAAAACTAATAATCTGTTTTTACAGTAACTACCTATCCAATCAATCATCAATTAATCAACTACCTATAGGTACAGTCGACGTCAAAGATATGTATAATTGTATAGACTTATGACGTTTAAGTTCTATGACGTCAACTGTACAAACTAAACAAGCTTAATCTAAAAAAACTCCCTTGAGGCATTATACTAAAGATGCTGATGGCATTTCCTACTAATATCCCTAAACTGATACCTTGTGCGAGGAAGCCGCCAGCTTTCCGGTCAACAGTTACGTCAAATAGATGTTTCGCGATTTCTGCAAAAAGTTTCTGCGGGATGGGACTTCATGGACCTAGAGCTTCTACGTATGTATTGTTGTCTGGCAGAAACGGAATCTGTGAGTCGATTTCCGGTAGAAGAACTCGATGTCAAAGTCGTCTTAAGATTTTATTCAATTGTCATCTCTCTTTGACATAAGCAAAGCCATAAAGATTAAGATTATAATTTAGTACACGAACCAAATACTTTTTTATACTCTATAAACTTTATTCAATAGCAAGGCAGTATTTTTTTTTTCTTAAAACAATTTCCTTTAAGTATTGAAATGTCATTGAGAAAATCCAGTAGAAATAAATAGACCTGTTAAAAATATTTTCTCATAAACCACCTTATGCGCACGTGGTTTATACAGTAAATTCATAATATTTTGTTGGGTTGCTCTGTTCATTAATTCACCGCGTTTTTTATATAAATGTCGGTTATTATTAACTAAGACACATATATATATATATATAAACAAAGAACAGGGAAAATGTGCAACCGTTTAAAAAGGGAAGTACAGTGAGCGCCAGACACCACAGGCTGCAAGAACAGATATTTTTGGACTATCAATGAACTCTTTACATCGACAGAATTACTCCACTTATCAATGATAAACTGTCAGGCCAGCCTCTTCAGAAACAGCGTCTCTCAGGCAAACACAAATGTATTTAATCTAGTACAAATTTGCGCAATAATATTTCCAGTGCAGATGTTTATCTAAGGTAAATCCAAGAAACTTTACACTGGTTACTCCATCTACGTTTGCAGTTTTGCACTTAATTGTATTAGTACATACTTATACTATAGTATATTATAACTATAATATTACTTGTTAAATCATTCATGTTCATCTAATGTATTATGTCAATAATGTAATGTATCTTGATTGAAAATGAAAGTGACAAAAGAACATGTTGCTACGGACATATGGAGGTTCTAGTTTTAATTTTTTTTGAATACTTGTACAAACAACCTTAACGATAAAACTAAAGAATAATTAAAAATATTTTTTTTATAAACGTCGTTATAGTTGGGCCCCTTAGGCATGGTGCCATAATCATGCAATACAATAATCAGTTTTTAATGGTACCTTTAGATATTCGGTTAGCAATATTTGATATCTCAATAGGGTTCTTTCAATTCATTTAAATTTATGTTTCTATTTAAGCTAAAACAATAATATATCACAACAAAAACATTACCAGCTATATAGTTACAGAACATTATCTATTACATTGGACTTAATAACCCATCTCGGCGTAAACTTACGAGCTGCAGGAAAATATCAGCCATTAGAATGGGCACCTCGAGGAAAACATCATTTCGGCGGCGCGTGAATCACGAGAACAATGCCCGCGACAGTTATGGCGGCGTTTCTTTGAGTTATTGTGTTACGTTCCACACTCAAATTTGCCATGATTTACCATTTGTTTTTTTTTTATAAAATCCGGTGTTTTGAATACGACTGTTATGAACGATTCCTTTTTTCCTAATCGAATTTTAACTTTTTTCGCCTAAGTTTTATGAATAAGTCATTGAAAAGAAGGTTTTCAATACATATTAAATGCCGCAAGGCATTTGAAATGAGCTATTAACATCCCATTCGGTACTACGTTAGTAGATAATAGTTGCTTATTTATCGTGCTAAAAGAAAATTAAAATGAAATAAAACAACTAAAACGGATTAAATCGCGTATACTAATTTAAACTTCATCCCGTCATCGGTCAGTCCACCCGATGACCACGAACGCTGCTAAAGGGTTCGAAACGTCGGGATGAAGTTTAAATTAGTATACGCGATTTAATCCGTTTTAGTTGTTTTATTTCATGAGTAATTATCGCGGCAACCGAAGACAACATTAAAATTAAAATATTAAGAAAATAATACTTGACAAGAAAATAGAAGAATAAATAAAATTGTCTGACATAGCCGTTGAGAGTTAGACTCTGCATGAGTCTGGCAAACTAATAAGGAAAACAAACACATCGTAATTGGTTATACGAGTAGCTGACTTCTGTTTTGGATCCCAGAGTTACACGAGTTTACTGCCTTGATAACTGAATATGATTAGGACATAACCAGAGAGATGTTTTATTTTAATATTTTTGTGTTCCATATTCGTGTAGCCTTAGGCGTTATTTCATTCAGTTAGAGTACAAAAAAAACCCTATATCGTTCCAATTTTATTGTGGGCTAATAACACTAGCGTGGGAAATAACGGTATGATTGTATGTGTATCTATATATGTGAACATATAACCCAAACCAAAAACTCTTTGATATTTTAATGAACTGTCCGTAAGAATTAGGCAAGCGAGAAATTTACACCGGATTCCGATTGTTTTGCTCTTAAACAACATTTCGGACCATTATTTGTGTTCAACGAGTTAAGGTGCGATCAGACCGCAGCTTAAAAAACGGTCACGATACGGAATCGCAGTGACGCGTCGTATGCGTACCGTTTTTGACACATGCTCCCCACACCGCTGCTTAAAAAAGGGTGACGGTACGGAATCGCAGTGACGTGCTTCACGCGAATCTTTTTTGACACAAAACAGTTGCGTCTTTTACGTCACCGGTGTGGTGTCTGACATAAGACCTCCGTGTAATATTTTTCGCGATTTTTACGCAGATCAATTTACGGTGCGTCAGAGTATTTTAAGCAGCGGTCTGGGGAGCATGCGTCAAAAACGGTACGCATACGACGCGTCACTGCGATTCCGTATTTTAAGCTGCGGTCTGGTCGCACCTTTAGGCGTTAAGTATTTTCAAATTACCAATTTTTTCACGTATTACCTATGATATAAATGTATAATTAGAAGAAAGTATGCATCGAAGAAATTTACATTCCCTTTTTCCTTTTCCTTACCTACTAGTAAATTATTGAAAATGAATCTTAACAAGTTTGGTTAGTACAGAAAAAATCTATGTTAGTGACAGTATTTAACCAGTATAGATTATGTAGTTTTTTTCCTTTGGATGTTTATAATATTTATAGGCCAAAACCACGCAAAGACAGACACTTTCTTCTCTGTTTTTGTAGATACTTTGCTGAATTGTATTTTTATTTAATATATATTACTCTTATTAAAGTACTGTCTAAAGAACATTATGGCATTTGAATAAATGAGCAGCGTCTGCATCTATTATTGGTAAGCTCTAAAGCTTACTGTAATACAAAATCAATACAGTAAGCTTCAATTAATCGGCACGCAAAGCCACTGCGGGCAAAGCCGGCGGTTGCTCGCGTGTGCTAGCTTACATACATACGTATTTCGCGGTTCTTTGCTATAATAACGGATATAACATTATAACAAAGAACTCTTACATGTATTTCAATTTACGTTTTTTACTAGATCGTGGTCGCTTTGTAAACCAAAATGCCGCAAATGACGATTAGAATAACGCACGTAAATGGCATACATTAAGATGAAGAAGAACGAACGTGAAGAACATTTACTGCAAAAAAACTTTTGATATAAAATATTATTTATTAGTACGCAAGATTAATCCTTAAAGAGTTTGTATTATGAAGAGGTTGATTCGTGCAAGACCTGATATGTTTTTTTTTGTTTTTTTTTAAGGTTGCTATAATAGATATTAGTAAATAGAATAAAAATACATATCTTAACGATTCTATGACATTACTCAAATAAAGACGCTCATTTTTATTTCATGCTTTTTTAATTACATACATGATTGCTATTTTTGAATAGTATATTTTAGAAGTATACTATTAAGTAGTATATTTTAGAATACGACGACAACTCATTTTCCAACGTTTTTGTGTATTTTTATGCCCGTTTGATTTTATTTCAATCATGAAAAAGCTTCCAATCTTCACCTCTTTAAGCAAATATCACCAAAAGCTGTTAGGTTAACGTAATTTACTGGAAAATAAATTTAACAAAGAAAAAAGTAGCTCATACATTCACTCCAAATTGAAACTAGCAATTTTCTATTTCTATAAATTTATTTGCATATTAAATGTATAGAAATTGAAAATGTAGTTACTTCAGAACACGATATCGAAAATCAATGTATTTAATACGTACGGGTTACGAAGAAAGTTTTAATTGTAATCCCAAAAACTAGAGTAGCCATGTTATTCACATGAAATACAAATTTACACAAAGATATAAATCCCTTTACGTTCCTAAAGAGACCTATACTATTCAATAATGTTAAAATTGTAAACATTGTTTCTACATGTCCTGCTATGCTACGCTGTTTTCTTTAAGACTACACAAACAAAAACCAGGTAAGATGAAGATGTCAACACATGTTACTCCATGTCGGTAGTGAAAAATTTATAAACATCTGCTAATATTGCCATATCCGGTAAGTGGTTTTATTGCAACGATTACTTACTACTGTATTAACTGTACGCGATAACTAGTATACGTTTAAATTATATATGAATACACTAAAAGAATTAACGTTATACTGTAATAGTAGTTTATGTATCTGTGCATAATGAAGGGCATTACAACAAGAGTGTGGGTTTATGAAACGAGCCGAAGGCGAGTTTCATAATAATATCACACGATTGTTGTAATGCCTAATTATGTATAGTTACATACACTACTTTATCTACACACATATCATTAAGTGTTTTAAGATGGGTTCCGAAACCGTAGGGAAATGACTTATTACTAGGGTTACTTGTAAACATTAAAAAGTCAACGAACAAAACAAATGACAGCTTGGAACGGCCGCGTTTCGTATTTCGTATCTCAGTCAATTTTTTTTTAAACCATAGACAAGCGAATGAACTCCCTATTCTACTGTCACTCGAGTTCAAATGTCGTTCGATTTATATTAAAAAAACATAACGAATTGGCGTTTAGTATCAATGGCTGTTTTAATATCTATAGATACTAGATTAGACACCCCACTTGAATTTGACAGCTGTTCCAAATTTAAATTCATAACCTACTGATTTCAGTAGGTAATGTTAACATTACCTACTGAAATTTTTCTGATGGTTGGTAATGCTGGTCATTGCCTACAGTTTCTGGACGCATTTTAGAGCACTTATGACATGTACATAGATAAACTTTCATATAGGTAATATTTGATGTGAGTATATTTTATATGACATCATACAGTTTGATTGCGAAAAAATACGTACAAGCAAAAATTCATATCGTAATTACGAGTATCGTGGTACGATCTAAAGCGACGTTTCTGATGAAAAATAAAAAAAAACGATAGGTACCATATGTAGGAAAAAAAATCGCTGAAAATATGTTTTAAGCTTCATCTTCTAAATGAAATATTTTTTTATTTTTCAATTGCCGATGTGAAGAAGGACAATTTTTTGGACATTCGGGACGATTATTTCTGAAAATATATACTTCATCAAAAAACGTTGAAATAAACTTCGGTTTTATTTTAAAGATTAATATGCAACATGTTGATATTTAATGTCTTTTTTTTCATTTAGTTACATACGCATTGTGATTTTTACCGTGCATGAGTTCTGGTTATGTATCTGTTAATTGATATGTTTAAGATAAACAACATTAAATGAAATTTAATCTACTATTGGAATATATCACTGGAAATACCAGTTATACTGAAAAAATTATGCAAGTTATTTTAATACAGAAAATAATACACTCGTTTTCTATGTGGTAAACGTTAACAACTGTTAGCAGTACAGATACCTATTTAGTTCTTGATATCAAGAACTTCATATTAAGAACTAAATAGGTATCTGTATAATTTTACTTATATTGACTATTTACATATACTGTAACAATGACTAGTAAGTATCAGTGACGGGGTGAATACGGCTTTGCTTTCTTCATGAGCCCAAAGAAATCTGTTCAGTGTGGGAAAATTTGTTAGGCTGGCGGGAATCGGATTGCATAGACACACCGCCACTGGTAGGTATACCACGGCACATTCTTTAAGTGTGACTTATAAAGTCTTACGAGATTAATACGTTAAGTACATTAAATGATTTATAAACATATATATTGGTTAGTGTAATTACTGGTCTGATTTGACTAACTATAGCATTTTTATCAAAATAATGTTTACAAAAGGTGCTTTATTATTATTTATTTCACGCATCATAAGCGAATCTCACTTCCACTTGACCGATTCTTTATACCTCCTCTGCGATGCCGCAGTGAAGTCTCGCCCATTCAACTACATATTACTCCGGCTCCATCAAAAATACATGCTGGAAAATGAAGTAACGTATAATATTAACATCATACTACTGTGATAATACAAAATCGATATTGTAAGCTTCCAATTAATCAAAAATACTGGTTCAGTTTTTTATGTTCCCCTACAAGCTTTTACGTAGTAAATAATTCCGGGTATTGTTGATTCAGTGAGCTTTATGTATTTCGTGTTTTATTAACGAAATACGTTTATTTGGACCTACTTCGTTCATATTTAACCAGATTTATTACTGAAACTACCTGGCATTGATATAATAGCAATATTTTTAGGGATTTATTTTACTTTATTGATTGGTACGGTCCTATTTAGCTTAACAAAATTATGATTTCATGAAAGGAAAATGGAAAAACCGGCGAGTCCACCACATCTGGCGCTTTTGTTTTCTCTTTTTATCATCTATTTTATGTCGTTATATCGTCCAATCCCAGTAAAAATACCATGATATGAAGGGCTACGTAGCTGTATCGGTACATTAACTACTCTTAGTTAAGTACCTCCTACAGGTACCTAAATAATTTTTGACTGCAAAAAATAATTAAGTCGTCAAGTATTTAGTGCAACTCTGATGTAATTAAAAACGATTTCAATGAGGGAGATTTTTATAATCATAGTTATATATCAACGAGTTTATCCTATGAGCAAGAGTGGATTCCGAGCACTCGTATTACAGAGTACTGTAAAATTGGAGAATAGTTCCTACTCGCGCTAGTACATTGTCAATTAACGTTATCTCTTTCTTTATTTGGAAAAGGAATTAAGTGTATTAGCAATCCTATGTGTATGTGCCTTAAAATTATAAATTACACGCCAGTTAGTGAAAATCGAGCCGTGGTTGGCACCCTCCGAAACACACACAATGATAATAGGAACACAATAGCTTAACGTATACGAGTACCTATTGTTCAAATTAATATTTGGTTTAGGTAAATTTTATGCTTTTGCATATATATCTTTTAGAACACACTGACAGATTCAGTTGAATGATTGGCAATTGTAACGGCAATTTTTAAGATGACTTATACCTATTGATACAATTAAAGCATTTTATAACACTTTTAATATAGAGGTCTCAGCGCCGAATATTGCTTTGTCCCTTTTGGCGTTGAGACCCTAGGTCCTTGGGGCCCTAGCGCTCTGAGTCTTTTCAAAGCTATTTCGAAGAGACTCAGAGACGCTACAGGTGACCGGAGAGCTGGCAGTTACCTCGCTCAACGCATCTGTCTCGCAGTTCAGCGGAGTAACGCAGCCAGCGTCTTCGGCACCATGCCGAAGGGACCTTTTTTAGATTTAGTATAGTTAGTTTTTAGGCCTATTTTTGTATTATTTTATTATTTGAGTTAATGTTTATATACTGTATTTTTTATACTTATCACAAATAAAATTTTAATACACTTTCGTGATCATGATTATAATATAACACCCGCACAGTACTAACTTGATATATACTATCAAAATAATACGTAACGTATCTAAATCATCCAAATTGATACTTTGTCTTATGACATATTGATTTGCATTATTGTATGTTATGCCCATGGGACGTCTGTCTTCCTGTCCTATTCAGATTTGATTTCAAAGGCCATTATCAAGCTGTTGACTAATATATCAACGTATATCATATGGCCTTATGTACAAATGTAATTAAAATCAATCACAGGCTCTCATATTGATCATTCGGAGTCCACAAACAAACCTTCAGGCTGTGCGTAACCTAATATCTAGTAAATTACTAGCATATACGCATGTTTGTGATATAGGCGGTTGCTATGGTCGCTTTGATTGACTAGTTAGATAATCAGAGCGCTTTACAGAACGGGGGAGTCTGAGAGAGCATGTATGGTAGTAAATATTTTTTGTATAGTAATATTCTACATCATATTTTCATAAAATTCAACATTAAGTCTGAGATAGTTTCTCAGAGATTCGATTTTCTGACAAGTAAAATCATACCTATTGTACACACAATGTTATTTAGGTGTTGCGCTTAAATGCGCAGTAATAAATGTAATATATTTTATGCATCTAGACCGTGATGATTCACTTGAACTAAAAATAAATAACAGTTCACAAATACGAAATATGTATTTGGTTCAGAGGTACCTTATACATACATTGTACAGTGTCAGGTCTAAGCTGTCAAAAGTTTAGGTCCAGTAACTAAAGTAGACCTGGTGATGCTGCTTTATACTCATTCGTCATCTTATTTCGTATGTAATGAACATATGCCGGTAGGCACACAGTATTGTATGCAGTATCTCGGCGCGTGACGATAGGTTCATAGTATTTTATCACGCGCCGATTCAGTAAGATTATGATTGTACATATGTAGATTAAGAACGTAATATTAAGGAAGCACACATGTATATATGCACTAGTGAGTAAGGAATAAATGAGTCTAAGTCAACCAGTCAACGGTGTCTTTACTCATCATGCCGCTATCCCTACAAACATTTTTTTTGTTTCCCTTGGGTTTAAAAGCTATTGGTTCAATGTAGAAATGCGCAGGCAACGCAATACTTATGCTTTTATATATCCTAATTCAAAATAAGGCTATATTTAGCACTTAACACATAGTCACTAAAACAAAGATCCGAAATTAAAATTACATGACTAAAATCTCCAATATTGTATGGGTATTGATCTTCAAAACACCTTACCATGGATTTTGACAATCCCCTCATTTCCCCTTAATTTAAAAATATCCCTCTGCCATACCGCGACGATAACAACGTGACGACATAATCGTCGGCCAAAAAGAAGTAAAACCAACCATTCACAAGCAATATTAATAGTATTGCACCACAGCTACCCCCACTAATACCTGAAATTGCGCCCTGAGAGCTGTAAGCTGCGAGGGATTCGTTCACCCGGTTTACAATTCGACATACACGTTTTACTGCCCATAAAATATCTGCGTGCTTTTTATGCTCAGATGAGGATTTTAACGATTCATTTTTCTCGCAGATCTATTTACGACGCGTAAACCCGGGAAAATAAATATAAGCTCATTCGTAAAAGTTTTTCGCAATCCAATTTCAATTGGAGATTTACTTGAGACGAATTATTTTGCAGGGTTTCTTTGTAACCCGAACGCTATTAACAAAAGGGTTCCATCCCACAGAACAAAGTTTTTAAAATTGAAATTATCTCGCTTTTTATTAAATAAACTGCCAAATCGGTAACAGTCCATAACGATGTAATTGTTTTTTTACAAAACGTCGGAATTGATTTAAGTACACTTTTTTTATTTAATTTCGTACAAAATTTAAAGAAAGAGAATGATTCCGGAATAGTTTTCAGCTTCCAAAAGGTGCTCAAGTAGTTTCGGCTCCGCACTGTAATTAGGGAGTGAAGTGATGATTAGTGCACAATTACGTGCCGGTACAGTCCCGCGGGCCTGATTACAGGCCGATTATCCCCGGCTGACCGTAAATAAACAGACACTGACACGAATTGCGGCGATAGAGCGTTCCGGCCAAAGTCCGACTACCATATATTTGTAAATAAAACTCATTCCAAATACTAATGATGTTGTTTTCATAATAACTAGAGTACTTTACGCTTTAGTTTTATTCGTGTTACATTTGTAATGTACCTACCAGTCGAATGCAATAAAGCGGCGTAGAAAGTTTGTTTGGTGAAAATTATATTACCAATTATTTCACTAATGTCATAATTTTTTTGTACTACAAAAGTGTAGCGCTTATAAATGTATACATATATCCACTGAACAATTGTATATATAATTATGAACTAGAGTGTACTTAGAATTTAAATCCATTATGAATTCATGGGTAAATCTAAATTATTTCGGTCCCATGAGGGCCACGTTCTGATTATTGCGATCTTCTCTGTAATTAATAGAACGCTGCGCACTAGTCCCCGCAACTCTTGTTAGCTCCAATTTAACACTTTCTCTGTTCACAACTCACTGAACGGGAAAGTGCCACGGAACGTAGGTATTTACTAAATGACGGTACAATGTCGACCCGGCGTTCAACTTAACTTCATCCTCTATTTAAGTTTCTACACTATTTTCTGTAATTTCGCTTCAGTGCTATTGTTGAGATATTTTTTTTTTCAAGACTGACTATTTAATGGATCTTCAACCTAGTCGTTTGCAACCCTGGCTACTAGGAGTAGGAGAACCCGGGTTAAAGGGGTATTACAAATATTAGTTCTGAGTCCCGTCGTTTAGTGTCTACAAGCTTCCTTGAGCTTACCATGGTGGGACTATGAGTGCGATTTAGAATCCGGAGGTCGCAAGGTTCTACCAATGAGTTTTCAGAATTTATATACGAAATATCATTTGATTTACCAGACTAATCCCAATACGGCCAAACTAGTTTACCGTTTGGGTTGGATGGTCAGACGGCAGTCACTTTCGTAAAAGTATTAATTGCCAAGCTGACCCCAGGCTCCCATGAGCCATGACAAAATGCCAGGACAACGCGAGGAAATTGTGTAAGCTTGTCACATAATATTTGTTTATAGATACATTTTGCCGAACTGTGTCCGTGGTATAAGTGTAACGCAAATATTTGTACCCCATGATAGGCATAGAGTAATATACTGATCAAAAGTAATCATTGCCATGACGATACGCTCGCTTACCTTCTTCAAATCAAAACGAATCCTTATTGCAGTCCTTGCGAGCGCGGATTGCCACTTGAAAGGGAAATATCATCACCAACCCGAATGAGGTCAAGAACGCAAACTAATCTGTCTCGAGCCACGCTATGTGTGATCGCACGCTGCTCGTTTGTTCATATCCCGTGTTACAGCGAACTATTAGGGAAGGTATTGCGTGACTGAGTACCAACGTTTGTTGTTAGGCTCATAGCAACGTAAATTGAGCGACCGCTGCTTGAAAACAGCTAGTGTAAAGTGACAAACTACACAGAATTGCAACCCTGTCTAAAACGTTTCTTATTATGTGGTACTGGTACAGCTCAGAGCGGTAGCTCCATTTTTATAAATATGTGGCATTAATCTATTATGAGACTAATTTTTTTGCTGCTTTGGCGTATATTCATAAACCATTCTTAGGAAATACCGCAGAACAGATTCCAATTTTATTTAAGATGGTCTCATAAAATTAACCAAATACCAAAGTAACCAATATAGCCCACCGGCGGATCGCTAAACTTAAGTGGCAGTGGGCTGAGTACATTGCACGTGGAACTGATGGGCGATGGGGCGTAAAGGTTTTCAAATGGCGACAATGTATCAGAAAGCTTGGCGTAGGCAGACCAATAACCTGGTAAAAATCGCGGGAATCCACTGGATGCGAGTGTCGCAAAACCGTCATTGTGGGTCGCTTTGGGAGAGGCAGTGGACGTCCTTCATGTGATATGACGATGATGATTTAACATCAATGAGCTCGATTTCTCCACCTATAAGGGCATCAGTGATTATGAAGCTGTTGTATTTGAATGGCGGTTATTCACATAGCACATATTCAGTCACACAGACTAGGTGTGATCTATGATTACGCTTAGTTATTATGGATTTTAAGGTCTCATGTAGTTCGCCAGAGGTGATGTTCTCATTAGGTGATTAGAATATCAATCCTTAGCGTAACAAAGCATGGAGCCGTTGTCAAGGGATAGAACCGAGCAAAAACCAGCAATAATTCCCAAAGCGAGTCATCAAAGCGCGGTAACGATCCCTCGTGGCAGTGCGTGACGCGGGCGCGCGAGCGTAATGACTATCATGCTTGAGCTGAAGTGACTAATGAGGGAAGGTGTTGATAACACAGGCAACGACTATTTAAGACGTATATTCTAAAATAGTGAATAATATTCATTTCCGTAAATTAACTAGATGCCCTTTTAGTTTCGCCGTATCTAGGTAAATCCATCCACGGATCAGAGCAGTAATTGTTAGCACTAGAAAACTGTGTGTTGTAAGTATGTGAACAAATTGTAGCATATGATATAGTAAAACAAAGAATAAATAAAGGACCATTTTTCATTTCTTTATTTACTTCAACCCAATTGTGAGGGTTATCGTTGTAGTTTAAGGAGAAACGGGTTTCAACCCCCAAGTCAATACAAATGTCGAAAAAAAACTCTTCTAAAAATGTCTAAAAGGTCTAAAATATTCAAGGGTCGAATATTTTTTAGACCTTTTAAAAGTAAAGTTTGTGCCATGGCTCCAAAAATATGAAGAAACGACTAGTTTCAATGAAAACTATACCTATTGAAAAGAAAAATAGTTGTTAAGCTGTTGCACATTTTTTTCAATACTTATATTGTATTATTTATAAGTATATTTTAATGTATGTTTAAGTAGTCAAGTCAGCCATGTAAGAAAGTGTGGCAAAAATCAGCTTGACCTGGCATGATCTTGCCCGGTTTTTACTTAATTTTGTCATGAGTGACATATGTATGTATAATACAATCATTAAGTTTCTTTTCAAGATAAACTAAGTGACGCGTGAAGTTAATAAAAGTGCAACAAATTGCCACCGGTCAGCCAGACTGCAAAGGCTAATAATTATACTACGCAATATACTGTGGTGCTCCGTGTAGTATTTCACTCATACTATTAATATAGAAAAGAAACCTGCCAAAATTCATTGTCTTAACAATGTATAATTAAAGTAACATACTGCGGTACAGCGCAGAATAATCCTTCGTTACCATTCGTCGACTAATGAACCAGCTTATACGAAGTTCTAGCAACAAACGCTTTTTACAGTTTTCTTTTTACATGTGTTTGTTTCAGTACCTATTATTAGACTTTTTCAGTTGCAACAGCGCATGACCTAGCGCAATAGTTTCTATGCAATAATTATTTTGTAACTAATTGAGAAACAGTATTAATTAGATCGCAACTACATAGATATACCTATTGTTTGCATTATGAATAGCAGTTGCCTCGTTATCTAAAAATGGTTTGAAACCTGAGATTCATTTGGGCGCTGTATTTCTCGTTGCATTTAATACAGAGCTTCGTAAAGCTTTGTATATAGGTTGAATATGCGAGCTTACGAGTATTATGTGAATCCTGGTTTTGTAAGGGTTAACTTCAGATGCACCATTCAAATAGACGATGGAACACTCATTATAGTCATTATATTTATGACTAGAGACTATAATCGAGTTTCGTCGCATTTAAAACTAAATGTGGTACTTTTGACAAGCTGTCAAGGAGAAAGCAGAGGGAAATTGCTCCACCGACAAGAGTCTAACTATTAAATATGTGATGATGCTGTGGTACTTTTAAAACAAGCGTAAGATTCTGACATATATAATTTTTTTAAGTCTATTTTTTCTTAACATATTTCGCTTTATAAGTAGGAGTTTATTCACAAGAAATTCACGTTTGTTGACTGACCGAGACAGTAAACCACAACTATCCGCGAACAGGCAGTCGGCGCGGCAGGCGACGACTCTCATTTTCATCAAACATTTTGTTCAACAAAAGAGGTTAACAAATAATAAAGCTATTTGTGGCAATTAGTGATCTAATGGAGTCGGCATCATTATATTCATCGGTTATTTGGCATATATGGAAGTGTTTTTCCATTAGTTCAACTATACTCCTACTAATAGAAAAAACGTAATATATAGGTATTCATTACCTAAACGTTCATATATATATATATATATGAACGTTTAGGTAATATATATATATATATATATATCTGTATCTATATGTATATATCTGTAGATATATCTGTTCGTTTATGTTTTTTGTATATGCAATTTTTGTATAAACGAACGATTTTCAAAGCATTTAACTTATTTACACCGATTAAAAAGGAGATGACTCCTATTTTTCTAAAACTGTCCTGCCCTTATTTTGAACGTGATATTTGATCAAATTTTGATCACATAGCCCTACGTATTATTTTTTAAATTAATGTTAAGTAAAGTAACGGATCAGCTTGTAAATCTACCTGGCATTAGACGCGGACCCACCGGCCGGCACGCGCAGCGCTGATTGCGCAGCGATTATCCCTCGTTGACTGGATATCGTCTAAATACGACTGGTAATCGCTCCTCTAATGTGTTCCAGTCTTTGGTGTTATAATGCTGATAATTTTCTATCACATGTGATAATCAATAACTAAGACCTTAAATACTCGTTGTTATTTCAACCATGACGTTTTTTATTTGTTATAGTTTTTTTATAAGTCGTCTTGAAATTGCAGAATGTACGTTTATGAATTTTTTTAGACAAGTTTTCGGACAAGTATTAACAAATTATTTAGGGTGTAGAAGGAGATAACACAGGTGCTAAGCAAATGTATAGATCTAGATAGTTAGGCCCTTGTATCGAAATAAATATTAGGACATTAGATATATCTTGAATTTTGTTTCAAACCCTTAATAAAAAACCTGTAAGTATTGAAAAAAATATGTTTTTATTAAACCTTATAATTCATAATAATTGTAAGAACCTACTGAATAAGTAAGTATAAATACTTACATAATACATAAGCCAATTAAACAATACTCATTTGAAACAAACAATTTCCACACCATCAAATCCATTATCGCTGCGCCTAACAATATACCTTAATTGTACCATTACCGTGCTAACGTTGTGGCAAATAAATAGTTTCTAGCAAGTAATTATCGAAAGCTTTGTCGAGCGACGAGCCTCCGACGTAGGTACATTATAACGCGATTAAATCAGCCCAAGGCGCTCCCTAATGGAACATTGTTAACTAGCGAACGATGACAGATTGCATCGTTTTTGTTCTAAGGATATCTATATGAGCTGCTTATATGATCTGAAACCTGGGAGCAGATGCAGAAGCTTGTTCGTTAGGAAAGAGTAATTAGTACTAATCAGAGTATATTGATATCTATGATTGTTAGTAGGTGGTTTTGGTGAGTCGAGGAGGGAGGTGAAGCAATTTATAGTTAATTAACTAGCGTAATCCTTTTACATTGAAAACTACCTGCGTTTTAAATTCATGTTCATTATATTTTAATGCGGTGGACGGATAAGGGCCGATTCAAATGGACGGCGTGTAAGCAGCAACTTGTATGGGTACTACACACCGACTGCGTATGCATACCGACTGCACAGTTTTTATACCAATTACAATTAGATTGCAATCCGTCTTTATCGGCCCTAAATGGTACGGCCAATATACTTTTAAAAGATACCTAATGCAAATAATACTGTCACATACACTCTTTACATAGAAAAAACCATACTTCAATTGTGAACCATCCTTCAATCGCTGCTGTACGGAACTGCCTAACGATAAAATTGAACGCATTCGTAATGGTTGCGGCGGCAAAAAAATAATATCAAATCTATGAATAATATTTCACACGAGTAGTGTAAGATCCGGGGCATTTTCATAAACTGCGACCTGAAACCACCGGAGGATGGGCAGCTCTTATCTTTACACTGGTGGAACGTACTGATATCGCCAACCCGTCTGGTAATTACGGCATTGTATACCTCAGGGATGGCTATTGTGGAGGTTTGTGGCTGATCGGAAGGAAAAAATAATATTTAACAAATGCCTGCACTGTTACTTTGGGGTAGAGGTGCTGATTTAAAGACTATTTTTATACTGCAAAGGCGAGCGATGCGTAATATTTACAGACTTATATACAGCAGTCCATAAGAGAACTATTTAAATCAAAAAATATATTGACATTACCTTGACAATATATAGGTACAATTCATGACAGAAAACACCTCACACTGTTTCGCAAAAAATGTGACGTTCACAAATTCAATACTAGAAATAATAATTTATTAGGTATAAATACTAGGCTAAGTAAGGTTCGAAAGTCGTTTTTAGGGAGCTGTACACGCTACTGCAATAAGTTACCCGACCATATTGTGAACATGACTGAAGTTAAATTTAAGACCATAATAAAAAACACTTTAATAAAGAAAGCCTATTACAAAGTAGACGATTTTCTAAGCGATAAACACGTATGGTTGAGTACCTTACCTGAAAATTTATATTAAGTCTACATTTGACTATAAATTATGTACTTAACTTCACTGCATTTTAGAATTATGATTATGTTGCATGCTGACGTTCAGAACGTATTCTTTAAGAATTTCTGAATAAAATATATTTTTCCTAACTAGTGCGTAAATTTCACTTTTTAAGGCACTTTTTATGAAAAATTGGGTTCGATACACGTGTAAAAACTTATTTAAGACTCGGGTGATCGTCTCGTTTCACTCGGGCTCCAACTTTAAATATTTTTTCTTTTTTACCAGTATCGAAATGTACTATTTATTTTTCTTTTCACTGGAGTCACAATGTATATGTGTGTTCAGGTGGCTACGACGCGGCTGCCGCTGCCGACGTTCTCGCCGCGCGCGGTGCTGATGTACAGCGCCGCGGTGGGCGGCGAGGGCGCGGTGGCGCTGCAGCTGCGCGAGGCGGCGCCGGGCGAGCTGGAGGGCGCCCGGCTCAGCCTGCACGACGACCGGCTCGCCATAGCGTGCCACGAGCCGGAGCTGCTTGCGGACTTGCTGCACGCGGCCGGCGCGGCTGATATCGGTATGTTTTAGGCCTTATAGATGTGATCAGGGTGATTATTCGGGCGTTAGAACCGTTCTTATTACTCTGTTCAGATTTCTGTAGAAGTGCCTGCATTATATTAAGAAAATTTTCGTTGTCCAGCCCAGCTGTCGACCAGTAAACCAAAAATAGCAACAAACTGTGTGATCATTTCTACAGAAATCTGGACAGCGTAATAAGAGCGGTTATTTATCCGATTAAAGGTCGGCAACGTACTTGCGACTCCTCTGGTGTTTCGAGTGTCCATGGGTGGCGGTAGTTGCTTACCATCAGGCAGTCCGTCTGCTCGTTTGCCTCCTATATCATAAAAAAAAATCTAGAGATGGACTAGTTCAATGGTGAAGAGGACTCCCCCTGCATATATTGTAGATATATAGTATTTTTTTAATACTTAAGTAAATTATTTATTTACTTTTGAATAGTTTTTGGACCCGGGTATGTCCTTAAACTACGTCCAACAATGAGAGGTAGGGCACAGCGATGACCATCACGCTTGAATCTGGGGCAGCCCAACTGGGGAAGTACCTCCTCCTTACAGAAGACCACAGCCATAATAGCACTGCTACCTTTCAGGTATGTAGTGTTGTGTTCCTGATGGTGAGTAAGGTTCCCGGAGCTCCAACCCCCCTTAAAGGCCGGCAACGCGCTTGTGACTCCCCTGGTATTGCGAGTGCCCATGGGCGACGGTAATTGCTTACCATCAGGCAATCCGTTTGCCGCCTATGACATAAAAAAAAAAAAAAAAAAAAAAAGTAATTGAACGAAACGACACAGGCCCACTTATTTAATTTATTATTTTAATGTAATATAATTCATACAATATAATTACTTTTTTTTTTAATTTCCTGGAGTCAAAAGAAAAATAATACTTTTGAAATGTAATAACCGTCGGCAAATTAAGTTTTAAACGGGTTAAAAAATAGTCTATATGTCACTTAAAAATGTGACAGCATGGAGTAAAATCCCAATATTTAGTCTAGTCATACCGTAAAAAAGCTACTTGACCAAACTTTGCCATTACGAAAACAGAAAAACTAATTTAGCTAAGCTTATAAAGGTCCGGGGGGCTTTATAATATAAACCTTAAAATGAAAGTAAACATTCGTAGCCCAACAAAGCCTCCAGAGCCTTTTCCATTATATTTTTATCTTTGGAAGCCTACAACTGTGAAATTGCGCATAGTAGTTTCTTTTATGGCGAAGGCGCGAGGCAGTTCCTCCGGACTAATGGTGTATGAGCGAATAGTTCTAGCCCCGCGACTTAGCTCGCCTGAAATTTCTTGTATTTGCTAATGCTACTTACACAAATGTATTATTGGTCTTAAAACTGATTTAATATACAAACTCTTTATATAAGTATTTACTATCACCCTTCATTCAACCCTCGTAGGTATTGAATTTTGAGAAGGAAGCCCTTTTTATTGGTTGATAACTTTATAAAATTAATTTATTGCGCAAACTCAATCCTATATCTTCAGCAGAATCAAAATTGGATTTATCCCCCCCCCCCCTAAAAATGGTAGGTAGAAATCACAAAACATCGTTCTTACATTCTAATAAGTAAGCACAGATTAAATGAATAAATTAATATTAAAGGACATCCTTACACAAATTGATTGATATGGGTAGTCAACCTAGGATATATAATAATATACAAATACATACAAACAACACACCCATCGGTCTTCTTGGGTGGTTCTGGGGTAGGCCCATGTCCAGCAGTGGACGTCTTTTGGCTGACATGATGATGATGATGATGATGATGAACACACCCATACATAGAAAACATCCATGACTCAGGAACAAGTAACGGCACGGCCACGACATCACGCGAATTGCGGCGCGGCAATCGTTTTATCTGTTCATTGCATGTGATCCCAACTAACCGCAGTACATTGCGCGTCTCAACCGCGCAACGAACAGATAAAACGCTTGAAGCGCCGCAAGTCGCGCATTGTCGTGGCCGGGCTGTAAGTACCGTCGGCTTCATAGGCAGAAATCGCTACCCACTAGACCTGTCCCCAGATTGTACAGGTTTTTTGCTTTTTTTTAAGAACGACATTATTCTCGTAGTCTCTGATGAAGGTCCAGTATTATTTGTAATGATTTAAATATGCGCATTATAAACAACAGGCTTATTTGAAACAAGGTACACAAAATAAAGCACATAGAACAATTTGGACATATATTTAATTCTTACCAGATTTTGTTAAGTACTTAAAATAATCCTTGCCCTTTGTAATTCACATTTCTGTGTTTATCAATATATAAGTACAGTACATTATTAGTCTTGTCTACTACCTAACAGTTTGCCTACACTGAGGTAATAAGCACATAACAGTGTATCCAAGTTCTGATTGCAGTATTCATGAAAAGTATAGCCAATAGTTGCACTTCCGCTTATTTTATTTTATTTGTGCGCCGGGACGAATCCTAAGAGGTATTCTGCACCACGGTTGCCAGATAATGGATAAAATAGCAGTACGCTTGTAACCACTTAAATGGTTCTTCTAGGATTCAATGGCGCATTATAAGATTACATACATATTTATACTAATTGCATATTACATCGTAAATATAAAAAAAACTGTTGTGTACACCTTACAAGCAATACCTACTTAACTACCTCGATTTATATGTGACATTTTTAACTTCAGCACACACTTAACGTAGCAAATTGAATAAATATTCGGATTGTTATTTATAATATGTTGTTATTTGATTAACAATGTTCAGCAAATAAATTCTCTTAAATACTAACTTCAAATATTTTCAAGCTTTCTTATTTAATAACATCAGTAGATTACTAAAGAAATTAAATTACATCTAAAATTAACTACTATAATTAAATTTAAACTAAATAAAAACTAAACCTATATGATATTAAAATAAAACTTAAAAATTGGGCCCCTTCGGCATCGTGTCAAGGATGCTGGCAGCATTTCCCCGCTGAATAGCTAAGCTTATTCGTTGGGCGAGGAAGCTGCCAGCTCTTCTGTCAGTTGTGGAGTCCACGAGTCTCTTAGCAAGCTCTTTGAACAGTTGGAGCGCGCTGGGTTCCTACTGACCGAGGGTATCGACAGCGAATGGCATAAAAATGTATTCGGGGCCGAGACCCGAGTATTTTTGGTGCTGCGCCTTTTCGGCCGCTTTAGCCGCCGCACCTGCTTGTTTATTTGTTCCGGGGAGGTGGGAAGGGGCCAGTGTGTCGACGCACGTGGCGTCCCATACCAGGGCCCTTCCCACTTTCCACGGAACTAATGACATCCCGTCCGGTCTCTTGCCATCATCTCTGGCTATGCCGGTAGGCTCTAGCAGCGATGGCACACTACAAATATATTTTTAGGATTAAGCTTGGGCAATAAGTTGACATGTAATATTATAACAAGTTTTTTTGTTTTTATTTACAAGTTTTTAAGTAAAAGAAAATAACGTGTTATCGTTCTGCAATGTACATATGTGACTTCAACCATAACATATAACCCAATGTCTTAGTGTGATTGCAATATTCGACACCTTTGGCGTTGAATGTCCATACAATTGTTTACAGAAAATCTTTAGCCGGAACTATACTCATAAAACATTTTTTTAGGCTTCATATTCTAACGTTCCTGTGTTTACAATTTCGAGATGTATTTATTCAATTTTATAGTGCACGCAGATATTTAACATCCATTCCGTAAAAACAGACTTGCTTGTTAAAATTTGGTAAAACGGTGGCTACACGATATACTACCAATTTTTATTTATTTGTGAATAACAAGGTAATTTGATCTCTCCCTATAGCATCAATTGGGCAAGGGTTAGTAAATAAAATACTGTAGTAGCTCCACTGCAGTTTTCACCGTAACGGCCAGGACGTTGTCGAGTATTTTGAAATTCAAATATCAAATTTTGCATTTGAAACTGCCTCCAAGCGTCGCTGGGGATGGACATCGCTGTCGCAGACATTTAAATCTAGTGATTCCCCGTCTACAAAACTCAGTCTTCCATCAAACGTTATGCTCAAGTTCACAAAGGTATCGGGTCGAAATTTTCTACATTTACCATCCCACTCATTTTCGGTGTATCTGACCTCATTGATACGAAGAGCAAAGCGTTTTAGGAATGTTTACGATACTTACAGTGTATTTAAATCTATTGAATCCTAGCTATTGTGACTAAACTGATGTGGAATTCAATTTGCCATAATAATTCCCTAATTAAATTATATATAATATTGCCCTAATAAAATTCAGCGAATCTAAGCAATAAAAAATAAACACCGAATTATCTGAGATACCGAATTATAAATTCAACCGATATGTCTCTCTTCAAGACCAAACCTTGAAGACCATTAATTAAAACATGACTGTATTTATGGTTCAAATGTTATGACTAAGGAATATTTAACTAAATGGCTGTAACAGTAATTTGAGGACACCTAATCTCAATATAATTTATTTCTTTTATCGTAAATATGGCATAAAATAGAATTGTAAACATGTATTTGAATAGACTGAAATAAGTAAACAAAATTATTTCCATCCTGGTAAAATAGAAGTTTATAGCTTTGAACGACCAGGAGTATCAATGTAGTCATAAAAAAGATTCTAAAATGTGATTAAGGCAAATTTATTGAAGGCAGCATAATCCTCTGAACTTGTTTCTTATCGTCTACCTCATCGAGTACCCGTTTTCACTTAATATTTAGGTATAACTAGATATTTAACCTTTTACCTACACGGCTTCTATCGCTCCGTCGCTACTCAATTTGTACGGGCATGCTGCCCAGAACATAGAGGATACCCAACCCGAAAACTTCAAATTAAGAAAATTCTAAACATCATTATACCTAAATAAGACAAAAGAAATTGTCCTACAAAAAATAATGAGAAAATGGTTGCGAGTACATTTTAATGTTATCCCAATCCAATAACCCATATACTTATTAAAAATGCAACTAATATCTGACTCGCAGTAGCCAGTCTAGTCAAATTGTTCTTCATTACAATTTGGTCCCTTGGGTGCCGCTTGCACGACGCGACGTCAACTTGTCAAAATTCACTTGAAAAGCGCCTCAATCTCGCTTAAAAATGCAAACTCATGCAAACGAGCTCCGAAGGTTCCTTAATTGAATTAGTAAACGGACGATGCCAATGTCTCTCTTGAAATTAAAAAAAATATATAATTGTTTTGCAATACGTTCTATTACGTTCTATGAAATATTCTACACTAATTGTGTTTTTTTTTAAATCTTTTAAGTAGTTGTGCCCAATTTAGTACAGTCGCCATCAGATAGAGCTGTGGAGGTGGTACAAATATCGGAACAACGCCTCTATTGTCAAGGCGATTAAGTGCATGTTCCGATATTTATGACTACCTCCACAGCTCCAATATATGTGATGGCGACTGTTCGAAACTTATATAAATATGTGTGCCAGATTCCATTAGTCGTCCCTAGTATTTAAACAACATACGGTAAACAAGTACATTATCCCTTCCGTGTACATTAGCTGGGAACGTTTATATAAACTTTTAATCTGACTTTACTACACTTTACGAGGATAAATACAATATGTATAAATCCCAATGGCCTAAATTCAGAAACAATATTTTTACAGGTAGTATCGTTTGACAATATTTCGTATTTTCGAGTGGCTTTCTACTATCTGGCTAGAAAGTAAGTGTTATACGAACGATACTTGTATATTTTTTCCCGAATTTCTTTGTTGTCTTACAATAGATAACGTATGAAACAAAAACTTAAACGTCTCTTGCCGTGTTAAATACCTCTTCATAAAATTACGTTTTAAATTAAAGTTTAAACTATCACTATGGATTTTTCAGTTCGTGTGCGTGTAGTAATTTAGACTCATTCTGCATACATTTTGTTTCGCTTTTACTAGTTCTATTAACACTTATTTAAGAAATAACGTAACATTTTTTTCTGTTCTAAATATTCCATCATCGCTAACGTAATGAGTCCACGTTTCTGCCAGTCATTTCAAACCACGCTATGACTACGTAGATGTGTTTAAATTAGTATAGTTACACGTGAGTCACGTAATCCAGGGGATTTTCAATCCGCCGGGAACTTTTGGGATCCACAACTGTCTCGAAAGTAGGGAAGTAACAAAAGCCGACTCAATGATAATGAATGATGAGGCATGTATAGAGCGAACCTCCATAATTAGCCGACGGTATTTATATATTATATTGTTCGTACTGAGTGCGTTGGCGGAGGCAGAAGGTACTAAAAATAGATATTTTAATAAACTTAACAAATTCCGTACTATTCGCTACGAGCTACGGGAGTAACTGAACCCATTCCCGACGTTTTCCTCGTATATAGAGGAAAGGACAGAAAACCTGCTTTAAGATAATAATTGTAGGTATAATGATAGTGTTAATAACATCTAATGACTGTATGTTAGTTTCCTTTCTAATTTTGCAACCTAACCATGGATAGATAATTTGTTTACATTTCTCAGAAAACCCACTTTTAGAAATGGTTTACATTCTGCGAATCAATGTTATTCATACTTTGAATTTCGAGCTTTGTCCTAATAAGAGAAAAAAAGTATCTCGAAAAATTCATTCATTTTTGAGATTTTCCATTATTCTTTTTGTACATTTCGGTATCCTAAATCAATGGAAAAACTTGTGATTCTAAGTAGAAGTACCATAAAATTTACAGAAAAATGCAATATTTAAAAGAAGTTACTTCCAGGGTGCTGTACCTAAAGGGTAAAAAACGGGAACCTATTACTAAAAATCGCACTGTCCACCTGTCTGTCACTAACTGTAGCTAGAAACAGCTACAGTTGGGTTTTTTTGTTTGCCACTATAAGAATAAATACAGTAATCGTGTTTTTTTGATAGATATTTAACGGCAATGGGTAGATGTTTAAAATATTTAGTTGTATATTCACTTCATAATAATTAAATGAAAAGAAAATAATGAGGGCTCCCATTCAACAACCGTGTTTTCTTTCTGTTTTTTCTCTTGTTGTAAAGTGGTATGGAACATGTTTTTAAGATACACTAACTACTATATGATTTAACAATCCAGACCAGAGTAGCTGTATGTATAACTACTGCAATTAAATATTAGTGCAATGCCATTAAATGGGGCTCGTAAGATTTATCGAGAATTATTAGCAGTGATCGGATCTACGATACAATTTGGGGTGAACGACCTCAAACGTTATACTTATTGTGGATGTGCGTCGGGATTTCGGATAATGGGCTATTGCAAATAATAAGTTTTTGGACTACTCAAAATAAAAAGTTATTTACCTTTATATAATGATCATAAAATAACAAAAAAATCGCGAGATTGTAAGTCATATCCATCTTAATATTACGGACTTAAACCCGCGAAATTGCATCCTAGTCCCGATCGCCTAAAATATTAGAAACATAATGAGAATCTTAACAGCTAATCTTAAACTATTTGTTGACCCCATTCGTCTCAAAAGGATTCAATTATTGCAAAATATTTAATATAACACGCGAGGGATATTTGTCGATCTGGACTTAATACTGAATGTATGGAAGTAAATGGTAGTTTCGCATATTTTATTCAGTATCGGGGAAGCAGCACTTAGAAAGATGAATTGTCACTTTGGCGAATTGTTCTTCTCAGTGGCGAGGGCGAGCAGGCGCCAAGTAAATCTTGTAGATGTTCCTTGCAAGTTGTTTTTAAATATGCTTTTCACTTATTTCCATTAAGTCCTAGTCCTTTACATTCATTATAAAAAAATGCCGCTACATTCTTATTTCAATACAGTATTTAAAAAATGCTATTATACTTACTGTCTTTTAAATTACGTACAGGATTTGAATGCAGTTTTCTTATGGTTCGAGGGAAGGTTACTATTTAAATAATATCCCCCGTGGGTCGGGTAACTAGTTCTTAAACTAATACTTGTGACATGTTCAAATTCAGATGCACGACATTACCTGTCCTATTTATTAGCCAATATACGTCTCACTGATGACCACAGATCTACTATTCTGATGCCTCGGAATTAGAGAGCATTATACAATACGTAGTTACCAAAAGCTTATTCTACTACATTTTTATAGCTATTAACCTAACTTCACCTATAGGTGAGTACATAAACATGTTGATTGAACTATTACCGGCTCAGAACTTATTCGTAAAGGGATTATTAGTGATATCAAATTGCATGCATTGTTAGTCGTTAGTGTGGTAGAACCCTTTAATAACAAGTCACATTAAATCTCGTATCAATTACAAATACGCAGTAATCGTTTATTTCCACATAAAGAGTAACAAGTGATACAAATGACTGACCTCCACACTAGGCTGGGCCTGTCCCGTGGAGGAAGTTAAGGATTAACAGGAAAATAATTTTACGTCACACTGGGCGGTAAGAGAGTTTTACCGCCCTAAGGCGCGACGGAAAATATCACTTTACACCCAGATGAAGACGTAAAACTATGTACGCACCACGGGCGGTAACAAAGAAGGCCTCAGATCGCTTGTTTATGGCCCTCCGGTTCGGGCCACAAATACCCGCGATCTGAGCCATACTTTGTTTTACCGCCCTGGGTACGTAATATAAGTATACTATTTCAACAATTAGCGACAACAGTAGGTAGTAAATGTAAGCTAAGTAATTAAGTATGTAACAATTCATGGAGATGATGACTGTCAAATCTTATTAAAAAAAGACAACGTAACATTTAAAAAATAATCTTTCTTCTTTGCATTAATATTGTTCTAAACATCATTGATATTCAAGTTAGGTATTTATACGCCTTTCTGGTCTTTCCATCCATCTAACGTGTGTCGGGAACGTAAGCATCCCTTGTGTGTGCGCAATATGTCTATGTCAAACAGGACGGATGCTTGATGTCGGCGATTACCGTCATTATGCTGCAGGTGTCAGCACTCACTGTGCAATTGTTTTGTCTTGAACCCTTTTGTGCATGCTAGTTTTGTTTTACTGTTGTTTTTGTTGACAGATTCACTCGATACGTGTATTTATAACTGTCGTGCTATCCTATATCTATATAATTATTTATGTCTATAGCCTCTAGCCGCCCGTGCTCAAAAACTGCCGAGCCAAATGCAATTCTGATATTTTATAATTAAAATTCAAGATGGACTGTATTAGAAGACCTTTTTATAGGTCTCTGGGTGCCTAGAGGATAGGATATCTATATGAAAATGAAAATGAAACGAAATGAATGATACGGACTTAATGCTATAAAGCATTCTCTACCATACAGTCAACCTTTAGGCAAATCAGAAATTTTGCGGGTGGCGTTGCTTATAGCAGCAAGTCTCCTGTTTTTATTTGCTTAAAACCATTTAATCACGCTTTGCCCGCCGATTGTCGACCGCAGTACCTTTAGATTGGGTTTCGAGTTTCGACGAACACTGAAGCCCAACCGTCGGGGTGGTGCTATCCTAGTTATTACTCGGCACCACACAGCATCACAGGATACTGGCGACAGTGGTGACTTAATGATCATTCAAGCTTATGGCCTAAGCGCAACAAAATCTTGGAATATATTTTTATTCAATAACATCTTTATTTTAGTATTAAGTATTATTTATTTTTTAACATGAAAAAGGTTACAGCTTAATAACTAACAAAGTCCCACAAAACAGTTTACACGGTTTGACTGTGGGATTTAGTTTTTTAGTTACTAGATATAATGTTCAATTACCAGTTTTGTAAAAAGTTTTTATCGACGGTCAATTGTTTTTGTTTTTGTTTTTTTTTTTCTAATAGGTGTAGTCGATATTGGTACTCGTATATCATGTATTTCGTGTATTACGCCAGCACGTGACTCTTAAATCACAAATAATGCCAATGACATTAACAAGCAGAGTCACAATCGGACCCGCATAAATTCGCATGGGTCTGCTTTCGTGTATTAAATTTTACGACAAACATGAACCCTCATATAACTTTGTTAATAAAGGTTGCAGTATATCGGAGCCAGATGCCGGCCTGTTTTGACAAAGTGTCGAGGGCCGTGACCTCACTTAACCGATGTATACAGCCGAGGGGAGCCCACCTTAGAACTCTCAATTTATAAGCACTAGCCCACTTCGATCTTCCAGGCTAAGTTACGCGTTCATAAAGTTGCGGATTAGCTTTTTCGAGGCCCAGGCATGTAATAAATAGTTTATGAATATTAGATTCAAACTCTATTACATTTGTCACATTCTCAAATAAGTGATGCAATTCAGAATTGTTATTATGGTATATATATATATATATATATGTATATATATATATACCATAATAACAATTCTGAATTGCATCACTTATTTGAGAATGTATATATATATATAAATCTAAAGGAGGACCTAGTAAGAAGAAGTTTTTATATGAGGACCTCTCCACAATTTTCAATATAAAAAGTATGTTACTAATGTGATAATTACCCACTTATATAAAAGAAAGCTAAATAAGGTGCATTAAAAAAATACATTTAAATCGGACTGCTAATGCAAGCAATATGGTATATATATATATGTATATATATATACCATAATAATATTTCTTTCAATTCAGAATTGTTATTATGGTATATATATATATATATATATATATATATATATATGTATATATATATATACCATAATAACAATTCTGAATTGCATCACTTATTTGAGAATGTATATATATATATATATATATATATATAAATCTAAAGGAGGACCTAGTAAGAAGAAGTTTTTATATGAGGACCTCTCCACAATTTTCAATATAAAAAGTATGTTACTAATGTGATAATTACCCACTTATATAAAAGAAAGCTAAATAAGGTGCATTAAAAAAATACATTTAAATCGGACTGCTAATGCAAGCGATTGTTTTTAAATAATCCAGTCAAAAACTGTCGAGCGACTGTCAGATTTTTCCAATAACACGTCTTAGTAACAGAAACTTCTAGATTTTTAAAAAGTCTGTGGAAATCTGAAATTCTAAAGTTTATACTTTTAATAGAGAGATATACCATCCATCAATGTTTTTACGCCAAAAGTTTAAGCAAAGTCACCTTAAATTTTTGAAGGTATTTATGGGACCCCTGAAGGCGAAGATAATGAAGAAGATAATTACTAAGGCCATCATTATAACCTCATTAAGATCTATAAAATAATTATCGTATCTTATCGCGTCAACTTACCTGAGCAATTCTTGTAAAAAGTCTTTGGAGTGCTATCCGATGTCGTAATTGTCTGCCGCGGGTTCAGTGGCTTTAAAACTAAATGAGACGGAGCAACGAGGGTCAACAAATTTATTTATGCGACACAGTAATTTCACCGTAACTTTCGCGTGCCACAAAATATTAGACACAGAAGGCAAATTAAATAAAATACATAAATAAAAAAAAATAAAAAAAAAAATAAACATATTTAGCATAAACATAGCTTAGCTCTAAACTGCTTACAACCAACAAGTAATAACATGATGTAGGTTCTTACTATTATAAATAATAGGTATATAAGTTGTCGTTAGATAACTATAATGAAACATTGAGTAAGCGTCCTCTGCTCCCCGTACTAGTAAAAACTGTACTAGTCAATAAAATGAATATTTCGGGACAATCTTACACAAATCGACCTAGTCCTACGGTAAGCTCAGTAAAGCTTGTGTTGTAGCTACTAGACGACGATATATATAATAGATAGATACATATACATACTTAAATACATAGAAAACACCTATGACTCAGGAACAAATATCTGTGCTCATCACACAAATAAATCCCCGACTGGGAATCGAACCCAGAACCATCGGCTTCATAAGCAGGGTACCCACTAGGCCAGACCGGTCGTCAAATTTAGACCTGGTATGTACTAGTACAAATAAACTTATTTTAATTGCCTTCTGTGCCTCAACATTTATGATAGTATCCTCTCATTTGTGACAACATATTTTTAACCGGTAATTGTGAGGTCAATTTGACATTGGTTCGATGACGCAGCAGTCGGTATCTCCAATGGGATGGAACATACGTCAGTTCGATTGCGCAGTCTCATTTGAGTCACACTATTAGGTTGTACGAGCTAGCAAACGCAGAAGCAAACGTGCTTTGTCCTGGAACCATGCTACGACTTTATATCTGTCGGCTAAGGATTTTTAAAAGATTTGGGCCAGCGGCTGGAGAACAGTGGTGGTGATCCCGGGTCCGAATCGTATCTGAAATAAAATCGGATCGGAAATTAACTGAAACGGAACATATCGCGTATGCTAACTTAAACTTCATCGCGAAAAACTAACCCTTTACCAGCTTTCGTGGTAATGGGGTAGACTGGGAGACGAAACCTTTCACGGACATGCATTTGTAGCCATCTGACGAAGCTGTGTGGCTGATTTTTATACATTATTTTATGGTATTTAGAATTGAATTATAATTTAATTATAATTTTGTTATATAGTTAAGTAGATAAAAAATACCGTAGTTATTTTTATTTTGTTAATACACAAATGTGTATTAGTGAACCAATAATTAGATATATCATATATCATTATTAATCACATACAACTGTAGACGATATTCCAATTTGCTTTCTGAAGTTTCAAGATTTTAAAATGCGCTTGTCTAACTAGATACTTAACAATATACTTTATTTTCAAATAATAATTAATAAACAACGATTACAATTTCATAATAACTACTTAACTACTTACTACATTAAATTTAAAAAAGACCCTTCAGGCATTTAACCAATAGATACTTATATCTGTGTTTAAACAGAATTAATATTTGTTCATAACAATGCGCAATTCCTATAAGGCCTCGAGTATTTAGTATCCAACAAGCTTTACTGTATTCTGTCTCTATTGTCCTCCCACTCATATTGAAGGCCCAAATCGTCTCTACATTTACAAGCATTAAAACTACATCCCAACTTCTACTCGAGGCTTAAGGGGAATTTAAACTTGCGACTATTGTACTGTTTATTTACTAACATAGTATTTAGTTGTTAAATATGTGGTTGGAATTGAAAACAGAAAGTACTTGCTGTAATAATAATACTTGATTGGTGGTACAATTCAAATCAATGGTAGGTGGGCAGTTCTCGGAGGTGGCGTTTTTACGTGTCCGAGGCCATATATGCGTGAATTTTTAGCCTAATGTTTTTGAAAAAAATCATACACATATTTCAGCGTCTGTTATATCTCGACAATTAATAAAATATTCCATAACAACATATTCAATATTATTAAAAAATAAAAAAGTGCAGAAATTGACGTACAGTGGGCGTGTCCCGCACCCAAATTTGTTGAAAAAAAAAATTATAATTCATGTTGGGGATGTTATTTTAATTTTTAATATTGGTTCACATATTCTTAATTAGTTAAGTTCTACTATAATTTCACTGAACATAATATATGAATTACCCTTATTAAATAAAAACATATTTTCGCTATGTCCCGCGCCAACGCTTGATTTCGCTGGAGTTTACAAAACGTGGCGGTATCGCTCAAAGCAATATACCAGGAACTCAATGCTGCATCCACAGGTAGCTTCAGTTGGGCCGCGTTCACCGACGTGAGCGGACGTAGGCTCACAGTGTAATAGCAGAATTCGCAGAGGTATCTTCATCATTCGGTGGGTTTGGTTTCGTGTTTTTTTGAATTCGGTGAACAACATTTTTCGTTCAGTGTTTGTGCTTTTCTTAGTGCAACAGTGCCTAAGCCATGCCAAGAAGTATGTGATTTGGTTACCAGTGAGTCTTTTCAATACAATGGTTACTTTTGTGTAATTGTTCAATAACGATAAAATTTGAATTCCGTGGGTGTGACTTCCGTGGATTCGGTGGGGTTTTAAGCCACCGAAATCAAAAAAGTTGCCACCGCGATCAATCTTTACTATAAAAACAGGTTAATTGTTTGTTCTTAAATATTTTTTATGTTATAATTGTGTTCAAAACAGTTGAATATGTTGTTAATGTTAACACCAACGTTGCTAATATACTCGTATATTATATAATTTCCGTCCAGATCGAAAAGACAAAGGGTACATTAACATCCAAGGCAATTTTGAATTCTCTTTTAGACTCATCTTCAGGCACTGACCTTGCAAGTTTTAAAGCCAGAGTCGGGTCACTGGCTACATGCCTTTCCCTCGCCGACTATAGGAACAATCATAGATCCAGAAACACTCCGCATAGCTGTTGGTGTCCGGCTCGGAGCTGGAATTTGCGCAGACCACCTTTGCGCTTCTTGTGGAGCCCCTGTGGATCGTCTCGGCCATCATGGCCTATCCTGCTTATCGGGCGCCGGCCGCCTCTCCCGTCACGCCGCCGTCAACGACATCCTACGAAGGGCGCTCGTCGGTACCAACGTCCCCAGCCGTTCTGGAGCCCCAGATAGTTCGGGTTGACGGCGAGCGCCCTGACGGAATGTCGGTGGTCCCGTGGAAGATGGGCCGCGCGCTGGTGTAGTATGCCACTTGCTCAGATACGCTGGCGGCATCCTGCCTTCCAGCTACTATCAAACGAGCCGGGAGCGCGCCGGACACCAGGGAATGCCTCAAAGTCTGTAAATACAGTTGTCTCGGCGTCCAATACGTGTTCTCGCCATTTTGGCGCCGAGACGCTCGGGCTACTGGGGCAAGGTGCGCTCGGGCTCCACAAAGAAATAACCAAGCGTCTACGAGAGGCAACAGGCGACCCTCGCTCAGGCAGCTTTCTCGCTCAAAGGCTTGCAATTGCAATTCAGCGCGGGAATGCTGCCTGCGTAATGGGCACCTTGCCAAGAAGCGTAGGTTTGTTCTAGTTGGATAGATATAATTGTTAATTTAATTTACTTAATTTTAGGCAACATCAAATTTGTTCTTTATTATTTACTTTTTAAAAATGTTTGGTTATGCTATCTGCGGATAGTTTTCCTATTAAATCAGTTATGATTACGCTGATACTGGTTGACCTATAGGTATCTATCAAATTCAGTGCCTTCTGATGAAGATTATCTTTCTGGGTCTATAACAGACGCGCAAGGTCATCAAGAATCTTGGAGCCGACTCTCTATTCTTTCCAGTCTTTATAGTTCCGTCTTTTTTTATGACATAGGCGGCAAACGAGCAGATGGATTGCCTGGTGGTAAGCAATTACCCACCCGGCACCCGCAACATCAGAGGAATCACAAGCGCGTTGCCGGCCTTTAAGGGGGGTAGAACCTATGGGAAACTTATTCACCATCGGGAACACAACACCTGCATATCTGAAAGATAGCAGTGCTATTATAACTGTGGTCTTCTGTAAGGAGGAGGTACTTCCCAGTTGGGCTACAGATTCAAGCGTGATTTGACGTAGTTTAAGGACATACCCAGGTCCAGGTCGTCTGATGAAATTTTAGTTAATCTTCAAAATACCTTAACAATCCCAAAAATTTTGACCATCAACTTTCCAGCCATTTTGTATTCCATGATGTTTAGGCTTAGGGTTCAAAATTATAAGCCCAGGTTATATCTTCTGTTTCTTTAAACCCGAACTTCAAAAGGCCGACCTGAGCGAGCTGAGGTCATCTGCAACTTGGACTTTGCTAAGTTTGAATAGTCCATGAAGATTCTAAATCATTTTCTAAACGTTTTTTTACCAGAAGGTGACCGTTAACTGATCGGAATATCGTTATTTAATAATGATCGCTCGATTTGTTATATTTGTACAGGATTCTTTCGAATGGACTAGTTTGCTTGCTAAAATCAGCTCGTTGGGCTGAAAATATGAAACTAAGTATATACTCTTACAGTTAATGAGTTTCCAATGCAAGATTTTTCTGAATTTAATAAGGAAACCTTATATGGACAAGTATTTTTTGATAAAATATTGCTTTTAGAGTGATTTTAACACGAATTTTGACCTTTCCTTTGAATATTGATTTCGGTGGGTGGACTTGATTTCGGTGATTTAAAAAACTGAAATATCTTAAAAACCGTTAAGTCTACAAGGGGGCCTTTCCCGGCAATATTTTTTGAATTTAAGCCTGAATCTAGGATTTAATGTTTCACATCAATAAAGTAAAAAAAAAATTGTTCCACCGAAGTCACGCAAAACAGGTCGGCTCGGAGAATCGCCCAGGTATGCATTTGTTTAATGAGATGTACTTAGTAAAGATTATGCCTTAAGCCAAAAGTTACGGACAAATCGTACCTCGATATTGTTCATATTGCACAAGATATCGCAGTATTTTTTTTCCGGGCACATTTGTTTTGTACAAAAGACCAGATATGTCACTTTAATACGAGTTACCCAAACCGTTTGTACTGTCCTAGGAGAAGCAATCCTTAAATAGTCTTATAACATTTATTTAGTTTGACATGTGATTTTAGTTGGATGTAGTTTTCATTTTCCAATCTATTTATATTGACGGCCATATGTAATAAAAATTAAAATTCTAGTTATTAGAACTACATTTTAATTAAGTTTATCATGTTAATTATCGTTCGACATATTTTGCACCCGTTTGTAATTATAGCATGATAATTTTATATAAGACATGGGATAAGTGCAACAATAATTAGAAATTATTAGTATTTAACATTATATGCATGCCATTTATACCTAA
Organism: Grapholita molesta; assembly: GCA_022674325.2. NCBI lineage: Eukaryota > Metazoa > Arthropoda > Insecta > Lepidoptera > Tortricidae > Grapholita > Grapholita molesta. Next base: position 7,864,682 of record CP053138.2, read on the forward strand.
AAATGTATCGCTACATAATTTTAAGGGACCATCTATTGTTCACCGTGTTTATTTTCAATATCATTCATTCGTGAATGGACTAAATGCTTTTAATATCATACATTAATTCGTAGAATTTAACAAAACAACTATTTGTTAAAAATACATTTGCATTTGGAAATGTAACATTAGTAGCACGAACAAAAAAACATATAAAAACTTTTTTTTTTCATATCGAGCTTATGTACTCAACAAAACCGTTCAAAAGGGTATTTTCGATATTACCGGAAATTAAAGATTTCTTGTTAAGCTTGGTAGCCCCTAATTCCACTATGATCTAACTCTATGATGCCATATTAAAGAATTATCATTCAAGTTAAGTTAAATAAAAAAGGTATCAGTGGCGGCGCGCCAATTTTTTTCTTAGGCAAGACGGAGCCGATATGTCTTATTTTCTTCTTGAGCCCAAGGAAAACCGTTGAACTGCAGTAAAGTTAGTCAAGCCGGCGGGTATAAACGCGCCGCCACTGAAAGGTATACCAAATTTTAGTCCAGAATAAACATAAAACAATTGCAAGGTACATTCAAGCTTGTAAAAATAATAGAAACGCGACAGCAACGCGAGACCCCTTGATCCACGCGCCAGACGCAAAGTGGCTGTGTTGTCATTCGAGACGGCATCGCGTCGCGGTAACAGCGGCGCTACCGCGAAACACGAAATTCGTAAATTTCGGACGATTGTCTCTGTCACTCTCATAACGCCTAGATTGGAGTAAAAAGGAAAGATGCTTGAAATATACGAACTTCGATGTTAGCGGTACCGGGCCAGACAAGTTCCCGCCTGCGGGGGTATGAAGCACGAATACATAGACCTTTTATATTTATTAGTGGTTTGACGACAGGTTTGGCCTAGTGGGTGACACTGCCTATGAAGCTGACGGTCCTGGGTTCAAATCCTAGTAAGGTATTTGTGTGATGAGTAAAGGTTGTTCCTGAGTCATGGGTGTTTTTTTGTATAATATATATATCGTTGGCTGAGTACCCACAACACAAGCCTTCTTAAGCTTACCGTGGGACTCCGTCAGTTTGTGTAAGAATGTCCTGTAATATTTATATGATTAAAAATAAGAATAAAATAAAATTATAAATTATTTTTAGTGGTACCTACCTAGTGGTTGTGTTATTTTAAAATTTATTTTTACCATAGATTATTCACCATTAACTACGAAGGTAGGTATTGAATAGTCGAATTGTAACTGTGTCATACATTTCACAATCATACTTTTTCACTACTAACAACAATTCACATTGTAACTTAAAACTTTATAACCGAAGCCAATAATGGAATCTTCATTAGCTCTGTATACTAAGTGCAACTAAAACAAGTACAGCAACAAACTTGCAGAAGAAGCGACGGAAAAGCATTTTAGTGCAACGTTTAAGTTGAAGCAGTGCAAAAGCTTATGAAGAACTGCGCATAAAAGAAGTACCATTAATTTGAAATAGCTGACGTTATATATTTAAAGAGGCAAGTTTCAATGAAGTTGCTGGATGCAGCCAGCAGACGTGAGAGTGCGCCGCACAATTAGCGGTTTTATGTCCAGCTCGCAGTTTTATCGCCAGTTTAAAGCTGACACAAAACAAAAACGTGAGCGGATCTTATACAGGGTGATCAATCCAAATTGGTCAGTATGGAGATGTTAGAAACTACGAGAGATAGCGAAATTTGTTCTTAGGAACAATGGAGTCGATTTTAGATTTAATAATAATGACATTCAAACTTTTTTTAAACTCTCATAGAAAGCCGGGAATCGAACTTAGTAATTTTTTATGAAATCCATATTACTAATTGATCCTGATAGTGTAAGGACCAAATTTTTCTATGAAATTTTGTGTAAATATTAGACTGCAATGGCCATCAAAACTTGAATTTGTACCTAATAGTGTTTACAGAGAATTTAAGCTCTTTTAAGTTTTTTTAAGCGATGGTAGTAAGCATAGTAGTAAGAGGGTGCGACTTGCAATCTGGAGGTCGCAGATGCAAACCCGGCTTGTAGCAATGAGTTATTTGGAACTTATGTACTTACGCCAAATTCTGGAATTAGTTGCCAAGCGGACCCTAGGCTTCCATGAGCCGTGGCAAAATGCCGGAACTACGCCAGGAAGATACTGTTTACAGATACTTTACGTGATCAGTTTCGATTCCTGGTTGTGTATGAGAGTTAAAAAAAAAACGTTTGAATGACATTATTATTAAATATTACTTGACGCCATGATTGCTAAGAACAGATTTCGCTATCTCACTATTCGCTATTTCTGACTTCTCCATATTGACCCATTTAGATTGATCACTCTGTATAAACGGTGACGTAGCGGGACATCGCAATTTTGAGTTAATATTTTATGTTTTTAATATACGTTTTGTAGCTCATTGGCCTTGATAAATAAAACCATGTACACTTTAAATTACAAAACGTTTAGCTTTTTATTATATATTTTTGTATATTATGCGCGCATTATCTGTCATGTTTTGAGTATTTGACTAAGATTAATCATAGTATTTTATACGAGTACGACACTCTCCACTAAGCTTATTTCAGTAACATTCTTGTAACTTCATTCATTCGAAAGTAAAACAAATATTAAAAAAGCTCATTCGTAAAATCCAAATTGAAACGCTCTTCCATACATAACACGCGTAGAAACTAATAGATTTTTTACTACATATCCGATACTCAACAATACTATCAAGTTGAACGATAAATCGAAAATAAACTACAATGGCCTCTAAATTTCATATTTAATAATAATTAGAAATAATGGAACTTGAAATAATGGAAGACATGTTCTATTTAAAACATTGAAAATGACTATGACTACTAGTATATTTATAGCCGTAAGCGGCCCATAAGCATATGTCATTACGATACAAACTCCCAGAAGTTATTGCCAACAGTCGGCCTAAAACAAAAATACGAATAAAACGGAATCGCTGATTAAATATATCGTTGTATTTGACAAAAATATATCAAGAGCCACTTATTTTCGGCCTATTTTTCTCCTACTATGTCTGGGACAAAGGACGGGAGGCTTCTTGAGATAATAATTTTAAGGAAACTGCCTGAGAGTTTTTTCATAAAATAACCAAGAGAAGAAGCGGGGCATTTGCGCGACCGCCGAAGGGAAATGCGGGGCCATAAAGTTGCAAATGAAGTAATATCGCGCTCGGGCTGACTTACTGCCTAAAACTTGGGCAGCAAACCGACAACTCACGCAGTCGCCGCTCCCGTGAGCTGTGAACACAATACGGCACCATTTCCAATTTGTACCCACTATTTACTTAGTGTCATTTAATTAAGCTAAATAAATTGGCAGAGTGGCTTCACCAGCGCGGCGGGGTGTGTTGGCTCGTACTGTTATTATATTAATATTGAACTTGTATAAAGTTGTACAGCCAACAAGTCTTCTCTATCTAACATCTATGCCCACACAAATGTACAATTTTCAAAATGTTAATTATGTAGATAAATGCAGGAAGCGCTTTATGTATTGACTATCAGATAATATCACTGCAGCATAATGTCGGTACAATAAAAAGGTGGTCTTTATCGGTATAATCAATTAATTATTTATTAGCTGTATACTGCACTAAACCATATGGATGAATGTCCGAAACAAACGATTTCAATTTCGATAATATAATATGTCTCTTACTTAGCTTTGCACCGTTACAGATTTTCAACCTCATTTTACACAACTCTAATGTCATCCCATGAGTAATTTATCAACGTTTTACCTTCAACAATTTTTCTTGTTCTTTCTTACATTAATACAAACTTTCAACTCCGTTTCCACCCCTCTTGAGATAAATTTCTGAATAGTATCAAGACCGTTTAAACTTCTTCACTCTTTTAGAAGTTGAATTTTTGATAACATAATTTTTTTACTTTATTGCTTTGCTAGTTTCGGGTCTGCGCTGATTAGTCACATAATTATTATCTAAAATCTGTAAGAATTAACTTTTGACACTTGAGTATTGACGTAATTAGTGATGAGACTAAGAAGGAGTATTGTTTGTCAAATTGATCGATTTGTAATGAATTGTTAGAATCGATTTTACTACGGCCGATTGTTTGTTGTTATATGCCTATACAATCATTTACATATAGTGTCACAAATCTCCTCAAATTAATAATCGTAATAATTTAATTTCATATTTTAATTGGTATTGCAATTCAGCGGGGAAATGCTGCCAGTATCAAAATTTTTGTTTCAGTTTAGGTTTTTGTTTTATTTTTTCTTAAGTATAATGACATCTATTATCATTTCATTATATTTTAGTTTAGTTCAGAAATGAATAACTATTCAATACATATTATTGCATTCTTAAAATAAGATAAAAGTACGTTCATGGTTTGTTTGTCCTGTTTTAAATAATAATAAAAAATACTGGTACAAATGATTTTATTTTAGTTTTGTTTGTTTTTGTTTTTATCATATTGATATTATTCTTGTTTTTTTTTGGAATTACGGAAATGTTATACGAATCAAAACAGCACACATGGTCACACACTAAAAAAACTAAGATATGAAGAAAATGTTTATGAACCATGAAATATTGTGTTTGTAAATGACAAACTGTTATCATCATAAATAGGATGTTATTTATAATTTCAACGTGTATTGCTCGTTTACGTTATACGGGCGTTGTGAAATGTCAAAAACTCATTCTTACAGATTTTGGACCATTGTCAGTTACCCACTACATACGCATGTGGTATATATAGATTGTTACTAACTATACATCATTATGAAATGAAACAAGTTAAAAGGATCGTGTATACTAATTTAAACTTCATCCCGATGACCATGAACGCTGCTAAATCGTTAGAAACGTCGGGATGAAATTTGAATTAGTATACGCGATATAATCTGTTTATGTTGTTTTATTTCATGATTAATTATTGCGGCAATCGAAGACAATATTATATACATAATTAATGATAAGTATATAGAATAAATACATAGTACCTACTTACAATCTAATGTAGCTCGTGCTTACTAGGCCGAGAGCAAATCTATTTCTAAATTGACCTCCCAATTAAGCAAATCCTGTAAAACTGGTATTACGTTAATAGGTAGTCAAGGATCACACCAAAGAGCTACTCGAGTCTTAAATAATTAGGAAAAAGCCACGGCAAGGAACAAGGGAATTGTTCAAATGTCATAAATAATTTATAGAGATTCGAAGACGGAAGCTCTTTAGCAGCCGAGTAAGAAATCCCTTGTACCCACCAGCGTGGGTGGCATTTTCCTATTTATATTCTTAAGATAATACAAAAAATATCTGAACGTATACAGCGTGTGTAGACTAGAAGTATTGTATTTAAATGTATTTGGCTTACTGTTTAATGTTAATGTTTTTACTTCCTTTCATTTAATGAATGATGCTGATTTACCCAGTTCATTCAAATTATTATTAATTTTGACGACCGGTCTGGCCTAGTGGGTAGTGACCCTGCCTATGAAGCCGAAGGTCCTGGGTTCGATTCCCAGTCAGGGCATTTATTTGTGTGATGAGCACAGATATTTGTTCCTGAGTCATGGGTGTTTTCTATGTATTTAAGTATTTATATGTATCTATTTATTACATATATCGTCGTCTAGTACCTGCAACACAAGCCTTATTGAGCTTACCATGGGACTAGGTCGATTTGTGTAAGAATGTCCGAAATATTTATTATTATTTATTATTATTTTTATTTTAACTGTATTATACATATACAGTGGCCATCATAGCGATTCTTTGTGTTGTCGCTTATTGGAAATAACTTTTGTTTGAAAATCAATTTATGTATACTTTGTTTTAATTAAAAAAAGATTAACGTTGGACCATTCCGGAGATACTTACGTACCCACGAAGGGTTTCTACTCTGGCTAAAAACAAAATGGGTACTTGTATTATATTACATATTCTAGATAAAAAAAGTGTTTTAGAGAATGAATGAACCTAAGAACAATATACTAATATTTGTATTATATATATAACATACATATATAGCCGCAATAGCTGGAGTCGCTTTTTCTTAAGTATATGTGATCTATTTCAACTTTTAATTTATATAGTAGTATTACTACTTAAAATCAAAGCAAATCAAAATATTTCATATATATATTATATGTATATTTATATATGTATGAATATATATACATATTTATAGCCATCTTAGTTTTTGAAATCTCAGCTTTCTGCGCCATCGTGGTCCCCGGTATTTCCTTTTCTTATATAAATATGTATATATCGTATACATATTTATATAAGAAAAGGAAAATGTTATTCAAAGCACAAGTATAAAAAAATTGTTTGCAAAGTTTCCTACCACCTAGGTAACCATTAAGGTAAACAGAAAAAGTTTGTGCGATGTATGAGAAATTGCAATGAAATACCCAATTTACGAGCAAAACTCGACGGTAAACGATGATATTCGTTCCCTACTTTATTGAAGCAAGGCTTCCCTCCCATTGAAGCTCATTGATGCGATTAGTTCCCACTCAAATAGAGCGGGTTCTTAGCCTCCACCAATATATACCTATGTATAATCCAATCTCCTTACTATGAAACATGATTCTATGAATGCAACGGAGTATTCCCCATTTGCTTTGACGGGACCCGTTCCAGGGATACACAAAGTGAATAACGTCGTATATGCTGTATATATACATGTATTACATATGTGCGCAAACATAAATTGCCTTGACATAGCTATGAGATTAAATGTGATTAATTATGCGGATTAAGGGATGAATTTGGTTTGCGTTGGCAGTAAAATAGTTGTTTATAATGGGGCAATATGTAATGTGCTACCTGGAATGGTGGTAAATTGGCGAACATACTTAGAAGGATATACGATACTAGCGTAAATGAGGGTGTAACGTAAAACGAGTAGGAATGTGCGTAATCGGTGTGTACAGTCTGCAGCAAAAGTTGCTAAGCGTTTGAAGTGTTCAAAATGACCTACACGCGCTCTTATTCTCTTGACAATAGAGACGTGTTGACCTCATTTTGAACACCTCAAATGCTCAGCTACTTCTGCTGCTGACTGTACACAGTTTATGAAGTATTATACATACACGGTAATACTTAAATTACTTAACCGCCACAGATTCCCATCGGCTTGACTAACTTTCCCAGAGTTCACTACAGTTTTCTTGGGCTCAATTAGCTCCGTCTTGCCTAAAAACATTGTTTCGCTGACACTGTTACCTATATAGTTAAATTACATCCATGGCTCATAGCAATATAGATAATATAATCTCGAGCTGTCTATTTAAAATACAAAACGTCTATGTTTCGTCTGTTTATTTTATTTTTTTAGCTACTTAACTGCGGCATCTGCTGCAGATTTAATAAAATAAGTGAATTTCCGCAACCCTTTAATTTCTACATTAACATGATACCTAATAGTAATGTACTTGTACAGATAATTAGTAGCTAACAACATAGAACACAGTATATTTTAGTTTAATGAAATGGAGTAAATTTGGTTGGTTAAATACATAAGCCCGTTAACTAATTAATTGGAAAATTTTCCACTTTATGTTGTTATTCGCGAAGTTGTTGCTTATTAAAGCAGTTCATTATTTAAACAGTAATACAATCCTCTGGAAGAGCTATACCAGAGAGATTGAGAAAGTAAGAGTGGTAAGAGCTAGGCGCTTGTAAGCCTAAAGCGGTTAGTTGCTCTGTGGCCATTACAATTGAGTATCATTATTCTGCAAAAGAATAATGATACTCACATAATGATGATACCCTTTTTCTTGTTTTTACTAAAATTGGCGACTTTTATACTGAAATCGCTAAGATCGAATAAAACTGCAAATGTTAACAAGATTTTTCAATCCTACCTATGATCGACAGAAGAAGTGTGTATTGCGGTTTATTTAGCGGCAATGAACGTACGTAAAATTGCAATTATTTTGGTTTAAAAAATCACTGACTGGCAAGCTCTAGAAGGCTTGTCTTGTAGATAATCACTGATTATCTACAAGACAAGCCAACGATATATATAATACACAAATACATTGAAAAGAACCATGCCTTAAGAACAAATACCTGTAAACCGTTATACCTCTACTCTCTAAACCGTTATCCTTTACTCGTCTAAAAATGGCTTTAAACGGCAAAATCCATATAATTTAGACAAATATCCGACTTTTCTGACATTATCAAACAATATGTGGCTAAATTGTGAGACAGAACTTAGCCACACAATAAAATAAACATTGCACTACGCATTCTAAAGTATCTACTTACTCTCTATGACAGCAGTAGTGAATTGTGTTTTCATTTGGTCAGATGGGGATCACGACGAGCTAAGTGCCCTATTGGGAGCTGCCTCGCCGGAGTTGGGGCTAGCCTCCGACGCCTCTGATAGTCTGCCTCTTCCAGACCATTATAGCGGTAAGATGGGTGATGTTGCTGGTACTACTCGTAATACTTTGAGTACCTGACTGCACTCAACCTGGCTTGCCTTCTTAACATGCTTGTTTGGGTTTAGTGTGAATTAATCCAGTGTTTTTTTTTTATAACTTAGTTGTGTCTGAGTTTTCAACATCTCTTAGTTTTAAATCTATTTTCACTCGTATTTGGCCATTTTTAACTATTCGTAATAATTACATATAGATTTTGCTGATTTCACGGTTTATTTAGCTAAAGGTTTACCTACATAAACAATAAATGTTAATAAATTGCCTAGTAAACCAATGCAACCCAAAGTAAATAAATTTGTTAGCTTATTTATACTCGTATTGCCGACTAATCTGAACTCTGCGCTATAAATGTGAACATAAATAATCACAAAAAGCAAATATTGTCAACTCAGCTCTAATTTAGATGGTAAACAAATTAATTAATATATTTACAAAGTTAGTAAACCTTTGTGCCCGGGGCGGAGTTATGAGTTGGCAACATTTAGTCCTAAAAGTGCCCGCGGCGATGGCATCAGTTTGTTTAAATAGGTGACAGTCCCGCGAGCTCTATTTGTCATCTGCATCTGCAATCTCAAGTTATTTAGAGCTTTACGCACGTGTGTCGGACGGGTTATATTACACTCGTGTGCTGATGCTACGACAAAGTTGTTACACGTGTACCTAAATAGCATGTAACATTTCGATAATCGTAAATATTCCAAACGACAACTTTACGTCAAAACATAGGCCTAAAAATTTACAATTACTAATGCATCGCGGTCTTTCACAATAGTTATAAACAAAATTTATCAATATTTAAAACTCAATGCGTCGAGTCAGTCAATGCTTAGACATGCTGCTCCAGATTTTTCGTCAATGTGAAGTACACATGCGACTTAGCTAGAAGATAATTACTAATAACTGGTGAGCGAAGAGCTGGCGGCTTCCTCGCACAACGTATCAACATTGCGATATAACGAGGAAATGCCGCCAGCATCCTCGGTACAATGCCTCAAGGGCCTTTTTTAGATTTCATGCAATAACTAGTTGTATTAATTGCAATAACACTTGTATTTTAATTAATGTAATTATTGTAAATAATGAATAATAAAGTTATTTCATTATAGGTAAATTTAGATTATGTTAATTTTTTCCAGTGCTGTGTTTTCGCTTAACGTATAGGCACTGCCACAATTTTGATTTCGTTCGTGGAAACAAATTGGTGTGTGTTACAGTGAAATACAATACTTTAAAACGCGTAGTATTGCTTCGCCAACGGCTACCAATAAAGTACGTGCCTTGTTAAGCCCATCCGTTGACCTACATCTGCCAACACCACTTCGCAGATCAACCCGACACTCGGTGCCCGAGGCTCGAGCCCGAATATCTTCGGTTCGGGGTTGCTATGCAACTCTAGTGTCTGCTGACTAATGTGCGCTGTCACACGCCGTCGGCTTGTTTCCTCCAAAAGGCTCGTGTGCGCCACAATGCTCTTTGTCAAGTCAACTCCAGCAAAATAAAGTGGGATTAAACGAAATGTTTTCAAGGGTTGAATATAAAACTTTTTATAACTATGGGAAGAATGTCAGAATATGCCAGGTGCAGCTAATTACGCATAAAAACCTCATATAATACAACTGTAACAAGTGGTCAAAAAAGAGTATTTCCAAGATTAATTTAGATAGAAAATGGATGTTAGCAAAACTCATTTCTGGAGTTTTACTCTCATATGATTATTCAACGAACTATTAAATCGAAATTTCATAATAACACACTAATAATGTCGGTATAGTGCCTCAAGGACTTTTTTTAGATTATACTGTAACTAGTTAAGTACTTGTAGTTATCATAATACGATTGTAATTTCTGTAAATACATATATAACGTTATATAATATTAAGCTGATTTCTGGTGTTGTTTGACAAATGAGCCCTAGTTATGGTTATAACAACTGCAAATGCTGATTAATCCCTGATCAAAGACAAACATCTTGAGGTTCTATCTAATACGATTTGCCGGTAACTTGTGTTCTCTTGCGCTCGCCTGCGGTGCATACAACAGTTCTGTAGATGGTAGATTGAAGCAATTCCCTCACTACGCCTGGCATATTTGTCACCTGCATCTTACACGTCCCGTGCAGGAAATATATTTAGGTACGTCAAATGAACACTCTCGGCGCTCGGAATAGCTCTTGAAGATTGTATAACTAATAAGTATACAAAGTACATAAAACGATCGTCACATTTGGAATGTTAATATTTTATGTCATGTATAAAGGCAATATCCAAAAGTCGGCTAAATAGCAGGTGGTAACATTGACTTGTCAGTTTTATAATAGTATCGCAACGGTTTTTATTCTCTCCGCTCTATAACACGTTTATTCTCGAAAAATATTCCTCTCCTTCTCTTTCTTTACCTATTTTAGTATCTCTTTATAGTTCTCACGCATTTGCATCATAGCAGTATAACCTACATATATTCTAGAACAACATTAGGCACGAATTAGGCAGCGAGCGACAATGATTAACGGTATTATACTCTGACAATCCATTACCTCTAATGGAGCTTGTCATTTTATTGAATCCTGGCCATAGAAACACTCTCAGGTTCATTATAAGCGCCGATTCTATTAACCCAATATAAGCTATTTTGGCTTTCATGACAGAAAATTTAATGAACTCGCTTCTATATCTTGACTTTTCTAACAATCTGAATAAATCAATATATGATTTCATTTAAATGGTCACGATTCGTTAGATTGGACTTACTCAGGCGAACCTAGATACAAAGTGAATGTTACGGTAATTGAATGAGAGAACAAACGTAACATACTTGTGAGAGAATATAGGAACATAAATAGGTACAATAATTGAAATACAAGTTGCATTAGCATATGAGGCCCGAGGCTGAGATTTTATTATGTCAACTGCACAATGCAGCGAGGGGGAACGCATTTGAAGCTAATAAAGTAATAACGACTATGCTTGTGAATGGATATTACCAAAATTGAAAATAGACACCTAGAAACAAAGCACATATTTATCAGCCTCTGAAATATATGTCTAAATCTTACTGATTAATCCTATTTAATAATAAATAAATATACCAGGACATTTTTCCAGAAATTGACTGAGACCCATGGTAGGCTCAAGAAGGCTTGTGTTGTCGGTACTCAGTCAACTAAATATATATATAATAAACATACACTTAATTACATAGAAAATACCCATGACTTAGGAACAGATATCTGTGTTTACCATACAAATAAACCCATTTGAACTCAGGATCGTCGGCTTCATAGGTAGGGTAAACTAACTACCCGCTAGCCCAGATATGTCGTCATAATCGTCATTACTACACTTATATAGATGCATCAATAACTAGTAACAATTTAAATAATTGACTAAAGCCTACTTTGGAAATATGCACAGCCGACGTCGATTTCGTCAAAACGTCTAAGGTAATTTTTAAAGTTTGTATACCCGGTTAATTTCCACTTAGTTGTAATAATAAGGTTCATATCAATATCAACCTTCACATATCTTTTTAATTAAGGGAAGAATTTTTAAGGTTAACTTAAGTTAATTTGTCTGAGATACTAGTGTTTTAACTCTTACTATTCGTTTTAACTGAATCTTACTCGGATATATAAAAAATAATAATTAAATTAAATTATAGAATTTCATAAAAACTGGACTCCTTCGCTATGGTGCCGAGCTGTCGAGGATGCTGGTAGCATTCCCCACTGCATAGTGATATTAATGCGTTGCACGAGGTAGCTGCCAGCTGCGCGCCCACCAGTGGACTCGTCGAGCCTTTTTGTTATTTCTTAGTTATTACTTATTTTATTGTAATGTTTTATGATAATACAACATTACATACAATAATTATAATATTATTATAACTACTTACTACTTTAAATCTAGAAAAATCCCTTGACGCTTTGTAGCAAGGATGTTGGCGGCATTTCCTCGTTGTATCGCAATGCTGATACCTTGCGGGAGAAAGCCGCTAGCTCTCCGGTCACCAGTTACGTCAACCAGACGCTTCGCGATTTTCTCGCACGTACCACTCTCATGACGCCTTAATTGGAGAAAAAGACAAAGATGCTCGAAATATACGAACTTCGATGTTCGTGTTATAGCGAAAGCTCTCCAGCAAAAAGTTAAATAAGCCCAAAGGGGTTACTTTAAAGGTCATAGCACTCGTTATCAGATGCTCGGGTAGATTAACCCTTATGAAACTTCTTTCTCTTTAAACAAAAATTTTAAAAACTACGTGGTGTCATTTGTAATAATTAGGTCTGCTTAAACGCTAATGTTTATAATTACTTATATATTCGCAAAACATGTAAGCAGGGCAAACGTTGGCTAATCGGTGATAGTCAGTAATTCGGTGCTACTGCATTATTATCTTTTGATCCGAATTGCTGACTGCGTTGTCAGCATTGCAAGCGATAAATTGCTGCTAACCTATTGCAAGCAGCAAACAGATTCAAAAACTGCCAGCGGCTCTACCGCGAAAAACGATATTCGTAAATTTTGGGCGATTGACTTGATGACGATATACGAACATCGTTGTTCGTGGTACAGTCGCCATCAGATATATCGGAGCTGTGGAGGTTGTCACAAATATCTCAACAACGCCTCTATTGTCACGGCGATAAAGTGCTTGCTCCGATATTTTTGAATACCTTGGCTGCTCCGATATATTTGATGGCGACTGTACCAAGCCTGGTGCTATCGATAATATTTAAAGCTTGCATTTCTATATAGCGAGATTTGTGTAACACAATAATGAAATATCACCGAATTACCACAAGTATCACGTAAATTTCATGGTTTATCAGCAAACCAACGAAGTACCCACCTGTTAAAATGGATATATTACTGAAAAACGGTATTTGTTGTACCATCGTCTACTGCTACAAAGTTAATTCAGTTTACCATCTCATTGCTCAAGTTTTCACGTTTCTCTTGATGTTCTTTTTTCTTTCATAAGTTATTTCGTTCACTTCCCAGCTGCAAGGTCTAACCAGTTCCTTATTAGCATCGATATTGTATCTCAGTTAAACACCTCGCGGTGGAAATTTAATATACAAAATCAGAATCAAAGAACATGTTATCGTATGAAACTTCATAAAAGTTTACAACTATAATAAAATAACTACAAAAAAAAACTGAAATTATGTTTTAGTGTCGTGAGTCTTAATCTTCCCGTATTTTTCAATCCGCGTTTAATATAATATGCGTTAAGTAAGTTACAATCTTTCAAGCGCTTTAGTCCACTTTAGTATGCATCAGAGAGCTTGCGCAAAGCTCGATGTCAAACATCTCGCAAATAAGCCACTGAAAGCGTTTCATCTCAGGCAGTTACTCACCTCCTCCTTATATACAATATAAGCGCGCGTGTACACACGATCTGAATGCGTCTGCTAAGATTTAAGCTACATAACGTAACCAATACGAATGTATGTTTTTATTTAAGAAAATAAAATAATAGATGTGATCACATTTGAACTGGGTGAGCGTCAACGTATTTGAAAGCATTAAAAAAGTCTAAGAAAATGTTACCAGTTGATGGTAAGTAGATTTTTTAAGTTTACGTTGACTGCACAGTGTGATACCATGATCCTGTCAAATTTGTTTTTCATTGACTACTTCTACACAGGAAGTAACAGATTTATGATAGGGTTAAAGTGTGTTTTTATAAATAGCCTTATAATGAGTTTCGCTTTGATAATGCCCGGGAACATTAATCTCATTTGGAATTGCAAATTATTATTAGTAAATTTAAAACTATCAGAACTGTCTCAAACATGAATTGTCACGCAGCTAAACAAAGATGAAACTTTAACATTAAACCATTATAAGTATAATTGTGTCAGTGTGAGCAAACATGGGATGCCACCGCGATCCGTCAGAAGACTGTCGTCAATTACCACGCCGCGGGCTGTTCATTATCATACTAACACAAGGAATCTAAATATGTTTACAGCTAGTTATAGGAGTTGATAGTCTAATGATGCTGAATAAGATTTACTTCTATCACTTTGATAGATATCCACATATGACTTCAAGATTACGTTGTGTACCTACTTGGTACGGCATTAGGCACATAATATATAATAATAATAGTTTTCGGCCACTTTGAATTTTTTTACATTCAAATTGATATTTTACTCAAATTAAATTGTGATTGTGTGCGATGTAGAAGCCATATTTGCAATCAAAAGTTATAGTTACGACTTAGAAAATAGCCGGTTTGCAGACCTGAACGACTTGAGACTCTCGCTATAGACAACATGAAACTTCATATGAAGCTAACAATGTTTACCCGCCTTCACCGACTTACCTTCACGATCGATATATTAGGTGCATGAAATAATACATTTCGGTTGAAACTGGTGCAAGAATGTTCCATAGAATAATCGTTGCGCTCTTAAACAATCTACACGCATAAAAGCGACATCTTGCACGTCCTTCACGTTACAACAAACTTTCAAAGTACCAAAAGTGGTGTCTGCAAATTGCAGCCATAAATTTTCAGGCACAGATGTTGACGATATACGTAGGTGACGAGACACGGGACCCGTACAAATGTTTGCTTTATTTAAAATATACAAATTAATACCCAAGCTGTGAAACCAAATGGAAGGTTCCGGTTTTGAAGTTCAAATTACTGATTTAAAACTAATTTCTGTCCCCACTAATTAAGCCAGCTAAATTAACATTAACCTAAAATTAAAGTGGACCTGTAAATTTACCATTTGATTTACTTAATAAAAGCAACATTAACCAATCCAATGTTCGTGTCACTCGTGCGAGGTTTACCGCTTAGCGGGGTTAGGTTATTTATCAGGATTGTCACGTGTGTTGGTAAATTTATCGCGCTTCGCGAGAGCTCTGGAGAACGACACGACAGTGCAGATTCTGTGGAATTAACCAGCCACGTTGCTTGCCCTACAGATTTCAAAGCTGCACATCAAAAAGATAACACGATCCCACTAGCATCCTAGATTTGTTGTACCTACATAGTATAAATGTTTATTTTGCTGCTATTCAATGTTTCACTACATTTTTCGCAGCATAAATGTCATTTAGGAATAAAATTTATATATTCAGGCTTGGCATCGTACAAAACATTATTTCTAACTTCTGTATACGTTTCCTAAAAATCAGTGTTTATTGCTTATTAAATTTATGAAACTTGCGTCATCTGTTACCTGAGTAAATACTAGATATACTTTCATGTCAATTTGTGTACGCTTGTCTCGAAATATTCGTATCTTATATTTATTGGACATTTTTTTTTGTTTGTTTGCTAAATATTTTCTGAGATCTAATACGTATAGAGGGTAGTCGTGGGCAGAAACAACTCAACATACACAAGGAGTTCATTGCCATCGTCATTTAATAAAATTAATCCAACTTTTCTATTTTTTTTTACTCTTTAGGCATCGTCAATCAATGCCAGATTTAAGCAGATAGGTACTATCTTTAAAATATATGTATATAACAAAGATGTAATCAACTTGACACTTGACAACTGTAGTGACCGAACATGCATGTCGTAAACAATTTATTATTTTCTGTTTCGAATGAAATAGTTATTGGATTTATCCATAGGGTTAATCCTACTCACATGTGAGACATATAATATAAATTCGCATTAAATACGTTCTTACTTATTTATATTCAAGTTCTGTAAGTCATTTAATACGTCGTGTTTGATTTTATCTTATTTGAAACACAGGATTGATAGACAAGCTAAGGAAGCCTCTTGAGAATAAAACAAGTCTGAATAAATTTAACAAGTAAGATTGATGCGAATATCCGACCGCTAGAGTGCCACTCTTGATTTACTTACGAGGATTGCCTTTTACTGTAGATAAACTGCAGAGTAACGTTGTACAAAATCAGAAAAGGGAAATTTATCGATTTCATGATTAACTCTGAACACTTAAGATTACTCTCTTTTACGTGAAACATAAAATATTAGTAAGACAAATAACATAAAACAAAATCTTACTACTCGAGAATAAAACAGCCAATGTTTGATTTTTTGGAATATCAAATTTCATAGATCCAACGACCTTTATTACTCATGAGGTACCTAAAGATACAAACATTACAAACTATTTGCTGGACACAGTAAAAATGAGAGGAGTAAAAAAGGCGTTTTACTTAATTACTTATATGAACATCGACATATATAGAAAGATAGTGAGAATTTAAGCAGATAACATACAAAATGTTTAATTTGACCTTTTTGAAATTCAGGTACAATAATTTTCTTTAAGTGACAAAATAGTTTTGAGCGAACTAAAGGTTTTTAAGGTATTATTTTAAGTTTGTAGTTTATATATAGTAATCTGAGTGGAAACGTAAGGATAATAGGCTCAGGAAATGTAATTACAAAACTATTATTAGATATTAACTCAATCCATAAAAATACTAAATGATTTTCATTTGTCAAAATACTTATGATCGCTACTGTAATTTAAATTATAAATGTACACTGTCTGACTTGCTTAACTAATCGCGATAGGGCTCAGTTGCGAAATTAGGTAAGCCACATGTCAGCAGTGTTACAGGAATAAAGTCTCACACTCATACTACCATCCGCGTACATCTTACCCGACGCTCTCTGAATTCAATTAACTATTGTTGTTATCGCGAACGTTGTTTTATGCAAATAACTGCGCGGGAAAATTGAAGAAGATCGTCTGAAACTTGCGTTCTTTATAGTTTTACCTTATCTATTAGAACTGTGCGATGAAAACAATAGCGATCACCATAAATTATCTACGATACTAGATCGCTTTTCATCTATTTTCGTTTGTTGAAGGTGATATACAATCAATTTGCATCACATGCCGTTCTGAGCAAAATGTGAGATAGGCTTAATTTATTCGCTGAAAAATCAGGACGTTTAAAAAAGCCGTTTCGGTGAGGAGACAGTAAAGCTAACTGAATAATATTGCACACGTAATTTGTTAGTGTGAATGTGTGCAAATTGCTGTGATATTATGCGCCGTAGACGTAAATATGAGGCAGAGCCTTCGCTTAATTGCGCTATTTTGCCAAGACTGCGGTGAACGGGTGTTCCGCAGATGAAGTTTCTTACTAACTTGCTTTTAAACACTAGAGTCGTAAAAACTCACAATCTCGCAAGAATAGCTTGGGTTTAAATTTCCTAGACATATTTAAGGTTTATCTTTCTAACATTTAGAAGTTATTCTTTACAACAACACATATCATAACACGCATTCAAATGTTTAAGCACACTAAAGCATACCTACCTTTTATTTTTTGTTTTTACTCAGCACGACACCAATTATGGTATAAACGAATAACTAGTTTTGTTTATTCTGCATAATCATTTATCATTGTGTGTATTTAAAATTAATTGTTTTTTTAATAGGAAGTCTAGGTGTGGCGTGGTACGAGTACAATTTATCCGACACCAAAATATATTCGATTTTCTCAAACAAACCAAATCAAATGACTTACTCTTAACATGATCAAAATAGGTGTAGTATATTGTTCCATCGAGTCTATAAAAAATCTACATGAAACATCAAACCAATTTACATTATATAGAATAAAATAAATAATAATATAACACAGTAAAACTGAAGTTAATGTTCAATTGTACAGAGCGCAGCACGTGCGGGGCGTAAAACGTAATGAAGCGAACAATTGTTTTGTGCCGGTGGCTCGAGACGCTTCGTGCCTGGAGGAATGATTCAAACAAGCTATTTCCGTTACCTCGCGTAAAATAAAATAATATGTTATTCGACATTGGTATTTACGTAAATTAGCAGTTCTGTTTTAAGGACAAACGTAATAGAATAAAAAGATTCCTAGGCTGGTTTCAATTAGATCTTTGAATTTTGATGAAGTCTTGTTTTTTTTCTATTTTCAGTTAAATTAGAATATAATATTCATATGTGCGTTTGTTTGATTGAACTGGTGGAAAATGTCGATGTATTAAAAGCATAGTAAGCATGTTTTTTCGAAGAAGACGAGTAAATACTTTAAGTAAAAACAACATTTGTGGCTTAAAACTTAGAAAAAAGAAACGCAAAAAAGGCCTACAGCGAGGAAATAACGCAATCTTGCACTTGGCGGACGTTGTCGCAAAAGTTTCAATCCTCGAGGACATCGAAAACTTCCCCAGGCGCTATTCTAATAAAACCACTCTCGCATCGCATCAAAACTCCGTCCAAAATGTACCGTGCATACGTAAAAAGTTCAATAGTCGATGGATAAAGGAGAAAGAGACGTTTAATAAAGTTTTTGAAGTAAACTGTACTTATGTATACCTACAGAACTCCATATTCGCTTCAGTTATTCGTAACCCTTGACGATAATACACGCAAATTAAATGCCGAAAAAGGGTTTCTGATCCATTGTGGGTATTACTTTATAAAGGCTAATTTTGTAAATCAATGTTAGCTGAAACACTCAATTAAACTTTCACGGGTTTAATCCATTATTACAAATAAATTTACGTACGAACTGGATTCACAGCGCAGTTTGCTTTTTTGGGACGTGAAAGTGATTGATCGCATTCTGTATGCAGGAGGCCGATAGACAAGATAGATATTGAAACACACTGTCACACCACCATGCTCGTCATCGGCACCTGCAATCCGTTTTAAAATCTCTAGCAGAGCACACGGTTTTTGTAACTCTGAACATTTGTTAAGCCAATATGCCGCATGTTGAGGCGCTACTCGAAGTAGCTACAAAAACGAAAGACGAGAGTGTAGAGACCTGACTTGTTCACGTAACCGGCATTTTGCCTTTATAAAAGAGTTAATAACGGTTAAAGTGGGTACAGTAAAGTAAAATAATATGTTTAGACCCACTTATTAACCTGTTTATATAAGTAGACAAACTTTGCAAATACTAAGATCACTTTTAAGATAGCATAATTTCAGAATTATATTTTTCTCATAAGTTAAAGTACAAATTAGTAAACATTGATGTCCCCGTCATACATTAGTAAATGAATCTTGTGACATGTCACGCTCGTCGGAGTTACAAATTTCGTGCCAACTTACTACGGGTCCGCGCCTGAACTCGCTACGACTGCTAATGTAATTAAATTCTACCATTCTGCAAACCGAGTTAACGAAACTCGTTCGTGATACGTACAATAGATATGTTGTTTATGTTATGTGCGTTGATTTGTTTGTAACTTTTCCGACAAGCAGAATACTTTTTCGAGTCGTCGGGTTAGTTTTATTTTTTTATTAATATAGAGGTGATTGAGGAGGTTGTCTGGAAGAGATAGCTCTCTAGCGATAAGTCCTCCTATTGTCTACTCCTGTGTTTTACCATATTAAGGTCTGCGATAAAGAAATATTTGTATTGTACATAATTACAAATTGAACGGGACTTAATCGCTATAAAACTAAAGGTATTGTTACCTAGATTTATGCCGACATTTCGGAGGTGCTGTGAGGACCATGTTCGCGGCCGAAAGTCTAATCACTTCCGAAAAGTCGGCAAAAATCTAGGTAACAATATCTTTAGATTTAACGCGCTTAAGTCCTATTTAGTTTGTAATGATGTGTGAAAATCATGAGAGTATAAATCATATTTTTGTATGAGTATTACAGTACAGTACCGAGTGTTTAGATGCTTATTCATAATTTATCATTATCATTTAAGCACAGCAAGTAACTAAGCAACTATCGAGATGGAGCTCTTTGTCAATAGCCACACATTCTCACTGTAAGCCTTTACAGTGAGAATGCATGAGTTCGCTAGCCGCGCCGCGGCCTGATCCCACACGCCGCGTGGGTCACGATTATGAATAATTTTCCAATCCCAACATTTACGAGCATTCACTCCTTTGTCTGCTGTTTTTGGGTCAGATGTCAGATGCGATTTTATGAGAAATAGACTGTTTACTTTACTTGTTTAATTACTTGCTTAATATTTACAATAGGCAGGCAACTACTGAATAACAGACTAATTAAAGTTATTAATTATAGGCTCTCAATAAAAGATTAAGATTTTACTTTCTCAGATAATTTATGAGTCAAATGACTGAAATAATTATTACCTAAGAAGATATTTTAATTGAATGAACTTAACAAGCAAGTACGTATTTTCAATTAACATTGAATTTACATAGAATTCGTTGATGCTGATACTAAAGCCTAATTCAAATTCAAACAAGGTTGATCAAATTACTAAATATATTTTCTGAAGTGAAGTAAGAAGAAGTCAATGAGTGCTGGCCGACAGCGCTGTAAATATCTACCTACAGTAAATCAATTACACCTAATAGGGTCAAACAAGATGCAAACACTTACGGCGGTCGGACGTGCCTCTCACCCCTCTCGAGTTACTATGTAAGGAGGTTAGAGTAATGTAAATGCAATCACGCTTGTTAGTTAATTACACTACATGAAAACTTTAATAAAATGCCAAATTAATATTTTCTAATCTTTTTGCAATCTTCAATTTAATATAGTTCATTCGTTCGTTTTATATAGTTCGTCTTTAATTAGGTTCTACTCTACTATAGTTTTAAGAGGAACACTTGCTACTGCAATACAAATAAAGTAAATATTTATCCTCATATTTTAAGCATCCAGTGATAACAGATCATATCATTTCACGTCAATAATGAACGTCGACGCAACTTATCGCAAGGACGAATGTCCCACGGGAGCGCTATCGGCGCCTACTTAAGCTTCGTAGGCTCGCATGAAACTACCAAGCTCGACCCATCACAGAACCAACGAGTAATAGACTACGTCAATATAGGGTACTCAAAAATTATTATCGCCCGAGTTATCAAGGAAAATTTCTACTCCACTTGTTTTAGCAAAACGGTACATTCAGATTGAAAAGGCGAATAAGTATGAACCGGAAAATCGAATGGATGAAACTTTAGTTTTTCATACGGACATGAGTATTGTTCCTAATCTAGAACATACTGCGATCCCCAACCCATCTGTCATTCGTGGCGATTACGAAGCTAATAGAATTATTTTACTAAGTTATATATTATAATGTTATAATATTATTATAATGTTATAATAATGATAAAAAACAGTATTCTTAAATTCACTTCAATTTAATATAAATAACTAGGTACCAACTCTTCAACCTAAGGCCTAAATATGTATAAGGTTAAACATGAGTAGTACATTTTGCACTTACGAGTATCTAGATTTTCATTGATTCTTTCAATATTTATATTATCTTCCAAACAAAAGCGTGTTAGTTAGCTTAAAACTAACCCAATCACGTCTCATGTATGTCCCTTGCATACTACTCGTAGGTACCCATAGTAAACATTTGAAATCAAATGTAGCAAAGATGGTTCGAGTACTTACTACGAGTAAGGCCGACATAAATCGTCCGACCGATATTATCGTTGAGTGCTTTCGTTCGTGAAATCTTTTTTTTTTCAACGACATTACCTATTCATCACGTGGAAGGCCGAGAACCGACCACTTTGTTACTTACTTTTCCTTGACGCGCCGCAGCCTCTAAGAGATCGGACATCATTTTTCTACGTTCCATTAGTAGCATCGGCCTGCTGAGATGAATTTGCGGTCTGCACAAACATAAACAAACTAATGGTAGCCGAGGAGTGACAAAGAACATCTCGTCACGGCCCGAGGCCCCCGAATCAATGTTCCGATCAATACGGGCCGCTATACCCTTGTTTGATTTGTCGCTCGGAACGCAAACCCGATAGCGATATGTATCTAGCCCTAGCGACCGTAAGACTCATTCGGCCTGGGCTCTCTCGACACAGATCGTCCCTGACTGCTTACGATGATTAAGGCCAGGATATGACTTCCTTTGTGTCCGCCGCGGTGCAATCAGCTATTGTCTTTAGCGTTTAGGGACAGGATTCGTAATCTGGCCTCCCGATCTCCATTGTCGCCAGTGTATTGAATTGAGTCATCCTTTTACTGATTTATCGTGCAAAATTTTGTAGGTCAAGCGATTACTAGAGGTGAAACTAAAATTAAAAATAGGTCATTTTGTTGATTCACGACATAAAGTGATATTTTTATATATATTTTTATATTTAATAATATTGTTATAAAGGAATATTTCTTTTCATAGCCCATGGTAAATAAGCGAATGAAATTAACGTTGCCTCCATTAGCCGCTAGCTCACCCAAACAAACTTTCGACTTACTCGACAGTTTTTCCTTTTTTTTAAACCGAGACCAGAAATAATTCTGAAATTTTCCGGCATACGTTTTGATCGTTTTGCTTGTATTTTCTCACAATTTTTGTTCCATGCTTTGTTTGCATCCGGTCCTCTCTAAATTAATACCGAGAGCCTAAAATTAAAGACGAGGAAATTATGTCCCAATAAAGCTGATATCGGAATAATAACTGTGGTTGCCGGCCTCGCAATATCAAAGCCAAAGGGTGTATTTGCATAAGTCCCAATACTAACAAATGCTTACAAAAGCTGTACGTTTATTTGTTGTAATTAAGTATTTAGTTTATTTTCTTATATTATTTTCTTTTTATAAATAGTGTGGGGTTTATCTGTTTGTCATTCACATCGATTTATATCTCGAAAACTACTTTCTACTTTGAGATTCATATACGCTTAATGAAAAAATTACGTTATCCACATAAATTGGTTTTACTGTTCATTGATATAGTAAAATTTTATTTAAAATAATCACAATGTTATAATAAGAATAACTAGGAGTACTTAACTAGTTACTGTAACTAATCTAAAAAAGGCCCTTGAGGCATTGTACCCAGGATGCTGGCGGCATTTTCTCATTGTATCGCAATGCTGACACGTTGTGCGAAGAAGCCGCCAGCTATTCGGTCGCCAGTTACGTCAACCAGACGCTTCGCGATTTCTGCAAAAAGTTTGTGCGCGCTGGGATCCCATGGACCTAGCTATTACTGCGATTTGGAAGTCCAAATCCCAGCTTCATAGGCAGGGTCCCTACCCACTAGGCCAAACTTGTCGTCAAACGGATACATAAATAACTACACAAACAGTTATAACAAACCACCACCAATTATATATACTAAAATTTGTCACGTGTTTTGTCTATAACGACATATTCAGGAGATGTTACAGTTGTTGTTGAATTGTGTTCTAGTACTGGGCTGTTTGTGTATGAACAGTGTTTTGTTTCAGAATGTACAACGTCATCATCATCAGGCGTGACGAACAGCGTTGCGACAGTGTCCGTCGCCGTGGCGGGCCTGGAGCGCTCGCCCGCCGTCAAGAAGGTGCGCCCCAAGCCGTGCTCACCCAACCGGCAGGGCCCTCAGCAGTGCCAAGTAAGTCTCTAGGTCTAGGTAACTGATGAATCTGCAGTACAAGAGCATACAGCCCCGGTACCGCGAACATCAAAGTTCGTATATTTCGAACATCTTTCTCTTTTACCCCAATTAAGACGTCATGAGAGCGACAGAGACAATCGGCCGAAATTTACGAATATCGCTTTTGGCGGTAGCGCCTCTGTACATTGCTAAATACATGGCCGTAATATAACTTCTCAACACTATGTATAAACATACAGATGACAATAAATGCAATGTCATTCGAGTCAGGTTTAATGACGCCCATTACAAAACTCCTATTTTGCCTCACATGATAACACTTTTCTGTTTTCATTCAGAAATCACCATATTAATAACGATGTTAATAATCATGGTGGAACCAAGGACAATTGACGTTACGATTAACATTACGCAGCGGACTGCTATAAAACTTCCCATACACCTTTACGTTTGGTTAATTCAGCGATAAGACATGCGCGGTATTTGAGGTTAGTGAAAGCAAAATGTATAACGGAATAAGGCAGGCTGTCCCACGAAATCAAACGTAACTCTAATTCAGCCCCGTCAACGATACACACGCCGGTGTTCCGGTTAGTTTCCGCCCATAGCATTCAATGGACCGAGACGATTGTTTCTATTTGTCTTCTGACGTCACAAAGAACACAGACTGCAAGCTCACTGGACGCTTAAGTGGTTTCATTCATTGCGAGATTTTAATTTTCCCCGTTAGAGCATTATATCAGACAAATATCAAGTTACTACCTAATAATCCGTCACCTTGACGTATCAAGAAGAAAATCATGAAATTAATCCTAATATGCAAGCTTACTGTATTAATATTTCTATTGAAATGTGCTAATAAAACCGACTCAGCTATTCAAATTTGTAGAAATATAGATTCGCAATAGTTACTATCTGCGTAAGTAAATATTTACAGGCGTAGGCGGGATCTGTAAATGTTAGTAATTGGTTCTTACAAGTCGATCAATTATACCTAATAACTCCAAACTATTCTCCAGCGTCTTATAAAACGATGGAATACGATTACAGATATTAGAATGTTAAAGATAGATTCATTTATTTAATGTTTAGCTTATCTTATCTATATTTTTTCATTTCTCATGCTCGGAAAGTGGTTCATTGTTTATTTACGATGCGGGTGGAAATTGAAACATATCCACAACATGTGAACATACAATTTCATAATGGTATGTTCATATTAGTTCTCCCTTTGTAAGCATCAAGTAAAGTCCCGAAATTAACCTTATTTGCGGACGCCAGAAACAAATACATGAGAAAAGTTATTTCTCTTAAATGTAATGTGACCCGGGTATGTCCTTAAATTACGTCCAACAATGAGAGGTCGGACACAGCGTTGACCATCACGCTTGAATCTCGGGCAGCCCAACTGGCGAAGTACCTCCTCCTTACAGAAGACCACAGCCATAATAGCACTGCCACCTTTCAGGTATGTAGTGTTGTGTTCCTGATGGTGAGTAAGGTTCCCAGAGCTCCAACCCCCCTTAAAGGCCGGCAACGCGCTTGTGACTCCCCTGGTGTTGCGAGTGCCCATGGGCGACGGTAATTGCTTAACACCAGGCAATCCATCTGCTCGTTTGCCGCCTACGCCTATGTCATAAAAAAAAATAAAAAATAATGTAATTGTAGCGATTATCATATAGTGCGCGACGGGCCGGCGACGCGATCGGCGAACCGAACGGACACTCAGCACTCTTAGTGCTTGAAAATGGAGGCCTAAGTTCTCCAAAACATGTCACGCGGTTGACTAAATAAACGTGTTAATCGTTAATTATTATGTCTCACGAAAGTTTATATACAAAAGATTATCATTTTTTTAACTACGTATGTACACAAGTGTTTGGTCAAATACCTGACACCCAGACGTCTCCCAAATCGCTCCCGTGCGGAAGGGTATACAATAAACATTATATACGTCAAACAATTTTAAATGTTTACATTATTCGGTTCAATTTTTTAAGTGTCTTGGTTCTATATTACAGTAGGTAACAAGAAGGAATAAACCTACGAAGTTTTTTTTACCATATAATACCTATGTGTAGGTAAGCTACGACAGAAACTTATAGGACATTTTTATTACAAATTCGAATAATGTATACTAATACGGGTCTTTAATGTTAAAAATAAAAGGTTGCGTTTTTTGATAAAACTAAAATGCTGTTCAACAATTTACTATTATTTTTCTATGGTCCACTGAAAATCAGCGTTTTCACACAACGAAAATGTTAGTGTAAAAAATTTTTTGTTAGTTTGTCAAATTATGGGTTTATTTTATGTTGCTGAAAAACAAATTCTTATCATTCTCATATCATTTAACCGATGGGGATAAAAAGTGGTAAACGTTTCGTTTCCGATCCGCTCCCTATAAAAGCAACTGACGATGACGTGAGCCGCTAACACAGTCAGTATTATTTAACCGATGTTTGCTATCCAATACTCCTATTTTAGAGTTCGTTAAACATGGAATACCTAATTTAAAATATCAGCTAATTAATCCTTATATTAAGCAATCCGTAAAATAATGGTAATGTTAAAGTTTTTGGACCCGGGTATGTCCTTAAACTACGTCCAACAATGAGAGGTAGGGCACAGCGATGACCATCACGCTTGAATCTGGGGCAGCCCAACTGGGGAAGTACCTCCTCTCCTTACAGAAGACCACAGCCATAATAGCACTGCTACCGTTCAGGTATGGAGTGTTGTGTTCCTGATGGTGAGTAAGGTTCCCAGAGCTCCAACCCCCCTGCCCAAAAGGCCGGCAACGCGCTTGTGACTCCTCCGCTTACCACCAGGCAATCCGTCTGCTCGTTTGCCGCCTATGTCATAAGTTATTATAGATTTCCCTTAATAAAATAGACTTTGCTCAACCTTTTTTAACTATTTACTTTTGACGCATTAAGCACATGGTTAGTATTTAGTTTGATGTGTAAGTTGAAACAAGTTACTTTAAATTTATTAATAGAAAATAGTGGGCAGTAAAGTCATTTATCCTGTAGATTTCTATAAAAGACTGTGTTAAAAAAGCTTTAACATTTTTTTCTAATAGTTAAAATAACTAAAATTATACTGTGTGTAAGTCTAATACGGGCGAAGATTAAACCAGACATAGGATTTACCAGTATAATCATTAACCAAAAGGTTTTCTTTAATTATAGCTGTTATGCATATGTAATTATTTTTTATAAAATTTCTGAGCAGTAATGTACTGCGAACATTACGCGAAATGAGCTTTTGAAACTAACCGTCAACGAGTGTTGAACTCGAGTGTGTTGCATTACGTCTCATTACGAGTACATTGCGGGCCGAATTTTTTTATATGTATAGAATTTTTATTGTATTTCTAAACATAAGTTATCTAAATATTATGTCCTATTCTACCCTCCGTTAAGAGATTCGCCCGTATAAGATTTACACACTGTATTGTGTGAAACCGCCATACGATAAATAATACTAAAATAACTGTTCTGTTGAAAGCATGTTGCGATTCTGCATATGTTTATACAAATTTTGACGTAAGTTCAATTCTACATACATGGTTCTTTAGTTACGTTTTTCACCTTAAAGCCTCTGACATGAGCACAGTGTCGATATCTCGTAATAGAGGGCATTTTGATAATTGTGAATATATAAAATCTTTTGTCCATCGGAACAGTTTACTGGCCAAACGAAGTTTGTTTTCGGAGCCAACTATGATTTATTAAGCGGAACCCACATTTGGCATGGACGAAGTTCTTTTTTTTTTGGCGTACTCCCAATACTTGTCTTACCTACCTATAACATGAAAAAAAAATGTTATGTCCTCGAACATGCTTGTAATTTATAAGTCTATGTATATAAATATAGAAATACTATATACTACAATAGTTCTTGTACAAATAACAGCACCTACTTACTTAATTCATGGTTATACTGTGACACACTAAAACAGTGAGACATGACCATATTGTAGACATTGTTTATTAAACATTATATCGGAATACCTATATGGTAACTCAAATAAATGAGGTAACGCAAGACAACTTGCCACGTTATCAAGAAAATTAGCCAAAACTTATCAATTAAAGCATTTCGACCACAACACATTCATTTGCATTTGAATGTAAGTTAAGAGTATAGGGAAGCGAAATGAGAAACCGTGTTTATAGGTCAGTGGAATCGACATGAGGAGATCGGCGACGACACGCCGCGTCGGCACCGGGACCCTCCCTTCCCTCCTATCCCTTATTCCCAATTCCTAAAAGCAAAGTGCACGACTATAAATTAGAAACGTTGTTGGACTTAGTAATCGACTTTATTTGATTAGCGTCAGTTTTAAATTTGCAGAATGTAAAATAAATAGTTTATTTATATTTAATCCTCACTGGCTGTCATTTATTACTTGTTACCTACTGACTAAAACTATAATGCAATAATGATACCCTAGTTTTATTCGATCGTGGTAATAAATTAAAGTAACTAAATAAGATCGTATAACATTAGAGACACAGTTTTTATTGTACTCGTAATACAATTCGCTAGACAGTGGGAGAGTGGGAGGGTAGATCGAGTGATATGAGTAATTGGGACGAGCTAATAGCCCTGATGGTCCTTGCCAATTAAAGCTTATTGATGTCGTGCGCTGCGGATCTTCGAACGACCCTCGTCTCGTTTTAACCCCATCTCGCAGCCCTAGTAATAATTAATCAAGCAATTAAGAAGATTCGCAAAACTGCTCCTTCAGATATTTTCATTATAATTCAATCCAAATTTCCCATGTGGAAATTTGCACCGGTTAATGTCCACATTATATGCCTACTGGAGCGGTCGCAGATTGAA
This sequence comes from Grapholita molesta, assembly GCA_022674325.2. Taxonomy (NCBI): domain Eukaryota; kingdom Metazoa; phylum Arthropoda; class Insecta; order Lepidoptera; family Tortricidae; genus Grapholita; species Grapholita molesta. The sequence continues at coordinate 7,893,301 of CP053138.2, forward strand.
ATTAATTAGTACCCGACCGAATAAATCCATTACACCGTGAATTTCTTACAGCCGTTAATAAAACTCGGTGCTCTCTCTTATCTCGGCATTTTATCGGACAAATTATGACGGATTCTTATTTCATTTAACGATTCGTGACTCGAAAACTCAAAGAGCCAAACGCTCTGCGAATGCCTAATGCTATTACTTATAACTTCAGTGTTTACGATGTACTTGGAAATCTGTGTTTTGCTCACGGCTGCAAGTGAGCGATGATGAATTCCAATTTCTAAAAAGAGTTTTTGCTTTGCTCGAGTCTTTGACGCTGACAACACTTATAAATGTTTTGTGAGCACAAGTAAGTAAATACTTTCCAACTCGTAAATACATTTGAATCAATTTGCACAAAACAAGGCTGTTTGTAACAAAGATGGTGTAAGGGCTCAAAGTTTACAAGTTACCTGCAAACGGCAAGTTTATGTATTTATAAAGTTAGGTGTGGATACATGTGTTGTAGCCCGAGGCATTAAGTTAACCGGACTTGAGCTGTGGTCCAACGCAAAGCCAGACCTGAGCCTTGCCGGCGTTTGGGTGGCTGCCAGCCGGCGATAAGCCCCCATGTATACCTACCGTTACATATTTCCACCTACTAAGTTTTACGAATAAAACTTATACTCGCTTCAATAGACACTTGCTGGTAAAGTTTGCTCTCCTCAGCGCTTTAGATGGAGATCTAACTTAGTGGGTACATGCATTTCGGAGTGCCTTTAAGTGTTGTTTCTTGAAGCACATTACATTATGAGCATAAAAAGTCTTTATCGGCTTATCATCTTACATACTGTAGTTACTTTTGTACTAAAGAATAATTAATTAAAAGTAAAATAAATTTTAACTTAGACACGTAAATAACAGGAAACAATCACTATTTCTAATTCACATAAAAAAAGAAAACCAACAATTAACAAAATAAATTTCTTTCACATACTTAATTAACTACCTTTAGATTAAATTCCAAAACTACTAGACTAATCTAATTGTGCCACACGATAATCACGAGCTTTTAAATTAAAAAGGGATCATCAAATAGGAAAAGGAAGCACATATGTATAAAACATACCGTAGATTTGTGTACCTCCTCCTTTTTTGAAGTCGTTTAAATATAATTAAGTCTGTCCGTTTGTCTTGTACAAAATTTTATTACGTCTTATTACAAAGCAAATGATTCAAAATGAGAACGATCAGAGCGTAATGGATAGAGGACCGTCGTCACATTAACAATGCCCGCTCGGCATAGGCGGGCTGACACAGATGAAATCACCTGTTAACTTAACCGAGCTTGTTTACGTGTGTGATTGATGACGGTACCATCGAATAAATCCTTCCAAAAAGAATCCTTTATAAAAAGGACATTCTAGGTAAAGTTTCTAGAGCAGAGCAGTTTTATTGTAAAGCTTTACACGGATCGCGTTTATCCCGCAACAGGACTGGAATACGCACGTGAGCAGGAGCCCTGCGTAATCCCTGCCTCCCTCAGGACCCCCTTGTTTTCCTAAAAAGGTAAACTTTATCCAATCCTCGAGGTGTTGGATTTTGTTCAACCGATATATCAATCTCCCGACAAATTCATGTTATATATTGACGATTGTCCGAACGTCCGCTGAGGAAAAAACGTCAGTTTTATGTCCCATCATAATAAACGTGGAATTGTTAGTTAACAAAAGAAAATTGATTTTCAATACATGCAATACACTGGCGACAAATAACCATTGATTGATTATGATTGCTAGATGGAATATAATAGTTGTAAAATTGGCACAAAAAGTAGTTTGCACCAACCCCTCAAACAACTTGTTATTGTGTACCTATGTTGTTTTATAATGTAATGATGTAATATTCAATGCTTTGTATAAACAGGTACTCGGAATAAATTATGATTATAAAAATGATCAACTAAAATAATGAACACTTTCCCGTCTCACTTGAGATAAATATCTAGAACACGAAAAGACAAAAGCTGAAGCGGCAGTGACAAATGTTGGAACGCCGGTTTTGTAAAGCGTCACCGCAAATGCTGGCAAATAGCAACAACACAACCCTTGCAGGGGGACAGGTAGACACTCCAAGGCTTCCCATTGTTATTCTTATTTGGAGTTTATTCTTTATTACAAATGCCATTACTATAGTCCCGCTGAAACTGCATTTGTAATGATGCTCGCAATTCGTCGATTTAAGTTCCGTTTTTTTAACAAACGTTCCCGACGGTTTTATGTTCTGCTGCTTAAACAATATACTACTTAATAACAAGCTAATTACCCTTAAATCCTTTAGTTCCCAACAGATATATAACATTAATCCTATTTTACATTTGATGTCACATGACATCTTTAACGGTTTAATACATAACTAGCTACATTTAATCATATATACGCTTCAAACTTGCACAACTTCCAGTTTGCTTCTAAACAAACACTAACTCGTTTTGATTCGTAATCTTTTCGAGCTGAGTTGACTAATGACTAACAAGTTGTTTTTGTAACTATCTGCCAACCAGACAATAGGGACTCACAGGAAAATAACAAGGGGACACCGCGGCGTCGCATCAGAGACTACGAGATGAAAACACAAAAGGAAATTCCGTCGACACCCAGATTTAGGTCAATGATTGGTCTGGGAGGATTTTATGTTCGATTTTTTTATTATTCATTGGATGTGCCAATCAAACTGGTTCATATGACGCATTTTATAGAACGTTGACATAACAGTCAACTCCTAATGCAAGGTTCAACAATAAATGTTCGTTTTTATCTTTTTATTAGAATTTGAAGTTTAAACCTACCTTTAATGTTTACGTCATATTTTGAAATAAGATAATTATTCATCTTTATTCATTTTACATCTTAGATTAGGTTTTATAACATTTTTATAAAAGTAAAATATAAAAATACATCTAAAACGTATCAAAACAATAAACATTTTATAAAAAACCTAACCTAGAGTGCCGCCGGCAACGGGGCAGGGCCCAGGCTGCCGGTGGTTAGGGCTGCAGAGAGAGGAACCGCCGGACTATGCGCGCCGTGTCCAGGATTACCGCCTTCTGAATCTGACCCTTGATCCAACCACAACCACGTAGCGAGAGTCTCTCAAGATGTTGGTCGAGACTCTTCGCTATGAGACCGTTCGCGGAAACAACTATCGGTACAATGATCGCCGAATCAATTTCCCACATGGCGGTTACCTCGTGAGCCAAGTCTAAGTACTTGCTGGACTTGTCCTTCTCGGCCTTCACGAGGTTCTCGTCACATGGGACGGTGATGTCAAACGAGCATTGCGCGACGTTGCGAACGATCTATTACCACGATATCAGGCTTATTGGCTACAATAGTCCTGTCCGTGATAACAGATCGATCCCAATAGAGCGTGGCACGACCATTTTCGAGAACTGGCGCAGGTATGTACTTGTAGTACGGCACTTCGTGGTCCGCAAGACCATACATAAGAGCAAGCCGCTGGTGTATAATCCTGGCTACAAGGTTATCTGTCTGTGCAAGTACTCGCCGTTAGCAAGATGAGAACAACCGGAAATGATATGCCTGAGTGACTCTCCGGGACGGCGGCATGCCCGACAAATGTCGACCGTACCGTCCTTCAGGATATACTTCCGGTAGTTATTCGTCATGATAACTTCGTCCGCAATTGCACAGGCAAAACCCTCGGTTTCTCCGAAGAGGTCCCCGAATCGTAGCCAGTTCACCGACGCGGGCAGGTCTACGTCTGGTCCCGCTAGGGCCCTGTAGAACCGCCCGTGTAGCTCCTGCATTTTCCATACGGCCCTGCGGTCCTCGGTGCTTAGTACCACTGGTTTGCGCCAGTTCTCATTTGCCAAGGAGAGTGGTGTGAGGTTCCTGTCTACTGCCACCACACCATGATGCACCCCACACTCGTGGTTAAGGAAGTAATTCCTGATATTACACACCTCACTGTTATGGAGGCTTTGGCATTTAAAAGCCGCGGCCTCCATACTTCCGTGGGATGTACAATCTCATAACCATTTCAAGCGTGGGTGTAGTATACGATGTGTGGTGAGTAGTAGTCGGACCCTGCGATCCAGGGCATCCAGCTCGGTCTGAGTCCACCTTAGTATGCCAAAGGAGTATATAAGTAAGGAGGGCATTACCCAAGCGTTGAAGGCGCGAACCTTGTTGCCACCTGACAAAAGACTATTAAGTACTTTTGTCAGCCGACCGAAGAAGCGCTCCTTCACCGACTGTCTAATAGCCACATCTTCAATACCCAAAGACTCTGACATACCACGATATTTATAGGTATCTGATTCGGAGATAGATCTGAACGATATCGTCTCAGAAAGCTGTAAATTTGTTGAATTTACTACTTTCCCCGCTGTACATGCATAACCGCACATTTATCTACACCAAACTCCATCTTTATGGCACTACTGAATACTTCAGTGGTTTTCAGTAGCTCAACAAGACTTGGTTGTTTGGCGCAAATAATTTGAGGTCGTCCATATACAGAAGGTGAGAAATGACTTCACCTCTCTCCGAAGCCGGCAACCTAGTCCCAAATCCTTCAGTAGAGTACTGAGCGGATTCAGGCTAGGCAGAACCATAGGGGACTCAAACCGTCACCCCTGGAATATTCCTCGCTCGATCCTTATGAAGTCCTGCGGGCCAGGGGGTCATCGCCACCTTCTGGTTGACGAAGGACTGTGGTCCACTGACTCATACACGCACCTGGGAAGGGATCTTAAAGTTGTATTGACTTTATACAACTCTAAGATCCTCTTCAGCAGCCATGAGTGAGGCACCAGATCATAGGCCTTCTTGTAGTCAATCCAGGCGGCCGAGAGGGCCCCTTGTTCCGCCGGGCCTGTTGGCAAATGGTCATGTCTATGAGGAGGAGCTCTTTAGTACCACGGGACCCAACCCTACCATCCATTTTGAGCGGTGGCCAAAATGTTGTTCGCGACAATGTGCGCGTTAATTTTGCCTCAAAATGGATGTAAGGAGCTTGTACAGTGTAGGCGCAAGCACGTGATGGGTCTATAGTTTTTAGCTTCCGTGGTACTACCGGACTTATAGAGCAGGAAGGTCAAAATACCAGTTGTTAAGGAAGGTGGCAGGGAACCGAGCTCAAGGGCTTGTTGGAATTGTGTGTTGCTAACCGCGAGTGCGAGCATCGAAACCATTTCAACCAGAAATTGTGCAATCCATCCGGCCCAGGACTTTTCCAGTTCTGGGCCGTGCGGATTGCACAACTTACGTCGTCGGGGCTGATGGTGATAGCCCCCATAGGTTCGATGGACTCGCACTCACGTCCACCAACGCTTATCCATTCGCCCTCCGTGTGTTCAACAGGCACTGACCAGATGTTACGCCAGAAATCAGTCATGGCGGTAGCGTCCGGTAGCTGCATGTTAGACACACGGGGATCAGTTTCCTCCCACCTTCGGTACACCTTCCTTTGGTCACTCTGGAAGAGACGATTCTGCTGGAATCGGTCCACACGCTGTCTGTAGCGACGAATACGGCTTGCCCATGCATAGACTTTCTGCTTCAGAAAGTCGATGCGTTCTGCGATATTGGCCATATAGTCGTGGGGCTCGATATCCGTCCCCACGAACGCCTGGTTCACAAAACGCATTACTCGGGGGCGATTATTACCCCCCCTGAAGCAGATCAGCTTTGCAATGAGAGTCCTAAATGAGTTGATACGACGCTCGATCCGTACTTGCCATGCAGGGGCACCCCCGGCGGTCCTAGGTGCACGTTCAGCGTCCGGAAACTTGACTCGAACAACACGGCACGTTATTATTATTATTTTCGTTGTCGTCTTATCATAACAATCATTATATTAACACTATGTATTAAATGCCCTTAGTTATAAACTGAGTATTGAATATGAATGATCAATAATAGTTTCTCAAAATAATCCGTCGCTGAAATAATGTAAGAGCCAGATAACTTTGTGCGACGTGACTGTGTTTCGGGGGCAACTAGCTCCGACCCTGTATTCCCTACCATTACTAGTTAGTGACAGGCGCCAGTAGTTACAGGCGAGAGTTCATTTAAAGTGAACCAACATAACTGCAATCTTCGTTTCTCTGTAGAGATCACGACCATCGTTATACAGGTTTTGCAGAAGCGAGCAACCAGATAGGCTTTGTGAATCATAGCCCTGTACAGTTCGAATTAATCACATTGAGAGGTCTCATTCGCATTCCTAAGGCGACACGCCGCCCGCGTCGATCGCCCCTACTTATAAAATATTGATAAAATACAATCGCATTCAGATGTCAAGGGCCCTTTACAGTAACATTAATATAATACAATGATATTCAAAATATGCGCCGAGCTACAACGTGCATCAGTAAGTATACTTTATTAAATTTGAGTGGTTCAGGAATTTAATAACCCTTTATTGTTTTCGGGACTGCTTTTATTACAGGTGACTATTTAATCTAGTATTCTAAACCAGGTTTTTAAACTGTAATGTATCTACATACAGATGAATATTATACTCGTTGTATTAAAGTACGTAATTAAATCTCAACCCAGTCTACTTTTTTAACAGTTAGGTAGTTATACGGGAATAAATAAATCTAATCAATAAGACCAGCAGAAGAACAAAAGTCTCCGACATGGCGCAAAAAATTGCCAGGCATAAGTGGTATTGCTGGGCAGGGCACTTTGCTTGAAGAACCAATGATCAATGTAGTAGAAGGTTCTCGACTGGTGATCACTAGCTTTGGAAGACTTCCAAGTTTCCAAGTAGGTGGACCGACGATCTGGTCACGGTCACAGGAAATCGTTGGACCCGAGCGGCATAAGACCCTTGTGGAAATCATTGGGATATCAATCGTTGTCCAGCAATGAACATAATGAAATAAAACTAAACTATCAAATGCAACCGAGATATCAAAAATACATATGGTATAACAATAGTATTTTATGCATCAGCTCGTCCCGTCGAATTATCCAATGGAATTCGCTCCTTTCGTCTGTATTCCCGGAAAGATATAATTTGGGCCTTTTCAAGGCATGAGTGAATAGGCTGTTACTGAACCAGCGTGCTACACCCTCGACCTCATCGACACTTACCATCAGGTCTTACTGAGGTGAAACGCAGTCTAGTATATTTATTAAAAAAAAACTTAGGTTATTCAGATAGATCTTTCAACAACTTCAATTACAAAAATTATATGTGTAAGCTTACACCGATAGAAATACACCTACACTCACATACCATATTTTTATTAGGTTACCACTCCAATTGTATTTCAGAGATGGTCTTTCAGCAATTTTTTCACACAACTAGTAGATTTTTATGTTTGCGGTAGACCTCCTCAAGGAACGGGAAACGGAATAGTACGGAATAGTACATACTATGTCCTTTTTTTTGTTTAAAAGTTTTACCTTTGTATTTTTTTCTTTGAAAGTTTCCTACTAAAACATTGTGTATATTTATGGGTTAGTAAGGATTGTAGCGATTTACTTTGTTGTAGTCTTTGTACGCCCTGTTGTTTGTGTGCTGTTACTGGGAATAGAGTATAGACTTTTCTTCAAACATTCTATTATGATATCAATATACATTTATTTACTGAAATTACAATCGTATTATGATAACTTTTACCACTTATACAAGTGTTTAACTAGTTACAGTAAAAAAACTAAAAAAGGCCCTTGATTATTAATAACAGATAAAAAACAGGAGTAGAGAATCTGTGATATATGTTTAAACATGTGTATTTAGTGCTCCGCAAGTAGACAGGTAACGTATCATGCCAGCTCCGAGACGGCTCCAATTAGCCCGCCTGGCACTACGGGACCCCGAATTGCCTTGCTTAGAAACTGACTCAAGCCTGTGAAAACTACCAAGCACACCTTTGTGGATCCAGTAACGTTAACTTCATTAGTAGTTGAAATATATTTTTGTCCTATTTTTTACCCACGATCTGTATAAAAACTTGTTTAATAAATATCACAGAGAGTAGCCAATATGGACGGGTTGCTCCAAACGCAACACACTGTACAAATAGCTTCTATAGGTCTGTGGTGGATACACTCTACTGAATACAAGTAATCCAACCATCTGCTACGCTCGAGAGAATTCCGAACCCTCGTTTTGGGTTCTCCTTATAGATCACCATATTTTCCACCTACTTTATAGATAACCAAGATAACTACATCCATGTCTTTATATGCCGCATTTATTATGCGTTTTACATAAAGATACATAAATCCACAAAATAATAATTTATCACGTATTTATTGCAATTCGACGTACTATCTAAAATAATTACAGCACAACACACGTACTGCCAACTTAATTCTCCGCTGAACATATTTCAGATAATGTTTTAACTACATATCTAGTTTCAAACGAACACTTCATTTTAGGCAATAATGTGGTTGTGTTCGTGTCAGTTGTATATAATGACGAGCGTAGGCTGTGGTAATTAATTTGTGGAGACCGGATCGACAACTAGGCCTTAGTCTGGTTTACACGAAATATGTTAGCATATGTAATTAAAGCTATTTCAATACACACTTTGTTTACAATGGTACTTGTAAAAACGAACCGAACTACCTAAACAAACAAACGCTACCCTTTCTATTGAACAGCTTGTCGGCGAACATTGTTCTGGAACGGAAAAAGCTCTGTTTTTATGAAACAGCTTTAAAATTATTTCTTAGACATACTACAAGTGCAATATATTTACATATATTAATTAGTTCCTACAGCGTTTTTGTCACCACAGTCAAACGTATGATAGTTTTATGGAACATTATTGTAACGCTCCACTTTGTATTCATTTATTTAATAAATTAAATTTAATAATGTTAATACAAACGTGCGACGAATTTCAGTAATTGAAAATTATACAGTCGCAAATAAATATTTCATATCATATCCTTTATTTTTTATATTTAATTTGTTCATACCTGTAAATACTTCAAAAAATATTATCTTGGCACCTTTATTAAATTTGACCCTACTTGGGCATACCTCCACATTAAAACGAGTTACTTTTCGACATTTCATTTGTGTGTACTACAACCTAGCTTTGTCTGCAATCAATCCGATACGATAATTAAATGGCAGCACAAACATATGTAAATGATGACATAGTCCGCTCTCAATGTGTACTTTCCGTCCATCCAGCGAAACAAATTATATTGTGTGATATTCGGCTAATTTATTTCGCATTGGTAGAGGAAACCACAATCCTGAAATATGTTTGTAAAGGTCCCTCGCCGAACATCCTCTTAGCTTTAATGTATTTTATAAATTCAACAGATCCGTCAGACTAATAAGTAACTAGTTTGACTTCAAAAAAACGACTTAGGGCTCTTTGATGGGCGGAGATATTGTTTCCAGAAAGAAACAGAAGAACAAAGGAACAAAATTTTATTGGAATTAATTACACAATGAAGTAGCATATTTTAAAACAAAAGCATCATAAATAAGTTGAAAGTGGAGTTAATAAATGCAATTAGGAAACTTGTTTCAGCTTTTAAATAGTTTCTGGCTTCTCTACGCTGGAAATTAGCAGTGTTAAAAAGTAAACCAAGCTCCTTACTTCTACAAAGGAACAGCTGGTCCACGTCTTAAAGCACACTTACTGTTCATTTAAGGTACAAACGTCAGACATGGCTAATCTATTATTGTTCTTGGCATGAATGTTTACCATTACACTTCATATATAACATTGACTAAAAGAACAAATCTTAATTTTATATATGAAACATACATACATACATTTCAGCCGTATGCAGTCCACTAGGACTCCCACAAATATGACTTGTATCATATTGGGGGTAGTTGCCATAGTCGAAACGCTTGGCAGGAGGGTTGGCGACCGCAGTAGCTGTAGATTGGGTTTCGACGGACGCTGCTGTCCATCCGTAGGATTTTTCCCTTTGTCGCCTCTTACGACACCTGCATATATATGAAAAATTCATAGTTAAGTCCTTCCATTTAAGCTTTAGAGTCTCTACTAGCAATTTGAGATGTTTTTATAATTTGTCCCTAGTACGAGATCAATACTAGGTTACGCTCTTGACAGTTAACGGTCTTACAACTACTTTCAACAATAAAATTAACGGCATCTACAGACAACTTTTTAAGATTTGTAAAATTTTATCGGTAAGCCTTAAACATAAATACTACCTACTACTTACCATCAATAACCGTGACTGGAGCTTAACCTAGTGGATTCTTTGCTTACACCTGCACGTGCTACGAGGGCAGTTACGTAAGGCAAACTATTCGTACCAAGAATTAATAACTACTATAGTGATAGGACCCTCAGAAAATGGTCCATGCCTTCTAAATAGTTTGCCTGAAGCCATCAGAAGTGAAAATGAAGAGCGCAGATTTAAAAAGTTAAAAGAAAAATTCTATAAAAGGTCGGAACGTCTTAGTTTACATTTCAATCCAAGCAAATGTCCGGCATGTATGGACCCAGGAATTCCGAAAAAGAAACAAAATATTATCTGGCTACTTAAATTAAGATTAAAAACAATACGGTTAACTATCTTCATGAGGTCTTGTTGCTTCCATAAACTCGTCCCCTTGTCTATTTAGTTTCATGTTTCTTATGTCTTTGTAGCTGTCTGTTTCGATACTTATAAAAAGTGAGTTATCTGGAAATTGAATGCGTGCACAACACTCGAGCCCGGGGCTTAGCTCCCGATCATCCTTGAGGCACTCGAACCTCTCCTTCGATTCAAGCGAAGCTTAAAATATTGCCCTTTTGTTGGGAGCAAATGCTTTCTATAAACAAAAACAAAATGCCTATAGCTTCTTATATATTCGCAAGTCTCAGCTCCACTGGCACGTTTGCAAGATCGAGACATATTTTATATGAATGATACATAGAACAGCTTAATTTGTAATGAGCATAGCAAGCAAAACATAACTATTTACTCGTCAAACGCATTTTATTGCATACTGCTACAAGTAATGCCTCTCGACCCGATTTCTGCGTGCAATCCAGATGTGGGTCACGGCCTATGAATTCAGGTCGCAAATGCTAAACTTATGAAAATGTTCACGGAAATTTGTATGCAAAAAAGTTTTTTTTTGTTCTGTCCTTGCACTTAAGTGTAGGTTTGATGAATGTTTAAGTAGTCAACTCGTAATGTCTATCAAATTTCATTTGTGGCTGACAAAAGATAACATTTATAGATAAGTGTATATTCCCTTGCTTTTGCTTCACTGTCCCCCGTTTACAAAAGTCAGACATGCTCGTATTAGAATCTTAAGATCATAAGCTCACATATAAATCCGCATTGTATAGAAAAGTATAGATTGAAATACTTTTGATTTATCAATGTAACCATTTTATAATGAATCTTTTAGGCACTATGTTTTTTTAGACGAAAGATTGAATTAATAAAGATTAAACATAAAAAGACACAAGCAATTTGCCGTCAGATTGATGTCCACATACATCGATACTCAGGAAATCCATCGTTCTAAGTTTATTCGCCATAAAACTATGCCTGGCCGTAAATATTGATCCGCCCAAGAGATAACTCAATGGCTCCTCGGGAGCAAAAACACTCGAGTCGTCTACTAGTTTTCTTCTTAATAGACGAAATTGTGTAGGTATATAAAGTATCCAAATCCATGAATGAACCATTAATTGATGAAGTTATATATTATGCAGACGTACCTAATCAACAGATTGTTTCTACAAACCGCTTTTGTAGGTTGACCGAACATTTAAAAGCGCACTGAGGCGCTACCGCCAAAAACGATATTCGTAAATTTCAGACGATTGTCTCAGTCACTTTCATGACGTGTTAATTGGGGTGAAAGAGAAAGATGCCCGAAATATACGAATACCGTTTTAGGCGGTAGCGCCTCTGTACGACGGAAAGGTTATTAAGTTTGTTTCTTCAATGTAAGTACATCTGAATATAATGTTACGGTGTGACTACCAAGTTCTTCGTTAAGTCCTTGTCTTCTTGCATGACTAATTTAATTAAGCTGTACGTGTTGTACTACCTGCAATCTACAGTTTAATACTTACTTGTGCCTTACTTTAAAAAGTTACTCGTAAAGAAGGAATTATTGCTCGTCTTTATATAATAAGTAGACTTATATACTTTTACTTTCTTATTGCAAAACTAGTTAAGTATTTATTGCTTTGTCCGAAAATATGAATCACCTAAAAATTTAACTTTTTATAGCTGATGCGACCTAAATCTCAAAATACAGAATTATTTAAAACAATTAAATACGTAATAAATCATTAAAACTACTTAAAACTAACAATAAATTTAACTAAAACTAATATAAATCCAAAAAAGGCCCCTGCGGCATAGTACCGAAGATGCTGGCAGCATTTCCTCGCTGAATCGTTAGCTGATGTAGATAAATTTTAATGATGTAGGTAATTTACCTACATCAGTAGGTAAATTTAAATGATAATGACGATGATGACTCAGCTAACGACAAAAAAATATTCAAAATTTGTATGAAATTACTTTTCTCCCTTGTGAATACGCAGTTTTGCTGCCTGTTTTAAATAATAAAAACGAAAAAAGAATAAGTGACGTGAAAAATATCACATAAATAAAATATAAAGTTAAATAGGTCACATAAACGTAACTTTATTCATAATACCTACATATAAAACACAAAGGCACCTTGAACTTTCGTTCCATATTTAAATGGAAGGCCAAAATTTGTGCACAAGAAATACCCAACAAAGGACACGTTAGCGAAAAAGTCTCGGGTCCCTAGTCAAATATTCAAATGTAGCGAATAATAACATTGCGCAGATAATGGTGTCGCCGGCCCGGAGCGGAGTGCGTGCCTAGTGGGAGCCCAACTCTTTCTATCGAACCATTAAGAATCAATGAAAACGGGTCCCTTTATTTTTATAGAAAATAGCCAATTTTTATCCTTACTAAGTGCATATTAGAATCTGTTTTTCTACATAGGTAGCTCTTTTCTTTCCTACACGAAGTAAATGTTACTTTATTAATTTCAAGAACAGATCGACATATAGGTAACAAAATAAACTTTAATACTGTGTATAAGTATTTTCTCTTAATATTTTATAAAAAGAATACCCCGCCTAGCAGCTTCGCTTGTGGGCATAGTGCCCATTATGCTAGCGGCGTTTCCTCTTTGTATAGCGAGATCCAGACGCTTCCACAAATAGGAGCCTGCTCGGGGGTCTCCTGTGGCGTGAATTAATCAGGACAATAGTTCTCCCATAAACTATAGTTGAAGAGGCAATCATATTTTTAGGGTTCCGTAGTCAACTAGGAACCCTTATAGTTTCGCCATGTCTGTCCGTCCGTCCGTCCGTCCGCGGATAATCTCAGTGACCGTTAGCACTAGAGAGCTGAAATTTGGTAGTAATATGTATATCAATCACGCCGACAAAGTGCAAAAATAAAAAGTGTAAAAAAATGTTTTCTTAGGGTACCCCCCTTATACTTAAAGTGGGGAGTGATTTTTTTCTTCATTCTAATCCTAACGTGTGATATACTGTTAGATAGGTATTTAAAAAATGAATAGGGGTTTACTAACATCATTTTTGGATGATGTAAATATTTTCGGAAATAATCGCCCCAGAAGTAAAAAAAAGTGCGTCCCCCCCCTCTAACTTTTGAACCACAAGTTTCAAAAATATGAAAAAAATCCCAAAAGTAGAACTTTATATAAACTTTCTAGGAAAATTATTTTGAACTTGATAGGTTCAATAGTTTATGAAAAAAAAATTATATATATAAAAATGAACCCCTACTTCTCTTGGTCACGCTATAACTTGAGAACGGCTTTACCGATTTGGTTAATTTTGGCCTTGAAATATTTGTAGTAGCTCAGGGAAGGTTTAAACGGTGAGAAAGTATGAAAAAAAAAATCGAGTAATATACTAAAAAACGAAAATATTGTTCCCCCATAGAAACTTTATCAACTCGAAAAAACTGTAAGCGCCGCAGGATTTCATACATCTTACGAGTTTTTGGTAAAATGGTCTCTGCTTTCGCTCGAGACAGACGGAAGTGCCGCAAGATTGCATATATCTTAGGCTTTTTTGCGAGCAAAATCGGTACTTTATATTATTCCAGCACTAAAGTCGTTAAGGCAATAGTTTCTTACAAATTGTTAAGAAATTAGCCCTTATTCCCTAAGATATGGGATTCCGTGTCAAAATCTCTATTGAATGACAAGACACACTTCATCACTTCAGGCCCGGTACCGCGAACATCGAAGTTCGTATATGTCGAGCATTTCTCTTTTACTCCAATTCAGGCGTTAAGAGAGTGACAGAGACAATCGTCCGAAATTTACGAATATGGTTTACGACACCTTATTTGGAGTAAAAGAGAAAGATGTTCGAAATATACGCACTTCGATGTTCGTGATACCGCTCCGGAAAACTGCGGCGCTACCGCGAACATCGAAGTTCGTATATTTCGAACATCTTTCTCTTTTACTCCTAATAAGGTGTCGTGATCGTCTGAAATTTACGAATATTGTTGTTTGCGGTAGCGCCGCCATTTTATGTATAATTCCGCGTTTAGTTTTAATCGTAAAGAAGAATCTGCACTAATATTCATCGCCCAATGCGACCGTTCCCTGCGTAATCTTACTACTTCACTCACACTCAGTACTCATCTGAGTGTGAGTAAAGTAGTAAGGCAAATACGAACATTTCCGAGAAAATAGGATAGGAAAGGATTATTCACTACATCTGAGCCCCGAGTGTATGTTTTTAACATTACGAAACGTCACCATCGCGTTAGAGTTACCCATATTATATCAGAACCCTGAGTCTAAGTTTTTAGCGAATGCGTTTGCGTTTCCCGTATGAATAACATTATCACTTACGCATTCGTAAACGTTTTTTTACGTCAAAATAAACTTACACTAGAGCCTCTGTATCACTTACGCATTCGAGACATTTTTACACTAGAGCCTCTGTACTTTAAGCTCGCGCGCATAGTTTACTTAATTTGCCGATAGATGTCGCTGTAGGTGGAACGCGCATACCCTACATGGCGGTTTTAAGATTCTTTCTGATTTAATGGGGTCGGAGCATACATGCCCATACATTAGGTTGAAACTGACTGACTGACTTCAAATGACGCTGGCTGGTTATCACTTCATGTTACAACCCCTTATTACACTCGTGGTGGGACGGAAATTAACAACATTTTTTCGAATTTTTTCATATATAGTTGGGATCTATAACTCTTTCTTTAGTTGTCACCGTCCTTTGTTGGCCCGTTTTTAGGGTACTGTACTTAATATTAATATGTCAACATCAATGTATCAAATAGCCCATTTTTAACTCTTAAGTGGGAACACTTACTGTGACGGACGAAAAACTACGGAACCCTACACTGAGCGTGGCCCGACACGCTCTTGGCCGGTTTTTTTTAAGTTTAAAGAGACACTTCTCCTAGAAATTAAATACAGGGCTGCCAGTATCTGAAACGGTATTGAGGATAGTATAGGTATATTCAGACATATATATGATATAACATGTATTAGCTTCTTGGCTAAATTATTTTTTACTTTATTAAGAAAACTTAAGAAACAATAATTTACATAATTCCTATTTCAATAAGTTAATAAGGCGCAAAAGTATCTCTTATTATTAAATTATACCACGTGTGTGAGTTTGACTTACAATGATAGATACATATTTGCTAAGCATAAACCTTGTAAGTTATAAGTTTTACCAAAGTTCCTTCATACCTTATTTTAAGTAATGTTTTAGCCAAGTATAAATTTAGCTATCGATATTTCTTTGCTCTGTTTATGTAGGACATACTTTTATAATAAAATAACAGTTTCATACTGTACAGTGTAATGAAAGACAACTAAGTATATATGATCTATTTTATGCTATATGTTCATCGTATCTAATAATTCTAATAAATAAGTCGTCAATATAGGTCCTCGCCTGGGCTGTAATTAAATTAACTACTCATTTGATCATGTCGCGTCGTAATTAACTAATTACAGGGCTACTACGCATCTATGTATATTTTAGACAATAGACAAGTCAGTCAGTGTAATATTCCTCCCTCGATACCTGGACAAATAATCATCAAATTATAATTTATACCATCATTAAGTATTTTTTCAATGAAACCGTAAAACGAATAAAAGTATGTAATGACGTAAAAGTTAATAAAGCAAAAATATGTTTGTTTTTTTTTTCAAATACTCTTTATATATATTATACGACGTATATGGCATTGGTCATCATCATCAACATACTCGTACCTAATGTACCATAGCCTGCGCTCCCGGCGTTCCACTTAAAATAATTATCGCTTGAACGTTTGTAAATAGGTAGCGACCTACAAACATTCAAGCGAGTACCTATCGCCCGCCCAAGAGTTGCACACCGGGAGCATAGGCGACTGTACCTTCAACCTACAAAATAAATGTGAAGACATTGTTAACACTAATAAATATTATATTGCTGAAAACAAAGATAGCCAATAACAATAAAATATAATGGCTCAAACTGTACGTACATATAAGTTTCAGTGTATTATGTATATGAGGGTAGGACATTAAACAATGGGTCGGTCGTGCCATCGATAAGCACGCCCTAGAGAGGCCCCGAGGCCCGAAATAAAAATAAGATTAGGAGACGAAAAGGCCTCCTAATTAGATGAGAAACAAACATGGGATTAGGGTCAACAACGGGCTCCTCGCAGTCACTCTTAGGCAAGTGGGCGCTGCTTCGCTTAGAAGTTATAATTTATATTTTCTCTTTTCGTATTTATTATGATCAATTTGTTTCTAAACATGACGTGGACCCTCGATGCCGTTATAGTACCGGTACCTACGCTATGGTAGATTGTTTATTGTTGTTTTTTTGACAATTGTAGTGACTAATTGGGTAATAAGGTAGTTTGCCTATGGACGGTCCTGGGTCCAAATCTTAGTAAAGTCATTTGTTCCTGAGTCATGCTCATGGGTGTTTTCTAAAAGTGGCGACTGACTAGTAACCTTTGCTTGTTACATTACAGTTACATTACAGCTACGCGGCAAATGCTCGCCTTGAGCGCTCTATCCGTTTGTGATCCATTCTGTTTCAAAATGTCGAATCTGTTGGACCCGGGTATGTCCTTAAACAACGTCCAACAATGAGAGGTAGGGCACAGCGAAGTACCATCACGCTTGAGTCCGGAGAAGCCCAACTGGGGAAGTACCTCCACCTTACAGAAGACCACAGCCATAATAGCACTGCTACCTTTCAGGTATGTAGTGTTGTGTTCCTGATGGTGAGTAAGGTTCCCAGAGCTCCAACCCCCTTAATGGTCGGCAACGCGCTTGTGACTCCCCTGGTGTTATGTGTGCCCATGGGCGACGGTAATTGCTTACCATCAGGCAATCCGTCTGCTCGTTTGCCACCTATTGTCATAAAAAAAATCTGTACTGATTTGTGATATAGCACTGAAAGGGATTCGCGTAAAACCGACAGCTGAGTGGAGCACGCGGTGCTCGCGTCGAGCGACTCGGCTCGCTGCACTGACTGCTGTAATGCTCGGGTTGTATCATGTTACATTACACCGAAATGTTACAAGTCAGTCGCCACCTTTAAAGTGTTTATATATATTATTAAGTATACATAATTGACTGAGTATCCACAACACAAGCCTTCTTGAGCTTACAGTGGGGCTCTTATGGATATCGTGTAATGTGTCCAGTAGTATTTATTTTATTTAAGAAACCAATCCGTTACAATAAAGCTAACTTCAATTATGACTACTTCTTTCAACCACTCTCTTCCATTCAGACATCAGTTGCGCCATATTGTCCACAAACACATCACATTGCGGCGACGCTGCGCTGTGAGTAGGGAGTAGAGAAGAGAAGTTGTGCGATGCCGATGGGGGGAAGAGTATAGATCAGGCGTGAATAAACCAGAAAGAAGTAATAAAAAAAACATGACTAAGATTGAAAGAGCTTCAGACATTTAGCTCAGTTGGAGCGTGTTGGGAATGTGGCAAATTCGAATTTTTAATCTTTTTTTTCTCTTATCCTCTAGCCGCGCAGAGATCAAACGAACTTGCCAGGCCAAATGCAACTGTGGTTTGTGATAGTTAAAATTCAAAATGGCATTAAATGACCTTTTTATAAGTCTCTGGGCGACTAGAGGTTATAGTTACATAATTATGTTCTCTGATTATTAATTAAAATTGATAACACATATAGATATATAAATACATAAGTAGAATGCATGGATTTGAAGCCTTTTGGAATTTAACTATTCAAATAAGATATATATTTGTGCACACAACTAAAAGCTAATCAATTGTTACGAGCATTAAGGAACTGCAGTAGCATAAAGTATGTTACGATTCGAAAATGTGCTGTGCTGGACTAAGGGGATATGGAGATCGTTTCAAATGCGAATAGCGCGTAGGGCAAAGGTATAAACTATGAAGTGGTGGTGAAATGGGATATAAGTAGGTACACATACTGTGAAAGAGCAACTCACAGCTAGTACCCTTACCATGAGTTGTGATATTGAGGTTTCGATTACGAGTATCGAGTTTACTATCTGTGCTTCTCATTCGCACTAAAATAGTACAAGCTATATATCTAGCAATAAAATAGTAGTAGCAGTATCTCGCTTATACTATTTTAGTGCGAACGAGAAGCACAGATAGTAAACTCGATATTCGTTATCGAAAACCTCAAAGTTAAAACTCATGGTAAGGGTACAGGGCGCGATGATATTACTGGAACTTTATTCATAATTATAGTATATTCCATTTAGAGATAAATTCACAACTTTCATTTAGATGTAGGTCTCAAGACCGTCCTTTGAAATCACTAATACATTTACTGAAGCATAATTGATTAATGATTAAATGAAATAAAAATTTGTGACTTGAACTGAGAACTTCTTTTCTTTTCGCAGGTATGCAACAAGATATTTGGCAATGCGTCTGCGCTCGCCAAGCACAAACTAACGCACAGTGATGAGCGCAAGTATGTGTGCATAACGTGCGCAAAGGCATTCAAGCGGCAGGACCACCTGTAAGTATTTCACCATATCTATGAAAAGGGACCTTATGGTCGATGGCACTTACGTCGAATCGCGTTACATTTGTATCGCGCAACCTTGAACAACGACACAAACGCCATCGACAATAAGGTCCCTTTTCATAGATAATGTCACATATTACAACTAAGACGAAACACTCTTACATTTTCAGTTTTGTTTCCATCTCTTTATTTCATTTTACTTATTTGCGTTCTCTTTTTATATATAACTATATTTGGTTTTCCACACCAAGTTAACGAACTCGTGTAAGTAAATAACAGAAATAGTTTATGTCCTCATAACATATCCTATGAAAAATACCTGAGGCACCCACACTAGTAGATTACTTACACGTGTATCGGGGTGAACCAGATACCGCGGAGTTCGTAAGGTACTTGCATCAATATATATCAAAACAATATACAGTTGTGTGCAAAATAATAGCAGTATTTATGTACTATGGTATATAGGTTTTAAAACAGGGCCGACTCAGAAGATGGTCTTAATTTAAGAATCTGTGTACAAATGCCTGTTTGTACTGGCCACTGAATCGGTTCAATCTTTTTAGTTAGAATAATTATTTACAAATTTCGAATAACGATGCTTCATATAAATAGCAGTGTCATCAAAATGTCTGTTTTACAATGCTGTCTTCTAACTTAAATGCACTTGGTTATTAATTTCTAATACTATAACAATTTGTCTGTTGTGTAACAATTATTCACGCCGACAAGTTTTGCAAATATGGGTAGGGGGAGGCATTGCTCTATAGAAGAGAGAAATTTGATCAAAACGTTAATACATGAAGGAAAAACATACAAGTACGTCCAAGAAATTTTAAAATGTTCAGCAAAAATGATAAGTAATGCTCTCAAGTGGGACGAAAAATCAGAAACAAGAGGAAGAAAAAGGGCTACAACGCAAAAAGAGGACTCAAGAATTGTACGGCTATCGAAAAAACAACCGTTCTTGTCTTCCAAACACATTCAAAGCTCTTTGAACTTACCTGTGAGTAGTTCTACTGTTAGAAGACGACTGATAGAAGCTAACTTATACGCCAGAAGTCCGAGAAAAGTGCCACTGTTAACTAAAAGGCACATAAAACAGAGACGCATCTTTGCCAAAAAATACCGCAACTGGCCTATTGAGAAATGGCGTAATATACTTTGGAGTGATGAAAGCAAAGTAGTGCTGTTTGGGGCTAAGGGACGTCGAGAGTACGTTAGAAGACCTGCACGAGCCGCCTTCATGCCGCAGTACACCATAAAGACAGTCAAACATGGTGGACTCAGTTTAATGGTATGGGGATGCTTTTCTTACAGCGGTGTAGGACCTATAATTGAAATTGTGGGCATAATGGACAAGCAATACTATCTGAAAAAGGTGCTTCAAGACGTAATGTATCCATATGCTGCTGAAAATATGCCGCTAAAGTGGGTTTTCCAGCAAGATAATGACCCAAAACACCAGTAAAGTTGTGAAGGCGTGGTTCAAGAAAGAAAACATAGAAGTTTTAACTTGGCCAGCACAATCGCCGGACCTAAATCCAATCGAAAACTTGTGGACAGATATCAAGAATGCTGTAAGTGAACAAAAACCTGCCACAAAGTCCCAATTATGGCAGGTGGTACAGTCGGCATGGAACAATATCCCTGTTGAAAGGTGTCAATGCTTAATTGACTCTATGCCGAAGAGATGTAAAGTTGTGTTGGACAATAAAGGCCAGGCTACTAAATATTAAGAAGAACTAAGGCTATTGGTGCTGTGTTTATTTGTTTTAAATTGTTTTTATTCGTTAAATATATGGCACTGCTATTATTTTGAAATCTGTAATTTTATTTTAGTTAGGTTTTTGTTGCAAACCCTACGTAATTGTTAAAATTCATTGTGATTCAGTATTATTAGACGAAATATGTAGTTATTATAGGCAAATCATTCAACTTTAAGGCACAATTACAGCTTGATGATAGAAATTTACATTTACTGCTATTATTTTGCACACAACTGTAAATGTTATATTCAGGGTCAATACAAAACGAAAATAATGTAAACAAACCTTCCTAGCTTCGCAATTACGAAATAAAAAACAACCATGGTTTAATTTTCATTATTTTTATATACATTATTTATATACATTATTTTTACTTACTTTCTCTTGTGTAGTTCAATATGCGATAATTACCTAAATATTCAGTGGAAATGAACTTCTATAATAATATATTCAGATTTTCTTTAATACATGTTTATAATATTATCTTATAAACCTTTGCTGTGTGAATAATATTAGTCTAAATGTGAAAATATTAACCAACTACTTTTGTAATAAAATAAGTTGTATTTAGGACTAATAACCAAAAACAAACAGGGTTCAAGAAGTTCCACTAACGAAATTATTTATGAAGCTTCTTAGGAACACGGTGGCGACAAATCCTGTTTCCAATACACTAAGTAGTTAAGTGCACCAACGCAATATGCATTATGCACCTCTCCAAGACATACCCCTTCTTTTTCTTTATGCGGTTCATAGCCTCAATTTGACTATAATGAGTATTCAACCGAATTAAACTGGTCATTTTTATTGATGGGATGCGTTTTTAAACAATTACATGTGGTTTAGGTGTAATTAAGTTAACGATTTACTAAGTTAGGGAAAACTTGTAACACTTACTTCTAATTTTAAAATCATACATTTTACTTATATTCCATACAGTGCAATTCAAGTGCACACATCTCAAATTTTAAGTAGAACTTTAGGTGCTTATTTTAAAGAATAACATTGATAACATTCAGAGCTAGTTCGGTAAAGTCAAGTTTGTCAATTTAGGAGTTTCACTTCGAACATGCAGCTATCAAATTCCCCTAAAAGTGTCGGCGACAAATTTCCATAACATTGTGTTTGCCCCAAACATCTTATAGCAACTAGGTCGGGAGTACATTATGTCAATAACACGCATGGCAGAGGTGCCTATTAATATTCATGCGCGACGCTGGGGCGATTAAGTAGCCCTGTGCTCGCTATAGATGTAGCATAATCAGTATCGTGATTTAATATAAGCAAGCAGCGACACTAAAGTAAAGTTAGGTACCTAATTTAGATGTTAGAAACGCTAAACATTTTCTCATAAGTCCCCGAACAATGTTGGTAACCAAAAAAATAGTTCCTGTAATATTTAATATTTTAGATAAATGGATTTGAAGCCTTTTGGAATTTAACTATTCAAATAAAATATATATTTGTGCACACAACTAAAAGCTATTCTATAGCTATTCAAGTGTTGTGAATTTCAGTTCAAATGTTGGAAACAACCGCCTCGCACCACTGAGTTTCTCAATATTTTTTTTACAAAATACGTTAAAAATTGTGTTTAATGGAGCGGAACAAGGCTTCATTGATTAATGGCAAAATTCCGGAGCAAATGGTAACAATCGGATGATGTACTATATACGTATCATTATAGTAAATACGTATTGTCGTAAATATAGACAGCACTGTGGCTATGATTTTAATAGATATCTGATCTTCACAGATTTTCTCGTCAGACCATAGAATTCACACAATAACTCTCAGCGATATTAACCTATAATACCCATTAACTTATATTTATATCAATCAATTACTTTAAAGTAAATGGAGGTCCGACGCTAAATTGGCAAATCGATAGTTTGGCCTCTTCTATATTTCCCCTTGAGAAATTCTTAAAGAGCTTTGACAACTTTTTTGTTTGTTTGGAGTTCTATTGATAAAAAAATGCCCTTTGCTTCTTCGTCCAAATATATTACGAGTGCTTTATAAAAACTTATTCAAAAAATATTTACTGGTATTAGAAGGGAGTTTTTAATAGGATTTATATCAATGACAATGGCACGGTACGAATCTGTACTCAATTTTCGTGTGCTTACATCAATTTTTGTTATTCCAATACATTAATAAGCTTACAGTAGAACCAAAGCGCCTAGAATGCTACTCGTAAAACATAAACAACGAAAACGAACAATGAACATAGGTAACATATTTTTACTTACCATTAATAAAATAAGACTAGCAAATTGCGCACGGAAACCTTTAAGCACAAACGCCTGTATTAAATAAATATTCGTCCACTAGAAGGCAAACATCAACTTCGGAATATATGGTTTACTTTTTTCCAGTTTCATCATCATCATCATGTCAGCCGAAAAACGTCCACTGCTGGACATAGGCCTCCCCCAGAACCACCCAAGAAGACCGATCCTGCGCCTTCCACATCCAGCGGTATCCCGCGACTCTAACTAGGTCGTCGGTCCATCTTGTGGGAGGCCTACCTACGCTGCGTCTTCCAGTTCGTGGTCGCCACTCCAGAACCTTTCCGCCCCATCGGCCATCGGTTCTGCGTGCAATGTGCCCTGCCCACTGCCACTTAAGTTTGGCGATTCGGAGGGCTATATCGGTGACTTTGGTTCTACTGCGGATAAAATCATTCCTGATGCGATCACGCAGAGACACTCCCAACATAGCCCTCTCCATTGCTCTTTGGGTGACTTTGAGCCTTCTTATGAGGCCCATAGTAAGCGACCACGTTTCAGCACCATAAGTCATCACTGGCAACACACACTGGTCGAAGACCTTTGTTTTGAGACACTGCGGGATATTGGAAGAAAAGATGTGTTGTAGCTTCCCGAACGCTGCCCAGCCGAGTCGGATTCGACGATTGACCTCTTTCTCGAAGTTGGATCTTCCTAGCTGGATAGTTTGTCCTAGGTATATACTCATCTACAACTTCGAGTGTAACGTCTCTGATTACAATGGGAGTTGGTACGACATGGGCATTCGACATGATTTTTGTCTTGTCCATGTTCATCCTTAGACCAACTCGCTCAGAGGCATTACTGAGGTCATCTAGCATTGTGCTCAAATCCTCCATGGTCTCAGCCAAGATTACAATGTCGTCGGCAAATCGAAGGTGAGTGATGTACTCGCCGTTAATGTTGATGCCTTTCCTCCTCCAGTCCAAAGTCTTGAAAACGTCCTCCAGTGCAGCAGTAAACAGCTTTGGAGAGATAACGTCTCCTTGTCTGACCCCACGCTGCAGTGGAATAGGTTTCGAGCTCTGGTTCTGAACTCGGACTGACATGGTGGCGTTCTCGTACAGACACTTCAGCACTTCGATATAGCGGTAGTCCACTTGGCACCGTTGGAGGGATTGTAGCACAGCCCAAGTTTCGATCGAATCAAAGGCTTTCTCGTAGTCCACAAACGCCAAACAGAGGGGCAAGTTATACTCCTCAGTCTTCTGTGTAACTTGACGTAGCGTATGTATGTGGTCTACGGTACTAAAGCCTCTTCGGAAACCGGCTTGTTCGGGAGGCTGGAAGTCATCTAACTTGCGTGCGAGACGATTCGTAATGACTCTTGAAAACAGCTTGTAGACATGGCTCAAAAGTGAGATGGGTCGATAGTTCTTCAATAAAGCGTTGTTGCCTTTTTGAAAAACAACACCACCACACTTCTGTTCCATGCCTTTGGCGTTCTCCTTCCAGTAGGACAGAATTGAACAGCTTCTGAAGGGCCATTAGGACCGGTGTACCACCCGCCTTCAGAAGTTCGGCTGTTACTCCGTCCTCACCTGGCGCCTTGTTGTTTTTTAGCTGTTTAAGAGCCATTCTAATCTCGTACAAGCAGATGTCCGGGATATCTTCAGTATAGTGCCGGGTTAGTCTGGCTCTAGGGTCTTCCGCCAGATCAACTACGGGTCTGCTAGTTGATGTGTAAAGCTGTCCGTAAAAGCGCTCTATTTCACTCAGAAGCTCCGGTCTGGATGAAACAATCCTACCATCATCAGTTTTCAACCTGGCGAGCTGGCTTTGCCCAATAGACAGGTCCTTCGACCTTCGACCCCTTGTTCTGCTCAATGGCCTCTTTAATACGATCAGTATTAAATTGGCGCATATCACGGGTAAGGGACTTAGAGATCTGTCTATTGAGCTGCCGGTATAATGTCGCATCAACTGAAGATTGCAGGATCATCCCGCTCCTTTCCTTAATGAGTTTCCGAGTAGAGCTAGAGAGCCTTTTAGTTCTACTGCTCCGTTGGGCCTTAAAGAACTTAGACCCAGAGCTGTGGACAGCTTCTACAAACCCGTCGTTGAGTTCGTCCACCTCGCTTCCTAGACAATCGAAACGGGTCCGGAGCTCTAACTGAAAGCTCTCGGGGTTTTGGATTTGGATTGGTGCTGGCCGGAGTGTAGACTTCATCAGTCGCGAACGTTCTAGCTTAACACTTATATTCAATGTGCCCCTAACCAGACGGTGATCACTACCGGTTTTAACCGTATTGATCACAGAGACATCATTGAATATATGTTTCTTCGTCGACATGATGAAGTCTATCTCGTTTTTTGTTGCACCATCGGGACTCATCCAGGTCCATTTTCTGTGCTCACGTTTCTTGAAGAAAGAGTTCATCATATAGAGTCCCTCTTTCTCCAAGAAACCAGCCAGTAGTTGGCCCCGGTGGTTCCGACGTCCGTATCCAAATTGCCCCACTCTCAGCTCAGCACCGTCTCTCTTGCCAAGTTTCGCGTTGAAATCCCCATAACAACGGTGAAGTAGGTTTTGGAGCTATGCATGGCCTTTGAAATGTCCTCATACATAGCCTCCACCTCGTCGTCGGAATGTGTCGAAGTCGGCGCGTATACCTGGATGACCTTCAACGAGTATCTCTTGGATACTCTGAGTATCAGGTACGCCACCCTGGACGACACACTCTCGAACTTCACCACGTTGTTTGCGAGGACTTGTGGACAATGAACCCGACACCACCTTGGGACTGGTGGTCGCCCTCCCGGAAGTAGAGCAAGTTGCCGGACTTCAGGGTTATCGTGTCCTCCCCCTCTCTTCGAACTTCAGATAACCCTACTATATGCCAATGCAACCTGCTCAACCCTTCCTCCAGTTCCACTATCTTTTCCTCGGTCCGCAGTGTACGCGTGTTGTATGTTGCCAGGGCCAAGAGTCGTCGGTAGCAGGATCCCGCCCGGGGATTCTTAGCACCCCTGACCCCTTTTGTACCCTGGCCGCTACCGGCATAACCAGGGTACCGGGGGCCGCCGGGGACTCGGGGCCATGGCTTTTGGGTGTTACTCATGAGGGGGGTATTTTTCCAGTTTACTTTGTACGTACTTATGCGCGTAGGTTTATGTACTGTAGTGCTGTAATATTTATTTTATTCTTACGAAATGTTCTCATAGACACAAATATGAGTTTTAATTAAGTTTAGTGACGTCTCCAATGTTGTTACAGTAACGGGCACATGCTGACACATCGCAATAAGAAGCCGTATGAGTGCAAAGCTGATGGTTGCGGCAAGTCGTACTGCGACGCCAGATCCTTACGGCGGCACACAGAGAACCACCATCAGGCGTCAGGTTCAAGTACGTTCTCTACATAATAACCTACTTATTTACTTCAAAAGCTCTCTCGAAACCCTAAATAAAAAAAACTAGTTTGCAGAGTCACATAAGCAGATAAGTTCCTGACCATATTTGGCGTTAAATATTAATGGTACAGATTTTTCCTCCGAACTTTTATAACGTTGTGACAACCCCTGACTGACTCCTTACTTAAGCACATTACGCAGCGCATTTTGTTAAATAGACAGTGTATAACGTTATTTATTTACATTATCAAAATTAAAGCTACATAATATTTGTAAAATAATGAAGTTGCTGCATAGTAGGTACCTACTATATATACATAAAATAATAATGTAGATTTATTTTTGACAGAGAGCACCTTATCATCCAGTGAAACATCACAATCAGTAGTGAAAAATCGTAAGTACAATATATTCGTTTTTAGAAATATTTAATATAACACAGTTCATGTTTTCCTGTGAGTATATTTTATTTATACAACTTTGAGAAGGTGACATTATAAATACATATATAGGTACTAAAAAAACATAAAATACACTTAGCTACTAATGATTAGTACAAACACGAACGCGAAAAATACCCAACAATTATACATTCTTATTTTGTTTGCCAGGTAAAATCAAATTAAAATAGTAGTCACATTGCACAATATACAAAGATGACGAGAGAATCAGGGGACATCAACATCACATTGGGACACCCAACACACTGTTAATAATCGTTTGTTGCATTCCGATTTTTGAAAAATCCGTTTGTTAAAAAAGGACAAAAACTTTGAATCTTAGTAGCTGGAGACAAATAAACACACCTTAGCGTTTTCGTGGTAGTGGGCTACAGAATTGCTTGAGATGTGAGCGAAGGTACTTTGGAAGGGCGTGCATCGTAATCATAACAAACACTTACATCTGCTTACATCAGCGGTGCACCTTTTATAGAAATCTTATCCCTTCGGTCCTCTCAATTTTCGACCAGTTAACCTGCATTCTACTTCATAGAGACATGCCAAAATATTGCTCTTTATACCTACATAATATCTACATAACTCATAGCGTTCACAAATAAAATGAACCAACCAAATCAAATATTTACAATCAAAACATAAATATCATCTTGATCAAAGGTATTGATTTTACTAGAACGTAAAAAGTATCGCAATATTTTTGAATAAATCCACTTTTTATAGGCACTTTTATAAAGGAGAAATTACTCGGAATCCGAACAACATTTGAACTTACAATAAAAAGTAAAACCTGTAATATAATTAAAACTGTTGTGAGTCATATGTTACTACTACTTACTTACAAACGAATATTACATACCGGTTGTAACTAAATAGTAAAACTTTTCGTAATACCCACTAGTTCTAATAATAATCAACCGAATATAACCAACTACATACCTAATGTGAGGTTAAGGTCAGATTCTGCGCGTGATTGTACTAGATTAATATTTGGCATACGTATATAGATGCATGGATATTGTGTGCACAAGGCGCCAAGCAATCAAGGTGCAATCTCCCGGTGCGACTAACTGGATGTGTATAATCTACGCAAGCCAGATGACGTGTAAAGACCTACACATGAGGAATATATACTGTACACAGCTGGAATAACATGATTGTGTTGAAATACAATCCCTCAAACTCACCTTATTTAATTTCATCCCATTTGGTTCAGCGATTTAAGTGCGAAGAGGTAACAGACACACAGTTCCTTTTGCATTTCCCATAGTATGATTATATCAAATTGGTTTTCGTACACACCATGGGCTTGACCACTATTTCTTAAGTATAATAACATGTATTTCAGTCTAAATCTATAGATTTCCAGTCTTTGATATTGTCTACATCTCAAACAAACCCTTTATATTTAACTACTTTAACTAATAAATAATTTACTGACCAGACGCTGACTTTGTTGGCTGACTGATATGTTTTGGAATGGCCGACACTATATTTAAAGACTGACAGGACAGACATTGACAAGCTAAAACTTAATTTAAGCAGTGATCGGCAACAAATCGACAAAGACAAGAAGCAGACAAAGACGGTTCAAATGTGTTAAATGTTATGCTTATACTGGAAATGATTTACAGGCTCTAACAGCACGGTCGCAAGCGCAGCCAGCACCGAGCGCGAGTCCACTCCACAGCGGCTGTCCTCGCCGGTGTCACCGCCGCGGAGCTATCCGCCACACTCAGATGTAAGACATATGACCTTTTGAACACTACTCCATCATCAAAAAATGGTGTACAGTCATCGTCAAATAGAAGTAAGCAAAGTAGCCATTTATATTGGTATAGTTTCTTTTTTTTGGATATTATTGTTCACATTGACTGCTATATGGTGTTACACACTAATATTTCTACTAATAAACGACATATAAACCTTAAACCTTATCTGTCAGCAGTAAAACTGCTCAGAGAGCATACTCCATAACACTTTTAGGTATCGGTGAATTGGTAGACACGACAGCACACGGCAACTTTAGTTGCTCTTAGCGTTCAAAGTGTTAATAAGGGAATTAAGGATTTACTGTATTAGTAATACGCCTATAATTTCGAACGTTGGCTTTAATGAATTTTCGTACCCCGGTGTTCGCGTTAGAAGATCTGCTACCTTCTGCAGAGAGCCTGTATCCACACACAGACGAGTGTTGTAGTATAACAAGTAAAAGGGTTCAACCAAATGCCGAATACATCGTGGGTCTAAATATTGTAATCATGCCAGTGTACAGTTGGACCCAAAAATAATTACAAATCAATTAAATGGTTGCCGAAGAGCTGTCGGCTTATTGCAATGCCTCAAGTGCTTTATTTAGATTTAAGGTAGTAGTTATTGTAATCCTAGCTTAGCTTGTTTATTATTTGAAAATACGTGTATCACTAAGGGGTAGAATAAAAAAATGCTAAATTATATTACGTGATTATTGCAAGGTCCCTAAGCGAAATTCACACTAACCGCAGACTTAACTACCAAGATTAAAGTGAAGTTAGGATATAAGTGCCCAAGTTTCGTACGTGAATTGTGTCACTAAGCTAATCTCTCGCTCGGTATGGAACCGTGCATCTGCTGCACCTTTTTAAAACGTGAACGTCCGAGGGCGTAAGTAGATTACGGCTGGCACACTTCCAGGGGCGATGTGTAAAAACTCTGCAACCCTTATTAATTAACCAATTACCCCAAATCCGCGTCGTGTGCGCTTTTCATTTTACGAGGCCGGTTTGCCAGGAAAGGTACATCCGATGAGTAGATTTAAAATGCTCAAAAACACACTTGAATTAAGATACAATTTTAACTGTAAATTAATTTGGTACTCGATTGGTAATTGCTTATATTTTATTTAGTACAAGAGATGCGCAGTTACGATATTCATAATATATATATTCGCCATTCAGTTATGTTATGATCTCTGTTCTGGTTAATATATTTTTAACTAATACTTCATTATTACGTTAGCTTCCCTTTAACTTGTTCCAGAAACGTACCTCTTGGTACGTCAGATACCTTATTAATATTATGCTATGCACAGCTCAGCAAAAGGGTTGAGTGTGAGCGCTAAAACTAGATACATGCATTGTCACACTGAAGATGGAGTCGGGAGTGCGCTGAGCGCCGCCACACAGATAATGTCAATTTGAAGTTTGAGCAATATACATTATCAAGGAAATAATTTAAAACCAAAAACCAATTTTATGTACTAATTACTAATAGATATTAGTGGTTTAAGAAAATACGGAAAAGATAAATATACCGTATTTTACCACAAGATAGTTACTAGAATATTGATCCGCACTTCAACGCTAGCTTAGATATCTGGCAACGGAGTCGATTATTATTGATACAAGTGATTTAAAAAAGGCATCTACCTAATTCCAATTTGTAAAAGACAAAGACACGTTGACGATTTCTATGTCTGTGGTGTTATTTATAAAATATAGTAAAATCTTAGCTAAGTATCAAGATGTAGATTCGAAGTAGATTTAAAAAAAAAAACAAATATTTATATATGCTCCTATCCAAATTCCGAAATAACTTGCACAAGGCAAATTTGAAAAGATTAACGCTTTAAAAAGTACTTTTAGTCCTTCGCAAATTTATTTTAATGAAACCATTGGATTGGAGTCGTGGAGTTTTTAATAACTCTCTTCTTTGTTTAGGAAAATTAATTAAAACATTAATGTTTGGTTAGATTTAGAGTACCTATAGTATAAATGGTTATAGCGTCATAAAGGAAGCGAATAATTATATCACGTCAGTATTAATTATCAATGTGGGGCAATATTGCTTAATTGCCATACAGTTGGCGTCAAGCGTACTCGCAAGACGTTTGCAGTGTTCCTATTTCGACAACGCAAATATTAACAAATGAAGCACGGCATATATTTGTATGTACTAAAATAATAAGTTGGTGTTGTGTCCACAGTTAAGTAACTCCGGGTCGGAGAAGTCGTCAAGCAGTCGGAGCGGGAGCCGCGGCGGCAGCGACAGCAGCCCGCCAGGAACGCCACCTGCACCGCCGACCCCGCCCTCTCGGCTCAAGCCCACCAAGCCGCCGACCAAACCGAAAACCGCTACCGTAAGTTATAACTGTAGTACAAAAAGACCACTGGGCTACCCACCCACTTTACGTATAGGGGGGCACCCTACTAAAACATTTTTTTCCACTATTTATTTTTGCACTTTGTCGGTGTAATTAATATACATATGAGTACCAAAGTTCAGCTTTCTAGTGCTTTTAGTCCTATCCGCGGACGGACGGACGGACAGACATGGCGAAACTATAAGGGTTCCTAGTTGACTCCGGAACCCTAAAAAGTGTTTGTCTGTTCTTTTCGACAAAACTGACTGATATTTAAAGATTTAAAGTCGTTCGTCGGCAGCAAGTCGTCGTTTTTTTCGAACTTTAAAATAGCGTCGTTGCGTGTAAGAAGCCCTGAGATGACATACCGCAATGGATCCAATAAAAATGAGTACGTTAACAACATAATTATGCTGTCACAGTAAGAGTGTGGTTATTTTAACCGTAATACATAAATAAAAATAGAAATTATAAAAAGGATAAGTATGCGCTTCTATTATACCACTTAGATTTATGTCACCGAAGGATATATTTATTTCAAATCACAAGAAATCACGAAATGTTGATTTTGTTTTAGGTCATGTTTTAACAAGTTTTAAAATCTTTTGACTTACTCAGGACTTAGCTACCTGAATTAAATATATGTTTTTTAATAACAATAAATAATAATAAATATTTAGGGACAATTTTACACAAATCGACCTAGTTCTACGGTAAGCTCAGTAAGGCTTGTGTTGCAGGTACTAGGCGACGATATATATAATAAATAGATACATATAAATACTTAAATACATACAAAACACCCATGACTCAGGAACAAATATCTGTGCTCATCACACAAATAAATGCCCTGACTGGGAATCGAACCCAGGACCTTCGGCTTCATAGGCAGGGCCACTACCCACTAGGCCAGACCGGTCGTCAAAAAAGCCCGCCAGGAACGCCACCTGCACCGCCGACCCCGCCCTCTCGGCTCAAGCCCACCAAGCCTTCACTTTTTTATATATTATGTTGTCATTTTATTTAATCTCGTAATAGCCTATTAACTCCATTGAATGTATTTCGATAAAAATAACAGCACTTTTTAGGTTATCTGAGAACTGAATATTTATCTTGAGTATTTCCCGGAATAATGTGGAATAAATTACCCACGATAAATGTAGGTCAACTGTTGTAATATTAGAAAACGAAAAAAGAAGTGCTTAGCAAAATTAGTGGCTTGCCCCGCAGCGCCACTCATAATTTAATGTTTTCTGAATATAATTTCGTATTCTATTGAATTATTACGGCTTTTAATATAACCAATTTTACCATAATCTGAGAAAGATTCATATGGTAAAATTAACACAAAGCTCATTTATTTTCCACGCTATAATTATCACATATTTTTTTAGATAAACCCTACCCTATTTAAACGCAATGACCTCAATTTTTCATAATTTAGTTAATAGTTCCTAATAATATTGTCTTCGGTTGCCGCGATAATTACTCATGAAATAAAACAACGTGCGTCCACCCGATGAATTGAATTGAATCGAAAATAGTGCATTTGATTGCTACAAACACACTTACTGGTAAACATACATATTTAGGTACTAAATTAACATAGACTGATAGAAGCTACGAAAACAACATAATATGGGACAACATGAAAATAATAAAATAATTAGGTAGATGACCACGAACGCTACGGTTCGAAATGTCGGGATGAAGTTTAAATTAGTATACGCGATATAATCTGTTTTAGTTGTTTTATTTTATGATTTCCTAATAATTTAAACAAGAAGTCACGTTGCTATCCAATATTCGACTTTATTTAGAAGAAAATTGAAGTTGAAGTCTGCGCTGCGCTGTGTGTTTGAACAGTTGTAGCTATGCTACGTCAGCTTGCGTAGCGGCTGTGTAAACTCCTACACCCGTAGCAGTTGACTTGACGAAACTCGCGCTTCGGCTACGCAAGCATTACCGACAACGTAGCACTTGAAACAAGCAACTTTAAAATCATGATTGGTTACGAATTTGTTACTAATTATACAAATGCGATGATGATGATGTCTTTCGTCAACGCCAAACATTACCCTGCTAGCCTAACATGGTCGGGTTTTTATCACTTGTCACAACATCTGTCACGCTCTAACAAGTACCTATGTGAGTGCAAAAGTGACGGATAGCGCGATAGATGATAAAATGTCAACCATGGTAGACGTTCTGATAATTAAACGTTCGACATATCGTTCGACTTGGAAAACGCGAGGGACCCGTTTTAATATATCCAATACACTAATATTATAAAGGCAAAAGTTTCCGAGTGTGTATGTTTGTTACTTCTTCACGTCTAAACGACTGTAGCGATTTTAATAAAATTTGGTATGGAGTTGACACCCTAGATTAACACATAAGCTTCGTTTTTTTCCCCAGTAAACCGCGGGTAATACCGCTTTGCCCAGCGATGTTACCTGCGTATCAAATATATCGGAGCGGCCAAGGTACTAAAAATATCTGAACATGTACTTTATAACCTTGATAGTATATTTACTTGACAGATATCTGTGACCACCTCTGCTGCTCCTATATATTATTTATCTAATGAAGACTGTACAAAATGAAGTTTAGCATTGTTTCATAAAGTTTAGGTAATTACCGCCGATATTTGACGTAGTAGGTTTTTAGTTTGTTGCAAAGCAATTAGGATAATATCGTCTGCAAACCCTAGGTTGCTGGCGAAGTCCATAGATATTTTCATCCTTTTTTATTCCATTTAAGGTTTCATAATGTCCTGTAGCACGACTATAGATATCCTAGTGACAGTGAAAGTACTATACAGGGTGAGAAGTTTGAATGCCGTTATTATTAAATCTAAAATCGAAGCTATGGTTCCTAAGAACAGACTTCGCTATCTCTTATAGTTTCTGACTTCCCCCTACTGACCCATTTGGATTGATCACCCTGTATATCAATGTAAGAATTTATACTGAAGTTTGCATAGGCTTGGAACAAAGATAATTCGCATTACAAATAGAGTAACCTCCTCCCTGTTCTAAAACGATTCCCACATTCGGATCTCCAACGTGTTCTCGAATGATAAATACAATTATCTATTCTAGTTTGACACCTATTCAGCGACCGCGCCAGACTCCCTTCTATTCGCAACACGTCTACGGGACAGGTGCACGCACCGGCTCCCACGATGAGCCTCAGTTTCGCGACCCACCCCGTACCACAATCCCTCAGCGATATAGAACAAATCCACTTTTATTTACAGCCACTGCAATTTCGGAGATATTCGAAGGGTAATTTGGAATGCGCGGTACGAGGGCCGAGCTCGGTTGAATTATTAAACCCTTACAAAGGCTGATGAATGGGTGATTTAATTCGGTGGACGTTTCGCGCTGGCCGATCCGCGATGTATCGGTATTAACATAAGAATCCGCAAGCCCGTTCCCACGGTGCGTTCTATTGTTTTCTCTCAATGCTAGAATATTAATAATTCTGCCCGCATTTCGCCCCTCGCTTTATAATAATGGGCAATTATTTTCTAGTAATGGCAAAACAGTTGCAAGCCGGGTAACATTCTTCGTTAATTGCAGCAATGGTATTTATTTAGTTACTTACAAATAGAACGTTGCGTTTAGTTATCTAGCTTACTTATTTTATTACAGATTGTCTACAATGCAATTGTCTTTACAGAGTGAGTGGTTACCGGTCAGCTTCAAATCAGTTATTTTATTTCATATACTAATAGTACACCCGGACTGCACTATGATACTAAGGCCCTTAACTTTACACACTATACATGTACCCTTGAGCACGATTGACTCTAAAGTCATGAGACAAAAAATGTGCATAATACGTAGAAAATATCTTCATTTTTGTGAATACGGAATTTGTTACCGGGTAATTAGTTGGCAATACTTACATGTAATCTGTTTTTACTCTTTGAAGCTAACATTTTCATTTCATTCCTATTTAATTAACACGCGCACAATATTAATTTAACATGCACATAACTACCGCCGGCCCATCGCTAGTCTATTTACACGCATTACCAACGTTATGAGAGCCCCGTTTTCGTTAACATGAATTAATGCCGTTGGTGATTTCATTAGGGGAGAAAATTGCGGAGGATCAGTGTTAAATGGCCAGCCCAGCACGGCGGCTGGCTTTATTAAAAGCACTCAGTTTGATCGGGCCCTGATTTGACGTCACCTGCAGGAAGCAATATAGCCCCAACAAACACAGGCTCATAATTACAACCTCCGAACAGGTTTTGTTCGCCATGTATTGACAGCGGAATTCCTTTGAAATCCGTTGCCGCTTTGTGCGACTTTATTATTGAATTCGATATGTGGTGAATTTGTGTCTCTCCGTCATTTGTTGTCATTTGCCTTGGGGGATTAATATATGGCTGTGAACGCTCATTTTGTTTATAATCGAAATATTGCTGGATTTTACTTTGTTTGCGGAATGAAAATGTTAACGGGTTTCCAATTCATTTTTCCATACCTCCACTTGATTCACCTTTATTCATAACTAATGTAAGTATAGGTGAAAAACTTAGCTAACGCACCTGGTCTATGTAGTAGTAACGTGTCTGTAGACGCATTTCGGCATACTATATTCAAATTTTGACGTAAGTTCCATATTCATTCTCCGCACAACTAAGCACATCGACATGGTGACTTTCTTAAGTTTTTCACCTATAAATAACTATATATATTTATTACCTACAAATCGAATGAACATACCTAGTTGTTGTTTGTCGCCTGGTCAAAAATGACTTAATTTATTATTTTGCTCTAGTGTAAGTGTTATAAAAATAATAAAACGAGCTGCATACATAATTAATTATTCACATGTTTGTGCACTACGTCAAAATTCGAAAATGAAAAAATATTCGGGCTATCAAACGTTAAGTAATCACGATAGGCACTTAACCCTTTACCAGGCTCCAAAGAACTACCGTGTCTTCATACGTACTGTATATACTGTTACAGCCGTATTGAACGCCTTGTAAAAACTGCATTTACGAAAGTCGGACATGCTCCTTTAAACCAGAAATAAAAATGTGGGTTACGGTTATCCCATCACCTGTCCAAGTAATTAACTGTCATACTCGATTTTGTCTTATTATATTCTTGATCAGGCGAAGGGACATATTCTTCCCACATCTTATATCGGTTATCACAGTCAAGGTTTAACTCCAAACCTACTACGAAACATTATATTTATCAATCACTGAAAACATTATTTTATGATCTTCAGTTTAATTACTTACATGAGTTTTGTGACATGCAAGACAATTTACCGGGGCATGGGAATAATAGCTCCCACACAGTTAAACTCTAATAAGGCCTTGGGATAATGTCAACCCACATCCTAATTCTGGTCATACACAATAATGGCGTAAATATTTAGCAATGTTTACGATTACATTACCTTTCAACACTCAAAATCTACAAAATGTCAAAAAATTGTTCGACCTATGTACTTCTGTTTCAGAGAAATTAAGGAAAGTGTTCGAATTTCTCTGTAGTTTACTGAAATTAGCGTTCAAGTGAAATTAAACGTCTGCCAAAGATATATTACGCGATTTAGAAGCGTGTTGTGAATGTAAATTATAAAATACAATTTTCAGGGATTGACAAAATATTTTGTAGGAGGTTTGGAGTTAAAACCTGACTTCGGTAACCGATACCGAAGATGTGGGAGGAATATATCCCTTCGCCTGGTAAAGGGTTAAAATCTTTGATTTGGACTTTAAGGCTTTACTTATTATAATGCTATAAAAATAGGAATAAATGCTCAATATTAATAGAATGAACAACTATTGTCTTCTGTTGCCGCGATAATTAGTATATGTAATTAACTAATTACTCATGAAATGGATGGACGGATATCGCCACGAACTGTGCTAAAGCGTTCGAAACGACGTTTAAATGATCATACGCGATGTAGTATTATACCGTTTCAGTTGTTTTATTTCAAGAATAAACAACTCTTACATTTTGTAAGCATGTATTTCAAATATTACTTTAAATATTTACTCGTTTTCGTACTGCTCTACTAATATTTTTTCTATTTTGATTTCCTTATTGGCTCTACTCAAATTACCCTACAGTATTTGTCTTTCATTAGATCAGTCTCAAAAGCACTCTGAAAGTCAACTTACAATATTCAGATATTATGCCAATATTGGAATATTGTTAATGAGAGCTCCGGGTCCGACTGTGAGCAGCGATGGCCGCGGCCTGCAGTCCTCTCCGCGCCGCAAATTGTATTTGTCCTCCGCGCAGCGACTTCTCACCTCGCCGGGGCAGCGCTTGGTCGGAATATAAAATTCGTTTCTTTATTATAGTCTAGTGTTTTGCTACGCCACTTGAGCATATTTTATTAAGACATTTTTCCTTTAAAGCAGCGTTTTATAAGCAAACTTAATTATTCTCTGATTTAATATTTCTTTGTCTTATATTTTACGTATTGTTTTTAACTGGCTGGCTGGCCGGCCGACTAGAATAGCACCACCCCATCTCCTCCCGCGGGTGTCGTAAGAGGTGACAAAGGGAAAAATCCTACGGACGGGCAGCAGCGTCCGTCAAAACCCAATCTACAGCTACTGCGGTCGCCAACCCGCCAGCCAAGCGTGGCGACTATGGCAACTACCCCCAAGATGATACAAGTCATATTTGTGGGACTGCATGCATACGGCTGAAATGTATTGTTTATATATACATATCGAGAACTAATATTTTATCATAGAACTGAATGGCTGGTCTCGCTACGTCCGCTATTCATTCGTAACTGTGTTAGAAACTCGCATCTAAATAAAATATTTTCATACCGGGCTATACTTTTGGTCACTGTTCGCACACCGGAGCTAATGTAGAAAAGTAGGTATATAATATTTTTATTGCAAACTCATGTACAATCAAGCTCATACTCAGTTGAGAAGCACACAAAATTATTCGAGTTTCGTGGTTCGTAGCTACCAATGAATGTAGCTACTGGGAATCGCGTAGCTTTGTGTCGCCGTCGCTTCACAAAACTCAACTCTGCTTCAAATTCGATTCTTTTCACACTGTCACTACCGAGAATATTTCGTAGCCATTTCTTACTTTTCAACAATAAGAAAATAAGTTACAAGTTCTTTGAGATTTAATACATTTCAGTGATAAAAGAAAATGAAGGCAGCGTTGTTTGTGGATGTTTATAACTATTGATGCTTTGTAATAGTTTGAATATTCATAAGAATAAGAATATTACCTATAGGTATTTAAAAAGATTTTTTCTTGTTCGTGTTTGGTTAGGTCTAAAACAAAGAGGCAATCTTGAAGCCCAAAAATTTATGCTTCAGGTGCTACAAAAATTAATTACGACTCATCGTCATATTTATTATTTTACTTAAAATTGGCATTTCAATTGACTCGAAACATTTTTAATGTTGATATCATTCAGCAATTTTGACGGTTTTAGTTTTATTACTTTATACCTAATTATTAAAATTAAGTATTAAGTCGACTAAATATGTACTTCTTTATTTCTCATTAAAATCGTAAATATTTCAAATGTCTATAACGGAACTAGACTAGATTAGATTAGTTTTGAGTCAGGCATAAGAATGATTCTAAAAGGATTATCCGCGCCATGACTGTACCGCGCAAAAAACAAGTAGTAATATATAACAGTAGTTTTATGGGCCTGGAATTATTAAAATTACTTACTAAAAAGTACTAATTTGTCTTAAACTAGTTCTGATCTTGACGCGAGGGGTGTCTAGGCCCATCCATTAATAATATAGGGTGACAACGGCGCAGGTGGCGCGTGAGCGGGTAAACGTCGCGATGCATAATTGAGGACGTGTGTCTACCGCCGTTACGTGACTCTCACAGTGAGTCCATCATCTTAACTAAAATATCGAGTTACTTCTTACAAGCCATTCTATCTAAACAATGGCATGATTTTAATGACCTCGTGGAAATTACACTCTTGACAGTTACATGTAGGTACATAAGTGATGAATTGAACAATGCAACAGATATATTGTACCCGGAATAAACTGTAATAATAAAAAAAACTATCTTTGATTATTCAAAGGTAGGTATAGAAAACTTTGCAAATTGCGATTGTGTACCTAGTAATTTTAGGAGAAGTGACATATGTAAATATAATTAATGTAGTATAATAAAATACTAAAACTAATCATTGAAGAATTTATATTAACCCTACTAAATCTACTTAACTATACTAATCAATTTCACTAGGGTTGTAATTAAATTATAGATGTCTATGCAAATTAAAATAGTTTTATCCCTTACAAGTTCATAATAGTGTCATATAAAATCGACCTCATGTTTTAAGGTGGATAGCGCATGACTGATGTATTAAATTCAGATGCCCAGTACGTATGCGCTGCATACCAAATGCCCTATTTAAAATTCTAAACAGTTTGACCTTTTCTCTAACGCATGCGACCTGTCGACCTCCATAGGTCGCCACGTGGCTTTGCACTGTCTGAAAATCAGATGATCATATGTGCACCAGCCATATAATGACGTTTCCGCCCTTTTAAATTAACATAAAATATTACTCACATCTTGGTGTTATAAATGTTAGTATAAGTAGTTAAATGTACATTATATTTATTGCAGACATATGCATTTTTAACTTTACAAAGTCGAAACGAAATTTATTCTTAACGTTACCTACTTCCGTGTACCATTTCAATTTATAATACTTGCTCTTACAATGTATGGCATTACAATGTATTCACTTCACACTAACATGCATTTTTTACTTGACTCGGTTCAACAGAAACTTATCTCATGGTCACATCAGTGCTTTGTTCCAATTTAAGATATTTCCCTCGGGCTGTAGAACATTTGAAATTGTATGAGACTTGGCCGTAAGACTTGCGTTAATAAACAGTTATATCAATATTTTGTTTTATTGTTTTAGATTACCAAAGGGTACCCATGTTTTTCTGAAAGCTGCTTTTTTATGATTCTCAAAAATTTGTGTGAATTGTTTGAATGAAATTGTTTGTTAGTTACTATATTTAGAACTATTTTATAATAGGTACTCATACTAATACTTATCACACTGGAGTGAAAAACCTCATGATCAAAATTATTAGAAAATGTGTTAGCAGCATTTCTTTACTTAATACTGGGTTCCGGTTAAGAGCAGTCGATTTTTTTCCTAAGCCTATTTACAACATTCCAAATGGTCTGTTGGTTTATATTATTTTAGCTTTATACATACGAATATGTCCTCCTGAACCACCGTTTGCATGCCGCACACCTTTCCTAAATACATGTATGCATTTGTCCCGATTAACTAGAATAGACTTTTGTATTTAAATTATTAGAATAGACTTATCTAAAACTCTTATCGTTTTATACCTTTTATACCCTGTGTGATCCATTCAAGTTTTAGTTGGTGTTTAGGGGGTATTTATTTTTGGTATTATTTTCATGAAACTTAGTCATAATAATTTTGGACCCGGGTATGTCCTTAAACTACGTCCAACAATGAGAGGTAGGGCACAGCGTTGACCATCACGCTTGAATCTGGGGCAGCCCAACTGGGGAAGTACCTCCTCCTTGCAGAAGACCACAGCCATAATAGCATTGCCACCTTTCAGGTATGTAGTGTTGTGTTCCTGATGGTGAGTAAGGTTCCCAGAGCTCCAACCCCCCTTAAAGGCCGGCAACGCGCTTGTGACTCCCCTGGTGTTGCGAGTGCCCATGGGCGACGGTAATTGCTTAACACCAGTCCATCCGTCTGCTCGTTTGCCGCCTATTTCATAAAATAAAAAAAAATTTTAGATCATTTAAAGTGTATGAGGGACTATCATCTACACTAATATTTCTACACTTAATATTAAAGGCGAAAGTTTGTGAGTGTGTTATGTTTGTTACTTATGCACG
The DNA here is from genome assembly GCA_022674325.2 of Grapholita molesta. Taxonomy (NCBI): domain Eukaryota; kingdom Metazoa; phylum Arthropoda; class Insecta; order Lepidoptera; family Tortricidae; genus Grapholita; species Grapholita molesta. Next base: position 7,934,271 of record CP053138.2, read on the forward strand.
TCTAAACGCCTGGAGCAAATTTATTTGGTATGGAGTTAGCTGCCACCCTGGAGTAACACATAGGCTACGTTTTTTCCCTAATTAACCGCGAGTAACACCGCGGGGCACAGCTAGTAATAATGTAACTGCACGGTCACCTTCTTTTATATTTTTAGAGTACCGCTTAGAATTTTGTTATGTAGGTAGGTACACACAGTAACACTCATAGCTGTACATCGATGGACCTTAACCTTATACATATAATAAGGTCCATCAGTGTACAGCTAAGAGTGTTGCTGTGTGTACTTGATGTTTACGTGTGTTATTGAATTAGACATAATAACAATTTCAACTCGTGTTACTATTTAAAATTTCTTACGTCTGTTTTTCATGATAATATTTAATTCTGACAAACGAACGGACAGTGAAGATGCGGTATTTCGGTAACGTTGTAATTCAAGTATTCAACGCCTAGAACAAAGGCGTTGGACTGAACTCTAGTATTTATACCCCGAATCCCTATTTCACCAACATTCATTTACGAAAATCCATAATATAATAATTTTACTGACTTAGCTTTCATACTTTGTTAGTCGTTAAATACATAAAGTAAATATTGTTACATTTTGTGCACGCAAAACCATTCAAATATTGACACAATATTGATAGTCACATTTGATTTTAATTTGGAACTACTTAAATAGTTACTAATATTTTATGCTAAACCGCTTAAATTTGTAAATGCATTTATCAGTTTGCGTTTACAACATACCGAATTAATAATAGTAACACGCTCAACATCGAACTAAATTATGCAAATGTTATTCTATAGTAGCTCAACTCTTTTGTTCGGCGACTGGTCACTTTATCTTATGATTCGCGAGGTCGAACACCATCGGGGGGTCATCTCTTCGATATCTTTCCCATACTGGACCATATCATTCTATAGCCGATTACCGTGAGATAAACAACTCCGGCCTATTATGTAGCACACGGCGTTTTAGTGCAGTTAAACTAGTTGTAGTGATACAAGTGAAGTGCCAATATGGACAATTGGATAACACAGCTATTCCAAACTCATACATTCACCAAACCATCCCCGAAGGTAAGATTATTTGTAGTTTATACTGAAAGAAAAGCTCTTGGCCATAATTTAATAGTAGTTATTATAATATACGTACATTATATTTACTTGTCATTGACAAAGACCGTTCGGCAATACCCACACATAGTAAGTTTAAAAATTATATCGGATTATCAATATTTAATCTATTAAATGCCCTTGTTGGTCTATCAATCTACCTATCTATTAAATCTACGAGATGATGTTATATGAAAGTATACCTATGAACGAGAACTCAAAGAGAAGTGGAAACTAACTTACATTTTTTACGAGTATTCGCGTTACCTCAGTACAGTAATTTTAAAAATATTTGGAACACTCAATTTTACGTGTGCAGAGCCAGAATGTATCGCTTTAAATTTATAGGTGCCATAAATCAATTCATGCAAATCCGTGTAGGTAGGAAACATTTTAACTGTGACCAGGGCACGCCGCAGTCTCGCGGCGGACATTGCAACTTTAAGCATGCAACCGTCGCATTCCGAGCACACAGCTTAGATTTACAACTTGCATATGCAAGCAATCGCACCAACCACAACCATTTGTTAAAAGTTGCACAGAAACAAACCAGCACGAGTGTGGCACACGGATGATGTATGGGAAAAACGCTCCTGGTACCGCTACCGAACAGCTGCTCACCTACCGCACATTAACCTAACGAGCAGCCCTAATAGCGCCGTTAGGGTTGGCGCGCCGAAAAAACCTGCAAATCAGATAAATTACGCCCCCGACCCAGTTTTAACATGTGTCCCCGGAAAGCGTATTAGTCAACTGGCAAAAACGCCTATCTGGCAGACAAGCCCTTATCACGTATGCGGGGACATTATGTTGTTGTACTCAGGCGCGAAGCGGCTCAGGAAGTTGGCGAGCATACGTTTCATTCATCATCATCATTCATCATTTCAGCCATTCCCCAAATATTACTTGTATCATCTTGGGGGGTAGTTGACTAGTTACCATAGTCGCTTGGCAGGCGTTTGGCAACCACAGTAGCTATTGATTCGGTTTCGACGGATGCTACTGCCCATCTGTCGGTTTTTTCCCTTTGTCGCCTCTTACGACACCCGCGGAAGGAGATGTGGTGGTGGTATTCTAGTCAGCCGGCACCACACGTACAAGCATACGTTTACCTACGTACTACACATACTAAAATATGTCCATCGTTATTTATGGTTATAACTATTTTGGTCATTATTTTTCAGGTTACATATTAAAAAAGTTATACGAGTACAAGGAACAAAAGTATTTACCTAATATACCCGACATACCCGTGCTAATATTGAGACCCGAGCTAGCGTAAGATTCCAAAATTGAACACCTCGCGATAAAATACGAGTGGAATCTTGAGTGTTGGAAGGGTCTCAAGGCACGAGATGGGAACAAATTTTGCTGCAGAGTGAAACACTTAACTTTTCACCTCACTGCCGGGGGGAAAATACTAACACTAAAACATTAAAATTTACATAAAAACATCCAAATTATTAGTATCAATAATTTATCAATTATCATTCAAAATCATTTACTTAGTAGGTATAATGTCATTTAACCCAGCTAATGGCTAAAAATTTGTATAAAAATACCTTCCATTGTGAATAAAATGCAGTTTTGCTATCTGTTTTTAAAGAATAAAAACGGACTTTCCGACCTAGTGACCTGAAAATGATATTATATTTTCATTCTTACAAAGTGATTACCCATGTTCTTAGTGTTTATAAAACAATAGGCTACTGCAGCAAACTACTGAGTTTTTAATTGAATTTTACTTTCATTATTTTATAAAAATATTGCGTTCGAAAGACGCCTTTAACTGTCAAACTTATATAATAATATTACAGTAGATAAGTAAGTGTGGATATAAACCCGTCCGCAGCACTGGTGCACAATCTTAAATCTACGGACGCCGCGATCAAAGAGAATATTGATATTCTACTAAACGAGTTACCGACTGGTTAAAACATTCAAAGTCAATTTTAAAGTTACATAAAATTTATCCTATCGTCTCCTGTTCGTATTTATCACCCGTCTACTTATTTTATATGTGTATCTTTTAACTTCTTAAAGCCCTTACGACTTTTAAGGGAATCAAGTAAAAGTCGTTAGGCAACCGTTGTTGTTCACCTGCCAAGCTGCTTAAACTGTGCCGCGGGTATCGTTTAGAGGTTATTGTCTACGAAGGTGTCGACAATGGGGGCTTCGCAAACTTTCGGTACCAGCCCTACGCTCTGTCGTTAAGCCTGTATTCTTCTGACTGTGAACTGTAATGCGCAGTAATATCGAGGAATATTTTATGAGATACTAACGATGGATTTTTGCCGGAGCCTCCACAATGGCGCTAAAGTTCTCACTGTGCAGCGGACGTGGCGGTGCGGTGCGACGGAAATCCGCAACTAATTAAAATTCTAGCTGAATGAATAACTGCATTGCGTCCGCCACCGTTTTGGTATGAAGTATTACTAATAACCACACTCAACTACATGCAAGTAGCATTATTTACTTTGGTATGAACAGTGAAATTACCTAATTTCCCTCTAATAAAGTTGGAACCTATAATTAGTAATTTCCTTTAAAAACCGAAGAAGATTACGAGAGCAAAGTCCATCAAAATCCATTAATTAACTTAGAATATTTACGAGCTACCGTAGATTGAAAGTTTATACCTTGAAATTACAAAGTACGTAATAAGTTGGGAAGTCTTTTGAACTTTTGTAAAGTCATCGTTAAATTGACAGGCGCAGCAGGGGAGTCAGAAATGTGGCAGCGCGGCGAGTGCGAGCGGAAGCGGCAGTGGGACGATAGGCGGCGCGGGCGCGGGCAGCGGCCCGGCGCGCGGCGTCGTCAAGCCTGTCGAATGCAACTTGTGCCATCGAAAGTTCAAAAATATACCTGCTCTCAATGGCCATATGAGATTACATGGCGGATATTTTAAAAAGGTTTGTAATTGTAAACACAGATCGATCCCAACCGTATAGCATAAGGAGTTTTAGTAATTGTTACTTGAGTATTTTTATTTTCTTCTAGGACTCGGATAGTAAAAAAATGGATAAAAAAGAATCTACGGGACCTCCGCTACAAACAGCGTCAGTATCCGTGCGTGCTCTTATAGAAGAGAAAATTATCAGCCGGCGAGGCGCAATAACAATCTCACCAGGTAAAAATAAAATACATCGCTCCAATTTCAAAAGTAATCACGGCAAATATTGTTGCGACAACCGCAGCCAATTAAAAGTAACCACAGCTAATTGGCAAGTCTGATTGCAGGTGTAGGCAACACAGATACGACGGCAGGGGGCTCGGGGTTCGCGACGCCCGCCCCGCCGCCGTTGGCTCTCGCACGGCCGTCGGCGTCGCCTGCCTCTCCCGCCGCGAGCACAGCGCAGTTCGTGCCACCGCGTGCCCCTCCCGCTACCACTATTGCCGCCAACACTACCACCACAACCACATCGCAAAGAGACTCGACCTTAATCGAACTATTAAAAAGAGGCAACTCAAAGGTCAGTCTGACATTATACCCTGTAATTTTATTTTTGTTTAAGACGAAAACGAAATATCGAATGACTTGAGATAATACCGTAATATGTGATCAAAACAGAATATTTATATTTACTTTATATTTTAGGTCGTGAAACGCTCAACGTCGGATCCAGGGCAATTATCACCACAGCATGAGTTTACTTTTCGACCCGAACTTTTCGGAGTGTCATTCAACTCTGATGATGGTTACTTCTCGCCCGCACTAAACGAGGATACTTTCCAATTCTCGACGACGTCAGAACAGTTAGAAGAGCTTGCTTCACTAGAGGACTATGCGACCGTAGCTGCGTCTATTCGAGAAAGATCACCGGTTACTTTCCCGTCCAGTCGACGCCTAGCAGCAGTTTTGAACTCGCCGCTCCCTGAATCATTAGCGGATTTTGGTGCTTGTCATGGTGGCTCGCCGGTACCCTCACCGGGTATCGGCTATGCGGCCAACTCCCCAGGTCTATCGTATTCTACTGGAGATTCACCTGGATTAGCGTACACGGCGACGTCTCCCGGAGGGAGTTACTCAACGCAGCCAGAACCATCGCCTGGATTGGCATATCCGACACCTCCTGCATCTCATGATGCTCATTCACCAGCCCATACAGTACCGCGTGTATCATCGCCTTTATCAGCTGCCTTCTTTACGGCAACAATGTCGAGTCAAGAAGAGGTAATCAAAAATATTAAAACCTATTAAAACCTACTAATATTATAAATACGAAAGTAACTCTCTCTGTCTATCTGCCTGTTACCTCTTCGCGGTTAAACTGCTGAACCAATTGTGATGAAATTTACATGGACAGAATGTGAGCCCCGAGAAAGGACATAAGATAATTTTTATCCCGCAACCATACTTCAAAGCTGGCCGACGAAGTCGCGAGGAAAAGCTTGTATTAAATAAATAAAATTTATTAATTTCTATTTTTCTTTTAGGTGGAAGAAGCTCTGGAGGAAGTATTACCCGAAGAGTGTAGATCGCTTGACGCATACTCTTTGGAACCCACTCCTATGCCGCGCCGTATTATGCTCAATTCCGAAGATCCTCTCCTTTCGAGCAGCCCACGAGACTTCTCTAATCAAAGACCTCCGCGACGGTATAGTCGCCCGCCGTCAACGTCATCATTAACAAACGCCGTACACCAATGGCAGCATGACGCAAGTTCATTACAGGTATCTACAATAAGGATTGTTTTCTCCGTGTTACTTCTTTATTTTCAAGTTTATTGAACTTACCTGGCATTATCTACATTTATTGTCCTTGTTTTATGTAATAAGTATGTGTTACACTTTGGACTAGTCTGTAAGTGATAGTTGTAGTTGGTTATTATTAACGTAAAATAAAATTTTGTCTAGGTTTGCATAGAAGGCCAAACGGTTCCAGCGGTGTTCCTAAGCCCGAGCAGCGTGCCCGCGTCGCCGCAGCGCCGCAAGCGCCGCGCGTCGCCCGCGGGCCCGTACCGCACCCGCATGCGGCGACACCTGAGCCACTACACCCCGCAGCCGCTTATGCCTCCGGACAGAGAAGGCCCTGGGCTATTCATAGAGCTTACAGCCGGTAAATTATTGATATTATGGAGAGCTAGACAGTGTCAGCCATTTCCCTCTAAGGCCGAATATATGTAAACGCATACATACAATCGACATTCCTGTAGACAATAAGAACCTACCAAGTTAACAATTTATGTGAGTGCCAGTTATATTTTCATCGTTTCATAACACTACGATGGAAAAAAATAAGGTGGAGGAGCCGTGTAGTTATGGTCCGTGTATTCAATAGAGGGTTTACAGTCTTTAACTTTCCCAATATCTACAAAAAAGTCACGAGCCTAAATCTCTGTATGACGTATAAATTTTACTTCAACTTTCCTAGTCAAACACTAGCAATTGACATTACTGACAAAGCAACCATTTTATAGGTCTTCCGAGTATGGAAACTGACATGCTAACGCTAGAGGAGCCCCAGCAGCCGACCATTAACATTGGTCCGGACCACCAGGCCGACATCCCGGAGGTGTGCAACGACCGGATAGACCTCCACAGGGCCTCGGAACAGCTACTGTGGGATCCCGGTATCAACGATGCACTTGACGACAACGAAGGTTAATAAACTTTTACAAAATCCACTTATTATTATATATTACTGTGACCTCCATGGTCCCAGCTGGACGTTTTTTTATTTTATTTATGACAAAGGTGGCAAACGAGCAGACGGATTGCCTGATGGTAAGCAATTACCGTCGCTCATGGGCACTCGCAACACCAAGGGAGTCACAAGCGCGTTGCCGACCTTTAAGGGGGGTTGGAGCTCTGGGAACGTACCAAAACATTGCCACAATATAGGTAACAATACCTGAAGTTTTAACATGATTAAGTCCATCCATACCCACCGAAAAAGCATATTTTATTGGACCAGACAGCATCCTCCGAGGGAAATGTCGCGAAAAGCAGCTCGAGCTGAAGACGTGCGTTTGCACAGCACGAGATACTTCGCGCGGCAGTTTCCTCAGTGCAGACCCTAATGATGAGTAAACATTCCAGTTCGAATGTTCATGGAGCTGGCAATGTGCGCGGCCATGCCGGTGGGCGGGCACACGCGCGAGTTCGCGCTGCAGGTGCTGGGCGAGTGCGGCGGCGACGTGCGCGCCGCCACGCTGCGGCTCATGTCGCGGCCCGCGGCGCCCACGCAGCACGAGTCGCGCTGGGCGCCCGACGAGGTCGAGGCTTTCCTAGCCGGCTTGCGACACTACGACAAGGACTTCTATAGAATTTCGCAACTTGTAAGTTTAGTTCATGGAAAGTCTCTTAAAGGTCTGTCCGCCCTGTAAATATCATTTACAAGTAGGTACGCATAATGCTGGCTAGATTCCCCCGCTGTTTTTGGCCGAGGAATGCGATAGCCATTGGGTCTCGAGTACGTTGAAAGAGTTTGTTTTTTATATTTTTAAAACGTGTTACTGCACGGCTCCAGGGTCCAGTAAATATTCAGTTTCTCGTTAAATTCTCATATTTGCGGCACTCGAGGGACTCAGCTGCTGCAGCCGTGCTGCCAGCCTTCAGCGAAGTGGAGGTCAAATAGGACGACACTATGGTATCCACACAAGTAGCATCCCAAATGAGCGGCCGTCTCATTTGCAAGTCGCTACGTGCCAGACCTAATTCCAAAATGGCTGGCGCCTGCACTTACAAAGACCCGGCGGAGGACATCGTTGAGGCTGGCTTGGCGAGATAGGCGTCCAGCGCTCTTTCTGCAGGATTCAGATATTATATAAATATCTAGATATGTAGGGAATGTTAAACAATTTATCTTCACTTAGCATTCAATTCAAATGTTTCAATCCTCTCATTTTATAACAATTTTCACATTTATCCGAATTGTTTTGCGATTATCTTAACATAAGCAAGTTTCAACCACATATTTTATTATTTGTCCTGTTGCAGATAAAGCATTTTATTACATACCTTATTTATTACTTTCAGATAAGAACCAAAGATTCGAAGCAATGCGTGCAGTTCTACTATTTCTGGAAGAAAGTTACCAAAGACTACAAAATGCTGTACTTGAAAAGCTGGAACATGGAGCCGCAGTTGTCCACACAAGTAAGCAGCGCGAAAATCGCGTCCCAATTAGTGTTCAAAATCGGTGAGGAGTGAATGTGGGGTGTTAACGTGCAAGTTGTCGCGCAGGGTCCGTCGGCCGGCGCCGCCTCGCCCGCGCCCTTCGACGCCGAGGAGTTCCCGTGCAAGATCTGCGGGAAGTAAGTGCTCGTACCGGAGCCGGGTCCGCCGCCGCTTCCATGCGACATCGACACTCAATACGCGCAAACGCAATTTAGGTGGAACCTAACTCAACTTTTCCCCTCGAACGTATTTAAGACGTTTTATAAAGTTTCGTACTCAAACGACTGAACCGACCTGTGCCCTATTCGATCGGTTCGAGATCTTTGTTTAGGTTTCGCCCAAATTGCCTTTTGTGCATGCGATAAGAATTTAATAACTAGTTTTTACAACTATGTAGTAAACTAACTTAGCGAATGAAAATGTTATGTTAGTTAAGTTATAACAGGCCCTGGACGCCGGGGGAGCCCCCGGCCGGCCACTTTCGGTGTTATCAATGTTGGTTGTACGCATGCCAAGTTAATGTTTGCATAACTTCAACATTATACATATATAATTGTTTATTATACCTATAGTAATTTATAATTATTTAGTCATACTTATATTCTCAAAGATATAACATCGATCTTTGTAAATGTCAAATGATAAATGTATTTTTATCAAATAATATAAATATAACTACAGAATGTATGTCCATCGCGTAGGGAAATATAGCACATAAATACATATTTTATTTATCTAAATAATGATAGAAAAGAGTTTGAAAGGGTTTGGTGTTTTAACATGTGTATGTATATAAGTTATTTTGTAAGACTAACGCTTCCGGCTTTGCTTTCCCGCACTACCGCTTCATGTTTTCGTTTTTGACCATTATTTTCTGTCATCTTATTTTGCCGTCTCTAATAGTGTACCCTGTTGTGTTTCAGAGTATTTAACAAAGTAAAAAGTCGTAGCGCACACATGAAGTCGCACCGGCCACTCGACGCCGAGCCGAAACGGCCCAAACTCGAAAAGCCTTATGAAAAGGTCGAGCGATCCGACGAGCGGCACGCGACTGCTGATTACCAATGCAAACCAACCGCGCACTCTCTGTAACCGGCCCCTTGCCTCTCCCGGCACTAACTCGCTCGGTCTGCGCTGTCCGTACCGACCCGTAAGCCGCGACACTCGGGACAAAATGCTGATTCGTTTAAGCATTTATTATAATTATTACAAATTAAATAGAATTATAGATAAATTAAAAAGTGATCTAGTTGAGAGCGACGTAGTGGCTAGTAGCTAGAGAAGAGTTAGCTTGGGTAAACTGAACGACTAGCTTAATAAAACTACTAATTATTCGAAATTCTCGTATCCTAAGCTTGAAGAGATCGCAGAAAGATATTTTGTATAACGATTGATACATAGATAGGTAGTTCTTCGTAAAGTTTTTATAAGACACTACGACTTCTAAATGTGACTTTGCAAGTGTGATGTTGTAAATAGATATACAAGTTCGGCGCGGACGCCGCTAGGACCGGCGCCGCCGAGCCCTATTTCAATGATAATGGAACTATAAACGTATTACAACCTCGAGTGTGATACTAATAGTGTAGTAACTACACTACCTCGTCTTACTCGACCGTTTCATTTCATTGCGAGCCCAGCTCATTAAATTACGTTTGTTTGTTTGCTCATCTTGTTGTTATTTATTCTTAGTCATTCGTTTAAGTTTTGTTCTAGTCGTATTAGACATCACTAAGCGCTCTCGAGTCTCACATAACTCAGATTTAGACGACGATAAGAGAACTTTTTCAACTCAGCATCCGTGCCGATGCAAATTATAAATGCCCTGTTTGGAGTCCAAATTCAGATTTAGAAAATATAATATCAATTAATTTGAATAAGAAATGTAAAATATATATTTTAAAATCTGAATTTTCATCATTGGGGCAATGCACATGTATTGAGGAGAGATCGCGAGCGCGGAGGCGCCGCGGCCCTCGGCCCCGTCGCGCGCCCCTCGCGACTCCGTTCATTCCACTTGCTCGTTCACAGAAGAAAACAAAATAATGGAGGGATACTAATATTTTTTTACTATTATTGAAATGCTCAAATGTTCTATATTTTATGTTAATAACTTATTGAATAGTTCCTTATTGATTGTTCTAAATATGCTATTATTTCATACTTGAATAGTTAATTTTTGACTGTAAAATATTTTCTATAAATTAATGTAATGTAATTCTATATTATACGTGTAGATCCGTGTTGTGATATGTATTGTTGTTTCAGAGATCTGTACTGTATCGTTTAAAGGAATGTACAAATCGGGCAATAATGTCGTTGCTCAAGCCTACTCGTATCGCACCGACTCGTAGGTTCGCGACCCGCGACGGCTCCTCTAACTAACGTAATATTTTGCGGTTGTGACCTCCTTGATCGACTTACTGTTGTCTTCCGAAAGTACTTTTAACAACCGACTTAATATTAATTTTGGGGCAATATTCCTTATAAAAGACATGTTAATACCTTCGAATTATTTATTGATATTATTAACACTTCACTGTTTAGATTAACATTTAACATTACGGAATAAATGAAAGGCGTATAACGCTAGCAGTATTATGATTATAACTCGATTCTTGGAAATAATTTATTGTGGGATTAGTCCCGAAACGAACATTGAGATGTGAATTTATTCTTCTGAACGTTTACTGGACATTCGTTTTCCTTCCATGAGTACCTGAAGTGGCCAGAGGGCGCCTCGAAGAGTTTCTTTATCTGCGCGGTGTAGCCCACCGCGACTCTCGGTTGGCTGTATTATATACTGTATCACAAACTCGTGATCATTTGGTTGTGTAAACGAAAAACTCGTAACTGGGTGGTTGTCTACTCTCACTTACGTTATGCCAAACGTTTGCCAAAATATTTGTGACTAGACTAATTAAGTATGCCAAATTTAGATTAATTATATACCTAGGACAGTGTTGGATAATCAATCATCAAAGAATCGCATCAAAGAATTGTTGTTTTAGACTAAGGCGAGGCTTTAAGTAAAACCCCAAATGTAAATTAATGAATACTTCGAGATTGCTATGGATATATGCCGGTTATTTTATAATAGCGAGAGGTTTCAATTATTCGCGACTAGTGCTATCGAATAAAAGAGTACGCTACGAAATATTCTTCATTTGTCGACTTTCAGAGTATTATTTTCATAAAACAAATTAAGTCATAACATAAAACTTGCTATTATGTAAATATTTAATATTTTTTCAAATTAAATTTATCGTACCGGAGATAGGTCTACTACATAAAAAATACAATTTATTGAAGACAAAGTCCCTCCAGAGATAATTTAACAATACTCTTAGCTATTAAGACTGAAAAGTACTCTCTAGTAAGAAGTCTATGCATTGATTTCACAAAAATATAAGATTATTTATTATGATTTATTACTGTTAGTACATGATCGCCGAGTCACTAACCCATTCCATGTGCAACTCGCCATACTAGTCAGGGTCTAGCTTTACACTACGTATCCGTAGATACCGTGGCGCGAGGTAGGAGCCGCGCGCTGTATTCTGTACTCCAGTATGCAAACAAACTTCGCTAAGTCTACTTTAGATTAAATTATAAGGACGAGAATTGAACTATATTATTTCGATTTTAATATAGAAGTGCCTTACGATTTTATTTTAGTATAATAACTATTTTTGTTTTCTGTTATTTTTGAACAGACACAAAGAATAAGCACTGGAAATTGCATTTATTTGTACGACTCACCTCCACCCTGCGCGCGCAGGGTGCCAGGCGGGTGGGTCGGTTTGGTTCTTTACTAACAAATCGTTATCAGTTTATCGAAAATATATTCTAGAAATTATATTAAATAAAAAACAGGCCTAGGATGGAACATTGAAAAGACATGCCGACGACTGCTTCCCTGTCTAGCGACTTCCACCGAGCCTCCTAGTATTAGCTGCATCAGGCATAGTAGCCGAATGAAGTTAAACAATAACGATGTCAAGTCAATTTTGTGAAGTGTAGCTTAGTTGAAGAAGTAGTCACCTATTTATACAAGACATGAACACAGCAACCGAACGGACAGACGAAACAGCGCTCGCGTTCAACTACCAAATGTTATTGTGTCACTAAATGTTTTCTTAGTTTAATGGATTCCTATAATGTATAATCGCTTAGTAATTGTTCTATCTGACTACTTGTTTTCTATGGTCCCAAATGCGGTACGCATTGTAAATGTATTTCAGTATTTGTGTCAAAAACAAAAAAAAAGTGAAATGTTACTATAGTAAATATTATATAAGTCTAAATGAATATATATTCTTCTAATTTTGTATCAAGTAAAGAGTGTAAGGCTCGCGGCAGCGCGCATGTCGGCACGGCGCGGGCCGCCGGCGCACGCCGTGCCGCGCGCGCGCCGCGCCGCTCCACAATACGTACCCGTGTAACATATAATACCGTAGGGGAACCCACGTGCCGACCGCACGATAATTGATATTACACTCTGTGTTGTGATTTTGAACGTTCTGTAAATTACAAAAGTCTTTGAACTACTATTTAACATTTGTAGACACGTTTTTAGATTAGCACAATTCTTCGCGTAGCCACTTAGGTCGTTAACCTTTATTAAGCATTTAGATTAAATAGGTATTCGAGAAAATGTAAGTGTACTACGTATAACTAGATTCATTGTTATAATATTCAATCAATGTGATGATCGTAACGTAAAGAACAACGATGAGTAAGCTCCAGCCCTGTCCCTCCCTGCTGAGCGACTTTTCACAATTTCGCATATCCTTGAAACAATAAGTAATAAAATAAAATTCTATTATATATATATTGATAAATTTATTAGGGTAACTAATTTTTTAAGACAATGAACTATTAAGTGATCTTTTAGATTGTCTTTATTAATAAATATATGGTGAAGGTTTTGTCAATTTGTTTTTATTTTTTATTTCCTTAGAATAATACCCATAAAATATTTTTCACCTCACTATCTCCGAGAGAACTGTTTTATTCTTTAAAAACAGCAGTTTCATTTTATTCACAAGAGTTCAAAGTATTTTCATACAAATTGTTTATTAATTATTACTAATAGTTAGTGTTTTTGATATTAGCGTATTGAACGTTCTTTTATTTAATGTTTTTGAATGATAAATGATGGATGAAAACATTTTTAGAATTATTTTTTCTCACGGTAGTGACACAGTGTAGCTATATACCAGTGACCAAGCTCCGGCTATTTTCAGACCAACGATGGGGGGTGTTCGGGGAAGTGGGCGGGGAGGATTTACCGCGCAATTTTCATACAAATTGCGCGGTCTATTTTTAAGGTGTGTCAAATTATTATTATTAGTAATTAACCAACTTAGGAAAGGTCGTGTATATGTAATTTTTATAAAGGGTCTGGGGCATATTTAAATACAAATCCAAAATGTAATAGTTTTATTTTTTACTTACTTATAAAAAATATGACTAAGAGTCAGAAAGAGTCAGACTAAGAGTAGAGTAAATAAACGTCTGATATGGCCGTGTTTAGAATAATTATAATATAAAGAGTTGGAAACCGGCATCGGCTCCATCTCAAATTTCGCCACGTTTGATCCGATTATATTGAAAATCGATATCAGAGAATCCGAAGGGAGTCTTACTACGATACTAAAGTCAACATTGCAAAAACGGCCGCCATCTTGAATTTCGTCATTTTTGATCCGATCATGATGAAAATCGATATCTGTGAGTCTGCGAGACCTCTTAACACGACACTAAAGTCAAAATTACAAAAAACAGCCGCCATCTTGAATTTCGTCATTTTTGATGCGATTTTGTTGAAAATCGATATCTGTGAGTCTGCGAGACCTCTTAACACGACACTAAAGTCAAAATTACAAAAAACAGCCGCCATCTTAAATTTCGTCATTTTTGATGCGATTTTGTTGAAAATCGATATCTGTGAGTCTGAGAGACCTCTTAACACGACACTTAAGCCAAAATTGCAAAAAACGGCCGCCATCTTGAATTTCGTCATTTTTGATGCGATTTTGTTGAAAATCGATATCTGTGAGTCTGAGAGACCTGTTAACACGACACTATAGTCAAAATTGCAAAAAACGACCGCCATCTTGAATTTCGTCATTTTTGATCCGATCATAATGAAAATCGATTTCTGCGAATCCGAAAAGGGCCTTAACACGACACAAAAGTCAAAATTGCAAAAAATGGCCGCCATCTTGAATTTCGTTATTTTTGATCCGATCATATTGAAAATCGATATCTGAGAATCCGAACGAGGTCTTAACACGATACAATAGTCAAAATTGCAAAAAACGGCCGCCATCTTGAATTTCGTCATTTTTGATGCGATTTTGTTAAAAATCGATATCTGTGAGTCTGCGAGACCTCTTAACACGACACTAAAGTCAAAATTGCAAAAAACGGCCGCCATCTTGAATTTTATTATTTTTGATGCGATTTTATTAAAAATCGATATCTGTGAGTCTGCGAGACCTCTTAATACGACACTAAAGTCAAAATTGCAAAAAACGGCCGCCATCTTGAATTTCGTTATTTTTGATACGATCATATTGAAAATCGATATCTGAGAATCCGAAAGGGGTCGTAACACGATACAATAGTCAAAATTGCAAAAATCAGCCGCCATCTTGAATTTCGTCATTTTTGATCCGATCATGGTGAAAATCGATATCTGAAAATCCGAAAGAGGTCTTAACACGATACAAAAGTCAAAATTGCAAAAAACGGCCGCCATCTTGAATTTCGTATTTTTTGATGCGAATGCGAATGCGAATTTTTGACTTTTGAATCGTGTTACGACCCCTTTCAGATTCTCAGATATCTATTTTCAATATGATCAGATCAAAAATAACGAAATTCAAGATGGCGGCCGTTTTTTGCAATTGTGACTTTAGTGTCGTGTTAAGAGGTCTCGCAGACTCACAGATATCGATTTTTAACAAAATCGCATCAAAAATGACGAAATTCAAGATGGCGGCCGTTTTTTGCAATTTTGACTTTAGTGTCGTGTTAAGAGATCTCTCGGATTCTCAGATATCTATTTTCAATATGATCAGATCAAAAATAACGAAATTCAAGATGGCGGCCGTACGTGTCGTATTAAGAGGTCTCGCAGACTCACAGATATCGATTTTAACAAAATCGCATCAAAATGACGAAATTCAGATAACGGCCAATTTTGACTTTAGTGTCGTGTTAAGAGGTCTCTTGGATTCTCAGATATCGATTTTCACAATGATCGGATCAAAAATGAAGAAATTCAAAATGGCGGCTGTGTTTTTTACTTTTGAGTTTAGATCCGTATTAAGATGCCTCTCGGATTCTCGGATATCGATTTTCAACATACTCGAACAAAAAAAGATAACGGCAATCTTTTGGGTTTTTTAACTTCAGATTCGTATTAAATGCAGGTAGGTATAAATGGGTCTTTAATTAATATTAATATATAAAATTTCAAATGTATTCGATTACTTAATATACAAAAACTTAAGATGGCGCTAACAATGAATTTCTCTGTAAGAACAAAAATAAAACATCCGTTTTGACATCAAGTTTTTTGACAACCCTGACCCTCGAGCGCAAGTCGTCAGTCGAGGCGTTGAACGGTCCGGTTGTTAGAACCTTTGCGACTGTATATACTCGTTAGGCTGTGGTAGTGAGGAGAAAAATTATGCGATTCACTCGGTAGCAAAGTGTGTTCCCGTCGTGCTTATAAACCCTCCCAACGCTCAAGATTCCACTCCTCGCTAATTTGGAATCTTTCGCTAGCTCGGGTCTCAATATTAGCACGAGAAGGTAAACACTAACTTTGCTCCCTTGTATACCAAATAACTATTAAGGACGTTTTTATTGTTTACCAGATATTTAACAGATACCAAAAATGCATTTTATTCACAAGGGGGCAAAGTAATTTCATACTAATTTTAATGTTTTTGCCGGTAGCTGGGTTTACATCTATTGATTCTGGGGGATAACATCCAATCTTAAATGATAATTTTAGAATTGATTATAATAATTTGAAGTAATTTTAATTTTTATATTTTTTGCGTATTTTCCTCGTGGAATTGCGTTGAAAATTCAGCGATTCACTCGGCAGCCAAGTTTGTTCCCCTCTCATGCCTGAAACCCTCCCAATGTTCTAGATTTCGCTCTTTGAACCACTGATTCAATTTTGGAACCTTGCCCTAGCTCGGATCTCAATATTATTATTATTATTTTTTTTTATGACATAGGCGGCAAACGAGCAGACGGATTGCCTGGTGGTAAGCAATCACCGTCGCCCATGGGCACCCGTAACACCAGAGGACTCACAAGCGCGTTGCCGGCCTTTAAGGGGGGTTGGAGCTCTGAGAACCTTACTCACCATCAGGAACACAACACTGCATACCTGAAAGGTAGCAGTGCTATTATGGCTGTGGTCTTCTGTAAGGAGGAGGTACTTCCCCAGTTGGGCTGCCCCAGATTCAAGCGTGATGGTCATCGCTGTGCCCTACCTCTCATATTAGCACGAAAAGGTAAATAATGACCAGTGATCGGTTATTTGGATTCTCCCTCGGGGGTTAGGTATCATGTAGAAAAGGTAATATAGATACGACAGTTTCCTGCGATACGGAACAAATTATTCAAAAATAAAACAATTATATTGTCTGTAAGGGATTTTTTTACTTACTCGTCGAACTTTTATAGAAACGGTACAAAATATGCCGCTGTCAGCAAATGAGCTGTCAGTGTGAACACTTGTGCTCATTTGTTAAATTTGTCTTTTCTAACAACATAAAGCCCGGATTCCCGGGGCATATCCATACTAACATAATGATTGAGGTTATTCACCCCATGTCGAATCCAAAAAACCGATCACTGATAGTGACTGCTCCCTTGAATAACAAATAAATATTTTTGATTATTATTATTTGTTTTATAAAGACGCAACATGCAAAGCTACTATCAGTGTTGCAATAATTATCGAAGATGGTATGGAATCTTAAAAGGAATTAGGTACTCAAACTCAATGAGTTAGGAACAAATGTTGGAGGTGTGTAGGTAAAGGACATTCAGTAAAACAAGAAATCGTCTCCATCAGTTTATTTGAAACATCGTAGAGCACTAGATATCTCTCCTACAGATCGATAAAACTCTGTCACAATACGAAAACAATAGTGTTGTGCAACAATAAAACCAAAATAACACCTCTCAATGAGCCCGACAGCAACCATTATACAGAAACCAGAGTAAGGATACCAAATTATTGATAACCGTAAAATATTCTTATCATACCTATTCATACTTTGGTAGACTCAATGAAAACAAATTGTAGTTACAATTGCTTTTGGATAAGAAAGCGTGTAGCGGATATAACCACGACCTGAGTAGTGATAAGTGCCTAAGTGAGGAGTGTAGCAAAACAAAACAAAGGAGCAAGGAATAAAAAGAGTTACACACTAATTATAATAAATATTAATTATTATGTAAACTATATAATATTATAATTATTACAAGTGGACGTTCTTAGTCATGACTGACATGATTTATAAACTGTTGACGTTAAATTTCCAAAACATCCAATGTTACCTATCGCTCACACAGTCTGATTACATTTGAGAAGGTTCGATTTAAAATTTTAACTACATATATAGCATGTAAGTAAAAGATTCGATTAATATTAAGCTGGAAAGTTAAGTGTAGTATGAGCGATTGGTATTAAACATTTGTACCGAACACTGCGTTATATTTTACTCTTGACAACCGTATCGAGCGCCCCAAACAACAGATATCTGTTCTAAGGATATGTTCACAACTGCACTCCAATCGGATACGTTCACAAGTCGGACGGGACACGATATGATTATGGAAATTTAAGTAGTGATTAATTGCATCACATTGTATCCACATGTCAGTTACTACGTAAATACACATATAATGCATAAGCCGACAGGTATACATATAAACAAAAAACAGAACAAACTAGACAGAAAGGAAATAAGGTTGCACAATATGACACGAAAATAATTTATTTCTCGTCTCCCAGTCTATAAATAAACCAGCGCACATTATTTCAAACTTCAATACATTTATACCGTTGTTGCCACATCGTGCCTTAGAACGCCACATACGCACCCAGTGCCGAAATAAAATATTAACGAAATATTTAAATATAAGAAATATTTATCTAATGGACTAAGTAAATAGATAATTGGTGTCAGTCAAACGACAGCTACATCAGTGGTAATATTCCGTGGCACTGTAGCTGGAAAACTCCTTCAAGAATATCAAGAGTTTGAGGTATCGACACACTACAATATTAATGCGCGATAAAAATGAATTCTCATGCCTTCGTTTCAACACTTGTTGGTTACATATTCCAAACAATCAAACTTGAACCAAAGGCCAAACACTCAAATGCAAATTAGAACCAAATGTACTTTCTAGCCCAGAGTAGTCATGAAAAGTAATTCGAGTAGTCTAATGAATTTTCATTTAATCTCAGTAACAAAAGTTTTTGAATCTACCTATCTATCTCTTCTAAAATATAACTAGACCGTCAAAAATTACACGATACATTTTATATTATTGGTGAACATACTTATTGTCTTCAAAACAAGAGGAGGCAGATAAAAAATACAATTATTCCATACATAATAAACCGCTATGAGATAAATACGATCAGACGATGCCTTCGTATTCTTAAAACACACAATTTATATCGACACATTAGAGACAGACTGATAAGCAAACTTATTGACTGAATCTATTATTAAATACGCAAAAACCAAGCAATCGTGTACTATGTTATACTTCAGCCCATCCGATGTAATTTTAGGCGTCTAGCCATATAACCGCCACACATCTCTAAGGACTACTGATACGCGTACTGATACGCGTACTGAACGCGTTCTTACAAAGTTTACAACAGCTTGTTACAATATTCAACGACGGCGGTTACTAGATGGTGATATGGGCGAAATCCAAAGATCACTTGGTTTGTTCTGACACTTAAATAATGAAGTTAAAGGGATTGCAAGATTACCACTGATGCGGAGTCACGATCACGTCTTGCGACGACCAGCGCCGCGTCACTCCAGTCGGCTGATCTTCTTGCCCTTCACCACCGTGGGCTTATTCTTTATGAGACCTTTTCTTCTTCGAGAAGTCTGTAAGGTGCAAATGGTAAGTATTAAATTTAAACCATGAATAATTGACAGAGTCCTAGAATGCCACATACAGAAGTAACTTCTAACTGCGTTCGTGCAATACATACAAAGGCCATACACAGATTTCAAAACAAAAGCCGATACTCCTCTCAACAGAACACAGTATCTTTTTATGCGAATATGAGTTCAATCAGAAGATGTTGAAATGTAGCCCTTGCTCGAATGAATCTGTTTTAACCCTTTAAAAGCCACCGAGGATCCTAGCCGTCAACGCATACAGCTTAAAATGAAAATTCTAGTACAATCACTTCTGCGTGTTATACGAAAAAGCCGTGGCCGTCAAAAGGTTAAAAAGGTGCTTGTACAGATCATGCCATTATAGCATTTGACTTAGGTAATGCAAAACCGTGAATAAATTTAAAGAACCGGTTCAAAAGTAAAAAAACTTTAAAAATAGTTCTGCTGCTGTCTGTAAGTACAGGTCGATTCACGAGAGTTGGCACGAATGGAATGAATGACTGAATGAAAATGTCTATGTGTGTGTCACATTAACCAATAAAATAGTCGCTCGATTGTATACCGATACAATGTCACTCATACAATAAAAGTTTCGTTCAATCCATTCGTGCCAACTCTCGTGAATCGACCTGTATATACAGTACAAACACGAATCGATGTCGCGGTTGTACAGTTAAAGTAAATTAGAAACAGTAACGTTACACTAACATTAATGCATTGTCTTTTCCGTACACGGAACAATGGTGTTCCGGACATTTGGGAGGCATACGCGGAGCCAGATCGAGCCAACGCGCAGAGGCCCTTTCGACAATTTAATGAATTGTAAGGGGTACACTAAGCGGATGTTGCCCCTGTCCGTATCATGGGACGCGCACAGAGACAACACCCGCCATGGTGTAAGGACTATTGAGTTTTAATGGAATCTAGAATGTACCAGGCTATTGGGTGGAAAGGATGGACTATAGCTACGGGGCTATTGGATAAAAAACCGGACGTCTGCATAATAAAATGGTATCCAATTTTCATTAATTCATTATTATTAATACATTCACGGACATTACAGCCATAGGCGTGGCGTAGTCGTTTGTTTCCTTTGGCTTATGATAGATGACATCACGCAGTGTCCGTGAACGTGTTAAGAGAATATTGCATGTACTGATACTAATGCTATGGAAGCTACAAAAAGGACGCATACTATTGGCCACTTTGGAACATCTACATTTTCAAAAAAACAACAACAAATAAAACAATACATGCACAATGCACAACAATTGCGACAACACAACATCGACATCTAAGAAGTAGTACTATACGGTACCGTGTCAGACTCTCCTACTGTTAGCGGTTGCTATAACAATGGAAATTGAGCTCAGAATACAGGTTAACATAGGTAACAAGTAAGTTAATCGTAGCAAATTTACTACTGTAGCAACACCTATAAGGAACATCACATTTATGGGACAGTGCCACCAACTAAAGAGATCAGATGGATATTCGAAAGTTTATTTAATTATACGTTAAATTCATTGACAATACATACATACATGTTTACATGTTTTATATCTCGTTCAGTGTCGGGGCCGGACACCAGTAATAAAAACTATGTATATAAGAATAAAATGTATATATAATCATATACTGTTTAAGTTCGTATTTTTTTTATTAAGTAGTAGTAGTTAGTGATATTGGTGAGATATGTTCAAGTATAAACTTTACACTAAACAATCCTCTCTTTTACGAATTTAAACCAGTGAAGCACCTTCAGTCTTCGCGGCTGTCGGCCTGAACAGGAAATCAGTCATTTAAAGTATGTATTTGGCGGAATCATAAGAGCATGACTACTCCAACTAGCGTCTAAATTAATATATAGGCAATAGCTACTGACATAGTCTTCAAAGGAAAGGGCTTGGCCATGATACAATTATTATTGAATAAAAATAGTTGCCGTAATTGCCTCGCAAATATCTTCTGTCTGAAGCGAATGTATTTTACACACTGAAATTCTTTAATACACTCGTAACTCTATTTTTTAAACGAACCTACCTTTTTAGACAATCCATTGGATGTAGAAATTGTCCTCTTCGCCAACGGTAGTCGGGGTCGATTAAATTCGTCCGGTTTCTTAACCCTGAAGACAAATAAATGCCAATAATTAAAAAATATACATATCAGGAGTTAACGCTAACTAGTATCTAATGGAAAGTTAAAAGCCTTACAATCCTGGCGACGAATAGTTTAGAGGCCCCTGATAGAAAATTATAAATTAATTTTAATGACATAGATATACTTAAGAAAACTGAACGATGACTCCGCCCGCGACCGTGACTCGTGCCCGCTTCTTCAGCATTAGCGGCTGTCATCCTGACTAACTAGACCATAATAATATGTACCCTTACCATGAGTTGTGACATTGAGGTTTTCGATATCGAGTATCGAGTTTACGCTTGTACTCTTTTAGTGCGAACGAGATGCACAGATAGTAAACTCGATACTCATTATCGAAAACCTCAATGTCGCAATTCACGGTAAGGGTACTGGCCAAGTATACGTAATCTCTTAACAGTTTTACCGTTGTATATAGTTCAAGGTCAAGCAGGATGTGCTTACACCTCCTATCTTACACATTGCAAAGCCAGTATATGAGACATTATCTATGAAAAGGGCCTTTATTGTCGATGGCGCTTACGTCGAACTGCGTTGCGTTTGTATCGCATCATCTTGAAAAACGACGTAAGGTCATCGACAATAAGGTCCCTTTTCATAGATAATGTCACATATACGAGTAGATATTTCTCTCCCTGAAAAAGTAGAAATAGGATAGGTAAGACTTTATAAAGTACGTGTATAGCTAGTATACCTGTATATTCTAACGAGCCAGTGCTCGGTGGTGTAGGCCTCCTCGAGGTAGGTGAGGCTGAAGCCGCGGTGGCCCGGCAGCGCCCCGCGAGTCCGGTCGTAGCCTGGCGGGCTGCCCCCGCCGTCGTATCTGTTGGCAAAACAACAAATTGTAGTTCTTCGCACACTGTATAAACTCAACAGCGACTCGATTCTATGCCAAATATTGATATTTAAGTTCTATGTCGTATTTTCTAGGTTTAATTTAAAAATATGATATTAAAGTAGTGTACGACGAATGGTCTACGCGTCGAACACCAAAGGTCAACCCCGACACGTTTGTCACGCGTTGACCACACGTCGCCCCCGCGGTGACTATGCGTTTGCGACTGACGCGTGACGGGTAACTGCGGGCGTGGTCCACTTGTTGACACCGCCTTGTTCATTAGTGGCCATTGAGTGGATCAACTAGGTGACTACTCATCGAAAGTGTGAGTAGAGTTGCTGCCGCAATGGCGTTGAGTTGATACAGTGTGCCTTTATGGTACTGCTACATGATGTAAGACATAAAAATACAAGTTTGGTTTTGTGAAACAAAGAGTTTCATAATAACATCAAAAGAGTATGTCTATGTCTAATTATGTACAGTGACATACACTGGTTATTATTTACACACAGTTAATATAAGCTCACAATAATAATTTCTGGAACCGCAAATGAAAAGCCAAACGAACATTTGCAATGGCAGCGAATGAAAACTTTTTTCAAGCTTAGTTTTATTTTTTATTTAGAGACAAACTAGAGTCAAGCCCAAGCACAATATAAGCATGTAATATCAATTGTAATACCTATCTTTTTTGTTTTTACTCTAAGTTCATGTTAATGAACTTAGCGATAGGATTTGTACTAAAGGCAAAAATGTTCTCACCTATAATATGATAACTTGTACATTAAACAATTTAACATCGTTTTTGATCCCTCTGAATCTATTCGATATTCTCCTCTCTCCGTAAAGTAGTCCGCTTCCTGAAAAATTCAATAACGTAGTAAAGTAACGATGTATAAAACACTTCACACTCAAAGATATGGGTGACAAGCTATATATACTTAACTTGTTTTTTCTGAGTCAAGAGAAGAGCCTCATACATTTTTGGAAAAAAAATGTAACTAGTTCTACTAACATGCTGAATGTCTTACAGAAAATGCATGTGCAACTATCCTCAAAAAACATGTTATATTAATTTGAATGTCGAATTCAATTTTATAGCGATACAATAATATCCCATAAGTAGACATGTAGGAATATTATAATAACGCACGATGGCGCTGCCATAACGTTACTGATTTAAATCACTAAATAAATAACTAATTAAGTAGTTAACTACGGCATTTCCTCGCACAACGTATCAGCATTGCGATACAACGAGGAAATGCCGTCAGCATT
The DNA here is from genome assembly GCA_022674325.2 of Grapholita molesta. Classification (NCBI taxonomy): domain Eukaryota; kingdom Metazoa; phylum Arthropoda; class Insecta; order Lepidoptera; family Tortricidae; genus Grapholita; species Grapholita molesta. The sequence continues at coordinate 7,957,993 of CP053138.2, forward strand.
CTTGGTACAATGCCTCAAGGGCCTTTTTTAGATTTTGTACTGTAACTATTTAAGTACTTGTAATTAACTAGTATATTATGGTATAACAACATCAACGACATAATATGTAATCACAGGAAACTGTTAAATAATGGCCCACAAGACCGAAAACATGGCAACGACTGTGAAAAAACTGTTATAGAATGTTTCAACAAATCACATACATGAATATCCTTAGGGTGCTCTCCCTCGGCGATCCTGACCATCCATATGAACTTGTTGATGTCGTCGCCGGAGTAGCCGATGGCCCCGCCGAATATCACTAGCACGTAGTCCACGTCCAACATGGTCATTATGTCGTAAGCGGCGCTCTCGTTACTCGCCATGGCCTTACCGACGAGCGCGATATGAGAATTGTTCCAAGTGTTGTTATCGACTAGTGTAGTTCTGTTTCCCATGCCTGCTATCTAAAAATCAAAATAACCATTATACCATACACTTGATTTATACTTATTTGCCGTGTGATGCCAGCTGACTAGAATAGCACCACCCCATCTCCTCCCGCGGGAGTCGTAAGAGGCGACAAAGGGAAAAATCCTACGGACGGGCAGCAGCGTCCGTCGAAACCCAATCTACAGCTACTGCGGTCGCCAACCCGCCTGCCAAGCGTGGCTACTATGGCAACTACCCCCAAGATGATACAAGTCATATTTTTGGGAGGCCTATGTCCAGCAGTGGACTGCATACGGCCGAAATGTATGTATGTATTTGTATGTATGATGTTGATTTATACTAGACTAGAGCCATGAAGTCAAATTACAAATGCAAACGGATGTAGTAATAATATTTCACCTGATAACCGTAATCCCACCAAGACATGACTCTCGCGTCTTCTGCAGTGTTCTGTGATAGCCAGCCGTAAGCTTCGCGGAAATCGTCCAAAATTTTGCGTGATCTAAAATATACATTAAAGTCATAGTTATCGATATGCATTCAGTGTCAAAACTGTCTAAATCATTATATTGGGTGAAATATAGGTCGTGGGAAAAATTGTTAAGTATGGTCGTCTTTATCACTTTTTGACATTTTGGACGACCCAGATTTCATCCTGTATAATATACATAAGACGATATTGCAATGATTTTAAAACAGAATTACAAATACTTGCTTTCAATTACAAAGTTTAACCTTTTGAACGCCAAGCACCACTAAAATGGTCGAGTGATTTCGTGCCTGCCACGCCACCGACCACTAAAGTGGCTATGGCGGCCGCTGTCAAAGCAATTGTCCAGCTGACGGATAAGGTTTATATTAGTTCTTCACTAGTAGACACCTTGGCGTAGACGTCACATATTGACGGGAGAGGAAAACCGTTCATAAGGTTAACATACCCGTCGTTCCCGTAGCTGGCCAGCACGATGCTGGGGCTGGAGTAGGCGTTAGAGGTGGCCCAGGTGCAGTGTACGGAGAACAGCATCAGCAGGATCATGAAGGTGATGAGCGTGCCGGAGCGCACGTTCATGCCGAGCCCCGAGTCAGCCGGCGGCGCGGGCTCCAACGTCCGCTTCTTCAGCTTGCCCGCCTGGTTACAAAAAATACTTTTTTTTTAATATACCACTAAGGTGGCAAACAAGCATGCGGCCCGCTTGATGGTAGGCGGTCGCCGCGGCCTATGGGCGTTTTACAATACCGCGGCATCATTAACGCGTTGCCGACCCCGTAAAAACTTCCACACCCTTTTTGAACTGACCCATGCTGATATACTTCCATACTAATATTATAAATGAGAAAGAGTGCCTGTTTGTTTGTCCGTCTTTCACGGCAAAATGGAGCGACGAATTAACGTGTTTTTTTAAGCGGAGGTAGTTAAAGGGATGGAGAGTGACATAGGCTACTTTTTCCAGCGAGAAAACATGTCATTTCCATGGAAAGACTAAATAAATATGTTACATTTTCCTCTAACCATGCGGGCGAAGCCGCGGGCATCATCTAGTTATGAATAACTGGCTGTGCACCGCGGTGCTACCCACGGTTATTTTCCTGCAGTATAACGTAGCCTATGTGTTAATCCAGGGTGTCAGCTAACTCCATACCAAATTATATTAAAATCGCTCCAGCCGTTTAGACGTGAAGAAGTAACTAACATACACACTCACACACTCGCAAACTTTCGCCTTTATAAGTGTAGCGCCGGTTTGCAGTGGAAGAAATACTAATGTAAAATTACACGGTCTTTACACATTACGATTAAATTATTGTATTAATAGATAAACCTATGCAATATGACAGCAATATGAGTATCATTTAAAGTTAGAGTTAAAATCGAATCATTTTTCATTTTGTGTGTTTCATTAATCATTACGTACCTATACTCATACAAGTTATAAGGAACGTGTAGATGTAATTTGAATGTAGTATACACAATATAATTTGGTACGGTTTTTTATTGAATGAATAATTATCGCGGCAACCGAAGACAATATAAGTAACTTTTGTATAATTAATCGTAATAATCAGGATCATCATCATCATCGCCATCAACCCAAAGTAGGCAAATCGTGGGCAAAAGTAGCTTGGGACGCCTTCAGGCTACATGACGCATCGACTTGCATAAGAGGCCCAGCAGCGACTAGATGCACAAAGTAGCAGACCGAGCTATGTGGCGTACCTTAGGAGCGGCCTATTACTAATATTATCTACGTTATTTTATTAAAAAATATGATGAGAAACAATATTCTGACAAATGATTAATATGATCATTGATCAAATAGCGGTAATGCTGGAAATAATCGAAACGAATATAGTATGAGTCAATATGAATTCAAACAAAACACCTATTCATATTAGTTGACATAGGTAATACTGAAATAGACTCGAGCATTAGACACGGGTCACTTTATATGTCAATTTCTATACAATATGACCCGTTATTATTACTCTTAAGTGTATATTGGTAATCACATTACACTATCAGAAATTAAAAACATGATTGACATGTGATAACATGCTGTAATGTGTAACTACAGAAAAATGATATGGTAATTTGATTCAGTCATAACTCTCATAACAATACATTTCTACATTCTACATGCTGATAACTACCTATGTTTCTACAAATCTACACCAGGCCAACTATATCCAATTTCCAACAAAGTAACCATGATTATTCAATTATGTATTGTATTAAGTATGATACTGATGGTGAAAATTTACACCTTACTGCATTAAGCACATGGTGTATATTTCAATATTACAGGTTGCCGTAAATCAATTTTCATGCTAAATTTCAACCTTATCAGGGAAGTTATTGTAGACATATTAATGACTAGACGTATCAAGTAAAACGACAATAAAAGTCATAAACATACACAAGTACTTAATAAATATACAAAAATTTAAATTATCTAGGTTTACATTTTATATGTTAGTGCTAACATTATATAACATGACTTAATAGTTAGCACAGAATATCAATAGACATGTCTATGTCTATTGATAGATAAATATCTAAATAGATGTGTGGTTAAATATGTGTTAGTGGTAAACTATCTACGTATTAAATCATTCTATTTTCTATTCACAACGACTTAGTTGTTCACTTTTACGCACACACGTACCTATGTGACCTATAGGGTATACTATCCACACATCGCCATACCATCGCCTTATACAGGTGTATAATGGCAGGTGCCATTTGTAAACTCTATTACAACGGTATAAGGTCTACTGATTGTTAGATAAAGGTGTAGCTGTTTGAACGATACAACGTGATCACTCATGAATATAACTGAATACGTAACCAAACTTGTTAACTGAGTCGCACTTAAGTATGCGACAGGAGCTCCTAAGATAGAACATAATATGTGGCATTATCTATGAAAAGGGACCTTATGGTCGATGGCACTTACGTCAAACCGCGTTACATTCGTATCGCGCAAGGTCCCTTTTCATAGATAATGCCACATATGAATTATAATTACCTTGTCATACAGATTCTTCTCGTCAGAATCTGATGGGGCGACTGGCAGGTCATCCTCGCGCAACATGAGGTCGAGTAGGATGGAGAACGCGATGCCGGCCAGCACGCAGACGACGGGCGTCAGGGTCAGCATCAGGCGCACCATGACGCCAGCGAAGTATACGGCACTCAGGGCGTATAAGGCCACTGGAAATTGACAACGATTTTAGTATTCACTATTATTGGACACTTGTAAATATCGAACTGATCCCACTGTTAGCTTAAAAGGCTTGTGTTGTCGGTACCAGACGATATATACCTATTCACAAAAAATGTTCATCATTTTAGGATAACATGGGATTACCCATAGGGATGAAAAAAAAATTACGATAATTTTACCACTACTTCAACTCATTGTGACAACGTGGTTTTGTTTATAAGATTTCAACACACATCAATCGCTACGGATCATCGCACATCTATAGTGTTTACCATTTGGTAAGTCATAAAATCGTCAGCTTTTACAAAGACTACTAGCAACAAATAGAACTGTAAAAAAAAGGTAATACTCACCAAACACCCTCTCATCGTTGACATTCTTGATGCAATACCATAGGCCGACGGGGAATGTGCACACAAGCACGTGGAGGTCGAAGAAGAATGAGGACCAGGTGGTCGGCTGGTGCTCCGACACGGACGCGATGATTGGGATGTGGATCTTGGCGTAGCCTGTATCCCATAGCGAGTAGAACCTGCGCCGCAAAATAAACATTATGGAAGAAAAAACGTAGACAGACAATTATTAAAAAATAAAAAACTTATTGTAACATAAAGACAACTAAAAAATTCTACCCAACCTCGGTAGACTTGGTTTGGTGTTTGGGACTTTGGACACGATTTATTTACTCAAAACGAATGGTCAGTTTTTGATCAAATGACTAGCACGATCACATTCTAACAAAAATAAGGTATTCGAAGGACAAATGTTCTGAGGTATAGGTCGATTCACGAGAGTTGGCACGAATGGAATGAATGACTGAATGAAAATGTCTATGTGTGTGTCACATTAACCAATAAAATAGTGGCTCGATTGTATACCGATACAAGTGTCAATCATACAATGAAAGTTTCGTTCAATCCATTCGTGCCAACTCTTGTGAATCGACCTATACCTACAAACAAAAATGGCGAATATAATATATGTAAACTCCTTCTTTTTTTGAAGCCAATCCAAAACTTCGAGAACGTTATTTGAACGTAATGTCACCAATATTTATTTAGCTGTATTTAAGTAGCTGGTCGTTTTGACAGTTGGAAGAAAGAAGCTATTAATCAGTCAAACACCCTATTATTAAGTTAAAAGGCTATGTATAGGCGATACCAATGTATACTTTAGTCAAACGCCCAAATATTAATAATCTAAAATTTACCAGGCTATGTATAGACGACGCGTAGTCTGAGCATTTTAAATTATGCATAGGGCTATATGCATAATTTAAAATGTTCAGACTACGCGTTACTACATTATATTATAACTGCGTAAATAAACGCATCTTCTCGTTTCGGCAATATTATCAAATGAGAACTAGAATAATTGCACATAGTGCGTATATATAGCGTTTCTAAGTTTCTCTAAGTCTACCAGTTCTGTTTTATAGTGCGTACTGATTCGCTTCTCGCCGTATCAGTACAAGTCGTTGCCCTGTGATCGCTATCAAAAACAACGCTACTAAGATTAGGGCCTTCGACGACTTATGATACTTGGTAAGGTTGACGCCCCGGCAGAGCGCACTGCCACATTACTCTAACCCTTCGACTGACTTTTCCTCGACGGCAAACTGGGGAAATAAGACTGTAGACGGGCATAAAAGTCGGGATGTCTGAGATAAAGCTTTCTATCGACGTGATTTAGCTTCTTTAACATTCAATAAGTTACAACCCGTTACCACGTGTACATCCGACAGCGTACGCCGTCCAGTGAAGGCCTAGCGCACTAAAAATAAAAGGAATCTCACCGGCCACTCCACGGAGCAATGACGCCCATGTAAGTCAAAGCCACAACGACTAGGAACACGAGCGCAGCGGCGACCAGCCCCCCGAAGATCAGTAGCTGTTTCCATTGACCCTTGGGGTTCAGGATGTGTAGGTACTTGAGAGCGCCCACCGCCATCAGCAGGGCGAACACACCTACAATTGTACCTCAATCTTAGAAACTTTTTTTTTTTTATGATATAGGAGGCAAAGTAGCAGACGGATTGCCTGATGGTAAGCAACTCCCGCCGCCCATGGACACTCGCAACACCAGAGGAGTCACAAGTACGTTGCCGACCTTTAAGATACACTCTTTTCTTGGAGGTTTGGATGTCATATCGGTCCGGAAATACTGCACACAACAATTTATTCTAAAGTTTTGCTGTGCGAGGCAGGAACTTTCTAGAAAAACGCACAGTTGAGGACTGCCAACCATCCAAGTGGTGATGATGAAAGTGTTGTCGTGTAGAGCGCTAGCGGAAGGAAGCAGCAGGGATATAGTTTGTCCAGGGTGCTTTTGAATTGGAACAGACTAACGTAAAAATACTTTATCGTATTATCTTTTCTTATATAAAATGGAAATAAGTTGGGACAGGGCGGCGACTGTTTTGTGTACATGTGAATTACCATCCCCGTATCACTCGTCCTCATCACGCAAAAAAGGGTAACTTCGTACGCTTTATCCGGTCGAGTCAGTCATTGCCAAATTCCAAGTACAAAACGGACTAGTTGCAACCAGTTTAATCATACTCGACTGCAATTTTCCGTTAACAACAGTCAACATCTAGCATTGTTTATATAAACATTAAGTGACGCGTAAATAGCCGTAATTATGCCATTATATTTTTAAATCGGGCAAACAGAATTCTAATTAACTATTACATGTAAGCACAACTACCGTCTAAATAATTTGTTATTTATTTATTTAAACTTTATGGTATGGTACTATAGGAATGCCTATTGGCGTTCTCTACCAGTTAATCACTAAACAGATGTCAAAGAGATGCAAAGAGTAAAGAATATTAATTACGAAATAAAACACTTATGTTTTTTGTAGTGTTTCAGTAACGCGAGTGCCTGATTTCCATCATACAATTAATTATAGAAATCCAAAACCTAAGAGTTGAAAAATAACTTGACAGTTTTCAACAAATTCTAAGCAAAGTAAGTTGCGGGACGAGGCTAGTATTTCATAAAATAATAATCATATACAAATGTCATGCTTCATACTTCACAAGGTCGCAAAACAATAGGCATATTCAATTGGAAAACAAATAGTTTATGTAGGTACCTAGTTAAAGCATTAAAGTAGTGCTGTTACAAGCATTTACGGCTTTCAATTCCGTACAACGTACATTCACTATTACATTGCTGTGATAAGGATAAAATGGTAGTTAGTAACCAACCATAAAATCTATGGGACCTTATCATAAGTGTAATGTGACCGTACATACTTTTCCTGTTAAAAATATCAATAAGCTTAAAACAGTTTATTTCTTATTTCTCTTTATACATAAAATTATATGTACCTATATTCTATTTAATAATTTAATTATATAATAAGTATGTCTTTTTATGATAAAATTAGTTTTTTATGGGGGAAAGTTGATGGTATTTTTGGTGTGCGTATTTTGAGACCTGAAGACGCGAGAGATTCTAGAGCGTAAGGAGTAGTAAGTTAACGTGGTATCTTAAGTACTGCCAGGATGTCGCGAAAGGTATAAAGAGGAATAAACAGTGCCTTTTCGAGTGGATGCGGCGTAAAATATTATGTCAACAAACATACAAAGAGCTGTACTGTGTAAGAAATGTCTATTGTTACATTTGGTATGAAATGTATATTTCTGAGTTCTGAGTATTCGTCGAAAATGTAAAGCGCTTACATAATGGACATCGTGTTAGTTTGTTGTCTACATTTGTTTTAGCTGCTGTAAGGCATAGTAAGAAACATTGCAAACTTCTATCACCTGATTAACAAACTAACAACAGCATACATTTTTTTTCCGCCGGTGTAACTCGATTACCGCAATCCAACAGTCATTAAGATAAAGCAAAGCCATGTTGGCTCCACCAAGCCTAAAAAAATTTACCCTCCACTACTGCAAACTAATATCAAAAAGTATGAAGTAATAGAGGCAGTAAATCTATTTTTTCAATTCACTAATTTGCTAGCCTAATATGGTCGAATTTTTATCATATGTCACAATCCTGTCACGCTCCAACAAGTATAGGAGTGCGAAAGTGACAGATAGCGCGATAGACGATAAAATGGTAACCATGCCATTCTGACAGCAATTAACTTATTTGAATAATCCACAATATTTTCTGATCTCCGTTTCTAAAAACACATCTATTAAAACTCGTAAATATATTAAACAGAAGATATACCTGAAGCAGCCATATGTTCGCTAGTCCGTATGGGCTGGAAGCCAACAAATGGGATCTGCATGGACATCAGCAAACCAATGATGTAGAAGACCGAGTAGCTGACAAACAGTCTCTGTGAGAAGCGACCCATGATGAGCAGGACAAATACGTGAAGAGGAATGAGGTTGATAATGAACACGTAGCCACCCCATGCCGATACCTGAAACAAAATAGTTACTTCAAAATTATGGAACTTTTTCATTCATGTACAGCCCTGGTTTTCGTGGCAAAACAAAAGACTGTCACAATAGTTTATACTGTATATCCTACTTATATTGTTAGTATTTACAAGATACATGTGAAAATTTGTGAAGACGTTTGTATGATTGTTAATCAAACACGCAATAACGCCTGAACGGATTCACATGAAGTTGGAGTTCAGATAGATAAAGGACTGAACTGAATTGAAATAGGTACTTGATGTCCCCAGTAATGCATTCTCGTTGGATCTTACACGGACGAAATTGCGGGCACAAGCTAGTATTTCTATTTATTTTATAAAAACCTCACGTATATTTAAGTAGTATAGTAGGCAGGGGCCTATGAAGCCGATGGTCCTGGGTCCAAATCCCAGTCAGGGCATTTATTTGTGTGATGACTGATGAGCATAGATATTTGTTCCTGAGTCATGGGTATTCTAAGTATTTAAGTATTTATATGTATCTATCTATTATATACAGGTATATTGTTGTCTAGTACCTACAGCCTTACTGAGCTTACCGTAGGACTAGGTCAATTTGTGTAAGATTGACCCAAAACATTTATTTATCTATTGATTAGGTGAACCGGTTTTAATTATATTACACAACTATCAATAAAATAAAAAATAATGTTTCTAACAACATCTCGCAAGTCTAGGTATTGCATTATACTATTGCAACTTATATGACTATTGGAAATTGATTAATACTTGTTCCTTTGTAACAAGGAGCAAAAATGCAAAGAAATGTTTTGGCTGCTAATAAATATCTAAATTCTGAAAACATATATATTTAATTTAGTTATGTAATTAACAAATGGTTCTATTGATTTACTGTTACTGTATGTAAACACTGGTAACGTAAACTCCATAAACTTAATTTAAATTGTATATTTTAACTACTATTTTGTAGACAACTTATTCAAAAAATATTTTTTTGGTCTAACACTTGTATAATTAAATAATAGTAAAAAAAGAATACAAAAAAAACCTTGTCACACATTTTATATTCATCATATTCAGGTACTTCATTGATAATATACCAATTGCAATAATTTTACAATAATGATATCAGACCCTGCTTAGGATAAATGATAATAGTAATATGGTGTTTATGTGAAATCACCATTTTTGTGGTCAGTTTTGCCATAATGTATATTTAGTACAGCATCTATAATTAAAAAATAAATAGTCCCAACTCTGTTAAATTAATATGTCTATAGGACTTTAATGACTACCTAGCTCATTAAAACATTATCTCTATCATCAAATCATACTTGAAAATTGCAACCCAATATAATATTTCCATATTATCTCTGCACCAGTAAGCAGTAAGCACTAGCTCAGAATTTAAAAGGTTAATTGTTTCCTCCTATCCAATTTACAAGTCTCAATTGAAGCATTGAAGAAATAGGTCTTAACTCCCATTGGCCTCATAAGTAGGAATGCCCATAACAATACTCAAAGTGAGAATAATGAAGATAAGTGTAATTGTGTTTACAATTCTTGTGACATTGATAAGAAATACAGAAAGCAAATTTATTTACTTTTACTTACCATATAAAAGTAAGATATGGCAGTGCAGATGGACCAGAAAACGGAACCACTCTTTACACTCTTCAGCCAGAGATAGTAAGTGAACTGCAGTGCAAAGATTGCAATTCCCTCATTGTCATAGCTGCCAGCTACAGAGCGGCTGCTGTAGCCAGGAATGATGGCTATGAAGCAGGCAGCAAACAGACCCGCTCCACGAGACCATAGCTCTGATGTCAGCAGATATGTTGCTATGGCTGTCAGACCACTGTTCAAAATAATAAAAGATTAATTTGTATAAGTTATAAACGGAACATTAACTATACAATTATGTTCACATATAATTTAATGTTATTGTCTGCTTAAAAATGTATAATTCTTATCAGAATATTACAAAGTTTTCGGCAATACATTTTAAGGTATTAAGCAATATATTTGCAAGCAATGGTTTTGTTAATAAAACAAGAAAGATTACCTGAAAACAGGAGCGAGGAACACGCAAATATCCCTAATATGAATTGGAATATTCAGAGTGTGCAGGATCCAATGTATGGTGCCTGAAGTTATCATAAGACCAGGGTACACGGTGCCGCCGACTATACGTCCTAAGGGGTACCATGCTCGTTCGTCAAACCAATTCAAAAAGTTGTAAAACCCGTGCTGTACCATATAAGCGGTTGATCGGTAGTTGAACCTAAAAAACGTACATCGTTGAGAAAAAAGGAGGGGGCGAAACATAGAATATGTTACAAATCTTATATACTGTATCTTACCATGGGTCGAACTCGTGAATAATACTCTCAAACCGTATAACAGCGAAAAGCCGAGAAGCGAACCCGGCCAACCAAGCCAACGAGAGAACCGTAACAGTGATAAGCGTGCTGAAGCCGGTCGTGTTATTAAACAACCCCTTATTAGGGCCGTTGGCCGGTTTTACGGGGCTTACAGCCGGCATCTTCTTATCGTAAAGCACCGCGGAATATTACAGCAATGTTTTTTCATACATTAGTTCCAGCAATTCGATTTTATGAAAAATTGAGTTTCAGCCGACTGACACGACACGTCTCTCTTTAAAAATGCTGCCATAAACAAAAAATATATGGGTGCGTTCATAACGCCAAGTTATAATTTTGTTTTATTTGTTGTGGCCAAGTTCTGTGTACCAGAACTGCTTCTGGTAAATACACAGTAGGTACAATACAAAGGTAAATAAATAAAAATATGTTTGTATGTCCACGAGGCTAAAGAACGAGAGAAAAACTAGATTAATTATTTCGAGCTAAGCATAGACTGATAATCTGGTGAACTAGAAACGTATTAATTGTATTACTCTAGACATTGCTTTTAGTGAGTACATATTTTATTCTTTTCGCTGATGCAATTTGGTTAGTTATCTCTTGCAAAAGAGACACATAGACATGTAATTATTCCTCCTAGTGCAAAAGTATAATATGTGCTGCAAGGCAAGGAACCGTTATAATAGTAATCACAGACTAATAAGAGATACTATGATAGTAATCGAAACGCACTTGACATGACATTGACAGATAATTTACCTACAGGCTGAAGTTGATAGTTGATTTGTTTGTTGACGGGGAACCTGAAAATTATGATTCACTTTATTTAGAAACTTTTAATTTAAAGTATAATACTGTGCAGAAAGAAAAAAATACATAATTTAACCGGTTTAAATGACAAATTATCAGGAAATTGTTAACTTAAACGTCGGAGGGACAAAGTAAGTTTTAATTTACTTAATTTGTACAGCCTGCTATGTAATTTATTTATCTACATTTCATATATATTAACATATTTGATTAGACGATGTTTTCGACTATGATCACAATTTGATAAGTCCACTTTTATAAAATTACAGTCAACCTATATCAACGCAAAACGCAGTAGAGCTTGCTTACGTCGACTTCATAGCCATCAGAAACAGTTAATTATTTATTGTCTTATCAAGACTTATGAGTCGGATTTGATAATAAATTTATAGTGATGATACTTTATATTTCATGATAATATAAATTATTTCATTTTCATTATGATCAATTATTTCATATACTATTCAGATCTAAATTTTTGATGTTCATTATGGGTCTTGTATAATCGCTATATAAATATTTGTCCCTTAAGTACTATACCTATAGAAGTAATTGTTTTTGTTAAACACTTTAAACCAAAGTTCGTAAATACTTAAACTTTCCTTATAGACAGCTTTTGTGATTTATGTTTTATAATGTAGTAAAATATGTGTCATAGGATAAATAAAGAAAAAATAACTATTACAAACCAAAGTATATTATATGTAAGACACAATACTGTTTATTCTCACACAAAAGTTCTCCACAACATAAGTAGTAATATATATTCCACATTTCAGATTTGCCACATCCTGGCACACTCTGACATGGGTGCCAGACACATTTTTCACAGCCCTCTTAAGTGGCCGCATTCCTACAGTAAGAGATGAAACTGGGGCCATATTCATAGACCGGGATCCAAACCTGTTTGGGCTTATCTTGAATTTCCTCCGGACCAGAGACATAGACCTCAATAATGTCAACATTAGAGCACTCAGACATGAATGTGATTATTTTGGCATCACTCCGCTTAGTAGAAGACTGGCTCTATGTGATGAGATGAATCATTCTTCTTGTGGAGATGTGCTCTTCTATGGATATCTACCAGCACCATGTGAGTTGAAACTTTTATTATGAATATTGTTAATACCAAAATAAACTGTTACACCCCAAAAACATAATCTTCAAAATTATGTTGTTTTCTAATTTACTGAATTCATCAATTATGCCGAAACTGCTCCACATTGATCTTTAGCCTTACTTAATAAAATACAAGTTGATATAAAATAGTAGGCATGACAAACATATTTAAGAGTCTAATGAATAATTATAAACAAGTATGTGATTCAGTTTCTTAGAATTTCTTTTGATTAAGAAGTAATAATAATAACAAGTAAAAAAAATTGTAATTCTGAAATGTTATAAAACATTATCTTATCAAGTAACTAACACTAATAATTATTACTTTCCAAACTTTGTATTAATCAGGAATATTGTTATAAATAGTTAGTTACTCTTGGTTTCAAATATGGTTTGCATCTTTGCTGAAGGACACACCACTATGAATATTGTATTAGCTAAATACATATATAAACTACCTATGCTATTATATCAGTGTCATAATGGTGTTTATGTGTTATCTTCAGTGACATTGTAAAGCACTCATGTGCTTTAGATTACCAAAATATATGTGTAGGTGTCATCCATTTACAAACCTGAATATGTATACTTATGTGTGTGTGTGCCTTAACCTAAACCTTCATCTATAAAAGCCTTTGTGGTTGGTACAGTCAGCATTAAATAGTTAGTAGCGACCAAAGCGGCCAAATAAACCCGTACAAATCTTTATTTCTATAGCAGTAATGATGTGTTTGGCAATAGCTGGAAGAGGCTTTTACCCAGAAGGGATCTACAGCAGAACAACAAAACCTTTATGTAAAATAAACAAAGCTATAATAAAAAATAAAAATGATGTTACCCACTATTTGGCCCCATTGACTGTCTATCGTGCGGTGTGGTGTGGTGTCGTAAGAGGTGGCAAAGGGAAAAAACTGACGGTTGAGCAGCAACATTCTTCGAAACCCAATCTACAGCCAGTCTGCGGTCACCAACCCACCTGCCAAACGTGTCGACTATGGCAACCACCCCCTAAGATGATACAAGATGGCTTACGGCTGAAATTATGATAATATGACGATGACTGTACAGTCACTCGCAATAATATCTTACGATACCAAGACAGCAAAAATATCTGATAACACCTTATGTCAAGGTCATAAAGAGCTTTCAGATATTTTTACGGTGTTAATATCGTTAGATATTATAGCCGGTAACTGTACCACGGGTCTTTGAAAAAATCTATTTGCAAAAATAAAATGTAGTATTATCACATTTTGAGTTGCAAAAAATTTCGCTTCTCTATGATTTTATACTTAAATACTTTTACGATTAAGCAGTTTCCATATTATGTATACGAATTAAATAATATTTATGCTACTGAAAGGAAGGAGAAGAAAAAGGAAGAGAAAATGAAGATGAAAGATTAACAACAATCATTCACAGGTTTATTATCCTCTCTAATTTTATTATTTCTATCTACATACATATAACTATTATTTGGAAGTGTGACCAGTCATCATTAGTTGATTATTTATCAGTAAAAAATAATTAATTTGTTATCTAAAGATAATAGTGTTATTCAAAACATAGAATATGTTTGTATAATACTTAAGGGTATGCCTATAAATTAATACTCAACTTTCTACTTGAGACCACTTGAGACATTTACATTAAACATTAAGTGTGTATGTAATTGAAACAACCTCAACTGAAATCTCACTTTATTACTATTCATATTATATTTGTAAGATTAGCAAACATTTAAACATATATACATTACTTAAACATTATATTTAAACATATATATATAGCTTACCTGAAAACATTTATGATACTATAAAATAAGGTGTATACATACAGGTACTTGTATACACCTTTGTCTATGAAAGTGAGATTTCAGTTGAGATTGTTAATATAATACAATTGTATAAATGACAGATAATACCGAGTTATTTATACACTTGATACACATTAGAATACGGGAGTTTTCAGAAAAAAAAAGTGTACCGAATTAGTGAGACTTGTAGAAAAAGTTAAAATTATGTCGGTTTGGGACGATAATTAAATTAAGTATTCAATTTATATATATATTTAGATTTGGTTCTCGGTTCTTAAACTATAAGCAATATTAAGATTCTTAAAAGACAAAAAAATATTTCCATACAGATTTAATGCTAATGATTGTCACAATACTGACATAATTTTACTTTTGTACGAGTTACGCTAATTGGGTACACTCTTTATGAGAACTCCCATATGCAACATGATTACATATTGAGACGTTAAATAAATACATATTACAGAACATCCTTACACAAATAGGCAGAGCCCTGATACGTTGAGGCTTGTGTTGTGGGTACATACTCGTACATAGAAAACACCCCTGACTCATGAACTAATTATCTGTGCTCATCACACATAAATGCCCTTACTGGGATTTGAACCCAGGACCGTCGGCTTCATAGGCAGAGTTACTACCCACTAAGCAAGACCTATCGTCATTCATTAGCATTGCAGAAAATTAAAATAACAAAATAGTATTCTACTATATTCCGAAAATTGACTCTTATTTTATTGTAAGATAGGTTACCTATTTGTATTCCTAATTACGCATACACCATGAAAGAGCACATGCAACCAATCACAGGGCATTTTATCTTATCAAGTGTTTAAAATAAGAAAATATGCGAATATGAATGTACTTAGAGTCGCCATCAGATAGAGCGACCAAGTTAGTCGCAAATATCGGAACTAGGCGATACAGTGCACATTCCGATTTTTGTGACCACCTCCACAGCTCCGATATATCTTATGACAACTGTACCTTAACGAGTAATAATAAAAAAAAATCGTATATATCTTTTTGCAGTAACCACTCCATTGCCAAGCAACAGTAACAGTAGAAATGGCAATGGATGTTCTAGAAAGAATTCAACCGCATCAAGTGCAGATGCACCATGCAACCGGACACACTCTAGAAACTCTTCCTTGGATCTGCGGACTGTGGGAAGGATACCTTCACAGGACCAAATAAGGTAAAAAAAAACCTGTACCCAGGAAAATGTTTTAGGAAAAGTATCATTTTCCTAAAAAGTTAGTATATTTTTAACTGTCACAGGCAAGTTCAGGTAGATACACTAAACGGTGGATGTATGTGTCGGTGGCTGTCGCCGAATCGATCATTCTAGGTCGCTTTGGGGGAGAGCTGTGTCCAGTAGTGGACGTCCTTCAAGTGATATGATGATGATAATGATGATGACCTACAAACATTTCCCTAGGACAAAGAAGCTTGAAGTTTGAAGGGCTATCAAAGGCTAATAAAAGAAAGTACAACCGTTATATTTGTTTCTGAGTACTAAATGTTATCTATGTATCTAACTATCTATTATATGTATATGTAGCATTGTTGTCGGACTAAGTCGATTTAACATAATTAATATTACAGGACATTCTTACACAAATTGACTGAGCCCCACGATAAGCTCAAGAAGGCTTGTGTTGTAGGTACTCAGCCAATGATATATATTATCTACAAATACTTAAATACATATATACATCCGTGACTCAGGAACAAATATCTGTGCTCATCACACAAATAAATGCCCTTACTGGACCCAAGACCATCGGCTTCATAGGCAGGGTAATACCCGCTAACCCTAACCTGTCGTCAAAGTGTAAGACTTATCCAAAAATATATAATTACAATTTATTAAAAAGTTAGAGTTGAATAGACAATTGTTTTCAGTCGATGTGGTCGTGGACATTCCAGAGCCGCGTCATTGGGCAATGCAGATTGCTATAAGGGCCTGCGCCCACCAGAACGTAAGTATCAATGCATCTGATATTATCTGTATTGTAGTTTTTATTTTAATCTCGTGTTTCAAAATGTTTAATATGTAGACATTTTGAGATATGGTCCTTTGAATAATTTTAATAGATTTTAAAAAATGTTAACTTTATTTAATTAACATTTGTTACTAATGTTTAAATGTCCTTTGTCACCATACCTCTTGCGTGCTCATCATACTTTCACCTACATTGCTTTTTTTTAAACTCTAGTAAACGCCTCTTCTTTTCTTTTTCTAGTAAACGCCTGGTCGGATAGCATGAAAGTTCAAATTATAAAGGCACACCACAATTGGATTGCCGTTGCATACACGCACTTCGTTACTGGATACAGGTATGTCGCAAAATTTTACTAGATATTTTTCTTTTGTACTTAATCTAATAGGATTATATTATTATGTTCATAATATAACACATGTGCGATAAAACTGTAATTCAAATATCATTTCTAATCTTAAATAAAATCAGAATTTATATTTATCACATTTAACACTTATTAATGGGGAAGGCACCTGTTAAAACAATTGAATATCGAATTCCATAGAAATAATGTCCAACGCCGAGAGCGCTATATCTACGTTCACTTCTCGCCGGCCTTAGATACCTACTCTAAGTTTCGTCATTTTACTACCTAAGAATTCCTCTGAAATGTATTACGTATTTGATGAAGATAACCTTTTATTTATATTTAGTCTTTCGTAAGTCATTATAACAATTTATAAAAAAAACTCGGCTTCTGGTTCTCAAAATATTACTTCAGTTTCATAGCTGAATAGACTAGCGTAATATTTTATAAACACTATTCAAAACACTTCTTCTATCAGATTGACAGACTCATGTGGATGGTACGTCGTTTTCCAATCCCCCGTCCAAGACTCCGTGATAGAGAGGATAGCGTTGAACGCCAAGACGGGCGGCGGGACGACCGCGAGCGGGACAAACGCCACGGGCACTGACGTCATGCTGGGCGTAGCGAGCGGGCCGCTGGTCCGTTTGTGGGCGTTTTCTACCCACAGCGACCCAGTTCGGAGGACTTTAGTTGGTGAGTATCCCAATGTACGGGAGTCCGGGAAAATCACTTAGTCTAGCGCCAGATTGACAGACTCATGTGGATGGTACGTCGTGTTCCAATCTCCCGTCCAAGACTCCGTGATAGAGTTAAACGCCAAGACGGGCGGCGGGACGACCGCGAGCGGCACGAACGCCACGAGCAGTGACGTCATGCTGGGCGTAGCGAGCGGGCCGCTGGTCCGTTTGTGGGCGTTTTTTACCCACAGCGACCCAGTTCGGAGGACTTTAGTTGGTGAGTATCCCAGTATAAGGTGGTCCGGGAAAATCACTTCTTTTACTTTGACAGATTTATGAGGCTGGTACGTCGTGTTAATTAAAATTTTATTTAAACATTGACATTGAATGAGCTTTTATTGGCCTCTAGGCGGCTAAAGACTAGGGCGAAATAGTTATTTGTTATGGAAGGCTGCAAAGCGGTTATTTGGCGCTAGTGTTGAAATTGAAAGCCGAGTAAGAGAAGGAATCCAAGATTGAACCATGCGCGAAGTGAATTGGTTCAAAGACAGATTCCTGAGCGACTAGCTAGGCTTTCAAGACACGAGACGCCAAATAATTTTGCAGCCATGCGGAACACACAACTTTTCACCTCACTACAGCAAGGAAAATGCGAGACAAAAGAAAAACAATAAAAAAAACCATTTAATTTTACCCTCTATTTAACATATCAAATTAAGGATATAACACACTTAAATCCAAACAAAATAAACAAGAGAAAAGGACACATATTCAAAGTTACATGCACCACAGAGAATTACAATCATCGTCTTCTGTATTCGAATGACTTTTGCACGCTAGCGGATAAAATAGGCATTTCCACGCAGGTTTTGCGCTATAAACTAGGTTTTCCGAGTGAGTGAGGTGAAAATTAATATTTTCTCAAACATGCAATGAAATATTGTCTTTACATTCCTTATAATAGACTCGGAAGTATGGTTTTTTGGGCGCGGCAACTGAAGGGGACGGAAATGGAATTTCATATAACTTGGAACTTCATGTAACTTTTTTTTCGACGATTATCCATACAGAGGCCATACATTATCCATAAAGATGCGGGTGTCATAGCAAACAGCTGTTGTTAATTTTTAATACATTTTGATTTCATTGCGATTTAGTTGTGATGTTTCAAATTTATTTTTTTAAGCATTTCTTTTATTTCATTGTATTTTTGAGAAAAGCACTATACATGCCTCGTCGTGAAAACGGATTCCCGGCCTCGTATCACTATCCGGCCAAAGAAATCCTCATTTTCCTGGCCTCTGATGTAATGTACTATTACATGTGAAAACACGTTAACATTACTCAGGAACATTCAACCTGGGCGTCCGCGTGGAGCACCTGCTGTTCGTGGGCCCGCAGCTGGTGGCGCTGAGCGGCGCCGGCGCGCGCAGCAAGGCGGGCGTGTGGCACACCAGCACGCAGCACTGGCAGACGCAGGACGTGGCGCACCTCAGCGCGCACGACACCGCCGGCTCCTTCCTGCTGCTGGGCACCAACACGGGTGCCATCAACTATATAGGTGACATGGGGAACAAATATTTATACAACCTGTCTCAAAACTCTATGATAAGCCGGCACCAGAGGGTGGAGCTGCTTATGATTAGTCTATAGATATATCTCAATTATTTTAGAAATAACAGAAAAAAGATTAAATTCATCGAAACTCGTCAACCCTAATGGTATTTTAACGACCATGCCTACAGATATGCAAATACCTATATCTGTTTTTTTTTCTTTGGATACTTAAGTAGCCCTGCTATCTAACACAGCCCTTAAAAATACCATAATACGTGTAGTTTTTACACAATAAAATTAAAAATTCATTTTGGCTCTACAATTTTGAAATATTTTTTTCTCTTTAAGTCAAAAAAAAATAAGGAAAATTTTCCTATTTTTTCTCGACTAATCATAAGCAGCTCCATCCTCTGGTGCCGGTTTATCGTTGAATTTTGGGATAGATTGTATAGCATATCAACGCTGCAACAAAGTGTATTTATTGAAATATTCTTACTAAATTTTATTTACATACAATCGCTTTGTCTATAGATATGCAAAAGTTCCCGCTGCGTATGAAGGACAATGATCTCCTCGTCACCCAGTTGTACAAGGATCCGAATCAGGAACCAATCACAGCCATATCAGTTTACCTCACGCCTAAAACCAGTGAGTAATATTTAATTAAACAATAGTACATTGTGCAACGTGGATGGTAAGTAAGGTATAGTAAACGCGAGTCTATTAGAAGCCCGACGACGAAGTCGGAGGGCTTTTAATGACTCATGTTTGTTATACACTTACCACCCGTGGTACATACAATGTTTTTCATCACATTTGCGAGGAAATAAAACAAATTCGTTGGTAAAATATTAGTTACTAGTAGGTATAGTGTAGTTTTACCTATCAGACCGCATCCACTATAAAAGATTGTCAACAATGTCAACTTTGTTCAATGTCTTCCACAGATAATGTTAACAACTGCGTTTTGTTTTCGAAGTTGATAGATCATCCTGCCAAATAGTATCAATTATCAAAATCAAATAGAAAACAACTATTTTTAATAAATACTAAACATTAAATTGCAGTCAAATTTAATATAAAGATATGTTTTATACATATTAAAAGTTGGTTGTAGCAAACTTTTGAAGATATGAAATACACCTTGGCTGTTTAGAAACATCCTCAGTCCAAGTGAAGTATAGGTTCTGTATATTTTTAAAACTAAACTTAACAGCCCGTGTGAGCTAAATCGGCTATAACTGCTCTGTACTCTCGCAAGTAACAACGCCATTGACGAGCAAGTGTGATGAAAAAGCTATAACGATATTTCTTTTCTGCCAACACGTCTCATGCCTTTGTTCGTCTCTTCAAGGTATCTTAACCGATTTTCATCAAAACCCCCAAAATTTTTAATTAAGCCCTTCAAGTAGATCTGAGTAGTATATCTAAGTAATTACTCCGTATTATAAGATTATCCGATTAAGGGTAGTAAACGAAACAACGAAATAATGCCGGTATCTATTTTTCTATGGATGCAATACCGATTTTCGAACCAAGCATTCATTACAAGTCCTATCCTTAGTTGTCAGGTCATTTTTTCGACAGCTTTAACCTGACAGAAACATACTATATTTCGTTTTCATTCGATTTACTTTAAGAACAATCTAGAACTTTTAACGTACTTTCATGTGACGTAGGGCAAAGGAAACAAAAGACTACACGACTTGTATAGATTCGTGCTCGCGAAACACTCGTGTGAAGCCATTAAATACCAATAACATCATTTTCCGCTTTACTATGTCATAGGTTCATGAGTATACCCCGGATGTAGGAGGTAAAAATGTTTCAATACATATACCTAAATAGAATTAATCTAGAACGGAAATATTTTGCTCCTGTCAATCCGGGGTATGGTCATAATGCCACGCCATGGCATCGTAGACAGCCCAGATAAAGGGCCAACATCTAACCAAATTAAATCTCACTTCTTTCTAGATCTGTGTGGCAACTGGATCGAGATAGCATACGGCACTCGGTACGGCTCAGTGCGGGTCATAGTGCAACATCCAGAAACCGTGGGCCACGGCCCTCAGCTCTTCCAAACCTTCACCGTCCACCAGAGCACTGTCACTAAGGTAAACTTGGTCTTTTCTTTTTTTAACTATTGTCTGAGGTTCTTAATTGTTTGCTAATGTGACATCATATTTTACTTAGGTACGCCTTTTAGAAGGACCATATTTTATAAGGGAAATTAATTCTTCAAAATTAATAAAAACACGGTTTCTAATAATGTTAAGTATTAAATTTTTTTACAGCTCATAATTTAAAGTAGTTAAAAAATGTTGAATTCAGCGCTAAGCGGCGCCGCATTGGCAGGGTCGCCATCAGATGTATTACGGGTAGGAATTAGGGCTTCCAATCCCGGTATTCCGAGATCTCGGTATTCCGGGATCCCGCGCCTTTTTTCAATCCCGCTCGTTGCGGGATTTCAAGCGCGGGATCCCGCGGGACTGAGTAAAGGCATCATTTCGCGAGCGCAATCGCTCGAGTACTGGTCGGCCCGAGTACTTTAGCACGGTTTTACGTGCTTTTTTGAACCCGTACGTGCTTATAACGTGCGTTACGAAAAAACGTGCTATTTCTGTTGTTTTTTGGATGTAAGTAGTTCAGATTTCAGATCACAGTTGAAATTCAAGGTTATTTTTGTGTTAAATGTTTATTAACAGAAAATTATAATTTAATTAAAAGTTATGGTCTAATAAAAGCTTAATTTTTGAGTGCCATAGGTTCAGGCAGTGTGATACTGATATTTGATCTTTACAGAAAAAGAAAGTTATTTTTTGTGTTTAATGATAAAGTAAGTTAAACAAATACAATTATTTTATGATATTTTGATCTCAATGCAATAATTTTTTTTTAGTGTATTAATTAATGTGTCCAGTTACACTCTAATAATAGTTGTAATACGTTGTTTTTTTTTTTGTTTTTTTTTACCATTTAATTGATTGTATGAATTTATATGCGGGATCCCGTAAATACCGTAAATACCAATAAAATTATACCCCCATTTTATTTTCGATACAATTTCTGATTCAGTTACATCAATTCAATGTCGTAATATTTCTTTCAGGTTTCTCTATCCGAAAACTACCTTATATCAGTATGCAGCGAGTACAACCATGTACGATCCTGGCGAGTCACTCGCTTCCGAGGAATGATCTCCACTCAGCCAGGCACGACGCCCAAGGCCGCCTTCAAAGTGCTCGCGCTAGAGGCCCCGACAGCCCAGCCCCACAACGACTGCGGTACTTTCAACCTTAAGCATCTTACTATAAGGATCAATTGTATTATGGAGGCAGTTAGTTTCTTAAGTCACATGTCATGGCGTCCTATCCAACAGTCTAAGCAGACAGCAACAGCGGCCGAGGCTGACTTTAGAGCGCTGGTTTTTTAAGTGCAACCGTGTATCAATTTTCATGCCATATTACTATCTTTATTCCTAAAAAAATCTTGTCTCTAAAAAAAGTATCATCTGTCAATGAAAATAAAAATATAGTGTAAAGTCACTAAGTTTCAGATTAAGAGTATCTGGCTGTGTAAGATAGGTACGTGATTTTTTCAAAGTACTGACGATTTATTTTAACATAGCACTTAACCTTTTACGTGTCATTGACACGCCTAGGCTAGGCCATGAACGCGAGCAATGCAATACAAACCTTGCTTGAAATAAAAAAGGTTATTGTCAGCGCGCCAGTAGATTAATTGTTAATTTATTAATATAGGTTGTTTCTTTTTCACTTTTCACATGTTTTTTTATATAATATAATTGAACCACTTTTTTTATAAAACTTTTTTCCTCAGGACCATACGGGGAGCAGGACGAGGAACAGATCTTCATTCAAAAAGTCGTGCCGGATACGGACACTCTGTATGTGCGTTTGGCGTCGAACGGTAAAAGGTATATTATTCATAAACGCTTACCCTTTTCCCCTTTTAGAAATGTCTGTTAAAAAGGGTCAAAATTGATCTTGATTTGCTAAGTTTTTTAAATGAAGGGGTTTATAACTTTTGTGAATCTACCTGAATAAGGAAGTGGTATCGTAATATAGATCGCTCCCGTATTATTTTATCATAAATGAAGGTTACTCACGTTTATTTAGTAACTGATGCAACATTTTCAAAGAGAGAGAGAGAAACAGGTGTCCATTTTCACGCACTGCGAGTGGTGAGTGTCCGTTCGCGTCAGTGACGGTGCGTTTATACAAGCCGATTCCCGCCGCCTTCCATAACTTACTGCAGTTCAACGGTTTTCTTTGGGCTCATGAAGAAAAGGCTAAGTTATATCGGCTCCGTCTTGCCTGAGATATAAATTAAGTTGTAGTTCGCTTCACATCGCGCTGTTCGCGCCGCCCTTGATGTCAATGCTCGTACTCAGTCTTGATGTGTTTACCGTATTATTTATACCGTATCGGAAACGTCCCTATTTACGGTGCACTGTTGCAGAGTGTGCATGATCCGCTCGGTGGACGGGTCGGCGGTGTCGTGCTTCACGGTGGCGGAGTGCGAGGGCGCGCTGCGGCCGCGGCGGCTGCTGCTGTGCGGCCACCGCTCGGGCGCCGCGCAGATGTGGGACCTCACCGCCGCCATCGACAAGGCGGCGAAGCCCGCGCTCTCCGTGGGCAGTGGTAGTGGTAAGTACCCTTACCATGAATCGTGACATTGAGGTTTTCGATAACGAGTACCGAGTTTACTACAAGCGAGATGCACAGATAGTAAACTCGATACTTACTCATGGTAAGGGTAAAGGAGTCAATCAACTTTTCCGAATCACTCGATGCCATAGTAACAGCCAACTGTTTTAAGATCCGGTTTTATGTTAAACTGCATTAAAATTCTCAAAACGTACAGTTTCGTGCTAAATGTAAGCATGTAAAAGCTAGTAGTTAAAGGATATTTAATCGGCTTATTAGTACAATACGATAGGTTCGTAATTTTAATTCCGTAAATTAGTTATAGGTACCTACCAAGATAAAATACCCCTTCAATCTGTAATGACAATTACGAACAGAATGAAAATCTACACTATCTACACTAATATTATAAAGCCGGAAGTTTGTGAGTGTGTATGTTTGTTACTTCTTCACGGCTGGAGTGATTTTAATAAAATTTGGTATGGAGTTAGTTGACACCCTGGATTAACACAGGCTACGTTTTTTCCCTAATATACCGCGGGTAACGCGCGGCACAGCTAGTATAACAATAAAGCAGTAAAGGGTGTCTTACAACATACCTGTGTTATTTTGAGGCAAATATAGAGTACAGGGAGGGCCGTATCAACCCCACAGTACCTAATAGTCTTATGTTCACCGCCAAATGTTGGAATACCCTTTCGCGATTCCAAAATTCGCGTATGGCATCTTCGATCCCAAGATCTAGGTTCTCCTTGAGAAAATAAGTCTAGATACCAGTGGTGGTGCATCGATAGAACCCGATTCCCGACGGCTTGACTCATTTTCCCATACCTGAGCGATTTACCATCAGCTCCTACAGAAAAGAAAAGCCATTGTGGCTACGGTTTGCCTAAGAATAATCCTAACCCGCCACCACTGCTAGATACGCCAATTCTGTTACAGCGGAAGGCGAAGACTCGCCGGTGCCGGACGGCGGGCCGACGGCCGACGAGCTGGTGCGGCTGCTGTCGGCGTGCGACCTGGACGCCGCGCCGGCGCCGGCGCTGCTGCCGCCGTCGCCCAACCGCCCGCTGCCGTGAGCGCTGAGGCTACGTGATTGTCTGCTACCCGGCTGAATCATTTCTCGTGTCTCCTAGACGTGAAACCAGCAGCTAAGACGAGTTTTTAATTTTATTACGCTTTCTTCAATTGGCGATGAAATGGAAACCATCCTATCCATTCTGGGACAGCTAAGATCTATATATAATCTTTTATGGAAAATAACGCTATCGAAACGAAAAAAAAATTTGAATGACACGTCGAATGAAGAGTCACGTAATCTTCTCTGTACATTATTTTCGTTTCGACTAAGGTTTTGTTGGATTAATATTCGCGAAAGTTTATATTTTGTTTAACAGTTGTCCAGAAGACCGTTACTATAGCAACGAGGGAGACGAAAAAATTGATTCACCTATGAATTGGCTACGTGAAAAAAAAAAGTGTTTTCCCCTCACTTGCTCGTAAAGCGCTTGTTTATTCTTTAATACGAGAGGGTAAAAACGCATTTTATCCACTAGTGATTAAAGTAAGTTGACTTCTCATAGCTCTAATTGCTATGGTTTTAAAGTCTAAATTCGCGAAGTACAGCTCACTTGCCCCCGGGCGAGCCTCGCTAACGCACCGAGTTGGAAATAGAAGTAGAACATTCGAAAATCGTACTGGCCACCACAAGCTAACCAAGCTAAAGGCACCTTTTGTAAAAATGTTGAAAGTATCTAAACGCAAAGAAAAAGTCAATGCGATTTCAAAACGTTTTTTGCATTTTTCGCTTTCCTCGCTGTAGTGAGGGGAAAAGTTTTGTGTTACACACGGGTGCAGTTGTAATTTAATTCTCGTGGATTGAAACACTCGCTACGCTCAGGATTCTATTTTAAAACCACTCGCTTTGCTCGTGGTTAAACTATAGAATCCATTCGCTTGCTCGAGTTTCAATCCCACACTCGCAGTTAAAATACAATTTTGCACCCTTGTATAACAAATAACTATTAATACTTTTTTACTTAGCGGCGCAGGTGTTGAGAATGCGCTAGAAACGACTTTATTGTATCAACATCGTGTCAATATTATTTTGAACCATGTAGACAACGGAATACAAAAATAATCATCATCCTTATTGTAACTAACAGAGACAAGCTAAAATATTATCCCAATTTCTGTGTTTTAACTAATATCTTTGACATTATAATGACGTCGTCTAATACTTAAATGTAAAATTGGTCGTGCTAAGTACGTGTACATTAGCAGAGTAGGTTAGCAGTGTAGGGCAACTGATTTAATTATTTCTACTTATAGAATTAAATTTGCAAATGTTTCATACATTTTATGAATGATCAAATATAATTTTAAATATGAAAATGTGTATAGATTCAATAATATCGACTGTAATCGATGTAATGTTGCAATCCTTCAAAAAATTGAAAGTATATGAAATATAAACCTTATCAGTCTGTTATACATTTATGTTATAATGCCAATTAGTAATAGTAGTTTATGTATCTGTGCATAATGGGCAATACAATAAGAGTGTGGGTTCATGAAACGAGCCGAAGGCAAGTTTCATAATAATATCATCGTTTCATAATATACACGAGTGTTGTAATGCCTAATTATGTATAGTTACATACACTACTTTATCTACACACATGTCATAAGTGTTTTAAGATGGGTTCAGGAACCGTAGGGAAATAACCTGCATTATTACTAGTGCTACTTGTAAAAATCAAAAAATCAACGAACAAAACAAATGACAGCTTCGAATGGCGGCGTTTCGTATTTCGTATCTCAGTCAATTTTTTTTTAACCATAGACAAGCGAATGAACTCCCTATTCTATTGTCACTCGAGTTCGAATGTCGCTCGATTTATATTAAAAAAACATAACGAATTGGCGTTTCGTATCAATTACAGTTTTAATATATATAGATACTAGAATAGACACCCCACTTGAATTTGACAGCTGTTCCAAATTTAAACTCATAACCTACGGTTTTCAGGAGGTAATGTTAACATTACATCTCAATTCATTTCTGGTGGTTGGTAATGCTGGTCATTGCCTACGGTTTCTGGACGCATTTTAGAGCACTAATGATATGTACGTAGATAAAAAAAGTTTCACTGATCTCTGTTACCGATGGAGTTCAACATTTAAATGACCTGCGTCATTTATACAGCAACTTATTTTACATGCCAAGTTCACGACTGTTCACGACTGACTTGACTGGCACGACTGTCTTGGTGTTCAAAGGGTTAACCCTTCGTATGCTTAGGCACAGATCCGTGCCAATGCCAAGCATTTGAATTCAACTGAATTAACTTCCAGGTCGTTTTTTCATTGGACAATTTTGACATCCGAATACGAGGGGTTAAGGTAATTTTAATACATTTTTTTATCGGAAGAATGCAGCATTGCATGGGTGTTAACAGTCGGACATTCTTGAAATAAGCAGGCTTGAATAGTTTTAAACAATGCCAGACAATTGGTCTCGTGTAGAAGTTATATAAAGACTGATTTCATTTGTAAGCTCAATCATACAAAACAAAATTTAAAAGAGCAAAAAAATATTTATAATTTTGGAATTTTTATGTTTTAGAATTATACCTAAATAAATGTTAAAGTTGGAAGTAGAATGATGGAAATATAATATGATTATGAAATAATGTAATTATTGTTCTAATATTTGTTGTTATATGACTATTTAAGTATAGAAAATATGTGTAGCCTTGTTAGGTGACAATATTTTTGTAATCAATGAGTCACTTGGATGAATACTGTTGAGTGTTGCTAAAACTTATTTTAATATTCAACAACTTCTATTGCTAGTGCTTAACCCTTTTACCGCAACCGGTGGCAGGTGTCGGTGGCTTGGTAGGCACGACAGCACACACCTTTCGTTGTTCTTGGCGTTCAAAGAGTTAAAAGTATTGTAACATAACTGCAAATCGTGTTGCGGACAACCAAATTAAAGTAAACACGAGACTATACGCAGAGTCAAAGTATACTCAATAACATGTTTCAACACAAAGCGGTTAACGCGAGCTCTAATTCGACGATTCGATGATCTCTATCGCTGTTGGTTTTGGAGTGACCAAAGACAACATTTTGGGGTAAGCCACGCTGTAAACTTTTATCTTTTTATTTATTGTCTGACAATCTAATTATTTATTTGTATTTTGTGGTAGCTCGTAAGTGTGCCGCAATTACACGTATAGTGTTTATGAATTATATTATACAAGTGTAAACTATGTTTTTATGTGTATAACATCAAATAAATCATTTATTTACCTACACACAATTATATTATTTTACCCCAAAACCGCTAAGTTTAACGCTCCCATGGAAAGAGACAACAGAACAGGTTTTACAAAATAGACTAGGTATATATGTAAAAGAAACAGATATTTATTTTTCAAATTTAATTATCATTTAATCACATGATAATTCATATTAAAGAGGTTAGGTATAATGTTGCCGATTGTACGTAAAAGATCATTTTTTACATGTAACCGAAGTTTGTCATATAACTAATAATAGGAACCTGAATTTGAATACAGAACTATCACCTAGGTAGGTTGATAAGTTTATACTATATAAACATATATTTTCAAGTTGTCAACATTTCAACAAGTCGGGTTCCTAGAATGAATACCTTATGATTAACCCTTTGACCGCAAAAATCGGCTGTGGCCGTCATCGGAAAGTCTTTCCATGGACGCCAACGACGGCTAAGGACGTCAGCTTTGCAATTAGAAGGAACCTACGGGGGATTCCGTAAAGTAAATTCCGCTCAACAAAATTTAGTCGTTTGGCGTTCAAAATGTTAAAAGGAACAACATCTCCATTTAACATACTTACTTAGTGCTGTGATAAAAATGCTGGCGTTTTCAGCGTGCAACATAATTGACTGGATGACATTTAAAGGTGTTATTTACATTAATATCGATCATTTATTAGAATTGTTAATATCTAAAATGACTAGTTAATTTACGTAAACTTAACTCACTAAATTTACAATATTCTTCGTCTGTCTTAGTTAAAAACAATTTTCACAGTTTAAGAAAACCATAGGTATATTCATTCAATCTGTAAAGATAGAAACTTCATAATTGTATAATATGATTATGGGAATAGAGGTCTATGAACTTATATGTAGGTAGGTAGGTACTTATTGTTACTGTTCTTAAGAGCATTTGACGTCCTAAGACCGACGAAGAATTGTTGCATACATATTTTAGTAACACATTTGGTTTATATACAAAACAAGCCCTATACCAATGGTATAGAGTTAACTAGCGAATGTACGGCCGGAACGCCGGAGACATGAACATGACTATGAAGAAATTTAAATTTCCTTAACAACCAGTGAGTGTGTTTTCGCTATAGGGTATGATAAGATCACCTGTTTGGAAATTACAGGGTTTGAACACATGAGGAGTGTCTTTTCAATAGAGGTAATTTCTTTGTCAATAGGGCTTTTATGGGTTTCTTAGAAAAATAACCCCTGCTTACATAAATAAGCCTTTTTGAAAATACACCTTGAGATCTTAGCAGCGTAATTTTGGTGAACTGTCTACGTCAAAGATATGTTTACACTTTCACGTCTTAATACAAGGCAACTAAAAAATGTAAACATATGTTTGAAGTCGACTGTAAATACATGACGATACCGTGAATAATCTAGTAATTAATTTCTAGCTGTAGGTAATTAATTGGCTAAAATATTTGGATCGCCCGAGTAATTGAGCCGTAAGTACCTACTTGTCTAATGGTGTATGGTCCATTAACAGGACTTTCATCATTTTCATCTTGTATAGTTCACAGTAAAGCGCTTAGGTGCAGGAGTAACTAGAGTCAGTGTCATATAGTTAGTAAGAGTCCAAGTAACCAAATATATCGTAACACATTCTTAATTTCAGCCGTAAGTCGCCCACTGCTGGACATAGACCTCCCTCAAGTATGACTTGTATCATCTTGGGGGGTAGTTGCCATAGTCGACACACTCGGCAGGCGGGTTCGTGCTATTCTAGTCAGCCGGCACCACACCCCGAAACACATCACATTCTTGGGACTTACTCGTAAATAAAGATCTGTGGCGATGTATTTGGCTAGTTCGATTGTTACTAATAATTTGACTATACCTTCCTTTATATGTTATACTCGCGAGTTAGACTAGAAAAGGTTTATGTGTAACAATAACCTAAAAACGAACTTATTTAGAGACCCTGCATAATGGGCTGATGGCACAAAAAAACTTCGAAACTGCAGATGGGGAACAAGATAGAGCTACATATACATATTGTTTTATCTAAATCTGAGTTAGCTTATTTCTTCTACCGCAACATTCCTTCCAAACATTTTTTACACAGTCCCCAACTTTATTACTTAATAAACACATGACTGAATTGAATGAATTTGAACACAGAAGGGGAATTTCTAAGAACCGAATCAGTCATTTAAAAGAAATGCTATTTTAAAAATATAAGAGAGAACATTTGAAACCGTGGGTATTGATTGATATTCTAATCTGAAATTTAATATTCTATAATAGTGTGAAGGTGAAGATACATATGGCGCGACAAGCGATTAAAATAAGAACCCTTTCAGATATTGATGCGCTTGACCGTGAAAGATATAATTGACACGCAACCGGTAGTCATTTTTACCCATTGCAGATGAAGTAAAAGCTATCCCAAAAAACTGTACATTGTATTGCAAAATATTTCGGTAATCAATATATACTATAGTCATATAATAAGAAGTTTCAAACAGCATGAAAAAGCAATAACAGGTTGCTTAAATGTTAGAGTTACGAGCCTAGCTTATTTTTAATGTATTCATTAGTCACATGTGTCATTTAAATACTGTCATAATTAACATGTACAGTCAGCGTCATATAGTTCGTAGCATTCAAAGTACTCAAATAGTTCGGTACACCATACTAATTCTATGGTGTACCGAACTTTGAGTACTTTGGACGCTACCAACTATATGACGCTGACTGTACCTAACAGATAAAACAATACAAAATAAAATATAACAAAGAAAACAGTTTAGGACCATTCTTGTCCCATAATAAAATAAATAATTATTCCTGCGTCAAGTGCAATGGTTGTTTAAAAATGAGTGACTTAATCATAGACAATAGATAATAAGACTTATAGCTAACACAACAACAATACTTAATGTTCAGATTCTGATAACTTACAATACTTATAAAGCTGATCCGATGCTGTCTTGTCTACGGAAATGATGACGCGACGAGCCGCTAGTTAATTATAATTATTGTTATACAGGGTGTCTCATTCAGATCGGTCAGTATGGGGAAATGTGGAACTACAAGACAAGCAAAGATTTGTTCTTAGGAACCATGTCATCGAGTTTATTAGGGACAAGAAAAACTGCATACAGATTTAAAATAAAAAAATCTTGTACTCTATTCGAGAATCTAACCAGGTGTTTTGGAAAAAAAAAACTTTTAATTATTTCCGTTTGGATATGGATTGTGTAGGTTTTAGGTAGCAGAAGTTACCATGAAACTTGATATCTCAAATGAATATAATGCATTGTAATCCAATCCAATATCTTTTACTTAATTTTATTTTTAACAAGGAGTTCGAAGTTCAAGTATAAAAAAAAATATGTTCAGTTCCAAAACTGAACATATTTTTTTTATATCCATTTATACTTGTCCCTAAAATCGTTGACATGGTTCCTTAAAACAAATTTTTGTATGTCTTATAGTTCCAGATTTTCCCATAGGGACCGATCTAAATGAGACACCCAGTATTTTAGGTCCAAAGAGCTAGGTATATCTACAGATACATCCTGAAAAATTGCAAGCTGTGTATCAAGGTCATTTATACTAAACAGTTGATAGACACATTAAAATAAAATTGGCAAGGACCTTGGTACAATTTTTACTGAGAAGTGACGTCGAGGGTCCTCACTTCCAAACTTTAAAGGGCTTGACAAAATAAATAATACTTGAATAATTAGTTCTTATTAAACAGTCATCAATCATCCCTATATCCGTTAGAAATGCCGGGAAAATGCTTAGCTATGAAAGTTTGTCCCTTTCGCCTTTTATAATTTAAAATACACCTATATTCTTAGGAATTACTCGAATGTCGCATACATTCAATTTTAAAAAGTGGTAGACAACACACTAGAATGATCCTTAAGTAATAAAGAGCTAATGCCATGTCATGTTGCTATAATTGCTCAAATTGAACACCATTGCACTTATCTCGTAAATATCCCTCAACTTTCTATAAAATAACTTATGCCCCTGAGTACAAACTGATGGATGAGCGATAACTTACGAATTACAACCAGTTCATTCATGTTTCAGAGTACAATCTATTGTCGTAGATTTCGGGGCTAGTCAATGGCGTGATCAAGTAGCACCATAACACGAAGCCCAAAAGGAAGTTGAAGATAATTGTGATTCGTTGGAGAGGAGGGAACTGGCCGATCTCACCGAAGTTGGGGAAACCCATGTGGTTGCAGAACATGTGCGCGACTAGTGGAGCCATGAAATGTCCTGAAAACAAAATGTCTTATAAATTACTGAGTGACTAATACGAGTATAATCACTCTTTTACTTGATTTAACTCTTCTAGGCATATCATAGAAAACACGCATTACTCGGGTACACATCGCACAAAACAATCTGTTACTGGGAATTGAACCCAGGGTCGTCGCCGTGTGGTGCCGGCTGACTTGAATAGCTCCACCCCATCTCCTCCTGTGGGTGTCGTAAGAGGCGACAGAGGGAAAAAACCGTCAGATGGGCAGCAGCGTCGGTCGCAACCCAATCTGCAGCTACTGCGGTCGATAGCCCGCCTGCCAAGCGTGGCGACTGTGGCAACTACCCCTCAAGATGTTACAAGTCATATTTGGGGGAGGCCTATCCAGCAGTGGACGATATACGGCTGAAGTGTGAGTGTGTGTGTTAACCCAGGGCATGGTCACTACAGACCGGTACTAGTCTAATGCATTTATAAACATATATATATAGATTATTTATGAATATACTTACCAGTTCTAACAAAAAGATATGCAGAATATGCCCCAAACAAACTGGTATACATAAACTGGAAAGCTAAAACAAAAACAATATTATATTATCTTAAAATAGTATTTCAACTTATCTCTTTATTTGGAGTCGTTAATGGGCTTTACGCTCAGAATCACAAAGGAGAAAATGAGTGTTCCAAAAAGTCCATACAGTTTTTGATCATTGTATTAGTTCATTACTGGTTACTACTTATACCGTGTCATAAAAAACATGATACAAGATTATCAAGCTGGCATCTGGTCATGATTTGGAACAATTTTTACTTTAAAAAAACTCTCTCATACATTTTCGTCAACTTATAACCGACCTTTTCTATGGAACAGCTGAATTTTTATTTAATTTTACAAACTTGACCCCATAGTAAAAGATGTTCAAAATCATCAACAGATGCTGATCAAAAATCTTGTATCACGTTTTTTATAACACCCATAATATATGTAAAATGTTTTAAAATTTGTTAGTAAGTGATTTTGTAAATCTTATGAGATGTTTTTCTCAGTGAGTGATTTTGTAAATCTTATGAGAAATAAATATCTTAAACCATAAATCTAGTAGAATGGAGGAGCAAAAGTTTAGTCCAAAGAATGCTTAGAGCAGAAATATAGGGCAAACAAAAGGTACTAACAACCATACACTTAACTAACCATTGACAAACTTTATGTCTTTGCAATAAGGTCTGAAAACAGTTAATTTACAAGTGTGAATTAACTGTTTTTTCTTGTAAATGATAACCAAATAAATACTTACTTGAGATCATCAATGCTGTTTTGAACTCAAACCCGGCCTTGAGTTGTTCAAACATGTGGTGGAAATGGGCTGAAAATTATTATTCAACTGTAAACAATTTCCATGATCGCATCATTAACATAACAATACACAGATTGTATTAAAATTTTAAAATTTTAACTATAACGGAACATAAATCTATCCGAATATTTCCTTTGCAGCCTGAAAACAGTAGTATTTATTGTTTAGAACTAGGTTTACTTTGAATATTTATACTAAAAGTAGAGTAATTATTATTGTGCCACATATCTTATACATACATATGTAGATTGTTAGCAGAGTTCTGCTTATGAAAAATAAGTTAGTATGGAATAGTATTTATAGTAAATATTAGAGAATATTCAATATTAACTAGGGACCCTGGTGCCAGTAAAGTGTTAACACAGTTAAGGTACATGTTGAATGTTGATAGTTCTCTCTCTAAGGCGCATTGAAGATTGAAGGATATAGTAGAAAAATTACATTGCACAAATGCTGAAGTTGCAGGTTCAAATCCTGCCTCGGACACTGGTGGGCTTGGATACTTTCTTACAAGTAATTAGAGTCATTCTAATGTCAGAAATGACTATTATGACATTTATGACAATTAATATGGTCCAGTTACAAAATTAATTTCTTCCATAATATGACAATTGTAAGAGTTACTAGTATACTAGTATACTAGTTTTCATATGCAAAATAGGTTCTTAAGCATCAAGTTGCAGAGACCTGCCCATGTGTTACAATACAATATGCCCATGTTTCATAAAGAAAGTAACTGAAAAATTGATCAAACCAAGATACATTTTCAAATTTTCAGGGGCCTTTTTTAGATTTTACACTGTAACTAGTTAAGTACTTGTAGTTATCATAATACAATTGTAATTTCCGTAAATAAATGTAATTATTTATTTCTAATTCAATTAAATTTAAATATGACAAAAATAAGAGTTTGAATATTATAAAAATTACGAGAATTTTCCCTAAACAGTAATAAAAATATAATTTAACTCACCAATACCAAAAAGCAATGGACCCGTAAAAACTGCTGTCAAAGGGTGTAAACATTGTAGCAATAGGGGCATCATGCACGCTCGGAACACCCACTCCTCACTGAGAGGTGCCATGAAGTGGTTCCTCACCCAGACCCAATCTTGCCAACTAGATACCCAGTAAACAGGTTCTAAAAGTAGCAAAAAGTGATTATAAATGAGTACCTAAGGTAAAGTCTTTATTTTAATTTATTTTTATTCTACACTCTTCTAAGAAAATCTTTGTAATGAATAGCCATAGCATTGATTTAGCATTGACTTATACATAGAAACAGCAAAATCAAGCAACAGTTAGTACTTACATAACATGTTTTTTTTAAATAAAATAATATGTTGAATATGTGTAATTCCTTGCATGCCTTTGGCCTATCAGGGAAATTTTACCCTTTTTAAAACAGAGTACTGCAGAGCAGATAGTGTATTAATATTTACCTGCATACAATATCCAGATGCCTGATAAAAATTGCATAGTCAGAGGTCCCAAAAACAAAACAGCTGTTAAAAGTAAAGGCAGTATAGAGGCACTGATAAGCCCAGATGTACGAAGTCCTAAGTGATCATATACATCGCCACGCCTGGAAGTATCTTCAGTGAAGAAAAATTGAGTAAAGAAAGGGGCTAGAAGCATCATACACGAAACACTGAAAAACCTTCGCTTTATTGTTGATGGGTGGTCTCTGAAAGAAGAATAACACCATAAACAAATATATTTTTTTAAGGATACGTATGTAAACTATGCACAGGTGTTTCCTTACCTGCTTAATTTGGTTTTCCAAACGTATAAACTAGCGACATAGGAGATCGTTAAGAAAACGCAAGCTAGCACTGAAAATGTACAGGAATTTTGTTCAAAAAATTCTATTGAAGACATGGTAAGGGTTTTTATATAAGTTTATTTCGTACTGTGATACAAAACTGATAAAAATAGCAAGAAAAGAAAGGAAAATCTGTGAGAGGTGTTCTCTGTGTTGATTTTTCAATTTTTTTTTATTTTGACAGTATGAGTATGACAGTTGAAAGAAAGGGACGTTCCAGTTCCACACACTTCTGAAATGTTAATTCCTAATAATTTGTTTGTCCCTTTAGTTTCCAAAACATATTTATTCCTGAAGTAATATAATACATGTTACGTATTCTTTTTAATCACTGTATTTTTCGTCATCTCCTGATTCCTGGAAAAGTTTTTTTTTTTTTGTATTTTGTTGAATGAATTACAAGAAAAACATTTGAATGTAGATGTCGCTAGCGTCACCGCCGCCATCTTTCAATCCGCCATATTTTTCAGAGCTGAGTCGAGTCGCCCGTAGCTCGCCTAGGGTAGAGCGGATTTTTAGTATAATTCGTTTGAATAATGATTTTTATGAGTTAACAGTTATAGTTTTAGTATCAGTGATTAGTGTTTTGTTTGTAAATCTTAAATACATTAGTTTAGGAGTCACTAATGTGGTGTAATCTCTATTTCCCGTTTCGTTTTACCAATCTAATCTAAACAGAAAATGGCCGACGGTGTTGGTGCGGGTGTCTCCTTTGTTTAGTGCTGAATTATAGTGAAAATAAGTATTAAAAGGAATAATGCCTAGTGCCTCGTTTTCCTCTTCGCGTTCTTACGTTCGCAGATCGCGAAGAAAAGGCGGACATCGAATACCACTGCCTTCTAGGACACAATCGAGTAAGTAATCCGGGTCGGCCGATGTCGCCCCAATCCGTACGAACGGGTCATTATCGACATTTTCACAAATGAGCTATGCTTAATTTCATTGTTAAAACCATTGTTACTTAAGCATTATAAATTTGCCACGACAATACCTAACAGTTTGTGCTAACGTAGAGAATTTTTCCACATTTTGCAATTGTGCGAAAATCTCTCACGGTGTCTTGCTGAAAATATTTAAATCGTTGGTCATTGTTCCTGTCTGTTGATTGGCATGCTAATTCTTTTAGTTTTAATGTACGAATGTCTGTCGATGATATTGAATAGCGCATTTCAGTGACATTTTGCGCAATATGAGTATTGATTTAGTAGTCGAAAACTTATTTTGCACATATGATGAAACAGCTGTTTTCTTAAACAAGACTAAGTCAGAGAAATTATGGATCTACAATGTTTCTCTGCTTACATACTAAACTCGACTAGTCTTGTATGTTTTCATTGATTTTGAATTGTGGATTCTGTCATCTGGAGATACATATATAACTTTATTTACTTAGTTACAGTTGTGTTTACTTTATTGTATTTTCTTTCACTTAAGTGATAAGATACCGCAAATGGGGAGACATTTGTTTATATCCGCATGTTTATACAGTATGTCAATGAAACCATACATCAATTGTTTTAGAAGAATATTGTAAGTATTAAAATACATTTTGTGCAAGTTCTAGATATGATATAAGTGTGTAAAAAAATATGATTGGCTTACCCTCTAACTTAGCAGGTGTGCATCTCCATATACAATTTCTTGACAGAGTCACAATATGAAAAGAGTAACAAATGAAATTAAAAATGTTAACTACATTACAATTATACTTAACAATTGTTCTTTGTTTTTATATTAGGTACTTATTTTAGCAAAACTAATATGTGAATATTGTATGGCAGTGTCAATATTTTGATATGGGATCAATAATTTAACTGTGAAGCGTTGGTAGCCTTGGATTCAATCCCAGGCTCATTAATTATTATTTGATAATAAACATTACCAGTACCAGTAATAAACATTACCTACAATATTTTAAGTGTGTACATAAGTAACAAAATAAACATTATGAGTCTAACCTAAGATAAATTACGAAATTATGAAAAAAAAAAATCACTGACTCCATGTTGCAAAACACACCTATCCAAACCTGTTCTTACATTGTCTAAAATATTGTTTTGATTATTCAGTTACCATAACGCAAAATAAGCACTATCTACAACCTTGCCCAAACATGTTTTAATCATTTATACTTTGTTAACTCAAATTTTTTCCCTAATACAAACAGTTGTAAGATTCCAAAAGCTAGCAGGTACAGTCAGCAGCAGAAGTAGCTAAGCAGCTGTGGTGTTCAAAATGAGCTTAATATATCTTTATTGTATAGAGAACAAGAGTGTGTTAAGATCATTGTGAGCACCTGGACTGCTAAGCAACTTCTGCTGCTGACTATACATTACATATTACATATATACAAAAGAGTACACAAGTCAATGAAAAATATTGATATATTTAAACTCAATAATCAGAGGAAATAGTAAAATGATGATGATGATGATAAATTTCTAATTATATATTTCAAAGAAGCAAAAACAAGCATATTTACATTTTATTGTAGAAAGAATTATGTATTACAATTAAAACTGTTGTGAGCAATGTTACTACTACTTAGTCGTGAGTTTATCCATTTGTAACTAAGTAGTGAATTATGTATTGTTATTGGTAGGTATTTAGTTGTTATTATTAAATAATTTTATTGAAAAAAAAAATACATTCACATTAAAAAGTTGTCATTACTATAATTATTGTCATGAGAAACATAAGGTTGCTCAAATTATTTGGTTAAGCCTGTATTGAGGTTGTCACACGTGGGGCTAATTCATTTCTTAGCCTCTTTCCACAATCAAACTGGTATGATATTCAGATTTATACAAATGAGGTATTTTTTTTTGGATTTTTTGTTATGATTTATGAACTGAACTTGGATCAAAACAACAACATGTTTTTATTATAGTTGCATGTGTAGGTGCTTTTTGAATAATATTTAAAAGGCCATTGACTTTATCCATTATATTATAATAACAACAGCCATTCTTCATCCAACAATTAGGATCTATTTTAATTAATCTTAGCATTTGAACATGCTAATATGTATTGTTAAATATTATATTTCTGCTGACACTAATGAGTTTGATAATATCTTTATCTTGTTCTATTATCAAATAAAACTGGAGCAACTAAACGATTGACAATGTAAGAATAATAATATCCATATTTACACTTTCACTGAACCAAAATTAAATCTTATAATAAAATCTTGATTTTCAGCTGAGCCATGTGAATCGGTTCCGTGCCCAAACAACGTGACCGGCAGCGCCATGGCGGCCACGGCGTGCGCGGGCCCCAGCGGCAGCGGCAGCAGCGGCGGCGGGGCTCGCCGCCCGTGCCCGCCGCCGCGCCCGCCACCACCGCCGGCCACCACAGCCCCTACGACCTGCGCCGCAAGAGCCCGCCCGCCTACCACGAGCCGGGCCCGTCGGGCGCCTGCTCGCTGCCGGCCCGGAAGAGGCCTAGGACGTATGTTTACTGTTTTAGTATTTACTACCTAAACTCGGCTTCGAACACTACCACGACGTCTCGGCCACTTTAACTACTAGAAATTATATGATGCTGATACCATTGATATCCAACACTTACAATTCAACCATTCATTATGCTTGATGGATATTTGCATGAAACATAACTATCTTGAATTTGTTTAACCCGTTCGGGTCAGCAACCTCAGTTAAGTCGTAGTTAAGAAGTATAAGACAACGTCTATACATTGCTCACCCGAGAGAGTTAATAAATTTTCTAAAAATGGTAAGCATTGTCTGCTTAAAGGTGTTTACAATGTTTGCAATATGCAGTGATATCTTTATCACCCTATTCCAGAGCAAGCTGCTGTAGTCATTGTTTAATTACTAAGAAATTATGTTATATCTAGAATACCTAGATTGAAATAAAACAACTACGGATTATATCTCATATACTAATTTAAACTTCATCCCAACCAATCCTTTAGCAGCGTTTGTGGTCATCATGTAAACTGAGGAAAAATACTAATTTACCTTCATCCCAAAAAATTACAATATGCAAACCTACCCACATATAAATCATTAAACAATTTTTGTGCTTGCACATGATAATTGCACACGCCAGAGGGGCTTCAATTAGAAATTAAAGTAAAGAAAAATGATAAAAGAATAAAAAAAATACAAGAACTTTATTTTTCAATTTAGACACATTACATGCACTTATGGATGTCAAAGAAAAATGTACACCGGTTCGAACCCTACACCTCTGACCTGAGAAGATACCGGCATGAAACTATGGGTGGACTTATTTTTTCAATACAGTGATACATTAAATCTCAAAGTACATAATTATGTGTAGTCCGAGAAAACATATCAAACAGTATATTACAAGATATAACTGAAAATACTAAAATATAAAAATATTAATGTATAAACAAATAAGAATAAACTACAAAGTACAATATCCACACTGTCAACACTATCACCTCACAATCTAGCCTGCTGTTTTATTAAATGAACCGCTGGATCCCAAGATGGTGGTACAGAAAAAACATCCTCTCTGTTTAAGTTGAAATTATACGCGATATAATCCTTTTTAGCAATTTTATTACATGGGTAATTATCGCGACAACGAAGACAATATTAAATACCTAGATTATTGGTCAAGCAGCTGTGCTATACGAACTTTTCAAAAACTATTTTAAACTTACGAACTGACGAAAAATAAATAATAAATTACACGAATACATAATGACATAGCATATTTTTTACCAGATCATTGTCACAAGGCGTGGACGTATGCAACGTGTCTCAGTATCTCCAGTACGAGTTGCCGGACGAGGTGCTGCTGTGTATCCTGTCGCACCTCACCGAGCGCGACCTGTGCCGCGTGGCGCAGGTTTGCAAACGGTTTAACACCATTGCCAATGATACTGAGCTATGGTAAGTTATGTTAATTGTACAAATTTGAAATATACAGTCATGTCTGAAAATATATTTCGTACCGCAAAAATATGTAGCAACTACTCTTTTACCAGGGCATAAGTCTGCAAGAGTGTGAAAGCTTGAGTGATGGTGTTATTAATATTAAAGGCTTGGGTACATAGGCACGTTTTGTGAGCGTGGCGCAGCGGGGCGCGACGCTGCCATCCGAATGTGTGTTACATTAGCCACACCGGTGTCACGCTGCGCTACCGCCACGCTCACAAATCGCGCCTATGTGCCCAAGCCTTTATGCTACTTCAAAACTGGTTTCTCACTAGATATATTAATGTCCTTCTACACTAGAAGAAGTACTTAGCATTTGAAAATCTCTCCTGTTGTAAAACCCTATACTAGCAACCTCTAACGCTGAAAACTAGGTAGCAATAAGCAAATTCTTCTAATTGATAGTTTTTAGCTAAAGTTCTCGCCGACAGTATGAACATGTCATCATATTTATTTATACCTGAATGATACCAACCTATTGCGTCATGTGTCACTTTCACGCGTATATACTCGTTAGAACCGACGATACAAACCCGGCCATCTTAGGCTAGGTTATCCACATAAGTTTCTTAAGTATCCAGTTGCCTATGACCTATGATGTATTACTTATCAGAATGCAGATTCATTTTGTAGGATTCATTATTAAATTAATTGATATGGAATAGTTTTCGATTCTAATCGTAAAATTATTTCATCACAGGAAAAGCCTATACCAATCGGTATTTGAATACGACATGCCATTGATGCACATTGCGCCGTGCCAGTTCGAGTTCATGACGGCGGACGAGTGCGACGCCGACAACCCCTGGAAGGAGAGCTTTAGGCAGCTATACTATGGCATCCACGTGCGACCCAACTTCCGTCCCAAGAAGGACTCGCGGATTAAGCATTTTAATACTATCAGAGTGAGTTTGGTTCATTAAATTATCAGGGTGTAAATATGCTATAACATTAATTTGTTGAATTCAAATTGATACTAATGACTGAGTGAAATGTTATCTTGTGGTAGATTTACTTTGTGATACTAGTAAGTAATTTATACCACATTTAAAAATAAATCTGTGGGATTTGAATTTTAGAAATTGAGACTTGACCAGCTTTACTATACAAGCATAGAAGTACCATTTATGTTTACACAATACCGACACACACTGCACTCTGCTACCTATAGGAACAAGTGGCAGCACTGTATCCGGGAAAGACTGATCTAATGAAATGACCACAACCCTCAGCAGAGAGGAAAGGGAGGATAGCATTTATGTTTAATTCTTTTATGGATCGGACGAAATTACAGAAGTTTATATGTTGGTGGTGGCATGCGTGTGTTCACTCAAATGTGTCTCATTAACAGCCGGTCGGCAGTCGCCACAAATTGATTGTGAAACACACAGTCAGACGTGACTTAAACATATCTTAAATTGTGCTTTAAGGTACAAGTTATAAGGTAGAATACATATCGCCGTCGTCCGTTCCATAGATGTTAATAATGTGATGTCCGGGCAGGCCGCTCTAGAATATGTGGAGGAGCGCGGCGGCGGCGGCGGTGGCGGTGGCGGCGGCGGGGAGGGGAGGAGGAGGGGCGGGGCTCGCCGGCGGGCGCGGC
This sequence comes from Grapholita molesta, assembly GCA_022674325.2. Lineage (NCBI taxonomy): Eukaryota > Metazoa > Arthropoda > Insecta > Lepidoptera > Tortricidae > Grapholita > Grapholita molesta. Next base: position 8,000,217 of record CP053138.2, read on the forward strand.
GTGCGCGTGCGGCGCCGCGCCCTGCGCCTGCCGCCGCGCCACGCCCGCGCCCGCGCTGGTGTTCGTGCACCAGGGGCTGTACCAGGAGGAGTGCCTCGCCATCGACACCGACGTGCAGCTCATCGGTGAGGACGGAGTACCGTTGCCGCTGTGCACCGCTTTACTTTATTACTTCACTCTCGGCCTTAACCTAAATCATATTCAAAATAATAATTACTTATTCATTACTTTAAATTCTCAGACAGCCAGACGACACTAGCCAGACTGAGCACTCTTTATTAATTGAGTGATTCAACTTTTTTTTTATTGATCCATTGTTAATGAATTAGTAGAAAATTTTGAGTCCTCAAATTTTATATTCCATTTTACTAACATTCGTAGTAGATGATGGACTTATTAGAAAGTACTTAAAATTACCACAAAGCACATTTATCATGAATTTAAATGTCCAAAAGTATGTAAGTAAGTATTGAGTAGCAAGAAAACGTTGAATCACACAATTACTATTACTATATCTATTATTTCTATCTCAGGTTGTGCTGCTGGCAACGTGGCCGAGTCAGTAGTACTTGAACGCGAAGCGGAATCCACACTGACGTTCGCCGAAGGCGCTAACCGCGCCTACGCTGGCCACATGACGTTGAAATTCTCACCTGACGCCACTAGCACCATGCAGCACCACAAGCACTACTGCCTGGAGGTCTCCGATAACTGTTCTCCCACCGTTGATCATTGCATTATTCGGAGCGCCAGTGTGGGTAAGGATCGATCCGGTTAAGTCCAATTAGAATTATGTCTACGAGAGGTACTGAATATTCATAATTGCCATTGATTTCACTGCTTCCATGTGATGTGAACGCACATATTTAAAGACCGTCTACTTTGATGAACATAATAATCGCGAATCCACACTTCCCAAGCCGTCTCGCTCGGCTATATTTTTGCACCGCTGCTCGCGCTTCTGTGTTTCCGACTATAGACATTTTCGTCCATATTAATAGGCCTATTAATTTAGGGTCGGACACTAATTCAATAAGAATCCGGGAACAAAATCTAAAGTGATCTGTCATACTGTAAAAAGCCAGTTTCGTTGTAAGTTAATTTGTGGGTGTTCCTTAGTGGGTGCCGCGGTGTGCGTGAGCGGCGCGGGGTCCAACCCGGTGATCAAGCACTGCGACATCAGCGACTGCGAGAACGTGGGCCTCTACGTGACCGACTACGCGCAGGGTGCCTACCAGGACAACGAGATCTCGCGAAATGCACTCGCCGGCATCTGGGTGAAGAACTTCGCTAATCCCATCATGCGCCGCAATCACATACACCACGGCCGCGACGTCGGGATTTTCACCTTTGAGAATGGATTGGTGAGTTGTACACATAATTTTACATTGTCATCGATATAAAATAAACAATGTTGGCGTGTCACGTATTTATACATGTTAAACATACGTCCGTACATAACGTGCCCGTCAACTAAGAGCTGCAAGTTCAAGTTATGTTAACTTTTTCAACGCCAACAGCAGCAGTTCACGTCTATGGAAAGTTGTATCGCAAACATTCAGCTACTCGAACGCATACAGCTGCTCAATTAGTGTGAATCTACGTAATTATGAGTTTTAAATAGTGAAGTTTGTAATATTCATACAGTGCAGAGCATAACAAGAATAAATCATTTACAGGGCTACTTTGAAGCTAATGATATACACAACAATAGAATCGCCGGTTTCGAAGTGAAAGCCGGCGCCAACCCCACCGTAGTACACTGTGAGATACACCACGGGCAGACGGGCGGCATCTATGTCCACGAGTCCGGCCTCGGCCAGTTCATAGACAACAAGATACATTCTAACAACTTCGCCGGCGTGTGGATTACGTCAAACAGCAACCCGACCATTCGTCGCAATGAGATTTATAATGGCCATCAAGGCGGCGTGTATATATTCGGCGAGGGCCGCGGGTTGATCGAGCACAATAATATCTATGGGAATGCTTTGGCAGGAATTCAGGTTAGTTAATTTCTTATTTTAATCATGTTTTGTTATAAATTTAAACGGGAATTGATTCTTAAAACCTAAACTTGCCTTGCCTTCTCCAGAATCCGTTATGCTACTGATCTCACGCGCGGATCTAGATCTCAAAAAAGGTTGTAGTCACTAAGCTACAGTAGGGACACTAGACTGGGTAGTAGGATGGTCCACGGTTTATGGTGGTAGTAATAGTTATACCAAATATTAACTTATTCGGTTGTGTTTCATTGGTCGCTCAAGTACGTCAACTTGTATGTTGCTGTTTTTTCGTCAATACTATGTGCGGCCAACGTCCGAGACTACTACTCGTTGAGTCAGTGCGCGGTTACTCAGCAAATAAAAGACTATTAAAAAATTGAATACTAACCTCATGAATTGCCTTTTTAGATCCGCACAAACAGCGACCCCATTGTCCGGCACAACAAGATCCACCACGGGCAGCACGGCGGCATCTACGTTCACGAGAAGGGCCAAGGGCTCATCGAGGAGAACGAAGTGTACGCCAACACGCTGGCCGGCGTGTGGATCACCACCGGCTCCACCCCTGTGCTGCGGCGCAACCGCATACACTCGGGGAAGCAGGTATGGAACATTTTGACCGTAATAGAAAGTTGTCTCGATCATTTATAGTGGCTTATGAGTTATGAGTAAGGGTACGGCTGGAGTGAGGTATGAGGTAATTAATCTGAGTAAAGCCAAGAGAAATTAGATTTTTAAAATATTAGAAAATATTCCAATTACGGAATCGTAATGCGAAAAAACCGACCACTTACTACTTTTAAAGTTGACACTGAATCATGTAGGGTATTACTAAAAAGGAAGGAAATCACAAGCAATACACGCAGACAGAACTGTCGGATCTTTAAATTCGTATAGAAACATAGTCATGGCTAGACAAAAGTACGTCACGCGAATTGTATAATAGAGCATAAAAATAATAAAATAAGATTATATATTAAACAGCTTATGGGGCAATAATGTAAATAATTTATTGGCAGGTTGGCGTGTATTTCTACGACAATGGCCACGGAAAATTAGAAGATAACGACATCTTCAACCACCTATACTCAGGCGTTCAAATTAGAACCGGTAGCAACCCCGTAATTCGCGGCAACAAAATCTGGGGAGGCCAGAACGGCGGTGTACTCGTGTACAACGGGGGGCTGGGGCTGCTGGAACAGAACGAGATATTCGACAACGCCATGGCGGGAGTGTGGATAAAGACTGACTCCAACCCGACGCTCAAGAGAAATAAGATTTTTGATGGGCGCGATGGAGGAATTTGTATTTTTAATGGAGGAAAGGTAAGTCCAACTATGTTTATCCAAGTCGGTTTGGATACCCTACCCAACCAATATGTGTGTGTGTATACCAAAGATGTATAACTGAATTGACATCGTGATCCATAGAATTTCCTCTATCTTGCATTTTCAGCTAGTTTATAGGTGAAAACCTTAGCTAAAGCACCTGGCCTATGTAGTAGTAACATGTCTCTACACGCATGTCGGCGTTATATATTTAAATTTTTACGTAAGTTCCATATTAATTATCTGCACAACTACATAGACATCATGGTCCTTAAGTTAAGTTTTTATGGTTCATTTATGGCTCATGAAGAACAGATAAGCCATTGAGATATTCAAAACCGTGCTAGATGTAGTTTGCAATGTGAATATGATGAATTTATTCTTGTGATCGTCCAATTCGACATGTCACTGAGACTGAGAACAGTGTCCCAGATGTCCACATCGTCATTTCCCGCTTTACACAAAACTGATTTTATGATCTTTAGCACATGTCAGTCATTTCCTACGACGAACTGATCATAAGGTTAATAATTGTTTTTTTTTTTTTGCCAGGGAGTATTGGAGGAGAATGACATATTTCGCAACGCGCAAGCGGGCGTGCTGATCTCAACTCAGAGCCACCCGGTGCTGCGCCGCAACCGCATCTTCGACGGGCTCGCGGCCGGCGTCGAGATCACCAACAACGCCACAGCAACGCTAGAGCACAACCAGATCTTCAACAATAGATTTGGAGGTAAACTATTTTTCTCTAAGGGTTGGTAACACTAAACCATAGGTGGTTTGTAAAAAGGTCACTTTTGCTATAATAAGTATAACAGTTATCTATGGGGTGACAACTGTGCCTTCGCCTCCATATTTAACCTGAACGCTGCAGCCTTTATCGGCAAGTAGTGCTATGGATGCCAGCTATGGTCAGCTTTGTTAATGCAATAGGGACCGGGGGACTCCTTAAAGTTCAGTATCGCTCAACACATGTGATAGCATAGCGTCACGAGCACGGCATATTTATTTGTCGTCTGGCGTTCAGAATGTTAAGTATAATCACTGGTGAATTTGTATGGTGCAACCTACCCTAACAACCGTTATGGCGCTCATGAAGGGCAAAGTAGGTTAAGTTTACAAAGTAGCACAAAAGGTTGATTGATGTCAACATACATGTAATAATTTTAAATAAGGCAGATACAGAGTTTGGACTCATGGACTTACTTGATAATAATGATAATTTATGTTTTTATTTTTTTCTAATAATTAACCTCTGTTTTCAGGTTTATGTCTCGCATCTGGTGTATCCCCGTTAATACGAGGCAACAAAATATTTAGTAATCAAGACGCCGTGGAGAAGGCGGTCGGCGGCGGCCAGTGCTTGTATAAGATATCGTCGTACACGTCTTTCCCGATGCACGATTTCTACAGGTAATCTAGATTTCTACTACTTTTATGTTATAACTTTAGGAATAGCGGCAATAGTCGGGAAAGGTAAGTACTATATAACGATATATGCAATAGTAACCTATAATATTCTGAATTGGTTTATACGAACAATATGCTGTACATTGACCTTTTGACAGCCACTCCTTTTGGACCATTCATGTTATAATACATTATTGACACGAGTAAGCTTATAACTAGTCAGTCTGGTATCTGGTCTGATTGTATGTTTTCGTTTTATTTTAGGTGCCAGACTTGCAACACGACAGACCGCAATGCCATTTGTGTCAATTGCATCAAAACGTGCCATCAGGGACATGACGTTGAATTCATACGCCATGACAGGTCAGTACAATTTTTTTGTGTCTGAAAAGTGTGCGTGCTGAATAATTAATTGCCACTTTTTTATTATTTTCTTTTACGGGCGGATACGAGGGCTGGTTTTTGTGCAGGTAATATATATGTGTATATATTTATTATATACATCGTCGAGGATAGTGCAATACCGCGTAACTACAAACATCGATAAGAGTTCGAAATTCAAACAATGTATAAAGAAACTGTATCTTATTGCATTTATTGGTTACGCGGTATTGCACTATCCCCGATGGCATATTTGTATGTATTATATATATGCGGCATTTCACTATGTATAATGTGCAGGAAAGGTGAATACTGTTCTTATACAGTTTTACATGAACATAGAGTATGAATGGAAGGTCGATTAATCAAATTATATACCGTTTTGCCAGTTGTAGTAAAGAGTTATGTTGTTGTGCAGATTTTTTTGCGACTGCGGCGCCGGCACGCTGTCGAACCAGTGTCAGCTGCAGGGCGAGCCCACGCAGGACACGGACACGCTGTACGACTCGGCCGCGCCCATGGAGTCGCACACGCTCATGGTCAACTGAGCGCGCCCGACCCGACGTTTGCTCCTGTCCGTTAACTTTACTGAAATGCCGTCACGCTGTACTCTAGGTCGGACGTATTATTTTTATTACCTAAATCTTCACGTTGTACATGTCATGTCGTGAGTCGCTAATATGTAGGGCGCCCTTCGCACCCACGATTCGCATTCGTGTAAACCTGTTAAAATAATTAGGTACTAGTTGAACGATTGCTGGTATTTCGACGTTACGCTGTCTGTATATGTAGGGGCATTTTTTTAATCATCTGTACTTAATAATTATGTATTTCGTCGAGTAGTATCATGCATTCCCAAATTGTAATCGTACCATAATCTCGAAAATCACATTGATATATTAGAATAAAGTTATTCGTTTTATAAGATGTACTGGTAGCAATGTTTAAATTGTAATGTCTATAGTTTCATAATCATGAAGATTATTATTTTTAGTGGTCCATCACTGAATCAATATTGAATTATATTTTGTGTTTTTAGCACCTTGTTTTGAAGCTACCATTTTTGTTTCAAATCGAATAATGGACGAGTTCACTAGCAGGGATATGTTTTGAAAATGCCATGTAAATTATTATGTTCTAAAACTGCTAGAAGATAGGCAAACTAATTACCTTTGTACTACTGTTTAGTACCAAGACTTGGTTTTCGATCTGGCGACTAAGGACGTCAGGATAGCGATTTTGTACTATTTGCTGTCCACATTTTTTATTGAATTGACGACACTTATTTTATTTGATTTGGAGGCATTTATACCTCGGCTCTCCTGACCTCGGTCGCGGGAAGTTTTAGTTAATAAAGATATGTAAGTATTGTTTGGGGTACAGCCGCGGTCGCGGCCGGACAGTCGCGGTAGGCGCGGCGCCATTTTTATCTCTCCATTAGGAGTCTGCCTCGCCTAACTGTTTCTGGCGCTCCTAGTGCGCTTTGTAAATATTTATGTCACACAATAATCAAAACGTAGTAATTAATGTATTTGTATCATTATATTTTTATTATTGATCACAACATGTATGTTTAATTATGGATTAGGTCGCCGTATGCTCAGAGCGGAGTCGCCACGTGGCGGGCGGCGGCGGGCCACCGCCGGCCGAGCCGAGCGCCCGCTAGTGTATAATTAGGATGCAAATTAAAAGAACGAATGTGCGTATTTAAATGGAAAAGATCTTAGGTACAATTGATATTTTATTATATTGTTAATTTAAATTTGGTATTGATATCGATCGAGAAGCAATGTTAGGAACTGGGAAAGGCCGAACGTGAGCGGCTAGAGTGCTGATAGTGATAAGTTAGCCGATAAGCTATAATGAAAATCTAAATTACTCAGTAATCACTATTGCAAATTTCGAATGTTAAATCGTCTCTCCATAGCACGGTATGTTCTGAATCTGCTTTTTTATAATCCTCAATCTGTGATCATCGCTAAATATATAAGTGAAAATAATTTAGTTGGTCCCCACTACAGAACTATGACATTTTTATTATAACATCAAAATTACTGTGGCGCTGATGCTTTATATAATTGAATGTGAAAATTGTTATTTATTGAATTGTCAGTATGATCTTAATTTATTTAATTAAAATCTGGATATTTTGTTTATACATGAAGATACCACTGTAAAAGCCGTGATATACATCATATAATATTATAAAATGGCATTTTATTTGCTTTGATTTTTCCCCCTATGTATGTTACCCTGTAATGGCTGTAACTATAAAAAATATCTCTTAACACTTTGACACCCGAGCGAGTCCAACCCGAGTTCTCTATCAATATTTTTGTTAGATTCAACAGCGTTCTGTATGAAATATTGTAATAATCAAGAGTTGCTAACCTGGGCGTTTCTTAGTGACCCACAAGTCGAGCACGGGCGGGCGATGGAAGTAATTTCCTTGGACGTATGAGGTAATCTAATTATTTTGTATGGGAACTGTGAACGTGTTAACCTTCTCCAAGCGAAAGACGTATATATTGGCACCACAGGTTCAACGCCAGTTTATATATGTCCTCGACCACAGAGCATATTAGACCTACCTGCATATGCATAAAGTTCAACTACAGTTTTGAAATTTTGATGACGTGGCGTGTGAGCATTAGCTTCTGGCACTGGCCCCACCGGGAGCTAGTAAGCTATCAGCTATTTCAAGGGACAAAAGTTAAACGATCCCGTGTAAATAAAAGACCGTGGGCGTGCTCAGTGCTCAACCGAATCCAATCACGGCTTTGATTAGATATCAAATCGTGGCGTGTGGGGCACGAAACGTTCCGACTTCATATCAAGTCAATGGCGTAAATATTTCGGTAATGTTTCCGTGGCATTTCACGCATACGAGTTTACGGGCAGAACTTGCTTGGTATAAACAACTAACAAAATCCCAAAAAAACTACAAGGAAAATATCAATTAAAACAAAAACAATCAATCAAAACAATTTATCTATTAGATTTTTGTATATGTATTTACACATGGCCACTTGATTTATTATATACTAAAACTATGATTATTAAGTACTTTCCTTTCGTGAAATTTCTTAAATTACATTGATCATAGATTAACTAATACTAATTTTTTAGGTTAACATTAATCAGTTTGCTGGTTGCGTATAGGCTCGCAGTAGTTTTTGACGCGGAGATCGTCTCCTAGGCGATATGTGTATCGCTTTGAGTGGCGTAATCGCTTTTTTTATATCGCTGGAACATGTAGGTGTCCTCAAACTCCTTGGCGTACAGAGGGGCTTCCTCAAAGCGGGAGTCATAAAAGGAGTAGTTTTTGCAGGTAAAGGTTGTGGTGACACTTTTCTAATAGGAGGTGTAGTTTTTCTACTCAACTGAATAGTATCAACGGTATCTTTACTTTGGGTGCCATATTGGCGGTGAGATTTTGGAGGCAGGTTGGGCGGAACATCTAGATTTCGGCGACTTCGAACTGAAATGCCAAGAGCAGAGTTTTCAGATATGTGCGATTGAACTTTGGGACGCACATGAGCTATTAACTTGGGCTGCTTATTCACTTGGTTAACGTTGACTCGAGGTCTCCTTGCGAAAGTAGAATTACAACTTTTATCGCTCCGACCAGATGATTTGTCAGATCCGGACTCAAAAAGTTTGGCCTTAGCTAAAACTGCTCCCGCATTCTGCTTCCTCAGTTTATTAACAGAAGGCCTCCCGGAGAGACCTGTACTGTCCATCTCACCAGTCTTATCCATGAAGAAAGCTGCAGCACTTCGCCACTTCTGCTGCGAATTCGACGGACTGGACTTTGTGAATTTATTCAAATTTCGTGTAGTAACATTTTGGTAAACGCCCGATTGATTCATTGAAGTATTCGATTTTCCAGTGGAATCCAGAGTGTTATTTGTAGAGTTATCTGATGCTGTTGCGTCCCAGCTGTTAATAGTGACGTTCAGAGATCTTCGTGTTAGATCTCTGTTAAATGATTTATCTAGTTTATAATCAGAGTTGAGGCTGATTCGTTTGCGCGACTGATACTTTTGACTAGAATCGGTGAGCGATTTATCTGATAGTGAGGCGTCGCTCACATTAGACTTCGGTGTCTTTGGTGCAGTTAATTCTGATTTGGCCGTACTGGTGCGATCCCGACGAATCAGCCCGACGTATGGATAAAATCTATTCGCGTTTTGACTAGCTTGTGACGCCACAGACGCATTCCACGACTTGTGCCTAACAATTTTCGGAATGTTCTCTTTAGATCGACGACGTATAGAGCCGATTTTCCTAGCGCTCGGAGATCTGATTACCTTTGCCTGTTCATTGGGTCGTATTTTTAATTCCTTACTTAAGCGTCTCGCCAAATGATCTGACGTTGGGCAATGTAGGTTAGCTACTTCTTCCAAAGTTTGCTCGTAGACACTCTGCACTTGCTGCAATGGTTCAACTCTTGGTATGACATCAGTGAATTCTCTTGATAATCTATTTTCTATGGCAGATACTCTACTTTTGATTTCTTCATATTCCTGTTTGGAGATTCTCACATAGTCTTTGTCCATTTTCTGGTCCGGTGATAGATCTATAGTGTCATGAGCACTGAACAAACGTTCGGATGAAGTAAGCAGGTCCTCACTGCTAGCACTCGTTTCAGAATTTTTATGAGAGATCATATCGGAATTTATTATTGGCGTGCTTCTTGCGTCCATTAAACTCAGTCTTATCCTCTTCCTTTCAGTGATCCCCCTGTTAATCAAACAAAAGACATAATATTGTAATGCTTAACATAGCGGCTAAGAGCATGCAGTTCATAGTCCTCTTTCACTTATGAGTACCTACATAAATACATATTAGGAAAGGTGTTCCTTTCCTATATAATATCGAAATGTTTTTCGAACACACTGCGATAAATTAACATATTTAGTGCCACCATTCGGATTCGAAAAGCCGCAACGAATAGCCTCGCTGGTTCCTGGCACTTAATGTGTAATCGAAGGAAAATACACTTTCATTATCGTTTTTCATTTGTTGTTGAACTTTTGGGGTGGTTAAAATTCAGTTTTTTTTAAGACTTAGTTCTAAGGGAAAATGCAAACGGACTGCATGCTTGCAGCAACTTTTATGGGAACTGCACGCAAACTGCATACCAACTGCTCAGTTAATATAAAAATTGTAGCTGGGTTGCAGCGCCGTTTGTATTCGCCACGCACCATTCCTATAGAAATTGCAGTTGAGTTGCAGTCCGTCTGTATCGGCCCTAAGTACTTAAATCTTTTTACTGATCAAATGATGATACCCCACAATTTGAAACCAAAACCGGTAAGTATCCTGCATTTTTTACATTTTTGTGCTTTATGAATGATTAAAGGATATTACATTTATATCAAATTTCAGTTTTCAAGTGCGCTATAGCTAGATCGCTCTTGTTGGTACCCTTAACATATGCAGAGACCGCAGAGTGCAAGTAATAGTACTCAATTGCTAGCCACTAATAGATTATAATATATGCTTACAGATTATAAAGTTAGATGTGAATAAAGCACATAAACTGCTCTTCTTTAGTGCTTGATGATATTAATATAATTGGTTTTACTTACATTTTCATAGGAGTAAACGATAATTCTTTCTGAGGGAGATTCTTCTTTATTTCCTTTCTGCAAGATAAAATAAAATTATATCACATAAAATGTACTAATAAATATTTAGCTCAAAGCTCAATTACAACAATACTAACTTGGTCTTAGCTGAAAGTCCCTCGTAACTATCAAACTTCCGTTTAGATGCAGACTTGCTCAGTATAGGAGTTTTTCCATTTTCGCACACTGTGGCCGGCGTGTTTACTCCTCCCGACACCATCTTACGCAACCCGCTCAACATGCCTTGAACAGAAAACATTTTAGAACATTGTTATAAGTATCAGGTACTTTTGTATCAACATGTAAACTTACGATTAAGGGACCCACTTCGTCGCTTCTTTCGTCTTGCTGATTGCGCTTCTGTATCGTCGTCTAACTGTGACATTAAGTCGTCAGTCAATAGACCGATGTGTTGAGAATTCTCTATGAATATCTGGAAATAGGAAATATTTTGATATACAAGGGAGCAAAGTAAGCCTTCTGAAGCAAATCTTGAGAACCAAGCTTGCGAACGATTCCAAAATTGACCCACAAGTGTGGCGAGTTGTTCAAAGAGTGGAATCTTGAGCATTGAGAGGGTATCAAATCACGAGAGGGGAACACACTTTGCTACCGAGTGAAACACACAATTTTCACCTGACTACCGTGAGGAAAATATTAACTCTAAAACTTTAAAAATGTATTCAAATTTATTGGCATTCATCAATTATCATTCAAAAACATTAAATACAAGAACATCCAACCAGCTAACTTGAAAAAAGCACTCAATTAGTAATAAACAATTTGTATGACATTATTTGTAATATTACTAATATAACATATATTTGTAATATAACATAATATTACTTTGCACTCTGTGAATAAAATGCCACTTTGCTATCTGTTTTTAAAGATCAAAACAGTTCTTTTCAAGCTAGTTACGTGAAAATGGCATTTACCTTGACTAGAGCTACATGGTGCTCCAATCTCTGGGCAGAGGAGGCAGCAGGTAAGGGCATGATGCTGGGTGCCATCACTATTGCCAGGTTTGAAGAATCCATTAAGTTATCTTTGTGTCTTGACGCAATATAGTTCAGCAACTGAAATCAAATCATGAATTTTAATAACCAAAATACTGATTACTGAGTACAGACTATTTTTTCCTTTATCAAGTTCTTCAGTATAAGCCTTAACTATTCATTTCTGTAAACCAATTATAATATTATTATGTGACTAGGCTGTATGTCATGGGAGCATTATTTGTTTTGTCAAATGTCCCAAATTAGAAAAATCACAAAGCCTTAAATACATCTCTAATTTTAACAGCCTTAGTCACAAAACAATATATTATGATAGAAAAATTTATAAACAAATATACCTCCATAATATAATGCAGCAGGTGTACATGTAACACAGGTAACAGCAGCAATGTGTGCAGAAGTGGTTTCAAGGCATCGTCACCTGCTGTGACTCTACAACGCAGGAGTAGGTCTTGAACTTCTGCACTGATTAGTGGTTCTGGTAAACAACGCAGGTAGAGCTTAAGTACACTCGCCACATCGACTGGATGATGACCTTCTGATACACATCCACCAGCATCTAACAGTCGCTGCAATATCATAATTCATAAACATAGTATCTGAACATAAACCTATACTGAAACATAAGAAAATTTATAATCAGAGCCTTACTTTTATGTCCTTTTGACGAGTTTGAGAGCCCGCTTTGCGAAACAGACCCTCGATATGGGCGTTAGAGCGAAGAACTGCAGACATTTCATTAACCACTAGAGGTACACATAAATTACTCCCGCAGCATATAACACTACCCGATGGTACTTTTGCCAAAGGGGCACCGAATACCGTTTTGTGATCCTGGAAATAAGAATGCTCGAGTCAGGAATCAAAACTGATTTCAGTACTTTGGATAACAACGGTTCTTACCTTGACATTTTTCAATATGATTTTCTTTAACCTATGCTTTAATCCAGCTTTCTTTAGTTCACCAACTATAATTGACTGCAATTTAGTGTGATTGATCCCATCCGAAATAATCATTTTGTTTATTTGGACAAAATATATCACAGTTCCAATGATAATTTCAAACGTTCATATTCGTTACTAAACGTTCCGTTACACAAGACATAGTAAGGAGGTTGAAGATAGTTGTTTTGAAAGTAGCGAGATCAGATTAATTAAAGATGATGACTGCTTATATAAAAATTCTTAAAACTGTAATTTACACTTTCATCACTTTTATCTATAACATCTCTATTAGAGATAATATTAACTCATTAAATTAATCAAACTCAGACATTTTAAAATGTATGTTGCGTGATATGAAAGATAAGACATCTACAAACTCATTATATTATAATCTTTGTCTATTAATATCAATAATATCGTTCATACCATCAATAATATTATATAAATACTATAATGTTTCTTCGACTAAAATGTGATATTAAAATTTATGACTTTATGTAAACCTTGAAAAATATAGTCAATACTCATAATTTCCTTATAATTTCTAAACTAATAACAATGTTGCCATTTGGATGTATGTCCCATCGACTTGGGAGAATACGTAAAGTATTGCGGCAGTCATCAACACTATCAACGCAGATATCGTCGATGTCAACAGTAAAATGTAAACACGACAAGGGAAATAATTATACTTACATATATTTATTTTTATAGCACTACTGTACAGGATCCTGCCTTTGACACCGGCGGGCGTGGTCACTTTTTCTTAAGTACATGTAATTTAATTTGTATAGCGACTTTTTATATTTTTATTATTATATTTTCAGGTATTTCGTTACTTTATCTTGAATTTTAGGAAAATCATTAAACTTATAATGGTATCACTTTTAGTCAATACGTCAATTGAGCAAATTGTCGGTTGTTGGTTTTCTGTCAAGTGTCAAAATTTCAAGGAATGTCAACATTTTCCCATTGGAATTTGAATACAATTCACTTAATTTATTGCTTAATGTATTTTAACAAGTGCAAAACGATGTGCAGATAATAATATGAAATCTATGTACATTGCGGCCCAATACTAAAACAAAATGATTGAGCTTTCGGCCAAGTTAACGACTGGCACCGTTTACTTAGCTGGCGAAGCTCTGGAGTGTTGTATCACATTTTGTCATACAACACAACCAGAACATAGAAATTCCCAAAGCCACAGGTAGGGATTAATATGGATACCCATTTAAAATAAATTAGTTTCGTGTTACTAACTACAATTTTACAGTGATATTTTAGAGAACCTAGCATGGGGTTCTGCACAGATCCACTGTTTCTATTCGACATCTGGGAGCACAGCAGAAAAGACTCCTACTGTCGAGAAAACTACGTCTTTGGAGGTAACTTCCTGCGACATTGGTGATGTTATATTTCACACCAAACCAAAGATATTATTCTGTGACTTGACTATACCTCTTGGGGAAACAAAAACATGTAAGTACAAGCTAAGAATTAGCTAAATAAACAAAACACTTTAAAACAAATCATTCATGCATGCATAAATATGTTAATCATACATTATTATGTATGTTACACACACATGTTAAGCTCAAAACCACGAACCAGAGGAGACCAGAAAGTATGGCAGAAATCTAAGGGAGAGACAACTAAGGTGGTTAATTGTCTTTGTGTAAGTCTTGATTATGGCACTAAAATGTATTAATTGAACTTTACTTTTATTTGTTCTAGTTTGGTACAGAGAGTCTCTACCTATTGAAGCACCACCATCCTACCGAGGTACATCAGTGAAATATTCCTATAAAGTCACAATAGCCACTCAAAAAGTTGGGTCTCACATCAAAATGGTTCGGATACCTTTCCGTGTGCTACCTATTAGTCCAATAATGAACATGCAAGACCTTGCTGCACTGTGTGGGAATGAAACAACTGAGGAGCTACAGCCAACTAACCCTTTCTCCGAGGAGAGGAAGGTGGAGACACCACTGACTATGGCTTTGCAAGTGTTGCAGGTATACTGTTTACCACCTCTGAAGATTGTTTTTAACATACTGATACTGACATAGTGAATAATATCATTGTCCCTGCAATTATTGCAATTTATTTACTGTGTTTTATGAATAAGGGGCTAAATGTGTAAGTAATTTATTGATGATACCTAATGATTGTTGTTTTTATGTGCTTCAGAATCTTACTGCCCGGAGAAGTCCTAATTCATACATGATTACCAACTCAAGAGGTAAAGTGGGAAGGTTCTGTTTATTCAAGTCAGCCTACAAGCTGGGTGAAGATATTGTTGGCACTTTTGATTTTTCTGTTGGAACTGTGACTTGTATGCAGGTCAGTATTGCAGCCATTTGACTAACTTTAGGCAAAATTAATAACTGTATGAAACACAGAAAAGTTGCACTGAATATTATAAAATATATGCACATGAGTTTTTTTGGAGTTCTTTTAGTTCAGCTTAAAATATTTATTCATTATGAAAACACTTACTTAAGTGACAGTTAAGATGTTGCAAATGTAACAAAATAATAGGTATTAATAAACCTAAATATATTTGAAATTGTATAAAATATATAACTTACATACAGTTAAATTTATGGAGCACTAAGTTTTAATTTTCCCTAGTGAATATTATAAGGACAGACTACCATAAACTATTACAAAAATATTTAAATTTTCCATATTAGTCTACTTTGGTTTGAACTTCATGGGCATAGTGGTTGGTGGTCACCATAGACAATATTTTTTTAATTCTCAATTATTTGGTACTCTTCTAGGTATCAGTATCTCTGCAGCCTGAAGAAATAATAAAGTCTTCACCAAAAAAAGCTAATATTAACAAAGATACAAGCAGCAGGTCAATGACAGTTGCAAGATATCATGAAGTAACCTTAGGGCTGACACATTCAGAGTTGATACTACCCATTCCATTGCACATCACTCCTGCCTTTGAAGTAGATGAAGGTGAGTTGGTACAGTTTGGTACTTAGCAATAACTGCTATACATGTTAAATAAAAGGATCTGTCTGTACCAATATATTTGCCTACTTTGGTTATTAATAACTATTTGACTCTGTGTTTTTGTTCTGTGAGCTTGAAAAAATTCACAAGCAATGAACTGGTGCTACCCCTCAATTTTGGAGACAGACAAAATGGTAACATGATATTCTTATTCTTACAAATGCCTTGTGAGATTTACGTCATCTCATTTCTAATTGTTGTTAGTGTTCATTTAAAATTTACTTTAGTTTTAAATGTAGTAGTTGAACATAATAAGGTAGGTCAGGCATATAAGGCCCAGCTGGTTAAAAGGCCCAGAAGCCAAAAATCACATTTCCAATAGACACTTCACGTACACAAAGCAACAGTCGATAAAACGAGCTGGCAGCAGTGGTTGGATTCGTACGCGCCGCCATTCTGCCAGTACCTTCCAAACAGTCTTTGGGTGAGGCTGCGGCTGTGCTTGATGTAAATTTTACTCAAAGAAAATTGCGTTTTCTCGAGATTTTTGATTATGCACTGTGTTATTTTTCAAGTTGAATCTAACAGAGGTTAACCTGGCTGTATGTAGAAAGGTAAGTTTTTAGTTTCATGTCTATTTTTATGTTTAATAATCGTCATTATTCTAGAACCTTTACTTTAGCTAATAAGGCCCACTATTCGAGTAGGTAACAAGGCCCGGGCCCCGGGCCTTATTAAACGTATGAGACGTAATGGTAGACTTAAATTTGAAGTGCGTCAATAGATATAAAACAAACAAATAAATAATTTTGACAATTTAACTAAATCAATTTTAATGTTTTTAGACTTTTTGTTTCCAGACAAAAAATATCGTCACCACCTGAACCAGTAAAGAAAAAGCGGGCCCTATGGCCAGAGAAAAGTTTGGCCGCCGCAAGGACTGCTGTGAGAACCGGAAGTCTTATGCAGCTGCTCAGTAGATACAAAACACCACGCAGAACTCTCAGAAATCACTTTATCAACTGGAAAATCTTCGTCAAAAACACAAGAACAAGATTATTAGCTTCTATATAAAGCCTTTAGTTCAAAAAGGCCCACAAAATTATGGTTGATTGATAATTTATGAGCGGTTCTTTTTTTATTTTTGTTAAATATTTATGTTACCAATGCTGTAACAAATGAAGGTTTAATTTTATATTAATTCTTACTATTTTAGAGGAAAATCGTTGATTTCTTATGAGTTTAGTATAATAAGGCCCAAAGGCAAATTAAAAGACTAATTATAAATATTTTCATGTTATGAAGGTACCAAATATTGTTTCCTGTGTAAGTGTGACGTTAAAAAGTTTAAAACCCTGCTATTTACGTTAATATAATCAATTTTTTGGCGGGCTTTATTACCTACATAGTGTTTAATAAGGCCCAAAACAGTGGTTTAAAAAAACTTTCAGTAACCTCAAATACACTAATATTTTCACTGTTATTTTGATTTATGAAGAAAATTAAATAAACGTGTCGTCTATATGGAATGCGTTTTACTTGTTATCCTGATTATATCGACAGATATTTCGTTTTAAATAATGGTGGGCCTTATATAGCTAATCTACCTTACATGTATGAACAATGTAAAACCAATAACCCCAGACTCAATAAATATTATCAGTGTTAGCCACGTCCCCACAGAACGCACGGCCTCGCGAGCCAATTTCCTCGCGCGGCTTTCGGTAAGTGTGGACGTGCGAATTTGCCGCGGCCGAGGCAAAGGCGCGCTCTGCTGGGTTCACGTCCACACTTACCGAATTGCATCGTGAGGCCGTGCGTTCTGTGGGGACGCGACTATTTGATAAAATAAAATGCAAATATTTCAAAATAATTTGTTTTGTTTGTCGTGTTACAGTAACACTTAAATGGCGTCTCCACTTCGAGTTTGTAACCACTAATGAGAAACTACTTCCCAACCCTGAAGACAAGGACTGGAATGCCCCCTTGAATGTGCCAATTGAGACTATGGTCTGGAATCTCCCTGTCAAGATATATTCTACTTTGCCCAAACAGATCACACAGCATGTGGTTGGCAATGATGCCTACACTATGTACATAAAGTAAATATAATATTTTATACTACATGCAAAAGAATCTGTTCCATACACAAATAGGTAGTATCAGCATTAATACTTGCATATTAATAACACTTTTCTGTGAGCAATCTCTATTAGCAATCCTAATTTCAATTTCATTTATTTGACACATATAGCAGTATAAAATAAAACTACAAGTCTACATCAATAGATCTTGCTCACCTGAATCCCCTTAGAAAAAGAAAGTTTTTGTTAAGATTGTGTTTACCAACACTGGAGGTAAAAACTCAGGGGGAGTACAATTCCAGTAAAAAAACTCTGATGTGAAAGGATCTTTTCAGTTACAATTGCTTCTAAATTCCACACTTACAATTCCAAGTGTAATATGTGTATTTTATGATAAATATATTTCTGAATAGATGCTTTGGGTGCATTGTTATTGTGTATACACTACTGCTATTGATGTTAAAAAATTTTGGATACCAATTTTATCACTTGATTTTTACCCAGTTAGGATTTACTAGTTAATTTAGAGAACTATTAAACTCCACTTACAGTATGAGTTATTCTTTCATTAATCATCATCTTTGTACATATATAGAATTGAGAATAAGGCAGTAAGAAATGTTTTTGTAAGATTAATATATTTAGTTATTTACAAATAATATAATAAAATCATTCATCTACTGACTCCTTGTCCCAGTCTTTCATTTTGGCTCCCATCATGAAGTCATCTCTGAAAAAACAAAGTATAGTAAAGTAGAACATACTTGATTGTTAATTAAAGTAAGATTTCATAAGATTATGTCTGTGTTTCTGTAGCATTATTAATTAGGGGCCCCAACAGTAACTAAATGGAAACTCGCAAATATCTACTGTTTATTAAATTTTCACATACCTCAATGCATTCCATCTAGGTTTCTCTTCTTCTGCTTTAACTTCATTCTTTGGAGCTTTGGTTTCCCGATCCACCACTACTGATTTAGTCTGTCCCATAAGAGTATCTAAGAATGCTCTTTTGTCAAATTTCTTTAAAATTTTCTCTTTTTTAGCTTCCGATAGATCACTTCTGTCCATTTCCTTTTCTAATGTTTTCTGCTGGTTTCTGACTGCATTAAAGAGCTGCACAACACCTTTTGTTGCAATTTTGGAGAGTAATCTTTCTCTATCCTTTTCTAAAATGTTGGGTTTAACTCTTATAGAGGGTTTCTCATTTTTCTGAAATACAACACCATTCATAATAAATTAGTTACAGTTGTGTAGGTCTTGATTGGACTAATGTAATTTAATCTTATTGCTATTTGCTTGTTTGATTTAGATGCCAGACTTCACAGGTTAAATATAGGATAATACAATTTTTTTTTTTAAGTTTTGTTTTGGCACCAGCAGTAAATGCAATGTTGACAAATACTCACTTTCTTTTTCGGCACAGGTTCTGCAGTGTCTGGATCTTCTTTTTTCAGCACCGGTTTTTGTTCTTTAGTGTCCCCTATCACTTCAAATGCCGGTTTTTCCTCCTTTTCAACCTTTTCTGTTGCAGAATACTTCTTAGCTCTTGATAGTACCAAAGTTTTCTTATTTTTGGGTTTAGTGGAGCTGAGAATCTTTGATATGGAGTCGCCCCAGCCTTTGTTGGTCACTAAAGTCTCTTCATCATCACTGTCATCTTCTCCTGAAGCAGAATTCCCACTTTCTTCACCAGATGCTTTAATTTCCATTTCTTCTTCATTTTCTGATCCATCAGATCCAGCATCACTTGAAGTTTCATCATCGGATACTAAAATATAAAAAATATTACGGCGTAATCCTCATCATAGAATACATTTGTTTAAAAAGCGTTTATAGATATATTAAACACTTACCTGAAACCTTTAGAATTGCCTTCGACATATCTGGAGCTATTACCATTGCGTAATGTATTCAAGGAATATTATTTATGTGTCGTTCTTTCCAGCACTGAATTAACAATATTTGTTAAAATAGGAATAAGTTTATAGATGAAGTAAATAAATTAAATACGTTCTTTTTCACGTGTTCTTCGTTTGACCAACACGCTGTTTTGACGTTTAAATTGACGTAAAATACAAAGTTGCCACATGATAATATGTACATTGAAAAAAGCGCGGGAAACGTGATACGCGGCGGTCGAGGTTTTGGTTTCTCGTAACTTTAAATTCAATGTTTATATTATAGATCAGGATATTGGTCATTTGTATATACTTTATTTTATAGTTTGTAAATATTATTGTGTTTGTATATAAGTAGATAGTGAAAACTCATCATATTTGGTAAGTTTTAGGATTAAGTCTCTTTGATGGGGGACGAACCCCCCGACCCTGGAGGTGGTAACCTCCAGGTCGGTATGAACGTAGTAGTCGAAATAGAATCGAATAATTCGAATATGGATACGGATACTTCTGTATGTAGCAGGAGTGACCGTAAAAGGACTAAAGCTTACGCCCGATGCAAGCATTGCAATAAAAAACGAAAAAAAAATAGCGGCGGAGAGTTAAGTTGTGATTGCCAGACTAATAGTTTAAAGGAAAGTCTTAAACAAAATAACATGAACACACAAACAAAAACAAATTCCTCTGACAATACACATTTAAATAACAATAAAAATGATAGCAGTTCTAATGATACAAATGCAAAGGTTAGTAGGAATTTGTTTTCATCTACCGATATTGCACCTTTCACAGTACACGTCCAACTTAAACAGTATGAACCAAACTCGTCTCTGCACCCGGTGTCATTTGGTAAATTTCTAGAAAAAAGGCTTCAGAAATATTATAAATGGAAGTGTAAAACGCATAGGCAGGACTAGAATAACCATGGGTTTTTCATCCCACATAGATGCAAATTTATTTATTACGGATCCATGTCTTGAACGAGAAAATCTTACAGCATTTATACCGTCATTTACAGTAACACGTATAGGTTTAGTTCGTGGTATCCCAACGCAATGGTCAGATGAAGATATTATAATGAATGTTTCGGTACCCATTGGTTGTGGGAAAGTTATCAAAGTACGACGATTGAACCACAGAGTCGTTCTAAATGGCTCAGTTTCATGGCAACCATCTGAAACAGTAGTACTAACTTTTGATGGCCAAGTTTTACCAAAACGAATTTTTGCATGTTACAACTCACTTCCTGTAGACTTATATATCTTCCCCTCTATACAATGTTTTTCTTGCTGCAAGTTTGGTCACACTAAGAACAGTTGTAGATCAAAACCCAAATGTTTTAAATGTGGGCATATGCACATTGGACATACATGCTCCGTGGAAGAGGATGATGCCATTTGTTGTTTATGCAATGGTTTCCATTTCGCCACAAATAGGTCATGCCCAGAACACAAGAGGCAAAAAGATATTAAAATTACGATGGCAAAGAACTGTATCTCATATGCTGAAGCGATTAAATTGCACCCAGCAGTTACAAAATCATTTGCAGATGTTGCTAGGTCACAACAAATGACACAGGCAGAATCACCTCATAGGACTCAAAATTTAGTTTCAGGTTCAATTAATCTCCCGCAAAATACTAGCAGTAAAAGAACTACATTTTTGAAACCTCGCCCTGCTGTTATTAAAACCGTCAAAGGTTACGACAAGGTAGCACATCATGCTGTTATTAGTGAATACTCCATACCATCCCCTTCAAATGGCTGTGCTTTACCGCAAGAACCTAATAAGGAAAAAGAACAGTCTCTGGCCGACACTATACAGTTTTTAATTGATAGTTTATCCGATTTATCTAAGTCCAATGTTAATTTACCGTCCCACGTCGCCCCTATGCTTAATACTCTTGCACAAACAATAAATAATGGACCATATTCTTCAATGGAATTGCAGAAGTTTGACCAATAAAAAACATGATTTAGTTTATTTATTAAATAAATTTAATCCTTTTGTTTTCGCCCTATCTGAGACATGGCTCAGACCTGGGGCCCTTTTTAGAGCCACAGGCTATTCATGCCTCAGAGAGGACCGTACTGAACGCGGGGGCGGGGTGGCCCTGCTAATCAGAAACTCTATTCAGTTTTCATCTTTCCACCTTCCATCTCACAGTGATGATTTTTCAATTGTTGCTGCCATTGTAAATGGCATCTGTATTGTCTCTGTATATATTCCACATCCATCATCATCTATTTTTCATGAGCTTGAACAAATTATTTCTTCTCTTCCGTCGCCTATGTTGATTTTAGGAGATTTTAACTCCCATCATCAGTTTTGGGGTAGTTCTGTATCTAATTATCATGGAGACTGTGTGTTGAAAATCATAGATGATAACAATCTATGTCTGTTAAACACTGGTAGTCCAACTCGCCGAACAGCACCTTCAGAATCAATAAGCGCTATTGATTTATCAATCTCTTCCGTGGAACTTGCATCTTCTCTCACCTGGTATGCTCTAGACTCAACATTTGGTAGTGATCATTTCCCCATTGTAATCTCATTTCCTTCTCATGCTCCACCTCCACCTAAACCTAGACCTAGATTAAAGTATAATTTGTGTAATCCTGATTGGAAGCTTTTTAAAAACAATATAGATGAGAAACTGGTAGATTTACCTAGTTTCAATGACTCTGATTTAGTCAGTTGCTCTTTTGCTTTAGCTCGCGTGATAATAGAGGCAGCTGATGAAGTATTTCCTCTTAAAAATAGTGCGACAGGCAAAATTCCCTCCCCTCCTTGGTGGGATAATGATTGCTCCGTAGCAATTAGAGAACGTAAGGCGGCTGAAAGACAATACTGTCGCTCAATGACAAATGAAAATCTCGAGTATTATATGCAAATTGCCCGTAATACAAAAAAACTGTTACGCAAGAAAAAATACGACGGGTGGAAACATTTTTGCGAATCTCTTAATCCAAATGTGAAACCCTCCATAGTATGGAATAATATTAAAAGATTCAAACATGCTTTCAATGAGCCTTCTAGACACAAATTGCCTCCTGATCTTGCTCAACAATTTATGGATAAATTAGCACCTGCCTCAGTCCCTGAAGAGTATGTCTTCCAGCCCTTACCTTTTCATACGTTCCTTCAAGCTCTGCTACTCTTAATGGTCCTTTCAAAATAGAGGAACTTAAAGGTGTGTTAAGCAATTTAAAAGATACAGCACCTGGTGAAGATGGGGTCCCCTATTCATTTCTAGCAAATGCAAGTGATGGCATACTCATTTATTATCTGCACCTAATTAATTCTGTCATACAGTCAGGTATAGTTCCAGATGCATGGAGATCTCAAATAGTTATTCCGATATTAAAACCTAAAAAAACGGTATCTGATGTTTCCTCTTATCGTCCAATTGCCCTTTCCTCTGTATTTGCAAAAATAGCTGAACATTTAATTAAAAATAGATTAGAATATTTCGTTGAAAAAAATCATTTACTCTCCCATACCCAATTTGGTTTTCGTAAAGGCAGATCAACTTATGATGGTTTAGCAATATTTGTTTCTGATATTCGTTTGGCATTTTCTAGAAATGAGTCTGTAGTAGCGGCCTTTCTGGATATTAGTGCTGCCTACGATAATGTTTTAATTTCTGTTTTATATGAGAAAATGCATAGGTTGGGTATACCAACAATGCTAACTAACTTTGTTATAAATCTGCTGTCTCACAGATCTATTAGTCTTTTTGTGGATGATACAAATAAAATTTCCCGTAATGTATGGAGGGGCCTCCCCCAAGGATCGGTACTCAGCCCATTATTATATAATATTTACACATTTGATTTAGATTCATCTCTAAATGGCCTAGTAAAAGTCCTGCAATATGCTGATGATTTGTTATTATACTCATCAAACGTTTCTGTTGAGCAGGCCAGTAGAGCCATCACCAGCTCTTTAAATTTATTAAAATTATGGTTAGATTCTAATGGTTTGGAACTCTCAGTGCCTAAAAGTGTAGTCGTCTTATTTACAAGAAAACTGTTTCCTCCTCCAATCACTGTGCAATTTGATAACTCTATCATTGCTGTTAAGCCACAAACCAAATTCCTGGGGGTTATTCTAGACACCAAATTATCAGGCCTTCCACATTGTGATTACATTGTATCTAAATGTGAGAAGAATATTAATATCCTTAGGTGTGTATCAGGAGTCTGGTGGGGCGCACATCCTTTTTGTTTAAAACTGATGTATAATGCCTTAATAAGGAGTGTTTTGGATTATGGAACTTTTTTGCTAGGACCAGGAAGCGCTGCAGGCTTCAAAAAGTTGAATAATATACAGTCTAAAGCCCTCCGAATAATTTGTGGAGCCATGAAATCTAGCCCAATCAACGCTATGCAAGTTGAGTGTGTTGAACCTCCACTCCCTTTACGACGTCAATTCCTCTGTGACAGATATTTATTACGTTGCTCACAATTTTCTAATCATCCTCTATGGAATATCTTATCTGATCTTTTGGTACAAATAACTACTTCCAACTATTGGACACACAAGAGTCCTCCTTGTATAATAAACAGCTTTCAAAAGGTAAAATCTATATCAGCTCCTACAATTAGTTCTTCAACACTTCCAGTCTTCCAGCATGAATATGAATCCTTAATACTTGTCCCTTCCATTCTCCTTGATATAGGTATTTCAAAGAATGACGTAGAACATAATCAACTATTTCTGAGTTTCCTTAATACAGTTGGCCAGGGTGCTCATCACTTGTATACAGATGCATCTAAGACATCAGTCAATGGATGTGTCGGCATTGGAGTTCTTCATATTCAATCTAATATCTATCAAAAAATAAAGTTGCCTCCGGAATCCTCTGTATACAGCGGCGAGTGCTTTGGAATTCTGAAAGCAATAGAATTCATTATTATTATGCGTCTTAAAAATACAATAATTTTCTCTGATTCTCTTAGTTCATTACAAGCAATAGCTAAATTCCCTTTCAAATCTAAATCACATAATCCAATTATCTATCAAATCCGCAGCCTATTATTAAAATGCTACACAAAAGGGTATTCTGTTTCAATTGCCTGGATTCCTGGTCATAGAGGGATTAAGGGCAACGAAAGGGTAGATGAGATAGCTCGAGATGCTGTTATTTGTGGGGATATGTTTCCATATAAAAATATTACTGAAGACTTGTTAGCTTTACCAAGGTTATATCTTCGAAGGTCATGGAAGAAATTATGGGCGTCTGGTGCAGGGGCTGCGGCTTTACACTATCGGCGCATACAATCATCGATTCCAGTCAAACCATGGTTTGCTAAAATTTCATTATCCAAACCGGCAACCAGTATGATTATACGTATGAGGTTAGGTCACGCATGTACACCGGAACAATTGGCGCTTCAACATCGCGTGCCCAGCTCTGCATGCGATTGTGGAGCTGATCCCGCAGATCTTAACCACATATTTTTCGCATGTTATTGTAACCTCTATGATCGCTCTGTGTTATTTAGTCAGCTGTCACTCCTTAAAGTTCCGTTTCCCACGTCTATTTCATCGCTCCTACATATTTATGACTTATCTATATCCACATCTATATATAAAGTATTATATTCATACCTTTCTCATAATAACATTAAACTATAAAATGTACCTTTCCTGATCTAATCCTTTTCCAAAATTCCTTCTTATCCGATCCGATTATTGACATATTAATTCCGTTTCCCCACTTTACTCGTTTGGCTGAATGCGCCAGGAGCGCGATGCCATAAAAAAAAAAAAAAAATATGTACATTCCGTTCCGAGTCTAATAAACCTCATATGTAAAGTCAACCAAGTTAATTTCTGCGGTGCTATCGCAAACAAACGATATTCGTAATTTCGGACGATTGTCTCTGTCACTCTCATGACACCGTAATTGGAGTAAAAGAGAAGGATACCCGAAATATACGAACTTCGATGTCCGCGGTACCGCTCCTGGGCCACTTCGAGCTTCGAATCTTGTCATATTCACAATTAAAATCTGTGTGAAAACCGCTAGACGGTGACAAGGCAATAAAAGGCCTAAAATAGGTTTATTGTATAATACCATAACACCTCATTCAGTTTGAATAGTCAAATAATATAATACTCAGTAATGATAATAATATAATACTAGTAACTAGTACTTCAATGAAATATTTTATAATACCAATTTATACATAATTATATAATATATCTTTATGGAAAATTAAATATAAAGTTTATAAAAATCTTTAATAATTATTGATTTGTTTTACGTGTGAAGAAACGTAAAATGTGTTTTTAAAAATATATGTACAGCTGACTGTCGACACAAGACAAAGTTTTGATTGTAATTATTAAAATAATGGTGGTTTAAAATCTAAGAATGGCGAATATAGCTAACCCATTGCCATATATTACAAAAAGAGAATATGGAATTGAACCCAATCTTAAAGCCACATTGTTTGAAAACAGGTTGAGTGTAGCGAAGAACCTGTATCGTAAGGATTTAAAGTGCCATTTTGGATGTGTAAATGCAATTGAGTTTTCTAGTAATGGCGAAATACTCGTCTCAGGTAAATAAATATTTTTATTAAACTACTTATCTCTTAATAGTATTTATTGTAGCTAATGAGGTTTCGTAAATGTATTTTTCAATTTCTTGTGTCATCATAGTGTTTACCTGTTAAAATTACTACTATTACGACTCGTATGTTCCGCAAAGATTGTGAAAAGAAATGCAGCTATAATTATGGGATTATCTTGTAATACTTAAGACTATGTAAAAATGTAGGTACATATACTATTTTTGCACAAATTTAAACTTAATCTAAGTACTTTCAAGATTGTTTACAAACACTTGTACCAATAAGGGCTAGCCACTTGTCTACTCATGCTAGTGTTTTTGCATTTCTTCACCTTATCATTTATCATAACAGGTGGGGATGACAGGAGGGTGATGTTGTGGCAATTTGGCCAGGCCATTGTGGACCGAGGGCAACCAGAGGCAATGAAGTCCACCCATCAGTCTAACATCTTTTGTCTTGGTATTACTGATGACTCAAAGAAGATTTACTCTGGAGGCAATGATGATATGGTGAGCCTTAGAATTTTTTTTACCCTTTTACAAGCTCAATTATTTATTATTAATATTGACATCATCATTTAATTAATCAATTTAATCACTACAAACAGGTTGTCTATAACATCCTTGTGTCACATCAATGTCATTAATGTTAATAAATAGTGACCTTTTTATAATGTCATTTATTTATAGTCTATGAAAAACATATTTTAGGATTTACATAAAGTTTTTACTGCTTGTAATTTCTTATAAAACAGGGTTTCTAATAAAAAGTGTTAAAAATAAACTTCTGCTTATATTACAAATTACAAGCCTTAAATCTAGGCCCAAGGTAGATTCTGTTTACCAGAAATAAAAATTCATTGTTCAAACAAACAAAGTCTTAAACTTCTTTGGTTTATAAGCTTCACAATTTCAATGGTCTGTAGACCTGAGTAGATATAATAATTACGAATGTGATGTGGACATGTTTTATTTTTTGCCTATTTAATATTACAATTTTTGTACTAGGCATAGTTTTTTTTTATTGATGTGTTTAATGAATTCTCTCATAAATTTCAAGGTAATTGTACATGATGTGGAGACCAAGCGTGCAGTAGAAGTGCTGAGTCATCAGCAAGCTGTGTGCTGCCTCAGCATTGACCCTTATAATGATCGAGTAGTTGCAACGGCAGGCAACGATGGCAGACTTCTTCTTTTTGATACTAGACAGTCTGTCCATGGTAAGATTTACGCAGGAAAAGTGGGATGGAGCTTGACAATATTTATAGTCTTATTAGTCTTGTTTTATAGGCATAGGATTAATGATGGCATATATTGCAACTCAACCAGAGACACTAACTGAGGGTGAGCTCTTCTGAAGATGGAGGGAGACTGCTTGCTGAAGTAGCTCCCACAACACAGACCCAAGATAAAATCTGATTATGGCTGAAGAGCCGATGGCAGATATAAAGTGTAAAAAAAAAATAGGCATAGGATTAAGACTAGGTTAATTTAAGTGACACAGTTCAATGCTTGCTATTTTAGACTTGACATCAAAATTAAATCATCAAACAATGACAAATAAATTTCTTAAATATGAGAACTCAAATTAGATGTGTCATTGAAAAATAGTTGCTTATTTTGGTCAACTGAATAATAATAAATAACCTTTTTATACAGGAATATTTATTTAATAATGGATCGAAACTTTAAAGTTTTCAGATCAGATCAGAAATTTTCTTAAATCTTTATTAAATAATAAAAGTGATGTTAAAAAAACAATTTACGTCACACTGGGCGGTAAGAGAGATTTGCCGCCCAAGGGCGCGACGGAAAATCTCACTTTACACCCAGATGAAGACGTAAAACTATGTACGCACCACGGGCGGTAATAAAGAAGGCCTCAGATCGATTTTTTATGGCCCCCACCTCTGGTTCGAGCCATTCTTTGTTATACCGCCCTGGGTACGTAATATACTATTTGAATTCTGTTTACATTCATTTGAAGACTGAAATATTTCTCGGAAATAAATATTATAAATAATAAATGACAAATTTAAATTTTGGTGACTCAGTTACTCCATAACGATAGCGCACGCAACTGTGACGAAATATCGGAAAGTTATAAACACAAATAAACATGATCAGTATTTCTGTACATGAGTATCGTTATCGTAGAGTCCCTGGTGATATCACGCAGCCGAAAACAGTTCCACGGCGTGATGTTCCACCCGTCACAGAAGGACATACTCGTGTCGGCAAACGCACGGGATGGCGTCGCGCTCTGGGATCTCAAGTCGCCTAAACGGTTAGTACAATAATATAAGTAGCACTTTTAGGTAGGTATAAGATCCTCTTTCTGATGATGAATGCACCTCAAGCCCGGTACTTTCATCATCTTTCCGGCATCCGGCATTTTTCTCTTTTATTGTCTTCGGTTGCCGCGATAATTACTCATGAAATGAAACAACTAAAACGCATTAAATCGCGTATACTAATTTAAACTTCATCCCGACGTTTTGTTTAGCAGCGTTCGTGGTGACCATCCGTTTTAGTTGTTTTATTTCATCTTTCTCTTTTATTCCAATTAAGGCGTCATGAGAGGTGAGAGTGATACAGACAATCGTCCGAAATTCAGGGTGGCGCCGCAGTACCGTATATAAAAGTGGATTTTATGGAACAGTTTTAACAGTTTATTTTACTTTAATATGATATTAGGAACACCATTGCTAGTGGGATTAAAGAGATTTAATCTCGTAAAAACAATCTGAACATCTTTTTCTTTTACGAACAATAGCTCACTGAAACACCTTCCGAACAGTAGAAGCTTGGCTACATTTAAAATAAAAAGGCCATCGAAATATAGCTTTGAAAATGTCTACCATACCTTTGTTTCAGCCCTTTAATTCGTTACTCCGGCAACAATGGCCCATATCAAAATAGCATGTCGGTCCGCTTCAACAGCGCCGGTACTCACGTGCTCGCATTGCGACGGCGGCTCCCGCCCGTGTTGTACGCGCTTTATGAACCGGAGCCCCGCGCCGAGTTTTACCATCAGGTAAATATCCAGTTACAGTTGACAGATAGTGCCAGTGCAGTCACGATGGTTTAGACGAGGGCAGAGGCGTATCTAATTGAGATGAGATGAGAGACGTGTCTAAGTAAACGTAGCGTAGGTCGTCCTCCAGTTAGATATATCGAAGGTCCGCGCAGTGACTGGATGCGCAGAGCCGAAGATCGGGCTCAGTGGCGTGCTTTGGGAGTGGCCTATGTCCATCAGTAGACAGCAAAAGCTTGATGATGAGTTAACCAGCTACTGTCCTTAATAGAATGGATTGTCAGAGCGGTTTAACAGAACACTGTTAAACTGCTTGTCTTGTGTTCGTGTGGAGTTATGACGTATTTACTCACAGAAATGCGGCTTCTGAACAGAACGTGATTTCGGTTCTTCCTGTTTTTTCCGTGATCTTCCACCACGTTGTTATAGTTCTGCAAATACAATTGATCAACCCAGAACAGAACGGCATGATGGGGTGCAGTTATACCCTATTATACGTAACGCGATGTAACCTCCCTAAAAAAAGTATGCGTAAAGCAGTTTAAGGCCTCTTGTTTAGTTTAGGTTTATTGTAATAATATTAAGAGATTTTATTTTTATTACAGGACTACTACAACTCGTGCACCATGAAAAGCTGCAGTTTTGCAGGCGAGGGTGATAAATATGTACTGTCGGGGTCTGATGATTTCAACCTCTACTTGTGGAAAGTTCCAGAACCTGGAAGTGAAGGTATTTGTAAGACTAGGTAACATAAGTAATTAGAAATCTGCTTGAAATTTACTAAGCAAGAAATTTGTATTATATATGGTAAAATGGTTATAATTATTGATGCATTTTTTAATGGCATGTCAACTATCTTAGACCGTTATATCTACTTCATGTACTGTTAATATAAGCTAGTCCATCCTTTTCACCCAATAGCCTCAATACACTTTAGATTCCATTCTATCTCAACATTCCTTACACCATGGCACGGCCAGGGGCAACATCCGCTGTACCCCTTACATTTCATTTAATATTCGAAAGGGACTGCGCGTTAGCTCCGGCTCCGCGTACGCCTTCTAAATGCCCGGTAAAACAATAATTTATGATTTGAATGTAGGTTCATACTTCATACCTACAAATATGTAGAGACAATGATTAGCAAAGAGTTTTCGATAAGTAATATTATATATACATAATTGAAACAGATGCGGTAGTGGAGAGCCCTCACATAGTGCTGTACGGGCACCGTTCGATCGTGAACCAAGTGCGCTACAACCCACAATACTCGCTGATCGCTTCGTCCGGAGTCGAGAAAATTATTAAGGTAACGTTTTCATTTTTGTACCTTTTGTATTGCACATTTATTCTTTCGTGAGTCAATCAAATACTTAAAACGTCTTCACACACGTTTATTTAGTCACTCGCATGACATGTTTCGGCGACCATAGGTCTGTAGATTTAAGCTCTACGCGTGTTGAGCGGCCGTCCGCGTCACCGGCTCGTCACGCGCCCCGCGCCGCTCTTTCCACTCGATGTCAAAACCAGTGAGGGCGGAGTTAGTAACTAGACATAACAGCTCTGCAAATTGACATTTTCTAAGAAATATTGCTGTCTCTCACAGTTATAATACTTTTAAAAATATTTATCTCTCCACACTATCTATATGATCTCAAAATGCCACCTGCGTGAAATGCAAATGTTTTGAACAATCTCTTTTAGCGTTATTTCCAGTATGTAGAAGAATGCGCGCAGGGTATCTACATCTACCTAGCGGGTTCCTGAAACTCAATGCAATAAATTTTATAAGTCAACTTTGATTATAACAATATAACTTCATTTTACCATTGACAATGTGGTCCCTATATATGAAATCGTTCCAATTAAGTGTATATACAGTTGTGGTCGACGATGGAGTACCCGGCGATGCGCGGCGACTTGCTCGAGTGCGCCACTGGCTCCGACAATCCGCGCGAAATCTACGGCCAAGATGACTATGTGACCCTCATGCACCATAATGGGCAGGTACGCACTAGTTTGTAGAGTAGTGTGTCATAGTCATGCAGTGATCGGCACTATCGGTGCAATACTTTAACAAAACTTGCTGAACTGAGGTTTAGTAATACTTACCATCAAGAAAAATACGAATAACTCTGGCAAATTACTGTCTAATTTAATTGTACATCGGAATCTCAATATGCATGTTTTTGGGTGTAAGCATATAATTGTTTTTATGGCGCTATACACTATTTTATGTCCACTTAACAAGTTTTGTTAAAGTTTTGCACCCATAGTGCCGATCACTGGTCATAGTACACAGATGATCGACATACAGCTGATCAGCTACACAGGTGATATGACTCATCTCATCTGATGTGCAACCCACCTGATGGAAAATTACTTCCTTTGTTGTAATAGTATAATCAGTATTTCCTCGACTTTTGGGTTATCTTTATATCCCGAACTCCCTACATTTCATGGCGACCCTGCCAGTGCGGCCTTGTGCTGCGTTTTCTTAAGTATGTCATTCATATTAAACGTATATTTTTCGTTATTCATAGTACATATCGCATAATTACACGGACCAGTCCACCAGCGAAGACCCGCGCATGATGGCGTTCTTCGACTCGCTGGTGCAGCGCGAGCTGGAGTGCCTCGGGGAGAGCTCGTCATCGGACGCGCGGCAGCATTCCGACTCCTGCGAGGAGGAAACTCATCTGCTGGCGGACTTCCTGCCGCTCGTGCTGCCGGCCAAGATCCGGAGTAAGTATTGCGGCTACGAGCCTTCTAGAACCTTCTTTTAATGTAGCTAGGTAGGTATTTTGATTCTATGTGATGTTCAACACCCGTCATTTTGGAAATGTAACCCTGTTGCGTACAACGGAGACTTGAGACATGGTGATGTTTAAATAACGCTACTTTAATCGTGGACTCAATCGAGTGTATGATCTGGTATGGCAAAACCTTTCGGCTCAACGACTCCATTGCTCGCCGCGAACATCAGTCTGCTACCGACCACAGTCCGCGTGCGACTTGACATCTTAAAAACAAAATTACTCGTTCGATAATTAACTGTTGAAATCAATGAGGTTGGTGATGTTAATCGAGGTATTTCTCCATCACTAAATTACATTTATGACGTCAAAGCACCAACGCAAAATGTTATGCGCTCGGACACCTCTACAAATCGATGAAGTCTTTTCTTCTTTCTCGATATTATATTTCTGTGAACCGACTTTTAGTTCCGTAACGGGCCGTCGTGGTGCGGCGTCTTTTTATTCAAAATCCATGGAATCTTTTTCTAAAACACAGCTTATAATTATGATTGGTTAACAGTATTTTATTATTTTAGTAAGTAACAGCGCAAACCGCAGTCAAAGGGGACCGAACAGACTGGCGCGATTGGTGGCGTCCCGCTATCCGAAGAATTCGCGTGAATCACAGAAAAGAGGCCCAGTCAGGTAAAAAAAGTTTTATAAATAATTTAAAAATAATGTTATAGGTATATACGAAAAATATATATTTTTCCTCAATACATATTGTCAATATTGTAAGCAAACTAGAAGAAAGTTGAACCGGTTAAATAATTGTTCTGGTTTCAAATTGGATTTTGTAAAATTCATAATTTGTATACTTAATCATATTTTTTCCGAAGTTTATATTTTCACGATTATTCTAAAGTATTAAACAGGATTATGCCTTAAAAAGTCCTGATTTTTCAACAGTTTTAGATAAAAATATGTGCTAGATGCTCAATTATGATTATAACCATACCTGGGATTCTCGGGAGCATAAATGTGGTGAATGACGACAATCGAAAGTATGCAATCCGTCAAGATAACAAGTATGCTACAGACGCAGCAAACATCTAGACCGGCGGGCGCTGCTGAGCAAGTTCAAGATGCTGCCCACGCGCGCCAGCGCCAAGGGCAAGCAGCGCTCCAGCGGCGCGGCCAGGCGCGCTCCCCGGGGACAGGTGGGTCACAGTTGGACAGTTGTCCAGTTCAAGGTGCTGCCCACGCGGGCCAGCGCCAAGGGCAAGCAGCGCTCCAGCGGCGCGGCCAGGCGCGCTCCCCGGGGACAGGTGGGTCACAGTTGGACAGTTGTCCAGTTCAAGGTGCTGCCCACGCGGGCCAGCGCCAAGGGCAAGCAGCGCTCCAGCGGCGCGGCCAGGCGCGCTCCCGGGGACAGGTGGGTCACAGTTGGACAGTTGTCCAGTTCAAGGTGCTGCCCACGCGGGCCAGCGCCAAGGGCAAGCAGCGCTCCAGCGGCGCGGCCAGGCGCGCTCCCCGGGGACAGGTGGGTCACAGTTGGACAGTTGTCCAGTTCAAGGTGCTGCCCACGCGGGCCAGCGCCAAGGGCAAGCAGCGCTCCAGCGGCGCGGCCAGGCGCGCTCCCCGGGGACAGGTGGGTCACAGTTGGACAGTTGTCCAGTTCAAGGTGCTGCCCACGCGGGCCAGCGCCAAGGGCAAGCAGCGCTCCAGCGGCGCGGCCAGGCGCGCTCCCCGGGGACAGGTGGGTCACAGTTGGACAGTTGTCCAGTTCAAGGTGCTGCCCACGCGGGCCAGCGCCAAGGGCAAGCAGCGCTCCAGCGGCGCGGCCAGGCGCGCTCCCCGGGGACAGGTGGGTCACAGTTGGACAGTTGTCCAGTTCAAGGTGCTGCCCACGCGGGCCAGCGCCAAGGGCAAGCAGCGCTCCAGCGGCGCGGCCAGGCGCGCTCCCCGGGGACAGGTGGGTCACAGTTGGACAGTTGTCCAGTTCAAGGTGCTGCCCACGCGGGCCAGCGCCAAGGGCAAGCAGCGCTCCAGCGGCGCGGCCAGGCGCGCTCCCGGGGACAGGTGGGTCACAGTTGGACAGTTGTCCAGTTCAAGGTGCTGCCCACGCGGGCCAGCGCCAAGAGCAAGCAGCGCTCCAGCGGCGCGGCCAGGCGCGCTCCCCGGGGACAGGTGGGTCACAGTTGGACAGTTGTCCAGTTCAAGGTGCTGCCCACGCGGGCCAGCGCCAAGGGCAAGCAGCGCTCCAGCGGCGCGGCCAGGCGCGCTCCCCGGGGACAGGTGGGTCACAGTTGGACAGTTGTCCAGTTCAAGGTGCTGCCCACGCGGGCCAGCGCCAAGGGCAAGCAGCGCTCCAGCGGCGCGGCCAGGCGCGCTCCCCGGGGACAGGTGGGTCACAGTTGGACAGTTGTCCAGTTCAAGGTGCTGCCCACGCGGGCCAGCGCCAAGGGCAAGCAGCGCTCCAGCGGCGCGGCCAGGCGCGCTCCCCGGGGACAGGTGGGTCACAGTTGGACAGTTGTCCAGTTCAAGGTGCTGCCCACGCGGGCCAGCGCCAAGGGCAAGCAGCGCTCCAGCGGCGCGGCCAGGCGCGCTCCCCGGGGACAGGTGGGTCACAGTTGGACAGTTGTCCAGTTCAAGGTGCTGCCCACGCGGGCCAGCGCCAAGGGCAAGCAGCGCTCCAGCGGCGCGGCCAGGCGCGCTCCCCGGGGACAGGTGGGTCACAGTTGGACAGTTGTCCAGTTCAAGGTGCTGCCCACGCGGGCCAGCGCCAAGGGCAAGCAGCGCTCCAGCGGCGCGGCCAGGCGCGCTCCCCGGGGACAGGTGGGTCACAGTTGGACAGTTGTCCAGTTCAAGGTGCTGCCCACGCGGGCCAGCGCCAAGGGCAAGCAGCGCTCCAGCGGCGCGGCCAGGCGCGCTCCCCGGGGACAGGTGGGTCACAGTTGGACAGTTGTCCAGTTCAAGGTGCTGCCCACGCGCGCCAGCGCCAAGGGCAAGCAGCGCTCCAGCGGCGCGGCCAGGCGCGCTCCCCGGGGACAGGTGGGTCACAGTTGGACAGTTGTCCAGTTCAAGGTGCTGCCCACGCGGGCCAGCGCCAAGGGCAAGCAGCGCTCCAGCGGCGCGGCCAGGCGCGCTCCCCGGGGACAGGTGGGTCACAGTTGGACAGTTGTCCAGTTCAAGGTGCTGCCCACGCGGGCCAGCGCCAAGGGCAAGCAGCGCTCCAGCGGCGCGGCCAGGCGCGCTCCCCGGGGACAGGTGGGTCAACAGTTGGACAGTTGTCCAGTTCAAGGTGCTGCCCACGCGGGCCAGCGCCAAGGGCAAGCAGCGCTCCAGCGGCGCGACCAGGCGCGCTCCCCGGGGACAGGTGGGTCACAGTTGGACAGTTGTCCAGTTCAAGGTGCTGCCCACGCGGGCCAGCGCCAAGGGCAAGCAGCGCTCAAGCGGCGCGGCCAGGCGCGCTCCCCGGGGACAGGTGGGTCACAGTTGGACAGTTGTCCAGTTCAAGGTGCTGCCCACGCGGGCCAGCGCCAAGGGCAAGCAGCGCTCCAGCGGCGCGGCCAGGCGCGCTCCCCGGGGACAGGTGGGTCACAGTTCGACAGTTGTCCAGTTCAAGGTGCTGCCCACGCGCGCCAGCGCCAAGGGCAAGCAGCGCTCCAGCGGCGCGGCCAGGCGCGCTCCCCGGGGACAGGTGGGTCACAGTTGGACAGTTGTCCAGTTCAAGGTGCTGCCCACGCGGGCCAGCGCCAAGGGCAAGCAGCGCTCCAGCGGCGCGGCCAGGCGCGCTCCCCGGGGACAGGTGGGTCACAGTTCGACAGTTGTCCAGGTCAAGGTGCTGCCCACGCGGGCCAGCGCCAAGGGCAAGCAGCGCTCCAGCGGCGCGGCCAGGCGCGCTCCCCGGGGACAGGTGGGTCACAGTTCGACAGTTGTCCAGTTCAAGGTGCTGCCCACGCGCGCCAGCGCCAAGGGCAAGCAGCGCTCCAGCGGCGCGGCCAGGCGCGCTCCCCGGGGACAGGTGGGTCACAGTTCGACAGTTGTCCAGTTCAAGGTGCTGCCCACGCGGGCCAGCGCCAAGGGCAAGCAGCGCTCCAGCGGCGCGGCCAGGCGCGCTCCCCGGGGACAGGTGGGTCACAGTTGGACAGTTGTCCAGTTCAAGGTGCTGCCCACGCGGGCCAGCGCCAAGGGCAAGCAGCGCTCCAGCGGCGCGGCCAGGCGCGCTCCCCGGGGACAGGTGGGTCACAGTTGGACAGTTGTCCAGTTCAAGGTGCTGCCCACGCGCGCCAGCGCCAAGGGCCTGACAATCGAAACTCCCTTAACGGTACCGTCTACGTCTTATTGCATGGAACATTAAGAAAATTGCTATTTTGGCCGTGAAATGTTGCGTTTAAATATATAGTTGTTATACAATACAAAATATTTTATTTGAAATGAATAAAAAAGGAATCATACGGTACCATTTTTTTTCCACTTTAAGAGACAAAAAAATAGCTGAAATTTATAACGATCTGTTGATTTTAATTTCCGCTTTTTTATGACAGGTACACGAAGGATTCTCTATCCACACGTAAATAAGACTATACCTTGTGTTCAGAGCGGGCCGGCGGCGCGGCGCGACGCGGCGTCCAGCGGCCGCGACTCGGACGAGCCGGCGCGCCCGCTCTACCGCGCGGACGGACGGGTCAGTGTCTCTGCCGTCACATTATTTATTTTTTATATTTCTGGACAATTATACACAAATCGACCTAGTTCTACGGTAAGCTCAGTAAGGCTTGTGTTGTAGGTATAATAGATAGATACGTATAAATACTGAATTACATAGAAAACACCCGTGGCTCAGGAACAAATATCTGTGCTCATCACACAAATAAATGTCCTGACTGGGATTTGAACCCAGGACCATCTGCTTCATAGGCAGGGTCACTATCCACTTGACCAAACGATTTGTTTTGTTGTAAAGATCAAATGTCTATACAGGAATAAGTGTCTTAAAGATACACAAAAGTCAGAAATGAGGGTCAAAGTCTGAGACTCGCACTATCCATTCGAAACGCTCCTTACATATTGATAGGGAACTATGACTTCACTCGGTGCTAGCTAACCTCTTTAAAGTATAGAAAATGTAAATTGCTATAGATCGTTTTTATATTAAGCAGAAACGTCTGCTAGCATATCATCGATATTTAAATCGAAAGAAAAATTTGAACAATTTGACACCATTACTGGATCTCCAGCCTAGTGCACTACAAATTGTGCTATATGAGCACCGCTTGGACTTGTAAATTTTTTCTATTTTATCCTTCCTGGTATATGTCATTACGGGTGACATGCTATAGATCGGGAAATATTGCGTTTATATGTATAATATACATATTATTGTTATTATATTTAAAAATCGAATGGTACGACATTTTTTTTTATATACAAATAAGTAATAACGCATTTTACTAAATTTAGTTACACATTATAACATCTGGAGACTATCCCTTTTTTCCTTGGTAAGGCAACTGCCCCATGGTACAAATAGCAGCAGAAGTGGATAAGCGGTTGAGGTGTTCAAAATGAGGTCAACGCATCTCTATTGTCAAGAGAATAAGAGCGCGTGTAGGTCATTTTGCACACTTCACCAGCTCAGCCAATTTTGCTGCTGACTACCACTGGAAGCTCAGTTTGCGTGATTTGATTTCATGAGTATTATTAAGCTTATGAACGGCAAAAAATGGTAATATAATACTAATACACTTCCAAACCAACTGGGAAACCGTTTTTCGTCGACGAGGTTAGAACGTTAAATTACATTGACGGTATGTATAGGTAGTTTCACGAGAGTTGAAGTCACTCGCACAACAACATCTCATGTAATAATTGGGAGATTACTCATTCATTCCATTCGTTCACTCTTTTGCAATCAGTACTTTATATAGTTGTGTGCGTAATCCATTCGCCTCAACTCTCGTGGAACAACCTATAGTGTCACATAAAACAATTCAACTAAGTTGCCCTTGAACCATCTTTGATATCTTTTTTTGTGGGGCACAGTGGGACACATCTCGCGTAGGTCAAGTCACCGTCTATCTACACTAATATTATAAAGGCGAGAGTTTATGAATGTGTATGTTTGCGACTTCTTCACGTCTAAACCGCTGGAGAGATTTTAATAAAATTTGGTATGGAGTTAGCTAACACCCTGGATTAACACATAGGCTACTATTTTTCCCTAATAAACCGCTGATAACACCGCGGTTTATTAGGGAAAATAATGTACCATTTTATGCAGCCGTCCGATGTTTATCCAATATCCCACTGGCTAGTCCATCCTTTTCACCCAATAACATCTTATATAGACTTATATGTTGAGACGAAAATATCGAATTATTTACGTAAGTTTCCTTTCAGAACCTGCGGTCGCTTCGGAGACGGATGAATTTGTCCAGAGCGTCGAAAAGGAAAAATAAAGCCACAAACACTAGTTATAGGAAATCTGTTATGAATTTAAGAAGCAGTGGTAAGATATTATCTGTTTTCGTACCTTAGAAGTAGGAAGGGCATACCGTGATAAGTAAAAAGAATGTACTTAGTTGGTACAGTCGCCATCAGATATATGGGCGCTGTGGAGGTGGTCACAAATATCTGAACATACACATTGTCATCTTGACAATAGAGGCGTTGTTCAGTTATTTGTGATCACCTCCACAGGTCCGATATATCTAACGGCGACTGTAATTATTATTTTTTATCTAACAGTAGAGTAGTGATAATGATAAATAACTGACAGTAGGTACCCGAAAGTACCTGATAAAATAATAGCCATAATACCTAATACCGAATCTTTTTCTAAATTATACCGGTATTTGATCACTGGTGCCTGTAAGGTTCACTGTTTTCTACATGTATATAAAATAACTATATATATAATACTGTTTTTAGGCTATACTCAAGATAGTGATAATGCCATTCCTCTTTCAAGTAGAGCTGACTATTTGGATGGCCTTGACTCGATGACCTTACCGAGCACGAGCACAGGTAAACATATCCCATATTTATAATAATAAAAAGTCGAAAATATTTATTTGGGAACCCATTTTTAGCATGATCCCCCTTAACCCTTATAAAAATATTCTATGCAGGGTACAGGGGCGAAAACACATCAGCAATGTTCCGAGTAGCGGCCGACTCGGACGACCAGTCCGGCAGCGGGTCATCGTCGCCCACCAGTGTCCGCGACGGCCGCGACCGCGTGCACTCCTTCGACCTCGACCTCACCACCCCGTCAGTCTACAACGGCATGAGAGGGATGCACAGAATCCAGCCGTACGACGCGGACGAGACGCGCGACTCCCTCATAGTGGAACCCCCCGAATCCGACTCCACCCCACCCCCGTCCGAAACTAGGCACAGGAGCTTCAGAAAAGGAAGGCGGACGGGGAGAAGCTTGAAAAGGACAGATTCCAGCGAATCCCCACCGCCGAGAGATCATTCCGAAGACGCGATCGTCCCCGACAGGTTGTCGCCCAAGGAGTACAACAACAGGACTATAGCGCGGCTGATGAACGAGACTAACGAGAGCGAAATGGAGAGCAGTTGCAGCACGGAGGGCAGCGGGTGGCCCGCGCCGGGCACGCCGGGCTCGCCGGGCTCGCCGGGCACGCCGGGCACGCGGGCCACGCCCGGCGGCGGCGCGGCGGCCGGCGGCAGCGCGCGCCGCGGCGACCAGGACTGGCAGGCGCTCAAGTTGAGGCAGAGAGTCAAAAAAGCGAGAAGGAACTATAGGAAACACATGGAGTCCGATTCTAATTAAGGCGGTTAGGTATTATAAGATTCTATTCGGTTAGAGCTTAGGAAAAAACTACGTCGGCACATTTTAACAACTTAAGCGTAGATACTAAATCTTTTGAGCGCTCAGATCGACAGCGATAAACTATTTCTCAGACGGCGTGGCGTGAGCATGATACAGTGAGGCGGCGTACGACGTCGTGGCGTCTGGGTGATTACGTCGCCGAGATTTGTCGTTTATTGCATTTACGAGGTTAGATTCTAGATTTTTATCAACAGAGAAAAGGATTTTGATTTTATAATTGCCTATTATACTACCTAAATGCTTAATTTTTAAGTCAGTTTAGCGTTTGACGAAAACTGATTGATATTGATATGAATCATATAAAAAATCATTATATTTTTATCCTAATCCAACTATTTATTCCTTATTAAAAAGTTTAAAAGTTCTGCGGAACCAATTTATTATTAGGGCAATATATAAACCTCATTGCTAATGATAGTAATGATATTTTATCCTAAGTGCCAACTTTGTTTCCGAAAACTTTTAATAGGCTGATACACACAGGCTGAGCAGCTCGCGAGTACTCGGCCTGTCTGTACCCGCCTTATAGCAACCTAAACAATTTGCCACCACTGTTTCATACTAGATTTCTATGTGCAATTACTTTTATACAAATTAACCGGTTTTCCATTTTCATATCTCGGTTACATCTGTATATGCTTGTTATTATGTTAGTCTGAATGTTGTCAGAGTCTAGTGTGTGTAAACCACGTATACTCGTACAAAAATACTTTAATTGCTCTTATGGCGAAATAGTATGATATATTTACGATCAGATTTATCGATACATATTTTTGCAATCATTATTGCAAATCGCAGGCGATATTTTAAATTCTAGTTAATACTACGACTTTTTAAGCCTTATATAGGTGTATATTATACTATAATTGTATAGGTATTGTGATCACTATTATTACATTATATAACTTAAATAGTATCTAGTTAAGAACCATCATGTTGTTTCAATTGGTTATTACTATTAGCATTATACCAATCTGGTGAATAAATTATATTAATTATAACTTTTTTGTTTTTATACCTACATCGTGTTCCAGGTTTTTCTTCCAACGACGACGACGCAATGGAGACTACATGCATTAAAGGTGAGAGGATGTTTGAAAGTTAGTTTGTGTGTTTTATATATTGTCACCACGTTCCCATTTGTCTTCAAGACTCATTATTCGATTCGATTGCGTCTTTTGGTATTCCTCTTAGCCTAGAATTCATGTTTGAATGGCGCTCACGCTCATAACGGTCCGAATCAAGACACAATTTTTGTGACCTTTAGCGCGTTAATTAATTCGGTCCTAGGTGGAATAATGTTAGTAAGGGACAATTATACTTTCGCTTTTGCAGCCCAAAAATGTAACAGTTTACTATAGTTTTCCTTTACAGGATATTATTTATAACAAAAATAAAAGTTTAATCTGTATTAAACACCGTAACTTAAGGTGATAACCAGTGATAACATAACACAAAAATATGTGAAACTATGACGGACGAATATAGCGCCGACTGCCACACCCATTGAAACTTACATAAGGCACTGGTCCCACCGCGAGCTACTACTACTAAGCTATGAGCTATTGGGACCAAAGATAATCGGTCCCGTTTAAATAAAAGAGACGTGTATGTCATACTTGTCATAGCCGGGCGATCGTAGTTCATCGCCGGACGATGAGCTATAAATATATATTTGCACGGGAGCGATTATCTTTTGCCTCTTGAAATAGCTCATAGCTTACTAGCTCGCTGTGGGACCAGTGCCTAAGACCATCCCTGTCTATCGTGGTATTATTATTAGCACGACTCTTCAAGTTAAATCGGATCTATGGTTCGGTCGGACCATTAGTGAGTAGTGCGAGCGTAAATCGGACCACGGCTTTTATTGTCGACACTGACATTTTGAATTTTGATATTAGTGATTGATAAGTAACCTAAAATCAGTGCATTGAATAGTACAAATCAGTTACTATTTCCATTTTATTCCAAAATGGACGGTATATCTACCTACAATTCATTTGTAGCTATACACAAACCTCAATTGATTTTGTCTGGTGTTCCTGAGCACTTTTGGCAAGTACTCTGCAAGAAATTATACGATCAGATTTTCGACTCCGGCTCCACATTCCAGTTGGTACAAATCGATTACGAAGGTTCTGAGAAGAAAAGTTATGATCCTCACTGGGCCGTCGTAGCAGTAAGAGACATCGAGCGCTCCGATCCAACTCATATTTACTTGATTGATCATGCCTGGACTTTTAAAGCAAACAATGTCCAACATTGCCTAAGAAATGTACCAGGACTTTTAGAAAGAATGTGTTTTCTTATGCAAATAAAGGGTGATTCAGATGAAGAAAAAATAGAAAAAATATCAGAAAATGTCTGGAAGCATGCCCATACTTATGCCATTGGGGGAAGTGAGTTCTCAGTCGAGGATAGGGTGCCCCTTTGGTATGTGCTAGATGAACTAGGTTCTGGGATAACCCACTCGGACAACCCGAACTTTCGAGCTGTGCCATTTATTTTCGTTCCTGAGCAAATAACCTTCACCTTGCTCTTCCCCATTGAGAATGTGGAAGAAGGTGATTCTATAACAAGGAACTTTGTGGAGGGAGCATACTCTGATGCTCTGCAGAGAGAAGCAATGCTTATTCCTTGGAAGCATTATGACCACTTTCATGATGATTTTTCTCTAACGGAGCCTGAGCAGAATTATTTTATTGAAGGACACATTGTTGAGACCCTACCTAATCTGGAATCACTAAAAAATATCCAGTATGGTGACAAATTTAAGGTCTTCTCAGAATACAGTTTCATAAACCAATACTTAACTGACTCTGCATTTGAAATAGTAAATAATGAAGATGAAGCTGATGTCCTGTGGTACACGACACATTTCAAAAACTTTAAAGAACTAAGTGAATCATTTCCTTCAAAACTCGTAAATCAGTTCCCTTTTGAATATGTTCTGACAGTCAAAGATCTTTTAGCCATTGTTGCAAGGAGAGCAGCCAAGCAAGTCTCAACATCTAAGGACAAGTTTGAGACACAACCTGCATGGTTACCAACTACATTTAACATGAAAACAGAATTACCCAAGCTGGTGGCATGTTTTATGCAGAGGAAAACGGCAGGATTAGACAATCATTGGATCTGCAAGCCTTACAATCTTGCGAGGGGCCTAGATACTTATATAACAGATAATTTAGATTTCCTTTGCCGATTACCTTTGAGCGGACCTAAAATTGCTCAGAAATACTTAGAAAACCCAGTTCTATTTGAAAGACCTGAGATTGGCCAAGTAAAATTTGATATCAGATATGTTGTTCTATTAAAATCAGTTAATCCTACAAGTGTTTATATCTATAATAACTTTTTCCTTAGATTCTCCAACAAATCATTTGCACTTAACAATTTTGAAGACTATGAACAACACTTTACTGTAATGAACTACAATGAAAATGCAACATTGCACAGAATGCTCTGTGCAGAATTCAAGAC
Source organism: Grapholita molesta (assembly GCA_022674325.2). Lineage (NCBI taxonomy): Eukaryota > Metazoa > Arthropoda > Insecta > Lepidoptera > Tortricidae > Grapholita > Grapholita molesta. Next base: position 8,043,611 of record CP053138.2, read on the forward strand.
TGCTTGGGCCAGTCAATATGGTGACTACAGTTGGGAACAAGTAGAGCAGTCAATATTTAACATGTTTGCTGAATTATTTGCTGCAGCAACAAGCAAAGAAGCACCTTGTGGTATTGCTGAGAGTCCCCAGTCCAGAGCTCTGTATGCAGCTGATATCATGCTAAGTTGGGAAGATAAAAACTCGGAAAAAATTATACAGCCCAAATTGTTAGAATTGAATTGGATGCCTGACTGTCGCCGTGCCTGTGAATACTATCCAGATTTCTACAACGATATTTTTTCCGTTTTATTCTTGAACAAAGAAGCAAACACATGCACTAAAATAATGTAATGTTTAAGATTTAATTGACCAAAAATATTTATCTGCATAGTAGTTGTTTTTACCTTTTTAATAAAATACTTATAAAGAACAAATCTGATTTCATTTATAACAATTTTTATTTGGGTAAAAGGGTCTATAGAGCATATAGATATTAAATTAGTTTGATTCAATTTAGTATATATATATTTCTGTAAGATTGCTTCACTTTATACATAACATAAATAGTTTAGTATAGTTTTTTACTTCAAAATTGTATTGCTTCTCTATCAATGTGTCAGTTTTTCTGAAGAATCCTGTGGTCCTCATCCTGAATGAATCCAAAGGGGTTCTCCTCATCGACTTGTCTGTGGCTGAGCACGAGTAATACTATGGCTACGGCAACAATTACAAACAGGAGGATCCAGTAGCGGCGATAAATGCCTCCAGCTCTGCGTACCCGCGACGATGGCAGAGTATTTCTGATAACAGAAGGAACACTTTAGCTATAGTAATCAAGCAGTAAGCGCCTCTTATGTTGAATGAATAGATGGAATGTTATGACAGCTATTGATATTCGTTATTTAGGCTGTATTTGAAGAACGGTTTGACGCAAAATTATCCAACTGCTCAGGAATATATTTCTATCTAGTTGGGTTAGTTCTGCTACTGGCGTTATAACTCAAAAGTATTAAATTACTAACGACCCGTCCGGGATTCGCACGGGTAGCGTAGCATATAATATGCTAACATTTCTTGCATAACTTCTTCAATCTTGGGTAACTGCATCAAACAAGTTCCTTAATTGCGATAATTTAATTATATCGCGCCTAGTTTGTAATTTATATTAAAATTATTATTACTCCTATGACCCTAAGTCTAAACTATGGTGTAAAGGGGTATTCTAAAGTGTATAAAATGATAATAATAACTAAATGTACTCGATTATCTTGAAATTTGATCCGATATCTACAACGATCATCAAATTTACGCAAAACCTTGTCTGCTCGTAAGCAAGTTTATTTAATTAATTTACCTATATAAAATATAGCTAAACTAGGTCTTACAATAACTACTCTTTCCTTGCCTTCAAGGGCCTTTTTTCCCTCCCTCCTCCCTCCCTCTGGATTCAATCTAAAAAAGGCCCTTGAGGCTTTGTAATTGTACTAAGGATGCAGGCGGCATGCTGATATGTTGTGCCAGGAAGGTGCCAGCTCTTCGGTCACCAGTTACGTCAACCAGACGCTTCGCAATTTTTGGGGGCCCCATGGACCTAGCGTTTCTACGCCAACTTAAATAGCAACATATTTTAGTTTTTTTAAATACATAGTTAGTAGCTAAACTGGTGAAAACTGTATACTGTTTTTACGAAATTACGAATAAATATTTTGTTCATTAAAAAAAGTGTACTAGGCATGACATGGCTTCCGAGTCCCAGTTCCCCTTCGACAGATAAGCGATTAGGGCTAACGATCAAATAATTGATACTTACTTCCACCACCGACTAATCCACGCGAATGTCGATTTCTGTTTGTACTTGTTCTCGTCGTGGTCGAAAGCCGTTGGTTTCGCATTGTCGATCGGTTTAAATCCTTTCCTCGGAGCTTGACCGCCTGTAATTAAACACTACTATAATTTCCAATAGAACAGGTCAGAAAGCTTTCGTACCGCAAGTCTTAGGTGAAGGGTTTAATGTATTGAGAGTTGCAAGTTTCTTTATTTTAGTGGGTAAAATAGCAGCTTGCAGAATATTAAATCTGTTATGAATTATGAAGTACTTTTAGGCATGTTTATTCTCCGCTAAAAGGAGACTTTTAATTTGGTATTGTACACTTGGTGGTACACATTATTTGACCATCTTTTTGTATTTTTCTTTATGCTTAGAAATTTTAGGATCTGCCAAAGCTGGAACGCACGTTTTTTTTCTTAACGCTTTCTAGTCGGCGGACGTCCAGGCGAGGGAAGCAGTTTCATCAAAGATTCAAAACTTCGCTCCCTTCGCCTGTATTCTCGAAAGACATAATTTGGGACTTTCAAGGTGAATAAGCTGTTACTGAACCAGCGTGCTACAACCTTGATCTCGTCGACATTTACCATCAGGTGAGGTCAAACACTGGTCAGTCTTGTATTACAAAAACATACATAAGTCCTACTTAATCACCTTCCTAGCCACGTTCATCCATTTATGCCACGTCTTTAGGAGCCTGGGGTCCGCTAACCTGACCTAGTTTCTTTACTTAACGCAGGCATTCATTTTTACGAGACTGACAACCAACAAAAAAATTTCCTTAGCATGCAGGTAGTAAATAGGTCAGGTTTACTATAAAAATCAAAAGTTGAATTCACATACATACATGAATACCGATAAACACAGTAGTTCGATCAAGAGTTCAAACTCGGGACTTCCTGATCGCAAGTCGAACGTCAACACTAGGCCTTAATGGCCTGTCGCTATTTTACGCTTACATAGTCCTCAATTATTTCTAAACATTTGAGGGTAAAAAACATCCGACTCCTATGTGATTGTAGATATCACCATCATCAACAGCACTCCACTTGCTTGTTCCTTGCTATCCTATCACCAAAATGAGAATAAATACCTTGCAAACTGTCGCTCCTCTTGACGGAAGTGTGGTCGTACATATGTTCGTCCGATATCTGAACTATGGAATGTTGGGCGCCATTGTTGCGAGCTGACTCGTCGTCGCTAGCTCCTGCCGGCGTCCCACGCTGGGAGTCCGCGCTGGCATAGAACTCTGGTGACTGGCTGCGTCGCACAGCGCCTTTTAAGTCTTGGTCCTCTGAAAGCTGTGAATAGGACTGATCAATAAAAATTAAAGGAACCGAAACTTATGGGAGACCTTGAGTGTCTTTCGTGAAAGAATATGCAGAACATGATACATTTCAGCCATATGCAGTCCACTGCTGGACATAGGCCTCCCACAAATATGACTTGTATCATCTTGGGGTAGTTGCCATAGTCGCCACGCTTGGCAGGCGGGTTGGCGACCGCAGTAGCTGTAGATTGGGTTTCGACGGACGCTGCTGCCCGTCTGTAGGATTTTTCCCTTTGTCGCCTCTTACGACACCCGCGGGAGGAGATGGGGTGGTGCTATTCTAGTCGGCCGGCATCACACGCCAAGGTAGGTATACATTGGTAGATAAAAGCCACCAGCTTGCAATCATCACATTTGCAAGACATCATATATTATTGTGTATGTAAGGCAAAAGTAAATAAGTGACGCATTTTTAAATTTGAACAATGAGCAATAATTTAAACAATGATGGTTTGTTTGTAAGACTGCCTTTAGTAGCATGTAAACAAAAAGTTCTATACCAATACATTGTTGGATTTATACCCACTTTATGCACTAAAATTAACAAAAATTTTTTATATAAAGGACTGCTCTAAATTTAACTTAACATAATATATAGGTATATTTAAGGAAAGGGCGGAAAGGTTTTGGAGTTGCGACCACAAACTGGAAGACGCAGCATAGGTAGGCCTCCCACAAGGTGGATCAACGACCTAGTGAGGGTCACGGGATGCCGCTGGTTGTGGAAGGCCCAGGACTGGTCTTATTGAGTCGTTGTGGGGGAGGCCTATGTCCAGCAGTGGACATATTTCAGCTGACATGATGATGATGACTGTTAGTTGTTATTTAATATAGTGTGCATAGTTGATATTCTTTTTATAATTTCAAACATATTAAGGTGTTTTAAAGTCACTTAATTTTAGCATGTTTTGTGTGACGTCATCAACAACAAAAACATTATTGATGATATCATGTTTTATAGATTACGCCATAACAAGATAAAATCAGCATAACCTTATTTAAGGAGATGAATTTCCTTATCACAATACTAATTCCATACTTTGACTTAATAAAAGGATCAAAGTCATAAATCTTAAACAACAATGATCCATATGCAGAGCAAGTAAATAAAAAACCAATTCACTATTAGTGAAAGATGTTTTTACACTTTCCATGCAGCAGTATGGTATTTGATTTGCTAGTAGCTGATTCCAGTGTACAACTCTGTACACAAATGCAGCTTTCCACTACAAGGAGCTAATGCATCAGACTCCTCTCTGATTAACATATTACTCACCAATGGTAGACCAAGCCCCGCCCGGGCCCAGTTGACTCCAGCCAGTTTTTCTCTCAGCACATCAGCCACAGGGGATACAAGGTTTTGGGGTGGAAAAACAGGTGTGGCACATGACGGACATTGGTAGCCTGCGGGAGCTGTGGTTCGCGGAAGCGCCCGGTATTTGGCCTCTGTGCAAGCCCAGTGGAATACATCTGGACGAAAAAACTAATTAGTTGTTTCTTTAAATTAATGAATACAATAACATACTACTAATAAACTTTATTTTTAAATACAGATTTATGCCTTAAAGGGATAATAACAAATTGTTTGCACAAGAAAACTCTAATACTGCTCAATATTTTGAATTTGGAGTTGTCTAGTTATATAGTTTTTGCAAGTAATGATTAAGCAAGAAACATTAACCAAAAGAATGAAAAAACAATAATATAACAGAGTTCTTGACTTTGTTTCATACACTTTTCTATTTTAGACAATGGGTCTGGCCTGGGTTCAAATCCCAGTAAGGGTGCTTATTTGTGAGATGAGCACAGGTATTTGTTACTGAGTCATGAGTGTTTTATATGTTTTTAAGTATTTGTATTGTTGGCTGAGTACCCTCAACATAAGCCTTCTTGACATTATGGTGAGACTGAATCAATTACTGTAATTCATTTATTTATAAACTCATATCACTGATATTTAATTAAATATTTTTTATATTGGGTATTTTTTTTATTGATCATCTTTATCATAATAATAGTAACTTACTTTACAATAATAGAAAATACTTACGGTAACACGTGAGTCGGATACACTCTCCCTCACTTAAACTATTTGTGCAAATTTCACAGATGGGATTGTAGTCACTGTCCTGTAGCCACTGCAGGTATGATTGAATTATGCACTGAAATTAAGTTTATGGTATAAATAGTGCAAGTGTTTTTTTTTCAATAGTAAGACTTAAGTCACTAAAATGAATTATGGTTTAAGTAATAAACAAATGATTATATTAGAGAATAACTCTGAATAATGATGTCTAATCGTAAATTCGCAGTCGCAAAAGCGAAATATCTTTCAATGTTAAGTAGTAATTATATAAATGTTACCTTTGGATGATTCGTGACCATACAATATTCACAAACATTTACTCTGTGTTCGAAACAAAACTGATTTGTAACTCGTCGCTTTGGACATTTACAGAGACCCATGATTGATTATAGCCTGTGGTAAAGAATTTATGTAGTAGTCGCATATGGTATCGCCACTTAACTTAATTAAACAGCACAAAATTTATTTGTAAAACCTTATTCAAAGGCAGAAAGCAAACAAAAAGCTGCACCTCAGCTGAAAGTAGCGGCCACGTAAAACAAATGTCAAAGTATAGATGCGTTCAATAAGAGAAAAACACTTGGCAAATTCCAGAATCAAACTTGGCTAGATTCTTTGAAACTTGGCCTCTGCCAGCCTCTGCAAAAGCTTTGAAACTTAGAATGAAGTTGACCGTGAATACTAGTGAAAATACGCCTCTATTACGTCAAAACTCCAAAACCAAAACTGTCACTTCGCTGTCAGTCATCAGCCTGCTGATATGCAGGCTATGGCTCTTTATTATATAAAATAAACAAAGTCTTGTAAAGGAAAACTGCAATCATGACGACTAGATTACTTAATTTGGGAAGCATTTTAAGTAGGCCGCTGAGTTCACTATACAAACCTGCACCGTTATTGGTTAATAATGCTGCTGCTAACCTCCAAAGAAACCTGGGCACTACATCAGTGTCTTTTGTAAATTTCTTTAACAAATGTAAGTCATGCGGCGTAATCTGTTATAAGACCACTTCGTTTTGTTAAATAGAATTTTACAATACTTTATTATTGTGCTTACAGTACCTGCAGAAAAATTATGGAAGTCGGTAACTTCAGTAAGTAACCCGGGTGCTAAAAAAGGTCGTGGTAAGGGTGCTGGACGTATAAGGATTCGGGATCTTAATCGAGGCCAAATGATTGGCGTAGGCAAGATTAATATGCTGTGGCCGGGTCTATCTGCCCCTGTCATACGAGGGAGAGAACTTCTGAAACAGCAACGCCTGCCTGATGACCCAGAAAGGTAATTTTAGATTAAACAAGTTGATTTTATGAAGTCTTCATTTTGTTGCTATTCTATAGTGATAAAATGTATTATTTCCAGGATGAATAAACTCATTAAGCTTCGAGATTCCATGACTAAGTTCCGGCGCTTAAAGCTCAGTCCTATTGAGAGGGGTTGGTCAGGCACCCGAATGCCTGGCAGGAGCATTGGAGCTCCCGATCCAATTGGTGAAGGTAGTTTAAATGTTATTATTGATTATTATGTTATTGCATAGTGATAAACCTTTATATCAACTTAAAAACCATACTCAATTTCTAAAATTTGATTTGATGCAGACAGCATATCCTTGTGACACAACACAAGGTTTAGTTTCAAACTGTTGAAAGCTTTAAGCTATGTTTATGACTGTACAGTCATCATTATAAATTTAGAAGCAGTCAAAAGTGGCCAAATATATAGTATGAGTAACACATCCTTACTGCTATACAAATAAAAATGTTATACTCTAAACAGTTTTGGACTTTACTCTTTAAGTTTTCTTAGCATGTTCTGTAAAAAAAAATAATGTGTATAGTGTACCCCTTACATTTCATTACATTGTCAAAAAGGCCTCTTGTTGGCTTGATCCGGCTTCCAAATGTCCGGAATGCCATTCTGGAAAGACCTGTATAATAATATATTTAGCTGCTTTGGTTCCTATTAACTATTTGGCTCTTAATCCCTCATCTGTGAGGAGCACATATAGTGGTAAAGACAGGATCCTATACCAATGCAGATGAAGGGTTAATAATATAAGAGCACTAGTGTAACTAAGAACATATCAAATTATTTTTTTTTTATGAAATATTTTTGATTTGCTTTGATTTTTAAGTAGTAATACTACTATATAAATTAAAAGTTGAAATAGATAACATATACTTAAGAAAAAACGACGAGGACGTCCGGTGTTCGAGACGGGATTCGAACCCGCATCTCCAGCTATCGCGGCTGACGCCTTAACCAATTTGGCCACCCGTACACAGCGGACCACGTCGAAATTAATCAAGTATATGTGATCTTGTTTATTTTTAAACGGTTTTAGGCACCGTTTTACCAGCTCTAAGGTGAAACACTACGTGTTTGCACCTCCTATATGAATACCTTTCGGGATTCTGATATAGCTAGAGAGGTGGTGCTGCCATCTATGAAACTAAGAACATATCAAATTATTTTTTTTTTATGAAATTATTTTTGATTTGCTTTGATTTTTAAGTAGTAATACTACTATATAAATTAAAAGTTGAAATAGATAACATATACTTAAGAAAAAACGACGAGGACCTCCGGTGTTCGAGACGGGATTCGAACCCGCATCTCCAGCTATCGCGGCTGACGCCTTAACCAATTTGGCCACCCGTACACAGCGGACCACGTACGGAGCGGTGGCTAAATTGGCAGCACCACCTCTCTAGCTATATCAGAATCCCGAAAGGTATTCATATAGGAGGTGCAAACACGTAGTGTTTCACCTTAGAGCTGGTAAAACGGTGCCTAAAACCGTTTAAAAATAAACAAGATCACATATACTTGATTAATTTCGACGTGGTCCGCTGTGTACGGGTGGCCAAATTGGTTAAGGCGTCAGCCGCGATAGCTGGAGATGCGGGTTCGAATCCCGTCTCGAACACCGGAGGTCCTCGTCGTTTTTTCTTAAGTACATGTTATCTATTTCAACTTTTAATTTATATAGTAGAATTACTACTTAAAAATCAAAGCAAATTAAAATATTTCATAAAAAATAATTTGATATGTTCTTAGTTTCATAGATGGCAGCAGCACCTCTCTAGCTATATCAGAATCCCGAAAGGTATTCATATAGGAGGTGCAAACACGTAGTGTTTCACCTTAGAGCTGGTAAAACGGTGCCTAAAACCGTTTAAAATAAACAAGATCACATATACTTGATTAATTTCGACGTGGTCCGCTGTGTACGGGTGGCCAAATTGGTTAAGGCGTCAGCCGCGATAGCTGGAGATGCGGGTTCGAATCCCGTCTCGAACACCGGAGGTCCTCGTCGTTTTTTCTTAAGTATATGTTATCTATTTCAACTTTTAGCACTAGTGTAATTTTATTGTATTGAATTACAGATGAATTTGTTGGGTTTGATACTAAAGTGCTGCAACTTCGGTCACTACTTATTATGAAGGGAAGTCTGGGCCGCACAAGAAACTACCAAGCAATGGTTTGTAAATTTTCATTATGATATTTTACTTTATACATTTTAAATATTATGTTCCTGGTATTTATATCATGTTTTTTTATTATTAAAAGCCTAGTACACTCAGCAATCTAATCAAATGAATTGGTGTAATCATAACCTGACTGCCAGAGGCATAATTAGGCATAACAGGTTTAGGCTCAGGTTTGCTCCAATGCTTTTTTAGAAAATGTGTGTGGCTAAATCAAGAGCTATGGACTGGAGTTTGAACATGCAACCATCACATTGAAAATTGCACACAGAGCTTAATGCTATGCTACCATACATGGTGGTATATTTGTTTTATTTACTTAACATATTAAATATAAATACAGAAATGACATTTTTCATTTAGGTAGTAACTGGAAACAAGCAAGGACTGGCTGGATTTGGGCTTGGGCGGTCGAAAGAGGCGTCTGCTGCACTAAGGAGAGCCAGAAATCGAGCTGGACAAAAACTGATGCATTTTCAGATTTACAACGGACACACAAGTAAGATCACATTTTATTTAACTTTAGTTGTCCATTCATTGTTGTTTGAATCTTAATATGTGTTTTCTACTATTTCAATCCCAGTAGGAGCAAAAAAGGTTGGCATACATTTCGCGTTAATCATTATTTATATTTTTGTTAATGCCTTATAAAATCTTTCACAACAAAAATTTATGACACAGAATATTCTCGTGAAGCGAAATAGAAAGCACATAAAAATATCCATTTAAAAAAAAATACAGTATGATAACTTTATATATAGAATAGCAGAACTACAATACTAGCTCATTTTAATTTTATGCGTGTGTAATAATAATTGTTTTTTTTTTTAGTCTTCCATGACTTCTATACAGCGTTTGGCAAAACAAAGATATTTGTCCAGAAGAAGAATGAGGGTTATGGGCTAAGTTGTCACAGGGCCATCAAGGAAATCTGTGAGGCGATTGGCATCAAGGATATCCGAGCAAAGGTTGAAGGCTCTAACAACTTACAGCACATTGTAAAAGCTTTCTTCATTGGGCTGCTTCAACAGGTTTGGTTCAATACTTTAATAACTACGACAATATTAAGCAGATAAAGTATCTTTATTCTATTTATTTCTTGGGTTAAGATTTTCATAATTTGATAAAAGTTAAATATGGAAATACAGCTAAAACATATCAAAACATTATAAAATACCTAACCTGGGGTACGTCGCAGGTCCAGGATGCCGGTGATTAGGGCCATAAAAAGGAACCGCTGGACTAGGCACGCTTATTCCAGGATTACCGCTTTCGTATAAGCGTAAAAATATTTCGTAGCGAGAATATGAAGGCTTAAGACTTTTCTCAGCTTTCTTTTTTCTCGTATATTTTATCCAATATTCCAGTAGCAAATCCATACTTTTCACCCAATAGATTCCATTAAATCTCAATATTATTATCAAGCAATAGTAATTTGTAAATTGTCATAACAAATATTTACTTTTCTTTTCCAGAGGACACATCAACAGCTGGCTGAAGAAAAGAAACTTCATCTAGTCGAGTATCGCCAAGAGAATGAATCCTACCCTAAAGTTGTAGCAAGCCCCAGTCAAGTGAGGACGAAAGAAGAAATACATAAAGATGAAACGTTAGACTTTATCCAGTATGTCATGAATGACAGAGTTATATTGAGGAAAAAGAAATTCCCTAGGTTCTACGAGACCATGCCTCACTACCAAATATTCTTGAAGAAATATGAGAAGTTTAGAAATCATGAGAAGATACGGCAGAACTTAAAGGTAGAATATGGAGAGGTCAAGAGTTTCCTCAGTGATAAGTACCCCGAAGAAAAGACTGAGGAAGCATCTTAGTATTTTTCTAGAAATCTAGTAAGTTGTAATGTAATTTAGTGTTCAATATATGTTTAGAGATAACAACTTCCTGTTTTTCTTTTTTTACGACCTAGTCGCACTGGACGCATTACTCCGGGCGGCTTGGAGGTATTGAGTAAAAGTATGCTAAACTAAAAATATACCTAGTCTTAGAAATATTACTTATTTATTTATTTTTATTTTATTTTATTTTATTAGAAACAAACAGTCACATATAGTTAAATCGGAGTACAAACAATATTATCATTAAATCTAGACTTACAGTTTCCTTTATTTAAATATCAAGCCTAACAACATTTAGTGATATAGTACTGTTAAAGTACTAGCAAAGGTAAAAAACAAATTAAAAAAAAAAGAAATTTTAAACTTTTTGCCATACAGTGAAAATGAGACAAGAAACAAACACCTAGTGATAAGGAATACATTAAGTAAATCCACATCATAGCCTACTGAGGTTCCGAAATACATTGCAAGGATAGCCTTTTGAAACTACTCAAATTATCAATGAATATATCTATATTTAAAAATTTATCATTGTACAGCCTGCAAGCTCTCTTTAAAAAACTGTTGTTTGCATATGCTGTTCGACTACGAGGAACATGGAAAACACTTTTCTTTCTACAGGTTCTCTCACGACGACGGGGCACTCTAAAGGAAAGAGATTGTAACAGCGTAGGAGCATCAATATGATTATTGACAATTTTGTATAGAGTTACTACATCAGTTCGTTCGCGGCGACAACTTAAAGGTGTTATATTTTGCCTTTTCATGGCAGTGACATAATCTAAGTATTTATTTCCGGTTCGATACTCTATTGCCTTAACAAATTTCTTTTGCACTCTTTCTATCCTGTCACTGTGTAACTTGTAAAGTGGATTCCATACTACGCTTGCAAATTCCAACCTACTTCGAACATAACTGTTAAATAGCACTTTGTAGGTAATTAGTCTTTTAAAGGGTTTTCCTACACGTAGTATGAAGCCCAACTGTTTGAAAGATTTACTTATTATGTTATCTACATGAGGTATAAAGGTGAGTTTGGAGTCCATTAAAACACCTAGGTCACGAATCTGGTCCACTCGGGCGAGTTCTTTGTTGCAAAGTTTATAACTATAAGTGATAATAGTTCTTTTCCTATTAAAACTGATAATAAAACATTTATCCGGATTTAAGAAAAGATTATTTGAATTGCAAAAAGATTCAAAATCATTTAAATCTGACTGCAAAAAGTGACAATCATTTTCATTTCGAATTATTCTGAAAATCTTTGCATCATCAGCATATAGGAGCAAGTTAGAATGCTTTATGCAATTCGCAATATCATTAATATAAAGGGTAAATAACAGTGGACCCAAGTGGGACACCAGAAGTGATAGGTCTAAACTGAGAAATATACCCTCCCACCGCTACAGCTTGAGAACGATTTTCGACATAGGATTTTATCCAACGAAAGAGATCGCCGCGTATACCGAGATGCCAGAGCTTTAAGAGTAAACGTTCATGACAAACTTTGTCAAAAGCCTTCGCAAAATCGGTATAAACGGCATCCACCTGACAGTTACCGTCTAATGCATCTAATATGACTTCTGTGTAAGATATCAGGTTTGATTCAACACTACGGCCCTTGATAAACCCATGCTGATTAGGATTTATATGACGATGTACTGCCGAGGAAAGCTGTTCGGTTACAATTTTCTCAAGGATTTTGCCAAACTGACATAATTTGGATATTGGCCTATAATTCTCTATATCGTCGCTAACTTTACCTTTCGGTATAGGAGTAACAAGTGCACGTTTCCATATTGAGGGCACGCACCCTTCCCTGATGGATTTCTCAAAAAGTAATGTAATAGGTATCGTGAGGGCAGAAGAACATTTTTTAATAATAACAGGGTGAATACAGTCAGGGCCAGCACCTTTATTGATATCAATGGAATTAAGATACCTATGTACTAGATCTTTAGTTACAGTAATCGTGTCCATTTCAAAAACCGAGTTAGTTGATGGCAAATTATTAAAATCTGTTGACCTAGCACTGGGCGTTTCAAAAACTGAGTGAAAATGTTCATTGAACAAATCACATATCTGAGTGCCGCCAGAAGCCATCATACCTTTGTATCGCATAACTTGTGGAAGACCACCTTTAGCTAGAATAGATTTAATATAAGTCCAAAAAAATTTTGGGTGACTATTAATTTTCTGTTCAGTTTGGTTAATATAATTTTTGTAACATACTGGCTCCAGTTTCAAAACTCTTTTCCTTAAAACTTTGTAACTATCACGATCCAATGGGTTACCGTACGTCTTCCAAAGTTTATGGTATTTCTTTTTCTCATTTATAAGTTTTCTAAGCGGTTTGGTATACCAGGGGGGCTTCGTACACGAAGTGCGTTGGGGAACCTTAGGAACATGTTTGTCAATGAGGTCATTCAATTTATCATAAAATATTAATACGCAAACCTCTAATACGAGACCTGAGAAAAGCTCAAACCAATTAATTTTCGATAACTCAAGATTTATTTCGGTAAAATTTGCATGAAAAAAATGATATATGTAGGTAGGAGCTGGTTTTAGTCGAGGGGCATAGCAAATATTTATATTTATTCGTAGAGCGTTATGGTGCAAATCCTCAGGTGTTATTAGGAAATCACTGGCAAGTACGGTACATTTTTTATTGCAAAAAATAAGGTCCAATATTCGCCTGTTATGATTAAAGCAACCGTTATACTGTTCTAATCCCGTAAAAGATAAAAAATCGCACAATAACTGAACAGGTAAGGCGTTAGTAGCACCCGGGTTCACCCGGGGACAGTCAAATATATGCCACTGAGCGTCTGTTATATTAAAATCACCAGTTATAAGGAAAACATCGTTCGGATTGTCAATTATTAGCTGTCCACAAATTTCAAAAAAGTTTGCCAACGCGTCCTTATACAAAGGCCCGTGCGGAATATAAACACAGCATATATTTAGAAATGAATTTCCTTGAGCGCCGCACCTAGATAAGGGTAGCGATACCCAAGTGCACTCCGCGGCAGCGGGAAGGGGGCAGGGCCAGTCCCGACCGGCCGGCTGGAACTCGCGGCGCACGGCTACCGCCACCCCCCCGCCTCGCTCCGCGCCACTCGCATCAGCTGATCTATCGCAGCGATAAACGAGGTACCTATTGTCAAACAGCTCTCGATCGTAAAAACTAGAATTCAACCAACTTTCAGTTACACAAATAAAATCAAAATTAGATAATGCAACATGAGAATAAAAATGCTGTGTTTTAGTCCGCAGGCCACGCACGTTCTGATAGTAAATAAATCACATCACCTTGCATACTTAAAATCTCGCCTAAAAGTATAGTAAATAAATACAGTAGACACTGTGAAAAACAAAACAACAACAGTTTCACTAGCAATGCAGGCTGTAAATTTTATATGAGGCATAAATGAGATAATTACACTAATAGGACCTGGGTTTCTAACTAAAAATAAAAAGAACAACACTAAAAAGAGTCAAATTATCTTGTTAAAATCAAAGCTCCCGTTTATCACCATAACCTTCGATGACTCAGTTTTTCTTGCTAGAATTTTGCAGTCCCGTATCCATAGGTATGCGAGTTTGTTGTCCTTCTTAAGTGCCCGCGCCCGCTTTAGCAACATCTTATTTGCGGGAGTGAGGTGGTCGCCGAAGTACAAGTCCGCAGCCGGGCCGTTGACACCGATTGACGATGTCGTGATGCCCCTACGTGCACGCACAGCCGATAGAAGTTGGTCTTTGTACATCCGCCGGGTAAACTGAACAACAACAGCCGGCTGTCGGATGTTCGACGACTGGTCGCTGACGTCGCCGCCGACGCCGCTGTCCGCGGTCTGGAAACGTCGTACTCGATGTATACTGTCGATATATTGAATGTCAAATTCCAAACCGACCGCAGTATATATAGTATTAAGGGTGGAAATCAAATTTTCCCCTTTCTTAAACGGCAGTCCAGAAATTTCCACATTATTCATTCTGGAATATTGCTCACGAGCATCCGATTCTCGCCGGAGGGTAGATATAATTTCTGTCGCAGTGTTAAGATCCGACTGCAACTTGTGGACGAGATCAGTTTTTTTTTCTACCATGTTCACTCGATCCTCCAAGTCAGAAAAACGGGACTCCATCTCATTTAATCTCGTGGTAATGGTATTAATACCGTCCTTGCAAACCTGCAGGTCCGACCGCATCAAATTGACATCGGCTCGAAATTCCTTTATCTCTCTCATGACGATTGCAAAACCTTGTTGAAGTTCTTTTAAAACACCGACATGGCCGGAGTCAGCAGGGGTAGACACGGGGTTGGGGGTAGACCGGGTCGAATGAAACTCGGCTGCTGCTGCGTTTGAGTCAGCCCGTGTAGAATTATTACTACCGGCGCGGCAAGGGACACAACGCCAGCTGGCCTTTTTTTCTATTGTCATCTTGCGGTACGTAGTCTCAGCGACACCAGCACAACCGAAGTGGTAACTTCCCTCGCAAACATTACAAAACACAGCGTCCGTAACCTCCAGAAAGCACTTTGAACAGCTCATATTGAAATAAAAGATTTGGCAAGTTCAGTTTTAAATTGAGTCTAATTACAAACGTTGTAAGGTTGATAATCTATTATGAGGCAAGTTCATCCGCGACGAAAACAATGAGTCAAGCGGTAGGTCGCAAGCGGCAACCGATCGGAACGAGCACTCGGAGATAACTGAATACATATAGTTTTAAAATAAAACATTCAGTAAAGTATCAATTTTATTTATTCTATATTACGACTGACATTTCATGAAAAATGTAACAGAAAACTTTTAACTGTTTCGAGATAAAAACATTATACTAGAATACAATCATAGTTAACTGCTGGGGGTCACATGTTAATGTTATGATGTCATCACTAAAACTAATGAAAACTTTTGTCAACTATAACATTTAAAGGACTTAATATAAAGCAACTAGCTTCAAGATGTGTTGACTCATCACAAATCGTTGTATTTCAAGTGCTGGTTCAATAAAAGTCAAATTATTATTCTAAGAATCGAAAACATTATTTTCTATTAGGACACAAAATCAATTTTGACATTTGGAATTTTCTACTTTCGTTCTATGAAAGTTCTGTAAGAAGTCTTAGTTGAGGGTGAGACGATTTTTGTATCCTAATATAATTAATATGATTAAAATGATTATTTGAACATATAACGATTTGTTAAACATCCCTTTGTGTTTATTATAATAGTTTTCTTTGATCTTTATGATTTCACATGATAAACGTACATACTTATAGATACGTAAAGTAATCTAGTATCTGAACAAACATCGGGTTGTTTTATTGACTATTTATGAATAAATGAAATAGTGGACCCCGTTCTAGGGCAGTTTGTTCTACTACAGATACATAAAAAATAAAGATACTAACTTGTGACAATTAAGAAAGTTGCTATAGCTCGATGAACTCCCAAAAGTTTGCCACAGTTTATTGCATTAAAAATCAATAGTTTGCATTATACCGTCCCGATAAAACATATTTTACCCGACTGCACGAAAGCAAAGACCGAGTTTTAGATCGAGGATATTGTGTGATACACATATAAGATTGTAAATAAATTCAAGTTACTATTTATTGGGAAGTTATAATACAAACTAGGAAACATTTAAGCTTTATAGTAGGTACATATCCAATATTTAAAAATGTTATATAATATTTTAATTTTACTCCCCTTACATTATTCCAGCCGCGACTGATCAAGTCAATTGCAATTATAGGCAATTTTAGTCGCTTCTTTTTTTATCACATTTCTAACATACGTTAATGTTGGATTATGTAAAGTCCAAGCGCGAGAAATTGTCAATGCGAACGTGAACCGTGTTTCTATGATATAAAAAATAACTTCATGTTGTTCGGGGTATGCATCATTTTTAAAACTTCAACTGCCATAATTAAAAGTCGGATGCGCCATTTTTTTTGTTACGGAAAGTAAGATAGTATACTAACATTCTATTTTCATTTCAAAAATTTTCATTTATTTCATTTAAAAAAAGCTACGCGCTTGTATTTACAATAATATCATGTCATGGCACCTAACCTTACCATTCAGAAAATTATATTAACCATTTATGTTATATAATTTTCTTTAGGACGTCCGAGCTACTGCTCCAATTTCAAAAATATTTACATCTACAAAATTAAAAATAAAACAGAAAAGCAACTAAATGCTCTAAATGCTACTAAAATTAAGCACCATACATTTGAAAAATATTAAAACTAAAAAATTGAAATCTATCGTAATTGCGTAGATTACTATCAACATACATAATTATAATATATTTCAACGTGCCTTTACACGAAGACATCGATTTTGCTAGCGCAAATTATCCGGAGCTATTCTCGAACGACCCGCCACATTTTAACCACGAATTGCTGATCCCAAAAGAAGCAAGTAAACATTGAGCTTAGTTCCGTTATACAAATAGCAGTCTTACATTGCGACTGTCATTGAACATAAAAAAAGATATTAACTCTTTTGTAAAAACTTGTTTATGTAAAGTATTTGCCGTGACTTTGATATCCGGCAATAGGGAAGTGTAGACTGGACCTCATAGTGGCGAACTAAGAGACGTATTGAGCATTGAGCTGAGTCACAATAAGATATGCTCTTTAAGCATCTTTTCAGGCACTAGGCGAGTTTTACAATAGTTTATAGGATATTTTAGTCTTATAATATGATCAGAACCTTGTTAAAATATGTCGGGTTACTCGTTCCCACCATGCATAAGGTCGATTCACAGAATTCGATACTAGCTCTTAAAAAATTATATATACTAGTCATATATTGTGTGTGAAGGACGACCAGTCACAACGAATCCAGTTTAATGAGGGTCAAGTTATATTAGTTTCCTTTCCACATACATAAACCGCAGCTTTAAGTATGAAATTTGTGTTTCAAATTTCGTTTCATACTACACTCAAGCACGAGCTATAGTATTATGAATTATACTTGTATATAATGTAATGATTTTAATTCCCGTGATCAAAATTATGCCTGATGTTTAGAAAAATACATCGTATCAAAACTTTGTTTTTGGCGATTTTTTTTACAACAATTAATTTTAATAATAGTACCTTGAAATTTTTAAGTTAATTTATCCACCCTTTTAAGAGTGCTTGAAACGTTAAATATAACATTTTAAGGGGCTGAAATTGTAGGAACGTTTAGAACTTTGAACACAAATTGAGTACGTAATGATTTTACGTAACCATAAATAAAAACGCGATTCTGCACTGCATTCTTTTGTCAGTGTAAATGGTAGTTGATTTTTTTTCTTCATTGAAGCTGTTCATCGTGTGCGATATAGTCAAGTCCTGGAAAAGACGATAACACTATTAATTTATATTTTCTAGCAAAAGATGTAAAATACTGTAGGTTATCCTACAGATGAGTATATCCTACAAATGAATTTTACAATTTTTTTATCTCCAACTTATTAGTTGATTGCCTCGGATATAATATAATATTTTCTTTCAATAATCAAAGCAATGGATGAATCGCCTCATTTCGACCTTACGATGTCTACATATTAAAACGGATGAAAAGATCATGATCCATCATCACCGGCTGCAGTACGCCGAAGATCGCTCCACCTGGCCTACGGGGCAGGCCTATGTCCAGCAGTGGCCCGATAGACAGAGAAGTAGAGTCATAAAGCGATTTTGTCTACGCGCGACTTAAATCCAACTGTACAGTCGGGGACTTTAGTTGTCGAGCCATTTAGGGTTCACTTTACACTGACCACGCCATAGCGAATATAATAAAAAGAAAATAGCTCGAACCGGAAGCGGCCCGACGATAAACGTCCGGGACGGCACGAGCACGAGCACGAACAGCGAACAGTTACGTACGTACCCGGCGCGCGGCAGAGGTCAGTGCGCGCGCCACTTGTCGGCGCTGTCGCGGCGCGCGTGCGGCGCCAGCGAGGCGCGCACGCCGCCCAGCACGTCGGCCGCGCCGCCCGCCGCCAGCGCCAGCGGCGCCACGGCCGCGCCCGGCAGGTGCCGCAGCACGCCCGCGCCGCTCGAGCGGCGAACAGTTACGTACGTACCCGGCGCGCGGCAGAGGTCAGTGCGCGCGCCACTTGTCGGCGCTGTCGCGGCGCGCGTGCGGCGCCAGCGAGGCGCGCACGCCGCCCAGCACGTCGGCCGCGCCGCCCGCCGCCAGCGCCAGCGGCGCCACGGCCGCGCCCGGCAGGTGCCGCAGCACGCCCGCGCCGCTCGAGCGGCGAACAGTTACGTACGTACCCGGCGCGCGGCAGAGGTCAGTGCGCGCGCCACTTGTCGGCGCTGTCGCGGCGCGCGTGCGGCGCCAGCGAGGCGCGCACGCCGCCCAGCACGTCGGCCGCGCCGCCCGCCGCCAGCGCCAGCGGCGCCACGGCCGCGCCCGGCAGGTGCCGCAGCACGCCCGCGCCGCTCGAGCGGCGAACAGTTACGTACGTACCCGGCGCGCGGCAGAGGTCAGTGCGCGCGCCACTTGTCGGCGCTGTCGCGGCGCGCGTGCGGCGCCAGCGAGGCGCGCACGCCGCCCAGCACGTCGGCCGCGCCGCCCGCCGCCAGCGCCAGCGGCGCCACGGCCGCGCCCGGCAGGTGCCGCAGCACGCCCGCGCCGCTCGAGCGGCGAACAGTTACGTACGTACCCGGCGCGCGGCAGAGGTCAGTGCGCGCGCCACTTGTCGGCGCTGTCGCGGCGCGCGTGCGGCGCCAGCGAGGCGCGCACGCCGCCCAGCACGTCGGCCGCGCCGCCCGCCGCCAGCGCCAGCGGCGCCACGGCCGCGCCCGGCAGGTGCCGCAGCACGCCCGCGCCGCTCGAGCGGCGAACAGTTACGTACGTACCCGGCGCGCGGCAGAGGTCAGTGCGCGCGCCACTTGTCGGCGCTGTCGCGGCGCGCGTGCGGCGCCAGCGAGGCGCGCACGCCGCCCAGCACGTCGGCCGCGCCGCCCGCCGCCAGCGCCAGCGGCGCCACGGCCGCGCCCGGCAGGTGCCGCAGCACGCCCGCGCCGCTCGAGCAGCGCGCCGCCAGCACCATGGTCGCCGCCGTCTCCGCGAAGCCCTGAGGGAGCGCCCGGTTATTCATATTTGCGGTACGGCATCGATTCTAAGCTTCTGAGCGCACTTTAAGTGTGAGTGTTATCCGACTTCAAATTGTGAAACAAAACGACTAACAACAGATTAAATCCGTGGCCTATCCCACAAAACTTATAATTACACTTCTACAATTGTCACGTTACAAATTTGTCATGAAACAAGTGTGCGTACCACAAAAAATACAAATTACATATTTGTACTGGAAAATTTCTACAAATATGTAAATTGTATCAAAAACCTACAATTTGTTGTATCACAAAACTTTACATATCGTGCAACTCTTTTCCGGAAAACTTACAAATTTGTAGGTGACAATTGTATCATGCTACAGTAAATTGTAGAAATAATTATACATATTTGTAGAATTGTAGCTACAGGTTGACAATTCACCAAACGTGTGTCATTACCTTTTTACAATTATTCCAACGCTGGTAAATTGCATTACCTACATTATATTGAACGATTTAGAATCCCAAGTTTAACGAAATGCTTAATTCAAGTGACAGTGATAGTAAAAATTAGTTCATGACTGGCATCAAGTTTAATTTTTTTCCCTCCTGAACCCGTTTTAAATTGATTGTCTCTTTTCTCCTGAAATACGTATGATGAAAAAAATATTATGATTATAGTTTGTAGTCGGATTTACAATAAACAATCTTTACTATCTATACTTGATATGTATAGCGTTGGTGGCCGAGCGGATAGCACGTTAAACTTTCGATCCGTAGGTCTCGTCTCGGGTTCAAACCCCGGCTCGCATCACAGAGTTTTTCGGAACTTATGTGCGAAATGTCATTTGATATTTACCAGTCGCTAATCGGTGAAGAAAAACATCGTAAGAAAACCGTAAATTTCTCTTTTTAAGGCACTTGTTCGATACCTGTGAAAAAACATCTTTAAGACTCGGGTGATTGTCACCCTCGTTTCACTCGGGCTCCAACTCACTTGTATCGAAATGTACTATAGTATACTTACCATTGTGCGTCTCTTCTAATTTAGCCACATAGTGTCCCTTAAGTATTTCCAGTCCTTATCCATAATAGCCGTATCATTCAACACTCTTGCAATATCCTTCCATTGATTTATTTTATCATTATGCGTCAATTTATCGCTAAATTTACCAAACAGAACATGTTTTTTTTTGTCAAATATAGCGTTTAATATGGTCAGTTTTTTTGCAAGTCCATTTTAATTAGATACTATATGTTTAGATACACATAGGTAGACAATAAGCGTAATTCCTTATTAAACGGAGTGAAACTACCTTCAAAATCATAGGAGCAAAATAAATTGTTAGATATTTTGAATTGTAACTTTACAAATTTTTATTTGTATACTTACAAATCTACAATTTGACAAATTTGTAGTTGTCATGACATACCTTATTTTTTTGTGATACGCTTATACAAAAGTAAATTATTTGTATAGTACAAACTTGTAACGAATACTTTTTTGTAATAGTTGTGTTACATGTGTTTGTTTACAATGCTACAATTTTGTCGAATTGTACACTTGTAAAGTTTTGTGGGATAGGCCACCGGTCCGGTCCCGTTGACCGCGAACGTTGCACAATTCGAAACTTTAGGATGTAATTTTAAACACAAAACTATCTTAAGATCCAAACATATTAATTGTATAGAGGCGTGTGACTCACGTTTTACAAGTCGAGCTCATGATTATGATGATTATGCTCTTCGTTATGAAGTTAAACATGTCGAGCAATGTTCGATTTTTGTCTATACAATAAATACGTTGGGATGTAATTCAAGTTGAGTATACAAGATAATATCGAAGACAATATTTCGAGGCTGTAAAACCTTAAATAAGTAATTTAAGAACAAAATAATACCGAATATATTACAAAGAAGTAATATAACTTATCATCAACCAAAACCCGGACCGGACCTTAAACTGCGACCAGAAATCACCGGAGGACGAGCAGTAGCATCCCTTAGAGCGGTGAAACGTATTGCGATCGCCCACCAGCCTGTAAAGCTTGGCAAGTATACCAATAATCCCGCATGCATGACGGTCTATGAGGAAAGCCCAGTCCAGCCAGCAATGGATGTCCGTCCCTGAAGCAGCATGCATCATTGACTAGAAGTTTAGTTACCTCCTTGACGGTGTGGTAAGCGGTGGCGACGCCCTGGCGGATGTCCTGCGGCAGGCGCGCGGGGTCGCGGCGGCGGCGGCGGCGCCGCTCGCGCCGCTCGTAGGCCGGCGCCAGCTGCAGCGTCGGCGCCGGCGTCAGCATGTCGAATGCAGTTTCTGCCGTCGCCTGTTACATTGATAAACTTTTACGAGGCCTGTTCGTACGGACCAGTTTAACTTTCTAAAAGGTTGAAGCGTTTAACCGATCCCTTAGTAAAATCTTCAGTAATATTATAAAGGCGAAAATTTGTGTGTGTATGTTTGTTACTTCTTCATGTCTAAACAAAACGAATAAATAAATTTGGTATGGAGTTAGCTGACACCCTGGATTAACACAAAGGCTACGTTTTTTCCCTAATAAACCGCGGGTAATACCGCGGGGCACAGCCTTTTATATTAAATAAAAGGCTCTTTACACGTTTAAAACATCGTATCACGTCAAAGGAAATACCTACATTAAATTAAGTCGGCGACCGTCGATCGTAGCTAAGATGATAATCACTTACGGGAAACGTAATTGAAACGCAGATAAAGATCCCGTGATGTTAGTGTAGGGGTAGCAGCATGATGAGTAAAGACACCGTTGACTGGTTGACTTAGACTAGTTTATTCCTTACTCACTAGTGCATACCTATATACATCTGTGCTTTATTAATATTACGTTCTTAATCTACATATGTACAATCCTAATCTTACTGAATACGGCGCGTGATAAAATACTATCAACCTATCGTCACTCGCCGAGATACTGCATATACTACTGCGTGCCTACCGGCATAGTTAGCTTCGATGTGTCAGTCGTATGCTGTACAAAGTCGGCCGCTATTGACACGCGAATAAAACAAGCAGTGATGAAGTAACCTGTATGAGCTGCAGCAGCCGGGTGGTGATGTCGAGCGCGGCGACGGCGGTGCGCGCGGTGAAGGAGGCGGCGCCGCGGCGCAGGCCGTGCACCAGCCGCCCGTCGCGCCGCCACTGCTCCACCGGCAGCCACACCAGGTCGCGGATGCCCGTGACTGCCGACAACCCAAGCCAGTACTGACATTGCTCTGTTACGGAACCCTCTCCACAATACCTCGTCGACACCATAGATAAATGATCGAACACGAATTGAGCTGGTCTTAGGACAGAAAAGTCAATGAAGCTTGTGTTAGTACTAGCAGAGGTACTAGCCTAGTAAATCCTACTATAAAATAAAAAACTAAATTTAATATTATTATACAGTGAATTTCTTTTGTTTATAGGGACTGTACCTTGTCATGCACGCTAGGTCTTACGAGGGTATAATAGGCAAATATATATACAAACTTCAATACATAGATTATCAACCCCGGAACAAATAAATGATAAACACATAAATAAATTCCCTGGGCAGGATTCGGAGTTGGGGCCTCCTGATTCGTAGGCAAAGGGTGCTCTGTTCGACGAACGACGAAGTTCAGTTGGTAAACTGTACTAGAAGGCCATGTATATTTTAAATACATTTACATTTTGATGATTGATCAATGAGCATTGCTGGCTTACTTCAGTTGGACAAGTTGATTGCTACTTACTTAACTGCAATAGAGAGTGCATGGGCCCGATGCCACCGAGCAGGCCAGGCAACTGGTGCCGCTTGATGTCCGACAACCACTCGTGCAACGCCCATTGTACTAGCTTCTCCAGGCCAAGTAACCCAAGTCTGGAATACAAATTACGATATAAAAATAAGATCTATAAATGGATTATCTCCGAAAATAATCTAAAATGCAATTTACTGTCTTCTGTCAAACACGAGGCTTCGTTTTAGTCACATAGTTATTATCATCACCATCATCACCATCATGTCAGCCCAAAGACGTCCACTGCTGGACATAGACCTCCCCCAGAACGACCCAAGAAGACCGATCCTGCGCCTTCCACATCCAGAGGTATCCCGCGACTCTAACTAGGTCGTCGGTCCACCTTGTGGGAGGTTTGCCTACGCTGCATCGTCCGGTTCGTGGTCGCCACTCCAGAACCTTTCCTAGTTATTATACTATGTGTGTAAGTCGCCTCATACCGAAAACATACAATAGCCTGGAGTTTGAATGTGCCTTTGTATAGATATTGCCAATCAAGGTGTTGATTTTTAGCTCAATTTTATGACAGATTGATATATTTTTAACTTAATAAACATTAAGGGAAAATAATTGAACTCTTTTTCTGTTTGCTTTTTTCTTTCAAAAGAGTTGTGATGATTCTTTCAATTAAGAATAAGAAGCTACATCGGTAATACAATTTAATTTTTATTGATATCCCTTACAAGTGCCTTTTCACTTGTTCTTAACCTCTATGGTTCCCATACTTTTATACAACAAACAATAATGTTACTTACTTGTAATCTAACCGCTTGAGTGTAAGTTCCGAGCAGTTGAGCTGGCCCAGCCCCATGAGCAGCCCGGCCACGGGCCCCGCGGACAGGTCCACCCGCTTGCCCACGTAGTCTAACCTGATCGGGACCTCGGGCGAAAAAACGACTCTCCTGAAAGCACATAAAATAAATAAATAATTTAAACACAATCTTACATATATATATTTTTTTTATGACAAAGGTCGCAAACGTGCCGACGGATTGCCTGATGGCAAGCAACACCCGCAACACCAAGGGAGTCACAAACGAATTGCCGACCTTGAAGGAGTTCGAGCTCTGGGAACCTTACTCACCATCAGGAACCCAATACTACATACCTGAAAGGTAGCAGTGCTATTATGGCTGTGGTCTTCTGTAAGGAGGAGGTACTTCCCCAGTTGGGCTTCTCCAGACTTAAGCGTGATGGTCATCGCTGTGCCCTACCTCTCATTGTCGGACGTAGTTTAAGGACATACCCGGGTCCAAATTACAAATCGATTTAGTCTTACAGTGAGCTTAATAAGGCTCGTGTTGTAGGTGCTTGAACCTACCTGAAGTAAATCGGCGAGTCGTCAATCGGCTCCAAGTCGACCGCCACTTTGGCGGTGGGCTTCTCCTGGCTGATGCCTAGTCGGTTGAAATCTTCCTCCAGTTGTATTAGGTTCTCCGACACCAGCCGTTCGGCTTCATATGGCTCCATGAGAGGTTCGTCTTCTCGTATCACTGGAAATTCGACCTAATTTACTAACACGTAAACACCATTTTTAAATTCTAGCGACTTCTACTAAATTTTCCCACTTGCGTTCGGCACTTTGTTGCCTGTCTTAGAAAGTAAGCTCCTATTTATATGTCCGTAAAGTATAGATTCCTACCAGCATCATTGAGGCTTAAGGCATCAGCGTCTCCCAGCGAGGTAGGAGTTGGTGGCGGGTCCTTCAAGTGGCTGGCGATGCTCATGACCGGAGGCCGGTGCGTTGGTGTGGTTTGACGAGAGCTACTGGAGTCTGTTGATAGCCCACTTAAGCTTTTTGTGTCGTCATCTGTGGAGTACATTAAAAATTAAGTTGGACAAGTTTCTTTTTATAAATATACATATAATGCAAGTATAAATATGGATATAATTCATAGGTAATATGGATATAATTCATAGGTATGCAGTCTCGTTTCTCGGTTCTTGTTTCCTGTGGTGGTCCTTGTATCCAGTATCGGACATCCGTGGTTGATAGAGAGCTAAGCCTAACTGTTTACTAATCATACAAACAGCCGACCTGGGTATTGTCCCCAAAATGCGACCAGAAACTACTGGACAGCAACGTCTCTTTAGAGGTTGGAACATACTGTGATCGCCGTTCCGCCTGCAAGCCTGACAATAACCCAATATAGATTTACCCTTATCACTGATCACTGCCTGTGTCGATTTATGGGGCAGGCCTGTCCAGCACTAGACGTCTGTGGCTGATAGGTATACAACAATAATTCTAAAATCTTCAACATACCGTTGTTCTCATCCGTGCCCAGCTTGGAGAAGAATCCGACGAGGAAAGCCAGGGTGTCCTGATCGAGGTTGAAACGTAGCGGCAGCAGGGACACTTTGAGGCAGCACTCCTGCGCCGAGAGCGCAGGCTCGGGGCGCATGTGAACCGCCTTCACCACCAACTGGGAATAGACTTAGGTTTTACTATTGTATCTATCGCGCTGGCGAGCGCGGCGTTGAAAGCCAGTGCGATAAGGACAAATAAAACTTAAAACTCGAGGTTTTTCTCTTGAATGTTTCCTCCTCCAAAACACCAGTGGTGGCCCATTTTGTGAACCGTTTTAAGCAAGGTTTAAAGAACTAACACTTAAAAGGACGTACCGCGTAATAGTATTATCCCTAAAATCATTTTTGGGTAGTACAGTAAAAAGTAACCTATAATTATGTTAATCCAGGGTGTCCGCAGAGACAGAACTCA
This sequence comes from Grapholita molesta, assembly GCA_022674325.2. Classification (NCBI taxonomy): domain Eukaryota; kingdom Metazoa; phylum Arthropoda; class Insecta; order Lepidoptera; family Tortricidae; genus Grapholita; species Grapholita molesta. Next base: position 8,069,794 of record CP053138.2, read on the forward strand.
CATTAGTTCGATACCATTACACACCACTCAGATTCGGTTGAGACCGTCTCAACGAATCTCGCTGCAGGCGTAAACTCAGTAGGAGTATTCCAGTAGTACAAATCAAGTCTGGTGCGAAAGGGTCCTGGATTTTCACCAAGCTACCTTCCCCCCTACAGTCTGATCGCGTCATAAAGCCTAAGTCAGGATAAAAAAAAGGTGTCCGCTACCTCCGCACCAAAGTTCACAATAATTCTTGAGTTGCAAATGGAATAACTAACCCAATCTGTTTGACTTATATAGAGGTATCGCACTCACCATGTGCGCATTGCTCCGCTCGGGTTCGTCCTTTTGCTTGTACTGGCTGAGCAGCTTGTTGATGTCACTGCACACCAGCCGGTCCAGAACTTCGATTTTGCTTATGGCCAGCGTCTGTCGGGACGCGTGCGTGCCGCTACTCGGATATGTTTCATGTTGGAACTTAACCTAAAAAAAAATGATTAGACATGTTCTCATTTGCAAGTTAAATTAACATTACGCTATATCTTACGAATTTAATGTGTCTATGGTTTACTTCCTTGTTGCTCTTTGTCTATTTCGAATCAATATCAAAACATAAGTAGTAGGCCACAAGGACAATTTAAGACCTCAAGTACATTATAAAACATTTAATATTAAAACAAATATGAAAATAAGCGATTTGGAGGAAAGGAAAACGCTTTAAAATAATAATTAAATTAATCTGTAGATCTATTTACAGACTTTTATTTATTAATAACGCTAATATACATTGAGCCAGCATCAAGACTTAAAGAAATAATCCTCAATAAATACCATACTTCTGGTAATAAAAATGAATCAAAAAGTTTTGGTCTCAACTTGATCATTTTTAAATGTGCTACTTCTACAAGTCATTTATAAACAATAACTCGTAATAAACCATCGGCTCGTACTACATACCTTGGTAAGACACAATTTGACACAAGTATGATGGTCCCGGTGCCTTCCGCCCCTGGACTTGAGGTCTCTCCGCTTGGGCTGCGAGTTGATTCGCGGTAGGACCCGCTCCGAACCGGACGACCAGCTGACTCCCTGGCGGTAGGCCGCTGTGATGGCGCGCCCGGCCTCGTACGGTTCGTAGTCTTTACTACGCCTGTAGAAAAAAAAAAAAAAAACAAATACAGTCTGGTTATATAGAGCGCTGGTAGCCTAGCGGTAAGAGCGTGCGACTTGCAATCTAGAAGTCGCAAGTTCAAACCTATGTACGAAATATCATTTGATATTTACCAGTCGCTTTTCGGTGAAGGAAAACACCATGAGGAAACCGGACTAATCCCAATAAGGCCTAGTTTACCTTCTGGGTTGGAAGATCAGATGGCAGTCGCTTTCGTAAAACTAGTGCCTACGCCAAATCCTGGGATTAGTTGCCAAGCGAACCCCAGACTCCCATGAGCTCCCATGAGTGGCAAATGTCGGGACAACGCGCGTAAGATGATGATGAAACTGGTTATCTAGCCTCTCTAACAGCCACATCTCAAAAACTGCGAAATCAACTGTAAGTTCGATTTAACATTAAATTTCAAATTGAAAATTTCATAAAATGGAGAGATTTTACTGGCCTCTGAGCGGCTAGAGAATGACAGACTTATGATATGAAGTTATTCATAAGCCCTAGTCAAATTGAATATGGCATTGGTTTTACCCTTTCAGTCTCTACAATTTCTGTTAATTCATAAGAATGTATGGATAAGAGGTTTATGCAAGACGGCACATCTTTTTAATAATTTACTTATTTTACGTTTTATTGTCTATGTCGTTTTATGTTCTTCTTATAAGATATTTGTCTTTTTTACTTTTGACTGACGTTATATCATTACATTTTGTTTTCACCAAAAACCAGTGCCTATTTATTAAGTTCCTAATAAAAAAGTTAACACTATGCGTTGTCACTGTCATTGATAAAACCCCTTCGGAATATATTATGATATCAATTTTTTTTGTATTTAAACTTTCGTGAGACATATCTGATAAATTAAACATTAACACGGCTCTACTCACGTTTATTTAGTCACTCGCGCGACATGTTTCGGAGAACATAGGCCTCCATTATCAAGCACTAAGAGTGCTGAGTGTCCGTTCGATTCGGCGATCGCGTCGCCGGCCCGTCGCGAAACATGTCGCGCGAGTGACTAAATAAACGTGAGTAGAGCCGTGTTAATGTTTAATTTATCATGATATCAATTTATGAGATATGACGGCGTGGCGACTATGACTACCCCCCAAAATGATACAAGTCATATTTGAGTGGATATTTAAATCGAAAGAAAAATAGAAAAAATTGACAAAGCCAAACAAAAAGAAACCAGTGGTTGTGGGTTCGAGTCCCGCTGCGAGTAAAATTTTTCTATTTTTCTTTCGATTTAAATATCGATGATATTTGCTAGCAGACGTTTCTGCTTAATAAAGATAACATATTTGAGTGATTGGAATAATAGAATGGTATTTACTTGGAAGGTGTCGGGGAGCTCTGTTTGGCGTCATCGATAGTGACAGTCTTCTTGGACGGCGTCGGGTCTCCGGCGGCTTTGAAGTCGGCCCCTCCGAACATGTTCCACGTCACGCTCATCTCGCAGAGCGTGTATCTGTTGACGGTGTGCTTGTTAACATGATTGTTGAATTTTAAAAATTAAATTAAAGGCAAGAACTTGTATAAAATTTTCATTACATTGCAGGCTATCGGCGTACGGCGAATTCGGTCGCTTTATATAACCCCGCAATGTAATTCAAATCGTATACAAGTTCTTGCATGGTCTAAATGGGTACTTGGCAACCAATTTTTATTTTGTTTTACACAACGACGGTGGCAAACAAGCATACCGCCCGCCTGACGGTAAGCAGTTACCGTAACCTATTGGCGCCAGCAACTCCGGAGGATTCACATGCACGTTGTCTACCCTAAAAGATTTTGGAGCTCTGGGAACCTAACTCACCATCAGGAACACAACACTACATACCTGAAAGGGAGCAGTGCTATTATGGCTGTGGTCTTCTGTAAGGAGGAGGTATTTCCCCAGTTAGGCTTCTCCAGACTCAAGTGTGATGGTACTTCGCTGTGCCCTACCTCTAATACTATCTTAGTAAAACATGTGGCATCAAATCGTACAATCGTTCAAGTCAATGGACTTTTTTTAATTTCGCATTTATAAAAATAGTTTGGTCTGAATAATTTCTATAGATTTAATAATTTTTTGTATCTACATATTTCACTAATGTTGTTAATACACTACTAGTATCGCCGTCCCTATTAGCGACCGCTTTGCCAATATCGTTGATCTTGAAGTACATACCATTTCCCAAGTTTATGAGTATACACCCGTTGCTTTCATATAGCTGTGAAATATATCGTCACTACTTTGAAAAAATCTCTTATCTCACACAGGTAGTCTAAATTGAAACGCAGTAACTGTGTACTCATCCCATACATAGTTACGTCATTTTTCTTTTGTATGCCAGAATGAGTTACGAGGTTTTTTCAAAGTAGTGACGATATAGCTATTCTAATAAGTTCAACAATGATCTAACCTTAAAACTGGTAGAGGGAAGCTCTTAGGCGCCTTAAGAACATCGCTCCTTGCCGCGGGCACTGTGAAGTGGTTCTCGAACATGTAGACAGGCCCAGGGCCTATCCAATTGACGACCGGCTCGTCGAGGTCATTGTCCTCGCAGTACGGCTGAGATTCCACTATGCAGTATTCGTCGTCGGTGTTGCTGCCGTCGCCGCCAGATTTGACCTGTCAATAAAAAAAAATATGTTAATTAATATCTGCGCTAGCGATTCTTCATACAAACGTTTACTCCCTTTAAGATTATTACCGGGATAAAAACTATGTTTATATCTATCGGGAAGGGCCCCGGGATTCAAACTTTTAGCCTACTCAGTTGTTACTCTGTGTATGAAGCTGAAGGTTCTGGGTACGAATCCTGGATAGGACATTTAGTTTTGTTTATCGCGAATATTTGTCGTCTAGTACGTAGTGAAAATCTATATGAAACACGCAAAAGATCTATTAACGTCTCTGTGACAAGGCACAGTATAATAAAGAGTACTAACGTACAGTATGGCCACTCCCTGCCCCCCACCGAAAGTGCCGCCCACCCGCTCTCGGTTACCTCGCAGTTACCGGCTGGCAAGTACGCGACGACGTCACAGTATAATAAAGAGTACTAACGTACTCACACAGGCATGGTACGCGCTCACCTACACGAGCTAAGACTGTGTGCGTAGCAACGCGTTTGTTTCATACATTCGATCGCCACTTACCGGGGTGTGGACAAGATTCAAAGTGGCCTAGAAATCAAATTAGTTGACTATACATACCCATACACAAGCCTCAATGTGCTTTTTTAAACACAAAACTATCGTGATATTGAAACATATTAATTGTATAAAAAAAATGTGCTTACGAGCTTAGAATTAGATTCATTCAAACAATACTGTGATAAAAAAATCTCCAAAATGCCAAAACCACATCAAATTTTTATTTAATAGATTCAGCAGTTTACGTGTGACTAGACATACGGGCAGACAAACAAACACACTTTTGCATTTATAATATTAGTACCGCATATCGACATATACGACAACAACCCAAATCAACATACCTTCTTCCGTTTAGGTTTTTTCGGCGTCGTTTTAGGTGTAGAAGAAGTAGGGTCACCCAAGTCTTTAGCTACTTGCACAATAGTCGGCTTAGCTTCGAGCGCGTCCTCCACCGGTCTTAAGTCTTCGGAGTCCAGAGACTTGGGCTCGCACTCTTCTAGAAGATCCAAGGGCCGCCTAGAGTTGGATTCGTCGGGGAAGAAGAATATTTCGACTCCTTCTTTTTCCGTTGAACTGTTCAGCTCGTCGTCCTCAACTGTAATGAATAGGTGAGGTGACAAAATGTACCACAGGCCATGGTCATTGGTCATAATCTATAAATCTTGCGATCGAACTGGACTGGTATCTGACTCATTGTAAAATATTAATACATTGTACATTGTGCTAGGGCTGTGTTCCATCCGTCTAATTCTATTTTGTTCTAAGCTCTTTGAAGGAGGCGCATTCCACTTATCCAGTATCTTGGTTCTAGTTTTTATCATTCTTAATATTTGATCAAATATTGGTGCTTCTAGATAATTTGATCAAGTCACTCAATTTATTTGATAAAATGCACATAGGACAGGTGAAGTGCTAACCTTCTCTCAAACACAAGATGTACATTCACAAAAGCATAAATATAATAAATTTAAACTAGGAACAATAATAAGGTGAGTTCGAGCGCATTTTATATGTAGATAATAGAAAATATGTTGCTTAATCACCACGACAAAATAGAATACTTACGCGTGTCATTAGGACTTTCTTTCATCGCCTCTGCCATCATATCGTTGACCTGTTGTATTTCGCTGGGCGATAGTTCTCGAATCTCTTCTATTGGTCGGTCTTCTAGTCCTTAAACAAAACGGCTTCGGTGAAACAAACCATTTGTTTAAAAAAAAATTTTAATACTTAATTTGTTTAATCTCTCATTACATTTAATTTTCAGACTAATCGCGTAATTAAATAATCAAAATTAAAAAACATGACCATATAATCATTTTTGTTTTAAGTTACTGTCATTTATTTAAAACATCTAAATACGTAAAAAAAAAAACAATAAATCATTAAAACTAATTAAAACTAACAATAAATTTAACTAAAATGTGTTCCTGAGTCAAGTGTTTTCTATGTATATCATTTTTGTTACACATGTAAAAGCACGTCACATATAACATTGGAATTTTCTACTATGAATGCAGTATGCGGTCAGTTCCCACTGAGTTCGGAAAATCAGAACATTTGCCAGCAGTAGGTAGCATATAGTGTGACAACATTTGACATGCCACATTATAAAGTTCCATATTTCCATAGCTATTTATTTGCCATTTACCGACTAGAGGCTCCGGCTGGTCGGAGCAGATGCTGGTGTGGCGCGAGGAGCGGTCGAAGGGCGGCTGCGAGTCGCCGTCGGACGCCGCGTACGTCAGCAGCCGACACAGGGCCGACGCCGAGTCCCAGCAGGTGTACAAGGTGACCATATTGTTTGATGCGCTCAGGTCTACTTGAGGCTGTTCGTTGGACTGGAAAAATGGATTAACTATTAACATCATTGTGCTGAATAAGTCTGCACGTTCGTCTGATTTAGAACAAATAAGACTATCTACACGAAATGATGTAGTTTCACAGACAACTTGCCACTATTCTTGTATAACTAGTCATCTTATGAGAGGTAGGGCACAGCGAAGTACCATCAATCACTCTCGAGTCTGGAGATGCCCAATTGGGGAAGTACCTCCTCCTTACAGAAGACCACAGCCATAATAGCACTGCTACCTTTCAAGTATGTAGTGTTGTGTTCCTGATGGTGAGTAAGGTGCCTAGAGCTCCAACCCCCCTTAAAGGTCGGCAACGCGCTTGTGACTCCCCGGGTGTTGCGGGTGCCCATGGGCTACAGTAATTGCTTACCATCAGGCAATCCGTCTGCTTGTTTGCCACCTTATGTCATAAAAAAAAAACTTTTTTTGTATTGTATACGTTATCGTTAACGTTCATATGATGTGACAGGCAAAAGCAGACTCATTATCTACTAAGTAAGGAATCAGACAAGGCGGTCATGCGCAACAGCTCATTTTGTTTCGGGGATTAAGTTTTTAAACATTACACACACAACTGTGTGCATGAAAATGCAATAGATATTACTGTTCATTCGCAATGACAGCTCAAATAATAAATGATTAACCTCACAAACTGCACTAAGTCTGCTCATTAGGTAGAGTGCGGCATTAACGCATGGCTTAACTTATGTTTAAGTCGCGTCAGACTGGCAGTCTCATGACAAAATGTATGGCGTTGAACACTGATCGTCAGCTTTAAACCGACTGCTTACCAGCCGTCAAGGGCAAATAAACATGAAAATTCCCATATAAGTCCCATGATTACATGTGACAACAACTACTTACACTGTTGACTTTATCTTCCATCCTGAGCGACAATTCGAACAGTCCCACATCGACAACGCACACATAGTCCTTGTGCACATCAGGTAACTTGTCGTCATCTTGTGGTATGTGAGTGTTAGGTTTAACGTTGACGTGAGACAGGAACAGAGTGCATTCTTCAGCGAGGAATCGTAGACTAGACGTGTTCGTCTCGGGGATGATGTTGCTCGACACGCTGAAGTTGCCGAGGGTCACAACGGTCCGGATTGGTAGGTACAGCGGCCTGAAGGATAATGATTTATTGTATGGCTTGATGCCGAGGTAAGTTCTAAAATTAAATGCTTTCTATGAAAAAATAAACATTCAAGTCGTTGCCTTTAAGTCGATTTTATTCTTATTTTTATCATCTCTTAGTAGCATTCTACCGGAATGTCGGAATGTGGTGTCGAATGTACTTCTAAATATTGTAGGAAGTATTTTTTTGGCATGTTGTTATTAATTTGGTTACTGTATTGACAGTGAATTCTCAAAGTTTCTATATGTTTGTAAGGCACCTGTCAGCCATCACGTGCTCGACATAAGAAACGCCTGGTGGAATGCTCTTCTTAAACTTAAGCGTTTGAAATGTTAAATTATGTGAAAGATATTAATGAGATTCACATTAATAGAGTGAGTTAAGAACAAGACTTAGGTTTACATGTACAATGTCCCAACTGTCACTAGTTTTTAATTAGACAAATGATATAATTTTTGAGTCAATGTTTACCTGTAGTCCACAGCGCAGTCTGCAATGTGCACGTGCAGCTCGGAGAGCACGGTGGCGGGCGTGTAGCCGGGCACGGGGTAGTCCAGCACGTCAAGCACGTCCATCAACTGGGACAGCCAGGCGATGCCTTTGTCGCCGCGGTGACGCAGCGTCGCTCGCTCCAAGCCTAGGGCTATGCAAATTGTCTGGAACAAAAATATAGCTATACAATGGATGTTTAATTAACAATTGACACGGGTGTTGTAGACTGTAGGACGGCGCAGGAAGGGCAGTAGCGTCCCTTAGGGCGGTTGAACATACTACGATCGCTAACCGGTCCCAGGTAGCTCCTCCACTCTCGACTTTGGTAGCGGTCAAGAGTGGTAGTGCAGTGGGTACGAAAAAAAAAACCACAACGTTATAGTATACTAATTTAATTCTGGTACTATCAATTATCGACGTATTTTGTTTTAGTTATATAATTTACTAGCTTTTGGCCGCGGCATCGCTCGCGTTAAGTATTAATGTTATTTTTAGCACACTATCGTTCAAAACGTCTTATCGGGCTACGCATAATTATGTAAGTACCTACTTTAAGATTTGATGTATCACTGTTTTGAAAAAATAAGTCCCGCCGTAGTTTCTTGCCGGTATCTTCACGGGTCAGAGGTGTAGGGTTTGAACCGGTGTAGATTTTTTTTTTTTGACGTTCATAAGTGCATGTAATGTGCCTAAATTGAAAAATAAAGATCTTTTATCTTTTTTTTTTTTTTTTACGTAGTTTTGTATGCATGCATGCTTTTTGTTCGGATAATGCCGTTTTATCCACAAATGCCTACGTCATAGTAGCTTTATGCATGCAAAGTCTCAGCTAGATCGGTTTAAAATCGACAAAGTTTCATACAAACTTTCATCCCCTATTTTATCCCCTGGGGGTAGAATTGGTCAAAATTCCTTTCTTAGCGGATGCCTACGATATAACATCTACCTGAATGCCAAATTTCAGCCCGATCCGTCCAGTGGTTTGGGCAGTGCGTTGATAGATCACTATGTCAGTCAGTCACCTTTGAGTTACATATATTTAGATTAGTAACTAATTGTGTATGTAAAAGCATTCCGTATTTTTTTATATGTGAATTTGGTACCTTCAATCCAGGTGTTTCAGAATCAGGCTCTACCTTTAGAGCCATAGAGAACATGTCCTTATTCTGTTGCCGCTCTTTAATGACGACTCCCTTGCCGGACGGGTAGATGGTGCTCTTTAGGTGTGGAGGCAGTGTCTTTCCATACAGCCTGAGTCCTGGCTTCTCGGACGGAATCGTCAGAAGAGCTAAAATTGATTTTTTATAATCATATAAGAATGCAGAACTCAATTTCTATACATGAGAAACTGTGACTCAATTAGACAATTTAATTTAAAGATGATATATTCAAAAATTTTATAAAGACAATGGAGTACATAAATAAAAGCGATTGATAATATACATAGATGACGAATTAATTCTTTAGTGACCCCACGAAATCTGATCAAAAAAGGCGGAGTCATAGTCCTTGAACGACGCATGGGGTTTGACGTGTGACATTTTATTTTAGTCAATCAAAACTTTGATGGACCAATGACAATTTTTAATATAAGTTTTACCGTCTAAAGCCGAGGAAGGGGAGAGGGAAGTAACTGTCAGAATAACATTCAGGTCATTTTTGGGAGCCATTTTGATGATCTATACATACTTTGGCATTGCGAACGTATTCGTATTAGGTAGGGCACAGCGAAGTACATCACGCACGAGTCTGGAAAAGCCCAACTGGGGAAGCACCTCCTCCTTACAGAAGATCACAGCCATAATAGCACTGCTACCTTTCAGGTATGTAGTGTTGTGTAAGGATGGTGAGTAAGGTTCCCAGAGCTCCAACAACTTTTAGTACCCTAACTGAGCAACGCGCATGTGAATTCTCTGGAGTTGCAAGCGTGCATAGACTACGGTAAATGCTTACCATCAGGCGGGCCGTATGTTTGTTTGCCACCGTCGATGTATAAAAAAAAAGAAACCCTATCTTTGCCCTTGCCTGTACCAAACACCTTATCTAGTTACCTTCGTGGTAGAGGGTAACTTTCCCAGCGCGCATGCAGAGCTGTGCGGTCTTGGGGCGTCCGTTAAGTCCGCTGACTTCGCACATGGTCAGCTTGTGGGCTTCCAGTACCAGTTCACCCATCTGACCGGGCACCACTCGTTTGTTGGCATCCTAAGAATAAACAAAAATAGGTAACAACAAACAAATAAAAAATGTTTAAGAAAAGTTTTTTTAGCGTTGGTTTTAGTATTAAGTAGTGAGCTTGGTCATTCTTTCTTAAATATATATGAATTATGTTATCAATTTTGTACCGATGCTCGTATGGAGATATGCTTGCGATTTAAACATGCTATTTTACATTGACTGTCAGGAACTAGGTATGCAAATTCTCTGTTTTTTACTCTACGATGTGGAAAAACGCCAAAATCGGCTACGTGAGTCTTCAGCTGCGCGCAAAATTAGTGGCATCCACTCGAACTAACTAGACCGTTACGGAAACTCTTTAACTACATGTTACGAAAAAAAATTTACAGTTCCAAAATAGGTGATTTACGAAAACGGCCTTATTGCAAATTTTGTGTATTGAGCTAACACCTAAAATAGAGAGAATAGTCAACAGCTGAAAAATAACATCGTACCTTATGTAACAATAAAGTACCTTATGTACAACAATGCATAAGACGACTTACCCGCACTGGCGCGTAAATAGTTAGCAATCCTTTCCCAACGTTGAAAGTGAGACAAAAGTTGTGCGTCTCTTTCTTCTCGTATAGACTCGGCTTGTTACAGCCGATTCCCTTCTTTAATTTATTATCATATGTCGAATAGTATAAGTTTTCTTCTTCAGAAGATGAGCTTCCCGAATCTGAATCTAAAATCATTATTTTATCTTTAGTAAAGATAACTCTGTGTACTCGTATTCGTAAAATAAACTTAAAATGTATTAATCAAATTAAACAACTAACTCAATTTCTCAATTGACTCAATTTTATATTTTTTATACAGTCTAAAAGTTAACTTGAAACTGAATAAACAAATTTTTGAAGTGTGATAGTTACCATATCCAGATACTTTGCACATGCCGAAGGCCGGGTAAATGGTTCCGTACATGAGCGGACTGATCTCGAAAGGATCTACTATCTGAGGTTCCCAGAGTAGTAAATCCGAGTTGATACGGTTGTATATGATTTCATACAGCTGTTTTGATCTGCAAATAGCAAGGTAGTTAGTTCTCGTTTCCAACTTTTGAGATACCCGGGTATGTCCTTAAACTACGTCCAACAATGAGAGGTAGGGCACAGCGAGTTACCATCACGCTCGAGTCCGGAGAAGCCCAACTGGGGAAGTACCTCCTCCTTACAGAAGACCACAGCCATAATAGCACTGCTACCTTTCAGGTAGGTATGTAGTGTTGTTCCTGATGGTGAGTAAGGTTCCCAGAGCTCCAACCCCCCTTTAAGGTCGGCAACGCGCTTGTGACTCCCCTGGTGATGCGGGTGCCCATGGGCGATGGTAATTGCTTACCATCAGGCAATCCGTCTGCTCGTTTGCCACCTTTTGCCATAAAAAAAAAAGACGGACCAGGAGAACATAATCCGAATGAATGGAAAGAGAGGTAAGCTTGCCCAACAGAGAGCTCTAGTATGGCAAATTTTGCCATAGTATGGCAAAGGCAGGATATTGCTCGCGCATACATAAGAGACAAATATATTGTCAGTTATCACTGCAAAATGTTAGTATTTTAGTCTTTGTACGTCTTTCCTGTACACGGAACTCGTAACGGCGTAGACCAGACATTTGGGAGGCGTATGTGGACCCAGATAGAGCCAACGCATAGAGGATTCAACAATTTAATGAAATGTAAGCGGGTATTCTATTCTTTTTTTTTATGATATAGGAGGCAAACGAGCAGACGGATTGCCTGATGGTAAGCAACTACCGCCGCCCATGGACACTCGCAACACCAGAGGAGTCACAAGTACGTTGCCGGCCTTTAAGATCCCTATACGCTCTTTTCTTGAAGGTTTGGATGTCATATCGGTCCGGAAATACTGCACACGACAATTTATTCCAGAGTTTTGCTGGGCGAGGCAGGAAGTTTCTAGAAAAACGCACAGTTGAGGACTGCCAACCATCTATGTGGTGATGATGGAAATGTTGTAATGTAGAGCGCTGGCGGAAGGAAGCAGCTGGGATTAACCCGAACAATTCCTCGGAGTACTCTCCGTAATAGAAAGTTAGAAACTTAAACTTTTCCAAATTCAACCTCAGCAGCACGTTCACCACGTGTGGTATTTTTTAACGAACTCTAAGCGGGCTTAATTACAGACCGAGGTTGCATATTATAAAATACTAACTCGAGTTGTAGACTAAGTATGGGCAGGTTGAAATCCAAGTGTATGGAAGAGTGTTCTATGGCACTGTTGCTGAAGTCGTTCATTTCCTCTTCATTCCCAGGAACTATTAATTCTTCATCTTGACCTGTTTAAAACAATGTTTGATATATTTACAAATTGTGGCGAACATATGTTGACAGTTTATCTGCGGTGCTGGGCTTAAAGCCCCGATTTCAGTAAGCCCCAGAAAAAATATCTAAGTTCTGTACATTTTAAAACTCTTATTTCTGTACCTAAGTGTATTTTCCCACCCACAAAGTGTACGAACGATACAATCAGTGTCACTAGAAATAGTTGGATACGGCCTCTCTACGTCACAGGACCGGCCGTTGTGGAAATCATTAGGGGAGGCCTTTGTCCAGCATTGGACGTCCTTTAGCTGACGACGATGATTTTCTACCCTCATAAATACATGGTACAACGAGTGGACTGTTAAATTGATTCGAAAGATACTACGTAAGTACATCTTTTTATAGAACTTAACCTTTTATTGGATAACAACTTTTTTTTTGCTTGAGCTTTGATTCACTTCCATTAGAGTTGGAAATTATAGAATAAATGACCGAAAACTCTCTGATGGTGAATTGCTATTTTGTTTCCTCTTTTTACAAGCTACAGAAATCTATGATGGTATGTGTTTATTAAAGTTTCTTCTATCTGCTCCTTCTTTCAACGCACTCACTCACTTTTTGAAACCTGTTGTTAGAAAGACTTCCACTTGAATTACACGTTACAAGTTTTCGAGAAATAGGCCCCAGTTAGTCAAATGACATAATTTACAATGATGACACTATAAAGCACAATACCTGGCGTCTGAGACACATATTTCCGTCGAAGTAAATGGCATTCTTTAGCGTTCAAAAGGATCATAGGTATTTACCGTGCGGACTGCCCTCGTGTTTCGTAATACTCTGATGCGCAGTCTTCTTGCCGCTGAAAGGACTAGGTTGCGAGTTGTGGAGATTGTCCATGATGTACATCGAAGTGGTCATAGGGTTAGCGCTGACAGGTTCGAACGCTGGCTCTTCATGGAGCGAGTCGAATGGGCCCTTTGACGTCTTACTTGGTTTAAACGTTAGGGTAATCCTGAAAACGAATAATACATTAATCTACAAACATGTAGGAATATTATCAGTATACTTAGATATTTTTGTAGCACGAACGATTTCTTGAAGTGATTGACAAAATAAAAACATCGGCAGTCCTGTTATCGATAAATACCATTTCAATGTCATACAGGTAATACAAACACAAATATGGGGTAAAAAAATAACAAAAACAAAATCTATTTATTTTATGTAGTTAATATAAAACGCATTGTATATATTGTACATGTAATACGATCAATCGTTCTCGCAGACGTCCAAGGTACAGGCTCCGACTAGATTGGAGTCTGATGGATATTGTTAATATGTAAAAATCTGTTTTGTCTAATAAAATAATTTAAATTTAAATTTATATTTTACATACTTTAGAAAACAATTTGGAACTATTCATTGCTAATTATAAAAGTAGATTGGATCAAAAGTGTACGGATTACGTTCAATTTTTTCAAGATCTGTGGCACGCTGGGTCTGGGTCTGTCTGACAGGTAGGTAGCCGATATAAGACTGTGTGTACGTGTTGTCGTTGAAGTAGTATGTACTCATCGATAACATGATTGTCGATATTTTTATAGTGGCAAGCACTAAACAAATGTCGTTCTTGATAGAAAAATATCTAGGTATAATTATCAGTCAAAGTTAGATATAGATTATCCTTAATTATAACATTGTTAACCAATAATTCGATTTAGAAAACTAAATAATTACAATATACTTACATTGGTAATGGTGCTGTGATGTCACCTTTTAGGACATCTCCAGCAAATGCCTCATCCATAGCAGTTTTAGCTATTTGAGTACCTGACGACGTTTCATTTTCCTAAAACATGCAAATGTAAACCATAAGTATAAGAATGGTGAGCAATTAACAGACCGTAAGTAGTATAGAAACATAAACCGCGTCAATAGTCTATTTCATTCTAACAATAAGAGTTGTTGTACAGGAGCGCCTTAAAATAATGATTTAATTAACATAAATCATTATATTGCTGTCAAGTAAAGTCGAGGTCAAAGATGTTTACACTTTTGCAACTTTTTACAAAGAATTCAGGTGAAGTGTAAACATATCTTTGATGTCGACTGTACAAACATACGCATAAAGGTAGCAAAACAAAGTAACATAAAGGTACTTAAAAAATTACTTGCAAATGTTCTTCAAAAAAGGAATGTATAGGTTCTTACAACGTAGGCAACGCGCATGTGAATCCTCTGGACTTGCAGGCTTCCATAGGCTACGATAACTGCTTACCATCAGGCGGGCCGTATGCTTGTTTGCCACGGTCGTTGTATAAAAAAAAATGTACGGCACTCCGACAGCGCAGCGCTAAAGATGTGTCGCGCAAAGTTATGACTGGTTAAGATACATGAGAGCCGCGTGCAGAAAGCGACATTGTCGACATTCCACACTTTTATTTCCGCCAAGCTTATAGTGTTTGTAGTCATAGTTATAGTTCTTTATTTGCTAGAATCATGCTTACAATACAGATGGTATAGTTTGGTAGGATGTATAGTAGGATGAATAGATGGATAGGAGGATGGTGTACACGATATCATACTCACATAGTAATATAGATCAAGACACGTTGCTTTAACGGTGACGGTGGTAGGCTGCGGGCGACCGCTGGGAGTCCGCTGCGAATTGATGTTCGCTTTCTGGAACTTGAACACGAGGAAGTCGGGTCTGACGCGGCGCACCTCGCGGCTGACGCCCGGCCGGAGGTCCACTATTGGGAATCTGTGGGATGAACGTACAGAATTTCATACTTAACCTTTTGACCGCCAAACTCGGCATATCACATGGGAAGCTGTGTTCTAAATTTCACGCAACTTGCAGCCTTTATGTGTGCTTGTATGTAATGTCAAAGAGCTCGGTAGGTAATCAAAAAGTAGAATATGTCAATCAGTATTTATTCTATTATTTATACGTTACGTTACTATTCATATAAACTAGTAAAAGGTTATACAGATTCTATTTTAGTAATAGTCAGTATGAGTCATACGAATCTATTAGAATCGCGCCTTTTCTGTGGGCATTGTGAAAATTAAGGGTTCTAATGCCAAATTTTTGATTCTATGAAATATTAACATAAACTGCTCTCCCTCTTACGTAACATACCACAAAAACATAACTAGTAATCACATAAACCGACCCGTATAACAGGCTACAGACGAATGATTGGCGTGTTTCAATATGGTCTGTGATTTGTTTTAGTTGTCAAAAAAAAACAAATGTAGCTCTTTGTAATAACAATTTGTCAAGTTCAGCCTAAGGGCAAACATGTATTGGATTCGTCAGTGCCATGCTTAGTATAAAAATTACTTAATTAATATTGACAAGAACAGTTCAGACAAAATTAGACTTGTGCCGTTATCGAGAACATTCGGCACTTTATAGTTATAAGTATAGAAACTTCGAACGCTCTTGAGGACGGGACACTTCACTTTATATTTACAATCATACCGTAATGTAGCTCTAAGATCCGGACAGTGCAGGGTGCAGTTGAACTGATTCTGCGTATTGTTGGACGGCGCTGTGGTGGTACTAGCCGGACTGTTGAAAAACGTAGCCGACATTCGCTCTATCACCGTCAATTCTATGTCTATGTGGCACGGTAGACATTTTACCCTGTAATAAAATAAACCATCTTAAGTTATCTTAAATTTCAGAGTTGGAATCTTTGTAACCGCACCATCTATTGGGATGTTTCAAAACCACTACAAGCTGTGACGTCACATACATTTAAAACTCATTTGGAGGTTAAATGAGCCGACAGGCCTGCCTCTTGTACCAATTACTTTGATGGAATAAGAAACCTTTGCAGTTAGAAGAGTTGCATCTTTTGTTTCGTTCGATTTTGAAGCGAAAGAAATTCTACTTTATTCTTATATTGTGGGCCTTAGGAGGATAAGACATTAATATGGCTAACCTTATTCAATTAATTTTTGAACTACTGGGATGTATTTAGCTTTTAAAATATTGTAATAAAAGAGCAATGCCGCGATGACGATGCCCTTTTTCATGTTACTCCTATTATAATAAGGTGCAATAGCGGTAATTATCTTCGACTTCAACAGGACACAGTAAAGGTGGCTTCTCTTTAATTGTCAGCACTTACATTTAATTATTCAGTTTAACCGTTGTTTGCAGGTATTTTCACAATACTAACATGAACGTAGGCAATATTATAAGCAGATCGGAATTCTCGTAGCATTTTTGAGCTGTCATAGGGACTTCTCATTTATCGACTACCGATATTCATAATTATATCGATAAATTATAGAACACAACATATTAAACAAGATTAAAAGTAGACACAACAGGCAGACTTACTGCTACTTTTAGATAACTTTTGAGTGGCTGAAATAGTTAAATCCACAAATTCCTTATAAGAAACAATAAAATATTATTATTTTAACTTAATTTAATAATTTCCTACAAATGAGATCGCTCAATCGCGATAAGACTGTATGTTGTTTACTTCTACTCATAATCATGTTTTATATATATTGTATTATGTATTTATCGATATACATAATGTATAAGCGGAAGTCGATAAAAGAGAACTCCCTATGACAGCTCAAAAAGGCTACGAGAATTCCGACCTCTGAATATAAGGATTAACTTACACAACATCCGTCGTGGGGTATACGAGCTTCTTCTCCCCGGCGACCTTTGTGAATTTGGACGTTTGTTTGAGGTTGATTCTGATGTCCGGTCTCGGCGGCGCCTTGGCGTCTTCATCATCTGTTTGAGATTGACATGTACAGAGTTATTTCTAAAGTAGATTTTATTCTGGCAGTGTATCATTGCAATAAATTTACGGTTGTCATCTACGATATTAAAACAAAGGAAAATCAATTCTATTTACAAGTAACTACTTGTAATTTAGTTAGTATTCCGAAGACAAAGAGTATAGTTTGAGAGCAATGCTATGGTAGATATCTCGCGTATAATATAACAACATGTTCAATACGGATTACATCTCTTGATTAGTAATTTTTTTTTATGACATAAGGTGGCAAACGAACAGACGGATTGCCTGATGGTAAGCAATTACCGTCGCCCATGGGCAATACCACGGGAGTCATAAGCGCGATGCCGACCTTTAAGGGGGGGTTGGAGCTCTGGGAACCTTACTCACCATCAGGAACACAACACTACATACCTGAGAAGTAGCAGTGCTATTATGGCTGTGGTCTTCTGTAAGGAGGAGGTACTTCCCCAGTTGGGCTTCTCCAAACTCGAGTGTGATGGTACTTCGCTGTGCCCTACCTCTCATTGTTGTACGTAGTTTAAAGACATACCCGGGTCCAAATTTACTATTTACCGTGTATTGTGACCTGATCTCACCTTTTCCTTCAAACCTCAGCAGGTCAAAGCACTCTGACTCCATGGAGCCATTTTCAGATTGAGCATACAAACACTCCTGAACCAGCAGTTGGTGTATCGCTGCTTCGCACACGGTCTGACTGCCGCGTGTTGTGACCTTTTCGCTTCCGTCTAACGTCATCTCTGTGGCCATGAGTCTAAGAAAAAATATAAGTGTCAGACATCATAAACTTGTTACAGCTTCGTATTTTTTTATGATTACGGATACTTTCTATGGACTGCTCAAGAAATTGTTAATTGCGATCATACTTTCAATGAAACAGAAACTAAATTATAATGAATTAAAAGTTAAAATTACACCTTTCTATGTTCATATTATTCAAATGGCTTAATTAAAAAAAAATGCTGTAAGTCCTGTGGGAGTATCTCGGGATTATTAAGGCGTCGCTACGCGTGGAAAATTAAGTAAATAAATCAATAAGTTAGCATGAGTAGGAAACTATCTCTGATTGTTGCAATTGTACCTTAAATGATTTCTACCGGCGGCATCTTCAATGGCCTTATTTGTAACGGGGATGTGTTGTAGGGTCTCGAAGAACTTGCTTGATATTTCTTGCATTTTGAATGCGCTCACTGGCGATATGCAGTCGGAACTTAGCGGAGCAGGGACTAGTATATCCTAAAAAATACCATTATAGATAAAACTCTTGCAATGCTATGTTATATTTACTGCGTCAATATCAGGCATCTTAGTTTATTTTCAAGAAATTGATGGCACCGTATGGGTACAGTGTAGTGTACGAACCTTGTGTAAAAGTATGCACGACAGCGACGCAACTCTAAAACTCATGTGAGAAACTTCAGCTGTAGGATCCCCGTCTATGTGCGGTACTGTAACAAACGAAAATGAATCTTAAGCACTTGAAGTAAAGTTCAAATTATGTCATCCATTCTGTATGAAAATAGCCAACTATAAGCAGCATGTCACAGCTGTAGCGCACATCATCTGCTTAATATCGTTAATGTATAAGTTTTCAATTTACAGTTTCTGTAAAAGTGATCATATGTATATTGACTCAAAGTTGATAATCGTTCAATTACCTTTTTTATTCCTTTTAATTCGTGGCTGCACAGTGGGAATGTTTACGCTGGAAGTCATGCTTGTACTCAATGAGCTGACTGAGGATGTGATGCTCTCAGCCATTTGACCGGTTGACGTCATGGGATGAAAGCTATCACCTTCTGGATCGCTTTCTTCTGCAATGCAATATACGTTCCATTATATTATGCTATTAGTATATATCAACAGCTATAAGAAAATTCTGGTTACCTATTTGGAATGTATTTGTGATAAAGATTTTATTTGAGTAATAAATGCATGAAAGATTGGTGTGTGTCTTTATTTATTCCCAGGTATTATTGTATAGAGATTTACGCCAAAGGCCTACCTTGCCAGTAAATGAAAAAAGAGTTATTTTTACGCCTTTTCAGGATGCTTAGTACGCGTAACTGTTATCCGTGATTGAATAACTAATCCTTCTCTGGCAGACCAGAAATTTTTCGTGAAAAAATAAAGAACTACGACATGCCATTATGATATTCAAGTTTCATTAGCGTGCCCGAAATATTTTGTCACACGTGCACAAGACTGTGATTTTGAGACGGTGACTTTTCAAGCTGAAGTAAAAATGCACGAAATATTGATAATTTTTTTACATAATCCCCCATGATAAGATTTCCTGCGTTGTTGTGTAGAGTTGAATATCCTCAAGTCAGAGAATTAGAACCAGTGTAATAATTCTTGTGATGATAAGTGCAACGTCATCCCGGGTTGGAATGCTGACTAAGAGTGTTTATTTGTATTTATCACCTGTTCCTGGAATCTTTCTATTACTTAAAACGTTGTCTAGTACCTCGAATACACGCCTTATCAATTGAGTTATTTAAATATCTTACCAAAGCTCGGCCCGGACCAGCCATATATACCAGTTTTAGGCTTAGCTTGCTTCTCCAAGTTACCCAGTAGCTGAGCCTCTATCAACTGGAAATCCGCCGGACGCATCGGCTTGCACTGCATGTTGCTACCGCTCGGACGTAGTGGTACATTGCTGGAATACGTGACATAGATATAATTCTTTTCTATAAACAACTAAACAGATATTTTGTTGTATACAATTTGCTTTTCGTTGTGTGCTAGAGTTAGAGAGTAATATGGGTAGGGCAAAGCATGTTTTAAAATTAGTTGTCAATTATAGGCCTACTGCAGATTAAAGAAAGTCTTTATTTTTGGTACGGACCAGTGTTTTGAAATGGTCGGAAGTTAAAAATCTCTTTATAAAGTAAGTATCTAGTACGCAGCATTGATTTTTTGTTCGTTCTGTAAACGAGACAGCAGTATGTATGATGCACAATGAAGAAAAAATTCAGATATAAAGGTTGTCTGTCTACCCTTAAGATTCCTTTGTAAGTACAGAGCCTTTGTAAGCTTTCTTCAGCGATTTAATCTATTTAGAAATTGGTCATTTTCGAAATAAATAGTTTTATATAAGTACCATTAAGAAGTAAGGCCCCGTGACTAGGACGTAAGACTATAGTGTGGAATACAAAATATCTTTATTGGTTCAGCAACTTAAGTGTGATAAGGTATGTTATCATATGGATAGGTATGTATATTGTATAGTGAGGTGTGTATAAATAACATTTGTTAGCAACCATTAAGAATAAACGTACCTTCTATCTTCTAAGTCTGGTTGATTTAGTGCATTGACTAGTTCTATCAACGTATGCAACTGCCTGGGAGATATGAATACAATAAACGATCCTAACAACATCTTGAGTTCGACCTTGGGCCCTTCTACTTCTTCTGAATGCTTGATTTTAAGCGCCAATTCTTGATGGCCAGTCAATTTAGCAAATAATATGGGCTCGGGTTGATTAGACCTCTCTTCTGGTGTCACATCTCTAGATAGCTCGGGATGAGAAGTTACTTCTTCAATGAGTTCTTTAATAGGATCGGATTCAATAGTTGATATGACGCTTCTAGTTTCATAGAACACATCTGAGATCGTGCTTTGGTTGTTCAGGTCTGTAGCTTCTGCTTGGCAATTGTCAGCCTTATCCGCTTGTGATGAGACAGATTTTTCAAGGATGAGGCTCCTAGCCATTGTCCTTAGTTTGGATGGAAATTCGTCGGTGTATAGTGTGACGCCTTCGAATTTGATCTTTTTGTTGGTGTATGTGGCTACAATGTATGTCTTCGTTTTTTCTGGGTCAGTTACCTCTGGAGTGGGCTCATTTCCAGCTTCGTCGTAGTAATCGATTCTAGAATTACAATTTCTCAGTTATAAACCTGTTCTTTTTTTTTTTATAGATGCCCTTGCACTTTATAGGTCTTTGTAAGTATGTTAACTTTTATTAAATTTATTAACAGAAGTAAAAAAAACAATGTGTTAAACAAACATTATTAATTTTATATTCGACTAGCTTCTGTTTGCGTACAAATAGTTCTATCTATGCCTTCTTTTATGTAAAGTACCGTGCAATTCATACGAGTCTCGTAACATTTACAATCCCTTATCCTTATCCATTACAGTAATTCATCACATTTGGCAATTAGAACTTACTTTACTATAATTCTATCGTATTTGTGACCATGATTCTCTAATCTAGATACCTATACTCAATGACAATACTAAGTAAGGCTTTGGTCTCCTATTTTGTGCTACACGCCACGTCTGGCGTCGGCGTCAACGTTCCTAAGGTTGTGGTCTCTTATTTTGTACGTCGCGTGTAACGTCTGACGTTAGCGTCAACGTTCCTAAACAACGCCAACGTCGATGTGTGAGAGAGACCACGACAGTACACCTCTATAGGCAACATTGTGACGAAGACGCCGTAAGCCACCGCCGGCGTTTATAGGAGACCTTAGCCTAAGGCTTGTGTCTCCTATTTTATGCTATACGCGACGTCTGACGTCAGCGTCAAAGTTTATGAACAAAAACCAACACCAACGTAGACGTGTAAAAGAGACCACAGCAGTACATTTCCCTAATAAACATTATGACGCAGACGCTGTAAGTTGACGACTTTTGTAGGAGACCTTAGCCTAAGCATTAGTAAGCATCTTAGAAATATAACATTTATAAATATTAAGGAAAAGAGTTGACCGATTTCGGCATAATGTTACTGGATGACACAAATACAAGGTCATCAGCTGATAATCTCAGCACGCATGCTATAATAAGATGCGTGGAGGTCATTACCGATGCGGAAGTGTGTAATAAAACAATTGAATTGAATAAGTAAAATCCACGGAAATAGTATAACTTATATATACTTACTTTTCAATGTGTATTTCTAGAGCAATCCCTTTATTCCCATTCTTGGGAACATGCTCTAATCTTATTTTCGTGTTAACGAAACGGATTTTTACTCGACTCAAAACTGAAAATATAAATTTACACAATGAAATCTTCTTCATAAAGCAGTGGTGGAATTCCGGCTCATTCCCTGCCCCATGGTACCTACCTAAGCACTTACCGTTGCGAATAGACTCTTGCTCTGGGGGTATCACATTACATGAACATTCTTGTTTATTTTTGTAGTTTTGTATATAGCTTGTACATGTACAACTACTACATTTACTACTTATAATTAATAATACTCGACTTTATTTTCAATTCCCTTTCAACAGTATATATTAACATTGGACGGGTGACCTTTTTGTGTTATTGATTGTTTTGTTTCAGTTAGTAGGTGTTCTACCTGAGTGAAATGACTTATCAGTAGGTAATGGCCTAATAATTACTTTTTATGAATGCTTGACTGCACTTTAAAAATATTTATTGTAGTCTGGATCAAAACAAATGGATTGAGTTTCATTAACAATGAATAGCAAAAAATTTTACATTTAAATTATACCAGTAACGCAAAAACATTGACCAAATAATGTAATAGCAACAATTAGGAACATACATAAAACATTCACAAATAAAAAATATATTTATAAAATATTTTTTGTCTATATTAAGCAAGTAATCTTTTCTGAATTCTGAATTTGTTTCTATGAAGATGCTACTACTTTTGCCATTCTGACATTTAGACTATTTTACTGATATGTTTGGATATTATAGGTCTATTACTACAATGATGATATTGAGCTGACAATAATTAAAAAAATATATTTACCATCTCTCATAAGTTAATGATAATGCAAAAATAGCAAGTATTTAAATCACCGGTTTGTATTTAAAACTGTCAAATGGTAATTGGTTTTAACTTACTTGAATCTATGGCATGAGCAAACATCTCTATTCCCTCAACAGGGTTAGTTTCCAGGGGGGTGGCCTCATCTCTCAGACATTCCTCAGCCAACTGCATGGAGGATGACATGGAGGACCACATTGACTCTAGCATTGTGGATGCTAGAAGCAAAAAACTTAATTGTAGACATAATATTCAATCAAAGTTTTGACATAGAAAGTTGTATAAATGTCATTCAACCAAAATATTACATAATAATTTATGGGTTACAGATGCCTCAAAATAGATCTAATGCTTAATTAGTTATCATCATGAATAACAATTGCAAAGTGTGTAAAATATTTTACACACTTTGCTTTTTTATTTTAATTACAGAATAAACAATAGCCACCATGACTGATAATAATGATAATGAAATTAACATTGCAAAATGTATATAGGAATGATTATGGTGGTACCTCTACGCATATTTTACATATTAAAGTGCTTTTAATACCTAGTCTGTTACTAAGTTCAATAACCAGCCTTTAGACTGAAAAAAAGGTTATAAAAAAATATGAATTATGTATATGACTTGAAAGCTTATTTTATAGTGATCCAAATCATGATAAATTATGATTGTGATTTTTGTAAAATTCTAACACCAAGTGTAGAGAATTCCTTAGTCTTTAAAATTTTCTTTATTATTGAAAAATACACCCCATAAAAGAAAGTCATAATCTTTGTTGTAGTTATTTAGAGGGTACAAATACTAACTGCCGAAAAACGTAAATACAAGCATATTTTAGAACTTGCAGTTAAATTCCTGGCAAATCTGCGCTTGAGGTTTTACCTTGCTGAAATATACAGATTTGCTAAAATACCTACACTACCCATTTAGTCAGTTTAACCATAGTAAACTATATATTAACACCTATGCTACAGCAGTTAACAAACAGTTAACCATACTTGTTGGGGAGGCAATTGGGTTCAATGACTACTTCGGGTGATTGACAGCCTGCCTGATTTTGGCCAGCTGTCCCTACACTAAATCTGGGGAGTAATGATTTAGTGATTACAGTGAAGTAAATATGTTAAAATAAACCTAAAATCTTTAGTTTTTGTGTTATTGAACATTAGTCTAAGAAATAAAGATAAATTGGGTCTAAAGCCTACATCTCATTATCCAATATAACAATAAATTTCACTCTACTCTAGGATTGCCGACAACAGAACTTAGAACCAACTAGCCTTATCTGAAAATTCTAAATACAGTCTGAAATGATAATTAAAACATTAAATACCTGGCTCTGCCTGCACTTTGGGTTGGACTGTGAGTGACAGGCCATTGACCTCAACAATGGAGTCATCAGTGAGTAATGTTGACCATGGAATGGTAACAGTGATCTTTTGCATCTGCCCATCAACAATTTCAAGTGGCCAGTTTTGAGAGTCTCCCAGTTCATTGATGGCCTAGAATTTTAAATGGAATACAACAATGTGGACCAAGATAATACAACAGGTTAATAAACTGTTAACATTCAGTGAATTTCAATGATTTCTCTTTCATGATTTGTGTGAAAATATGATCAATATTCTTTTTAATAAATGGTAAAACAACAAGGAAATGCCACCAGCATCCTTGGTACAATGTCTCAAGGGCCTTTACATTTAAAGTAGTAAGTTGTTAAATAGTATTATAATATTGTACTAGTTGTATATTTATTTAAAAATAAAGTACTGTCATTAAGAAAAACTAGATGATAATAGAGTTATTCAAAATTTACCAAGTACCCATACACCTAACATGCCTAGCATCTTGCGATCTTGATAAGAATAGATAAAACAATATTATTTAGGTTTGAGTGTAAAAAATCAATTGGCTCATGGAATTGCCAATGCCATTGTAAAATTTGGTAAACTAACATTTTAAGAACAAAGCAATTTTAAAACACAATATTAGCTTCCTTAAATCTGTGCTCGAGCTCTTTGTTGTTGAAAATCGAGCACGTGTTGATTTCGCTTATTGCGCATTAATATTCTGCGGGCAAATTATTTAAAATGGTTTTGCGCGTATTATTAATAAATAAGGTTTCAAAACCTACTAACTAAGTTTATAAGTGATATAACAATATTTACCTCGCAGTCAAGGCTAACATCGCACACGGTTCCTGTGCCATTGTATAGATCGACGCTCAGCTGATCGAGAGTTAGTTTTTCTTCCAGAAAATTTCCCAAATAACGCTGTAGAAGATATCTGCAGGCCCTCTTCTTTATGCTCTCAGTCCCGGGCAGATACCACCGCATCTTTAGGGCTTCGGAATGTACATCACACTACAGATTTTCGCTCAATGAACTTTTGTGCGTAATGACTATTGTGATTTTGCGTGTGATTGTCTTGAGAACGTAAATAAACATAACGTTCCGATTCACTCTCCTAATATGCATAAGCAATTAATAGAATGGTGACTTACTGGCCGTTACATTTTACTGTTCTAATTATACATTTGGATAGCGAAAAATCAATTTGCGCGTAGTATTATGAATAATAAAATACAAGTAAACCATTAAATTATTTTTTTTGGATTTTGACAAAATTGACACTGATTTTTTTTTACAGTTCGTTTAAGGCATGGATTAAATCGTATAGCCTTTAGTAAATCGTCTACTCGTAGCCTTTCTGACCAAAATATATAGTCATACGAATGATACAAGCGTTATAAGAAATGTGCTTTTACTTCCGCTGTTAGTCCATCCCTATCTGCCTTTACTCCTTTTACTACCTAGCCCTATCTTATTCAATATTGGTTTAAAGCACGTTTAAAGATTGACCAGAGGGGCCTATCGCGCACATCAAAGTTCGAAATTAAATTTCGGGTATTTACTCTAATTAAGGTGTATTTAGAATGATATAGGAAATAGACAATCACTTGAAATTTTTGATGTTCGTGGTGGTAGGCCCTCAAAAATATATGATCATGCGCTATCACTGCGCTGTGTTGCGGATTTTCGCGAGAACTAATTTCTTACACTGGCAATAATATTAATGATAGGTTCACATGACACTTGTTATCACTATCATTGTTAGTGTCATTGTGGCGGTTTACTTGAATGTCTTCAATAATAGAAGTGTTAAAATATTAAATAATATTAAATGCCCAAAAAATGTCCTAGTTAAATGTGAAACATTGTAAATAACGTGTACAATAAACTACTGGATATGACACGCTCGGGAATCTAAACCATTTTGCTGTGAGTCAAATAAAAAAAAATGGCTTTCATCAATGATGATTTCGCCAAAGTCAAAGTGATTGTAGGAAATCAATCGAATAACAAGTTTGCTCTTAGAGCATGCCGTTGTTCGGTAGTAGACCTTGCGTTTTGTAAAGTGTTGGCCGGACTTTACCACGAGGCGTCCTCGTCTGCGGAACTACGGCTACGAAACATTTTCAAATTACCATCAGTGGTGCAATGTACAGGTAAAAAAAATCATGATATCACCATACTATAGAGACTACTGTTGTATTTGACTATACCGAACAGTTGCCATATAAATTAAAATAATAGCGCCCTCATATCTCTTGACTTGACCATATTTAATTATATTCCGTCTATCGCATAAATAGAAAAAGATCGGGCAACATTCTCTTTTATTCCAATTAATGCGTGATTAGAGTGATAGAGACAATCGTCCAAAATTTACCAATGTCGTTTTTCGCGGTAGTGCCGCAGAGCCTTTATCATCTCAGCCATAAGACGTCGACTGGTGAACATAGGCCTCCCCCTTGGACCTCCACATGTACCAGTTGGAAGCGACCTGCATCCAGCGTCTTTCGGCGACCCTAATGAGGTCGTCTGTCCATCTTGTGGGTGGACGTTAGGACCCTAGCGTAGGCGCTGCGCTTGCTAGTCCAATTAGGGTCTCACTCTTATGACACCCTAATTGGAGTAAAAGAGAAAGATGCTCGAAATATACGAACTTCGATGTTCGTGGTACCGGCCATGCGGCGCAACCGCAAACAACGATATTCGTAAATTTCGGGCGATTGTCTCTGTCACTTTCATGACACCTTAATTGGAGTATAAGAGAAAGATGCCCGAAATATACGAACTTTGATGTTCGCAGTACCGCTACTGGTACTTTTTCCCGTTTTTCTCCAGTTGAATCCAATGAGTCGAACACGAGTATCGATTTTCGCGGTAGCACCACTTAAGTGAAGTAAAAGAGAAAGATGCTCGAAATTACTTTGGTGTTCGTGGTACCGGGACGGGCTTTAGGTATATATAGCGCTCAACGTGGCCTAATATCTTATACGTTATAAAAACCTTGGTAACATTGTCCGTTTTACCGGAATCACAGCTTTGCGAACTATTTTTTTTGCAGTCGTTAACGGCGGCAAATTCAAAATATCTATGTATGGCGATTCTTACTAATCAGAAAAGTTGTTTTAGGGGCCATAATATTCACAAGTTATTTTATGATAAACCTTTCAGCTGACACTAAGTACTTTAACTCCGCGTTTAGACATGCTGGCTCGTCAAGTTCGCTCGCCTCGCTATTCGTCGAAACTTTAGACGAGACCTTGCCTATACAAAAACGTGATCCGAGGGACGAGATGAATAGCGAGACGTCCGCCTACACATGCGTGCTCGAGTTTCGCCTCGCCATTTCGCTTCGCTACTCGCGCGAATGTGTGGCGGCAGCATTACATTGAACATCTTTTTCATTTTAGTATCATTAGCGCGAACGAGATAGCAGTACTAAAACGTTTTCCATTTAATTTGTCAAATTGCCTGTTGAAAAAAAAATCTTTTGCATACAAAACTCACGTAAACTACATTACCATTCGTGCCAACGAACAAAATAAACAGTTCAATTTGAGATTTATCGGAACGACTTAAGGTCCACCAAACGTCATTCACAGCTGTTAGTTACATGGTTGCCATGTAGGGACTTCCCTACAGCAAGGAATTAGGGAAATGCTAACGATCTCCATATTAGTAGATATTAAATAGAGCTCTCGAAATGTAAGCTATTCGAACTTTATTACGAGTGTGAAAATGTGTTTGTTTAGTTTATTACTTTGATTATAGAACTTTTATTTTTAAGTTAACTTTAGTTTTTCGTATAACTTATTTCTGCCACAGTATATCAAGCCGAGATAGACTAATCGACCCTTTTTTGTTGCGATGATGGTGATAACACTGATAACCATTTTGATGGCGTTGTTGACGGATTTGCGGCGTATTCAGAACTAAATTTGGACCATGTGCTAGTACTTACAGTAGGTAGGTACCTACTTAGTTACTTACCTTAGAATCGCCAATTTTTTTTCACTTCACTAGCTCGAAAAGCCCTTTTTTTTTTTCTTAACAACAGGCCAAGTACGAGCGAGCCAGGTGTTCACAACGTTCCTAACACGCTCTTGTTCTCTTAACAATAAGTTGTTAAAAAACAATTACTTAGTCGGTCCATAAGTTCTGTCACAAGAGTTTTAGTCAATAAATTAAAAATAAGCAGATTCTTCTTATAATTCTTATACCTACATGATGTAAAAGCCTGCTTAAAGCTAAAAATATATTATTGTGATAAATTAATTACTACTTGTTAGCTTTTACAAAGTCCATATATTCTTCGCAAAACAGCATTTAAAAGCGTCCTTAAAACACGCGTTCTGTTAAATTTATAATAACTAGCTGTTACATTTCTCCATTTCAAAAAATGTTATTTTAATAATCCAGTTGCCGGCTCGATTATTTTTATTTTCATGTAATAAAAGATATGTAATTCTGGCTGAAAACATGGTTGGACGGTCTACACTTTTTACCATGGCGGTACGTTGTGGTGACGTCAAAAATTTTGATAACAATTTTGCATTAAACTGAAAAACCGGCCAAGTGCGAGTCGGACTCGCGCACCGAGGGTTCCGTACAAACCTGCAAGGTTTACAAAGTTTATATTTATTAAAAAATATATATTTTGTAATGTAACTAAAAATTTAAGGTTTTCGGAATTTTTCCTTTATGTGTGCTATAAAACGTTGCTTCATGCCAAATTTCAAGATTCTAGGTCGACTGGAAGTACCCTTTAGGTTTTGATTCCCTTGCGAGTACTTGCGAGTTTCAAAATATGCAGCTTAAATTGCTGTTTCTTTTGATTGCGTTGACATAGAAGTTTGATTTTGCTACAGCTTAAAGGTATTATAGACCTGAGTATTTGGTAAGAATTTCAATTTAATACCTCTACGCGTTTATGAGGAAATGGGTAGTAAGTTTAAAATTATTAAAAAATATATATTATGTGATGTAACTAAAATTTATGGTTTTCGTAATTTTTCCTTTATCTATGCTATAAGACGTTGCTTCGTACCAAATTTCAAGATTCTGAGTTCACGGGAAGCACCCTGTAGGTTTTGATTCCCTTGCAAGTGTCGAAAATTTGCGGCATAAACGGCTGTATCTTTTGATTGCGTTGGCTTAGAAGTTTGATTTTTTCACAGCTTCAAGGGACAGTAGACCTGAGTAATTGATATAAATTTCAGCTTCATACCTCCACGCGTTCCTGAGAAAAAGGGTCTTGACAGACGGACGGACGGACAGACGGACAACAAAGTGATCCTATAAGGGTTCCGTTTTTTCCTTTTGAGGTACGGAACCCTAAAAATAGGATAAACTGACTTGTACGAAATCTGAATCATAGTTAAAAGGTTGCTTGAATATAGAGCTTTCATAAGCACAAAAAATTATACTTTATTCTTAATTTAAAGTTTTATTTTTACTCTTGTAATTTGACTTGTAAGCTGGCGTGTGGCTGTCTAATAAAAATGTATCTATAAGTTAACCAGATTTGTTTTTCTTGTATTAAACCTATTAATGTTATACTGTATTTTGATCAACATTAAATAAACTTTCATAGACTATGTTATTTTTGTACAAAAAGCTGTTTTTTATAATTTAATCATACGAAATCTTTGTGACTGAACTTATCACCCGACTAGGTAAAGACGTGTCAAGCACATTTTGAACACCTCGGCTGCTTAGCTACTTCTGCTGCTGACTGTACCGCGAGCTTTGAATTTCGTAAATTTCGAGCCTCTTTCTCTTTTACTCCAATTAAGGCGTCATGAGTCATGAAAGATATGGGCCAATATCGAATTTCGCGGTAGCGGCGCAGGTAGCAAAACTGCATTTTATTCACGAGAGGGAAATGTGAATTAATACATGTTTTTTTGACGTTTGTTGCCCGGCTAACGGGTATGGTAGCCTATAATGGGTAGTCTATGTCGCAGCGAGATACTGTCTGTATAGATGAACTTTAAAAAGATTTTGAATAATAAAATCATAATTTGAATTAAATCAGGAAATGTAAAACGCATCCAGTCCATCATCCAGTGGCTGTGAGTTCGAGTCCCGCTGCGAGTCAAATTTTTCTATTTTTCTTTCGACTTAAATATCAATGTAAAACGCGTTGTGACTTACAAATTAGAGGGGTCTTTTATAATGATTTATGTCTTGAATGGTGAATATTTAAAAAAAAAAAACTGCGAAAAACTTGATTCCTATCATTTATTACATTGATTCAATTTCAGAAGATTGTAGATGGTGTATTGATTCAGGTTTGTTTTTTATATAAAATGGCATCTTTGATAACTCCTCTATATCTTCCAATGAATCCTGTTCTTCGTCAGCATTAGTATACATGTATTTTTTTAAAACGGGTGTGCACGTAAATATGTCAAGGCGGTAGAATGTTGTACTAATATGAATTGGAAATAAAATATTAGCCCTAAATTCTGTTGATCCTATGTCATTGTAGGCTATTGCCCTAAATTCAGTACTGTTGACTATTATTTGTATCTCTACCCTGGAAATTGAAGAAGCTGAAACAATTGAATATAATCGTTAATTATAGAAATTGATTGATTCATGAAATCGGGGAGGGCTATGTCCAGCAGTGCCCTGCGATAGCCTGATGATGATGATGATGATGTTAATTACAGATAAATTCGGTCAATCAATCGATCAATCGATAAATTATCATTTATTACACACAGGTACTAGAGTACAGTCAGTATCATATAGTTAGTAGCAGTCAGTAATGGCCAAAATATATCGTCACACATCTTTAATGCTATATAAATAAAGATCTCTATCGGTATATTTGGCCACTTTGGTTGCCACTATCTATTTCACGCAGGCTGTACACTCAGCGTCATATAGTTGGTAGCATCCAAAGTACTCAAAAAGTTCGGTACACCATAGAATTAGTATGGTGTACCGAACTATTTGAGTACTTTGAATGCTACGACCTATATGACGCTGACTGTACAATGGTTGAACTTACCATGCTCTAATAGAGCCTCTTAATTAGTAACTTTTTTTACCTGTATTTTTTGTGGCATTGAACTATGACCACTATCACGGAACTGTGCCACAAAGATGACTTTGCGATTTTCTTATGTGTTCCGGCAACGATTGTGACTTAGGATTTGCCTCAATGTTTTTATAATACTCGCTTATTAAACCTCCTAAGGTCCACAAACAATATCCTACTCGATTTGTTTTTTATAGTGCAGGAAATGAAGTAGAATCTTATTTATGTCAAAATCGAAGAAACCAAATGAAATTCAACTCTGTTCCAATTCTATAAAATTCAAATTTCATTATAATAATTAGTACTATTGGTAGGCCTTACGAGGTTAAGTTGATACATACCTACAGATTTAAACTTTCACGGTTTTTACATATTGTTATAAATCAGGAGCATTCCATGAAAACGTTACGTAAGCGACACCACATTTTTAATAACACCGAGAAATAATATAGGAAGCTAATTATCAGTAATGCAATATAATAACTCTGCTTTAAGATTGATGGTGTTTCTTAAAGGCTAAATACGTTTTGTTATGGGAGCTGCCATAGCGTTACGTAAGCGACAAAAAGTTGATGTTTTCATGGAATGCTCCATCAACGGGTTTATAGGTAATAATGTCAATACTTACTGTCGTTACCTTTGTAGTATATATCCAAAACTCTGTTCAATTTAACACTGGCCCAGATTTGTTGTTCCGAATAAAGTTCTCGACCTATTCAACGAGAAGTTTCGGTATCAGTGTCTCTTAGTTAAATGTATAAAACGAACCTAAATAGATACATGTTTATACTTATGTTCAAGATATTCAAGGAAAGCAACAACTGTATGTACTCATTAATTCACAGGCATCCAGCTCTAATTACAACACGTCGTCGTTACATATTTATATAGCAGGAAACCTACGGTATAGCTACGGTGTAGCACTATGTACGTAGTAGGTACTGCAGCGGCGCTACCGCAAAACGATAATCGTAAATTTCGGACTATTGTCTCTGTCACTCTCATGACGCCGCAATTGGAGTAAAAAAGACATATCCTCGAAATATACGAATATCGCTTTTCGCGGTAGCGCCGCAGTGCACCTTCGCGCGGAAAATTTGTAGGCATGCATGCAGTTAAACGTTCATGTTTTAAAATTGAAAATATTTGCATCCGGTAGGAGAAACAAAAATTAAAGTATAACTAGCTTTTGGCCTCGACTTCGTCTGTGTTAGACCCCACGGAAACGTATTACCATAAACGTAAATCCGTTGAGTCGTTATTGCGTGATTGAGTAACAAACATCCAAACATACTTTTATACACAAACTTTTTCGATATTTAAATCGAAAGAAAAATAGAAAAAATTGACTCTGCACTACCAATTGTGCTACACAAGCCGTGTAGCACAATTGGTAGTGCACTGGGCTAGTGATCCAGTGGTCGTGGGTTCGAGTCCTGCCGCTAGTCAAATTTTTCTATTTTTCTTTCGATTTAAATATCGAAGATATTCGCTAGCGGACATTTCTGCATAATAAAAAATATTATGCAGAAACGTCGAAAATGCATATTAGAAGGATAGGTAATCAGTTCAATACTTTACTTTTGCAATCTCCTAAGGACAGAAGAATTTTGTAATGCGGAAAATTTACGGCTACAATCGTTTTATCGAAGTTAATTTCCCATGTCACGGTAACTAAAAAAAATAGTATAACGATTCTATAAACCATCTTTAACACGTATAAGTTTCTACAATGTACACTGTCTACTGAATAACGTGACCAAGGAGAGCGTATTTGCAAAGCCAAAAGCATCGTTTCAGTGAAATAGTGAAGTGTCATGAATTTATACTATCGTCAGCTATAAGCTAGTGATATAAAGATTATTGGTTTAACTCATGTGTTTAAGTCTCTACGCGCCATATGTTTCTGAAGCCTAGGACTACAATCTGCAAGTGCTAAGAGTGCTGGAAAACGGTTTACAACGTTCGTGTTAACGGCGCCCTGCGGCGCTACCACGAAAAACGATATTCTTAAATTTCGGACGATTGTCTCTGTCACTCTCATGACGCCTTCGTTGGAGTAAAAGAGAATGCTCTAAATATACTAACTTCAATGTTCGCGGTATTGGCCCTGTCTACCACTGTCTAGACTGGCGCTGATGGCTGGTGACAGAAGCCGGCCGTGCCCGTGGACCGTTGACCGACTCGGCACCCGGAGCAACGCGATGATACCTAGTGCTTGTCGCCAAGCAAATAGCAATCCGCATTCACTTACTGTAACCGCTAGACACTGTCGAATGAATAAGGAAAATATAAATAACACTATGAGCACTTATTTATTTAAGAATAGTTTACATTGGTACGAGCCGGGGTTGAACCTGCGACCTCGGATTGCAAGTCGTACGCTCTTACCGCTAGGCAACCAGCGCTTCCAGACCGGTAGCTATAAATCTTCATCTTGTAAAATACTTGAACTTTATGCGAATTTAATTATATCGGTGATCAACCTCATGTCAAGGTAAAGGTACCTAACAATCATAGAATCACAGATCGGTTTGCTCTTTGGAAAATTTAAATCGTACCGATATAACCGATAATCCGGAGCGCTAAATTTAAGTGGTAGTAGGCTGGGCACAATGTATCCTGACGACCTGGTAATAATCGCGGGAATCCACTGGAGTCGGGTCCAAAACCTTTCATTGTGGGAGCAGCAGGGAGGCCTATGCCCAGCAATGGACGTCTTTCGACTGATATGATGATGATGATCCATGTAGCTCAAGCTACACTAGATTGGTGCTGATTCAATGTTTCGTGAATTAGGCTTGTAAGTCAAGTTTATAACTAAGCTGTTCTCGTGGTGTATTGTTGTTCGGATTACCTGGAAGACTTGCTACTTGGAGCTAGATATGGGTTGTTTATACTGCAATACATGGTTAGTGTCTTGGTTTACGAGTAATGTCGGGTCAGGAGAGTTGCGTTGCAAGTGTTGCAACATAGTACCTTCTGATACATGAATATAGTATTAAATTAGGTTGCTATGTAATTATGACTCCGGTTAACGGAATTCTCTTTGTCTAAAAACTTCCCAATAAAATGTTGAAAATTTCTAAAGAATAACTATATTAATTTTTTAATCTTCAAATTAATTTTGGTGTTAAAACACTAGGTCCATGGAGACCAAACGCCAAAAACATTTTGAAGGATATCTCCCGGCGCATAATAGATACTTACATTAGATAACCAGAAGGCTGGCAGCTATTTCGGTCAGAGACTTCACTGGCCATACAGAGGTAACGCTGCCAGCCTTTTGGGCACCTGGGCAGTATTGCTAGGGACCTAGGGAGCACTTTATTTGTAAGTAGGTTTATTAATATATTCATTTTCGTATTGTTTTTTATTTTATTTCTTCTTGCACATTGAAGGTTCTTCCATCGTTCCATTTCATTTGAGATATGCTCCCCTACTCTTGTCGATATTGTACCTATTTATAAACTTGACCAGTAGAGGATTTCTCCAAATTATAAAAATATTGATGCATGTAGTGATGGTGATAGATAAAGTAAACATTAGTTTTGTAATAATTTATTAAATTATTGAAGCACTTTGTGCTTATTATTACTCTTACCTACTACTTACTGGGAATATACAAATAAGCTCATACAATTTTCTATCATCTGTGTCAGTACCTTCATTTAAATATTCTTAATACATATTTCCAATACATATTTCTAAGAGTCTGTTTGAATCCAGAATGTCTCCAGGCATATATTAAAGGATCTAATAAACAATTGCTTACTCCTAATAAATACAAAGGTCCTAATGTTAACATTTCTAGCGGAATGCAGTCGTATCCGTTGGTCATAATATCACATTTAACATAGACTATTATAGCCACGTAGTATGGAGCCCATGTACCAACGAAACATGACGTTACCAGTAGCACAGTCTTCACAGCTTTCAACTTACTCGGATGCGATTCAACGGCCTTCGCTTTTTCGTAGTAACTGGTTATCGCTTGAAATTTTTGTTTCAGCTTATATCCAACTCTTTTTTCTTGCATATTTGTTTTGCTTAATTCATGCATTTCTATAGAGTTACCAGCCTTTTCTGTTACGGTTTCTTTGGATACAGTGATAGTGACCGTTGTTTTTGATATTTCGTCTACGTTGCTACAGCTGTCGGATTCAGTTGCCTCGAATGCTTTGTTGACAAAAGCAACATTGTAATTGTAGCTTTCTTTGATTTCCCTGATTCTGTCTACAGTTTTTACAGCACGATGTAGAATAATAAAGTATAAGACGCAAACCATAACAATTATTGATAAAACGACGATAGAGAGTATGATCAGCAAGGCTCTCGGGAACACTGCAACATACCAGCATCTATAGTTGGTGAAAGTCTGGCCCGTCCAACCCATAGCTGGTAAGCTCGCGACAAATACTCCTGTAAAATTTACTTATGACAGTCTACATCGCATTCATTTAACAATAATAGCTGAACGTGGTGGGTTAGACAAACAACAAATTTGTGAAGTAAAGGAACTATACCAATTTAGTATTATATTAAATAGACAGACATTATTAGACAATGTATAAATTATTCATGACATTAAGTAACTATTATTTACTACACAAGTCTTGTTTTAATGTCTTTGGTTAAAACGAAACCTGCTTACCATGGACGCAAATTGTTCAAGCTTACTTTAAATATAAATAACGTATATACAGAGAGAACTGCCATTAAACAATATATTAAATTAATACTTTCGTCATGGACTTGCTTTAACAGTTAAGATTTCGATATGTGCATCGCGCAGCTAGAAGCAGATAAGTAAGAAGCATTGATACGACAATATTTCTTAAACATAGTCCGGACTGTCTTTTGGAAGCCTTTATGCCACCACGCATAAATAAGTGGATTTAATAAACTGTTTAAAAATGCTAAGGTAGGAATGCTACCCCCGAGCGCAATTCTATACTGCATACACTTAGGGTTTGTTAACTTGTCCTCACAAAGTACAAAACAGGTGACGGTAACAAAGTACGGGAGCCATGTGATCAGTAAACTGCCGGTAGTGAGCATTACTACTGTTATAGCTCGCCATTTATTAACCTCTTTTGGCTTCGGTGGGGATTTCTCTTTACAGAACTTATTTAATATTGATTTACTTGCGTATCGTTTTGTTTTTGTACTTGAGGATGGAATACTTGCTATAGAATAATTTGATTCAATGGTAAAAACGCTTAAGGTTGAATCTTCATTTTTACTCTTATTATTTATTTCATTGCTATTTCCTGTGTTATTATTATCAGGAATGTCATCAGTTCTATTAAAGCTGTCATCACAGAGATCACCAATGCTTTTAGATTTTTCAGTTTTACGTGTTCTTGTTCGTTTCTTGGAGTTATTACAAACACTACTAAATGACGCGGATCTCCTCATTGACGTTTTTTTAGGTTTGGTTGGAAAAGTTCTTAGGTGTGTGTTGCCTCGATATATTCTTAATTTTGGTGTTTCATTTGAGACTGAATTAATATTAACCGATTTCTGAGCTGCTTTTATATCTCTGACGTTCTCAAGAGCACGAACTAGTATAATAGAATAAAGTACAGTGACAAGTATGATAGGTATTAAACTTAAAAAAGAGTTAAATAATATAAGTGCGCCAGGGAAGAGTGCATGGTAGTAACATTGAGTATATATGAGCTCGTTATTGACCCATCCGGTCGCTGGCATGAATCCGAGAATAAGACCTGCAACACAAGCATTAGATTCCCTTCGTTATGTTACACACAACATTTATACAATTCACACAAAACAAATACGTAGAGCATTATAATTAAGTAAAGAACACACTAATAAGGGCGTGTGTACACTAGCGGCAGTCACTTAAAGTTTTCCGTTAACAGGTGAACGCGGCATGGCCGCAGCGTGAAATTTTATATGGGAACGCCGAGAAAACGCGGAAGTGTGGACACGCTATTAAGTTATTAGGATTATAAGTACCTACATTACGAGTAAAGTTCAGTCAAATGGACAACTGCCTCTTCATACTCGTGCAGACGTACCTATGTTGCCATTTTCCTCTTTCGATTCTTAATTTCGGTTTTTAATTATTACAAGAGAAGAGGATTACAAGGAAAACTCCGCAACTTACTTTTATGGAGAGGCAGTCGTTCTCATTCCCCTTTAAACATATAAGCAAAGGTAGCTACATTTAACGCAGATTGTGGATAAGCAATTAGCATAACTTACAAGGAAATTGCTTACAATTATTCAGGAAAAATGGAAAAACGCATCGTCTAAAGCAAGATTACTTGGATACAAGCTTTGGCGGTTTGTCAGGCTCGAGTGTTATGCAAACAGCTCTTATGTAAGTGTTCTAATCCCTTGTTGCGATATAGCAATACTGGCGTAAGATAAATACAGTATGATTCGCACATGGATTCATTTATGCACCAGGGTTGAGAATTTCTTGCCAAGCTATAACTTATATTACATTGGAAGCGGTGATTTTTCCATTTTCTCTTTACTTAATACGTTCCCTGTCCAAGTGTTCACGTGCCCCTAATATTGGATCACGCCATTTCTTAGCAGCTCAGGAGTCCATACTCGTTTTGTTCGTCGTTCATTTTGTATGTGGGCAGTAAACGTGTTAAGTTGAACCAACACAAAAGCAAAATAAATAAGTGCGTTCTTACCAATCATCCAAATGATGACAATGCCGATTCTAACTCTTGTCGTGTTAAAGTATCTTTGATAGTATAAGCCGTGTAGTATGTAGAAATAGCGGTCTACGGCAATGAGCCCAACGCTAAATATGGACACCATCGCAGGACACACGATCATGCCTGGAGGAATAATGTACATTGAATGGCGATGACGACACATTAATTGTTAAAAAAATTTATATGGATACAAAATCAACAATGGTATAGGTACTGTCAACAACACTCCTAGCTACACATTGGTAGACCTTATTTTATAAGGCATAAAGTCCACCGATGTACAGTTAAGAGTGTTGCTGTGTGTACCTTAATAAAATAACCATAAATATAATCTAATAAAGATTCCAGACCCTAAAATTTTGGAAATTTCATAAATCGGAAAATATGGTACCTACCTACGATTGAAACACAATTTATGGAAAAAAAGTCGATGGCAACTGGCATAAGAGGGTTTACAACAAAAAAAAGTGTTCTCTATCAGCGTGATTTGTAGTTAAAGTTTAATTACGTCAGTTTTGTGACGATAATTAAACATTAGCAACTTCTTCTTTCCACACTTTAAAGAGGGCAACTAAGCACGATTGAGGTCAAATCTATATAAATGTATCACTTTATAGCGGCTAAAAAGCTTTTTGAGCAGAAAGTGCAACTTGAAACTTTGACTTTCGTATATTTAGATTAATTAATAATTTATTTTCTATTTATTTTGTTTGAAATTTGTAATTTATTGGTACTGTTGGAATAATTATACAGGATGCTGGTCATAATTATCGTAATGTAACATCATGGACTTAGGAAGTAACGAAAGTAATAGGTGTCATTAAAAATGGTGTTTATGTAGTCTATAAATAAAGAAATAAATATTACACAAGGAAGACTTTAAATAAATAAATAAATACATATTACACGACATTATTAACTGAGCCCCACAGTAAGCTCAAGAAGGGTGGTGTTATGGGTACTCAACCAACGATATGTATCATATAAATACAAGTACATATATGCATAGAAAACACCCATGACTTGGGAATAAATATCTGTGTGCTCATCACACAAATAAATACCCTTACTGGGATTTGAACCCAGGACCATCGGCTTAAGAGGTAACAGTACCGAAGCCCTTTCTCAGATTTGAGATTTTTGAACGACTATATCTGTCGCGCTGGCGCGCGAAGTGCCCCGCGGCCCCATCGTGCCTGTGTGTGTGGCTCACGCACACAGACTGAGCCCGCGCACTTCGGCCGCAACAAGCCACTAACTAAGCCACTCGCTATACTATTCATACCGGGACGGGGATCGGCACGCGACGCGAAAATATTGTTTGTTTTAATTTTGACCACGATTCCGTTTATTGATACTCGAGATTTAACTTTATGCAATTAAATTTTAAATCTATACTTTAACATTACAAGCTGCAACATTATCAAAACCTTTCGTAGTTACTTGAGTAAGTAGGTACCGACTCTTTAACACTTGGGTATGTTTTATTCGCTTTGCAGGCTGATGTTGCCAATTGATAGAGATAATTATATACCTATATGCAATAATAGTTTTCCGTATGGGATTGGAATTATTTAAGTACTAAACTTCATAATGCAAAAGTAACACCACCCGGTTACTGTGCAGTTTAGGTACATTTAGCCCGCGAGCCTGTCGGCGTATAGCAGCCGGCTGTCGCTTCGAACCTCCCATTAGTACCATGTCAGGGTTTGATGATGGAATACCAGGAAAATGCTTCTTCATATAATTTCTAAAGCTATTGAGACATTTGTCTATGACCATCATCTCATAAAAAAGCGCTTGGTGGCCTAGCGGTAAGAGCGTGCGACTGGCAATCCGGAGGTAGCAGGTTCGAAACTTGGCTTGTACCAATGAGTTTTTCGGAATTTATGTACGAAATATCATTTGATATTTTACCAGTCACTTTTCGGTGAAGAAAACATCGTAAGGAAACCGGACTATTCCCAAAAAGGCCTAGTTTACCCTCTGGGTTGGAAGGTCAGATGGCAGTCGCTTTTGTAAAACTAGTATCTACGCCAAATCCTGGGATTAGTTACCAAGTGGACCCCAGGCTCTCATGAGCCGTGGCAAAATGCCTGTACAATTTGAACTTGCGACCTCCGGATTGCAAGTCGCACTCTCTTACCGCTAGGCTACCAGCGCTCCAAAGATGAAATTTATAGCATTATACAGGGTGTCTCTTTCAGATCGGTCAGTATGGGGAAGTCTGGAACTACCTATAAGACATACAAAGATTTGTTCTTAGGAACCATGTCATCGATTTTAGGGACAAGAAAAACTGCATACATAGATAAAAAAAAAAAACAAAACTTGTACTCTGTTCCTAAAATCGATAACATGGTTCCTAAGTACAAATCTTTGTATGTCTTATAGGTAGTTCCAGATTTCCCCATACTGACCGATCTGAATGAGACACCCTGTATATAAACGTTAGTCCTGACTGACTGATCGACGCCCTGCTCAAACCGCTTAACGTAGATATCTGATTTATTCATAATAGGTAGTTTATGTATCGCAAGGACTCAC
The DNA here is from genome assembly GCA_022674325.2 of Grapholita molesta. Classification (NCBI taxonomy): domain Eukaryota; kingdom Metazoa; phylum Arthropoda; class Insecta; order Lepidoptera; family Tortricidae; genus Grapholita; species Grapholita molesta. The sequence continues at coordinate 8,110,309 of CP053138.2, forward strand.
TTAGAAGGGATTTTCGGAAATTACACCATTGAGGGAGTAAAAAGGGGGTTGAAAGTTTGTATAGGGATTGTAAAATTTTAAGCGAGACTTGAAATTTTGTGTAAACACTCGTTATTTAAATACAAGAAATGACATATCAACGTTTTTTTAAATTCATCCCCTAAGGGGTCAAAAACGGGGGTTAAAAGTTTGTATGGAGAAGGAGTCAAATGTCAACTGTTACAGGTATTCTTTTGCGCGTGTGAAGCCGCGGGGAAAAGCTAGTATAGTATATTTTATAGACTTCTCACTACTACATGCAATACAATTGACATTGTTACTTCAGTAACATTTACTTGTTACTGTTCTTCAGAATAGTTATTCCGATGGCATTAACTGTACCAAAATTCGGTTTATCGATAACCCATTACATCACTAGATCATCGACATTCAATGTCGACTATTGCTCATGACTATTTGACTGTGTACATATTTAGTAGATTGCCTACCCCTCCAAAAACAGTGCGATAGGGACAACTGCAGCTCAGGCGAAAAATCCCGCGTAAAAATCTCAAAAATCGAGGTTTGGCTCTCGACGTTTTCCTCCTCCAAAACTTAACCAATCTGAATAAAATTTTTGGAACAGAATGATGAAAAGTTATTCTGTGTCGGTACGTTTTGCTTTTTGTGTTTTATGCTATATTATTTGAATAATAAGTGAATGTTTGCGAGATAGTTGAGTGAGCCGTTTTTAGCAATGTTTACATAGCTCTAAATCTTAAACAAACTAAAAAATCCAAAAAAACGAAACATACCGACACAGATATCGATGATATCAATCTGTGCTGAAAAAATCACTGCTCTAGGGTTAAAAACCAGGGAGGAAACAGTCGAGAGCGTTTGTATGGAAAATTGCATACTACCGTTTCCTCTTAACGGGCTTAATAGGCAGGGTTAGGTACTACCCACTAGACCAAACCAGTTGTTGAAATGCCTGCATAATGAATATTGGAAAACTTTAACTTACCAATTTGAAATATACACAACGGGTTAGAGGCCATGGAGTTGTCAATCACAGACCCGAAGACAACTGCCGCGCCGATGATCGTGTCCGCCAGGGATACATTCCCAAGCAGGAGGTAGGTGCTTTTGGGTTGCTGGCCTGAAAACGTTTCGTAGTTTCTTTTGATGACTGTCACTTTCAAAATTTACAACCATTAACAGCCTCCTAGACCAGTCTGTAGTGACTCTGCCTCGGGGTCCTGGGTTCGCATCATTTATTTGTGTTTATTACAAATTTTATTCCTGGTTTATATATCTATCTATATATCGTCGTTTAGTACACACCGCAACACTCTTAGCTGTACATTGGTAGACCTTATGATATTAGGGATAAGCTCCACCGATGTACAGTCGCCATCAGATATATCGGAGCTGTGGAGGTGGTCACAAATATCTGAACAACGCCTCTATTGTCAAGGCGATACCACAGCTCCGATATATTATCTGATGGCGACTGTACAGCTAAGAGTGTTGCTGTGTGTACCAACAACACAAGCCTCATTGATGGCTGTCTAGATCGATTTATGTAATATTGTTTCAAAAATATTTATGTAAAACTACTGATGCGCGACAAGTTTCAAAGTTCATCCACTCGTATTTTCAAGCACTAAGGGTGCGAATTACCGTCTAGTACTAAATAGGTAGTTTGCCTCACAAAAACTTCAATAAGTTGAATGAGAATTACAAGCTGAGACAAACTGGTGCTCCCGTTCATAGACGACAAAACCTACTAATCGGGAAAAATTTTGCCTTGGACAAAATATAAAGAATAATCAATATTTAAATATCCATTTCTCAAAAATCCCCTACTTATCAACTACATTTAGGTTTAAAGGTATTACTTTTTTGTTGACACCGTCGCGTCAAGTTATTTTGAATGCAGTTAACTTTTATAAATTAAATTATTGACAAGTTTTATATAAACACATTTAATCAAATCTGTTTACTAAAAAGTATAGAACGGGTCTATCGTGAATTAAATGAAATTTTACCACGAATTTAGTACCCGCGGCGAAACGTCGGTACTCATGGTAATTAAATTTAATTCGCGATAGACCCGTTCTATACTTTTTAGTGAATAGGTATGTGTAGAAAACGCGAAAGTTTAAAGTGTTGATCAGATCTGTTAATAAGAACAGTTTGGTAACACAGATTACCTTCATAGGTCGTTTAAGTCAGAATCACGTAATTTTCTCAGTAACTACGACTATACATAAAAGATGCTGGTAAATACGAGTAAGTTGTTGCCTAACGATAATATCATCAAGTACGATTGATCTAAACTATTAGTTCCATTAGACTGAACGTGTGCCATTCATAGGTACATGTAGCAAGAGTAATGTCAACAAGCCACCGCGTAAAGTATGTATGATTAACAAATTAGTAATCGTTACATGTTAAACTTGATCTTGGAGCTATGATTATAAGCTGATATAGAATAAATTTATGGATGACACCATGCGAAAAGTGCTTGACCTTGGCGATCCTATTGTTTATACATTAAAAATCAGTACGTACCTCGTCGGAGTATCAGGCCACTCGATATAACAACTATTAAGTTACTTAAGATTATCAATGTCCCGACAACGTATGCCACAGTTTTATACGCTGTCAACTGCTCTTTCTCCTTCGTCCTATAGGCTTCGTACAAATCGAAGAGTGTCTCCTGTTGCACAACACTCTGGTTTGTCACATTTGCTACACTAATGTTGAAGAAGTTAGCCACTTGCTTAATAAGAGTCTCATTAGTCGCAAATTCCATAATAGATGTTGTTGTGTAGTTCTCCATAACTGGTATGTAAACACTGCTTCTACTGTAGAATTATGAATCAGAACCTCAAATTCCGCTTTACAATTTATCTCTTTAGATCGTATAATGGCCCGTTGAGCGCGCATGTCAATACCGGTAACTGGCTAACGAATGAGTGGATGCCAAATATTCCGTATCTCAAAGAACGAGGATAAAGCGTGCTTTGGAGTTCTGTTTATTTTAATGAGACGATTTACATATTTGTGGATCCGTAGGCAGCAGCGAAGGAGATTGTTATGATTTCTTCTCAGTTTCCGCATTAGTTGACTATGGCGCACAGATCTTTTTTTATAGTGATTTTGTTTGTTGGTGCCATGGTGACTTGTGCCGTGAATAATACCGTCATTAGTATAATGATGCACGATTTTATGAAATTATGAAAGGCCTATGTTTGTTCTTAGTAAAAACGACTTACGGGACCTTACACACAATGTTTTTTTCTGTTGGTAGTTTGTTATATATCTACACTTTTAAATGGTTACCCACATAATAAGTTCTTATTGCCAATTACTGTAACGAGCACGCTTTAGTGTCCTGCTTTGAATACAAATTTGACGCTATTGTGTAAATAAAATTTTGCAAAATAATTGATACTTACCTACATACTTGTTTCGCTTTATATGATCTGAGTAGATACTTATGTTCCTACATAAATACCAATTAATAACATGTTAGATAGTATCCTTAGCAGTTCAGCGCGGGAACGCTCCAGGCATTATGGGAACCGGCATTAGTCAGGTACGATGCTGGGGTTTACTTTAGGCTAGTTTTAAATTTTTTTAGTTCTTGATTCTTTAGTCTTAGTGTTTATTTTTTATTTCTTTGCGTATTATTTTGTATATGTGACTGTTTGTATTTATTTATGAAAAATAAGTTGACATTACATAGAAAAAACATTTAACTTTTCCCGAATAACAATGGTAAGGTTTACCTGGTAGATAATACCTACCTATTTAATGTTGTTCCCTTATGTAGCTGTAAAACTGTAGGTATTAGTGTAACCTAAGTTTTTGTTGAGAGGGTGTTATTATTCTGTGGATGAAGTGTTTGACCTGTCTAATCCGTAGGTGTTATGTACTTGTTTTTGTTATAGTAATTAAGTGTTTGTAGTTTCTAAATGTTGCAACTGGTCCCATTGTTTTTGTTGTTATTTTTAAATGTTGCAACTGTTGTCATTGTTTTTGTGTTATTTTCCAAAAAGATAGTTTATTATTTAATTTAATGATTGTAACTGCGATAAGTTGCTTTATAAGTATTCTATTTCTTTATTTTTCTGTCGCTTTGTATATTCAAACACAATCTTGTATTGTTCATAAATAAAAAACTATGAGTATGACTATGACTATGGCCAGTAAGACAGTAACTTACCTAATGTGCGGTAAAGGAAAATAGGAAAATAATATATACGAGTCTGCGTAATTAGATTAGTATCTAATGAAAAGGAAATACGATGTTTATTAAGGCATTCAAGCTATGGGTGATTTGGGATGTCTTTATTTCATAATAGGATTTTTTTGTTAATACGCAAGACGGGGCCAATATGGCTTTGCCTCTTTCATGAGCCCAATAAAAATTGTAAAATTGCGGGATAGTTACTTAAGCCGGCGGGAATTGGCTTGTTTACTACAGTGAACCACCTACTGAACCCAGTACATAGTTAGTCTGCGTCTGCCAGTACGCGGTCGCAAATTTTTTGACCACATGAGCCATCCGATCTTCTGGTTACTGCGTTTTGCTATGACATGTATCATTTGGCTACCCCACAAAACTTAACTACAGTTGTCACGATCGGCGGGCGAGTTGACGACCGCAGCTAGTAGCTGTTGATTCGGTCTCAATGGAAGCTTGTTCGGTTTTTCCGTTTGTCGACTCTCATGACACCCGCGATGGGGTAGTGCTACGGCAGTGCTATTTTTACTTAACGGCACCACTACTTGTACATTATCACATCCTCGACGAACCCTGTAACTGTAACTTCACTTAAGGTATAGGTTGGACCCGGGTATGTCCTTAAACTACGTCCAACAATGAGAGGTAGGGCACAGCGAAGTACCATCACGCTTGAATCTGGAGAAGCCCAACTGGGGAAGTACCTCCTCCTTACAGAAGACCACAGCCATAACAGCACTGCTACCTTTCAAGTATGTAGTGTTGTGTTCCTGATGGTGAATAAGGTTCCCAGAGCTCCAACCCACTTATAGGTCGGCAACGCGCTTGTGACTCCCTTGGTGTTGCGAGTGCCCATGGGCAACAGTAATTGCTTACCATCAGGCAATCCGTCTGCTCGTTTGCCACCTTTGTCATAAAAAAAAAAAAGGTAAGTTCGCTTTTTAAACAAATAAAATCATGTAAATTCTAGCTGGCTTGGTACCGCGAAGATCGAAGTCAGTAAATTTCGAGCATCTTTCTCTTACTCCAATTACGGCGTCATAACAGAGACAATCTCTAGAAATTTACGAATAGGTATCGATTTTCGCGGATTTCCGCAGATTTTCCCCGTTTTTGTAGATATTTTGAACTAACATAATATCATTTGAAAAGAAAGTATTCACGTCCCATATTTTATGTCTGTGTCTTGAACAGACTATTAGCTGTGGTCCGATTCGAGTTTTGAACACGCTCATGGTTGGTCGGCTTCATTCTTTCTGGATTCACAGGAATGTCGTGACGTCATTTGACAGGGTAGGGCTTACGTTACGGTGCTCACAGTATGCGATGAACGATGATACAACCGTGTATCTTCTATACATCCGGTTTTATCTTTCCGACTGTATAATCGTTAGGCTGTGTAGGTACAGGTAAAGGCGAAATCGCCAAACATCGAAGTTCGTATATTTCGAGCATCTTTCTCTTTTACTCCAATTCATGAGAGAGACAGAGGCCATCGAAGTTTTTCGCGGTAGCGCCGAAAGACTAAGTTTTGTGAGTAGAGTGATTCGGACCACGGCTATTGACTTATTGTGCAACACCTACTGTCATACTGACATTTAATTTGACAGCTACACAGATGTAACATAACCTAACTTATCCCTTGCAAATTAAATATTAAGAAATAATACAACAAAATTTTTCTACATAATTCTTGGAACAGTTAATAAACATGTTTAATTTGTCTATTTTAAGACAATTCACTAGGTTCGTATTGCTTTATTCAATTAGTCTCATTTACAGAATATTGTTTAGTGTAAAATTAACCAGAGTTATTTTTCAGGTTGTCAATATGCCCTGCAACTAAGTTACAACTAACTCGTAACATTACCACGACAACAGCTCTTCAATTCAAAGTAACTGATTATTTATGGTAAGTTCTTCTTATAAAAATAAATACAATAAGTGCAGTACATTTTATTATCAGTAACATTTTCGGTACTACACTGACAATCAGTTCCAATATATACAAATAATGATTACCTATTTTCAGTGCGGAACCAATGAAAAAAAAGAAAAAAATTGATCCGGCCATAGTGAAGGCACGTGAAGAACGTCGCCGTAAAAAACTAGAAAAGCAGATCCGGAGACTTGAGAAAAACGCAAGACAGCTTAAACCCATCGATGAGTTAGAAGTGCCGTTGCATCTAATGGACCAATTAAAGTAAGTCAAAGGACAATGTTTGGATTTTGGAGTTATAAGGTACAAAATATTTATTTATCTCACCTGCTTTGAAATGCAATCTGCCCCTAAGAACTGTTAAGAAAAAACATTTTACTTACTTGTGTGGAAAGACATTTGATGTAAGTTTTAATTACTTTCTTTATGTAGGGAAATCAAAGTATAGAGTCATACTCTCTTTGAAGCATTGATTTTGATAATAGTATATAGTGTAGATTATTAAGGTTTTTAGATTAAATTTTCCTTATGGTAAAAATAACATCTAGATGCTTGACACTGCCCCAGTATATGTCATCTTCAAACTTAAGTAACAATACAGGGTGTAAATTCTTTAACTAAATATTTGCTATAATGACCCTTGGACAACATGACACAATAACTACAAGTCAAAACTTTATTGGCCGATGAACTTCTTGCCTGCCACTAGTAAATTTTAACAATCTGCCTATTATTATAGAAAGAGAAAGCGCCCCGAACCAAAGTTGTCAGCTGAAGAATTAGAAGCTAGAGCCGTGCTGCAAAAAGACTGGGCGAGATACAAACGAGAGGAGTACATTGCCAATGTTGCCCAAATTGATAGAATCATGGCATCTCAACGGAGGGCCCTGGATAGACTGTATGAAGTGTCTGAGGACTTGTATGATGAAGCGATTATGGTGAGACCATGCACTTAAAGTTAAAAAAAAGTAAAATTCATACACAAAATCTGGTGCGAAAATTTCAACAGACATTTGTTCACTAGACATTTGGTACCAGTGTTTCTAGATTCACCTATATAGATTTTCCAAAATAACTGTTGATGTTAAGTTGGTATAGGGTTAGGATAAGGAAAGATTATATTGCAGTATACTGGCATCATCTACAATAACATATAACCTATGTGCATATGGATATTTTATTGAGTTTCAGTAGTTTAAATAAGTAAGCAATCAATAAAATTTTAATTGTCTTTATAGATTCTTCTAAGTAATGAAATAAATGTTGGAAAACTATTAACTATTTGCTTTCTAGTTTCTTAGTGCTATGAATAAAATAGTAAGAAATTATTTATTTGGATATAAGAACAAGGTGAGCCTGGTAAAGATCGTGGGAATCTCTGGCGTAAAACCAGTCATTGTGGGTCACTTTGGGGGAGGCCTATGTCCAGCAGTGGACATCTTTCAGCTGACATGATAATGATGACATTATCATCATTTATAATGAAACAGAATTACAGAACTGTGTGTTCCAAAACCGACTCTGTATTACCGACTTTATATTGTATCAAATATTCGGAATTCCCTGTGATTTTAGACATTCGAAATTATCCCAATGCATTACTTATTTTAGGTATTATTATACATGGGTCATACAGATCAATTAGGTTCTCATCTTTCCTGTGGACATTGTGAAAGTTAAGAGTTTTAAAGCCAAATATATTATTTGATTTTATTAAATATAAACATAAACCGCTCTCCTCTTACATGTTACGTAATGCCCGCAATACATGAGGCTAGTTTTTTAAGCCACTATAGTAAGCTAGTAAACTTTCCTGACTTGAACATAGGCTAGTGCTGTCTACACGATGCGAGTAACTTTAAATCATTTCGAGTGCCAGTACCTTTGCAAAGTGTCGTAAAAAATCGTCAATATGAACGTAATTCGTAAAAAGAACATAGCATGAATGAAACAATTACTTTAAAAAGTATGTAAATGTGTACTAGATGAATTACTTGAAGATTTAATAGAAAACTTGTATGGACACATGGCACTAGCCGGACGGATACTAGCTTTACCGGTCGCACGAAGATAAGTAGTACACAAGCCAGGCTAGCGAAATCGGTGGTGGAGGGCGCTACTAGCTCAAAAAATAAAACGGCAAGCTATTAAAGCTATCCTGGCTTCAGCACTAGCTTACTAGCCTGAAAGTTAAGCTAGTTTTGTATACATGAAGATAGACGCACTAGCTTGCTAGCATACTAGTACTAGCTTACTATACTGGCTTGGAAAACTAGCCTCGTGTATTCCGGGCATAAGAGGGGGAGCGATTTATGTTTATGTTTATACACCACAAACCATGACTTGTGATGTAATCACTAATCACATAAGCCGTTAACTATTGACCACAAAAAAGACGATTTTTGTTTTAATCAATCTGTATGACTCACATACGTGTCACGGGAGTTCACTGCTGGACATAGACCGCCTCAGGGATCTTTAAGCATACTACTCACTTACAAAATATTTTTTATTTTATTCCAGCCGGACTTGCAGCTTATTCCCTACTCAGTGAAGGGGCCCGTCGCCACCCCGCCTATTAAGGGCTACGACTCTCCCGACGGCGAGTACGTCGACGTGTCTAAGAAGTGGGACAATTAGTTTGAATAATGTAATTTATATTATTAGATGTTATTAAAATTTTATATAAGTAAGCAAGTCTTTTTATGTGTATTTGACCCGCGGCCACGGGTTAAACTATTGCAATTTGGGTTTCCTTTTATGAGTAAAGGAGAATTGCGCAACGGTATGGAAATTGAGCAATCCGGTGGCAATCGGTTCCATGCACGCCGCCACTGTGGCATGTTTTTGAGTCACTAATAATATAATCCATAGGGTCCTAGCACGCACAAGCTTTTTGCGGAAATAGGTTTACGTAACTGACGACAGGTCTGGTCTAGTGGATAGTGACCCTGCCTATGAAGCCGATGATCTTGGGTTCAAAATCCAGTCAGGTCATTTATTTTTGTGATGAGTACATTTGTTTCTGAATAATGGTTTTTTTTCTATGTATTTAAGTATTTACATGTTTCTATTTATTATATGTATCGTCGTCTAGTACTTACAACAAGCCTTGCTGAGCTTACCGTAGGACTAGGTCGATTTGTGTATCATTGGCCTACAATATTTATTTATAATATTAATTTATTCATATTAATTTTAACTGGTGAGCGAAGAGGTAGCGGCTTTGCAATACAACGAGAAAATGCCACCAGCATCCTTGGTAAAGGATCAAGAGCCTGCATTAAATTTAAGCTAGTTTTACTATTTCTAAAACAGTTATTGTTTTATTTAGAATTATATTCTTTATATTATTTGAAAATAAAATGTATTGTCGACTTTAAAAAATAAACAGCTTTCTGTATAATAATAAATAAGTGTAATAATAAATAAGCTGTTAATGAGTTACATCTACAAGTACCTATCCCATTTGCATAGATACGGTGAAGTTATATTATCTTCTTTTTAAGATATGATTTTGAGATTTGACACAAGACTGACCAACTTTTGATCTCAGTCGCACCTGATGGTAAGTGTCGACAAGGTCGATGTAGTGCGTTGGTTCAGTAACAGCCTATTCACTCTTGCCTTGAACACTGATTAGGGGCCGCTCGGTCCGGCGGCCTAGACACATTCTCTCGGACCCGGACGACGCACTCACAGCGACCCTCGAAAGATGGGCCGCTGTGCGTGCGCCGTCCCCCGCGGACACAACGCGTACACTTCGGCGTTCCCGCCGGCGGGGACGTCCACCACGCGACAACACCGACACATTCAGTCCTTTATCAACACGGTACCGCCGCGTACCGGTTAGAGTCACTCCGACAGCGGTCGGGCCTGCTGGGTTTCTTGCTGGAGTCTTTACCAGCAGGCTAGGAGTAGCGAACCAGCAATAAAACTCCCATTAGCTCGATACCATTACACACCACTCAGATCAGGTTGAGACCGTCTCAACCAATCTCACTGGAAGCGAAAACTCAGTAGGAGTATTCCAGTAGTACAAGTCAAGTCTGGCGCGGAAGGGTCCTGGATTTTCCCCAGGCTACCTTCCCCCCACACAGTCCGCCTGCTCTATCGCACCACACGTGTGCATAAAGCCCAAGTCAGGTTCCAAAAAAAAAAAAAACTTGCCTTGAAGAGACCCAAATTATATCTTTCCGGGAATGCAGACGAAGGGAGCGAATTCCATTCCTTAGCAATCCGCATTAGGAAGGTAGAAGCGAATCGCTTCGTGCGAATGAATGGAATATTCACAACGTAAGGATGAAATCGCTCCCCTCGCCTGGACGTCCGGTGATGGAACGGAGATGGCGGAATTAAAAATAACTTAAACGTGATTCATTACGGTAACTCGGCGAGCGTGATGAGCACCTTTGCGCCGGAATGTCGTAGGACGGGACGGGGTTTTTGACTAGGTGGATAGTTAATTTTTAACCTATATTAAAATTATAAAAAAATATATACATATGCATAATTGCAAGAACCTTAACGGCAAGACTTATGTTTGAGACAGCTCATCTTTTATAAGTTTTATAGGAAATGAGCCTTAGAAGCTGAAAGCAGGGCAAGGGAGGCCCTTTTTGGTCGTCGGTTAATTGGTCGACGGAAAAGGAAAAACATAAACAGAGTAAGCAGATGAGGGGAGAGCGCTTTAGTGCCAATGCCATTCATTGCGGTTGTCGAAAGGGCTTCTCAGTCATAAAAGTCTTTCGGGGATTAAATCGATTTCTCTGCTTCACTGACCACGATATGATTGAATACCTAAATGCGTCGACATTGGAGTGTCGGATTTTTACTTCAGCATAATGCTGTGTTTGAGGTAAAAGTAGGTAATGTTTTACAGAATATTTATTAAATTACTTGTAATAGGCATAGATATTCTTTACGTGATCAACCATAAAGTGCTTGAGTGGAGACCACGGACTAGCAAGCGCAGCGTTAGGACAGCAATCCGGACGTCGCCGCTGGGTTTTTAGTCGGTATTCTCCTCCCCTCCTCTTGGCTAGCAAGAGGAGCAGCGAGGAGAGAGTCCCACATACCCCCTCACTACCATCATGGCCCTACCCCAGGCCCGGGGGGGATGCGCAAACGCATTTTCCCAGCGACAAAAAAAAAAAGGACGTCCACCCACAAGATGGACAGGCGACCTCATCAAGGTCGCCGGAAGACGCCGGTTGCAGGTCGCTTCCAACCGGTACACGTGGAGGTTCAAGGGGGAGGACCTGTTCAGTAGTGGACGCCTTATGGCTGAGATGATGATGATGAACCATACCTAATCTACAAATGGTAAAACCTATTTCTACCAATAGGTAATTTCAATAGTTTATATTTTATAACATTAGGTAACAATAGTTATTTGGTTTAGAAGGGAGCAATCTTAGTGTTTATCCTCTCGTGCTAATATTGAGACCCCAGCTAGGGTCCCCTGGTTTGAAAGGGAGGTTTCAGTAACTTTTTGATAAAAATACAGATTACCAATAGTTAATAAATAAATTTTCAAATAATATAGGTACATGGAATTACCTGACTACATTAAATCTAAAAAAGGCCCTTGAGATATTGTACCAAGGATGCTGGCAAGTTGCATTAGCATGAAGCTTCGCGGTTTCTGCAAAAAAATTGTGCGCTCTGGGACCATATGCATTTGGACCTGGCGATGGCGGTTCTACGCCAAACGGCACAAAATGGTAGTCTCTGCCCTGGTTTAAAAAATATGCGTTTTCCGCCGCTGCGCCAGCTTTTACATTAGTTCTGGAGCTGGGACGGGGCTACTCTAATAATAAGTACTTATCAAATTTCAGTGAAAATATGCATGTCTCTGTTATATGCATGTTCGTTATCATTGTACATTGAAGGGACACAAACAAATGAGATGAACCAAATGAAAATTGACTACACGGATAATTCAATAAAAGAAGACATCGTTAGTAAATGGATACTTAATACAGCTAAGAAGAAAGTAATAGATAAAGCATACAGTACAGATTCAACGGAGAGAAGTGAAATAGTTTTAGAAAAACTAAAGACCGATGACGAGCCAGTTATGTACGTCGATAATCCCGTAGAAGCCCATTTACCATGTCGCTGGATTAGACGAAGCATGTTAAGGGAAATAATAAAACAACGCGGGAAAGGCCACCCTAAAGATAATGTAAAAACCACTGAAGATTTAACAAAACTTTGTAGAAATCAGAATCAAGTGGTCAAAGATTTTAAAGTAAAATTACCCGACACCACCAGAGAACCTGTAGTTGTAGTCGAGAATCCGGTTGAAGCTAATATAGCGTGTCCCTTGATGTCACAAAGTGAATTAAGAACAATAATATTGAATCGCGCAAAGGATAACGTAAATGGAATAGTAAAAACAGCTGAAGATTCAGTATTTTTTAGGTTACCAATTATGTGTGTCACAGAACAAGATGATTTACAATTTGAAGGTAAAGACTAAGTTTAATTTATACATAAGTAGTGTTTTACTCCAAACGTATGTAGCGTAATTCGTATTCTACAACCACATATCTCTCTATGATACTCGTAAAATATATAAACCTGTATGATGATTATCTTATAATAATTATAATCTATCATCGGTAGAACCTGCTACCTGCTCAAACCCGCAGTCTGAAGATTATGCGTACTTCCGTGTTCCTTAGTTAACTGGGGGTGTCCTATAAATTATTAAATTTTTCATGTCATCAAAAAATATGTCAATATTTTTTGATGTTTCTATTTACACTTTTCTGATTGTCCCCTTTATTTGTACAATCCAAGACATGTACAATACAAAACATATTCATGTTAAACTTTATGTTTTACACTTACAAAACATACAATTGCAGGTGATACTGACGTCAAAAGGCCACAAAGAAATACTTGTATGCCTGCTACGTCTACAACACAAGCCAATAAGACTTCAGCTACACTAAGAAACATTATTGAATCTTCTACGACGAATTATATAACTTTTTTATCAACGAAACCAAGACACGGCTATGAATCGACCAGCACCCCCACGGCAATGACATCCACAGGCAGTTCAAGAAAAGCTACCACTTTAACTATACCGTCAAACCCTGTCGAAATTATCAAACCTTATACGAGTAACATTTTTATTGACTTCAACTATATTAATACTGACCAAATACTCAAAGCTACACAGAAAACTAAACCCGCTATGACGAGTACCGACACTCACGCTACTAAATCGTTAACCAGTTCAAGAAGTACCATTGATACTACCACAATGACTGCTTCGATTAGTGCAAGTAGATTCGTAACTACTCAAACAAAATCCAATATCAACCCTTATACCACTTGGGTTTCCACCAGTGTAAGAGGTTCCATTAAACCTATTTCTTTGAGTGCGTCCTCTAGCACTGGAAGGATGAAAACTTTCCAAATAAACACTTTTGAACATGCTAATACCAGTACCACCACTATAAGTTCTTCATCCAGACTAATAAATACATCTGATCCTAAACAACATCCTGCAATAAGTGCCTCTGTTGATAACGGCAGACCCAAAATAAATAACTTTGATCCTATTGTGACGAGTAGTAATGTATACACTACTAGCATTTTAATGACCCCCAAAGATACTGCTAAGCCTAATGAAACTAAACTAAGTGCTACTATCAATGTTTTTACTCCTATGACTAGAAAGAGAAGGACTAAAATTATTAAAACTAATAAGAATAAAAGAGTAAAGACTACAACAGAAGCATCATTTTCACATGGACGGTACCAATATTAAAACAATAAAAATACCATAAGGCAATAAAAAGTCTGTCTTAATACTATCATGTACCATCGTTGTACCAGCTCCCATTGCAATCAGAGACTTCACACTCGAAGTTGTAGTCGATTATGTAGGTATAGCTAAGGCAAACTGTCCAGTTAGGCAGGTCCACTTGGAGAAGGAGGTCAATCTTGGAATCCGTCACGGCTTAACAGCATTCGGGAAGCTCCGAAACATATTTTCTTCCAATATTCCACAGTGTCTCAAGTCGAATGTTTTTGACCAGTGTGTGTTGCCAGTGAAGACATAATATGGTACTGAAACGTACTATGGGCCTCATAAGAAGGCTCAAAATCACCCAAAGGGCAATGGAGAGGGCCATGCTGGCAGTGTCTCTGCGCGATCACATTAGAAAATATGTCATTCGCAGCAGACCCAAAGTAACCTATATAGCCTCCAGGATAGTTATACTTAGATAAATGGCGGTAGACGGGACACATTGCAGCGTAGCGTGGGCAGACCCCCCACAAGGCGGACGGACGACATTGTAAAGATCGTGGGAATCCACTGGATGCGGGTAGCGCAAAACCGCTATGGGGGTGGCGTATGTCCAGCAGTGAACGTCCTTCAGCTGATATGATGATGATGATTAGTATCATTAATGTCGGCCCAGCTGTCTTGTGTAATGAGTCTCGGGGTTTGAGTAGAACAGGCGTTAAACGATCTGGTTAACACTGGTTCCTTGATCGAGAGGGCATCAGGGTTGGAACTGGCGGCTGTAATGTTCTTAGGAAAAAAAAAACATATTTATCTGAGGCAGAGGTTGGGTAAGTTAGGTTAGGTTAGATTAATGCGGGTCAAATATTTGGAACGTAGATATGCGGCAGGATGAATGAATGAATGAATGAATGAATGAATATTGAATGAATATTCGTTTATTCGTAGACACACAACATAAAGGTGACAGAAATACAAATAACATAAAACATACAAGGTAGAAAGTGCCACGAAATGGTCTCATCTCAGCATGGGCAGCAGCGTCCGTCGAAACTAAATCAACAGCTACTGCGATTGCTAACCCACCTGCCAAGCGTGGCAACTATGGCAACAACCCCCCAAAATTATATACTTAAGTCATATTTTGGGGAGCCAGCTGAAATCCACCCGAGGTCTTTAAAAAGCCTACCGTTCTATTGTACTTTGAATATATGATTTTGATAAATCAAAATAAGAATTATTGTGGCACTGTTTGATCTGTGGGCGGCTAGAGGTTATCTTAATTGTTTGTGGTTGCACTGTGACTAGGGAAATTTCAGCTGTCAACACATTTCATGGGTATTTAAATTCAGCCCTGTGGCGGACTGACCGACAGACAAACGGACCGCCGCAGCGTAAGCTTAGTAATAGGGTCCTGACCTCCGATACAGTTTTCGGGTACGATAACTAAATATAATTTGCTTGACAAATGTATCTTCGCCTCGTTTCTGAAGTGTGAATATCAGTTGCGAATATTACGATTCTAAAATTACACAGAGATGGCGGAATTCATTATAATAAGAATGTCAATGAATACATGAAATTATTATCCCCAATGACGAATAAATTCCTGGAATATATACTATTCATAACTTATTCGCCGAATTAATTATGTTCGAATATTTTGTTAATCCGCATACTTTCATTTTCTGTACCAAATATAAGTTGTACTTTGAGTGCATTATGACGGCCAATCAGGGGTGCTTTCGACTGAACTGAACATACAATCAATTCTACATTAAACAAGTAATTCCATCTTGATTTTGGACGATTCTTGGATTTCATGGTTCCTTTACATGATGGCCCAGCGCTGGGCATGCAGATGGCCATCCGATGGTTGTAACGCCACTATACAATGGCGACATTCAGTTGTGAGCTAATCATTTTGGCCCCCTCACTTTGTTATGCGGTCTTGTGACACACCGCGGTCATCCCATCGCCATCACGCCTCGCCGTAATGCCCGGAATACACGAGGCTAGTTTTCAAGCCAGTATAGTAAACTAGTTAGTAAGCAAGTACGCTATTAACACTATCCTGGCATCAGCACTAGCTTACTAGCCTGAAAGTTAAGCTAGTTTTGTATACATGAAGATAGACGCACTAGCTTGCTAGCTTACTAGTACTAGCTCCCTATACTGGCTTGAAAAACTAGCCTCGTGTATTCCGGGCATAAGCCATCCGACACCCTCTACACACGGGCCCATCTTAACAGGCCAGCATGATGGGTCAACATGTAAATTTATAGTAGGAGCCAATTAAGCAAGTCATCATTTACTAAACGAATAATCATAAAAATTAAATAAGTCATTAGTCCCAAAAGGCAGTAACTTTAAACACGATTTCACGCAAAAACTGTCTTTATGTTTAGGTGTGATGATTAGATGAAAGTATTCGTAAATATTATTAATAGTAAAGCGCAGAGTCTTACGTCCATAAACTAGACGGACCCATTGGCGTATCTAAAGTAGAGTCAGTATTCAGGGGGCCATGGCCTTTAAAGTTAAAACTTCCATTCTACATTACATACAGAAGTGGGTACACCAACATCCATATATAGCTCATACTGGGGTATGTTATGTATGGCCCACTCGGCTCTCTCCTTACATTCGGCGACAACCGATGACCTTCTACATACGTGTTGCTGGTTGTTGTCCTCCTTAATGGATTCATTAAATACCTATTTAACGGACGAATAAGTAAATTATGTTTATTAGAGTAATGATTTATTCGAACACTGTGCCAATCTCTCTCTACTTATACCTACTTATAAAATCTTACGTTTGAAGGTAAACGGGTATCAATTATGTTTTGAATTTTTAATATTAAAACTACTTAATTAAAACTCCACGTCAGAACAAGGATAAAAACAGCAGACAGGTAAATAATTAATTCTATAGGAGAACTCCTTTATCAGTTTATCTTACGAAACCCTAAAAATCGTAGGTACCCATGCGAGTAGGTGGAAATAAATATGACATGTTTTTCATCAATATACCTCTGTTTTGTTTACTATTTGTTTATATAGTTTTTATTTGAGGTATAAGTACATTCATATATTAGATAAACGAATTACCTACCAACAGAAAATTGGCTAGAATAAAGTAAATATTAACTACATAATAATATAATAAATTGACAGACATTTGAAGTTGTTTACTTGAATATGGTTCAATACGCAAATATATTATTTGATTAGGCACTTGAATATGTCAATACCATTCATTCTCGGTAATTGCTTAACTTCCTGTATACCGCCTTTCATACTAAGCTCACCGTAGCAGTAAGGTCTTTAGCACATCACAGGAGTAAAAAATCGTTAAGTGAGCAAGTTGCCATAGCCAAGTACTTGTTGGTGTCCAGACTAAACCACTAAGCTTTTATTGGCATGGCATCCGGTAAGTGGTAAGGTGGTAAGTGTAAGCGTCACCCAACGATAAAATAAATGACGTCGTGAGTCTTGAGTGTGTCGGTCTAGAAACAATTAATCTGCAAATTATTTATGAAGACTAAGTGTGGGTTGTTGGAGAAACTCGCACAGGAAGAAAACGTTATTGCCCGCCTCCTCCAACCATGGAGGTCACAGTACTTCCGAAAAGTCGGCAAAAATGTAGGTAATTGACATTTAACGTGATTAAGTCCCAGTAACAGCTAAAACAATCCCACGAGAAATCCAGTCTCTGATAATAAGTTAAGGATACCTATTCTTATATATACTTATGCCCTTAGAAATGTTATGGAGGACTTTTCAGCCATGGCCATAAAAATCGTCAAAGCCTCAAATCGATTTTTCTGCTTGGCTGCCCATAACAATATTAACATATAGTTGGTATTTCACGAAACTAGTTTTACTAGCAAATAGATTGAATATGTGAATCCGTTGGATGATGGTGAGACTGGAAAAGTTTTATGTGGTTTGCACAAATTTATTGGCCACGGAAATAATTACATGTTATGTAGACCGGCATAACTTGACAGTAAGTAAATAAACTTATATGAATATATTCATTCGTTCGGAAAAACTGTATTTGTTCCTTGAAAATTGTAAGGTAAACGCATAAATATTTTTTGTTTATCTACGAAGCTGGTGGAAAGTGATACGTTTCCGCCTTAGAGTCGCAATTTGCTATGCTCCTACTAGTTCTCATCATACATTAAATATGTCAAAAACATCAAATATTTAGATTATTCGGTTCAAATTATTATGTGTCTTGCTTCTATATTACAGTAACAATAAGGTTAAACCTACAAAGTATTTTTTTTTTAACTTTAATATGCACAGGTAAGCAACAGCAGAAAGACATACAGCCAAACATTGACTCAATACTTAATTATTAAAAACGTTGTACTAATCATTATTACATTGAATAGGACATTTTTATTACTAATTCTATTACTTTATACTAAAACAAGCCTGTAATGTGAAAATACTTTTTGATAAACCTAAAATGCAAACAGCATTAATTTCAAAATATAAAAACCTATACCTACTTTGTTTACTTTCCAAGTGTTTTCAATAGTTGCGCGTAATCCGGCCTCTTACTTTTTTCTTGCAGCATGATTGTCATAACGCGCAGAATCTTTTTTTTTTTTTGCGTGCGTTGTCGGTGAATTAATGGCTTAAGCTTGTTTTTGTATAAAGTAATCGATTTAGTAATAAAAACGTCCTATTCAATGTAACAATGACTAGTACGAAGCTAATCTTTTTAATAAGTATTCAGTCATGTTTGAATAAGTTTCTGCCGTTGCTAACCGCGTTCTACTATTATTATGTAAATTAAACGTGGCACAGGCTAGTTCTCTATATTTCCGGTAGTCGGTCGCGATATAAAGTTCAAGGTTCAAAGTTTCGGTGCGGCATGATTTTTTGGCCGAAACCGAGCCTTGGCCCGGGGACGAATAATAAATCCATCTGTCCTTTTTTGACTAATAGTATATGTATGTCTCTACAAAGGTTGTCCATTGCAATTCAATGTGGCAACGCAGCGAGTGTAATGGGCACCTTTGTACCTGGAACGACGCGGGGTGGGCTAATAGATTAGTTTATTATTATTTATTTAATTTTATTTTTTCTTTCCTGAATAATTTATGTAATTTCAGTGTAAGTTGTTTTTATAGATACTATTCATTATTATTGCTTTAAAAATACAATATATGTTATATAGGTGCCATAGGTGTAACCAATTACGGCCTGTCCTAGCTAGGATGACGTAAAAACGATTGATAGAGAAAAAAAATACAGCAAAAGCTATTTTGTGGAAAACTATATTTCTCTTTTATTCAAATCATAATACGATACCAATGCCTTTAGTGGCTCACGAGGATTCTGTGCATGTATTTAATAAATGCGCGTACCCTAGTTGGCTGCCAGACTTATTATGCTTATATGTACATACTACCGTTCTAATAGTTTTCACTTTTGTAAAATTAGGTAGGAAAGCTAGGTAAGTGAGACTTATATTAAACTAAGTGTATAACCTTTTTTCAGTGCTAATAACAATACTGCTGCTGGCATGTAAATGTACGTCAGTGTACAGTGAAGACGTCAAAAAACCTGATGCCGAAGAAGACCCTATCATATTTCTTGAAAATCCCATAGAAGCTGATGCACCTAGCCATTGGCTTCCACTTGAAATATTGAGAGCAATCATGATGAAACGCGCATTAGAGAATGGCAGCCAAAACCAGACATATAAGGATACGACAACAGACGTTCCTGATACAGTCAAAGAACAGCTAAATATGATTGTACATAAACCTCCTAAGACGTTGCCTTCTTATCAGATCAAAGACGATAAAGCAGCAGTTACTAAAAAAAATACAAATGGTCTTTTTACAATTACAGGCCGGAGTATAAGGACTGCACACCGTTTTAAAACCATAAAAATATCTTCTGCTATAAGAAAAGTACCTACAACAAACAGTAGGCACCGATACCAAACCAACACTGGTATTCATAATCACCATAGTGATGTTTCTATCCATTCTATTATATATCCACTTAAAACTATTACATACCCATTATCCTCCTCTGGCCAGTCACTTACCGCAGCAGATTTTTCCGCGTTTAAAACTGCTACAGAAAAACTAATTACAACTCGTACTGTTACGAAACGGCCCATTAGTAATATTATTTCATCACCTGCTGTTACACCCACTATAGCACAGAATTTCCCTAAAACTGCTTCTTATCCTTTAAGGACTCTTACTAGTACAATTTCACAACTGAAATCGAAGTCACAGGGCTTTTCAACCAAAACTCCTATTAAGAACAAAGGTTCCGTAGAAAATAGAGTACATTCCTATTCTACATTCACACCTATTGGAATGTCTACATTATTCTCTCCAACACACGCTACTACGTTGACCGTGGAAACAACTACTGTTCCGTCAACCCCACCGAATAACAGATCCATTAATGTCCTTACAAAATCTGGTACTAATGCCACACTTAATAACATATCTGCTACATTGTTAACTACCATCCCAACTACTACAACTATCAGCAAATCCACTATCAAATATGGTACTCAGACAACCACCACTCACGCTACCAAAACAATTTTAACACCAGCAACCACGCCTAAGACGACAACAACAACTAATCCCATTGTCACTACTACAAACAAAACAATTAGCACACCTACTACTAAACCAACTACTACTGTGACTAAAACTACTACCCCTCCCTCTACCAAAATAACCACATCAACCACCACTACTACTATCCTTTCTACTACTAAAATAACTACCACACCCTTAAAAAAAACAATTTACGCTACCACTACAAATCCTACTTCAATAACGAGTACCACTCACGCTACAAGTCCTACAACGAAAACGACTATAACTACCAAAACAACTACCACTCCCACTATAAGTCCTACTACTACAACGATTATCACTACCACAACAACTACAGCTACAACGACTATCACTACCAAAACAACTACCACACCCACTACAAGTCCTACCACTACGAAAACAATTACCACGCCTACTACTAGTCTTACTACCAAAACGACTACCACTCCCACTACAAATCCTACTACTACAAAGATTATCACTACCACAACAACTACCACTACGACCTCAAGTCCTACAGCTACAACGACTATCACTACCAAAACAACTACCACACCCACTACAAGTCCTACCACTACGAAAACAATTACCACGCCTACTACTAGTCTTACTACCAAAAGGACTACCACTACCACTACGAGTCCTACTACCGAAACAACTACCACGTTTATTCCAAAATATTCTAAGCACCCAACAACTACAAAGAGGAAAAGATTAAGGAGGTCCCGTCACCCCACCACATACGACCATCCTATATATTAATATGTTAAATTTGGGCTAGCTTGCAATATATCAAGCTAAATAATAACCATACAAAAAATGTCTACTTTCCTTTATAAGTAAAAAAAATAGATCCAACCGAATTAAAGAATTAAATTTGGCTATATTTTTAGACCTACCTACTCGTAAAATTAATTTAAATTATTTACTATTATCGGACAAAATGATGTTTTGCATACATTTTTACACGTATCAAAATTTAAGGCGCAGCAACTTTACAACCGACTTGATTCAATTTTTATGTTTTATACCTGTATAAAATGCATGCATGCCATATTTCGCGCATCCGTCCGCATGGAGCTATAACTATACTTAGACGCTTAGACCTAGAAATATCTAAAAATATAAATATCTCGTTAACTAAATCATCAGAAACAATAAGCTATCAATCTAGTAGATACGTACGAAAATAAATTATAAATAAATATTACATGTCTAAATACAAAAATTGACTGAGATTTGTAAGCAATAGGTATACAAAAATATTTAACGAAGTATAACAATAATATAACATCGGTTTTAGTTTATAGAATATAAACAGAAAATTATTATTACATGTATTTATTTTTAAGTTTAATTAATGGGTTCTTTCGCCGTGTAAACTAGTGTTTTTATATACTTAGTAAACTATTTAAGATTATGATTTGGTTTTATTTCAAGTCTTGAACGAGGGACGAACGAATGTCTAATATAGCCCAGTACACAATATCTTTTATGTATCTGTGCATAATGAAGGGCATTACAACAAGAGTGTGGGTAATAATATCACACGATTGTTGTAATGCCTAATTATGTATAGTTACATACACTACTTTATCTACACACATATCATTAAGTGGTTTAAGATGGGTTCAGAAACCGTAGGGAAATGACTAGGGTTACTTGTAAACATTAAAAAGTCAACGAATAAAACAAATGACAGCTTGGAACGGCGGCGTTGCGTATTTCGTATCTCAGTCATTTTTTTTTTAACCATAGACAAGCGAATGAACAGAATAGGGATATTCTACTGTCACTCGAGTTCAAATATCGTTCGATTTATATTAAAAAAAACATAACGAATTGGCGTTTCGTATCAATGGCTGTTTTAATATCTATAGATACTAGATTAGACACCCCACTTGAATTTGACAGCTGTTCCAAATTTAAATTCATAACCTACTGATTTCAGTAGGTAATGTTAACATTACCTACTGAAATCTTTCTGATGGTTGGTTATGCTGCTCATTGCCTACGGTTTCTGGACGCATTTTAGGCCACTTATGACATGTACGTAGATAAACTACTATTACCATCTATATAAATAGCATACCTAACACAAGTTCAATTTTACAGCTTATTGCACAGTATATTTTTTAAAAACGGCGACCGTATCTAATAGGTTTTTTTATAGCCATAGTTGTAATTTGAATTCCCTCTCAGTTTAGTCGAGAGCATATCGTTAGGTGACAACCAAAACTCACCAATTACTACAAATTAAAAGCCATAATGAATCATATTAATATCTATATAAGGTTGATTTTTGTCATTTTTGTTAAAAAAATGTTTAGTTGTTATAGTGAATTTTGGTTGTCATCTGACGATATATCAGTACTTTCATTTGTTTATAGGGTAACACAAGGACAGTTTACGCACACATGCTGACTCTTGATCACACAGTTAATAATAAGACTTGTGCATGTATATGCCTCACTATATAATACCCACATAATACCTAACTCCTGGACAAAAACTGTTTATTTTCTGTAAAAGATACTGATTATTTTCTGTTTCAGTAATCAGAATAACTGCTGATATTGGCATCTTGGCAAGGGCCCCTGGGCTCTTCATAAAACCCAAATCTTATTGGGTCATGTTTATGACAACAATAAGTTAATTTTGTGTTCATACAACATAAATTTAGTCATCAGACTCATCAGTCACGTGTTCCACCATATAAAAATATTCAATACATGAATTTTCACCTCAAGTTGACCTTTTTGGATGGCATCCATTTTTAACTATGTTAGATTCAAATATCTATTTTGAATTATAAAAATAAAAGTGCCTTATATATTAAATTAAACCGTTCAAATGAGTACGCTTATCCGACTTACTTGTAGACCTACAAATTTAGTTGCAAAAAAATTATCATCATGCTGAAATACAATGAATTATTATTAGATAGAACGAACCATGAATTATTAATAGATGCTTAAAATTAGTCGCTGATCTAATAGTTCTTTAGTTCTCCAAATTTGAAGTTTGATGCGTTAAAAACATTAATTAGGATTTGGTTTGAAATTCGTAT
Organism: Grapholita molesta; assembly: GCA_022674325.2. Lineage (NCBI taxonomy): Eukaryota > Metazoa > Arthropoda > Insecta > Lepidoptera > Tortricidae > Grapholita > Grapholita molesta. The sequence continues at coordinate 8,133,954 of CP053138.2, forward strand.
TTATGTTGAAGAAGAGTCTGTAAATGTTAGTTTAATGTTAACGTGATTTGATTTTATTTATAGTTATTACACGTATGCCACCGACCGAGTGTTTAGTCAACACATACTTATCTACACCTCGTTTGGAAATAGCCGCTGTTGTGTCCACTAGACAAAAGTTTACTACCTAATGAAAAAACAACACTTAAGCATACCTGTACATTGCATACACTTATTTGTGGATCCTCTTTAATATAATTATATCTACATACCTATACCTTTGTATAGTTAGTGTCAAAAACCGGTTTTGTTAAACAGTAATATTGTTCGACGCAGTACCTAATAATCTATGCAACATATGCATTTCTGATTTTAAGTACAAATACAAACACGAGTAGGTTAACGATATATCGAGACATTGTTGCAAACATGACGTGCGTTGAAACTTATTTAAATTCGAATGCTACTAGATTATAAATCTTATATTTGTTACAATGCAAAGTCAACACAATCAAAATACAATTAATAAACAAATAATCAAATAATACTTACAATCTAACTAAGCTAACTAATCTAAAACACACCACCCTGCATCGTACCAGGCTCGATGGTCCCCATAACACCTGCAGCATTACCACGCTGAATTGCTATGGAGACCTGTTGAACCAGGTACGACCCAGAGCGGGGATCGCCACCTCTCTCCCGCAGACGCTGGCCTAAATCCCTAAACAGCTGGCGGGCTTCCGAGCCCCAGGGCCCTGCTGTTTCCACTGCCACCGGTACAAAATCATACCCTAACTCTAGCTCTGCGTACTTGGTGTGCTTAAGCTTAGCGGCAGACTCCGCCGCTGAACCAGCGTGACGCGTGGTCTGCCCCAAATGGGACGCCGCAAAAGTGCTCACGCAAGTGGCGTCCCACAAGAGGCATCGCCCTCGCCGCCAGGGTACCAACGTGAGACCATCAGGCCTCTTATAATCTGTGCGGCTAAGACCTGGCGGCTCAAGGACACACGGCACGTTAGCTGACACCATGGCACGTCGCACAATCTCATTTATTGAGTGATGCCTGGGGAAACGACCAGCACACCTTTGGCAACTCAAACCGTGGTGACCTTCCTCCGTCACTAAAACCCCGCAAACACAACGATGGGGCTCGCACACCTTTGCACCCAATCTGAGCGCTACTGCTATCCTCAACGAGTCATTGTCGAGCATAGTACCCAGCTGGGGAGATGGCAAGGCATGTAACCAAGCCCCGGATTCCGGTTCCGCGAGTGCTTTAAGACGCGCTTGGTCCACCCCACACGGCACCCGACAACAAAGAAACGTACAAGCATTTACTAAACACATCATCCCATTGCCGCTGCACTAGAGGGCTGTCAGGCCGCACATCGCCCGGGACTACAACCGACCATCTTGAAAGTGCCTGAGAGACAAATGGAACCGGGGAATTGCCACCATTTATCGATAAAATGCGAGTGACAAGACCCACAGAACCATGAGCAGACGCCAGGAACGCAATTAGTCCTAAGTCCTCAACTCGTCGTATTCCCAAACCACCATATCGAATGGGAAGTGCAGCCTGAACCCACTGTGCTTCGCTCAAATCCACGTTCAGTACCAACTCCAACGTAAGCTTTAGCTCCATATCCAAGTCTCTAGTCTCACGAGGGAAAAGCCAAGTTGGAGACGTCCTCAAGATGTAAATCATTCGTGGCGTGGCAAAACAGTTGCGCAGTAAAGTTAAGGAGACATGAGACGATAAATTAGGCAAATGGGTCCGAACTGCAGCAAGAGACTCCTTTTTAGACTGTAATGCAGCAGCGACTCCCTCCGGAAAGATTGGCGCACCCAGCAAAAAAAAACCCGCTCTATCCACCCTCTGAATACCTGGCAACAATGTTTGCAAAGCTCTTTGTGACGATTCGGTTATGGTCCCGCAAACAAAAAGCTCACATTTTGCTGGATTCAATTCCAAGCCAACCTCTTTAAGAGCTGGTATGAGCTTTCTCAAATCCTCCAGCACTGTTTCCGGTTTCCCACCAATAGTACCATCGTCTAGGTACCACACATTCAGTGGCGAATCTAACGCGACTATAGCCTTTTGTATCGCCAAGCAAAAAATCAGAGGTCCCAAAGGGTCGCCCTGCTGAGCCCCAACCTGCGACGCTATTAAGGTTTCCCGAAGAAACAGGTTACTCGCACTCGAGTAGCACTGGTACAAGAAAGGATAGAGTTGCGGCACCATATCTAGAACCTCCTTTAGCATAACGTCCCTGTCAACGCAATTAAACGCGTTTTTTAAGTCTATTTTGACAACGACACTATCCGAGTTGTCTTGCTCCATGACGAAAGCCCTAGTTGCATGTATGGCCGCCTCGCACCCCCTAGTCGTACCAAAGCCAACCTGTTTAGGTTGCAGGTGTTCCGACATGGCCTCCCTAACCTCATAACATACCAACTTCGCAGTGAGGCGCCGAATTACGCTACCCACAGCTATCGGCCTTATGCCACCATCCTTCTTCGCAAGCGCACACAAAGAAGCGCCGTAGAGGTAGGGCCTCACCTCCAAATTGAGCATGCCTTTCAATAGGAAATTGCACAAGTCCGTGAGTGCCTCCAACAGACGCCGTCCATTATCACCAGCGGATGAAGAAGTAAGCTCCTTAAGGTGTTGCGGACGCAAACCGTCCAATCCAGACGCCGAACCATTATAAAAAGAACCTAGAGCCTTAGCTACCTCACGAGGTGTTGCAGATAAAAAGTTACTATTACTGTCCGGCTCCGGGGGAAAACAAAGCGGTCTGGATGGAGAAGGGTGCTTCTGCCGTAAGGCGCCCAAAGTATCTTGGTCCATTGGAGCCAGCGATGAATCAGATAAAAGCAAACGGACAGCCCCCCTCAAATCTCCTTCGTGCACTTTAGCCTCTATAGCGCGGTACTTAGAGCCTGATGTGTGAGTTACGCGGTCCTCGGAGAAAAACAAACCCAATCTCTCGATATTCTCCTTCACCTTGGTTGTTAGAGACCTACTATCTTTCTTGCTCTCTGGCACTCGCAAAGCTGAGAAACAAAAAGTCAATAAAGCAAACCAATCTTCTACACCGTTTGTGTTTAAAGCCTTTCTGATAACTTGAGAAAGCTTTAGAGCAGCTAAACTTCTCGCGCCCTTCGGAATATGTTTCAAAACTCGTACATTCGATTTTAAAGACGGCAAATCCTCCCAATTAATTGCCTGCGTCTGCGGTGAGGCTGCTGCGTAGTGATCGGGACCGCCCGGGGCACAGTATTTGAGTCTGGAACCCCCAGAGTAATAGGACTACGTGCCACATCCTTATGTACTTTACTTATGTGGACATTCAGATCCCGAGGCACTACATACAGCCTAGGCGACCCTGGGCAATACGGGCAAGTTACTCTAGCAGGGCTGCTAATTTCACAAAATCTTGAGACAAAAATTCAGTGCAACAAAACCATATTATTATAATGCAAATGTCAAAAAGTTACGAATAAAATTAAACCAATGTCAAAAACACAATTAAGTATAAAAGTCACAAATAAAATCAGCACCAAACAAAATAAAATAAAGGACAAAATTAAAATCTAACAATAAAAAAGAAGGTATATCACAAAAGCAAAGACCACAACGTAACTAAATTAATTTAACATTTCTAAACAAAGTTACACAGCCAAAAAAAAATTCCTTACTGATTATAAACACAAATCAAAAAACAAGAAAAAAATTATAAAATTAAAATATAAAAAAATAATTGAATATTATATATCACATAAAAAATTAAAAGTAACTAAATTAAATTCATTGTTCTTTAACACAAAAAAAAGAAAAAAAAGAAAGTTCTTGGCTACCATGTTGTGGATTTGAACCTGCGCCCACCTAGAGCGATGCGTTGTAAACCATGCGCACTACCGACTCGTCCAAAGCAGCCGATGACGTAGAGGACGTAAATTCCGTTCTAGTGCATATGATGATCGAGCGGTATGATACCATAATTTCTACAAGCATACCCTCTGCTCTAAACACTAATTGAGTCGTTCGCCAAAGGATTCTTTCACTTGTATAATACACCAAACGTTTATCACCCGTGACTGGAATATAGTGTGTCGATATCGGTACGACCTAAAAGTAAAAACTGTGCATTTGTTTCACTGCGTGTATGTGCCTCGTAGCTGTTGTGCCAATAGTCACTGTCACCTCACAAAAACACTGGTTTTTTTGTTGCTGCTACCGGAAACTGAAGCTAGATAGCATTTTCACTTGTCTGCTACACCATGTTAAATAGATAAAAACTGAACTGAGCTTGTTTCCTTCACGCAATTAATTTTAAAATTATAAAATATACGGAGCTGTATGTTTATCGTGCGGGTGATCTACCCTCCGACCGAATCCAATCCGACAATTCGAATTGTACATTTTGAACAATCAGTTTCAAAGTGAAAAAACGCAAAACGGCAACCCGCTCGCAACAGGATAGCAGTCCATCTTTTTAATTTTAAAATACGCGGAAAAATGTCTCTGACATGATTCAAAGTACAGTAAGCACCCAATATTATAGCAGAGACTTATAATATCTGAAACGAAAGTAGACTTTATTTTGTAATGGGATAGGAGGATGTTAACTTGTGTGAGTCCTGAAATATTGGTTGACGACTGTACCTAAGAGCGTTATAATTAAAAGTTTCACTTTGTGCCGCGAGCTCTGCCTACATCCGCAATTATGCCGTTTGAAATGATTGCATCGCGGTTTTTCTTTAAAAGATACGCCAAATGTCCGAGGAAATAGGGCACAACTCTAAAATTTAGGACAGGGATCCGTTGATGAAAATGGAAACGCAATAAGTTCATTTTCATAGTAGATTTGTAAATAATCTCTAACGTTATTATTATTATTTTTTTTTTATGTCATAGGCGGCAAACGAGCAGACGGATTGCCTGATGGTAAGCAATTACCGTCGCCCATGGGCACCCGCAACACCAGGGGAGTCACAAGCGCGTTGCCGGCCTTTAAGGGGGGTTGGAGCTCTGGGAACCTTACTCACCATCAGGAACACAACACTACATACCTGAAAGGTGGCAGTGCTATTATGGCTGTGGTCTTCTGTAAGGAGGAGGTACTTCCCCAGTTGGGCTGCCCCAAATTCAAGCGTGATGGTCATCGCTGTGCCCTACCTCTCATTGTTGGACGTAGTTATAGTCCATGCAATCCAAATGCACACAGACATCGTATCTGGAAGCGTAATTCCCTGTGATAGGGTCAGTGGTACTGTTTTGTTTACTGGTTAATCAGGTTAACCCTTAACCGGGCTAAGGGAAATATAGTATTTTGTTATCATAGTCATGTTTGAAACACAAATTAGGCCGATGTCAAAGATATCGAAAGGACCCAAGCGCAAATATATATATTACACAATAATTCAATATTTAGGTAAAATATTAAGGTAAATTCAACAATTGTATGTACTGCCACATCATGTAAATGACACAGTTCAGGTAACAAAGCATATTAAAGTATGTCTATTTTCTGAAGTCAAACTTGTTTATATGTACATTATAATTTTTACTTTTATATTATAGTATTTTTAGTTATATCTTGTAATAAACCGTTTGATATGTGTTCTTATCCGACTACGCATAATTATGTAAGTACTTTAAGATTTGATGTATCACTGTATTGAAAAAAATAAGTCCCGCCGTAGTTTCTTGCCGGTATCTTCTCGGGTTAGAGGTGTAGGGTTTGAACCGGTGTGGATTTTTCTTTGACGTTCATAAGTGCATGTAATGTGCCTAAATTGAAAAATAAAGATCTTTTATCTTTTTATCTTATTTTTACATGTTTGGCACTTTGGCCGAATCTATATCTTTTACCTTAACTGTACCTGCGTATAATATTCATGACAATAATTTAAAATTTTATTGTATCTATAACTTTTATTCAAAAAACACTTCAATAATCTATATTTAATCAATGAGTTGGAAACATGTCTTGCCATTTATCTGAGAAAATAATAATTAGCTAAACTTCAAGTCGTATATTAGACAAAAAAAAATTAAGTAATTAACATTATTTTTTTAAGAATCAGTTGCTAAGTCATTTACTTGATCATGGGGCAATGACATATGCACTTATATAAGTACATATGGCATTATAAATTTTAGAACATTTTTTATTATGTATACAAAATGTCAAAATAAATATTGTATTTAATTGTAAATAAATAGGGTATTTTAAAATATCTATTTCATAGAGTATTTTAAAAACAATTGTTTGTTATTCATAGTTTAAAAAGGGTGAATATTTTGCAGTAACGTCACAGTTTTCTATAATTTTGTAAAGACATTTCGAGCTGAAAGTGGGAATGTCAATCTTTGACTCTGATTTGTTACTAGGTACGGTAATTGGTACTATATAATATACATAGACGTTTTATGTTACGATTTACGTTATCAACACAAAAAATCCAGCTTATTATGAACTTATTATAATGTGCTGTTCAGATGCTAATAAATCTAAGTATTCACTTTATCACTGACTCTTTAGCTTGTAATAGATGTCACTACTTGTGGCGAGACGTGTTTTAGTTTATAAAACTTGTATAACGCGGAGCTTTGAGGTGAGTCTCAGGCCTAAACGAGAAATGTCGTGAATGTCCACGTTTACTGGGTCAAGTGAGTGCCATTGATGTCGCCGACGAGAAGACATGAAGAGCTTTTTATGAAAGGCAAACACCGATTTGGAAAAGCGTTTGGAAACTAGGCAAGTGTAACTCGAGCCGCAGGCTGTTGGCCACAGACATGTTTAGGTAGATTCCATTCACGTGGGTAACTAGAAAAGTTAATTCGATTTCCATTAACGAAATGTAACTGTTCGTGATACAAGGTCGCGTAGAAGGTAAACAATCCCGCGGACGATCCCCAACAAGATGTCTCGACCTTATATAATCAGCCACACAATGTGACAGAATGTTCCCGCCAGTAACAGAGACAAATGGAGACAAATTGCGAAAGAAGCTATCAAGAACGTACTAAACAATCCACCAACTCGACCACTGCTAAGAGTGTCCAACTGAGAAGAAGCAGGTACATTCCTCTAAGTAGAAACTTCATGATATAACGAATATGCCTTACAGAACACCATTCATATTATGACACTAATAATGTTATTCAATTATTCAAAATGAATTTCATAAAATACAAATTAAGTATCTAGTCATCTGTAACACATCATTTAAGGGATGCATATGATCGTTGCATAAACAATTTGTAAACTAACATTGACAAATTGGATTTAATATAAAGTAGTGTACTGCATCTTCTTTCCATCAGCATAATATGTATGCATTTATGTAATACCTATACTAGTGACCCGGCCGTCCCACGGGTAGTACCTAAAGAATATAAGTATGTCTAAATAAAAGAAACAATTGAATTAGTCAGGAATTTTCGATGCAAGTTTCCAGACGTGATTTTATTTCGACTTTCTTTTAAATCATCATCATATTGTAACCAACATACATAAAAACTTAGATAATGCTGCTGGTGAATTATCTTGTCTATAGTTAAAAACTGTAAGTTTAGTAGGTTATGAATACACCGCTGTACTATTTCGATGCATGTCTTGTCTATGCAGTCGGCCGTCGTGTGTGCATGTCCTTGCTACTTTGCTAGGCCGTTATGTCGCATTTTCATACGTGTGCTATAGTGGCATATGATCTTTTTACACTTGGCAATATCGTGGTTAGGTAGTATATTCTTAAACTAGGGCGCGAGTCTTACATAGCAGATATATGATTTTTATCTTGGATGGGGGTAAGTAATTTAATTTAACTAATTTTATCATTTAAAAGGGCTAATTTTAGCGTAAAGTGCGAGTGAGATGTAGAATGATACCAAAACCGGACGATAAATATCGTGATTAATTGTAATACATACTACGACGTTTCTTAGCCTAGTTGGTAATGACCTTTAAAGAAGCAGGGTTCCGGATTCTAATCCTGACAAGGGCATTAGTTTGTGTGTTTATCACTAATAATTGTTCATAAGCTATGGATATTATTTATGTATTTAAGTATTTATGTGTATCTATCTATTACAGACTTACTAGACGATATATATAAGTGCTGGAAATGTCGGCCGCCTTCACCCGGAAAGTTGGGCCAAATTGGTTTCAAAGTGGGATCAACGACAAACCATGGAGAATGCAAGCCGGGGTACAGTTTGACCGGGACGACTTGGACGCGTTCTCAATAGAATGGTGAGATAACACAAGTGACAGGGTTAAGTGGAGAAAAAGAGGGAAACTCTTTTCCCAGCAGTGGAACACATAATTCGGGCTGATAGTTAATAAATATCGTCTAGTCTACACAAGCCATATTGAAATTACTGTAAAACTACGTTGATATGTGTAAAATTGTTCCAAAAATATTTATTTACTTACATTTAAATCGATATGTGACGAAAATGTGATTAGTTTTAACATTTCAAAAACGTGAGTATGACAAACGGCAGATTCGAATTCGCATTTCACGATATAGCATCGCTCAGCGACTGCATTCTGAATTTCTGACAGGTTCATTTTCCACCACACCGACAATTGTCACAATTCTTAAAATATTTAATTTATTGACGAATTAATTGGTTGAAATAACTTTTATATACTTACACAGTCACAACATAAATGAAAAACAATGTAAATCTATATATATAAATCTCAAAGTCCTGACTGACTGACTGACTCACTTAAATCAACGCACAGCCCAAACCGCTGGGTCTAAAGTTTCCAAACTCGGCACACAGGTTCCTTATAAGGTCTAGGGGTGCACTAAGAAAGGATTTTTAAAAATTCACCCTCTAAGGGGGTGAAATGGGGGTCCAAAGTTTGTATGGGGATTTATAGTTACACCAATTTATTTGAAACTTCACAATAGTATTCCTAACGACAAATGAGTAAACACGTGTTTCAGCATTTTTGAGAATTCAACCCCTAATAGGAGAAAATGGGGTTTAAAAAGTCTGAAAAACGACATGTGTATGTTTCCTATGGTTAATCGGGTCGCTGTTGACAAAAACAACAACGGTTTTAAAATATGTGCACTAAAAAAGTATTTTTCAAAAAGAGGGTAAGTATATAAAAAATAATTACATTTCACACTCTTCACAGTAGTACTTAAGTAGTAAGTAATTTCAGCGTCATTTGATATGAAATGAGATGAGCGTTTTTAGACTCTGCCTGTAGTGCCAAGGGGAACTCGAGCTGACGAAGTCAAAGCATACATTAAGGCGTCAAATATTTGGCCTTTAATAAAAAAACTGAGCATTACTAAAAACATGCGAGTACATCTTATGGGTGACGTGTGCGCCGGGGAATTCTCCGATCTTCTGCTTAAAATAGGCAATGGAGAATATCCGATAACCGAGGGCAAAATGTTCATTCCACCAGAACTTGCGTCAGTTGTTTACACCATCCAAGAACTAATAGCCCAAATTTACCCAGATATTCAAAATCTGCACAATAAGCCCACAGAGTGGTTATGCGAACGTGCTATTCTGTGTCCTAAGAATGACCAAGCTTCCATTATTAATGACTCTTTATTAAAGACATTCGAAGGCGCAGAATGCCAATACAACTCTGTGGACTCTGTGGTAAATACGGATGATGCTATACAATATCCAGTGGAATTCCTCAATACACTCAACCCACCGGGACTACCAAGCCATAAACTAAGCCTCAAAGTAGGTGCTCCAGTAATGTTGCTACGAAATCTAAACCCTCCCAAGTTATGCAACGGGACCAGATTGCGCATAAAAGCGTTACATAGGAATGTGGTAGAGGCAACTATTATTACTGGTTGTGCTAGAGGTGAATCCATGTATATACCACGCATACCTCTTATACCATCAGATTACCCATTTGAATTTAAAAGGTTGCAGTTCCCGCTTAAAGTCTGTTTCGCAATGACGATTAATAAATCTCAGGGTCAATCGTTGAAAATGGCAGGGATTGATCTAAGAGGGGACTGCTTCTCACACGGCCAGTTTTATGTGGCTTGTTCGAGAGTTAGTTCCCCGAGCAGATTGGTCATACTATAGCACCTCAAGGGACAACCAAAAATGTAGTGTATAAGGAGGTACTATAGGTACAGGAGGATCAAGCCCACATAGCGGATGAATGTATTGTTATGTTGTGTGTGTGTGTGTATGTTATTTTAACTTGATATGCCTTTTCAAAGTAATTTTGGGATTTTGAAAAATCCTTTCAGTAGTGTGTGTGTGTAGCCCATTTATAGATAAAGGCTATATATCATAAGCGAAGACCAAAAGTAACTATTCTACGCGGACGAAGTCGCGGGCAGAAGCTAGTACAATATAAAACTATTTTAAAATAATTTACATATTAAAAAGGTCGCCTCGGTCGGCCTCGTGCCTAGAAGGCTGGCAGCATTCCCCAGCTGAATGGCAATGATAATACGCTGCGAGAGAAAGCTGCCGGCCCTCTGGGCTCCTTTGGTATCTATTATTATTTTCTTAATTTTCTTTAAAAAAGAATGAGCACTCAGGCCCCCGTCTCGACCCCGACTGCCAAAAAGTGGTATTTTGAGCCGATACCCCGATATTTATAAACCTTTCTGCACTCAGCCGCCTCCGCCGCCGCCGCACTAGCCTTGGAAGAGGTTCTCGGTAGATGTGACAGTGCTAGTGTGGCTGACATTGTTAATGTCCGTAATTGTTTGAAAGTGACGATTGTTTGATTTGACAATTTTTGACAAAAAACAATCGCAAAAGTAGGTAGTTGTTATATTGGTTTAGAAGAAATAAAACCGGCCAAGAGCGTGTCGGGCCACGCTCAGTGTAGGGTTTCGTAGATTTTCATCCATCACAGTAAGTGTTCCTACTTAAACGTAAAAATGGGCTATTTGATACATTATTGTTGACATATTAATATTAAGTACAGAACCCTAAAAACGGGCGTACAAAGGACGCTGACAACTAAAGAAAGAGTTATAGATCCCAACTATACATGGAAAATTTGAAAAAATGATTTTTTTTTTATGACATAGGCGGCAAACGAGCAGACGGATTGCCTGGTGTTAAGCAATTACCGTCGCCCATGGGCACCCGCAACACCAGGGGAGTCTCAAGCGCGTTGCCGGCCTTTAAGGGGGGTTGCAGCTCTGGGAACCTTACTCACCATCAGGAACACAACATTACATACCTGAAAGGTAGCAGTGCTATTATGGCTGTGGTCTTCTGTAAGGAGGAGGTACTTCCCAGTTGGGCTGCCCCAGATTCAAGCGTGATGGTCAACGCTGTGCCCTACCTCTCATTGGTGGACGTAGTTTAAGGACATACCCGGGTCCAAATGTCAATTTCAGTCCCACCACGCGTAGTAAGAAGGGGTTGTAACATGGAGTGATAACCAGCCAGCGTCATTTGAAGTCAGTCAGTCAGTTTCAGCCTAATGTATGGGCATGTATGCTCCGACCCCATTATTCAGAAAGAATCTTAAAACCGCCGTGTAGGGTATGAGCGTTCCACCTACAGCGACATCTATCAGCAAATTAAGTAAACTACGCGCGCGAGCTTAAAGTACAGGGGCTCTAGTGTAAGTTTCTTTTGACGTAAAAAATGTCTCGAATGCGTAAGTGATACTGAAATAATATGGGTAACTAACGCGATGGTGACGTTTCGTTACGTTAAAAACATACACTCGGGGCTCAGATGTAGTGAATAATCCTTTTCTATCGTATTTTCTCGGAAATGTTCGTATTTGTCTTACTACTTCACTCACACTCAGTACCCATCTGACTGATAGTAAGACAACGGAGGGGACGGTCGCATTGGGCGATGAATATTAGTGCAGATTCTTATTTACGGTTAAAACTAAACGCGAAATTATACATAAAAATTGTGTCGCGCGGTATACTATCCTGCACGCCCGCTGGGTCCACAGAAAACCAGCGCTGTTGGCCACCAGCAGCCACCAGCATTGCTGAGTGGGGACCAATTCATCACCACATATTGAATGAATATTTCATTGTATTTTCTTTTGTTTTTTTTTTTTTTAATAATTCTATTCTATTCTATTCTATTCTAAAACGGCAGCGCTACTGTGAACAACGATATTCGTAAATTTAGGACGATTGTCTTTGTCACTCTTAACGCCTTAATTGGAGTAAAAGAGAAATGCTCGACGAGAGAAATATACGAACTTCGATCTTCACGGTACCGGGCCTGAAGTAAGGAAGTGTGTCTTGTCATTCAATAGACAGTCATGTCTGTATTTTGACAGCCATATCTTAGGGAATAAGGGCTAATTTATTAACAATTTGTAAGAAACTATCGCCTTAACGACTTTAGTGCTGGAATAATATAAAGTACCTATTTTGCTCGCGAAAAAGCCTAAGATATATGCAATCTTGCGGCGCTTCCGTCTTTCTCGAGTGAAAGCAGAGACCATTTTACCAAAAACGCGTAAGATGTACCTATGAAATCCTGCGGCGCTTACAGTTTTTTCGAGTTGATAAGTTTGTATGGGCTAACAATATTTTCGTTTTTTAGTATATTACTCGATCTTTTTTCATACTTTTTCACCGTTTGAACCTTCCCTGAGCTACTACAAATATTTCAAGACCAAAATTAGCCAAATCGGTAAAGCCGTTCGCAAGTTATAGCGTGACCAAGAGAAATAGGGGTTTATTTATATATATATATATATATTTTTTTTTTTTCCAAAAACCATTGAACCTCTCAAGTTCAAAATAATTTTCCTAGAAAGTTTATGTACAGTTCTACAAATGAAATTTTTTTCATATTTTTGAAACTTGTGGTTCAAAAGTTAGAGGGGAGGACGCACTTTTTTTTACTTCTGGAGCGATTATTTCCGAAAATATTGACATTATCAAAAAATGATGTTAGTAAACCCCTACTCATTTTAAATACCTATCCAACAATATATCACACGTTAGGATTAGAATTAAGAAAAAAATCACTCCCCACTTTACCAAATTTCAGCTTTGTAGTGCTAACGGTCACTGAGATTATCCGCGGACGGACGGACGGACAGACATGGCGAAACTATAAGGGTTCCTAGTTGACTACGGAACCCTAAAAATGAAGTATTGTTTCTGTCATATTGGTGACATTCAAGGCCTGAACAATGATGCTGACATAAGAAGCACCTATAAGCGTGATGTAATGGCCTGCGTGTATCGCTGGAATAAATGATCATTATAATCGTTCTAAAAACTTTTATTAAACGCAATGGCTCTTGAAAGGGTCGTCGTAACAATATAGGATTGTGATCTCTAAAGCTTGCCGAGCACATAGTTACGTGCGTCAGTGTTAAAAGTATATGGTTTTGCCAAAATAAAAATAAAATTGCCCTCCTAAAATCAGTTTTTCCAGTTGTAGACTTTTCTAGGTTAATTCTATTCAGAATCACAAATATACTTGGTTATAATTATATATTGGTTATAGAAATAATATTGGTTATATTGGTTAAAGAAATAATACAAATTTAAATATTTTCTATTTTTATATTTTTGCATTAATAGTAGGTTTTTAATTTCATTACCACTTGGAAAACTAATGTAACATTTGGTAAGTTTTCATGAATTGGAATAACCATGAATGAGAAAGCAAAAAGCACTAAATCGCAAAAAGGAACTTTGCCCAAGCTAAACAGCTCAGAAAATAGCCGTTATATAGCACCTGTATAAAATCATAGACTAGAAATTCGTAGAAAAGTATCTATGTAGAAGAAACAAGTTTTCAAAAAAAAACGTTCAAAGTGCTCAACTGTTGGCACAGGATTTGACTTTATTATTCGCCTTCTAGCAGTAAGCTACAGTAATAATACTGGATCGGGCTTAGAGTTTTCTTCAAGCACTCGCCGAAACCCTTTTCTGTGATTGTGGTTTGTAATCTAGAACGTGTCAGGAATGTTATCTGTGTTCACTTACTTTGCGAAGGATCCCCAATGTTCCTAACTACAAGAGGCGCACGTGAGAAACTTAGCAATTTTTATCAATACCGTATAATGGAAGCGCTTAAATGTATGTACATTATTGGTAAAGCAAGTAATAAGTATATAAAAACCAAACGTTAATACATTGTATAAAAGTTTCAGATGCACACGCTAGAAAATATGACATCTCAGCGATTCAATTTATGTATTAAATATCTCAAAAAAATTATGTAATTATGACCTAAGAGAATTTTCCCTAAAACTAAATGGAAATGAAATTAAGATGTACCTGTAACTCGTATTATTTGTAGACAAATTTGCAATTACCTACCGACTGCTGATCGTTCGATATTGAATTTTCTCGTTGTTATTGTGAAATGTATGAATAGGTTCATAATTGTTCGTTAGAGTTGCTATAATTAATTAAATAAATAAATAAATATTTCGGGACAATCTTACACAAATCGACCTAGTCCTACGGTAAGCTCAGTAAGGCTTGTGTTGTAGGTACTAGACGAAGGTATATATAATAGATAGATACATATAAATACTTAAATACATAGAAAACACCCATGACTCTGGAACAAATATCTGTGTTCATCACACAAATAAATGCCCTGGCTGGGAATCGAACCCAGGACCATCGGCTTCACAGGCAGGGTCACTACCCACTAGGCCAGACCGGTCGTCAAATTTTATTGTATTATTATTAGTATTGTTGTCATAGTTATGATACAAATTACATAACATATTTTTTCTGCAAGTGCAATAACAAGGATTATATCTATTATATCTAGGTAGATCAAGGACCTGCTTTAGTCATAAACGTCCATATTGTTATCGACTTCGCTAAAGTTGTTATTGAAGATTACTAAATATTTCGAAGCAAAACACATCACGGTAAGGATTGATTCTTTATTTTCCTAATCACGTTCAAACAACTGCTGTATATGTCATCTACTAATCTGGTATATATGGCAAAAAGAATCTCTGGCTTTAATACTTAATCCTAGTAGAATCCGCCGACTATTCCCTATATGAATCCCTAATTTCGGTTAGAATTCAATAAACGCCGTCCCTGTAATCGTGTAATTTTGTTTCCTTGAGACACTGTGTTAGTGTTATTATAATCTGGCAGCGTACGGGTAGTAAATACTTGCAGTTAAGAGAATGACCAGTTATTGCTGCATGTTGCATTAAGGCTGTGTAATGTAAATGATATCCTGCATTATCATTCCCCAATAACCTCGCTAACGAGTATTTTTCGTTTCATTTAACAGAATACTTCCCTATGGGAATACTAATTGGGGAGCATATCTCGCAAATTGTTTGAGCAAATGAGGGGGCGTATACATCATTCGCATAGAAAAGACGTGACTTCGACCTTATTGTTTGTTTGTTATTAAATATAATGGTTTGGTAATGGTAGGACGTGTGTTTGACGCGTACCTAACGCGTATCATAGAGCGCTTTTGATCTATAATCTGTCGAAAAAATTATACTTATTTTCTTTTGTGTTGAAAATATTACTGAGACATGCATTTATTTATACATGGAAATGATTCAGTAAGATGGTATGGCAAATAAACTATAAAAGATTTCCTTGGTGTTGTACTCAAATATTTATAAAATACTTGAAGCACAGATAATAACTGTTAGAAATTATCTTTTAGCATTAACTAAATCGAACAGAACACCACTCGTGTAAATTGTCGAAGCTACAAACTATTCGCTCAGTGGGCTTATTTATTTTTAGAAAATAAAAAGCTAAAAACAAGGGTAAAAAAACATAACATATATGAAGTCTGCAGCAGGAATAAATCATTAAAACTCTTCATGCATTCAAAAGAGAAGTGCAAGTGTCACAAAAGTGCATCGCAGCAAGCCAGACTCTTAGGTTCGCAATTAGCGGGGGCGCTGGGGTAACTGGATCACGGTTCTATTCATTTTCATAGTAATTAGTACTCGCACCTGCAACACAATGGGTTCGATTCGTTCCTGCATCTCACACGAAACAATTAGTCTACTTCGATTATTCATGATCTCTTTAATTCGAAGTGACTTGCAATTTTACCTTTTTTTTTCATTGTTGAAGAGTGAGGCAATTTGCAACAAGCAATTTGCAAGTTTCAAAAGATGATTATACAATTTTCCATTAACAATAACTTCCCTAAGTTTAAAGAATACATTCAACATAAAATATACGTTGATTTTTTTCTTACCACTAATAAAAGGAGGGCGATAGTCAATGCAGCTTCTGTTAAAAAAATAAAAGGGTGATGCTTAGATTTTTTAGCACCTATAATTAATTTTGCTTACAATTTAGGCGATGACTAGTTATATAGCACTTTTTTAATAAAACGGGTAATCATTATTTGACATGATGCAATAAAAAAGCTTGGTAATGTAGATATCTACTTTTGGGATGAACTAAGATTATTGGTTGGGTTGTATGTTATGTGTGATGGGTAGCCAATAAGGGTTGAATATTAGATAGACGCGCCTGTATTTCGACCGGCAGCGATGTTCTCAGGTGGTGTTCATCACTTATTTAAAGCTATCATGTAACCGACGCATGTTTGAAAGGTTTTTCTACTTACTACTTATATTCGTCGATGCAGTCAGTATATTGTATTTACCTTAATAACGGGATTTATTGAAACTAGTAAGTAAAAGTCGGCTAGTCCGATTGCCTCAACCTGATTATTTACCTTGGAATACGTGTTTTTGCTTACGTAAATATGAAAAAAGTACTTTATACTTGAAAAATCGATCAAGCAGTGATGCTGAAAGTATTTCCATTTAAATGAGATCCCTCGTAGTAGTCGAGCGCACAAGACATATCGTAGTAGACGCCAAGTAAATATTTTAATTAAAGTGTACTCGGTAAAAGGTTCGGATTTATGACCTAAGTGCTGCTCTTCCAAACTATTTAAGAACTAGAGGGGGGACAAGTGCACTGTACAGTGCTCAATGTCGATACCGGTATCAAATAACTTTGGTAGGTGTCGTATCAATGTCGGCTATCTTACACATGAAATTAAACCCACATTGGAAGTAGGAACAAATAAAATTATGTTTTATTAAATATTCTGATTTGCTTTGATTTTAAAGTAGTAACACCATTATATAGCCTTATATGGCGTTAAAGGGCGCCGTAGGTTCTTCTCGTTTTTTCTTAAGTATTTGGCATTTATTTTCAATTTGTAATCTCACTTTATTTTGTCGCAGCCAGGTATGATATATTATGTTGACGGGAGATATTTTATGAATAAATGAATAAACAATATTTATTTCAGGCTTGTATGTTAGTTGATATTTATGTTAGTAGTATTGGCTGATGCTAGTTTTAAAAGTATTTACCACTATACTTATACCGTTATCACAATTTTTTCTCCATTTATTGATGTTAGTAATAATGAAACGAAATGGAAAAATCAACTGCCCCGGGCAGTTTGAGTGTTTCTGCTTAAAAAAAAAAAGTTAGTAGGTAAGTAGTTGTCGCTAGGCGCATCCTATAATGTGAAAAATTGCAGCCTTTGGGTAAGCCTCTGGAGCTCAGTTGGGCAGTTGATCTTTCAATTTTCCTTTATTTGTAAGAATTATAGTTGCTTGCAGACGTTTCTGCTTAAAAATAAGGTAGTAAGCTCAATAAGGCTTGCGTTGTAGGTACTATACGGCGATAATATATATATATATAATAGATAAATACATGCAACACTTAAAAACATCCATAATCCATAACCCAGGAAAAAATATTCATGATAAACACACAATTATATGCTCTTGCCAGGATTCGAACCCGATTATCACATTATAATCATATTAACGCTGTATTGTACTAGATCTCGCGTTACTCCAACAAACGGAGACCGCAATTTATGGGTCGTGATGATGAACTTACAGATTATATCAATTAACGTTATCGGTGTGCGACAACTTAGCGGCACTAGAACAGCTTCTAACATCCAGCGACTCAAACGAGCGAGTAATTACATACCTGCATAAGTGCATATATAACGAATGTCGCTGGAATTTATTAATGGTGCTGCGAATCCTAATGCTTCAGCCTATCCGCCGCTTGATACTACAAAGTACTAAGTTTAGTCGATCTGCTTGAAATAAAACTGGGTCACAAATGGTTTACTCCGAAACAATGTGTTTTGGTTACCTTGCCTCAAGTTGGCTCAGGTCAGCAAAAATAAACAAATAAAATAAAAAATAAATACATAAATATTACACAGGACATTCTTACACAAATCGACTGAGCCCCACGGTAAGCTCAAAAAGGCTTGTGTTGTGGGTACTCAGCCAACGATATAATAATCTGATCATAAATATTATATACTTAAATGCATAGAAGACACCCATGACTTAGGAACAAATATCTATGCTCATCACACAAATAAATGCCCTGACTGAACCCAGGACCATTGGCTTCATAGCCAGGGTAGTGACCCAGGTTTGGTCTACTGGGTAGTGACCCAGTAGACCAAACCTGTTATCGCATAGGTCTTATGTCCTTCACATAAAGTGCTATCAGATGTTTTTGCGATCTTGATATCGTCATATATTATTGCCGGTGACTGTACAATTAGCCTTGGCAGTGTCTGTCGTGTGCTAGTGTGCTACGTATAATATTGTCGTCAAATCAAATATTCAATCTCTGTTAAGAATGTGTACCTATATAGACTTTAAGATATTGCGCTAAGAGCGTATCAAGCCCGTGTAAAAACATAAACATCTTATAAATGATTTCTTACCTTTAGGTATTTTGTCTGCACTTGACTTTGCATTTTTGTAAATCGTAACAGAAGTTAAAATTAAAAGTATGTAAATGTATAAGTTGGTTAAGAATTGGTGTAATGTACTGTTTGCATTTTGTTAGGTTTACGTTCTAATATCACCCATTTAAAAAAACATCTTAATCTAATTTTGTGTATCAAATCTATATTGTACCTACTTCATTTGTATGTTTCTGTTGTATTTGTATTAATGCAAAGTGGATGCAAAAGTGAAAGAGAAGGAAGCTTTAAATTACTTAAATATTTAGTACGCTGCTTGATTGCGAATGGTAGAAATATTTACTTTGTTTGCTTTCATTGGGGTAAAAAAGAGAGTTCCCTAGTTTAATCTCATAAGATATCATGAAACTAGTTTATTAAGTAATTTAGTTTCACGATAGTGCTGATTGATTCTATAAAGCGTAAGTGTAGTAATTCATTTTCTGCGTGGTCTTTAAGGGATTATAGGAAAACAAAGGTTATGCGTTTAATCAGTGCTTTGCTCATCTAGATGAACTTCTAGAGGCATTGGACTATATTGATTTATGGTGCTCCCGGCTCGTGCAAACGAAAAAAGTTAAAACTTTACTGCAGTTTTGTTAGGACATTGTCCGTGACCGTGACCGAGTGGTTTAGTGATTAGGGCATCAGCTGCGACAGCTAAACACGCCGGTTCAAATTCTCAAATCCGGCCACGGACACAAGCAGGCAGGCTTGTGCACGTACAAAATAATACATAGGTACATATAAAGAGAACGTAATTTTGTTATTTTTAATTTTGATTATGTGATTTTCACTACGGCCTATTGTGTCAAATCGGTCAAAGTTCCCATTTCAAAGCCGAAGACATTATTAGAACGTATTT
Organism: Grapholita molesta; assembly: GCA_022674325.2. Taxonomy (NCBI): domain Eukaryota; kingdom Metazoa; phylum Arthropoda; class Insecta; order Lepidoptera; family Tortricidae; genus Grapholita; species Grapholita molesta. Next base: position 8,153,564 of record CP053138.2, read on the forward strand.
ACCGAAGGCTGTAATTATATTAGATTACGGCTGCGGAATTTGGCGCTCGGCGCGTGACCAGCAAACTGATCGGATTTAAATTCTTGACAACTGCGCGTAGGCTTTCCTTATTGACTTGCGTCAAATTGCGCGATGCATGACCTTCCTATCACTCAAAAATATCGGCTTTGAATGAAAATGGTACCTGTGGTATAGTTAAACAGACAACCTACTGCATTATTACGTTGTGTGCACCATCAGCTTCCGGTATCGAAGCAGTACAGAAACGATCTCCACGGCTGTATTGTCAGGCTTCCTGAGTCCATCTTTAGTAACAAAGTAGATTTCTGATTTATGCGTTTATGCGGTAACAATGCAGTTTGGACCCCATACCCATACAGGCTGTATTACTTTATTGATTACTGTATTGTATCGAAGACGGTATATGTATATTCCGCCTAAAATAGTTCACGTAAGTCATGGTAGTCACTTTAACAAAGTTTTCATATCCCAGAAAAAGCCAAGCCCTTATTAACCCTTACTTTCCAAACCTTATGTCTTGATGTAAGAAGTATGGCTTCGCTGTTTAACAAGTATTGCATGTGACGAAACAAAACTACAAACATTTTCTACCGTAAATAAGCCCACCTCGTTTATGCACAGCATGAAACACTTGGGATCCGCTTCATCCGCTCGGCAGTATAATAAAAAGAATCAGCAAAGGCACCAGATTTTATGAAAGTGATTGCCATTTGACCACTCAATTGTCAATCCAGAAGGGAAAATTTACTTTATTGACGAAAATACCCATCTTAGAGACATTTTGTTTCTTTTTTTTTGAGATGTCGGGGACTTATTTCATAACTTAAGAACCGATATAAGCGTGTTATCTTGTTGGTCCTAACGTACTTTAACGGCGATGTGTTTATAATTATTTTCTACGTACTAGAGAAAAGTCCATATATGTCGTTCGCGCCTGTAAAGCTGTAATTAGTGCGATTTTTCTTTTTCTATGAACGATATATGCATTTCTGTAACATAGCTGCCGGCATTGATTTCCGATAGCTCTATTGAAAGGCGACCCAAAGTTAAGTGAGATTTTTACTGAGATTAGGCGACGGTAATTTGGTGATCGATGGGTAAATGCTTATCCATCATCAGATTAAACGATTTCAGGTTAATGTTAAAATTCCCTCGGCGTGCTTATCTTAAAAAAGTCATTTACAAAACGTCTACTTACTTGTAAAAGATAAATAATAAACACAAGTATTTACCGATACTGTTTTATTAACGTACAGTCAGCAGCAGAAATTGCTAAGCACTCGACGTTTTCAAAATGAGCTAGACAAGACTGTATTGTAAAGAAAATAAGAGCGTGTCAAGATCATTCTGAATACCTGGCCCGCTTAGCTACTTTTGCTGCGGACTGTACATAGGTATCTACTGAGTATGTGTGCCTAAGAAAAGCGAATCTACATACTAGATGGCAAAACGGGACAAAAATTATGAAGAACCTCTTTATATAGACTTATAACATTTGCATTTCGGAAACTTTGTTATTTATAGATAGGTACAGTCAGCTGCAGAAGTAGCTAAGCGTTTGAGGTGTTCAAAATGACATCAACACGTCTCTATTGTCAAGAGAATAAGAGCGCGTGTAGGTCATTTTGAACACTTCAAACGCTTAGCAACTTTTGCTGCTGACTGTATCTAACTATACATATATAACTTTCAGCTTTAGAACAGCAACTTTTGTTATTGATTATGTGAATAGCAAATAAGACATCTTGCTAGAACGGCAAATTAAGTAATTAATAAGGATCCTGATTTAATTACAAACTGGTTTGGTTGTGATTAATTTTAATACTTCATTATAATATTAAGGTAAACATACTTACCTTTCCTGAAACATTGGCGTTGTCGCTAAGCGCCCATTAAATTAAGTGCAACTAAGCTGCTTTCTAGGGCTCCGTTACTAATTTAGGTTATTTTTCTGATAAAAGGCTTGTTTTATTTTGTAACAAGTTACCTGGTGATACTTTAAAATTATAATTACGCCTTTATTACACATTAATTAGTTGAAGACTGTTGGACAACCGCGCAAGGCTTAAAATCAGAACTGCAACTAAACCTTCTAGCTTTTAACTTATTTACTAGAACACAGTTCCAATAAGAAAGCATTTGTGTTTTTCTCCGTGCATTTGTATGGGTACATTGATATCAAATATTTCATTTATGTCAGTAACAATGTTTCAGCTAGTATGGTGTGGACGGCCTGAGATACAATGTTTCCCGAAGTCTTTCCAATCGTATTTTTTAATATTGTTCATGAAATGTCTACGGGAGTAATCCCATATAGAATGTGCTTTGTTTCATAACATCTGTCGACGTGGATTTTTACGAGCAACTTTAGCCGATTCGGCGTCAACTAGTTTGCGGAAACCCTAATTCTATGGTTCAAACTTTTTATCATCGTTTGACAGTTTCGACACAGGCGGGTTATACGTTCCTGTCTCTATTTGTTGCTATAGTGGCCTGTTTTACTTTCTTTCGTACCCCAAGTCACGGGGAGCTCAAAAACATGGTAATAAACAGTTTGTGATTACCGCAAAAAATCTTAAATAGTGTTTATATATCAAACGTCGTGATATCTAGTGGATACGTAGGTTACTCTACAATCAACTTATTTTTAACCGACTTCAAAAAAAGGAGGAGGTTATCAATTCGAACAATTTTTTTTTGTATGTATGTTACTCGATATCTCCGAGAACCGTGAACCGATTTTTATTTTTATTTTTTTAATCGAAAGGGTATAAATAAATAAATATTTCAGGACAATCTTACACAAATCAACCTAGTCCTACGGTAAGCTCAGTAAGGCTTGTGTTGTAGGTACTAGACTATATAATAGATAGATACATATAAATACTTAAATACATAGAAAACACCCATGACTCAGGAACAAATATGTGCTCATCACACAAATAAATGCCCTGACTGGGAATCGAACCCAGGACCTTTGGCTTCATAGGCAGGGTCACTACCCACTAGACCAGACCGGTCGTCGACTACGTATAACTCCGAATTGGTCCCGTTGGCACTAAGTCGTTGATCTAATGATGGGATCCTGAGGAATCGAGGAAACTCCTCAAATCTTAAAGGCACACATATGGTGATTCTTGTGTTTTTATCAACAACTCAAGTATTTCCATTCAGAACTGTGACATTTGATGAGGTGGAACTGCTAATGATGTCCAGAACGGGACTCTTCAACAAATCATAGTACACATTTGGCGATTTCGCCTCTTGGATATTTTCATTAAGTATTTAAGATTTCTAAGATGAATCTTTGTCAAGCTCGAGTTCTGAAGATGGGATCCTAAGGAATCGACAGAACTCCTCAAATCTTATAGGCACACATTTGGTGATTTTTGTGTTTTTATCAACAACTCAAGCATTTCGATTCAGAATTGTGACATTTGATGAGGTGGAACTGCTAATGATGTCCAGAACGGGACTCGTCAACAAAGCATAGTACACATTTGGCGATTTCGCCTTTACCTGTAGGCAACGGAACTCAGATATAAAAAAGTGTAGAGTGGCCGTGTTTGGACTTAATGGAGTTGTCTTGAGATGCAGTCTAATCACTAATGTTTTAACGGACTTTAAAAATGGAGGATATTGTCAATTCTACTGTATGTTAATTTTTTTGCGTGTTACCTTATAACTCCGTTATTTATGAATGGATTTGGTAAATTGTTTCGTAGTTTGACTGCATATACTACAAGGTTGGTTCCGTTGTTATAGTGTTGTTAAAGTGGGTAACGGAACTCCGTGATAAAATAGTGTAGCGGGGTCCTGTTTGGGCTTAATGGAATCGTCATGAGATGCACTTTGGTAATCATGCACGTATTTTTTTACCAACTTTAAAATAGAAAGAAGTTCTGAATCCGGTTGCATGTTCTTTTTTAGTGAATTATTCCCGAACTTCGTCATTCGGGACTCACTAATGCAGTAAAAACGTATAATTAAGTTTTTCGGCGACAGATCAACCATTTATGTTCAGAAAGTACCACCTTTTCTGGCAACGGAACCAAGTGATATAAAAGTGTAAGGTAACCGTTTTGGGCTTAATGGGGTTGCCATGTGATGCTCTCTGGTAACGACTTTCTCATCATCATCATAACAACCAAAGAACGCTGAACATAGATCCCCCCTAAAGTGACCCACAATGTCCGGTTTTGCGTCATTCTTCGCACACCTGACTCAGTTGATACACTGGCGTCTATAGTAAAATGGGTATCGGAGGCCGCTGAGAACTCGAGGCTATGGCTTTCCTGTGCCTTGCATGGGGATACATGTCATAATCGCCACGCTTGGCAAGCGGGTTGGCGATCGCAGTGTTCCAACGCATTCCAGATCGCAGTGTTGCATGTGTCAGGCGTTGTATTACTTATGTGCCACGATAAGTAAGCAGATGACGATTTCGAGTCTCATCATCTCCGCTAAGTTAACAATCTGTAGTCAAGTGTTCGCGTTGACAGTTTGTTATCATCCAAATCATGATATCCGAATCAGCTATTATCTAACCTAAACTTCGAACACGACTCAATTCGACATAGTTACTTACATTTTATTTCTTTGCAAAGTTTATATATTATAATATTTCTTTTTTATAACATTTCCTCGTTTGGCACAAAGAACACTGTCTCATACAAGCAGCGCGATTACCCGTATTTGGTCTGCCCATATTCAATTATTAAAAATCAGTGACAAAAGGGAAACTAAAAAGTTAAAAATAAATAAACTTTTAACAAAAAATAAACCCGACTTCAAATATGAACTAAAAAGCAACAAATAATTGTTTTCTTTATTACTTGATGACTTTGGGACTATTTAGAACAAATACATTTCTTAGGACAATTACCTATATACAATTATTTTTGGTTTTGGAGTCGGTGCCAGCCACTCTTTTCGTTTCCAGAAGCCTTCGGCAATTGTGAATAAATTGATATGTTTCAATATTTCACTGCCCTCTCGGTGCACTCTGCACTATATATATGTAATTTTTTTTTTCTTAGTCCATTTGCCAACAAATCCAAATCAAAACAGCTGCAATGCACGTGCAGCGGTGTAAAAAATCTGTGTGTCAATTGTATGTCGATTAGCGTGGCTGGCACCGACACCAAAACCAAAAATAATTGTATATAGGTAATTGTCCTAAGAAATGTATTTGTTCTAAATAGTCCCAAAGTACTTATCAAGTAATAAAGAAAACAATTATTTGTTGCTTTTTAGTTAATATTTGAAGTCGGGTTTATTTTTTGTTAAAAGTTTATGAAAAATAACGAGAAGGTCGACTCTCCTACTAACGGAAATACAAGTAGGCTATAAACACTTCCTCGTTTGAGGAAATTTTAAGAATATATTAATAATAAGTATTTGGAATGAAATTTCGATGAATACCTAGATAATTATTACAAAATTGCTGTCAGAGAATTATAAATGACATTTAAAAACAATAAAATATATATCGTGAATTATAGTCTAGTTTAAGCACCTGGCGTGGCGTGAAAATTGTGAAAGGTAATCATAAAGCTTATAGTTGTATAATATATATGTTAATATTAATATCTTATTATTTAATTACTACCTAGTCGATCCTGTCACGCCAACCCACTGTCCACCTTAACTATATTTATGTGTATTTATAATGCCTGAGACGATTGAATAACAAGATCATAAGATGCATAGATCCATGGCAGTTTTGTTTAACATCAAACCCCAACCGCCTCAATTTAATTTTGATAAAGGGAGACAATTCGTCGCGTCAAGTGCGTCGAGATGCAAGACTGTTAAGTGGTGGAAAAGGGATAGGATAAGCGATTGTCGTTTTTCCCATTTTCCGTACCTACTTTGCGCCCTTTGCGGACTGAACTGAACACTTCAGTACCCCGGCGTCAGTCGCAGCTGGCGGTTGTCTCTGTGCCGGTTTATCTCGCGTTCGCGAGTGAATTCGAAATACGATGAGTGGTGTATTTTATTCAAAGTGTGATTTGTGAGTGTTGAAAGTGGTTCGTGATTTGACTGGAGGTTCCCTGCTACACTGCGCTAAAATGTAAGTTTTTTTTTTAAATGAGGGTAGACTTTGCGAGTATTACGATAATTGATTTGTTTCATTTTATAAGACAGAAATTGGCTAATTGTTCTCATTGCATCTTTATAGCATATTTTAGGGCTGCAGATATATTTATTCCATACGAAATATAATTTGCCTTGCCTTCGCAAGGCGAGCCTAAATGGGTTTGTAGTGCTATGCTATGCTAATAGCTCCATTTATCCTAAAAATCTGTTCTCGGACCTTTAGTTAGGTAATGGGGGTTGTAATATTCTCTATAGACTCTGCGAGTCTCTTTCAAATGTTTCAGTATTTGAAATTACTTTGTCGATTTTACGTGACTTATATATATATGTTGCTAATACTTCAGAATTCTGATTACGGCAAGAAGTGCCTGAATTAGAAATCACGTACCCACCCTTAAACTTCGGAAGATAGTTTTCATATCGTTACACGTGAAGCGACCGACAAGTTGTGAACTGTAACTTCTGTGCAATATAAGTACCGAAACTTTGTGTTATTTCCTAGAGGAAGCCGAATATTTCCGCTAGTAATCCATTGCCTATTGTTTGAATGGTTACTTATAAGGGAAGTTGAAAGTACAACTATAAGAGTTGTATTTGGTAAAACAGAAATTCAGATTAACAATTATTATTAAGAAGAATATATTAAGTACTTAAATAAGTTGTCCTTTATTTTCTTCTAAAATATTATTCAAAAAACATGATGCGCCAATTTTTTTATTCCTCTGAAATTGTAAGTAGGTACGAAAAGTATATCAAGGTATGAAAAATTCACAGTTTATCAGGCTCAAACAAATCACTATTCGTCACTTCTATCACTCACTAGTGTATTGATTTTCTTTTACTGCTGAGTATAGGGCATAGGTATCGCATCATAGGGTTTAATAATATCATTAAGTAATTAAAACGTATTATCGTACAGTGTACAGAACAATTATATATAGCGAACTGTGTGACTACATATTCTGATATGTATAGATGTTACTGATAAACATCAAATGTAGGTATTTACCTACTAAACGGTTATTCAGTGCTTTTACCTATTTATTGATATATAAATATAATGCAAGAACATTAAATGCAAGTTGGTAATTATGTAAATCTATTTGTATGCTATTAACGTAGGACTGCATACGAGTACGCGTGTCACTTGTATATGCAGGTTTTGAATTTGTGGTTTGAGATAAACAAAATAAATAAATTAGAGATGAAGAAATCGGAAAAATAAGATAATAATACTCCGAGGAAGTGAGAGCGCTACCTATAAATGTATAAATTTCACATACTCGTTGTTAAATTTTACGATGTTTTTATTGTCAGTTTGATAGGCCAGCGAGGAGGGCGGGCGAGATGCGATAATAAATTAGGGCATGCCATGTAGGTATGACACACAGACTTTTTCATGAAAAATAAATTTTCCATTCCCTTAATATCATATCCACATAAAATTCTGCTACTAGAAAACTCCTAGTTTATTTATATTTACCATACTTAATACAGTATGTGTACACAGTGGTCATCTAGTGTCATGAATAAAGGATCTGTAAAACATCTTTGATAATTCACCTCAAGTAAATATTTGTTCTGTAGTTTTTGTAAATGTTTAATTCACCTTGCATTTGTAACATTTAAATGTAGATAGGTAGTACGAGTGTCTGATAGTGATAACGAGGTGCAAGCTGGACTGCAAAACCGGTTTTACGCTATTGGCTACCCAAATCGCGCGAGCTTACCGGTCGGTATCATCGACTTTATTATCTGTCGGAATTTGTCACGTGGGCTACATTCGGAAATAAAAATAAATAATGCAATACGTCACAGACAACTTTATAGTATAAATAACCTAAAATCTGTTCTAGGAAACATCTATATCAGGTATTTGTATATAAGTAAATGAAACAAAATCGTGTTAAAATACACCATTTATAATTCAAGAACACCCTGGATTATTATATAGCCTACTTTTTAGACGACTTCCCGAAAGAGGAGGACAAGTAGCTAGTATATAAATAAAACAAAGTAGAGGGCCTGTTCCACCATTTATAATTCCCGAACATAATGACTGATTTTCATGATCCTTAACATTTGTATCCGCCCAGAGTAGATAAATAACTATAGAAATAAGTCTAATTTTGTGTAAAAATGTTAAACGAGAAATATTCCCTGTTAGACATTACCTAGTACCTATGCAATAAAAATGTACCTACTATAAAAGAGGTCAAAGTTACATTACCTACTTTAAAATTATAAATATGTGTATTACAAAACATAGTTTTGCCAAACTGCGCAGCAGTTTGTTGGCGATGAGTTCGTTCTTCTGTACCTTTACACTAATAATGTAATATTTCCAGCAGGCATATACCGGCATTACTAAATGTCTAATTATACACCTTAATTATATCCGATTACCTGGACAAAATGCGAAAACATACATAGGAACTGAGATATGTTTTTTTTTGTCACAGTGAAACGCGTTACGCATACCAATTTATAAATAGATTGGTAGAAAATAACATATCAAAGCTATTTATAAAGAAATTAAGCCACATTCTGCAACTGCTAAATTGATGTTTCTACCGCAACTTGGGAGATAGGTTACATATTTCAGTCTCAAATTAGCCTAAGGAGTATATCTTAGCCCTGACTGAATAGTAGATTTGGTAGGGTGTGTCTTGTCTTTCGGAATAACTGCAGTAACAAAACAAGCCCCGGTAATTGCCCACATCCGCATGCGGCTACAATGTGCACGTCAGTAATTATTACTTCACGTGCGAAATGTGTGCATTTTTATAAACATAACAAAGATATATGTTTTTTTTTATGACAAAAGGTGGCAAACGAGCAGACGGATTGCCTGATGGTAAGCAATTGCCGTCACCCATGGGCACCCGCAACACCAGGGGAGTCACAAGCGCGTTGCCGACCTTTAAGGGGGGTTGGAGCTCTGGGAACCTTACTCACCATCAGGAACACAACACTACATACTCGTAGGTACCTGAAAGGTAGCAGTGTTATTATGGCTGTGGTCTTCTGTAAGGAGGTACATCCCCAGTTGGGCTTCTCCATACTCGAGCGTGATGGTACTTCGCTGTGCCCTACCTCTCATTAAAATTCATTCATGAATTTTTTTTTTCTGTCATAAAAAAAAAGATATATGTAAAATGTTTTCTGTATTTTCTTCGTTGCAGAATTCATCTCTACATTCACGTTCACACGTACTATTTTAAATGTATTCGTATAAAATGACTTACTAGTTCGATCGAGCTCTTAACCCGAATATAAGACTTGGGTAGTTTTTAAATTGGGAAAAATAATGTTCTTAATTTGATTACTGTCAAAGATATGTTTTTGGAATGTCAATGTGTAGTTTTCAATAGTTTTAGTATATTGTGGGCTTATTATACAAGGACAAAGTCACACGGTAGAGCAGGCAGCCTTAAAATATAATTATTATACGTATAATAAATTAGCAAGATCTCTCCCACGTCAGGAAATTTCTGTTTTGCCCTATGGCAGACTGCTAAAAAAACCTTTAGACGATAAATCCGCCATCTGTACCTACAATTTTGCGTATTTTTGTGTAATATAGTTTTCTCAAACATGCAATGAAATGTCTTCATTACGTGCGTCATAATAGGCTTCGAAGTATCACGTTTAGGGCGGATCGACTCCAGAGGACAGGTAACGAATATCATATAAAATTGAAGGCCTAGGCCGGGAAGTAATTTTTTTTAATTTTTATGTATCTCTGGCGTCTGTGTTCATGAAGCCTGTTCAAACAGCTGAATTATATTTTTTTATCATTTTTAGTGACTAAATTAGCGGGCTAATCATCTCGCTTATTTCAGACGAAATGGTATGAAGAGATTTATTTTATTTATCATAAAAATGAATATTCATATCATCAGGTTATTACATTATTATATTTATTATTCATGCTCTCAATTTTAAAATTGTATTGGCAACACCAAACACTACTCCACGCATGCGCGTTTTTGAACGCATTTTTGAGTCAACCAATCACAGGACACTTTTACTTGTTTTAATAATGGCGGAATGGAAAAGTTTCTCGGCGTGTAAAACTCTGTTTATTAAGACTAAATAGTGGTAAATGGTGTGATTCAATGCTTTTGTGACTTAGATATAGTGTTACGGGTGTATAAAAATTGAATAATCTAACCGGGCCCGGTTTTATTTATCTATATTTTGTTATTGTGTACCGCCAAAGGCAGATGCCGTAGCGCCATCATTTAAAAGGTAAGTGCATTATTTTTTGGTGGTTTTTCTAAATGTTGTATATAGTAATTATAGCCAGACTATTTATGATAGTCATTAATTATTACATCGAAGGCAAAAATACTACAAAGCGGGTTTGGAGGGACAATTAAAAATTTTTTGTCGTGAAGCTGTTCAGTGGTATTTTTTTTATTTGTTTCATTGCATTAGTTTGAGAAAAGCACTATACATGCCTAGCCGTGAAAGGGTCTTGAAGGCTTCGTATACTATCCGGCCTCCCAACGGTCGGCCGTCTATACAACTCAGCCTTCAACCCCCTTTTTCCCGGCGGCTGCAGTAATGTACTATTAACACGTTCACAGTCCAGTGTCCCACATTATACTGATAATTCTGATTTCTCTATTATTTTTTTTGTTAAATGGACAACAGAATTCAGTTATATATATTGTAGTAAACCGAGTACGTAACTAACGTTCCTTAGTGACCCATACGTGGAGCACGGACGTGCGATGGAAGCAATTTGCTTGGACGTATGAGGAAATCAATACATTTTGCATGGGGTCTGTGAACGTGTTAAATACATACTTTATTTCGATAGATTGGTAGAAAATAAGCTATCAAAGCAATTTATGAAGAGATGAAGTCGCATTCTGCAGCTAATGAACGTACTGACGTGTCCAAACATACATCACCGGTAACATTGTTTTGTCCACGTGTCTTGGCAGTGAACACGAGCTATTCATTCGCATGCATGCCCTTTGTTGGAAGTGTATTGGACTGGATAGATTATTAGGGAATAATTTGAACGGCCTCCTAGCCTAGTTAATAGCGACTGACTATCGAATAATTGGTTCCTAGGTTATGGACGTTATAAAAGTACATATTTAAGTATTTATTTAATATCTTTGTATAGTGTCAACAACATTACCTTTTCTAAGGTTTACTGTAGGGTTAAGTCGATTTGTATGGCATAAGAAATCAAAATTATAATAATATTAAAGTCTCGCAGTCAAGTGGCAGTTAGTAGTAATAGGTCAATAGATCGTAAAGTATATAAATAATAATAATGTTTTTTTATAGCAATACCTGCGGTGTAAAGTCGGTGACTTAATAACAGTTGTAATAATAACATCGACAAAGTGTCGGGACTAACATAATTAGGTGCCCAGAATGTATGACACAAGTTCTCATTTCGGTCGCCATTCATCTTACTGTACAATGAATGGCCAGCATTACACTGCAGTTATATTGAACGAGCATACGAACCTTGAATGCGCAATATTGAAACACTCAATTCGATATCACTTGTTAACTTAGATAAATATTTTTCCGACTTAGCTTTAGTACATTGCTTGTTTTTCTATTCAGTTATCTCGGCGTATCAATAGTGTAACGGAAATGTATGTCGTGTGATTGTTTTGATTCCATTCATAGATGCGTAGCTAGTCGTCTGATGGCGTTCTATAATTATGAGCAAGGTCTTGTTTGTGAAGCACGCATTCGAGTTGCAAGCGTACCGAACATATCTATACATTGTAATGTGTATTCTAAAAGATCATGCATGTTGACGATATGTAAATTTAAAATCATACAGCCTTTACTTGAGATATTATCTGTAAATACGAACCTTATTGTCGTTGTTACTTACGTCTAACCACGCGCTAGAGTATTTATCTCGGTAGCGTATTTATTTCGTCATCTTAAACAACGACATAAGCGCCATCGGTATTGAGGTTCCTTTTCATAAATTACATTTATTGTTTTTATTATCGAGACATTCATTATCTGCTTAGTTAAGAACACAAACAGTTTTATGTCAACGTTTTGCATTAATTATCAAAAAGAAACATCAACCATGATATGTAAAAAAAACATCGCCTAAATAGTCTACAAATTTTAAGTAAGAACTCGGTTTATTGTTTTTTCTTCTCACCTACGATGCCAGATACAAAGACTCAATAGTCAGTCTGAGAAGACCTACTCAGACAGACTGCTTAACCCAAGACTTGGCATAGACTCCAGTTTTTACGACTGACTGAACTTCCAAGGGACCTGGATTAAGGATCGACCCGTTTTCCTCACTATGCGTTGATTTCCGTCAACCAAAAGTGACAAGTGAATATCAAATCATAAGTTTCAAACCTTTCTTACTACGTTTCTTCTTTAGGTTTCTAAAAGTTACATAAGTACCTAATTACGAATCACGTAATACTACTTACCTACTACATATTAGGTAAGGGGATTTAACTAATATAAATAGATAGCTGGCATTTTCGATGGCAAACCTGGATTTTACTCTGAGAAAACTGGTTGCGTTGGAAGTGCCTGTCCAACGAGAAAAATACGCAAATAAATACTTAATGCAGAAAGTTGATTCCACGTGTAGTATGTCTACTCGTATAATTAACCCAACTCATCATGCATAAGAAATGTATTTTATTAATAAAATAATAAAATAAAATTGTATACCGTTTTATTATAGGCAGACATCCGGTTTTTTATCCAATAGCCCAGACAGCTAGTCCATCTTTTCCATCTAATAGCCTATTACTTTTTAGATTCCATTAAATCTCAATAGTTCTTACACTATGGCGGGTGTTGTCTCAGTGCGCGTCCTAGACGGACAGGGATAACATCCGCTAAGTGTACCCCTTATACTCCATTTAATTATCGAAAGGGCCTCTGCGCGTTGGCTGGGTTCGGCTCCCCATACGCCTTCCAAATATGTCGGGAAACCATCGTTACGTGTACGAGATAGACATACAAATAAACAATTCGTGCATTGTGTTGTAAAAAATAAAAGTAAGCAAACGAATTATTGTTAAAATCATATTGATTCATTTATAATAGTGCAAACATTTTACCTTAGCTTGAATTAAACAAGCTAAAGTTTCTGCTTCTTATTAACGTTATTTTACAACAACTTTAATATCTAAACCCGTTTTTAAAACGAAAGTCGATGTCGGTCTCTTCGGGCTATTTGCACATCTTTATCCTGAAGTTTGATCTTCGGAAAATTAGAACCTTTTAAGACAACCAACCCACCAGCGGAAACTTTTTTAATTTTCCTTCGCGACATTTTCTGCGGCTCAAGTTGTAAAATGAATGATGGAATTAAGAGATTTTTGAGTTATTACTTAATTATTTTTTGTGGCAAGTTTAATTTACCTACGAACGATGTGTCTGAATAACCTTAAAATACCTATATTTAAATATAACATCATAAAAAATAGCCGGCTAAAGCATGATCAGTGTAAGGTTCTGTAGTTTTCGACCCGTAACTCAGAAACGGTTCAACCGACCAAATTTAAAATAATTTACCTTGACAGTCTATATTAAGCTGACCTTTCACGATTCATTCATCATTTTCATTTTTTTGGCACATTACCAAAAATATTCACACTATCAAAAACGTTTAAGGGGAACCCCTATTCTTTTTAAAATATATATCTAACGACAACATGCACTTTAGGGTTGAGAATACTATACCTATACCGTGATTGTTTTACATATCGCCACTGAGCCAGGGACATATAGACAGATATATAGACATGGCGAAATTATAAGGGTTCCTAGTTGACTAAGGAACCCTGGAAAGCGAAGTATGTGAACTGACTCTTCGATTTAAAGTATCTTAAGTTTAGAACCGTCACACAACTCACTGTTAACCCTTCACATAATTTTGATTATATTTAGTTAATTAAGTGCACTCAGGAGATTACTAATTCCTATCATACTGTCGCCCTAGCCAAGTCAAGGCCTAAGAGACACCCATTACCGAAACTTGCTAACTATAATCTATTAGCATAATTAAGATAACTTGCTGGGACCTTCCTGCTAATAGCGCTTATTTAAGTATAAAGTAACGTGTGTAACAGAATACAATTATATAGTCTTATGTATATATAGTACCTCAACATCTTGGGGGGGAGTTGTGGCTATAGTCACCACGCTTGGCAGGCGGATTGGCGACCACATGCTGTTGATTCTGTGGTGTTATTCTCAGCACCACACGGCAGATGCTGACTATACGTTCTGGATATCAGAAAAAATGTGGGACGTTAGAAACTGTTTGAAGTAGACGACAGCTCATTTGCGCAACCGACAAACAAGTCGCATCGCAATCTGTAATGTTTATGCAGATAATAGATTATATTATGCAAAGCTAGCGTATAGTACACTCGTCATCAAATATATCGGAGCAGCCAAGGCATTCAAAAATATCGGACCATGCACAACGAGTATATCGTCTTGATAATAGAGGCATTGTTCCCATATTTGTGACTACCTTGGTCGCTCCGATAAATCTGACGGCGACTGTATTATCGCATGGGCACACATTCTGTACCATGTAATTGCATCAAGTTAGCCAGTCGGCAAAATACGCGAATCATGCTAAATTGTGTAGGCTTCAACGAAATAACTACTACAATTTAAGAAACATTTCATCATTCATTAACCGTAAAGCAGTTCACCCTACATTATTTAGACAGAAGAAGTATATTTCGGAACATTACGACTTATTTTGAATTGCTAGGGTATGATTTGGTATTTACTGACCTAGTATATTCAGTATTCAATTCAGTATTATGGATTTAAATGAATAGAACGAAAATAACTGGCCAAGTTTTTACTAATTCTTAGCCCGCAGATTACACGAATAGGCGTTCTGTTTATTCTTGTTATGACCCCGAACAATGATTGCTCTGGAGCAACAACGAATACAGCAGCACGTGTAGCTATTACATCACGACCAGACTCGAAGTTCGAATAAAGAGAATCGGAAAGCAAAGAAAATACATTTATGTCACTAATGATATCCCAACTAATGATAACACAAATCTCCACTCAGCATATTTCCACGAACGGCTATTTTCGCAACGAGTAAGGATAGAGGAGAACACTTGTATAAGGGCTGTATAAGAGTCTTAAATACTGATAATCGGTCTTACAATGAAACTGTTAGGTTCAAGTTGCAAAATTAACGTATTTTATAGTTACAAGATTTATGAAACGGATCGAACGACAAATAATATATACACTTTGTATCTGTATGTATTGGCTCATGTGGATACAACTTCAAGTAACATTTTGTTTAAGGGCCGATAATACAGGCTGTTAATATTATATTTATGTTCGACCCGTTACATAAATCTTGTGACTATAAGATACGTTAATTTTGCAACTTTAAGCAAAGTCGTAACAGTTTCTTTGTAAGTCTCGGTTAAGCTATATTTAAGACCAATAATCATGTTGCACTCAAGTTTCTACAGAACATACATTAGGAGGCGCAAAGGGAATGGACGTTTTGTGCTGTTTTTGCTTTACGTTTCATTGTGTTTAAGCAACAAAACTTGGTAA
The DNA here is from genome assembly GCA_022674325.2 of Grapholita molesta. Taxonomy (NCBI): domain Eukaryota; kingdom Metazoa; phylum Arthropoda; class Insecta; order Lepidoptera; family Tortricidae; genus Grapholita; species Grapholita molesta. The sequence continues at coordinate 8,169,281 of CP053138.2, forward strand.
ATACCTATTGTCCAACGCGCCGGATTGTGTCTCATCATTTTATGTGTTTGCGAGCGAGAGAGTGCATTTCTCACGCCTGGGTAGGTGCAGAAAGTAATAAAGTTTACAGCCAGTAATTCCTTGTACGATGCTCAGAAGTCATAAAGTTTTTTTACAACTTGCCCTTTTAGGTTACATCAGCCATTAAATAAATAAATAAAATTGCAGTGCAGCGGAAGTGATTGCCAGTAATGGCCATAATGATAGGTCGTATTATTTAGATTTTAGGTAATAACTAGGTACTTATATAGGAAGATATAAGTACCATTATTAGTCAGTCCATTATTATCTATTATAATTTTGGGGACGCGATTTTTCAAATGAATGAATTGTATTATATTTACCTGATACGAAAGGGCAAAAATATATATGTAAAACACATTTTTTTTAAACTTCCAGAAATATTATTTCCGAAAATATTGACTTTGCCAAAAATGTTAATGGCAAACCCATTATCTAAAAAGAGTTTTTTTATTTTTATTTAACCATATTGTTGACGTGATTGATTTATAACCTTATTGATATCATTATAGCTTTCTAGGACTAAACCGTCACTGAGCATAGCCGGGGACAGACAGACAGACAAACATGGCGAAAGTATAAATTTTCCTAGTTGACTACGGAACCTTAAAAAGCGATCAAGCAAAGTGAAGAGGCAGGATATTGCCTCGGACACCGAATTTATAAATAAACTGTAGTCATCCTACTTGAAAACCAATGCAAATCAATACTTGATTTAACTCTTAATCAGTTTTGGACAAAAAGCTATGGCAAAGAATCTACAAATACAATATACAAAAAATCTAAATGGGTTTTGTATTTCTCTGATACATATGGTCTTCTAGATACTTTTGGTCCCTATACAGGGTGACTGGTAAATCGACCTATTCCTTCAAAGGGGTTATTCTACATTTTCATACATTCAAACAATATCGGGTCTCTATGATGCGTACTGCAATAAGTCTGTTGACTAATTGAATCGGTTTGTTACTCAATCACGAAGTTCACTAGTAGTGGTGGGTTGCGGACGGCTTTAGTTTCAACAAGTTCGTTCTAAAATGACTTAAACTATGAGTGGATACAATAGGTAAGACATTATGCTATTTGTTTATTAGTTTATTAAAGCACTGCGTTGCTCGCACGACTGTTTCCGTCCCCTTTTCTCTTAGGATGTGCTTAATCGTTGTATCGCACTCGCATAACATTTCATCAAAATTCTCAACGGTTCATGCGGATATGGTGGACTCTTCTAGCGCTATTTTATTTTACGTTAAAAGTCGAGTAGAAAACTCGCTCACGCAAAACGTTTTATTCGTTGAGATTAACTGTATCAGCGACCACCAATATAACATGCCAGCCTGAAGTAATCAATTGACCAGGAAAATTGATAAATGCAGTCCGTAGTTTCTAGTCTTACGTGCATTTATATCGCTGCAGTTCTTCTGTTTTAACATTGATATAGGCCTCCCTTAAAGTGACCCACAGTGACCCGTTTTGCGCCACCCGCATGCAGTGGATTCCAGCGATTTTTACCATGTCTTCGGTCCACCTTGTGGGTCTGCTCACACTACGCCTTCAAGTACGTGGTCGCCACTCAAGAACCTCTCTATCGGTACGTGCGATGTGCTCCGCCGAGTGCATCTTAAGTTCAGCGATCCGGAGGGCTATATCGGTTACTTTGGTTCTTTTGCGAATGACGTCATTTCTGATGCGATCGCGTAGAGAGACTCCCAGCATAGCCCCATTGCCCCATGGGTAACTTTGAGCATTCTTATGAGGCCCATAGTAAGCGACCACGTTTCGACCATACGAGTACCTATGTCATCACTGGTAACATACACTGGCCAAAGACTTTCGACTTGAGACACTGCGGTACTGCCACTTGCGGTTATTGGACATTGTAACTATCAATTAAAACTTGTAATGGTATTCCGTGATGCTAGTACAAGCAACTATGCCGAAATATTGGGAACACAAAAACACAAATGAGGTAAACGTGCTCGAGACTATCCCAGTATATGTCAACTTCAAACTTAAGTCATTAGCAATTAAGGTGACAGCTGTCCATGATTATTGCATTAGCACACATGATTTGCATTAGCACGTCTACCTGAAAGCATGTTCATTTTGGCATTCGTGGCATACATGTAATTAATGTAATATCATTAGGGGGACTAGCCTAAAATGTAATGTTAGGGTCAGGGTTATGGAGGAAAAACTTACGTTGTGCTATCGCGTTAAAATAATTATGTATAGTGTCTATATTAGATTCGATTTGTACAGTGAGATTCTCCAGAAATATTTATTTATTTATATTATGATATAATATATGTAAATCGATGTATATTATTTTGTTTTATAAAACAAAAATAATATTTAAATAATCCAAAAGAAAATACATATATGCCTGCACTAATATTTTTCCCATAAATATTTTTTCTCAAACATGCAATGAAATGTCTTCGTTACGTGCGTCATAATAGGCTTCGAAGTATCACGTTTAGGGCGGATCGACTCCAGAGTACAGGTAACGAATTTCATATAAAATTGAAGGCCTAGGCCGGGAAGTAATTTTTAATTTTTATGTATACCTGGCGTCTGTGTTCATGAAGCCTGTTCAAACAGCTGAGTTATATTTTTTATCATTTTAGTGACTAAATGATTAGCGGGCTAAAAATAATCTCGCTTATTTCAGACGAAATGGTATGAAGAGATTTATTTTATTTATCATGTAATTGAATATTCATATCATCAGGTTATTACATTATTATATTTATTATTCATGCTCTCAATTTTAAAATTGTATTGGCAACACCAAACACTACTCCACGCATGCGCGTTTTTGAACGCATTTTGACTCAACCAATCACAGGACACTTTTACTTGTTTTAATAATGGCGGAATGGATAAGTTTCTCGGCGTGTAAAACTCTGTTTATTAAGACTAAATAGTGGTAAATGGCGTGATTCAATGCTTTTGTGACTTAGATATAGTGTTACGGGTGTATAAAATTGAATAATCTAACCGGGCCCGGTTTTATTTATCTATATTTTGTTATTGTGTACCGCCAAAGGCAGATGCCGTAGCGCCATCATTTAAAAGGTAAGTGCATTCTTTTTGGTGGTTTTTCTAAATGTTGTATATAGTAATTATAGCCAGACTATTTATGATAGTCATTAATTATTACATCGAAGGCAAAAATACTACAAAGCGGGATTGGAGGGAAAATTAAAAAACTTCTCGTGAAGCTGTTTTGTTCAGTGGTATTTTTTTATTTATTTCATTGCATTAGTTTGAGAAAAGCACTATACATGCCTAGCCGTGAAAGGGTCTTGAAGGCTTCGTATACTATCCGGCCTCCTTACAGTCGGCCGTATATACAACTCAGCCTTCAACCCCCTTTTTCCCGGCGGCTGCAGTAATGTACTATTACTCAGCGTGAGAGGGAATAAGTATAATACGTTTTCGCTCTTATTCAATGCGGTTCTATGAAGCGTGTAACTTGGGTGCGTTCCCGGATTCCTACTGCAGACCGCCGCCGAAAGGTCCACTTCATATTTCGCATGACTTGATGTTTCAAGTATGATTCTACCCATAGCTTTCTTATTTAAATATTTTTATTTAACTCTTCACTACGTATACCTACGCTGAAGTATCGATAATTTCTAAGTGTTTTATTAGGTGTTGTATATATGTTATGGACCAAGTGATAAGGACGGGCATTATTTGTAACGCCCGGGCATTATGAATAATGACTAGCTATACTGGGCCAAGTGGCAAGTGACAAGCTAAACTTCAATATTTATCACATTGTCTGGTCATTATGAATACTGCTACATCGTCGTTGGGCAATTTGGTCGGGGAGAGAAACAAACTCGTGACACGTGTTAACCACAGTTACCGATGGATGCAACTGCAATTGGCACAAAGGCCCACAGCTATTTCTAAACTGATTTTTTTTTCTTAGCGAGTCGGCTGTGTCGTGAATGCAAAAAACCTAACACTCCTCCTCGCTTCGCTCGTCGTCGTACCTACCGGTGACTCTGCTCCCGTTCCCGCTGACATAACCAGACTAGTAACGTACCTAGCACCTCCCGAAGATGTCTCGTAGAGGCAAAACACGTCTCGAGTTATAGTATCATTGGTGGTGGCTTGTTACGGTTGTTATACTCGTATTTAATTGCATTTTTATTATTGTAACGCGAATCGGGCGTGACACGACATCGGGAGTGCACAGCTATATTACGATAGATTGGCGAGTGGCTCAATAATCCTTATATATATGTGGCTGTATGAAATATTATTTGAATTGTTCAGGTGCTTTTGTTGAAGAAGTCCATCATTAGAAAAAAAACCATAGGCTAGATTGTCACATACGCTTGCGCCAAATATTAAATATCTCTATCAATAATCAAATTAATGAAAAGGGGCCGTAGCGAAGGTGCCAATCGATTGTAGAAACGTAAAAGGAGGGACCCCGCACTGGGGCGGCTAGGGCCCTCCTAGATTGCCCAGCGAACCGCAGTTACCTTTAAGCAGTGGCAAAATCCTTTACATATACGATATAGAAGTATGACGATGACTAAACATCGGCGGCTGTCGTAATTAAAGTATAAATATTGTTTCCCCTATCTATCAAATATTTTTTATTTTATTTTTGATATTATTGTGACATTATTATTTATTGATATACATAGAAATATTATATTGTAATAATTTTACCAATGAATTGCTCTGTATTAATTAATCATTAGATTAAGATTATATTTGTATTTGACTATTCGAAGGTGTTTGTTGCTAGGGCTACTTGAATAAAAAAAAATTGAATTGAATTGAGACGATAAAATGGCAACCATGCCATGCTACCCAAGTCTTCTGTTAAGACGTTTTGTTGTTCTGGTGGAATAAAAAAATATAAATAACGTTATCCCTGAAATAAATACAATACATCATATACTCGACGAAAGTATGATAACTTTCTGGAAATAGCAACGAGCTTTTGCGTAACAACTGTGCCAATAAATAAGCAGAGTCTTTGTTCATGTATTTTATATATTAAATATATACCAACTTAATAAATACTCTTGCAAACTGGCTGTGACTTAATGGTTATTAGACAAGAATTACATTGAAATTGAAAATCTTTTGCATTCTGTAGTGTAACATAAAGTGATAAACACACACGCACACACACAACACCCACAACCACACCCACACCCTCCCCCACACACAAAAACACACGCACACACAGTTTGTTACCATAGTTAAGAGATTCTGTATTAGCATTAACTTATTTTGGCAAAATAATTGACGACCGGTCCCCTACCTATGAAGCCGATGGTCCCGGATTCGAATCCCGACCAGACAGATATTTGTTCCTGAGTCATGAGGTGTTTTCTATGTATTTAAGTATTTATATGTATCTGTCTATTAATTATTTCGTCGTCTAGTACCTACAACTTAAGCCCTACTGAGCTTACCGTGGGAGTAGGTCGATTTGTGTCAGATTGTCCCGAAATATTCATTTATTATTTATTAAATTCTATTCTATTCTATTTTTACTATTATAACCAAAATGTAATAGCATATTTAATCATAATAAAAATTGAACCTTCATCTGCCACCAAAGAAAAGCATATTTTAGGTTAAAAACACAACTGAAAAATAATCCAATAAGCATCTTGACAGAACATTCATGCGAAATGAGAAATCAATTTAATTTTCCAGTAAATTACGAAAACACGAAGACAGGGTTGCCTAAACACAATTTGGGTGAAAATACCTCCTTGTACAAGAAAGCTAAACGTTGACGAACGATGTAATTAAAGAGTTATATACTTTTCGAGTAAGGATGAGCCTCCGACAAAAATCTGGCTTTTCTAAACGGAACGAGCGTTTAAGCGAACCAAGGCACTTATTCTAAAAGTAAGACGTTATTTAAAAGCGTAATGAATTTACATTTGGAATATTTTTAAGTAAAGAATGTTTTTACATCCTTGTTTTGGTTAAAGGTTACTTACATAACTTGGTTGTATAATATATCTTGTTTGTGAAGCAGAGTTTGCTATGAGTGAGCTTCTAGTAATAAAAATTATAGGTCTTGCGCTGAGCGGGAGGGAACTGGTTTGCGTAGGGAACATTTTAATATTTTACATAGTATGTAGATACTATGTATCTAGTGCTAAATTCTTTATAGGTATAACGAAAACAATCACGAATATTACGTATAATTACAAAAAAAAGTTACGTTTTTCTTTGAAATTTTTCGTATAAGGTACAAGTCCGCGTACTCAACATGTTAATAGAAATTATTTTCATAGGTTTTGCAATACAATGTATGTAAGTATTTATTTTCGTCACTTAAATGGAATTCTTTTCATATGGTGATCCTGATCATATAAAAAATCTGAAAATATGGGAATACGTTAATCAATCCGATTGTACGAGTAAATGTCAGGTTGTATTGCTGGCAGCCCCAATAAATGTCATTGCAATACAAATGACATGAGTGACAGGAGTGACATACATTAGGACTTGGAAATTAAATTTAATGTCCCAGTAGATATCAGCCAATTAACAAATATATTCATAACGTAACTTATAAATAGGTTATTTATTTTTAAACTGTGACGACAAATAAAATTCACTAACATATAGTCTCGTTAAAAAGTTGTTGTGGCTAATTTCATATATGTTATTAATCGCTAATTAAGGTATGAATGTCGATTACTAGTATGGTGTCGACAACTGCGAGTGGTCGCCGCTGAGCTTTGGTATCAAATATTTCGACGTTATTTTAAACTTTTTGGGTGAAATTGATGCAAAATTGAATTGGTGTCGTAAGGGAAAAACCGACAGATGGGCAGCAGCGTCCGTCGAAACCCAATCTACTACTACTACCATTACTGATATAAGATGATACAAGTCATATTTCGCGGGGAAGCCTTTGTCCCGCAGTAGACGACGTACGGTTGAAATAATGATGATGATTGAAGCGAAAACAGGCATTACTAGGCACTTGAAAGGCGCGACATATAGCCAATATATTAATATTTGCTAGGTTGGGACAGTGTTATATTATATGGATGTTATGTCGCATGTGGTTCAAGCGACAACTCGAATACTTAAATGCAGTAACGTAGGATATATTTTTTATAAATATCATAAATTCTGAACGAATGAGACACTTACTGAGGATGATACATTTTTATACTCACATAAGATTACTCATTTTTTAAACAATCAAACTTAGCAAGTGGCTTGAAATCCGTCGGACAATCCTGAAATTTGGCAAATATATTAATTAGAGGTCCCATTATTAGGTCAAGTACATTTAATATATGCGAATGCATATAATATGTAATATATAATATAAATACAAAAAGATAACATTTTCATTTGCATTTGCATTTGCATATATTAAATGTACTTGACCTATAAATGGGAGAATTTCCTCGGGAAAATGTTATCTTTTTGTATTTATGTTTATATATGGTTATCTATGGATACTGTTGTTTATTGTGAAGATATCGAATGAAGAATCTGACGAACCTAAAAATTATCAATTCAATGTCTTCAACCCTTTCAGAACAGGCATTGTATCAATTCCAGCCAGAATCAATGACTAACCAACTCTACCGAAAAACAAACTAATTATATCCTCATCAACAAACATGTGCTGAGAACTTCGTTGATTACAGAAGGAAACAAAATACGCATATTGAACATATAACGTATCTAAGTTCGTTAACTTGGGATTATCCGAAAAACTTGGATCAAACGCTCGAGTTAGTACGGATTAACCTTTTTTCGGAAATGACCGCAGCGAGTAAACAGAGTAGCTTCCTAAAGATTAAGCAAAGACGCCCAGCCTTAGTATGCTACCACAGATTCTTAAAAACCATCTATATATTTGTTCCCGAGACGTGGGTGTTTCATATCTATTTAAGTATTTGTATATTATATACCGGGTGTGGCCTGTAATAGGAGCAAAAATTTAGGCATCGCTTCTACAACACGAACGTAACAACATTCTACGACTTTAAATAATTGGGTAATTTATTCCTTGTGATTTTTTCGAACAAACTAAATAGTATTTTCAATGAATAGCATCCAATAGTCTAGTTGACGTTTACTGTCAGCCTACAAACTTCATAGTTTTTGCAATACATTGCTTGCTTGGAAAATCTTTTTTTATTAATATTTATTAAACTATTCGTTATTTTCAAAAGTCGTAGAACAAATGTCGCTACGTTTGTGGTGTAGAAATGATGCCTAAAGTAAATGCTCCTATTACAGGCCACACCCGGTATATTTTTGGCTGCGTACCCACAACACAAGCCTTCTTGAGCTTAGCAAGAGGCTGAGTCAATTTGTGTAAGGATGTCATGTAATAGTTATTTATTTATGGAAATAATGTTGTCTTCGGTGGCCGTGATAATTATTAATGAAAAGTAAATAAGTAAAAAGTTTCTGTCAAAAATGACACTTCTGTTAGCTAAATTCCTATAATAAGCTTTTATTGCCGACTGTACAGTCAACCAATTTGATTTATGGGCCACTTCGTACCTTGTTACAGTGAAAACCTATATGAAAGATGCAAAATATCTCTTGTTCACGTCACTGTGACAAGGTTCGAGGTGGCCTAGAAATAAAATTGGTTGACTTTACATTTTTGCAGAATTATCAATTAGTCGAGAGGATTGTACCGAGTCTAAACACTTTTCTTGTGTATCAAAGGAGTTCCTAAGGCTACCTTCTATCAGATCAGTGGTACCATAACATTGCATTGTCACTGAACTTACACAAGTGTGCTGTAAATTTCAGCTCAATCGGTTAAAGATATCTGCTTCAAAATTGAGTTGCAGGGTTTCACCCGAACATTCTTTCTTGTAAATTCCAAGTTAAATAAAAGTTTTTAAAACGGATTATACGTCGTATACTGTTCAGTTCGGGTCACTGGATATAGGCTTCCCCTAAAGCGACCCATAGTGCCTGGTTTTGCGCCACCTGTATCCAGTGGATTCCCGCGATCTTTATCAGGTCGTTCGTCCACCTTGTGGGGGTCTGCGCCTTCCGGTACGTGGTCGCCACTTGAGAAATTTACGCCCTAACGGACATCGGTTTTACAGCCCACTACTTCTTAAGTTTAGCGATTCGGAGGGCTATATATCGGTTACTTTGTGAATGTTAATGTAGTACACACGATGTAATAAATTTTTAGTTATTTTATTTTTTTACTTGGCAAATAAATTAGTGACGATAACGATGAACAGTTAAGTTTGTCCTTCAATACATTGTATCTTCTCATTATAGGAATGTTCGATATTTAATTAGTTACTTAGTTTTACCTAGGTTAGTTTGTACGAAATCCTCAGCGCGCGAGGCTGACTCGTATTTGACCGGTTTTCTACTTAGTTTGCTAAACCGCGGTAAAATTATTGCGTGATGTTATTTCACTGTGGGGAACGTAACAAGGAATTCCTGAAATGTGATAATTAGTCTCAGATTAAGTATAATAAATACATATCTCGCTGTTTACGAGTTTGCTTTTAAGTAGTTCATCCCAAATAGATGAACAGGAATTTTCTGATAGCTTGTACTTTTTATTTTTTCTTATTTTACAATTTATTGTCCATCTTCACTTCTAACGTCTAGACTACGAGTAGCCATAGACGAGCCATAGTCAATTTCGAAGGGGATGATCTAATTAAACTTTCAATATAGTATGATAGAGAAGGCGCTAATTATCGTTTGTCCTTGTCATAATCTCACATTGTGACTAATATGCCCTAAGTACAAAATAAGCATGTGTCACACCCTCCACCGCGAATTGAAGGGCAACAGAGAAATCAACTAAATTAAATAGGCTAGCAACGGTATGCTATGCGTCATCTTGAAATGCGTCTTGAAATAAGTCTCATTGGTATATTCAGTCCTTTTTCAGCATACGCGTGTTTCAACTTTATGGTATCATTTCTTTAAGCTAAGACACGTTTGTATTCATTGTTACGCTACAAAACTGAACGGATGCAACTTAAACTTGTACTATTAGAAGTCTGCTGAAGTAGAAGATAGGAGAGCTGCTACAACAGGATTGTTTAACAAACTTAGCTCAGTTTATTCTCTACTAGCATAATATTATACCAAAACTATTTTCTTGGACGGCTCTTAACTTTTATCCGCAGACGGAGTTTTCAATTTTCCAGATGGTTTTAGGAGATTCAGAGGTCAAGTTTTAACAGTGATTTTAGTTTTCGTTTTATAAAATACACTTATTGACTGAAAGCCACACTATACAAAAATAAAACTACTGGTACAAAATGTGAGTTTACATTTGAATCATTATCTATCTGTACATAAACTTTTTTACAAAAACATTTTGTATTTTTTTTTGTGTAAATAGGTAAACTGTATGTTATTTTTATGGGATAGTGAAAACATTATTAGTTTATTAGGTACTTTAGATTTAAATATCAAAGATACGATTGTCTCGTCAAGTGAATATTAGTTATCAGTTAAGTTTGTTATTTATTATTGAGTTGCGTCTCTGCGTTGTTTGGAGTAGGTAGGTACTTACACTTATGAAGGAATAAAATGTGTTGAGGTTGTTAGTTTCTTACTTTTGTACCTATCTTTTATGTTTATTTTAATTGTCATACGATTCCATTTTAGTATAACTAGTAAGCTATTGTAACGTGTGCGTGCTGGTTTGTAATGTATAATGTGTATATTTATTAGCACTGGGGATATAAGACGCATTTTTTACATTTTAACTACACTTTGTTTTCTACAAAAAGATTTTTTGTTTTTTTCTTGATGAATTGGTAATGAAATAATATACACATACATACGCATACACAGGTAAGCTAGTACCTACCTATCGAAGAAATATATAATGTTAGTACCATATGCAGATATCTGTCTATCTATCTATCTATCTCTTTTTATTCGTAAACTGGCTTATTAAAACAAAGTCGATAAGTAAAATAAAAGAGTTTTTGTTCAACATTACATAGTTTATTCAAATCAGGGGCCTGTTGCATAACACTTTACAACTAATACTTTTAGCGGAACTCTCTTTCTAATAATAAGAATTGGAAAAGGACTTCCGCTAATATTACAAGTTACAAAGTTGTTATGCAACAGGCCCCTGGTTGTTAATAGTAGAAGAAAATGTACTCGGGTAATTTATTAATTCTTAAAGTACACTATACATAAAGATTTTATTATTTTAATGTAGGTTTCTCATCATTCGTCACCTATTTATTCTGCGGCTAAATTCATATATTGGTGCAAAAAATACTTCGGGGTCCATCGATAACGAAATGAATTTTCATCACTGCACTGGTCCTGCATATGCGGATTTGGTGCAATGGCGACAAAACAAACTGATTGCTGGCTTGTTGCAGCGTAGGAAAAATATACAAGTGACTGAAAAATGTCTAACATTTTTTGTGAATGCAGTTTAAAGTTTTTGGTTAAATTATTGAGATTAACTTGTTCGAAAGTTAAGTAGACTGGAACAAATTTCTAGCTAGCAGTTAATAATATTTTATGCAGCAGTAGTATAAGGAAGATCAATAAACGTGATTTGTGTGCGCTTTAATTACACTTAAAACTAACACAAATACGCAAACACTCGTGTTTTTATTGGATATTCCTAATATTAGACTAGAGCAAATACAATACATATAAACCGTCGTTAAATCAAAACTAATCGATTTACGTGAAAACCCTGTCACGTAAATCGATATTTTTTTATGACAAAGGTGGTAACGAGCAGACGGATTGCCTGATGGTGAGCACACGTAATACCAGGGGAGTCACAAGCGCGTTGCCGGCCTTTAAGATAGGAGGGTCACATCGGTCCGGAAATATCGCTGATGGCAATTCATTACACATTTTTGATGTGCGAGGCAGGAAGTTTCTAGAGCAACGCACAGTAGAGGATTTCCAACTATCCAGGTGGTGGAAATGTGGCCGCGTAGAACGATGGCGAAAGGAGGCGGCAGCGAAATCCAAAAAAACGTCTGCCCGAGTCTCAACCAGTCTATTATTGAAACACTGAAATGGACAGACAGATTTTAGAAGACGGTGGTAGCATAGTTAATCGAGCGTTTAATTATTTTTGTAACGATGTATGTTACATATTTAGAATTATAAATGTTGATTTTTCTGTGAAGTAGATCTTTTACAGCGTATAAATAATACCGCAAAACACTATAAATATATAAATGATAGCATTAGTGTTTGTATGCGGCAAAGCGTATTTCGACTTTTCTTTAAACCTCATATGTAGGTATATATATATATATATATATATATATATATGAAATTGAAATTCTTATAATTTTGTAAATTAAATAAGTCAAACGTATAATAATTATAATTGTCGTTACGAAACTGACAGTGATTTAACTTTTCTTAACAACTTTCACTTATGGGTGCACTATTTTTTGAAAATTCCCACATACATGCTTAAAAATTCAATATTTGTAAGTATTATCATAATTGTGTACCTAAAATCCAATATTTCGGATATTTCTCAAATAAATCATATCTCCCAATAAGAATCGTCGATATAACAACAAAAAAGTATAATATAATAATCAATGAGTTAAAAAGTCCATAATATAAATTTTATATGTCTGTATGTCAACTTAACAATACATTGAATAAAAATAATCCACAATAAAAATTTAAATTTAATGTCCTTAATTGAGTACAGGGGGTTTTACCTACAGAAGTTAAGTTTAAGAAAAAAGTAGTTGTAACCTTATATATAGTAACGCTTTGTCAGAATTGTGTAGGCAAAAATACAATTTCTGTAAATAACAGGTACCTATATACCTACATACGTTTCCATGATTATTTCGGTAGACGAAATAGAAACAGGAAAATACGTATCAAGTTGATGATACCTCGAAAAACAACGTAAATGTCTAATTGCGTTTCAGGTGGAAGTTAATTAAATATGGGAAAATGTTGTTTGTCTTTTATTTATTTCGTCAGGTTTAATGTTACATAGCACTGAGTTATTTAAAACCGTTTGATACACTGTATACAGGGTAATTAAGAATACGTACACTTTTTTGACTTATCTATTTAACAATAATTATAATTTAAATTAACTTTACTTAAATATACCTAAAATAAATTTCAAAAATATATACTTTAATATGCCAGAAAGATAAAATATAATACTTATTTGTTAAGAATAAAAAATCAATTAAATAACCTACGATCTTTACCAGTACCAGGTCATTACCAGGATCTGTAAATGTACCGAGAAAAGTGTTGAATTTCAACCAAATTATGAAATATAACATTTGTCATTTTAAGTCAACCGTAAACATTTCATCATTATTTTATATCAGTACTCGTATAGCTTAATATTTTAATATTTAAGTATCGCCTTTGAGTTAAAAAGACCCTTCACCTATTAAATGTTTCGTTAGGTACTCCTGTTGGTTGACTGGTACAGAATGCCTTATGGCATTAAGCCCGCCATTTCTTCCTTCTGCAATAAAAAAATAGATAAATAAACATGAGTTTACAAACAGATAAACTCACGTGTAATTATATCGCACTAAGCGACATGTTTCTGGTAAGCTTTGGTACACTGCTCGAGATGTGGGTGCATCACGGCGTGTCCCGACTCGGTTTGAAATGGGTACCAGAGCTTAGCCGAGACATATCATCTAGTGCGATATAATTACTCCTCAGTTTATCCGTTTGTAACTAAGTAGCAGTGACATGGCATGGCAACAATAGTTTTAGATGACCGGTCTGGCCTAGTGGGTAGTGACCCTGCCTATGAAGCCGATGGTCCTGGGTTCGAATCCCAGTCATGGCATTTATTTGTGTGATGAGCACAAATATTTGTTTTGAGTCATTGGTGTTTTCTATGTATTTAAGTATTTATATCTATCTATCTATTATATATATAGTCGTCTAGTGCCTACAACACAAGCCTTACTGAGCTCACCCTAGGACTAAGTCGATTTGTGTAAGATTGTCCCAAAATATTTATTTATTGTATTTGTTTAATCATAAACATAACTTTATTCTTCAGTGTGTAATTGGATACTATTGGTATACTATGGTCGTCGACGTAGCAACAATACCATTTATACTTAAATAAAACCAGTTGTTACGAAAATTATATATTATTATTTTCGGTAAATGTACCTAATACATTTATTACCGCAAAATGTACCGCCATGAGTGAAATTCGACTGATATCACTTACCTATGTGTATAAAATTCTTTCACCAAATTGTACTAACAAATAAACATTTTACAATTAAAAAATTGTAGCCGGTTATTATCAGCGGTTTGCGGTGACTGATTCGGTTTGAAGTGTGGCGTGATTATACGAAAACCAGTTTTAAATGAAAATGTATGTTAAAATTTGATAAGTACACCACATTAATAAAATACTATTTTAATTAAATTATAATCTTAATATGCATACCCACATGATTTCATACAAAATATATAAATGCTCTTGTGCTTTGTTCGAAGAACTAGACTTAAATATGTAAGTAAGAGAAGGTGCGACCAAACCGCATTTTAAGCAGTGGAGAGCATGCGTTAAAAACGGGGTGGATGTTATGCGTCACTGCGGTTCCGTGCCGTTTGCGTATTTTGAGCAGCGGTGTGGGCAGCGTGCGGTAAAGACGGTGTGGGTACGATGCGTCACTGCAATTCCGTACCGTTTGCGTATATTGAGCAGCAGTGTGGGGAGCGTGCGGTAAAAACGGTGTGGATACGATGCGTCACTGCGATTCCGTGCTGTTTGCGTATTCTGAGCAGCGGTGTGGGGAGCGTGTGGTAAAAACGGTGTGGATATGATGTGTCACTGCGATTCCGAACCGTTTGCTTTTTCTGAGCAGCAGTGTGGGGAGCGTGCGGTAAAGACGACGTGGATACGATGCGTCACTGCGATTCCTTACCGTTTGCGTATTCTGAGCAGCGGTGTGGGGAGCATGCGGTAAACACGGTGTGGATATGATATGTCGCTGCGATTCCGTACCATCGTCGTTTTTTAAGAAGCAGTGTGGGCGCAACTTAAGCGGGTTTAACATTGCCGAAGCATATTATCAAAAACATTAATTTTCATTTGCTATTAACTGAAGCGATTAGCGTTTACCCGTTAAATTCAAATGTTCTTTATTCCAATTTGGTTAGTAATATTACATCAATTAACTTAAAATTAGCTATGGTTAGTATTCGATAATTATATTAACAAATGTAAAGTTATTATGTTATGTTATAATTACTTGCGTATTTGCATGCATATGTACAGTTTTCCACTCTCCCGTGATGAAACAAAAAACCGGAAATCCTTACCTTAATATTTTATGATAAATCGTTTTTAAAGTAAATCAATTTAAAGTTTTTTCGATAAATAAAATCGTAATCTACTTGTAGGTAGGTTACCAAACACATGATATTAAAGTGGTTAACTCTATTTATCTACCTTTATAAAATGTTTTTGTTTTATATAAATGGAGGTGATATTTTATTAATTGCCGTTTAAAATGAGAAGCTAATGTGTGACCATCTCGGATATACCTGTGCGAATAGAAAGTTATATTTATTTTTGTATGAAATCACAAACAATGCTTTTCATATAATTCGTAACTTATTCGCGAAGGCTTCATAGACATTGTTTTGTTGAAGGAGGTGTGAACCTTCTGTACGTATTGAAATTCTACTTCATTGTAAAATAAAACAAGAGGATGAGAACTTTTGAACAGTTAAACGAAAGCATTCTTTTCAAGTTTCTAATCAGTAAAATTAAGTGAAATGTGCTTAATGAATATCTTTTATATTGTAAGTTATGTGTAACTTAAAGCTCGCGCGCTAAAATCTACGTAGTGCTAGAATGTCCATACTGAATGTCGTATCAAAATTTAAATATACTGTTTTAAAAATCTTGGTAAATAGCCATGTCCTATTTTACTCGTAAGAACATGTAGGTGAATATCACTGCACACGTTCTGTCTACTCCCGCATTGTTTCGCAATGTGTTGACTCCGGGGAAATACGTGCTGATTGAGAACCGTTAAGAGGCGTGATACATCACAGCAGTCAGACGAAAAAACACAGAAAAATAATGCAGTATTCAATTTGGATGTTTTTGTTATACATTTAATTGTGAAAATAAATGTAATTACATTAGAATAAATACAAATACAAAAATCTATACATACATTGACGTTTTTGCCATGAAGTCAATAGTCGAAGACTAATGCGCAAAATAACAAAGGCCATGCCAGGATAAGCTAAGAGAATCTGCCCCCAGCGAGTTTTGGTTTGTAATTTTTTTTGATGATGTAGCTTTGTATTAGTAGCAAGTATGCAAAATATCAGCCTCCGAAATGTTACAGATTTTGGTAAAAAAAAAAAAACAAAATATGATCTTTCTTCAATATCTTTTTTTCTACCGAGCCGATTTTGACGTGCTTCTAATATATTGAGCATACAGTAAAGGTGATTATGCGACATTAATTATAGGACACATTGCCTTACAAAAAAAAAATTACAAAAACAAAAATACTTTTTTCTTTTTGTACTTTTACGTCAGCGACACCTCCAAGTTTTTCACTAAAGCTAGCCTCTTTAATAAGCTACGAAATGAATGTATTAACATAATTTTACCAGGGGTATAACGGGGTGTTTTTTTTTATTGAATTCATCACCGTACATTTTCTTTACCCGCTCATTATTAAAGTCCCAAATAGCTTTAAAAAGGACAAAATGGCGTTCAAGGTCCTGAGTTTTGAAAAAAAAAGATGTCACTATGACCGAAATAACTTTTAAAAGGTCTAAAGCAATATAGTCATTGAGTCCTGAACTTTTAGCGGCAATTTAATCTAATTTATACGCAACTATACCATTTTATCTAGAACAAACATTAGTCAGTAATAAATAAACTTTATTTTGTACTAAGTCAGTTAATCCATACTTTTGTTCTTTTTAAAAGATTCTCGTTCTTAGTGTGTAGCAGGAAACATAATAATAGTAGGTAAATAAACAAGGACGTTGGTTACAACCTTTAGTTTTATTCAGTTTAATTACAACTAAAACAAGAAATCAAAAGTAAAAGTTATCAAAAATATTTACCAAGATGTATTCTGTACGTGTACTCGTAACAATAACAATCTTAATTATTTTTTTATTCTAACATTATGCAACCGTGTGATGCCGGCTGACTAGAATAGCACCAACCCATCTCCTCCCCCGGGTGTCGTAAGAGGCGACAAAGGGAAAAATCCTACGGACGGGCAGCAGTCGAAACCCACTCTATAGCTACTGCGGTCGCCAACCCGCCAACCCAATACAGCTACTGCCTGCCAAGCGTGGCGACTATGGCAACTACCCCAATATGATACAAGTCATATTTGTGGGAGGCTTATGTCCAGCAGTGGATTGCATATGGCTGAAATGTATTATGCAACTTTGGTTGCAAATGAGCTCACATCCCGCCCGACGGTAAGTGGTAACTGTAGCCTATGGACGCCTGAAAAGCCAATAATGGACACTTTTCACAGTTGTCGCAGTGTCCACAACACGTGTCGTTACTTTATATATAATTATTTTAACACAGTTGTAATATTTACAAATTAACTTAATAAGAATATTATTAAATTCAAGCCAAAAAGATAACTAATAACGAAACACTATACAACTTTACTTTAGGCACTAAGACCGAACATACTTTAAAAAGGACAAATTATTTTACCTTTAAAAATCACCGTTCACGCCGCATGATTATAAAAAATACCACAATGTAGGTATACTTTATGAATTTATAAGTGCAAACACAGTTTTGATGAAAGTAAATGTCAATATTTGGCTAAAATATGAATGGATTTACTTAACGTTGTTTCCGACCTGCTGCCATTATGACCTGTTGCTGGCCACTGCAAATAAATATGGCATCTTGCTATGGTTCCATTCTATGCGTGCGAAAGGGATGACCATATAAACCTTAAGATAATGACTTTATGGTCTTAAATATCGCGGTAAATTTCGAAAAATGATATTGTACCTTTGAAAGGCATCTCGTGCTAATGACAACTCTTGCTTTCGAATCGTCAGGACTTAACAGTGGTTGCCATTTAAGCCTTTTAAAAGCTATCTCGGTCTTTATAACAACTATTTTTTAAAAAGGTCAGGACTTAGGAGGTTAAAATTAATCGATTAAAAACTCTTTAGAGAAACTTGTATGTTCAAAGGAATCAATACTTTTAATTTTTTTTCCAAGTGGCCAGTGCTCATTATAAACATACAAGTTTCTCTAAAGAGTTTTTAATCGATTAATTTTAATAATGAGCGGGTAAAGAAAATGTACGGTGATGAATTCAATTAAAAAAAACACCCCGTTATACCCCTGGTAAAATTATGTTAATACATTAATTTCGTAGCTTATTAAAGAGGCTAGCTTTAGTGAAAAACTTGGAGGTGTCGCTGACGTAAAAGTAAAAAAAAGTATTTTTGTTTTTGTAATTTTTTTTTTTTGTAAGGCAATGTGTCCTATAATTAATGTCGCATAATCACCTTTACTGTATGCTCAATATGTTAGAAGCACGTCAAAATCGGCTCGGTAGAAAAAAAGATATTGAAGAAAGATCATATTTTGTTTTTTTTTTTTTTACCAAAATCTGTAACATTTCGGGGGCTGATATTTTGCATACTTGCTACTAATACAAAGCTACATCATCAAAAAAAATTACAAACCAAAACTCGCTGGGGGCAGATTCTCTTAGCTTATCCTGGCAGGGCCTTTTGGCCCCTTCAATTCAAGATGGCGACTTATGCTAATCCCTCCAGCTAACCTAACATGGTCGGGTTTTTACCATTTGTCGCAATATTTATCACGCTCCAACGAGTAAGTGCGAATTGACGGATAGACTGATAGACTATAAAATGGCAACCATGCTATCCGTTCTGGTCTAAAATTGTATGAGTATATAAATTAAAACATCTTATACACCACCTTTTGTAGAGCAAAATATCAGGATTCTGAACTGTATTAGTATCTCATGTTAAATTGTGGATAACTCTAAATATGCGGTCTTCATTACTCTTAAAGAAACTGTAGTTATTTAGTATAGTTATATATTAGTGTTTGTATTTTATGCGGACTGTTGCAACGCGCCTGATTTAGAACCACGTGTACGTTGGTTGTTATTATATTCAATGTCAAATAGCACACGTGTAGGACTTGTGTAGTACATTCACATATTAGCAACTGACTATATCTTTATCCACCTACTCTTCATGCTGTAAGAACTAAACAGATTTGGATGATAAATCGCGCACTAATACAAACTGGATAAGTATCGGGATAAGCAGAGATATTCCCTTGACATGGGTCGGAAGTTTATATAAGATTAACTATCTTCTGTGGTAACTATAAATCTGAGATTTACAAAATATACATATTTATTATCGTTAACTTCTTAGACAAGCTCGTAAATATTTTCTTTAAAAATCAAACACGGTGGCTGGTTGGCATAAAAACAAAGCGCCTACCGCGAAAATAAAAGTTCAAAAATTTCGGGCATCCTTCTCATTGACTCCGATTAAGGCGTTATTAGGGTGACAGAGAAAATAGTACGAAATTTGTGATTTTCGGTGTTCTCGGTAGGGCCTCATTAGATGTTTGAAGACCCTAAGAGAGAGCTTTGTTACTTTGTCTGATTGTTTCATATTTCATAAAAATATAGTTGTACGAGTATTTATAAATATTCAGAAAGATTGTTCTTTGCTTAGGACTCCGAAATATAATATAATTGGGACCTCCTGCCTACAGTTTCATTGTTTCAAGTTAAGTAATCAGTGTTCATTAATTATGTGCATATTTCAACTAGGTACATTACAATTGAAATAAAAAGTGTTTTGCATAAACAATGACTGTTAATTCTAAAACACATTATACGAGTACCTAGACTATAATTTAGAAGGAAGTTATTCATTATAAACAAAGACAGACAGAAACTTGCTTATATTTATCTTCTTTTTTATACAACTAAGCAACTTTTTTTGGACCCGGGTATGTCCTTAAACTACGTCCTACAATGAGAGGTAGGGCACAGCGTTGACCATCACGCTTGAATCTGGGGCAGCCCAACTGGGGAAGTACCTCCTCCTTACAGAAGACCACAGCCATAATAGCACTGCTACCTTTCAGGTATGTAGTGTTGTGTTCCTGATGGTGAGTAAGGTTCCCAGAGCTCCAACCCCCCTTTAAGGCCGGCAACGCGCTTGTGACTCCCCTGGTGTTGCGGGTGCCCATGGGCGACGGTAATTGCTTAACACCAGGCAATCCGTCTGCTCGTTTGCCGCCTATGTCATAAAAAAAAAACCTCTATTAATCTACCTTGTTGAAAATACGAACGTTTTTATATCGATCAATTACATTTATGAACAAAACTTCAAATGTGAGGTCAGCTTGTTATTTATACAAAACTTTAAATTTATAATCGGCAGCAGTTCTATAGTATGTAGTTTGAATCCAGTGGTGAACTTTAAACTTACAAATCAGAAGTTACAAGAACTATATTTAGTTTTTTTTAAGGAAAAGCTTATGAGATGTGGCAAATTTAGGTATTTGAGAACTATCGTATTTTTCAACCTACCAAAGTTATATCCAATTAGGTGAATATCTAGTTCAATGTTTCGGCCTTAATAAAGTATGACTTTTATTTCGAGAGATGTATATTTTACGACATACTACGTTCAAATTTATATTTTGCACGGTGAGCACATTTTTAAACAAATAAGGTTTGTTTGTTGGTCACATTTTAATAGGCCCATACGTCATGCAAACGCGGAAAGACTCGTGCAGTGGCATTAATGGGAGCCGCAGCGCTAAACAATGAAAAACACACGGAGGTAAATAAATGTTTAGTCATGGGCATTATACTGCAAACATTATCATAACATATTGGAAACTTAATATCTCTAGTTCACTGTCTATCAAATCCTATCTATGACTAAAAAAAACCTAATATCACTAAATCGCGTTTAGCCTGGGCAGAGAGTACCAGTCCACGGAGTCCCAGCGCGCACAAACTTTTTGCAGAAATCGCGAAGCGTCTGGTTGATGTAACTGGCGACCGAAGAGCTGGCGGCTTCCTCGCACTACGTATCAGTATTGCGATACAACGAGGAAATGCTGCCAGCATCCTTAGTACAATGCCTCAAGGGCCTTTTTAGATTTAATGCAATAACTGTTTAAGTACTATAGTTTAGTTGTTTTAATGAATGTAATTATTGTAAATAAAACATATACATAAAAAAAACACGTAATGGTGTTTTTTTCTTGTATAAGGAATACCAACAGTAAAAAAAATACAAACCTAATGAGTTGCACAGACGCATACAATTAGTAATTCAAACTACTTATATAACTACACGAATTTACGTACAATGAAACATTGTATTGTATATGTAGGTATTTAAGCGAAGACACGTTTGGCCTACTGGGTAATGACTCCGCCAATGAAGCCGATGGTCCTGGGTTCAAATCTCAGTAAGGGCATTTATTTGTGTGATGACTGTGAGCATAGATACTTGTCTTTGGGTCCTGGTTGTATCACGTATGTTTTTATTATCTATATATATAAATCTCAAAGTCCTGACTGACTGACTGACTGACTGACTGACTGACTCACTTAAATCAACGCACAGCCCAAACCGCTGGGTCTAAAGTTTCCAAACTCGGCACACAGGTTCCTTATAAGGTCTAGGGGTGCACTAAGAAAGGATTTTTAAAAATTCACCCTCTAAGGGGGTGAAATGGGGATCCAAAGTTTGTATGGGGATTTATAATTAGTTACACCAATTAATTTGAAACTTCACAATAGTATTTCTAACGACAAATGAGTAAACACGTGTTTCAGCATTTTTGAGAATTCAACCCCTAATAGGAGAAAATGGGGTTTAAAAAGTCTGAAAAACGACATGTGTATGTTTCCTATGGTTAATCGGGTCGCTGTTGACAAAAACAACAACGGTTTTAAAATTTGTGCTCTAAAAAGTATTTTTCAAAAGAAGGGTAAGTATATAAAAAAAGAATTACATTTCACACTCTTCACAGTAGTACTTAATAAGGAACAAGATGAGTAATTTCAGCGTCATTTGATATGAAATGAGATGAGCGTTTTTTAATCGCTTATGGGGTTGGAATGTAGGTACAGTCATACGCAAATGAAGGTGTCAAAAGTCCGTATTGCGCAGTCGTTTGTAGACGTTTCATATACTTAATAGGAAGTGCGAGTCAGACTCGCGCGCGAAGAGTCCCGTATCATTGGTAAATAAAACAGTTTTTTATGGTAACACTTTTCATAAGATATAGCCGTCAGACAGACAGACAGACCGACGTTTTAAGTCTAAGCAATAAGGTTCCGTTCTTACAATTTGGGTACGGAATCCTAAGAAAGCG
Organism: Grapholita molesta; assembly: GCA_022674325.2. Taxonomy (NCBI): domain Eukaryota; kingdom Metazoa; phylum Arthropoda; class Insecta; order Lepidoptera; family Tortricidae; genus Grapholita; species Grapholita molesta. Next base: position 8,191,785 of record CP053138.2, read on the forward strand.
AAGTTTTACGGGAAAGTGGTTTAAAAGTTTAAGTGTTAACACACATAGGTACATACATACAACAGGCGGTGTTCTAAGCTACTAAGCTAAGCTGTTAGCTAGAGACGTATGAACCTTATTGCTACGACATAAAGTTCATACGTGTCTAATTAATAGTGTTGTTTGCAATTCAAAAATACTTAATCCTTCGATTCCAAATTCCAAATATTCAAATACGGATTACTTAAGTTCGCCGCCCCCCGCGCTCCGCCGTCGTCGGGTATATAAGCCTAGCTTCTGTAAAATTACAATTGTAAAAACAAACAAATATATTTGAAAAATCCTTTCAGTAGTGTGTGTGTGTAGCCCATTTATAGATAAAGGCTATATATCATAAGCGAAGACCAAAAGTAACTATTCTACGCGGACGAAGTCGCGGGCAGAAGCTAGTATATTATATATCGTTAGCTGAGTACCCACAACACACCGATATGACATCCAAACCTTCAAGAAAAGAGCGTATAGGGATCTTAAAGGCTCTCCTCTGGTGTTGCGAGTGTCCATGGGCGGCGGTAGTTGCTTACCATCAGGCAATCCGTCTGCTCGTTTGCCTCCTATATCATAAAAAAAACAAACCTTTTTGAGCTTACCGTGGGGCTCAGCCGATTTGTGTAACGTCCTGTAATATTTATTTATTTATATGTACTTATCAGCGCGGCGTGTTCATATTAGCCGGTTTTCGCCGGCTTAACTACCGTTCCCGCATTTAACACATTTCCTTGGGCTCACGAATAAAACGCAAAACCGTATTGGCTTATCTTACCTGAGATAAAAATTGTTCTCCGCCACTGGTTAACACTCACTGGGTATCACAAAACCATAATACTTGACTATTGTCACCTAGAAAGTGATGTTATGTGATCATTTATGTTCAAAACAAGGCCAAAGACGATCAAAAACCTTAAAAAAAGGGCGTATGCCTATTATTTCATTTCATACGTTACCAAACTACCTTGTTTTATGTTCCTTTTTATTTGAGTTAAATACAATTGAGTTGAAATGAAAATGTATAGTCATAAATAGTATAGGTAGTCATAGTAGTTTTACTAGTTTTACCTATACCTATACACAATCTTTAAATTCTTATTTTTACAAGGCGCCCTAAAAATAAGCGTTGTTGCATGTGTTTGTGTATGAATAGTCATACATAATAATGTTGTTTTGTTTTTATTACGCCAAATAAATACTTTTCTTTCTTTCTTTAAAGCTCTTTAAACATCAGAATTAACAGTATATGGTTAAAATAAATATAAAAATGTAATCGTGGGATAATTAACTGTTTTCAGATACTTTTTGTTTAATAAAAATAGCAGTATGCCTGCCATCCGTGTACTGTAGTCGATTAACTGCAAGCCTATAAAAATATATGGTAAAAGTTACAAAACGTTATTTATTGCCAATAAATAGGTTGTGATGTCAACGTTTAATACTGGGCGACTGCCGGCTATGTACTTATTGCACTTATTGCTTTATAAAAGGCGGCCAGTAATATCTATAGGTACACTGTATCGAATACTACATTATACTATACACTGCGAATAAAACTGGCCAAGTAACATCTACTATTTTTTTGTGAAGAACTAAGTGTCTCATTTGTTATAAGATAAAAAATACAAAATACCACATTCGGATATCATGACAGTAAGACGTGAGTTAACTACTACTAGCGCATCTAGTGGTGTTTAGGGAACTATTTTCCGTAAGTTAGCGTATTAGGTTGAATTTGCCACTTTAGTTTCAATTGATATAATTCTTATAGGTTTTCCTGCAACCTACAAGTACGGAACTATGTTTTGTATTTTATTTTTCAAAGTTTTAGGCTTGTGTGTACTGTTTTTATGAGTGTTATGAGTTGATTATATTTGAGTCCTTTCTTTCATATGAATATGACACAGTAAGGTTAGGAAAGCTTTTTTTTCCTAATTCATGTTCATAGGATTACACCATCCTACCATTTCTACCAAATTGCATCTGATTTAGCCAGTAGATTGGTAGCAAAATAGCTGTGGCAGACAGATGGACGGACAGACAGACAGACGCACCAGTGATCCTATAAGAATTCAGTTTTTTTTTGTACGGAACCCTAAACATACAGCCATGGCCAAAGTTATTGACCACTCATGCTTTTTATATGAAAACTCGATATTTTAGTGTAGTATTTACGTCTTTTCTGATGACATATTATCAATTAATTTAAACTTATTGAGTAGGTATTGGTTGTTGCGCCGACTGGTGATTGCATAGAAAATTTTCAATAAGTCACTGTGGTAGATCCGATTTTTTTCAGCTTATGGTTTTTTTATTTAACTTCAATTAATAATACTTACTTTTAAGTATTATTAATTGATGTTTTTTTTGTTTCGTAAAATATTAGAAAATTGTTTAACTACATTTATAAACAGATAGTTTTAGTGTTAAAAGAAGTTTCCAGCCGAGTTTCTTGTCGATATATTTATACTCTTCTCAGTTCATGTCAGAGGTATAGGGTTCGAGAAGGTGGTAGTAATATTTATTGAGGTTTAACAAGTGCATTTGTAATGTAGATAAATATATATGTTTTGTATACAGACTTGTCATAGATTTTCATTAACGACTGAATATATATAATATATACCAAAAAATATGCGAACAAAATGATTTAAGTTAAGTAGACTAGTTGATGTGAAATTATGCGGTTTAAAAAAATGTATATTAGGATTCGTTTTAACCTGATGAAAGTGATGAATAATTATGTATTTAACGATAAATTAACAATATCGATATCCCATTAATATGCAAATTATTTAGGGTGATCAAATTTAAACCGGTTATCCAAACCTGGAGGTCGATTCTTGACTTTCATCAGTTCGAATTGGAAGAGCGAAAATAATCCATTGGCAATAAATATTTATAATCCATTAGCAAGACGCAGGTCTTCGACCAGTGTGTGTTGCCAGTGATGACTTGTGGTGCTGAACCGTGGTCGCTTACTATGGGCCACACATAAGAAGGCTCAGAGTCACCCAAAAGGCAATGGAGAGGGCTATGTTGGGAGTGTCTCTACGTGATCGCATAAGGAATGATTTCATCCGCAGTAAAACCAAAGTTGCGCGCAGAATCGATTGCCGATGGGACGAAAAGGTTTTGGAGTGACGACCACGAACTGGAAGACGCAGCGTAGGTAGGCCTCCCACGAGGTGGACCGACGACGTAGTGAACGTCACGTGATGCCGCTGGATGTGGAAGGTGCAGGACCGGTCTTTTTGGGTCGTTTTTGGGGAGGCCTTCGTCCAGCAGTGGACGTCTTTCGGCTGACATGATGATGATGATGAATTAATATTTAAATGATTGTAATGTCTATTAATTATATTTCTAAATACAATTTCTTCATTACTGAAAGACTTTTAAGTTAGTGAGTAAAGTACACGTGCCTTAAAACTGCCCCCCTGATATTTACATATGTACGGTAATTATGTGGACAGGTACAAAAATATTATTAGCGAATCTTTTTCGAATTAAAAGTAACTTAATTATACGGGTCGGAAGGGGCCACGATTTACAGCGTTTACACAGCCCATTGAAAATCACTCACCTGCCTTAATAGGAGGTTTTCCACCGAGTCGGGAAACAAAAAAAATGAGACCCAAATAAAGTTCTAATCGGTTTGCAGTCACATATATTTTTCTGATGCATGATTGATTGCTGTGTGATTGCGGTTAAACGTTTCTGCTGCAGAAAAAAACGCTTTGGCGAATCCATCATTTCTGTAAAATTAGTTCGGTCGTGTTGGTTAAATTCTCAGTTACATGTGTAGTTTTATCTGATTACTTATGAATGAGTTGCTAATGCCAACGTGACAAGGCTTATTAAGGACTCACCAAGCGGTTTAAATTCACTAAGTAACATAACATTTAACATTTCATATTTATTTTTAGTTATTTTCAATGAATTTTAATGTAAATATGTTTTAATTATTGTTCTATTTATTTTAATTCATAAAATTACGAATACTTCTGTAGTACGAATCATTTGTTTTTGTTTAAGTTTGTGTACTACTCGTAATAAGAATAATCCAAGTTGGTCTCAGAAATGGAATTGAATTGATAGAGTTTAATTAGAATGTTTGTTTGCTAGCAATCACTAGTTCTTTTTATTAACGTTCCGTTCCGCGGTACACTCGGTGTTTTGCAGAATTGAAATGATACATTTATTACTTACAGCGTACCTATAGACGTATGAAAAAATTTTTTTTTGTTTGGTTTGTATAAATAGCTGTGATAAATATACAAAGAAAACTAGCTACATGTCAAAAATAATTCGGATAAATGTGAGGTGGGTTAATGCGAGCGAATCGAAAATGTTGTGATTTACCGTCTTGAGCCCCTTTCACGCTTGACCAGTTTCCTATGCTATAATAAAATATTATCAGTGGTGAGCCTTGCCTCCGCTGGCAGTCCCGTGCTCGAATCTGGTCAGGGCATTATACCACATTTGTGTGTTATACCACATATGTGCGAATATTTGTATGTTTGTATGACGTACACATATACACACATATTTTGGATGGTTGGATATTATGTATGTCTTTAAGTAATGTCACATTAATATTAAAGCGTCGTTAACAATAAGCATAAGCAACAATCGCCATATGGTACCTATATCCGCGGAACGTTGCATATACTCGTATTGTTTGCCTAACTAGTTAGTATTTGTAATAATACGTTTAAAGCTGAAACAATTTGCACATGTACTTTGCTGTGATTATAAAGACACTTAAATGTTTTCAAGACAATCTGACGCACAGGCGTTGCTTTCGCACAAAACTCATTTTACGATAGGGGAAGTAAGACATATCAATACGATTAAAATGTAATTGTACTAGCACATTGAATACAGTACACAACCAGTCGAGACATGCTAGCTTATCGCTATCTCGCTCCTTTCAAGCGCGAGCAATTAATTTCCAATTGAGATATCATTACGCTGTAGTTCAGTTCCTAATTATTGTTATTAGGATGAAACACGTACGGTGCGACGTGCAGCTACAAAACAAGTGACGTACGTACGTAGGTATAAAACGATATAATACGATTTATGTAATGCGGAGATGATTTTACTATAATTTAAGTTTCTTATTATTAAATATAAATGATCCAATAAAGCCGGCCTAATTCAAAAATCGAAATTTGCTAATTTTGAACGATTGTCTCTGTTATTCTTATTATTCTTTAATAGGAGTACCTAACCAAGAAAGATGCCCGAAATTTTTGAACTACGATTTTCGCGGTGCGCTCTCAGTTTTACCTCGTAACACGCACAATATAAAACCAATACTCTTTGAAATTAACACATCTTAGTTCGTGAATCTGAAGTACAGACCTACTGCTTAATTGAGACGGACGCTTATTTAGATTTAATCTTATTTAAGCGTCACAGTTTTACTTAGAATTATTACTCAGTTCAAACTGAAAATCGATGAGAATAAATACATATATTTACTTTTATCTTATTAAGTAAATCGATATAAGTTTGTAGCCGGCGTAATTATTTTGGTAGTTAAAACTTCGTTCTTTTGATATAATTAGTTATAGAGAAAAAAAGTATTGGAAAATCCTTGCAGATCGGACCCGGATTTGCATAAAGTTCTGAAAAAAAGTTAAGAATAAAATCGGATTTCAGTTCAGTGGGTGCTAGGAAAAAAGTTTCTGGAGAAACTATCCCTAATTGAGTGCGCTAGTAAATAAGGCAAACGTTTTGTAAAACTACTGGAAAGTTAAGTTTGCATAATTTAGTGACTGCCCGGTAAGATTATTTTATTATTGCAAATAAATGGGACTTACCTAACCGTTTATATTAACTTAAGAAACGACGAAGAACGACACTGTCTCGTGTGGATGAAGACCCGTTGATTTGAATAATGTGAAAAAATCGTGAAAGCTTAAATTAGTAACATTATTTTATGTTTGTTTTAAAGTACGAGAATTGGATAGTAGAATTTCCAGTTACAGAAGAAAGTTCACAGTTATTTATTTACAGCAATTTATATGACGAAATATATTATACATATTTTTTGTTACTTTGTACACAACTTGAGAAATTTAGTAGTACCTAGTACATTTTGTGGTAGAACCAGCGACTTACAAATTAAAATAAAAAAAAATGTTTACTAGTTATCTTTTTCGAAAAGTTAGTTTTATATTTTAATTATATAAAAATCACATATTACATCTGAGCAATCTTATACTCGTATAGGTTTTGAAGACACAACAAGTATTTTCCTTTCAAACTTCGATGTGCGGTAACTTAGTTATTTGCATTTATTGGATGGTTACTAGTTTTATATAAAACTCGGTGGTCAAACCCGTTAAATCGAGTAAATGGGATTTTGAATTTAGAACTATATGTGAATTACGTAAGATTGTTACTTCAATGATATATTATATCGAATTATCGGGTTTGACCACCCAACCCTCGATTTACTTTGACTTGTACGCGTATGGTATCGCAAAGTTTTGATATGAATCCCACGAAGAAATTAGTGTTAAATAAATATTTTCGATATTTGTAGAACATAATTTGTAATTTGTAATTCACTACGTGAAGTATGTGTTGTCAGTTGTCACGCTCTCGTCCAACTGCCGTACTAACTCTTGTCACAGACTGTGCTGCGCTTGCAAGAATCTGTAAGTAAAATTAAAGTATGTACGATACTTGAGAAATACATTGGACTTACTACATTTCATTGTTTGACAAAGGTGATTATGATTAAAAATAAACGGTTAACATTGTTCCCCAAAACTGCTCTCTCTTTAAATTTATACATGCGGTAACTGAAACCAAGACCGCTATTAAAGTAACTGTTACAATTTCGACGGGATTCTCTCAAAGAAAGAAAACGGAAAAGAAAAGAACCTAAATCGGCTAGCGACTTTTCCTTCCTTAAACCAGTATAAAAACCGAAATGCTGACCATTTCAGTTTAGGGTTAATGTTGGAGAACGCTTCCAAAAAAAACCGGTATCCAGTCCTTAGTTAAGTATGAAGGGATTTTTATGTCTTTGTGATTTTGTGTTACCACTTAGTTATCAATATCCCACTTAGTTTTTTAATACGGTTGATTGCAGTTGGTTCAGTAATGATATTTTTGTTACTATAGGTGGTCTTGTTAGGTTTAAGCCACTACTCTAACATCATCAACACTGCCGAACATAGACAACTCTGAAGGCGCGCCATTGAGTCCGGTCTTAGGCTCTTCGCATACAGTCACTGCCAACTAACCTGAAGAATTGTGAAATGTGAGGCCATGCCATAATAGTTAAGTATGATATTTTGATGAGTTAGTTCGAATTATTATTATATTATTATATATTAATGCACAGGCAGCTTCTAGCTGATACGTGCATATCAATGTCCACTTGTGTTTTGTCCACTTTGAAAATGTTTATCAAGTCTATTTTTAAAAGAGTTCACTGAGGGTGCACTGATCACTAATTCGGGCAGACCGTTCCACACTTTCACTACACGGTTAGACAGGAAGTGTCGTCTGGGGTTGCTACTACTATGCGTCCGGTGCAGTTTCATAGAGTGTCCCCTCAGTCTCACGTTCATGTTCCGAGTGAAAATATCACTTAATGTGGGTACATTGTAATGTCCTGTGAGTATTTTATAAGTCTCTATCAAGTCACCACGTTGCCTTCGCTGCTCCAAGGTTGTCAGGCCCAATTCCTTCAATCTATCTTCGTATGGTAAGTTTCGAAGAGAAGGTACCCATTTCGTAGCTCTTCTTTGAACCCTTTCTATAAGATTGATATCTTTTTAAAATATGGATTCCAAATTTGAAATGCATATTCCAATATAGGTCTTATGTATGTCTTGTAAAGTGTTATAAAGATATTCTTGTCTACATAGCGGAAGGCTTTCTTGATCAAAAATAAAACAGAATTAGCTTTTTTTGTTATTCCTAAAATGTGCTCCTCCCATTTTAGATTATCGGCCACAGTGACCCCAAGATCTCGCTGGGAATCAACACTTTCTAAACTTTTGGAGCCAATTTTATATGTGTGCTCAGGATTCATACTACCTATATGAAGTACAGTGCATTTCTCCGCGTTGAGGGTCATCAGCCAATCCTTGGTCCATTGTAAAATGCGGTCTAAGTCTTGCTGAATGATGTTATGACTGATAAGCGGATTTCCCATAATCTTTGTGTCGTCAGCGAATAAAAACAAGTCCGATTCTACAACTTGCCTAAGGTCCGTTAAGAAAATTCCAAACAAAGTTGGTCCAAGCACGGAACCCTGCGGAACTCCACTGTGGACGTCATGCGGGTCAGAAAGGTGTTCTCCAACTCGTACACGAAACTTCCTCCCTGTCAAGAAGTCTTTTATCCAATTGAGAAGATTCCCACGAATTCCAAAATGCTCTAACTTGACAAGGAGTCTGGTTATCGGGACACGGTCGAATGCCTTCTCATAGTCCAGGTAAATAACATCTGTTGGAAGCTTTTCATTCCAGCTGCTTGTCCACTTGTCCACACAGCATAATAAATTTGTTACCGTGGATCTCTTTGGCGTGAAGCCGTGCTGTTCGTTTATAATGACGTGTTCTCTTGCAATAAAGTTTCTCAACGCGCCTGTGATTATTTTTTCCATTGCCTTGCAAGCTATACAAGTGAGGCTTATGGGACGATAATTTCCTGCTGTGAGTTTGTCGCCTTTCTTGTATATAGGCGTTACTGTAGCATTTTTCCAGTCAAGGGGCAATTGGTGCTCACGAAATGATAGTGTCATTATATGGGCTAGCTGGGGTGCAAGGCACTTGATACACTTCTTTAGCAGAACTGCAGGTATATTATCGGGTCCCATTGACGAGCTCTCATCAAAACTCAAAATCGCCTTACTGACTAAATCCGGTGTAAACTCGACACTTTCGATTGTGTTGTCGACTCTAGCTACATTAACATCGGGGATTGGTTCGTTCAATGGTTCACGCACATATGAATTTTCGAATTGTTTGGCAAATATATTAGCAACTTCGTGAGAGTCGCTTGTCACTAGCTGGGTTAGGTCATCTCTCAGTGAAGTCGGGACAGCCACTTTTGATGAAAGTTGCTTTCGGACATAACTGTACAGTGATTTAGGCCCCCGATTGATGACTCCTTTTTCATAACTAAGCCTGGCACGTCGCACTACTGATATAATACCATTATTCACTTTACGATATCGGCTATAGTTCTCATTAGTCCTACTATGCATATACGCGTCCCACAACTTGGTTTTTTCTTTAATCATGTGAAGTATGGTAGGTCCGATCCACGGTTTCTTATTATTATGAGCAACTCTAGAATGCCTTAGTGGCACATACAGACTCACAGCTTTATCTACTTTTTGTGTAAAGTCACGCCAGGCGGCTGCTGCATCCTGATTACTTATCTGACTATTATCTTCCAACATTGTTTGCATCATTTGATCATAGTCGGCTGCTAAATAGTCTCTCCTCGGCGGTTTGTTGACCTTCCATTTTTTGTCCTGCAGCTGGATTTGTATAGTAGCAAGTAAGACCAAGTGATCACTCTTCCCTATGTTAGCACGGTATTCAACCTTGGTACATAATTCTTCCTCATTACACATAATTAGGTCAAGAAGGGATTCTTGATCGTTTCTCTTGCGTGTTATTCCTGTTACAATCTGTTGTAAACTGGTATCTGTAAACATATCAATAAATTTTTCATGCAGCAAGTTATATCCATCGAATCTTGTTAACGGCCATTCTATGTCAGGCAGATTAAAATCACCCATAATAAATAAGGTCTTACTTCCGCTAGCTGCTTCTTTGATTGTGTTGAATAATATTCTATCTGAGTCCTCATAATGATAATGCGAGGGTCGATAAATTCCAGCTATCAATAGTTCAAAAGTTCCATAAGTTATAATTAGCCATAAAGCTTCAATTCCGGGGACGCTGTTCAAAGTGGGGTGAAGTGTTGCATGTATTGGAATTTGAAGATGTGAGCAACTTATAAAAATAGCGACACCCCCCCACCCACTCCCGTCGGCTCTGTCTCGTCTATATAGTACATACCCATTAATATTCACTAAATTATCTGTTATTTGCGGTTTGAGATGCGTTTCGGTTATAATTATAAAAGTAGGTTTCAATTTGTCTATTTCCACAAGTAGTAAATCTCGTTTTGCCATTAGGAAGCCAAGTTCGTATAAAAGAAGGTAAGTTCGACAATATGGTTAATTACTTTTTTGCCGTGGAATCAACTTTTATAATCCTAGGCGAGTTATTAATATATTTAATTTTTAAATCTGTCTCACCGTTCTCTGTGCGCTGATCCAGTTCTCCCTTAAGTTGCTTATAGTACTCACGCTGGTATGGAGTCTGGTCGTTTTGGACTCTAATGCCCCTGGGTAACCTACTCCAATTCTTAAGAACGTGTATAGCACTGTGCTTGTTTGGAAACACTAACTTCACAGGACGGGGTGCTGCAGCATCAACACCGGAGTTGGAGACCGAAGGCACATTAGACCGAACCTTCCCCAGCCTGACCACAACCACCGGGGTCAAATTTACACTGCCAGAGGCACTCACAGGCAACGATGATAAAGCCTTCTTTACCTGGTCATGATCATATTGCTTACGAGTTTCTACATCGGCGCTGCCACATTCTGGCATTCCAAACATGATTACATTGGAACTTCTCCTTTTCCTGTCTCCCAGTTCTTGCAAGACTGATTCAATATTAGCACCATCATTGCGGCTCTTTTTTAGCTCCTCAATCTCACTTTTCAATTCAGACACTAATTTCCGTAATGCTGGGAGTTGACGAACCCCCAGCACACACTCGGGACACAAGTATTTCAGAGTCGGAGACTGCAGCTGTATCACTCTCAACTCGGTAGCTAGCAACCCACTACATTTAACACATATTTGCCTTTCACAACCATGGCAAATTATTTTCGGGTTCTTTTCGTCAACGGATAGGATCACACTACATTGGAAACAGGAAGCCATTTCAAATACGTAACTTTTAACGAACAATGTTTATAGGTTAAGTTAAGTTTTATCACTGTCCACCAAAATCACTTGTTAGTTCGCAGAGATAACAATGTCCCAAGACTGTTGCACTCAAACAATACAATTAACACAGAACGCAGATAAAAACAACTGGTTGGTTTAGTATTACTTGTGTAACTCTCTATAAATAAGACCGATAAGCAAGACTATAGGCATCTTTCTTATCAGTCTCGGTGGCGTGGAATGGGTCTCAATGTAACGATTCCGTTGAAATCGCTTAATAGATTCTACAGTCAGCAGCGTGTTCAAAATGAGGTCGACACATCTCTATTGTCAAGAGAATAAGAGCGCGTGTAGGTCATTTTGAACACTTCACCCACTCAGCCACTTTTGCTGCTGACTGTACATTCATCTAGAGTGCGTGAAGTAGGGGACATCTATAATTATGTCTCGCTCGCATGATCTTAATTGGGTAAAATGTTGATCCAACACGGCATGGGCAGCCAATTTGAAAGATTTGTTTGGATTTACCTTAAAATTGTTGACTATAAATGTTGTTTACCTAACCTAAATAATACTTTTAGATGGAGTACAATACTTCACTTGTCCTTTAGTTGAATACATATTTACATTTTAACACCTCGTTAGGAAAGAGCGACGTGCTAAGATGTAAACATACTCGTACCTATGATGCCGACCTAAATACCGAACTTGCGTAATATATGTATGTTACCAATATACGTATATTAAATCAATGAGGATAATCTCTTATGATTTAATCAGAAACGTTCGTTTTGAAGGAATTTAGGCCGTATCAGTATATTAGATCTTAAGCTTGAACACAGGTACTATATTAAATACAGGTATTTAGTTCAAATTTCGGTAATCCATGCTTTTATCCGAAATACTAAAGTATAAATATGCATTTTTAAGTACTGGATATTCTTCTAGGTAGAAGAGTATTGTCTGCGTTGTCCGGGTTTCTGTCATAAACATTCCTGTCATGATCCTTGGTGTAAAAATAAATATCAATCAACCAGTAAGTCTGTGTTCGGTCAGCGGGGAGTTTAAAACCCCGACAAGTACCTAAATATTAAAATACATATAAATTATAACATCAATAAGTTTTGGGCTGTACCATTAATAAATTACCCGCTGTCGTAGCCATGCACACACCGTATTCTAGCCCCGTTGTTCGCGTTCACAATTCATGTCGAGCTCATTATCTCAAGTGAACCACTATTATGTTACCTCGATTGAGCATAAGGAGAGTGTGTTCACGATATACTGGGAGATGCTCAAGTTATTTTGAGGTTAAAATATAATGTTTGTTGATAAGTTAAAGTTAAAAGGTATTGCCACGGCGATTACTTTTATGTATTATATAAGTCGATACATAAGGTCACTAATTAGCCTTTGGCTTATTTGTTGTTTCAATGTGTAATATAATATTGTATCTAACAGATAATGTGACTTTCCGGTGCTTCTTGGAAATACAATGTAACGGTCTGGCATTCGTAGGATACTTGAGATTAAAGAGAGAACTCGGATATGCTCAATCAATTTATTGGATATGGATTTATTGTAAATTTATATATAGATTGCAGGAATTTATTAACAGTATAATTACATAATATTTAACTACACCCGGCTAAATATTAGTTGTTTAAATGTATATTCGATTAAATACTAATAATACTTTAATATTTATTTATTTAAACTTTAACGCACAAAAAAAAATACAATAGGCGGACTTAATGCCAAGAGGCATTATCTCGACCTTAAGGCAAAGCAGAGAAGTTGTAGACAGTACTTACAAGAGCAAATAAAAAAAAACTAAGCAATTAATAAACTATATAATATATAGTTTATTAATTGTTTAGTTTTTATATACCTACACTACAAATATTGAACAATAGACACGAGTATACACACACATATAATTATATATATATATCATACATAATATATAAGGTGCTAACAAATAATACATTTATTTACAGAAATTACAATCGTATTATGATCACTACAAGTACTTAACTAGTTACAGTATAAAATCTAAAAAAGGCCCCTTGCTAACAAATTTGTCACGGCTATTTTAGAGATAATAAATTACATTAAAATAATAACCTTTTAACTGTAATTAAGGAACCTTTATTGTATTTATTTGTATTAATTTACCTAACATTTTTTTTTTATGTACCTGTCAGTGTCAAGACTTTAACAGTGTCTGTCATGTCACGTCAAAAGTTATTTTTCTTAAATGCCATTGTGTATTTGATTTATCAACTTGAAATAGCTAGTTGGTTGATAGTTTAAGGAGTAAGATAGTTCTAGAATGTCTAAAGAGGTCTCATTTAATTATCTTATTAACAGGGTGTTTTAACGTAGCAAATTTGTTTCCTAGTCTTCTTCAAAACAAAAAACACAACAAAACCAATGTACTATCAGCTGCAAAAATATTCGTGACTAATTTGTTAGCACCTTATACAGTATGTAAAACTAAAACCATTTATTTAAATCCGGACAAGTCCGGATAAATAAGGTTGTGGTATACAAATTACTAAAATCATAACGACTTTTGAAATGTATAATTCAAATACGAAAAAAATAAATTATTCAATTTATAATTCTATAACATCCTGTATTATTTGTTTACAATCAAGAAAACGTCACATTGAAAATGAATATTGTCATTTGATTGCTAAACAAACTTTTTTGTCAGAATAATAAAGAAAAACAAAGTGTCAATAACATCAGTCACCATCAGTGAATCTTAAATTACATAAATGACGTGGATTGCTGTTGTATACATGTTAAATTGAATATAATTTAGTTGCCACTTTTACTTATTGTAACAAGATCGTAAACCTGTGTGAAAAAAGAAGTTATTTTAATAAAACATATTAGCAGTGGATTTGCGGTCATCTGTCACAGCGTAACAAACATTACATCACAGGTGATACTCTTAGAGTTAACCGATTTCAAAAGGGGAAAGATGTTATAATTTTTATCTACGTACATGTCATAAGTGCTCTAAAATGCGTCCAGAAACCGTAGGCAATGACCAGCATTACCAACCATCAGAAAGATTTCAGTAGGTAATGTTAACATTACCTACTGAAATCAGTAGGTTATGAATTTAAATTTGGAACAGCTGTCAAATTCAAGTGGGGTGTCTAATCTAGTATCTATAGATATTGAAACAGCCATTGATACGAAACGCCAATTCGGTATGTTTTTTTAATATAAATCGAACGACATTTGAACTCGAGTGACAGTAGAATAGGGAGTTCATTCGCTTGTCTATGGTTTAAAAAAAATTGAATGAGATACGAAATACGCAACGCCGCTGTTCCAAGCTGTTATTTGTTTTGTTCGTTGACTTTTTAATGTTTACAAGTAACCCTAGTAATAAGTCATTTCCCTGCGGTATCTGAACCCATCTTAAAACACTTAATGATATGTGTGTAGATAAAGTAGTGTATGTAACTATACATAATTAGGCATTACAACAATCGTGTGATATTATTATGAAACTCGCCTTCGGCTCGTTTCATAAATCCACACTCTTGTTGTAATGCCCTTCATTATGCACAGATACATAAACTACTATTATACAGTGATAATATTATAAATATTGCAGTAATACGAACAAAAAATGACGTGAACATGAACTGGTTTAAAGAGATGGTTTTAGTAAGTTTACATACTGTATATAAACGAAACTTATTCAATCTATTACAATCAGATGGTTTATTCGTTTATACTAATGGCAAGAAAAGCACGAACGGCTTATTTAAAAGCAAACTTGTTTCTTCTGATCATAAAAATAAATTCAACCATTTTTATTGTTTATTAAGATTAATTTTACCTATACAAACTTTTTGTACCACTGTAAAAAAAGTTTTGTTGGCCTTACTAGGATATTATCATGGTTTAACACAATTATCACCATAGGTTCGGGGTTGCTCAAATATTGTAACATCAGATTTAGGTGAGTATCAGATTTATGCTCATCGCAGTCAGAATAAACACAACACACAGTATGTTTGTAGCCTTGTGTTTATGACATTCACTATAAGTATGTTAAGTGAAGGTCTGGTTTTTTTCGAACTATCTAGAGCGACCAGGTTTAAGTGACACAAATAGTACGTCAGTGTCTAATCTAATAAATAATAATGAGATCGATCGACTAGGAACAATTCTTATTATTTTTTATGCAATATTTTTAATATATTTGTAATAAATGACATATTAGGATACGAGGACGTTCGAAACGGGAACGACGGAGGTCTTCGTCGCTTTTTCTTAAGTACATGGCATCTATTTTATTTTTTAATAATGAGATTAGCTAATAAATAAATAATATTAAATAATAAATAAATAATTGGGACAGAAACCTATTCCTAAGAAAGCAGCGGTTCGTTGAGGTCAATATTTCGTATATTTTGGACATGAAATCGCGAACTCGAGTAAACACACATACAGGCACGCTGTCCAGATTTCAAGCCAGATTAATTTGATTACAATAAATCATCAATTTAAAACACTAAATATTCGCTAACTTCAACCATATTCCTGCTTCTATATAATATGGAAGCGGGTAACTCACGTTTTAGAATCATTAATTAGACACGATCGTTATTTCTGTCTGCAGTCTATTTATAAAGCTAAATACTACCGACCATGTAACATCCGTGGCATGAAAACGGTGTCTGTACTAACTATTGTTTTGTCTAGGCATTATCGCGTCCGCAACGTATCACACGGACTAATATGCCCGCTTAACACTAACGGGAGAACCCCACGTCAGTGCCGTTACATTAATGGTAATTAACCCATTTCTGTCTTCATCTCGATCTGTCCGAATACGCTCTTGTAATAATTATTTCGATATTCGAGTAAGTGTAAGCGAATTGCTACTCTGTACCTATGACACAAAGTTCCTTTTGATTGTTGGCTGAAGAATGTAGGGGTAGCACACATATTTGCAGATATCTCAATGGCCTGAGTGGAATACGGCGCAGATATGGTAATGACACGGGATCCAAAGCAAACACCTCCACATGTAGGTGACATGATAAGGCAAATACAGTAGGTAAATGTTATAGTAGTTAATTTATGTAAACGCTTTTGGCAATATAAATATTTCCGTGTAATAATATTTAATAAGCAAAAAGGAACCATAAAGCGGTCAAGAGCATGTTAGGCGATGCTAAGTGTAAGGTTTTGTAGTCCCTGACTGTTAAAATAGGCGCATTAAAAGAGGATTGTATGTTAAATAATGTACCTACTATTCTAAACGTCACTCAAAACGGCATTCTAAACATCATAGCGCAGAAGTACGACAGCCCGATATTCTGCGCGTGGGTCCAACAGACGAAAGGCGTTTAGTCATAACATAGATGTTAAATTAGTCTAAGAACTCTAGGACATTAACATACATAGGTATGTTAGTGTCTTAGAATAGTTACTGTTATATAAGTATATGTATTTTGATTAGATTTCTGATTTGACTAAGTTTACAGCCATTCTCAGTGTAGGGTTCTGTAGTTTGGGTTCCGTAACTGAAAAACAGTCCAACCTATCAAACGCTCGCAGACGTCTTGGTTTAGTGCCAAATAATTTATATTTGAATAAAATTGATTCTCTGCCCTTTATTTTTTGATTGAAGTATGCGTGTACGCGTGTGAGTATACCTACGCAAAGACTTAGTTTGACGTTTGATCCTACTGTATTATTGTTAGCACTGTACTATATACGGTGGGTACATATGAGATGTTATGGTAAGAGTTATTCGAGTAATATATGTTGTTTGAGATTTGTATTCATAAGTACTTAAGTATTTTTGATGCAAGCAAGATTGTATGATGACTATAAATTTATTAGAGGCGTTTCAGGTTACCAATTACCTGTGCGTGTATGAAATATTTAGTGTATAGTCACCGACTTTAATTGTTGAGCCACTTACGGTTCAAGCTATTTTCTTTTGTTTAATACATACTCTATGAAATGCCCAATGTAAAGTGAACCCTAAATGGCTCAACAAGTAAAGTCCCTGACCGTACCTTCCTATAAATTGAGACCTGCTCATCTCAGCTAATAATCTCATGTAAGTAGATTAAACTAAGTAAGTAACAATGTTTGTCTTTTTATACTCAAGAAATAAACGGATTTTTATAGTAATAGTATTTCAAGTTACAGATTATTGAAGCATCATGTATCTGTAAGTGATCCGAAATAAATAATATTATGTGAAATATATATTTTTAGTTCTTGAAAGTATGTATCAAGATGAGAGTATTTCAATCATCGGATTACATTTATGATATGTACAAGTAATACGTTGTGTTCAATTGTAATACAAAGAAAAATCCACCCTCCGAGGAAAGATAAATAAGAAGTGGTTTTCTAAGTTTACGGAGGAAAATGGGGTTAAAGATTCGTATAGCTTTAAGCATCTATTAGTGACATCCTTCTAAAAAAGTGTTGGTTGTGTTCGTACTCCTTTAAAAGAACCCAGACTAAATTCAGCGTTCTAATTAAATTACTCCCCAGAGGACTGGGGACAGGGCGTTGAAAAGTTTTATGCGCTGAATCTGCCATTTAGTATTTGTCTTAGAGATCTATTCAAAACACCCGTTTGTCGGGAAAAACTTTAAGATTTTTGCTTGGTAAATCCTCCTGCATCATCTCTGTTAGATCGAGTGGTTGTCTGCCATTTGGCATTACGTCCGCTATTCTAATTTTAACTTTATTTAATATAGTAAGTAAGTAAGTAAGAAATGTATTGCATAACTGTGTACAAAAAGATGACATATTCTGAACTGGTATCAACAGTTGCTCATTTCGAGCGTATAGGTACAATATAAAACTTACAAATAAATAACTATTTACAATGTATTATAGTAGTATTAATTATTTAAAATAATAAATATATAATAACTAAGACAAGATATTTAAAATAATGTTTGTACCTTTAAACTTAAAACTTACTTATACTTACTTACATACCCCCATACTTACTTAGTTAAGATAATCTCAATAATAAGATATTATAACTAAGTCACATATATCTTTATTGCTTTCTGTATTTCTTTGAATTAAACAGTTAATTTTTTATATTAACTAAATAGCTAATAATAAGAATAAATATGGCTTTATCATATTAATTTTAACTTTATTTAAAATAAATATGTGTATTTCTATATCCTTCCACTGCCCATTCACATTTTTTTGTTCATTAATAGCTTGATCGACATTCAGAGATTTTCTCCACATAATGAATGATTCTTTATCTTGGGTTAGACGCAACATATCCCTGATATCATTAAGCCTCGTCTGAAGTAAGCTAATATTGTTTTTTGTTTCAGGTAATTACGATTCAGTTTTTTAGCATCCCATCGGAAGGTACCTATTTGTAATATAGTACATTGTTGCCCAGGTATAGAAATTAAGCAAGAGATGAGAGTCCATCTATTGTTCTTTCTACCGAGGCATTACTATGTGATTTTCATGCCTAATGTGAGGAAACAAAACAGGCTGAGTACACAGTATAATTTATTTCAAATCATACAAAATTATACACATTCTATAATATCTGAATGTTTGTTTCCAATCCAAAGAACGGAAGAAATTTGAATTCCCGCCTTTTTTATTTTTTATTTTTACTTTTTTTTAGCATGCAAAGGCGTTTTACATACACATACTTACATAAAAAACGCTTACAATCGCAAAAATACACATTCACTGAGCAAACTTGTCGTTTTATTTTTTTTATTAAACGCTCAAATATAATGTTGCTCTCATAATTTAGTTTTTTTTTTAAAGAGTTACTAATGTAAAAATAATCAAATAATAGCAGAGTAGAAAGTAAAAAAGACCACAAAACACTACACTTTACTTTGCAAATCTTCATTGTTGCACTGTTTTTGAATAGTGCTACTAAGAGCAACTTTCTACTCTCATTTCAATTTATTTTTGGCCATATTTCCAAGCAGTGGCGTGAAAAATAACTTAACATGTCCGGATTTTATAAATCAGCGCTGAAAATGTTCACAAAGATAAAAATTTAATAATCCAAATCTACCTTAGAATTAGGAACTCGAATGAAATTTGATTCTTACTTTTATTTCGGAATTCGCCTTTAGACGTGAAATGGGAATAAATTAAAAATTCCTTCCATCGAGGTCGGTCGATGTAATAAAACCCCAAATACCGTACTTGACGGATTAATTGTGCTATATTCAACATCATTGCAATGTTAATTGTGCCGAATATCTTTATGGCCATGTGACGTGGTCACGGTGGCGACAAGAGTGCACTTTACCACAATACGTAATATAGTCGAACACTGGTTTATGGGAGATTTCAGAATAAAATGTCCCCAATTAGCGTGACGTGTAGAAAAGTTAATATGTCGGTTTTGTGACGATAATTAAGCATTCAATTTCTATAAATACTTAGATTTTGTGCTCGTTTTATAATATACTGCTTAAAGTATTATGTAAAAAAGGCAAAAAAAAACATCTCTATACAAGTATACATAGTTTTGCCGTGTGATGCCGGCTGACTAGAATAGCACCACCCCATCTCCTCCCGCGGGTGTCGTAAGAGGCGACTAAGGGAAAAATTCTACGGACGGGCAGCAGCGTCCGTCGAAAACCAATCTACAGCTACTGCGGTCGCCAACCCGCCTGCCAAGCGTGGCGACTGTGGCAACTACCCCCAAGATGATGCAAGTCATATTTGTGGGAGGCCTATGTCCAACAGTGGACTGCATACGGCTGAAATGTATACATAGTTTATGCTTAATTATCGTCACCAAAAATGACATCATTTAATGTTTTTCACGTCACCTTAATTGGGAGCACTTTATTCTGAAAGCTCCCTTATAATGTTTACGGCTTTATGCATTATCTACACATACAATAAAGCAGAAATGGGTCAAAGTTCAGATATAAAGAAATTATATGTCAATCCTCTTAGAGCTGAGAGTGTTTGTTGCACAGACATATATTTTCAAGATTCTTTTGTTTCCTTTTGTTTACTGCGACGGTCTCAAAAAAACATACGGCCCGTATGATGGCAACCAGTCAGTCTGGCCTGTGGATGCCTGTAACTCCAGAGCAAGGGCGTTAAGGCTGTAAGCTCTCTGGCGATCTTATACACTATGAATCGGGTCTAGTGATATTTAAGGTGGAGGTCCATGTAATCCTGTATCATGTAAAGACCTTCAAGACAGCTGAACATAACATAATTTACTTACGCAAAATCAGGTTCAAGAATGATTACTATAAAACTATTAAAGAGAAAAACAATTTATAATTTAAATCTGCAATAATTATCTATTTATTATTACGGACCTCGATTAAATATGTAGCGGTTTTTCGAAAGGCTATCCTGCCATTTTGTTTTACCAAGCAGAAACATTGTAAATAATTCAATTATCTTATTTAAGTTAATCGTGTAATGGACAAAATAATCCTCGTTTTTAAATTCGATTTAACGGAATTATGCAAATGTTGTCCTTCGTAACAGGGAAATTTACCTTTATTATCCAAATTTATGTAAATTTACGAAATGGAGTATTCTTACTATGGAGTAACAGTTCTTATAGGCCAATGTAATATTAATTCTATCACCGCAAATCCTGGTTTGGCGTAATCTCTATGATGCTACGCAAATTTACATTGTTTTCGGGCCGGATTTATAGCGATGCCACTGGATAATTGCCCTTATTCAACCGTGTTTAGATATATATTAGATATAAATATTTTGCTTCGTAGATCCGAAAGTCTTTATTAAAACTCTACTGGTCCCTTTTAAAGAACGTTTAAAAGGGAAATAACAAAAAATATTAATAACTTATTTAGCCATAAGGGATTTTTTTTTGCAGACTGACTATATAAACCTGAAGACCCTGTGTTATTATTACGTTGTGCATCGTTTCAATATACTTTCGTCTGTTAAATTAAAGCGTATTTTTATCCGTGTGTGAATGATTGAAAACAAGAGCAATAATAATAATTCGTTCATAAATGCATGTTTCTATAGCAAAATACCTTTTCTGTCATTATATCAGAGTAGAATTTTGTTTGCTTTCCACATTTGTTTCTTCTCATTTCATAACTTAATTTATAATGTTTGTAATACTGTATCATGGCAATCGGTTTCAAATCAATCAATCAACTGATCATGTAATTTTATACCTATTGTTTCTCTTGTCACTGACGCTATCTTTGTCGACTGTCTTAACATTCTAAAGTCATGACATGACTTTTTCTGTCTTATTACCTAGTTTCGATGAGTTCATCGGCTTGCAGAATTGTTAAAATGTTAAGTATAGTATAAATTTTCTAAGCTAAGCTCATCCACTTACCTGCATTCACAATGGCATTGTGTCTAATACAATTCTATTATCTGCGTTTGTTATAGTTACCGCCAACCAGTTACTTACAAAAAAAGGTTAGAACTACATTGCGTGGATATTGAATTTTCAACCCTATTCCTTGTTAAATAGGTTTAAAATGATTTAAGAGGACAATGGCATTTTCGACACTTGTGTATTTCATAACCACCTTAGCCACGACAGGGACGTACTGGTATTAAATACAATATTTAGGAAATTGAAAAAAATATTTTTTCATCACACTTGCTCGTCAATGGCGTTATTACTTGCGAGCGTACAGAACAGTTATAGCCGTTTTAGCTCCCACGTAGATTTTATGCGTGTCATTAAGAGTTTAAGATCCCCGAATGTAATGCGAGGGTCGAGTTTTTAATATCAGTTTCCATACTTTTGCATTTTAAATAAAGTTTTAAGAGTGAACAAAAATAATAAGATGCAAACATTATGTTGGAGGCAAAAATAATAGATGAGTACAAATTGTAAATGATGTATATTAAAAGAATTCGCGTATAATCAAAATAACCGACCACTTCTTGCTTTCACTTAACTTCACAAACAATAGGAACACATGGTGCTTAACAGGTAAAACCTAAAAGCTACTTGAAGGTAATCATTATCAATGGCCCGCAAACTATTGTTTGTTATCTTTATCTGCAATTCTGCACGTGCAACTATTTCTTAGTGTTTTCACCGACGAAAGACCATTAGTCCAGCCAGTAATAATGTTTATGAATAACAAAGTATATTATTATGTCACTTAAAATACTTTTAAATTGTTGCATTGGTCTACCTGTAGCATTTCGTACTAGGGAGTAAATATTAATTAGAGATATTAATAAATAATATGTATAATGAAATTTGCTAGCTTAAGGTGGACATTAAATGAATAATATTACTTAATACATACATGCATAAATAAAAACATAATATATATATATATATATATTAAATAGTAGCATGTGCTCAACTATAGGATTCCGTATCATCTGAGTCTGTCACGTTTATAATTAATGGTGGGTGATTGGAAGGTTAATATAGATTATCGACTCTACTTCCTTGGGCATTAGACTACAAAATACACTAACAGAACAATGGTGATCATAACAATACAATTTGGAGGAGCACAATAATTACGTCGCGAAAATTTTCCTTTATCGAGCGATCGTGTCGGTGCGAGCGAAATAGCAATATTTTTTTGTCTACCTGGTCTGTTATCAAATAGTGGGAAAAATTGTGGTATACATGATTATAGGCTTAGCTCTTTTGTTAGTGTCTAACTGGCTTTCGCTCGTTCAGTACATGTGTTATTTTCCAATTCCTACTGCCCTTTTATGCAACCTGGCTACGTTTTACCGGACATTGTGTGCTTTCGATTGGTTTTGGTGCCGTGCGATTTTAACGACCCCAGGCTACGTTTTATTGGACTTGATTATGAATATGTGGCGACCGTGGGAAGACTCTAGTGCAAGTGAACAAAGGTCATATGTTCACTTAGACATTGGTGCTCAACGAACTGTTTTGGCAGTATATAAAAGAGTTCTTGAGGAAATTGGACCATATGGTGCAGTCAAGCGTACAGCGCATATGACAAATTACAGTGTGAGTACCGTCAAGAAAGTAATTGGCCGAAAAGAACCTAGGAAAGCGATAAGGAATACTACTAAATTTGCACGGATCGATAACTTCACGAGAAACCTTATTGAAAGGATAATTAGTGACTTTTATTCTAAAAACCTATCACCCACTACACCGATGATTATACCTAGATATTTTTCTAGCACGAACGGTTTCTTGTAAGTGATTGACAAAATAAAAACATCGACAGTCCTGTTATCGATAAGTACCACTTCAACGTCATACAGGTCAACAAGACTAATATTAGGTAATAGGGTTAAAAGTAAATAAAAATAACAAAACTATCTATTTATTTATATTTTACATACTTCAGAAAACAATTTTGAACTATTAATTGCAAATAAAAAAATAAGTTGGATCAAGTGTACGGATTACGTTCAATTTGTTCAAGATCGATGTCACGCGGCGTCTAGGTATGCAGAATGTGTGTACGTATTGTTGTTGAATTACTATGTACTTACTTATCGATAACAGGATTGTCGATATTTTGATTGTGGCAAGCACAAAGCAAATGTCGTTCCTGCTAGAAAAATATCTAGGTATACCGATGATATATGAAGAACTGACCAAAGATGGTGCAAAATTTCCATATTCACTATCATATTTAAGACAAATTCTGAAGAATATGGGTTATCGTTATTCTGTTTTAAACACTAGGAAAATATTGATGGACTCTCCAAGATTGATAAACTTGCGTGATGAATATTTAAATAAAATATTGAGGTGTCGGGATCTTGGCAAGAATATAGTGTTTTTAGACGAGACGTGGTACGACACCCATGATGTCGCAAACAGAGGTTGGACCAGAGAAGAAAGCATTTGTGCGTTGAACGTGCCGGCTTCAAGAGGCAAAAGAATAATTATTTTGCATGCAGGGACTGAAGATGGCTGGGTGGACGGTGCATTGCTGCTGTCAGCGAAAAATATAGTTAATTGCAGTGCCGACTACCACGAGGATATGACCGCCGCATTGTTTGAGACGTGGTTTGAGAACCAGCTGCTCCCAAATATTCCTGCCGGGAGTGTCATTGTTATGGACAATGCGTCATATCATTCTCGGCAAAAGGAGTTAGTGCCTTGCACTAGCACAAAGAAGGGAATGATCCAAGATTTTTTGGATAATCATCAAATTAATTACCCGGCTAAAGCAACAAAAAAAAAATTACTGGAAATTGTCCAAAGTTATTCTTTCAAAAAAAGATACCACGTTGATGAAAAAGCCAAAGAAAGGAGTTGTGAAGTGGTAAGATTACCCCCATACTATTGCACTCTAAACCCAATAGAGTTAATGTGGAGTGACGTAAAATCTAATGTAAGGAAGAGGAACACAGATCCGAAATTTAGTGAAGGGGTGTTAAATCTCATCCGAAACGTGGTAAACATGACCAACCCCCATTGGAGGAATTGCTGCAGACATATTATTAAATTGGAAAAAAAAATGAAACGTGATTATAATCACCCACCAGTAATTATAAACGTGACAGACTCAGATGATACCGAATCCGATAGTTGAGCACATCCTATTATTTAATATATATATATATATATATATATTATGTACTTATTTATGCATGTATGTATTAAGTAATATTATTCATTTAATGTCCACCTTAAGCTAGCAAATTTCATTATACATATTATTTATTATATTACATAATTATCTTTTAGTTAAACAGTAGATACCTTATATTTTGTATACAGATGTTGATTATTTTTGTTGACTAATATGAATGATAATAAAAATATTTTTACAATTTCCTAAATATTGTATTTAATACCAGTACGTCCCTGTCGTGGCTAAGGTGGTTATGAAATACACAAGTGTCGAAAATGCCATTGTCCTCTTAAATCATTTTAAACCTATTTAACAAGGAATAGGGTTGAAAATTCAATATCCACGCAATGTAGTTCTAACCTTTTTTTGTAAGTAACTGGTTGGCGGTAACTATAACAAACGCAGATAATAGAATTGTATTAGACACAATGCCATTGTGAATGCAGGTAAGTGGATGAGCTTAGCTTAGAAAATTTATACTATACCTATAATGAAAATGTATACCTAGTCTTTGTGTCAATTCACCATCCGCTTCTAACCAACACGGGGCGATGCATCAAATTTATCGCATAACTTATCGCATTATCACACCGTAACTAGTTAACGATGTTAGCGTTAATTCAAACTAACATTAGTGCGGGGCTCAGTTCAAAATGTTTTAACGACAGCTTACGACAGCTTGTCATGGTGAAATAAGACATGAAACCAGTTTGAAACAGCGACTATATACTTCGTTTCCAGTACATAATGGCTCCCAAAAATGACCCCAATATTCTACTGACAGTTTACACGCCTTTAGATATTATGCAATACACAAAATCCCGCTATTAAAAAAAAATGTGATTAGTCCATCAAAGTTCTGATTGACTAAAGCAAAATGTCATACGTCAAACCTCACGCGGTGGTACAATATTAGGCGATGTCAAACTACACTTCAAGGAACCTTTTTTAGACTCCGTCATCTGAGGAAACAGTTTTGTGGGGTCATTATGAAGACTTAATTCGTCATTTATCCATACAGTGTGTAAACTTACTAAAACCATCTCTTTAACTCTCTCACCTGACCAGTTGATGCTCATATTTTATTAGGTGTTTTACTACATTTTTTGTTAGTATTTGTGTAATATTTATGATTTTATCATTGTAGAAAAATGATAAAAGGTAAGAACTTATTCCAACTCTAAGAGTATCATCCTGTGATGTAATGTTTACGTCGTGAAAGATGACCGCAATTCCATTGTTATTTATTACAAAAATACAAAACGCTGATACAAAATAGCCTTCTACTTCTATTTGGACTCGGGTATGTCCTTAAACTACGTCCAACAATGAGAGGTAGGGCACAGCGTTGACCATCACGCTTGAATCTGGGGCAGCCCAACTGGGGAAGTACCTCCTCCTTACAGAAGACCACAGCCATAATAGCACTGCCACCTTTCAGGTATGTAGTGTTGTGTTCCTGATGGTGAGTAAGGTTCCCAGAGCTCCAACCCCCCTTAAAGGCCGGCAACGCGCTTGTGACACCCCTGGTGTTGCGAGTGCCCATGGACGACGGTAATTGCTTAACACCAGGTAATCCGTCTGCTCGTTTGCCGCCTATGTCATAAAAAAAAAAAAAAAAAAAAAAATATAGAACCATCTGGACAAAGCTTGTTCTATAAATGGACAGGCTGTTTCGTGGGACTTCAGTTAATATTAAAGGCAATGTACTCGATTCCGCGGGCGGACAGAACGGCCCACAGGGGCGTGTTCGCTCATAAAGTAGAGCCCCTGAATTAAGCACTTGTACGTGTTTTGCATGGGCCTGATTTTAAATTCAGTCTGTGAACTGTTAAGAGCCACGGAGATAATTTACATTAGAGTTATAGGACATACGTTTTCTAGACTAACTATAGGTTCAGCCCCAATATGTTCAGCCGCATTAGGTCATGTTTCAAGGTCGTAGTTCGCTATTTTTAGTTTCGCTGAACAGAAATGAACACTGTCTATGAATGGCAAAGTTTAGTGCAATAGCAAAATTTTGGTTTAACAAAAACTGAAAAAAAAAAATCGGGGTCTACCCAGATCTGTTACATCTAAGAAGCACATGCCTCCTGTACCACTAGTCAAAAACAATAATCAGATAACCGGACTTATTCGTAACATTGGATATTAGCAGCGGGTGTGTTGTAGGGCAGTTCTCCACAATGTCATTGTCGGATTTGTAAATATTGTGTTAAATAAATAAAAAAATAAACTAAATAATAAATAGAATAAATAAATATTCCGGACAATCTTACACAAATCGACCTAGTCTTACGGTAAGCTCAGTAGGGCTTGTGTTGTAGGTACTAGACGTAGGTATATATATAACAGATAGATACATATAAATACTTAAATACATAGAAAACACACATGACTCAGGAACAAATATCTGTGCTCATCACACAAATAAATGCCCTGACTGGGAATCGAACCCAGGACCTTCGGCTTCAT
Organism: Grapholita molesta; assembly: GCA_022674325.2. Taxonomy (NCBI): domain Eukaryota; kingdom Metazoa; phylum Arthropoda; class Insecta; order Lepidoptera; family Tortricidae; genus Grapholita; species Grapholita molesta. The sequence goes on from CP053138.2 coordinate 8,218,903, forward strand.
AGACAGGGTCACTACCCACTAGGCCAGACCGGTCGTCAAATAAATAATGTAAAACTACATTCAATTTTTGAGGAATTCCTGTAACAATACTTGTGCTTAGTCTTAATTAATCTTAATTTACGAAGTTTCTTCTTTATGTTCGGAGATAATCGCAAGACGACAATAACGTTTGTGGATAACTACCCTGAAGACGTAGGATCGCTTGAAACCGATAGACGAGAGAAGCGCGCGACTGGTCGGGGTGGAATTTATCTAGCAGTCAACGTCTTTCAATTTAAATAAAATTCGTTCGTTCTAAAATAACGCTATACGCGCGACGTGGTTTATTAAGCGACTATCAGATAAGAGATTATGCATATGAATCTTTCATTTATTTTGCATGCACGAACATGTAAACAAGCAACGACGCCGCTTGTTGATTTTCCGATGTCGACTCTACCCCAGCCATATTCCCATACCCTTAATATTCGTCTAATCCTTCAGTAATAAACAAAATACCCTCGTATGAAGTCTGTCTCAGGCGACACTGGTGGTGCAGCTTAAATAACAGCTAGTCTAGTAAGAGAAAACCACTTAATTACTATGGACTTCACTATTGTCTGACGCCGTAACAAGCCTCAAAACGTGTTCTTCTCAGCGCTGGGCTATGCTTGTCGAAGTCACCATCCCACGGAGAGAATCTCGCGACCACCGCGGCCAAGTACAACACCTAGACTCAGGTCGACTTGTTGATTGAACGATCCTTTCCTAGGAATCAATACAACAAGTTTTTGCTAGGTTGAGCATTGCCCGTCTACCTATTGGCAGCCTTGGTGGGAATTTACAAAGCATAGGTGGTATATGCCTATATACCATTACATACATACATATTTAAGAAAAATATCCCTGCTGTATAATGATCCCTTATCTACAGTGCTGTAATTTACCGAATAAGACGAAGATAATTATAAAAGTGATTATTTCGGATTGTCAAGGGTTTTTGTGATTCGTATCTGTTCAGTGCTTGAAAACCTTTCTTTGGAATTTTTAATACAAGTCGGTTTTCAATACCATTTTTTTGTATACTTTTTTCAATTTATCTTACTTATTTAGGCCGAAGGCATGTTTCAAATTTATTACAAAAAATATTTTCTTTTAAAAAACACAAAAGGGATTCAGACAAAACGCGCCGAGTTTAAATAAAAATAATGAAATATTCAATGTTTTTTTTTTTAAATAAGTAGTTACTTACTTATTTAAAAACAAAGAAATATAGGTATAATGGTTTGAAAACTAAGTAAATGTAAGTATGATAAATACAACATAAAAACGAAAACGAACTTTAACTATTATATGTATATTGACACATATATATTTTACTGTAGTTTTTATTTTTCTTCATTTTATTAGATGTCCGTGTATTATTTTACAGAAAAAAACCTCATATGACAATTGTTGTACAAATTTGCATTTTTACGTAATTCTAACAAATTCACTCACGTCATTAAAGCAGCAAGTCTCAGTTATACAACAAAACTATGATTATACAAATATAGCAAATAAAAATGTATAATAAAGTTACAAAATATTTCTGTCAAAAATGAAATTTTTGGCACATGCTTTTATTGCCGACTGTACTTTTTTTGCATTATCATCGACTACTAATCGAGAGAATTCTAATGAGCCTAAACACCAAGGGTCAATCTTGTATATTTTAGGAGTTGCTATAGCTACCTTCAGGCTACAGAATTCGATCAGATCAGTGGTAGCATAATATTGCATTAGCACCAAACTTACATAAGTGTGCTAAATTTTAGTTCAATCAGATTTAACTATTCGCTTCAAAATTACATTGCAAATTATATATAAAAGCTTGTAAAAATGTTACTATTGTAGTCGTAGGTCCTGTAATGGCAATTTGCCTAAGTTGACTTAAATTGCGATCCCGTTAGTACTGTTATGTTTGAAAAATGCTTGAATGTTAAGATTATGTATGTTTTATATATTTTCACAAACCTAGTTCAATTCACAAAATATTTAGCAAATCCTCAATTAATTCCTTTGGGTGCCGAAATCGTATGGAAAGTAAATATCAATATTTATGCGAATATGTAGCTTGGGTTTAGACTGATATTTTGGTATAAATATGTATTAAAAGAGTATATTATTATTACGTTCGATACCGATTTTTAGATAACAATGAAATACATACGTGTGGCTAAATTAATTTATTAGGAATATGCTCAATCACATAAAGTTATTGAATGAATTCAAATCCGTGATGGGCTACTATTTACCACGTGTTAATTAATTTAGTTTTCCAAGTCTACACGATTTCCGTTCATTTCTAAATTATGATAGAGGAGGGTTTCGTAGGGTTTTTACCTATTATAACGTAAGCTAACCCAGAGCCCTGAGTGTAAGTTTTTAACGTAACTTTCCGTCACGAACGCGTTTGCGTTTCCTATATAAATAACATTATCACTTATGCGTTCGTAACCGTTTTTTTACGTTAAAAGAAACTTACACTAGAGCCTTTGTATAGTTTCCGTTTAAACTTTAACAGCCAATAAAAAAATCAGCATTCTAGGTGTGCGGGTTTGTTCTGCTGATCTATGGTTCTACTTTGCACTGGAACTGTACAAGATCGAGAATTATTTAATGAATTGGATGATGTCATCACCAAAATGCTTGATCTTCTTGGTATTTTGGATCCATTATACAAGAATAAAAGGGTTACATGCCCTGATGATTTCATTCACCAACTACACCCGTGACAGTGTAAGTACTTACTTATCCACGATGAGAATCTGTAGTTGGTGGCAGTACTCCCGTTGGATCATGAGGCAGCTGTGTACTGTAAGTACAAGTTTATCGCGTAACGCACCATAAACACAGCCATCAATCATGACGGCTTGTTTGCGTTAAGGATACGCCTTCACTTGTTATAAGAAAAATGCGCCAGGCAATATCTTCTCTGGATTATGCAAAAGTCGTGTATGCCCGCCTTTAAATTTTATGACATGAGATGAGAGTATTTTTCTGTTTTATTTGTTTCTTCTAAACCCAAGTTTTTGACTACGTAGGAGGAATTATGGTAATGTCTAAATTTCTGCTGTAGCGTGTATGAACTTTAAATAGTTGTTATTTTTTATACAAGGGAGTACAGTTATTTATCTTCTCGTGCTAATATTGAGACACGAGCAATCGTAAGATTTCAAAAACCTCCCTGCCTGAACTTGTGCATCTACGAAGTGGTCGTACGAATCATAACGATAAATTTTCTATTTGAATTTACCAAAGATCACATTATTTTGTTTTTGGTAAATAGGTCATTTGCAAAGTCTTGAATTAATAATAACCTTTTTTAAAGCATGTTGATATAATAATAAAAAAATAAATAACTCAATTTAAAGCTCTGATTACTAGCGGTACAAGAATCAGCTGATGAGCTTTGCGAGTTTTGCGTACCACATCTGCAAACTCGTATCGCGAAAAATAAACTCGTTACGCTAAGGGACCGTAATGTTTGAAAATCCAGGCTTAACGCTTTGAATCTGCCATTAGGGTGTCAATGTTTGTACTTTATACTAGTCAAGAGGTATAATTTTGTTTAGCTGTTTTGTATATCTTTCTACATTATTATAACCTTAAGATTTCAAATAACGATAAAATCACTTATACGAGAACTAGGTTTTAAGTATATAGAATTCATATTTAATTGTCTCCTGAAAATATCATTTTATTATTTATTTAGGGTTTCCCCTCCGTTGCCAACGCGATTCCGCGGTGGTCGCTCTCGGCCTTTCATGTAGCCGGAGTGCCGGGCGGATCCCTCGGCATGCCAGCAGCATCGACCTCATTTATCGAGCCCCTGTCAGTGGCAAGGTGCCGCTAGTCCTCGAGCCCAACAGTCTGACGAGGCCCGACGGAATGATGTTGATGCCTTGGAGTATGGGACGGCCGCTCGTCTGGGGTGCTACTTGCGGAGACTCTCTGGTGCCGTCTCATATTCCCACCATCATATCTTATGCTGGTGCGGCTGCAAACCTCAAGTGTTGCAAATATGCTGCTTACGGCAGTAGCTACATGTTTGCAGCGTTTGGGGTTGAAACACTTGAATCCTGTGGCCATGGCGCCAAATGACGACGTCTCTACAAAGAGATTGCGTTGCGCCTTATTGAGGCTTCAGGCGACTAGAGGGCTGGCTACTATTTCGCACAGAGGATAAGCATTGCGAACCAACCCGGGAATGCGGCCAGCCTTCTGAACACGCTATCCAGTGACCAAGGCCTAGGGCAGATTTACTATTTATAAGTTCTTATTTATTAGTTAGGTTTAATTAATATAAACAATTAATTAGTTATTTGGCAACTTATCTTCTAAATGTGTTAGTATCACATAAAACATGTAGAATAGTCTCCTGTGGAGTTCTTTCCAATCCTAAATTAGACTTTTACTAGGTACTACTAGCGTCAGCGATATATCGTGTGCCTCCAACGTTAAATATTCTTTTCTGTTCGTTTAACTATTTGTATAAAAAGTTATCTAGGTCGTTAACTTAAGTTAATCTTACATTTCACACTTGCAAGTATAACCTTTAACCACATGTATATAATAGTTTCGAATTACAGCATTTGCATTCGATTTCTATTTGTGCACGTTTCGCGCACAATTCTGTGTAACACCTTAATGACCGAAAATGTGAAACTACGAACGTTTAACTGCTAATGTCCTTAATTTCGACTACATTTTGTTCGCGGGAGCTAACGAGTGCGGACGCATCCTTTTAAATGTAAATTGCCAAACTTTCCAGCTCCCAGTTTTACTGTTTGTAGCATATTGTCTGACTTGTGTTTGCTCCTCGACACTACACTGAAAGCAACTTTTTATTTGATTGCGGTGTATTTGTTCTGTTTGACAACATATAGCTATCGTAGTGTTGTGTACTCGTGTTAAACCAAGCTATGACCACTATGAGCAACCTTGTAGGTTTTATTCTTCTTAGCAGGGCTTAGCAGACCGAACATTATTAAATGATGGTTATCATTACAACCCCGGCCTTTGTTTTCATGTTATAGCAGGCCTTACTTTGTTTAAATAATAAACTCATACATACATAGTGTGTAGTTTGTATTGTTCTGATTCACAATGTGATAAAACCATTACTACGCTCATAAACAAGCTACATGTTTATTGATAAGTCAGTAGGACGCTTCGACTCGTGGTTTAAATACATAGTTAGTTAATAAACTTATGAAATAAAATAATCTAAGTGTTAAAACTACATAAAAATAAAATTTAAAACAAGTCATAGAAATTGGACCCTTTAGACCTGATATGACAAAAGGATTTCGGACAAAAAAGTTATGCCAAATAGAGGAAACCCCCTTGAGCATGATGCCGAGGATGCTGGCAGCATTCACCAGCCGCTGTATCGCAATGCTGATGCGTTGCACGAGGAAGCTCAGCTCTAACAGGTTATCAGTGGAGTCGACGAACCTATGTGCAAGGTCTGTAAGATTTCGGCCGCTGGGACCCCACGGGCTTGGACTCGGACTGGCATAAAAGTATCTTCGGAATCGAGGGCCTTGTATTGGTCGTGCTTAATTTTGCAATGTCTGTCTCACAGTAGCATACTTCCCAAATACCACGGAACCACTGACATGTGTCCGGTCTCTTACCATTGTCCCCATCGATGTATAATAAACGTAGATTCACAATCAGCCCCAAAAAAATGGCTCTAAAAAACAACCGCTCGAACAACTTGGGCGGTACATTTAGTTAGTCTTCTTTGAACCGCTGTCAGTGCAAGTGTCAACAATGACTAAAAAGTTATTACTTTATCAATAGTGAAGTTTGATACTTAATAATTAAAACACTGAGCTCTTTTTTGTATTAAGTAGGTATTAAGATTATAAAATAGCATTATTAGCATAAACTGCAACGTGTTAGAAATGTCATTAAGTGCCATATTTTTCTACATAATTTGTTCGTGTGTAGGAGTCCATTTCTAACACAATGATTCCTGTTGGTCGAAATAAATGATTTAATTATTTATTTATTATATAGTTCAGCATTTATTAGCCTATACAAGAAACTCCACTCGGCTGTAGTTGCAAAATGTGCAAATACAAAATGTCAACGTCTTTTATAACGACTCATTTTGGCACCAATGAGTCGTTTGTCTTTCCAATGTTTCAATATTTTTAACAAGAGAATTTTGTGCGTAGCCAAAACGTACCCAGACATTGCTATGCAAACATTACGTAATTGTTACGCTTAAACACTTACTATCGTAGGACTGGAATATGAAGAATATTCGTTAGTTCAACAAAAATGGTAGTCGGTATCACTAGAGTAAGTACAATAAATTGTAGTAATGAATGCCTGAGCATTCATTTTAGTGCTAATGTACGCTATATTCTTATTACTTTCCATTGTAGTGGCATTTCCTAATATAAAAGTCAATTATTACATCTACACGCAAAACTAAAAAGATTAATTTGGGATCACTATTGAGGAAACCAAATTTATTATTGTTTACTTGTATTCCGAGTTTTATTTTTTGTTCTGAGGTCTATTTGCTAGTGTCATCCCCGCGTGCAACATAACCACATTTCATTCATCGTGTCTCCCTACCAACCACATTTACTGCAACGAATTGGGAGTATTTAATTTCTGTTTACTCTGTGTATTAGTGTATCATACGTTGGTAATATTTGGGTAAGAAACGTTATTATCGTCTGTATTCATTTCGCGTATAAAATAAATTAATAAGTAATAGTACTTTTAGGTCTCACGCTCAAAATTGTGCTAATGTGCCATGGGTTTTTTAAATAGGCGTGAAACTTCATACTCTAGGTTGATCGTATCGGAATCATATATTATATCAAAATAATTTTTATGTTTATTTAAAGTTTCATTGGCGGTTCCAAATTTGTTATATAACGCATTCCGAACTGCAGAGCTTTGTGCATTTTCAAGCGCAAAATCGTGTTTTATTTATATTTTTGTAACTACGTAATTTTGTATTACCTCACTTTTCTGTTTCAGAAACAATTTTTAATGTACCTATATTATCGAGATCAATGTAAACTACTAATTTTTACAAGTACTTTTTGCAACAGTAGAAGTAAGTTATAAATTAGTTTACAGTACGTATGCAAAACAAATAAGAGTTTGACAGATTGCAAAAGTAAACGATTTAAGTTACTTCCTGGCAGCTTAATGCATTCACTGCCACCGACGCACATGTGCGTTCATTTCCATACATTTTTGGAGGGGGTGGCAGCGAATGTGTCAAATTGTGCGTCCATCCAGGGGCACCTATTCAACAATCTGAGTCTGAATTTTCTAACGAATTAAAGATAAAACGAAAATTAGATAGTGCAGTCATTATTTTTCCTTAATTTAAAAATTATGACAGACGAATTATGCGAACAAAAAATGAAAATATTCCAATAATTTACACGACATAAAAAAATCTAACAGTCTTTGTTTCGTGACTGTTCTGTGAATTCGTTTAGCTTAATTTATGGCTGAAAAATATTTGGATCGTATTATCCCTGACTTATCAAAGCAAGGGTTCTTAATAGGATTAGGAATAGGGATTTCTGTGCTTAATTTTATGTGTTTTCTTAATTCCAGTCGTTTCCACTCTCTTTTTGGTAATGGTTACTAAAAAGAAAGAAAAGAACTTATGGTAACTTTCGGATATTTAGTCCTCTAGTTATATTTAAATATGCAAATAAAGATTACAGTCATATAATTATCAACTAGTTAATCAATAAATTATATGAGATTAAATTTGAATCTATTAAGATATAAAAATAAAGAAAAAACTATATTATTCAAATAGTCCACTCCGCGTCGCTCCAGGTACAAAAGTGCCCATCATACTCGCTGCATTACCGCGTTGACCTGCTTTTAGGCCTTCTGACTTGTGACAAGAGTCAAGACGCGGCCGGCAAATGTAACGGCGTCCACGTTTCAGTACCTTTACCATGAGTTGTGACATTGAGGTTTTCGTGCGAACGAGATGCACAGATAGTAAACTCGATACTCGTTATCAAAACCCTCAAAGTCACAACTCATGGTAAGGGTACAGGCATTTCATGCCGTCGTAAGCAACCGTTAGATGGAATAAGCATCCTTCAGAACGGTAAATGTGTGGTTACACTTATACGCATTTAATGCTGAAGCTGAACAGACGTGGAAAAATAAATTGAGTGACAAGAATAAATAATTAGTTAAGATGCTTACCTATTTATTTGAGTTGTATCAAGCACTTTTGCTTGTGAGACTCAGCCCGGAATTGGTCGATTTATACAAATCCTTAAGTAATTCCATTTTTCGCCTCCAGAGTATTCTTCTTCGACAGCCAGAGAGATAAATCAAAATGTTATCATCAAATGTATATTCGATTACTTGGCGAAATGCAAATGGGTAAAAAAATATGAATGCTGCGTTAGATTCAGAGAGTATTATTGTGTCAATTTAAGACCGGGATTAATTTATTGTACCGTTGAATAGCTTTTTAAATATACTAGTTACTCGTACTACTTAGTATCTAATAGTATCTATCGGATACCTATAGGATAAGAAATGTATTTCTTACATAACTTAAACAAAATATAGGTAATAAGTGATATTTTGACGACCGGTCAGGTCTAGTGGGTAGTGAATGAAGCCGATGGTCCTGGGTTCAAATCCCAGTCAGAACATTTATTTGTGTGATGAGCACAGATATTTGTTCCTGAGTAATGGGTTCTTTCTATGTATTTAAGTGCTTATATATAGATATATGTAAGCTGCGTAACTTTAAAATTCATATAATATTTAGATAAATATTATATGAATATTATACGCAGTGAAACATGTCGAGCAATATTCGACGTATAAAACGTGACTTACCCGATTCTATATAGGTACCTACAATTAACATGAAAATTTATGAATACGAAAGAAATTGGTACAATGAAGATGTTTTGATTTAAGAGTTTTTTCAAGTTGGAAAATCGTAAAAGACTTTTAAATGAATCAAAAACTTCTTCCAAAAGGAACTTCGGATAGCGTATTCACGTAAATACATTTAAACCCTGTATTTTTTTTAAAAGGGGCTCAAGTTAATTGAAAACATTTTCCTGATCAGTTCCAAGTTCGGAATGATTGAAAAGAACTGGTAACAGGCTGATAGTAGCAATTCAGTAGTGTTCTGAATTATAAAACGAAATGCATTCAAATTTAGAAGATGGATAGTTTTCTTTTGCATTATTTAAATTCATTGTTTTTACTACCACTTCGCTTAAGAAACGCCTTTTTGATGCAAAATACCTAAAATTAAAATATTTAATTTACCGATTTTAACTACTCCAATTTAATTAAAGTAAAACATTAAAGTGTACATTTACATTATAAATAAATTTTACAAAATACAAATTAAAAGTGTAATGTTTATGCAAACAAAAACCGAATGCTGGAAACCAATATTTTTGTCAATGTTTAGGTACCCGATAAAAAGAAGTAGCTTTGTTTAAAAAAACAATAGAATCACCAATACTTAGCGATTACGTTCTTTTCGTTGTAAAAGTGTGCAATAGATTTATTCAAAAGTACGACAGAATTCGACCTGATAGGGAAAATCTACCGAAAACATCGTTAGTCGAAACTTGGCGCAATAAAACTGAAATATTCCACTGAAAAAACAATTTATGGAACAACTTCTGTTTTTAATTTAGTTAATGTTTTTCTTATACGAATTTAGAGGACTTCACAATATCGTTGGGATTATCCAGACGAGACCAGGCTATATTAAGAATTTTGGACCCGGGTATGTCCTTAAACTACGTCCAACAATGAGAGGTAGGGCACAGCGAAGTACCATCACGCTTGAGTCTGGAGAAGTACCTCCTCCTTACAGAAGACCACAGCCATAATAGCACTGCTACCTTTCAGGTATGTAGTGTTGTGTTCCTGATGGTGAGTAAGGTTCCCAGAGCTCCAACACCCTTTAAAGGTCGGCAACGCGCTTGTGACTCCCTTGGTGTTGCGGGTGCCCATGGGTGACGGTAATTGCTTACCATCAGGCAATCCGTCTGCTCGTTTGCCACCTTTTGTCATTGAAAAATGGAGTTATGCTCAATAAACCTCACCATCTACACCATACAAACGAAATGACATCTAAATGAGGCCAATATTATCTAATGGAAGTATTTGACCAAAAAACGTTATTTATCTAACATTTTTTTTGTCAAATAAATATTTTCTATTTTTCTATCTTGTCTTATTATTTCAAGAAAAATAATCTCAAATTAACCAAATCATGGTCAACCTATACCTATTGACATACCTACTCAGTATGGGAAGCGACACTAGGTCATATTGAGGTGGGTGACCCACTATAATATATACTCATACACTCGTTAAAAATAATTTACATCGTCGTTGTCAGGGCATGTCGTGTCTATACGTAAACGCTAATTCGATCGCCTCATGTCCAATAGTGCACACCAATATTATTTCTAGATGTAAGTACTCTTACTCCGCGTTTAGACATGCTGGCTCGTCACTCGCCTCGCTATTCGTCGAAACGTTCGACGAGACTTTGCCCATACAAAAACACGATGCGAGGGACGAGAGGAACAGCGAGACGTCCGCGTACACATGCGTGCTCGCGTTTCGCCTCGCCATTCGCCTCGCTACTCGCGCGAATGTGTGGCGGCAGCATTATACTGTGAAAATATTTTGTCCCTTCAGATGTACTTTCTTAAGAAGAGAGGTAAAAGAAAGTTACTTGCGAATTTGTATTCTACTTAAGTTTAGCTTTCCTATTTAATGATTTTGGTATAAAGACAGTCAAGGACACAAATATATATGCCTACGCTTTTTAACTGCCCTTAACTGTACGATACGAAGTTTTACGCGGTCCATGTATCTTACTGTAATTATTACTATAATAATATATTATAAATTATCCAGCTTATTGAATCCAAAAAACTGTTCAACGTTTTACGAACATACGACTTCACTGCTCCTCTCTCTGTTTTATTAAATAGAGAGAGGCGATCCCATTTAGTTTATAAATACTGAGTTTAAAATAAGACAGTGTCTATTTAGCGCTCACGACTATGCATTTATGATTATATGACACTCTGTAATTGTTTCTGTTTGAAAAGTAAAATTTAGTTTCTTAGCGAATTATTGTAAGAAATAATTTGAAGCCAGGAGCAGGATAAGGGAAGAAACAAATTCCATTTTATGATTAAGAGCAGATTTTTTTCTAGTTATTTACACTTCAATTAGGGCCGATTTTTCAACTGTCAGATAAGCACATATCTGACAGATGCCCATAGAGTTATTTGCCGAATAAAGCTTATCTGACGATTGAAAAATTGGCCCTTAGTCTAGTTATTTACAAAACCAGCTCTTAATCGTAAAAGGGCATTTCTTATTTCCTTATTCTGTTACACCTGTGAATCTTTTGTTGAGTCAGCGCCAAATAGCAGAAAAACAGCCAAATATTTCGGTACAGATTGTTATTTCTATGGCAGGAAGTATACCTCATATCCTTACTGCCATATAAATATATAGGTATGTATTTGCCCCTTACTTATAGATTTTATGTAGCACTTTTTGTTGAAATAATTCGATAGGCGTACTTTATTAGCACGATTCTGCAGTGATATTGTCCCACCACATTTACAAATTGCATCTATTCAGCCGACTTGCGAATATGACGCTCGGCCAATGAAATCTATTTATAATGAGCTTCGGGCACAGGCCGTTCAACCCGCTTTAACAGCTTATGTTTTGATGAAGGCATAGCGAAAATAAATAAAATTCCGCTTTAAGTGTAAAAATGCAGTTAAACCCAACTTAGAAGTGAAGCAGATGAAGTCTTAAGTATCTAATTATTTTGCCCCCTTTGTCAAAAGGCTTGATTTATGGCTAAGGCATTAAAGACGCGGGATTAGGGTGTCCCTTATATTTAGAAACTTAATTATCCACTATAGAGTTTATTTATTCAAACAATATGTTCACTTCATCAAATTTCAAGAACTATTTGTATTTGATATCTTCATAGTCCATTTGTGTGGCAAATGCTTCGGGATGTTATTTTGAATGATAGGATATTTTGAATCTAATTAATGATTAATGCCATTTAAAGCTTCTCAACACAGTGATTACGCTGCGATATTTTAAAGCTTTGTTGTCGCGAGTGTCACATGAGTAACATCGCGGAATATGCAAATTGATGAATAAACAGGCAAACACGTATATTGCACTAAATACGCCTATCCACCGCCACTATGATAATGTTTAGGATACTTACTTAAAACGTTTTCATAAAACAGGTTTAATATTACAAAATACTATATCGCCGCGTCAAAAGCAAAACCAACTATCTGCTACAATTTACCTTTTTGGAAGTAATAGTTATCCTGCCGACACTTTTCTTGAGTAACATTTAATTTTATTTCCATAATAAATGTCAAATTAGGGAGCCCGAGTAGTTAACTGATATGGTGTTTGAAAATGAGCCAGGGTCGGATTATCATTTACCTAAATATCTACTTACTTCATTCCACTAGCAATGCATTAGCAGTACCTACTACAACTAGCAACTTACTTGATGTATGGCGCACAATACGAGTACCTAGTCCTGTTGACCTACCCAAGCAAGGATTAAGTTATTAAAACTTCATCCGCACATAAAGGTCGTTTGTTACAAAAAACTGCAATACATTTAAGAATAAACGGATTCCAATAATCTGCAATCAATATTTTATTTGTGTCCATTCTGGTTAACTATTGTTAACTGATTACCGCTCACTGTTCCTTTTGATTTTCTCATTTCTGTATCATTTCCTGGAAGTTGACAAAAGTGATGAAATTGCCTTACACAAAATGGTGGAGCAGTATTGCGGGAACCGTAATTGTAATTGCCGTACCGTACTTTGTACCCTATTATACATCCGGCAATATGTTCCGTATGAAGCCATATCGCGCTGGTAACACATTTGCTCATATATTGCTCAAATAATATCAACCTAGATATAGTTTGTTCGTCAACTTTTACAATTTAGTATAATCCGACCCTTAAGAAGCTAATTTATGTCAAAGTTTCTTCCACTCGTTATCATATTCAGATTCGTTGCAATGTTACTTGGATAACAGATATACGAATAGAGAGTTGGCAAAAAATTACGAAATAATGTACCAGAATGTAACCATTCTCATTTTTCCATCAACTTAGTTGTTATATCTCATTTTGGTATTTATGCTTACCCAATGTAAATTCACAATTTTTACTCAAGTCTACGTTACGTATTACGCGAAATGAACCGTTTCGGAGATTCATAAACAAAACCCGGTATTTTGACAGAGAAAAACATTTCTAGCCTCTTAGGAAAAACACGAACAAGTCAGATTGTTATCGTCAAAACCATTTGCTAAAGAGGCCGAGAAATAATCGAAGGCCGAGCGAGGTGGCACAATCGTTAAAGGGACAAGTCCTTCGTTAAGGCCGCAATAATAAGAGATTCGGCTTAATCATAAAATCCTTTTTGTCGGTTCCAGGCTGTCTTCTTATACCTTTGAAGCGTGAGAAAGCTAATACGTACCTATTGTACTCGTAGATGGTTTCATAGTTGTAGGTAAGCACCAACAGTGTTGCTATTTAAACTGACTATTCAGAACTATTTTTGCTCACACAGCCAATGACAATTTCTTCGCTGCTGTGTCATATACATAGTTGTCTTAGAGTATTAGTAGTTTAGGTAGGATTCAATTTAGGTAGGTCACAATTGTCACAAATCACTATTACAGAATTAGAAAGAATTTCAAATGTAAGGAAATAATGTTTTTCACATAAACTTTTGCAGTGAGAAAAGCCCTATATACAAATATGTTTTATGCAAGAACTCAACTCACGCCATACCATTAGTCATCCCAAAAATATCTGGGTGAATCAGTGTGAAATCTTGTTAACGCCATCGCCATCTAAATTTAAAATGAAAATGGTAGGAATAGGAAATTAAAAATGACATCGTACCAACCCAACTCTTTTATCAAATCAATTTTATAAATCTTACAAATTATTATACATTATTTATTTTGAAACATTGTAGTTAGACAAACCGATAGTGTAGCTGGAACACCTATGATTTTTAATTTTACGTAATATTTGTGACAGAGCGAAATATAGTCAGAGACAGAGAGAGAGAGAGAATTATTAGATGAGCATATGGTGAACAAAGCTATGTTCAAAATAAGCTTTTATTGTAATATGCATACCAACTTCATATACCTACATGGAAATAAAACAAAAGGTAAGCAAGTAAAAGAAATTGCATCGGATGTTTTTTTTTAATACTTTAAACTACATTCTAAATGTGAACGCCGTTCTACATTTGTTTGCAGGAAAACAATACTTGTTGTTACAAAAAAATCTGTAATTGTTGAATTGGCGCGCTCCTAAAACGAAACTAATTTGAGAGTTAGGGTGCGAAACAGCGCAAGCGTTGTGGGACTGTGCGGAATGCAAATGAACAAACTGAATTACCGCCGTATTGTTTTAGGTTTTTGTGAGGCTTACTTGTAAATGAAAATTTTAACTTTGCTTTCTTGGTTTCATTAATTTGCATACTTTATGTTCAATGTGTTACCGATTGATGAGATCTAAAAAGGACATAAAAACTGAAATAGTATGTGATAGGAAAAAGCTTTCTAAAAGTTGTATTAATATAATTAACAATTAGTAGAACTAATTCCGTCATGCAACAAATGTTACAAACCAGACCAACATTTCAGCCGTAAGACGTCCACTGCTGGACATAGGCCTGCCCTAAAAATGGCTTCAGACTTGTATCATCTTGTATCAAGTTGCATAGTCACCACGCTTGGCAGGCGGGTCAACGATCGCAGTAGCTGTTAATTCGGTTTCGACAGACAATCCGTCGATATTTTCTCTTCATCGCTTCTTACGACACAAGCGGGAAGAGACGGGGTGGTGTTATACCTACTCAGCTGGCAATTACTATCATTATTGATTCAAGCTTTGTAATTATTAACAAAACACTAGTCTTAATATTCCAGCAACGACATGTCTTTCTCTAAGAAAAATAACACTTACTTATTTCGTTTATATCTCTATCTCTGGCGAGTACAAAATATAAAATGTACGGAATTTAAGTAGGCCATAGTCAAACCAGAGCACACATTGCGAAAAGTTTTTGTGACGCAATGAATGCAAATACCGGGTAGGAGGGGGGTGGGGAGTGAGTATTAAGGCGACCTTGTTTTTATACTAATGGCTGGAGTATCTGTACGGGTGGGAAATAATTGAGACTAGAGATGTCACGAATATTCGGCTACTATTCGGTATCCGGCCTATTTGGCCCATTTTCTGGTATTCGGTATTCAGCCGAATACATAATACCAAATCATGAAAAAAAGAAACGATATATTACAGATTATATGCATTAATTACCAAATTACAATATTTTAGTAAGTAAAATTGATTAGTGGTAATGTTTTCTTTTATGTGTTATTTTATAATGATCTGAGAAAGCGTGACGTGATTTAGGGCCTTATCACACTTGCGATTTGCGAGCGAGTTGAAAGCGAAGCGAGCGCGCAGCGAGTTCGCTGCGAGTGCGTAACGAATTCGTCGCGAGCGAGTCACGATTTCGTTGACGTACAACGAATTCGCTGCTTACTCGCGTGAAAATCATGGTGAGTGATTTGCGTCTTAGACAGTCAGTTACATAACGAATTCAGACGAACTCGCTGCGCACTCGCGGCGAATTCGCGACGCACACGCGGCGAATTCGCGATGCACTCGTGGCAGAGTCGCTACGCACTCGCGGCGAATTCGCTGCGCGCTCGCTTCGCTTTCAACTCGCTCGCAAGTGTGATAAGGCCCTTACTCGCAATTGAAACAAACAGGTTCATAAATAGGTACACATTCGCGCTGCCGAATGTACCGCAACGAGGAAAACAGTACCCTTACCATGAGTTTTTTCCATAACGAGTATCGAGTTTACTATCTGTGCATCTCGCTTATACTATTTTAGTGCGAACGAGATGCACAGATAGTGAACTCTATACTCGTTATAGAAAACGTCAATGTCACAATTCATGGTAAGGGTACAGGTTGCGACTTGTCTTATTTTTGTTTATGCGCTCGACAAGCTCGCATTTTGTGCCGAATATTCGGCGCTTCGGTCGACAGCGTTGCCGAATATTCGGTATTCGGCCAAATCACTATTCGTGGCAACTCTAATTTAGAGTATGTAAAATACCCGCGATGCCAAATTTGTTGTTTGTATTTTTTATACATTCAATTTTTTGTTAACAATATAATAATAAATTCATAAGTATATAACAAATCATAAACCACTATTAACCTAAAATAATTACCTCGTGTTCATTTTTAATTTTATAGTATATCGTCCTTTTTCTTGCTTCTGTGGATTCGTAACGTATTGATAATGAATGTAACACATATAACAACAATTTATGTAAAAATTAGGATATTGTTAAAGGCGTGGGCACATAGGCGCGTTTTGTGAGCGTGGCGCAGCGGGGCGCGACGCTGCCGTCCGAATGTGTGCCTTATTTCGTTACTATAGCCACACTGGTGTCACGCTGCGCTATCGCCACGCTCACAAAACGCGCCTATGTGCCCAAGCCTTAAGGCGCTCTTATAGACGTATTTTAGGTATTTGCGGGGGTGAAGCAGAACGCGGTGGAGGCGCATGCGGGGCGCCCCGCACCACGCCACGCACGTCGCTCGCGTAGACAGTTGATGGCCTTATTCTGTTCGTAACCGTATTCTGGTTGAAGCAAATTCCAGAGCGTTCCGGAAATTATACAATGCTATTTGTTTTTAGAGATCCGTAAAAAGGGTAAAGGGAACCCCACTACTAAAACTTCGATGTCCGTCCTAGGTTGTATATCATTTTATTAAACCATCGCCATTAAATTTGTTTCGCTTAGAACTGCTTGCCAAATCATGAAATAATACATTTTTTTAATTCAAGTTTTAGACACGATATTGATAAAATGAACGAACAAATTTGAGGCCAAATTCATTTATTGGATTCCATTAATCCAACTCAAAAGATGAACTTTTTCAGTTCATCTTTTGGGAATAGAAACATCGGTTGAACAAACACGTTTTCATACTAAAATAAACCCCAAAATAAAGGTGTTAGCGAAAGAAAGTGCTGTTCAACTTTGGTCATTATACAAGCATTTGAAAAATGTTGCCTATGCCCACAAGTTGACCTCCGGCATTCTATTGGAAATTAGTCACAATATTGAAAACATAACTTGAACAGCAAATATATCATTAAATAATAATAAAAACGTAATTTTTATTAACGTGAATGAAAGAGATACTCATATCTCTTTTTAGTCACGTTACTTAAATGAAAACGCCGGCGAAGTCTTGCCACGTTACGGAAAAATACACGATTTAATTATTTAGATTATAAGACGTTTCGTTCATCTTTTGGGTGCCGGTCACCTTTTGGGTGCCGGTCACCTTTTGGGGCAACTGCCCTCCCTAGTAATGAAACTTAATTTATAACATTATTACAAGAAGGATTAGGGGCTTCGGTATCCGTAGAGTTTGGAAGTGACGCACTGTCTCTCGGTGTCGGGGTTGTAAGTGCCGTTTCGGGGTTTTTAACCGACTTCAAAAAGAAGGAGGAGATAATCAATTCGCTTGTATGTTGTTTTTGTTTGTATGTGTGTTACCTCAGAACTCCGTCGTTTATGGTCCGATTTCAAAAATACTTTCGTTGTTTGGAAGCATATACTTCAAGGTTAGTCCCATTGTTACCAGAACTCAGATATCATGATGGGATCCACGAGGAATTAAGAGAACTTTTCAAATTTTAAAGGTACGTGTATGCAAAAAAGCGTTAAAATAAACAAGATCACATATAGGTACTTTATTAATTTCGACGGGTTCCGCTGTGTACGGGCCGAATTGGTTAAAGCGTCAGCCGCGATAGCTGGAGATGCGGGTTTGAATCCCGTCTCGAACACCGGAGGTCCTCGTCGTTTTTTCTTAAGGTATATTTGTTATCTATTTCAACTTTTAATTTAGGGATTTCTGATGAAATATTACGAGTAACCTGATTTGATGTTTGTAGCCGGAATAGGTAACGGAACTTCATGATCAAATAATGTAGGGGGATCCTATTTGGGCTTTATGAAATCGTCATGAGATGCACTTTGGTAACCATGCACGTATTTATGTGTGTCTCACGTTTTGATCTGTCACTACGTCATTCATTCCGTGCAAGTATCAAATGTACATATGTAATATTGAAGCTGCCAAATTAAAATAGGTACGAATGCTTTTCAATATTTCATCTACTATTGCGTCGGTCACCATGGCCTAGCGGTTTAGTTATAAGAAATCATAATCCTAACATCAAAATTTATAGAAACTCGTTACTTTTCAAAACCACAAAAAAAAACAGTGAGTTCAAGCCTCCGTACCGCTAATACCGTAGCGAGCAGCGTAAAGCTAATGTGTTCTGATAGCATTTTCGATTTACTAGAAATATATATAAACGGGTCACTCACGTATCTTAAGGTCGAAAACCGGTCGACATATGTTTCGGTCCAATTCGTGAACCATAATCATGAGCTCCGTGCCGCACCGTCGTTGGCGGCGGCCCTTCGAGAACTTTTAATTTGCCTTTTCGATTTGCCTATAAGAGGGTGTTCGATTCACGACCAAGGTTGCGGCCCTGCACAAATCCGCACGCAAGACGCATGTGTTCAGCGGTTAAAAGGAATTAAAATTATCATTGTTATGTAAACTAGATCCCAACAAAAACATAAATGTGTACAAAAAGGCCATATCTGAAAGAGTCACTGAGTCCGGGCGACTCATGCATGTCGCACGTTTCGCACAATAAGAGTAAGATAAGGACGCCATTAGTATCACGATGACGTCACGCTCTACCTCAGGCAGTGTATGTATACACCCTACATCCAGCAATCTCTTTTTAGTTTTGACATTGACAAAACCGAATGGTGGTTACTGGTTGTGTTGAAAATGTATTCGAGCGTAGTAGTTCCTACGTTAAAGAATTTTTCCCCTCACTAGCTCGTAAAGCGCTTGTTTATCCTTTAATACGAGACGATAAAAACGCATTTTATCCACTAGTGATTAAAGTAAGTTGACTTCTCATAGCTCTTATTACTATGGTTTTAAAGTCTAAATTCGCGAAGTACAGCTCACTTGCCGCCGCGGTGGCGGCGGCAACTCGCACACGCACCGACTTGAAAAGCGAATTAGAACAATCGAAAATCGTACTGGCCACCACAAGCTAACCAAGCTAAAGGCACCTTTTGTAAAAATGTTGAATGTATCTAAACGCAAAGAAAAAGTCAATGCGATTTCAAAACGTTTTTTTTCATGTTTCACTTTCCTCGCTGTAGTGAGGGTAAAAATTTTGTGTTACACACGGGTGCAATTGTAATTTAATTCTCGTGTATTGAAACACTCGCTACGCTCAGGATTCTATTTTAAAACCACTCGCTACGCTCAGGATTCTATTTTTAAACCACTCGCTTTGCTCGTGGTTAAACTATAGAATCCATTCGCTTGCTCGAGTTTCAATCCCACACTCACAGTTAAAATACAATTTTGCACCCTTGTATAACAAATAACTATTAAATCGTATGCGAAGTGACTTAAGGTATATTTTCCCTAAATGTTCAGATATTTATGATCACCCTGTCTGTGCAGATAACTTTGACGAGTTGTGTGTTCAGATTTAATTGAAAAACCACTGCTCACATATTTATGGCGAATTGGATGTTCAGATGTTATTGACCTCATTTACTGTAAATAATTTATTGAAATTTATTGCTGCTCAGAAATATTTGAGTACCTCGGCCGCTCCGATATATCTGATGGCGACTGTACTAGTAACTTTACTGACTTGAAAAGAAGATAGAATATAATAAAACTGTACAACACACAATTACTAAAACTGCACCAGACCTGCAAACTAACTACGTAAAAACGCATGTGAAATCCGCTACGACGCGGCCGGTTGAATGTTCTGGTACGTAGGTTACCGTTTAGGCATTCTAATATTCACACTAATATTTGTCATATGTCCTCTTAGTTCACTTAATCGTTTCCTCTTTCGCTTAACTTTATTTACACTGCGATTACCCGTTTTGCTTCCTGTCTAAAGTAATATTACCGCGTTAGGAAAATGTGCACACGTCCTACGTTGACAGCGGTCACGAGCGTACTGGCGACTGGGCAATAGTCGGCCGCCGCCGCGCGCTGAACCATTTTATTTTGCCAATAACGAAATCAATTGGTATTATTGATGTACACAACTTATTAAAAATCTAAGAAGTACAAATCGAAATCTACTTAAAAACTATTATTTAAAGCAAATTTTGTGTTGATATTCATAATAGTTATCGAAACATTTGGTTTAAGGTGTAAAAACGAGTTATTTTCAAAAAAAAAAAAAAATCTATCGAGGTTTTTATTAGCAATCGTGTTTCTGATGAAGCCAAAAACTAGAGAATAGACTGAAATTATACATATAAAAAAATTGCAGTTGTAAGTTGTGTGAAAGTAATTTATTAATATTTTCGAAAATTGGTGTTTTCACTATCTAGAGCGCCTTAAATACTACTTTAAATAAAATGTACCTAATTATTTTATATGATATTCTAAAACGTCTAAATCAAATCGAGCGAGAGTTCAAACCTCTATGCTCCTCCAGTTTCCTATCCTCAGTGTTGAGGGTCGTGACCTCCTACATGGACCACGTGGCTCTTGCGAATTCTATGGCACCTTAATTGAATTATGCTATATAATATAATACTATGCCGTGTGGTGCCGGCTGACTAGAATAGCCCCATCCCATCTCCTCCCGCGGGCGTCGTAAGAGGTGACAAAGGGAAAAAATCGACGAATGGGCAGCAGCGTCCGTCTATACCCAATCTACAGCTACTGCGGTCGCCAACCCGCCTGCCAAGCGTGGCGACTATGGCAATTACTCCCCAAGATGACACAAGTCGTATTCGGAGGAGGTTTATATCCAGCAGTGGACGACTTACGACTGAAATGTTAATACTATACTCGTATAATATATTTAGATAATAATAGCTCATTTCCGCTGAATTCGAAACCAATGACTTCATATGGCATTTTTTATATTTTTCAAACCAATGTTCATTATTTATTTTAAATTATTCGATTTTTTTTTATCGTTTAATCTTAAAAAATAACGAGTAATTATAATAATCGATTCGGTGATAATAGTATAATCGGTTTCAGGAAGAATCAATTTCGTTTATACACCTTTGACTACTGTATTGGTATCTTTTTGGTAATAATTAAAAGTCCTAGTACAATTACCAACTGCGAATCATCCCTACGGGGGTACAGAAATGAGTGCCGGGTTCAGATATTTGAGTTGGCGCCGCGGGAGTAGGTGGTGGGAGGGTTATAGGCGCTCGTCTTCGGGAATTTTAATTAACGCGAGATTTTCTTTTAATGCAACAATGCGGCGTACGTTGGCTAGCTTGTTAAGTTCCGTCAAAAGGCTAAAGTCGCGCGTTATGCCGCGCCTTTTTCTGTAGATGTCTTCATTTCGTAACCGGATTACGACATTTTTTATTCGAGTTCTTTTGTTTTCTTGAATGAACGGTATGTTCAAACTCTACACACTAAAATGTACTTATATAGTAATTAAGTTTAACACAAAAACAGTAAAATGTAATTGAAAATGTCGCCACTGAAAACTATATACAAACTGTGTACAAAAATACTGTTTATATATATATATATATACATATATTTTTTTATGACATAGGCGGCAAACGAGCAGATGGATTGCCTGGTGCCAACACCAGGAATCAGGAACACAACACTACAGACCTGAAAGGTGGCAGTGCTATTATGGCTGTGGTCTTCTGTAAGGAGGAGGTACTTCCCCAGTTGGGCTTCTCCAGACTCAAGCGTGATGGTCAACGCTGTGCCCTACCTCTCATTGTTGGACGAAGTTTAAGGACATACCCGGGTCCAAATAATAATAATCCAAATCTCTCATTCCTGACATTTAATAAAACTATGAATCTTAAAATTCCGCACAATGATGTCTTCACACTGCTTAATTTCATTTTTATCAGACACCCAACCATTGCCTTGGATACCGACGAAAGAAAATACCTCTCTAATTAAAATACTTTGAAAGCCCCTACGCTTCAAAAGAATGCGAGCCGAAATGAGCCTGGTAACTTAATATACCTACTAAGATATATTACTTATGTTAAGTATGGAAATGTGGATAGAATAGCGATGGAATTCTTTAAACGGCTGGCTTCTTACATAAGTTGAAGAAATTTAATTACAGCTTAGGGTCAGTACGGACAACATAATTATAAAGTCTTTAAACTGCAATCCAGATGCAAAATGATAGTTCGAGTGTAGATCTGATCAAACGTAACTACATTAAAACTGTAAACTGACCACGCTGCCGCTGTCTGCTTGAAGTGGAGTTCAATCGACCACACACGGACTGCATGCACAGTCGTAATAATATATAAGCAGTCTTTTTATATATTTTAATTACTCTGTTTCTATATTATCTATTTTTTATAAAATTAAATACTAATTAAACTAATATTGTCTTCGGTTGCCGCGATAATTACTCATGAAATAAATCAAATGAAATGGTTTATATCGCGTATCGTAATATTATTATTTATTCAAACATCATCCCGCCGTTTTGAACCCTTTAGCAGCGTTCGTGGTCATCGGATGGACAGAGGAAAAATAACTATTAATTCACTAATTAAACTATTCATTAGACCAAACCAAATAGGAATTGGTAATTATCCTATTAAAACTGGTCAACACAATTTTCACGAGTACGTAAATAATTCTGTATTTACATAAATACTTACATTTAATTTTTAGTCACACTTGTGATCGTTGACAAGCAACCTTGTATTCAACGTGTCATTAGCAAAATTATTGTTGTTTACTTTTGACATTGATAGGAAAAATATATGACTCCGTGTTACTTAAGGTACCAAGTATGGCGGCATGGGAGGCAATTTTCAGTTATTGTATTAAACTATGAAGCCCTCGAGCAAGTCATTTCAACTTGCTTGCGAGAACGCATTTTCTTTGCATTTTTGTACCGGTTTACAAGTTTCGTATTAATTGCAGTAAAAAGTTGTTTTCAATTTCTTCTCCCTACGGGGTTAATGAGAGTTTTTGGTGTGATATTATCCCAGCCAGACCCTAACAATGTTTTAAAATCAAATCCAATAAGATTATTATTTTGTCGTTTTATATATGTTTCTGTCTTGTAGATATAATTAATATACATACGCCTCTCACTAGTTTTACGAACCATCTGACCTTCCAACTTATAGCGTAAACTATGCCTTATTGGTATTAGACCGGTTTTCTCACGATGTTTTCCTTCACTGAAAAGTGACTACATAAGTTCTGAAAAACTCATTGCATACAAGCCGGGGTTTGAACCTGCGACCTCTACATTGCAATTTGCACTCTCTTACCGTTAAGCCACTAGGACTCTCATAAGAATTAATAAAAAAACTTTTCAAATAACTACTTATCCCGACTACTTAACTTACTTGACTTAAATTAAAGTACATAGGTCACAAAAAATGAGTCATTATATTGTTTGGAAAGAACAAAGGATTCCTAACTAATGGAGACTAATGAAGAGAGCGCTCCATCTAGGGCGCGAAGAATTTTTATATCGGAATAGGGACGTATTTTTACTTTGTATTTGTAAGACCGTACTAAAATAATGTTAATAGCAGACGAAATGATAAAATAAACGATTGAAATTATTAAAAAAATAAGGGATGGGATGGACCCCTTATTTTTTTAATAATTTCAACGTGTTGTGGGTTTTGTAATAATATCATACAACTACATGTATTGGATCAAATTAACGAAAAGTAAACGACTAGTATGATGCTTCAAGAAAAGAGGGTATAGGGATCTTAAAGGCCGGCAACGTACTTGTGACTCCTCTGGTGTTGCGAGTGTCCGTGGGCGGCGGTAGTTGCTTACCATCAGGCAATCCGTCTGCTCGTTTGCCTCTTATATCATAAAAAAAAAATCGGAAACAAAACAGTAATTGTTTCAGTGAGAGCGTTTTTAGGATGTAAGTGTACACTGTGTTGTCGCTTAATTCTGTTGTTTCTCCAATAAATAAAATAAAATAAAATAATTTGCTGCTAAAAAAAAACCACAGGCGATAGCGGGAAGTGACTTTGTTTTATACTAGGTATATAATTTTACGTAATGAATGATATTTAATAAAACACAATTGTGTTCGTCAAACTACATGCTGTTAATAATCGTTCGACCCGTAGCATCTTATAGACATTTATATTTGTTAGAAAGGGACAAAATTTATCTAACGTTTAGTAATTTTTATGAATATAGAGGATTATTTGTACAATTTCTCGCTTTTGTATTTGTCGCTACAAGCAAACGCAATTAAAGCCGGGGGCTGCGCACTAACGGACTTAATAAGAGAACAAGGAACGCACTAAATTGACCTCCGTTTGTCTTTGCGTTGCCTGAAATGTTTTCACAAATAGTTCCGAGGCAGACGCGCGCGAAATACATAACTACCTTTCCTCACTACATAGTTTAACTACGTATAACTACGTATAAATAAAAGAAAAATTTAAAAATCAATTGCTCCGGGAGTCGAACTCGCGACTCTGGAATACATGCAAATCGATCTACCGATTGAGCTACAGAGGCTTGCCCAAAGGCGAATTTCTCCACCATATCCTTCAATGCGCTTAGGAGGCGCCCAGCGACATGCAACGTAAATTAAAAAATAATAAGGACAGTTATTCATAAAAATAAAGTACACAATTTCACTATTTATATATTTTGTAGTGCCCTAGAAGCTGCTTAGAAGTCTGTGTAATGTACCTTACTTATTCTGCTTATTCATCCGCAGATGTCTCTTACTGCCGCTCATAGGCCTCACTCATAGACCGCCACAGGGAGCAAACTCTAGTATTTTATTGGCACAATCGCCACGCTTGGCAGGCTTGTTGGAAATCACAATAAATTCCACTGCTCTAAGGGCGGGACCCTTCTTTTCTTCTCATTTAAAAGTGATTTCACCTAATCACTTTTGAATTAGATTTTTAGTTTTCCCTTTTCTCATAGTTTATATATTAACAATATTGAATTATTATTTTTCTGTCTGAAATATTATAATGTCGATTTGTAACATTTGTATATTATTGAAATAAATCACAATTTAATTATACATTTTGAATATTATTTTAGATTAATTGTACCAATGAATTGCTTAAATTAATTATTTAATAATTACTAGACTAAGATCATATTTGTATAAGGTCATAATATATACATGTCGTATACTATGTAAAATAATGAACTAGCTTCATTTTTCAGTTTTTGTAAGGGATTCGTTTCTTAAGTGAAAAATAAGAGTTAAAGCCAAGTGAAAGTGGTAAAAACTACACTTTTGAAATAGCACTTGACAGTAAGATAAACGCAAATTCTCGTCTTCATTGAAAATAATGAGGTGTTCTCAGTCGTTCAGGAAATTTGTCGTGCAGCCGAAAGCCTCCTGTCCTTTGCTTGTTATTAATGGCTGAGAGATGTCCCGGATCGCTCAAGATAATAAAGAACTCTCCAAATGACTCTTTTTTGGGGTCCGATGCCGAATTGAAAAAACGTCGGCCATTCTGCCAGTCATAGGTTAGCTTTGTTGATAACATCGAGGGGAAACGTACTTTTCATTGCAATGTGTTCATAAACATTTAAAGTATTCAAATAATTTTAATATCAATCATACTCCGCTAGTATATTAATAAAAATATATTAAAATGAACGCTTCTTTCATCTTGCGACCTAATTAGATAATTCCATATTTTTATGTCCCTAAGCTATAAGATACAGAGAGGAGGTCTAAAATTCCGCGAAACAAAAGACCACTTAGTAAAAAAGTAACTACTTTTCCTTATAAGCATTATTATTACCTTTAAGTGAAATATATTTTTTATTACGCAAAAATCAATCTTTCTAAAAATGATTTCAAAAAGAGCCGAAATTGCGTACTTTAACTTCATCATCTTTCGGAAATTTGTTTCTTCGCAACTTTTTCTTCAAATTAGGGAATAATGAATACTTTACTAGGCCTGGTCTGCAGAAAGGTTCATCTTATTATTCAAAGCCACATTTCTTCTTCTTCTTATGAACTGGGGAACTGAAGATAATCTTACGGTTTACCCACACGCTTTGTCAAAACACATCACAATCGCTCCAATAGTTTTCTCTAGTAATGAATAGGTGACCCTTTTCTTTGCATTCATTCATTCACAATTCCTATACAGGTCCAAAATATGTAAGGTATTAACTTTACCCCCGATTGTGACACCATTGAATTTTTGAAGTAGAGGAGTACTTCTTGTGATATGGCATTGACTCTTTAGGTTTGTCTCATCTCTAGATAACATTCCATTCGTTCATCATTTCATTCGTTCAAAATCGTGCATTCCTCGATACTGTTCCTATCAGCACCTCGCATCGTTTTATTGTCATCGTTGATGCGGTACTATTTGGGTACCCACCTTGAATGGAGGCAGAAGAATAGTTAATGAGCTAATGTACTGAGTTCGCTTTAAAATGTTGCTTCAGAAATGCGCTGCTGCGTGCGCTTTTATTAGCCCTCACGACTTAGGTGTCGCACTGTATTTACAAAATAATTTAGCTTATACACAAAATAGATTAACGGAAACATGTAATATTCATATATGATATGAAAAACACTATTTTTCTCACCCACGAGAAAAACATTTTATTTCCCGAGAACAAGGAATGCAAAGAATGGAATATTTTCATAAACCTAGAAATAGAAAGGGTGAAGTTTTTTATCGTGCATCTTTTCAGTTGGCCAAGCAGCCGTTGAGAGGGAACAAGTGGTCCTGGGCTCAGAGTCTTGCGGGAAATGAAAATATTATGTGGAGATAAAATCACGACCGAGAAAAGTTCGCTAAGTGGAAGAGCGACGCGAATGCAGAATGAAATGAAACCAGCTGAGATACTAGAAAGGGATACACGTAGTAAGCGTGGCTTAAGGTTATACACGTACGTGCTGTACAAGTAGTATTTATCAGCGCCCTTTGAAACCTTATCATTAAAATTGTGTACGGATTCGTTGCCATCCATATTTATCGTGATAGTTTGGTAATTAGCTCAACGATATCTACCGTAGCACTGCCAAATTAATTTGTGCGATATATATAATACATTTTTTTTGCCAGCACGTTATTCCCCTTTTGCTAAAAACGATTATTTGCAGTCATCTAATCATGTAAAAAGATCCAGCTGCGTCAAAATGCCTCCATGCCCTGTTATGGGCGTTAAATGGGCCATACAGATCAATTAGGTTCGCGTCTTTCCTGTGGACAACGTGAAAGAGGGTTTTGAAGCAAAATATTTGATTCTATAAAATATCAACATAAACCGATCGTCCCTCTTACATAACACTTACCACAAGAACACAACTTGCACTCACAGAATACGTTTCGTTTCGTTTGTGGTGCCGCGGTCGCTGCTGGACACCATTGGAAGCGCGGACTTCTGGCCGAAGGGGGTTGTCTTTCGGAGGTTCCGGGGCAACCTGCCGAATCCTACTCCAGTGCTATCTGTGCAACAATGCCTCACTGCTGCGTTGCTAAAATTTAGATAGTGTTATTATATTTTTTATTTGATTTTTATGTTATATATGTACTTAGTTATATGAAGCATTGGTTTTTCTGTTATGTCATATTAACTTATTTGAATAAATGAAATGAAATACGTTAGCTATTGACCACAGCAAAGACGATTTTTGTTTTAATCATCTGTATGACCCAAATACGACTTATTAATTCTAGTGTGATTTTGTGCAATACAAGATAATGCAAGAGATATGCCGTAAGTATCGATTTCTAAATCAACTAAAAGATTAGGGTGTTTAAGTGCACCATATTGATGGTTTCAGAGAAATTACTAATTAAAATCAATGAAGTTTTATTATTTTAGAACGTGTGCATATTAGCGGAAGAAAGTTATGCATTTCTGGGTAAATAGTTTCATTTACATGTTCTCTACCTCGTGCTTTTGCACCTTCCAGTACCTACGAGTAAACGGATTTTTTTTATTAAAATGAAAAATTGGCTAAGGCTCCAGGTAATAAATTCCTCAGTATATCTCCCTTTATGGCTGCATACTGTTTTAACCTTTTGAACGCTTTTCCTATTGCGTTGAAATGTGTAATGTGTACACACCAACGTCTCGAGTAGTGAAGAACGAATATAAACTTTATCTGTCAGTAGAAAAATTGCTTTGACAGTGTACTCAGTAGCCACTATAGAGGGCGGTGGCATAGTACGCACGACATCATGCGACCCACTTAGCGGTTTTTGGCGTTCAAAGGGCTAACCCATTATAACCCATTTTCACAATTAATAAATTTACTGTGATCGTGTAAACAATAAGGTATTAATATCAAATTGCGAACCATGGTACTACCAGTAGTACTAATGTTTTATACTCATTCAGGCCCAAGTACTTACGAGACTTCAAAAAAATAGTTATTTGTGCAACAAGAGAGGAAAGTTGTTTTTTCTTGCGAGTGTTTATTTTGAGTCCCGAGTAAGCGAAAGATTCTATAATTGAATCACGAGCGTAGCGAGTGATTCTAGTGTTAGAATCTTGAGCGTAGCGAGGCACTCAAAAACACGAGATGTAAAATAACTTTACTCTAGTGTGACACATACAACTTTTCACCTCAGTAGTGAGAACATATTAAAGGTTAAATAAGTTGCCAAAAATGTCATTTTTAGTACAAGCTTTTATTGCCGACTGTACTTTTTTTCACAATCGTCATCTACTCTTCGAAAGGATTCTAATGAGCCTAAAACACCACGGGTTTATCTTGTGTATTTTAGGTGTTGCTTTTGCTGCCTTCTGACTCCAGCATCAGATCAGATCAGTGGTACCATAATATTGCATTGTAACCGAAATTACATAAATTTGTATGCTAAATTTCAGCTCAATCGGTTAAAGATGTGCTTCAAAATTGAGGTGCAAGATTCCACCCGGATAAATATACAAATACATACATCAAGTTAAATAAAATCTTGTAAAAAAATTAACATCAAGTTAACCACATTTAAGTTTTTTATTTAAGTTAAGTGTTTTATCTGCAACTGCACTGGCTTCATTACTTAATATTTTGTTTAAATAATTTTCATTTTAAAATATATGTACATTTCAAAATTATAATATTTGATTAATTTGTGAGGGTCCGAACGTGGTAGTGGTGTTAAGGGAGTCCATTATGTCCTATTGTAATAAATAGATACATATAAATATTTAAATACATAGAAAACACCCATGACTTAGGAACAAATATCTGTGCTCATCGCACAAATAAATGGCCTGACTGGGATTCGAACCCGGGACCACCGGCTTCTTAGTCAGGGTCATTACCTATTAGGCCAGACCGGTCGTCAATTAAAAAGCTACTTTGTCTCACTCCCTGGAGTGACGAAAGTAGCAACTTTCCTCACTCTCTGAAAGTGAGGAAAGTAGACATGTTGGAGCTTCTGAGGTGAAATAGTTATTTGTGCAACAAGAGAGGAAAGTTGTTTTTTCTTGCGAGTGTTTATTTTGAGTTCCGAGTAAGCGAAAGATTCTAGTGTTAGAATCTTGAGCGTAGCGAGGCACTCAAAAACACGAGATGTAAAATAACTTTACTCTAGTGTGACACATACAACTTTTCACCTCAGTAGTGAGAACATATAAAAAGGTTAAATAAGTTGCCAAAAATGTCATTTTTAGTACAAGCTTTTATTGCCGACTGTACTTTTTTTCACAATCGTCATCTACTCTTCGAAAGGATTCTAATGAGCCTAAAACACCACGGGTTTATCTTGTGTATTTTAGGTGTTGCTTTTGCTACCTTCTGACTCCAGCATCAGATCAGATCAGTGGTACCATAATATTGCATTGTAACCGAAATTACATTTTGTGTGCTAAATTTCAGCTCAATCGGTTAAAGATGTCTGCTTCAAAATTGAGTTGCAAGATTCCACCCGGATAAATATACAAATACATACATAATATCAAGTTAAATAAAATCTTGTAAAAAAATTAACATCAAGTTACACATTTAAGTTTTTTATTTAAGTTAAGTGTTTTATCTGCATCTGCACTGGCTTCATTACTTAATATTTTGTTTCGTTTCGTTTTGGGTCCGAACGTGGTAGTGGTGTTAAGGGAGTCCATTATGTCCTATTGTAATAAATAGATACATATAAATACTTAAATACATAGAAAACACCCATGACTTAGGAACAAATATCTGTGCTCATCGCACAAATAAATGACCTGACTGGGATTCGAACCCGGGACCACCGGCTTCTTAGGCAGGGTCATTACCTACTAGGCCAGACCGGTCGTCAATTAAAAAGCTACTTTGTCTCACTCCCTGGAGTGACGAAAGTAGCAACTTTCCTCACTCTCTGAAAGTGAGGAAAGTAGGACTTTCCTCACTCCCTGGAGTGAGGAAAGTAGACATGTTCGAGCTGCTGAGGTGAAAATGTCATTTTCTCTTTTCTTGCAAAAGAAGTGTGAAGGTAATAATCATTTATTTCATACAATAACATTGTTATAAATAACATAAACTTCTCCTAATTCATCACTGTTTTTAGCGTTTAGTTTCTGTCCATTTTAATTTAATTCCACTGTAATTGATCAAATTTTTTACTTTTGCCACTTGACGTTGACGCAAGTGACGCGGGCTATAGTGTTGCTAGCCGCTCGCCGTCAACAAATAATTAAACGTTTTCTCACATAGTCCGTTTAACTGTTATAAAATGTTTTAATGTAATTAATTTATTGTGTCAACTCTATGACTTCACTCACATGTGGCCCCGACGGAAGACCAGGTTAGCACCATGCTGAGTCGGGACCATTTCGTGGCACCCTAGTTTAGTCTGCTAGTTCTAAGTATATAGGTATTTGTGTATATTTAGATTAGCGCGAAATAGATAATAAAAATTTCAGTTGACAATGTCGGGTTTTATAATAAGTTCTACGGGTTGGATCGTGGTACGCTCTGATTACATGTTAAATCTTAAAAAATGAGCGTTATGTTAGTTATAATAAAAGCTAGCCTGCTGTATCTAGTATATGAAAATAGCTCAACGTTCAAATCTTGGCTACCTTCTCGTCGATGTTGAGCTCTCTTGCACGAAACCTCAGTCCTTTATAAACAAGTTTAAATCCTATGTAAACACGTGTAGACATTTTCTTAGCTAACTGCTAAGTACATAAGTGATGTTCATATTATTCATATATGCATATAATGCTTGGTACCTGAACAGGCTTATATAATGTATATTAGCGGAAACGTAGGTACGTTTTACGTTTCCAAGAAAGCGGCAGCAAAGTTTTAATTAACTGTGTGCTTTATCTTGTTACAGGTAAGAAATCAAAATGTTTCGTAACTCAAGACTTAAGTCAGGCTGTAAGAGGCACGGTGAGTTGTTCATAATAATATTGTTTACGCGGGAGCATCCTTAGCCCAGCCCAGACTTTGACTTATTAACAGGTTAAATAGTGCATTGGGGTAATTCAATGAAAAAGTGGAGACTAAAATGGCAACGACGTCAAAAAATGCAAGTGGCTGTGCAAATAAATACATAACTTAAGTTTCCGAAGCGTAGAAACTTGCTAACGTGCAGCCTGTGCCCAAGAAGGGTAGTCGTGCTGACCCGTCGAATTATAGACCTATCGTAATCACTTACATACTTTGCAAGATTATGGAACGTGTATTAAACAACAAACTATATACTTACGTACATTGATACTAACGATCTCCTCAGCGACCAGTTAATGCGGCTTTCGCCGAAATCGGTCTACTGGGGACCTTCTAGTGTACGCTACCCACATTTGGAGCGAGGCCATTGAGAAACGCGGTGAATCCCTCGCTGTGTCTCTCTACCATTTGTTGCCATTTTGTCGTCTACCGCGCTAACTGTCACTTCCGCACTCACATACTTGTTGGAGCGTGAAAGATAGTGTGATAAATGATTTAAACCCGACCATTTTAGGCTGCCGTGTGATGCCGGCTGACTAGAATAGCACCACCCCATCTCCTCCCGCGAGTGTCGTAAGAGGCGACAAAGGGAAAATTCCTACGGACGGGCAGCAGCGTCCGTCGAAACCCAATCTATAGCTACTGCGGTCGCCAACCGGCCTGCCAAGCGTGGCGACTATGGCAACTACCACCAAGAAGATACAAGTCATACTTGTAGGACGCCTATGTCCAGCAGTGGACTGCATACGGCTGTATGTATGTATGTATTTTAGGCTAGCTGATGAGCTGCCCCACACTCGTAAGTTTTGGTAAATCTAAGAATCCCCTCTTGGGCTACTTTACTACTAACTACTAGCTATATACATCTGTATAATACTATAAGTCTTACGAACTCGAAGCGCTGCTCATAATTTTTAAATAACAATCGTTTATTCACAGTAAAATATGTTCTATGATAAGCGCAGACTTCTTTGAACAAACTAAAAATCTTTGCTTATACTTTTGCTTACGTAATAATTATGAGTAACTTTAGTGGTTTAGTAAAAGAGAACGTTTTATAAATCTACGTATTGAATAAAATTGTACCAACATAAAAATAATATAGTACCTACTGTAAAGTAACAAATTCGCTTAAATATAAACTATGATGTAACAAAGCAGGTAAAATTTATTTTTCGAATTCAAGCTTGCGTGATACATAATAAAATGAAAGTGTGTTTAGTGACTAGTTGTATAGTAACCACGTGACATGTTTCCAAGGGCCTCTTTCTCCAGACTCTATCTCCTAGTGCTAGCAGCATTCGGCATATGACGATTGTGTGAATTATTTTTATTTTTTTAGATGTTATTTTATGGAGAACGAGTGATCACTGAAAAAATAAATTAAAGTTGGTTGATGAAATGATAAATGTAAAACCTCGTGAATATTTGCAGTCTACAATCAAGACAAATATTGAGGAGTTTAGTCTGCTAGACATTTTTAAGTTAAGTGCGATACTGGGTCAGGCCGGTTCTACACTATCGTAAATACGTGGCGAAGTTACAAAGAGCTTTGCAAGATACGCGCGACCGCACTTTCATAAAATAGATTTCGTGTCATTGTGGGTACTATTTTAAAATTTGACAACTTTACGAAGAGAACTGCTTGGCAGCCGCGAAGGGGGTCTACTGGACCTACTCCAAAACTCG
Organism: Grapholita molesta; assembly: GCA_022674325.2. Taxonomy (NCBI): domain Eukaryota; kingdom Metazoa; phylum Arthropoda; class Insecta; order Lepidoptera; family Tortricidae; genus Grapholita; species Grapholita molesta. The sequence goes on from CP053138.2 coordinate 8,252,277, forward strand.
TAAACTTAAACCCTCAGTTGTTTAGCGTTAAATATTATTTGAGATAAAACCGTAGTAAGAAATTCTGGAGATTCAGTTTAACTGTTTAAAAAGCTCATAAAATAAAATAACTGTTACAGTTTTATTTAAAAACATATATTAAATAATAAAAAATGCAACGCTTTGGTGCCTGCAGTCTATTGAAGTAATAAATAAGTGTAAAAGATGGTATGGCTGTAGTATTACGTTAGATACTTTTTATTTGTTTTAGTTATATTTAATACTTTAGTAAATTATGTAGTTATATTTGTATAATACATTACGAGAAATTCATACAATTTGATATAAGCACAGCAAGACAATTCTTGTAATTAGATGTTCCGATTTCATATCTGCAGTGACTTCCAAAATTATTATTTCGTGAAAAGTGAAATAATTTAAAAATTTATGGGTTTCTTAGTGACCGGACCCGGTTCTTGGTTTTTTTACTATACCTATGTCATATATTTTGATTTATCTACAAAACTATGAAAGGACTAGACTTATGTTAAAAATGATCGATTTTGTCATTATTATTTCCTACACAACAACTAAATATTCTTCTGCCGTAAACCCTCTTAACGGGAGCAATTGAGAATTAAAAAGCTTTTCAAGTGATTAGTTTTATAAGAAGCATGGTAAAATCTGACGACGCACTTAGTGGCTGGCAGTGGCGGCTGGCCTCTATCCAGAAGTCAAAGCAAATAGCGCACCATCGACTCGATAACTCCGCGAACCAATCAGTTTTGTCTACGTACGAAAACTTTTTAACGAGATAGTATTTTTTGTCTAAATTGTGTTTGGAATTTATTAATGGAATTAACTACATTTGTAAGAGACAGGTATATATTTTGAAGTACCGTTTGAGCTGTATTTTTTCCGCTGGCTCTAGGTTCGTTAATGTCACTTAAAATTCAACAATAACTTTTTTCACCTCACTCGCTCGGAAAACCTTAGTTTATAGCGCGAAATCTGCGTGGAAAAGCCTATTTTATCCGCTAGCGTGCAAAAGTTATTCGAATTTCGAAGCCGATGATTGTAATTCTCTGTGGTGCATGTAACTTTTTTTAAGTATAAAACTCCTTCAACGCGTAACTGGCGCGCTACCGCGAAAAACGATATTCGTAAATTTCGGACGATTGTCTCTGTCACTTTCACTGGAGTAAAAGAGAAAGATGCTCGCAATATACGAACTTCGATGTTCGCAGTACCGCGGTGAGTTCATAATAATAATAACCATAGATAATAACCAATCAGAAACATGTTTTTGATTACAGATTTTTAACTTTTTTATTTTTACCTACACTTTATTTTATGTCAAATAGGTTTTATTATACAGTATACATAGGTGCCTATTTGTAATCTTGTTTTATTTTTTTGAGGTTAGGTTTTTGTTAGTATTTCAGTGTAATTAACATATTTTAACTAATTAATCCATTAATTAAAACATGATTTCAATTAAAACATGATTGATAAAGAAATAGAAATATAGGTTTATATACTATTGTAATTTCTGAACGCAATCGAAAAAAAATAAATTAAGTTTTAAGTTATCACAATTCACGTAAATTTGTCGAATTTTTCCAGTGCTCTTCTTGAACTCAACGTTTGAACTATAAAAATGAATGATTCTAGTAGCGATGCCGATATGATTTCCCTGAAAAATCACGCGATAAGTTTAGTTTTGTTTTCTTGTTTTTCTTGCCGCTCGAATTTTCCTCGCTGTAGTGAGGTGAAAAATTGTGTGTTCCGCATGACTGCAAAATTATTTGGCGTCTCGTGTCTTGAAAGCCTCGCTACGCTCAGGAATCTATCTTTGAACCATTCGCTTCGCTCATGGTTCAATCTTAGCTTCCTTCGCTTGCTCAGCTTTCAATTTCAACACTAGCGCCAAATAACCACTTTGCAGCCTTGCATAACAAATAACTATTTGTAAGCGTACAAACACATAGTCACTTTCTTCGGAGAAGTCTTCGAATATTTTGTCATTAAAACATTTGTCAAAACTTTTTATTAGCCAGGTTTAATTTCTTGAACTTTTTTTATTAATTAAAAGGTTTGTTTGTGACTTAGCGAATGTTTACAACTTGCTATTCTTATATCATTAGTACGTACAAGCTATGTATATTATGATGAAGTATAGAGTGATGAAGATGAAGTATATACTCTAAAACTAATGTCTAGACATATTATTTGCACCTGAATGGCAGCAATATTTACATTTAAAAGAAACAATGTCACCAATGCAATATGCTTCTCGCTTGCATATGATTCTAAACATACTTTCAATGTTATTAGTTTGTCGTTGTTTGTATTTGTTCAGATGTCGTTTACATAAATAGTCCAATAACATGTAGATAATTTTTAACTTTTTTTCATACTTACGTGACATAATTGCAAGTATTTATTTAAATTAATATGTGAATTAGTAAGGATACGCTAATTGCTTTTAAATTTCAAATAATAATGTTATACTTATATAATATTAATTAGATAATAGGCTGATCTTTCTTTAACAAAAGAAAAATATTAATTAATAACGAAGGAATGTATGAAAATATGCGAACAAAGATAATTACGTTCTATAAATTGAACGAGACAAAGCTGAAGAGAAATATGAAGATATGAGATCTCAAAGAATAACATCATTTATTGCTACTTGCGTCACTAGATGAACGTTTAGTTCTGAAACTGATATTTATTCTTTATTCTGTAATATAGCTCGCTACGAATTTATTTTTGAATCTGATGGTATATATGACATCGAATGCCAATTAATGTTAATCGTTAGATTAGAAATCGATTTTATTAAGTACAATATAATTCAATTAAAAATAATCTAAATTGTTTTGCAATGTGTATGAAGATATCACTAAGTTATAGAGATAATTCTAAAATTATTATTTATGTACCAAATAAAAACTTTTTGCTATGAAGAAGCGGGGTTTCCTAATACATGTATTGCATACGTAATAGGAAATCCCCACCATAATCATATACACTTGTTTATACTAAAATAAAACATTTAACATTTTCATTTTTCATTACAATTAAAATATTTAAATAAATACATTTTAGAGAGGGAAAATAGAATCTACTTTAAAAAAATTGTATTTTAAAAAGCCTGCTATATCTACTGCCACGTGATGATTGAAAAAGTTTCAATCTGTAGGTACATACGCGTGTTGGAAGTAAATTGATGCTGAGAAACAAATTCTGCTTTGTTGACTTACCTCACAAAGAATAAAATGAATCAAGTCAACTCCTGCATTTATTTATTGTATCGCCTGTTTCAGACAAAAGATTCTTTATGTAGGTTTCCTTTTCAATATGTTTGCATTGTCAATTCGGAGGTTAAATGAATTGACTGTTAGGATGAAAAGTTGATAAAAATGATAAATAATATAAATTGTGATTTAATATAACTTTTGTTAGGGTCATGTCATGCCATCACAACCATCGAAGGGATAGTAAACAACTGTTTGTCATACAACATTTATTCTGTTACGCTGTAGCCTACAACAATTCATTCAATATATGCTTTACTAGCTGACCCTGCGAACTTCGTAGCGTCTAATAATAATCTCAACATTAAACACAAAAAATGTCTTCCTTTTTTGGGTAATGGAGTAGAAATGAACCTTGAAGTTTATCTGGAGTGTCAGTTATATCCATTTCATCAAAACCTGTCCAGCCGTTCTTCAGTGGTGGAGTAACCCGAATTATTTTTTTATTTATATGGAAGACTAGATGTGCCCCGCGGTTTATTAGGGAAAAACTTGAATGCCTATGTGTTAATCCAGCTAACTCCATGCCAAATTTTACTAAAATCGCTCCAGCCGTTGAGACGTGCAGAAGTAACAAACGTACACACTCACAAACTTTCGCCTTTATAATATTACTGTAGATAAAGATACGGGGAAAACTACAAAAGCATATTTTTAATAAAAGAATTGCAACATAAAGATATTGTTTTTGTCCTATTCTACTACAATGACTATACGTTTTTATTCGTTTTTGTCGTGTTATGAGTTAGTATATTAGATTGTCTACAAGTTTAGTAAAAATAACGAAAAGCATTTTACTCTAACTATCCCTGTTTAGTCATGTTGTGCGCAAGGTGAAAGCGCCTTTCAGGTTGCAGCGATGCGTGAAAATGCTCTGAACGTAATTTTGCCGATATTTGTTCCGAGCCATTTCGTTCTAGCTTACATCATAATATGGCTTAAATTACGTTTTTTTATTTAGTTCCTACATAGATTTTACAATTCAGTGCACATATTTATTGTACAACTTTAGTTGTTGTATAAGGGTAGGTGTTCATGTAATTAAGTTTTACGGCTTATTCTAGATTTGTCTTCATATTTTATTTTAGTTCGTAAAGAACAACTTTTTTCCAACTTAAAACAATATTTAATTAATAAATAAAAAACCTCTTCATGACATGTCGTAAGAGTGAATAAATAAACGTGAGTAAAACCGTGTTATTCAGTAGTACTTCATACGAGTACATAATCAAATACCGTAAAGTAGTAGAATTAACGGCCATCCAAGCAAACTCATGCTTGTGCAGGTTTCATACCGGATTCGTTATTTTCTTTAATGTAAATTTGTCTAGAAGAATCGGTGTCTAACTTTACCAAACAAAAATTTACCTACTCAAGTACGCAAACATAACTCAAGTTGAAGTTAGATCTCTTCCTTATTTTAAGTCAAATAGACTATATAGATTCTATTCTGCTTTAACCTAAGGTTGACTGATAAAAAATAATACGAGGAATAAATTATCTCATTGAAAAAAAAAACACTTAAATTAAACTCATGTCACTGTCGGATGCTCAACGTAATAAACTTTTTTAATAAATGCTTACATTACAAACTTGACGCACTCTAAAATATTATAGCTAAGGAAAATATTCAATAAATGCTGTTATAAATTTAGTTTGGCAACTCTAAATTGTCCCATGTGATATAGAGCGGGGAACATTTTTCCAGCTTCCCGAGGACCGAATACTTCGTATGAGAGTACTTTAAGTCTTAATAACATATTGCCAGGCTTGTTTATGGACGCGTATTCTTTGTAAGAATTGTCTTAGTAAAATTAGGTGGGAATAAAATAAAATACAACTGCCAAATAGTGAAGAGTTTTTATAGTGAGTATATAACTAGGCACCAAAAAGTCTACTTATATATTAAAGGGTTACACATAATCAGGAATGGGGACCAAGTGCCCATGCCTTTTTCAAAGATTTGGCCAAACGTCTTATCGACGTTACTGGTGACCGGAGAGCTGGCAGCTTCTTCGCTCAACGCATAAGCATTGCGATACAGCGAGGAAATGCTGTCAGCGTTTACGGCACCATGCCACGGGGGGATCTTTTATTTTAGATAGGTATTTTAGGTTTAGTATTTAGTTATTTATAGTTTTAGTATTTTATTTTATTTAAGTTTCCTTGTGTTTTTAATTTGTTCGTTGGATAAATAAATAACCCGAGAATTATCAGGAATTGCAGTGTGCAATATTTCAGACGAAAGCAATCACGTGGTATACTTATTAATCACATTCTAGAGAGATATCAAGTTAGGTCTTGCATTACCTGATTGGCTCCTCTATGTTCAAATTAATATTTCACATGATTTTTTTTAGCTGGTCTAAACAACAAAATACACTGATTTACTCTTTAGGTCTCTGGTCATTGCAACGTTATGAGTATATGTAATTTGAATAGGAATCTTAGTTTTCTTTCAAATAATTAACATTTTTTTAAACGTTTCAATTCGCTAAGAAGCTTCTTGAATTTTTATATCGCCAAAAATCTAATTACTCGGATTATGGAAATGAATGGAGTGTTCTCGAGACAGTCTTGTTTACGCTTATAGCTTCTAAACGAGGGGTTAAGTTTCTGCTTAAATTTAATTGACGACGGAATTAGGTATTGTTATTTTAATTGCGTAGGGTATTTCCTTTAAAGTCTTCTCTTCGTCTTCGTCTTCTAGATCTAAATTGTAAAACCTTACTAAAATTGAAATTTGAATTTTCATATGTAATATAAATAAGCTAGTTTATTTAAATAGTTAGACAATGCAATACCTAAAAATATGTAAGCATGGAACTTACATATTGTTAGATTTTGACTCCAGATATACTTTAGGAACAATGTCGGATACTTTTGTAAAATATGATGGACTACTACAATCTGTGTTTATTTGAATGATATTTTATTATTATTATTTATAATTATAACAAAATATGTTGGTATTATCTTTTTTCTTCACGTGTATCTGGAGTTTGGTTCAAGTAAGATAGAATAATTTCCCATTTCTTGCCTTATGCATTTTTTTTCAAAATTACGACGAAATATTTTTATTTTAAATATTAATATATAACCTCCTTAGACAGGCATTTGGCATAGTCGTGACGACCTCAAGCGAAGGGAGCGGTATGTCAGGTATAGGTTTACTCGACATTTTTTAAAATATATTGTGCTATATGAATACAAAAAACGGGTTTATTAACGGGTATATTCTATAATCTAGAATGTTGAATTTTATATAGTGTCATTTTCAGGTTGAATCTAAAAATACACTTGGCAACGATACAATTTGCTGTGTTGAGTTGCGACTCGGCGTAATGAAATTATAGGAAAAATTGGTTGTGGAGTGATATTCGACGATGAATAAACGGATCTATTTCCAGAACGATTTTTTTAGAGAACTCAAACTAAAATATACTTCACGTAAAATGTACAAGTGCTGACGAATCTCCAAAGTAGTTAGGCACATTAAAGGTGCACGCTGCGTATCCTGGCCATTGGAATTATTATTGCATCAGAAACAGTGACTCCTTCATCTTCTTCTTTTAAAAAAATATAGCTTCCATCAATAAATCAATCGATGATTTCGCCAATGTCAAGTAAAATAACATATAAGTATAATAACATATAAGTTTGCCCTTAAAGCATGACGTTGTTCGGTAGTAGGCCTTGCGTTTTGTAAAGTGGTAGCTGGACTTTACAGAAAGCTAAGAGGCGGCCGTGACCCCCGGATTGCCGGGTGATGACCAAAATAGTGGTGAAACACGTTTTGAAATCATTTCTTCATTAACTGCACAATTCTGCGTTAGATCACTGCATAATACGCTATCAATATTACACACTAAACTATGTTTGTACAAAAAACAAAAAATATATTTTCAAGCCGACTTCGCCATTTTGAGGTTCAACCGTCAATCCCAGTGACTCCTTAAGCCGAATCAAGCGCTACTGTCAATTGACAACTAATATCTATTTATTCTAAAATGTCGTAACTCCAGTTCTACGGTAGATTACGGTAGAGCCTTTACTTTTGTTTTGTCTCGAAAAAAAAAATAATCAACCTGACGTTGACGTTGTCATATCACCATCAAAACGCAACCCAATAATGCTCGACCCCAGAATGAACAGCCCATCAATTGGCGACCATGATGTACTACTACACGGGTTGCGCTTTCTCGTTCCTTACAAACGCGTTACGGGGCAGGAATCCGAAGCCACGTTTTGTACAGGGCAACTATGCTCGACCCATCAATCCGCGTATAAAAAAGTGGTCGCCACTTGATGGGCCGTCATTTGTTGGGTTGAATATTACACGGACTCGACATGGACAATGTCAAATTCAAACTAATGACAGTTATTTTTTGGCGAATATACATATCTATATCTAGTTGTCAGAATCAAGTGGAACTAAGGATTTATGAGTTACCAAAGCAACGATACCGTTCTTCTTCTTAGTTCTTTTATGTGTCATTATGTACATTAATCAAAATGACAAACGCTTAGATGCCTAAGTAAATGTCGGTATACAAAATAATGCGTACTGAGCCCTGAGTGTAAGTTTCTAACGTAACTTTACATCACGAACGCGTTTGCGTTTCCCACATAAATAACATTATCACTTACGCGTTCGTAAACGTTTTTAAACATCAAAAGAAACTTACACTAGAGCCTCTGATAAAGTAATAAACGTGAGATGACGTGTGGGTAGTGGATAAAGAGGCTGAGCCCTGAGTGTAAGTTTTTAACGTAACTTTACTTCACGAACGCGTTTGCGTTTCCCATATAAATAACATTATCACTTACGCATTCGTAAACGTTTTCTTACTTTAAAAGTAACTTACACTAGAGCCTCTGAACTGTAACTCCAGGACATTCCAGTACAAAATGGTTCCCAAAAATTACCCCAATATTTTACAGGCAGTTATCCCTTCTTCGGCCTTAGATATTATCGAATACGCAAAGTCCTGATAGGAAAAGTACTGATAGGCTAAAATAAAATGTCATACGTCAAACCCCATGCGCGGCGGCATAACATTAGGTGATGTCAAACTAGACTTGAGGGACACTTTTTTTAGACTCCGCCTTCGGGGAAAACATTTTTGTGCAGTCACTATGCATACTTAATTCATCACATATGTATATTATGAATTGCTTAGTTTTTTTTTTTTATAACTAAGAAATTCATCTCCCAAATCTGTAATATATTCCGCACTGCTCTCTTGTGTAATACGAGTACTGTAGATCGGTAGGTTTATCCCAGACCAAAAATGTATATGACATTACACTAGTGGAAGATGTGTAGAGTACATGTTTATGAACGAAAAGTTTGGGATATTTCTACATCATTTATATAGCATGTTCATAGATCATGAAATCGAATAGCTAGAAAATATATAATTGAGTAAACCCTATTGTTAATTGTATCTATTGATTTTTATTTCGCTGGCTTCATCAATTTAACTTATTTGTTCAAAGCCGTTTCACTAAACGCTGATCAAATTAAATCTATATTTATTGCTACAAATCCTATTTACCAACACCCGACAAATATTTGTGTACCTCAAGATTTGGTAACCCCAAGGCAGAATGTCGGTAATTCAGCTCCCGCGGGTCCCATCTGCGCGCGAAGATATTTTTCATCGTTAAACTGAATACAATATGAGTAGTACCCGAAAATGTTATACCTAATAATAAAATTTTATAACCTCGTAAAACTTAATTAATTTTAGAACCTATGTATATGTTTAAGCGACAGTATAATTGGGTTTGAGTTTCCATTCCGGCACAATTTTGTAACTAGACTTAAATCATTAAAAATGCATGTGATCGCGCTTTAGGTACAGTAAAAAATAGTAGTTTATGTATCTGTGCATAATGAAGGGCATTACAACAAGAGTGTGGGTTTATGAAACGAGCCGAAGGCGAGTTTCATAATATCACACGATTGTTGTAATGCCTAATTATGTATAGTTACATACACTACTTTATCTACACACATATCATTAAGTGATTTAAGATGGATTCAGAAACCGTAGGGAAATGTCAAATGACTTATTACTAGGGTTACTCGTAAACATTAAAAAGTCAACGAACAAAACAAATGACAGCTTGGAACGGCGCGGCGGCGTTGCGTATTTCGTATCTCAGTCAATTTTTTTTAAACCATAGACAAGCGAATTAACTCCCTATTGTACTGTCACTCGGATTCAAATGTCGTTCGATTTATATAAAAAAAATATAACGAATTGGCGTTTCGTATCAATGGCTGTTTTAATATCTATAGATACTAGATTAGACACCCCACTTGAATTTGACAGCTGTTCCAAATTTAAATTCATAACCTACTGATTTCAGTAGGTAATGTTAACATTACCTACTGAAATCTTTCTGATGGTTGGTAATGCTGGTTATTGCCTACGGTTTCTGGATGCATTTTAGAGCACTTATGACATGTACGTAGATAAAATATGTTTCGTCTTATTTACTTTCTTTTTAACAGATAACAGATTTACTGTCAAAGATGTACCTGGGGCATTTAGTAATTTAGTTTGAAATATAGAGTAAAACACAATAAAACTTAAACGTACGCATTAATTGATTAAACTCTGCATTCAGTGCGCGGTTTTACACAATAATTCAGTTCGGTCTCGGGAGCTTGCTCCCACGACTCTGTTACATCCTAAGCTTAGTTTACGAGATCATAAACGCAAGTTATATGCTGTTGACGTGCTATATAGAGTATGAGAATGAGAATACGTAATTTATATGAATAACGTTGCTAATAAATTGGCATGGAATTATGGCCGGAGACGGGGTTGCACTATTATTGATATGGTGTATTGTGCTATTAATAAAATATTGTTTAGCTTGTGATTTTTCTCCGAACGCAAAACAGACGTCAGATTTTTTTTTACAAACCGCATAAATTTATTTTTGAATTATAATTACATTTCTGAATGATCCTACGTTTTTTATTTATATGCTGAATTTATTTCAGTCATTAGCTAGAAACAATGGTTAAAATATATTTATTTTGTTGTCGTTTAAAAGTAACGTTTCACAACAGTTTCCAAGAGAACAGAATCCGTGTTGGCGCCATTATAATTAAAAATATAACTTTTCTACTTCGCTTGCTTGGATTATGTTTAAACGGTGTTAGATAATAAGGGATCAAAAGTTCTTGTAGCTATTAATTGATGTAATGATAATAGATTCAGAAGACGGTACTTAATTCTGACCTCAGCGACTCCTCTATCTGCGGCACTAACCAGTCTTGCAGGCACCCTTGTTTAGGTTATTAAACCATTCTTATTGTTTTTGTATGTTTTAAATGAAGGTATACAGATTTTTAACTATAGATTCTTTTTTATGAATTACCTAACTTTAATTAGTTAATCTTAAATTAATAAAGATAAAAGGATAGGCGAGACGGGACTTCTGCCTCTGGCTTGCCGTTGATTCACGCATTATGAATTATAAATAAATATCTCAGTATATTACTGGGTGAACATAATATTAGGCATATTGAATAAGCATAACCACTTTAGTCTGTTGGCGTTAAATACAATAGCACTACATACTAGTGAAACAAATCTCTAATGATAACGTTTGCAAATTTAATCCTATGTCTTGCAGTTGACACCCATTTCGGTTGTTGCTATAATTAGGATACGAGGTTTTACAAGTAAATAGCCAAAATTCTGCCGTTGAGCCACGGCATGTATGCCGTCTGACCCGGTTACACCGCTACACAGGCGTCGGAGTTTTTCCACTTTGCAAACTTTTACCTTTGATGTTTTATTACCTCTTCTTGCTTGTGGATTTTTTTCATTTCCTGTAAACGTAACACGACATCATGGAAGCGTGCAACTTTAATACAAATCGATTCTCTATTTTACTAACGGTGAAACAGTTATGAATTCTTATTGTTTTGCTCTGTGGTGCCGGCTCACTAGAATAGCACCACCCAATCTCCTCTCGCAGGTTTCGTAAGAGGCGACAAAGGGGAGAAACCGATGTATGGGTAGCAGTGTCCGGCGATACCACGTCGAAACCCAACAGTACTGTGGGCGCTAACCCGCCTGCAAAGCGTGGCGAGTAAGGCAACTACCTCCCAAGATGATGTAAGTTACGAGAGAGGCAGTGGACGTCTTACGGCTGGCATGATGATGATGATTGTTTTGTCTGTAAATAAATATCTATAAATGTCTATATATAAATGTTGTAATACTTTTAATGATGATAGCCAGAGAAAAATATTATTTAAAGGCCCTAGGCCTAGCCCTTTCTTTTAATATTATTGCCATTTGGAGAACGAAGATGTAAACAACTCCTCCTTTTTCCTTACATTGATCGGCTGTGGGTGTGACAGAAATAGATTTATGACAATTTTTATGATTGCGTGGTTAATAAGGGAGACAAAAATTCTGTGGCGGGTAATAAGCATATATTTATGGGACTTTGATACGTTTTCCGTCAGTACCATATAAGATTTTTTTGTTGTAACGGAGCATGTTTCAAACGTTTAAGTCGTCAAATAAATTTAAAAATGGCCGACAGCTTTCTAACTCAGTGGATAGTGACAATCTCAACGAAACGGATTCCGGGTTTGAATCTTAGTCAGTGCATTAATTTGTGTGCTTGGACCGAAAATTTGTTCCTGGATTTTTGACGTTATCAATATGTATTTCAGTATTTGTACGTACTGTCTGTTATACATACATTAATATCGTTTCCTAGTACCTATAACATAAGGCTTATTGAGCTGTGTAAGATTATTCCTATTATATATTTATGTGCTTAACAAGAACGTCTTTATAGATATCTATTTATATAAAAATAAAATTGTCCCAAAGATATTTAATTATTTATGTAAATGGAATGGAATGGAAGAAACGTAGAACTTTCCCGACTGATTCGGTTAAAGTCTCTTCAAACAGACAAGAGAACATAATTACTGAATTACAAACATCAAGTTACCAGTGACAGATGCTCAGAGAGATCATTCACGGATGGATTCCTTCGTACAAGTTTCTTCAATTATGTTCTTAGTCTAAACTCGGAATCCATGTTGGTAGGTATATAACTTGGTAACAAATGATATTTATTGAAAGCTAACTTTGATAAAGACAGCTTTGTCTACTTTATTTAACTTTCTTGTGAAACGCCAGTTTTTAATTATATAAAATTAAACGACAACTGTTCTAAACGGAATTTCTTCAGCCAAATATGAATGGCGGAACTTTATAATGAGCGTAGCCCATATTTTGGCCAGTTTTTTTTTTCACATTTAAAAAGCGTTAATTTATACATGTTTCACGACGATACTTCAGACAATTTTGATTTGTTACAGTAAAAAGCTAGGCCACCGCTGTTACGATTCGACATGAAAACTCGGTATTATGTTACCCACTTCTGGGTATCTTGGGATTCGGAACAGGCGGGGCGCATCTGCATACCAATGCTCCTTTACCGGAAAGCGCGTTTCAGATAATGTGAAAAATATCAAAACATATGCGAATCCGTATGTTCCATATCACAAGATCGTTCTTTGTAGGTTATCGGAAATACTCAGATTCTTGAAACATTTTGCTGGTTCATATTGTTTGAGTTATTTGAACAATTAAACAACATATTCGTATATAATTTTACATGATTAACATAAATGAAGATACGGAAAATAAGCAGTTTACAAACATTTGGCAAACTAATGGCGAGAAATAAGCACTTCATAAACTATACTTAATTTACTTTTTGTATATTAGTTGGCAAGGGCATCAGGTTACTAATGAAAAACCGACGCAAGACAAAATATGATTTTAAATAATCAGTTTTTATAATACTAATATTGATATACGTTTATGTATATGGGGGTTAATACTTTACCTACATAAGTTAATTCATGTTATCTTTAATGATACACAAACAAGAGTGAAAGATAAGGACAAACATAAATTAACTAATGTAGGTTTGACATACTTTCATGAATACGGGGGTAAATTTAGAGACCGGTGTCGTTTCAACTTTATGAAGTTAATATGGATAGTATTTCCATTAGTTGATAGTAATTTACTTTAAACTCTAACAGCATAATCGAATTTTGATTGGAAGTATTTCATAAGTGACGTGAGATCAAATCCATATAAAAATATAACCATTTTTTTTTAGAAAATTAAGCATCAATGGGATTAGTGTAACACATATTTCAGTTTTAAAATGTTGAGTAGAGGTATGATTTGTGCACATTCTTAAATAAATACGGAAGTATAGCTATTTTTAAGGGTCTAATAGTATCTAATTAAAATAATGTTTACTTTATATTTTATAAGAAATAATCTACTATCAGGTGACAATCTTGCACTAATAAACAAACAACCTCTTCACAAAACGTGCTTCGTAAGAATTGTAGTTTTAAGTAGTAAATAATTATATTTTTAGACACTTGTCACTTAGTGTCAATTAGTAATTGCAACTTATGTGCCTTATTAAAAATATTAATTATTTTCGGTTTCAAATCGAATACGGACACATAAATGATTGTATTGTTCCTAGTTGGGGGATAAAGCTGCTGTCGCGTCCGTGGGCTTTAGCTCTAGATACCCACACGTGTCCCCTGGGTAGCGCCAAATGACCAGCACTCTCTGGTGGTAGGCTATATAGCCGCGGCTTGTCACCACCCTCCTGCCTAAGCCATGTCGCTAAATGATCTCCGGATCGTGTTCCGACATGAAGGCAGTTGTAGCCATTTTGGGAAGGCGGGTCTGAACGGTATTGCTTTGCTTGCTAGCCGGTTTCAGTGCCATCAATTTGTTGCACCGGATGCCTGGTCGCGGAGGGTAGCGGGATCCGAAGCACGGTTCTCCGCTGGCCGACCGCAGGTAGTTGGGGGCCCAAGTAGGGACTTAGCTAACCCCGAAAGGCTGCCCCGCCAACTGTGAAAAATCCCGGAGGCGCGCTGTAGTGCCGGCTTGCGACCGGAGAGAGGACCCGACAGCCGTCTTCGGGGGGGTTCGGGCGTCCCCGCAGTCTCCAGATCAGGCTTCCAGCGTGTAGCAGACTGTTTGTGTGCTGCTGGGCGAGCAGCTTAGCATCTGTTCAACTGCCGCCTTCCAAGCCTATTCACATTATTTTAATGGCAAAAAACAAAAATAAGAGCAAGTGTTTTTTTCAGCGGAAGCACGTCCTCTCACTCAAAGTGCACCTCTCGAACATCCGAGGCTTGCACTCCAATCTCGTGCCAGTCCACCACCATCTTGAGACTGAGAAGCCTCACTTGCTCTGCCTCACCGAGACGCAGATCGGATGTCCTATTGACGCGTCGTACCTGCACTACCCGGGATATGCCCTAGAGCACATTTTTGTGCAGAAGGCTGGTGTGTGCGTGTTTGTTCGCGATGACATCTGCTATCGGCGTCTCCGTAACCTTGAGGGGCCTAACCTTTCCAGTTTATGGCTACTGGTGGACCTCGGTGTTGAGCAAATTGTTTACGCCGTGGTTTACCGATCACACAGCGGTGACCAGGAGACAACCAGGCTCTTTGAGCAACTTAGTGATGCGGCGGGTGTGGCTCTGCAACGGTACCCGAGTGCGCAATTGGTTTTCTGGGGACTTTAATGCTCATCACGAAGAGTGGCTGTGCCCATACCAGTTCACTGATCACGCAGGGAGAGAGGCGCGCAAGTTTGCGTTATCGCTGGATCTCTCTCAGCTGGTCGACCAACCAACCCGCATTCCGGATGTTGCGAGTCACACGCCTAATTGCCTGGACCTTCTGCTGACAACCGATCCGGACAGATATAACGTGTCAGTGTCATCCCCATTGGGAACTTCTGACCACTGTCTGGTGAAATCTGTGTCGCACCACTCACCTCCCGTCCTTAGCCCGAAGGGCTCGCGCCGTGAGTGGCGATACAAGTCAGCAGATTGGGACGAGATGCGGCATTTCTTTGCATCCTATCCTTGGCAGCCAACTTGTTTCAATAGCGATGATCCGTCGAGCTGTGCAGCAGCCGTTACTGACGTGTTGCGGCGGGGTATGGAGTATTACATCCCTTACTCTGACGTAGCTGTTGGTGGCGCAGCTCGCCCGTGGTTTAATGCAGAGTGTGCTCAAGCGGAAGCGCTAAAGCACGAAGCGTATTTATCATGGGTCGATGCTCGCAGCTGCAAAGCTCCGGATGTATGCATTAAGAAACAGTTATTTAACAAAGCTGCCAAGTTCTGCAAGAAGGTCATGCAGAAAACTCGATTCCTCCATGTTCGTCGTCTAGGGGCCAAACTTGCCGCATACCCATCTGGGAGCAAAGCGTTTTGGTCACTCGCGAAATCGGTTGAGTTGAATTTCTGTCGTCCATCACTACCTCCGCTGCTGAAACCAGACGGTTCACTGGCCCACACTGCGGAAGAGAAAGCGAACTTGTTTGCCTCTTTATTTGCGGAAAATTCACATTTAGACGCTGGTAGTGCCGTACCTCCCTCTTTGCCCCGCTGCGAAGTATCAATGGCTGAGGTGCGTATTCACCAAAGGGAAGTACTGAAGTCACTACGCTGTCTAGATGTGAATAAGGCTAGTGGTCCCGACGGAATTCCAGCAATCGTTTTAAAAATGTGTGCCCCTGAGTTGTCTCCTGTTTTGACGCGCCTGTATCGACTTTCCCTAAAGATGAGAAAAGTTCCCGAAACGTGGAAGCTTGCTAACGTGCAGCCTGTGCCTAAAAAGGGTAGCCGTGCTGACCCATCGAATTATCGTCCCATCGCAATCACTTCCATACTCTGCAAGATTATGGAACGTGTTTTGAACAACAAGCTCCTTGCGTACCTTGAAGGTAACGATCTCCTCAGCGACCGGCAATATGGCTTCCGCCGAAATCGGTCTACTGGGGACCTACTTGTGTACGCTACCCACATTTGGAGCGAGGCCATCGAGAAGCGCGGCGAAGCCCTCGCTGTGTCTCTCGACATTTCCAAGGCCTTCGATAGGGTTTGGCATGACGGCCTCCTTGGCAAGCTCTCTGCGTACGGAATCTCCGCTGGTTTGTGCTCTTGGATTTCCGATTTCCTGAGGCAGCGATCTATTAGGGTCGTAGTGGATGGTTGCACATCAGATCGCATGGCAATAAATGCCGGAGTGCCTCAGGGTTCGGTTCTTTCAGCCACCCTCTATATACACGATCTGCTTAAACCCGGTATCTTTGGGTATGCAGACGACAGTACGGTGACTGAGAGATATTTTTCTGAGGCCCAAACTACCGGTGGAGAGACTGAGTCCTTTAGGAAAGCTTTGATTGAGCGAACGATCCAGACCTTGAAGGCCGTTGATGAGTGGGGCAAAGCCAACTTGTATAGGTTCAACGCCTCCAAAACACAAGCGTGTTTATTCAGCGCCAAAAGGACCCTATTTTACTTGACTCCTGCTTTCTAAAATGTTTCCTTAGCAATTACGGACCACCTCGAGCTACTTGGGGTTAAATTTACCACTAAGCTGAACTTCGGTGCGACTATTGAGGTCAAAGTGAAATCCGCTGCTAAAAACTAGGAGTCTTACATAGGGTGAAGCGGTACTTCATGCCGGAACAGCTCCTAACACTTTACCAAGCGCAGGTTCGGTCGTGTATGGAGTACTGTTGCCACCTTTGGGACGGTTCTGCCAAGTATCAGTTGGCCGCTTTGGATTCAATAGAACGCCGAGCTCGCAGACTCATTGGCGATCCTAAATTAGTGAGTGTAAGGTTGCAGAGCCTTGAGCATCGCCGCAAGGTTGCTAGTTTGTCTGTGTTTTACAGGATACATTTTGGAGAGTGTGCTCAGGAATTGCACGATTTAATTCCGCCATCTCCGTTCCATCACCGGACGTCCAGGCGAGGGGAGCAGTTTCATCCTTACGTTGTGAATATTCCATTCATTCGCACGAAGCGATTCGCTTCTACCTTCCTAATGCGGACTGCTAAGGAATGGAATTCGCTCCCTTCGTCTGTATTCCCGGCAAGATATAATTTGGGTCTCTTCAAGTCAAGAGTGAATAGGCTGTTACTGAACCAGCGTGCTACACCTTCGACCTCGTCGTCACTTACCATCAGGTGCGACTGAAGTCAAACGTTGGTCAGTCTTGCATAAAAAAAAAAAAAAAAATTGTATTATGAGAAATTAAACATTTAGTTATTTTACTTGACGTATCAATGTTACGCTTGTCGTATGAATGTGATTATATCAAGCCTTTTCTGCCAGTTTATAAATGGAATTCATTGCATTAGGAAATTCCATTTCTCCGATAGTGCAGACTGAGACTGGAGCAGAGGGGTCATAAATGTCTACAATAACAGTAGGGGTTGTTTGAGTAAACATTTTTATTCTCATAACGTAAGAGTTGCACCTTGTATTGAGTGACTTGCAAACATCTTACTTGTGGATCAGTTTTTATTTGGGTTGGTTTACTCTAAAATCATGGAGTACCTATATTTATTTTGAGCGACTGGCGATAATTTTTCTCTAACCCTGCCCTATGCAAACTTCTTAAATATTCTGAGATTTTGTTTGTCGCGGGGCTAACGAGACCGCGTTAATGGGTAGGGTGGGCTGCCCATATCGTAAATAACTGAATAACACTTAGTGTGGGGTAATTCACAACATTTTAGGGTCTCCCTGCGGCCTATACGAGCAATTAAGAAAGTAATGCCCATCACGTGGTCAACTAGTTTAGTTTTATAGTTGTCTTGGAAACGTAATGTTGATGCGGTTGAACGCAAAATATAAAATTTGTTACTTTTAATGGTTTATAGCTATAAAGTAGTCTTGACAACGACTTCATATTTTAGGTTATGTATTATATTGTTTTTTGAGTTCTGTATAAAAAACAAGGTATGATAATGGATTTTATTATTAATTCTTAGAAACGAAGGAAAAATGGAAAAATCAACAGCCACCGAGCGAGTCTCGAACTAATGAAATAAGATTTTATTATTTTTGTCCATCAACAGATAACATTGTTTTAGTGTATAATCTTAAGATATCAAAAGCAAAACATAGCCAGGGTCAGGTTTCATCGCAATCGCCGCTTAAAATCTGTTTGCGATATAAGAAAACAATGCCTGCTGAGATTGTTGCTCTCAATTGCGATTAGGTCTACAAAAAATCTAGGTGGCACATATCTTATAAGGTGAGTTCAATGGATATTTTAGACAATATTATGTGAAACTGTCGAATTCCCTCAGTAATGCTCCTATTGAAAGTTGTATTATTCGATATATATAACAGATAAATACAAACCTACCCAAGACCATAATTATTTTATCTCGGATCATACGATCTGAACTATTTCCATGCCTCTACATTGTTTTGAAGTAACTATAACGTTATCAGAGTCCGTATACGTACAGTAATCTGGGATGTAGTCAGAGATCGTAAAATTCTCTAGCAGTATTATAGCAAACAATATACATTTGCCACTCGTAAAACAAACTTCCCCAATAAAATTGTTTTGGCATTGTGACTATGGCGTTGTGTTTGGGATGCATGATTCGCTGTTATATTAATTAATATTAAATAATTATAAACAAAGCTTGGCATGATGTAATAATTGTACTTGAATCTATAATAAATAAATACTTAACAAAGGAAATCAAAAATCAATTACCTTGGTCACAAGCAAAATGTTGTTGATATCTGTGGACATAACCAATTAATATACCATATGTACGCATTTGGTATCAACAAAACGATTTATTTGATACCATAACTTCGTTATTTATTTAGGAACGTATTGCACTGCACTTTTATCATGATTGATGGAATGTAATAAAACGCTCTGTAGAAAACAAATAAAACAAAAAAAATTGCTTATCAACGTACAAACCATAATTAAATAATGGATAAGATTCTATTTGTATCTGTTAAAATATATTTAAACACCAGTAACAACACCAGTGTGTTTTTAGACTTATTAATATCATGTAAAATGTTAAATAACTTCGAATTACAGATACAGGTATATAAGTTTAACAAAAGTTAAAATTATAATATTTTTATCATTCTAAAATACAGTAGTAATACAATTTAAGCTTAACCGTTGCCTTAAGTAATCACGTAGTAAGGTATCACTTGAAACTCGGGGATAGGAATAATGATATCAAAACATGTGCTTCAGATATTACTGATGTTTAACAAACTCCGTCAGAAGTTAGGATTTAGACGCAGGCTTACAGCTGTATAATCAAAACATAATTTAAGTACTATAAAATCACAAGCGTCCCCAGCACACTTTATGGTGATGAGTCAGTGAAGGAGTGTGATGAGCAAGCGACATTCGGTTCAATTAAGATTAACACTGCGATATGTTTTCACGTCGTCGTAGTACGGACAGCAAAATAATGGAGCAAAATGAAATATGAGGTTATGAAGTTAACAGGATGTCTGGGTGCCTTTTCGCTCCGGTTAAAAATATGCAGTGTACAAAACATGCGTAGGTAAATATCGACAGTGGAAATTTCAAATGTCGTAAGTCGCATATAAAAGTATGTCCCTTACGACATTTGAAATTTCCACCGTAGATATCTAAATACTCGATGTAAGATTTTTGGTATCCAATGTAATCTTGGAGTTCGCTCTAATAAGTAACTTAGACGGAAGGTAATTTGGTAATTAAAATTAAAAAAAAAAATGCTTATAAAATTTAATTATTTTAAGGATCAAAGACTCAGCACCATCACCGCGGCAGGGAGCTTAGGCAACTTAAACAATTCAATCCAGGTACTGCAGAATGCATATGCTCCAAGGATTTCCGCGTCCAATCAAAAATTAGTCAAGCGTACCCATAGAAGTAGTAAACCTACAGAAGGAATCCACCGATACAACAAGTTGTGACGCGTAATGACGCCCGCTTTACATGTGTGCGTATTTCCGTGTGATGCCAGTTAAAAAAAAATCCCAATTTCAGATTAAATATTTTAGTATAAAAATGTGTTATGAATATACATATTTGTTAAATAAAACGACGATATGCGTATGATTTAATAAATATAGTAAAATATATTTCAGAAGCGGCGAATTTAACGAAAAACAGAAAAACTCACTAATATTAAATTTATAAAAGTACACGATGTAAATGAGTGTATTTTTTCACTATTCTCGACCCGATACTATAATTTCAAGCACTTTTACTATACCTACATATTTATTAATTATGAGGCACAGCAGTGGCCCCGCCAAGACAAAAAAAACTACTGAATCCTACGAAATCCTCATAGGTTTATCCCAGATAACACTTCAGAGCAAACATTTACAGGAGAAAATGTGATCAGTACGGGAATACAATGTACAGTCAGCGTCAGAGATATGTGACCCCCCTGCATACAACCAATCTATGTAGGGGGGGTCACATATCTCTGACGCTGACTGTACATAAAAATAAATATACTTTTTTTGTTTGACTAAACTCTCAAATTTTAAATTTTAATGTAGGTATTTACTTAAAACACAACGAGTTGGCCATAGACGTCTATTGAATGTTTTGACTTACCTACTTAGTATAAAACAGCCAAGCCATAATTTATAAACCAAGAAGTAATATCCTACACTACTTAAAGATATTCATAGCCTTTATTAGCAATTTCATAACTAAGATTGCAATTGCAAAACAACAGATCAAATAGTTAAATTATGTGGATTTGTCGTGACAATTTATGGTGGTAGTGTATAGGGGTCAGTCTAGCCGTAGTCTTTAAAAAACTTATTAAAATGAAAAGCTGGTTGCAATTACATAAGTGATACAAATAGGGTTATAATTTGCAAAATAACACTGTGTACTTTTTTTTGGTAAAAACGTTACTTAATAAAATTATAAAATTTTCATCAACATTATTGGTATCCATTCGTTTACAGTTGTGATAAATAAAAGAATATAGAAATAAATTACAAAACTAAAATTAAAGTAATTAAAACTAAACTTAAAAACCTGTACTTACACCAAACCCGCTCCGCGCTCATACATACATACATACATACATAATAGTTAACAAAATGGAACATCAATTACCCTACGTTCGGGAAATTTCTCCGATTTTGATTGACCCGATTGTCTGGCAACACAGATGACGTGAAGTAAATAGCTAGCGAATTTACTAATTTTTAATGTAATTACGTGGTTAATTGTTTATTTATTGATGAAAAATAATTGCGGGAGTTTTTTTGCGTCGATCAGTAGCATTTTTACTTGATCTTACAGCATATGACGGCATATTATAATATTTATTGGTCCACTGCGGCGTGCTTTGACGTTCGGAGGCGACTGTTGGGAGTCCCGCGCATCAAGGCCTTGCGTATGTGTGTGAAGCCCGTAAGTACGAGTCAACCGACGCCATTTGTAATCACAATTTGTTGTTGGCAGCGTGGAGTCTAATAATATTATATAGTCTAAGAGCGTACCTATATATCGTTCATGCAACTCTTTTCAAAGGTGCTACAGAGATTTTATATACAGGCGTTCCCAACGCTTTCATAGAGACCACGACAGTATTGCTTGGTCGCTATTTCCAGCCGCAACAAAGCAATTCGTAGGGAGGCAGCAGTGAATTGAATACTAGTCACGAAGTAGTTCGGCACGAGGTAGCTCGTATTGCGTGCCCTGTGGCCGGGCGGTCAGTGCCCGTGGTTCGAGTTTCGACCGGTCTATGCACTGGGGCGCCTTATACGGAATGGCTGAATCAATTTTTGAGACTGATGTACGTGCAATGGATTTATAAAGAGCAGCTTCAAATATAGGCAGGATCACTTACAACTGGATATCAGAGCGGCGCTATACGTAATTGAATGTGAGGTCATCAGGGGTCGAAACATTCTGTTACAACAATAATAACTAACGAAAGAAGCTTTTTTTTTTTATGACATAGGCGGCAAACGAGCAGACGGATTGCCTGGTGGTATGCAATTACCATCGCCCATAGGCACCCGCAACACCAGAGGAGTCACAAGCGCGTTGCCGGCCTTTAAGGGGGGTTGGAGCTCTGGGAACCTTACTCACCATCAGGAACACAGCACTACATACCTGAAAGGTTGCAGTGCTATTATGGCTGTGGTCTTCTGTAAGAAGGAGGTACTTCTCCAGTTGGGCTGCCCCAGATTCAAGCGTGATGGTCATCGCTGTGCCCTACCTCTCATATAATGACACTAAAATATTATTATCTTTTTAATAATAAACAAAATTTAATTCTAGATAATCTTTGCAGCAAACCTATATTTTTACAACATTGAGATCCTTAATAACTGGTAAAAAGTCGAAAATTTAATTTTGTACAAATATGTACAAAAACTTGTACTTACGATCCTCAGACAAACAGCTGTCTATATTTAAAGAGAGGATAAAACTGATCCGCTCTAAATAATATATAAATCTATCTGGAAATCGTAACCAGTATGTAGTGAAACTTTACCCCTTTGAATGATGTAGAAGTAGAAGTTAATTTGTTTCATGAAATTCCTTTCAATACGCAAAATGTGATAAACAAAAAGTCAATAAAAATGATTTACATCCTTTTATATTGGCTTCAAAATCATTCGCTTGCAATTATTTTGTTGATGTTACACTGTATCGGATCGACGCAGAGTTAATGAACTATCACTTCTGGCGTTGTATTCCTAACTTAAGGCGAGCATTTGCTTCGGGGTACTAGTAGATTTTGACCTCGAGAACCGGACAAATTGTGCTTTATCAAAGATTACTTTTGCATTGGTTTACTGTAAGCAAATAACCGATGAGGGAAGTGAATAATCATGACAACCCTTGGTGTTTGATAGGACAGATTATATACGACGATTAATTGGAATAATTCTCGTTATTTTGTCGTCATATGGTCGGCGTCATATAATGAAGTTTGTCTCTTAACAAGTATCAGATTTACTTTTTGCGGCACGTGTTAATTTGTTTTGATTTAATATAATACGTGGTATCCAGTGATAGACTAATTTGGAATGTAACCTTTTGAGTGCAAATATATTAATGAATATTGTTTAATCGGAGGTTAATTAATGTGCTATTATTAGCAGTTTATTTTTCTTCTCCCGCGCCTGCTGTTTGCCATTTTCTTATTCATTATACAGCATTTTTAGAATATCGCTAACATTACACATTTAATTCAACATTATATCACACACTCGATGTCCAAATAGAAATAATGTACGTTCGATTTCAGTACTGAGTACAGTTTTACGTAATATCTATGTATGCAGTTTTTCTTGTCCTTAAAATCGACGGCATGGTTCCTAAGAACAAATCTTTATTTTTATAATAGTTACAGACTTACCCATGTGTTGGACAAGCAGTTTCAGATTAGCTTCTTGTTGCGTTTAAATAATTCTAGCTTCACTTGACAAAAGCAATTCGTTATACAGAGTACAGTAATTAATTTTGATTCTGATTTTCAACAGGAATAAGCGTAAGCAATTTGTCGGGGAGAGTAATTCGTAAATTTTTCACGAGGCTTTTATGGATTAGGGGTGACGCTGTCGTTGCTTAGTTTTTTTATTTAGATCTTTATTTTAAGCAGTCTGGGATAAAATAGCGATATTTATACAAACGTTACGTTTGAACAGCCTTTTTAGCTAAAGACAAAACATTTGATTGTGTATATACATACATATATATATATAACAGTTTTTGGTTAGTTTTTGATGATGACTACTTTTGTACCATTATTATTTTTATACATGACTGGGAAGTGAGTAATCGTATTCTTTTAAGTAGTATAAGTACCGTCTACATTGTTTTTATATTCTGTAAAATCAATAAAAAAAAATATGTATGTAATATTAATTACGTATCATATTTATGAACAGTGTTACATAAATCATCATGGTTCCATACAAAAATAAAACAATTAGATGAATAAAAATAGTAGTTATAATTAATATCTTCTATATTTAATCTCCAACTTCATATAGGCAGGGTCACTAAGACTTCGGAGGGTGCTATTTAGGCATATTTTACTACGATTAAAATATTTCTTCTAGCGAAGTTTTAAATTCTCCTTAAACATATGATTTAAAATATCATCACAGTATTTAATTTTTATAAAATGTAATTGTGTCTGAACCAAAATATATGCATGTACGAGTATGTTCGTATGTTATTGAGTAAGTCGTTTAAAAAAAATATATTCATCATTATCCTATCTAAATACCTATAGAAACAAACAACAAAACGAGGTCTGTAGCTATGAATAAGAATTTACAAATTTTGACGGTCTACATTAGCTCACATCTATTAAAAAGAATACTAATATGATAATAGTGAATGACCATGTTCGCCATTTTAATTTGTCAAACGATAAACAAAGAACTCTTATTTAATTTATACATATACTTACTTACAGTTTATATTGGCAGTAATATATTAACTGTCACTATGATGAAGGTTTCTCTACCGTTTATAATATCCAATAACAAGAAATATTTTTGTCAAAAGAATAATGCAAACGACCTCCAAACTTACATCATCAAAAGTCTAGAATCTTGTTTGGGTAAGTATTTTTGGTATCGAAGCGTAAGTGAAGCGAAAGATGTGCGACATTCATCCTGAAAGTCGTAGCTTTGAAATCCGGATCATACTACTGAGTTTCTCTCAATTTACATATAAAATGTTGCTTGATATTTTATATTAGATTTTCGCTAAAGGAAAGTATCGGCGGTAATCTTGCACAGTCATCTTAATAAATACATCTATTAGATTTGTCAATTAATAAATAACTTTGTTTTAGACGTAACAAGAGGTTTCTAAGAGTTACAAACCGTACCAGAACACCCCAATGCTCATGTAGGTTCATTATTTGTATACATACAGGGTTTTGTAAGTGCGGAGGAGCGAAGGGAAAGCAGGCCCTGCTTTCCCTTCGCTCCCCGCTATGGTCGGGTAGGGTTTTTATCACATGTCACAATTACTGTCACGCTCTAACAAGTAGGTGAGTGTGAAAGTGACGGATAGCGCGATAAAAAAAAACCGTTCTGATATTATAAATACCCAAAGAGACTGCAGATTCGAAAAATGTTTTTACCGTTAACTATACTAAGTAAAATAAGAAGTTACGGTTAATTTTTATTTTGGTAAGCGTTGTGACATTATTAATAACTTACGATTTTATTGTGTCGACTATTGACAAAAATGTTGAATAGACTTTTATGTAATACATTTTTTGGAGTCTTTATTATGCTATTTATAGAAATGTGATACATTTTTACATTTTATTATTTTATTTATAGAAATGTAATATAATCAATTCGTTTAGAAACTTAGTTGACGTAAAATCCATAAGCTTTCTTTTACTACAAACATATTACAGGTAAATATTACAGAGTTATCTGTATTAGAAATTAATTTATGGCCACAAGACAGGATTCGTATTTATACTTTATTTATTCGAATTCAAAGCGAAAGATTACGAGTGCAATAAGTTATCTATTTGTGTATATGTGATAGGAAAGCGTAGCCTACAACAATAAACTTCATTAATAAAATATATACTGTGTTACTAAATGGAAATAGTTGACAATCATAATCAGAAGAAAAAGGCCATGCACACCGCCTCGGACGATGTCAATTATAATGTATATAGGTAGTTTGTAATGTATATAGTGTTAACAATGAAAGCAAATCAAAATATATAACAAAATAATTTGATTTGTTTACTATTTTTTAGTCATAACCTTGGTAACCCGGTAAGTCCCGGAACAGACAAGTACCACTTCCGTGCCTCTTAGCAGAGGCGAGAGAAATACTTTCCGATGTTAAGTTTTAAGAGTCTACATAAGTATGTTAAGGAGTTCAATTCAGCTTAGTATACATTTAAGCAGTAGTATTTGAGGGTCATACAGAATAATTAATACAAAAAATCATCTTTTCTGTGGTCAATAAATAACGACTTTTACAAGTTATGCTTTTGTAGTATACTTAGTACGTAAGAGGGGAGCGGTTTATGTTGATATTTCAAAGAATCAAAAAATTGGTTTTAAACCTTTAACTTTTACAATATCTACGTTATAACCTAACCTAACCCACTTTCGAACATTCGGCCTCAATAATAGTATGTCAATATATTATTCGGCAAAGAAGTATTTTATAAAGAATTATGCTAAATAAAAATTCGGCAACATTAACACTCGGTGTAAATCAATTATGCGAAACGTCGGTCCACCTTGAGGTGGTTCGCCAACCTTTACGCCCCAATGACCGTCGGTTCCGCGAGCAATTTAGCGATCGATAGAAGATAGCGATTAGGGGGGCTATATAGGTTACTTGGTTAGCAATTCTTTGGTTTTGGTTAGCAGAGTTAAATAAATTAAATTATAGGTAAACTTTATCAACATTTAATCACGTTCTACGCGCTGATTTATGAACTTGTAAAATTACTTTGATAAGGTAAATTACATAAGCGCAGCCAGTGGAGGAAGCTACCAAGCATACGCACACAGATCACCAAAGATATTATATATATAAGAAGATATGATATATATGTAAAGAAACACAAGGTGCTTGTTCATAAATCGACCATTTCCTTACCGCCACCCCACATAAAGCCTATTTCATAGGCTTCATGTTGACACCAAGAACTTGAGACACTTTGTTTTGGTATCCGGATGGTAATGTTCAGTAGACCGTGCATAAAAAAACAAAAATAAAGCTAAATTTTTGAACCTTTGATGTTAAATTCCACGAAATATATTTTTAGAAGAGCCACAAGGCATTTGAATAATATGTGTCTATAGGTCGCTACATGTGTAGATACACTGGCCGCTTCCCACCTCACCGGAACCATAAACATACGTACACATATACATTTTATGTACCTTGTGTGAATTACTAAGAGGATGATGATGAAAGCTTCTAATGCAAATGCTTGCGCAGCATGCACTTAAAGCCGGACTTGATCTGAGCTTGTCTGATAGAAGTTCTCTACCTTATCAAAATAACCTACCTTGAAAGTTTTAACTCTTTAGCTTCAGTGGTTTCGGTTTGGCGTCGATGATCGGTCAGTCAGTCAGTCAGGACAAACGATTATATGTATATAGATTAGTTTTTTTATGGGTAAGGTAGTATATGTTTCTTATAATTTGTGTTATTATTAAATTAAACATTAACACGGCTCTACTCACGTTTATTTAGTCACTCGCGCGACATGTTACGGCGAACATAGGCCTCCATTATCAAGCACTAAGAGTGATGAGTGTCCGTTCGATTCGGCGATCGCGTCGCCGGCCCGTCGCGCACTGTTGTGTGTGTTGTGTTATTATGTTGTATTCCTACTTTAAAGTAGGTAAATGATGATTCGACACATAAGTGTAAAAACTATGTGTTGAAATTTCAAATTTCGTGACATCATATATATAATTTAATTTTTTTCTTTAATTAATAATTTGGTGGATCGGCTCTGAATCAATTATGTACTGAGGAAAAGAAGTAGGTACAATAAAGCAAACACTTGTCACCACGTCGCTATTTAAACACAAACAAATGGAATCTATTATTAATCATAGAGATTGTTAAAATATGATTTCTATAATAAAATCTAAATTAATATAAAAGCCTGGGCAGAGAGTAAAATTTCGTACCGTTTGGCGAAGAGACGCTAGGTCCATGGGGTCCTAGCGCGCACAAACTTTTTGCAGAAATAGCGATGCGTCTGGTTGACGTAAGTGGTGACCGAAGAACTGGCGGCTTCCTCGCACAACGTATCAGCATTGTGATACAACAAGGAAATGCCGCCAGCATCCTTGGTACAATGCCTCAAGGGCCTTTTTTAGATTTTATACTGTACAGTTTGTACTGTACTAGTTAAGTACTCGTAGTTATCATAATACAATTGTAATTTCTGTAAATAAATGAATGTACTTTTGAACTTTCGGTATAAAATTAGTGAATTTTATCCATAGGTTTTTACGCGTAGACATTTTTTTTTCTAATGTAGTTAGTGTAGACGTTACCGGGAATCGACAAAGACACTTTTAAATCAAGGGGCACACGCTTGAAGTCTCATTAGTAATAGTGACCCGCCGGGACTTTGGTAATCGTCCGGGTGGACGGCTTAACATTCGATCCACCCGTTCCCGGAATAATTGAGCTCAACGTGTCAGTGGTTTTCCGGGCGTTTAGCCTGGGCAATGGGGCGTTTCCTCGTGTTTTTTCCAAACATGCCGCCATTAATATAAATAAATATCCGACAAATGGGCAATTGTAAAATCTGTTTGTTTATTTTTTATTTGCAATATATCTACCTATATGAATTGTTTAACGTTATCGAGATAACTAATCTCTTATTGTCAAAGTATGATATATGTTTGATGTATCAAAAGGATAAATGTATCCTTGAAAAATGAGCTTGTGAACTTTCTCACTGTCATATATTTAGGTGCCGTAGATTAATGGTAGGTAATTAACTAATACACTTCATAATACGTAAAACACTCAAATATATTTCTTTACTTCAAATTACATGCTCAATAAGTTGACCGTCAAGCTCCAAACAACAGAAGAAGATAGTAAGTTCATATTCTGAGGCGTTCATGTGTCAATCAATTAATGATTGAATACCGGGTGTGGCCTGTAATAGGAGCAAAAAATTTAGGGATCGCTTCTACACCACGAACGAAACAACATTTGTTTTACAACTTTAAATAATTGGGTAATTTAATACTCGTGATTTTTTCGAACAAAGTTAATAGTATTTTCAATGAACAGCATCCAATAGTCTAGTTGACGTTTTCTGTCAGCTTACAAACTTCATCGTTTTTGCAATACATTGCTTGCTTGGAAAATCTTTTTTTATTAATATTTATTAAACTATTAGTTATTTTCAAAAGTCGTAGAACAAATGCTGCTACGTTTTTGGTGTAGAAACGATGCCTAAAGTTAAAGCTCCTATTACAGGCCACACCCGGTATACTACACTCACCATAATAGTCTTACTTAATACAGCTTCACCTCATAATAACGTCTCATCAAAGCAAAAGTTTAATATACGTAGACTTATTCTGAAACAGTTATCCCCTAACCCCCTACCTCGGCTTTAGATATTATCCAAAATTTAATTCCCGCTATTTAAAAAAAGTTGTGATTGATACATCAAAGTTCTGATAGGCCAAAATAAAGTGTCATACGTCAAATAATGTGCGGTGATACAATATTAGGAACGCACGGTCGCTAAATGTCATAAATATGATACGTAACTTTTATTTGCGAGTTTTAAACTTAAAATAGTTAATTCTTTACATTACTGCTATTGCTGTATAATATTTTGTGACGACTATTTGTTCTGAAATTCATCCTGATCAGAATTCCGCATTTCCATTAATTGTCCTTCCAAATTAATCAGGACCCGGTTCATGAAATTCATGACCAGCATGTTTTTAATTCAGTCGTTTGATATTTGTATTCGTAATCGCTGAATAATCATGACTACTTTAGCTTATTTTTTTATACGAATGATTTTTACGATAAATTGAAATAAATGATAAAAATATAATATGAGTTTGTCCCTAGTTACCATTTACGATTTTTGTAATGATATAAAATTAAACGGCAAGGTGCATAAACTAATTAAGGATAGGACGTTATGCAGACGCACATAACAGCATTATAAATGCAGAGACTTGTGTTTTAATCAAAGATTTTTCTGCGTGATTAGTACCTACTTTAATATTATATTAAATGCTTCAGTGCGGTCGGTTTTTAAAGCTTATAGCTTGCCTTAGTCTCGTGTTTGTACATAACCGCATTTACTACTTATATTAAAATTCTTCCCTATTGTGTTTTATGTTATATTAACCTATGCGAATGCGAATGATAAGTTTCATATGATTGTCGGGTTCTTGTACGTTTACCTTATTTTGTGTATGTAAATCTCGATATCCGAAATGAATGTAATTCCTAATGTATAAAAGTTGGCAGTCAATTCTGGAAATATGTCAAATGTGACCATTGATAATAATAAAAGTTCAATTTCGGAGTTATCCCCCGTTATTACACTTACAGCGTCAACCGAATACACCTTATTTAATTGTTTCGTGTATTTTAGTCGTTGTCGTGTAGGGCGAGAAAAAAGATTCTAGACAATGCATTCAAACTTGCATAGTTGAAAACTTAAGTTTCAAGGCGGATTGCGTTGGATGATTTGCTTAGCGCCAAGAGAAGTTTATTATATGAGTGTACATAATCGGGTCATTCATCTGGTTTAAAATAAAATTGCGTCTGAAAAGACTTCTACCAAAAGTTATTCTAAGCATATGTTTGTCACCGAGTCTATCTCACACCCTATTTACTCAAAAATGTATGCAGAGAACTCGTCTAACCGGGCCCTGCTGTAAACATCAGACTAAAAAAACATAAGCCTCTAAAAACTGCATATTTAAAGTGTTTTGAGGCAGCACAGCTGAACAGTAGCAGTGGTAACTGACAATAAGCTGTGCTCACCTTTTCATGGATTTCATTCAAAACTGCTGATATTTACGATGCAATCGAAAAAAAATATCCGGCCTGGTGAGCAAAAAGCCAAAGGGGAAAACCAATTTAGCTTTGCATACGGCACCGTAAACCGGCGCGGCCGTATCGCGAGGGAATTTATAATATTTCTGAGTTTGGTCAAACCGTGCGAACCAATTGCTTAAATCCGGCGAACTGTAATATTTGTTATTCAATACTTATACTAGTATTTTTTGGGTGTAAACAAGTGCCATCCAAAACCTGTGTGTTCATGAAATCAAGGAAGTCACTCTTACATTTGTGAAACTTGTGCGATGTTCATAAAAAAGTGTTTGTTAAGGAAGACACTCACATATTGACGTCCGAGTATATATAAATTTATAAATAAAACATTTGTATTTTCATGCGTTGAGATAAAATGAAGAGAAGAACCAAATAAATCCCATTTGTTTAGTATAGTTTAGAAAATAAATACCTGTACAATTTTTTATGTTTTTATTAGCCTGCCAATCACTAAGAAAGTAATAAACAATGCCCCACCCACATACCCACCAACCCGATGAAATTCATTGTTATACGGACGAGAGCATATTTCCATTCCCGGGCGGCTATTGTGTAATTTCGCATGTATCTTATTGAGTAGCTCAACCTCCGGAAATCGGTTCGACCCTTCCGCAAATGGTGTATTTCTTCTGTTACATGTTTGCCATCGACGCTCTCGCTCACAATAGTCAACTTAAATTCATTTACCCACAGGAAACCATCCGCGAGCGAGTGGACCTCGTTGTTCAATTACCACTCATGTTTACATAATACCTAAATCCTACAACCCTGGAGCCCTCAAGCTCTTGTATCCCTCAATTGTCGTGCGAATCCGAT
The DNA here is from genome assembly GCA_022674325.2 of Grapholita molesta. Lineage (NCBI taxonomy): Eukaryota > Metazoa > Arthropoda > Insecta > Lepidoptera > Tortricidae > Grapholita > Grapholita molesta. The sequence continues at coordinate 8,283,940 of CP053138.2, forward strand.
CCCGCATTTTACGACTCCGGGAACTTCTCGGCAATTACTGTGCCGGAAATTAAACAAAGGCTTGACCGCGGCAAAGGCAGTTTTATTATACAGAACCTAGCGCTCCGTAAGGCGGGGTTAATTGAATGCGATAGTGTATGGAGATTTTTCAATGTTGATTATCTGTTGTCTCAATATTGGTTTAGGCAGTTTGACGGTTTTAATTTACGCCTCTATGATTTACTGCATAGCACAAACTGCTCGTTTTATAACACTAGGCAGACATCTTATTTGATTGAGCAATTGTATTCTTACGTAGAACACTAAGTGATGTCCACATTATAGAAGTCAGCAATACGTTTATATGATAATTCAAACAATAAGCTTACTGTTAAACCAACTTGCTTAAGTTTGATCACATTGTAACCTTAGTTACTAATGAAATATTAGTACTTGTAAATTATAAAACATGAAAGTCCCACGTGAACAATGTTAGTAATTATATTTTGCGAACCGTATTAAAAGAGTATCTATCCCTGGCAAAGGTAAAATTAATGTTTATTTTGTGAAAAAGGATTGAAAAGGAGGAATCAAATACTACGTATTTGATATTTGACATTTTTTTTTTATTATGCAGAAACGTCTGCTAGCGAATATCGGTGATATTTAACTATGCGTCATAGATGTCGCCAATACTGGCCTAAAATATTAAAAAAGATATCATACAAACTTCAGTCCTTGTTTCATCTTTACCGATATACTTTTTTGATGTTATTTATAATTTTTAAATTTATTTACAGATAAACTCATTCGGATTTCAATACCTTTCCCTGTTGTAAAAGAAAACGAACGGCTCAACAACGCGACTCGATACACTTTAGTTTGCCGAGTAAAATAATTTTATTACTACTACTACTAATTCGAATCTATCCATTGCCCTTGCCTGACGGGTAATCTGGCAAATTTCTCATTGATTTGAATAACTCAAAGGCGTCTTACTTTAAGATTTTAAATAATGTTGCTATTTTATCATAGTGTAAAACTAAAACATCGTTAGTTTGGTGCGCCTGAGACTAAGATCAACATTTTGTAAAATCGACAGTTTGCTACCCCGGCACTCACCTTCAAAATTTAAAGATATGTCCTTAGGCCACGCAAACAAAGAAGTCACATGCCTCAAAACGATACGATTTGATACTAGGTAAGCTACGTGAATCTCTATAACCTCCAATAATTTCAACTGTAGATGTATGTTTTCTAACAGAAGGTAACATGAGTGATATGGATTGTATCCAGAAACCAAAAAAGTGTTAATGGGACTCACAAAGCGAACCTTTGAAGTTGCTTAATTAATTCACTTGCTGTGTTATAGCTTTAAATGGAATTCTGCCATTCACAATAAAGCAATTACACACTGAAGGTAGTTAAAAGGCAGTGAATATAGTTGTAGAAACACCATTTAGTATAATAGGTATGTGAGTATTAATTATTACATATTAATTACCTAACATATGACTTTAGTAGGTGGAACTACCTATAAACAATAACGTACGCCATTGAATAAAAAATAACATTGCCATTTTAGAGGAACTGAAACACAACATATTTATATAATGTAACTCTTTTGTAAGTATTATTGTATTTTTCGATGTAAAGGACCTCCATTTCCGTTGTAATCGAAGTAAAATTAATTTGCCTCGAGAGTGAATAGGTATGCAGAGTTATAATCATATTCCAAGAAACATTTTTTTCATAGCGTGTTGGTAAAATATACAGCTTGCTTTTTCTAAGTCGGTTCACACTTCCCAATCGATACGAATAATAATATTGTCATAACAAAAAGCCACAACTCCATAAAACTGTAAACACATAACTGACATAACTATTAACACATTCACTGCAATAGGGGGCCTATTGACCCCTCACAAAGTATGGTTAACTGCGATTTTAACTAATTGCCGCAGCAAAGGTGTTAAGGCATATCATTAATTGAAAGTTAACATTTTTAAAACTACATAATTTAACAAAAGTACCAGTCGAATTATTTTGAAATTCTCGTGGAAACAGTGCCCATTAATACGTTATCAATATCTTAGATGACATGTCAATGTCAATTTCTTTTTCTTAATAACATTAACAAACGTCATATTGGTTGGCTTACCATTTTCATTGACAAACTTTCTTGAACTGACGTGTCGTTTTGATCTTAATCTTGACTTGTGACATCTTATGATTGTAAATAACATAGACTGCTTCACAATTAAATTAGATTTATCATAATCTGTAGGAAAAAAGTATTAAGAGCTTGTATTTCAATAATATATCTGTCATTCATTTCTTACCTACACTTTTACGGATTTAATGCTTTGTTCGTATTTGACTAATATGAATAAGACTATGTCTCGCAGTGTGTAATAGCAAGATCTAAGATTGTGTAAAATATAGACAATAGCCAACGTGTTATAAAGCTAATTTTATAAATCAACATTTTTGATCCATGGTCCTTACTATTCTTAGCTTTGATTGTGTTTCATGATCACAGGGAGCTTATTTATTACTACTTCAGAAGATCCTAATTTTTCCACGATATATATAAGACATTAAAATAAAAGCCTTATTCTTTTCGGCATATGCTACAATTGCTACAATAAGCTGAGCTTTTAAGGCCATACAAAGAGTTCGACAGTTCCTTGTTTTTATTTGGTTTAAACTCGAGAGAATATCTGGTTTGTTCCTAGATATATATCGTTTTGACCGTTTCTGCTGATTGCATTAAATTGAACCAGTTATCAGTCGTTACGTGTTGGTTACTATTTTCTTCTGACTTCCTTCCTTAAGGATTGAAAAAATCCGCAGCAAATATACTAACAAATTTTTGGACATTCGTTTCTTATAAGCCCTACGGCATGTTTAGAAACATAAACCGCCTATTTTAATACAGATATGGGCCCTATTAATTTAAAGTCAACATAAGGACGATCCTAAACATCCTGGTAATCGAAATTATTCAAATAAGGGTCGGACCTCACTTCTATTAGCAGGGCCTCTACTCAAATATCGGGCAATTGGTTGTGGTGACCGGATATGGATGTCCGTACTGAGCGTGTGCGCCTGCGCGTGGGTGACCCGAGAAAGTTTGGTACTTAACATTATGATTACAGATTAAGTATATAGTTAGTTATATGCCTTTAATTCGTTCATCACTAATTTGAATCTAAGAGAGTTGTGTTAAACAGTTTTCTTACCAATGTTAACTGAAATCTATTCTGAATAAATGTGCCAAAATATTAAAAAGACAATATTAATTAAAGATCAAATTTAGTTCGCCACAGACACGTCTATTTTAGTGAATAAATGTCATAGACGTGCTTGTGTGCGAAAGTAGGTCAACACAAGGAAGAAAATTTGAAAATAATTACTTTTCTATCATTTATAAATAAAAATAAATATAAAAGGACATCATACACAAATGACTGAGCTGAAAAAGGCTTGTGTTGTGGCTACTAAGCCAACGATATGTTTAATACAAATACTTAAATACATAGAAAACACTCATTACTCAGAAAAAAATATGAGTGGTCATCATATAAATTTAGTTTATTATAGTAGTTAAGTTCATGAACATTTAATATTGTTTTTGATGTTTACTGCGGCATGTGGTTATGATACCATTAAGAAAAATTGTAACCATTATTGTAATTATTTTTAAATAAAATAAAAAAATGCCCTTACTGAGATTTGAACCACGAACCGTCGGATTCATTGGCAGGGTCACCTCCTGTCATCGCGACCATACAAACTTCTAGCAGGACTTAAAGACTTGACATGTAAGCGATTATGATCATATTTTAGATTATTATAATTATAATTTATTTTAGTTATCTTGGATTCTGCGACATTATTTCACTAAACTGCAAATTAACTAGTCATCTGTATGTAAATTCGTCTTCTGATTTTATATCATACTGTATGATATAAAATCAGAAATGATAGATATTATCCAAATTTTTGACTGATGATCGGAACACCGACATGAAAGCCTAAACTCTCAACTCTGTAACATAATTAATAAGATGAAATTATAAAATGGACATGGATAATTGGAAAAATGATGAGCGAAAGAATTATAAAATATTATATAAAAGTGAAAATCACAAATCTGTTTAGTTATGAATTCAGTGTAATAAATCATGACAACATAAAAGCATGAAGCAAGAATAGAGACTTTAAATACAAAATTTGATTTAATTTCCACTCTAAAGTTTTCTTGTTAAACGTTGATTTTTAATTTTATGATTGTCATTTTATTTATCTTTTAGTCTCCGCGCCCATATGTTGCAGAAATCGCGAAGCGTCTAGATGACGTAACTGGTGACCGATGGACTGGCGGCGTCCTCGCACAACGTATCAGCATTGCGATACAATGCTGAATAGCCGCCAGCATCCTCGGTTTTTATATATATTATAATAGTAGTTTAACACGAATTTGATGTTGTCAAATACCAGATTGAATAGTTTCATGTAAAATGCATGTACCAAAAAACGCCCTCATACCACGAAAATTAAGGATCAAAACCTATATAACAATCGGCTGGTCGCCATTGGCTTGTCGAGTCATTGCAGTAAACTAAACAAAGTGAATTTAGGGTAACAACATTGCCCTGGAAAACATTCATTGTGACAGATTGATCTCCATTGTTAATTAATTGGATTAATTATGAAGTTCTTCCAATTAATCACGAGGTACTCAGTCCTGCGGGGGTTAAGTTTCATTCAAATCCATTTTAATCCGAGCTGGAATTTTTATTTGCTCGGTCTACTCGTATCTGATTACATCAGGTTAAATTCAGCAGATAAAATTCTATTTTTAGCCGTTGATCAGGTATGAAACAACGCACCGAAAGGATCTTCCGTCCATTATATTTTTTTACAAATGGTTAAATTTCTCTACATTTAAATATTTAAGTTAACATTTACTATATTTGTAATTCAATTAATAATCGTATAAGAATCATTTGCTACGGAAAATTTGTAATTAAATTATTTTTATCAGCTACCTAACCGACGAACTGAAGCATTTGGACCCCAAGTTAGTAGCTGGAGAGGCGCCAGGCAATGCGCTATCTGAGACGCTGGGCGCGAAGACAGAGTTTTGGCAACAGTGAGACTGGAATTAACTAATCGTCTGGATATATCGATAAAGTTATTTATTGTAGCCACGGATAACAATTGTAAATGACATTATATTATGTACTCTTGGAATATAATTATTATTTTTTGGGAAAGTAGTCATTTCATAGTACCAAAAATCCTTGTTGACAAAATACTTGTATATAAGTTATTCCCTCTTAAGTAAATTAATGACTAATACTTGTACATACATATTCACTTCTTAAACAACCAAAAAATGTTAAATTGTGAATTACCAATTACGAGATATAATCATTAGATCAGAAGGCTATTAATTATCAATAAATTATTAACGCGCATCGAAGGGACCTCGCTAGCTAGTTTAGTCAAATCCCTATCTGTTAAGATTAGAGTTAGCCGCATCCCTTGGGTCACTTTAGACCATTGGCAGGATTAGGTTTCGATGTAAACTGTTCTTAAGTCACAGTACTTTAAAGCGGTAGATTAGCCTTATTTCGGTCAATATAGTGAAATAACATAATTAACTAGTAACGTTTGAAATATTTTTTAAATATCGTGTAAAATCGTGGAAAAGAGTGAAATCTTTCTCTCTCATAATCTGAAATCCTTTATATTAACAGAAAAAAATCGAACTTAATATTGTTTCCTACAATGTACATTTGTAAATATCATGCTCTGGAATTAAAAATCTAGCGGAGTATACATATAAGCATCTGCAAATCAAAAATACTTGTAAAATTCTTTAGAACCGGAGTAATACATTTTCCGACATCAAACATTTCTTCCTCGTGAATAACCAATTCCAGAAAATCACTAACCATTGTTAACATTAGGTACATCTGCGTTTCGTCGAAATTGTCATTCATTACTTCTTGTGGCATCTGCATATTAAAAAATTGGTTTCCTGTTAGTCGTGAAAGAAAAAAAAGTACGTAGTAAATATAGTAAATATACTACATTTAAAAACAATCCCATTGTGTGAAACAGTTTATTTTTTCACAGCGATAAAAAACGAAGTGAAGTTGAATTTAGAATCGAATTGTTAGATAATAACTACTGAAACACAACACTTTATTATAATTTATTTATTTAAGATTTCATTTACATTGTGCACGTGTACGGAAAAGTAGTTATTTAATTTACCAAATATCTTATAATTTATTGTTGTCCAAACCAAGGTAATATATTTACAACTGCAATCGGAGAATTTTAATTTTCATCCTTTTAACTATTATTAATAAATCAATGTCTATCTAAATTTTATATTAGTATAAATTAGAAATATGTGTAGTAAGGAACCTTATACTCGTAAAACATAATAATAATTACTACCAAATATTGTTTTTTTTTCCTCGCATGCATTGTAAAATATTATTATGTAACTTGTAAAATAAATAAGTACTTTTACTTATTTATTTTATTATTTATACTCATCCGGATTTCCGTTCACACTGAAAACGAAGTAATCGCCTTCAAGCAAGCGTAATGGTAAATTTCAGTACAATATAAATAAGAAATTGATATTTTTTTATATTTCAGTTTTTTTTTTCAAGTTGTCATTTAGCTATTTATTAATAGAAATCCACTTTTAATACGATGCCGAATGAAAATAAAAAGGAAATTTAATTTTCGCATTATGTTTTTTAATTTGAATCAAAATGGTAAAGCTTTACATAAATTAACAAGGCAGATTATTCGGTACGATATATGCCTCTCTTGTCAAGGCGATAAAGTACATGTCCAGATATTTGTGAATACCTTCATAGATCTGATATATCGCGACAGTAATAATTTCAGCTACAGCAATACAGTGAAGTAGCCTGCGGCTCGTGCTACGCTAATGGGCGCGAAGGTTTTATTTTTAAATATAATACTTCTATTGCAATATTATACCTACTTGTATGTTTTGTAATTTTGGAAATATATTATCTTCTTGCTTTTGTAGTTAGGTTTCAAAAGTGGGTTTAGTCCAAGAGGAAACCTTAGATCTAGCACCCCAAGTAACTTTTATTAAGGACCAGTTTTATTTTTATTCTATGTGTTTAGTGGTCAGTGGTGGTCCTATCTGTCTTATTTATTGTTTTTAAATAACCATGTCAACATTGAATGTATACATTTTCTTGTGAATTCCACAGATAGCCTTACATCTACCTGCCTATATTTAGACGTGTAAACGTAACACTGGCGCGACTTTGTTTAATACTACGCGTTGACTACGACAATGAAGCTTGTTAGTAAGTATTATACCTTCAGAATTATTCTTGGCTTTTACCACTCAAGGCTCGCTAATATCTGCTATTATAACGAACATTTCAAAGTGATTTAAATTTATAACAAGGCCCCCAGTTTCAATTCTTATTGGCCCTCTTTGCTATTCATACAATTAATCGAATGGAATATAGCTTAATCTGAGCTTTCTTTAGCCTATTCTAATAGACATATAGTGTTTACAAATACAATGCTATTCTATAGAAATAATACCCGTATAGAATTAATATGAAATATGACATGTACTCGTAATAATTTTACGGTTTACTATTTTGTTGATATGCAAGAACCTTTTGATCTCTAAAGACTGTCCAGGATCAACTGCATCAACAACTGAACATTTTTTTAAGTATGTCAATATTTGGTATTGGTGGTCTTAATGGGATCTGGTAGTTTTCCATACTGACCCATTTCGAAAATCAGTGTATAAACCTATTCGTGTCGAAGCCATATGATGAAATTTGGCAGCTAATGGATGCCTAGCCCTTTCATTAACGGACCAAATGCCTAGACTGATAGTTAATGGAACCGAATCACTCAACGTTTTATAACTTAGCGTTTTTAAGTCAGCCTTTGATGATGAGTGACCAAGACTTAGCCAAGTGATACAAATGTATTTTTGTTCGCGTCTGCTTCATGGATAATAATGCATCGCGGATTGCAGCTGGTCAACTGCGATATGGATTTAACCTAATTTTTGTAGACGGAGTAGGAAATGTAGATTTACGTCTGGCCTGAGACACCATTAACCCCAAGAAGCGTTTGTCCGATTCGGTGGCTGTTTTTGCCTATGGTTCTTTTCTTCTTCTTCATCGTTCCCTCATTGATGAGGATCTCGACCACAAACATGTCTCCACTCAGTGCGGTTGTATGCTGCGTGGACCGCTCGGTGCATGTTACCGTCCATAACCGTGGACGTTACTTGGGTATAAATATTGCGACGTTTTAAGAAGAGTGAAAAATTTGCATTGCTAAATATTTATGAAGGATTTTTAAATTGTTCTTATCTTGTAAAGTTACCATATCCACAGCGAGTGAATGAGTGTTGGCATGAAGTACATTGATACTTAATAAACTTTTCAAAAATTTCAGGCTAGCGTTTTAAACTTATACGAAAAAATGAGTTTAGTTTTGATAGTGCTCTTCAATACCAATAATAAATATATTAAATAAATCTCGCCAATATCACCTTCCCATGTGGCGAGAACCGCGTAAAGGCCAAGGAGGACAAGTCCAGCAAGTACGACAGGGAAGTTGATTAGGCGATAATTGTACCGATATTTGTTTCCGACGAACGGTCACAGAGCGAAGAGTCTGTGCTAGCATCTTCATGAGAGACTCCGGCTATGTGGTTGTGGTTGGATCAAGGGTCACATTCAGAAGTAGGTAATCCTGGACACGGCGCGCATACTCCGGCGGTTTCTCTCTGCAGCCCTAACCACTGGCAGCCTGGGCCCTGCCTCCTTGGCAGCGGCATCCTATGTTGGGTTTTCTATAATAGTTTTATTGTTTTTATGTTTTAAGTAGATGTATTTTTATTTTTTACTTTTATAGTGATATATAAGTGTTAATTAAACATGTTAAATGCCTAACCTAAGAGACAAAATAAATAGAGAAAAATAGTAAATAATATAAATACCAGATTTTTTGTGGTTACACACAGTAGTTATGCACTGTAGTTATTTGTTACACACTTAATACCGTTTTTTAAGCGCAATCTTAAATCTAGAATGCAAATTCGTTTTAATTTTTTCTTGTTTTTATCGTTTCACGAAAGATAAACTTGTATTGATTCATATTATTTTTTTTGCCTCGATTCTCAATATGAGACATGAATCTAACAAAAGCTCAAAAAATACGACTGAAATAATAATTTTAAATAACAGCAAGAACACGCCCGAACCGCAAGGCCCTCGCTAGTTTGACCATTCAGCAATTCGTTTCGCATTGTGGAATTCTTCCCGAATTTTTTCACTCCTCTCAGGACTGATTTATGCTCTTGTGGTGGGCTAAATCCGAAAATTGCTCTGATATTGCTGGGCTTTGTATCGCGCGATTTTTGGAGTAACGTTTTCTAGTTTAGCGTAGTTGTACGTCTTAGGTTGACGTTTTTATGAGATGAGAAATTTAAGCCTTAAACATACTAAAAAGTTCCTTTTTTTCCGACATTTTATTAAACTTAAATTGCAAGCAAACCTAACACTTGACGACCAATTTTCGGTTTCCAAAACATTTTTACTATGTTTTCTAATCTCATATATGTACAATTGTATGTACATAAATAAATTAAAGACATTTAATATAGACATGTACTTAATGCAAAGTGCATTACATTACATGACCATATTAATGCAAACTTTTATCATAAGTCCACCAAGTTGTAAGTAGTATGATCTGGCAAAAAATTAATTATAAGTTATGTAAATCAAACTGAACAGTTTGCGTATGATTAATTTAGTATAAAACATAGTCGCTAACTAAATATTTATATTTAAAAATTAAAGATTTAATACCTAGGTATATGAATTCATGCATATGAATGAATTAAACATATTGTTGACATTTCTCTTGAAGTTAGTTGGTTCAAAATACAGTAAGTAAAATTATTTGTCGCGTGCGAACATGAATTCTCGATTGTTCCGAGCACAAATTCTGAAATTAAGAGCTACAAAGAGTTGAAACTACGGTTCTTCAAGATATTTTAACAATTTCGTTAATGTATTCAGTTCAGTGCTTGCTTCATGCGCTTGCTCTAGTAAATAGAGATACTTAAGTGTTTCAACTATTAAGTAGTAGGTAATATTAGTGTAGAATTTTTGTACTCAGAATGCTTACTAAGTTCTAGATGAAACGAACTTTGGACCAGATACAAAAATTCCAGATGCCCGACAGCGTGCTAATGGGTGCCACTTTCAATTTTACATAAGTGTAATAGAGGTGACAGAAGGGTGTGATTCACTGGAATGAAGAAATCCAGTATTGATATATGAAATTTAATAGACTTATTATGAAAGGCTACTTACGAAAAACACCAGCCGACAGAAGAATTAAGTTATTAAAAAACCTTAAAAAAAGTTCATGATCAAAGTTCCGATTTTAAACAAGTAGCTATCGTGAGTAATATATTAAAACATAACTCCCGTTTTATAAGTCCATTCTTGCTTCGTTACCGACAGCCTTAAGGGCTATAAGCTGTTATGTACTTTTTATGGCGTTATTTATTAATGCGATAAATGAATATGAGTCTAGTTCATAAATCGTAGGTCAGTTTTGTAGTAAATGCGCATGACACCTCCTTAAATATGAAGTACACTATAGCTGCTGAATATTTATGTTTTGTGCAATAATAAGCTTGGAAAAACATTTTACTTTAAAATACGAGTTCTTGCGTTAATATTAAACTTTATATTTGTACATACATATTCGTGCTCTTGACACAAGTACCGTCAGCATGCCCGCGGCGCAAAAACCAACGGCCTAATAAAAACTTTTACGTGCCGCTGTAGTATTAACTCAAACGGAATAATTAAAAAGTTTATGCTAAGTATTTTCGACTGAAAATTTTATATCTTAACAAAGAATTTTATTACATTTTGTTAAGTATAACAATTTTTTTGCAGTGGTTTAGAACATTGTTCCAGGTGCAGAAAAGAATACGTGCAAATGCACAAATTATTATTTTTCTACTCGGCGTCTACAATGTTCTTTTTAAGACTATATTTAGACAGATCGAGAACTTGTAAACTGATAAAAATACTTTTCACCTCACTCGCTCGGCAAACCTTAAGTTTTTTTAGAAAAGGCTATTTTATCAGCTAGCGTGCAATAGTCATTCGAATTTTGAAGACGATGATTTTAATTCTCTGTAATGCATGTAACTTTTTTAAAATATAAAACTGCTTCATCGAGTGACTGATTTCATTATAACCAATCAGAAACACGTTTTTTGATTACTTACAGATTTTTAACTTTTTTATCTTTATCGACACTATATTATGTCAAATAACTTTTGATTTTTAATATGTGTCCTTTTCTCTTGTTTATTTTGATTGGATTTTAGCGTGTTATATCTTTAATTCGATAGGTCAAATAGAAGGCAAAAATAAATATGTTTTTTTTTTACTGTTTTTTTTTGCTCTCGCAATTTCCTCACTGTACTGAGGGGAAAAGTTGTGTGTTCCGCGTGGCTGCAAAAATATTTGATATCTCGTGTCTTGAAAGCCTCGCTACGCTCAGGAATCTATCTTTCTTAGAATCCTTCACTTGCTCAGCTTTCAATTTCAACACTAGCGCCAAATAACCAATTTGCAGCCTTGCATAACAAATAACTATTATTGCACAACATAAAATAATATAAAAATAACTATGAACATACATTTTTAACCTATGTTATATTGTACACAACTAAGTTATATTGCATAGCGAATTTTCTTATTCTCCTCTTTAAGACACCTGGTGAAAATGTACCAAAAATACTGTAGGCATCTCACTAGATCGAACTACATCTGTATGTTTTTCAATGCAGCTTTCAATGTACAGTCAGCGTCAGAGATATGTGACCCCCCTGCATACAACCAATCTATGTAGGGGGGGTCACATATCTCTGACGCTGACTGTACATAGACTTAAAAATTAGAATTTGACATACCTGCATATAATCAAAATTGTAGTACCTAAATGTAATGCCCTAACGTGGAATTTTATGCAGTCGTCCATGTGTATACCGTAACGTAGAGTCAATAGTAGAGCCGAATATATAGAACCACAGAGACAAACGACAGAGACAAACGACAGAGCCATACACAGAGTCAAATATGTAAAATTCTACGAAGAGTCAAAGTGTGGTGCATAATGTGTAGGTTTTAATATATTAATTTTACGAAGACCCATATAGGTCATACAGATCACTTATGTTCGTGTCTTTCCTGTGGCTATTGTGAAAATTAAGGGTTTTAAAGTCAAATATTTGATTCTATGAAATATCTACATAACCCGCTCGCCCCCTTACGTAACACTATACCCCAAAACACAACTTATAATCACATAAGCTGTTAACTATTGACCACAGAAAATACGGTTTTAGTTTTAATTTGTTTAGCTCATATGCAAAGTCAAGTACGTAGAACTAAATGGATAATCGTATTTGGATAATCGTAATGGATATTTTGGATAATCGTAGTAAAAAAATACAAAAATAGTGACATAATTAGGCTTTTAAATCTCATATCATACTTCTTGGCCTAAAGACGGTACCTACTTGACTGAAACGTTATTAATTAAGTGACCATTGTATTAAATACTATATTTTATATATCTTAAATATTTAGAAATTAATGAAGGAACCTTAATTGTAACCCATGTCCCGTAAAGTAAGCAAAATTACTTCTTATAATTTAGTTTTCGCATTTCAATAGGTATTCCAACATTTAAACTTCAGAAAATACATTTCAGAAGCTGTTCAAGTTAGAAGATTTTATTTAATGTTTTTTATGATTATTCTTTACTATTATTAAAATGAAAAGCTACACAGAGAAGTTTTTAAAGCGCAAACTTTCTTAAATAGTAAAGTAAACGTAAACAATCAAGTCTTGACATGTTTAAATCAGTAAAGACATTTGCAGGTAAGTGATATTGGAAACACAAAAATGCAATGTTGCTAAAAAGATACCGGTGTGTAAAAATAACATGATTTTTATTTTATGTATTTCATTTAGAGCCATATACTTTCAAGTAACAGGATGGCAAACGCGACATATTAGGTTTCTCGTACGAAATATGTATTTATGAAACTCCTCTGTCCAACCCTACGTGACATTATAAAATTAAACAAGTTTGATCTATTTTATGAGAATACAGTTACCAATTAAATTTTCTAAGGTTACACATATACTTTTTAAAGAACTTTCTGTGGGGCATCAGGTCGATTCGACCCTGAATTGTGATGTTAACTTATTACCAACGACGAGCAACGTGTGTTAATTCATACATCATATTTTTTAGTTTCCACTTGTCTCAGTTTCATTTATTAATTAGTGAATTAGTGTGCTAGAAATTTTGATAAAATATTGAAACATAGGTAATATTTAGGATGGGTAGCAGAAGCGTAATATGTACCTGGTTGTGTACCGAGCAGTAGACGCTTGATTTTGTAAGGAACTCATTACTGCTCTCTACCCTCGCTAGCTCCCGCTTCTTAGAGCTTCCCTAAAATCTATTTAGAGGTTAAAGCAAGTTTGCGAAGCGTGGTCATTAATTACGCTCAGTAGGAACTCAAACATAAAGTCAATTAAATAGACGCGGCATCTGGGCTACAACTTCTTAAATGCGAACCCTTACCCGAACTTTTCAAAGACGCAACATTATTTACCACTTACATTTTAATTGCCGTCTCTTTCATTTGCATATCGGAGTTATGACATTTATTATTTTCTGTTTTGTTTCAGGTAAAGGGGCTAAGTTGTGTTTGAGTTTTCTTTTCATCGTCAGCATTGTAAGAAGGAACGCAGAAATGGTATTAAATAAGTAAAAAAGTTTAATATTCTAAAGTTCTCATAACAGTTTTCTACAAACCGATTTAGATAAATATTTATTGCATTTTGCCCTTATATGAGTACAGTTTAGTTAGCACCTAATATGGTATTTAAAAAAAAAACTTGTAAAATTAATTCCTGCAAGGATGCGTCTACAATTTAATAAGGTATTAATAAATAAATATAGAGAAATAAAGAGAGTTTTAGACAAATTGACTTAGACATACTTTAAACATGGCATTGTGTTGTAGGTGGTAAAATGGAGGTGTAATTATATAATAGATACACACTCATAAATATTAAAATAGATATTGTTACATATCGATCTTACCAGAATTGAAATCCCTTGACGCCGAGTTTGGCAGGCAGAATCACTGCCGACTAGGTAAGGTTAGGTTAGAAAAATTAAGAACACACTTAATATAGGTATTGATCCTAAACTTTAGCGGGATTTTCAACATGCTTGAAATATTTTATAGTTGACTTCAAACGGTGTAACCATCAGGCTTATGATAATACAGTACAACTACACCATACATTTGTAAATGAATAAGGAATATATACATAAAGCTATGTATTATCATGAACTAAGCTAACTAAAGTACCTTCATTTAAAAAATAACTTGATTATTTTTATGAAGCATATACAATCAGCAGCAGATGTAAGCGAGGTATTCAAAATAATTTTGACACGTGTATTGTTAAAAGAATAAGATCGTGTCAAGAACAATTTGAACACCTAGCCCGCTTTGCTACTTCTGCTCTTGACTGTACATTTGACGTTCTACATCAAATGTCGAGTTACTATTTAAATGGAGCAATAGATGTAGTTCTTTTAGAGTAACTGACTCGTACAGCCGATGTCCACAGACTCCACCACTGTGTAATTGCGTAAGCTTTTGTTCGATTCGGACCTGCTTTTTTCTTTTATTGTATTGGGGGTTAGCAATCGTGTAACTCGATTTGAAAAGACAGACAGTTTTCCCCACAAAGCAAGAATATCCTTACTACGAGTATATCGTCTCTTAAATGCAAAAGCGACACATTTCAAAATAAGATCTTGTTGCAATGACAATTCTAACACTTCATTAGAAAATTTAAATTGCAACAAGGTATTATTTTGAAATGTGTCGCTTTTGAATTTAATAGACGATATATAAAAGATTTTTTTAATAATTTACTATTTTTTTTTCGGTTCACATTAAAGTGTGAAATTTCGTTGAATAGGTATTTGAAAAAAGAATAGGAGTTTGAATTAAATATTTTTTCGATAAAGTGAATATTTTCGGAAATAATCGCTCTGGAAGTTAAAAGAAATGTGTTTCATCTCTAACTATTGAACCCCAAGTCGGAAAAATATGAAAAAAATCATGAAAGTACAACCTAATAAGTGCTTTCAAAGAAAATCATTTTGAATTTGATCTGTTTGAACCGTTTTTGAGTTACGGATCGAAAACACCCCACATTGAGCATGGCCCGACATGCCGGCCAGTTTTTAACATTAGATTTAGTTTTATTCTATAAGCTTATACATGTTATCATATAAATACTGCGCATTTGACTAATAATTTACTAAGGAATAAAGTGATTTTTTTTAACACCACAAAGGTAGCAAACAAGCATACGGCCAACTTGATGGTAGGCGGTCACCGCAGCTTATGAACGTTTACAATACTGAGGCATCATTCACGCGTTGCCGATCCCGTAAAAACCTCTTTACACCCTTTTTGAAGAACCCCATACTGTAGTCTTTAGGATGACCTCCGCAAGCTCATTCCACCTTAAACCAACAACCTTAGCGTACGCGGGAGGAAATTCCTCTGAAACCGTTGGGTACGCAACCATTTTGGTTTTAAAGTGTGTGGGTGAACACCCTGACGGTGGCGAGCGGTGCGATGATAAAAAGTAGCCGTTGGCATCATATCCAACAATCCTCAGAACAAAGCCCATTGTACAAGATTAATTGAAATGGTTTTGATGAAATTGAAGTATCGAAATTAATAAATAAGTATATTTTGTGTTCTTATAAAACTAGAAACATGAAAGATTTTTCTCATCAATATAAAATGCAAATATGCTGTTGTTACTTTATAAGAACAATGGCGGACAACGGCGTGTTCAATGTAGTCATGGAATTTTAAAAGTCTAATCGAATAATCAAGCATAATCGACCCACTAAACGTTAGCGCATTTTAAAAAAACGGACTCATTAAGCAGCAATTAGGATTTTTCACAAAGAACTAAACCGAATTAATACGACGTTAATTCGAATTTATAAAGTATCACCCGACAACTCGTTAATTGCTGCTGTTAAAAATCGAAATTCATGACTTGACTCTGTTAAATTTTGTTTAAGTCGTATGTCCTTAAACTACGTCCGACAATGAGAGGTAGGGCACAGCGAAGTACCATCACGCTCGAGTCTGGAGAAGCCCAACTGGGGAAGTACCTCCTCCTTACAGAAGACCACAGCCATAATAGCACTGCTACCTTTTAGGTATGTAGTGTTGTGTTCCTGATGGTGAGTAAGGTTTCCAGAGCTCCAACCCCCCGACCCAAAGGTCGGCAACGCGCTTGTGACTCCCCTGGTGTTGCGGGTGCCCATGGGCGACGGTAATTGCTTACCATCAGGCAATCCGTCTGCTCGTTTGCCACCATACGACATAAAAAAAAAAAAAAAAAACCTTTATGGTGTTCACTTATCTTGTGAGTATAGGTAATTAAAATTACTTAAGCTATAGTGCGTATATGTATATATCATTATACATTGTTAAAGACGGCACAGTCAGTGTCATATAGTTAGTAACTTAGTAGCAACCAAAGTGGCCAATCAGTACATGTCTTTATTTGTACAACAATATCTGTTACGATATATTCTGCCACTTTGACTGTTACTAACTAGTTAGATAGTATATTGGGCCTATCTTTACTAACTAATTGGGAAGTGTTGCAATAAACCTACATATTTTTGGCTGTCTTTTGTTAAAGGGTGTAAAAATTAAGTATCTATAAATATGTTTAGGTACTATGTGTCACGGATCTAGATATAATTTTTACGGTAGTATGTACTACCGTCAAAATTATATCTAATTAATATATGTATATTGCGTTATGAATTGCAATATCTAAAAAATAACAAAAGAAAATCCTATTCGGTACCAAATGAGCTTTGCAACCTTGATATGAAATGACACGAATCCGGTCCATTTTTTGGTACCGCTCGGCGAGTGCTGTTTTTGCTGTGACCCCTTGATATCATCAATCATGTACATATATATATTATAAACATATATATAGGCTCTTGTGTATTATGTATAAAAGTATTGTGTTATAAACGGACCAGATATAAATATTAAAAAAGGTATGATAATGAATAATAGTGCTGTTACTTAGATGTAGGTACAGTCGCCATCATATATATCAGAGCGAAGGTATTCAAAAATTATGGAACATACACTTTATCGCGTTGATAATAAAGGCGTTGTTACGATTTTTGTGACCACTTCCACAGCTCCGATATGTGATGGCGACTGTACCAATATTTTTTTTAGTTAATAAGACATTAATCATAAGAGTATCTTGCCAGTCAGATCATTTTGCGTTATTATTGGGTGGGTATAAAGTAAGAGTAACTACTAAATAATGTTTTATACCAATAAGTTCTTATATGATAAAATTAGGCTAACGTTAATATAGTGCTAACCTAAAAAAAACCTTTGATGTGCAAATGAAGGGAATAATGTCTTCAAAATCGGCTTAAGCCAATCCATATTCATATAAAAATGCCGTTTACGCGCGTAAAAGCGTCTAAGATTACCATTGCAAAGCGCCAGCGGGACAAAACCCAAAGAGGCACTGAAAAATACCGTGACGTCACAGAACAGTTACTAAGGTTCCTTTGATGCGAGCTGGGACACAGAACAAAAAACAAAAAAATCACTACTCCAATTAAGAATTACGTAGTGTGCGCATTATACTGTACTATAGACTGTGTACGTTTACTTGGATTCGTGGTAGCATTGATCGCATTTAAAAAAATACTTGGTTTATGAACACAGGCTTAATAATATGGCTCTCACTCTTAACATAAATAAATTATAAACACTGTCAGAAATACAAAACTATTGAAACACATTAATTGTATAGAAGCGGGTAATTCACGTTTTTTAATTCGATTATTACTAGACCTGAGTCTGCGTCGGAACGTGAACGATGATGCTCCTCGTTACGGAGTGAAACATGTCGAGCGCTTCTATATAATTAATACTGTCAGCAATACATTATTTATAGTAAACAAGTGGGTGATTACGAATCAAGTTAACCCCTGTTTACATTTGTCATCAAAACAGTAACACACCAAATCTTAAAGTAAAATGGTTAAGTTTGGGACTACCCACAAGAAAACATATTTAAATAGTTTATTAAAGAAAAGAAGTTAAAAAAAAACTAGATAGAACAGACAATTACCAAAATATGAAAGTAATAATGTATAAATATTATTATACTACACGAGATAGAATTAATTGCCTTTGATATGCTTTTTTACCTGAACTGTGTCATTTAAATAGGCGATTTACTTATAGTTTCTGGGTTGAGCCATGCATGATTTTCTATCAAATAATCCTCTACTCGGCTCTATATTCCATACTACGCATAACTATTGAGATCAGAAGTTAGTTTAATTTAATTATCAGAAAGTAAAACAAGTGAAAACTCGAAACACTACCTGATATTGAAATAAATTGAAAAGCAACATACGAGTACATACACGCCTGGAATGGAAAACGTATATACGGTAACTAATAACCATTCCACGAGATACTTGTTAGTTAACTTATATATGATGGAATTAAAAAACGAAAAGTCTGTTTATTTTTGTGCTGAGCGACTCATTCGCTGTGATTGCGCTCGCAAAGCGTTTGCGGTGCGGCGATTTAAATCACTTAAGACATTAAGTGCTGCCAATTTACTGTTCTTTGAATCAGGTTTATCTATTAAACTGAGTAAGGTTAATTAGTTTGACGACAGGTTTCGTCTAGTGGGTACTGGCCCTGTCTATAAAGCCGATGGTCATGGGTACAAATCCAAGTAAGGGCATTTATTTGTGAGATGAGAACAAATATTTGTTCCTCAGTCGTGTATCGTGTATTTAAGTCATTGGCTGAGTACCCATAACACAAGCCATGGCGTTACATTATACATATTAAATATTTGGCTGGGGAACAAAACTCTCGTTTGTTCCCCAGTCGGAGCAAGCCTTTGACTTGGAGTTTCTGCCACGGCTCAACTCACACTGAGCTCCGTCCGATATCTAGAGCATTTTTTTACGAATACAACACCTATCTGATCTTTTAACCTAGAGGGAACACCTTTTTGAAATGAGGTCCGGGTTCTTTACGATGAAAAGAGACTTGTGAATATGAGACGATATTTCGTCTATAATTTTTGAGAAACTAGATATTTATAAAAATCAGGGTTTGAAATACAAAAAAAGATAATAAATCTATCTTTTTATTTTTCATTTTAGGTAGGTACATTACAATGCACATCAAGGAAAATGACTAGCTCCGATTCTAACCCTACATCTCCAGCGGAATCACCTGATAAGATTATATTACCATCCAGACTGAAGGCGGGATTTTGAAATTCGCACTGGATTAAAAGTGGAAATCTTCTCGGTAACTAAATAACGCTCACCCAAAAACACAAAATGTTCTTAAATAATAACAAAAAATACTAAGTTTTCTTAATTAAAGCAACCTTTCTATTTTTATGGATTTATGTAATGGCGACAGTATTGCACGTGCATCTAATGAGTGGAAATCATTACTTTTGGGTTGGCTGATAGGTCATATATATTCAAGTAAGGATTCACCCCTGAGCGTAGTACAGGGAGAACTTTACTGATTATTTAATACAATAATAACTAGCAGAGTATCGTTTAGATATAAAACGAACATAAATTATTATCCAAAATAAATACATAACATATTAATTATACCCAATTCTACAGACCAACAAGAAGGCATTATAAAACGTTGTGTACTAGCTACTACTTGGGTCACTTGTGAACGACAGGGGTCCAGGAATAAAATATCGCAATAATGTAGCCAGTAGCCAGATAAAAGACCAAGCCAAGATTACTAGCACTTTTATTGGCAGTTTTAGGTAATACGTGTTATGGAAAACAACTTACTTCCAGTATGTAAGTCAAAGAAATGTTAACACTACATCTTTAACGTCAACTGTACAACACTCCTTGTAAGGCCGTTTTAAGGAATAGTTTTATTTTGCACTCAACATATAAAATTTTAGAAAGAGTGATATATTAAGTTTTAGTTAATATGATTTTTAAAGTTCAAATGCTGCCAATGGTTGCGGTTAGCTTACATATTCAGAGTGGATATTTCAGGTTTACGAAAAATGATAAAAGTTGTTCATCGATATTCATATTATAAATAAGTAGCACATTTTGTACCCTAGACTACCTGGAAGTTCTGTCGGAGATATATGCGACCCTTGCATATTTATTGTAAACATATTTTCTGCGGATATAAAAAGGCTTGAATAAAATCTGGCAAGCGAGTAGCATTTTATGTGAAGCCTTCCGAGGGTGGTTATACAATGATTCCCTTTAGAAAGCGTATTTCTGTAAAGAAATCCGACGGTAATAATAACCGCATGAGATTTCTTAGGCGTTTCATCATTAGGTTTTTCTACTTCCAGAAGTATAATAACATTGTTATTGCCATTGAGCAGGTAGGTATAGAGTGTGTTGTTATTATTATTTTAATAATATGCTAAATTCAACCAAGTGTTAATACGATATGGGTCTGTCTGTGAACACGTGTTATGTGTGTTATTATGGCGGGTATGTGTTTATTATTGCTAATTATATGTAATATAGAATGCTAAGAAAATAAACTAATGTTCCATTAAATTAAATTGGCGAACACGGTATGCCATATATTTTCAGGTGTATTGTAATTATCATCCATTGTTAACTTTTATAGACATGTTTAAGTATTACAAGTAGATGAAGTCTCTCTTGCTGAATAAAATGATGATGCTCGCAATGGATCAAATAACATAGGAAGTTAACGTAACATAGAAGGGTTATTACCCTTACCTTTAAATTATGCGGGATTATGTTCGCATTGTGTTATCCAAAGAGCATTTATTTGATACTGCTGATCTATACTGAATATTCAATATAGCTGGTATGTTTTTGTTTTTCCGGTTTTGTATAGGTGCTACAAACGTGCCTAATTTAAACATGAAATGTCATTTTTTTATATTTATTCAGCTAACTGTATAACTAGGTTGATTTGTGTAAGATTGTCCCAAAAATATTTATTTATTCATCACTTAGTCATGTTACGCCAAATCCGTTGTGTTATGGAGCAAAGCTTTTGGCGTCTAGCAAATTAATTTTGATTTATACTCGTACTTTTTTTATTATATTTTACAACTTTATTTTCATATAGAAATATAATAGGTTACCATCTAAATAATACGAGGTCTCGTGGCAAGACGTAATTTTACGTTCCTAACGCGTTCAAGGAACTGCATCGTGATTTCTCGATGGCTGCACTTCTTGGAATGCAATTATGGCGTCGAGTGCCTATGCCGGAGAACGCCGCAACGTGTGCGACGTATTTATCTGAACACGTGTTATTCTGAAAATCTACTTTCATAATATCCACATTATCTTTACATAATCTATATATCATATCTTTTATGAGAGGTAGGGCACAGCGATGACCATCACGCTTGAATCTGGGGCAGCCCAACTGGGGAAGTACCTCCTCCTTACAGAAGACCACAGCCATAATAGCACTGCTACCTTTCAGGTATGTAGTTGTGTTCCTGATGGTGAGTAAGGTTCCCAGAGCTCCAACTCCCCCTTAAAGGCCGGCAACGCGCTTGTGACTCCCCTGGTGTTGCGGGTGCCCATGGGCGACGGTGATAGCTTCTGCACCATCAGGCAATCCGTCTGCTCGTTTGCCGCCTATGTCATAAAAAAAAAAAAAACATTTTATTACACTTAACTTCAAGCATATGATTGCATTCATTTCTCGTTGCGTACTATTGGTTTTTAATAACCTACTTTTCACTAATGGGTCCTATTGGATTAGGCTTTGCTATCCAATAGAGAGATTTGAAGCTTGTTGTGTAAACTCGCAAGATGCACTAGTGCTAGAATAAAGAGGATAAACTAGGATACGACTGCCAAACTGTACTGTACACTCGTCACTGTATTGTTGCTCAAGAGAACTTAAGTCAAGTGTGTATTCCACTACTAAACTATCGTCACGGCAATCCTCGCCCACCTGTTAGTGTGCACGAAAGAACGAGATGCAAGGCTTTTTAGTAGTAATGTTTTATGCATTTTGTTTAATTTATAACAAAAAGCGTTATACAAAAATCATACACAACAGCGAGCTCAAAGTAAGGGCTTAACTGCTGCTGCATTCACCCGGAATTAGACTAAATGATACAGCTTGTTATGTCTTTAGCGAAATTATAACTATTATACCTGTTAAATTTCGCTTCTGCCAGTCTTTACATAAAACAGAATATCATCTTTTAAAGTTATTCCTGTTGTGTTCTATTTTATATTATATTGTACGGTTAACGTTAGCCGA
Organism: Grapholita molesta; assembly: GCA_022674325.2. Lineage (NCBI taxonomy): Eukaryota > Metazoa > Arthropoda > Insecta > Lepidoptera > Tortricidae > Grapholita > Grapholita molesta. The sequence continues at coordinate 8,306,516 of CP053138.2, forward strand.
GAAATGAATAAAAGGGCCTGGATGCTTTTATTTTTATTATTATTATATTAATAATTCCTTTTTTTTTTTTTTTATTAACAACAAATGATTTAACAAATCAAAAAAATTATAACAATTGTATTTTGGCTTCTTTCAGAACACAAAAAAACAAATATGTATTATATCCGAAAAAAAGTTATGTTACTTATCCCATTGGGACGCTGGTGCGCTTGGAAAAGTGCATATTTTTAAATGCATGGCCTTAACCACGGTAATAGGTTTACATTAAAAAATGTATACAGTGTGTATTTTTCATACGGGCGTATACTGTAGTGGCGATTAGTATTGGACCTCAAGAACCTATTTACATTCATATTGTTAAAAAAAATGTTTTTTTATTACATACATAAATATTAAGCACGCAAAGTATTTCATCCATAGTAATTAACGTACCGATGCGTCATGTCAAGTCAGTATTACTTTTCATGCCAAAATAAGTTAAACTGCGTACATTGCTGCCCGGTCAGACTTAAAAAAATCGTTACAACTATGTAATAACACTATTTAACAAAATTATTAACATAATACGAGTCGTATTACTGGATACTGTATGTGGGCAACTTATACACCCGTATGAAAAATACACACTGTATATATCCTTGACTGAGTAAGATAATTTTCAATACTTAGATAATGTACTTTATAACTTGCTCTACTTACATTTGTTGTTACTCTTTCTCTATTCACAATTCTGCTTATCGCCTAATATTTTCCTTAAATCTTCCTCTTCTCTGAGCAGTGTTTTTGCTACACCTGTTTAAAGCGTTAAAATTCTCCGTTAATGTAGCTCAAGTTAAGTGTTGGAATACTTCAATCTTATATATAATAATAAATACAATTGTTTTTGAAGTTATAATAATAGTACATTTCGATACTAGTGAAAAAAAAATTTTTTTCGACGAGGGTGAACGTTGGAGCCCGAGTGAAACGAGGGTGACAATCACCCGAGTCTTAAAGAAGTTTTTACACGAGTATCGAACCTAATTTTTCATAGCAAGTGCCTTAAAAAGTGAAATTTAGTTTTTTGTGAAAATTTAGTGAAAGTGCACTTTTTACGCACGTGTTAGGAAAAATATAAATTGATTGCGTGTAAAGAAACAGTTCTGAAACCGGTACGGATAACAGTTTAAGTAATATATAATCCAAAGTAATTAACACATAAGACCGACACGCCGCTATTATAGCAACTAAGTAAGAAATATCTAAACACTCTATTTGGGAAGCGACATCATTGGGTCAAAAGCTTGAACCCAAATTCCATTGACCCCTTTTGGATCCTTTCTACTGCCATACTCTCTTAATTGACATAACAAACCCCCATTAGTAAAATAGTACTAAATATTACATGTATCTGATGCATACACCGGTCGATCCCGCCTTATCGCTAGCTGAAAGAGACACAAACGTAAAAGGGTGTTAATTTATATGGCCACAGAATGCAGGCGAATTTACTAACATGCTTTATGACCAAAACGACGCTGCAAAACATTCACATAACTTGTTGAACGAAGGTATAGTAATACTTACCATCAAGAAAAATACGTATAACTTTGGCAAACTACTGTCTTATTTAATTATATATAGGAATCTCAATATGGATATATTTGGGTGTAATCATATAATTGTTTTTTATGGCTCTATACACTATTTTATGTCCACTTGACATAGTTTTGTTAAAGTTTTGCACCCATAGTGCCGATCACTGTTTATGACAAAGCTAATTACAGAGTTCTGGATACTGGTTGTACTGAGAGTTAGATTTTGATGAACTCGGTAAGCAACAGGAATCCACAGCCTGTTTGCAACTTACAGCCAAGTTCCTTGCGACCGAGATAATGTTGATGAATGACTTTCTACTCTCATTGTGTATCTTACTGCATCTTAGAGAGAGAAATGTGGTTTAAATAAAAAGTTTTAGTCGGCTAAATTTAGTTAAGGAAGCCAAACTTGGCGTTTAGTAGTTTACTGTTGGCTATGTTTTCTTTTTCCAGTTAAGATAACTTAGTTCTGCTTCAGCTATATAAAGTTTTTTAAAGTAAATAATCTCTTAGTTGAGACTCACTCGGTTATAAGTATAATGGTATCTTCATGTACCTTATAGGCGATTATCACACTGCCACGCACCACGCAGCGCAGCGCGTGAATACGTGATCTAACGTTGCTTGTAAGTATCTCCGTTTGTGTAGAAAACATGCAAAGTCCAACACACAGAAAATGCATTCACGCGCGTTCATGCAGATCACTTTAGTTGCGGCGAGACGCATTATCCAGCGTGGTGAGTGGCAGTGTGTTAATCGCCATAATGAAATTGTACCGCCACTTAAGATATCATGAGGCTATTTACATCGTAAAATTGTTACAATAACTGTTTTACTTTTTTGACATCAGGGTTGCTGCAAATGTTTTTGTCGTTAAAAAAATTTACAGGTAATTTTGAATAGGTATGCATGATAAATGAAAAGTGATCGGTATCACCGCGAAAGTTGAATCTACGCACACATGTCCATCACGTCCACACATCGTTTAAAGAATGCGAGATTTTGATATTATTATTTTTTGTTTCGTAGCGACGGCCAGTTCAAGAGTACCTAAATTGAATATTTGACTAATTTGCATTAAGAGCTATTAAATATATTTAATAAAACGGATTCATCTATACAATATTAAATAGAAACGAACATAGTTAGGGCACGTTACGGACGCACCATCAACGTAATAAGGCACGCTGTAGCACACCAGCCTCTGATTTTATCACGCAGAAAAACATCGAGCATAGCTCGCTCCATTGCTCTCTGAGTTCAACAACATTCACAAAATTGTCTGAATAATACAGGTTTACCTAAATTAATACGAGTTCGTTTATGAATTAAGAAATAACCTTATTGTAAACTAAATATCAACGGTGAAATACCAAGAACTCCTAATTACGATACCTAATTTTACAGGAGAAGAAAAAATCATTTTATTAAAAGTGATATTTATATAGGTACTTTATATATACTATATGTATATTAGATGCCTTTGAAATAGGATTGTAGTATAAATAGAGTACATAATTCGTAATTAACAATAAGTTATTCATATTCGTCTCCTGTAAAATTAGGTTTTCGTAGTTAGGAGTTCTTGGTACTTTACCGTCGATATTAATATTTTTTAAGTTCTTGAGCAGCAGTCTCGGAGTAATTAACTTATTATAATTTTATTTATTCAGTGGTTTTTGTTCAGCTGATTAATAACTTTCGTAGCTAACGTAAGTAACCCTAGTATAAGGACCATATTTGTGTTCTTTAAACATGCATACCAAGTTGATCATCACGATACGCAACCTACGTGTGCACCTACATAATATATACACGTCTGGTGGGCTTATGCGGCCTAATACTAATGTAGGGTATAAGAAAGTAATATAGCACTTCCTTATATACTACATTAGTGGTTACACCTTGAGGTGTTAGTATGAACAAGCTGCTCGGAGAACTTACCTTTCGAACAAGCCACATAAAACTGCCCATGCGAGAATATAATAAGAAATGCCATTTTTAACGACTGACCCTGAGATTTGTTGGTAATCATTGCGAAACAGACCTTAAGGGGGAACTGCAAACTTTATAAACTGAAATGGGTGATCCGATGGAATAAGTGGTATGCGTAGTATACTCATGGACTCGCCTCTAGCGTAGCCAGTATCATTACTGGCTACGCTTTGATATTTAGCTTCGACTACATTTTTCTGTAACGCTTTAACACGCAACCTAGTATCGTTACACAGATTTCAACTCCCTTTGACCCAGTATATATAGATTATTAAAGTAATTTCTACTAACGTCCAAATCAGCAACATATAACACGAATTGAATATAAAACTCCCCAAGAGAGGAGCCCGCTTATTTGCTTATTCATTTCTTTACTAACTCGAATAAACCTTATTTGCAGAAACACATAGTCACCGCTATTTGTTACAGTTGGTGCCAACTGTGCCATGAAACCAATCACATTCTTGACCCTCATTCGTATACCCTCATTCGGCGGCAGAATGCTTGGTTGACGACGTTAGCCTCGTCCAATACGCCTTAATATTGAAAATACATATATTATTGGATTGTATTTTCAAGCAGTTTCACTACACACTGTTTAATTTATGATTGTTTATTCATATAAATTAGTTAATGTTGATATGGAAAATGTTGATATTCCCATAACTGCGTTCTTCCTCTTGTTCTTGCCAATCCGTTGGGCGAGAAAAGATGTAGCCCTAAAGCTTAATTTTGTACATACTTTTTATTTTATTTTAAGGTTATTGGTCACTTCTTCCCTGTGGACATTGTGAAAGTGAAGGGTTTTAAAGCCAAGTATTTAATTCTATAAAATATCAACATTATCCACTCCTACGTAACACTATTTCACAAAAACATAACTTGTCATCACACAACCTGGTCACAGAAAATACAATTTTTGTTTTAATCAATCTGTATGACTATATATTAATATAATAGTTTATGTAACTGTTATAGAAATAAATCGAAAATACTAAGGTTTAAAAATAATATTTATTAACTTCAAACTAGTGTTATTACAATTATACATTTTCTCGCATTTCCTGTGTTAAGTGAACATTATAATTAATTGCACTATTACACGGCTCTAGCCTAATAAACAGCTAAATTTCAAACGAGAAGGGCTGAAATAGGAGAAAAATTAATTAACTTTACAATAATTGCACCTGCTAAGAAATTATTTCAAAGTATTTTGAGTTCATTGGTTAGAGAAGTAGGGCAAATTCGCGTGATCCCGAGAGAGAAACTAGATCCAGTTGTAAATACACTTATATAATTATAGCACGTCTTTATTAATGTTTTTTTCAACTGTTATCGTTTTCATAACTCAGCTTTTCTAATTAGCTTACTTTTGCGTGCGTAGGTTAAATTGCATAAATACTGTCAAGTTAAAAAAAAGTATGTAAAAAATATAATTTATGAGAGGTAGGGCACAGCGAAATACCATCACGCTCGAGTCTGGAGAAGCCCAACTGGGGAAGTACCTCCTTACAGAAAACCACAGCCATAATAGTACTGCTACCTTTTAGGTATGTAGTGCTGTGTTCCTGATGGTGAGTAAAGTTCCAAGAGTTCCAACCCCTATTAAAGGCCGGCAACGCGCTTGTGACGCTCCTGGTTTTGGTGCCCATGGGCGTAGGTAATTGCTTACAATCAGGCAATCCGTCTACTCGTTTGCCACGTTTGTCGTAAAATATATATGAGTGTATTACAAAATACAAACAAAGTTCAGTCGACTTTAATATTGTTGGCGCTCTACACGGGGCACATTGCACGCAGAACCGATAGCCGTTGGGGTGCAATGGTAAAGATCGCGAGAATCCACTGGACGCGGAGGGCGCAATACCGGTCATTGTGGGTCGCTGTGGGGGAGGCCGACGGCCAAAACTGGACGTCCTTCGGCTGATGATGATAATTGATGTAATCTGTTATTACGAGTAGTTGCATTATTTCATATTTAGATAACTTTACGACAGTCTTTTCTAAATTATGTAGATATTTTTTTATTTATAGTGTAACTAGCTTTTTCCCGCGGCTTCGCTCGCGTTAAGAAGTATTTAAATTATTTTTAGCACACTATCGTTCAAAACGTAGTTTTGTATGCATGCGTGCATTTTGTTCGGAAAATGTATCTACAAATGCCTACGTCATAGTATGCATGCAAAGTCTCAGCCCGATCGGCTTAAAATTGACAAAGTTTCAAACAAACTTTCATCCCCTATTTTATCCTCTAAGGGGTCATCATCATCATCATCATCTCAGCCATAAGACGTCCACTGCTGAACATAGGCCTCCCTCTAAGGGGTAGAATTGATAAAATCCTTTCTTAGCGGATGCCTACGTCATAACATCTACCCGCTTGCCAAATTTCAGTCCGATCAGTCCGGTGGTTTGGTCTGTGCATTGATAGACCAGTATGTCAGTCAGTCACCTTTGAGTTATATATATTTAGATAGGTTATTTGTATAGTGTAATAGGTTATTCATAGCATAATTGAAAAGACTGGCGTCAAAGACATTGGCTTTCTTTGAAAGTAAACCGTGAAATTCGACCAATTAATTCGAAGTAGAAAAGTTGGGGCTACTCACAAGTAATTTGAAGAGGTTTAGTCTATAACACCTGTAAAGAAAACCGACTGGCCGTGGCAGCCCGTGGTCAAGGGGCGGAATCTCGAGTTAGAGAGTTTTGATCCCCCGGGATTGAAAACTTAGTCGTCGGTTAAATTTCGTTCTCAATGGGGTTAAATACTTATTCCATCTTGGCCTTATTTTATCAATGTATTAACATTGACTACTAGGCTATTCGGATTAGATTTCTTGAGATAAGATTATTTATGTCAAGTACAATTGATTTCCCCAAGAAACGAATAACTATTACTTAAATAGTAAGATGCCAGGTCGTTATTCTGCTGTTTTTGATCGCATCATAGAAATACTCTTTATCTACACACATAACACAACCCATGTTACGTATGTAGATAAAGAGTATTTGTATAGTAGTATTATTTTTATTTCCGTAAACAAAACACGGCTTGGATCTTGAGTGAATTGCCCAGTCACTGCGATGCACTCCAGTTCCATTGTGGGCCGTGTTCAAGTTTATACTATATTATTCATACTTTTGTTCTACTTTGTATATACATTCAGTGTTGCTCTAGTGAGAAACGGAACAAGCCCCATACAAATATGTAATATAGTAAGCATCAATAAAACGCACCAAAACTACCTACAGTTTGCGCTAAAAAGTGTTTGTCTGTTTACATAGACATACCATTTAACTAGACGGAGCGTGCTTAATAATAATACCATGATCAAAAGAGATGGTCTTACGAACCTTTCCATAGGTATGGCAGATGCGGCACTATATTCGTCCGTCCTTGTCAAAGTTTCACACATTTTTGTTCAAAGTTAGAGGGGAACAAACAAATACAATTGGAGTTTTCTTTTGTTTTCAACCAAAGTTGCGGTAATTCATACAGAATAAGCTAATATTATCGTTATAAAGAATGTCCTGTAAAGCAAAACTATACACTTACATTTTGGGCTACAAATGCCAGAATATCCTTGTCCCTTACTGGCGCACGCGGATGTGTTCTCCAGTCATTATTCCTCCTAGTCCGTTTACAATGTTTAATGTGCAGAGGTAAGTCTCATTTTTTCAAATAAACTTTGAAGTTTTTTGAAGTGTAAACTGACGATGAATGACCTATGAGTATTCAGGTAATACAGTTGTACCTGAAGCATACTTGTAGCAGATCGTACATATGATATCGTGTTCAATAAGAGTGGCTATGGAAACAAAACTGTGGTTTAGGTAAAAATAAATAATAATATATACTAGTCAATACTTGCTCGATGTATGTGCTTATATATAGGTGAGTTTAATACGTTATAAGTTTTTGTGCAACTGTTACGATTCTGTACCAATTATTTTACGCAGTACAGATTTTCCTTCTACAAAACGCTCCAGTTTCTTAACAAGTTAGTTTATAATTAGCCTTCATAAACTTTGTTAGAGCGCCCCACTTAAATCAAATTTAAGTGAAGTGAAGCAAAAGCAAAAAGTAATTTTCTCTTTGGAATCAAAAGTGGCCTGTTTGAACAAAAGACTCAGTTGGACAATAGAGAAATGGCGCATCGAAGATGTTCTCTGCATGGGGTAAGAGCCATCGTTAAATAGTCTGATCTGCAGAGTACTTAATATTACACGATAGTAATATTACTCAAGCAAAACTGCCTCAGAGTATTAAAGTGTTCAATTTAGATGAAATTTCTTATATAAATATTATAATAATAAAAAAGCGCACTCTGCAAATGTATTAAAAACTTGTGAAATTTAATAAATCGTAAAATGACTATAAATGTATAACCAATTAGTACAATCATTAATGAATTGACTCAAATACCGTATGTACCAGTATTTCGGATTAATTTAACTTTACACTTACTATAAGTATGTACTGTCTTTATGCGGCCCCACTTAAGATGTAAATGGGTTAACTAAGTTACATCATATTTGATATTTGTCTGAAAGTGCCGCCTGGATCTATTCTATTTAAGTTACTTCGCGAGTAATATGAAATGACACGTTATTAAAAGACGGCGAACTAACTTAACGTGCTCTCTCTTAAAAATAAAAGCTTATTTTCAATATGCAAGATATTGGACAGAATCTTTTGTGAAACGGAGCGGCATTCAGTATTAAGGTCCCGTAGTCAGAAATCTTTACAATCATTTTATAGATTTCATTTGGTATGAGTATTTATCACGTCAACCAAGTGGTACAACAAAGACCTAAAAAAAAATGCACGTTGTTTCCCTTGTACCAAAAGTGTTGTTGATTGGACAGGTATTTTAAAACTGATGGCTGAGAAATCCAATACTTTCGAAAATAGATAGTAAACTGTCAGAGATTCCAAAATAACCCCTGTCTAGTCTTAACTTGTATAAGGTCCAAAAAAACTTTTAATACTTGTCATATTAAACTATATATTTAGTGTGAACATGCTCGGATAAGCTTGAGTTTTTGTACCTGTTTTGCCGTGTATATGTTGCCTTCATCTTGTGAACTAACATTGATATTTGTATGATTTACATTTTTTGCGGTTAGTGTAAAACAGTTCATATAGAGAATATTTGACTTGGTTTTATTGGTACAGTGCTGGCTCTTACAGAAAATATGAAAATATATAATACTCTTAATTGTTACATATAAAGACGGTCAATCGTAAAGCAGTGTATTTAAGACTGCTGTCCACATCAGTCAGGTACTTATTAACGACGCCTTTAACTAAGAAAGTCCGGCGCTTTATTGAGACAAGTCTAAAAATAATAATGTTCGCATCCCTATTATGCTTAGTGACAACCGTCCATCAGACGAGATACTTTTAATTTCAATGCCTGCCATCTGCCAGTTTAGCAGGGTACCGAATCGATGATTGATACCATAAATAAAAAAAAAATCGTCCTATCCCACAAATATGAAGCGCCTGATATTTTATAACTGCAAATACGACCAATGCAACATGCACCAATATGTATACATATTTTCCCAAGAGGCTAAATGTGTTACTTTAGTCCGCCTTTGCTATATTTATGATATACAAAACGTTTTAAGTTGACCAACCAGAACGCTTCACCTTATTAAATCCTCCAATCACGACACATATCGAAGTTAATTGCAACTCTAGATTCTTTTTTGGTGCGAATACTGTTTAAAAATGTGAAATCATTAAACAAAATTTTGTATAAAGTATCAACCAATCAGATATACCGCAATATTAAAATCGACCAATGAGGAAACGCCATCAAATTCTCAAAGCATTAGGTGCATTTTTAGTTCCTACTTCACAAGCATTAAAAAAAGTTTGGCAAATTCTTTGAAGCCCAAATTATACATTATCTATGGCATTTATTCACGGCGTAGATATATCCTATAGGTATGTATCAAAGTGCTAAAAAAAATACAAAAATAGCCAAATTAAACATTTTTGAGTCAGAATTCATTGCGGGCGGTAAAATTGTATTTGTTTATTGTTAAAATGTTACTTTATTTTATTTTCTCGCAATCGAAGTGGAACCTAGTATGTGTAACTTGGGTCTAAACGCCATATTACCCCTCGAACAATTTTCCCTCACTTCGTTCGGGAAAATAACCATCTCGTAGTACTATGGCCTACTTTAGCCCCTTGTCAAACAATCTACTATATTGTGCAATAAATTTTAGATACTTCTTATTATTACGTAATACAGCTTTTGTGTGTTTGTCTCGGCGTTACTCTACGGGGTTCAATGAAGCTTGGAAAGCGCTCACTAACCAAGATTTGGCATAGACTCTAATTTAAAACTGACTGCTATCTGAGTTTCTAACCTAGAGGGAATACTAAGACGTATTCGATTATTTGGTCCGGTTTCCTCAAGATGTTCTCTTTGCCGAATAGACACTGGTAGAAGTCAAATGATAACACAATAGTTTCAGGAAAAGGAGTGAGGTTCTAACCCACCATCTTCAGGATCACGTAGATAATCAATGTTTCGCAAATAAATGTGATAGTATTGTATACTAGCATATATTATTGTCCGTTCCTAATATTAAGATGATGTATTGTGATATTTGTCTCTTTTACGTCAAAGGCATCATACACAACCGTAGAATAAAAATGCCCCAAGCATTAAGTCCACTATTTTTAATATTGGCTTCGGTTACCGCGATAATTACTCATGAAATAAAACAACTAAAACGGGTTAAATCGCGTATACTAATTTAAACTTCATCCCGACGTTTCGAACCCTTTAGCCGCGTTCGTGGTCATCGGGTGGGCCAAACGAACGCTGCTAAAGGGTTCGAAACGTCGGGATGAATATACATAGATGAATTTAATCCGTTTTAGGTGTTTTATTGCCCCATTTTTATTTACCTGTTTGTTATAGTATTTTTGTATGAACGTTTTGTTCATTTGATGTTATCATTCATAATCTTTACTTTTTTGTTGAATATTTATTTATAAAATAATAATTGAATAATCTTACTTATTTGCTTTAACCATGCTTGGGACATTTTTATCGATTCCAAATATATTTTAGTTTATGTTTTAGAATGAAATTAATAACATTCACGTTATATATTTATAAGTGAATATTGTTAACCTACATATATACATTACTATATACGAGTATAAAGATACAACCTTATAAAGATAAATACCGCGGGAATCCACTGGTTGCGGGTGGCGCAAAACCGGTCACAGTGGTTCGGTTTGGGGGAGGCCTATGTCCAGAAGTCGACGTCTTTCGGATGATATGATCAGGATGATAATATATTATAGTTTGAATACAACCTTAGAGTAAGGTTTCTTAGATGTTGCACCTTTATTAAACGTATTACCGCAGTGATCCGTGCGCAAATAAAGGGAAGTGTATATTAAGTCCGCCTGTCGGTAGCAAAGCTGGAGGTAATGTGTTTATTTAGGTAACCGAATGCTTGAATTATGTAAATGTTATGGAGAGCGTTAGCGAGGCCTACTAGACCACCATGTTACAGGAGATTATATAACTTACAGAGGTATTATTCGAGAATGTAATAATATAACATATTTATAAAGTAATGTTCGTAATAACTAGGAGTGGAACGAGATTTATGTTGAATCAAAAAAATATGAATTGAAAAACACTTGGCAATCTACTAAGGTAGTTTAGGTATTATATCATTTATACATTTGTCCAGACCGACATACCTAAATAGACTAAATATAAAGGTTCTTCGGTAACTACGGAAACCATCTATTTTAGACATCCTGCAGTCTGTCTGCGATTAGGTCATTGATCATGAGCACTGAAAAGTAGAAATTAATATGACAAAGAAGTTAAAAAAAAATTACAATATTTAAAGTAAAACAGAGTTAAACTTTCTTTTTGCTTTAGACTTATTTTAAAATATTATAAATAAAACTTCTAAAAGTCAAATCAGTCTAAATTTTTTTTCCCTCTATCATACTAGTATAAACCAAAATAGCGAGTCCAAAGTAACGCAATTAATTTCAATGAAAACTACTACTTACATTCAATGACATTGTTTGAGTTATCATCATCCTGGGTGTGTAATGTCGTTCTGCCTAGAATACCAGAGGGTTGTGTAGCTCAATCGATTGATTTGTTCCTGCCTCTAACAAGTGTTTAGTAAATTGCTACATATGAACTGAGGGATTGTTTTTTTTTTTTAGTTTCAACCCTAAAGTAAGTATTTAAAAAAGAATAGGAGTTTGCTTTGAGACTTTGTTTGATAAAGTTATTATTTTCAAAAATGATCGCTCTGGAAGTTAACATAAAGCCTTCTAAGTTTTAAACCACAAGCCGTTACGTTACAGTTTTATAAAAACTTTCAAGGAAAAATATTTTAGATCCGTTGAACCTTTTTTGAGTTACGGAACGAAAACTACAGAACCCTACATGGAGCATATGGCCCAACATGCTCTTGGCCAGTTTTTTTATTTATTATTATTGTCATAGAGATTTTTTTTTTTACAATTGAGTAATGAGGTCTTCGTCCAGTACTTGATCTACGTCTTTCGGCTAAATATATGTATATGATGATATTTAAGAACAAAAAATAATAAATGTTAAGGGACAATCTTACACAAGTCTATCTAGTCCTACGGTAAGCTCAGTAAGGCTTGTGTTGTAGGTACTAGATGACGATATATAATATATACAGAGATACATATGAAAACTTGAATACATAGAAAACACCCACGACTCAAAAACAAATATATGTGCTCATCACACAAATAAATGCCCTAACTGCGATTTGAACCCAGGACCATCGCCTTCGTAGGTAGGGTTACTACCCACTAGGCCAGACCAATCGTCAAACAAAGCCAACACTGATAAATCATTAAAAGAAACAATGTTAGAATTAAATAGTTGCAGAGCATATTACACCACTATACTTATATTGTATAAAACCCGTTAACCGCTGGGTCGAGTAGTCGCAAAGGCGGAGTCTGCGAGGAATGGTTTCAAGACGTCCATTTAATGGATCTGTGCGACGGTTGCCGTTTCAAAGATCTTCGCCAGATGCTTTTTGTGGCAATCTCGTACTTTGTAAGAATACTAAAAATAGTTTAATATGTATCATCATCATCATTTCAGAAGTAAGACGTCTATTGCACTGGGCCTCTCCCAAATATGACTTGTATCTTAGGAAGGAGTTGCCATTTTTGCGATGTATTTACTTACCTACAGTCTCCACGCTTGGCGACCGCTGTAGCTATTGTTTCTGTTTCGACGTATTTCGGTGCTGCTGCCCATCTGTCGGTTTTATCCTCTTCTCGCCTCTTACGACACCCGCGGGAAGAGACGGGGTGGTTGCTATCTTTAGCCGGCAGCACACGCCTATAATAAATATACGGATTCCGCTGTATCTAGGTGGTCTAATTGGTTAGAGCGTCAGCCGTGAAAGGTCGAGAGGCGGGTTCATATCTTGCCTCGGACTGGTCACTTTTTCTTAAATATATGTCATTCTCATCTATTTCATTTTATGTCAACCAGTTCCTCATATTGTAACCTAGCTGCCCCGGCGAACTTTGTATAGCCTGAAAGTGTATAGATGGGGTCTTTTTTGTTGATTGTTTTTTTTTTCTTTTTTAAGCATACTATTACACTTACGGGCAAGACGATCACAACGAACTCAAAATCGTCCGAATCGTTTAAGCCGTTCTCGGGTTATAGAAGCCGGAACTAACACAACTTTTATTAATATAGATAGATAGATATTAAATATAAATATAATATAATTTTAATTATATCCTTGGTACAATGCCTCAAGGGCCTTTTTTAGATTTTATACTGTAACTAGTTAAGTACTTGTAGTTATCATAATACGATTGTAATTTCTGTAAATAAATGTATTAAAGATATTAAAGGTTATATTTATACTTTATTTATAAAGAACATCTTGTACGCTTGTGAAAAATATTTATTAATATATAAACTATCGTCTCATGATATCAAAAGTTGTTTTGCTAAGTCGACCAGTCATTCACTCTTCATCTTATCGCAAAGCAACGAAAGGGTTAAACGGGGAGGCACTTAATAGAATAAGGCTCGTACTTGAATGCCGTCGCTTTCTCATTGATGCATCGCCGACGTCTAGACCATTAATTTGGACAATTTATGGCGAGAAGTGTAACAAGCTAATATATTAGTGCATTCAGGATGTCTAGATGACGTAAAGGATTCAACGACATACCATGAACATCAGTTTTATACACAGTTAACCATCATTACGGTTAACTTCATGAGTTACCCTGTGATGATGGCGTATACAACTGTGACTTGTATTAATAGTAGTTGAAGTTTTTGACCTCCTTATTCATATCATCCACATCAATGAACTAATGTAGGTTTAATATACGTTCATGAATATGTAGGTAAGTTTCTTCTGATACTACCCACTTTCATTGCCACTGCAAAAATCAATCAAAAGTCAGTTTCAAAAAGTATCTATTTCATTCCATCCACCAGATAGAGTCGTATCAACGAAGAATGTATCATCTTAAAATGTCTCATACTTTATGATATAATAATTTCACAAGAAACATGTGACCTTGATCATAAAATTTTAATACGTGTCACAAACATAAAAGTAAATATTGAAGCAGTATAATTATACGCTCCTTTATGTGACGTTTTGTTTTTATAGATACCCAAAAACCGTAAAACGAGTAGCTCAGCTCTGCCATCGTGCGAAACGTCTCTATAAAATAAATTTAATTCAATGCAAATGCTCGAGATCTGAGCTGGATGGAAGGGTGACTAAAACGTGCGGAATTGCCCCGTTGGATGGCGATTCGAATACGCTACACAAGGAAGAAGCCAGCCCTCTGGTCACCCATAGAATCTGTGAGACGATTTCGTAGTTTATGAATAATTAAATGGGCCCCAGGACCCAACTGGCCAAGGGTCGTGCCGTTTTAGATGTAAGGCCTTTTTCGGCATTGCAAGCCGTTTAGGCCGAGCGCTAGAAGTCTAATCTTCAGGTACGCTCGGAAGATATTATGAAGTCAATTTATTCTTTCCCGAACGGCTCTGCTGACGGCCTTGACAGCCTATCTTCACAAAACCTACAAAACTCTTCTGAGCCTCACGTGTGGTGAGGCTTGTGACAAATTTCTGAGAGAAATAACAACTAACGAATTTCATGCTGTCGAGCTCAGTACACCCTGATTTTATTTTGGGTTTGTATGGCACCAATCTGTGTGCATTACTTAAAAAAGATGGCGGGATCAAGGGGTCCTATTGCCGCCAGTGTACAAAATATTTTTAAGGTGAAAAGATTGTAGTGCTGAGACTAACAAATTACATGGATATTTTCAATGTATCCAACTGGGATTCGCATCCAAGGGCGCCTGCAAAGCGGCTCGGCTGTTCATGCTTTACGTACGTTCATCAAAAGAAAAACATTTGAGGTCCTAATAAAAGTTGACATATGAATTCATTTAACTCTGTCAATCGTAGTTTTCTTTAATTTTTAACTTTGTTTGATAACGTTACAGCACTCAGTTTGGCCATACATCCCATAAAGTCTAAATTCTTGTTTTAACGTTTGGTACTTAGCTGACGGTACGGTCAGTGGTGACTTTCAAGATTTGCTACTTTCGCACTAAACATCAAAACCATTGAAAGCGCTTCTATTGGATGTACCCTGATCTCTTAAAGAAATTGGATATTTTAATTAAAAACACCCTATTCTACGCCTTTTATATGAATTTCGAAAACAGTCAGCGGTCCTAAGCCTCACTTCTTACCAGGCATGGAGGTATTGACATCCGCAAAATTTCTTTAGTTTCTTTATCGACTTTTCTATCTTCTTTAAGTACCCAAAGTACCCAAAGTTATTACCCAATATTAGTTGTCGGATTTGAAATACCCTTTTTGAAAGATGCTGTGGATTTTTGTAAGATAAATTGCCCGAAATCAGACCCGCCTGTATGGAGATACAGGCGGGTCTGATCCGTTCCCTGCGTCAATTTTGCCTTGTCATTGGGAGTCGGCGTCTACAGGCCCTGCCTTTCTAGAATCTGGGCACCTTACTCATTAACGACAGGTTTCAGCTCTTCAAAGCACTGCGGTCCTGTGCGTCTTGTGTTGCCCAGCATGAGCATCACGGCATGCGGTGCCAGTCTAAAACAGGCGTTCTCAGGCTCTCATACAGCATGAGCGCCATGCCGCCATCAATGATATTTTGCCCCGGGCTTTGGCTAGTGATTAAAATTTATAAATTTTATTGAATATATTTGTTATTCATATTATTGTAATTGCCGTGAATGCAAATTAAAAATGTACACAACCAGAGATAAATTATTACTTTATTTAAATTGTACTGTAGTCATAGTCAACTATTTATAATCAATATTACTTGATAATTGGAAATAAATGGTTATCCTTTGATACAAAAATATTACGTTTTCAAAACAATGATTCGCTTCGATCATGCTAGCTGGTATTGAGAAATGAAGAAACTGGCTTGGTTGCGTCTTTAAAATCCACTGACACGGAAAATGTTTAATGTGACAAAACCATATTATTTATAACAATAGATCCGCCGTTGTAGTTCAATATCATGTACATATCTACAAAAAATCGGTGTAAGTGCAAAAGAAGTGTTTAAATCAAGATTTCTTCACAGTCGACTATAGAATATTATTTATAGACATTTAATTAAATTTTCTTCGTTCTTACTTATAATAAAAATACAACACCGGTAAACGGTTACACACTAGCGACTTGAACATGGTTAAAATACAGACATTCACTAAGTTAAGATTATAAAAAATATAGAATATTGTCAGGGAAAACTAAAAGGCACCCTGTCATGCACGTTCTCCTACGACGCCGCTCCCAAGCAATGACAGAAAGTGGAGAATATTTTAGATATCAAAACCAAAGTAATTCATTTCTTATTCATAGTTTGTCCCAGTTTTACAAGCTCGGATGTACTGTGCTATAAACTGGATGCCTTTGGGTAGACTATTTTGTTGAGGCAGGATAAAATGCCCAAGATAAAATGTTCACGTACCTATGTCGAATAAAATCTCTATGTTAAACTTTAGACATTGGCACTGGTTCCACCGCGAGCTAGTAAGCTACGAGTTATCAGCTATTTCAAGGGACAAAAGGTAATCGATCACGTGTAACTAAAAGAGACAAATTGGTCATAGCCGGGCGATGAACTAATAAATATATATCTCTCTCTTTTATTTACACGGGTGCGATTATCTTTTGTCACTTGAAATAGCTGATAGCTCATAAATTGCTTACTACCTCGCGGTGGGACCAGTGCCTTAAGTTAGTTAAATCCAAGTAAGCTGAAACGCTAAACAAGACTCGATGCATACTAGAGGCGGTGTACATAAAGCCGAGAGTAGTACGTGGGTAATATATTTTATGTGAATGTCGTCGGCCAATCGTAAAATCATACCGATCATAAAATTCCTAGGCATATCTTGCTAACACTCGCCACAACGTTCAAAACTCATCGATTGAATATTTGCCTAGCGATGTTTAGGCATATCGAAAAGGTGCATTTTTATGAAAAGCCTAAGGCATGCATGAGATGCCAAGCCATAAATCGCCTCCATAAATAAATACACCTACCAGATGGCTAGGTAAGCTTAACTTCGACCGCCCACAAAACAGGTTTTTTTTTTTTATGACATTGGCGGCAAACGAGCAGACGGATTGCCTGGTGGTAAGCAATTACCGTCGCCCATGGGCACCCGTAACACCAGAGGAGTCACAAGCGCGTTGCCGGCCTTTAAGGGGGGTTGGAGCTCTGGGAACCTTACTCACCATCAGGAACACAACACTGCATACCTGAAAGGTAGCAGTGCTACTATGGCTGTGGTCTTCAGTAAGGAGGAGGTACTTCCCCAGTTGGGCTGTCCCAGATTCAAGGTTGGGTTAGAAATAACAACCTAGCCATTTTTAATTAACTAGGTATTAAATAGAAACTGCTAAGTAATGTAATTATATCGTTCCTTAACTAGACATAGCGTTCCCCTTATCTCTTTCTTTCTCTTTTGGCCGATCCACCACAAATGCTCGTAGGTACCGCACATTTCCATGCTATAAACTACTACAAAAATCTCATCGATATATAACGCTATTGTACGAATAAGCGACACGACACATCGGCAATTTGTCTCCCAATGGGATCGGGCTGGCTTCCAGCTGATGGATCGCTGCGCGATCCATTGCCGAGCTTGCATGCGTCGTTAGCACATAGTGTGATAGGCGCAGAGCAATGTAGCGATGCAGATTAATTGCACGGGGATCTGAAGCTGATCTAAATTACCGCGCTTGTATGCAATTATGCTAAAGTGGGGTATTTTCTTGTATTCTTACATAGTCACTATTATTGGAAAGTTAAGTTTTAGTTTTGTATTTTGATAAGTAATGATTATACCTACATGAGAATTTACTATACCTACTGTAATACCTACCGTGCTTGTTCTTACATATAGAAAACAAAAAACCTCTGTATTTATCGTAAACTCAGAAAGTAAAGTATGTTATACTATTTATTTTTTATATATATATACCTTAGAATAATATGTTATTTAGTTCACGATTTAATGATTTCCAGACGGATTTTTTTTAAGATAATTGAAAAAAACAGATTGCTATCATATTATTATGTTAACTTGCTTTCATCCTTGATATACAAGGCAAATAGAAAAAATCTACTTAATTAAAAACTGGGCAAAGGGCCAGCAGTGCACACAGGCTAATAAAAAAAAACTATTTTTATAAAGAAAATATTATTATAATTTAATCCAAAATATCATTTTTTTCTACTAAGATGACAATTTTTTTTAAATTCTAAACTGAGTATTTAGTGTCATTAGCAATTTAATATATTTGAGTCGCCTGCTCGAAATAGAAACGTTTAACATAAATAATAGATAATCATTTATTTATTTGGCTATACGTCCACTTATATGGAGCCACTCCAAAACGAATATAAAAACCCACATGGAAATTATTTGAAATACTGCTGGTCTTCGATGGACCTTCTCAATATTTTAGAGTCATTTTCATTGCACCCAAAAGCCAGCCATGTTTGCCACGCCGATTCAACCAATACATCGGCTTTGAGGCCTGGAATAAATCACGTAGTAACTGGTCTCGTTTATATAGGTCTTACCGAACAATAGGCCCCAGCCCGCATCAATCAGTGCCTGCCGAGATAGTGTAATAACATTCCGTTGTTACGGACATAATGCGAATGTTCACTAACAAACGTCGCTAGGAACCTTCGATGGCGGAATAAAGTCTGCATTGGGACATTAAATAATCAGACCTCGACAGACAGACAGACTGAGCCATTTTTACATCATCAATGTCAAGTGCATATGTTAATATAGATATACCTGAAGATAAAATATTAAAAAGAATTCATGAATTATAATTAAACTAAAATGACACTGCATTATGTACAAAACGAGTAGGTATTATTTATTTATTAAAATTTTTCTTTGTTATTGGTTATTGTTATAAAGAAGTATATATATATTTTTTAATTTTTAATCCACTTCTTCTTGAGTTTAATATCCATTTATAGATGGAAAAAGACCTTTCTACTTCCACTGAAGTGAGCGGAGTGAAGTTGTACATTAAAATACCGTCCACATCTGTTCCTTCAGAATTTTTTTCAGCATAGTCCCTAAATAGATCTAAGTCTGGGTTTCTAGCTATGACGTCATTTCATATTACTAAATTAAATAAATACTCAAAAGAAATTCGACATCTGGACAATGTCATGTCAGGTTCATTTTTAATCCACTTAAGAACTGTATTTTCTTTATATTTCGGCATACTCAAATTCGGAATAATCTGTCTTCTTATGTATTTTTTTTAGCAAACTCGAATTGCTCACAAATTAAAATAACACAACAGAACATAACAATAATGAAATTAATGACTTTGTCATGATATTTCAATATTAAATATGGCATCGTTAAATAGAGTTTTTGTCTATCTAAAGAGGTATGATATCATATCAGTTATTTTACTTTCATATGGATATGCTTATCATTTAAAGAGGCTTGCTATACAATTAATTTGTTTTGCTAGTTATGTAAAAATCTAAATAGAATAATTTCATTCGTTGTTCAATTACATCACATGTACCATTGAATGACTACGTAGGTATGTCCATATTATGCAAACTCATAAAACAGCTCACCCTGTCCGAGATCTGTAAATAATTAATAAATATTACAGAATTATCCTTACACAAATTTCCTGAGTTCCACGATAAGTGCAAGAAGGCTTGTGTTGGGGACTCAGTCAACGATATATATAACATACAAATACTTACATCCATAAAAATCATGACTCAGTAACAAACACCTGCGCTCATCACACAAATAAATGCCCATACTGGGATTCGAACCTAGGACCGTCAGCATCACAGGCAAGGCATTTCTTACATGCACTTAAATCTTTCTTACAATCGAGTTTGATGCTTATCTAACATGTAACCAAGGTAACCACATCATAGATTCATCACACATCATTATAGATAGACACAAGGGAGCAAAATTAAATATTTACGGACACGAGGTACATTAAATCCTCAACGCAGGGAGGGCATCTACAATAGAACTATAATAGACACCTGAGGGCTTCAAGTATTAAAGCTCGAAGTAAAAATAACTTTGCTACTGACAGAAAAAAATGTATTTGTTCGGTAAGCATAATATTGTTTTTGTACAGTAGATTGCCAGTAGCAGAGTAATCACGTGCTTGTACGAACGCCACTGACCGCAGGTCACGTAGCGTCTCATTGGCGAGACGTGCTCTTACATTCGCCACTTTTCAAGTGGAACATTCGGTTTTAATAATAGAATAATAGCACTTGATGAACATATAAAATAAATATTGGTACGATAAATTCTTTGTTTAAATGAAGGTAGAGTGAGGCCGAAGTGAGGTGAAATAGGGCTTGGAAAAGTAATTTTTTTCCCTACAAAAGGAAAAACTACACCAATAATCATAATAAATTGCTTTGATATTCATATTTCTATTATTTTACATATACACGCATAAAAAAATTGCATGCAAAAATAACATGGTTATCTGATAATTTTGTTGACGGTTGTGATGCCAAATTCAATTATGACATTTAACTTTATGCAACATAGTTGTTAAATAGCCCCATTCGATAAATTCAATTATAAAAGTATTTTTTTATATTAAAATGCTACCTTAGCTTGGAACTAAGTACGATACATAATTAGAAGTTACAAAACTTGTGTCTTAATATTAACAAACACAAGGTATAACAAAAATACCTAATACAGGTATTTGAAGTTGAACTAAGGAGCATTACCGGAACAAAGTGAAAACCTTTTATAGATGATGCAATATCGTTTTATTGACCTTCCATATCTCATTCCATTTGGTCAAAATATACGATAAATGCCCCAATTTATCTGCTTCAACGTGACATGGGTTCGTCATGTTTCAGAAAAACACCGAGCGCAATGTCGTGTGGTAAGGAGCTTGTGGGGGCCCTGCAAATTAAATAAATAGATTATCGCGTTGTGACAACCGACTCGGTCGCATATAAACATTGTGTGCAGTTACAATTCTTGAGCCACTGTCAATTTTCTTCACCTTCGCGACGGCAATTAGTTAACGTCGCAATTAACCATACTTGATGCCATTTGTCATTTTGAGCCATACAATGCAAATCGGGATCGTCGAGAGACATCGGTTGTTCCTTACTCGGCTAACTTACAAATATCAATTTAGCCCAAACAGACTTAATTGAACAAACATAAGCTGTTAATAAATATTTGTTATTCAGATATAACACCTACATATATATAAACTGCCACGAATACCCCAAGAAAATCTCTTTCAAGCCAGATCAAGTAAATGTTCTGATTTAAAATTCATGGATATAGAGTGGGCGCTTATGTTTATAGATACTATGTTTCCATGGTAGCTGAAAGATCTATCTGTTGTATCTGAATATATTGGTCCTCCACACTTCGCTTTAGTGAGAAACACTAGTGGTAATTACTAAGAATATATGTATATATGTTGATTTTAAGAAATGGCGTTATCTGTTAAAAACTTTGAAATCAACTAATTTCATATTTATTTATTCGTTCTTGATCCAAAACGGTCCAATATTAAATTCGTACAAGTAGAAACACGCTTTGGCATCAAAGGATTACCTATATACATCTACATAAATTTTGTTAATAGCACAAAAAAAATCGAGTTATATACTATGTTAGTAGGTAGAGAATCCACATAAGGACATGCCGACCCGCAATTGGTCGCGGCTGCAACATATTTGGTCCAACCGATGGCCACTTCAACCCAGTCTTTAGTTTGCAAATACATAATAAATTAGTCACATAGGTAGTGCGAGTAAATTGCTGTTAAATGTGTGTAATATTTGCCTAATTTTAGCTTAGGAGGCAAGTCACGACGGCTATACGACACATCTGTCGGCGGCAGACACTTATTTAATCTTACGGTGATTTATAGCATAAATTATACCGTATTATACGAGGCAAAATGCTACTGACTTATAATAGAAGCAAATTGCTTTCCAGATTACCATAGAGTATATTTAATAGATTATTATTTATTAATTACTTCACTTATTCTTGTGGTTATATTTTCAATGAGGCAAAAATAAAGAAAACATTTTTTAATTGGTAGAAAAGGGGATGAAAACCGATAACGGTAATATTTTTATACATTACTCACCGGTATTTAGGTGTTGCAGGGTTGTATATTTTTGCATTTTATTCAGTTAACCTAATAATTTGATCAAGCATTCTCATTGCCTATATTATGATAAAGGTGGCAAACGAGCAGACGGGTTGCCTGACGGTAAGCAATTACCGTCGCCCATGGGCACCCGCAACACCAGGGGACTTAATTACAAGCGCGTTGCCGGCCTTTAAGATAGGAGTACGCTCTTTTCTAGAAGGTATGAGGGTCTTATCGGTCCGGAAATATCGCTGATGGCAAATCATTCCACAGTTTTGATGTGCGAGGCAGGAAGTTTCTAAAGAGACATGTAAAATTAGTTGACATAAGGCAAAATCGCGCTCTTCCTTAGTAATTTAATATGTTACTTTGTTCCATCTTTAGTCTCGATTGTCAGAAGTTTGTCTAGCTTTTACAATTTGGATTCTTTAAAGGTTATAAAATAAATTGAGGCACGAGTTGTTTATGCTGTGCGATCTTGATCAGGAACCTTTACATTTTATGCGTTTCGTCTTCTTTATAGTTGAGTAAGGACACAAATCGATTTCGCGAAGAATGCTTTTACGAGCCTTATTGAAATTCGATTCACAGGAGGTTTATGTGCGGCTGAGATAAGACTTTTCTTTTACTTTTAGCCTCCGTAAAGACTTTTTACGTAAAAGCCACTAGGTATTTCTAATCTACTTGTTAAAAAAAAAAGTAAAATATACTTTATATTATGTTTATTAATTTCTTAATTGATGCTAAGATTACCAAAAAAAATATTTTATTTTTTTATTTTAACTAATATTTATGAATTACTGCGTATTTAAAGTTTCGTGAGACATTGTAATATTTTATAAATGACATTATAAACATGGCTCTACTCAAATAGAGGCCTATGTTCTCCGAAACATGTCTTACGTGTGACTAAGTAGATGTGAGTAGAACCGTGTTTATCATTTATAAAAAAATACTGCGTAAGATTAAACTATACATATGAGAATGTGATCAAGGTTAGACCCATTATCAAAAAAATAGTCTAATAATATAATAACAAGGGATTTGTAGCAAATATATTTTATGTCATTATTATTTATTCTATACTTTAGTATACATTATATTTTGATTGGTCTCCTCAATTTAATTGGTCCCTTAAAGAACGTCTCTGCCATATTTCGTCTCAAGATTAATATAACTCAGCGGGAGGTGGCACCGCCGTACATCTTAAGTACAATTTCGATCTAGCGCTCGAGATAGAAAATTCACCCGTCAGTTATGGCCGGCTTTTAATCGTTTGATAAGTAAGCAATATAATGGGATCGTAAATATAAGTACTTTATGTCCATAAGTTTATTATTAATTAATTATTGAGTACAGGATAATCATATTTCATAGAATATGTAAAATATTTTATTAAAAAACGGATGTATCATTATTATAGTAACTAAGGATTTTAACTTGTAGTAATTAATATTTTAGGTTACTAAATTGTAGACCAAAAATACTTTTGGACAAATGAAAATATGTATGTAAAATATTCTTTCTACTAAAAAAGAAGTATGTCATTCAATATTATATCAAACGTTTTCGACGAAATAATTTTAGACCATACAATTTTAGAGCATGCGAACGGCACCCTTGGCTTACATTTCAGCCGTATGCTCCACTGCTGGACATAGGCCTCCCACAAATATGACTTGTATCATCTTGGGGGTAGTTGTCATAGTCGCCACGCTTGACAGGCGGATTTGCGACCGCAGTAGCTATAGATTGGGTTTCAACGGATGCTGCTGCCCGTCCGTAGAATTTTTCCCTTAGTCGCCTCTTACGACGCCGGCGGGAGAAGATGGGGTGGTGCTATTCTAGTCGGCCAGCATCACACGGTATCCTGGCTTAAAAGGAATAAAAATACTTAGGTACAGTACTTTTCCCGAACAAAAGTTTTGACAGATAAAGGCGTAAAGTCAGTCGCAACATTGTAATGTTTGCTCACGCTTAGAGTTATCTTTATAGCTGTCCTGATTGCGCTCTCTTGCGCCGACGATTTGATTAGCGTAGCGCTAACTTTGCGTGACACTTTTGCTTAAAATAGGTAAGATATTCCCAAATGATAGGTCTGCGAGTAGTACAAAATAAAATGACGCCTGCTGCCTAAACCTACCATTAGAACTTTTTCAATTTCTTGTACTAGAAATACTTCTTAACTTATTATATTTCAGTGGATTATAATTTGAATTATAAACTTCTCTGTCAAAAAGTTATGTCGAATTAATTCCAGAATAAAGTTTGTTTACTCAGTAAAAAAGTGTGTGATTTATTTACGTCATTAATAAATGGTCTGTCAGCTATTTGCCCGTAGGATGTTTAGGCAATAAGTTTTCCAAGTACGCATAAATTATCACTTATTTATAAGTGAACGAAAGTATTTAGTTTTTCAGTAAGCATCCTAAAAAACTGTCTGTTAATATGCAGAAATGTCAGGCCACTTTACCAGAACTCTTAGAATTAAAGGATAATTAAAATTCGTCTGCGTTGGGCTAGACTAGAACCCGTGACTCCGGGATACCAGGCCGCTACTTTTTGACTACATTATAGTCGTTTTGTATTTTAGTTACTAAAAGATTTAACATTTTCATCATGGAAATAAACACACTGAATACATATTTGACTATAATTATGTAACATAATATTTACAAGAAAAGAATACTAGAGTTTATTAAATTCAACTTCTGTTTCTTATACAAAGTATCAATGATAAAACATACATATGCGTGCCTCAAATATAGACAAAGTGTGATGTATATGTTTGCAATATACAATACTAAATATCAGCAATAAAAACTCTTAACTTTCACTAACGTAACTTCAGTAATAACTTAATAAGCGACCAGTTTTCACTATTTTTCACTATCATTTAGCATTTGAATTGGAGGTAAACTTGTAACAAACCCTTATATAAACTAGGTTCAGTCATCGAAAGCCCGTACCTAAGTGACATTGAAGCGGATAATTTAGTTAGCAGACTACATTCAGTTTTTGATCACAGAGTGTTGTTTTCCTATGCACAAAGTTTGTCTGTGTAACAAAAGTTAGACTTTATTCGACTCTTGGTACTTTCAAGGTAGCTTTATATCATAATAATATAAAGCTACAACTAACGACTAAGACGACGATGAGCTAACTAAGTAACTAAGTTTTTGGATTTTCATGCAAAAAATACCATTATCAATAATATTCTCTTCTGTGGAGGTTTTCCATTAATACATAATGGCTATTAGTATAGTATAAATTGAAGTATTGTTTTAAAACTCGCATTAAAAGTTAGACGATGTTTTATCCATTAAATGTACAAATGTCGAAATACAATATTCTAATATAAATAGGTCGATAGTAGAAGCAATGTGATCCAAAAAAATATATAAGTCTGGATCTGAAATAATTTCCAAATTATTTATGTTTCCAAGAAACACTTATGAAATTTCTTGTTTCACTTACTTAGCTACGAAACTGTTTATTTTCTCATAAATACATTATTTTTCTTCAGAATCAGATGCCCATAAACAAGAATATTGTTTACGCTTATCCTTAGTTCGCAAAAATCCTTAATATTTAATGGCGTGAATAACGCATGCCAATTTCGTTATCACTCCCGTCCTGATATACGGAGACGGATCATTTTCTTTTCTATTGAAGCCTGTGATTTTGCGTTCGCCATATTTTCGTACACTCAAAAGGTCTCGGAGGGAAATGATTGCGACAAACAGTGACGTCAGCGATAATGAAATATAACGGCGGAAATGATCCAGACTTGATATTATAGTTTTATATATTTCATAAATTTGCTTAGTCTTGCTCGCACTTAAATAACTTGAGTCGATAGTATTAATAGGTATCTAAGGTTAATATAACGAAAACGTTACCTACCCAGTGGTAAACGAAAATCGTTAAGCGCATTAAATGGATAGATTAAAACCATTTTGTAGGTACTAAATATTAGGACTCGTATCAAAATAAAATAAAAAGTTCTGTCAAAAAGGAAATATCAAATATTATCATAGTCTCGGCATTTTTAAAAACAAGTTGAGAAGTGAAGTATATAGTAAGGCACTACTCTAGATTTAATCTAATAAACAGGCCATTGATGCATTGTATCAAGGATGCTGGCGGTATTTCCTCTTTGTATCGCAATGCTGATACGTTGTGCAAGGACGCCACCAGCTCTTCGGTCATTAAGTTACTTCAACCAGACCCTTCGTGATTTTTACAAATAAATTGTGCGCAATGTAGCGTTCTTACGATATACGTAAATGGTACTGTGTGCCTATTGGAAATTGGAGAATTAGGGCTCCAGCAGAGGTTCAGTGGCGATAGTTCAAAAACAAGTTATCGTGGTGAAAGATATATTTTGAGTGACACAATAACAAACAATACCAAAATATTGTTCTATGAAACATTTCAAACTTATGTCATAATACGTCGTATGGATTAACTATGAAACCGGCATACGCATATGCAACCTCCAATACGCCCTCTTAATCCATTACGTACATAATACTTTAAACATTTGTACTTCTCTATACTCGGTACATAAAACAAGTAATAAAAAATATCAAAACTTTTGTGTCTGACTGTACACAAGTAAACACAAAACAAATCGTCCAACAGATTGCATAAAGAAAGATTCTAGAAAAAATATTCTATTACATCAACAAAACACCTAAATCATAAAACACTATCAAACATCTAACTATCCGCCCTCTTAATAGGATAATTTGACAACGATATGTCTTTCAAAAAATCTTTTAATTTCGGGCCAGAAACACTTTTAGTTAGAATGTCCGCAATCATTTTATCAGTTGACATGTACCTAATCTCGACCTTATGAGCAAGAACACACTCCCGGATAAAATGATATTTAATGTCAATGTGTTTCGTCCTATTATGCATCATTTTGTTGGCTGCAATTTTATGTGCCGACTGGTTGTCATTAAAAATGACTACAGGTTTACTATCCACAGTAGTTAAACTATTCAGTAAACTACGTAAATAAATCGCTTCCTTGGAGGCTTGACTCAATCCAACGTACTCGCTCTCTGTAGAGCTTAACGAAACTGTTGCTTGCTTGCGGCTTTCCCATGAAACGACGTTATTACCTAATTTAAGAATTAAGCCCGTGAAAGATTTCCGATCTAGCGCGCCTCCCCAGTCTGCGTCTACATAGCCACGTAAGTCTAGATCTTTTGTTTGTCTAAAAATTAGACATAGATTAGACGTACCTTTTAAATACCGTAAGACCCGCTTCGCGCACTTGAAGTGTATTTCATCGTAGCAAGAGTTAAATTGAGAAAGTACACTTACTGCGTGTGCTATGTCTGGTCGCGTATTACAAGCTAAATAATTAAGACAACCTAACAAATTTTGATAAGGTAGGTGGCAGTAAGGCTCGTTCGATCTTTCTAATTTCATTCCTACTTCCATCGGGGTAGTAACCGGCTTAGCATCTGTCATATTAAAGTCACTTAGACAGTCTAAAATAAACTGCTCCTGATCGAGATATATTACTCCTTTATCTCGTCTCAGCCTCATACCTAATACATGTCTAGCCGCGCCCAAGTCTTTCACTTTAAACTTGTCAAGCAAACCCAATTTTAATCTTTTATTTTCAACCTCACAATTGCCGAATACAAAAATATCGTCAACGTATATCACGACAATTAATTTCTTGTTACCTTTAAGCTGTTTTTGATACAAACACGGTTCTATTTTTGATTGTATAAAGCCTAAATTTAACATTTCTTGATCCAATTCTTTAAACCAAGCATTAGAAGCTTGTTTTAAACCATAAAGAGATCGCTGCAACTTACATACTTTGGTTTCTTGACCTTTGGCGACTGCTCCTTTCGGCTGAAGCATAAAAATGTCTTCGTTAATCTTTCCGTACAAAAATGCAGTCGTGACATCCCATTGGTCAATAAACCAATCGTATTCAGCAGCTAGCGAGAACAACAATCGTAAAGTAGAGTTCTTAACTACTGGAGAATATGTCTCCGCATAATCTACACCACGTACCTGAGTGAAACCCTTTGCCACGAGTCTAGCCTTGTACTTCGTTACCTTGCCGTCGCTATCTCTCTTGATCTTGAAGATCCATTTGCACTGGATTGGCTTCTTGTCAGCTGGTAGATCCACTAATGTCCACGTCTGGTTCTCGTTCAATGACATAAGTTCATCTATCGCTTTTTGCCATAGCTCGCTATCTGGTCTAGCCAATGCTTCCTCAATGGTTACTGGATCACCGTCCGGATTGCTTTCCTTGGCATACATAACGTTACAACCATACCGATCAACTTGTCTACGTTCTCTCTGAGGATACCTCCTTTCTGACAGGTCAGGTATTAACACATCTCCATTAGTGTCCACCTCATTATTAGGTATGATCTCGTTTTCAATTGCTTCAGGTCCATTCATTTCTATGTTCTCATTTACAGCGTCGCGAGATGTACTCTCGTGCGCCTCCAACATTTCAGAAACACCCGTGGATCCATTTGGTAAACAAGACTGAATATCAGAGTCCGTATTCAGGTTAATGATAACTTGCTGTGACTTTTCCATGTCTTCTTTATGTAGAAATACATTTTCTAAAAATTTTACATCTCTCGCTGTTACCACTTCCCCGGTCTTTGGATTCATTAAACGGTAACCCTTCTGGTTATCTGGATATCCAATAAATATCATCGGTTCCGTCTTCGTATCCAGTTTACGTCTCTTTTGCTTTGGTATCAGTCGATAAGCCACACAACCAAATATTCTCAGATGACTGACACCCACCTCCTTTCCAGTCCAAAGCTTTTCTGGTACTGTATTGTTCAAAGCTTTCGTTGGGCTCCTATTCTTCAAATATACAACAGTATTTACATCCTCGGCCCAATACTTTTTACTTAAATTCGATCCGGCCAGTAGTGTTCTTGCTTTGTCCATAATTGTACGATTTGCGCGTTCAACGACGGAATTTTGCTCAGGTGTGTAGGGTACTGTCGTCTGATGTTTTATTCCTGCAGACTTCAAAAAATCATTAAATTTTGCATTACAATACTCTCCACCACCATCAGATCGTAAAATTTTAATCCGTTTACTCGTCTCATTCTCAACTTCCGCCTTATATTCACGGAACTTGTCAAAAGTTTGACTTTTATTTTTCAAAAAATAAACATGAGTCTTTCGAGTATAATCGTCAATAAAAAGCAGAACATACCTCGAACCTCCGAACGACGGCTCTTCCATAGGACCGCATACATCGCTATGCACGATTTGCAAAACATCCTTGGCTCTCGTACCTTTGTTTTTAAAGGGACTCTTGCACGTCTTTCCTTCAATACACGGAATACACGGTTCGCACAAATCTGAATTTTTAAATTCCATACCAGTTACGATGTTTTTCATTTGTAACATATAATTTCGACTTAAATGTGATAAACGTTTATGCCAAATGTTCGAAATGTTTTCATTTTGTTTTGACAATGTCAAATTTACGACGTTGTTTTTCTTTTCTGACAACTCGTAAATACCATCGACTTCTTGACATGTTGCAATAATTCCGTTTTTATTTTGAATAATGCAACCTTCTTCGTCGAAAATAATTGTACATTTCTTCTTGGTCAAATCACTTACCGATATTAAGTTCATGGATAAGTCAGGAACATGGGAAACATTTTCTAAAATCAATTTTTCTTGTTCGCTGACTTGGGGCTCAGCATTCCCTCGTCCTTTTACTGATAACTTCGCACCGTTAGCGACTGAGATTTTCATGTTGCCTTTTTCAGGTTTATAGGACAACAACTTACTCCTGTCACGGCAAAGATGGCTGGAGCAGCCACTATCTAGATACCACTTATCTTTATCTATAGCCTTAGTGCCGCAGCAGACATTCGCGATCTTCGCTCGCTCTTTGCAATCAGACGCCTTATGCCCTTGTTTATGACACTTGAAACATTTATACACGAACTTCTTGCGATCGTTAGCTTTAGTTGTAGATTTGGCAACGCTCGACGCTTTGTGTGTCACCAGTGCTTGCTCGTAGTCACTATTCAACTTGCTTTGTCTACCTCCTTCTTGCAACAATTTAGTCTTTATTTGCTCCAACGTGATTGACTGACCACTGTTGTCTACAGCCATTATGAGAGGGCTGTACTCTGGGGTCAAACCACCCAGCAAAATCGATATTAACCAATCATCAGGAATTTCGGCGTCAATATTCTTCAATTGTTGTGCAAGGAAAGTAATCCTAGATAAATAGCTCTCCATGGAACTGAAATGGTCTAACTTACAGTTAAAGAGCTCTCGCTGAATGTGGATGCGTCTACCCCAACCTTTATCTTCATAGGCTTTCTGTAAATTGTTCCAGGCTTCCTTTGCAGTTTTTGCATTGTAGACATGGGTAAAACACTCTGGTTCCAACAACAGGCAAATAGTTGTTCGTGCTTTTCTGTCTGCATCAGCATTTTCTACATTTTTTGAAATTACGTCCCACCAGTTTTTATTTTCTAGATAGTTACGCACCAGGAACTTCCAGTTTGGGTAATCCGACGTACCCTTCAGCTTTTTAATACCACTTATGCCGTTTTCTTCTGACATATTTTACGCAAGTTTCACTACTACACAAAAATTATTTCACAACCACTTTTTATAACTAACACTATCTATGCCTGGGGCACATAACCTATTGGAAATTGGAGAATTAGGGCTCCAGCAGAGGTTCAGTGGCGATAGTTCAAAAACAAGTTATCGTGGTGAAAGATATATTTTGAGTGACACAATAACAAACAATACCAAAATATTGTTCTATGAAACATTTCAAACTTATGTCATAATACGTCGTATGGATTAACTATAAAACCGGCATACGCATATGCAACCTCCAATAGTGCCCAGGTTGTAATATTTGTCAGTATAGATTAGTTTTCTTAGGTCATCGAATTTGACGTAGAATTGACTTATATATCATTTAGAATAAATAGGTATGTTATAGGTAGAATAAAAAAAATTGAATAGGGAAATTATTTTGGGTGATTATTCCAATTGCTCATGAAAGGAAGCACATGCGTTCAATAAAAAAATATTTATTAGAAGTAAGGCAGACTGTTCCTCGATTTCTAGCTTATCGCCGCAGTAACGAGTGAGAAAATCGAATTCCCGTCAGCGAGTCAGCAATTTGCAATTTATCAAATAACTTATCGACAGCAAATAGCGTTTTAACACGATCTCGTTTAGATAAATCATTTCGATAAAGATTTGCATACAAACTGAGCTCAGATTCAGCTAAATTTATTTATAAGCTAGAAAATAATATAATTAAGTAAAAAGTAAAAGTAGTAATTGATTTCTTAGTTATTTTTTCTCCCTGTGCTTAAGTTATGTTTTTGTCATGTTTTAAAATAAAATAGGAAATTGTGTTTATGCGGATTAGAATTCATTAAAATAAATAGAGATACATTCCTTAACAGTGATCATACTCACATGGAAGACGCCAACAAAAATTGTTTTTTTTTTTTGTATTTTAAATTACAATCACATACATAATTGAAATCTACGTTCGAGGTGATAGATATTATTCTTATACCGAATTTTATTTCCAGCTGACTTTCGTTTTGAATAAAAACAGTTATATTTCTTTAAACTTTATTTCACAAACATAAAAATGTATAGATGGCGGACTTAATACCTAATGGTATTCTCTACCAGTTATTCGATGTTCTTGTTTTAGCAGGCGCTTAAAAGCAACCTTACTTGGGGCTTGTCGTATATTGAGTATTATATTTACCTATATAGTTTCTTATTGTCACGATCAAATCTACCCAAAACTTACCCTACTTATTTTAACTTCAGCTTTCTTCTTATTCCTTTGATGTTAAAGCTGCGCGTGTATATAGAAAGATCCTATGTTGCGTGAGTGTGTGTAAGTAAAATGTTCTTACATAACAGAAAACTCATATTTTGCCGCCTGTCCGTCATGGCGCTGCCGTATTTGTCTTTTATTTTAAATATTTATGACTATACTAGCTGCGCCCCGCAGTGTTACCCGCGGTTTATTAGAGAAATATCTTAGCCTATGTGTTAATATAGAGTGTCAGCTAACTCCATACCATTATTAAAATCGCTCCAGCCGTTTAGACGTGAAGTAACAGACATACATTACTCACAAACTTTCGCCTTTATAATATTAGTGTAGATAAATATAAAATCCTCATTTGTTTTATTAATTCCGTCATATGTGGTAGAGCAAATAGCTCTAAATTATAATCTTTTGAGGCGTAAGCCGACGCCGCAGCATCGCGGCAGTTGGATTTGTCAACTCAACGACGGAACGATTTTAATGTAGGCGTATTTTGTTACATATCTGTTGTGTATATAAGTCCTAAAAATATTTTTAAAGTATGGCGGAACCAACTGTGTAGACTGCAGTCTAGTCTACATAAGTCATACTAAATAGCTTCATTAAGTTATCGCTGTTTTGTGCGAATCGCAGACTACGCCGAGTCATGGAGCCTTATAAATTATCACAAAACACAAAACCCTGTCCATGCAATTCCCTTCTTGCTATCTGCCCTTGCAATGGGTCCTCCAAAAGGTTTTTGTTAATTAACTCCGTAGCGTCGCACAGAGACTATCTATTATGAAATAACATATTTAATTTATGTAGGAGATAGAAATTCCGTCTTAAAAGCAACGCGTTACGGTTGTTTTTGCAGAGTGAACTACTTACTATAATAAGAGGTTGTGATAGTAGTTACAGAGGTCAGTAAACTTGAACTAACCACCATTAATTACCTTTGAGAATAATTTGTCATTAGGCCGCCTAGAGGAGTCTTAAGGTGACAATAAATGAAGACGATACCTGCTAATTAGTGTAGCACATAAAGTGAACTGTTATTGTTTAATTTTGTTTGTGAAGATGAATATAATTTTGTTTCACACTAGTTTATATTTTGGCACTTTAATTGTACTTTGCGTAATTGTAGAGCTACTTGGCAACTTCTTTGAATAGCCGAGTTATAGAAGGGTGACTGGGTCAATCAATTTAGTTACAAATTCTCATATGCCGTAGTAACATGGTTACTTGCGATGCTTTCGGCAGAGGAACAAGGTGCGAACGGTATTTCTTACAATCTAATAAAGGGAGGGTCGTAACAATGGTTTGAATAGGGTTGTGTTCGCAATGTCAACATATTGTATTTTAAACGAAGAAAGGCGCATTTAAACCTCGTTTACACAGTAAATAATATACTAAATTTAAAAAAAAAATAGGACAATCCCTCAGAAATAGTAACTTCTTAGTTACGTTTACCCTCTTTCAGAATTAGTGTAACGTTTTATCAAAATAATTGCTTAAATTAAACCATATTTATGATTCTTCCCAGTATGGCTGTTATTTTTTATGGAATAAATATTACAAAAGCAAATTTACACTTCAATAGGTACTCTATGTTACGTGTACACTGTACAGTAAATAACTATAGCAAAGATCTGACTCTGACTTGATAGTAATTATGCACAGCGCAACATTCCTCGGACCCGTATCAAAGACTGGAATTCATCAAGGCTAATATTATTCATTTACCTGCGTAAGGGCGCTGAGCATCAATTCACTTATTTGTCAGAGCTCGGATAACTTGTCTAGCAATATTTAGACACTTAAGTGGATATCAAGCAGACTAAGCCAAAGCCGCAATCACCGTTATATTGAATATAATTTAACAACCTAACCTGTGTATTTTAAGAAAATAAATTACTTAGATGTTTTCATTATCTTCTCATTAGTCGTTCCTTCATTACTGTCCGCCATGTAGTCCCGTTTTTTGCGTTTTAATGCCTTATAGAGGCTTCCATCAGCAGCGCTCTTTCTAACGTTACTCCAGCGCACTGGAATGGGACCATTGCTACGCTCGCCCTCCACGCTCCAAGAACAATTTGTTTCTCCAAACCTAGGTGACCGCATAAAGAGTCCTCTTTTAACAAACTTGTGGTTACAAGTCGCTGTGTGATGCCAAGTTCCTCCAATATGACTTTTTCATAAAAACTTAAACAAATTATGATATTGCAAAAAATGTAGAGCTCGGCTATGGATTGTGTTAAATCAAATGGATCACAATTTCCGAAGCAGGGTTATTGAAATTGTCAGCGTACCTACATCATTAGTGGTGTCAATGTTACGTGTATGTTGATACAAACAGAGCGTAAATCACCGTTTAATCCGTGATTAGTCCACGCTGAGTACATTGAACATACAAGACATTCACCGGTGTTTACAACATTAACCAGCTTTAACCAGGCACAGTACTACGAACGTGTAATAAAGTGCTTATTACTTCCATATATGAACAAATACATTTCAGTCAATTGTCTGTCGTTAAGGACAGATTCGAGTCACATTGTGATTAGGGCTAGTTTTTTACGATGTTTTCTTTCTACATAAGTTTTAAACCTAACATAAGTTTGGAGAAACTTAGTAGTAGTAAACAACCTGCAAATTTTTGATTTAACATCGTAAGTTTTGTGTAAGACTGTTTAATAAAAACAATACTTTTGTCCTTAAAAAACTATTAAAAATATTGTTATTTTTTTTAAGTCAGCTGGACTTTACTTTTAGTGGTTTGATGGATTTTTCAATGATGATTGATTTGGATTAAATACGTAATGTTTTGAATTCAGTTTTTTTTTGCTTCATTCGGCGGAAATGTTTGTTTCCCTCACGTGCCTTGAGACCTTCGCAACGCTTCGCCCTCAACGCAAGGCGATCCGCACGATAAAAAATCCTCTTTACTTGCCATGCTCCTGGTTAATTTTTGAAATCTTTCACTAGATCGGGTCTAAATATTAGCATGAAACTGTAAACTCTTACTTTGCTTCCTTGTAAAACAAATAACTATGTATATCATTGTATACGAATAGAAGCGGGTAACTCACTTCTTATAAGTTTAATGTTGCTAGATATATTTCTCTCCATAACGAGGAACTGTTCACATTGGCTGACCGACGAAGACTCGACAATAAAATCAAGCAATGTTTGACTTATATAACGTGAGTTACCCGCTTCTATACAATGAATATGGTTGAATCTCATTTCAATGTGTCTTGATTTACTAGTAAGAATAACTGCGCATCTGGTTTTACATGCTTATCATTTAGTAAATGTCCAATTCTGTTTGTAAGTCTAATACGGGCGAAGAATTAAACCAGACACAGGATTTACAAGTATAATCATTAACCAAAAGGTTTTTCTTTAATTATACCTATTATACACATGTAATTATTATTTGTAAATTTTCTGAGCAGTAGGTAATGTACTGCGAACGTTACGCGATATAAGCTTTTGAAACTAACTCTCAACGAGTGTTTAACTCGAGTGTGTTGCATTAACTACATTGCGGGCCGAATTTTTTTATATGGATAAAATTTTAATTGACCTTCTAAGTAAAAGTTGTCTAAATATATTTATTATGTCCTATTCTATCCTCCGTTAAGAGATTCGCCCGTATAAGACTTCTACACTGTATACTTTTAAAACGATAACAGTACACTATACAAATAAAGAACACAGTATGACTTCCTTACATTGTTTTTTGTGACAATTAGATAAGCATGTTGAAGACGTCGCTGTTATCCAGTGCAAATTCCCTGTTTATTATGCAGTTCACTGCTAAATAATAAATATACTTTATTAAAGCCGTCCAAGCACTTTCCTGGTAAAGTTACGGCAAAACGTGAAACTAAGCTCAGGCTCCCATATCTACTAAAGCATTTTCGTGCCATTAATTTTAAGGAGGCAAAGGAATCTCACGGTTCTGGCGAATGGGCGAAGGCAAAGTGAAAACTTGATCCTGTGTTTGCTGCCTCCGGAGATTGCCCTATACGGAGATTACGGAGGAAGAATGGATCACTCTTGAAGCCCCGAGGGAGACCTCCACGACGACGTTACGTAGCTAAAGATGGATGGTACATTGCCATCATGTTTTAAGGTTCCGTACCCCATGATGCCAACGGTATATACATTTGTTATTAGTAACCGCCACAGGGCATTATTCTTTCAATATTTTTGTCTGTTTTCAATCTAGTAACAACTCACAATATGTAGGTATAATTAAGTTTACACAGGGTACATACGAGACCCTTGAGGCATTGTATCAAAGGTGCAGGCGACATTTCCTCGTTGTATCGCAATGCTGATACGTTGTGCGAGGAAGCCGCCAGCTCTTCGATCACCAGTTACATCAACCAGACGCTTCGTGTTGTCTGCACATAGTTCAGTTATAGTAGCTATATTTATCTTAATATTATATTTGCGTAGTCCTATGTAGTTTATCTTATGTAGTTAATTAATTAAAATAAACAATTGTTATTAATGGTAATTAATTTTACTTTTTGCAAATCTTTGTCATGTATCTGTTTGTCTGTTTGGTTCTCTGATTGACTGGTAGAAAAAGCCATTAATGATTAAATAGCAAACATTAAACTATTAGCGCATTTTGGCGTCCTTTGTATATTTGTATGTAAATACATGAACCCAATCGAACCCATAGTCGGTGAGAGGGCTTTACTAACAATAATTTGTAAGTTGAATTTTGTATCTAAATTAACCTTATGTCTTGAATAATGAATTTATAACTTAGTCCTTTAAAACACAACATACCTATACTAAAGTCTTAAAAAATTACTACGTATATAAAATTGTTAAATTCCGTAAAACTTAAACTAGTCAAGAGAATAAACCCCATTTGCGCCTTTGTGTTATTGGTTACCGCCGTCGACTCGATACTGACACTCTGAATGATAAAGTTACTCGTCCGTAATGTATGGAGGAGTGGAAAAATGAATTCCGACTTCCTATATTCAATGGCCAGAAATAAAATAAATTTGGAAGCTGGAATTATTTATCAGTTATTACTACGAATACATTTAATTTACCGCGAGACGACGTACAACGCTAAAATCCTTTGAACATTCTATATTTGGAGTAATGTGTAATATGTATAATAATTAACTATTTATTTAAACAAAATTAATTATAGATACATATATACATTTTAAATGTCAAAAATACATTTTACCGGCTAACTTAAGACTAACTTAAGCCTTATAATAATTGTATATATAAGGTAAGTAATATAATATAAAAAATATGTAACGATTATTCTCCCTTGATCTCCCTCGCTCGGCCTGCACGCTACGATTTTCTTTATTAGTTTAAAAGTCATGTGTCACATTTATTAACTTGTTTCTTTTTTTTTATGACATATGCGGCAAACGAGCAGACGGATTGCCTGGTGTTAAGCAATTACCGTCGCCCATGGGCACCCGCAACACTAAGGGAGTCACAAGCGCGTTGCTGGCCTTTAAGAGGGGTTGGAGCTCTGGGAACCTTACTCACCATCAGGAACACAACACTACATACCTGAAAGGTGGCAGTGCTATTATGGCTGTGGTCTTCTGTAAGGAGGAGGTACTTCCCCAGTTGGGCTGCCCCAGATTCAAGCGTGATGGTCAACGCTGTGCCCTACCTCTCATTGTTGGACGTAATTTAAGGAAATACCCGGGTCCAAAATAGTGGTTGTTATACTAATTATAATAATTAGTTGTTATAATAATTAACGTGATGTCGTTATATGAAATCTTACAAATTAAATCTCTAATGACACTAAATTATTGTCTTACAGATGGTAATATATTTCAATTTATTTTTCTTATACTCGTAATAGACCTTATTTTGTGGAACGGGGGTTTGACATTTCTGACTCCATTAAAATGGTTTTTTTTTTATTTTAATAACCCCCGATGCAAACGAGAGGAGTCATAAATTTGGACGCTATGTGCTTCTATCTGTGGCACCGTAGCTATTTTTATTTGAAAGGCCGTTTACTAGCGATAGTTTTTAGACATGTATTTATTCAATTGTTTTTTTTATATTTATTATAGATATTATTCTTGTTGTACTCTCAAACAAAATTTGCTCTTTAAAGGGGAAAAATAAAATGCACTTCAATAAATAAATAGTATATCAATTGGAAGGACTAATAAACTCCTTGTGTGACATCATAAAATCTTGTGTTGATTTGATATATTTTTGAATTTTGAGAAAAAGTTACCAGCAGAAAAAAATATCCATCAAAGAGTTTGGTTACACGAAAAGGCTAAATTGCATAAAATTAACTTTTGAAATATCATTTAAGATTTTACATATTAATATAAATGTCAAATTATTGCTCACGTTCATTTTGATGAATGCCGTGGAAGTACGTTACAATATTGAAGTGCGGAACCCCAATAATTGCACGATGTCGTTGATTGATGTCGGAACTTTTTCACGTCTCGCATGACGGATGGGCGGTTACAGTGATGTCCTAAACAAATTGACCAATTCCTTCTTAATTGGCCATATCAGTGTTATTGGCCTTGGGAATATAGGCTAATCAATTATTTGATGCACTGTTTGCTTGGTGAATATTTGTTCCCAATTGTTATTTATGAACGAGTTAGCGGGACCGAAAGATCTTCATTTCAGCCTAGGCTTCCCTTCGTGTGTCCACAGATGTTCGGCGGGTAGACATATATTGTAGGCTGTAACATCCTTTTCGCATTTCTCAACCGATTCTCGTTTTTCTGATGAGATACGATTCATATTTGTTAGTTTTTTTATGCCGTTAAAAAATCGAATACTTGTAGACAGAAATAATAAAAATCTCGTTTAATAATATATTTCATAAGTATTTCGAGCAGAACCACTTACAGCATCGTACTTTTTTAAATTCAATGTCTAAAACGCTGCAGTACAAGTCTCTAAAACTTGCAACATTTCTATGTCTTGTTCAACATTATTCTCCGGCTCTGCATATTGTTATCCCAAGAGAGTAATAGAGTTAAGATTTATGTCGGTGTGTGTCGACATACATTTTACGTTTTCTACATTTGTAAGAAGGCGACAGTGAGCTGAATGATATTAAAATATTAAATACTAGCTAGCCCCACGAACTTCGTACCACCTCACAGTGGAACGATTTCATAGTTCATACTAAAGCTACTACGCCTCTGCGTGGTATCTTATGCTAGCCAGTAGATATGTATATAAAACAAAGTCGGGTTAGTTAGCTCAATATTACACTCTTTGAACCACTCGCTATGCTCGTGGTTCAATTTTGGAATCTTTTGCTAGATCGGGTCTTAATATTAGCACGAGAAGGTAAACACTAACTTTACCCCCTTGTATAACAAATAAAAATAACAATTTAATCCAAAATTATTCGATTCCACACATGACTGCTGAGTACTGTTACCACACTGCAATAAGTCTTAGGCTATGTACGCACTTTTTGGTTCACCGTATGCGGCCAATCGCAATACGACTAAAATATACGAAACCGCGATAGTTAACACTCAACGCACTACATATGTGACCAGCCGCAACGGTAGGCGGCTACCGAACAGTGCGTAAAAAGCCTAAGTTCAGATGAACGCGCGTCGATGCGCGGTTCGCTCGGCGCGTCTAAAATTAGCATAAGGCAGACAACCCATGGTTTTTTATGCCAGATAGGATTTAAAAAGTGAAAAGGTTACTAAAATTTAATTTCTTACCCATGCATGGTTTCTATCATTTTTAATCAAACGTGTAGGTAGGACTTAATTAATATATATCTCATCATCACACACCAGCCTTGACACTCTTCCTACCCCGTGACGATATAATACTATAGGCGTGATATTATATTATACTAATTACACATACAGAAACTATTACCCACATTCTGATGGTAACTATTTAATGATATGCTTGATTGAAATTACTCAAAAAGTAATTATGCAGTCTTCTGATATCTCGTACGCCTTGAATATAAAGTTATATGGATACATTATTTGTTTTAGGTTTATATGTAACCGACTTGGTAATTTAAATAAAACAGGAATTTATACAGAAACTTAAAAAAATATATTAGCATAAAAGTATTTATACTTAATACGAGAATGGAATCCAGGATCGGATGAAATTACACATGCATGAAAAAAAAAGAGCTGAAAGTACATGGGCCCGCAAGGCTTGTACCCGTTCACGTGGTTTAACGGCCGTACTAAACACCACAAAGCCATCAATGCTTAGAATGATGAGTTGAAATTCACAATTAAATTTGGCTTTTATTGACAATTGTCGAATGTATTGACAATTATCTTTTTCCTTTATTTCCTATTTGGATTACATTGGCCCTTTTTGACCCTAAAAGGGGTGAACTTTAGCATAAAATATAGCCTATGTCTTATTCTGATATATAAGGCACTTAACAAGAAAGTTTCATAACAAAAGATTCAGTAATTTTTAAAATTAAGAGGAACATACACCGATCCATAGGTGACATAATCTACTATGTGCTTAAGAGGCTTGGTGGTTTCGATAATAAATAGTGCCTCGGCTTTGAGACACCAAATCCTGTTCTAATAAGCATTACCTACCTGGATTATTATATGGCACCGCATAAGCTTTTGTAAATAAACTAGAGTATGCATGGCAGGCATATCAGTTCTATATCGTTTAGACTTCAAAATGTTGTAAGTATCGTGCTGTTCTGCCTAAAACTGTGCAAACTTTTAAATATTATACTTTACGTAACAACCGAAATACCTCATACCCGTCATCCAATATTAAAAGGTACTAAGCGTGTCAGTCTTAAAAAATAAATGGTGATTATTTCTTTGTTTGTAATAACAATATATCACTTCAATGCGCCCCCGCTGGAAAATAATATGTTTTATTGTTGTCTACAATTCTTCGGTGGCATAAAGTTCGGGACGAATGAAATATCCAATGGTAATATAAAATTGGTAAGAATAAAAGCTCGTAACATATTAACCGTATTTTGCTTTCTTTCGAGTCTGTAAAATTGTGGAATAAAGACATTTTTTCTAGTTATAGCATAATTTGTTTTCAGAGGGAAAAGAAAACTGTTGAATAAGCGAATATGCCTAGGCTAGACTTGCAACTAAAAGGAATCTGGTAAACTTGCTAGTAGCAATTTATTCACAAAGGAAAAATGTCTTGTTATTTGCGTACTTCCACGAGCCCATAATTTATTAAACAACGTGTTATTAAAATGTGATTGTAATGGATGCAGGATAGGAGTAGACAGTCAATTGTAGAGGAAATCATAAAACGCGTTCGTTAAGTACTACATCTTTAAAAATTGGCTAAGTTTGGTACATGTATAATAAGGGTTATTTGCAGTTGAATGCTTTTAATAAACTCAATAAAGTCACTACTTTCAGAAATAATGTTTTTTCGTATACTGTAACGTTACCGAAGGTTCGAGAAATTTAATATCAAAATATAATTATGATACAGCCTAAAACATAAAGACTAAGCTAAAATACGGTACGATACAATGAGCATGGTTGTTTTTTCTATGGGTTTCCTGCTCGTACGGGCGCATATAAAACCGGATTACTCCATCTTATTGATAAAGTCATTCACAGACTTACAGTAATATACAAACGGCCTGATCTTCTAAAATATATCCGCAGTGAATCAAGTGGTGGCGTCTAAGTTTGTACGTCACACGCATGCCGCTGTCACTGTAAATAAACATGAAGCATCCTTTCTCATGAATCTATTTTACTATACTGGAAGTGACTTTATTTAATATTTATTGTACAAAAGAATACTAAAGGCGATTTTGCCAACAAGTTAACCTTAACCCATTCAGTACCGAAGACGCGAATTCGCGTCCTGTCTATGCCTAAA
Source organism: Grapholita molesta (assembly GCA_022674325.2). NCBI lineage: Eukaryota > Metazoa > Arthropoda > Insecta > Lepidoptera > Tortricidae > Grapholita > Grapholita molesta. The sequence goes on from CP053138.2 coordinate 8,348,662, forward strand.
CGTGATACCGAGGACGCGAATTCGCGTCGTCGCGTGGAAGGAGGCGGCACTGTGATGATTAAAAATATGAAGCGTCGGCAATGAATGGGTTAAGACAAAACAGCATTTATTGTAGGTATTAGGTAGGTAATTATCACATAGAAACTTGCATATGTGATACTAGAGATTTAGCTTGACAGAAAAATATTTTCACAAAAAGTATACTTATGGTCTTCGGTTTCCGCGACAATTATTCATGAAATAAAACAAATGAAACGTCCGGTTGAAGTTTAAATTTACGCGACATAATTCGTCTCATTTGTTTGACCTCAAAAAAGCATTTATTTAGAAAGAATTACAAAAAATGCATAGATATAGATATAAACTAAGATAATATTGGTTTTCCATAAATTCTTACATGCTTATTCAACACTTACTATCATGCTTTATCTTAAGTTATTTACTCTACAATGAACCATTGAATTAATTTATTATTTTTAGTAGTAATTAAATACATTATTTATTTATTTACATATATAAACCAATAAAACATCTAACAGTCATGTCACTTCCAGTGGGTCTAAATATACTTATATCATTGTGGACACGTATTCCCACCCGTTACGGGGTGAATATATAAAGGAGATAGGCCCGTGGTAAAGGTGTACCACTTAAAGCCACGATGTAATGTACTATGGTGACACTGAAATTTGTGTCAGCACAAGGGCTGTTTATACAATATTATATTCCTGCCTAAGTAACATACCCAGTTTGCTTTACGATCTAATATTTGATCTACTTTCCTTAGAATCGTCGTCGCTGCGGATTGTTTGATCTGGTTATAGCCGTTTCTCGAACTCGAAACTTCGATTGACACTATTTACTTACTTAATGGTTGCACGATAAAATGAAGTTTACTCGATTGAACATTGAATTCGAGAGTACCACCGATAGTCAGGGCATATTTTGTAACGTATAATATATTACATAAAACTATTTGATTATAAATATATTCCTGTATTATTTAAAAAATATCTACGCGTGACAAACCCTGTATAATCAGACACCGTATTTATGGACTAATATTATTAAAATAAAAGTTTATATAACTATGTTTTTATCGCATTTTATGTTCCATTTATACATGTTTCGATTACATCATTAAAGTGGTCCATTTTAGTTGATGTCAGATTAGAGGAAATATTTTAGTGACTTTTTTTTGATAATTAATTACTAAGTTAAAATAAAATAAAAACATTTGATGCGGACGGATTTTATAACTTAGTAAATAAAATGTGTATTTATATACATATTGAGAAACAGCATAGATACGTATGGTACCTACAACACAAGCCTTATACGAGTAGGTTAATTATTTTAATTAAAAATCAAAAGAAAGATACAATTTATATATATTGATACTTTAAATTAAAGTTTCGCCAAACTGATTCTGAAACATTTCATGTTTCCTTATAATTCAACTATTGAAAGTTGCAGAAAGATTTCTGAAAGAAATGCTACCACAAAATGATCGTAAAATTCGACGTAAATTGTCAATAGCCGAGAGGCCAAAGGGTTATTGTAACCAACTGTTACATAACGTACGGGAGTTCAAATCCACGATTTTTTTTACATGATATGTGTATAAGTCATCTTTTATTTTGCTGAGTTAAGCCTAGTATTTAAAAAAAAGTATTGCTATAATATTTTAATAGAGTATACTAAACTAAGTAATGTATGTGTACCAAATATAAATTTATATGAATACTTAGTTTATAAGCATATTGTTTGTTGTAACAGACGAATGGTCAGACAGACTAGAGTGATAAGGATTTTTTATTTTGTAAAACAAATAAAACAATTATTAATATCGTAGATGGGCAATTTCATTTTCAGGGACACCCAATTACCTTAATTGTCAAATAAAAGTTAAATCAGTGGTCAGTTTAGTGACGACAATTAAGCTTTAAATATCAATATGATCTATTGTTTTATGTTCAATCCATAAATAATACGTGTTATTGTAATAGAAAAATGCGAATAAAGATGATTTACATAAAGATTTCAAGCTTAATTGTCGTCACTAAACTGACCACTGATTTAACTTTTATTTGACAATTAAGGTAATTGGGTGTCCCAGTAAGTGAAATTGCCCAGATAGAGGTACACGCAATAAAATAGTTGTTTTAAATAGTAAGAACTTTATTTATACAAGCTCAAAATAACAATAAATTTAAATCGTCTTAAATAAATTTACACCTGAAAAGTACACAAACTTACATATAATTATAAGTGATATTTTCTTAGGATACTTACATCTAATAAGTTAAATTTTCATTGGAAACCTGCATGTAATTAAGTGAAACTTTTAGCTGCGTGTGAATCGGTACTGACGTAATAATTGACAAAACAGTGACTCAGTATTTATTATATTAATTAAGGTGTCAAAATCATGTTATATTGAAGCAGCCTTCTACTCGCTAAGATATTAATCACAATAAGTTCCCATATGTATTAGGTAACTGTAACTATCACACGTGTATTCAAATAGAGTAATTGTGGCGACGATATTAATCTGCTATAATCGGCCCGTGACAATAGAATTGTTTGTAGACGCGTGTAACTGGCGTCCATGCGTTGATCGAGATTAGTATCTAAGTATTTAGAAACTCGCTCATCACTCATCCGGGCTAGCTTTCAGAGCTTGGCCTAAAGTACGGACTTAGTGGTACAGCAGAGGAAAAGGCAAAAGATTAATATACAATCGTTATCGTGTCAATAAACATAAACTTAGACGATATTTAAATATATAACTTTCATTCATTCTATTCCAGACGATGACATCGCAATATGAAAGATGGTTACCTACGTTAATGACCAATCGTCTAAATCAAATGAAAATGATTAAATATAAAACCCTACCGAACGCTATAAAATAAAACTACACACTATATCGGACAATCTATATCGGACTTAAAAAGGTATACCCATTAAAGGTTTCAGATCATAGTGAAAAATATGTTGTAATGTTTAAGAAGTTTTATATAATTTTTTATACAATTTAAGAAGTTTCATAGAATGTTTTTATATAATTAAGAATGACGAAACCTGCGCTGTGGATGTGATTGATGGCATGCATTTTTTAATATTTTTAAAATAAACTATAATCAATTTAAGAAGTTGTGGGTTAAAATAGTTATAAATGTTATGTTGTAAGTATAATCGATGCCGAATTATAACCCAAGAAAGCGATGTGAAATGAATGTGATTTGAAAACAGATTTCTAGTTCAATTTAACTCGAAACTCTTCGTGAATTAGTAGGAAGATAGATGAGATCCGCAAAGTTGTAGCCTGAAACTGTTCCCGACTATCTAAGGTCCGCAATTATAGTTTAAGATTGAACTTTTTGAGTGGGTTTAGCTTTTAGAGTAATACATTATAGTTAATACATATTAAGATATAATAAAATGTACCCATGAAAGTATGAACTAACGAGCTTTTTAGTACATTTGACGTAAAATTGTTTGTTATTGTACTGTGTATTAACTTTTTATAATATTTTATAAAGGTTCTCAAGTGGCGACCACGTATCGGAAGACGCAGCGTGGGCAGACCCCCGAATTTAGTAAATTTATAATTTAAGCACTTCCGTACTTTCCATCAATCTTTTAATTATTACAACTGAACTATTTTAACCACGACTGTAAACTTGAGAAAAACAAAAATAAGGATCGTCGGTATCTACTTGATCCGAGTGGCGCAAAACCGGTCATTTTGGGTCGCTTTGGAGGAGACCTATGTTCAGCAGTGGACGTCCTTTGACTCTATGATAATGATAAGGGATACCATATATGTAACAGAACTACTATTTTTATAAGCGCTACCATATGATAAGTCATAATCCATTTTTAAAATGTCATAAATTCGAAGGTGGATCTCCGTAAAGGCAATCAGGTAGGGTAGGTAGGGGGTCAGGCGTAAAGGCAGTCAGGTGCATCCAATTTATTTTACAATTTTGACGAACCTGAAACTAGTCGTAGTCAATATTTATGCAAACCAACCAAAATGGTCTCACAACAGTCGACGTTATGTATCAAAACAACGATCCTAAACAAACATTCGAACAGGTTACCAGATATATAACGTCACAATGAGGTAAATGTATGCTAGAATTCAGTAGCAGCATTCGAACATTACATAATGATATCAGTTGGTGCAAAATTCCCTGCAGGTTATCAAATGGAAATCAATTTCTTAAGTCTGAATCATGCTCGAATGCAACTAATACTTTAATGCATTTACCCTCAACGCACTTAACAAAATACGAGTACGTACGGCCAACATACTTCCATTACGAATAGTGAGTGCTGCTAGATCACATTGCATTTCTAATGTGTGCAACCGAAACATCTACAATTGAGTTTCCTTGAAGAAAGAGCAGAGGAGTCGAGGCGCTTCTTATAATGCACGAGATCTAGCAGGTATTGGGTCCAAATCACAGTAAGGGCATTTATTTGTGTGACGAGTACAGGTATTTATTCCTGAGTCATGGGTGGTTTCTATGAATTAGTATTATCATATTATATGTATACATCCTCGGCTGAGTACCCACACAACAAGCCTCCTTCTAAGGATATTCTAGAGTATTTCGTTATTTTTATTTATTGTCTGACTTATACATTGAGGTTAGGTTTGTAAAAAATATTATTAGATAACTCTTTATTGCACTAAACACTAAAGGTACAAATGTGAACTTATCCCTTTAAGGAGATCCCTTAAAGGAATAAGTTTAGAATACTCATCCAGTTTAACTAATTACTATTGTGTTGAGTTATGATAATTATGTACCATACATAAAAAAAACTTGCAGTTATTTATTCACATTGGTAAGACTACATCAAGGTGCAGTATCAGTACCTTATGCAATTCTGTTAAGTTTAAAATTCCGTTATTTTATGTTAGCATTCGGAAAGTATACGGGTAGGTATAAATGTTACTTAAATGTTTTTTATTTAGTAGAGAAACACGTTATAAAACGTATACCTCACATAATTAAAATGAACACAAACATCAACGTGAAAAATATTTTTATTTCTAGCCGGCAATGAAGTTGCAATATAGCGGGGACGTGTGATTTCGTTGCGAGCTGCAAATTTTTCCGTGCCGAGTATCTGCTTAAATTATCCACATTGTTCTTCAGACGAATGGGCCGAGGGCGGGCTTTAGTTTGTTGTGAAGTTAGGTGCATTTGTGGATGCAACGAGTTGGGAAATAAATAATGGCTGACGTAGATATTTTAACTTGCTGAACAGAAAATATATGATATAGCATAAAATAAATGAGAGAAGCAGATGTCTGCATGCCAGTAATTTAATGTTTCTTTAACGATACTGCCTATTGTTAACCTTGATAAATGTTAACGTTATCAATCTACATATATCTATACATGGTGTTACCTAAATAGTTTGAGGATATATTCGGTATTGTGTTCTGAATAGGTGAAAGTTGAAGAATATATTTTATATCGCGATTTTTTTTTTCATGTGTGTCGTGTCGTGCAAATTGGCCAACTCTCTACACAATTCGCTTCATAATTTTTTCTAATTCATATCATAATACGATACCGAACACTACTATTTTTGTAACACCACTTTGTAGTCATATTTCTACTCTCAAACACTAACTATGAAAACCCTGCTCTTGCCGTTTTACATTCAACCCGTTCCCATTTTAATATAAACTCATATTTACAACTTAGATTTACTGAGGTAGTTGCGCGGAGGTTTCCCAGTAAAATATAGCATTTTCTGCTCAGAAGATGCTGAGTGTAATACAAAATAGAGTCATTTATAGCCATCAAACCATTAAAAATAACAACGTTTACAAAATAAATCTTAATTTTATACCATTCGTTGACGACCTGTTTAGTTACTAAACCTGTTTTTTTTTTAAAACCACTCGCTCGCTATAAATGAATAAGAACAATTTAGTGAAAAATTCCACGTGACACAATCCTTACTTCTTTTTGCAAATACCTGTTACATTGTAGAAATAACTTTAGAAAAATATTTCCTTTGAGGAAGACAGCCCCGCTGGCTGAAATGGAACTAAAGCTGTTTACACACGAGGACGAGTATTATGGCAGAGAACTTACGATTGCAACCACGGACAAACAAACTAATAATCTTGGTGCTTACTTTTGAATACGGTATTCTATGTAAATTAATATTGAGATCGTATTTGTGTTATATGGCGAGAAAAGGGGAAGTACCTACATGTCCAGCAATGGGAGGTTTTTTTACTCTTTTAAGTCGAAAAGTGACAGAGGGGTTTAAACATAGAAGAGAATGATAAACTGCTATTGTAATTAGCATTTTTATGCATAATATTATAGTAGATTGTTTGACAAGTGGCTAAAGTAGGCCATAGTACCACGAGATGGTTATTTTGCCGAACGAAGTGAGGGAAAATTGTTCGAGGGGTAATATGGCGTTTAGACCCGAGTTATGCATACTAGTTTTCACTTCGATTGCGAGAAAATAAGATAAAATAACATTTCAACAATTAACAAATACAATTTTATTCACCCGCAATGAATTCTGAGTCAAAAATGTTTAATTTGGCAGTCTTTGTATTTTTTCACTGCTTTGATACAGATTGGATATATCTACGCCGTGAATAAAGGCCATATACAACGTATAATTGGGGCTTCAAAGAGTTTGCCAACGATTTAAACCTTTTTTAATGCTGGTGAAGAAGGAACTAAAGGGCACCTAGTGCTTTGACGTTTTGATGGCGTTTCCTCATTGGCCGAGTGTTATATTGTGGTGGTGTCTGTTTGGCTGATCCTTTGTACGGAACTTTTTTAATGATTTCGCATTTTTCAACAGCATTCGCACCAAAAAAGAATCTAGAGTTGCGATTAACTTCGATATCTGTCGTGATTGGTGGATTTAATACGATGAAGTGTTCTGGTTGGTCAATTTAAAACGTTTTGTATATCATAAATATGTATACATATTTTCCCAAAAGGCTAAATTTATTACTTTAGTCCGCCTTGGCAAGCATAATATGACAGACTTTTAGAGCATGAGAAGTGAAAAAGAATATTTCTATTTACAGGCATTTCGGATATTTTTTTTATTTTTTTTTTTATGACAAAGGTGGCAAACGAGCAGACGGATTGCCTGATGGTAAGCAATTACCGTCGCCCATGGGCACTCGCAACACCAAGGGAGTCACAAGCGCGTTGCCGACCTATAAGTGGGTCGGAGGTCTGGGAACCTTATTCACCATCAGGAACACAACACTACATACCTGAAAGGTAGCAGTGCTATTATGGCTGTGGTCTTCTGTAAGGAGGAGGTACTTCCCCAGTTGGGCTTCTCCAGATTGAAGCGTGATGGTACTTCGCTGTGCCCTACCTCTCATTGTTGGACGTAGTTTAAGGACATACCCGGGTCCAAATATCAAATATCAATTTCGGGAAGGGCTATTAGTATATACTCGTATATATCTCCATACCTACGTACCCGAACGGTTTTTAGTATCGTATCTGTACACACTTGATTAAAATAAATCACTTACTAATATTTTCCTGAAGGAGATGGGGTGCCGCCTGCGAGATAAGGGCCTCGACCCCCGCTCCGGGTCATTCCTATTACAAAGGTTGTCCATTGCAGTTCAACGTGGCAACGCAGCGAGTGTAATGGTCACCTTTGTACCCGGAATGACGCAGAGTTTATTATTATTTATTATTTTTTTTCCTTCCTGAATAATTTGTGTATTTTAGTGTAAGTTGTTTTTATACATACTATTATCTTATTTCTATATTATACTTATTATTGATATAATATTGCATTGAGTATTCGGTTCCGAATACGGCCTTAGAGACGCCATGACTGCCACTTTGAACAAACAAGTAATCTTGTGCAAGTTGACATTTCAAGCTCGTGTCATAAGATTAAAAAAAATGTCGTAAACAGAAAGTTCCTTTGTAATATTTGGTTTAGTTTACGTGCTTACTTCGTAGGGTGGCAATATTGAAAATATATTGCACATTCAAAATGTCTTAGCAGTCGTCACGTTCACATCATCACTTATATTGACATACGCTTGTTCTTTTTATTACTATTTCTTTACGTTTCTAAATATTATCTGTGAAATACAGGCATTTAACTTCTTTCAGTGAATTTGATGGTTTTATAAAAAAAAAATAGCAAAAAAGTAAAAATAGATATAAAAGTATCAATTTGAACATACGATACGACCTTATACTTTATATGTTACAAAATCAATAATTATAAAGGTGTAAGGTGCAAGCCCGGGTACTCGACAAGTAAATAGAAAATATTTTTGAATGTCGATATTATACTCGTACTAATTTATGGTGTATTAAAAAGTTTCAAATGTTTCGGAAACGAGGCAATTCATTAGTCAGTCCGATTGTATGAGTAAATGTCAGGTGGTTTTTCTTGCAGTCCCAATAAATGTAACTTCAGTACAAATGAAATGAGTGACAGGATTACATACATCTACCTACAATACCCTTGTAAACAACTCTACAGGTCCAAGCCGTGCGAGATTGCTGACGGTCGGAGCCTGGGAAGCTGATTACTGGCTACATGCCCATTGGGCATACAGCCAGTAACCAGGGAGGTCGGATCATCCGACGTCCCTTAGTCTGGCGACCGGTTTGCGAGACACGCACTGCTTAATAACATAATGTGCCTGCTCTTCTTGAGCCGACCGGTATTGTCAGAGTTTTTTTTTATGATATAGGAGGCAAACGAGACGGATTGCCTAATGGTAAGCAACTACCGCCGCCCATGGACACTCGCAACACCAGAGGAGTCACAAGTACGTTGCCGGCCTTTAAGATCCCTATACGCTTTTTTCTTGAAGGTTTGGATGTCATATCGGTCCGGAAAACTGCGCACGACAATTTATTCCAGTTTTGCTGTGCGAGGCAGGAAGTTTCTGGAAAAACGCACAGTTGAGGACTGCCAACCATCTAAGTGGTGATGATTGAAGTGTTGTCGTGTAGAGCGCTGGCGGAAGGAAGCAGCTGGGATTAACCCGAACAATTCCTCAGAGCACTCTCCGTAGTAGATGCGGTAGAAAATGCAGAGTGAGGTCCGAGATATCCTGGCTGCCGACAATTCTAGTCGCTCTCCGCTGGATGCGGTCCAGAGGGAGAAGCTGGTATTGGAGTACCCTGACCAGAGATGAGAACAGTATTCCATATGTGGCCGTACTTGCGCCTTGTACAGTTGTAGGCGGTGGGCCGAACTGAAATACTGCCTCGATCTGTTGAGCACACCAAGCTTCTTCGAGGCCAACTTGGCCTTTCCCTCTAAATGGCCGCGGAACTGGACTGAGCTAGAGATGTCGATACCCAGAATTCCGATACTGGCTGTGGCTGTATGAGATGATGGCAAGAGGCCTGATGGGGTGTCTATGATTCCTTGGAGTTTGGGACGGATGCTGGTGTGGGATGCTAAATGTATCCAATATAAGAGCCTGGGCAGAGGGAACCATTTTGTACCGTTTGGCGTACAGACGCAAAGTTCATGGGGTTCCAGCGAGCACAAACTTTTTGCAGAAATCGCAAAGCGTCTGGCTAACGTAAATGGTGACCGAAGAGCTAGCGGCTTCCTCGCACAACGTATCAGCAATGCGATTCGACGAGGCAATGTCGCGAGCATCTTCGGTACTGAAGGCTTTTACATTCAATGTAGTGAATAGTTTAGTAATCGTAATATTGTAATTATTGTAAATAAAGACTTTGGAAATTAAACTTAATGTCCCTTTAGATGTCAGCCAGTTTTAACAAATATATTCATAACTTACAAATAGGTAATTTATTTTTAAATTATGATAAGAAATATTAGTCAGTAACTTTTAATATCGTTTAAATGATGTTGTTAATCTCATTTTATGAATAGCTATTTAAACTGTGAGTGACGATTACTAATTCCACGTCGAGTACTAATACTATATTGGCATAATTATGGAAATTGTAGTAATAATAGTAGGTCAGAATGACAATTTAGTGTCTTATATAAAATAATTATAAAATGATTACGTGTTAACACCTAATCAATAACATCGCAATAAAAAATGTTAATATAAAATAAAATCATTTTATAGAAAATGTATACGTCAGTTCGTCTAACTAAAATATGATTCAATGCAAAAAAGGTGCCAGTATTCTTAATTTCAATTACTTCACTACTTAATTGTAGAGCTACAGTCGGGGTCATAATATGCATATTCATAAATATTCATCCTAATCAATTGAAATAAGGCGTAAAATTGTATACATGTTTATGAACTTGACTGTGACTAGAAGATTTATACACTTTAATCGACCTAGTCCTACGGTAAGCTTAGTAAGGCTTGTGTTGTAGGTACTAGACGATGATATATATAATAGATAGATACATATAAATACTTAAATACATAGAAAACACCCATGACTCAGGAACATGAATCTGTACTCATCACACAAATAAATGCCCCGACTGGGAATCGAACCCAGGACCATCAGCTTCATAGGTAGGGTCACTACCCACTAGGCCAGACCGGTCGGTCGTATATCTCTAAAGACAAGCGTGGTTTTATTTTCAAAGAAGTGAACTTGAGAATGTCATAGACGTGTTACAATTCTACGTTCTTTGGTATTATACAATACCAAAACGCCTGGAGAGTATTGTTTGCGGAAATAAAAATGAGCAGAAAGCTATACTAAATAATGTAATTCTTGAGACATAAAGTTGCATAACTTTCATAATTACGTAATTGCGTGTCTTGCAAACATTATTATATGAAATAGCTTCTAACCGGAATATCGTCTTGTGTTAGTTTTTCCTGGGGACAAACCACAAGACATTATTGTGTTACAGTTTAAAGAAAAACAGTTAGTTTTAGAAAATATACTAATGAACATAGCCAAAAATAACAAATAGTGACACATCTTTAAAATGTAACAGACTCGCTCGTTGCCTAAGTAAGCTAGTGTGTTGAATTATTTGTGTGTGCTAGGTTTATGAGCAAATAAAACAAGAACTGTCTATAAAAAAAAAACGTTCCTATTATTCAGGCTTTTACACCTGCGGCTTCGTTCGGCCAAGACTTTGTTTTATTCTTGTACGCCGATTCTAGGCGTTATATATATTTTACATTCGCGGTAATATGTACAAATAGTTACTCATTCGTAACTATTTGACTTATCCTTCTGGCAAATGTCTTCTCTGTTTCCTAAAATAAATGTTTTTTTGGTAACGATTTCGTGCTTTAAATAGAGAAAAGCGCTTTGCTCGTCGGTTCCTTTTACGTACAGTTAAAAGAGATCGGTTATTCGCGATAACATAATCTTTAAAATGTAGAGTTTTTCTATCAATAGTCATTTCTTCTGTAGTGCAAAAAATATTGTATTGTGTTGCAATGTTTTGTTATATTGTATTGTTACGTTGATACGGGAGCTAAGACATTAATAAAAATGGCCTAAATGTCAGGTATGCTCAGTGTAGGTTTCCGTAGTTGACCTTAAATTGCATACGATAGAACATAAATTCAATCCCAATTCTTAAGTTTATTTAAGTTTCTTTTTTAAATTTATTTAACCACCTTCTAAAATCTAGATTTGTTGAAAAAATTTTAATACCTTTTTTTAAATACCGCCTTTTTATAACACGCGCATGTTAAACCCCATGTTACGAATGTAAATACCTACCGGGAGGTTTTTCCCAAAAGAGCTTTAAGTAATAAAATAACAACAAAGACATAAGCAATAATTATTTCAACCATAGATAAACGTATACGCTACCACTACCCAGAGGGTGTAGGCACACCTGAAGATAGACAACCGCGAACGCTAATGAAACCACACCACAGCGGTTCACCGCACCAAGGTAATCCGGACGAGTCTCGAACGAAACTACCAATTTATTTGCTTAGATTACGAGTACCTACAACTCCGCGCCGACTGTTATTTGTTTTACGCAGATTTGAAAACCAAGTTGTGTGCCAGCTCTTGATTTATTATTAACTGAGCCGCACAAACGTTTTATAAGTCAAATATTAAGAATTAACTTAATTTCGAGTGTAGTACCTACCTGCACAAAGTTACGCTTTGTTGTATTGACTCTCACGGGGGCTACCAAAATTGTGTGCAATAAGTGTAGTAGTAAAATTTGCGTCTATTATATATAGAAAACAGTTTACAAGAATATTTCAATTCAAGTTTTTAGTTTCGGTTTTTTGAAAAGGGCGTGTATAAAACCTAGTCCATGAATTGCAATTTATCTAGCTTTTAAAAATATTATTAAAAAAAAAATCTACCGAAAAACTTTTTTTCCTAACTAGTGCGTAAAAAGTGCACTTTTCGCACGCTTCGCGTGCGTGAATTTCCCTTTTTAAGGCACTTGCTATGAAAAATTAGGTTCGATACTCGTGTAAAAACTTGGGTGATTGTCACCCTCGTTTCACTCGGGCTCCAACGTTCACCCTCGTCGAAAAATAATTTTTTATTCACTAGTATCGAAATGTACTATTATTACAATAACTTCCATATTAAGTGTATCTCACAAAAAGGGTGAACTGAAGGTGATATAGGTAAATATACCTACCTGGGCCGTGTAGGTAAAATTTAAATATTTAATAGTTATTAGGTTATTTGGGCTTACTCAATATACAATTTCAAAAAATTATTCAAATTTGAATTGTCTTGTTTTGTTTGTGTCAATAGTTCGTTTAACTATTGACACAAACAAAACAAGACAATTATCTATACAGGTACATTGCCAAACTGTTAGCACGCGTACTCAGTCTAGAATTTGATTAGTCTTTGTATTTTGGCAAGGAGCACACAACTGTCTAACGTGTAGTAAGATACGGGCCGTTCGGTTTATAGTTTCAATTGACCAGATTTCCACCAGACCAAACTACAGAGATACATACAGTACAGAAAATCATAGATGTATTTCAAGCAAAGCTTATTTAGAACATGAGAATTACTTTAAAGTGATTTGGTAAAACTTGGAGATTAGTTTCTGTATAAGTATACTTTCTGTAGGATACGGAGAACCCTTGGGGCGTTTAAATATTAACGTAAAACAGATGTTACCAGGAAATGATTCCGCTACGGTTTTGAATTAGTAAAAACCAACTAAGCAGAACAGACTTGGTGTTTTAGAAACATTTGAACTGTAATCCGTGTCTACACGGTGACAATATTAGAAGCTTATGCTTTGTATTTTTATTGTTTCAGGCTAACCATGAACCGGCTTATCAGCATCACACTCATCACCTCCGTTGTGCCCACTGTCTATTCCGAGAAAGACCGAGAACATCAAGGCCCGCAGACCTGCGGGGGCTACTTCAAAGGTGTAATAGGTTCCGTGGGCGTTATTCACACTCCAAATTTTCCTAATGCCTTCTTGACGCCAATCAAGTGCAAATGGGTAATCGAACGTGTGAACATCACCGGGACTATATCGATATACTTCACGCAGCAGTACACCACTACTGGGCTGACCTTCACGGAGTACTTGTACTACGATGAATCGTACAAGGCGGGGGAGAGACGAGCGTTTACGGTGACGGAGGAGAACATTACTAGGGTGAAATGGCTTCAGGTACGTTATTTTTATAAACTAGGGACTAGAAGTTTACATCGATCGTACATATTAAGGTTGATGCAAACGATTAAGTAGAATGCTCACTTTTACATATAACGACCGTAAGTATGTTACATTGTAATAATCATGAACACCGTTTTTGAATGAGAGGAAGATCCTATGTGGATGTCGGAGTTACATTATTTTGGGTGGTTTCAGTATCTAAGGAACACACCAGTGCCGCTCAGGGGTTTCGATTCTGCGGGCTCCACCTTTTCTTGTCTGTTTGGAGGGTCACAGCCCCCTAGCGTAACGCCCTACTACCCCAAGGTCCCCTTTTAGTTGTCTACTACTACATGCAGGGCATACCGTAACCGTTTCTAGAGCTCGGGCTACATGGTGACTCATCCATTACACTCCGAGTAATATAAAACAATAGTAGTCACCCGTGATACCGGGGTATTTGTCTCTAAATTGCAACCAGGAGAACGGGTAGGAGCGTCTCTTAGGGCGGTGGAATATCTGCGACGTGCCAACACGCTTGCCAAGCCTCGCGAGTATGGCATTAAAGCTCCAATTCTGCTTATCACGGTCGGCGGTGAGGTCCATAGATCAGAGATTAACTCTGAAATAGTAATAATAATTAAGTCAATATTTAGAAACAAGTAGGTACCATATCGAATAAAGTAACCGATATAGCCCTACGGATCGCTTAGCTTAAGTGGCAATTCGCGGAGCACATTACGCAGCATGGGAAGACCACGGTTGACTGATGGCCAAATAAAGATGACGAGAATCAGCTGGATGAGAGTGGCGCAAAACCGGTCATTGTGGGTCGCTTTGGGGGAGACCTATGTCCAACACTGGACGTCTTCCGGCTGATACGATGATGATCTCAGCCGGCAACATATGTGTTGAGATTCAAGTACGAAGGCATTGATCTCTATAATAAGACGGAGAAATGACGTTGTCTTGGGGTTAAGGGCCCGTGCAAACGGGGTTAATATAGGACCACATTAGCGTGATTTTTCAACGTAACGAGTTTGTCGCTGACTGTACCGCCGCAATAAGAATATATAGCACAACATTACTTATGCTGACTTGTGCGTCTACTCCAATGTAAGAAAATGAGATAATGTTAATGATAAGTCTTATCTGTGATGGTGACACTAGGTTATAGCTTCCCGTTAGTTAGTAGTAGGATCAGCAGAATTGATACAAACTTTTGTAATTACAACGGAAATGAATAAATATTATTTATCTACGTACATATCATTAGTGCTCTAAAATGAGTCCAGAAACCTTAGGCAATGACCAGTATTACCAACGAGATGTAAAGTTAACATTACCTCCTGAAAACAGTAGGTTTAAATTTGGAACTGCTGTCAAATTCAAGTGGGGTGTCTATTATTCGTATCAATGACTGTTTTAGTATCTATAGATATTAAAACAGTCATTGATACGAAACGATGTTTTTTTTTTAATATAATACGAACGACATTTGAACTCGAGTGACAATTGAATAGGGAATTCATTCGCTTGTCAAGGGTTTAAAAAAATATTTGACAGAGATACGAAATACGAAAGACCGTCATTCCAAACCGTCATTTGTTTTGTTCGTTGACTTTTTAATGTTTACAAGCAGCACTAGTAATAATGCAGGTAATTTCCCTACGGTTCCTGAACCCATCTTAAAACATAATATATGATATGCGTGTAGATAAAGTAGTGTATGCAACTATACATAATTAGGCACTACAACACTCGTGTGATGTTATTATGAAACGAGCCGAAGCCATACTCTTGTCGTAATGCTCTTCATTATACACAGTTTCATAAACTATTATTACATTAACTATAATTAATAAAATCGTATACTTCAATATTATAAAGCTTAAATTAATAATCAGTTAATACTTGTAGCGCGTGAATGCTGTCAGTTCTAGGCATCCGACCCAGTGACCGAGACCTAGGGCAGATTTTCTATTTATAAGCTTTAATTTAGTAGTTAAGTTTTCATAATATTTTTGTTTAATTTTTGTTCATGTCTTATTTCAATAAATAAAATAATTAACTTAAACCTTTGAATGTATGTTTATCCATGTCACAGTAAATATATATTACATTAGGTATATATTGGTCGATCAAAGTTCACATTTTTTTCTTAGTGGAGTACCTTGGCTTTGCGTTGGCTGGCCGTCTCTAGGTAATGTTTACTTACTTAGAACTTGAGAGACAGTGAAACAGAAATAATCATATGCGTACTGTATTTATTTTACTCCTTTTGAAAAATTCTTGCCAAACTGGTAGCATCGCAACAAAACAGTATAAAAAACGGTAGGTACAAAATACAATAAATATCACCTATATCTAAATATTTTCACGTCTCAGCCGCAAACATCGATCAAACTGTACTGAATATCTTGTGGGCTTAAAGCAGTCAAGCCTTAACAATAAGGATGTAGGTATTGAAAGGTACATCTTTTCACGGGAAGGTTTATTGACTCTGTCTACTCTAGTGACGAAGGTACGACGGTAAACAGATGCTAAAAAATATCCAAAAATACTTTAAATGGTTTGAGTGATACCTAATCGTGAAATTATGAAAATATCGGATTGAGTGATGTCACATGTTTTGGGACGCCTAGGTCTCCATTTTCAAGTACTAAGATGTTATGTACTAAATCTGAGAAGGACTCCAGTAAATAAATATAATTTAATATATACGACTTTTGAAAGTCACCCAAATTCACCGATTTATTATGATATGACTTTAACATACAGCAGTTTACTGCTTTGTCTTTAGTTTAAGTACTTCTCAGCGATCTACTTCGCGACCACAAAAATACACTCTTATGACACGAAGTAATAATTTCAATTTTTAGACATAAATATGATGTTTCTTTCACTTAGACGTAGGATGTCCCGTTGTAATTGTTAAGTTGGGTTAGGGTTCGGGGAGTTTCACCGTCGAGTGCGATCGTGATCCAGTGGCACTATTAACGGGAATGCGGACGTCGCCGCTGGGGTTTTTAGTGGGTATTCTCCTCCCCTCCTCTTGGCTAGCAAGAGAAGCAGCGAGGAGAGAATCCTACATACCCCCTCACTACCATCATAGTCATACCCCAGGCCCGGGGGGGAATGCGTAAACGCATTTTCCCAGCGACACAAAAAAAGGTTGGGTTAGAGTTAGGATAAACAAATAAATCACTTACGCGGAAACATCGTTTGAATTAAAAATATTATTATATCGCTTTAAATTAACATGATCCGACGAGTATAAGTTCACACAATTGTTTTATTAATTTTTTAAGTGGATAGTAGTTTCAAAGGTAATTGGATAACTTTGTTTAAGTGTATTGAGTGAGCCTAAAGTAATTTATTATAAAGCTGGGCAGCATGGATGTAAACATTTTTTTCCTAATCAAGTTGTTATTTTAGATACCTACCTACCTAATACAATGAAAATACGAGATGCCGTCGTTAATTTATTTTTCGTCTCACGCTAAACTATTTTAATATGTTAAGTTAACTGTTTAAAAAAAATAGATCAACCCCTTTATTCTGAAAATGTATAACATGGGTGTACCCTGTAATAGAAGCAATAACTTTAGAAATCGCTTCTACACCACGAACGTAGCAACATTTGTTCTACAACTTAAAAAAATGTGTAATTTGCTACATGGGATTTTTTCTAACAAACTATTCAAATAGTATTTTCAATGAACAGCATCCGATAGTCTAGTTGACATTTTACTGGCAGATTACAAACTTCATCGTTTTCACAATGCATTGCTTGCTTGGAAAATATTATGTTATGAATATTTAATAAACTATAACTTATTTTTAAAAGTCTTAGAACAAAATGTTGCTAAGTTTGTGTTGTAGAAACGATGCCTAAAGTTATTGCTCTTATTACAGGCCACACCCGATATAACACACTAGCGGTAGCCACATGACGTTTTCCTTGTAATCGGCACGCTTCATAAACGCGGCGTCTCCGCAGCGTGCAATTTTCCGAGTATATGGGAAAGTCGAAAAAACGCGAGACAGAACGCTAGTGTATCCACGCTCTTAAGAATAATGTATTCATTGCATATGACTTTTACAACGCATTTTATAAAAATCACTTGTTTGCGGTTGTGCTTTATCTTCCGCCGCAATTTTCTTTGTACATAAATAGTTTCCTGCACGAACTTTTGCAATATTTTTCCATGCATAAGATCGTGAAATAAGATACTGTGGGACTACGGCACAAAATATTAAGCACATATTCGAAAATGATAGTTAAAAACTGTTTTTTACAGAATTTTGAAAATACACCGATTTTGCATGCAAATTCTAAATAAAATGCTACAAAGAAAAAGAAAAAAGATTTCTTGATCCAATGAATGTTGTGTATTTAAAAAAAACCGTATGTCGATGTAACAAACTCAAAAATGATTTCGTTCAAAAAATAAAATGTCTCGTAATATAGATTTTAACAAATAATCATTTCTATATCAAATTATAATTAGGAGAGATCAGTTCAGATTGATGAAGTGTATCTTCAACCTAGTTAATTTTTTTTACCCAAAATTGTATTTACTTGAATTGGGAAAATTATATATCTTATGGTTTTTGAGATAATCTTATTCCGTTGCATTAAGATTTATATTACGCAAATTGAGACATGTCAGAACCTTGTTTCAAAAACTATTCTTTCTCTGTGTAAAAGATTTTGCAGGTACATATAGGAATACCAATTTCACTACAGTTCTCTAAAGTTCTCTAAAGTTCTCTAAAAAAAGTAAATAAAGGACCTAGATATTTTTGAGACAGCGATATTTTTTATGAAAATCGCGAAGGCTTTCATTAACCGGGACGTAAACGCGTAATTAACAGTGCGCGGTACAAAGCCTAGGACGAAGCGTTCAACCTACATCTCGGCAGAAAATATTTTCTTTCACCAATGCCAAAACAAAATTCGAATTTTTAATTACATTCCAAACCTCGTTATTTCATTTTCCTTCAGCTTGAATCCGATCTTGTAGAAGATTGAATCAGAAATTCTACTCTTTTAAAGTAAATTTACAAATTGCAAACTTTCGGTTAATATTGTTTTGGTTTGTGTAATATTATTTCTTTGTATAATATTTCCCAAATGTATTGTTTAGCAATGTAGGTAAGTGCAGCCGCTCTCATTACAAGGCCAAGAGCAATTTGGGCCATGCTCAGTGTAGGGTACCTTGTATCTTGTCCGTCTCAATAAGCGTTCCTACTGAGGTGAATGGTTAGAACTACGATCGACCTGACGTCAAACATGGACCCGTCTTGATCTCGTTAATACGAAAATTTTTTTAACACCATGTAGATTAAAAAAATATATAACACCCAATGAGGAGTAAATTACAAACTTAGTTGAAAAAAACAAAATCTAAAGCTGAAATAAGTGGTTCTATTGATCCCGTTGAAAATATCTTTCCCGGAACCATTTTTTTTTTATTGTCAGTAGATAAACGAATTTCCAAGTCTCTTACTTATAATTTTATCCCATAAAAACTATACGCTAATCATAAGGCATCTCCAAAAAACAGTCTATAGTCAAACACATAAATATACCGCCCTTTTACGGGAAACGATTTAACAAAATTGACGAACTGTACCTGTATAATAAAAACAAGAAATGATTAAGTACAGAAAATAGACAAGGTCCCGAGTTTTGAAAAATATAAAAACCGTTCGCCAAAAAAGAAAATAAAATGTATTTATGTACGTCAGTTTGCTGTCTAGAGGGCTTAGACTTTACCAAACAACAATTTTATATTTGATTACTCTAGTGACGTTTCTCCGCTCTTCTAAATATTGTTTGCGTATAAATTTATTTTCCCCTAGGTGATTCCTCGCAAAACTGTTTCAGACACTTCCAAAACATTTACAAGCATTAAAATGTGAATTTTTCGCAATGAACATTTGCATATATTTTAGTACGTTCATTTAGGTTCACTGTTCATAAAATGATAAAAAGATTAAATTGATGTTGATAAAATACATAAGTTATTAATATAAAATCGTATAATGTATAAATAACAAGGTATTTGATAGAGTTAAAATTTAATTAAGCACCAATTTAGGTAAACAATGTTTTTCTTTTACTCCAATTAAGGCGTCATGAGAGTAATAGAGGCAATCGTCCGAAATTTACGAATATCGATTTTTGCGGTAGTGCCAAAGGCCTCGTTAAATGAGTATTTAACAATATCGGTATACGTAACCGTAAATGTCGCTATTGACTACGAGTACTTTTCAAATCAGATGAAGTTTAAGGTACAAACATGAATGAAAGAAATCCTATTATTAATCACTCAAAAATAATATTACCTATGCTCGAGCAATCATTCATTTTTAACTTTGGTGCCACATAAAATTTCAGCGTTCAAAGCATAATCATTTATAAAGCTTAGGGCAGATCACTGTATCTATATTTATTATAAAAGTTGTCGGTTGTGTTAAAAAAAATATCTTATTATTATCGTGAAAGGTGATTGGGATTCTGAGCACGTTTTACGGGGACCAGGAGCCCTAACTGAGGCAAAAAGACTGCCCGCAAAATGCTGAAGGAATGCATAATACCGGGCGAAGTTTTAGAATAGACACGCGATACTCGCGTCGGCTGTATAGAATATGGATTATGTAATTAGTATTGATTGGTAACAAACCTACATTATTACTGTTCCAGTATCAGACACAAAATGTTACAAGTTTTTACTCATAAGAGTAAGAACTGAATTGAAATGAAGTAAATAAAATATTTGTAAACACATTTCATATTAATATATTACAGTCACGCGCGGACACGTGGTTTATGTTACGCAAGCTTACGAAAATTGTGGCGAAGCCTCTAATAACTTATTTTATCTACACACATAATATAACCCCTTTATAATGCGTTCAAAAATACCACATAATTGTAAGTACACTATTTTGTTACAACATATTTCTTATCTGTGTAAATGTTATGAATGTTATGATTGCTTGCTATTATATCAAAATTGATATGACATTTAAATTTAGATAACCTGTGAAAAACAAAGCAATGTTTTTCAAAGCCGTTCTAAAGGATTATTGGTTTGAGAATTGGGCTTGACTGTAGTTTGTCTCTGAATTTGAAAAAAATACTATGGTTGCTTGGAAATAAATGTCATTCGCAATTACAAATGGCGGACTTTTCGTTTGCGGTTCGAGAAATTATTATTAAGAGATAATATTGTGTATAAATAAAGCAATGTTAGATGTTATTACTATGTTTCATAAAACCATACTCATATTTTTATGTTTTCCATTATCTAGCAGTAATATAAAGTACTATTGTAAATGTATTACTATTGATTTTTTTGTACCACTTCCGTTCAAAGCGTAGCTTCGAAATTCAAAGCGAGACCAAAAGGCTAAGCATCAAATTCGTCCATCAATTCGCAATCACTGTTGCCTATCAGCCTTGTTAAAAGCTGGTTTTCCTAGTTTGAACTCAATCCTATCGGAATTCGTGGATGTTTGGCGTTGCTCCCACCAACCCAAGCTACAACTCTATTGAAGAACGTCCGCGCGTAAAAAACGCCTGACTAAGCCCAGAACTCAAATATCAACTTTACCTACATGAATTATCCGCATGCGATCACAATTGAATAAATCGTAGTCTGTTGTGCGTTGTTCAATGTTCCGTTCAGGCGAGTTATTTTTATATGCATTTTATTTCAATAATAAATATCATAAAATTATATTTTCCGTAATAATTTTAGCAAGAATACTACGCGCATACGCATGAGATGAATGGAAATATTCTGCATGTATCGTATAGATGCGGCTGTTTTACGAACGCCTTACCACTTTAATACTACGATATACATTGATGGGTACGAGTATAAACCTAAATTTATGCATTAGTTTATTTATTTTAGTGTATTTAGTTCGTGTTTTAGTTTATGTTCTCTATGCAAGACTCAATAATGTATAGCGTCGTACTAAGAATTTTTATTACGAAACTGACTACAAAAAAAAAGTAAAAAAAAAAAAACTGAACAAACAAGCTCAAATCAAAAATCTGCAAGAAGCTGTCGTACAAACAAAAATGGTACCGGTAAATAAAAATATATCCTCTTAATCACTACGAATGGCATGGGTTTTCTAGTTCGATTTTGTATTTTTAGAATATAGAAAATATTAATAAAAACCGTTACATTCGAGTCCTGTCGTAAATCATGTGAACAAAGAACATAATTTGTTGAACTGTTATCTAATGTATGTCCCAACGAAATGTATAGAGCGTGTCGTATATTTATAACATTTTAATACGACATAAGATTTAGAGTCCAATACGCACTTTAAAATGTATTTATCTGTCACTGGTGGATTCACTTATAGGTTACTCACTGGATTGCCTAAAGGGTTATCACTTTTTAAAGTAGTATGGAAAAAGTAGAAAAATTGCAACTTAAGTCATAAGTTATTTAATTATTAATCTACCAGAAAACTAGAGAGAGCCAAAGTAAACTGAGCAAAACAGATGGCACCAGAATTCTGGCTACAGCAATTACTATGGGGACAGGTTCATCGAAAAACGCTTAAATACCATATCTACTTAACGCCATGCCTGTAGCTATCAGAGCCTTATTCCAATACTTTCTTGACAGTATCTAAATTCTTTGTTTGCCCAGGTTACCTACACCTCTGTTCACTCAACTTTGTTTGTCATTTAAAATCGTTTTCATACTCATGTAGTAACACAAATTACCACCAGCTTACCACTGATTCTATACACTCATTGATCCCACAATCATCAAACTGTGCAAACAGACGTTGTATTTATATTTAAGCTATTGTTCATTGTTTTTATATGTAATCAAATAATAATAATAATTAAGAGTTCACTTAACAGTTATAGGCGTTTCCCCCAACAAAAACTTGCACAAAGGTTTACATTGAAATAATAGTTTCAAGGTTTCAGAGCTTATTATTAGCGTGTGCCAAAGAAAAAGCGGAGGCCACCCGGAGCAGCCATTCAAGCCGTTAAAGTCTTAAAAGCCTACATTCCGGACATTAATATCCTATTCGACCGATGCGATGCTGTCCCGCTTCCGGAAGAATTTCCTTCCCTTTTTCCCAGAATGTCCTCGTTGCGGGAAATTACCATTTCTCTGTGCATTTCTCAATTATTTTTGTAATAGTCTTGTTTTCTTGCTAGCATCGAGCAATATTGATATGGATTCAATGTTTCCGTTTGTTACTAGTACAATTTACATACAAGAGAGATGTTCTTTTAAATTATTCTTTAAACGGCTCCCTATAATAATCGGGTGCGACTGTGCTAAAGTTTGTGGGTTTAAATCGTGGCAAGGTATTAATTTATCTGTGCCTGATTGATGGACGAAATTATATATACCAAACAAGTGAAACAGTAATAGTTGTCACTAGATTAAATACCTTATTCTTTTTTATTCTTTGACGTGTCCAAATCCTTTAACAATGACAGTGTAATGAAAACATTTAACCCACAGCTTATTCTGCATAGTGCGTACCCATCACTTCAGTTGCGGCGCCCTGTGCTAACATGTACAATCGTACATGTCGATATGTGCTCGTACGCGCGGTATCGAAAAAAAGTCGATACCGACGAACTTCCTTCAATTTACTTTAAACATTGTTATCTTGCATACAAGTCCGATTATCCTTCCCGATTCTTTTTAGCACATCACGTAGATATTTTGATTTAAGTTTCAATTTAAGGTTCTACATCGATTTGCGTTAACCACGCCCACCCGTTAAAGTCCTATAGCTTAAAAATTGGTATTCTGTAATGTCTATATGCATTTCCCTTCTATCACTCTTTACATAAAACAAAATACTATCTTTTAAACTCACATCTGTTATTTCATATTCCACGAAATCATTACTGATAAAATGGAGAAGATTGTAGAATGGGTTATACAGGTTGGCGTTATACAGGTTTTAAAAAAAGACGGGGTCTTTGAAAAACTATTTTCATAGAGTAAAATACTCGTGATATTTACGGAAAGTAAAAAAACATGTTCTCTTTGCTTTAAACCTTTGAACATGGTTCCAAAAAAATGATAAACGTCAGGCTTGTACAATAAGTCTTGTAAATAAAAACTATGTTGAACAAATTTAGTCAAACCGTTTTTTAGTTATCGCAAATCTATTAACAAGAAACATTAGAATTAATAATTCTTGATAGTTCTTATACATAAATAAATACTAAGAAATATTAGACTGTCAGCCGAACCCCGCAGAATCAATGTAATTTTTTCATAATAAGGCTCCTACGCGACCATAAATATAATATATGAAATATATTCATACACAAATACATTCTTATTAATCGCAAAATAATTCCTTTGTCTATTTTATATAGACTGGGCATTCATTGTACAACATCAATTACTTATTTCAATATAAATACAGGTAATTCTGAGGTTACACAGACTGAGTAAAACAAGAATTAATCAAAGAATACCTGGGCCTAAGCATAGACCGCTTCCTCGTCCATCCCATCACACTGTTCAAAACCTTAAACTTTGTGCTTGTATAGTAGCATGTTTCTTCGACTTTGCAGAATGGGGCACCCTAAAAGACAATTGAAATAAATATTTTCAATTTCACATTAAATTAAAAATCAGGAAAACGGCACAATCCACAATTACTGATATCATAATTTCGTATAAAAGTTTGCAATATGCGATCAATGAAAATAAATATGAGAATTCTTGAACAGGTTTTCTTGAAACCATCCCTTTTTATTGTTTAATTAATCAGTTAAAAGCAAATTATTTCAATAAATGTTTCTGAGCATTCAGAAATATTGAAAAGTACTTAAAATACATCTATTCAATATTAAAACTATTAAATAAATACTATTCGAAACTTTATAATTTAATTGACTAATTTTATAAATGTAAGTTGATAAGTTAACAATACTCCCAGGTTTTATTAAGGGGGTGTATACATTTCAATTTATCGCTCCTCTGCAGATAATAGACTAATGAAAATCGTCATAAAATCCCTTTAGACTCGTATAATCCATATCAGATACTTACTTCTACTTTACAGAGCCTTCCAGAAATTTATTTTTGTTGATACTATAAAAGTTTGTAATTATTATAATGACTAAAATTTACTTGCAGACTTTTGTGTACACGCCTTTAGTTAGACAAATTCTAAATACTTACATATAAATGTAAACTGTTGCCGCAAGTTGAAAGTGCCTGAGATTAAACGTTTAGTTGTTTCCCTAATTAGACACCTACGCATATTCTACATATAATTTCTAGCTAGAGTGAGAGCTCGAAACCTATTTAAATTGGATGATTATAAATTAATTTTGTACTGAAATCACATCAATTTTGGTCCGGAGAATATACCACAATTATTATACGTTTGAAACCGAAAACATTAAAATAATTAAGTAAATAAAATAAAATACGTACACGCTAATTCTGCATAGACTTGCAATGGCAAAATGTAGAACTGGCAGTATAATAATTATGATAACAGTAATTATACTATAATTGACTATACCTTAATACGATTTACCTTTACTATGGATTATCCTAATATGTTACACTTTGAGTTAATGCTGAGAGACTATGATTGATAATGGCACTTTTTTTTTAAATACATTATCAAAAACAGAATTTAATGATAAAAGTTGATATTGTTAGATGATTATACCATTACGCGTGACATGTTTCGCAGAGTATTATAGGTCTCCATTTTCAAGCGCTAACGGCCCGACCACGACTATGCGCCACTTGCGGCGCGGCAAGCGTTTTATCTATTCGTTACGCGGTCAAGACGCGCAATGCACTGCGGTTAGTTGGGATCACACGCAATCAACAGACGAAACGCTCGCCGCGCCGCAAGTCGCGCAAGTCATGGCCAGGCCGTAAAAGTGCCGAGAGTCCGATCGCCTCACCGCTTGCGCCGCTCGGCTCGTTATGCACGAGTTTGGATGCGTGACGAGCCGATGTAACATGTTGCGCGAGTGACTAAATAAACGTGATTAAGCCATCATTTTCATTCATAAACTTTCAATGACTCACGAAAGTTAAAATACAAATGTCAGCTTCAATTGTAATCGTCAGTTACAGTTAAGTAGATTTTTCACTTATATGTACATATAATAATTATATTTATGTTAATATGTAAATACGTCACTACGGAAACACGCTATGTATTTGATAATAGCAGCATAAACTAATTTTATTCAATCTGTAAATACATACCTTGAATTGTTGCTAGAACAAAGCCGCACCCCGATTATAGATTTGTAATAAACGTCAAGTAGGTACCAGTTAAGTAAACGACGATGCAAATAATGATACTTCGCGCATTACAAAGCCCTAACGAATCTCATAAATAAATCAGGGAAACTAGTACAATACGTCTTTCAGAAACAACCCAGAGTCGTTCAAGTCTAGTAGTCGATCGCATCCGAGTGTGCATTATCTACAGAGATAACACCCGCCAAAGTGAATCAATAGGGCGGGCTAAGAATGGAAATCAGTGAGTCGAAGTGACTTTTAAGAGATTCTCCAAACTTTTAATGCTGTAAAGTATACGTATGTTCATGATTTTTCAGCTTTTTTTTTTTATGACATAGGCGGCAAACGAGCAGACGGATTGCCTGGTGTTAAGCAATTACCGTCGCCCATGGGCACTCGCAACACCAGGGGAGTCACATGCGCGTTGCCGGCCTTTAAGGGGGGTTGGAGCTCTGGGAACCTTACTCACCATCAGGAACACAACACTACATACCTGAAAGGTGGCAGTGCTATTATGGCTGTGGTCTTCTGTAAGGAGGAGGTACTTCCCCAGTTGGGCTGCCCCAGATTCAAGCGTGTTGGTCAACGCTGTGCCCTACCTCTCATTGTTGGACGTAGTTTAAGGACATACCCGGGTCCTAGTAGTCCGGGTAGCTAGTTTGTCTTCCGCCACGGCTTGTACAACATCATGACTATTTTGTTGCTTTACTGCATCACGGAACAATTCGAGTTCTTCAAGTTCTGTTAGAACTTAGAACAAATTCAGGTCGGCATGTCGGCATCAGTATCGGCTGTGTTTATATTTTTACAGTTTGATTTATCATTTCTATGTACCGTCCCAAACTGTGAGGGAAAAGATCAGCTGAGCATATCTTTAGATTTTTTATCTAATATATTGTAAGTATAACGTCAATTCTGTTCCTGAATATAACAACAACAATTGCGATTAGTTTGTAAATTTTTGATAGGGTAAACCGGAGTATTATTGCCCATTGCCAGTAATTGCTCGCTTTAAAAAAAACATTGTCCTTTGTATGTGTGGGCTATCACTGATACTAATCCTTAACCGGACAATAGCTATGGTTTACCCTATTTAAAAATGAAGAAATAATTCATGTGTAAGCTAAAACTTAGACAGGTGCATAAATTAAACTAATACTTACATGAAATCAAGAAATATTTACATATACAAACATTTTGATATTTTCTTGTACCTCTACATCATATTATTATTTCAACCGCATTGAAATCTAATTTCGCGTAAACTTCAACTTCTCTATACCCGTGCATAACTCAAGACAACCGATTACAAAGTATGGAGCAAACTTTATCAAGTATACTTTGTAAATATGGCCAAAGTTGCAAAGTTTCTCCGTCTGTCTTTACTCACGACATAGCTAAATCCGGCAGCGGAATAGTGTAGCTAATTTTCAGAAACTTCCACTTTATAAGCACATGATCAACATTCTCCATTCAGCATAAGCAGAGTTTACAAGTTTAAGGCATGGTTTTGAAGCGAGAGCTAATTTGTTGTAGACATGTTAGTTTCTTAATAAAACTATGCAGAAGCTCTCGTTGTGGATAGACTCAAGGATTTGCCTCTAAAAGTTACAAAAGAAGCGACTATGCCTTTACAAGTATACAAAAAATAGATGTAGGATAAAAAACTTAAATATTAAAATACAATTTAATAAGTCATCGAGTTTCACTTTGTATCCTAACTTTTACACGATACATGAACACTTATGGAAATATACCGATTATATCCTATTGATTCTGAAAAAGACTATCATACACTTAAATAAGTATTTAAATAGGGTATCTCAGCAATAGTACACCGAATAATAAACTACGAACGCTATGTTATATTTCACCCTGTACTATTATATGTATTTACAAGATAATTTAGTAAACTAGTACAGCGTTAAAAAAGACATCGGGGTATCAATAAACCATTTTGTTCCTAAAATTAATAGCGCAAAAAATCTGGCCGTTGATTATAGCAATTTTTTAAGGAAATAGTAGTAATTTTTGTTTATACTGTCTTGTGATTCTTGAGCGTACTTGAGACCTAAACGAGTAGCTCGTTCCCGAGAGCCGGCCGCCAAGCGCCGCGAGCTAGCCGACATCAAAGGCCTCTTTAATAGCTACACACTGAATGCTTCCGAATAAACCCTTTATGTACAATACATAAAGACAAAAGCTAATAATTTCGTTTATGAATCGCAAGATTTGTTTAACATGTTTTTCCTTTTATATGTTTTGCTACAAGCGCGAGTGTAGTAGTTACTACAAGATCTCATTATTTGCAGATGTGTAACTTGTAAACAAAAAGTTCTTCATAATAATAATTGCAAAGTTCTGAAATCCCTTGCTTTATTATAAAAATGGTATCTAATAAAAAGTTTAAGTAAGCTTCTTATTAGGTATCAGCTAGCTTTTTCATTATAATTGAATATAATACAATGTATATTATATATTCTATATGTAACTTCATCATAATCATCATCATCATCATCTCAGTAGCAAGTCGTAACGCTGGACATAGGCCTATGACTTGTATCATCTGGCCTTTGCTTTGCTAGCCTGAATATCACACGCCGTGTCGACGACAGAGTGACGACAAAGTGGAAAAATCGACGGATAGGCAGCAGCATCCGTCGAAACTCAATCTACAGCTACAGCGGCCATGAACCCACCTGCCAAGCGTGGCGACTATGGCAATTACCCCCCAAGAATACTAATTATGGCTTCAAAAATGCAAGGAACCTCGAAATTTTTGGTAGAAATTAGTGATATGAATTTCTAAATCGATTGAAATTTATTAAAAACTTATTTGACCTAAGCGCACACAAGCGCCAGATTTAATTATATATTGTAATTGTAAAATAAGGACCCATCGCCTGTTTTTAAATTCCTTTTTTTTTTTGCGAAATACATGCCATCGCATACAGCACCAAAGGAGACTGCGTAAATGTATTGTAACTGTATAGTTCTGAATGTCTGCATTGTATATACTGCATGCAATTAGTATAATAATTACCTGAATACTAATATTAACCAGGGCAACGACCTAACGCTTAGTATTATTACCTATGTTCATATAACTTGAATAAGGGTATAATATCTTTTTTACAGGTTTTCATCTTAAATACAATAGGTATAGGTATTTGTATTTAAACTTTCGTGAGACATATCTAATAAATTAAACATTAACACGGCTCTACTCACGTTTATTTAGTCACTCGCGCGACATGTTTCGGAGAACATAGGCCTCCATTATCAAGCACTAAGAGTGCTGAGTGCCCGTTCGATTCGGCGATCGCGTCGCCGGCCCGTCGCGCACTAACGCGCGCCGCGCTGCACGCGCCGCTCTTGATGTCAAAACCGGTTGAGGGCGGTCTGACACCGGAGCCGCTGTAATGGTAGAACGCGGGTTCGATTCGTCCACCAACAACGACTCTAAACACACCGAACTCACGGTGTCCACTAAACCGTATCTTTACTGGATTGAAATGGCGTGTACAAGTTCTCCTTAATAATGCAACCTGACACTTTGTGATATTATTTATAAGTATTGACTTGTATCAGAATTATAAGTTATATTTCTCAATACAATGTGTAATGATACGCTATCAGAAACAATAATAACCGCCCTGTAATAGGTGATATAACTTAACAAAGAAAAAATAACCTTATTTTTTGTTGCAAATGCAAAGTTTGCTAAATACAATAAGAAAATGTTAACAATGAAGGCGTCTACTTCAAAAGAAACTTAAATTTGAAATGGCTCATTCGCAAAATGCAAAACGTGTTTTATTTCTTCAACACAAAGTAAGGTAGTTCTAATTCTTAAAGCAAGTGCAACGTCACATGACAGACAAACGGATGCTTTTGATTAAGATGTAAAAAAAGTTAACAGAGGTGTAATTTTTTTTTTATGACTTAGGCGGCAAACGATCAGACGGATTGCCTGGTGGTAAGCAATTACCGTCGCTACCGCCAACACCGCGCAACACCAGATGAGTCACAAGCGCGTTGCCGGCCTTTAAGGGGGGTTGGAGCTCTGGGAACCTTACTCACCATCAGGAACACAGAAATACATACCTGAAAGGTAGCAGTGCTATTATGGCTGTGGTCTTCTGTAAGGAAGAGGTACTTCCCCAGTTGGGCTGCCCCAGATTCAAACGTGATAGTCATCGTTGTGCCCTACCTCTCATTGTAGGACGTAGTTTAAGGACATACCCGGGACCAAAATACTGTTAATTTACTGCCATTAAATATTTATAGCCTAACCATTTCCAAACACTAAAGGCGGCAAATGTAAGTTAAAGCGAGTAACAGCAAGTCATGCACCCACTTTGTATTCAGTCAGGCCCGACTTCCAGCTACTGGAGTCTAGTGACTGGCAAGTCCATGTGTGCATAATGTATGCGCCGTAATGCCTTGGTCTGTTCGCGTTAAAAATGCAAACTCTGGCGACATTGGCGACTTTTGGGATGCTTTTAGAAGGCACTGATGCTTTTGTGTTTGGCGTTAGTGTAATAACAATAATATAAATAAAGAAATGCAAAATATTTGTAGCGGTGTATGTTTTACCCAGTTAACATACGTATTGGCGAGTTCTGAAACAGCAGCGTAAGGAGTTTGATAATAATCACTTCAGAGCCCTGAGTGTAAGTTTTTAACGTAATATTAAGTACTTTATCTACGTACATGTCATAAGTGCTCTAAAATGCGTCCAGAAACCGTAGGCATTACCAACCATCAGAAAGATTTCAGTAGGTAATGTTCACATTACCTACTGAAATCAGTAGGTTATGAATTTAATTTTGGAACAGCTGTCAAATTCAAGTGGGGTGTCTAATCTAGTATCTATAGATATTAAAACAGCCATTGATACGAAACGCCAATTCGTTATGTTTTTTTAATATAAATCGAACGACATTTGAACTCGAGTGACAGTAGAATAGGGAGTTCATTCACTTGTCTATATGGTTTAAAAAAAATTGACTGAGATACGAAATACGCAACGCCGCCGTTCCAAGCTGTCATTTGTTTTGTTCGTAACTTGTTTGTGACTTTTTAATGTTTACAAGTAACCCTAGTAATAAGTCATTTCCCTACGGTTTCTAAACCCATCTTAAAACACTTAATGATATGTGTGTAGATAAAGTAGTGTATGTAACTATACATAATTAGGCATTACAACAATCGTGTGATATTATTATGAAACTCGCCTTCGAGCTTCGGCTCGTTTCATAAACCCACGCTCTTGTTGTAATGCCCTTCATTATGCACTGATACATAAACTACTATTACGATCGCGTTAGAGTTACCCAAATAAATAACTTTTTTTACGTCATAAGAAACTTACACTAGAGCCTCTAGTAGGTCATTACTTTTATTTTTAATTATGTTCATCTACTCGTACTTAGCTAATTGTGTTATTAAGTTATGCCGTGTGATGCCGACAAAAGGATAAATCCTACGGACGGGCAGCAACGTCCGACATGGGTAGCAGTGTCCAGTCCACCACGTCACTACAGCTACTGCGGTCGCCAACCCGCCGCCAAGCGTGGCGACTATGGAAATTACCCCCCATGATGATATAAGTCATATTTGTGGGAGGCCTATGTCCAGCAGTGGGCTGCATACGGCTGAAATGTATGTATGTTTCAGTTAGATCTTTGTTAGTACTCTATGATATTATATTGCCTAGATAATTGAAATATTGATATTTATTAATTATACTTAATGTATTTTTTTAATTAATTGAGCAAAAATATTAGGCTCGATTTATTTTCTTTGCAGTAAGCTGTAGGCTGAAAATACATTTAAATTATAAATTATGTATTTAAATTATATACGTGTTTTAGTGTTTAATTACTTTTTTAGCAAGCGTTTCTTGCTATCTCATTTAATAAAACACTCTTATTTCCACGGCTACGTGTTAAATAATTATACTGTTTGTGAAAGCCCCTTTGGGTGAAAATTGCGGAAATGAATAACTTAACGCAAGGTAGCAAGAGCTGCGCTTAAGCGTAGTCCCGTAATATTACCCGGATTTCCTCCGTCCATTCCCATCACGTTCTGAGCTCAACGTGTCTGTAAGAAATTAAACGCATTCATTGGAAAGCTATAATTAAATATTCAGTTATAGGAACAAATTTTGAAATAGGAAATAAAAATTCACCATATTTTACTGACAAAAGTTTAGTTTGGCTAGTATGTTATAGTTTATAATTTACATTTTGTTTTCTCATTCTTTTCTTCATAAAATTCTTCTCGTTCATCTCATTTGTACGTAAAATTGTTTTCTGATGGTAATATTATTAGATTTATTTACATTTTCTTTAAAAATATCTAAGAATACTACTTCTTTGTCTCCTGATACTTTAATAACAGATTGCAATTTTTTTACCTTTTCTATCTGGTTTGCTCCTAGAATAACAGTTGAATCGTAAATAATCATTTATTTTTGTATTATAATTATGTAACCTAGACAGTTTAAGTCAGATTCTACTACATATTTAGTCATTGTTTCTACAAGGCAGTAGTTATTACGCTAATATTGTGACCTAAGCAAGCGAACAGTGATATTGAGATTTGAGAGGGTTTTAAAGAACGAAAGACGAACTTTGCTGCCGAGTGTTATTTAACATCTTCACCTCATCACGGCGTGAGGAATAAATTGCAACATATTCCAATCCTCATCTGAATTATATATTTGTCGTTACAAAACTCTTATCGCCATGTTTTTATTTATCTGCGACTACAGTAAAGAAGTGAAATCTTGCATACAATTCCTCATATAAAAAAAAGGAAGCTCGTCACAACCACTCTAATATTCAGTTGTAGGACAAAACTTATATGTAATTTCCACAATATCGAACTAGCGTTTGTCAACGCCACGCGATCGTTTGAAGTTACTGCAAAGGGCCCGCTACGCATTGACATGGAAATTTCTATCACTTCTCGCATTCATACGTCGCAATGCTTCCTCCAATTATGGAAATACGCTAAGGGCTTTTGAACACGGCGTCAATCAATTTATGATAGTCTTCAGCTAAGTAAGTGATGATGCTTTAAACAAATCACGGCACAATTAAAGTACAAGTAAGCTATGGACTCATAAATTTTTATAATTATTGCGAGTGACTGTGAAGAGTTTTAATATCTAATTACTTATTATAGATATTTTTGATAAGGGATTTGTAAGGCATGTCAATCCTCTAATACTTCTCTATTTTGATATTACTTTGGAATCATATTAGTTTTGCGTATCTGATGGAGCATTAGTTACTTTACTTGTTTGACAAGTACATTTTTGTGTTTTTGAATAGGTTTCTACTCTTGTTACTCGTGTAGTGCACTAGTATATGCGGGCTAACTAGATAATGCTTGTGATTTACACTTGTCAAATTTTTCAAAACACATTGTATAAATAATATATATTACAGGATACATTTTCACAAATTGACTATGCCCCACGGTAAGCTCAAGAAGGCTTTTGTTTTGGGTACTCAGTCGACAATATACAAATACTTAAATACGTAGAAAACACCCATGACAACAGGAACAAACATCTACAGGGTCACTACCTACTAGGCCAGACCTGTCTGTCTGCACTGTTGTAATACTGTGTAACTATAAATAGCAAATGCATATGATAAATCCTGGATGGATCGTTATTAGATTCGCCTGAAATCCTCCCGCATCATTTGCTAGAAGTGCTTTCACTGGCAGACTAATTATTTCACTTATTCACTTTGCATCTAAGCTATCATACGTTACGTTACGACCAATTTTTTTTTTATTCTATGTAAAATAATACAACAGCCAATTATGACCAATTCTGTAAACAAAACGGTAGGTACTGTTCCCAAATCTCAAAGTTTATTTACGAATAACTTTGCCTAAATACTGCATTGATACAAACAATGCACTAGGCAAATGTTTTGATTAGACATTATTAAATTCATCATCATCATTTCAGCCGTAAATCGTCCACTGTTGGACATCCACAAATATGACTTGTATCATCTTGGAGGGAAGTCGCCACGCTTGGCAGTCGGGTTGTCGCCCGCAGTAGCTGTACATCGGTTTCGACGTGTTGGACTGAACACTGCTACCCATCCGTCGGATTTCCCCTTGTCGCCTCTTACGACACCCGCAAGGAGCTCTTCTAGTCACTCGGCACCGAACTGCAAATTACACACACACATACATTTCAGCCGTATGCAGTCCACTGCTGGACATAGGCCGCCCACTAATATGACTTGTATCATCTTGGGGGATAGTTGCCATAGTCGCCATGCTTGGCAGGTGGGTTGGCGACCGCAGTAGCTGTAGATTCGGTTTCTACGGACGCTGCTGCCCGTCCGTAGAATTTTTCCATTTGTCACCTCTTACGCCACCCGCGGGAGGAGATAGGGTGGTGCTATTGTAGTCAGCCGGCATCACACGGCATATTAAACACGGCACTGCAAGTTATTAACTTATATTTATCACATAACGATAGTATTTTACTAAAATATATTTTTTGGTCTTTTATTTTAAGATTGAAGAACACCTGAATTGATGTTATACGCAAAAGCTTACGATTGCGTTTGCAAAGTATTGACAGGTATTTAATTTTGAATTCTACGAAAAGTTAAAATAAAATCCAGTGTAGTTGAAAACTTAATAAAAAAGTTTTCTAACAATTTAAAAACAAATGATCTCGCGTAGTCCAGAACATATTAACAAAAGTTACGCAGCATAGTATGCCCAGGAGATAATGCTGTCTTAGAATCGACTACTTGAATTGTAATTGTTTCATTTAACTCACGTCTCTAAAGTCAGTAAGATTTACTTCATTAGCATGAAACAAAATAGTAGTTCTTGGAGTATAAGGTCAAGTCTTATAAGAAAGGTGTAGACTGAGTGAAAGTCCAATACTTCCTTTAAAAACATTTTTATTTACGATAGTTACAATATTATAATAACTAAGAGTGGGTTAATGGTTAACGGCTTGTGTGATTACTAGTTATGTTTTTGTGGTATAATCTATATATATAAATCTCAAAGTCCTGACTGACTGACTGACTGACTGACTGACTCACTTAAATCAACGCACAGCCCAAACCGCTGGGTCTAAAGTTTCCAAACTCGGCACACAGGTTCCTTATAAGGTCTAGGGGTGCACTAAGAAAGGATTTTTAAAAATTCACCCTCTAAGGGGGTGAAATGGGGGTCCAAAGTTTGTATGGGGATTTATGATTAGTTACACCAATTAATTTGAAACTTCACAATAGTATTCCTAACGACAAATGAGTAAACACGTGTTTCAGCATTTTTGAGAATTCAACCCCTAATAGGAGAAAATGGGGTTTAAAAAGTCTGAAAAACGACATGTGTATGTTTCCTATGGTTAATCGGGTCGCTGTTGACAAAAACAACAACGGTTTTAAAATATGTGCACTAAAAAAGTATTTTTCAAAAAGAGGGTAAGTATATAAAATAAGGAGGTACTATAGGTACAGGAGGATCAAGCCCACATAGCGGATGAATGTATTGTTATGTTGTGTGTGTGTGTATGTTATTTTAACTTGATATGCCTTTTCAAAGTAATTTTGGGATTTTGAAAAATCCTTTCAGTAGTGTGTGTGTGTAGCCCATTTATAGATAAAGGCTATATATCATAAGCGAAGACCAAAAGTAACTATTCTACGCGGACGAAGTCGCGGGCAGAAGCTAGTGTTACATAAGAGGGGGAGCGGTTTATGTTGATATTTCATAGAATCAAAAATTTGGCTTTAAAATCCTTAACTTGAACTATGTCCACGGGAAAGAAGCGAACCTAATTGATGTATATGACCCTAATCCATTGTCATAAATAATAACATTTTATGTAGTTATTCAAAAATAAGAGTTTACTTTAGTTTGTGACTCTGTTAAACCTGTTACGCGTAAAGACATCGTATGAAAAGCACAAGAAAACCTTTTTGTCGTTGTGGCGCGAGTATAAAAATAAAACTTTCTTAACAGAAAAGAAATTTCACCGGCTCTCGAGAAAAAGACCTAAAAGAATTATTTTCTGGCGAGTCGTGCGAGTCCTCAAACCGTACGAAAATAAATAAACTGTAAAACAAAGTTACTTAACGCGGAAGCAAAATTTGCAGGCAAGAAACTTGGTAACTGAGGGAGTTTTATGAATTCCGGGAAACAATTTACAGGCCATTGTTACGCCGTAAGGAAACCGGTAGTTTTAGGCTGGACCTAAACTACAAACTTTTCTTAATGATTTGTGACTTGAATACCGTTTCGGCACTATTAGATGACTGCTAAAAACTTCATTAATTCATTTAACTGCAAGAAGCAACCAGCAAGTTAATTATTTATACAAGAATTACAATCGAAGAAAATAAAAACGAACATAATGTTCGAGGATAAGTTAATTTACACTTGATACACTGCCACATAAAGACAACATGCTACTATGAAGGTTGTGACCTTCACAGACTCCTTGATGATTGAGATTACGGGCTGGCCTAATGTCAGTTCTTAGGTAATGTAAATTCTTTTTCGAATATGTAACAAGAGAGTTCCTAGATGAGTCAGTGGGAGACAGTCAAAGCGAGTAATTGATTCATCTTGTATTAAAATAATCCCAATAAAAAATATACTTATCATAGAAGTTATCTTTATTATCAGCTCTCCATCTAGGTGCAAACCCCCATTACACTACCTAACCTTTAACTTGGTACCTAATAATTAGATATTAACATTTATTCGGTGAAGTTTTTTTGAACATAGTTCTCATTTTTGCATTTATACTAGCTTATAGCCTATTCTCAATATAGCCAATTTACAAAAAAACTTGACAAGTTATATCCTTTATATTATTCTGATGCGTGCGCTATAATTATTATAAAGTTTTCTTGTGAAGGTTAAATCTTTTTTGTGTAGTTTTTCATGTGAAAGAGCAAGAAATAACCATCCATCTATATCCTTGCAGATTTCATTCAAAATCTGAGGTATTTTGCAGCAACATAAATAAAATTCATATATATAATGTTTTCGCATCATGAAACAATTACTAAAATCTCAGGAACTGCTTTAACGCTCCAAGAAACATCCCTCCGAAAACAACATTACATTTAGAGGATCGTAAAAGTTGTAACACACAACAAAGGCAGTTAGTTTCTTTGCCTCACCCAACTGGAGACGGACTAGGGTTCTTCAGGTTGCAACGTTGCAAACACGCTGAAATGTGGTAAAAGTTCTTAAGCTTGTTTGCTCATTAGTGTTGTTCCTAAATAACTTAACATAAGGCTGATGTTCCTAAATAACATAACAGAAGGAAAATGTAGTAGAAATAATTCAGTTCCTGTCTTTTTAGATTAGAGCTAATGAGAACACTGTATATCATGTAGGCGATTGGGTATCAAAATAAAAATATTAAATAAACTGTGCATTAAGTGTGTACCTGTACGAGTAATATATATAGCAACAGTGAAGGGATTGGTATTGGAAAGAAAATAAATAAAGACGTAAAATTGTTAAAAAACTATACAGATACCGAACTTTTGAACCGGCTTTTATGAAGCAGTTTTATTCCAACCATGTATCGAAAATAAAATCAACTTTGCGTCCGCAATTTTGCCAGTCGCTTCGAAACTTATAAACCCTTTTTAATTCCTAAGGGGTCGTAGTTTAAAAAATAGCTTCTTAGCTTTCAACCTTTTACGGCTTAGGCAGTCCGTTGTCTATATACCCTTGACTGGGTAATGGGACTGTTTATACATTGAGGATTTTTTTTTCTTAGTAGTTATATAAGGGAGTTTACAAAATGTTGCTACACTCAATTAGCGAAAGTTGTTAAGAAACGTTAAATCACTGTCAGTTTCGTGACGACAATTAAGCATGAAATCTTAATGAAGATCGACTTTTGCCTTTAATTATTCTGTAATATCGATTGAAGTTTATAAAATGAACATTGAATTTGATGATTAATTGTCATCACGAAACTGACCATGATTTAACTTTTCTTAACAACTTTCGCTAATTGAGTGTAGCAACATTTTGAAAACTCCCTTATATACTAAGAAAAAAAAATCCTTAATTGTACTCTCATAACATATACACGATAATTTTTAATCGGTGATCAGGAATTTTTTATTTTTTTTTATGATATAGGAGGCAAACGAGCAGACGGATTGCCTGATGGTAAGCAATTACCGCCGCCCATGGACACTCGCAACACCAGAGGAGTCACAAGTACTTTGCCGGCCTTTAAGATCCCTATACGCTCTTTTCTTGAAGGTTTGGATGTCATATCGGTCCGGAAATACTGCACACGACAATTTATTCCAGAGTTTTGCTGTGCGAGGCAGGAAGTTTCTAGAAAAACGCACAGTTGAGGACTGCCAACCATCTATGTGGTGATGATGGAAATGTTGTCGTGTAGAGCGCTGGCGGAAGGACGCAGCTGGGATTAACCCGAACAATTCCTCGCAACACTCTCCGTAATAGAAAAATAATATCTATCTATCTAAAATAATTAATATCTAGCTAAAATTAAAGTTAATGAGCAATGTCTCACGCAGTTACTTCACTGTTCAATTAATTAAAAATTAAAACATAGTTAGTAGTAGTAGTAAGAACTTTATTGTACAACACAATGTGTGTTTGCGTAATTGAAACTTGTAACTATGATAGCATGGTCGTCCCACATAAAAGTTTTATTGAAGTACGATACCGAATTCAATTGCCTCCGCGGGAGTCTTATGATATCTATGACATTGTTAATGTACTGACAATGACAAATTATTACTCAGAAATTGCTGCTATTAAATTGTTAAAGAAATGGAAACTCGCAGATACAAATTAATAGAGTGACAAGAAATAAAAGACAAAATAGGATTGAAAATTAAAATTATCAGTTTTTGTTTGTTATTACGAGTACGATTTAAACGTAACTGCCATCAATTACTGATTTAGAAATGATGGCACTGATCACCGATTAAAAATCATCGTGTATAATATTTATATTTAAGCAGACATTTTTGAACCATCGAATTTGTCGCTCTGGCCATTATTTTCATCTGACGCTTTCAGCTCTACGTCTACTAATAATAAATAGTCAAATTCAAACATGTTAAAGGCAAAATAATTTATTGTCTCAGCACATGTACTACCTTTATACATCAGTTTTTCTATCTGTTTTCCTACATTGTGAATTATATTCTGGCGTGTTGACTCCTGCTGTAATATTAGCTGAAGTTAACACCCCAACAAAGGAGAAAATAGGTCATTATTCTTTTAGTAAGTTGCAAACACCAGTTACGAGGGCTTTTCTTCCGTCAGCATACACTAAAATATTTATTATTCGGATATGAAAGGTCTTGGGTTTGCAAACTAATATAGTCGAATTTTTTGCTGTCATGTTCGCTACATGATTTTTGCATATATTTGTACTTGCAAAAGGCAAAAAATAACATCCAACCTATATAAGTATCTGCTTTGATAATTTGTGTGTTTATTTCGGATGTTCCATCCTAAGTTATGAATGTATTTTTGTAGGAATGTGGTCCTTAAGTATGTATTCATGACAATTTAAAAAAAATGTTAAAAAGTGGTAATTTAAGTATCATAACTTACATGAAAAGGTTTCTGTGGTGATACGTATATACTCGTATATAATTTTGTCCTTAAAGACTTATAGAAAATACCCAAGGGTAGTATAGTACCCAGTAGTAAGAGTACCCAACTAGTGTGAGTTTGGCCCGTAACATGTATTTACTTTTAGTGGCAACTGCTTATACTTCTGTGTCGGTAGTGTGCTATCGTTTTTCCCATGTAAGGGATCTTAACTACTTACGGCCTGATCGAGCCAGTTTGTGAGCGAACCTTTTGTGATCTAGGTTTCTATGTTTGTAATTGCTTTCCTCTACAAAGTGGGAAAACACCGATATCGGCTACGAGCGTACAGGTCATCGCTGGTAGAGCGTTTAGCCTGTCCCGGTTTCGGCAACCGGTCTAAATAACAATTCTGATGATGCAAGGGCGTCATCGGGATTATACACGCTTAAATAATCAAAGTTCTCCGAAATACATGGCACCCGTAAAGCAGTTGCAATTCAATTCAATTATAATTGTTTATTTCAGATAACAAGATAAAATGTGTTTTGTGTCAAATAAGACAATTTTCTTTCATCTCGTCTCTTTCTCAAAATATCGAATATCTACAAAGTTAACTCCAAGAAACTTTAATTAAACCTTTCATAAAACATAAAAATACAGTTCAAATGCTTGATCAAATGTTCAATGGTGAAGTCTATATTGTCTTCAATGGTGAAGTGTAAAACTATTCACCGATGAGAAAATTATTGAAAAGGTTTACTCCCTCGTCTATTGATATAACTCCGTCGTAGAATTCGTAACTAAGTTTGAAATTGAACTTGTATTGACTGATCGTGAACAAGGGCTTACAAACTTGATTGTCACGCGCTTCGTGTTGCCACTACAAATAAAATTATTCAATCCTAGAGCGATTTGTTGTATAGATATTTATTATTTTTGTTTATGTATGTCTCGCTTTTATTTTTGTAGAACTGCAATACATGTGTGTAGGTATGCCACAGTGTTTCATGCCGAAAATATCAAACATTTCGATATTAATCGATATAGAATTATTTTACATATTAGTCGTGGGAAACATATGATTATGTATATAATATATCTACTAAATGACATATTAGGTATATCTTAAAGAGAATTACAGAAAAGGAATGGATAACTAAAAACTATCTTAAAAAACCTATATCATATTCGTAGAAGATCAAAATTGTAAGAAACTAATATCTAAGATGAAACCGCGGCGGTTGCCAGTGCCATATACATTATTAATTATATAATTTTTGTTTAATATCTTATAGGGTGCATTTTTCATACTTCATTCCCATTCTCAAAACGATTCATTCTAATATTTAACTTATAATGTAATTACTTCTTTAAATTTTCTGTAAATATACAAATACTGTTCCAGTGATGTCGATTTGAAACTCCAATAACATCATGTATGTACAGGTAAATAAGATAGAATATGTAATTTCCTTGAGTCCAATCTAAGAGGTAATTTATTTAATCTAAGACTCATTCCCAACGGAATAAAGAAAATGTTCTCCTAATTATTTGGTGCATATTTGTTTTATTAGCATTCACGTCGCCAAGTCAGCAACTTCTAGCTTTGTAAAAGCCGCAAGAGAAAGTTGCCCCTAATGTGTTACGTGAAACAAGAAAAACTATGATTTATCTCTTATCCCAAACAAGGAAAACAATTCTGGTTTCTTTCTAGAGAACGTACGAGTAAGTGTATGCCAATAGGTGCTTGGTTGTATAAATACTTTTTCATCTTTCGTACTTTGCCAAAAGTGGGTCATTGTTTATCATTGAATCGGGTGTGAAGGAATACAAATGTATTGTGCTTTCATCAAATTTAAAATGAAAAGTGAAAGTCGTTCAGGTTCTAGATGTGATGATTGCAAAAAACTTAAACCGAAAAGAAAAATAATTATATTTTGCATAGAGTCGAAATATCGTAACCTTACCGTTCACACAACACAACATGTATGAGACGTTACAAAATACCGATGATCCATTTAAATGTATACTTAGTAAAGTAACGATTAGAATATACAAAAAAAATGCTGCTTGGCTAAGCCTGTATAGTTGACCTCTGCGAGTGCGCTTAATATTTAGATCTACTGTTATTATATTATTATTTAGTAACCATGGACGTTAATTATGGACTAAATGTTGCTCCAGCATAGCGAATTATAAATAAAACAACAAAAAGAATAACTTGAAAGAGGCGATCATCTCTGATTTCTAAGACTAAAATAGGTTTCTTGAACCGCGCTTAAAAGATGGCGCTGCTCAATAAGAAACAAATCTGTTTCTCACATGTGGTTCAAGCTACATGCAACCCGAAATTTGAATGGCAACTGCACGCCAACTGCATATCGACTGTCATTCATACATGACCGTCTCTGGGGAATGGTTCTATTTAACGATTTGATAAAATCGTTGTTATATTACCCTACAGTAAGATAAAGTCTATGTAAATAAAATATATGATAAAAGGCTTTCGTGTTCTTTGTCGTTCCTTTGTTTCATATTCTTGTTTGCATGTTATATGTATATCACAGTTTGTGACTTTCGTCGCTGTGTTAGTCATGCCTTTGTATTATAACCATCCGATCTCCACTTCACTGATATCCTTAACGAAATATTAACGTTAATTTTATTTATTTTTTGTAAGGCAACAACTTTAGGATCGTTTCGAAATAGTATCAAATTTTGGCTCAAGTTGTAGTTATACTACTCGTAGTAATTATGGAAACCTGGAAACCACTGGAAACCCTCTTTCAGCAAAAGGAATTGAATATTCTTTATGTAATACGAATATTAAGTAAAAACTACATGGGCATCTATTGAAAAGTTTTAACTTAGGATATAACTTTTAATTGATTTATAAATAAATTCTGC
Organism: Grapholita molesta; assembly: GCA_022674325.2. Taxonomy (NCBI): domain Eukaryota; kingdom Metazoa; phylum Arthropoda; class Insecta; order Lepidoptera; family Tortricidae; genus Grapholita; species Grapholita molesta. Next base: position 8,391,117 of record CP053138.2, read on the forward strand.
AATTACTTTAATTAATGTAAAGATGTTACATTTGGAATGTTAACAGAATAACAGTATGTACGCATTATTTATATGGTTGTGTAATTAAGGACGAAATTATATGAAACCTTATGACTTTTGATGTTACCGTATGTGTGACTGTGTGCTTACTAACCATTTTCCTATTAGAAAAAAAAACAATACACGTTATACAAGTAATTTTAATTTATATTAAGTCATGCGATACGTTTAGCAACATCCATAGACACATAATACGCAACCATATAGGGACTAACAATATTACTAAAAACTTGAATATTATGAAATCCGCTACGCATACAGCCTCAGAACAGAAGTTCCTTGAAACTAAGCGAGTATCCATTACTTTTTGTTTGAAAGTTTCCGATTGCCGTATTTAAGTTTTCCATTTAAAATTCAACATCCGCGTCCGCAGGGGATACGGGTAAAGGACCACGGTGTAAAAGAGTGGCAAAAGCGGAATAATTTACACAACGTATAAACATAAAAGTGTCTTGAGAACCTGTCGCACTCGTATTAGATATATTAAAATGGGTTATTCACTTTTCTAAGTCAAATGGCTCGTGAAAAATAGGACGCACCGACCATTCTTGGCGTCCGCAGAACCGAACGGATTAGAAATAACGACGGTCTATCCAAAAAATATATATACACCTATACCTCGCAGATATTTGTAATCGTAGGATCTTATTTATGCATATTTTTTAACCTCTAGCCATAACGACAAAGAAAAACCAATCAATTCAAAATATTGTCAGAATTAAGATACAAAATGAAATGGAATAAATGTTTATTGTGAACTTAACAGTGTAACTCTAGCCCGTCTCGATTGGAATTAACGATAGACCTGAAATGATACTCCTACTAGCTCAGTAATCGACTATATTTATTCACTTTTGATGATATAAATCATGTCTTTAGGGTACATTATCGGGAACTGATTCAAAATATCGCAAAGATGGCAACACTTGCTTTTACGCGATATTTGCGTACATAACAGCCTCGGGCCTTTGTAAATACGAAAGATCTTTTACGCTTTTATCTTTCGTCCCAAATCACATCCATTCCTGATAAAACATAGGTCAAGTCCATATCCCATGGCATCTACATGGCCAAATGTAGACCAACCCGCCCTAACTCTTGCCAATTGCACCAACGCATAGCAATGGGGATATGAAAAAGTTATACTTGCCGGGACTTGGACGCAGCTTGGGTGTATTAACATAAATATGACAATGTAATGCCTCGGCCAAGCACGATAACTATCCCATTATAGCAAAAGTACGACGCTGCACTTATGTAGGACGCCGTAAAATATATTTATGCGAAACTTAATCAAGAGGCTCAATAAACTCTGTATATTATTGTAATAGAGATTACCTTGTAGATTATTAACAGAAGTTATTATACTTTCGCGAGCATGTGAGTACCCTGACTTGTAACTGTTAAGAAAAGATTGAGGTCAGTCATTAGGATCACTAGATAATTCAATGATGTCGAATCAACAATCTTGCCGTGTGATGCAGGCTGACTAGAATAGCACCACCCCATCTCCTCCCGCGGCTGTCGTAAGAGGCGACAGAGGGCAAAATACTACGGACAGGCAGCAACGTCAGTCGAAATCCAATCTACAGCTACTGCGGTCGCCAACCCGCCTGCCAAGCGTGGCGACTGTAGCAACTACCCCCAAGATGATACAAGTCATATTTGTGGGAGGCCTATGTCCAGCAGTGGACTGCATACGGCTGAAATGTATTATTATGTATGATGTATGAATCAACAAAACTGCTTTGACATTGCTTTTGACAGAAATAAGCTGCAAATGTCATATGTTGTTCAAAACCAATTGGAGAAATAACAAAAGGCGTTTCTAAATTTCATGTATGAAATAATATTCAGGTGTTACCTAGTTTTTTTTGATAGGTCCCTTGAGATTTAACTCGCTTAAGGTGAGATGAGAAACAGTCTGTGTACTTTTCTCGCTCGTGGGTATTCTGACTATCACGATCAAGTACGGTCGCGTGCATTTATTTGTGACCCACTTAGGGTTGACAGTCCTGTCAAACTGTATTGAAATTCAAAGATTTTTTTTGCGATATGGGTTACAAATTAACACATGCGACTGTACCTGTGTCGGTTGTTCATACTAGATATATTTTTCGATCGCGTAGTCGCCATTCATTAGCGGCCGCTTGTTAGAGACTCACAACTAACAATCTTGCTTATCGAATCGGCTCCAAGCAATGATATGTTTGAGAGTACATACGTTATATGGTTAATGGTATGTGATGGGAAAGCTTGAGATTCTGCGAGAAGATGTTTTGAATTACCATCTATTATCTTCATGTGTATGATATAGTATTTTGAGTTCACAGTACTTTGGAGCTATTCAATTGTCTAATATGATATTGTCTTCGGATGCCGCGATAATTACTCATGAAATAAAACCTAAAACGGATTAAATCGCGTATACTAATTTAAACTTCATCCCGACGAACATAGGTATACATTGTACTTTGTAGTTTATAAATTTTTGGACTTTAATTTTTAATAAGCACTCTGGCGTGTGCAATTATCATGTGCAAGCACCAAAATTGTTTAATAATTTATATGTGGATAGGTTTGCATTTTGTAATTTTTTGAGGATGATAAATTAATATTTTTCCTCAGTCCACCCGATCAACCACGAACGCTGCTAAAGGGTTCGAAAGGTCGGGATGAAGTTTAAATTAGTATACGCGATTTATTCCGTTTTAGTTGTTTTATTTCATGTCTAATATCGTTTTGACATGACTTTGTTCCTAAGAACAAGTGTTAGCACCCTTTTTAATACCTCAACCCCTTAGCTGTTAACAAGGTTATTATAAACTTAAGAAATTGATAAAGACTAACTTTCGTAAAACTCTAAGAACTCGGCCAGCGTCTGAAACTTTACCGGTGACAGAAACTTCCAATTGTCTTAGCAAGCAAACACGAAGATTCCTTTATTTCCGAGCGGAAATGAAGTAGGAAAAAATATAAAACCACTGTGACGGTGTTCTCCGCCAGGTTAATAATAAACTTGTTAACCGGCCCACCTTGTCGGTTGATAATAAAATTTTACCGCAGGTTCTGAAAATACCAGTAGCTAGTATTGAATTAATAAATCTTGACGATGATTGGGATGCATAAGAAGTTTTTAATGTATTAACAATTATCATTTACTACATGATTTATTTTGAACTCTCAAGAGCCTCTTATACATACATCATACATTTCAGCCGTATGCAGTCCAATGCCGGACATAGGCCTCCCACAAATATGACTTTTATCATCTTGGGGGTAGTTGCCATAGTTGCCACGCTTGGCAGGCGGGTTGGCGACCGCAGTAGCTGTAGATTGGATTTCGATTGACGTTGCTGCCCGTCCGTAGTATTTTGCCCTCTGTCGCCTCTTACGACACCCGCGGGAGGAGATGGGGTGGTGCTATTCTAGTCAGGCGGCATCACACGGAGGGCCAGTATACCTCCTACGTGGCACAATATACCTTTTCACCTCACTCGCTCGGAAAACCTTAGTTTATAGCGCGAAATCTGCGTGGAAAAGCCTATTTTATCCGCTAGCGTGCAAAAGTCATTCGAATTTCGAAGCCGATGATTGTAATTCTCTGTGGTGCATGTAACTTTTTTTTAACTATAAACCTCCTTCAACGCGTAACTGGCGCGCTACCGCGAAAAACGATATTCGTAAATTTCGGACGATTGTCTCTGTCACTTTCATTGGAGTAAAAAAGAAAGATGCTTGCAATATACGAACTTCGATGTTCGCAGTACCGCGGTGAATTCATAATAACCATAGATAATAACCAATCAGAATAGTAGTTTATGTATCTGTGCATAATGAAGGGCATTACAACAAGAGTGTGGGTTTATGAAACGAGCCGAAGGCGAGTTTCATAATAATATCACACGATTGTTGTAATGCCTAATTATGTATAGTTACATACACTACTTTATCTACACACATATCATTAAGTGTTTTAAGATGGGTTTAGAAACCGTAGGGAAATGACTTATTACTAGGGTTACTTGTAAACATTAAAAAGTCAACGAACAAAACAAATGACAGCTTGGAACGGCGGCGTTGCGTATTTCGTATCTCAGTCATTTTTTTTAAACCATAGACAAGCGAATGAACTCCCTATTCTACTGTCACTCGAGTTCAAATGTCGTTCGATTTATATTAAAAAAACATAACGAATTGGCGTTTCGTATCAATGGCTGTTTTAATATCTATAGATACTAGATTAGACACCCCACTTGAATTTGACAGCTGATCCAAATTTAAATTCATAACCTACTGATTTCAGTAGGTAATGTTAACATTACCTACTGAAATCTTTCTGATGGTTGGTAATGCTGGTCATTGCCTACGGTTTCTGGACGCATTTTAGAGCACTTATGATATGTACGTAGATAAACATGTTTTTGATTACAGATTTTTAACTTTTTTATTTTTACCTACACTTTATTTTATGTCAAATAGGTTTTATTATATATACTTATAGTATTTCAGTTTAATTAACATATTTTAACTATATATCCATTAAATAAAACACGATTTCAATGTTTATTTGATAAAGAAATTGAAATATAGGTTTACATACTATTGTAATTTCTGAACGCAACCGTAATTTTTTTTTATTAAAGTTTTAAGTTATCACAATTCACGTAAATTTGTCGAATTTCCTGTGCTAAACTCTTTGAACTCAACGTTTGAACTAAAAATGAATGATTCTAGTAGCGGTGCCGATATGATTTCCCTGAAAAATCGCGCGGTAAGTTTTGTTTTCTTGTTTTTCTTGCCGCTCGAATTTTCCTCGCTGTAGTGAGGTGAAAAATTGTGTGTTCCGCATGACTGCAAAATTATTTGGCGTCTCGTGTCTTGAAAGCCTCGCTACGCTCAGGAATCTATCTTTGAACCATTCGCTTCGCTCATGGTTCAATCTTAGCTTCCTTCGCTTGCTCAGCTTTCAATTTCAACACTAACGCCAAATAACCACTTTGATTTGCCTTTATTGTCCTGCAAAATATTTATAACCAGAAGTAGATAGCAATATCTACTACGTTTTCAATTTCAGAACGTGAATGCTCTAGAAAAACGTAACCTTAACCCGTGATATGAAAGAGATAAAAGATTGTGCACACGGACAAGATAAATAATTATCGTTTATTACTATTGTTAGCGTTGAAACAACAACTTTGAGCTAAAGAAAAAGTTAAGTAATCTATCTATTATTATTTTGCTTTTTGCGCGGCTGTTTACCACGTTAGAAAAGATAAAGTAGGTATAAAGGTTGTATTACATTATGGTTGTATTACGGAACTACATCGACACAGCTGCACCACTGCACCACCTCCAATTTTGGAGCCCGCGAGGTGCCAGCTCGCTGGCAGCGAGCCATCCGCAAAGTGTGGCTTGCTATCATCGCGAACACATAGTCAGGCGGTGCGCAGTCGTCCCGCAGTTGGCGCGCTGTATGCACATAGTCTCCTCGCTTGCAGTGCGGGCTCCGCGACGCGGTCGTATGGTAGCTGTAAGCGCGCTGCCTGCCTGCCGGCGACTTTTTATATTGACATTACGAAATATATTATACGACACAGGTTTTAATGCTCTATTTTGAATGAAAAGTAATTTGCTGGGTGGCAGCCGTGCTGGATCAGTCCCGCTATAATGTAATAAAACCATAATTGTGGATTGTATAACGGTATTTTGAAAGACTTATAAGTGCTATAACTTTTCCGTAATACATACATTCTACTTATAATTTTAGATTATAGGTACATAGCTGTGTACTTTGTCAGCCCAGTAAATTTTGTTATAAATTTCGACAAAATGGCTCGTATAATACATACATAAATAGTCATCCACCATTTACTTATCTTCTATTCATTGCATATTTGGCCGGTTAGTCTTACACGGATTAGAACATAAATGCTGATGTACTCATGTACATCAGCTAATATTCCAAAAATAAAAATAGCAGAAACACAAAATGACTACAACAAATTAGTCGACGAACATAGTTTTGGGTACTTTGGCTCTACGGGCCGATACAAATCAAATATGACCTAAACCTACCTATAGGACAATGGGTTTACTTTTCCGCATCTGCTGTTTTTCGTAGGTGACTAATTGTGTTGTAGTCATTTTGTGTTTCGATCATTTTGAGTTATGGACTATGAGCCGATGTAGTCATTTTGTGTTCTGGTCCGTGTGAGACCGAAACTGACTGACTTATCTATAAGTTTTTTTAAATATGTTATTTACTTTAATGTCTTCTTTATTTCAGGTAAATCGAATTTTCCAGTTTAAACACCCAACTTTATCAGAAACGAAGATGTTTTTCCTGAAAGAGCATTTTATTGTCGAAACATAAAGGTAAGTCGCTAGCAACAATGACGTGAGCGGGCTCTTTGTCAGCATGTCCCGCAGGCCACAGTGGATTTAAATCATGAGTTTATATATATAGTTTTGTAGCACATATAGTTATATATTTGTATAAATAAATATATATGTATGTATAGTCGTATATACATTTATATATTCAAATGCACATGTCCTGGTTGACTTTAATAAATCCTGACATCCTATTAAACAATCTTAATAAAATTTCAATACAAAGTGCATGTAGTTACTTAATTTGTCCATACCTGTAACTAAATGTATTTTATTTTACATAAATTTTGAATGATCTTTGAAAATCACATTACGGTTTGTTTTACAACTTGTTGATTTAGTGAAAGAAGATTAAAGGAGTCCAACTAAAAATGAAACAGTTGTTGAAATAAGTTTATAAATTGAAATGAGTTTTTAAAATCCTCTACTGTGGGATGTGGCTGCTTGAATAGAACTATTACAAAAATCCTTATTGGGGTTACAGAAGTTGAAATTACGAGAACTATAATAAATCCACGCAAACGATTTTATACTTTATGCAAAATGTGAGTTTATCTTGTTACCATTATATGTTTTAGATTATTCTACACACAAACCTAAAATAACACACATTACGTAAGAACTAGATTTATTGGTTTGTTCGTTTTCGTCTTATATATATTTCTGTAAATAGAGCAATATTTCTTCTTACCGGACAGTCCGCGCGGTGACCGCACCTTTCAAGTTTCTTTGTCATTTATTATATACCGACAAATGGATTTTATAGATATGTAGTCTTTTAGGAACAAGGTAGACACAAAGTAGGCAACCCCAACAATCTCTTGACGCATGAGAAAATGTGTAGTAGAAATTTTATGACACGCTAAAGTGGCACCTTTCGTGCATGAAACGACCATTTTGAAAGAAATCTCAGCGAATACTGCTTTTATGAGTGTGTTTGACTATTTTATTCACGAATCATTTAACAATTTGCCAGCCGTGTGTAATAAAACACAGTTTATGGGTGCAGAGGCTAGAGATTGAAAGAAATTTGTTATAAATGTAGTGTAATCATTGACTACTTATTATGCTTAATTTGCTTAGTTCAGTAACTTCATTGCGTTAATGTACATAAAGCTTAAAACTTGTTCGAGTACAAACTTAGACTTGGCTTACTCATGAAAAGATATCATCAGAATTCTTAAATAGTCAACAAAATAGTTTCTTCATTCACTTATTTACAATTTTCTTTAACATTTCATAATTTAGCATTCACTTATTTACAATGTTCTTGAACATTTGATAATTTAGGTTTGTAAATCATAATAACTACAAATAAATCCTTTATACATTGTCCACTACCTATGCCTGTTGCAGATGTCATTATTGAGATTTGTTGTTGCTCTTTTTCCCCTACGTATATATCCTTTAGTGGATAAATCAAGGGTATGTACCTCAAATTTTTGTTAAATAGCTATTTTTAGATTTCTTCACCATATTTTTTATTATTAAACAATTTAAATGACCAAGAAGTTGTATTAAGTAACGTTATTGTCTTCGGTTGCCGCGATAATGACTCATGAAATAAAACAACTGACCAGTCCACACGTTGATCACCAATGCTGCTAAAGGGTTCAAAACATTGGGATGAAGTTTAAATAAGTAGATGAAGCGGTTATAACATTTATAATTTTACACAGATAAGAAATATGTTGCAACAAAATAACTATATAGAACAAATTACACTGAAAGAAATTACACAATAATGCCAACAAAAAATCCAATTACAAAACATAAATTAAAACTAAACTTAAATATCTATTCAGCAAACCCGCTCCGAGTCCTTCCAGACGCAAAAGTGCCCATTACGCTCACCGCGTTGCCACGTTGAACCGCAATGGACAACCTCTGCAACAGGAACCCAGAGCGACCACGAGCGACGATCGTGACCAGCTTCCCCCAGCCGCCTCCCAACCTCCCTAATTAAAACCAGGGCTTCGACACACCAACACCCAGTGGTCTCCAACGCGAGAGGGACAAACAAGTAGTTCGCCAGGACTGCATTCTCCAGTGAACCGGCCGAATGCCAGCCACGCCAGCAGCAGACCCGCTGTCAAAAGTATTAGGTAGTATACGCAATATAATCCGTTTTCAATTGTTTTATATCAGTTACTTACCTATCGACTTAGTTATATACGGAAGTGTGCAATGAGGTATTTTTTTTTGTACTATCTAACAGATGTTATTTCATGTCTGGGTTATTTCATGTCGCAGAGATTAGGTAGGCTCATTAGTCCAGACTACAATAGATATGTTAATTAATTAGAAATCTGCACTTGACTCATTTATAATTTTCAAATTCATGTATGCATCTGTATTGTTATTGTTTATAGGCTTTCTATGTTTGAAATTTCCTTTTTCCGTACCGCCACTACAAATGCTATTCTACGCTCTCGCTAATTTATCTATAACTTGGTTTTCTCCAGAACGAAATGACACATATGTCAAGTTGAAAAATATACGATTTATTTTCGCCGGTACGAGTATAAGAGCTATGGAAGATATTTTCAAATAAGCTGTACGCACACATATTTTTACACTTGACTACTCCAATGATAATATCCTCTGTGTGAACGAGAGATAAAGTTGATCATGGGGTTGATACTCCTGGCTGCTTTGTACTGCTGTGAATTAAATGATTCATTTCATAGACGCCTCGCCTTAACGTATTTAACAACGCCGTGGGTCGGTAAGGGAAATAATATAACAACCATAATTTAATAACAAAGCAAGATATGCTGTGAAACCTTATTTCTATTAGAAGTTATTTGTGTTGAATGTCTTTTTTATTATTAAGCCTTAAAAATAAAAAGGAAGATAAACGTCACAAAGACAATATTATTCGAAAACTGAACTTTTGACGAGAAACTCTACCATGCTAATTAATTTTATTACGAAAGTATTCGAAGTAACTAGGTTTATTCTAGAACTATAAATAAGTCCTGGCTTTTAAATGGAATGAAGTCTTTTAACTCAAAGCGTCTTTAAGTTTTGAATGCTGGCTATAGTTTTAAAGTTTATGTTACCTGCGGCATTGTCCGCGGTGAACGCTAGAAAGGTTTATAAGAAACAAATATCCATTTATCCAAGTATACAATATTCCTCAATATTAATTCAATCACAACTATACTATACTACGAGTTTTCACATACTACCTTAACAAATTAATAAAACGACATAGTAGGTAAATTAATTTGTAAAAACTTGCTGTCCTCGGCTTGTCGTTAATCTAACTTCATCGGAACTGCAGAATTTATTTTTCATTAGCATACCATAAATGTTTGTCGGAATTTCCATTGATGAAGTTATATTAAAAAAAACTCATATATTTAGAAACATTTAACCTTAACAGGTATTCTGCTGTATATCAATACTAGCTGTTCCTCGAGACTTAGTCGGCCAGCCATGCCCATTTTGGAGTATGGTTGCGGGATAAAAATTATCATATGTCCCGTCTCGTAGCACATACCAAATTTCATCCCAATTGATTCAGCAGTTTAAGCGTGAAGAGGTAACAGATAGACAGACCGAGTTACTTTCGCATTAATAATATTAAATATAGATTTGAATTCGAAACTAAGTTTCTGAATCAATAATTCATAATGAGTGAAAAACCTAATTTTCATTACGAATTGATCTCATTTATCTGGGCATAAATAGGTTCTTCGATTTACGAGTAACTTTCGAAAAGGATCCAACGATCGAGTTCAAATTAGTTTTCATTTAAAGTCTTTAATCGGCTTGTCTTTCATATTATTATATTCATTTTGTAACCTAAGGTTCAACGCTTTGGTAGGGGGAGGTTATTACTAAGCACTTTTCTTATATTTTTATAATACTGATTCCTTAACGAATGCCAGTTATCAAACTTAATTATGTGCTAGGAACAACCAGTTTTTTAAACTATGGAACTTAAGTCAATGGACGTATCCAAAGAGTTGCCCAGAGCTCCTATTTTAAAACTGCGATACTAAGTAAGTAACCAGTCTTACCATGGGGAAGTTAACGTCAGCAATAAATAGTACATGCTTCGACTAAAACTACTTATAGAAGATAAAAGAAAAGTTTCATAGCTGAAGGCAAACTTGAGTGCGACCTGTTTGTATTAGGGTTCTTTGTTCGAAACGCAAAATTAATGGTACCGAATATCTTTGAACGGCCTTAACAGTAACTACTTAGCATTATACTTTTGATGAATTGAATTTTTGTGTGTGAATGTTTGGAGCAAAACCAATTACTTGACAGATTTTTTGAGTTATTATTTTAACTCGCATATGAATAGCGTAAACGGTACCGTTATATTTAAATTTTAATGCCCATATTTTGTTTCTTATGTAAAAATACACATTATTTGAATAAAAACTTGAAAATTACTTAACTGAGGTTTGTAATTATGAACCAGTAAAACCACTGAAGGCATAAGCCAGTTTTGTAAGTATCCGAACATGAATTATGCCAGTCGCAGCTTAAATCTGGAAGCAAATTTAAACAGCACTATCGAACTGGATATCAAATAGCAGCCCATAAATTACTATTCTGAACTGTCTTACTTTGTAAGTTGGCTCGGCGTCCATGTTCGACCTCATATTTAACAACTTCGTCTCCTATAAATTTATATAGCCAGCAATAATTTGCATGATCAAATGTGAGTTGAAATTATTACCAAAAGGCTATTTCACGGAAGAAACCTCAATTTAAGTGCTGCATTTATTTGCCTTTAGCGTCGATAATAACAAATATTAATACCATACTGATTGGAAGCGGAAAACCAAACTATATTGTGAAAAACATTCTGAATGTGGAGGAAATAGCGACGGATTTTAAAGCAGAAGTTTCGAACATTTTTTCGAACACAACAGGACCGACTTTACAGACAGAAAAGGAATCGCACCATACATACCATAATATAGTGTTTTTTGGTTTTTATTATACAATTAGATTCTACAAGTTCGTATCCGTCTTTTCTAAACAGTCTGCTGACTTATTGCTATAAGTCACATATCTGTAAATATTGTTAGCTGACTAGAAAGACAATCATTTTACACGTATGTGCAACATATCTTCCTAACGCAATTGTGTTTTCAATCTCCCGAGAATGTTTCTAGAAAAGAGAAATAGGATACGAAAGGCATTCTCACAGAACGTCCGAATAAAATCGAGACATCCGTCGCGTAGGAGGGCTTAGCTCCGAGGCCAATATAAACGGAATACTGTTTGCAAAGAAGGATCTAACTGTCGTCCATTTTCAACTACAGTGCGTCCTCTTGTATAATGCCTCCAGTATTAAGGCTTGACCGGCTTTGTATCTGCAAAGAGATTTCACGAATATCAATGGCCATATGTATATTAAACTAAGCCTGTTCCTGGAATTTTAATCCACGGTGTTTAGAGCCTTAAGTAAAAACTAATAAATTATATTTCCTTTGACAACAATGTGTATTAAAATCTGATATTTCATAGAAAATTATTTTAAACTAGACGGAGTGTCCGCGTGATATTCGGTGTGCCAGTAACTGGCTAATTCATCCTTCATTTTTCTCCCTCTGGAGGAGAAACTTTGCAAGTAAAATTGATAGACGGGTACGCTAGGGGATTGTAGTCCAAGTAGAAAATTTTACAATTACCACTAAATAAGGCGAAAGTCCTTGACCAGTGTGTGTTTCCACTGATGACATATGGCACTGAAACATGGTCGCTTACCATATAAGCCCTCGCGGTTGGGAAAGGCCTACCTATATACAGGAGTCGACGTAGTTCGGCTGATATGATGATGATGGTAATGATTATGAGTAAAGAAAATTACACAGAAAATTGTTGCGCAATTTTTTCGCCCTTATTTCGAGTTTTGACGTAGTTTAAACGACAGAGTAGTAAAAATGTAATGCAAAACGATTTTCCATCAGAAAAACTCGGATCTAGATCGAAATACGACAGTATACAGCTGTCAATCAATGATTTTATTGAATCAGAGACACATCATATCTATTAATATGGAACTTTATTATTTAATGTCAAATTTCACTTCGACATTTGTCACAACATCTGTAGGTTTATGTATATCGGACGATACAATCCTTGACTGTTCCTGTCTAAATCCTGTCTATAGTATATTTTCATTTGGTCATCCATTCAATCAGTCTAATCAAAAATTAATTTTATCCTTTTCTAAAACATTAACGGATATTTCGTTACCGCAGATTCAATGTCAAAGACCGATATACAGGGCGTCCCACGGCAATGCTATATGAATACTTTTGATCGATATGATAAAGCTACTTAATTTTTAAGCTAAGTAATTTTTGTTCTTGTGTACTTTTAGGGTTTTTAAATTAAAATAACGTCTTTTTTCAGTAAAATCTTCCATCTACAATATTCAAGGTACTTTCCCTGCATGTGGCATAGCCGTGGGATGCCCTGTATATGTCATATAGTCATAGACCACAAAGCAAAATAGACCTAAACGCACATGCATAAAGTTTAACTTTAATTTTGACATTTTGGTCACATGGCATCTAAGAGGTAGCTTTTGCGTTTGATATGGCGCGGGGTGCGAGGAATGAACTCGGCTTCTCCAGCGCTGCACCCCGTCAGGATCTGCGCCTCGATGATGCCCCGTTGCATTATTTCGGAGGTGACAAATTCCGTAGAAGCATGATCGAAATCGGAACTCCAACTTTCAGGGTTAATGTGTGATCTGGGTGTCCTGAAGTCCACGGGGTGTGTTGTGACGTTGCCTTCATTTGGATGAAGTGGCACTTACACTACCTGTTCACCTTCTATTTCCGCCTAAAATCCGTGCCGCTGCCGGTTGTGAATTCTCGGACATGTAAGCTTTCTCTTTGTTCGACTCGCGTAATCTCAGTAAGGCGTAGCTTCTGTATACTCGGCCACAACAACATCCTCTCCTGGCAGATATTCACCTCGTTGGCTCGAATACCTACCACTCGTCACGGCCAGGAAAGTCTGGCGGAAGTCTATTTACTCAGTTTACCAATGTGGGCCAATTTGTGTAATCAATTACACTCAATCAATGGAATTATTCAATTAAATTTGTTGGTCTTCTAAACTGAATTGGGCAACATCCTTCCTTAGTGGCTTATTTATATTCCAACGTATTAATTTCAGTGCCTGCTACCTGTCATGAATCTGAATGAAATGTTCAATTTGGTTGAAATTAACCTGGCCGGTGTTTTTCTCGACAGATTACTGAAGTTTTCATTAAAACCGTTTAGCCGCTTTCATTTGATGCGCGAATAAATAAATTGACAAACATTCTAAAAACTGTTGGAACGAGTTCTTTTGTCTATGCTAAATATCTCCACTCAACTTTTTTTTGGATATCTTCGATGTACAGACTTATGACCCTGTCAAGCTTTATTATAATTATGTATTAGACTAGGCATTCTAAAATAACAAATACATTGTGTAAGTTATTATTATAGAATACCGAACTAATAACTTCTTAACCAGTCGATAAGCGTTACACTTACGTACGGCTTTGTTGCCTTCATAGGTTAGTATGTTATCTTTTGTCTCGAAGAATGGAATGTACCTACAAGTAAATCCCTAGTAGCGGGATATTATACTACTTATTAAAATGTTAAAAAGCCTTTTACAGTATACGATAAGACATAGTCAATACACGTTTAATATTAGCTGGTAATTTGGTAATTAGTCACAGCATTATCAGTAAGAGTGGAGCACGGTGCCAGTCATCGCGCACAATGAGGGGCTCATGAGTTAATACTTAATAGCCACCAAGGGGTACATGTTACAGTAATTAACCTTGGTTTTTGGATTGCACGGACATCGCTAAAAACTGGGTTATTCAAAATTACGAACAAAACATAGATTTTACAAAATAGAACTATAAATATAATTAATACCTATAAAAAAATCTTAGAAGAATCAGTGCCATTCACGATTGAATTAAATCCGTCAAATGCCAAATCCGGCAAAGTTGTTGCCGTCAAATTTTTTTTTATATTTATTTACTTTAAAAAAGATGCCGCAGTTATTAAATTTTACTGGTCTTTTTTTTTTTTTTTTTTATAAAAGACTGACCAGCGTTTGACCTCAGTCGCACCTGCTGGAAAGCGACGACGAGGTCGAGGGGTGTAGCACGCTGGTTCAGTAACAACCTATTCACTCGCACCTTGAAGAGACCCAAATTATATCTTACCGGGAATACAGACGAAGGGAGCGAATTCCATTCCTTAGCAGTCCGCATTAGGAAGGTAGAAGCGAATCGCTTCGTGCGAATGAATGGAATATTCACAACGTAAGGATGAAACCGCTCCCCTCGTCTGGACGTCCGGTGGAGGAACGGAGATGGCGGAATTAAATCGTGCAGTTCCTGTGCACACTCACCAAAATGTATCCTATAAAACACAGACAAACTAGCAACCCTGCGACGGTGCTCAAGGCTTTGTAACCTTACACTCAGTAATTCAGGATCGCCAATGAGTCTGCGAGCACGGTGCTCTATTGAATCCAAAGCGGCCAGCTGATACTTGCAGACCCGTCCCAAAGATGGCAGCCAGTACTCCATGCACGATCGAACTGGGCTTGGT
Organism: Grapholita molesta; assembly: GCA_022674325.2. Lineage (NCBI taxonomy): Eukaryota > Metazoa > Arthropoda > Insecta > Lepidoptera > Tortricidae > Grapholita > Grapholita molesta. The sequence continues at coordinate 8,406,185 of CP053138.2, forward strand.
AAGTGTTAGAAGCTGTTCCGGCGTGAAGTACCGCTTCACCCTGTGTAAGACCCCAAGCTTTTTAGCAGCGGATTTCGCTTTGGCCTCAATAGTGGCACCGAAATTCAGCTTAGTAGTTAATTTAAGGCCAAGTAGTTCGAGGTGGTCCGAAATTGCTAAAGATACATTCTGGAAAGCAGGAGCCAAGATAAAAGGGCTCCTTTTGGCTGTGAACACAGAGAACTACCTATAGAGTCGCAATGTTGTTCATTTTGTTCGCGATACAAGCTGCCAACACAAGAGGTGAAACGTGAGGGGCGGGAGGGCGTTAACGTCGCTGCGATTGGTTGTCTCAAGGACGACGCGCGGCCGCTTGAGCGTGTAGTGATGGGACATGTTTTTAACCGGATGCCTAACCGGTAGTAATTTATGTTTGGTAAACAAAAGTAACTATAAATATAAATCAGTAGGTATAGTAATATTATTTTAACTTACTTCAAAAGTATAGGTTAAAATACTAAGGGTGTAATAATCTAAAAATTAAAGCCAGAATATCACTTGCTGTCTAAACAGTCCCTAATTCAAAAATAGGACAAATTGTATGAACGGAATCTTGCAAATATATTAAAAGTTAATACGTAATTTGTATTTTTATAAAAATACAAGGGTTTCAAATAAAATACATATTTAATCACTAGAGATACATTATTCGTATGTTGTTTGTGTAGACCAGGATTCAAAATCTTTTCAACCTGCGGGAAGTTACAAAATTAGTATTTTGTCACGGCGCCCTGGTCCTAACTATTGCAAAAGATATAGTAGATAGAAATAATTACCTATGCTACCTACAATAATAGTAGTCAGGTTAGGTTAGTTTAGTTAGAGGAGGTAGGAAAAAATTAAACATGCACAACATGAATCTATCGTCGTTGTACATAGATAATAATAGACCGACCACGGCGCCCGTCAGGACTTTCCACGGCGCACCAGGGCGCCGCGGCGCACACTTTGGGAACCCCTGGTGTAGACCATAGCTGTCCCTAAAGGATTCTCTGTAGACCACCTCGGCCACCATGGACTCCCCGTGTTCTTCGGGCGCTGGCCGCTTGTCCCGCCATGCTACGTTGTTACACTATATTCTCAGAAGGGCGCTTGTCAGCGCGAACATCCCCGCCACTCTGGTACACCAGATTGTGCGGGGTCAGATGTCGTTAATACCCGTTGTTGGAGAATGGGTCGCGCACTGGTGTGCTATTCTATGACACTAGACCCAAGGGACTCACCAAGTGGATTCTAAAAGCCCCCCCATAACATACCCCTATCTCAAACTAGCTATGAGTGCCCTGGGACTTCTTCGAAGTTCATCATCAGGCCCATTCTATGACACTGGACACAAGTACTTGCGAAGTGGATTCCAAAAGCCCCATAACATACCTCTATCTCAAACCAACTATGAGTGCTCTGGGACTTCTTCGAAGTTCATCATCAGGCCCATTCTATGACACTGGACCCAAGTACTCACCAAGTGTATTCTAAAAGCCCCATAACATACCTCTATATCTCAAACCAGCTATGAGTGCCCTGGGACTTCTTCGAAGTTCATCATCAGCTCCATTCTATGACACTGGACACAAATACTTGAAGTGGATTCCAAAAGCCCCCATAACATACCCTCTATCTCAAACCAACTATGAGTGCCCTGGGACTTCTTCGAAGTTCATCATCAGGCCATTCTAAGACACTGGACCCAAGTACTCACCAAGTGGATTCTAAAAGCCCCCATAACATACCTCTATCTCAAACCAGCTATGAGTGCCCTGGGACTTCTTTCGAAGTTCATCATCAGGCCCATTCTATGACTCCTGGACCCCAAGGACTCACCAACCCCTCTAGTCCACTACATAACTCTACATAAAACTAAGTATGCGTACATACATATTCTACTACTACTACTACTACTACTACTAGTTAGTATTAAATATAATATACTATATAAACTACTGAAATATAAATATATACTCGTATATATATATATATATTTATTTATATTTTTTAAATTCGGTACACCTTCGGTAATCCTAAGCACACGATTACGGTTAATACGGTAACGACATCAGCACATCACTAGAGCTACACGTGGCTTCGTAAGACAGGAATAGCACACTGTATTTACAATATGATGAAAAGAGACGAACAACTATTTACTTCTGTAAGCGACCAGTATAAATGAACTCCGCTAGGAACAAATAATTTTTCAATAATATAATCATTTTGACTTATCTGTGGAATGTTATACCATCTTTCTTGTAATTTGATGTCTTAGAATTTTTACCACACCATCTTACAGTACAATGACACATGATGTCAACGTTTTTATTATATTTATCTATTTTTTAGTGTAGTAACAATGTACACTGCGCGCAGGTCAGATACTTGGACGCAACTGAACGGCACTGCGCGCGACCGGGAATTATATAAGCCTTGTAGCGCATACGGACTGATGATCGTCAGTGCCCTGCAATACTTGTCTATAGGTTTACTGGTCTGTGGCTGTGAATAAACACGCCTGTGTCTTGGAAGCGTTAAACCTGACCAAGTTGGCTTCGCCCCACTCGTCAACGGCCTTCAAGGTCAGGTTCGTTCGCTCAACCAAAGCTTCCCTAAAGGATTCGGTCTCTCCACTAGTAGTTTGGGCCTCAGGAATATATCTCTCAGTCACCGTGCTGTCGTCTGCATACCCAAAGATACCGCTTTAGCAAATCGTTTATATGCAGCAAAAGAGGGTAGCTGAAAGAACTGAACCCTGAGGGCACTCCGGCGTCGTGCAACGCGATCCGATGAGCAACCATCCACTACGACCCTAATAGATCGCTGCCTCAGGAAATCAAATCCAAGAGCACAAACCAGCAGAGATTCCGTACGCAGAGAGCTTGCCCAGAAGGCCGTCATGCCAAACCCTATCAAAGGCCTGGAAATGTCGAGAGACACGGCGAGAGCTTCGCGCGTTTCTCGATGGCCTCGCTTCAAATGTGGGGAGCGTGCACTGGAAGGCCCCCAGTAGACCGCTTTCGGCAGAAGCCGTATTGCCGGTCGCTGAGGAGATCGTTACCTTCAAGATACGCAAGGAGCTTGTTATCATCACACGTTCCATAATCTTGCAGAGTATGGAAGTGATTGCAATGGGACGATAATTCGACGGGTCCGCACGGCTACCCTTCTTAGGCACAGGCTGCACATTAGCAAGCTTCCACGCTTCGGGAACTTTTCTCGACTTTAGGGAAAGACGAAACAGGCGCGTCAAAACAGGAGAACAACTCAGGGGCAATATCGTTTTAAAACGACTGCTGGGATACCGTCGGGACCACTAGCCTTATTCACATTTAGACAGCGTAGTGACTTCCAGTACTTCCCTTTGGTGAATACGCACCTCTGGCATTGATACTTCGCTGCGGGCAAAGAGGGAGGCATGGCACTACCAGCGTCTAAATGTGAATTTTCCGCAAATAGAGACGCAAACAAGTTCGCCTTCTCTTCCGCAGTGTGGGCCAGTGAACCGTCCGGTTTCAGCAGTGGAGGTAGTGATGGGCGACAGAAATTCAACTCAGCCGATTTTCGCGAGAGACCAAAACGCTTTGCTCCCAGATGGGTATGCAGCAAGTTTGGCCCCGACACGACGAACATGGAGGAATCGAGCTTTCTGCATGACCTTCTTGCAGTACTTGGTAGCTTTGTTATAGGACTGTTTCTTTACGTGTACATCCGGAGCTTTACAACTACGAGCATCGACCCATGATAAATACGCCTCGTGCTTAAGCGCTTCCGCCTGAGCACACTCAGCATTAAACCACGGGCGAGCTGCGCCACCAACAGCTACGTCGGAGTAGGGATGTAATATTCCATACCCCCGACGCAACATCAGTGACAGCTGCTGCAGCTCGACGGATCATCACTATTGAAACAGGTTGGCAGCCAAGGATAGGATGCAAAGAAATGCCGCATCTCATCCCAATCTGCTGACTTGTATCGCCACACACGGCGCATGCCCTTCGGGCTAAGGACAGGAGGTGAGTGGTGCGACACAGATTTCACCAGACAGTGGTCAGAAGTTCCCAACGGGATGACACTGACACGTTGTATCTGTCCGGATCGGTAGTCAACAGAAGGTCCAGGCAATTAGGCGTGTGACTCGCAACATCCGGAATGGGGTGGTTGGTCGACCAGCTGAGAGAGATCCAGCGATAACGCAAACTTGCGCCTCTCTCCCTGCATGGTCAGTGAACTGGTATGGGCACAGCCACCCTCGTGATGAGCATTAAAGTCCCCCAGAAAAACCAATTGCGCACTCGGTACCGTTGCTGAGCCACACCCGCCGCATCACTAAGTTGTTCAAAGAGCCTGGTTGTCTCCTGGTCACCGCTGTACGATCGGTAAACCACGGCGTAAACAATTTGTTCAACACCGAGGTCCACCAGAAGCCATAAAGAGGAAAGGTTACGGTCCTCAAGGTTATGGGAGACGCCGATAACAGATGTCATCGCGAATATACACGCACACGCCAGCCTTCTGCACAAAAGAGTGCTCCAGGGCATATCCCGGGTAGTGCAGATACGACGCGTCCATGGGACATCTGATCTGCGTCTCGGTGAGGCAGAGCAAGTGGGGCTTCTCGGTCTCGAGATGGTGGTGGACTGGCACGAGATTAGAGTGCAAGCCCTCGGATGTCTCGAGAGGTGCACTTTAAAGGAGAGGATGTGCTTCCGCTGTGAACACTTGCTCGATTTTTTACTTTAGCCATATAAGGTATGAATAGGCGGGGAAGGCGGCAGTTGAACAGGTGCAAAGCTGCTCACCCAGCAGCACACAAACAGTCTGCCACATTTGGAAGCCCTGGTCTGGAGACTGCAGGGGACGCCTGAACCCCGAAGACAGCTGTCGGGTCCTCTCCGGTCGCAAACCGGCACTACAGCACATCTCCGGGATTTTTCACAGTTGGCGGGGCAGCCTTTCGGGGTTAGCTAAGTCCCTACTTGGGCCCCCAACTACCTGCGGTCGGCCAGCGGAGAACCGTGCTTCGGCTCCCGCTACCCTCCGCGCCCAGGCATCCGGTGCAACAAACAGATGGGACCGAAACCGGCTTGCCAGCAGAGCAATACCGTTCAGACCCGCCTTCCCAAAAAATGGCTACTACTGTCTTCATGCCGGAACATGATCCGAAGATCATTTGGCGACATGGCTTAGACAGCAGGGTGGTGACAAGCCGCGGCTATAAAGCCTACCACCAGAGAGTGCTGGTCATTTGGCGCTACCCAGGGGACACGTGTGGGTATCTAGAGCTAAAGCCCACGGACGCGACAACAGCTTTATCCCCCAAACTCTAACCGATCTCAAGCGAATGTTAAGCCAGATTACTGGAAAATTTACACAGAAAAGCTTAAAATGTTTTATGTTTGTTGTTTTAAAATATCCATTAAACAAATCTAACGTATCGCGTTATTATTTAGCGGAAACCTAAATGTTCAATGCGTTTTTAACAACCAAATATTGCGATGCACGGTTTACAAAATATATCAATACGCACAAAATATTTATCATTTCATCATTTTTTTGTATAAATAATTAGTGACTCGGAAAAGTAACTACTAGCCCTGAATGTTGAAATATATGCATCAAAACTAGATTTATTTAGGGCCGTAATCCTTAGTCACGCATTGCATATTTACTAGAATCATGATGTATAGCATCATGATTCTAGTCGTAAGGTGAGTGAAGTACCCCATTTAAAACATTTAGGCCGCGGAAAAGCTCAATTTTCAACGCAGCTGTAGGCTACTCCCGAGAGCGCGAGCCTCGACACGGCCAGAATTTGTATAATTAGTTTTCCAGTAAATTTCCTTTGAAGCACACATGACTTGGCAAATATAGTTCGTTCCAATTAAACTTGAAGCCACCCGTCTGATCGCGCAGAGGGTGGAGAAAATTACAGTAGTTTTTTATCCTTGAGAACGTGACGGGGATGTTATTGTTGCTACTAAGTTCTATTTAACACATATAAAAGAGCCAACTTAAAAATCTGTATCAATATCTGATTTGACCGAATCTGTCTACAGTATTATTTTAATTTAAAGGTAGATAAAATTGGTTACGATTATAGAATCAAGAATTAAACTGCCTTTACAGTATAATTAGCAATTTATTTTTATTAAGTTCTAATAGTGAGTACATGAGAAATGCACTGTTTGCAATCTCATGTACTCACTATTACTACAATCTCTTATTCTGATAGAGATTTCAGAATAAGATATAGTAATAATGTTCAAATATACAACAAAAAATTGTAACTATAAAGGAATTTTCTACCTAATCTTTCCTTACTTAATTATTTTGTCCCGCAACGCCAGTAATGAATACCGGCTTAAATTAATAGCACTAACGAACTAGTTTATTGCAGTTTGCACAAGCAATCTACAGTAGACTAACATGTTATATTTTTCTAATAATTGGATACTTAATATAATAATCTTTGGTAGTCGCATCGGGTTTGTGTTGTTTGCTACCATAATATATAATTTTAAGTGTAACAAACAACGTATTATGGTAATATTATTTATCTACAAAAGTAAAGTACTACAATCTATGCTCAGGACTTCGTGAGTGTGCGCAGCGGAGCTAGCCTGGTTCCTACACTAAAATTGATTCGGTTATTTAAACGATGTGTTAAAGTCCAAAATGTAATGGACTCTTCGTAACTTGTCGATAAAAAGGTAGCGGTACAAGTCTTACGATATAAATGTTTTAAAAACGTATGTTAATGTATGAATGTTCAATAAAAATATTTGAGATTTAAAGTATAAAAAATAACTAGGTACTAATAATTATACCTTTTAATGCTGTAACTAAAAGAAATAGTGATTTTTTTCTTCTTTACCTATAAGAGATTTCCATACTCCACCAGTCAACCATTGGACCAAACAGAATAAATAAAGCTGCTGGATAATAAAAGCATAAGAGACGCAGACGTAAAAGGAACGGGATATGGACATAATTTGAGTTTTGGGACGGTTTTGATCGCAGTCGCGTGCAAAAGGTTTTTTGTACGCGTATACATATAATTACATAGATAATATGATATAATAAATATTGTACTTAACTTATATTAACCTCAAGTCTCTAAATGTACTTACTTTTGGAGACTTAAGGTTGAGGTTCAATACTTGCATTACTAGCCTACTGGATCCAGTTTATTTATAATACGTAGTTTTATTGTCGTATGTACAGCAATGGTGCATTGCTATAATAACACTTATTCAGTAACGTAACACTAAACTATCGTGAGACCCTACCGAATTAATTGTATTGAAATAGGTAACGCGAATGGCTCATGATTACAAGTATGCTGCTCGTTACGGAGTGAAACATGTTGAGCAATATCGACTTATTAAGCGTGAGTTACCCGTTTCAATACAATCAATCATTTTTTCAATTAGAAATTAAATAGTGTGCACCCTCTCCAATTTAAGATATTTTTGTATCAATACTATGTAGAAATGTGAGTGGCGACTATAGCAACTACCCCTCAATATGACACAAGTCATTTGATTTGGATATTTATTTAATGTTTAATATCAAATATTACCACGTTGAATGGCAATTTAAGTATATACATTAAAAGATAAGTATATATTACCAGGTCGTCCAACTTGTGGGTGGGTCTGCCCGCGCTGCGTCTTCCGGTATGTGCTTACGACCTTAACGTCTCAACTACCATCAGTTCGTCTGCAAAGTGCCCCAACCACTGCCACTTAATTTAAGGGCTAAATTCGTTACTTTGGTTCTTTCTGATACAATCGCGTCGAGACGCTCCCTGCATAGCCCTCTCCATTGTCCTTTGGATCGCGGGAATCCACTATGTGGACGTGGTTTTTTAGGGTTCCGTAGTCAACTAGGAACCCTTATAGTTTTTTTTATGATAATGGTGGCAAACGAGGAGGCGGATTGCCTGATGGTAAGCAATTACCGCCGCCCATGGGATGCAACACCAGGGGAGTCACGAGCGCGTTGCCGGCCTTTAAGGGGGGTTGGAGCTCTGAGAACCTTACTCACCACCAGGAACACAACACTACATACCTGAAAGGTAGTAGTGCTGTTATGGCTTTGGTCTTCTGTAAGGAGGAGGTACTTCCCCAGCTGGGCTGCTCCAGACTCAAGCGTAATGGTACAAAACCTGGCGCAAAACCTGTCATTGTCGGTCGCTTTGGGGAGAACAATGGTTGTCCTTCGGCTGATATGATGACGATGATGATGAAATATAATATGTGATAACTTAAACGTTTATCCAGTAGGGCACAAGGGCACTTTTACACGTCGAGTATATAAAAGAAGAAAAATAAAAAATACACCGTTTCTAATCTAACCCTAAACCTCTGACCTGAGAAGCATTTTGACTTTCATGACCGGCAAGAAACTCGGCAAGACTTATTTTTTCAAAACAGTATTACAAAAGATATCTTAAACATATTACATAAAAATTCATTATTCTATAAGAAAACATATCCAATATTTACAAAAAATTACCTACTGCCAAAGAAAATACCTTTATACCAGCCATGAGTTACATATATCTTTTAGTATTATTGAAATTATAATACCTAAACATAAACTTTTGAGTAAATACCTAATAATGATGTTACGAACGCTGTATATTTAAGGGGGAGGCCTATGTTCAGCAGTGGACGTCTTATGGCTGAGATGATGATGATGTTAAAAAAAATACAAAGCTAATTTACTACAAAGCAATCTTTTCCCGGAAGCCTTTTCGTATTATTTCCCAATTTTCAACCTTCACCTATAACGAGCATTTTATTTAGAAACTTTGCGTTTATAAATCTTTGTGCAATATTGTGGATCCCCATTGTTCCGTGAACAACAGAGGTGAACCTTTGGTCTGCTTTAATAAAAGCATTCTAATATTTTACCGGGGGAGTAAAAAGTTGGCAGTTGATTCGCTAGCAATTGGAGCTAGCTGGCACTTGCCGGCACGTCGTTGATGGAAAGCGTCGGGGCGCACGGACTGCTCTTTTAATGAACTGACTGACACTATTGTTGACCGTCGCTGCCTCTTTGTACATGAAGTCTGCTTTTGAGCTAGTCCACTTTTGACCTTTACTACTTTTTACTATTATCTGTGGAAAAAAAAAGTAATTAGTAACAGTGTGTGACAGGTATTTGTTCCTGAATCATGGGCGTCATCTATGTATTTAAGTATTTGTATATATGTGTTGTATACCTACAACACGAGCCATCTTGAGCTTACCTTTAGTAAATTTGTGTAAGGATTTCCTGTAATTTGTATTTATTTTTTACGTTTATTTGGCACCATGCCATAGGGGCCCAATTGTAACGACGTTTTTTAAATATCTAATTTAATTTTTTCTTTAGTTTTGTTGTTTAGAAAACTGTTTGTATTTATGTTAATTAAAATCATATGAACTTATAGAAGCATATAAACAAAGTGCTACGTTTTAGAATGTAGTATAATAATTCTGATTCGTTTCATGGAAGCGACTTCTTTTGCAGTGGTTACGCGTAAGCGTAATGACGCATAACTTAATAAGAGTAAAGGTCGAATAAAGGCATATAGGAATAAAACAAACATTATTACCATAATTCAATTATTCATACCCATTATTTCCAATTCAATAATCACATAATATTATTTCGTTATAATGTTTTATTGTATTTCGTTAACATGTTTTATACACATTACGTAAAGTAAGTAAGCTACCAGAAGCATACTAACTGATACCTCTGCTGTTTTTTTTTTCCAACAAAACCAAAAATAATAATCAGTGAAACCTATGTCGAACCTTTAATATAAATATAACTATCCTCAATTATGTCTGGTCGACAGATAAGTTTATGCTTTTGCATCTTATTACAAAAGAGTAAGGTGAAAAAGTGTAAATATATCTTTAGCGTCGACTATTCTTATAGATTAGCAGGGCATAAAAGAAGTTTGTTTTATATTTTAAGACTTTTGAAACTGCGTTTATCTACAGATTCCTATAAATATATAAAAAATACAGCAACTCCTTTTTTTTTTACATACATGTTGGACGTGTTTCTTAACACGTTCGCTGCGACGGTTCGGCCGGCGCGCAACTCTGGGTTAGCCAACTAACCCGCGGCTGACAGCTTAAGTAAACACATTTGACAAAGATTAAGTTTGGGTTAGCGGCTAACCCTGGGTGGTGCAAGTGCCTTAGTTAACAACGCCATTAACCAAACATGTTACAGGATCGATTGGTCAGATAACGCAGTGAACAATATTTTTCAAACATGCTTAAAATATTTACAAATTTTATGCTACGCCTATGAATATTTATGCTAGACCTATTAATAAATCAGTTTGCATTGTATTTATCAGATATTGGTTAAGGGTACAATGAAAAAATAAACGCATGCGTTGCTATCTATATTTGTTGTAGTTCCTGACCGCAGGGTATGGAACGCTGAACAACTTTTGCCTCGCAAACTCCACAAAACAAGAAAAGTTTCAATTGGCGGCATTTAGGTAGACATGGCTCGTTCGCTAAAGGCCTGACCATCGCACGTGGACGATAACTAGCTATTTACATAAAATATGCGCACATGTTTTATACACACTGTGTAAAATATTTAAATAACTTGCGCTGCGGCTTTATACGCGTAGATACTGCTAGTCGGGTTATGAAAATTGGGAGAAGGGGGAAACGGAATGAATGTAATTGAATTAACACGATTCTGGTCGAACGGTAACACTTTACCTCCAAGAACAAGGCACAGGCGGCTCATTTCATTTAAATTTCCGGATACTAATAATTTTCGTTGAATGAAGTAACTATGAATTTCATTTCCGAATGGTCGCATGAAATTCTGTTTAATATATTTTCTCTTGAAGATTGTGTGTCCTGAGATTGTCTAACGCCGACTGAAATTTGGGCGGCATTTTAACCGAAATTTCATTTGGACCTTAGAAGTAACCACAGGACAAGACAAGGAATTGCAATTTTAAGTCTTCTACCTATAGGTATATAAGCTAAATCACCGGGCGCTGGTGGCCTATCGTCTAGAGCGTGCGATGTGCAATCCGGTTCGAACCCCGGTTTGTACCAATGAGTTTTTCGGAACTCATGTACAAAATACCGTTTGATGTTTACCATTCGCTTTTCGGTGAAGGAAAACATTGTGAGAAACCCGGACTAATCCCAATAAGGCTTAGTTTACCCTCTGGGTTGTAAGGTCAGATGGCAGTCGCTTTCGTAAAAAACTAGTGCCTACGCCAAATCCTGGGATTAGTTGCCAAGCTGACTTCAAGCTCCCATGAGCCGTGGCAAAATTGCCGGGACAACGCTAGCAAGGTGATGATGACTATTGATGACCTATAAAAGCTACAAACCAAGGGACATATTTTATTTATGAAATAAACAAAACTTAAATAAATTACAACATTATTAAATTAAGTCTATCCAAATTAGAAAAATAAACTACATGATTAAAACTAAAAACTTAACTAAGAAAATGAAAATATGCCTACAAACAAACTATTTAATCCCGGGCCCCTCGGTAGGGTGCCCATTACGCAGGCAGCATTCCCGCGTTGTATTGCGATTGCAATTCTTTAAGCGAGAAAGCTGCCTGCGCGGGGATCTCCTGTTGCCTCCCTCAGGCGTTTACTGAGCTCCTTGTAGAGCGCACCCTTGCCCCAAGGTCCGAGTGTCTCGACGCCAAACGGTGAGAACTCGTATTGAGCGCCGAGACAACTGTATTTGCTGACTTTGAGGCGCTCCCGAGCGCCCGCCGCCGCTCCAGCTCGTTTTGCGGTAGCTGGGAGGTAGGACGCCGCCAGTGTATCGGAGCAAGTGGCGTCCCACACCGACGCGCGGCCCATCTTCCACAAACCGAGTGTTTTCTTGCGAATTACCTAATAATAATTTATTCAATTTTCTCTCTTGCATGGGAGTGAAACCAAACACAGTCAACACAAGTATTGGCGGCTCTCTGCACGTTAAACAATTGCAATGTGACTTTTGACTTGTATTGCTTTTTAACACCATAAATAATGACATTATTGAATAGTTTGTTTTAGGACCTACATCAGTATGCCAGTGCCAGTTGAAGAGAATGATTGTTAGTGTCATTCAGTCTTCTTTAACCTGGATATGTTTACAAAATTATAGAAAGAAAACAACAGAAATTAATTTTGTGTATACTTTCTTATAACTGTGTATACAACAATGTAAAGATGTTTGGACTTGTATGTATATCTATATAAAACTTACTTTGTACTTAAAATGCAGATTTTTATATACAATATTAATTGTAGTTGAGTTTTAATTTTTCATTGCCCATGAATACATTTTGACGAAAATAACGAGTCAGCTATTGAGAACTATCTAGTTTCATCGACCCTTTCCTTTCCTATATATCCCACAACTTACTGGCTTCCTGTATGTAAATAGATTTTACACAAGGTTTCGGATTTGTATCCAACCAAATTCATAAACTGGAGACCAAAACCTATTTAAATTCAGCACAAGAGGAACGTTGGAACAAGTTTACAAAATAACGAAACGCAGAAAAAAAGATTAGCGTACGAGGCAAACATTTAATAGTCGATCGTTTTTATCCAACTCTGTTATTATTTGTTTTTGCGCTACTAATAACATGGGATGAATAACGTTTAAGCGTCATACTTAAAAAAAATGTAATACAAATAAGTAAAAATTACAAATCATGTCCGTTGACATTGGAAAACAAAAAGTGTAATTCTGACTACCTACGAGTAAAGTTTTCTTAAATTGTATTTGTGGATCAGAGTTCTGCCCTCTATTAATGATTGACCTACCTATATATACTTTGTTTTTTTATGTTTCCCTTATTTACGTTTTATGGTAAAAATAAAGAAGTTTTATATGATTTGAAATATAATAATGCAGAGGTTCAAAAATGAAGAGATTATAATTTTGACCATCACAATTGACAAGTATGACAAGTACCTGGTATTAGATTAGTAGACATATAAAAAAAAATCGCGGTGTATAACTGAAAATACTTATTTCAGTGTTCTTTGTTTCGGTGCTCTTTGATAGTTTTCCACTGAACTGTTAGATAACACGATTGTGTTCGTTTAAATTATATATTGCCCACTGGGGTAGAAGAATGGAACCACCGATTGAGAAGTTATTGCCGATAAAACCGGCACTTGCTGTGCAAACCACTTACTCGCTGAAACAATACCTATGGAGAAATATGTTACGGTTGTATGTTATTGTAATTTACTGTACGTTTGCACCAAGAGGGATTTAAGTAGTTTATTTTGTTCGCTATTACTAGCAATTGTAATACTATTTTCATTCTCATTTTAAATTTTACTGGATTTTGTAGCACTTACAAATTAAATCTAAATAAGCCTTTCTAATTAATTTTGAATTAAGCAAGCTTGTTTGTTACGCGATTATAATCTTTGAAACACTCTATTGTTTAATCTATACTGGAGATCGAAAATTCAAACGACACTAGGATTCCAGTCGGTTGCTCTACTAATTTACCTACCGACTATTTTACAGGGAATAGGGAGTTGAATCCCTAATTATTTCGAGAAACCATCGCTAAAATTATCTATATATATATATACTGAAAACATATATTAAAAAAGTAAACTACCGATGTTTTCAGTTTACACAGTATTTTATTTGTAAACCCTGTGGGGCAACGCGTGGGTGCCAACCCTAAAACTTAGTAAACCAAACTAGGTGGGTTGTTTGTTTAGGTATAGCGATAAAACGAAAAATTAGAACTGAAACCTGAATCATCCTGAAAAAAATGTTCGTAACGTTAAGACTGGAGACTAATAGTATCCCAAGAGTAATGCGGAAGCAATATCAAACCTTCTTGTAATAAAATACTGTAATTGGTTTTGAAACGTCACCTTTAAGAGGCACGATACATTTCTGTGTCGTGCGTGTGATGCGGGTCAGCGGTTGTCAGGGGCCCACTCTGTCCCAAGCGATGAGAAATATGCCCTCACTTGTTTTCTATATAAGTCTTTTAAGAGGTGTAACAAATATGAAAAAAAAACTAATATTTTATATGTGGCGTGAAAACAACTCTTTTCGCTATTGTAACAATATTTTCGACATCGTACGAGTATGATTGTGTCAAAATAATATAATTTACTTAATAGGTTATTTTATTACATTATACCGTTTCAGTGAGTTATTAAATAAGAGTTAAATGCATTAACTATAGGTAAAACTACGGATACGAACGTTATTACCTGCAACGACAAAGGGATTACAGTTTCCCTGTGCCGGTTAAAGCTCAAAACAGTTGGTAACCTAAATTTAGATGAAACATCTGTCCTATAACAAGACGAACGCAACTTCTTATGTCTTGGGCGAGCCTACATAGAACACAGCACAATTTAGGCTATTTCTTATGGCGCACACGTCTTTCGACCATTTTCAATTAGAGTCGGGACTAAAAACGTTCTGGGTTAATAGGAAACTGCTATTCCCCTGTACATAAATCTCGCTAAATGTCGTTTAGTTCATTTCTCAAATATCGTTTTTAGTATAATAAATAAATCTGTATAATATATGAATCTAACTATTTATCGAGTCATACGAGTATTAAGTCTTAATACTATATCATAATTATTGTTAGATCTTTTGTATTTGTATTTTATAGCGACGGAAGTTTTTGTTGCGAATGAGAATGAGTACCATCTTCAAAAGCGGTACTCATTTTGTAGCGGTATCGGTATTTATTTAGCGGCATCAGTATCCAATTACATATTGACCGTACCATCAAAGCAATACTGAACTTGTTGAGCCCCCAAATTGATCCGACCCGTAGCATTTGTCTTCGGCAATTCCGACGCAATAAATCCCGTTACCCTAAATCGGATATAAAAATGGGTCGTTTTTTATAAGGTACTACAGCACTATTCCATTGCACTCCAGCACCGGAGGCATAAATTCTACATTTTATTCAATAGTCGGATAGCCAGCATTTAGTCGTTGAACGTTAGAGACCAAAATGGGACAATTTGCGATCGCATAAAATTTTACAGCTCGACTCGTCGACATTTTACCAGAATATTCAACCGCTCACCAAATAGATTTTATTTAAAACAGTTTTATTCTTTGCGAATTTTTCAACGATTTGTGAATAAACTAACATGCTAATTTTCAAACGCTTAGGTATATGATGAATAATGCTTTAACTCCGTGGATTAAGCGTGGAGTGTGGGGTGGTGTGTGGAGAGATTTTTCGCCCAATTACACATTTTACTGGTTAAACATTGAAATATATTTCCTTATTACGCGATTATACACTCGTTTCCAATTCTGTACATAAATATAAATTCAGTCCTGTAAAAAACAAGCCTTGCGTGTTTTCTATTAGACGTTTTTTAATGAACCGAGCAGCCATAGATAATGGAAACAACCAGTCACCTACTCGTATTCATCGCATTTCGTCACAATCACCGCCTGACACAGTCGGCGGATGAAAAAGCAAACACTCGCATGAAACCGCGGCGCCATTGTTAACGCAATTGGATGAGCTATAAAAACGTCCGTCAACGCGTCGCTCACAGTCACCCTGATATTAAATTCAGCGATGGTGGACATATAACACAGATGTCAAACAATATCCTATCCTAACTAACTTAGCACTTCAATTTCTTGTCTTATTTAAAATAGCGCTCATTTGTTTTGAACTATAAAAATAAAGCTGTACGCTTACCATGAGTTATGACTTTGAGGTTTTCGATGACGACATCTCGTTCGCACTAAAATAGTACAAGCGAGATGTACAGATAGTAAACTCGATACTCGTTATTAATAACTTCAATGTAAGGGTACTGGAGTCCTTAACCAAAACTTTTTATTATCTTTTATTTATTAACGTTTATTTTGACGACAGGTTTAGCCTAGTGGGTAGTGACCCTCCCTATGAAGCCAACGGTCCTGGGTTCAAATCCCCTTTAAGAGCATTTATTTGTGTGGTTAGCACAGGTATTTTTTCAAGTCATGGGATCACCCATGACTTGAAAAAATAATATCTATGTAAGTATTTAAGTATTTGTATATTATATAAATCGTTGGTTGAGTACCCACAAGCTTTCTTGAGCTTACCTTGGAGCTAAGTTAATTTGTATAAGGATATATCCTGTAATATTCTTATTTTCTTTATATGTTAATGTAAACACATTTATCATTCTTTATTATTATTTTTGATATTGATTATTGAATCTTAAATGATTTCACGACATTGAGATATGTCATAATTCTATTATAATATACAGATTCAAGATTTTTTTTTGCTTTATTCCGAATTGTTGCTATATTAATCACTCCAAACATTTTTTGCTAAAATAAAAACGATTATTTTACTGGGCGATAAATGTTTGAACCAAGCAATTCATGTATGTGTAAAGCATGCTGTTTAATCAGATTTCACTGTGAGTCAACCAAAAGTAGGTGTTAGCGGGATTAGCCGGCGACGTATTAATTTATGACCTCTCGGCATGGCGCCTCTGACAATTCGGAAGCCGTAATTTGCACTTTTATAGAAAAAAAATCTCAGAAGTTTCATAAGATAAGGGAGCAGAATAATATTAGTTATTATCAACTAGCTTTTCCTCGCGACTTCGTCTGGTAGCCACGCCCGTCTAAAGACTTTAATAATTATGGTTGCGGGATAAAAATTATCTTATGTCCTTTGGCGTAGCTCAAACTCTCTCTATACTAGATTTCATCCCGACTAGTTCAGCAGTTGAAGCGTGATGAGATAACAGACAGAGTTACTTTCGCATTTATAATATTAGTATTGATGATTTAATTCAATTCGTAATAGATTTAGTGTCTAATAAAGAGACATCAAATACGCTAAGAATCTGAATTTTTGTATGCCACTTAAAGTTTACAGCAATAACATACTCGTAGCATTATTTTACCAAGGTTATACGAATATACAAGCTAAGCTAATCATTACAATAACTAAACAATAGTTACTCTATATTTAATCTAAGAAAGGCTACTGATACGTTGTGCGAAGAAGCCGCCAGCTCTTCGGTAACTAGTTACGTCACCCAGGCGCTTCGTAATTTCTGCAAAAAGTTTGTGCGCGCTGAGACGCCATGGACCTCATGTACAAGATAGCGGTACTCTCTGCGAAGGCCCTCATATTTATTGTGTCTAATAATAATGTTATACAAACATAATTTTATAGAAAATATCCGAGACTGAGGAACAAATATTCGTGCTGGTAACAAATATTTGCTGATGCTGTATAACGTGATAGAACCGTCAGTTTGTTACATGGGAAAGTTTTAATTCGCTGAGATTTCATGGGTTCTGATAAAGGATGATATACGAATTGGGTAGGCAATGACCAGACAATTATATCGTTCCCGCGTTGCTGGCTAAGGTTGTCTAGGGTAAAGTTGTCTAGTGTTTCATAGCCGCATATATTATGTTCGCTGGCAAACGTTCGCTGGCAAACGCCCGCAAAGTAACTACACACGATACTCCACAGATGGCGCTGTGTGTACTTAGTACCTAAAATATACGTTTAGCCAGCAATTCGAACGAAGTTTACTATAGGCATTGTCAGTCCCTCGTTATGTCATGATTCTCTATCGTGACCCGTTTACAAACAACCAAATATATTTTTTGTAAACAAGCAGTCGATACGAGAGACCTCTTATGACAGCCTTCGGTCTTCTCAAAGCAGCACTTCTGACTGATTGGAGTATTCGGAGTATACTAACGTGTACAGTTATCAGCAGAAGTGGCTAAGCGGGTGAAGTGTTCGAAATGAAATCAACTCATCTTTATTGCAAAGAGAACAAGAGCGCAAGAGACTTGAAGTATTCACCCACTTCGCCACTTTTGCCGCTGACTGTACAAACATGAATCTCCAGATGGTCCCACTAAGGGGCCCGAATGCGCCCCAAATAAGAAAATGCGGTTATCCCAAAACATGTATGTATGCCGGTACTAATTCTATTAGACTTTTCATGGCCAGAGGGGAAAGAATATTAAGAGAATAAATAGATCAGAAGTTTTTTGTTTCTTTATGTTTACGGTTGACTGTTTAGTTTCCCTTAGTCTACTGCCTGTTTATCTGTCTGTCTATCTATCAATACAGTTGACGACAGGTCTGACCTAGTGGGTAGTGACGCTGATTCTACATAATATATCCATTTTACTACATTTTGATACAAATGTAACCTGTATCGGTATCCCTATCTATGGGATTAGTATCGGATTATTTACTCCCCATTAATACATTATGTAATGTATCACCACGTAATGGACTGATTATACAAATCAATATACATTACAATGATTACTTCAAACAATAATAATCAGTTCCTACTAGGAAGTAAGTATCAACTTACGGTAAATCCTTAATCTACAATAATATCTACTATTTAGGGATTTTGGGTATGTATTTATTTATTTAAGGAGTTTAAACAGCTATACATATCAAAATATATTGCTTATTTAGTAATACAGAGCCTATTACAAGAACTCATGCATAGAAACATGATAAAATCGACACTCTATGCTACCAAGCGCACATAACTAGATACAAAAATGGAATAACATCAAACATGAGTAGATTAGAGATAGACATTTGATAAAAACCCGAATATCTTAAGCAAACACCGAAAAGTCCTAAAATCGTTTCACTGCGAGAAAACTGTTCCTGACTGCAATCCATATTCAAGAAGGATCGATTGACATTAGGATATTAGCAGTTGTCAGTGCAGTTGGTAGGGTACATTGGAGGAAATAAATGACCGTCTTGCAGTGCTTACTCTAATTGACATCAAATAACGGTACCTTTAAACATCTCACGCATTCAATTTCTAACAGAGATGTAGCGGACATCTCTGTTAGAAATTAACATTGATTGTCATTCGTATAACAAGTAATTTAATTATGATCATTGCTGTTTTACGTTTGATAGATAGGTAGATTAATAATTGATAATTATTAGGCGAATTTCAGTGGCAAGTCGAATGTTTAGAAACAATTTATTATACTGTAAAACGATCAAGTATTCAATCAACTACATATTTGATTATTAATGAAATATATTATGTTACAACGTCCTAATACGGACCTATATGAACGCCTACCTATGGTTTGACTTGTATTAATCAATGGTTAGAAAGTTCAAGCTCGTGTACCTAATAACCAAGTTTGCGCAGAGCTCATCGTGTATAAGATAAGTTATTTCATATAACAAAGTTTAATGGGATACCTAACCTCGTAATAAACATTTACTTATGAGGCGAGTACTCGATTAAAAGTTTAACAAGTTGGCCTACAAACTAGACTAAGACTGCATTGTGCCACAATTAATACAAGTAGTTTTTATATTGGCTAGGTTAGGTTAGGAGTAGGTTCAAAGTAAAGTCTGGAATATTGTTTCAAAAGATTTGTATGCCCATAAACAAGTTCAACAAACATTGTAATAATGGTATTAACGGCTTCCTAACATAATCGGTAGTGTATATGCCTACTAAGCTTCAAGTGTGTTAAAATTGAAATTAAAGTGTGTGTTGAAAATATAAGTACTATCTACATTAATATTATGAAGGCGAAAGTTTGTGATGATGTATGTTTGTTACTTCTTCGCGTCTAAACGGCTAGAGCGATTTAAAAAAAAATTGTTATGGAGTTAGCTGACACCCTGGATTAACATAGGCTACGTTCCTAATAAACCGCAGGTAACACCGTGGGGCACAGCTAGTCTATTATAAAAATTAAATAAAAGTGAATGCTAGCAAGAATATTCAGAAAGATTTCATGGGTCATAGATGTTACGACATAATTATATCATAGGTATATACTGGGAAAGTAACATGTGGACCGTATATTTATTTCCTTTAAGTTTGGCTCAATTTACATATTTATACCTTTTTTTTTCATAATAATGATACTTAAGCAAAATGCTTCCATTACCTGGACCTGTATGTCGTTGACTCGTTTTCAAAAGGGGTAAAAGCGTACTCGGAACATGTCGCCTAGTACGATGTAAGTACAGTAGTAGTTCTAATTTAATGAAATTAGTATTATGACTCACAACAATTTTAAATTTGATATGATTAAGCAATGTTTGTATTAAGCGTGAAGTTTAGTGGGCCTCGAAACGCTCTAACGGGCCGCTGAACAATTTAAATCTAAAATAACACAAGATACGCTGTTAAAGGGATGTAATCCTTTACAGGATGTGAATAATAAATTACGAGCAGGGTAATTCATTCGCAGGGTCCATATTTAATAAAGATTACCTGATACGGTAGCCAACGTTATTAACTAAAAACGACCTATGTTTGTTATAAACAAGTTGGACTTATTACATTGTTAGGTCAGTGGTGCCGGGGTCTGCCCGGCTTATCTCCGAGTCAGTGGCTTCCGCATTTTTAAGTGATAAAACCATTTTCACCCGATTTCATAAACGATTTTTTGTATGTTTTAAGATTGATTTAAATACATTTAGTATACTTAATTCCACTAAAAACTTAAATCTAAAAAAGAAGAGCCAAGTTAAATACAAAAAATATGCTTGGCTGTGGCCTTCGCCGCAAAAAGAATGGAGATCTACTTGAGTGCCAATTTCTATGCAAAATTTTGTCCCGGGTATGTCCTTAAACTACGTCCAACAATGAGAGGTAGGGCACAGCGTTGACCATCATGCTTGAATCTGGGGCAGCCCAACTGGGGAAGTACCTCCTCCTTACAGAAGACCACAGCCATAATAGCACTGCCACCTTTCAGGTATGTAGTGTTGTGTTCATGATGGTGAGTAAGGTTCCCAGAGCTCCAACCCCCTTTAAAGGCCGGCAACGCACTTGTGACTCCCCTGGTGTTGCGGGTGCCCATGGGCGACGGTAATTGTTTAACACCAGGCAATCCGTCTGCTCGTTTGCCGCCTATGTCATAAAAAAAAATCCAAATATGTATATATATTTAGGAACAAAATTACATCATTAACAAGTATTAAACTCTATTTCAAGGCTCAAAGTCGCTCAACGAGCTATGGAGCGAGCTATGCTCGGAGTTTCACTACGAGATCGACTCAGAAATGAGGAGATCCGTAGGCGAACTAAAGTCACCGATATAGCCCACCGGGTTAGCAAGCTGAAGTGGCAATGGGCAGGCCACATTGCACGCAGAGAAGATGGCAGATGGGGTCGAAAAGTGCTCGAGTGGAGACCACGGACTAGCAAGCGCAGCGTAGGACGTCCACCCACAAGACGGGCAGACGACCTCATTAAAGTCGCCGGAAGACGCTGGATGCAGGTTGCTTCCAACCGGTACTTGTGGAGATCCAAGGGGGAGGCCTATGTTCAGCAGTGGACGTCTTATGGCTGAGATGATAATGATGATGATGATGAAACTCTATTTATTTGCTTTATTTGATACTTATAACAATTGATGTTATTTAAAAAAAAGAGATAGATTTGACTTTAACAAATTTATACCTTTAAAATGTTCATATGGATATAATGAAACACACGTAGCTTTATGTGTTTACGTTAAAGAGGTTTTGAGTTATAGAAGTGCCAAAAGTGGCACCAACTGGTTCGTGTAATATTACACTCGGCGCTGGCTAGCCAGTTTGCTTGAACTTGGCTTAACACACTGCCGCGTGTCTAGATCTGAAAGAAATGCTTAGAAATATGCAAGGCTTTTACCTACTATATTTATGGTATTGTTACGATGACGATCGTTCTTAACTACAAAACGGTTATGAATAATGATCAAAAGGATCTCAAATTGTATGAGAAACATTTTTGGACTGCGAATAATCTAATTTGCTATTTTATATGAACTGCCACCCGCAAATTTTATATGAATCGATTATAACTTTTAATGATAATGATTTTCTAAGTATTGGTTGACCTGCCAATTCCGTAGTCGACTAGGAAGCCTTACAGTTCCTTAACTGTTTGCCCTAGAAGTGATTTGGTATGAATATGTATATTACAAACAAAATTAGGGTAGCACTCCTACGTGTGAAAAATGTGCTAACCAGCCCTCTAACTTTTAAACCGCAAATACAAAAAAAGAATCATTTAATTAAAGCTTTACAAACATTATTATTTTGAACCTGATGGGTTGAACCGTTCTTGAAATAAGGAATCAAAAACTACAGGACCCAACACTGAGTATAGCCCAATACGCTCTTAACCGGGTTTTCTTATATTGAAATATTTGCCAATTTTTACGCCTGAAATGTTTCCGGATTCCGATCCTTAATTTAATTTTTGTAATTGGTCTCTATATTATGGCGAAGATGGTTGATAAGTTCCAAAAGCGTAGATAATTGAGTTTGTCAAAATCAAACAAGTCTCGTCTTTTTTTTTAACAAGTCTTGTGTTGTAAACACTATAGTGTATAATTATAATTATATCTATAGTGTATAATTATACCTAAGATTTATTTAATTTTAGAACACTTTGCTGCTTTCTGTTTTTTCTATTATTTAAGTCCAAATTATTACTATGTTTCGTGATCTGTAGTCTCTATATAGATTTACACAAACACTCACAGATTTTGTCCAATATTGCATATTAATATTTTTTTCAATAATAAGACGACGTATATCTAAAACAGGTTTTTTTTTAAATCCCGAATGCCGCTTGTAAAAGCATTGACCATGAAGTTTAAGTGCGCGCAATTCTGGATCCCGCCGCTTCCGGCGAATAGTGCCAAGACTCTCGTGCTTCTGTCACTTGTGCATAAACACTGCTTTATGATTATGCATACAATTGGCTATTCCGTTTTATAGCAGTTTTATGAAGATTGGAAATGGTGTGATCGGTGGAACCAGTGCACGTCTTACGTAGACATGTCCTGCATTCCATTCGACTACAGACAATATTTATTTAGTTTAACTTTTTTTTCTTTATGAAACAATCGTCACTTTGGGTTTAGTTTTATGTTTCTTATTATAATGTTATATGCGTTTTAATTGTTATTTTGGAATTAAATAAAAGATCGTCACTTTCAACAATAAATATAACACCCTTGTGTATGACCAAGGAAGTCACATGAGAAACATCAGTTTCCATTATAGAAGAAAGAATAGATAATCACAAGAAATATCTTGTAACTCCTAACAAGTATTGTTTTATATTCATAGGGTTTGTTTGACAATATTTGACATGTTATTTTACAGTACAAGTAGTTTGTTAAATAACTAAAATTACTATTAAATAGTAAACCACGAGTGTTAAAGCAAAAGTTTATATAAGATTTTCTCAAGGTAGATCTGAGAGTATTTTAGTAACAATTGGTTAGGCACTTAAGTTTACTTCAAGTATTAAACGTGGTCAAGTAATTGACTGTCGCTCGCTTATTGCCGTGGAAGAATTTGAGTGATATTCCGAGTTAATAATTCTATAGATATCGTATAACTTTCACTTTTCAATTTTCCTCCAAAAAGTGACTTTTAAATTAGTTGGAGAGACCAGATGACGTACTTCGTCAGATGTTTAGCAAAAAAACTTTGAGTTTTCCTGACCCTACTAAATGCCAATCTCAACTCAGGAAATTGGTTTGAAGTTTAAAAGAAAAAATATTTAATGCAATATTGTAAAACTTGGCAATTGCAGTCAAATTCTGCTGCAGGAAATATACATAATATTGCAATACAAATATAATATGTTACAGATTAACTTTTGAAAATGAAAATAAACAGAAATAATTAACAAATACCTTGTTTACTCCATCTTAGGTTTTTTAATAAGGTGCTCGACACTTTCCTATTATATACCTACAAACTTGAGTCATTAGAAATAAAAGAGGCAGCTGGATGTCCACAATTGGGTAGCAGCTAATTAAGTAGCAGAGTAACAAATAAATTCAGTAAAATCTAAATTGTAATATTTCAGTTTCCCTAAAATAAGACCCTTAAAATAAACCTAATATAATATTTTATGAATAAAACAAAATGGTATTACTTTCCATTTTCAATCACTAAGAGTCCTACTTGAAGATCAATGTTCTCTTAAGCGAAAGCGCCATTTATTCATAAAATATTGGAATGACTCACGAAAGTTTAAATATAATTATTTAATTTAAAGACAGTATTTATATGTTTTCTACTCGTAGGGACTTAGAATAGCGAGTTAATACGATCATATTACAAATAAATAAATATTTCGGGCCAATCTTACAGAAATCGACCTGATCCTACGGTAAGCTCAGTAAGGCTTGTGTTGTAGATACTAGACGACAATATATATATAAGATAGGATAACGATATATGTACATACAAATACTTAAATACATAGAAAACACCCATGACTCAGGAACAAATATCTGTGCTCATCACACAAATAAATGCCCTTACTGGGATTTGAATCCAGGACCATCAGCTTCATAGGCAGGGTCACTACCCACTAGGCCAGAGTGGTCGTCAAATCCGATTTATAAAATAAATTAACGATAACGGTTTTCAAAACCGATATTTAAGACACGTTGAGTCGAATCCTGATCCGAAGACGCAGTGACTAGGCCTGTCAACACCACTGCTTTCTTGACTTTTGTTATTTCAATCTTCTCGAAACTCGTTACGTAAAAAAATTACATTTATGGAAATTATCACCATTAATTACAAATTAACACGTTTGATGCAAATAACATTAATTTTATATTTATGTACTTGTATGTACACAAATGTACAATTAATTGTACATACAATGTAGAAACACTCTCTAAAGACACTAACCATAGTATGTTATGTGTGTCCAGCCTTACATTATAGCTGCTCAAAGCTCTCCACACACTTAGAGCTAAGGGTAAGGGTCATAAGTCATTAAAATGGCACATTCCGTTGAGTGGTCGGAGACAAAAGCTTGGTTTCGAGAGCCATCCGGTCACACGTTATTCGGACCTTCATTACGAAACTCGAATTTAACTATAAACTCAACTGCCGAAGTCACAAAAGTTAAAGGGCGAAATTGATGTTTCAACTAACTTTTATAAGAAGAGTAAATTGGGCTATTACCGCTTAAGCCTCTGGTTAATCTAAACGAACATCAATTATTTCATTATAATTCGTTTAGGAATCAATTAAGACTAAGTATTTTCACATACAGGGAGGGTTAAATTAATTAGCCTTGGAGGGCACTGCCTAAAATCGTGATGTTTTATATTATTTAAAGAACTGAAATACCTATTTACTTTACTTTATCGGTAAAACCATTCTTCTTAAGTTAGTTACTTTTACTTCCAAGATTTTTTTTTAAATATATGTAGTTATAAGTAACAGAAATCTGCTTAAGTAAACTTCTCATTTCAATTCAACTTTTTGGATTAATAAACCATTCAATTTAAACTTTGTTTTTCAATGATAATATTACTTAATAAATGAAATCGAGTTTGCCTAAGCGCTGCATATTTTATTAAAACAATGTTTTATCTTACTTCTAGACTCAAATCTTGGCTTGATATTAAAATTCAAATAGACGGCAGTGTGCCTGCTATTCTGGTTCACATATTTCAATAACGACTGTCGCTCAAGCGGAGACGTGTATACTTTTCGTTAAAAAACTTTTCAATACACCGGCAATACGATGAAATTATTTCTATACTTTATTAGATTATGAAATTACATGGCAGCCAACATGATAAAGTATATTACATTATATTTAAATAGATTTTTGAATGTTGGCTTATTTCCACATTTAAAATTATGCTTTAAAAGCTTCGCTATCATTAAAAAAAAAAAAAAAAATGTTTATTTTTATATTAAGCAGAAACGTCTGCTAGCATATCAAAGATATTTAAGTGGATCCAATCCAGTGGTTGTGGGTTCGAGTCCCGCTGCGAGTCAAATTTTTCTATTTTTCTTTCGACTTAAATATCCCAAAAAAAATGTTGTTTTATCAGTTCACAAAGGATTTTTAACAATTTCACAGTATGATAACAAAACTTAAATAAGAGATGACGTTGTGATCCTTTGTAATTATATTGTAAGGAGAAATGTTAATGACGACGAAACCTACGTGTTTTGTGTACAGTGAAGGGCATGGCTAAACTGTAACAATATGTATACCACAGTATCTTATTATTTGCGCAATATGATGCTTTTATATTGACTTTGACTGTAATACCTATTTAATTGACAAATCGGCTTAATTGGGAATTAAATGCTATTTTAACGTAGGTAAGCGTCAACCATAATGGTTTATGGGTTTTCGGGGAAGTATGCTTAATTTCTATGTGTAATATGAAGACAATCGAAACATTAACCGCCTTCAATATCTGCGCTTATCTTGAAGCCAGATGATAAACATTAAACAGTTCAAAGTGATTGTCAAGCCGGCATAATTGTTAAGCATGATTGATTATCTACTAAACTTAACAAGTACAATAGATCAAAGGATTAGTAATTTCTGTTTGACATGTATTTAATTTTAAATAAGCTGTGATATATATCTTCCATCATACATCTCCCTTGTCCCGTTTTTAGGTAATAAACCAATTAGCACATATTGTTTATCCGAGTAATTCATATTATTGAATATTCCAGCAAGTTAGATCCGCTCGTTTGTCAGAGTGATCTGCGAGGTTATTCCTATAGCTCAATGAGCAGGAGCGAGCGTCTGCTTCTGTCGGCCAGTATTAGTAATGTTTTTAAAACGCATACCCATTGTTTGGGATTTATGGGCACTACTTAAATTGGTTTAATCCAAGAGAATATATTCCAATGCCCTGTAAGCGATAAGAATGAGAGCACTGCCGGGTGAGTGACGTCACATGACGAGGGTACACTCTGCTTCATATCGAGGTGTCAACTTGAGCCATCTTTGTCACAGTTGCCAGGATTCCAGCGTATTAGTTGGAGTTTGTGACAAAGATATTAGGCTCTGCGTTTGACAGATGTGATAGGATATTAACAGCCGTAATTTACGAGTTTATTGCATTCGATATAATTGTATCATATAGACGTGATTGTTCCATTATAATTTCATAAATCAGTTTCGTACGATTGGAGGCGTATATTGCATGGTAAGGATGAATTTATCAATATTAGATCCCGTTTAGCATGTGTAGGTCCATAAATAAGGACCAGAATTTAATCTCAATGTATTTACGGCACTTACTTTCTCAGATAGGTACTATTTACTACGAATTTACTAAAACATAATTCAGCCAACTCTTACTTCGGGCTTAGTTATTATACCCGTACTAAATTATACCATGAAACGAATCGGTATTCTGAAGAATTTTGCGCGAAATAATTTCCTGTAAGTATTCATTTTTCATTAAACAACCTAAAGAAATAAAATTATTACAAACTAGACGCGGTGTAGTTAGACCCGCGATAAGGTTCAACTTTAGGTCGTGAGAATCCGTTGGTGGCTAATAACATGTCCACCATTATGATGAAAAGCATTACAGGACCTGTTTTACCCTGTGATGTATCGGTATTTTCAGGTCATAATTTTTTTTTACCTTTTCTCTTTGTCCTTTTTTCAAACATTTTTTTATTATTATTAACAAATGTTTTATGTTTTTATTTTTTTATGTCATAGGCGGCAAACGAGCAGACGGATTGCCTGATGGTAAGCAATTACCGTCGCCCATGGGCACCCGCAACACCAGGGGAGTCACAAGCGCGTTGCCGGCCTTTAAGGGGGGTTGGAGCTCTGGAAACCTTACTCACCATCAGGAACACAACACTACATAACCTGAAAGGTAGCAGTGCTATTATGGCTGTGGTCTTCTGTAAGGAGGAGGTCCTTCCCCAGTTGGGCTGCCCCAGATTCAAGCGTGATGGTCATCGCTGTGTCCTACCTCTCATGTTTAATGTTTTTCTATTTAGATAATTTCTCGTAGTGGTGTCGGTAATTTGCAACGTTTTTTATACAATTATTTTTTAAGCTACTCAAACGCATAATATTTGCAGCACTGAGAGCAATAAACCCGTGTCCCTTTATTATAAAAACTAGCTTTCCCTCGCGACTTCGTTGGCCAGCCATGCTCGTCTTTAAAGTATGATTGTGTGATAAAAAATATCCTATGTCCTTTCTCGTAGCTAAAACACTCTCCATACCTAATTTCATTCCCATTGGTTCTGCAGTTTAAGCGTGAAAAGGTAATAGACAGATAGACAGACAGGCAGAGTTACTGAAAAATTCACCGTTACTTTCGATGGGGACATCACGTCATGCGCAATAAAAGGGTTAAGGATAACGGTTCTTTGATAACGGTATCAAAAGATTTGAGGGCATCAAAGGCACCTGGACAGCGTTCAATCTCCACATGTAACGTACGCATGATCCCAGCACCGCCATTTCACTCAACAATGACGCGTTCTTACAAACCGTGCCCCTGGGGAGCAATAGCTACAATCTACATTGTCCTCTGAAAGGTCCAAGTTATTTATGGAGAGGGCCCTTTTACAGCGAGTGCTGTATGATTAACAGCTCTTGAGTGTTTAATTTAGAGTCGAAGCTTGAAACACGAACTTTACGCGTGGGTGTTTTTGTTTGTGTTAAATAAAAAAATATTTAGTTTAAAGTATTGTAAAACCTATGAAGATGACCTTTTAAAGTTGAACTAAAAATATTTCAATACGTTTATATATTTTTGGTCGCTGATTTGCATTCGTGCAAGAGAAGAGGAGCGATTCATTTTTTTTTTTTGCATAATCATGACGATTATCATACAGTGAGTCAGTGGCTAAATCATACCGAAGACGCCATCCTACCGTCAATCACTTTTGATTTCTGGAATACTCCGTACCTAGTCACAGTGACATTGAGTTCTCTAGCGATTTATACAGATTGATATGCATTGCTATGCTTTTGAATTTTTTGCTAATTTGAAGTGGCTGCGGTTGCAAAATCTATGCGCGACTACTAATTTGATAAAGCGGCTCCAGTATTTAATTAGTTAACAGCATTCGCTAAGGAGTCTTCCACCAACTAAACTTACCACTTATTTTACACTGTATTTTTAATTATCGAAATAAAATAAAAGTTTAAAGTGTAGACATAACAAGTTTCCAAACCGCGCTAAAAGGCGCTCCATCAGCGAGTATTAACTCTAACTGGGCTCTTTAGAGATAAAGGACTAAAGGACGATTCACGAGTGAGCCGTTTTTACGTCCACAAAGACCTTTTTTAGAGAGTCCATTCCTTCGGGTAGGCGGTATACGCGGTTAGCACATTTCCCTCAGATCTCGTTATGGATATGACTGAGAAACGAATTTATGATTTTTTTCTGGTACCGGCCCTTTACTCGTTTATTTATACAAAGCGATGAACCTTCATGTTTGAATGGGACTACTATAATGACGCATGTCATTATGAACTCTATGGGGACTGTATAATGACTACATTTGCATGTAAAAGAGGAAAGCCCGCTGCAGGATGTGGTCATAATAATAAAAATGTAGCTAGATGGGGGTTTGAGCTGGGTCTCGGTTCACATTTGCATGCCATGGCTGTCTGTTTTAATCAAGCACAAACCAAAGAGATCATTGACGTATTTTTTGTAAAATACTTTGAAGATCTCACAGTTTTATTAATTATTACAATATAAAAATACACGCAGTTGAAATAGGAACATATTTTGAATTATGAAAATAAGTATTTCATATTCAAGAACAATTGAGAATGATTACTTCCTATAAAAACTTCCTCATAAAGCGACCCATAACTCTTATGTATTTTGTTTGACTGTTTGTTTTTTAGTCGATGGATTACTTTTATTTTTAACTTGAGTAACATAAACGAATCAAATATGACTTGCTTCTTCCTTTCTATCATTTATGCTAAAAAAGGTGCGTTACATCTAAATCAAGCTTAAATGAGAATAAGTTTATTGTTAGCGTTAGATGTAGGTATACAAACTCTCTAAAGAGTTGGTAAATTGTCTGGTAAGAAAGTATACTTTCTTAACATTGATGAATGTTTTTTGATAACGCCATCCCCTGAACGTAAGCTTTTTCATTATTTAGAATAATGGCCTCAGATATAAATGTCAAAAAAACCTGGAGCATAATTAAATTGTGTGAAAACTTGTTATTTTAAGCACAAAACTGTGACAATCGACCATATTCATCGTATAGAAACGCGTAACTCACGATTTATAAGTCGAATCGAAGTCGAAGGAGCATAATCATGGGCCGTTCGCGACCCGCAGCCTTAGCCAGTCAGCCAACGACAACGGCTCATGATTATGCTCCTCGTTACGGAGCGAAACATGTCGAGCAATATTCGTCTTATAAAACATGAGTTACCCGTTTTTATACAAATAAAACTTATAATTGTTGTGGATTTGTTTCTTGTTTAGGGTTTTTTTTAGAAATACCGGAAGGCGCAGCGTGGGCAGATCCCCCAAAAGGTGGACCGACGACCTAGTAAAGATCGCGGAAACTGGATGCAATGGTGGGTGGTGCAAAACCCGGCGTTACCAGTCGCTTTTGGGGAGGCCTATGTCCAGCAGTGGACGTCCTTCGGCTAATATGATGATGATGATTTAGAAATACGTAAACAGTTATTCCCTCTGCCCTCGCAACCCACTAGCTGGCCTACTTCGGCCGCGAGCCGGATATTGGGTCTTCGGGTTATCTCAAAGGATGTTAATGGAAAGTTTCCTCCGACCAAATTTAATGTTTACTTCCAGGTATTTTGATGCGCACGTGACCTCTTGATTACTGATTTAAGAGCAATCAATCATGGTGTCGCTTGATTAATTTGTTCTTTTAAGATTTGATCATGTTTGGGACTGCCAGGTATATTAATAAACTTATGACACACGGCAGATGGATGCAGATAAGCATACCTTTATTATACTATAAAATGTTTAAAGTTAAACGTTTATAAATACTTACGTTTAATTATAGTTCATAATTGACAATGATCTTTGGAAATCAGTATTGATTTAACTATAGAGTTCAATACCCTACCAATCATACAGCGGAGCGCGAACTCAATTACAAATTAATTTAGTAATTGTATATGTACCCCAAAATGAAAAGCATTGTACGACTGTAACATAATTACACATTTTCTCCTCGATACGCCTTTGTTACACTCGTCAAACAAAATGGGTTGTTTTGTGCTCTTGATGTACAATCTACCATGATAGAATAAACATAAATAATATATGAATATTCGGCTGTCTGATCGTAACGATTGCGTGATTTGAATATCAAAACAGTTGTATCTACACAATACAAAACAAAACAGTTCGTTTGCACTCCACACTGAGCTAGATTTGCCGCCAATGAAACAGCTTTACTGAATCATATGGACCCATTAAAATCAGCTTTAGCTGCGCTGCGGTGAATTAAGTATTTACTGAATGAAAGCGATATGCAAGTTCAGATAGACTTCGCCGGTGGCGTATACTACGAGACTAATTAAGCGCATATTTTTTCTCCTTAGATATACGACTACATTAATTATCTTTATATATTCCCAGCAGTGGGATACTCTTATAGGCTAATAATAATAGTGTACCGCTTACATTTCATTAAATTGTCGAAAGGGCCTCTGCGCGTTGGCTCGATCTGGCTCCGCGTGCGCCTCCCAAATGTCCGGAACACCATTGTTTCGTGTACGTAAGAGACAAACAAATAATAATAATTCTTTGAAAAGCTCTAAGAGCAAAGGTTTGCAATTTACAACTTGCAACAGTCGGCCCGTATCAAATCTAATGTTACTATATCAAATACGCAGTATGTGTTAACGTCCTATAATCAGCACATACTCGTATAACATCGTGAATAGAGTTAGATTAGACAGCGCATCAGTATTCTGTCGCCGCAAATCGTTGACCAATTTTGACCACTGCCTACCATAACGCCCGAATGCTAACTACTATCATACCTAAATAGACTTGTAATAATGCTCGTACACTAGATAGTTATAATATTTTATAACGTAGTTGGACACGGACAGTATCATGTAACATTGATTTGTTAGAGAGATAAAACTCATGTTATATTAAATGTATAACAGCCTTTATTTGTATTTAAATTTACATGAGACATGTTTAATAATTAACGATTAACACGGTACTACTCACGTTTATTTAGTCACTCGCGCGACATGTTTCGGAGAACATAGGCCTCCATTTTCAAGCACTAAGAGTGCTGAGTGTACCGCGGAGAGGGCTCCAGCATACTTGCCGTATATAAAGGGCGTGACGGACGGAATTGGACGCCTGTTACGCCGGAGATATTGCATTAGGACAATTTTCCGTCCCCACACAAAAATAAGGCAAGTTTTACGCTCTCCGAAAGACAAAGATCCACTGGGCAACCCAGGCGTGTACGAGATACCGTGTAACTAGTTGCGGTAAGTCGTATATAGGCGAAACCGGACGAAACGTGTCCACGAGACTGTTGGAGCATGTACGGAGTGTGAAGAAGATGAACTGCAGCAACTCCGCGGTGGCAGAGCACGCTCTTGAGGCGGGCCCGTCCCATTTCCTTCGCTTTGATAAGGCGCGACTGCTGGTGCGTGGAAAATGTTTCGTACCACGCAAAATACGCGAAGCGATTGAGATCGGGCGTCGTCCAAATTTTAATCGCGATGGTGGTTGGGCTGTACCGCCAGCATGGAAACCTGCCATCTATGGGAAACATCAAAACCTTAGGGAGTGTTGTAACAGTTTAGTGGACACAGTGATTTCGGTGTGCTTAGAGTCGTTGTTGGTGGACGATTCGAACCCGCGTCCTACCACTACAGCGGCTCCGGTGTCGGACCGCCCTCAACCAGTTTTGACATCAAGAGCGGCGCGGGCAGCGCGGCGCGCGTTAGTGCGCGACGGGCCGGTGACGCGAGCGGCGAACCGATCGGACACTCAGCCTGTGTGGGAGCACCATAAGTTAAGCTTTTTTAAGGGTGTCACTATTAATAGTGCAACAGGAAATAACAAAAGAGCATTTTTTGAATAGAATTGAAGATATATCATCTTGACTAATTTAATTTTTCATCTATTAAAGGTAATCTGAAACGATTCTACAAGACATTATAATAATCTGATTTTCTAGTTTAAATAACTCAATTTCTTATAAAAGCGTTATCATGTTATTAATAATTCAAGTGTGTACCGCTAGTTCAGGCGACTTGATAAGTACTAAATAACAAAAGTTCTATGGCTGGTAGCCAACTCGATAAAAAAAGATTTTGAAAACCCGAACTACATATTATATCTATAACTACACATATCTCGAGGTACTATAAGAAGAACTTTGGATCTGGAATAATCAGCATTAATTTCATCATATTTGCAATCAATAATTTGTCTACATTTCTAAAATCATCTAGATTTTTAAAATAAAATTTGCCCTATTATAACTAACTATGTATTCATTTTGTTATTATTTATCGGCGGGTGTGGAAATTTCTCTGCTTTGCCTGAAGTGTGACTGGTAGAGAATGTTTCATAGCATTAAGTCCGTCTTTTGTACTGCAAAATTTTATTTTGTGCAATAAAGATTAAATAAGTAAATAATATATATGAAAATAACATCCATTTTGCGATATTGTTTTGAAGTAGAGGTGAAAAATATTTCGTTTAATGTAAATTATCCTGAAAAAATGGTCACAATGAAAACCAATTCAATAATTTACCAGCTTTAAGATACTGTCGGGTGACGTAGTACAGTACTATGCTCTATACCTATTCTCTTATTTTACCAGCGTTTTACTTGTGTACAGGAAAAAATAATTATACTCAATTCGTTTTACCTCAAATCTTTCTCTTGTTTTATTTTTTGTCTGCTTTTCATGTAGTTCCTATTCCAATTTTTAGGTTATCCTTAATCATTTGACGACCGGTCTGGCTTAGTGGGTAGTGACCCTACCTATGAAGTCGAAGGTCCTGGGTTCGATTCCCAGTCAGGGCATTTATTTGTGTGATGAGCAAAGATATTTGTTCCTGAGTCATGGGTGTTTTCTATGTATTTAAGTATTTATATGTACCTATCTATTTATTATATATATCGTCGTCTAGTACCTGCAACACAAGCCTTATTGAGCTTACAGTGGGACTAGGTCGATTTGTGTAAGATAGTCCCGAAATATTTATTATTTATTATTAATCATTTCCCTTGTTTTACTCTTTATTTTTTCGATTTGGTTTATCTTGTTTTAGGTTATGATAATAGTACAATGTTGTTTTTGTATATACCACAAAGCAATGTGTAATCAAACAAATATAAGCAAATAGCATATAAGTAATAATTAAACAACCCAACAAGCCTAACCTAATCTAAACGTTATGTTTCTACGAAATAGCAATACAGAGCACATAAAACAGTACCTATGACGGCTTAAAACGGCTCGTGGCACACTCTCG
Organism: Grapholita molesta; assembly: GCA_022674325.2. Lineage (NCBI taxonomy): Eukaryota > Metazoa > Arthropoda > Insecta > Lepidoptera > Tortricidae > Grapholita > Grapholita molesta. The sequence goes on from CP053138.2 coordinate 8,440,567, forward strand.
AAGTAGGGCACAGTGCGATAATATACTGGGAGGCTAGACTTGGGATAAACAGAGGGCTTGACGTCCTGACGATACGCCATTCACATCACGTCCGAGCCAAGTTCTGTATCTATTATAACCGGGTAACTTTGCGCCAAGTCCTACCAACTTTACCATTGTGATGGGATGCGATTTGCGAGTGGTTGACAAACTTGGTTCGAAAACAGCGTTTCGTTGCGTAACGTTATATGCTGTCACGGGAAGTTGACAGATTTTAATTAAATTGGTGTGTTTGTGTTTACACGGAATAGGAATTTGTATGTTTATACGCTGAGTAGCTCAGTAAGTTGAGAAAGGGAGATAATTTTATAGACCGACGTGAGCGAATTTATTCTTCGAGGATAATTTTTATAACAAAATGATGTCGCTTTATAAATTATGGCTGTGTAAATCATTTTCTAAAGAAATTTTCTAATAATAGATTTGTTTTGGCTTATAATAAAAAGCATCTATTATATTATAATATAAGCGTTTCTTGAATTTATCGGTCATAAAAAACGGAATCAAAATGAAATAGAGACATAAAACAAAGACTTTATGTTGCCTTTATGTCTATGTATTTCGATGTTTGAAGTTTACGTAATGTAATAATTAAAAAAAAATGTTTTTTGTCTTAAGATAGATAAGACCCACTTGTCTTCAAACCCTTAATACAGGAAGACCTGTCCCCAAGAGCTATGATCTAGCAAACTCTGTAACCCGTCTAAAATGTAGTTAAATGTGTACCATCCTTAATTTCAATTGAAATGATTATTAATAATACCATGCAGACATATTTTTGACTGTTATGTCAAATAAAAGTGACTGGATCGTACGCAAGGCATAATCACCTTAAAATCTTTACCATAACAGTGATTGTCGTATAAACGAAGGAGGCTCGCAATCACAAGCACACAGAAACCGCAGTAACAACACAACAGTCGTCGGATTAGGGCAGATTCCCTGAAATATTCGACCGATGTTTCAACTGTAAACTCCCCTGTGACAAGACATGTTGCCAGTAGTTATTATCGCTCTAAAAAAGGATCTCGACAGCATGAAGGATAGCCAGCTAAGTAATGTGATCCTTTTTCCCTTGGCAGTCTACTGAATCATAAAAAAAAATGTTAAATTCCTCGAAAGGCTTTGCCATAATAATAGTATATTTCAAAGGTGCGTTTGCATTATAAGTGTATAATATTTTATTTTCTACTTTGTGTAGTAAAGATTAAAACGAACATAATATTAACATACAAAACATTAACTCTTTCATGAAAAACATAACTAGGTAGAATACAATGTTTGCAAATCTCATTAGATTTAATATAATATAATATAATCACAAATAAGTTGTAAATAAAGTAAATAGTAGTAGATAGTTTATGTCTACCTTTCAATGGAGTCTTCACTCAACTGTCGCTGATTTCTACATATTATACTCGTATTAATAAAACAGTGAAAGATAACATTGTGAGGAAACCGGGGTAATCCCAATAAGGCCTAGTTTACCATCTGGGTTGGAAGGTTAGATGGCAGTCGCTTTCATTAAACAAGTGCCTGCACCAAATCCTGGGATTAGTTGCCAAGCGGACCCCTCGTTCCTTTGTCAAACTTTGTCGTGAGCTTTGGCAAAATATCGGGACAACGCGAGGAATCTAGGTATGAATCTTTTGCAACGCTTGTCATTTCTTGTTAGGTTTTCATAACAGCTGACACAATGCGAGAAAGATAGACACTCTTTCTTGCTGTAGTACATTTTTTTTATTATTGACTTAATCTGAAGCTCACATATAAAGCTCCTCCCTTCCAGATATCGTTGCGATAAAACTGGGGACGTGTTATTAAAATCTAAGAAAAGGGAACAATATTCATATGCCATAAGCCATTTCGAGGGTTTGTGTATTGTTATTCCCCAAGCCAGTCGACGGATGGAAACTCTTGACAAATCAAGGAAGGTAATCCGATAGAACGACGTCATCTCAAAACATGCTGCTATTGCTCGCAGATATTTCCTTTAGAACGTTCACAGAGTCTTATCTTTCCTTTCCCTGTTGCACTATAAGCGACTTTAGTTTAACCGTACTGAGCATAAATTGCAACTTAAAGAAAATTGAGCCACTGCGGTATTTCTTTCTGACAAATAGTTTTGGGTTTCACGGGTTCTGACAGCGTACTTCGAGCATTTTGTGGGCTTCAATTGTTTTATGTTTATGACAATGATATTTGATTGATATAATTAAACCTCTGAAAAAAAATCATCTCAGATGTTTTCGAAACGATTATAAATAGTCGTAAGACATAGCTTGAATGGTTTCATACGTATTACTTAAAATGAAATAATTAGGGACATCAAAAAATCGACAATATTACTGATATAACTGTGCCATGCGCGGAATGGGAGTAGGTATATCTTACACCAAACACACAATAGGACAGATGAAATCAGACTTATATGTAATGGTATGTGATAAATCTCTGAATAACTTTGTGTTCCAAAAGACAGTATGTGTAGTTTTCAGGTCGCGATAAAGCCAAAGGGAAATGATGAGTAACCTATAACAAAGGCTACTTGGACACTGAAATCTATTCATGGTCAGAAAAACTTACACTGGAGAAAAAACCTTGAATGATAACAGATGTGTAAATGGGTATTGGCTAGGATGGAACAATCAGTCGAATACTGATTGTAGAATGTGTGGCGACAATAAAAACCTTACTAAGTGAATATCACGCTCTCGCCAGACTTTGAGCAAGCTATGTGGAACGCTGTCCCTGAGTTCTATTATCCAATTCATGGATACGGTTGTAAAAGCTCTTAAGTTGTTGCAGAAAATATGTCTTAACTTTGAAATGATAAAAACAGATCACCAAACCTCAACCGCTAGCCGTAAGTAAATATAGGACAAATAGTGACGGAGTTATCTCTACTTATGCGGGAATGTGGGGCTATTATTTGTTTTGCATTATCTAGCGAATGCTGATGTGATCTGTGCTGTTAGCTGTTACTGTCCCATAATTAATACAAATACCTGCCGTGCCGTCTGATTTCCGTCAATGGAAAAATATACTTTACTCGTTCGTACCTAATAGGTATATTTAATATTTGCTTTTTCTATAAAAACAAAATAAATTTTGTTTCCAAAAGTTTTGAAAACACAGAGAATTGTTTATTACAAATATATTATTGCATTTAAAATTAAAAACGAAGCTGGAGGCGAAGGCCGTACAAAACAAATTGTACCGCCCAGGTCCATAACTCACGGCGCACTAATTGAAAACGAGAACGTATCGTGCGTGGAAGTGAAAAATTATAAGCTGTCCTGAGACGCAATTTTATTTGTTGCTTCTACGTGTGAAAATCTTCGTGAAGCTAAAATGTATAGGTATTTGAAGATAAAAAAGAAACCTTTTATGAACCTGGTTTTTCTTAATACCTGCATTGCAACGTTTTATTAAAATCATGTAAGTATAAAATTGCCGTTAAGTTTTTTGTATGTTCTATAAGTAGAACACAGTTTGAATTTTTCACGCTTCTATATTTTTAGGTTTTAGGTTTAATTATAGGTAACTATGCAATATTTATAAATCTAGTTGCTTCTAAATTAATATGATGGGGGTGTGAAATATATTTGCATTTATTTGTTTAACCTAAAAAAGTAAGTTAATATAGAAAATTTTTATGGAAAGTAAATTTGTATTCTGACTGATTTTACTTATATATTATGTTATTAGGAAATTGAGATAATGAATATTGGCTGGCTATTCCTAAAATTCACACCAATCGCAATAGGCTTACTGTCTGTGACAGTAAACATATATATAACGACCTTATTAGGATTTGTACTAACTTGTTTTGCAAATAAGGCGTATGTAATGTTATGTCAACCGATAAAGTGAGAACTTGATGTGTTTGTAACATGTTTATTAATCGATTTATTCAAACTGGCGCGAGTGTGTAACGCACTGTCTTCATAGATGCGCATCTCTTGATGTTCGCGTAGCTAGCTTTTATATGTCTATTACACTCGAGTTCAACTCACATAATGGCTGTGATACTATTATCAAACAAAACTTCGCATGTCGAGCTATTTTAGCTTGGCTCTTCGTGTTATTTCTAGCATAAAAGGTGCAATCTAGAAATGAGTAGTCCAACCGTAAGGGCTTGGTCATTTAGAAAAAAGCTCGCAATATAGGAACAAAGCCCAAAATCTTAAGCAAAGGAGGCCATGCCCATACAAATGTCCATATAACGGGTAAGAGCCCCTTCCGAATAAGAATGGGCGATTTACACCGATGCTGCCAGGGAATGGAAACAAATAGTAACGCTTGTGAGGGATGGAGGCGATGGCGACCGCCCCCTGACGAATGGCGGGTTTTAAATATATTCTAGGACTTTCGAGTATATTTTGTAAAAGTTTGGGAAGCTTTGAGAAGTAAAGCTGGCATCACACTTCTCGCTTGTCCCCTAGAGGCAACATTTAAATAGAATCTTATGATAAATATTAACTTATTTTAGATACATATACTCGTAATATAGTAAGTAGTTAAGGAGTTTTTATAACATAATTTTGTAATTCTTGTATATGTATTCAATGAACTCCTTAAGCCTACTATATTTTTTATAAAGTAAGAAAGAAAGAAAGAAAGAAAAACATTTATTTACCGCACAAAAGACACACAAATACATAATATTGGACAGTATAACATACAACATATAATGTGTGTGTCTTCGCGGCAGTAAAAAGGTTACTGTCTCAGCATTGTGCTGAGGTGTCCGACACCTGCAGCGCTGATTTTCAGACAGCACCCATACGTGACGTGATCCATGGAACGCAACATATAATGTAAAAGGTACCTATTACATATAAATAAATAGATAAATATTTTGAAATAAAATCAAACATAAAACGCATAAACAGCTCACTAACAAGTAAAATATGAAAATAACAATCTACCTACTTATACAAATACTTATACATACATACTTACATATACTCCTGCCTATACACATCCCATAAGGGGTAAAACACAGTACTGTAAAGTATTTAATACATTTAAATGACTATTTTTATTCAGTGAGCACTTGTTTGTATTTTATTAAGAAAAACACTCTTGTCAAGCGTAAAAATATGGCTGCATTTAATAAAAGTCCACCGAAATTTATTCTCTGTTTCGCCTAAAGTTTGACTTTATGGTATTAAATCGACGTATTATAACTTTTATATACTGTGCAATAAAGATTAAATAATATAAAATACAAATATATGTGTTATCGTTTATTAAATTAGTTGGCTTGATAAAGTCGTATATATTTATGAGTGAATTCAAATCGATACATTTTTAATGATTCTGTAATTATGGTCATTATCACATCAGCCGAAGGACGTCCACTGGGCATGGGCCTCGCCTAAAACAACCCATAATGGCCAGTTTTGAGCCACCCACAGCCAGTGTATTCCCACTACTGTAATGTTCTTACATTTTTATTTACACCCCATAACTCCCAAGCAAAATAATCCTAAGTTGCGGTAAAATCTAGAAGACGGCTCTAGGAAAAATGGGTTTTACGTGGTAGTTTGTGATGTCCAAGCAAGTAATACATAAAGAAATATCAATCGTCCATCCTTTCAAAATGCAATATACTCGTACATTGTTTTTAAGTGAATGTAAGCTATACCTACATATGTGAAACCCAGCAGTATCCCCTTTACATTTATATAGTTACATATTCAAGCAACGGCAATTCGATAACCCAGTAGTTAGGCAAGATTCGAATTTCGTTAGCAATCAATTTGTGTAGTGGGCGGCTCGAAAAAGAAAGACGTAAGTCAAAAATTTTTTGTAAAAAAATTTTTTTTACAATAATTTAGTCAACTAAATAATTGATCGATTTGTATATACACAAATGGCTTATTTATAGTGATAAACGAAACTGTCTATTCCTAGAGAATATCGAGAAATTAATGATTATCATTCTCTTATCACTATCAGAAACCAAGTAAAATATAATGTGATGCTGCGTTTGTGACGTGAATTTTGACGAACATTCATCTGGTTCTAAGTAATTTTGTACTAGCTTTACGTAGTACAGTAAGTAGTTTCTATTAACGTCTCCAGGCGGCGGCAGCAGCGTCGTGCACGCTCCCTATATGATATATTTATATACTCGTAAATGCTCAATTAAACTAAAGATCAAAAGAAAAGCAAATAATCAACCCGCCATGTTTTCTTATTGTAAAGTAAATACTAGTGTGAGCTACACTGTAATTGACTTTGTACGTAACACACGTTGAAAACACACACAAAGCCAGTAGTAGTAGCAACACAAATACTAACATTATGAAAGGAGAATATCAGGCCGAGTTTAGACGGATTCAATTTCGGTACCGATGCCTGTGTATTGTTGTTGCAGATTAACTAACATTAATTTGCAGGCGTAGTGCTAGAACTACTAAATACTTGTAGTTTATATCGTATCACATGATCAGATTCCCACGTTACTTATTCAGAAATGTGTACCGATAGGGAATGTCATAATTAATCACACTAATATAATCGTTTTATCAAATTTATTTTGCGAGAAAAAGAAACACCAAATATTTTCGCACTCTATTCGTAGCAGATAATGATCCCACAAAACATGCACGTAATGGTGTATTTGTTTATAGATTGGTACAACGAGAATCGCGATAGGATTGAGTTTGCACAACGAGGTGGGTTCGCCCCCGTTAGCGCTCGGTCACAATAATACATAACTGACACTATCAACTTTATTTATCGCGCGTTGTGGAAATGTGAATTGTCCTTTACTGTCACTCAAACTAGCCTTAACGTTAATTGTCTTACTTACCAGAGTAGATACCATTATAAATTTCTTAAACAAACTTTGCTATAGGATTATGATCCCAACTGTATTTCAAAGATTCTCATTATTTCTGAAATTAATATTCTATCGATTTTAAAGAGTCAACATTTCCACGTTCCGATTACGAAATACGATGTTCAAATATATCTACGGGTCCATTTACCGATAAATGCAAGTGAAATGAAGCGTCAATCTTGTAAGTAGTTACCTGAGTTAAAGCTATAAGGTAACTTTTGAGATGTGGTTATGGGAAAGAATGGAGAGAATAAGTTAGACGGAGAAATAAACGAACGTGCGTGGAAGTGCTGCGAAATGTTAGACGTAGTAAAATGATAGGTCATACGAACGACACTATCTTTAAAATCACAATAGAAGGGAAGATTGGAGCCATAAGAAGAGAAATGCCACGAGCAAGCTATGCGCAACAACTAAAAGCAAAAGCGTGTGTCACCTTGAGCCTGGGACCTGAAGAACCTAGCCGAGGACTCCAAAAACTAGTGTAGACCGACAAAAGTCATGCTCTTAAATTATAATGATTAATTGAAATGGTTTCTTTTAATAGGCATTAGCGGGCTCGGATCTAATCTAACCCTTAAAGAAGGTTGTAGTCAGCCTGCCCATGATTTCATCTCAGTTATAACCTGGAAATTATGACGTTACAAGCCTTTTAGGGTTGAAAGCATGTCTATTGTGCCCAGAACGGTGAATTTGCCCTTGAGCTTGATAAGGCTTCGGGCAGAATCCCCAAGACAACGAATCTGCCAATCTCTTCGCGTTCTATTATACCTAAGTTTGGCGTCTAAATATTAGTATTATTCCTTATTCCTTTGTAATAAAGTGCAAAACTGCAAAACATATTTCTGACCTCGACGGTACTTTCAGTTTATTGTTATTCCTATTCTATAGAAGCAATCTCATATTATGATCATGCATGGTATACCACGTCAGCTGTGTATCCGGCACTGGCGGGTAATTAAGAAGCTTGTAATGCAACGTGCACGAGGAATAATGCGGCACGTTACCCCTTCAGTTTCACGCGAGGCAACGGCTGTGAAATATGACAGCGCAATGAACACCTTATTTAATGTCGTTTGTCTGTAATAGGTGTCCAAATGCATAAACCTTACGTCAAATTCATATAAAATGTAGATATCTTAGTGTTATTCTTCGAGAGATTTGTTGGTTGCATTGATTGTCGGGGAAAAAATATTTGAAATAGCATTTTTTATATTTCTTTTTATATTGTTTATGTTTCAATACTTTGCTAATTTATTTATATAACAGCAAGGGATAAATTCTGTTTATAATAGACGTATTTGTTCACGCGTTTGGACAAGAATGGATGAATATTTTGAATATGTTATATGTAGTAAATAAATACATTTATTTACTACATATAAGATACCCATGTAGTAGTTGAGAACTGTTAAGCGTGACGACTGTAACGCGTTTTCGTTATTAAGACAAAATTATTATTTCTTTCTTTTTAGTGCACTTGGACCCGGGTATGTCCTTAAACTACGTCCAACAATGAGAGGTAGGGCACAGCGAAGTACCATCACGCTTGAATCTGGAGAAGCCCAACTGGGGGAGTACCTCCTCCTTACAGAAGACCACAGCCATAATAGCACTGCTACCTTTCAGGTATGTAGTGTTGTGTTCCTGATGGTGAATAAGGATCCCAGAGCTCCAACCCACTTATAGGTCGAAACGCGCTTGTGACTCCCTTGGTGTTGCGAGTGCCCATGGGCGACGGTAATTGCTTACTTCCAGGCAATCCGTCTGCACGTTTGCCATCTTTGTCATAAAAAAAAACTTTTGTTTTTTTTTTCGGCTGTTTAAGTTTTTTGTTAAAAAATTTCACCTCACCACCGCGAAGATAAATTTAACTCTTAAACTATAAAAATGTAAAAATTGTTGGCATCCATCATTTATCATTCAAAAGCATTAAATAAAAGTACATCCAACCAGCTAACATAAAAAAACACTCGATGAATAAACAATTTGTATGTAATTACTAATTACTTTGCACTCTTGTAAATAAAATGCAATTTTGCTATCTGTTTTTAAAGAACAAAACAGTTATTTTAGAGCTAGTGAGGTGAAAATTAAATTATGCTATACATACCTTCAATAACTTAAAAAAATATAGCTAATGCGATTCGTCACTTTACGATATAATGTGTGAAAATTGGGAAATGTATTGTGATCATGAGTTGAAAACTATTAATTAACAAGCGAAATAAAATTCAATGGGCGAGAGTTAATACCATTGAATTAAATATATCATTGATTACAATTTATAATTTTGCTCAAATACACAGTGATTTTTCACTGTGTATATGGATACCCTATATTTATTGAGGAGAATAAGACATTTTTCGATAGCTTTTACTTTTATGAGAAGCATGATTTTAGTTATAATTTGATTTGACTAAACTGATTTCAATTCAATTTTCAATTTTTTATTCAAGTAGGCCTAGCAACAAGCACTTTCGAATAGTCAAATACAAATATAATCTTAATCGAATAAATAATTAATTAGTTAATTAATTAATTAATACAGAGCAATTCATTGGTAAAATTATTACAATATAATATTTATATTTATCAATAATAATGTCACAATAGTATCAAAAATAAAATAAAAAATATTTTAAACATTAAACATCTTGTATATGAATACTAGTCTAGAACTGTCTAGAATAAAATCTAAATGTCAAAAGTTAACACATAAGGACAGTCATTATAATTCAATTTTGTTCCCACGGTGTATTATCATTCATGTAGTCATGTGTACTATAATAAGCTTTAGAAATAAGTTGTTTCTTAACATAATTCTTGAATTTATTATGTGACAATTCAGTTACTTTCATTGGTAGCTTATTATAAAACCTTACACAATTACCCATAAATGATTTTTTAATTTTATGGAGCCGGGTGAAGGGTACTGCGAGTTTATGCTTATTTCTAGTATTTATATTGTGAATATCACAATTCTTTCTAAAATTAACAATATTTTTATGTACATACACAATATTCTCATATATATACTGGCAATGCACTGTCGTTATATGAATATCCTTAAACTTATCTCTAAGTGAGGCTCTATACTTCATCTTATATATCCCTCGAATAGCCCTCTTCTGCAGAATAAAAATTGTATCGATCTCTGAAGCACTGCCCCATAGCAAAATACCATAGGACATAATACTATGGAAATAACTGAAATATACTAAACGAGCTGTTTTTACATCTGTTAACTGACGGATCTTGCTTACGGCAAAAGCTGCAGAACTCAGTCTATTCGAAAGATAACCAATATGGGGACCCCATTGGAGTTTTAAATCTAATGTAATACCAAGAAAAACTGTGCTATCAACTAGTTCCAATTCCTCGCCTTTCACAATGACACTTGCTAGCTCATTCTTTACATTACTAGTTACAAATTTAATGCACTTTGTCTTATTTTCATTTAATAGCAAATTATTAACATTGAACCAATCAACTACTTTCGAAATAGCATTGTTTACATCATTGTAAGCTCGTTGCTGTCGTTTGATTTTAAATACAAGCGAGGTGTCATCTGCAAACAATACTATATCATGGTGCGTATCAGTGAGGTATGGCAAGTCATTTATGTAGACAAGGAAGAGGAACGGTCCCAATATTGATCCCTGCGGCACACCCATTGACACCAATGACCCCGGCGAGTGCTGTCCATTCACGTCAACCTTTTGTATTCTACCTTGTAAGTAAGACTTAAGTAAATCCAGTGCCGATCCTTTGACCCCATAGTAGTACAGTTTCCTGATCAATGTTTCATGACAGACACAATCAAAGGCCTTGGAAAGGTCACAAAAAATACCTAAAGCATCCCATGACTCTTCCCAGGCATCAAAAATATGTTTGATCAGCTCAACCCCAGCGTCAGTAGTCGAGCGACCCCGCGTAAATCCAAATTGCTTGTTATGCAGTAAATTGTTGGCATTAAAGTGTCTTACTAATTGGCTCAAAACTATTTTTTCAAATATTTTGCTGAAAGTAGGTAGTACTGATATTGGCCTATAATTAGTGGGGTCAGAAGTACTACCCGATTTAAATAAAGGAGTTATTTTACTACATTTCATTAGATCAGGAAACTCACCACAATCGACACTATTATTAAATACAACTACCAAGTCGGGCGCTATTATTTCTATAAGGGATTTGACAGCGTGGACAGAGACTCCCCAGAGGTCACAAGTTTTTTTTACATTAATTGATTTAAACGCCTTTACTACATCTAAGGTACTAACATGTTCAAATATAAATTCAGTGTTACATTTTGGGGCGTTATCTTTTAACAAGGTAACGGCTAACAAGGGCGATGAATTTAAATGCTTGGTTGTGGATACTGGTATGTCAGTAAAAAACTTTTCAAATTCTGTGGCTACTTCTAAATTGGAATCAATATTTCTGCCATTGATTTTTAACTTAAATTCATTCATTCTGTGTTTTGATCGACCAGTCTCCATATTAATTACATTCCATGTGGCTTTGACAATATCGGTGCTACTTTTGATTTTCTGGCTTAAATAATTACGCTTCGCTATTTGACAATCTATTTTAAATTTCTTCGAACTTTGTTTGACATAATCTTTAAATTCATCACTCGTATTGAACCGCCTTTCCTCATACAAATTATACAGTGCTTGTCTACGACTATGCAACTCTGCAGTAGCCCACTCACTGAAAACTGGTGCACCGCTAACCATGACCGATTTAGAGGTGAAAATTGCGTTAAAGTGTTTCATAAAAGTGTGGAAAAATGAATTGTACATGTCGTTAGGGCTCATGTCGGGAGACAAAAGGGGTGGAGCCTGAACCAGACTTTGTTTCATTTTTGCCACACGATCCACGGTTACCGGCACAAAAGTTCTCTTTTTCTCAAGGTATTTTCCTCAATGCCTCAAATACAAATAGTTGGCCTAAGTGATCTGATTCTAATTTGCCAATTACACTTTTGGATAAAGGAAAAATATCTGTGAAAATATTATCTATACATGTGGCGCTAGTAGCAGTAACTCTAGTAGGCTCCAAAAACACGTGGCTAAGATTAAAAGATTTAAAAAGATTCACTAATCTAATACTTAGTGTTGTATTCTCCAAAATGTTTACATTAAAGTCGCCGCAAATAAGTATTTTTTTACTGGAACTAGAAACTATTTTTAAAAGCATTGATTCCATTACACTTTCAAAAACTTCAAAATTACTTAAAGGCGGTCTATACACACAAACGACAATGAATTGCTCTAACTCTACTGCACTTAGTTCTACGGTCCGTTCAACAGACAAGGCTACGAGGTCTTTACGTTCCTTAAATTTAAATTGTTTATTTAAAATAATGAGTGACCCACCATGTATGGAACTAAGTCTGGTGAACGAACTACCCACCTGGTGATTATTAAATTGAGGCATAAGTTCATTTTTCTTTAACCAATGTTCAGATACACATAAAATGTCAATATTACAGTCATTCAAAAAGAGTTCAATAGATAAGTCTTTCCCTCTAATACACTGAATATTTTGATGCACCAGGTGGATTTGTTTAACATGTTTGCCACCTTTTATATTAAACTTATTACATAAATTATTTTATATTAAACTTATTACAGCATAGCATTCAACTGATGAAGTTTATGTCTCGTAAGTCTTTATTTTTTATGGCTCATACTTTTGACAGATGTTGTAGACTCTAAAGACTGAATAAGGTGACAACAAATTTTACTTATTAAGCACAAAACTATACTATAGTGAGACTCAGGCGTATAAAACTAGTTTTTTCCCACGACTTGGTGTACTTAAGATCCCACAGGTACGTATTGCCGAGATATCCTAAATGTCACCGGATCATTGTCTACCTGTAAACCACGTTTCATATAAATCGGTTCAAACATTGTTTCGTGATTAAGTAACAAACATATGCAATCATCTTCACAACTTTCACATTTATCATATATGTAAGTAGGATCTGTTAAACGGGTAAGTCGAATTTTACTTATCTTCTTATTATTTTTATATTAAGCAGAAACGTCTGCTAGCATATCAAAGATAGGTTAGATTAGGTTCGAGTCCCGCTGCGAGTCAAATTTTTCTATTTTTCTTTCGAATTAAATATCTTCTTATTCGTCATGGTTTTCGTCAGTTAGTCAACGCGACGAGTTTTTGACATGACAAAGCTCCTCATTACAGATGAATCATATTGAAAATTCAACTATGTATGACTGCTACATGAATGCCGTTTCTGGTCATCGCCATCAATTACTGAATTTGAAACTTGGTTTATGATAACTAATTATTATTTAGAACTAGAATCAGAATATTTTTATTACGTTAAACATAGATAGTTTTATAAAATAGAAGATTTAAGATATGTAGTTACAGACCATGTCTTACATGCAATGCATATGTACCACATAGCTTTTAGCGATTAATTTTTTTTATATAAACTAAATACAAGACAATCTAGACTTTGTATAATGAAGGGAAGTTTACAAAAACATGTCAGCAGTAAACATTAGCAAACAGCTTTTCAATGCAATTAAAGTGTTGTTTCTTCTACTACTAATCCGAACTATTTCAGACTACCGATGTACGCTTGCATTAATTATATGTAGTTGTACGGAATGATGCATTTCGCTCCGTCGGCATGCAGTTAACGCTCTGCCCCGGGCCCGTGATCGACGACCGGCTAAAAATTGCATTTCACACTTGGCAGAACAACGCCACAAATGCCCGTTGCCTCCATACCTCGTGGTCTTTTATTTTACCAAAAAGGCTTTTTTTATATCTGACAATGGCACGGTAATCGTTGACGAGGATTTTTTCTACGTGCACAATATACAGGGTCATCAATCCAAATGGGTCAGTAGAGGAAAGTCAGAAACTATGAGAGATAGCGAAATCTGTTCTTAAGAACCACATTGACTTCGATTTTAGATTTAATAATAATGGCATTCAAACTTTTTACGATGAATTAATTTTTGCTTCCAGGAAAATGGTTACAATTTTGAATATTTATTGAAATAAAATAATTATCTTTTTGTTGAGTTGTTTTGTTAATTTGTTAAACAATATTTTAAATGTACTCGGTGTGACTCATGAAGTTATGTTTCGTACTATCAACAATAACAACGAAATTTTTTTCAGATTTCCGCCTAAAATTGTTTACAAGACTTCGATTCCCGGTTATGAGAGATTAAAAAAAAGTTTGAATGCCATTATTATTAAATCTAAAATCGAATGGTTCCTAATAAGAACAGATTTCGCTATCTCTCATAGTCTTTCTGACACATTTGGATTGATCAGCCTGTATTTTACTCAAAATACTCAACTCATACATACGGATCGCGTGAGGCTAATTGTCTATTCGATAGTCCACTACGACAAACAATATTAAAAATGCTTGTGCCGATTTGTTTTCAATATTAACCACAGTAAAACAAATGATTTATTTATATATTGATTTATTAAGCTCAAACCTAAACCATTTTATTCACGCAAAGTAATTTCATAGGAGTTTTTAATTATATATTTTTTTAAGTTAGCGGATTTCATAGGCTTCTAAATAATGATATTGATTAAGGGGGCGTCGAGCTTTTCTCCCTACTCGATTCAATCTAATGGCGCCCCAGGTAAGGATGGGCGAACCGCTCCCGAATTTAGGAATTATCGTTCGTATTATTAATGATAATATATTTTTTTACAAATGTAAGACGTTTACGTTATGGAAAATATCGTTTGTGAAGGAAAACATCGTGAGGAAACCGGGCTAATCCCAATAAGGCCTATTTTACCCTCTGGGTTGAGAGGTCTGGTGGCAGTCGCTTTCGTAAAAACTACTGCCTATGCCAATTCCTGGGATTGGTTGCCAAGCGGACCCCAGGCTTACCAGGACAAAGACAACGCGAGTAAGAAGAGTTATAATGTAAAAGATCGATAACACGAAATTTTTTCACAATAATACCTTACCATCCGAATAAAAAAATGATATAAAATTAACTAAACATTATTTTTTACACCCATCTTTACTGGTTACCACATCTCATTACGTAAGTTGTAATAATTTCATTTTTCAACATGCCACATTTTATGACACGCAGATAGGATAACGAGTTTCCTGTGAAAAGTTTGCGGCGTCGTCGTTATGAACCCAATTAAAGTTTTACGCTATTGTTCACCCAACCACGTGACAAAAACAGGGGAGATCTTCGTGAGAGTACTGTTGACAAAGAATACTCCTCGCAATGAAGTTTCATTACCGGCTGCAATACATTTTCTGAGTATTTAACATGTTCTGTTCTTTCCTTTAATTAGTATTATTCTGGCTAATTATGTACCGCTTCAGTGTGTGCACAAAAATTCCTAAAGAATAAAATGTTTTTCAATTTATAATACTAAATATGAATATTATACAATTTTAAGGCTACATTTCTACTACTGCTATTTTCAAAGTTTATAGCATTCCGCGTGCTTAAATTATATATTCAATCTCGTATTCATTCATAGAAGAATAAACATTTAAAACTAGCTGTGTCCCGCGGTGTTACCCGCGGTTTATTAGGGAAAAAACGAAACCTATCTGGTAATCCAGGGTGTCAGCTAACTCCATGCCAAATTTTATTAAAATCGTTCCAGCCGTTTAGACGTGAAGAACTAACAAACATACACACTCATACACTCACAAACTTTCGCCTTTATAATATTAGTGTAGATAATTGGGACAATGGCCTTGCCAGGTTTGGAACTCGAACCGACTCCTGCTTCTAAGTCAGATAGGGTACATTACCACACTCAGTCAATTGGTGTAAGAATTTTCTGTAATGTAGGGTACATTACAGGACATTCTTACACAAATTGACTGAGCCCCACGATAAGCTCAAGAAAGTTTGTGTTGTGGGTACTCAGCCAACGATACATATAATATACAAATATTTAAATACATAGAAAACACCCATGACTCAGGAACAAACACCTGTGTTCATCACACAAAAATACCCTTACTGGGATTTGAATCAAGTACCGTTGCCTTCGTAGGTGGCATCACTACCCGCTAGGGTAGACGTTTCGACCATGTATACCGGTATAATATACGTTAGGTATAACATTGTTCAAGATATCTAAGACTGGTAATAAAAAATCCTTTACAAGATTCACAAATGCTCTGCGAATCCTATGGAAGCCTCCGGGCTGTTTGTACTTGAGAATCCCCTCTTCTTCTTTATTATATAAACACACGGATCGTCTAAGTAAAAATATTTTGGATCCGAAACGATATTCGAGAAGCGTGTAATCGATTAGAAGGCTTATTCAGATTTATATTAGCAACATCATTTTAGGCTCTGTGCGATTCAGTTAACGTTTCAATAAACTATAATGATGTTACTTTGACGGACGTAGTTATTGTATTTTTAATATGCCTAGTATACGTTTGCCTCCAGGATTTGTCTTTAGCCGATGGTACAAATAAGTGCACAGAATGACCCGTAATGACATATACCAGGAAGGATAAAATAGAAAAAATTTACAAGTCCAAGCGGTACTCGTATAGCACAATTGGTAGTGTACTGGGCTAGTGATCCAGTGCTTATGGGTTCGAGTCCCGCAACGAGTCAAATTTTTCTATTTTTCTTTCGATTTAAAAAAATCCTTGATTCTTAACAATTTTCAATAATTGGCGGGATCATGTATTTTTAGAATACACCCGCCATCCTGACAATCAGAATGGTGGATGTACATACCATTATTTTGTAATAGCTTTTTTTATAAGTCGGATATTGCTCGACATGTTTCACTCCGTAACGAGGAGCATAATCATGAGCCGTTCGCGTTAGCTAACCGACGCAGACTGTTCATTTATCATCTGAAATTCAACAATTTCCGCCATAATGCCACTGACATGCCAGTATGCCACCTATGATTATAAATATTGCCAGTGTAAAAAAATTGTTCCAATGAAATTCCGCAACATGGCGCATGATGATCATATAGTTCAGGTCAGACTTTATAATTCAATGACCATTTTTATTTTATATCTGTTGTAACACAAAAACATGAAATAACTGGGATACTCATAAATATGACAGATGCCACAAACAACACGGGCAAAACTTCTATTCAGAGGCACGAAAACGACATAAAACAACTCTGATTTATTTTACTCGTCAAAATTAATTCAACGCATTAAAAGTTAGTAAATAGCAATACAGGAGTTAAATTTAGAGTCATAACAAAACAATGAATTTGTACCCGGACATGTTTCAGCCACAGCGATATAACCTTGTAAACCGTTTTTATAAATTTGTAAGTTCATTTAATAATTATATTTAAATTGTTAAAACGTATTAATAAAACATAAGATTGTCGTGGTAATAATAAAATTCCCTATAAACTTTATACTTAATGTAATGACATAATGTATTGTTTTGTCTACTATGTAGGGGACGCATATTTATGTAGAGTAACTATGTGTCAACTTACTTTCGTCGTGTCACATACACTCAAGTACTAAGTAAGTAACTACTAGTACGTAGGCGCTAAACTTGTAGGTACTATAAAGTCGTTACGATTTTATTTATTAGGTCCGGAATACAAGAACGTAATGGTAAAGTTTCTCTAAGTTTATACTTATTCCGTTGCGTAACCAGCAAAAATGGAGTAAAGCGCCTACGCCTAAGCTTGGGATAATATAATAAGATCGCAAAAACATAATTTTTTGACTTACTGAGTTTTATCTCATGCCGCCAAAGTTTCACTTTCGCCCGTAGCAGAACGCGGGCTGAATAAATGCTAAATTTATTCCTCTCCGGCTCTGCGGTGCAACTAACTTTACCAATAAAATTTATCACTGTACAGAATACATGTACGTATTATCTTTGAAAATATTCATGGCAGGAATTTTGTTAAACACGTGTGTGCGTTGAAAATGGGAACTGTGACATTAGTTAATAAAATAACTATTATAATAAATCAGCGTTTACATATTGTAGGCATATTGTATTAAGAGCTTGTAAATATAAATAATAACAGAAGTTTCCTTTCAATTACTTTCGAACACAGTTTCACTAGTTAATAGTTACAAATTGGCAACATACGAAATATAATTATACCTAAGCATCTGATTTCTATTCCTAATGAACAATAGGAACAGTGAAAGTCGAATATATTGTCGAGTCCGTTTCTCATTGTTATCAAAATTACTACAAGTGAAATAGCCATCCGCTTTTCATTTCTTGATAATAAGGATGCAATAGAATAATATTCATTTTAAATGGAGCTTGGTTTTAAATATTATAATATCAGTATCCAAGTGCAGCCCAAAAATACACACGGCGGCAATATCCATTTATAAATAATTAATGTAAACAAATATATATCATTTGAATAAGCGTTCGACCAATGAAGCATAATATATGTACGAAAATAAAGAGATATCGCAGTTTGAAATAAATTCTTTAGATATGCAATATATAATATAATAATGCCGTCTGGCCAGCGTAACATATATATATTATATTATAAACGTTAACACATATATATTATAAACTTTCCTCCGTTCTTTGATACACATTTCGAATTAAAATATGTTTTATTCCTTACCTATTTAATTGTTTAAATCGCTGAGTAACCAGAATCCACACGCCGTAAATTAAGTTCGTTAATTAGCGTAAGTGATGACGGACTATAACGCTAAATGAATCAAAAGGACCGATGTCAGCACAAGTCCATTTAAGTACCAGCATATTGCAGCAATACCCAATTTGTCAGCAATTTCAGTTTGCATTTTCAAATTGCAGTTTGCGAGATTGGACAGCTCTATGTAATACTAACATTTTGTCGAGAGAAGGGAATACGACATCCTTATTATGGATAATGTGATACCACATTGAACACTCAGTAGTCGATTGTTTAAACCACCGCAAAACCGCATACACATAGGAAATAATTAACATCAACAATACGAAAATTCTACAGACAATGCTACATATCACATAGTAATAATAATAGAAGTAAGTAACTACCCAGTTTGGTTATTGTACGTGTATAATTTTATATCGTCATTATTTACTCCATAAGTATATTCGTGTATACAGGAATTTCATTATAACTGACTTAACCTGGATATTGTCCCTACACTGTGACCAGAAAACACCAAGGAACGGCCAGCAGCGTCCCTTAGAGTAGTGGAACCCTCCTGTTAACCTTGGCTATTAAGGCATTACACCCTCCATGCTGCTTATCGTATTCTATGGAAGAGGCCCATGTCCAACAGTAGACATCCGTGGCTGAAGTAGGCTAAGATGAAGCGCACATGGACTCTGTGACAAAAAAGTATGTAATATAGGTAACTAAGCATATTACTTTGTATCGTAAAATCAATTGTTTCCGTGAAAATTTCCAGCGGAAAGGCGTAACACGATTGCGATAAATGAAATACCAGGACCTCACGGCGTGTTTACTGTTTCCCCTGCGCCATGTTATTTATTTCTCTCTTTTTATTGTCATCTGACAATCATTTAGTGGGCAGTGACGGGCTGTCCTTCGGTAGTAAACT
The DNA here is from genome assembly GCA_022674325.2 of Grapholita molesta. Classification (NCBI taxonomy): domain Eukaryota; kingdom Metazoa; phylum Arthropoda; class Insecta; order Lepidoptera; family Tortricidae; genus Grapholita; species Grapholita molesta. The sequence goes on from CP053138.2 coordinate 8,460,045, forward strand.
CGTTTTATGGTCCTGAGAGAATGTGAATTTAGCAAAAATAAAAATGCTACACGTGTATGCCATTATATACCTTAATCCGACTGAATAAGGCGTGAACAGAAACTGAGGTTAGTTCTTTGTACGATAAAACGACGTGTGAAATTGCTACCACGGATATTGGCAATATAGTTCAATGATTTTACTGTGTCACTAAGTTAGGACCTTGTTTTCGGAACTTTGTTATGTATACACCATATTGATTTAATTATCTTTTTTATTGTAATACAGGGTTATTTTGTAATCAGTTAACAAACTTCGTATAAATTATCGCTAAGCTAAATGAAAATATACGTGTTGTTTTATTTTAAGTAAATAATTGAATTGTGATTTAGTTGAGTGACTACAATAGATTTTTATTAAATATAAATGTCCTAGTTACAGTTTATCTACAGTTTCTCGATTTATGAATGTTTTTAGAAAATGTATTTTCATAATTGTAGCTCACACTCAAAGTAGTCAACTTGACACGACAATCGGGAGCCTTAGCCATGCCATAGCGAAGACACACGTTTTCAGAAAACGTAATCTAAATATATGGGAAGGCCACATTAGTCTATAGTTTCGTTTGCGTTCTCGTCTTGACTACGGCCACATTTCAGATAAAATAAATTGATTTAAAGTTAGCCTAGCGATCCCTCGCTAATAAGGCTCAAATAACGATACAGCGGCCGCGTCGGCCTTGAGTTAGTTATGACGTCGTAAATTAGTCTGATGTCGCGACGCCAGGGACGCAGTGCGTCACAAACCAAAAATTTGGCCAGGCAATCAAATTATGGTCGAGTTATGTATGATTAAGTAAGGTACTTTCGTCGTATATATAGCATTGTGCAATAATGTTTAAGTAAATAAATTAAAAATAATAGTTTCTGTCAAAAAAATTGATACAAACTTTTATTACCGCCTGTACTGATTTTCACAATCATCTAATTGTTTTGCACAATTCTAACGATCCTAAACACCAAACGTTTGCCTTGTGCATTTTAGAAGTTGCTTTTGCTAACTAAACAAACGAACATACAAAACCCAAATAAACATACATACCTACATTGCAAGTTAAAAAAAAAGTTTAAAATAAAATAAAGGCAAAGCACATGACATTGGCATTTTGTCCAATCGCCAGAAACGGGCTACAAGTGCAATTATTTGATATTATTACAATAGTTGAAAAATAAGAACTTTGCATATTTATATGATCACACTGCGTTTAATATTGTATACCAGAGGCCTATTTCTCGAACACTTGTAACTAACATTTTTTGACACTTATTGTTAGAAAGAGACTTACGCTTGTATTACGAGTTACAAAAATTCGAGAAATAGGCCGCAGGTATCCTACACTGACTAAGCGTCGAGGACCTCAGTGGTTTGCGGTCGGAATTAACAGAGTACATGTAAAAAGTCTTGCTTGAGCGAAAAGAAAATTGGGTTTGAAGATTGCTCGTCAAAGAGGTTCTCAGTCGTTCGGGCAATCCAATAAGAATAAATGGGAATATATGTGTGAGAACTAGATTTCTTGTATTAAGTGAGAAAGTACTTAAAAAATAAGCAGTGACAAAAAACTTGGCAAATTTTATATTCGTAAAGCCTTAAAAGACTCGTTCGCTCTTCCAGCAAAACAAATTTCACACAATTTTATAGGAATTTGTTACACACAGGAGCAAAGTTAGTGTTTACCTTCTCGTGCTAATATAGAGACCCGAGCTAGCGAAAGATTCCAAAATTGAACCAAAGCTAGTGGTTCAAAGAGTGGAATCTTGGGCGTCGGGAAGCTTTCAAAGCACGAGAGGTGAATTCACTTGATGCCGAGTGAAACACACAATTTTTCACCTCACTACTGCGAGGAAAATAACTCTAAAACTTTAAGATTATTGGCATCCATCATTTATCATTCAAAGCCATTAATACCCCGGCTATGTCCTTAAACTACGTCCAACAATGAGAGGTAGGGCACAGCGTTGACCATCACGCTTGAATCTGGGGCAGCCCAACTGGGGAAGTACCTCCTCCTTACAGAAGACCACAGCCATAATTGCACTGCAACCTTTCAGGTATGTAGTGTTGTGTTCCTGATAGTGAGTAAGGTTCCCAGAGCTCCAACCCTCCTTAAAGGCCGGCAACGCGCTTGTGACTCCCCTGGTGTTGCGAGTGCCCATGGGCGATGGTAATTGCTTAACACCAGGCAATTCGTCTGCTCGTTTGCCGCCTATCATAAAATGAAAATAAAATAAAATAAAAGAACCAGCAATAAAATAATCCAACCAGCTAACATAAAAAAAACAGTCGATTAGTACTAAATAATTTGTATGAAATTACTTTGCCCTCTTGTGAATAAAAGGCAACTTTGCTATCTGTTTTTAAAGAATAAAACAGTCCTTTCCGAGCTAGTGAGGTGAAAAACTCATTTAGATACAGTTTTTTTATTGTTACACCCATATGATATTTTATAGTATAACACATTTCTGTTCTATTGAGTCAACACTTTTAATTTATTCAATATAGAATGACATTCCAGGAATTTTGGGGCTGAATCGGATTTTTATAAAACATTCGGCGTCACATCGGGCAGTAAAAATTTAGTGACATATCAGAACTGATCGCCGGCATTTGAATAAAACAGGAGACCGCTGAATATCACACTGACGCTCGAAAAACCTTTTCTATTGTTGTATCACATCATCTACGTATGTATTTCGGTAGACATATTGGCACTCGGCATAGAATCCATTAAAATTAAAACGACAATAAAAAAAAATGTTACAAAAAAGGAATCAGCTTCAAAGAGTTGAAGAGTGTGAAAAATGTGTTTTACACATATTATATGATGTAATGGCAAGCGATATGGCAAAAGCATAGTTAGTCTGAACCCGTGCTTAACTGTGTGTTATAAAAACGACGAGCTAAAATATTTATACTTATTCTTTAAAAGATTGTACAATTTATGCCTTGGGATTTTTTCGAACGAAATAAATAGTATATTTTCAATGAACAGCGTCCAATAGTCTAGTTGACATTTACTGTCAGCCTACAAACTTCATAGTTTTCACAATACTTTGCTTGTTTGGAAAATATTTAATAATTAATATTTAGTAAACTAGTTATAAGTTATTTTCAAAAGTCGTAAAACAAATGTTGGTGAAAATGCCTAAAGTTATTGTTATTGCTCTTATACAGGCCACACCCGATATTTACTTTACAATATAATAAACAATCGATAGTCAATATTACAGGACATCCTTACATAAATTGACTGAGCCCCACGACAAGCTCGAGAAGGCTGGTGTTGTGGGTACTCAGCCAACAACATACATAATATACAAATACCTAAATACAAGGAATACATCCATTTATCAGGCACAAACATCTACATATGCTCATCACACAAATAAACGCCCTTACTGGGAATCGAACCCAGGACCACCGGCTTTATAGGTAGGGTCACTACTCACTAGGTCAGATTGGCTGTCATATAACATAACATAATATAACAGTAGGTAATAAAGCCAGCTTCTAGGTTACATCGTCTCAAATGAGCAGTAAAAGTTAAGTCCTATATACTAAATCTAACGAACCTAAAACGACTCTAATCTTAGTGGTTTCGAGGTTCTCACTTTTTGTTACCAGTGTCAATGTTCAGAACGGGGATAATGAACTAAAACCGTGTATAAGACGTTTAGATATATATGCAGTAGCATATTTTTAATACCTACTTGAATTCTTGATGACATATTTCAAGGCTTAGATGTAAAACATTCCAACAGTGCAAGGAATGTGCGCTGCGCATAGTAATGTGAGACTTTTGAAAACAAGAAGTAAGTGGAGATAAAGTTTTACAATATTAACTCACTAATAGGGGCAATATATCACAGACTACGGAGTCTCTGCCTTTTCAAGTGGTAAGCATGAGCGCGAGGTTATCGAGGAACTAAGATATAATTATCATGCTAATATAAGCCAGATTGCTCTGCAATTAATATTTAATAGATATACGTATGTATAATTAAAAATATTATTGGAGCATGTACAGGTAGTCAATGTGAGCACAACTGAAGTATGCAATCGTGATCCTATGCTGAAGTAGTAGAGGAAAATTAAGGCTGAAGAAAATAAAATAAAATTATATGGAGAAAATTGCGAATGGTAAATATAGCAACTTGGAGAAAACTACGAGTATTTCCGGAAAATACAGTATACACTCATCAGATGAGCAGAGTGATCAGTATTTTGACTGACTCAATCATTTAAGTAAGATTTGTGCAAGATTGATTATTTTTTCTCAGATCATTAGGCATAATAGAAGAATACGATCATTATAGCCGTGAAACATGTTAAGCGACTATGTTTTTAAAAATAAATAATATTTATTTACAGTTAATACTTTAAACCTAACTAAATATTATTTATTTAAAATAGGAACAGTTATCTATCAAGATAGAAGAGAAATCATAGAGTATCGACTCTACAGCTTAGGATATTTAAGGTTATATATCGATCAACCATTATTCTGTCGGTTAAGACTGTTGCAATATGAATGCTTGGCATCTGTTAGGCGAATGTTCCTCTCTAACTATGTAACGACCGATACGGAATTGAAATTGAAATTGTTGTAGACCTGTGACCCCGTTCTTACAATAGCCAGGAAGTTAGATTTCAATTCACTACGTATGACATTGTTTGAAAATACCTCTCATGCATACACATACCGAACAAGTTATTAAAGGCGTTAATTATACGTAACATACAAATACTGAAATACATAGAAATCACCCATGACTCAGGAACAAATAAATATCTGTGCTCATCACACAAATAAATGCTATTACTGGGATATGAACCAGGACCGTCGGCTTCACAGGCAGGGTCACTACTAGGCCAGACTACTCATCAACACGTGATGTATTAAGTATATCACTGTAAGCACAGAAAACAGTCATATAGGATTTGTATTATTTACCTACAATGTATGTAATTAAATTATTTAAGCATGGGTTAAATTGCGGATGTCATTGCTTTGCTATTTCCCTGATTAATTACATATTAATCGATTAGTGCCAACTCGTTGAATATATCTAGCAACATAATTGTTGTTAATACAATGTACAAGTACATATCTATATGTTTTAAATAAGTATCCTACAAGTCCATGGGTTTCTTGCGCGCACTAACTTTTTGGAGAAATCGCGAAGTGTCTGGTTGACGTAACTGGTGATCGAAGAGCTGGCGGCTTCCTTGGAGAACGTATCAGCATTGCGATACAACGAGGAAATGCCGCCAGTATTCTAGGTACAATGCCTTAAGAGCCTTTTTAAGATTTAATCTAGAGTAATGATTGTAATGCTTAACTGTTTTTATTAGAAAATAAAGAACGATTTATACATTGTTTGCTACCTATATTTCGATACTGTTATACAAGTGCTGCTCACGGAGTTAGTGACGTTCTGCAAGCTAGTTTATATTCACCCAGACACTAGCGATCTACCTGCTTTCAGCTTCACTTTTTGCGAACAGTAATAGCAATCACCGGTAATACTTCCGCGGTATACAGCATACGGTATACCATATGCATTCTCACTTGTAGCTGGATCACGTGCGCGACACACAACCACAATTCAGCAAAATCGCGTTTCTTATAAATAGCATTTTATCAATTTGAGAGTAAATGGAGTTAATTTACAACTTCCTTGACAATTCTAGGTATGCCCTATTATATTTAGTACTGAATTCTTATATCTATTCATATGTAAATAACAGAGGTTAAGTAGTAGGACACATAACTGTTTCAAACAAGATGATTCAGTCAGTCAGTAAAATATTAATATTTTTTTTAGATTTTAACGGAATAACGGACGTTAAAATCGAAGTACCTAACATTTTTCTAGGTACCCTTAGATAATTTAATAATTCTATACACTAACCAACGACAAATCACGGTATAGAGATTAACACAAGTTAACCGGTCTGTACCAAACTATGATCGATTTGGATTAGAGGCCGATGTTTGTGTTCTAGTCAGGAACCAAACTTCGCTTCCTGTGTACAATACGTGCGCAGGAACTCGCCCGAGGGACTCTCACACATTGTTCACGGGGATGGAAAACCAGTAAATATTACATTGCGTACTTCATTTTTTACGTTATAAACAAAGGTTATCTTTACTGTCTTTAAACTGCGACCAGGGGACCCCAGCTCTTCCCGCGGGTGTCGTAAGAGGCGACAAAGGGAAAAATCCTACGGACGGGCAGCACCATCCGTCGAAACCCAATCTACTAAGCCAACTCGCCTGCCAAGCGTTGTGACTATGGCCACTACCCCCAAGATGATACAAGTCATATTTGTGAAATGTGACTGAAATGTATTCCGATGAACCCAGTTGTGAAATATAAGCTAAATTTCCAATTATAAATTAAAGGAAGGAACAGCTCGCTAGGATACGCGGCAATATGGCGCTCGTGCACAAGTGCTATCGCTCGGCGGCGGAACTCCCAATATTCACTCGCCCCTATTGTGGTCTCGCACTAAAATACATCGCATATTGTTCAACCTTCCATACCAAATTTATCCTCGCGAAAATTCCAACCATATCTTTCAAATTTATTGTTGTTTTGTGCAGTCTCCTTGCACTGGAGCGGATATTGGTTTATAATTTATCTGCCCCTATTCGCGTTAACGGCGTCGCTCAATGTTGCCTGAACCAACCGTTAAGGTGTGTGCCAAGTGTTCAGGGACCATCATTTATAATTTTTGCGTTTATTGTTATTTACTCTAGCTGCCAACGTCAGATGATTTACAATAACGACAGTAACGAAACCCCTCTACTTATTTTGATTAATTATCATTATTGCTGCATTCGAGCATATTCAACATCCGTTAACCTATTTTTCTTCTATTAAAAATACCGAATATGCAGTAAGTGATTATAATCAAAAATAAAAACATCATGAGGTTTTTAAACTGCATGAATACGTTACGTGACTACATCACACTAAAGCGCAACACTATACATGACCAAAGAGCGGACAGGGGCGCGTAGCGGTATATTAGGTGCGGACGCCACGATCGCGCTCCGCTTACGCCTAACTGCTGTATGACATAGCCTTTAATGACTAAAATTATTTTACTCGACAAATCATCAGTGTCATGTCTAAAGTCTGATTTTCTTTTTCAGGTAAGAGATGATACCACCCCACCTACCCTGTGAATCAAAGAACACGAACCGCCCTGAAAGCATTTACGCTCTCCATCAACTGTCAGAGCAGGAAAGTAGCTTCACTAGCAGGGCGGCGATTAACGCGCACAATTAAATATTAAAGCCACATTGTGAAGATGAGATATAGGCGTGGTGGCTTAAAGGTAAAATTCATAAGAGAATCACAAGAACATAAAAAATATATAGTTATCTTTAAAGATATCAGTGGAATCGATTATAATAGATGAAATACGGGAAAATAGTATAATCCGACAGATTAAGTAATGATTAACGCCACTGAGTTTATCAAATCTTATAAATCTTAAGATAAATTGAAATTAAAGTAACTTATGTATTTATTTATGGCCAACAGTTTTTTAATCAAGTGTAATATTTATTTAATTTGGTGGTTAAGTGGAGGCTTAGTGTTACACAAATTCTCACTTCGATGTCCAAATTTGATTCAACAAAAATACGTTTAAAAGCAAAATCCCGTTTCCCAATCACAATATTGCCATTCATTCAGTCAAACTTTCTCCATTAAAATAAGCGAGTTTTTATTTCGGAACGAATTGAACTTTTAAAGTAATCATCAGAACAACGACATACATATTCGGTACACACGCCTACGTAGCATGTGGTCCAAATTTATCGTTTAATTTATTGTCGTATCATTTTATTTTATTAGAATCTCTTTTCGTTTTAGTATTTTTTCCGTTAAAATAATCATACTGTACGTAAATAATCCCACATAAAACATTTCTCTTCTACAAATCCCTATACAATGTATTTATTGGCAAAGAGTTAGTTGAATACTATATAGTGTAGTAGTAACTATGTAGTTGCTTCAACTAAGAAAGTTTGGAAATTGTTAGTCCGGAATGAATCGGAATAGGGATGTTAATTTTTTTCATAATTAAAAAGTATTGAACATGTATTTTTTCTTTATTCACGTAACCAAAAGATACTTACGGACATTTAGGTATTATTTTTCAAATAGCTTGTAATCACACCGAGGTGCAATTTTGGTTAAAAGACATCACGGGTCCCGATATTTGCGCCGCTTTATATGTTGTAGCAAATACGTTGCTTCCAATATTTTTTGATAATCGATGACTTTTTCATTTCTTTTTCATTTCTCATGCTCGGAAAGTGGGTCATTGTTTATCTACTATGGGGGTGGAAAGTGATATGTTTCCGCCCTAGGGTCGCAATTTGGCATGTTCCTATTAGTTCTCCCCTTGTCAGCACTCAGTAGAACAAAGTGGTGAAAATAACCTTATTTACCGACGCCAGAAACAAATACATGAGAATAGTTCTTTCTCTTACATTTTAGCAATTTATTGTAGCGATTATCACGCATAAAATATGTCAATTAATTCAAATATTTATATTATTCGGTTCAAATTTTTAAGTGTCTTGGCTCTATATTACAGTAACAAAAAGGAATAAACCTACGAAGATTTTTTAAACTTTAATATGCGCAGCTAAGCAACGGCAGTAACTTATACAGCCAAACATGAATGTGTAATTACTTATTGGAAATATTACTTTCTTATTAGTCATTATTACATTGAATAGGACCATTTTATTACAAATTCTATTCCTTTATTCATAAAACAAGCCTTAAATTTTTAAAATAAAGGGTTGGGTTTTTCTATAAAACTAAAATGATGTTTAAGACACCCATTAATTCGCCAATAACGCGCGCGAAAAAAAAAGATTCTGTGCGTTATGACAATTATGCTGCAAGAAAAAAGTTAAAGGCCGGATTCCGCGCAACTACGAGTATTGAAAACACATGGATAGTAAACAAAGTATAGTTATATTTTGAAATTAATAATTACGGGTTATTCAAGCGATTCTAAAATCGACCTAACACCTGACGGAATTAAAAATAAAGGTCAAGTTATCATGGAAGCCTCCTACCGCAAGTTTCAATAGAAAATCGTATCAGTATTGTTATCGTATCAGTTAACTTGTATGAAATGGCGGTCCGAGAAAATAGTGAAATCTTTTTCAGAATGTGTGCTGATCCTTTATAAATATATTTAAATGATTAATCGATACAACTTAAACCTTCAGCTCCATGCTTCAACTTAAACAAGCTGATGCGGTAAGATTAGTTTTTAGTCACTCATTTTATTATTGAAGAGACATTTTTTTTTACCTTGTTCTTGCTCTTATTTTACTTTCCTCGCATTCGAAATGAAAAATAGTATGCTTAACTCGAGTAAAAATCACTCATTTCCGACTCGGACTATTAGCGCTCTCACTTCGTTCGAGCGCCAAACTACCTCGTCGTCAATGAGTGCTTTTCTACCCTTGATTAACAATCTACTATTCCTTACCATGTCATCAACACCATTTCATTGTCAATGAAGTTTGCTTATATAACAGTTAGTGTACATATAAGTAGGGTTTCTCTAGCATAAAAATGTGTTTAATCATTTACGACACTTCAATTTATTATTACGGACTAATTTAGTATCGGATGTAGTGTTTCTCTAAAACATACCATTTAACTCGTTAGTTAACATAACAGTCAGTTTAATGGATTTTAACAGCTCTATTTCCATTGGATTTAGAATATATTCGATATGATGAACCGACATGCAAAGTGCACCTAAGTGATGACTAAAGTAATATATCAGCCATGCTCTCTGGAATTGCTATTTTCAATGTTTGCCGAGTATTTGCCTAAGCTAAGAAATTCAATTATATTAAAGGCACATTAAAATATTCGTGGGTAATTTAGCTTTTTACAAAATTGCAAAATGAACTGTTTAGTAGATATAGATATAACCTACAATTATAAATTAGGCAGGTCAATGGAAATCATGTTTAATGGAACTAAACTGCTAGTGTTCTCTTAAATGTAAAGAACTCTAAGTTTAATTTAACTGATAAGCGAAAATATTTATTTAGTATCTCAACATTATTATGGTATTTCACGAATTATATCTAAAAAGGATGGAAATTTTTCAAAAAAATAAGGCAAACGCATTCAAAATAAACTTTTTGGTAATTTCAATCCACGACTGAAATTTCAAAAGTGCCACGCCTTTCCACATAATTATTGAACGTGCATGCAATTTTCATCACGATGAATATTTTATCGATCAATTAAATATTGTTTGTACCCCAGTAGCTTTCAATGTACTTAATTAAAATCTCGTTCGGAAATAAGTGCACTGTCGTTATCACGCCCGACACCGCGACGAGAAGCGAAAATGTGCTAGAACTATCATTCACGCGCTATCGGTACTTGGTCAATATGTACACACAGCAACACTCTTAGCTACACATTGGTGGACCTTATTATATAAGGCATAAGGTCCACCGATGTACAGTTAAAAGTGATGCTGTGTGTACATAGCGTAGCTGTTTCGGTAACACACCGGGCAGTGTGCGAATTAGTGCAATGTGGTAACGCATTGAAGCGAGTGCTCGTCTACCTGTGGGGATTCAACCCGGTAGCCGAGTCAGCTGCAGCACATGATACGGAACCTTAAGTCTTATTTATTTCGCTTCTATTCAATTCCAATTTGAGTGCAATTTTCGCCGCGTCTCGACTCGAAGCTGAAATGTTTTCACAGCGTAGATGCATTCTAGAATAGACTCGATACATTGTTAATTGGATATTGTTTACTAAATTATAACTATTTTACTATAATTATTGTATTGTTTGATTATTATATTTTATTTATTGTCGTAATAACATTAGGCTATAAGATATTATTGTTAAGTAAGCTAGGGACCTTGTAGTTCTCAAAAATAAAAGATTTCTATAAAGATATTTATTAAATAGACTATTACAATCATAATAAATTTACCGTTATTTATCCCAGTATTTTACTCGTAGATAGACTATTAGGCATTATACCCGGCATTATATTTTGTGTCAAATACCGGATATAGTTTACCAAATACTGGATGTTTTATTTATTTTTATTTAATTTAACCAATAAAAGAATTCATATTTGGGGAGGCCTATTGTTGGGCAGTGGCCGGCTGAAATGCTGCTGATGATGATGATATGAGAATCTCGAACCGACTGTTACCAACCTGCAATCTAAATCATTTGTTAAATTTAGTTATTATTATTATATTTCTTAGGCTGGATTTATAGGTTTCCTCAATGTCTGCAAACAATTTAATAAGAAATGAAAATAAAACATATAACGCATCTAATCTGTTCACCGTCATATTGTGTGAAGATTGAAAATTGTGAGCGTGACATTCCCTCCATATATGTCATAATAATGATGATGGATACAGGGTATTGTTTCAAAGGGTACAAATTAATATTCGGATATGTGTCTTATGAATAAAATAACGTCTCGTGGCGTCACGTCGGCGTGCCATTACATTACCTACGTGAAATTATTCTTCACTTCCGCTATAGAGACAGATTGTAAATGAAGATATTATTCCTTTTGATTATGATTTATGAGGATGCCTTTATTACATTTTTTTTACACTACACGTGTAGCTGTCTATAAATATGCATTGTTTAAATTTAGTTTATACTCGTTTATTAGTATAAGAATTGTATTGTATAAGATTATATATGTCCATGGAAATTTGTTAATACCGTTAGATTATAATCTCACTCGCGAGATTATAAACTATCAAGAAATGCATACAAATTAACCGGTTTCTTTTACGTTAGATTATAAACTATCGAAAAATTGTGAACACGATTCACAATATTACAATTCATGCGTTACGAGGAAGACATTATCATCGTGGTTTCGGAAAAAGATTGATCGAAGAATGCCGTAGGAGAAATTTCTCGAAGTAGTATACTGTGTTAATCTAATACAGGCATAGTATTAAACCAGACATAAGATTGACTAGTATTATCATTAACTAAGAGGTACTTTTATATTTTACTTATTCATCATCTATCATCGTGTAATTATTTAAAAAAAATTTAGCAATTATGTACTGCGAAGCAGTATACAGTATACATGTGTATATTACGGACTTGGGTAAGTCCTAGAACTGCGGCCAAGATCACCGGGGGATGGACAGCAGCATCCCTGGAGTACGCTGAAACACTCCGATCCCCAACCCGTTTGCCAGGCGTGGCGATTATGGCATCTACCTGCCATGCAAGGCACACAGAAGACATGATAGAGGCTGATATGATCAGTGATCGGCACTAACGGTGTTAACAAAACTTGTTGAACTAAGGTATAGCAATACCTACTTACCATCATGAAAAATACGAATAACTTTGACAAATTAATGTCCAATTTAATTGTATATCGGAATCTCGATATGACAATATTTGTGTGTAAGAATATAATTGTTTTTACACTGTTTTACGTCCGCTTAACGAGTTTCGTTAAAGTTTTGCACCCAAAGTGCCGATCACTGGATATGATAAATGCTCTGCGAACATTACGTGATATAAGCTTTTGAAACTGAATGTCGATGTCTCGATTCTATTGCTATACCTTGCAATAGACTTGCAGTTATCTAAATTGTTTCTTATGTCCTATGCTACCCGTTGTTAAGAGATTCGCCCGTATTTACATAACGTACACATTGCATTAATTGTATTCATGTGTAAAAGCTTTATTACATCTGTTTATCTTATACCTTCGTAGCCTAGTCAGAAGTGACCTTTCCTACTGGAAGTCTCGGATTCGAATGACAAAATATGGCCAATTATTTGTGTTTCTCACGAACATCTTTCTTCTGTTATGATTTTATGAAGGTTGTCTGAGTATAGTTACGTATTTATCTATTATACATATCGCTGTCTAGTACAGTCAAGGCCAGACATATCGATACGAAAAGAGTGCCAAAAGTATGTTGTCTCAAATGCTCTTATTATCTCAATATTAAGGAACATGTATATATATTTTGGAACTTTGCCGGTATCGATATATTTTACCTGGACTGTACCAACAATACAAGCCACATTGAGCTTACTCGTACTGATGTAGGACTATTTAGGTCTTTAGGTATTTGTTTCATCAATATAGATGGGTAAACTAAGTATATAATTTTATAGGTAAAGATAACTCGCCACTAGCTTTATTTCATTGCTTGTATAACATGCATGTAGCTTGGTTAACCAAGCATTAACTAAATCAATTTTCAATATTGTCTTCGGTTGTCGTGATACTTAATTATCAAATAAAACAACTGAAAACGGGTTAAATCAATCTATGTTGATTATTGGTATTGAGTCTGCTTAGTAGTTGGATCTAATATTTAGTAATAGTTGGATAAGTAGATCGCTATATTCATATGTATACACACAATAACAATAAAGCTGCTTAATACATGCGTCGGTATACATTAGTAATTGCTTTGACGGCGAACAATATACTCTCTCGATTACAAAGAAATTATATGAGCGTTGGACCAAATTATTGGCATTGTAGGCGAGACATGGCGGAAAACTTTTGTTGCCAGCAAATTACGCCCCATCCGAATCAAGAAAATGTGTTAGTCAAAATGTGTAATATATTTGTTAGTAAGTAAAAAATAAAAATACTGTTATATATGAGATATAGCACTAACTACCTGTAAAATCTTTACAGTGCTATAATATATCAATGATAATAATCTTCGGTGTCTCCGTAAGTGAGAATATCACATTGTTGACAGCGTTGGGGGTCAACAATGTGATAGTCGCCTATTCAGTCGCCCAGATACCTATTTTTCGAACTCTTGTAACTTTGAATACAAGCGGAAGTCACTTTTTAACACCAGAGGCTCTAGTGTAAGTTTCTTTTGATGTAAAAAAACGTTGACGAACGCGTAAGTGATAATGTTATTTATATGGGAAACGCAAACGCATTCGTAACGTAAAGTTACGTTAAAAACTACACTCAGGGCTCTGTTGTTAGATACCTAGTTGTATCGTACAAATGAGTGTATCTATCATTTCCCCAAATTCTTCAAATCTTCGTTGCATAATCTCCAGTCGCATTTCTCCCCATTAAAAATCCGGTGATGAACCACCACATTTCGCACCATTCGCATTTTAAATTCACATTTCTACACGCTACTGCTAATATAAAAATCTTCAGTATTTTACCTGTAATTTAGTCTTTAGCCGTGACCCATGACCGAGATAATGACAACCACGATTTCAGTAAGGGCTGTCCGCGAGTAAAATCTGCCTGAGTGACACACCCTAGAGGCCCACTAGCTCGTTGCACTCACATTCTTTCAATCAACTGACTGGGTAATTTTAACAGACGTAATTTGAGCTTTTAATCATATCTCGCGCGATGGGTTTGCGCTTACTGGTAAAGATTTAATTGTTTCATAGCTTTCCAAGCGAGCATAAAATTTGCTATCATCCGGGATCAGACCCTGGTACTGTTTTCAATACATACGATTCGGTATCTGTATCTTCTAGCATTTAACACTAGTTACAGATATCACTATACAAATAATAGTACATTGTGCAACGAGGATGGTAAGTAAGGTATAATAAACGCGAGTCTATTAGAAGCCTGACGACGAAGTCGGAGGGCTTTTAATGACTCAAGTTTGTTATACACTTACCACCCGTGGTACATACAATGTTTTTCATCACATTTGCGAGGATATAAAATAAATTTGTTGGTAAAATATTAGTTACTAGTGTAGTGTAGTTTTACCTATCAGACCGCATCCACTATAAAAGATTGTCAATTATGTCAACTTTGTTCAATGTCTTCCACAGATAATGTTAACAACTGCGTTTTGTTTTCGAAGTTGATAGATCATCCTGCCAAATAGTATCAATTATTAAAATCAAATAGAAAACAACTATTTTTAATAAATACTAAACATTAAATTGCAGTCAAATTTAATATAAAGATATGTTTTTTACATATTAAAAGTTGGTTGTAGCAAACTTTTGAAGATATGAAAGGTGTACCTTGGCTGTTTAGAAACATCCTCAGTCCAAGTGAAGTATAGGTTCTGTATATTTTTAAAACTAAACTTAACAGCCCGTGTGAGCTAAATCGGCTATAACTGCTCTGTACTCTCGCAAGTAACAACGCCATTGACGAGCAAGTGTGACGAAAAAATAATAAAACAAGCGATCCACTCTTTTAAATGTACCTAAGTATGCTACAATTCCAAGAAGTTTGTTACATAATTCCTTATAGGTATGTATAACTCTCAGTCGCCGATGATCACGGGATATTCATTACCATTATGTTGGCTGTGTTACCACATTGAATGACTAGCGATGTTTGTTGTCTCGTTATTTCATCTCCTATATAAGTCGTAGGTACCTACTCTGGTTCCGCGAAATTATTTCATAATACACCACCGGATCGGCATCGAATACCGGTATTATTTTCATACAAATTATCCGGTTTTCAATTTCGGTATCTCGATTGTACCTATTTTATTTTGCTAATCAGATAAAGCATTCCCCTTACTTAAATACCATTAATTCATGCAAAAAGGAATTAACGACGATAATTTAGATTTTTTAGAGTAGTTGGTATGTTTATATGTCTTTACACTCACAAATTCCTGAATACAATAATGAATAAATACAGTATACTAACTAGTAACTCCTGGTTTGTGATTATGACAATACACAGCAAATATATTTTCCCTTAATGAGGTTTGGTTACTGTAATAACGGGATATTCAATGTGTACCTATTTGAGTGTGATAATACTCGTATAACTCTTTATATCAACACAGCAAAGATAAACATTGTTCTATGGATTTATCGAAATTCAATCTACAACCTTTGTCGAGCACTCAATAGTATAAACTACGATAATTAACACTTCTATTTGCTTTTGCGTATTACAATAGATTCCGATTAGTTAACCCGATTTGTAATATTTTTATGCGTTTAGTGTTTTAGTTTGAATATTTGAGTAGTCATTTCATTTATTGATGAATAATATATCAAGTATTCCAACAAAAGTATTCGTTTTGACTATATTTTAGGAAAATGAAGTAAATATGAAAAATATATCAATTAACGTTTTGGTGAAAATAAATATAGTAAGGGCCTATTTTTCAATCGTCAAATAAGGCTTATTCGTCGAATAACTCTATGGGTAATGTCAGATGTGCTTATCTGACAATTGAAAAATCGGCCCTAAGATAAACACATCCACTTAGAAATTGGAAATCACAATTTCTTAAAAGATGAAATAGATAACACATACTTAAGAAAAAAACGACGAGGACCTCCGGTGTTCGAGACGGGATTCGAACCCGCATCTCCAGCTATCGCGGCTGACGCCTTAACCAATTCGGCCACCCGTACACAGCGGAACCCGTCGGAATTAATCAAGTATATGTGATCTTGTTTATTTTAACGGTTTTAGGCACCGTTTTACCAGTATTACTACTTTAAAAAATCAAAGCAAATCAAAATATTTCATAAAAAATAATTTGATTTGTTCTTAGTTTCACAATTTCTTATTTGCTTAAGTTATAATAAGTAAGTACAATATTGGTATGGAATGATGCGACGTGTTTTGTCTAATAAAGACGTGCAAATTTAAATACTATCAGTCATATTAGATTTAGAAGACCGGTCTGGTCTAGTGGGTAGTGACCCTCCATATGAAGCCGATGGTCCTGGGTTCAAATCCCAGTCACGGCATTTATCTATGTGATGAGCACAGATATTTGTTAATGAGTCCTGGGTATTTTCTATGTATTTAAGTATTTATATGTCATTTATTATATTATTTATTATATTAATTCGCCTGTTTTTTACAAAATTTACATAAATAATTTTATAAGTTACTCAGTTAGTGTAAAGCTTACTCAGTTCAGAAATTCAACGATAAACTGGAAACATTCCTTTAGCAGCCATTCCAAAAGTTTACTTATAAGCTGCCTGAACAAGTTCTTAAAACCATTTGAATGATAATTAAACAGACCGATTACCATTGGATAGCAA
This sequence comes from Grapholita molesta, assembly GCA_022674325.2. NCBI lineage: Eukaryota > Metazoa > Arthropoda > Insecta > Lepidoptera > Tortricidae > Grapholita > Grapholita molesta. Next base: position 8,477,180 of record CP053138.2, read on the forward strand.
CTGGTGATTAATAGCTTTAGGTTAGTTAAATAAATATTTAACTATACTAATTTAGTTTATGATGGATGGCCCTAACAATGTACCTACATCCATAAAATTAATATTAAATAAATTGCCAGTAATCTATTATTTTAACAATTCGCTTCCAAATACCCACTGACATTTAAGTCTAGGTCATAAAATATACGTACACACATTAAGATGAGCATTTCAAATTTCATTACGTTAAGGCCTGCTCCGAGCTTGTATTGTGATATCCAAACGCTGCCCTTCGAGCTTCGTTCGAGTATACCCATCAAGGCGCCGTCTGTATATGTCTGCTGGGCCAAGACGAATCATGGGTGGTTAGGAGATTGCTTAGTTCAACTACTACTGATCGGACACACTGTTAATCATTGCTGTGCAAGAAAGAAACGTGACTGGTTTAAAAACTAACTAACTGGAAAATTAGAAGACTAGTAACCGTTTATTCCAACCTATTTTGTTATGAATTTGCTCAAGTTTATTTATGTATTAGTCCTTTTCTAAATTCAACCCCGTACGGGGCTTAAAAAAGGGTGAACATTTTGTATGGAGGACTTTTATTTAGAGAGATACTTTAAAGTTTATTTGAACGTCTCATTTACATACAAAAAAGTCGTTTTAGCATTTTACTCAATGCCTCCCCGAATCGGATGACAGAGATTGAAAATTTGTAGAAATGTAGGACCGAAACTACTGAAGGTAAGTTGAAATTTATTTTAAGTTGCTTTTTTAATTCGTAGATCGAATAAAAAGCGATTTTGAAATTCAACGCCTGAGGTTAAAAGAGAGTTGAATATTTTTATGGATAGGGTTCAAAACGAGTTGTCAGTTAGACAAACAAAAGAAAAGAACTTATAAGTGAAATTTTATTAAAAATAAGTCAAGGGCAATACCAAATATTTTATAAATACTTTTTAAATTTTAGATATTACAGTGTATTGGAGTTAGTCACTTGAATAAACCTAGATCTCAATAAGCTTCATAGGATCGCAATATTACTCAAGTCTTACATATGAACTATTCCAACTAGTCTGAGCTTAGACGTAATGAATATTAATTACCATGCATATCTCGACGTGGAGGGTCGAGGGCTGAATCCATTCGAACAGGTACAGACACCTATAATCAGTGGCAACCTAAGTAACCAAATATATCGGTACAGATCTTTATTTGTATAGCAGTAAGGGTGTGTTACGATATATTTGACCACCGTCATTGCTACTAAATCAGCGACGGAATATGCATAGACTTCGTTTCCAGTACAAAATGGCTCCCAAAAACGATACCAATATTATATTACTGAGTTTTTTTTTTTATAGGCGCCAAACGAGCAGACGGATTGCCTGTTGGTAAGCAATTACCGTCGCCCATGGGCACCCGTAACACCAGGGGAGTCACAAGCGCGTTGCCGGCCTTTAAGGGGGGATGGAGCTCTGGGAACCTTACTCACCATCAGGAACACAAAACTGCATACCTGAAAGTGTTAGTGCTAAGTAGCAGTGCTATTATGGCTGTGGTCTTCTGTAAGGAGGAGGTACTTCCCCAGTTGGGCAGCCCCAGATTCAAGCGTGATGGTCATCGCTGTGCCCTAGCTCTCATTGTTGGACGTAGTTTAAGGACATACCCGGGTCCAAGTTATCACCTTACCCCCTTTCTTCGCTTTAGATAATATCCAATAAGCAAATTCCCGCTATTAGAAAAAAGTTGTCGTTTGATTAGCTAAAATAAAAAGTCATACGTCAAACCTCATGCGTGGTTGGATCAACTATCTTTTAGACTCCACCATTTTGAACTAGACGTTGTTTGCTTTTGATGTTTTTTCATTCGTCATCTGTAACTAACAAAAAAAAACGTGATTCAAGTCGATTTCTGGTCATGATTTGGAACAATTTTTACTATAGGGTCAACTTTATAAATTATAAAAAAAAAACAACACTCATACATTTTCGTCAACTTATACTTGACCTTTTCTATGGAACAGCTCAATTTTTATTTAATTTTACAAACTTGACCCCATAGTAAAAGATGTTTAAATGAACAGATGCCGGTTTGATAATCTTGTATCACGTTTTTATAACACCCAGTATATGAAGCTGATTGTACATTTGTCTCTAGATGTCCACACTGGGACTCCTTGAAACCTAGCGAGATCGTCAGTCATGTAACTTTCACTATCTTAGCATGTGTTGCTTAGATTCCTACAGCCCTAGACAGCCCTAGATTCCGTTGGTCTACCAGGCAGTTTTTAGATAAAAATCGTGTTCTAGTTTGTTTTAAATTTCACGGAATTTTCGTGACTCTTCATAACGACCACTTTTAATAAAACGATATTTTATAAAATAAAAAAAAACTATATAATTATATTTCGTTCCTATTCCTCGTTTTTTTTTTCGTTCCTATTATGCTCCTCGTTACAGAGTGAAACATGTCGATCAATATTCGACTTATATCATTGTGGACAACTTATATCTCGGCATTACCCGCATTATTTATCTCAATCGAAACTGTCATAAGAAACTAAAAAATCATAAATATGTATATACAAAATATAAAACACTCACGAAAATCACAGACAGTATAAGAATAGCTTTAAAAATAAGTTAACATGTAAAAAGAGCGATTCTTTCTCTGGTAAATCGAATTCTCGTTTGTCTAGCGCGTCAACTCATATAACCCGCTTTTTAACGGATATCATTTCTGCGAGGATATATCCAACAAATAGGGTTGTATCAAAGAACTGTAAAATTCCCTTTAATCTGTTCAAAGTCAATACTTAAATTGAGATATTTTAGAACGACTAAACATAAGTTATGTTGAATTAAAAGATATTTTTTTGACTATGTATCACCAACTAATAATGTTTTTTAAAATGTACACATGTCTTTTATAATTAGTATATTTATAAATTTATAACTTTGGTGTTTAAATGGACTAAAAATAAAGCAGTATTAAGACTATTGAAGTAAATCACTAATAAAATTATTTTTTTCATTTTTGAAAACCTACATAGACATAAGATAGTAAATAAGTATGTTTATAAAATACTATTATCTTTTCCGTAGAATAGAGTTATGCATTGAAATCGCCTTAAAGATAATATATCGCGTGCAAACACAAATTCACAACAAAACAATGTGCTACCAACCTAACAAACCACTTAATAGACAGTGATGTTAGAACTAAACTTTGAAACGAGGAAATACAAAGTTAACCACAGGCACATCAGGCTTTAAACACAAGTGTGATGCCCATTCGTGGTTTAAGACTTTCCAAAATATATGTATAACAGTATTTAATATACGACGTAATTATGATATTACTAAAAAAATATAACGGTTCAAATCTAATAAATAACTTGTTTTTACCATTTATAAGTTGATTACATTATTAATACCTAACGAGTACTTAACTACTTCCTACATTAAATCTATAAAAGGCCCTTGAAGCATTGTACAAAGGATGCTGACGGCATTACCTCGTTGTATCACAAGGCTGATACGTTACACATTGTGTCACTTTGAAGTGAAAACTTGCCTCCTAGCAGGACTAACTATGTCACGCGTGACTACACACTCTAATTCAGACTTGAAACATTCAGTCGTGTGCGATTACATTTATCCGACTGGTTAGTTGTAAAGCTGTAACTTGAGGGAGGGGATTCAAATATGATCGCGATTGTTGTACGAGTACGTAGACGTGCCAGCGTCCTTACAATTAGCCAAAGATTATGACTTTAACATAGACATAACTTATATAACGGACTAGCTTTTACCCGCGGCTTCGCACGCGCAGAAATTTACCTTTAACTGTTTTCACACGCTGCGTACAAACTTAAAACTTTTACGCATTTAAGGGATCGATATTATACACAAAGCATCAAATCTCTCGCTTAAAATTTTCCAGAATACAAACTTTCAACCCCCTCTTTAACCCTTAGGTGATGAATTTCATGAATTCTTAAAATGGTTTTAGGGTATTTTAATAAGAAGGCAATAAAATATATTTAAGTTAAAATTTGACCCCATCTCTGTAAAAATCAACCCCCTTTTTGTATCTTTAGGGGATGAATTTCAAAAAATAGTTATTTATTCGTGCCTACTTAAGAACTGTTGAATTTTCGATTAATAAATCAACCGCGTGGCGTCCCTAGCGATGGTGGACGTGGCATTATTTATGTGAGTGCAAGAGCGAGCTGTCAGTGGTTGTATGCAAGTTTAATGCATGTCTCCAGTTGGCCGCTCTCCAAATCCACGGCGACTCATATTTGAAAATAAAAAAGATTTCTTTAACTTTACCAATCTAAATTTATAATCCTTTGTTCTGCCATGTAACCTAAGGATATTTTTTTTATTAGACTTGATGTTTTACACAATAACAAATTTTATTTTCATGGATTTAATTTGTGAATTCAGTCACGACATTTCTTTTATTAATCCAAGGAGGCTAAACTGCTAGTAAAGATATATGTATATGGAGACGGTAAGTAGTTATAATCTCCTGAGTTAAATTATACTATTTATACAGTGGATTTAATTTATTACGACATTGGTTGTAGTGACTATTTTGCTATAGCGCCGTTAAATTGAATTCCCTTAAACTACAAACTTAAGAATACTTTACGTACTAAACAACTACATGTGGTGACTTTGGCTAAAACTTCGACTTTGGGTGTAGCGTAAATTGTAATCAGTACGCGACGGTTCCCGATCTATCGGGAGTTTATATCTCGCTATCTACATTATAAATTACCGGAATAACAATTTTACAGTTACAGTTTAAATAGCATTATATTGAGATTTAAATCGAAAGAAAAATAGAAAAACTTGACTCGCAGCGGGACTCGAACCCACAACCACTGGATCACTAGCCCAGTGCACTACCAGTTGTGCTATACGAGCGCGGCTTAGACGTGTCAAATTTTTCTATCTTATCCTTCCTGGTATACGTCATTACGGGTGACGTGTAGCGACATCTACCGAAGAGTATTGAACCCTTTTTACGGCATCGATGTCTCGAATTTAGATTGAGAATTCATCGATAACAATGATCGATAACGATGGGCTAGTGATCCAGTGGTTGTGGGTTCGAGTCCCGCTGCGAGTCAATTTTTTCTATTTTTCTTTCGATTTCAATATCTTTGATATGCTAGCAGACGTTTCTGCTTAATATAAAAATAGCAGTATATTGATTTTTATAAATAATTGTTTAAATAATTAATTTTTAAGTACTTTTTATAACACTTCATATAACTGCATATTAGTAATAAATTAATAATTCCGTGGCCTTTATAAAAAACGATACAAGTTTCATACTAGTAGTATTTATTTTTCACTAGGGCCGCATAACTACTCTGTAATGCAAGTGTGAACTATGAAAAATGTTGTGATAACACTGATAACCATGGAACAAAAGGCTATAAACAATACTGTAAGGTATACGAAAGCATTTTTTTGTATTTATCTACTTTGACAATTAATACTTTATTGGGAAAACGAGATGTATTTCTAGTTTCTGATCAGCGTTTTGCGGCGCTTATATTTATATTTTTAATATACTTCCTATTCACTTTACACTTTATTAACACTACAGTTTTCTTAAACTTTACTTACAGGTTCATTTTCTACAACGCATTGCTTTTTGAATTTAGATACCATCATTACATAATATACATATCGACGCCGGAAAGCAAACACGTAGTAACCCACAAAAGGTCAAAACATTTTTTTTTGCATTTTTAGAATCAGTAATTGTTCATGCGTCGAATGGTCTAATCCACTTGCCGATACAATAGAAAATGACAGAAATAGGAACTCAAATTTTCTAGTGTTTTTTTAAAACTGGCATCGCAAATACGCGGTAAATAGCAATAAAATCTAGTTTTTTTATACAATTGTAGTTACAGCACTACGTTTTCTGTAAAAAATAAATTGTGTCATTTACGACGTCCACAGTTCTGCCGCTAGTGTGGTTTTACTACGCGTTTGCTGCTCATGAATTGTGAGTGATCCGCAGTTACGCCATATGGCGAGAAATATTTTGTAGACAAGTAGTATTTACCACTTTTAATAATATTTTGGACATAACTGCCTTACTCACGCGACATGTTTTGAAGAGCTTAGATCTCCATTTACGAGCACTAAGAGTTCTGAGCTCCGTGCACTAGGACGCACGCAACGCATGTCCGTGACGCGTCGTGCTTGAAAATGGAGACCTAGCTGTTAAAAATATGTCGCCCGAGTGACTAAATAAACGTGAGATGGGCCGTGATGTACAAAATATTAAAAATAGTAAATTAGAAATTACCCTTTTTATATTGGAAACGTCGTTGTAGCCAACACTAGATTTTGATTGTCAATTATATTTATTTTTATCGTGTCAAAAATAGACATTTTATTTTTATTTTAAAGCGAAACACGCAAATGTGAAATTTTATTTTATGCTACTAGATTTTATGTACCTGCGAACTCCAATCGTGTATTACTATCATTATTAAATTTAATTAATGGATCAGCATGTACATTTTTAATAGTTATTACATTTTTTGCAAATAAATCGATGATTATTTTAACAGTTGGTATTATTTTCATGGGAACAATAAGCAAAACACCCCAAAAATATTTGTACTATTTTAGGTAAACGTACGAAAAGTCGTGTGTTTTTCTATATCATACCATTAACGTCACTTACAGGGGTGTATAAAAATTGATAACAATATATTTAACGCATACTAAATGACTCATAAAACAAAAATAATTAGCGTTACTGCATTTTGTTTTCTACAATTGTCTTAGAACCAACATTTATTACATTATATTGGTTAGCATTTTACCAGTTCACGTGGGTTACTGCACTTATGCTGTTCATAAAATTGATGAAAATCGGCAGTCCCATACATTTAGTGATTCGGGTTACTACATGTTTGCTTTCCGTGAAAAAAAAATCAAAATGTAGTAACCCACAAATCTCCGTGTCTAATGGCTTAAGGTTATTTCAAACAAAATGCATTTAAAGCTTTAAAAAAATTACACATTGTGGCCAAATTTCAGTAATTTATCTGCATAAATACAAAAACTACGAATTTTATTTCAAAAATCTAATGGTTTTTCGGCTCTGGTGGACAATTTGACTTTTTTGGGTTACTACGTGTTTGCTTTTCAGCGCCGATATATATAAGTATATAAGCTGAAGACAGGGCGCTATGGCGATCTTTAGGGGAGGGCTATGTTCAGCAATGGACTAATATAGCCTGATGATGATGATGATGATGATGATGATGATATATAAGTGTAAGATATTCGACACATGCGCACTTTATGGGCATAGTTGAAAGTTTAGTGGGCGACATGTTCCGACACTCTCGCCCGCTAAAAAATACAACGTTAATTCTGTCGGCGGAGATTATTTGTTGTTGGTACAGTCAGCAGCAGAAGTGGCTAAGCGGCAGAGGTGTTCAAAATGAGGTCAACACATCTCTATTGTCAAGAGAATCTCGCTCAGCCACTTTTGCGGTTGACTGTACAAGAGCAAAGCTATTTAATTAATGATGATGTCGATAGCACGTTACATTCAAAACTAATTTAATAGAAACAGACGATTGAATACGTGCTTGTTAAATTAGTATAAGTACAATATATTCCAAAGAACTTGTAATAAAAATATACTTCTTTAGATCGTCGAAACTTAGAAGAATGATTCTGCGATCGTAAACCAAACGACATGAATATTTCCATAATCTGCTTTGATATCTTATCTTCGAGACGGAATATACCTGACAAAATATTGTTTTATTCATTTTCGTTAATGTTTCCTGCCATTCGCGAATTATTTTGATGTTTTTTCAAAATGAGTTAGGTAAATAAGGTTTAGCCAAAAGTGTGTAGCATACCTTTGCTATAATAATTTACATGTACACGAAGCAGATTTTTCAGACTTATTTTATTGAAAGGTTTTTTATAAATATAATCATATGATTATACAATATATACATACATTATAGCTATATGTAAGTATTTGCAATATTAGGACCATGAATTCCACGTTGTAAAGTGAAGACACTGTATTGATGTTAAATAAAATATAAAATCGGAACCTACTTACTTGTCAGCCCTTCCCGTAAATCTGTCGGACAGAGTAATGGAGCGAACGAGACCCGTTTCCACGCAAACTGTACTTGCCTACAAACTTTTTACATTATCAAATTATAGATTTCACATTAAATGTAATATACCAATTTACGGCCCATTATTGAAAGCCAAACTGAGTTTTAAAAGTCATTACCGTCCTAGGTAGACTGATCAAGAATATAGCTTTTTTTAATATCAAAAATTGTACATGGCAACAGACGGTGCGTTATTTTTATTTTCTTTAAAAAAAGGAGATACTAGTAGTATATGCCTACGGATTTGTATTTATGTCTAAGACTATCAAAATCTTTACTGACATGAATATATGTATATGTCGGCGGCCGATCGTATTTCTGTGTAATAATTTGATGTTATTCGTTAGGTTGCTTCAGGTGCCCAAAGAGCAAACTAACCAGAAATAGGAGCCTCGCTTGGAGGGGCCCCGTTGACTCTGGGAATGGCAAAATATTTTTCATTTCTTATGCTCGAAAAGTGAGTCATTGTGTATCTATGAAGCGGGTGGAAATTGCTAGGTTTCTGCCCTAAGAACACAATATAGTATGATCTTATTAGTTCTCGCTTTCTAAACACCAAGTAGAACAAAGTGCCGAAAATGACCTAATTTGCAAGCGCCACACCGGAGTTGAACAAGTACCTGAGTTGTTTTTCTTTTAATTATTGGAATTGTTTTAGAACAACAAATATTAAGACAAATAATTAATGATTTTTACTATATAAAATTTACTTCACGAGTCATTATGTACATAAACACGTTACAAAGAAAGATAACTTCGAAGCATACTTGACTGTTCTGTGTAGCGCTTCCCATCTCATGCATTCTCAAGAATTTTTTAGATTGGGGTGTAAGGATTTCTAGCAATCCGTCCATGGTGGCCTGGCAAGCGGGCAGGATCTTACCCGGAGGCACAGCGTACCCGTGAGTACCCGTATCCGGGAGCTCGATGGTTAAAACGTAACTGTAAAACGAAAAGTTTATATCTAAGTTGACCTGAGACCTGGTGAAGGTCGCGGGATACCGCTGGATGTGGAAGGCGCAGGACCGATCATTTTGGATCGTTTTGGGGCAGGCCTATGTCCAGCAGTGGACGTCTTTCGGCTGACAAATGATGATGCTGAATGTAAGTTTCATTCTAATATGCTACGCTGAATACGGGTACATGTAAACCCTCAATTTTATTTAGCCCTTAATTTGGCAGAAAATGGCCACGGTCGTAGGCATTCATGATCCTCGATAGTTTACATGATTCTGTCCAAGAAAAAAATACAAAATGATGGTCTTAGGTTGTCGTCATTATACAAACAACGCCACTATACAGGCTGGCCCACTTAAATCGATCAGTTTGGGAAAATCTGAAACTATAAGACCTACAAAGATCTGTTCTGATTATCGATTTTAGGGACAAGAAAAACTACATACATACATAGATAAAAAAAAACTTGTATTCAGTTCGGGAATCCAAGGGAATCAATTTCGGGAATCGAGGACCCAAGTTGTTAAGAATAAAATTAAAACATATTGAATTATAATGCATTTTATTAATTTTAGATATCACGTTTTACGGTAACATTTACTTCCTAAGACCAACATAATTCATATACAAATGGAAACATTTAAAAGTTTTATTTTGCATAACAACCTGGTTCGATTTTCCAACAGAGCATAAGTTTTTTATATATGCAATTTTTCTTGTCCCTAAAATCGATGACCAATCTTTTTATTACTTATAATTCCAGATGTTCCCCAACCGATTTCAATTTTATAACAATTACGAGTATATGAATGAATGATTGAGTAAATAATTAAATATTTCCAAACCATAGTAGCTCCATCCATCATTCTTCCATCATACAGTCTTTCAAATATACTTACGGGACATCTAAAGCTTTCTTCACCCAGTCAGCGCTCACCCCTGATGCCAAGTACCCTGGTAACAACGTGGGCTTTAATTTTCACAATCCACGTACATTTAATACGTAGCATCCAATAAACTTTTAACATTTTGCCACTTTAAAAAAGTTAAAATGAGGTTGGTGTTGCGGCCTTTGTTTTTAAAGAAATCTTATGTAGTCGTCTTAGCTAACTTATTAAATAACAAACTCTAGTACCTATTGTTAAAACGTATTGTACTCACAGTCTTTAACGGATGACCAGATACAATATATTTCAGATGAAAGTCTAACCACAGTATAGTATTAGCGTATTTTCTGACCAGTTAGTTACCTATCATAAAGCATTATTGATTGTGTCTATCTCAGAGATATCGGCACTTGTTGATTTTATTTCTTATTCAGAGTTAGAAGGTTAAAATGAAAATACACTGATAGAGCCTGGCTAACGAAAGATGAAATCTGGATTCACTATTTGCACGTCAAGTGAATTATTAATACTCATATGAGTAGTCGCCTATTAATCTAGTGACTTAATCAGTTTATAAATACAATAGTAGTTTATGTATCTGTGCATAATGAAAGGCATTACACCAAGAGTGTGGGTTTCATAATAATATCACACGAGTGTTGTAATGCCTAATTATGTATGGTTACATACACTACTTTATCTACACATATATCATAAGTGTTTTAAGATGGGTTCAGGAACCGTAGGAACATGACCTGCATTATTACTAGTGTTACTTGAAACATTAAAAAGTCAACGAACAAAACAAATGACTGCTTGGAATGGCGGCGTTGCGTATTTCGTATCTCAGTCAAATATTTTTTTAAACCATAGACAAGCGAATGAACTCCCTATTCTATTGTCACTCGAGTTCAAATGTCGTTCGAATTATATTAGAAAACATAACGAAATGGCGTTTCGGATCAATGACTGTTTTAATATCTATAGATACTAGAATAGAAACCCTACTTGAATTTGACAGCTGTTCCAAATTTAAACTCATAACCTACTGATTTCAGTAGGTAATGTTAACATTACTTCTCCATTCATTTCTGATGGTTGGTAATGCTGGTCATTGCCTTCGGTTTCTGGGCGCATTTTAGATGGAGAAGTAATGTTAACATTACCTACTGCAATCAGTAGGTTATGAGTTTAAATTTGGAACAGCTGTCAAATTCATATTTTTGGATAAATGACTTTGGTGTGTTGTCTAAACATCAGAACTATTTGATCCTTTCCAAAAACACTTGTCTGATAATGAAAATAAAAATATATTAACAAATTTCATAATACGTCTTTACTACATGCCTTTAATATGCTTTCCTACGTAAACTGTGTCAAAAAGTTATGTGTCTATTAAATGGTAGGCGGTTTAGTTATAGTTTCTGGTTTGGACCATACTCGTAAATTAATGTTTTTGTCTTTGAAATAATCCTCTATTCAGTAATAGCCCCTAGACATCAAAGATTTTTTAAGAAGCGTAATTTCAAAGCATCATCACCATCAGGTAACATGTTATACAAACGAATACATTGTCAAAAAATGATGTATATATAAACTTTACGCACTGAAAGTAAGCTTATTTTTATTTCTAGTAGTAAAGTTATGGATATCATATTTTTTAGTAAACGACTGTAGGTTTTAATAGCATAATTAACATTTTCATATATACTTGTATAATGGTAAAATTAAAAATCAATTATCAAAGCAAACTTTAAAAAAATAGCACTGTGTAAGCCATCCGAATGATGAACACACTGAGGAGCTTGAAATCGGCTTATATACTTAGCCAAACATTGCAGACAGGCAAGTCAGCTACGTGTATCTAATACTAGCGACTCGCACCGGGTTCGCACAACTTAAATATAACATAAATTTATATGTTGACCTTTGAAAGATCTTTTATCTTTATCTTAACTTTCCTCTTGAACCGTCACATAAACGTTGAAGATACGATCTAAATGTACAGACAGCGGGAAACGATTGGGAAACGATGTACCTATGTGAAACTAAGAAATGAAATGTGCCGTAAAAATGTTCAATTCTCAATACTGCTTTGACTTTTTTTATTTTTTTATGACATAAGGTGGCAAACGAGCAGACGGATGGCCTGATGGTAAGCAATTACCATCGCCCATGGGCACCCGCAACACCAGGGGAGTCACAAGCGCGTTGCCGACCTTTAGGGGGGGTTGGAGCTCTAGAGCTTTACTCACCATCAGGAACACAACACTACATACCTGAAAGATAGCAGCGCTATTATGGCTGTGGTCTTCTGTATGGAAGAGGTACTTCCCCAGTTTGGCTTTTCCAGACTCGAGCGTGATGGTGATTCGCTTTGCCCTACCTCTCATTGTTGGACGTAGTTTAAGGACATACCCGGGTCCGGGTTAGTCATCATATACAATTCTGTTGCAACAAGTTTTTTTTAATTGGCGATATTTCAGAATCTCATCTTTGATTAGCCAGACTGTAGAGTGTAGAGTCTACTGGGTCAAAATTGTCTTTAAAATTGCACTGTACCCTCGTCCACACTATTAACTGACCATTTATTTTGTAAACTCTATTACAACGGTATAAGTTCTACAGATGAACTGTTAAAGTTGTTTGTACTTACCCACTGTTTCGCGACTAGTGCCGATTTTGTATGTAATTCCATGATTTACTTTCATTCGTTCACCTGCCTTAACGGCCATGCTTTTCTGCAAAGGAATAATAATGCTCAATTTTTTTCTGTATTTAGTAACTATTGCCAATGTTTTATTAATAGTAATATAAGACAACAAATAATAATGTATTTATTGTATGTGGCAAAACTTTACCATTGTAGAAAAGTTATCTTGATACTGCGGTGTAAATGTGTATGGAATGACCATGTACTGGCCATAAGAATGAATGGAGATGTAGTACTCTAACGAGCGTCTGTGTCCTCTCGCCATAGTTGCCATCGAATAAGTCTCCGGTTCGGAAAAAGCGCTATTACCACAATAACTGTCGCTATAAGGATCTTTGCTTGAACCATGATCTGTACAATATTGAAAGAGATTTTAAGAAATTCCATCCTTGAAAAGTACACAGATGTTATTTATTCGCAATATATATTATATAACATTTGGCAACATTGTCAATATAAAATAAAACGAAATCGCTGCTTACTGCCAAAATCAATGCCATAGTTTCGATTTAAATCAACGCCACCGCCCTGACGACGATTTTTTCTCCATAAACGGTCCTTAAAAATAATTCGTACATATATTAGTCGAATATTATGGTGCCTCGTTATGTTTGGTTTTTACGGCCTCGTAGCCTACTTAATACTGACTCTACCTACGAAACAGGAGATCCTGAGATCGAATTCAGGCAGATAATTTTTTTATTTTTTGTTAGTAAAATCGTAAGGCATCCACTGCTAGACATAGGTCTACCCCAAATACGACGTGTATTGTGGGCCAAGTGTAGTGAATATGACAATTACTCCCGAAAATGTGGGGGGTAGTTACCATATTCGCTAGGCTTGGCAGTTTGGATTAGATAAGCATTAAGAACAAAGTATAGTACGATGACTATATCAATATTTGAATAGGTAGTAATAATATTTGATTACCGGTTCAAACATAGGTGCCCAAACTCATTGTACCTGTATATCGTCGCAAGCACGCAAGTCTTATTGAGCTTACTGTAGGACTACTGCACTCCAATTATTTTTACGAATAGCAACATTTCTAAACATAAATGCGTATGAAGTTGTAATTTAACTACAACACCTAACTATACGCCACAGGTTTACACGTTGTTAAAATTTACCCTTGTATGACTGTATTCATAACCGTCTGGATTCATGACTGGAATGAAAATCCAAGTGTACAAATTGGCAACACGCTCCAGCTCTGCGTCTCTGTAAGTTCTGGCGTTTAACAGAGTGTACAACATGTAAGTTACAAACGCAGGGGACAACCACTCTCGTCCATGGCAACCACCTTCAATTATCACTTTAGATCTGTAACACCAAAAAAAATACTTATAAAGTATTACATTATACATATTTTAAAAGCTTTCATTTAATTTGCAATGTAATATAATGTAATATGTAAGTACGTTCAGTTAAAATCTCGCCACTCAATTTCGAAGCAGATGTTTTTAACCGATTGAGCTGAAATTTTGCACAGTTATGTAAGGCAATGCAATATTATGATACCACTGATCTGATCTGATGCCGGAGCTAGAAGGCAGCCTTAGCTACTCCTAAAATATACAAGATAAACCCGTGGTATTTAGGTTTGTTATAATCCTCGCGGAGAGAAATTGGTGATTAAGCAAAAAAGTAGAATCAAAAATGACATTTTTGATTAGGTAGTAATAATATTTGAGTTTCTATCAGTTTCTACTGACAGAAACTTTGATCAACACACCAAATAAAATAAACATAAGATTCTTTATAAGTAAATAGTTACAGTACATGCATAGATAAACGCTACAATTTACGATTACATTACAGGCTGCAACCTGGATGAAACGACACAAAGAGCATTTAGCGAACTCTTAAAGTGTTAACTTTGAACATCAGATTTTCATTTCAATCTTCTGTAATATCGTTCCCATTTAAAACTTGTATTCGCATATAAGATACTATCTCGATTATTAGAAAAATCTAGTTTACATATAAAACCTACGACGATTCTGGTTCTAATATAAACAGCACAAGTTTTACCTATTTCTAGATCCTTTTAATGTAAGTCTCGCAGACAAAATTGTTCTGTTTTCGTGAGTAGTACCAACCCTCCCAAGTTGGACTTCAGTTGGATATTTACTGCTAACATCTTTAAGCCATGCATAAATATCATCTAAGCGGTAGTAGCTATGCCAGTTGAAGGACTGTATGTTACGTCTAAAATAAACACTGGCTTTTTGTTTGTCGAAGACTCTGAAATACAAAAACAATTACTAAATAACTTTTACGTCACGTTTTAGTAGTTTTTACCCTTTCGCCGCCATTGACTTGATATGAAGTCCGAACATTTCGTGCTCCATACGCCACGAGTTGATATCAAGTCGAGACTTTGGACTTACGTACTGTGAGGTAAGGTTTATTTTCGCTTGCTTGCAAAAACGTTTGGCGTGTGACGCACGTCAGAATTTTTTTGACGTGGAGGCGAAAAGGTTAAAGAGCAAACTGCCCGCCAAGATAGACTACTCGCCTTTTTCTAATTATGTTAATTAAAGAGGGAAAGGTATTATATCTCGACGAGAGATACTGTCGCGACAATCAGTGCTACCACAGCTGATAATTTTTATAAACACTGCCAACTACAATCCGGTGGATCATTTACAAATTATAAGTTAAATACACGCTTAATTAAATGAACACCTCTGCAATTGACATAGGTTGAAACAAAAATCACATCAAACATAAAATATTCGAATTAATGTTAAAACATTAGCAGTTGGGGCGGTGACATTTTTCGGCTAATTATTTGTGTAATATTCTTGATAGTGCTATCAGATGAAACAGGTAGGTACACACGTTTGAGAGCCTACCCCTGTATATTCCTAATCACAATAGCGAAACGCACGGTCATCTTTTCAGTGTCCCTATAGAGCCGAGCTAAGTTTCGAGGGCTTATGCTGAATTCCACTTTGTTTTGCACTAAAGTTGGTTCTTTCCACCACGTCACATTGTAGTCCTTTCCTAGTGTTTTGTAGAATTTCAACTCTGTTTCGTCATACGGGACGGCACGGAGCAACGCATGATTTTGATAAGATTTGCCTTCACATCGCGTTAATAACAAAAAAACAAAAAAGCCAACAGTCATGGAAAACTTTAAAGATTTAGTCATTATAATATTGTACTTTGGAAATTAATCATATTTTTTATGTCAATTTTAGCATGACGCTGTCATGGCAAGTCAAATTGTATTTCTACGTCATACGCGTATTTAGTGTACTCAGTGTAAAGAGTATGTACTCAGTGTAAAGAGCAATAAAGAGTCTATAAATAGTATATAGATTCTTGTATATGTCGCAGGTAAATGATCAAAACAGATGGTTGAACTCTATGGGATATGAATTTAGATCAATTCACGTAGGATGTTAAAATGGCGAATCCGTTTCATCATTGCTCTAGAAATTTTAGTATTTTTTTTTATGACATATGGGTACCCGCAACACCAGGGGAGTCACAAGCGCGTTGCCGGCCTTTAAGGGGGGTTGGAGCTCTGGGAACCTTACTCACCATCAGGAACACAACACTACATACCTGAAAGGTGGCAGTGCTATTATGGCTGTGGTCTTCTGTAAGGAGGAGGTACTTGCAGTTGGGCTGCCCCAGATTCAAGCGTGATGGTCAACGCTGTGCCGTACCTCTCATTGTTGGACGTAGTTTAAGGACATACCCGGGTCCAAAATTCATTTGGCTAAATCCCTGGCTCAGCTTAGTAAATTCACAAAATCGACCAATACACCATTACATCATTTATTTGTATCTCTCTGGGCTATCATACTTTCCTACTTTTCCTAGAGCGATGGATACCAACAGATTTGAGCGTGCTCTCTAAAATAAATACGAAAGTGTAGTCTTGACTGTTACATTTACTCTGAGATTTACACGTGAGTGAAATCGGTCACATCTTACTGGTCCATAAAATATTCGTGGAAATACATACACTATATACCAGTATAGAGACCAGTATCAAGACCTGTACAAGCGCAATAGTAACACCCGTCTGCGAGGTCACCAATATAAGTTAATATCTCAACTGTCTAAAAACAACCCCCGCAGACATTTCCTCAACAACAGAGTGGTCAAATCGTGGAACAAACTACCAGAAGACTTGGTCTCAGCACTGAATTTCAATCAGTTTAAGAACAGACTAGACAAATACTTAACCAGTGCAATTAATTAAGTGAAGATCACTGAGATACAGGCAACTATCCGTTGTTTCAACTGCCCGCCTGATTAATAAATAATAATAATTTCGACTTTCAAGCATTATTTCTACCTATTTGGTACTTTTATGTTAATAAATAACACCATAATGCCAGTATACATAAATAAATGATGAAAGAATGATCACCCGAAGCAAAACACGTCGAGGAGCTGCGACACCACACGCACGCCCACCACCCACGCCCGCCTCGTCCGTCTCCTCGCCATCGTCGTCGGGCGACGAGTTCGCAACTGCGGCCGACACCAGCGAGTCGAGCGACGAGTGCGGGCAGCCGCCGCCGCCACGACCACCTGCGCGACGAGGACGGCCGCCGCTGCCGGCACGCTTGGGGCCCGCAGGACACACTGCCCCGCCCACGGCTCCCGCTGCCGGTGGTGTAGTGCGTCGCATGCGGTGGACTCAAACAATGAATGAGAACTGCATGCGCGCCTATTACAGGGCTACAGAGGGGGGAACTAATCTATGCGCGTACCGTGTCCGGATGCTGCCTCTGTTTCAGGCCCTTGAACCAACTATCGGCGTGACTGCGCAGCGACTATCGGATCAGGTGCGAGTCATCCAACGGCTCAAGCGATTGGATGACTTGACGCTTGATCGGCTTCGCCTGGAGGCTCTCTCTGCTCGTGCCGCCTTCACCTCGGCGCAGGACCCGCCCGCCACGGCGCCGGTCTCGATGCCAGCATCCGACCTGGCACCACGGGTGCCGCGGGTGGATCCTTGTGCCGACGAGGAGGAGTTCGCGAGTCAGAGTGTGAGTACCACAGCTAATGAGCAAATGAGGAGGACTCTGGAAGAGACGATTACGCAGTATCGCTCCACAAACAACCCTAGGCCTCGAATACCACGCTTGCCAATGAATAGACGCAATCATGCGATAATGGCAGCCTTGAATGCTTTACTAGAGCCATATCTTCGGACTAGTAAAGATTTAGACACACTCGATCATGTACTGCGGGGCCATCGCGGCGTGCCGTGTTGCACGAGTCAAGTTTCCGGACGCTGAACGTGCACCTAGGACCGCCGGGGGCGTCCCTGCATGGCAAGTACGGATCGAGCGTCGTATCACTTCATTCAGGACTCTCATTGCAAAGCTGATCTGCTTCAGGGGGGGCAATAATCGCCCCCGAGTGATGCGTTTTGTGAACCAGGCTTTCGCGGGGACGAATATCAGGCCCCGCGACTACATAGCCAATATCACGGAACGCATCGACTTCCTGAAGCAGAAAGTGTATGCATGGGCAAGCCGCAAGCCGTATTCGTCGCTATAGAGAGGGTGTGGATCGATTCCAGCAGAATCCCCTCTTTCAGAGTGACCAAAGGAAGGTGTACCGAAGATGGGAGGAAGCTGATCCCCGTGTGTCTAACACGCAGCTGCCGGATGCTACTGTCATGACTGATTTCTGGCGTAGCATCTGGTCAGTGCCTGTTGAACACACGGAGGGTGAATGTATGAGCGTTATTGAACGTGAGTGCGAGTCTATCGAACCTATGGGGGCTATCACCATCAGCCCCGACGACGTAAGTTGTGCAATCCGCACGGCCCAGAACTGGAAAAGTCCTGGGCCGGATGGATTGCACAATTTCTGGTTGAAATGGTTTCGATGCTCGCACTCGCGATTAGCAGCGCAATTCCAACAAGCCCTTGAGCTCGGCTCCCTGCCACCTTCCTTAACAACTGGTACGACCTTCCTGCTCTATAAGTCCGGTAGTACCACGGAAGCTAAAAACTATCGACCCATCAGGTGCTTGCCTACATTCTACAAGCTCCTTACATCCATTTTGAGAGCAAAAATTAACACGCACATTGTCGCGAACCACATTTTGGCCACCTCTCAAAATGGATGTAGGGTTGGGTCCCGTGGTACTAAAGAGCTCCTCCTCATAGACATGACCATTTGCCAACAGGTCCGGCGGAACAAGGGGCCCTCTCGGCCGCCTGGAGTGATTACAAGAAGGCCTATGATTCAGTGCCTCACTCATGGCTGCAGAGGATCTTAGAGTTGTATAAAGTCAATGCAACTTTAAGATCCTTCCTAGGCGTAGTGCGTGTATGAGGCAATAGACCACAGTTCTTCGTCAACCAGGAGGTGGCGATGACCCCCCCTGGCCCGCAGGACTTCATAAGGATCGAGCGAGGAATATTCCAGGGTGACAGTTTGAGTCCCCTATGGTTCTGCCTAGCTCTGAATCCGCTCAGTACTTTACTGAAGGATTTGGGACTAGGTTGCCGGCTTCGGAGAGAGGGTGAAGTCATTTCTCACCTTCTGTATATGGACGACCTCAAATTATTTGCGCCAAACAACCGAGTCTTGCTGGAGCTACTGAAAACCACTGAAGTTTTCAGTAGCGCCATCAAGATGGCGTCGATAAGTGTGCGGTTATGCATGTACAGCGGGGGAAAGTAGTAAATTCAACAAATTTACAGCTTTCTGAGACGATGTCGTTCAGGTCTATCTCCGTATCAGAAACCTATAAATATCTTGGTATGTCAGAGTCTCTGGGTATTGAGGATGTGGCTATTAGACAGCCGGTGAAGGAGCGCTTCTTCGGTCGGCTGACAAAAGTACTTAATAGCCTTTTGTCAGGTGGCAATAAGGTTCGGGCCTTCAACGCTTGGGTAATGCCCTTACTTATATACTCCTTTGGCATACTAAGATGGACTCAGACCGAGCTGGATGCCCTGCTGTAGCATCTGCTGTATGCTGCTGCATCGCATGCTACACCCACGCTCGTCGGTTATGAGATTGTACATCCCACGGAAGTGTGGAGGCCGCGGCTTTTTAAATGCCAAAAGTCTCCATAACCGTAAGGTGTGCAATCTCAGGAATTATTTCCTGAACCACGAGTGTGGGATGCACCGTGATGTGGTGGCAGTAGACAGGAACCTCACACCGCTCTCCTTGGCAAACGAGAACTGGCGCAAACCAGTGGTACTAAGCACCGAGGACCGCAAGGCCGTATGGAAGAGTAAGGAGCTACACGGGCGGTTCTACAGGGCCCTAACGGGACCAGACGTAGACCTGCCCGCGTCGGTGAACTGGCTACGATTCGGGGACCTCTTCGGAGAAACCGAGGGTTTTGCCTGTGCAATTGCGGACGAAGTTATCATGACGAATAACTACCGGAAATATATCCTGAAGGACGGTACGGTCGACATTTGTCGGGCATGCCGCCGTCCAGGAGAGTCACTCAGGCATATAATTTCCGGTTGTTCTCATCTTGCTAACGGCGAGTACTTGCACAGACATAACCTTGTAGCCAGGATTATACACCAGCAGCTTGCTCTTATGTATGGACTTGCGGACCGAGAAGTGCCGTACTACAAGTACACACCTGCGCCAGTTCTCGAAAATGGTCGTGCCACGCTCTATTGGGATCGATCTGTTATCACGGACAGGACTATTGTAGCCAATAAGCCTGATATCGTGGTGATAGATCGATCGCAGCGCCGGGCAATGCTCATCGATATCACCGTCCCATGTGACGAGAACCTCGTGAAGGCCGAGAAGGACAAGTCCAGCAAGTACTTAGACTTGGCTCACGAGGTAAACGCCATGTGGGAAGTTGATTCGGCGATCATTGTACCGATAGTTGTTTCCGCGAACGGTCTCATAGCGAAGAGTCTCGACCAACATCTTGAGAGACTCTCGCTACGTGGTTGTGGTTGGATCAAGGGTCAGATTCAGAAGGCGGTAATCCTGGACACGGTGCGCATAGTCCGAAGGTTCCTCTCTCTGCAGCCCTAACCACCGGCAGCCTGGGCCCTGCCCCGTTGCCGGCGGCACTCTAGGTTAGGTTTTTTATAATGTTTTTATTGTTTTGATATGTTTTAGATGTATTTTTATATTTTACTTTTATAAAAATATTGTATAAAACCTAATTTAAGAAAGAAGATAAATAAAGAGTAAAATAATAATAATATACATGTACATATTCTATTCGTATTTAAATATACTTGTATATATGATCAGTTATTAGATCGGTAAACTATAAATATTATCGGTTAAACTCTGGTTTAGGCCTTTAAGAGTTACTAAACTGAGTAGTATAATTTTGGTGTTCTCCGACTATTATACTTCAGACCCAAAAAATACAATAATCAATGACGGTTTTTGGAATCCACGAATACAAATAAAAAATTTTAGGTATGCTTTTGCACCGTACGCCTTTATAGTAAAAATAATTAATGTGTAAATATCTGTACATAATGTACAATTGTACGTGTCAGTAAATAATAAAATCGGCTCTTTATCACGTATTTAATAATATAATTGAAATCAAATATATGAATACCACATGTCGTACAACATTAACTACAAGTAAAACATTAAAATTAGAAATTGAAATAGATGACATATACATAAGAAATAGTGACGAGGGCCTCCGGCATCCGAGACAGCATTTGTGCCTGCATCTCCAGCTATCGCAAACGCAAACTGCCGATTTTAGCGTTGCGGTGCCGCAACGCTGCGCCTCCGTGCGGCACCGCGCCACTAAAATCAGCGTTGACGTTAATGCCAATTTTAGCGCCGCAACGCGGTTATGTGTTTCGGCCCTAAGGCCCAATTGGTTAAGGCGTCAGTCGTGATAGCTGGAGATGCGGGTTCAAATCTTGTATCGGATGCCGGAGATCGTCGTCACTTTTTCTTAATCATATTTCATCTTTTTCAAAGCAAATCAAAATATTTAATAAAAAACAATTTGATTCTTTCTTCAATAAAAGTAGACTCGATAAAAAAAATAATGAACTGCGTTGCAGAGTAGGATGCTTATCACATGAATGCGATTGTCTAGTGTGATACAATCGCTTCTAAAGAATATGTCTGTATCAGGATCAAGAAAGAGCAGCAGTCCATCCATGGTCGCCTGGCACGTGGGCAGGATGCGGTCCGGGGGTAACGCGTACCCGTGGACGCCTGCATCAGGAAGCTTAAAGGTGGCCACGTAACTGAAATAAATTTAATATTGGGACTTAAAACCCTGGGGGCAGGCCCGGTACCGCGAACGTCGAAGTTCGTATATTACGGGCATCTTTCTCTTTTACTCCAATGACACATAAGAGTGACAGAGACAATTGTCCGAAATTTACGAATATCGGTGTTCGCGGTAGCGCCGCTGTTGTCAGTTAGTTTGACTACTAGACTATTTAGTTAGAACGTCAGTTTAACGAAAGCTTAAGGCGTCACGTTCTACTTAAAACCCAACGAACGTCTTATATTTAATAAAATGTATAATTTGATTTGCTGCTATTGAGATGCACTTCTTAAGTAAAATATTTTTCCCCTCACTAGCTCGTAAAGCGCTAGTGAGTCTAAATTCGCAAAGTACAATTCACTTGCCCCCGCCGCGGCGGCGGTAACTCGCACACGCACCGAGTAGAAAATCGAATTAGAACATTCGAAAATCGTACTGGCCACCACAAGCTAACCAAGCTAAAGGCACCTTTTGTAAAAATGTAGAATGTATCTAATCGCAAAGAAGAAGTCAATGCGATTTCAAAACGCGTTTTGCATGTTTCACTTTCCTCGCTGTAGTGAGGGGAAATTTTTTGTGTTACACACGGGTTCAATTGTAATTTAATTCTCGTATATTGAAACACTCGCTACGCTCAGGATTCTATTTTAGACTATAGAATCCATTCGCTTGCTCGAGTTTCAATCCCACACTCGCAGTTAAAATACAATTTTGCACCCTTGTATAACAAATAACTATTATACTCACGGTACTTTGAACGCTCTCTTAACCCAGTCGCTGCTTGTTCCTGACGCCATGTATCCTGGAAATTACGGATAATGTTATAAATATAGCTTTGAGAGTTCATTATTATTTGAATAATGCAATTGGGCCATTTTATTTACAGTTATGCGTAGTTTCTACTCAAAATCATGAGTTCTTTCGAGCCTGGTAGGAGAAAAAAATGTGTCCCAAGCTTTTTTATTCCAATCCGTTACTATTTTTCATATATTTCATATGGCGGTAACGGAACGAAAGTAATAAAAATGTATGAAAATTTTGGGACACATTTTTTTTCCTATAAGGCATCCATAAGAACTCATTATTCTGAGTAGAAACCACATGAAAAAATTTAAAAAAAAAGTTGAGTATACAACTTTAAATAAAATGGCCCAATTATAAGGTCAAACGATATTTGGATAATATTTACAACGGATCATAGAGCTTAAGGAATTAATATATTTGCATTTTGCATACGCATTTGTTTACATGTTTGGTATACGTACCCTCAACTTCGTAACTGTTGCCTATAGTATACTTAATACCATATTTATTCCGTACTCGATTCGCGAACCTATAAGCCTTCTTTTTCTGTAATAAATAAAATAGAAAAGAACAAAGACATGAAGTGTTTATAGGGAAGATTTTTCCGCTTGTCAATGGTGTTTAGCAAATCGAATAGACACGTTCGTTGAAATTCGTTGATGCCATGGCACGCTATCGTTTCTAACTTACGTTAGTTAAATTATTACAGAAATGATGAATAATAATTGAAGACATTTTTAAATGAAGAGCTTACAATATAATTTGCAATTAATTTGAAAAAAAAATTACCATTGACCAATTTAAACAATTATTATCTAAACCATAACGACGACCGGTATGTCCTAGTGGGTAGTGACCCTGCCTATGAAACCGATGGTCCTGGGTTCGAATCCCAGTCAGGGCATTTATTTGTGTGATGAGCACAGATATTTGTTCCTGAGTCTTGGGTGTTTTCTAGTTATTTAAGTATTTATATGTACATATTTATCTATTATATATATTGTCGTCTAGTACCTACAAAACAAGCCTTACTGAGCTTACCGTAAGATCCGACTAGTTCGATTTGTGTAAGATTGTCCCGAAATATTTACTTTTTATAACGATGCAGAACTCGCGTCAAGAGGGCTTTCAGACAATGTAGAAGTCAACTTCTACTTAATATGAGACAGACTGGATCCGTAGGAATATCATAATCATAAGCATTATTTATATGGCAGATCCATAATTTGCCTTCATAATCTATGGGTAAATTCATGTACCCGACAAGCATTAAAATGTGATTGCCTATTACTGTTAAAGGAGCTTTGACACCCCGTTGTAAAGTGCAGTGTAATAAACTAAGATGGTTGCAAACCACAAGCGTCTATCCTCCTAAAACCAACCATACAAGCAAAATGCGTGTTGAAATGGTTCTCAACAAAAAATACAAAAGAAACCCAATCTGTTTAAATTGATAAAAAATCGTAAATAGGCAATTCAGATGGGTCCTTAGTTCTTAGGAGACTGTCATTTGTTTTAATATTATTACAGCTATTACTAGACTCGTCGATCTCAAATTAATTTACCGGCACCAATTCTCTGTCCTTCATAATAAAATAGCTACTTCTCCTACTAACTAACATGTTATTTACCAAGTTACATGAGAAGTAAATATAAAAGTAAAAATAAATTGAAAGAAATATGAATATTGAGGTATTATATACCTACATACTTAGATATACCTACTTAGAAAAATACATCAAACATCACCAAACTTACCACCGTATCGTAGTTATCTTTATGTTCTTCAATGTATGAGTATGGTAAGACAATGTGCTGGCCAAAAGAATGAAAGGACAGGTAATATTCCACGTTTTCGCTAATTTTTCTTGTATATTGTGACATGGCAAATGACTCTGGCTCGGAAAACGGACTGTCCCCACAATACTCACGGTTCTCTTTGTTTGACTTATCAGGACAGTAAGCTGGTGACAAACAATAAATCTTAAACATATAATAATTTTACATGTATTATTTGATAATAATAATTGATAAAGGAAATAAGTCAAAGATAAGAATAGCATCATCATTCGTACCACCAAAAGCGATTCCGTAGTTCCTATTTAAATCAACACCATGGCTATCCCGGCGATTTTTTTTCCATAATCGATCCTAGAATATAATACCAGATTAGCCACATAAACTTGATTGTTTGCGAGACTTTTCGGTTGTATATGTCAGAATGAATCTTAGATGTATTTTTGAGAGCATGTTAGTTTTGTTTCCTTCGTTATATACCTACGTACCTATATTTTCACTTGTTACCCATAGTTAGCCATATTTTGTTTTGTTTATATACAGGTTTCGGGGTCGTGGAGCAAGAAAACAAGGCATGACATAGAATTGATTAATGAACCTAATTATATTATACATTAGCTTTTTATCACCAAAAATTAAAATTCTTTTTCAGAAAGTGTAGAAAAAAAATTACTTGCAATTTGGTCACCCTACTCAATGTGACGTCCTGTCGCTTCCCATAATGCGTATGTCAAAAGGCAATAGGGTGACGATGATTAGGTTAGTTTAAATATATTTTTAGTTAAAAATATTGACCAGTTTTTGAGTTAGAAAATCTCACAGAATTCACCCGTATATGAATAAATACCATAGCACTTTCACGACCTTACAAACCTCGTTTTGTAGGCTTCATGTCACACAGACAACAAAATCTACGCACTCACTGTCGTATGCGCGTACTCATATCCATCTGGATTCATAACGGGCACGAAAATCCAAGAATACATGGTAGCAATAGTCTGCAATTTTTCGTTGCCATACTTTTTAGCATTCAGTAATGTATATAGCATGTAGGTCACAAACGCTGGAGATATCCATTCATTTCCATGACAACCTCCTTCGATTACTACCTTGCCCCTGAAGAAGGTATAAACATTAAAGTTATTAACAAATATAAACATAATTTGATATTATAGAATTGAAATAAAACTATTAATATGTATGTATATGTATGTATAAGACGAACGAGTCTTAATCCGAGACCACGAGGACAACGTCGTCTTCGAAACGTCGGAGGTAAATTTTAAAGTTAATATACGCGGTTAAGTCCCGTTCATGTTTAATAATGTTATACAGGAGTAGCCGAATATCACAACATAATTGCGATAATTGATATAAAGCAATGTTCTGTAACCTTGTAATCGATCCCTGTAATGTAAGCTTCACTGCTAGTATTGTTCTGTTTTCATAACTTTTTCCAATCTCGCGCAACCGCACTTCATTCGGATATGTCAAACCAAGGTGTACAAGCCAATCATAAATATCGTGGAGGCGGTAGAAACTGTTCCAACTGAATGATTGCATAGTTCCGTTGGGATACGGGCGAGCTATTTGTTCATCAAAAGCCCTGAAAGAGTAATATTAATGACGAAGGAAAATACTTCATCCTACACATTTTATTAATTATATCTGCCCCTTTAGTTGCTTATTCCTCCTTAACCTCATCCTAAAAACGGCTGATTACAACTTAGACATATATATTTTTTATTCCGGAACTAAATAAAGGTAAAATATATATGCGAGAAGAGTACGCATATGCAGGCGTAGAATAATGTTTCGTTATCTAAAGTATTTGTGCTTCTGTTATAACTTTTATAAGTAATGAACTAATAATAGCTAATATTTGGGACAATATTCCACATATGGAAGTACCTTTGCAAATCCCTTGTCAGGATCGTCAAGCGAAGAGGTTGTTGCGCTGTATTCCTATAAAGTTCTGCTAGGTTATCAGGACTTATACTAAACTCCACTGCATTATGGACCTCAGTAGGTTTTTTCCAAAATATAACATTATACAAATATTCGAACGTTTTGAAGAACGCTAACTCTTCAGAACTGTTAGGAATACTATGGATCAAGGCATGGTTTCTATATGACTTGCCTTGCAGCGCATTAACATATCTACGACTGTTCCCATACTGACTGGCTTCACATAATGTTAATAGTAAGAAAACCCATGTATGACTCATAACAAAATTCACATTACTGTTAAATTCTGTTTAAATTAAATATAATGCGAGACTATGAATGATATAAAAAAGAATAATTTATAAAAATCTACATATTTTGTAAAACATGACATTAGCTAACTTGACAACGTCAAACCAACAATGTTTGATATTGTGTTATTCATAAATGTATAATAAGTCCAGCTACCACTTTACAAAACGCAAGGCCTACTACCGAACCGTCATGCTCTAAGGGCAAACTTATATGTTATTATACTTATTTGTTATTCTACTTGACACTGGCGAAATCATCGATTGATTTATTGATGGAAGCCATATTTTTTTAAAAGAAGAAGAAGAAGAAATGTATAATATTAAAAATTCTTGGTGTTATCTATGTATCTTCATAAAATACCAGCTAACAACAGCAATTACTATTTGTATTATAAACATAAAATTAACTAGTGAATTTCGTATTATATTGTTTGGTCTCGTTTATTATATTTTTTTGTTTATTAGTTTTAGATCCTCTATAGCACTTAGATCCTTTTTGCCTATTTTTGTTTGCTTTTTTCGAGAACCAATTGAAAAATGCGACTGCTAGCCTAAGCCACCTGCAGGCGCGCGTTATCAAATTTATAGCTGTCACTTTCTAACAAGTATATGTGTGAGAAAGTGACGCTAACGCGACAGGCGATAAAATGCCAACCATCCTAACCGTTCGGATAAGGAAAACACCCGAACATACGAAAGCATTTTATCAATGTCGGAAATGCTTCGCTCGCTTGGTCAATAATATCCTTGGCCCCTAATTTTTTTTTTGTAAATATCTGTCTTTTAAATCTGTTCTGCGATTGAAAAACATCTTCGCCATATATAGGCAAGGAATTTTTAGTATAACTGGAATAAGCCCTGTGAAAAATACCAATAAGTGAAACGTGCTTTATATGCATTTAATTAAGGTTTACTTTCGCTCGCCGAATATGAAGAAAAAAAACGAGCCGAGTAGGACAGCTAGTACACAGACCTCTGTCCCTTTCTGAATGAAGCTATTCCAAGAATAATATTAGATCTATGGCAACCCAAAGTCAACTAGACCTAGTGTAACCATGCTTGTACATGGACGAGGACAATTACACAACAGGACAACATTAATGTTGGTGTTGAGATAAAGTACTTACACTAAACATATTTATTAAATTTTGTAAAATGTGGTTTCATTGTCATTGTATATTATAATAGAGGGAGTAGTATATATCAATTGGGGCAAAGTAATTCCCACAGAAGCGGGGTTATAGTGGTTTAATTTCCTGCATGTATTTTTTGATATACCTAATAAACATATAGAATATATAAGTGTACAAAATGCGAATTTTCACCCGGTAAAGATTTAAAAAAATCAACATGTAAAACACAAATCGTGTGTGTCAATTACAGGAGACACATGGAGAACACTTTAACATATTGCGGCCACCGACTACCAGCGACCCGGTCATCGGTCCGTCTGGTTTGTTGATGTCCGACATTACCGATTTACATATCTAAAAATTAATGAAGAAGGCTGTTGTATATAATATATAAATAACCTATAAGGCTGTCGGAGAGAAAAGAAGATTGGTGTTTACTCCACCGACACTCTTAAATTTGAACACCGCAAGAGCTTATTTTTATTCTTTCACCATCTGGTTATTTATTTTTAATTTTAGAAATCATCGTCATAACCTCTTTTACCATTTAATTTCTTGTAATTTGATACCACAGACGATTTTAAATAATTTTATAAGTATTCGAAGTTAAAATTTTTGGGAAGCAAAAAAACGCATGTAGTATGTCAAATAGATACAGAGCTGCCGGCGTGGCCTCTACACCGATCTAGTACATAAGAACACTATTGTATTTAATGGAATTTTCCTAACTTCTAAAATTAACGTGGTCACCCTATAGAAAGAGACAAAGGTCTGTGTGGTAGCTATCTCACTAGGCTCGCTTTTTTCGGGTTAGTACTCGATCTAGTTATATTATTATATCTATGTATATAGGTCGATCCACATGAGTTGGCGCCTTCGCGCCGTAACTATATCTATATAAATCTTGACAGTTAAGTACAAAACTGACGCCAACTCTTGTAAATCGACCTCTACATGTTTAGTACCGGTACTCTCCGGAGTGTACGTACATATGTGTGATTGTACTGATTGTGTAGTGACAAGTCGTGGTAGGTACACACACCATCTTATACTTGAGTGTTTATCATTACTACATGTATGTCCACATGTCAGGTAAATGCATCAATAGCGAATTTCCAATGAACAAGCCACAACAGTTAGCAAATTGCGATAGAGGATCGTCACTACGGGTGTGTTTGTTTTGAGAGAGCGGCAACTAAAGGCGGGCAACAGTACAGACAATACAAACAATGCTGCCGGGTGCCTCCTAGAGGGACAATGGTCCGTAATGGACACAGCCAGGTCCGTAATGGCACGAGAGTGCTGGATTACTCGAGTCCATTTATTGGTGCTTAGGTAGGAGTAGAGTAAGTGTGGCGAGGTTAGACCTACGGCGGTAAGATGTTATAACTAGTACCATAAGCATAGCTTCAATCGAAACTTTAAATGCCTTAATCACCTTAATGAATGGTTTTTGTTATCCTAAATTGCAAATTAGAAGAATATAATTATTATGTTATTTTTATATCTTCATTACGTGTTCTAATGTTATAATTATATTATTCAAAAAAACCTTATTACCAAATGGAGTTGTTCCCGCTTTACAATATTTAAGTGGGAAGTTAAATCACAAAGTAGGCATTAACAAAGTATAGTGCGTCAAACAACGACACGTATTTAAAATAAGTTTAAAACAGTAGTCTCTTGGGTACTCTAATCTTGCCGAGTCAACAGACCACATTACTCACCGGCCAACCCTTTACCTTTCATCACGCAGTCATCTCGATGACAACTCGATCAAGCGGTGTTTGCTTGATCTCCGGGTTATTGATGGCCCCTCGTAGAGATGGGACGAGTAAGATAATCGTTCAGCGGGACTGATTCGGTAAATTTCCGGTTGTCCGAGTATTGAATATAAAAACGAAAGATTAAACAGCCGAGACTTTAGTTACAAAAAGCATTATCAGCATCGCTAAAACTTCTGAATGGAGTTTTATCACCGTAAATATCACATAGTACCTATTGTACACGAGAAAAAGCCGATTATTCTTATTCTATACTACGCTTTAAAATCCTTTTCGTCCGTAATATCCACGCGGACGTAAATCTCTGTATAAGGTAAACGCCCTGCGAACCATTTTTGAGCGTCGAGTACTGGAATCGTGACTTTTTAAACTCTGTCAGAAACGAAGAAATGGTCTTTAGAAACTATAAATTTTGTGCAAATACAATGGCGAGAAACTTTTGTTTGATTATTTTCGTCCATGAAGTTTTTAAATTCGTGTGCGCGACTCTCAACTGGCCCGAAACTGTCCTAGTACAGTCAGCGTCATATAGTTGGTAGCATCCAAAGTACTCAAAAAGTTCGATACACCATAGAATTAGTATGGTGTACCGAACTATTTGAGTACTTTGAATGCTACGAACTATATGACGCTGCCTATACATGACATTTTGAAACTTAACTCATTAATTACATAGGTGACAGCTGGGCATCCACTACTGGGCATTAGCATGTCCAGCTCCCGGACGTTTACCTTAATTCAAGTATTGTTACAGGAGGTTTAGTAACTCCTGTCACTATTATTGAAACTGTCCATAACAGGAAGTCTTGTTGAAATCTATTATCTCGAAAAAGCATATAATTAATTTTAACAAAGAGTGTATAAAAGAATGATCTAGTCTTTTCATTCTTTGTCTAGTTTCAATAAAAGATAATCATCATTGTAGTAAGTTCAAGTGTTGGAAGCGGCTCGAGAAACTCAAATTTGTCCGAAGGACCTTAAGCTAGCCCATCGTTACACGGACCCGCCTCACCCTGGCCCCACCGGACAATCAATCAACAAACGCCAAGATCGGTGTGATAGCCCTGAATTTCGTTACAATTTCGTTTACTTAGCAAAATCAATGTTAAGAGGATATTGGCATAACCATGAGCTATCAGTAATGATTATATGAATCAACCCCATCTCTTCCCGCGGGTGTCGTATGAGGCGACAAAGGGAAAAAACCGACTAATGGACAGCAGCGTACGTCGAAAACGAATCAACAGTTCCTTCTTTTGACCCAGTGAAATGCGTTACGCATACCACTGTGTAACAAGAGACCCCCGGGGTAGGGCCAGATAGGACCGAGGTCCATCCTGCAGCCGCCGTCAACTGCTGTGTCCGGGGACAACCAGCTCAACCAGCATACAAGACATTAGCAACAGCGGTAAGCGATCTCTTGCAAGACAACAAAAGATCCCTTATTACCGTTGACACCAGGGTGTACCGTCCAGAACTCTTCCCTTACTTTCGGATCAACCGGATCGAAAGGTAAGAGAAGAGGGGAGTTTTCCTGTTATAGCACTCCGCTCCTGCGCCAACCCGCCTGCTAAGCGTGGCGGCTATGGCAACATTCCAAAGATTATTAAAGTCATATTTACGACTGAATAGCTGATTCATGTAAATTTAAAGGTACTTACACACACATAAGTTTTCTCTCGCTAATAAATCATTGTTACGTGATACTGTCTCTGTCAAACCCTGTTAGAAATATAAAATTTAACACTCTAGTGAAGGCGCACCATAATAAAAAAAATGTTCCTTAAAAAAGTATGTGTACAAAATTACAAACATAAAATTTAACACTCTAGTGAAGGCGCACCATAATAAAAAAATTGTATCTTAAAAAAGTGTACAAAATTACAAACTATGTTTGTGACAAATATACATAATTTAAAAAAGTAATATCAAAATACCTAAATTATAAATAAAAAAATAACTAAAATGCATCAACTGCGACGTGGCGACATATAATTATTTTCGTGCAACCGTTCGCTACGCGGTACAGTTATAGCCGATTCTAGCAATTTCCCGAACCCGCCGGCCGCCCAGCGTCTCTGGGTCCTTTGTTCGTAGCTGATTCCCTCTACAAATGAGGAAAGCGCTTAAATCGCCTACGGCCGTAGCGCGTAGCGAACGCTAGTGCGTAGCGACGGTAGAGCGGTAAGTGTTAAAGTATAATTTTACTGCTACCTTATGTGCTACGCTATAGCTCTACTTGTAAGTGAACGTGGAGTCAGGAAACGCATTCAAATAAAAAAATAACACATTGTGAGGGACGCAATCTAATTTAAATTAAATTTCAATACGTTCAACGAACTCTCAGACTCGCAATAACAAAACCTCAAATCCAGTTGTAAGTAATTATTATCCTATATGTATGCATGTATTCTAATGCGAATATTGCCTGGAATCAGTTATATTTGTAATCCGTATGTTAATTTTAGTCGGCGTACATTTGCATAAGCGTCAACCGGCCGGTGCTATTCAGATTCATTCCACTCACCATTTTTACATTACATACTATTTATTTTCTGTTATAATATCGTTTTGTACAATAATAAATGAATATCTATTTTTATTTGACACTTTGACCTCGTCTGCGCGTTTTAGTAGCTCATGCTCTATTTTTACTTGATTCGTCTCGAGGGTAGTAATTATTTTTTACAAAAAAACCTTTCAAAGGCAAGAACTTAATATTGGAAATAAATCTTTATTACATAGTCGTTGGAGTGACAAATTTTATATTAAAAAAATCCAAGCTATCACTAATAAATATAATAAAATTTAGAGAAACGTAAAAAGTAGAAGTAATAATATAATATAGGACACCCTTACACAAAATTACTTAGCCCTACGGCAAGCTCAAGAAAGGTTGTGGGTATTCAACTAACGCTAAATATATAATATACAAATATTTAAATGTATATAGAGAACAGTCATGACTCAGGAACAGATATCTGTGCTCATCACATAAATATATGGCGTTACTGGGATTTGAACTCAGGGCCGTCGGTTTCATAGGCAAAGTCACTATCCACTAGTCCAGACCTGTCATCAAAATATATAAATATATTTTTTTTTATGACATACGCGGCAAACGAGCAGACGGATTGCCTGGTGGTAAGCAATTACCGTCGCCCATAAGCACCCGCAACACCAGATGAGTTACAAGCGCGTTGCCGGCCTTTAAAAGGGGTTGGAGCTCTGGGAACCTTACTCACCATCAGGAACACAGCACTACATACCTGAAAGGTAGCAGTGCTATTATGGCTGTGGTCTTCTGTAAGGAGGAGGTACTTCCCCAGTTGGGCTGCCCCAGATTCAAGCGTGATGGTCATCGCTGTGCCCTACCTCTCATTGTTTGACGTAGTTTAAGGACATACCCGGGTCCAATTATATAAAGAGTATAAAAATGTATTTTAGAAATGAACTATGTGGGTACAATCTCCATGCATTTGTGTTCTGTGAATAAGGACGTCTGTAGTTTATGTCACACAGGTCCGTCTCGGGTAAATACCTACCGTAAATTGGGCGAGACCTTCTGATGCCTTAATATTGCAACAACTAGCAACTTGCTCTAATGCCCTGCATGCTCGTAGTTCTACAAGTACCAACTATTTGTTGGGTCAACTATTGCTGCTAAATGGGATACCTTCATGTCCCATTATGTCATATGTACTAATTTCATTTACCATTAAGGTCACGGGCTACAATCTTCATTTGTGCTAATATCACATATATACTATAATTTATGAGTGCCATAATACTCTAGTGTCATATGTTCAAGAGCCCTAATATTAGATACCATAATTACACTTTTTACTACATATATTATTTATTTTTCTATACCGTTTATATACCCTAATATTTTCATTATCATATATTTATGAAAAAATATTATTATCATTTGATATAATTATGAAAAAAAACAGACCACAAAATTAGGCAGGTGTCAAATTCTTGACTTCTACATATTCTATTCTAAAGCGGATCGGGGTAGGTACGACGACAAGCGAAGCGAGGAGGAGTGTTAGGTAGAACTGTGACCCTAGAGCGCGCAAGCCGAGTGACCGAAGCGATTCAGAAGCGGCAGCTGCCGGAGAATGTTAAAATGACATGTGATAAGATAAAACATTGAATGAGTCTCGCAATTTTATGGGCCGGAATATTTTTTTCCTTTTACCAGAGCAAGAATATTTTTTTATACCCGATACCCATAATACCCGATTATGCTTCGGTCACCAATATACACTAAATAAATAATCATTTTTTTTATAATTAGACTCGGTATGTATATATGCATAGTCCTTTTATTCTGTTGTTAAAAATTTGTTTACGTAGTACAACAAACTGCCGTAAACGTTGTATAAAAATACTAAAACCAATGTACCAAAATTGACAATCTGTTTCTAAAATTCAATATTAATCGGGTGCTCAGGATTGATAGGGTAAAAATTGTGTTTATGCCGGCGTGAAAATGAATATTATTCCGGTCACTACGTTACGAGTACTGAAAATTTGGGTCACAAGACACAACCGACATTTAGTTCAATAGCTGAAAAAAATTACTAATAGAATATAACCTAAAGATAATTTTTATCAAGTATAAAGTTGATCGATCGCTCAGTAGAACTACAGGAATGCCAGTAAATTGAAATTACTGACATTCCTTGTTGCCTACAGATTACTCCCGTTGGTGACATTTTATATGTTTCCAAGATTCCGTCGATTTCCCATGTGAGCTATTATAATTGAGCTTCGCAACGATATTTCCACCGACGAAGCCTTTTATACTTTGTAACTTTGCGAAACATTACAATGTCAACTTACTTAAGAGTAACTATAGCAAACGCAGCAGGTGGATTTTGTTTTTGTCAAATATGAACTTTATGTGGTTAACACAAGATTCTTTTCGCTTTGGCATCTAGTGTATATAGAAATTCGGAAATTTGATCAGGGTATTGTGCTGGTGCCTGGCGCTTATCGAGCAAGAGATAAGAGGAATTTAATCCTTATTTACATGGAGCTTTATTAAGAGAGTGCGCGGATCTTAGACAACAGATAGCTTCTTTAGCTTCTTCAGATAGCAATTCATCAGGGCTTCCGGATATTATATAATATCTTAGATATAACCTTTATTAAAAGATATTTTAGATCACTAGAGCTATTGAGTAAATGTTTTTAGAACATGATGAACTTATCGCATAACAACTTGTAATTTCTTTTTTTTATGTGTATAACATTTTTTTTCGCTCAATTACTCGGAAAGAACTGCAAAAACAAGTAGCAAAGTTGCATTTTATTCACAAGAGGGCAAAAATACAATTTTTTTTGGCCATATCAGACCAGCTTCTCCTATTTAATATTTTTGAATGATAAATTATTGAATTTTAAACTCTTTCACAAGCTCAAGTCTCAATATTAGCACTAACTTCGCTTCCTTGTAATACAAATGTAACATTATCTAGCAAAAGGGACTTATTGTCGATGGCGCTTACGTCGAACCGCATTGCGTTTGTATTGCGGCATCTTGAACAACGGCGTAAGCGCCATCGACAATATGGTCCCTTATAATAGATAATGTCACAAATAACTAATAGTTACTCTTTCCGAATTCTGGTAAATGCATTTATTTATATGTTTATTCACATGTTCCTGAGTTATGGGCGTTATCTATTTTATATCTAAATACCACCATTAGAAAGTGTAAAATTGTATATGTACGTATGTACAAGCTCGATTGTGCAATAAACGTTTGTTTAAGTTGATTTGCTTTGAGTATTTTTTATTTTATACTTGAATTATAAGGCATCAATTTATTTAGAATAACCAACAATTTACAGATAAATACAACGTAAACAATAAGACTAATGAAAAAATAATAATAGAAATATAAAAAATAATTTGATTTGTTCTTAGTTTCATAGATGGCAGCACCAACTCTCTAGCTATATCAGAATCCCGAAAGGTATTCATATAGGAGGCGCAAACACGTAGTGTTTCACCTTAGAGCTGGTAAAACGGTGCCTAAAACCGTTAAAATAAACAAGATCACATATACTTGAGTAATTTCGACGGGTTCCGCTGTGTACGGGTGGCCAAATTGGTTAAGGCGTCAGCCGCGATAGCTGGAGATGCGGGTTCGAATCCCGTCTCGAACACCGGAGGTCCCCGTCGTTTTTTCTTTAGTATATGTTATCTATTTCAACTTTTAATTTATATAGTAGTATTACTACTTAAAAATCAAAGCAAATCAAAAATATTATATAAAAAATAAAAAATAATTTGATTTGTTCTTAGTTTCTTAAAAAACGTGGTTAAAATTGGGCCCCTTTGGCATGGTGCCGAGGATGCTGGCAGCATTCCCCCGCTGTATCGCGATACCGATGCGTTGCGCGAGAAAGCTGCCAGCTCTGCGGTCACCAGTGGAGTCGACGAGCCTTTTAGAAAGATCTTTGAACTTGATATGGGCGCTGGGACCCCACGTGCCTAGGGTTTCGACTCCGAATGGTATAAAAATTTATTATAAGACTATTTATAAATACCATAATTTAATTGTATAGGTACGTTTCATTATTTCAATAAAAATCCTTATTGTAAAAAAAATATAAATATACCTACAGTGCGTAATTCTTATACGGGCGAATCCCTTAACGAAGGGTAGAATAGGACATAAGAAATATATTTAGATAACTTTTGCTTAGAAGTACAATTTTTTTTTTTTCATATAAAAAATTCGGCCCGCAATGTAATGCAACACACTCGAGTTAAACACACGTTGTCGAGGTTTAGCTTATAGGTTTTGTACTGTTTTACTGTTTTGTCTATGTCTTTATTTTTGAATCCTGTTTTTGTACATATTCTATTCAGTTGTCATTATATTTTTTGCCATACGGTCGCCTTTTAGTATTCAGCCCATTTTTAACTCTTTAGCTATGGAATTCTCTACACACGTTGACAGTTAGTTTCAAAAGCATATATCGCGTAATTTTCGCACTACTACCGCTCAGAAATTTTACAAAAATTAATTACATATGTATAATAGGTATAATTAAAGAAAAAACTTTTGGTTAATTATTATACTGGTAAATCCTATGTCTGGTTTCATTCTTCGCTCGTATTAGACTTACACACAGTATTCACAGAACCAAAGACTATAACTTATAGTCAAAATGAGCCTGCAGTTCGAGTCTGCGAAACTTAAATTTACAATAGATAAAATTTACAATAGGTAAAAAACCAATGAATGGTCTGAAATGGCTTTTTGAGAAACCTGATTTTGCATAGCCATTCTGTCTCAGTATTCTGTGATCCTCACTTAGACGGGTGTTACAATAATTATCGTCAGAAAACCACTAAATATTTCCCGGTAGCGTGGAGTAAATTAATACTATCTCTAAAATGCAACCAGTTATCTACTAAGTTTCCAGTTCGTTACCGACATTCTTGCAAACCAGCACCGTCGGTGTAAGAGAATTTGAGGTGGGAGACGGGAACTCATAATTACAAATAGACTGCGGTACACAAACTACCTACAGGAATTTGTGTTAAATAATAGTGTCATAAAGTTAAAATGTATTTAATGGGAAGATTCATTTAAAGCTTATGTTGTGAATAAGTCTAAAGCAACACTCAAATTGGCAACATGTATCAAACAGGTTAGGTGTGAATGGGTTGAAAAGTGACAAAGTTTCGCAAAGTTTTTACACGCCATCCATTAAGCAAATTTTGTACACCTATTTCTTTAGAGATCAAGTGACTTTCCTTTTTTGATATAAATCTTTTGATGGTTGTTTTAAAAAATATAGGTTAGGAATTTTAAAACACAAATGTTTGAACTTCATAATATGTTATAAAATACATTGTAAAGGTAACCGTAAAAATCTAGACTACAAAATCAAAGGAAAATCCACGATAAATGTGCATGAAATGTTATCTAAAAGTATAAGTACACTTGTTGCGACGCGACGGCCTGCGGGCGCAATCCTGGCCTAATACCGGGTCTAACGCCGGACTTACTGCCGGCTGCACTAGGATCTCCAATTTATTTCCTGCAGCCAAATTGACGGAAGAGACTTTATAGCGGTAGCCCGTCTTTTATTGCACTTGGATTTTAAACCACACGCAAGAGCATTCGTACAAAATATTGCATATTTTACACTATTTTACACTATAACCATATACATTATGTGCACTACAGGTGTCACTAGTCTTAAATACCTAGTGCCCTATCCTAACTAGTGTATATCTGTTTTAGCCTTCATCGTGCCAAAAGCATGCAATGCCTTTGTCAAGCATGAGGTCTCAGGTTCGAAGCGTAGCTAAGGCCTGGGGATAAAAAAAACATAGAACTAAGGTGAGGTGAGGGACAAATTCGTAGATTTCGTTACGATTTAACAATAATTTCTATGAACAGCTCTATGATTATATCATATAACATGGCAGGTTATTAGAACTAGTATTAAAAACGGGGTGTAGTATTTTCGTTAGTATTATTGATAGCGTTCTTTTTATAACATCTGTTAAGCTTAATAGCGTCTTACTCTGCCATAATCCGTGCTACCTGATTCCTACTACTACAGTCCGCGTAAGCTTAGACCCACTTAAGTCTTAAATACTTAAACACATTGCTGAAACGGGCTGAAAGTGGGAGCAACTGACACTTTAGATTCATCCCTTTCACAGTAAAGGAGCTATTGCTAAATGTGAGAGAGACAATGAAAGTGCCCAATGTTTTATGGAAGTTGACTAGCTTTTTGAATTTGGTTTGCACATTGCTCTAGGAGTATTACAAATGCTAGAACGGTTGGTTAAATATTCATAATGGCCAGCGAGGATGAAAGATTTCTTCGTCTAAGTACTTATCAGCTCAAAACAAATGTTTTGCAGCTTTTGTCTCTGTTCATTATCTAATGGACGAATCCGTCTGACTCTTTATATATTTTGCTACTTAATACTTTTGTTTGTATACTTATTTTGTTTATACAATTAGTGGGTACATTTGGACTGCATCGGACTTTCTCCTGTACCGTATATTTAATAAAGTCACCGATTATATTTATTATTAGAAAACAAATGGAAAGTATTTTGCGTCTATTAGTATTTTATTTCCAAGTCTAAAAAATAAACGCTAAACGCTAACGTAAAATCTTTGTGTTGCCAGATTGTCGCGCCTACAGGAAGTTGCATGTTACTTACTGAATTGTCAAAGAATCAAACACTTCGATATAAAAATTTACAGTGGCATGCACTAAGTAAATGTCGTTCCTGCTAAAAAAATATCTAGGTATAATTATGACATTATGATCACCCTTAACGTGACAAGTACAGTTGAAGGTGTTGAAGGCATAATTCTAGCAGCTGAAGTGGCAGCGAGGTGAGTACAGCCCAAATATTTACAAAAGGAAAAGACTTAATTGCTCTGTGTACACTGAACCTGCCTTGAAATATAAATACAAATAACCTCTTCACCGGCGAAAGTACACTGGTACATTTTATACAAGGCAAGCACTTGGCTTATTTATTTATTTTCTTTAATAATTTTATCAAATAATTTAAATTGAATCGCCTTGGAGTCGTAGCGACTGGAAATAAATGATGTCCTTTTACACATATTTATGCTATTCATTATAACTTATGAGCAGTGGCAACGGCATTAACGGTGCAAAACTTTAACAAAACTTGTTGAACTGAGGTATAGTAATAATTACTATCAAGAAAAATACGAATAACTTTGGCAAATTAGTGTCCAATATAATTGTATATCGTAATCTCGGTATGCATATATTTGAGTGTAAAAATATAATTGTTTTTATAGCTCTATATATTATTTTATGTCCGCTTAACGAGTTTCGTTACAGTTATGCACCGTTAATGCTGATCATCTATTAGAGTTATGAGAATCAAGAAATATTTAAAA
This sequence comes from Grapholita molesta, assembly GCA_022674325.2. Lineage (NCBI taxonomy): Eukaryota > Metazoa > Arthropoda > Insecta > Lepidoptera > Tortricidae > Grapholita > Grapholita molesta. The sequence continues at coordinate 8,516,885 of CP053138.2, forward strand.
TAATGTATTTTTTGCTTCAGTATTCACTGAAGTTCATCCTTTCATTCGTTCCTATTTTTTCTAAACGTCAAATGGCTCAAAGTATGTTGTTGTACTCGTATTAATAAAGATCACAGTAAGTACAAGTAACACAAAGCTAGCGTAGTTCGTAAACTTGTCTGATTTCTGAACAACTCAGTTTTGCAGTATCTTTGTATCGGAGTTCACGTCAAGTTAAGTTCGCAGCTCCAATAAAACACCTATGTATTATTGAAAAGTTGAACCGAGAAATGCTTCTATTCATTGGCAACTGCCAACTCTCTAGGGTGCCTTGCGGATTGCAACTGAAGTGGTTTGCAGGCACTCAGTCGAGAAATACATTTCAGCGACCTATTAATATTGAATAAAAAGTTAATGTACCTAAAACATGTCTGCAGTAATTACGAGTATTTATAGCAGAGATGTTTAATCAAATGGTTGTTGTATCGAGATACGTCACTTTGAGAATATTTTAGTGTATTTTATTGTTACTACTTACCTATAGACTTATTGTCAAGTTCATGGTTGGGACCGAAAACCAGCGGTGTGGATGAGTCTCCATCTATTTCACTGTAAAATTGGGTCCCTTTTTTGCCATATTTTAATGTTTGTAAGTGAATTAATATCGTTTTTATTGCCAAAGCACGTGTGAATTCCGTTGGGTTGCTAGAATGGAAAACGAAAAGGAAGTACATAAGCTCGTTGGTCACTGAGGTGCTATAAAAAAACTAATCAAACACAATCTTATGCCTCTAAAGAACTAGTTATACGAGTTTCTTGCTCTAATATTTCTAGTTTAATACGGAGACGGGAAACTCTGGAGCCTTTGACAAATATGAGATTGAAAACTTATAAATCTATAGGAGTATGATACAACATCGCTTCCCGAAGGCTGTACGCTATCTTAATCATTCATCTGTTTTATACTTATTTAGTCAACTTTTAGATAGTTCATGATTTCCAAGAATTATGCTTACCTACCTTTTTTATTAGTCTTATGATTATGACTGTTGCAACCTAATTTTGTATGTACCTAATTGGTACTAAAGCAAATAATTGAAGATAGAATCCATAGACAATTAGACAAAAAAGGCAACATTATGTGAGGAAATTCTTTAAATACAAGTTTGAGCAGACCGCCAAGATGTATGTTAAGCTAAGGATTAGGGACACCCGCAAGCGACGGGCGACTTTATCACTGAGTTTTCGATGTATTAAGTTTCCGTTTGACTTTAAGATTAAACGTGAGCAGGTTTCTAACTAAGAAAAATAAAACTTTAAGACTTAAATCTTGGACTTTACCTTGCTAAATTTAAAACAACACAAAGTCGGGTTCTTCAAAATTCGGGCCATACTTTAGTATTCAGTACCAGGGATTGTAAAACCGGTTTTATTAAATACCTGTATAGAAATTGACAAACTATCTTGAAAAACTTAGACGCGATAGACGATGCCTTTGTCTGAATTACAGGAACGAGACACTGTGAATCCTAATATTCTGTAATTAACGCAATGAATCAGAGTAATGGAGCAGCTGCCGAAACAGCTGAGCGCCTCAAGAAGCGCAAATATGCAGCATTAGATTAGATTCCAGCTACATATTTGTGCCTTTTGGGGACCCTTGTACCCTGGGGACTCGCCGGTGCACACGCAATTTTCTGGCAGCTGAGCAAACGTCTAAAAGACGCTACGGGTGACCAGAGGGCTGGTTCATTCCTTGCCCAGCGCATTGGCATCGCCATTCAGCGTGGCAACTCCGCCAGCCTTCTGGGCACCCTTCCGTCAGTCTCCGAGCTAGAGCCAATTTTTTATTTGTAAATATTTAATAAAATTTATTTTTTTAAGTTAGATTAAGTTTTAGTAATTTTAAACACTATATAATTGAATTGTATATGTTTATCTTTATGCGTGTTTAATAAAATTTTCATCAGTTTCTTAGAAAACAAATCTTAATTGTCCTTGCTTGTGGCTACATGGTTGAAAATGTCGTCGTACATTGCCAATACAATCAATACAATTTTGTAATCTAAATTAAAAGTTCCATATTAATGACAACGGCAGGCGTACATCTCCTTTTGTGTATAAGCATTTTCAGGAAATAGCATGAATCGCATAGACGGCCCTCACGGCCCCGCTAAAAGCCTGAACCTGAATCCGATCGAACTCGCTTGGGACGAACTAGAGAGGTGTTTTAGAAATCAGTATCCGCACCCGAGAGATAGAACATGAGTTAGTGGCACAATGAACCAATATCCCGCAACATCGCATAAGAAACAATAAACAGTATGCCCGGTTGCCTGTTAGTATAATAATAGCCCGAAAACACAATAAAAATATATAGTTATTTGTTATACAAGGGGGCAAAGTTAGTGTTTACCTTCTCGTGCTAATATTGATACCCGACCTAGCGAAAGATTCCACAATTGAACCACGAGCATAGCAAGTATAGGTATTAAAATGTATCAGAAAATATCATCATTGCTACCACTATAAGGCACCTACATAATTATTAGTAATAAGCAAATTGATTAGAAGCATTAAGTACATCTATATACAGTTACACACACACCCTAAATAATAAAACTAAAGAAAAAAAAAAAAAAACATTGTTAAAATTGGGCCCCTTTGGCGTCGTGCCGAGAATCAGGGTACATAATATTATTTATTGTGCATTAAGTTTAGTGTATACCAGATCATTACGAACAACATGTTTTGATAAACATCTGTAAACTATACCGAAATAGATTAAAAAGTTTTTAATTTATTTCTAATGCCATAGGAATCCTGAAATCCGTGTTAAAATAAATTATGTATTGCAATTCTCACCCCACTGGGGTAAATCTCGTGTGGGTACATTGAAAACAAGCGGTCGAATTAAACAAATACTCACAGAATCCATTCACGGATTTGAATCACTAATGCCGCTTCTTCTTTACTGCTTTTATCTGTTTTCCTTTACATCGTTATTCACCGAGAAATGAACGAATTGATTACTTAATCCAATATTGGGGGCTACTTTGGCGGCCCTGATTATTCCAATTCCATTTGGCCAAACTACTTACTTCGTCGAAAGCCCAACCAACATTTATTCCCCGATGTAAATGTAAGATGTTTACGTTGGGAACTTGGAAGTGTTTTTGTAAAGGGTCGCGGGGAGGATAATATACCTTTAAATTAATTACCTAGTACTGCAGTAAACGCAATAAGGCTTGTGTTGTGGCAGTACCTACAATACCTACATATATCGTATAGTAGATGGACACCGTAAAACAGGGTGGGTTTAAAATGTAAATAATGTCGTAATACGAACTATTATATAATTCCAGCAGTTTTCGAAAAGAGATAATGTAAATTATAATGTTGGTACTTTTATGGCAGTTTTAAAACTATCAAAGTGGTCCCAAAATTTTCTAATTCCTTATATTAATTTATTATTATTCATTTTCTAAAATACTTAAATACATTAATGTAGAAAATAAATTATACAGGGAACAAATTGCGTTAATCGATTTATTATTTAAGGCTAACCCTGCTAATGTATCTGCTGTTATGGTCTCGTTAGCAGACGTTACTTCTCGATAGCTCAGTCGGTAAAGTCTGTTAACCTAAAGTTTTATTTGTTAGGATATTTTTTTCTTAATACCAAATATTCAATAAATTGTTTGCTTACCATAAAGAAATATATAAAGCAATAAGCATAATTTAAACTAACAGTTTAATAATTAAAACTAAAGCAGGAATTGATAGTCGTTTCTATTGGAAAATATTGCTCGCGGCATTACAGATTACCTGGACTGTAGAAAGCCTTTGCTGCAGATACGACTCGGAGCGGGAGCGCTCCCTCTGTTTTGCCCGAGTCAACGGCCTATGTCGCACACAAACTTGAAATAGTAACCTATATGCCAGTATCAAAACGCAGAAATATCATTTCCAATATCAAAATAAACAGAATATCGAGATACTTGCATATAATATCTCGATATATACCTGTTTATTTTGTTGTATACGAAAAATATTTTAATGCATGTATTGTAATTAGACTAATTACATGTCGAGAAAGTCGAGCGACGGTGGACCGACGACCTCCTACAAATTGCGGGCACGGGATGCGTGTGGCGCAAAACCATTCATGTCATTCAGGTCATTGTGTCCGGCAGTGGATGTCCTTCGGTTGTTATGTTATATTATACTAAAACTCTTATAATTTATTAAGTAATATTGTCTAAACCAAAACCAACATTTTATTACATGCTTCGTGCTTACGTGCTTGCGACCTCTCCATACATTAGCGCACCATATTTGCTTTATGATATCTATGAATCTAATACAACACAACAGTTTATTTTTCACTTAACATGTATACAATTTACGCAAGTGCCGAAAGGGGAAAAGTCTCAAGTGCCGAAACCTGTTAAAACGTAATTAGCTAATTTGTTAACCGTGACACATGTTCAGACACGGCTATAGGATGAAAGCAAAAGCGTTTGGTCGCAAAACTTCTCAATGTTTCATTAATCGTAGGTTTGCAGCTATAACCGCATTAACCTAAGACCCTACTTGTGACACATGACATTTGATATTTGTAGTGATGAAATAAAAAAGGGATTGACGGTTGAACCTCAAAATGGCGAAGTCGTCTTGAAAATATATTTTTTGTTTTTTGTTCAAACGTAGTTTAGTGTGTAATATTGATAGCGTATTATGCAGTGATCTAACGCAGAATTGTGCAGCTAATGAAGAATAGATTTCAAAACGTGTTTCACCACTATTTTTGGTCATCACCCGGCAATCCCGGGGTCACGGCCGCCTCTTAGCTTTCTGTAAAGTCCAGCTACCACTTTACAAAACGCAAGGCCTACTACCGAACAACGTCATGCTCTAAGGGCAAACTTATATGTTATTATACTTATTTGTTATCCTACTTGACACTGGCGAAATCATCGATTGATTTATTGATGGAAGCCATATTTTTTTAAAAGAAGAAGAAGAAATAAAAAAGGAAGCAAGTAGTCTAATTGTATAAAATAAAGTAACCTTAGTTATTTAGATTCGAAATAGTTGGTATCGATGCTTGTTGCGTTTTTTTTATATTTTAAAATGAACTACTAATGTTTCAAGCAGTAGTCCGAGTCACGCTCGCACAGCCCACAAAGCTAACAGTGCTGACAGCTCAGTCCAGAAATAATGAATCGAATTGACCGTGTGCGGGCTCAAAGAGCTCAAAACACGAATCGGACCACGGCGTTACATTATATGGGTGCTGTCATTATTTCAAAACTAAGTTCTAACGATAATTCTGGGGCCCATTGCATAAAAATTTACAACTAATATTATTAGAAGAACTCTCTTTCTAATAAATGGAATTGGAAAGGGACTTCCGCTGATATTACAAGTCACAAGTTGTTATGCAATACGCCCCTGGACGTTACTTGTACTTGTCTAGACTAAACAAACCATAAAGTTATCCTAGAACCGAAAAATACTACGTGTGTATTGCATCATCATATAATGTCATATAATATATCATTATCACCAGCTATAAATTAAAATACATACATAATATAATATTAAAAACAGTAAAGCGCACAAATAAGAGAGCGAAACAAATGAAGATGCTAAATTTTTATTCAATTTCAACCAACCAAATCGTTTTTAATCAAGCGATTTACTCTAAAGCAAATTATCACACTTCGCCTCATCGTGTTCTCGTTTATTCATTCGTTCAGTTAAATAATTTGGGGTCAATTTGTTGAATTATTTAGCAAAAAGAAACAATAAAAAGAACCTATAAAAGCCCGCAGCGCCGAATGATTATGACGTCGATTGGCACGTAAATTACTGAAATTTTCAGCCAGCTCCGACCTAATGAGATAAAAGGTAAAGCTCTTTGAATAGAAACGTTCTCTTGTCATAATTAAAGTAGATTTAAGTATTGGGAATGTTTTCATCGTTACCTTTTTACCCGAGATAGATAAGATTTATGAAGAAAGGTACTCCTATTTTTTTAAAGTCATTAGTAGAGTACTCCAATTAGCTAATTTTATTAGCAGCTTACGTTACATTAAATACTTTACTTAATTTTTTGGGTAATTTATTTTTGGTAGATTGCAGTTTATTCAGTAAATAATCGAAATTATAATGCACATGATTATTCTATTAGGATTGCTAAGCAAACCAATTTTGTTAAGTACTTGAAAAGTCAGTCAACATTATCTTTAAATATTTTTTGAAAGACCTCCCGTCATTTTAATTTTAAATAAGGTTCTGCTATCTGTGCCTTTAAGCATTTATATACTTAGTTGTTTTGAGGTTATGCTAAGTCTTAGCTTAAAATTAAGAGGAAATTATTTTCTTAATTTTAAATTAAATTTTTCCATTCCAAATTTATCTTCCAAAGGATGATCTTCTCTACTAGGGATGTCGCACAAATATTCCCAGTCGCATTCATAAAATACGAGTATTCGTAACATTCAGGATATTCGTATTCCAGTCAAATTATACGTTTTTTTTGTTACAGAATTATCACTCGTTACAAAAGTAATTAATTTTAAATTTGCGTTTTGAACGCTGTTCAGGAAGTTAACCTTATGCTACTAAGCTGATGAGTTTATTATGGATTTAGATTTTGCTTCTATTTACGAATACTTAGGTATTTTCATTTCCATAAGAACTAAAACAACACACATTTCTGCTTGACACAAAATTAATGTCGATGTCCCGAGCTTTAGCATGTCCAGCCATTAAATAAAGATTGATTATTGTTAATAATGCATTAATTAAATTTCACTTTTGCCTTCCCGGATGCCCTGGACATGTAGCTTATATAGCTCAGAAAGAAGTATTTGGTACAAAGTTTATTGATATCAGAATTGTTCAGTCACCGGAGTGTCTAAATGTGTATTTGAAATAAAATGAAACTTCTAAATATGTACATTTATCTTTATATCAAAGCTAGTGACCCATAGCCGAAGAGTTGTCGGCATACACGCCTCAACACGAGTTTAAATGTGAGGCAGCGAGGCATAGATTAACTAGACTGTAATTTCTTGCCGAGTGCCTGATGCCAAAAGAACCCTGTTGATCTCAGACTGTGTATAGTTGCTGCAGATGACGAGGTCACGTTTAGTCTGGTGCAAAATAACAACGACCTCAGTAGCCCAGGGGAACTACAGCGGCTCTGGCGGCGGGCCAAACGTCAGTTTTATACAATCAGCATTTTGCCAGTGTCTACACAGTTATACAAATACAGTACGGCAGGAAACTAAATAATTCAGATCTTGAGATATGACCTATGACCCAGCGATTGATATTTACATGATGAGATTGATGACGAATGAAATCTGGATAATGACCCCACCAAAAATAGTACACAAAGGCAGAGCCTAAAGGATAGTCCCTCAACCGTAAATGAGGTTTGACTTTATGAGCCAATCAAAACTGATGGACCAATGACAATTTTCAATAGCGGCAATTTGCTTATAGAAGCGGGTAACTCACGTTTTAGAAGTTGAATATTGCTCGATATGTTTCACTGCGTAACGAGGAGCATAATCATTAGCCGTTCGCGCTGGCTAACTGATGCAGAATGGGCGAGTGTCCATGGGCGGCGGTAGTTGCTTACCATCAGGCAATCCGTCTGCCCGTTTGCCTCCTATATCATAAAAAAAAAAATTAAAAAAAAATATTCGACTTATAAAACGTGAGTTTCTATACAGTTGAGCTTCTATACAGTTAATATGTTTGAACCTAAGGATAGTTTTGTGTTTATTTACTACAGGAAGTAATTATATAATTACAGTGCCTTTCACAATAATATGCACTTTTAATCCGATTCACAATCATATGAACACATAATAGTTAACATAAGCCTATCACGGAAATAAATCCCAGTCTAAACCCTGGCCCAGTGCACCGTGCAAGTACCCGGCGCAAACGTCCCAAATATACTGGCCGAATTGATTGCTGTATAATTTGCTTATTGTATAATAACTTATCTATAAAATATCTTAAGCCGAGGAAGGTGGTCAGAAATATCAAAATAAAATTACCAAATATTATCGTTTCCCGTACTCGACTACAAACGGTTACAGCTTCGTATATATCCATCTGATCACCTGTATCTATAAGTGTTGAACTTATTAGTCGTTAACGCTAAAATATAGGTTTTAAAATACTTTTACGCCACACTGGGCGGTAAGAGAGATTTACCGCCCTGGGGCGCGACGGAAAATCTCACTTTACACCCAGATGAAGACCAGTAAAACTATGTACGCACCACGGTCGGTAAGAAAGAAGGCCTCAGATCGCGGGTATTTGTGGCCCGAACCGGAGGTGAGCAGAGCCATTCTTTGTTGTACCGCCCTGGGTACGTAACATACTAATTTTGTTCAAAGGCTGTTTTTCCTTTCTTTGACAAAAAAAAATGATATATGAACATACTAAGGTAAGGTTGAAAATTTCTTGGTATATAAAAATGTATTTACTGTTTTTATTTAGATTAGAACGATACCAATACTACTTTGAGTACTTTGATGGTTTTCAAGTAACATAAAAACAGAGTCGGACTAGCCAAATATTGGTGACTGATATTTCCTTGTCGTACCTATCATCAGTAAAGTTGTCTATGATTTAAAAAGAAATGCTTAAAGTCTGCTGTCGATATAATTATTCAAATTGTTCTCAGTTTATATAGGATATATTCTAATTATATAATATTAACGATAACAAGTCCTGAGAGATATAAATAAATAAATAAATAAATAAAATAAATATTTCGGGACAATCTTACACAAATCGACCTAGTCCTACGGTAAGCTCAGTAAGGCTTGTGTTGTAGGTACTAGACGACGATATATATAATAGATAGATACATATAAATACATAAATACATAGAAAACACCCATGACTCAAGAACAAATATATGTGCTCATCACACAAATAAATGCCCCGACTGGGAATCGAACCCAGGACCATCGGCTTTATAGGCAGGGTCACTACCCACTAGGCCAGACCGGGCGTCAATATATAGATAATAAAGGAAACGCGGCAATCGGTTAACGGACCGTTTATTACTATCTTTTGTATCAAGGTGTACGTGGGGGTGACACCGCCCCCTCGTTGTAATGCACATACTACAGGTCCGCAAATTACTATTTAGGTAGTGAATAATTAGTAATTACGACCACGAAGTCAATGGGAAGCAGTATATGACGAAAAACAGCAGTTTACAATTCGTAAACAATACAGGAGGTCGGATTTATATAAATATTTTGATACTTTAAGTACTAGTTCCAACTTTTGCCTATATCTTTGATTAAATACGTGAAGTTAATAAAACCTGAATCTCATATACAGGGAAAGCGTGTAAAGCAAAGGATAGACTTAAAGCCTTGAAAAACATGAATAAATAAAAATATTGTAATGTAACGAGTTACTAACGGAAAACCAATACTTAGAAGAAATCAGTGTGACTGGTCAGTAGTAATTTGATATAAAATATCGCTAATAAAAAAAAAATCCTTTAGTGTTCTTTCCCTTAGACTTTTCCAAAACCGCACGCAAAATTTCCGGGCTGTACACACGTATATCAATATACGTACACACGTATATCAATATACGTGTGTACAGGAAATTTAAATACACTTTTCTAGTATCAAAACTATAAATCCCATTATACCAAGTGTGCCCAAGTTTTTATGACTTCCCCGCCAAAAATGTAGGTAATATTTTATTAGCTAAACTCTAGTAATAATTAACTTATCTATTTTAGAAGACGGCAAGCCTCTATAAAAGTTCAATCATAAAAACAATATCTGAATGTTTATCGATCCTACTCGTTTCAAACAAAAACATACATAATTAAGGATATTTAGTAAATTGTTGCCAATGCATAAATTTATTTTAAATAAGTAATGTTATCATAGTACGCTACCTAGATTACAGTGTCGTTTGTAATATGCATGCAAGTTGCCTTTCATGTGCAAAATAGGCGAACCTGTGCAACGTCTTAATTAAGGAGTTACTTGAGACTTCGTTAGTGACTCCTTAATCCGGTGACACTAAGTGAAGTCAGCGTTTACTGCTTACTTTACGGTAGTGCAAAAGTTTCCTACCAGAGGTCGCTCATACGATCAAAGCGAAGTGTAAAGGGTTCAACATTTTTACCTTACACACAATACTAGCTGAACAAAACGTTTAACAAGTTAGGTAAGACATATAACTACTATGTATGAATATTTTGTGATATTTTTAAATTCAATTGCAAAACTTAAGACGTTACGAGTTAACCACATAATGAATAGTTTGCTCAATAGTGTTTCGTAAATATTTTATTGAACACAATTTCCAGACAAATACGATTCGTCATTTTAAAATTTTTAGTTAGTATTTGAATAAGGCTACAAGTAACAAGACAAATCTACCGTTCAATGTTGGAATCAATCATTACTCAGAACTTGGCAGCGTATCAAATTAGATCTAGATTTTGCGTCTTAAAGCAAATAAGTATAAGAATTTATTACAAAACAATGAAAGCTATAGGGAATTCAATTCGGGTAATCCTTTAGTGTACCTCTGCACAAAGCTTTGTCACAAGCCGATGTCTGGCTAATCTTGGCTCAGACGTTTATAGCTCAGGCCTATTTCAACTCTTAATAAAGATTGGATGTTAGTCAATGTCAATGCCGACACGAAATAGATGCGCGATACCCAAGGCAAATATAACTCTAGCACCTCCACAGGCCACTGCACTTCCTTTGAACGCCAAGAACCGTTAGGGGGTCGCGTGGTGTGCTTATCACGCCACCGTCTACTATGGTGGCTATGGCGGATCCTGTCAAAGCAGTTTTTCTAGTGACAGATTAGGTTTATATTAGTTTTTCGACACTCGAAACGTTGGCGTACACGTCACATTTTGACGCCAGAGGAAAAGCTTTCAAAAAGTTAATGACATATGGGTCACGACGCACTACATCCCTTCTTATGTGCACCACATACGGGTTATTAGTAAACCAACATAAAAGAGATAAGTATATATTAAGTATGAAAGATAATATTACTGATTATATGAGACTTTAGCTATGGCACATTTATATTGTACACTTAACCTGACAAGTACCTAGTGTGAAATTAAATTCAAATTCATCTCGAGCATTCACTACAATTTAGAAGTTGAACAGTTTAAAGAAATTTATTACCTGTGAAATTAGAGTAAACTTAAGGTCACAAAAACCTGATGTTTCGTCTTAAATTGTTGTTAAATGTCCATTACGAAAATGGAAAAACGAGCAAAACAATCGTTTTATAACTTTATCACAATTGAGGTCTTCCAGGCTAAATCCGGTGAAGTCAATATACGTTGCGCTCGCACCTAAGAATGCCGAGCCTTTTTTAACGCCTACTCACACAACTCACAGAAGTATTAAATAATAAATATCTCTTAACACTGTGTTTAAAGTCGATGTGTAACCGGTATTATCATTCACGTTTTAATTTTGGACAGACTATTTTAATGCACATGTAATAAGACTAAAATAAAAAATATATATTAATCTGCACCACTTTCGTCGTTAGTAGAGGTTGTTATCGCAGTCCCACCCCATAGCTCAGCTGAAGCATTTTAATTCTTTATGAAAATGAAGCGTTTCGTATTTGTGCTCGCTCGTTAACATCCGCAAAGCGCGCGCCGTAATGAATAGCCATTACAAAGTGTACACAAAAACTGCAGCGTAATAACTTCGTGCAGTGACCGCGGCACGCTGAACGTGGAACGTGGTCTAACCAGCATTTTAGTGTACGTACCAATACATGAAAACAGGCTCTAGAAACCCAAAACACTTTTAAGGCTCTTATAAAACTTGAGATATACTATTGACAAACCAAACTTGATACTATAGAAAACGCGGCGAACTCGTAGCGTGGTCGCCTGCATTATAAACTCGCTCATATAATACATCTGTTACGATATTTAGCCTATGCCCATACTGCCGGTCTGTCATACTATTTTATTGATTACTCGTAGAGATAAATAAGACATAACTATTAACTTCAAAAATATCTTCATTTATATCACTACACATATAATTCGAGAAGATTATAACATAACTTTAAAGACGTACCTACACCATATCTTGTTATAAGCACCAGAACCCATCAGAATTGTTCAGGTATCTTAGATCACACTCGTATTCTAATCACATACTGCATACAAGGGCATGTAGTATGCGCACATACTGCATACAAGGGCATGCCTGGACCGCCGCGCGCATATTCGATTCACTTAGAAATTGCCATCATGAACTATAAATGCGCGTAAGCGATATTCTTCGGTATGCCTAAAAATTGCCGCTACGCCCATGTGAAAACGCGTGTAGCTGTAAATATTGCTTGCAATATTGGAATTTGAATAACGGCGGAATTGGTGGCCATTAAATGGAAGCTCCTAAAATGATATGCAGGTAATATTGTTATCTGTATGGAGTAAAAAGGTTAAAAACCTTTGGTGAAACTTTTGTCCGTCGTGTTGATTTTTTAAGTAGCTCTAAAAGTTTGGAGGATTATGAAGGCCTTCCCGGAAAGGGCACACAACAGGCTCATACTTCCAATTAATTAATTTTTGTAACTTGGATATGCGACCCTCCTTGCATTCATTTTTTAATTAACAAGTGCCAACCTACCGACGACTGCTAAGTAACTTGCTGACACTGTTCACGGGCCAACTAACTAAATATTCGAAGTGTATATACAAAACAAAATGGACTATACTTTTATTTTGGACCTCTGTTAGCTTTCAATATATTTTTGAAGTTTCGTTGTGAAATAAACTAGATTATTTTAGTCTGTATTTTTTTTATAAATAAATTGCCTGTTAACAATTTTGATTACCTGGTGCACTACACGTGCATTCTACAGAATCATACAATACTATTATAATACATGTAAGTACGACAACGGCCTCTTCAGGCATGCAGTAGATAGATCAAAGTCTGATCAAAGTAGGTTTGAGGTTTTTAGGTTAAGTAATAATTGCGTAAGGGTTGGTATATGGGATGCTTAATTAATTCATTTCAGTTCACGGCTAGATGCTAGCTGATAATGTACAGAATACGTACAGAATGATCTCAAACAACAGTGTCACTTCTAAGCAATACAATACACGGATTTTATCGTCTTATCATTTGGCATTGGGACTTAATACGTCTAATAATTCCTGGAGCCACTCTACAGCACAAAGCTGACTCCCGGGTATTCCCACCTTCTATTTTTCATTCGCCATCTTTCATTTTCGGTGCTATAAATGCAAAGAGGAGCCGCAATTTCGCGTCAGACCGCTTTCAGCCATTATCGTGCCGGCGCTTCATTTGGTTTCGAATATAATTCACATTTGAATCACCCCGGTTGTTTGTGCTGTGCTAATCTTTTTTTAGGATTTGTTTAAATGGCTATATACCTATTCACTCGAATTTTCTCTAAAAACAAACGCTTTTTAAAAATTAAAAGATTCTACCGTTGTTTTTACTAATTCGTCTAAGTGTATTGAGTAGTTATAAAGTCTCTATTTTCAAATAAAATACAAGCTAAGCTAGGCATTACAAAAACTACTTAAATAACCTATATTAGAAGTAAAAAAAGACTCTTAACGTCAACCACACGATTTCTGCAAAAAGTTTGTGTGCGCTGGGACCACAACACAAGTAATATTTTTGGCACCGACACGAAGAACTCCCTGCACCAGCAATTGGTTTATTTTATTTTATTATATGTATCTTCGCAATATTCGTAACCGATCAACATATAGTTCTAGCATATATAATATAAATTTCTTCTGTTGTCACATTTCTCACTCCTCAAATTGCTCTACTCCACTTTTCCACTTCACGTATTGTTTGTTTAGCTAATTAATTTTCTGAATTTTAACAAGGTCACTTTACACTCTGGCTGGCGCAGCGCGCCGCCAGCGCAGGACAAGGCCGCACTGGCAGGATCGCCATGTGATGTGGGGTGTTAATTGTAAACCACTTCGACTGAAGTATATGTTTATTCTATTATATGAGTCCTATGCTACGGTATATATAGGGTACCTGTGAGAGAGTGTGCGTGTCGTATATGGCGCACACTACATACCTATCACATTATACAATTAGAAATTAATATATTTTTATTACATAATTTGTGTCTGACCTGTTTTATGTATATTTTGTTTGAGTTATGCAATAAAGAGTATTGTTATGTTATATGGTCTACTTGTATTAGGTACATAGTTTTTAAACACTCCCGCTAGTGGGGAAGTCTTATACGGGCGAATCTCTTAACGGAGGGTAGAATAGGACATAAGAAATATATTTAGATAACTTTAACTTAGAAGTGCAATTAAAATTTTACCCATATAAAAAAAATCGGCCCGCAATGTAATGCAACACACTCGAGTTAAACACTCTTTGACAGTTAGTTTCAAAAGCTTATATCGCGTAATGTTCGTAGTACATTACTGCTCAGAAATTTTACAAAAATTAATTACATGTGTATAATAGGTATAATTAAAGAAAAACCTTTTGGTTAATGATTATACTGGTAAATTCTATGTCTGGTTTAATTCTTCGCTCGTATTAGACTTACACACAGTATATATAAATATTATTAGAATACGACACTTATAATGATTATAAAACAATATTGTCATGTAATCTCTCGTGTATATTTATTTAGACGGAGACTAAGCGTATTTATGATTTAGGTACTGAAAATGTCGCTAGGTAGCCAACTGTAGGTAGAATTATTATAAATCTCCCTAAGCCCGGCTTATTGGTAGCTTCATATCAGGTATACAGAATGTCACCCTTTTTCAGGCCGCACACATTGGATTTACTAATACAATCATTAACTAAGAGGTTTCTTTAATTGTACTTATTATATACATGTAATTAAAGCTGAGCAGTAATGTACTAATAAGATTACGCTATATAAGCTTTTGAAACTAACTATCAACGAGTGTTTAGCTCGAGTGCGTTGCATTACATTGCGAGCCTGATTATTTTGTATGGATAAATATCCTTATTATAGTTACTTCTAAGCAAAAGTTATGGCAATAATTTTTTTATGTCCTAACTCACCGTTAAGAGATTCGTCCATATTAGATGTACACACTGTATATTCCTAATAGTTACATTATTTATTTTAAATAGAGTACATTTTTGTTTTAGTCAATTGTAGTTTAGTTAATCTTATATTAACATCGTGAAATAAAATAATTGAAACGGTTTATATCACGTATCCGCGATAATATACGAGTACTATTATTAATAACTTTTTTTATTATTATATTATTTACTAAATATACTATTTCATGAGTATTTATCACACGGAACGGCAACGGAAGACAATTTTATATTAACCTCAATAGAACACATGCATAAATTGAAAATCATTTCATTAGACACGAGTGGTTGATAAATCGTATCATGCATTGAAAGTGGTTAAACGTCGGGTGCTTCCACGCTAGTTACTCCCCCTTATTCATAAACATGTATCAAACCTACATAAGTTCATTTATTTTTTATTTTTCATTTTCTGTCACTTTGGCAATTATTTTTGTGGGATAAAAGCAAAACATATATTAACTAATGTAGGTGGGGGATTTCCGGTTGAACCTCAAAATGGCGAAATTGTCTTTGTTCATTTACATTGTTTCGTGTGTAATATCGATAGCTTATTATGCAGTGATCTGACGCGTGCAGAATTGTCCAGCTAATGAAGAATTGATTTCAAAACGCGTTTCACCACTATTTGGGTCATCACCCGGCAATCCCGGGGTCACGGTCGCCTCTTAGATTTCTGTAAAGTCCATCTACCACTTTACAAAACGCAAGGCCTACTACCGAACAACGTCATGCTCTAAGGGCAAACTTAATATGTTATTTTACTTATTTGTTATTTTACTTGACATTGGTGAAATCATCGATGGATTGATTGATGGAAGCCATATTTTTTAAAAAGAAGAAGAACTATACTAACTAGGTTTGACATGCGTTTATAAATAAGCGAGTAAAAGATTACTTACCTAGATAGTGTTTAATGAGGAACCCGTACATATGTTACTTTTCTTAAATATAATCCTACGTTTTCTAGACTAGGTAATGTTATGTCTTCTCAAGCTGCTGAGGAGAAATTATATAGTCATCCCCTACTAATACTATGAAGCCGCAGGCAATAGCAAGTATAATATCTAATACTGTATAATATTCGATGTAGCGTAGTAACTTGGGATTGCAAAAAGTAGGTACTAAACCTACATATTTGTTTGTTTGTATGTACCCAAAAGATCTAAATTCCTTCCTTCCACACCCTTACACACTTACAGTTTAAACCGTAATTGCATTTCATCATCATTCATTCATTCACCAGAAACTCACTCACTCACAAAAAGCTTTTAATAAAAAAAAGAATTATCAAAATAGGTTCACCGAGAAAAAAGTTATAAGCTCGTGTTTTTTATATCGGTTAGCAACAGGCATTGAAAAAAAAATGTATTTTATAATTGATAGTTTTATGATTTTTCAGTAGTAAAGACTACTTTTTTAAATGAGAAAGCTCAGGTATTTAATAAACATGTATAATCGAATTCCTAACTAGATAAGCCTTTGTTCTAGTGCTAGTGTGTAGTAAATATATAAGTAAACATAAACTTGATGAGTATCACGAATTCACCAGCGTGAATCAAGTGGGTAAATTTGGTATACGCAGTAAAGGAAAGCCGGACTTACGCAATATGCACACCAAAGAGGCTAATTTATATAAATTGTTTCTACTTCCCTGACGAGCGTATCTCATCGCGCGCGACTCGAGGTAACTTTTGTAATTACAGCAACTACTGCTCGACAATATGCGAACTCGACGAATGCATCGTCCGTAATTTGTTACTCCTGTTCTTCTTGATTTTGAGCAGTCATTACCATGCTTTATTAAAAGATGACTTTCGCTTCTTTAACCTTTTCATACAGTTGTCGACACGTATAAACAAACACTTTAACCATATTGAATACCAGAATTACGCGGTAATTATCACTTCATTACCTATTTATACATAAACGTAAAACACCACGCAAAGTATAAAATTAACTAAATCTAATAAAATTATAAATCGCAAAAAACACTATTTCTAATATTTTAGTGTTTTCGCTTATAAAAAAATACTATATAATCTAGCTGTCATAATCCACCAATCGTGATAGTAATAATATGTTTATTAGTAGAGATTTCTCGACATGGGAAATCCTCATTCTGATGATTTCACCAGTGTCAAAGTGATTGGAGCAAATCAATAAAATAACATAACAAGTTTGCTCTTAGAGCATACCAATGCACGATGCGTTTTTGCTTTGCGTTTTGTAAAGCGGTAGCTTCGCCTCGCCGGGCCTCATCCCCGGGACTACCGAGTGTTGACCAAAAAGTGGTGAAACGTAATTGAGATCAATTCTTCATTAACTGCACAATTCTGCGTTTGACACTGAATAATAAGCTATCAAATGTTACACACTAAACCACGTTCATACCAAAAACAAATTTCAAGATGACTACGCCATTTTTAGGCTTAACCGCAAGTCCTTACGATGTTCTAACATTTACAATTAAATTGACTTCAGGATGTTTACGCGTTTGGATAAGTATGAACGAAAAGATGTTAGATGGTAAAACATGATGTTGTTGGACCTGTTTTACCGAACTGTGAAATAAAAACATTAAAGAAAACAGGATACATTTATTCATTCTATATCCCCCGAATCGGAAGAGATGACAGTCGCTCTCTCGCAATCACAGATAAAAAGGGAAACAGTGTCGACAGAAGCAACGTAAATCGTAACTCGTTACGTCACATTATTCCACTAACGAAGCTACTTAAGTATACAGCTCGCCTTACAGCTAGCAGAGGGGAAGAAAAAACAATAATTTGTGTTTTTGGAAGTCGGCCAAATCCCATTTACTTAGAAGTCCGTAATTCTTAGTTGAGAAGTCGCCAGGAGACAGCTGAAGGAATAACTTCATAAATAATTCGACAGGACATTTCTTAGAGTCCAACGCGGACGTATGTTCCATTACTTACCCGGTGCTAAAGCTTACCGAAAAGTTCGCCCCATTTGAATAAGGACGCGGACGGACAGAACAACTTTAATGTTAGATGCGTATTTTTACATTTATATATGGTGTGTAAGCAGCCCGGAGAACAGCCTGTAGTCATGTACCAGTACCTACGTCAACGTTTTAATTAACCCATATATGTACTATTTAATAACTAGACAAGGAGCGTTATGTTGTGTCGCGCGCATAACACAGCTAAGTTATGACCATTATGCAAGTTGCAATCCCAGTACGTACAACCGATTCTAATAAATAATATGATGATTGTTACAGGTCAACAGCCCATTCCTCGTGGTGGAGCTGAAGCTAAACAGGCTGGAGGGTACACAGTTGCGGGCCCTGGGGCTGCTGTCGGTATTCGGTTTCAACATGACTTACGCCATGCGCGGCCCGTCCGAGTCGCCGGGCCCGCACTCCTGCAGTGCCATCGAGTGTCGCTTGCTGGGACACTGCTATGCGAGCCACGACTACAGGTCAGCAAGTTAAATGAACTAGTGTAACATGTACAAGACGCCAAGTCTTAAGTCTTACTTAAGCCTGGGTGCTAGGAAGAGATATATTACTGATTTAAACTATTGAGGGTTTTACATAACTTTATTAAGTATCAAACAGGACTTAATCACGTATTTAGACTCTTAGTTAGACGTTAGTTCCGGAGAAAGACAACTACGTTTTGTTTTTCTTAATTACTTTTTCTTTATATGATTTTATAGAGGATATTTTTTCCACGGCGTCGTATACAGAAGTCGGTGTATTTGTTCCTACTTCCTAGACTCACTATTCAGATACGCCACACCCTAATGCCTCCCTATCCTTACTACGCTTAGGTATCATACGATGAAGACTCACGATCAACTGCAATAGTGTTACAGTTGCGATTCGGAGGCCAAATTCTACACAAAGAACAACTTAATTGAAAAGCTTAAGCGTGTTGCTCCGTTCCAAGAAATTCCAGTTTTTTCAAATGAGAGATGCCAATTTAATTCCAAGAAGTTAAATCTCGCCTAACTTAAACACCATAAAGATATTATCCATGCAGTATCCTAGTCACAAAGACAACAAACTGCTATCTGGATCAAAACGCTTATCTGTTGTTTACAACGTGCCTACTTAACTTAAGATTATAAATTTTACAAACAGGTTTTTACATATATATATTTAGGTACAGATTTAATGAATTAACTAAAACTATTTAGAGACTGTAATAAATAGTTGAGCAGAGATAGAAATAAAGTCAATATGCCCAGCAGTTTAAAAACACTGAAAAAACGTTTGCAATTGAAAGAGTACAAGTATTTCACTCAGTGAAATTTCCACTCGAAAACCTATTATCGTGATCAATAGAGCGTGAAAATTTAGTGCGAAGCAGAACAAAACGGCCGCGAGTCGATGACACGCACCATGATCCAGTGGCGGGAATATAGTGGCATCATTCACTGCTTACAAATTTGTGCACGGTAAAATGTGCCCTCTCATATCGCGCCGCAACGGGCATTTCCACGCGGATATTTTACTAAATTTATTGCTCAACTCGCAATATTTTCCGCTCGGCAGGGAGTTTTTCTGCGCGTGTTTCGAGGGCTACTCAGGGGCGGACTGCGGCGTGGGCCCACTCTGCCCGCGAACCAACATGTGCAAAAACGGCGGGACCTGCAGGTAACTCAACTACACCCATATAATAAGTACTGTCTTGGGTGGCGCCCTGAATTATACATTTCTGTTTCCTGCACTCATTTAAACGAGAAGCGGTCGCTCGTTTCCTTTAATGTTGTGCAATTTCCTCAGTATAACGAATTTCTCGCGGACCGCGGTGCTATTTCGCGGGAACCTCGATATTTGCTGAGAAACTTTCGCTCGTTACAAGTTAAATGCATATTATTCTGAAGTGGTTCCGCCCTATTTAGACTACATTTTATGCCAACTCTTGGGGGCATCAAAGTAGAAGAAGTTCAGCGCGGTGTCTCCGAGCGTTGCTTGAGTTTTGCCAATTGTTCAACTGGCAGTGAATTGAATTGGGATGTTATTAAACGTGAAGAGACAAGAAATATCGAATCATAAATAAATCGTGCTGATCTCATTTGTCAGTTATTTGATGACGTGCAATACCTTCGTGACTTGGGCGTAAACCAAATATTGCCACAACGTAATGAAAAACACTCAAAATAATACCAATACTTACTCAAAATAATAATAATATGTATTTGTTTGCGAGTTGGCTATATGTTTAAAGTCCAGTGACACCTCTCTACCCTTAGCCCTATGATCGGTGTTGCCCTTGAGCCATCTTTGATGTCGCTTTTTATGGGGGCCCATCTCGCATAGGGCGAGTCACCGTCTGCCGGAAATAAAATTGAATACCATTTTATTAGGCAGACGTCCGGTTTTTTATCCAATAGCCCAGTAGCTAGTCCATCCTTTCCACCCAATAGCCTAGTACATTCTAGATTCCATTATAATTCAATAGTCTTTACACCATGGCGGGTGCTGTCTCTGTGCGCGTCTCATGATACGGACAGGGCAACATCCGCTTAGTGTACTGCCCTTTATATTTTATTAAATTCTCGAAAGGGCCTCTGCTCGTTGGCTCGATCCGGCTCCGCGTACGCATCCAAAATGTGCAGAACACCATTGTTCCGTGTACGGAAGAGACATATGTATCTTAAATATTTATTTCAAAACAAAGAAATCATATTTATCATAATTATTTTGAATTTTTAATTCACCTACCTTACCATTTGGCTAACTTATAAATTATTTTCGTATGATTTAGTGACATAATTTAAAAAACAATTCCTCCCTTGGGAAACCTATTTGTTTTCGCATAAACATTCAAAACATATTTAATATCCTTTCATAAAATTTTGTGTACATTTTTTTATATAATGTATAAATAATTTAAACAAAATCTCAACATTGACAATAAAGATAAAGATAAAGATAAAAGACATTTATTCATGACGTACACATACAATAAACAGTATACAAGATGAAGAATAAGTTAGACATCACGAAATGGACTCAACTCAGCGTAATGCTGGCTTGAGAAGTCAGCGCTGGTCTTCCGTTGAGCCCATTTGGTGATGTCACGAAAAATAACACAAAACAAAAAGGAAACAATAAAAATTAAAGATAATGGCAAAACAGGCATGCAGACTTATTTATTTAACTTTTTTTTCTTTTCTTTTTTCTTTAGGAATAGCTAAATTAATAAATTAATTAATAGCAATATTTGAATGTGTTGTACAGTCGACGTCAAAAATATGTTTACACTCTTTCACCTTAATCTTTTTTAATAAGGTACGAAACTGTAAATTATATGTACATATATTTGACGTCTGTACATATCGCTCAATGTTATTTATTATCTTAGGGTTAATACTTGAACTTGCCGTGTTTACGCTCGACGCTGAGGCCCTTCGCCGCACATTTGTTTTAACCAGAGCGAGCGTTCCGTAGCCCTCTGGTAAAACATTTTACTAGATATTCTCACGTCCTATAAAAAAAAAAAGTTATTAATTGAGCGACCAGAGCTAACCTAAAACATGTCGCCTAGTGCGATATAAGCACACGTGAATTTTTTCCTTTGTAACTAAGTAGTAGGTGGTAGTAATCATAAATTCATAATCCTGTCATCATTTTTTAATTCATATCTATCGCTTGTACCAAAATTGTTTAATGTATGATAAAAAGTATTTTATCTACAAAAAGAAATATTTTTTTAAGAAGGTACGTGATAGTTGCATTATTTTGTTACTGACATTCATATTTTGAAGTGGCGCATTTAGGCCGTTTAGGCGTGTATTCTACAGCCTTCAAAACTACGGAAGTACATACATTTTCCGACCTGTTACATAAAGTGCATAACGGGTACATATAAGTACCTACTGCAATTACAGACAAATCGGGCTTGGGTGTCCGGCCAGGGAGGAACACACCATATCAGTACTAACTCTGCCTACGGTTCAAATCTTGACAAGGTTACTAGAACAATGACGACGTTTATGTATTTAAGTATTTATACCTGCGTATATTTCTGTTGTATATATATTATATTTTAACACAAGTCTTTTAATAACTGGAATCTGTTATTAAGAAGGATTGAGTGGAACATAGAAGCATAGAACATATTATTTAGTACCAACATAGAACACATCAAGAGCACGTGTTTATTATGTCTTATTATGAACCGCCTTCAAACTTCTCTGCTTTGTTACTAAAGGTTGACTGGTAGAGAGTGCTTTGTAGCATTAAGTCCGCCTTTTGTACTTTACTGTTTTGTGAAATAAAGGTTAAATAATAAAGAAGTGGTACAAGTGCCATAACAATGAACAAGACTCAACTAATACTCGTATTTTTATTTTTTTATGACTAGGTATGAAATATATGAATGACTATAAATTCCCAGTTTGTCTAAAGATATATTTAGCCACGATCACTAGCACGTTTGGTATAAAGCCCTATAAAAAGGACCACAAACTGCCAATGTACTGAATTTACATCACATGGTGGAATAATTAATTTATACGTAAAAAAATAGCGACACAAGGGAACGAAACCATGATAACGAATGACATGACATGGCGATTTCGCCGATACGCTCTTGTTTCAACATATATTCTTTTGGTATACTACAAACCGTCATAATAACCTAATTCAATTGGAATGTTCAATTTCTCAAAAATCACTTTATACGTTTGTTCCGAAAAAAAACCATCTATTTAATTACCTTTGTTTTTTTTTTAAATTTACAAGTTTTATAGAATCGAGGCACAAAGCGATTTATTTTTTCAATATAAGAATATAATTTATTTATTTCTTTATTTAAACTTTATTGCACAAATAAACAAGCTTAAAGTACAAAAGGCATAGGTACTTAATGCCTAAAGACATTTTTACCAGTGAACCATTGGGCAAAGCAAAGAGAATTGTAGGCGGTGCATTAAAATTAACACTCTTAGATATTATATACTACTTAAATAGGTACATGGAGATATATCGAGGGTTGTCTGGTCAAACCCGATAAGTCGAGTAAATGGGATTTTGAATTTAGTAACATACGTGAATTACGTAAGATTGTTACTTCAATAAAATATTATATTGATTTCTTGAAGTAGATACTTAATTTATAGTAAACGATGGCATTCATATTCGAGTGTACAATGAGCCTATAGGCGATCTTTATAATAACACCACACAAATATATTACAGTTACATACACATATTTAAAAGCTCTGTATGATATATATCACGTTTTTTCTGGATTTGCGTCAATGGTCGGTTAAGAGTAATTATTAGTAAAATAATACAAAAAACTAATTGAAAAATTAAAGACACTCATCTCATAATACGCCCAAAATACATTTCCTGCAAGGACAACCGTTCGCCATTCTCTATTGCATAAAATCTTTTTAACGCGCTTAGGGACAGTACGTCGATGTAGTCATTTGTTTTCTTTGACCTATGACACATGACGTCACACAGAGTACGTCAACTTTTTTTTCCTCACGTCACACTGCTTCCTTGACTTGGCTGCTAACAAGTTATTTAAGTATAACTGGCTGTGGCCCGCGGTGTAACCCGCGGCTTATTAAGGAGAAAACCTAGTCTGTGCTGAGTCCAGGGGGTCAGCTTACTCCATACCACATTTTATTAAAATCGCTCCAGCCGTTTAGACGTAAAGAAGTAACAAACATACACACTCACAAACTTTCTAACAGGCTAAGATAACAGGTGGCAACCCCTAGATATGTTATTCCCTATTTCGATTGCCCATTTTCCAAAACTAACTAGAGTCGGCCCCAACTGACAAATCATTCGACGTGAAGACAAAACGTGCGAGATTCATCATTACGTGCAACTGACATGTCATTTCGAATAAAACGTCATCTCTACTGATATAAGAATAGAAACACATAAAATTGCTTTGTTTTTCAGATACATATTGAAATTTAAATGTAATAATAAAATCGAATTTGCCTTTATTACGTCGCCATAAAAACTTTTTCACAGATAATAATTTTATTCTTATAATACACTGTACCTTTGTGTTGTCGTATGCGCATCTATAAAACGCGCCATACTTGTTTATATGACATTGTGTGTAGATAATATAAATAAGATTTCTATTTAAAAATACTATTTCAACGTTCATGAAATATTTATAAATGTCAAAGGCAGGAGCCCGGGACCCATGTATTGCTCCTGTTAGGCTTTACACTTTAATAGGCGTAGATAATAGTTTTATAAGAGTCTCCACAGATCCACATTCCTACAGGAAATTTCATGAAATGAACGTCGTTTTTACATGTTCGCAGTCAGATGGGCCCCGCGGCGGTGAGCTGCGCGTGTGCACCAGGCTTCTCCGGCGATTTCTGCGAATCGCAAAATTCCACACCTGGTATGTAATGCACATGTTTCTCCACAGAATGTGTGGTTCCCTTAACACGCTTTCGAAAGGGTTGTCAGCAGTGAGTGCATTTCGTATATATCACTTGATGTACGGTAAGTATCTTAGTGACCCTGCCTATGAAGCCGATGGTCTTGGGTTCAAATGCCAGTAAGGGCATTCATTTGTGTGCTGAGCTCAGATATTTGTTCCTGAGTCAAGGGTGTTTTCTATGTATTGAAGTATATGTATATTATGTCTTTAGCTTAGTCCCCACAACACAAGCTTTCTTGAGCTTACCGTGGGGCTCAGTCAATTAGTGTATAGATGTCTTTTAATATTTATAATTTATTAATTTATTAACTTGAAATGCATTGAGCAATCTCCCAAAATAGACCGCGAAATGGTTAAAGACAATTATTGCGCCAGCCCTACTACATTTTATTCCCTCTCCGTTTTATAGGCAAACAAAGCTTACAGGCTTACAGCTATAAAACAATTTGTTCTCGTTAACCGTTACACTTGTGTGGTTTCTAACTCTGTGTACTTTTTGCCCGAGTGCCGCTCAAAAATAACCGCACGACCCTTAATAAATTACTGAGATCGCAGCTGGTGTTGTTATACAATCGTAAAACAAAACATTGTTAGTATAAAGCTGCACTATCTTTATCATTCTCATTTCTACTTTATTATATAAACGTTTAGAGTTTTAGATCAGTTTAGCAGTAGATATAACTTGTCATTAGTGACTATGACTAATAGTCGCTGGAGAACTAACACGCAGAAATGTAATAACACATCTATAGAATGGCAATATCCAAGTATGTATTGAATGCCTAGAAAATCTTTATCATTTCCATTTCTAAATTATTATATAAACGTTTAGAGTTTTAGATCAGTTTAGCAGTAGATATAACTTGTCATTAGTGACTATGACTAATAGTCGCTGGAGAACTAACACGCAGAAATGTAATAACACATCTATAAAATGGCAATATTTAAGTATGTATTGAATGCCTAGAAAATCTTTATCATTTCCATTTCTAAATTATTATATAAACGTTTAGAGTTTTAGATCAGTTTAGCAGTAGATATAACTTGTCATTAGTGACTATGACTAATAGTCGCTGGAGAACTAACACGCAGAAATGTAATAACACATCTATAGAATGGCAATATCCAAGTATGTATTGAATGCCTAGAAAATCTTTATCATTTCCATTTCTAAATTATTATATAAACGTTTAGAGTTTTAGATCAGTTTAGCAGTAGATATAACTTGTCATTAGTGACTATGACTAATAGTCGCTGGAGAACTAACACGCAGAAATGTAATAACACATCTATAGAATGGCAATATCCAAGTATGTATTGAATGCCTAGAAAATCTTTATCATTTCCATTTCTAAATTATTATATAAACGTTTAGAGTTTTAGATCAGTTTAGCAGTAGATATAACTTGTCATTAGTGACTATGACTAATAGTCGCTGGAGAACTAACACGCAGAAATGTAATAACACATCTATAGAATGGCAATATCTAAGTATGTATTGAATGCCTAGAAAATCTTTATCATTTCCATTTCTAAATTATTATATAAACGTTTAGAGTTTTAGATCAGTTCAGCAGTAGATATAACTTGTCATTAGTGACTATGACTAATAGTCGCTGGAGAACTAACACGCAGAAATGTAATAACACATCTATAAAATGGCAATATCCAAGCATGTATTGAATGCCTACAAAAGCAAGCAGGGATTGTGAAGGGTAAAATAATAAACTTCCTACACAAGTTGTAAGTGTGATATCATAAAACTCCTGGCTAGGTGCGCCAGCCAACAGGTGCGCAATGCAGCCATTTAGTTTCTGCTAAGAAGATAAACCAGCATTTAACACTTCGTTAATTATCTTGTACGTGGTGCTGTCTACGTTACTGCCACCCTCGAAACTTCTCTGAAATAGTTATCCAGGGATAAGGTATTATGCTGTTTTAGTATGTCGAATAATAGAATTAGTCATATTTGATTAGCGTTTAAACAATTAATAAATAAAACGGATGTCTTTAGCAGATTTTGGGGCTACATTTATAGTTTTAATACAATCATAAAATATTATAAATTTACTTGATCTCTTTTCGTACAGTGCTACAATTGTACTAAATAATCTTTATGATTACGGAAGTTTGGCGTTAATAAAAGCACTATATTTTTTTTTTACAAAAAAAACATCCAGTCTCACATACATATCGGTAAAGCTGATGACACCCGTTTTGGTGGCTATGGTTTTGCTAATCGTGCAGTAAAGAAATAAAAAATGAAGTCTAGTTATTTTTGTCAAATAGGATTCAATTGAAAGAGAGAGCAGCCGAATGAAAATACGACTTAAGCGGGTGTCTCTGCGGCAATCGCCGGTTTTCTTTAACCTGAAATTGCTTTTTTACAGTGTGCGGAATAGAAGAATGCTCAGAAAGTTGTAAAGACGGTCGAAACTGTGATTGCGATCCCAAGGACTCGGACTCTAGTAAGAACCCTTAGTCATAGTCATAGTCATTTATTTGCAGAAAATAGTGTACATTAATGATGGTAGATACAGAAATTTTTTATCAACTATTTTACTACATTGTAGCATGCAAATTTTTTATTGCTTATGTCATAATATACTACTAAAACTAACTACAGTCTAGCAAACCAGATTATCAGTGAAAATTAATTTTGAAAGAAATGTAATGATTTAATATGCAACGGCAAGATTTTTATATGTCATGAAATCTTTGATGGTATAAAATCGCTTTTGAAGCAGCCAATTATACAATTTTCGTACAAACAAATTATAAGGCAAACTGGTAATATCCATTGGAATCAAATTATAAATCTTTATTGCCATGCAGTAGCAATTTTTGTCACATAATTTAGACTTCATTTTTGGCGCGACTAGTCTCGTCGGATATCGTGTGTTAAATTTGCATATTTCTTTAAGTTGCTTAAATATAACAATATTTGTTTTTACAAATTTTGCAATCTCAAATATATAAAGTGATGGTAAAGTCAGTACTCTGAGATCATCAAACAACTCCTTACAAGATGATAGGGGTGGTTTAATGCAGATAGCGCGTATTTACCTCTAGTTTTAGTTTAGCTCACTAACAGTATTACATATATGAAATTTAATTCTAGATTTGGCGCGATTTGAAACGAAACTTCAAATTGTGGACCATGGTGATAATGACATATCTCAAGAAGTAGTAAAACAGGTAGGTGAATGGCGAAATTGTGAATTTTTATAATATAGAAAAACACTTTATCTGTTAATAAGGTGACACATTAGTGCTTATTTCAAAGGAGTTAAGTGTTGTGCATTTGTTGGGACATATTCAATTTATAACTTTATGATTTTTGAAAAAAGAACTAAGTGTCCATCATTGGTGCCTGTCAGCTTAAAGTGTCCGACATTAGTGCCATTACCTTAAATCCTATTTACCTTTCGATAGTACCGTATTAATATCATAGTAATATTCAATTATAATAAAACATTTAAAAAAAAATGTAAAGTCAGCATGCAAATTGCTCTGCATTGACCGTTCGCATTTCTATCTCGCCCCTCTGAATTTCACAAGTAATTTGTTCCGAGGATTCCCTTTGCCCTTGAACGGTTTTATGGGCCATGCAAATGAGCCGCATTGTTATTTTGTTTCCCATTTGGCTGTTCTTCAAAAACACTTTTTGGTTCAGTCTAAGGCGATTGTTCATTCAAAATATGCTTTATTCGTTACCCATCCGCTCGCTTAATTCCTAAACATATTCGGACACCCGATCAATGAATTAGTAAATAGAACTGTAACTTTAAAATATTTTCGTATAATTAACTTAGCGAAGAAATGGATTGACTGGTAGAGAATGTTTTATAGCATTAAGTCCGCCTTGTACTGTAAGATTTTCTTCTTCTTTTGAGCAATAAAGATTAAATAAATAAGTTGCTGCATAAAAACTGTGCAGAGCCGGCGTGCGAAGTTCAATTAAATAGACGTGATAACTACACCACGTTAATATTTTGTAACACATTGATATACGAGTATATGTATATAAATTGTAGCCCAAGCCTTAATAAATATAAATAAATATCTATAAAATATATATTTATTAGGGCTCTTGGTGAAGGAGGACTATATTATTAGAATAATCTGGAAAATAGAATACTTTAATGGTTTGCGATTTCAGTTTTTTTTACGCTCTGGTTTTACTTACAGTTTATAAATTATAAGATATATTTTCAATTTTATCGTAATAGTAAATAAATATTTTGAGACATTTTGAGAGATTTTGATCTAGTAGTAAAAATTATCTAAGCAAAATTAATGACCAACAGGAGGAATTTCAGCTTGTACCTAATATTTTCATGAATGTTAGCCAGACATAAATAATTAATCACTCTTGGATATGATATAATTTTATACAATAATACAATACAATACAAATTACATAATTACAATTTTATACAATTTTATACAATACAATACAAATTACATAATTACAATTTTATACAATACAATACAAATTACATAATTACAATTTTATAAAATATATACGAATTTTGTTAATTATACTTTTATTTTCAGATAACGAACCACTTAAAAATATCAAATATCACGTTAGAAGGTGAAATAGAGATTTTAAATGTAAGGTAAGTGCGATTCCATTACAAAGATATTAACGTTAATGAAATTTCGGGCATAGAGATACTTGATTTTGATTCAAATTTTAATTAAATGCAAAGGACATGTTCAAACACAACGACTTGGCAAGATTCCATTCCTTGCTCATTCTGTTAATGAAACCATCTTAAGGTCCTGGTACGTTCTCGTGGAAACCAGAGGCTGTAATAACATACAGCCAATAATTGTTGTATTATTCTACTCGAATTTCATAATTAATAAACAAAATAACAGATCGGTGGACTCTAGAGGATGTACTCAAGAGAAGATATAGTTACGAAAAAACGTTTTTATGTCCACTAAAATACTAAATTTCTAAATAAAAATCTTGTGCCAGAAAATGTTATTAATTCCAGGAGATATTGCTGAAATTGAGTAGCTATGATCAACAAGTATCTATCTATATAAAAACGTCTTCTGTCAAGTTCTTTGAAGCCAGGGGAAGGCCGGAACTCGTTTTAAATGACAGGAAATATTTTGTTTTGCTTTGAAACCAAAAGCTTTCGTACAGTCATCATCATACATTAAGTAGAAGTCAAAGTGGTATTTATTTGTTAAAATATACTAAACGGCATCCGTCATAAACCTCGTCCACATCAGCGATAATCCGCCACAGGCTTCGTCAAAAATGTACAAGTAAAATACGCAACACGCTTCGTCCGGGATCCTAACACTACCTACACCTTAACATCAATCCCCGGCACGACAGATACACGGTGCAAGAGGTATTGTAACACATCCTGCTATACGAATCAGAATCTGTACCGATATGTCCGATATATAGGCTAATTTGGGTGCTAATACTGTACTAGTGCATATAGAAAGTATATTGGTTTTATTAAGTGTCAAGCCTATAATTATGCTGAGTATGTTTTTAGTTCCACTGACTCAACTGGTGCGCGCACCGTATGGTTGCGAGTGTGGGGTGCTCGGCGCGAGGCAGGAGCGGTCAAAGCGGCGCTTGCCAGCCTCGCCGGCTCTCGCTCGCGCGGCTACCGGATGCAACTACTCAACTTCGACATGCAGCCTGGACTAACGCTGCACGTAAGTTTTGATTAGAACTGATCTTATCACATCTATCCCGCAACGGTTCATCTTGCGGAGCCGATTTCAGAACGAAGTCGAGCGATCACATAATTCAGATGGGCGTGTAGATAAAACTAAACACGTTGAGCTGTCAAAAATCGATAATATGTCATATTATCAAACGACCATAACGGGTAGTATGGTTGTAATTTTATCGTTTATCGCGCTATCCGTCACTTTCGTACTCACTTAATTGTTGGAGCGTGACAGGTATTATGACAAGTGATATAAACCCGACCATACTAGGCTAGCATGTTATGCAAAATTGTCGTTGTCAAAAGTTCTTAACTCCGCTATAACGTGTGCAACCATAGTATGGGTTATATGATAGTTGACAAAGTATCATTTATCAAGTTCTTAGCATATTCTCTCCGTAACTCCGACCATAGTAGGCCCGCTGTGTGGACAATGTTGAGTCATTGTAATATTTTATTAATGAAAATGGACACTCACCATGGCTTGGAAATGGAGGCTTATGCTCTCCGAAACATATCGCGCGAATGTCTAAATAAGTGTAAGTAAAGTCATCCTTTTCATTAATAAAATATATTGAATAGTAGTGACAGAGACGTAGCTATAGAGAAACGGATACAGCAACGAAGGTCCTTTAACTTTTAACTCTTATTATTCTACGACACGTTGTGGACAATGCGGACCATACACTATGTTATTTAAGCAGCTTTATTTTACATATACGTTAACTTTATAATTTGAACAAACATACGAAACAAATTATTTGGTTATGCTTAATTTCCAAATTATATATTTCTTGTTATGACTGTTTTTTCCTCAATTCGAACAAGTTAGTTAATTTTAAAGGCTATTGAAATGTTTATTATTTTACATGCTTAAATACATACTATTAGATGCTACGTTAGATAGTCATGTTAATACCACGAAGAAAAGAAAACTAGTCGCCATTGCCATGCGATATACTGTTTATTGTTTTTTCTCCTTTATACATATGAAAAGTATAAACGTTCATAGCTATTTAGTAAGTACAACATTATACATTCCTTAATTTGAGTATTTCATAAAGTAAGTAAAGGCCAAAGCTTCGCATAATTTCTGCTTCGTAGCACGAATTTTGATTATAGGCAGTCGGTGAATTTTAACATCGATTTTAAGATGTTATCATCAAAACGTTTGCATTATCATAATACTTAAATGATTGCGGATTAAAAAGCAATTTCGAAGGTTCTACTTCGATTTTTTATATTGTTTGGTCTATTTAGATATATTTGAGGCTTATCAGATGCTATTGCGTTATAATTGGGCAGTCAAGTTCTTAAATATATTAAAATTCACATTTTCTAATCAAAAACCCTTCGTGAGTTAACCGATTTAATATAGGTATGTGATATGTCCGAGTCTCACAATAGTTTTTTTTTTCAACAGTCAAATGCATTACATGCCAAATAAGTAGGCAAATTACCAACAAGAATTATTACCATCTATCAGGTTTTTAATCGAATCCAAACGCAATTTCGATTCAATCTGTTTATGACTCGCATTTGGTTTCGCATTAGAAGCAACACACCAGCATGGAGCATGCAATGTCGGGCCGAGATTGGCAATTCGAGATTTCGTATAGCAAATTTCAAATCAGTCATAAATCTGCATGTACAGTTAATATTGGTAGTGCAATATTTTTATGTAGAGTGATATTAAGAACTTAACGACAGTGCCATACCATGGATGTATTTATGTGACAATCCCATATAGATTCAACGAGACTGACTCTGGCAATTACACTCAATAGTAACTCAAAATTGGGACAAGAGTAAGGTTAAATATTTGAATATTTACCATTAACAAAAACAATACCTCAAAGGAACATACCTTTTTTTTTAATCCATGCTGTTGGGCACTCGCATGGCTTGATCAGTACCTTTCTTAATCGATTGCCCAAAGTTCGCTGAAATTGAAGAAACCAACATAAGAAATGTTCGAACTTTTCTTGGGAAATAGTCTTGGGGCCAACTTTTGTTTCAAATGTGATCTTTTACGAGGTGCCATTTCGTAAATGGGCTATTTTAATACTGATAATGGTACGCAGTGTGACATGCTACTATTGTAAATTCTTGCCGAACGCAAATCTTAAAACCACGGCAGCCATAATTATGGCCACTATCTCAGAGTGGTTATGACCGTTGGACTAAGGAAGTCCATTATTGCCATTGCAATATACTACTAAATTATACAGTTATTTTAAATAACATATACCTATGGTATAAAAAAAATATATATGCTATAAAAAAGCCAAACTTAGATATAAATTTTATTTAAGCATTATTTTAAGTTAGTTAATTTGAATGTATATTTAATTTAATGGTATGCTTTAAGGTTATTTGTAACGTATTACTGAAATTTACTCGTATATGAAAATAAATTATTACAGTAGTACATAAATTTTTAACTTGATAGATTGAAGACAAGCCAAATTAGTTTCGACTACTTACATATCTAGCTCACTTCCAATTGTGAGCTGTTTGCGTTTCTCTTCATTGTTATGAACTGAGTAATGGTTCCTCTTCATATATGTAATATAATTTACACTAATTTTCACAAATATACACGTATTAAGCTTCAGTGGCGTGTGTGACATTAGCGATATAGGACCCGTTCTTGGTAATGCATGTTGCTAAAGTAATTACATTTGTCTTAGACGCCAGGCTGAGTGCATTACTAGAGTATGTTTAAAAGAGTAGTCTATGTTCAAACAAAGTGAAGTTTGCTAACTCTCAGGAAACAAGTGACTAACATAAACTTGGATGTTGAATTATAGGGTTAATTCAATGTCAAAGGCGTTTTGGTATACTGTTGGAGACAGATTACTGTCTTTAATCCGTAGGACTGTGGCGTTACGTTCATTAGGTACATAATCCTATTCTTGTTCTAATGGAACAGTTACAGCACGAGGAAGATATTAATTTAATTATATTTAGAAGCTCTTTGTCAGATTTAAAAATTGCTAAGTTGCTCAATACATGGTTAGTATTTAATTCCGGTTAAATCTTAATACTTATCAACCTAAAATCATACAAATAAGTAATCAGTTCTCAAAAGTCTCGCACATAGTTCATACCTATAGTGCTATAGTAAAAGTAAGGTTTACGAGTATAAGTAAATTTTGGATATAAATTTGTAATATCACTTTAATATGTGCTCTTGAGTCTAATTACCAAACTTTGAAGTTTCATAAATATCTTGTAACTTTTCCCTAAAGTATCAACAAGATCTAATATATATGCGCGAGCACTTAATTGAAGAATGATATAATATATACTAGGCCACTAGCAATGATATGTAACTAATGAACAGAAACTATTTAGATTTACTGTCGATGTTGCCTGCACTTACACATCATAGAAAATCACTGGCCGGAATAACTGAGCCGATGTTTCTAAAATTAAAAGTAATAAAAAAGTCCGAAAGAGTAATTAAAAATCTAGTCGCTGAGTTAGGCCATAACGTCGTCGGGCAAGTTTAATTATTTCAAATGTGCATTATCGGGCGATAGTTGGCGCGCCGCCAGCGAGCCATTCTTAGCAGCGGCTACTCTCGTTAACCTGACGTAGCACCTTCTTTATTATACTAATAGTGGAGGAGAAACATCTTCCCGCTCTAACCTTTTAAACGGCCCGTAAATTTACACTTTCTCGGCGAACGCGAACATTATTATTACGAGCTTGTTTTGTGCGAAATGTAAATGAGGAATAATGTAAGCCTCTTCGCGGAAGCGCGTTAGATACTCAATTATTTAAATTATGATTAAGGAAATAAACTGCGAGTCATTCTTTGAGGCAAATTTTTACACATCTTAGTTACAGGGGGTTATCATATTTTTTCTAGGGCCTTTTCATGTAAATGCTGTCACAAAAACTAAGATAGGTACCTAAATAATTTACATGGGTATGTAAAATATTTTGCGCTAGCTTTCACTTTCCAAGAAATTTAGCGATTGCAGTAATTTTATTTCCCAGACGAACCTTTCCGTGAAAGTATTATTTGACTTCATTTTACTTTGCTCCGTTTTATATGTATAAATTTTTAATAAAAGTAAGTTTTATGCATCTGCTCAAAAAGTCCATATGAGAGCATTGTATTTAATTTAATTGTACTTTAATTGTACTTTATGTGACCTTAAGTTTTTAAATATATAGGACATGGGCGCGAAGCTATAGTCAGTCAGCCCTAATTACACACGTGACGATCCATTATTGAAAAACAAATATAGTGGTACAAATATGTACCAGCTAGTGTAGATAGATTTCCTTGTTTAATTTCTTATCAAATGTATATTGATCGAGTCTTATGTAATTGTGTAAAATTGTCCTAAAATATTTGTTTATTATTTATTCATAGACACAAAAATATTAGTTAGTAGGTACAAAAACAAAAAGGAATTTTAGAATAGTGTAGAAATATACGTCGTATGAATGAGTACGGCAGAGACAAAATGGTCAACCAAATACAAACGCCGAGCGCAGTAGGATATTTTTCATCATTGGCGAGAACGCGTAGAAGGTGCACCGTACATGTTAATTGACACCTATGTGACCAGATGTATTAGAGAATCTAACTGTTTATTTTGTTGCAGGCTTTGATAATGAACCAGCGGCCCGAAGTGTGGGAAGGTTCGGAGTTCATTCTCAGCTGCATGGCTTACGGGTCCCCCGACATCGGGTTCACCTGGTACAAGGACGGCGTC
Organism: Grapholita molesta; assembly: GCA_022674325.2. Lineage (NCBI taxonomy): Eukaryota > Metazoa > Arthropoda > Insecta > Lepidoptera > Tortricidae > Grapholita > Grapholita molesta. The sequence goes on from CP053138.2 coordinate 8,551,927, forward strand.
AAAGTCAACTTCAACGCAACTACGAGGTAACTGTTACTTACATAAATAGTTGGTAGTTGGTCGACACACTATTGACACTGTGTGTCTAGTTGCGAGTATACGACTATATGGCGAACTTATTGCAGTATTTAGACTTGTAACACTTTCTGTTTAGGATTTTTAGGTACTACATATTGCGAAGTGGTTTAATGATAAATACAGTTTAGGTATAACAGAGTTTCAACCAGTAATTTGTGCAACTTAAGTAAACCATATGAAATTTATGAATAACACGGCTTTACTCATGTTTTTAGCCTCTTGCTAAATGTATCGGAGAGTATAAACGTGAGAAGCCGTGTTATACAAGAATTGATACAATGATTCACGAAAGTTTAAATATAAATAGAAATTAATGAATGAATGAAATGAATGAAACACTTTTTATTGTACACCTCAAAAACAACAGTAGAGGCAACAGGCGGTCTTATCGCTAATAAGCGATCTCTTCCAGATAACCTTTAGATAGCGAAATTAATTATCTAGTACCTATGAAAAAAATGACTTTCATAAAATTTTCTAGGGACATTTGGACCAGAACGGTGGCAGAAGATGCGTTAGGGCGTCGAATGTCAGTCCTAGGCATAACGGAGGCGAAAACGCACGACAGCGGCCGCTGGTCGTGCTCGGCCGAAGATGCGGGCCGCAGGCGGTGCCGCGCGCTGGAACTATACGTGCTCAAACCGCCTGACATCAGGCTGCTGCCAACTGCACTCACAGTCAATAAGGTACGTAAGGACGACTAGCTCCATCTATCACGTTTAGCCACAGTTAGTCTTAGTTCGTAGGATATGTCACCCTGTCAAAACAACTCAAGTTTTCAGATAGCGCTGTGCCACATAGTGCCGAAAAAACGCAAACTCTGAGTCCTCTGATACTTAGATAGTATAAAAGAAATTTGCTTTCTGCCGTCTTTAGCTTTTAAACTACCTAATGGATTTTAATGCGATTTGTATAGAGAAAAAAATATAATTTACATTGCTCCCGTGTGTAGTCGGAGCGGAACATAAAAAGTAAAATTAATTTCCAAACCTTTAACATTGTATAAATAACCTTAAGAAAAGTTATTTAAACTTTTATAAGAAAAAAAAGATCTATTTTAAGATATAAATTTGCTGTTTGAGTTCAATATTAAAAGAACATTTTAAGTTGAAGAATTAGTAATGTCCGATTCAATTATAATTACTAAAACATGCTATTCATGAATAATACTGTAGCTGCACACACGCGTGCTGTAGCCAGAGTGACAAAGCATTTATATGAATGTTGCTAAAGGTTAGATATATCTCTAGTTAGTGTATTCAAATCATCTAATGGATTGCACGTCGACCCAACAACTCGTTAGTAAGATTTCATCCTAAACTTTGTCCTTTGACACGTCAGATCTGATTCCTCATTCTGATATAACTTTGTGCGAATGATGGCAAACAAATCGTAATATGTTCAAAATTAAAATATTTAATTTTAAATATTAAATTAAATTACAATCTTACAAAACTATTGAGTAGTCTCCATGATGTTGGCGTTGGTCTAGACTAGATGTGTAGTGATACCATCTAGTGATACCACATATTAGTAAAGCACTTCTTACACAAATGGATTTCATTATTTTAAGGGTGATAATGTGAGCATTACTTGCCTCGCCGTGGCCGGGCGAATGCACGGGGTCCTCGGCTTCAGTTGGGCCCTGGGTAAGAACCTGCTACCCATGGTGCCCGGCCGCGAAGTTTGGGAAGACCTTTACCCTGCCGGCAGCGTGCTCAAACTATTCGACGTTCAAGTGAGTTATCATATTTTTTTGTCTATACTAGTTTTTTGCCTACCAATATAGTTTAAACAGTCATGCTTAGATTTAGTAAATCTCTCATTTACTCTTAATACCTACGTAATATTATCTACGAGGACTAAAAACTATTTTCTGCTCTCCGATTCAATTCTAGTCTTCAAGGGATTTGAAAAGTTGCTTTGAAAGGAATGTCTATAATTGTCCCCGATATTACTTTTTTTCTCGAATGAAGTTGCCATTTTGAAAGCTATTAAATCTTAATAGGTCCGTGCCGTGGATCCTACCTAGTTGAAAATTCTTCAGAAATTAATGTTATCGTAAAGAATTCAAACGTTCTCCGCAAAATTACGAAATAATGTCGGCTCACTGACTAATTTCACTCAAGAACAATGAATAACTTGAGCATTTTTAATACCCCTTTTATGTAATTGCCCTAGAAATTTCATTCATTGACAACCTTTTTAGAAATCGGGCCTATACAACTGCCAAGTATCATCAGTAGCAGGAACCAATTCGAAAGGAGTGACCATGTGGGTGCTGAGTCCAACTGATGAGGCTTGCGAGGCCGAGGCATCCCATGGGCTACGTTGGCCCAGGACCGCCCCGGGGGCTCACGCGTCTGCCGTGTGTCCGCCCGGACACAGTGGAGAAACTTCTAGGTAATCAATTAATTAATCACGTGAATTTTTTACAACCAGAGTTTTTAGTCTTTGTCAAATGATTAACTGTTAACATTTTTGTACTTTTTAATAATAAAATAGATGGCATTTTTCCATTTAAACTCGAATAATGGGGAAGTGTACCTAATTGCCACAGGATTTCATTATACTACAAAGTGTAGTTTACAGCATTTTAAAATAAGGCTGTGTTGTATTGTTTTTACTCGTCTTAAATAGGGTAAAATGAAATCCCCAGTGAAATAAGTAGGTATTCAGTGTGCTTAGAACTTTCAATATTCTTGACAGAAGCATAAGACGTTATTAAAGCTATATTCAAATTATAATTTTACTAAAATTTAAATGTTATAGATTCTGTGAGCCAAAGGCTGGCCAACATGGGCTAAAGTGGCAATCACCTGACTTCTCCGGGTGTGTTGCGGATTCATTGAAAAATATCTTTGAACAGGTAAAATATTTTAATCTGTACTATAGGTATAAATGGTATTTATACGCCAAGTTGAAACAACCAAGGCTGAAAATTTGGAAATCAGGTTGGATTCAGAAGTTTTTGGCTGCGTAATAAGGATTAAAAGTGATTGTAAAATAGAATTTTGACGACCGGTCTGGCCTAGTGGATAGTGACCCTGCCTATGATGCCAATGGTCCTGGGTTCGATTCCCAGTCAGTTTGTGTGATGAGCACAGATATTTGTTCCTGAGTCATGGGTGTTTTCTATGTATTTAAGTATTTATATGTATCTATCTATTATATATATCGTCGTCTAGTACCTACAACACAAGCTTTACTGAGCTTACCGTAGGACTAGGTTGATTTGTGTCAGATTGTCCCGATATATTTATTTATTTATTTTATTTAATTATTGCAATACTTTACTTAGTTGAAATTCTATACTTACAAAGTTGCACACGATCGCTAATTATGTAGGTGTAACACGTACATAAATACATACTTGTCGCTTATGGGAAAAATGGTTTAACTTAAAACTTTAAAGTAACTGTGTGTGTGCCTAGTATTGTGTCATTACTCTACTCATTACTAACCTAGGAATTATTTCTACGTAGGCACTAAATGTGACATTATTCTACAATTCTATGTGTGTTACTATTATAAAATAAAGGTCTTTAGCCACCGCATTTTTGTTAATCGTATTGTATAATATACCAGTACTTACTGCGATAAATACCGAACATTAGAAAAAGTAAAGCATCGAGAAATGCTTCTTAACACCGCTCCCGGCTTTATTTAACCCTGAACTGCGCAAAGCTCTTTGATATGTCAATCCGTACATTTCAGTTCAGCCGGCTGTCTTACGGCTACTCCTGGGGCAACGTGTCCGACGTGTCTCGCCAGTACGGGGCCGTGCTCCGGTCCCTTCCCTCGCACCCCGGCGAGGGTACAGTGCCCTTGCAGCATTCCAGACAAATGCTATACTACCTGCTGTCTGCCGCCGGAAAACCAAGAGACCGAACCGAGAGCGTGCCGTATCTGCTTAAGATATATGATACACTGTTGAAGCATCCAGACGCGTTCTTAGATGAAGAGGTAGGTTGAACACTTTACACATGTCTTATATATTGTTAATAACCGCGAAGGTTTCTTAATGCTTAACGGTTTACCAATAAATAAGACATTGAGGATGAGGAATATAGAGATTTCAGTCAATAAAGGTGACACAAAATTATTAGTCACTTCAAGAAAAACTTCACTCACTAAACAACACAGAGTTATCGATTGAATTTAGTTCAACAAGTCAAATGCCTACCTTTATTTGAAAGGAAAATTCAAACCTTCCTCAGAAATCCATGCACTAAATCCAAATAGACACAATCAGTAAATTAAATCTTCTTATCATTTGTATTCCAGAAAATATATGAGCTACAAAACGCCGTAGCTGACGCGGCGGCCATGCGGGACAGCCATGACCTTCATATGCACCATTTTGATCATTTCTCCGTGGAAACAAAACCCGTCCTGGAAGATAATGCTGCACATTTTAAAATGCAGGCCGAGCGCACGGGCAAGGAGGAGTGGTTACTTGCCTCGGGTAATTACAATCTTTACAATCACAAAGTATTTAATTGTGACGTGACAATCGTTAAGCTAAACGACCGGTCTGGCCTAGTGGGTAGTGAAGCTGCCTATAAAGCCGATGGTCGTGGGTTCGAATCCCAGGCAGGGCATTTATTTGTGCGATGAGCACTGATATTTGTTCCTGAGTCATGGGTGTTTTCTGTGTATTTAAGTATTTATATGTATCTCTAGTACCTACAACACAAGCCTTACTGAGCTTACCGTAGAACTATGTCGATTTGTGTAAGATTGTCCCGAAATATTTATTTATATATTATTTATTATTTAAACGAATGTACTAGAGACGCTCTTAAGTCGCTGAAATATCTGAATAAACCAGAGTTTCGATGTTCCAGAATGATTTTTTCGTTGTAAGTTAAAGGTACTTTAACAATTCATTCCATTTCAGTTGGCGTGGAGCTGGTGGGAAGGGACGGAAATGCATCCGTTATAGCAATTCAGTATCACAACTTAGGCGCTCGATTGCCTTCACTGGGCCGGTCTATCGAATTCAAGTAAGTTATACATCTGAGTAATACGTATAGGTCGATTAACAAAAGTTGGCGTGGGTTGTTTCCTAAAATAAAATAAAATAGTAATCGCGCCTTATAACGCGCGATTACTCTCGGCAATCGACCCGTATATCCATAAAACCAACCAATTCATTGATTATAACTAAAAATTATAAGTAAAAATTGGTTCACAATACTTCATTATTAATTTTAATATATTTTCTAGGCTTGATTATTAAACATTTTGTTTTGATATTATATGAGTTAACTTGTTGGTTAACTTCCTATATCTTTGTTTTATTCGATATTTGTTGCGATGAATCCTTATGTTTGTTATCTATGATTTATTAAATACAATTGAATGCCCGGGCGCAGTTGTAGCGGGTCTACTTGTAGGAGCGGGCGCGAGATGGAGTTCCTCGTGGCGTCGCCGCAGACGCAGCTGTGGGGCGCCGGCGTCGACCGCGCGCTGCCGCACACAGTCACGCTGCTCTTCACGCATGTGCACAACTACAGCGCTGTCGGTAATTAAAAAATATTATTTACCTTTCACTATAAGCGCTCGTGGCCTAGCGGTAAGAGCGTGCGACTTGCAATCCGGAGGTCGCAGGTTCAAACCCCGCTATGTACCTACCAATGAGTTTTTCGGAACTTATGTTCGAAATATCATTTGATATTTACCAGTCGCTATTCGGTGAAGGAAAACATCGTGAGGAAACCGGACTAACCCAAATAAGGCCTAGTTTACCCTCTGGGTTGGAAGGTCAGATCGCAGTCGCTTTCGTTATACTAGTGCCTACGCCTAATCCTGGGATTAGGTAGTTGTCAAGCGGACCCCAGGCTCCCAAGAGCCGTGGCAAAATGAACTTAAAACGTGCATAGGTTGCATAAAATCGCGTTTTATGCTCAAGAGCATAAAGTAAAATTATATATTCAGACTTACACTTTATATGCACTTGTTTTACAAACTACTATGAATAATTGACTTTGAAATATGTGTATGTATCGGCATTAACGGACGGATTCAACATATGTTCCGCAAAAAAGTTAAAGGTGTGTTGATATATAATTCCTAAATATGCTTTAGAAAACTTTAGCTGTAAAACATTTTGATAGACAATGGAACAATACACGAAATACCTTACGAACTGTTTATTTTCAAACCAATTAACACTACCATAATTTTTTGTTAGCATCAAAATTGGCCTGCGGCATTCGCACGGCGGAGGAGCCGCGCGCGTGGAGCACCAAGTCGTGCGAGGTGCGCGTCACCGAGCCCACGCACGTGACGTGCCGCTGCCGAGGACTGGGCACGTATGCGCTGTTCACCGTCGCCAGATCCACCCTAGTGAGAAACCCTTTTTTACACAACTCTGTTAGGTATTTCTCTTCCAGGAACACCAGCAAAAACCTGCCAGTTATTCACACGCCTGAATCGATGTAGAACAGTTAGCCAATTTCAATTGTTTCCAAGGCGTTTTCCAATACTAGACGATGACACATGCCACAGGATGCCACAAGATGAACAGACGACCTCATTAAGGTCGCCGAAAGACGCTGGATGCAGGTCGCTTCCAACCGGTACATGTGGTGGTCCAAGGGGGAGGCTTAATTTCAGCAGTGGACGTATTGTGACTGAGATGATGATGATGACAATGATGACTCATATAAAAAGATACTATCAAACCGACTTAAGAAACCAATTCTAAATTTAAAACTAGCTTTGCTAGCTGTTCTGATACTTATGAAATTTTGTTATTACATATTTGTCTTTGTCTCTACACATATCCGTTAATTTCAGACTGATGTGGAGAAAGATCTTCGTGGGATAGTAAAGATCACAGTTGGTCTCGGTGGCGCCATGTGCTTGGCAGCAGCGGCACTACAGGTCCTGGGACTAGCTTCCGGCAGGAAAGCGCGGTTGCCTGTCCTGCTAAAAGCGGCTACCGCTGGGACGCATTCTGCAGCGCTTCTGGCATTGCTGGAGTGCGATACTAGAGAGGTTTGTGAAGTCGTGATATGAATTTGTAGCGCTCGCTTAGCAGCTCTAGAGGTACAAGTCCTGGGGCTGGATACCGATAAGAATTCGGTTACCTAAGATGGACCGTTCCATGAAAACATCAACTTTTTGTCGCTTACGTAGCGCTATGCCAGCTACCATAATAAAACCTATTAGCCTTTAAGAAACACCATCAGTCTTAAAGCCGACTTATTACATTGGATTGCTGATAATTAGCTCCCTAAATTAACTTCTCGGTGGTATTTAAAATGTTGTCGATTACGTAACGTTTTCATGGAATGCTCCAGCTGCTGAAACCGGAACAGCAGGGACACGTTCCCCAGAGCTACTGGAATTCTGTACTTAAGTGTTCGTAGACTCTATGAGACAAGTAGCACTGGCTGAGCAGCTGCAGCGCCAAAACGTTTGAGGACGGCAGAAAAGCAAAGTTCGCCGTCAAGCTAAATCAAAACATACACGTAGTTTAAGAAAGACCACGCATATCTTGGATCTGGGGCCTATTTCTTTCATTGACATTAGAAAGAAACTTCTGCTTGTATTACAAGTGTTCGAGAAATAGGCCCCTGGTAAACTCACTTTCACTTCTACTCAATACAATTACAAAAAAAAACTATATCAAAGTACTTTAAAGTTACATTCTAGCTAGTTTATAGCGTGCATGCGTTGCATGATAGTTTGTATAGTACATGTTCTGTGCAGGAGGAGGCCTGCCCGGGCGCACTGGGCTGGGTGTGCGCGGCGTGCTGGTGCGCCGGCTGCGCCGCGCTGTGCGCACAGCCACTGCTGCTGCAAGCCGAGTTGGCCGGCCGGCAGCAGCGCGCGCCGTCCGTGGGACTACTGGCAGGTATAGGCTTCAACTAGGAGGTTGATCGGAGGACACAAATGTTACTCATGTTTGTGTAAATTTAAATTTATAAAGTAATTAAGCATGAGACACACCACTCTTGCCAGTGCTGATACCGGTCACTGTTGCCAATATGGCCATAGCACCATGCTATCGGTCGGAGTAAGCGTCAAAAGTGTAGTGTACGTTCTGTTACCCTTGTCCGGGTTGTATCAAAAAAATAAATTGGATCCGTTTTATAATAATATTTGCCATTATTTATTTGCATTATTGTCTGTGCCAATGGTTTTAGCCAATTAAGCGAGGAGCAAGCGAGGTTCAACGTCACACCACCGTTTGTTTGACATCCGTCGTCCGACTGCAAGAGTACAAAGCACTCATCAAAACCAGCATGTCGAGTATAGCTTACTTTTATTCCAGGTGTATGTACTCTAGCGTGGCTGACGGCCCGACTCTGGGGCGGTGCGCCTCTACAGCTCGGCGCCGCGGCGCAAGCCGTGTGCGCGGCGGGGTGCGCGCTGCTTGCAATACTTTGCTTCGCGCTGGCTGTATGCGCCGCCTTACGCCTACGCACTATAACGCATAAGGTGCCCGCGGAGCGCCGGAACTACCTCGCTGACCGGTCAGTATTTTAATTATATTTAACTAGCTTGGTAAGAATATTTTACCTGTCCAGCTATGCGGAAAGACTTATAAAAATGTATGCCTTACAGGACGCGCGTAGTCCGGCACACGCTGGCGTTGTTGCTAACAACTTCGGCAGCGCAGGCGGCGGGGGTGGCGTACGCGCAGCCGGGTGAGCGACGCGTCTCGCACGTCGCCGCGCTATCCGCCGCGGCCCTCGCCAACGTACGTTCTCTCTTGCTATACGTATTTGACCTGTGTCGATTGTCTTCTCAGTTTATGTTATTGCAATATAGAATAATATCCGGTGAAATAAAACAGTTGCAAGAAAAATTTGGAAAAATGGCATGAATGGAACTACAATTACGACACTACGGGTCAAAACCGTATACCAAAACTTGTATTATCGGCCTACTAGAAACTTCACTCCACAAACATTTCATTTCTACAACAAGACTATTAGGTAGGTATTTTTGTGTTGACTAAAGCTTGAGAAAGTAATTAAGTTTATATTAAGATATTCATATTTTTTTTCAGGGCGTAGCTATGTTAATATGCTATGTAATTCGCGATGAGGAGTGCCTACGGTCTGCTAGGCGCGCACTTTCGCTGGGTGAACCAAGAGACTGGCAAGACTCGCCCGCCGGTGATACGTCGCTTAGCTGTAAGTAATAATCCCTGTTCCATTTTCCAATTGTAGCTGACCCAGGAATTACAATTCAACTGCTCTTTACAATCTGTATTGCTAGATTTATTCCGGATTACTTTGTCTTTACAGTGTACATAAAGCAAGGTGGTGAAGTAGAGAGTCGCGGTGGAGTCGGCACACTGGAGTCATCACCTACGGCCTCGTCACCCGGCGCCTACTGGCGTGCGCCCGCGCCAGGGCTGGACACACCCACTCGTCTGCACAGGTATCTCTTCACGACCCATATAACACAATCCTCTCACGGAATCAGAGGAATGTGGGAGTTATCGAATTAAGATGAATGAGGAAGTGATGATTGTGTATAAACAGATGATGTACAGTATAATACATATATGTAGTAGGGTTTGTGATTCAGCGTTACTTATTTTTTGTTGTAACAGATGGGAAACGAAAATCAAGTATACGAGTAGAGATCAAGCAACTTGTGACTTATGTGGAGTCCATTTTAATTCGTCTGACGCTACCACCTAAAATAGTGGCTTTTACGTTTTATAAGTCGAATATTGCTTGACATGTTTCGCTGCGTAACTAGGAGCATAATCATGAGCCATTAAGCATCCCGAGTTTCCCGTTTGTATACAATTAATATGGTTGAGTCTCATGATGTTTTTGTGTTTATAATAGCTTAGTAACTACTTCTAGCATATAAATATGAGTAGTAGATAATGTTTTATACTCTAACTATTTAGAAACCGGCTGAAGAAATCGTTTGATTATTTCAATCGCTTTTAAACGATTTACTGAACAGAAGATTCTGACTTTGAGCACCCTCGTAAAATGTGTAAAACTTATTATCATTTATCATACCTTCCTTTTATCCGTATTTTTTATAAACATCAAAATCTTATTTTCTTAAAATTTATTTTGTTTATAGTTATTATCTGTATACTTGTTGTGGTTTTAGTTTAATTATTTTATGTTTTTTATTTAGCCTGCGCCATCTTACCGCTGAGCAAAGGCCTCCCTCTAAGAGTTCCACATCCCGATATCTCTTGCAACCGGCCCGTCGTTAAGCAATGAGTTTATCTGCGCCTGAGACTTTGCAGCAACCGTCTCTTATAGTGAGTAGCTTAGCCTGATCCACTTGTTATCCAATTATACTTGCAGCATAGTCTGGTCGCCATCCGTGCTGTATTGTGCGATTTCATACACTAATAAAGTAATTAAAAAAAATATCTTACATTGTTACCCAGCTCAGCGTTTCTGAGTGCAGAGTTGATTATTCATAAGCAGTGATCGGACAAATTTGCGACATTGCTCGCAATAATCTGGACATGACTTTAAAATTAATCATATAAGTAATCATTTAATTAATTTCTTACTTGAGATATAATTTGATTCCTGGTCAATAAATACAAAAGTTTGTTAAAGTAGGTATAGATTTTATAACAGTATTTTGTCCGAATTCCACTTCTTTACACATCAAAAATATACTTAAGTTCTGAAAAACTCCGCTCGCAATCCACTAATGTTAATGTGACAAACTTATGTAGTTTAATAGGAATATCCACGGAGGCTCTACCTATAAAACTAAAAAACGTCTTCGTCTGAAATAAAAATCATAGCATCTGAAATAAAATTCATAATCGTGTCAGTTTAACATCGTAACTTATTTTTCTTCTGACGAAAATGCTAACCACATTAAATAACATTCTCATAATAAATATAAGAAACTAAAATTTTATTTCAAAAAGAATTAATTGAATAATATTTTCATAAATTTTTGAGTCATGTCCACATTACTGCGAGCAATGACGCAAATTTATCCGATCTCTCTCCGATAGGAGAACATTCTTGTTACCAGTATCCCCGTACTTTCCCAACTCATGCTTACCCACGTCCGCTCATTTAACACCTTGGTTATGTTCGTTGCGTTCGGTCATCATCTCATTTCGATTAGGTTAGCAAAATGACTTTAATAAACTTATTTATTAATAAGTACCTACGTGCATGTTACAGGCGACAGTCAACTCCGGACAGCCGCGCGGACATCGTGCGCTGCGTGGAGTACAAAGAGACGGTGCTGAGCCCGCACCGCTACGAGCGTCACTCGCGCGCCGTGTGCGACCTCATCCCGCGCGCGCCGGCGCACGGCCCGCACGCCGCGCAGCCCGAGTACCTGGCGCGCGTGTGCCTGGAGCTGGGCGTGCTCGACGCCACCCCCGTCCCGAGCAAAGACCCCGCGCCTCTCCTCACATGTTCCGTCGACTTCGAACCCTACACCGAAAAACGGTTCGACACCGCAATAGAAAACTGCACCCTCTGTGTTCAGTCCAATCCGGACGTTTCCAAAATACCCTCCCCGCCCATTAAGAGCTGTCTAAAAAAATCTAGTAAAAATCAAGAATTCACGTCCAGTATATCCCTCCCCTCCATGGAGTTATTAAAAGACGAGCCGAAGTCGAAATCTGACATCGAGCAAGTGAATAGGGAGTGGAATAAGGCGTACGACTCGCCCGAGACGGACCGAATGTTGAACAAGATATCCAACGATTTGGATTTTTTATTAAATAGAACTCAGGACCCTAATGTTATACTTGACCAAATCGAGGAGGCCCCCACCTAGGTGACGCAGTGACGGGTTAGAGACGATAGACTTTAGTCTTGTAAGTAAACGAATAACATGGAAACAGGGGTGCAAGATGCCACTAGAATAATGTGTACATATTGAGCGTGTTTTATAGATTATACTCATAACAAATATTAAATTTTATCAAGAAACATTTTGCATGCAGTTTGTATGAATTGTTCGTTTTTATAATATTTAATACTTACTGTTATTGAGGGGTAGGTACATATTAAATTCGAATCAAAGTATTGAATGTAATACGTAATGTCGAATCAAAGTTATAATAAGACGCTCTCTAAAATTTCGTTGCTGTGATTTAAAATTTTTTGCTAAATGGCACTAATTAAACTAAAATTAGATAATTATGTTGTAACTACATCGTCAATCGTGTAAAGTTGACATTAGTGCAACAATAAAGCGCGGTTACGTTATTAATATTAATTATGCACTTATTATACGTCTTATTATGCCTTTGCTTCCGGCAGGAATACAGCGATCAAGTTTGTATCTAGTCAAATTCTCGAAAGTACCTAATCTTTTAGCATAATTTAAACACAATGTGATCGAAAACCTCGAATAGGTAATTTATAGAAAACTATGTTTAATGATTTTCCGTGTCAGTATTTAATTTATATATTTAACATATTTATACGAGTAGATATATCATTACAACAAATGTGATAAATTTTAATAATTTAAGATGTACTAACTCGAATTTATCGTTTTAATACGTAATCACAATGAAGGGATGAGCATGTAAATATATTTTAAGTTGTAAAATTCTCATTTATCACGAATATTTTTTCAAGTTATGGACGCATTGTATATATTTAACACATTCGCTGCTGCGGTTAGTTAACCATACTCATGGTAGGGTCGATCGGCCCGATGACGCAGCGAACGTATTAAGTATTCTAACGTACTTGTATATATCTATGTATCGTCATTTCGTACCCACAACAGAAGCGTTATTGAGCTTTCTATGAAACTAGATTGATTTATGTAAGACGTGCCGTGATATTTATTTTTTATTTTACTAATAATTCATTATCATATGTCCAAGTCCTAAATAGATAGTCGCATATAATCATTTATACCCTTTTCCCTGTTTTTGTGCTGCGGTGGTTGGTATTCTAATAAGATGTACCTACTAACCTAACAAAAATGTGTTTAACACAAAGATATTATCATAAAACTTTTTGTGAAAGCATATGAGTTTTATAAATAACCTTAATTTCAGATATTAAGTTACATGTATTAATGTAGATAGCTAGCAAGATTTTTAAACGCATGTATTACGCATCAGTAACGGATTACTTTAGTTCTTTACCATAAACTAATTAACCTCTTGATCGCCACAGTCATCTAGTCGTGACAGAAAATGGAATGCCTCACACGCCACGGCCATCATAACATGACAAATATGTAAGTCAACTGTCTATTGGTGTACAGAGCTATTCCATGCGTGGCGATTAAGAGGTTACAATTATTGAGCTGTTTCGGTTATTTTTAGCAGAAACCCGCTTCAATCCTTTGTACTTTATATTAAGTACTTATTTTGATTTTACGTTATGTTTACACATGCACAGCACTAACTTATTTAGTTCTTATGTAAGAGTTAAAAGACATTAAGATAACAGGAATATAGTAATGTCGTTGCGTATAAAAATGGACCTCAGTCGTGGTGTCATGATTAGAGTGCCAGGAATTTAAATGTTCTGGAGGACATAATTTTGTATGGGAAAAGTTTTAGATAATATTTTCCACAGAGAACGTTATCGAAAATTACATCTCGAAGAGTGCTTTTCATGGCTGAAGCGGTAAAATGAAGTTTATAGGCACTATGTTGCGAACCAATATATTTAGTTGATTCAAGTTGTTTTTCTGTCTCAAAACGGCTAGTGAAAAATGCTGCTCTATATTTTTTTTATAAATACTATCAAAACGCTTGTTTTAGTTTACAAAACATCAAGCCATCAACTGCAATTTTAAAAAGAGATATTATTTCACATAGCCCATCTAGTACAGTCAGCGTCATATAATTGGTAGCATCCAAAGTACTCAAAAAGTTCGGTACACCATAGAATTACTATGGCGTACCGAACTATTTGAGTACTTTGAATGCTACGAACTATATGACGCTGTCTGTACCAAAATACACATAAATATACATATTAAATAAATGTGAAGAACGTAGGTAAGTTTGTAGGTGTCAAAAAAATACCGCTATCGATACTATATTCTGGTTTTATAGAGACACAAAGACGTAACAAATACGTGGTCTAAAGTTGTACATAATGTTTCTCCCAAAAACTTGTTTCTCCCAATAACTTGTATTCGGCAAACCACTACAGGTCCATTTTTAAGTATTCACCCACCTTGATTTTATGTGATGATCTTGTATTATTTAATTCCTAATAGATTTTATAAAATGTATTAACTGTACCTTATTTCTCATTGTAAATAAAGATACGTAAGCCAATTACTTAATAAATGTGTTTAAAGTAGAATAGGTTATTTAAGATATCTAAACGAATTATATTTTATGTTGAATCGGGTAAATACAATATATTTTTATTTACAATAAATTTTTTACAATTGAATTTACTTGTTTATTTTAAAGGATTTTATTCCTAGGGGCTCGTGGCAATGAAACGCTAATCAAACGTGTAATAAAATATGTTTTATTTAAAGCTCAACTAGCATAAATTAGCATAAGCAGATACAAAATACAAACAATAGCTAAATTAAATTACCAGGCAAATAAAACTATAACATTGTTCGTCATCATCTTCAATAAATACATCGATTTTTTACATTTCCTTCTTAATACTATTATTTATACATCGGATTGTGCATCAACAACATACATGAATTTATTTGGACACTAATTTTATACAAGTAGGAGTATCATTTCGTTAATATTGCACAACGGATCGTATTTCTGGTGTAAATTTAACATTTTATTACAGTAGAGTTAAACGAAAGAAGAAAGCCCATGCTATGCACAAGTACAGTCGCTATCAGATATATCGGAGCTGTGGAGGTGGTCACAAATATAGGAATTTTATCGCCTTACAATAGAGGCGTTGTTCAGATGTTTGTGACCACCTCCACAGCTCCGATATGTCTGATGACGACTGTACCTTTATTTAGTACAAGAATACAAAAATGCGTAAAGTAGTAACTAGATAACAAGCGCTATCTTTGTTATTCAGGTACCATAACATGTACAGCGCCATCTAGTTTAGCTGTGAATAGTGAAGCTCTTTTCAATTTTTCACAAACTTATGCGTTTTAATATTTTTTTCGTATATGATACGGATTAGTGTAGTATAAGAAATCTGGCAACAAAAGTATCCCATCCGTTCGTTGATTTGAGTCTGTTGTGTTGAGTATGTATACTATATAAATCGAACAAAAGGTCCTTTAATTATTAATATATTGCAATAATATATTACACAACATATTGCAGAGGCATAATATTAATGTTATGCCTCTAAATTATGACGGTGGCAAACTAGGTTACGGCTCGCTTTATGGTAAGCAGTCACCGTAACCAATGTACGCCTGTAACTCCTGAAGATTCACAAGTGCATTGCCTAGCCTGATTTACATGTAGTTAACTAAACTTTTTCACGTTTTATTTATCAATATTTTTCGGATACATGCTACACAACACGCTGGAAGTTATTACTATCACAAGGCACTGAAGTATTAAACTTGCACACACATCAACATACAATTTTTAAACATGGCGAGTGATTGTTTATTTCTAAAGATAAATGTGTCATTTAATTTCAAAATGTATTTTTTAAAACGTAAATGGTACAATTTTCTTTAAAAAAAACCAAAAAGCAAATGGACATGAAGGTGAACTATAATAAGAGTGGTTTAAGAAACCATTTTCTGCAACGACAATAACTTTAGCGGCATGCGAGATATAAACGTATCTATTCCGAAAGCATTACGGTTCAAAATAGCCGGTACAGTTGCAAATATTAGTAGCCACTTATAGGTTAACAGAGTATTTTGCGTAAAATAGCTTTTAAGGTGCATTTTTTATTCATATACAGATACGTGTAAACTAGCCATGACACATAATAACACACTGACTAGCAATAATAACAGGTTGCATTGCACGGAAATTTTCTTGAAACAAAGTGACCTTAGTGATCACATGCATGATTATAATTAAAAGGCAAGAATTTCTTGTTGTAAATAGATGATAATCAACCAGTTCGTATCCCTCAACTTTGTTTGTGTTTATTGGAAAGATAATTTAATAGAGGTTTGCTAACTTATGTTTATGTCATACGTAGTTTCACAAGACTTGAGGCGAAAGGATTACGCACACAACTATATGAAGTACTGATTGAATGAATGAAATGAATGAGTAATTTCAAAATCTTCCTATCATTACATGAGATGTTGTTATGTGCGTGACTTCAACTCTCGTGAAACTATCTAAACGAAGCGGATATATTTGCGTCCCAATTACGCAGGTATTGAACCTTTTCGGCGCCATTTCAAACGCAAAAGCTAACGACCACACGCCTCGTCATCGAAATGTCAAAACTTCTCTGTGGTCGAGGGCATATATATATACGTCTTTGGCATTGAACCGGCGGTGCCAACATATACGTCTTTGGCGTGGAAAAGGTTAATATTAGATGTATTAATGTAATTGCAAAGTAATCATCAAAAGTGATAACTTTTTAAACCATGTCACTTTAACGTTTAGTTCCAACTTTGAAATCGGTTAATATGTAAGCAACAAAATTCCAAAATCATTATCTACTGTTAATGTTGACAAAACTGGTTGAAAAACAAATATAAATAATTTTGCTGTCTTGATTAATATGTATAATAAATAGCTTCTTTATAGCTTACATAATTAAAACCTTTGATTAAACTCATTTATATTTTCGATAGTTTTGTAAAATATTTTACACTTCATTCTTAGCAATGAGAGGAATATTGCCTTCAAGAATTCAGCTCGCGCTAAATCCTGACGAAATACTCAAAAGTTAATACAACAATAAATTGCGGTTTGAAACTTCTGCCGACTATGGCAACTGCCTACCCCCCACCAACAATACAAGTCATAATTGGCGGAGGCCTATGTCCAGCAGTGCACGTATCACGACAGAAATGATGATGATGATTGCGGTCCGCGATAGTAGCCCGAGCACTAGTGAGCGGCGACACTATCTCGCACGCTAGAAATCCGCCTTTTTCTAATTGTATTAATTAATAATACAAAGGCGTGTACTTTATTACATTATCGAATTGCTTGGAGCATGCATTTTCCTTCCGAAGCGGGAACGATAATGGATACATGCAAATATGTTTTATGAATACATTTAGCGATCAAAAGGGTTAATAAATAGTGATATGCAGGAATTAAAAATAGATACAGCCATAATGTACATAAATTAATTACATAGCCATAATACATATGTACAAACATTCACACGTAATATTATTTTGACTAAGAACATAATCACACCGATATTAGTGCCTTATTGTATATAACATGTATATAACATTGCTATGTAATATGTATTTATCTATCTACATTAATTTATCTATTATCTAATTGTTACATGGATAAGTAGAATAGACTGGATATAAATAATAAATCATTATTATTTATATGTAGGTCACGAGACAGGCGATACAATACCTATATTGCAAATTGATAGTGTGTCGCAGTAGACAATACGATGGCATTTATCTAGTTTTACTTGAGGAAGATAAGATAGTTACATTTAGTACTCAAAATACGAGACATTTTACTAATGTACAACGTAGTACCAACTACGACGTAAAAAACGAAGTTTACCGAGATGAAACAAATATTACAGTATAAGGAAAGGTATTTAGACGAATAATATATCTACAAACATTGTTCAACCACGTTCAAAATTTATGTCACACTACATCAAACTCAAAATAGCTTTTCTATAGACCTGGGGCCTATTTTTCTTGTTCACAACTCCTATTAGAAAATAAGGTTCATTCCGGTGATACAAAAAACCGAAATATTGTTAATGCCTAATTATGCTGTTATATTTTCGAATAGCATAAAGGAGGACACTTTATTAACAAAATAAAATAATCAAAAATATGCAATAGCAACCGAGATACCGAAATTGAATACCGGTTAATTTGTATGAAAATAATAACGGTATTCGAACCTTGTTAGAAAGGAATTTCTGATTGTATCTGCCGATTGTATTTCACAGATAGGCCCCTGATCGCTCCTTAGTAATCAAGCCTAATTAAGACCTGTTATTACTAGTTTTTTGTTTGAAATCAGACTACAAATTATATAAGTTGTTATAGTAGAATGTTAACTACGAAAATAAAATTTCAAAAAATTTAAAAGTCGCGATTGCGTCGTACATTTTTTGGTAACTCGGTTAACGTTTGACAATTTAATTATAACAAAACTTATGGAACCGTCTAAGAGTCGACTGGTAAACTCAGGCCATGGTTTTTTCTTAGTATTACGACTCTTTCCTTTTTATTATAGAAAATGACTTATAAAATGAACTAAGGATTAAGTTAGCTGTCTTATTAGAAAGTATAATAATAATATGAAAACAAACATGTATCACGTGTCTTGTTTTACATGATGTTGATATTTTTTTTAAATAACACAATCCAATGTTGGTTCTAGTCATACATGGAAACGGATATATTTTATTTTATATAAGTTATCTATATCAGTACTTTATGTTATTTTCTATTAAGGTTAACAATTTCCAGTACATATGTATAGTTTTTAAATTAATTAAATCTTAATTAATTTTAAATATCTACATTTCACTAAGCCACGCTGATTCGGCAAGTGCTTTAAATCGCGTCGATGATCGTCGGGACTAATATGTTATTTTGTTATCAAGTTTCGAGATTAAATTAGCACACGATTACAGATTTTGCAAATGGCCTCAATAGCTTAGATAAAAGACCATATGACCGTGCCTCTTTGTTTTTCTTGACTTGGCGGATCGACAAATTATTCATAGAACAGAAGAGGTCAACCTTTGAAATGTACGGATATGTTATGTTTTTTTTCGTCTAGGTATGACAAAATGTCATCAACTAGTATTTTGTTGAAAACACAGGAATGACATTGCCTGTTATCCCTGTAGCAGGCATAAACATAATATCTAAAATCAAGAGCATAAAGACGTATTCATTTTTTCACCCTACGTGCTATAAAGTGCAAATGATTACATATATGTATGCCCTTCTATACCTAAGACGGCAAATATTAGTCTTCTGAAAGGTTAAGCGTTCAATGGAAAATAAATAAATATGGTCAAGAAACAGACGTCTCTATTATTGATTATGAAATACTCTTATGCATGGAAATTGCTGTCGTTTTAATTTTTGTATCGTAGTAACAATGTAGAAATACTACCAATGTACGGATCTAATTAATACATATACAGTCTAAAATAAATATTTACATAACAGAATACAGCTGATGAAATCATTTACAATATATCTAGAATAAGTCTTTAACAAAATCGTAGCGTCATTTTATTGAACATTTATAATTATATATTGCATATTTCTGGATCTGATAAAGAAAGTGGGCGTTTGACTACTTATGTTCTTGAATAATTACGTGACAAGATAATACGGGTTTTGTATTTAAAACAAAGCAACAATATTATCAGTTATATTTATATATTATTCAGTTATTATCAGTTATATATTTGTTTCTGTTTCTACAAAGTACAGAAAATTCGATATAATCGTATTTTGTAACATTTAAACGGACCACTTCAGGTTAAGGTTTACAGAGTTTATTTTGAAGGTGAACACAGGTTATTTTGAATATAACGTTCCAGTATGTGATGTCTAATCATAAGCTGTAACTAGAGATGGGACGCTACCAGTAAGTTACCAAAGTTACAATGGGGAATGTTCTCAAATGGTAACATTCCTCATACTCAAATTGGTAATGCAACTACTGATATATGTAAATGTTTTTGTGTTGTCTAATGTTAACCCGTAAGTTACCAAAGTTACAATGGGGAATGTTCTCAAATGGTAACATTCCCCATACTCAAATTGGTAACTTACCGGTAGCGTCCCATCTCTAGCTGTAACATAATGTTTAATCTCAACATTGGCAAAATTGAATAATAAATGAAAACCGTACAGATTAGTTAGATTATAGATAAACAAAAGTTGGTACACACTTGACGCTTGTACCGCAGTCAAATAACTGTAATCTAGAATATTTGTTTTATGCGTGTATTTATGGACAACACTTACATATATGTAAGTTAGGTCTGCGGGTACGTCGCTGTAGAAGGTATACAAAGCATTGTTTGAGTAAGTATGATAAAATATGTATCGCCCCAACGTCACATTAATCTTTTGTTATACAAAACGTTTATTATATAACAGATCATAAATTGATATTACCGTTTATCTTTACATCTAATATCACTCGACGTTGACACGTGCAAATCACCGAGCATGTTCGTGACGCTCGACGGTGACGTCACAACGCGACGTCAGCCTGACGTCACGGGGACGGCGTGGCGCGGGCTTATTGAAAACGCGCATATCTGGAAACACATGAAGATCAATTTTATAAGTAGAACTGTATAGTCATACCACCAAATATATCGGAAGGGCGAAGGTGGTCACAAATATCTGAACAGCATCTTTATTGTCAAGGCGATTTAAAAGGCGTAACATGTTGTATATATTTATGAATACCTTGACCGCTCCGATATATTTGATGGGGACTGTACATGGTCTTTTTTATTAGGTCAGGTAGACCATCCATACTAATGTTATAAATGCGAAACTATTTTTGTATGTCTGTATGTATATTTGTTACCTCTTAAACCGCTGAAACAATTCAGATAAAATGTGGTATGGCAATAGTTTGAATCCTGGGCCCTAGGCTATAATTAATTAAATTTGAACTTGGAAATCATTATTTAAAAGGATGAGAGGGTGGAAGTTTGTGTTGGGAGTTTGCAAAGCCGAAGAGTATACATATCTATCTATCTTCTGTGGCTTGCTGCTTTTATTACGTGTGCAGTATCGAAAATTTGGTTGCATTGCTTGTTATGAATTAAAAATTTAGATTGTTATGTGACGTCCCGTGGCTAAAGATACATTACAGACGTTTTTAAATTTGATAATAAATTATTTGTGGAAAAGCTTAATGTGTTATTTTAGATTACTAGAAGATCGGTCCGAGTCTGATGACCGCATGATTGACAAAATCTAAGCGATTGCTTGCCAATCATTTTGGTTGTAAATATACCACCTAAATGTTTGGGTACCTGTTAGTACCTCTAGTATAAGCGAATGAATATATTTACGATATGCTTACGATTTTTTCAATACTGCGGTCGTCAGACTCGTACCGGTTTTCAAGTAATCTAACAACTCCACTGGAATAGGTCGTTTTGCGTCCGCTCCAGTCTCTTGAGCGACGTGTCGAACTCATTGGCCTCCTTGTACAGGTCGACAAGCTACCCCAGAAAGGTGTTATCTACGCCGTCTCGATCGCTACAACTGGAACAGATCGTCTGCATCGCGTCGACCCCGCGGCCCTGCGTCAGTCAGTCATCACGTTGTACGACCTGGACAAGCAATACCAGCAGTACAACTGGGCCAATCACCGTGCACCCGTTCCAGTCTCTTGGGCGATATGTCGCTCCGGAGATCGTGAGTCAGCATTCATCGATATCGATCAGGCGGTCTTGCGTCAACATTGACGCGATAAACTCCATGAGCGTTACCTGCGCTGTCTCGACCACTACACAGGTCGTCGTGCGTCCGCTCCAGCCTCTTGAGCGACGTGTCGACCCGGCGGCCCTGCGTCAGCATGGACGAGGGCGGCGGCAGCGGCGGCGGAAAGATCTCGTTGTACGAGCTCGACAAGCAATACCAGCAGTACGTTACCTGCGCTGTCTCGACCGCTACAACTGGAACAAGTCGTCGTGCGTCCGCTTCAGCCTCTTGAGCGACGTGTCGACCCCGCGGCCCTGCGTCAGTCAGTCATCACGTTGTACGACCTCGACAAGCAATACCAGCAGTACAACTGGGCCAATCACCGTGCATCCGTTCCAGTCTCTTGGGCGATATGTCGCTCCGGAGATTGTGAGTCAGCATTCATGGATATCGATCAGGCGGTCTTGCGTCAACATTGACGAAAACTCCATGAGCGTTACCTGCGCTGTCTCGACCACTACACAGGTCGTCGTGCGTCCGCTCCAGCCTCTTGAGCGACGTGTCGACCCGGCGGCCCTGCGTCAGCATGGACGAGGGCGGCGGCAGCGGCGGCGGGATGATCTCGTTGTACGAGCTCGACAAGCAATACCAGCAGTACGTTACCTGCGCTGTCTCGACCACTACACAGGTCGTCGTGCGTCCGCTCCAGCCTCTTGAGCGACGTGTCGACCCGGCGGCCCTGCGTCAGCATGGACGAGGGCGGCGGCAGCGGCGGCGGAAAGATCTCGTTGTACGAGCTCGACAAGCAATACCAGCAGTACGTTACCTGCGCTGTCTCGACCGCTACAACTGGAACAAGTCGTCGTGCGTCCGCTTCAGCCTCTTGAGCGACGTGTCGACCCGGCGGCCCTGCGTCAGCATGGACGACGGCGGCGGCAGCGGCGGCGGGATGATCTCGTTGTACGAGCTCGACAAGCAATACCAGCAGTACGTTACCTGCGCTGTCTCGACCGCTACAACTGGAACAGGTCGTCGTGCGTCCGCTCCAGCCTCTTGAGCGACGTGTCGACCCGGCGGCCTTGCGTCAGCATGGACGACGGCGGCGGCAGCGGCGGCGGGATGATCTCGTTGTACGAGCTCGACGAGCAATACCAGCAGTACGTTACCTGCGCTGTCTCGACCGCTACAACTGGAACAGGTCGTCGTGCGTCCGCTCCAGCCTCTTGAGCGACGTGTCGACCCGGCGGCCCTGCGTCAGCATGGACGACGGCGGCGGCAGCGGCGGCGGGATGATCTCGTTGTACGAGCTCGACAAGCAATACCAGCAGTACGTTACCTGCGCTGTCTCGACCGCTACAACTGGAACAGGTCGTCGTGCGTCCGCTCCAGCCTCTTGAGCGACGTGTCGACCCGGCGGCCCTGCGTCAGCATGGACGACGGCGGCGGCAGCGGCGGCGGGATGATCTCGTTGTACGAGCTCGACAAGCAATACCAGCAGTACGTTACCTGCGCTGTCTCGACCGCTACAACTGGAACAGGTCGTCGTGCGTCCGCTCCAGCCTCTTGAGCGACGTGTCGACCCGGCGGCCCTGCGTCAGCATGGACGACGGCGGCGGCAGCGGCGGCGGGATGATCTCGTTGTACGAGCTCGACAAGCAATACCAGCAGTACGTTACCTGCGCTGTCTCGACCGCTACAACTGGAACAGGTCGTCGTGCGTCCGCTCCAGCCTCTTGAGCGACGTGTCGACCCGGCGGCCCTGCGTCAGCATGGACGAGGGCGGCGGCAGCGGCGGCGGAAAGATCTCGTTGTACGAGCTCGACAAGCAATACCAGCAGTACGTTACCTGCGCTGTCTCGACCGCTACAACTGGAACAAGTCGTCGTGCGTCCGCTCCAGCCTCTTGAGCGACGTGTCGACCCGGCGGCCCTGCGTCAGCATGGACGACGGCGGCGGCAGCGGCGGCGGGATGATCTCGTTGTACGAGCTCGACGCGCCGAGCGACGCCGACTGTCGAAGTCGCGCTGTCGGTCGATGCCTCACGAAACCATCTTCCAACTCCTTTACGAATCTGGAAAATGATAGTAAAGATATCAGTACGCAGCTCCAGCTTGGTGATGTAAGCGGGTGCACTTTGAGAAGTGATACAGTAACATGCTTAATATGTGAAGAGTTATAGTTTTACGCCTTGTGCTATCAAAAACGACTTATTACTAATGCATATCACCATCTAAGATGTCTTTCGGTTGTAACTAACTGTTGGACACTTTCTCTCTATGACATGATAAAATGACAGTGACGAAGGTTTAGGTATGAACAATTATTCCGGTAAACAATAGACCTAGGGAGTTCAAATGACTCATGTACGTACATGGCTATATGTTGCTGTTTCATTATCACAGCAAACTTACAATGGCTTAAATGTGCCATTGATTTTTATAATTTATTAAAATAATCCTCAAACTGAATTAGCAATAACATTTAACATAAATGTCGAACACAATCACTAAATTGACAAATTAAATGAAGAAAATGCGATCTGAGAGGAGAATAGCCGGTCAGCCATCGAACATACAGGAGGAATTTTTATACAAGGGAGTGAAGGGAGCAAAGTTAGTGTTTACCTTCACGTGTTAATATTGAGACCGGCGCTAGCGAACTATTCTAAAATTGAGTGGAGTCTTGAGTGTTGGGAGGGTCTCAAGGCACGAGAGAGGAACAAACTCTACTGCCGAGTGAAACAAAATTTCTCACCTCATTGCCTAGAGTGTACCTACTAACTCTAAAATATTTCAAATTACATCCAATCCTTTGAAATTTGAAATTACTTTACTCCCTTGTGAATAAAATGCAGTTTACCTACCTGTTTTCACAATAAAAACGGACTTTCCAAGCTCTCAAGCCGTACGGCTGTGGAATGCTTTGCCCGTAGAAATAAGATGCGCAAAATCTCTTCCAATTTTCAAAAATCTCCTTAAACAACATTTCTTGTCACTATCTTAACTCTGGTTGCCTAATTGCAGTATTATTATTAATATTTATTATATATAATACGTATGTATGTAGGTATATGTATGTTTATTGTATTTTATGTATTTATGTAAGTATATGTATTCAGTTATAGATGTGTGTTATTTATATTTAAAAAGCTCTTTCTTGTAATAAGTGCACTGCCTGCTTATAATTCAATTAATAATTACATTTCCTGCTACCCAAAGGTTGTCTGGTAGAGATCGCTGTTTAGCGATAAGACCGCCTGTTGTTACCTATTATTCTTAAGTATTTTTTTCTGTAACAATTTCTGTTTGGTGCAATAAAGAATATTACTACTACTACTACTACTACTAGTGAAAAAGCCTTTTGTCCGTTTTAAAACGTAGCCTATTCGTTCGCTTTACTCGCTCGGTCAATAAACTGCCTTAGGTATACTGAGATACCTATATTTTAGAGTAACTAGCGACGGCTAACACATTAAACCAATATCATTAACAGCTCTATATTCTGCAAGTCACCTAACGCATGAGTCATACCTAATAGCTTACATAATAACTTACATAAAACGTAACTTAGTAGTACCTGTACTTCGCTTAGCAAGGAATGTTCAAGTATGTTGTAAAAGGGTATGCTCCATACATATTCTGATGTTATTGTTTGTGTAACTATATCTTTCTATGTCGATACACTGACTCCCCTTACGAAAAGGACAACTATGTTTAATTCACGAGGAGGGTCTGATATAATAAGCAATACATTAAAGTGGCTGACAAGTAAAGTATTTTTAGCGAACGGAATGAACCCATATACAAATGGCAAATTCACGACATCCGCTAAACTGATTTCGTAAAAGCTATTTTGAACTCTACACATTTCAAGTATGGTTGGAATTTGCGTGGCTCAGTTAGTTAAACGGTTATTTCCCGATGCTGTATACTGCACTTGTAACACCTTTTCTTTTCCTTATTTGATAAGTAATGAAAAGACATATTAACAATTAATAATATTTATACAATGTATGTCAATATGTCATATGACGTATGTTTATTCGCGAACATTATATATGTACTTCAGTTGTTACGAATGTGTGACGTCAAGGCCTCGTGATTTCGTTTGCTTTTAACTACAGGCGAGTGTGTTACATACAACGGAAATATTTGTTTATACCTCGTTATGATGAAGAACCAACCGCAATGTTTACAGATAACTATATACATCTACTAATATACAAGCACCCTTTAACTCGGCCAGCTCGGCCTCAGCAATGCAGTATCAATAAATGCAATGGAGACAACGATAGTAAAGCACAACACTATATTAGTACGGGTGCTGTTTTACATGGTCAATCGAATGAAATTTTAACTTCGCTGAGGATTTTCAACTTAGTTTTTCATATCTCTTATTAATTTCTAGAATAGGTAGCACTCAAGTTCTGTGTGAATGTCGAAATAAGTACATTTGATGAAATAAGTACCTAGGTTTATAATCTGTTAAATTAAGAAAGCAACTTACATAACCGACTCGACATCTGTAATGGAATCGCAAAGTGTTATAGATTGAAATATTTACCGCGTATGACTCAAATCCAATTTTAAATCATTTCTGGAATCATCGCAATGTGTTATTTAAAGTCTCCAAAAATATTTCAAGAGCATTCCAGCAAGGTTGAGAGTTTGCTTGTTTACAATTAAATTTGAATGTTTACTTATCAATCAGTGTCAGGAAACATCCTGTTGATATCAAACTGACCGCGTTATAACCATAACTATACGAAAAAAATATATTTCGCCATCTCACCGTCACGGTTTTGATATAGAAAGTATACAACATTAACTTTTTGCAGTTTAGTTCGCATCAAATCTTGGATAACTTACACCGACTGGTAATAATTTAAATTCTAAACTACAACCACTTACTCTTACTAGTATGTCAGTGAACAGCTTCGGTAGATACGTTTATTTGCGTGTAACTAAATAAATTGTAAATGATGACCTTTAACCCGTCTTATCTGTGACGATGTCAATAAGAATTTTATCTACTACTTAATACTACTACTAACTTTAACCTTCACCATAGATGAAGAGGTGTGAAAGTCGTACGGAAGCTAATTTATTTATTTGTTCTATCATTTATATTGTACTGGGACATCCCATATTACATTGTCATCGGATATATACTCACATTAACGTCCCATTTTCATTTAAATAATGAATAACAAATCAAAATCGCGCAAGATTAGATAAGTATAATATTTATAATAGAAACTTTGCATACAAACTTTACATTTGACGTTGTTTGACATTTGAACCTAGCTGCATAGCTTGGCACGGACCACAATGTGACGCCCCTCGTCTGACCTACATTTACACTAGTGTCTCAGCCATTAATTTGGCTAGATAATACAGCAGTTAAAATGCCCGTCTGAATCCCTAGATGTTAGAATGGCGTGACGAGAACGCCAAGACAAGCTAATCGGCTACGACCACATTAATAATTTTGAATTATTTATATACATAAGCAACGAAAAACAGAGGGAATAAAAACAAAAGACGGTCCGTGAATGTTACAAAGGTAAAAAGTGAAATCATTAATTATTGCTCTTCTTTTCCCCTTTCCGGACAGGGCGACCCTAATTTGTAGCTTTCGAAAAACATCTACAAGTATATTGTGTTTTGGGTAAATCCACGTAAGTGTAACCAAAATTGAGTGTTTATTTATTTTTAAAGTAAATTTAAATGATGATACTTGATGTTTAAAGGTATAAATAAACTTGAAAATAGCAAATTATCATTTAAATTTACATCTAAAACAAATAAAAGTCCATTTGAAGGTCACTTTCATTTTACATTCAATAAAGTTAATCTTAAGTATGCATTGTAGTGTGCCTTGTCACCTAGCGAAGTTTTTTTGGAATAAGCACTAATGTCATTGAGGTACCTTTTTTAGGATCGACACATTGTGCTCGTACATTATTCACATGTTAAAATCAAGTTAATGATCATGATCATGGACTATTATTGTAGCTAGTCAGTTGTCTAGCATTAGTAGAGAAAGTTTATTGTTCTGTATTAATTATCGGATACCGAAATCGTTCTATGCATTCCTAATAAAAATAAAAATGAACATGGTAAATTAATATTTCCTTACTTCCACCATGTATCCTATTGACTTAGGGCCGATTTTTCAATTGTCAGATAACCACATATCTGACAGATACCCATAGAGTTATTCGCCGAATAAGGCTTATCTGACGATTGAAAAATCAGCCCTAAGTAAATTAAAATAAAATGTTACCGAGTAAATATCACATGAATTAAAATTAACCCTTATCAACTGTAGATTGATAAGCGAATACTCATTTGTGTAATGTGACGATCTAATGATAAGTGAACGTGAGTGGCATCACGATCCTGTACTGATAAGAGACATACAATAGAGCACACCATTCAATATTATTAAACAACGACTGTCATACTCATATTATTTTGCGTGTAATAATTGAGTCGCTTAAATTCCAATTTAGGTAAATCCATCTGTCAGATCATGCGATTTTGGTATTATGAAAAGGTAATAGGGTAGATATTTGCAGAGAGGGTCGAATAGATTTATCTGAGTTTGATGTTAAGCGACACAATTAATGACAACATATTTATCTTTTGTCAATTAGCTGACAGCTCGCTATAAACATTTTTTTTTTACAAGTATTTGAATTAATTTATAAACAGAAAATTTCGCGAAGAACGTTTGTGTACGTCACTCTAATTACGCCTTAATTGGCATAAAAGACAAATATGCTCGAAATGTTCTTACTTCGATGTTCGAGCTGCTAAAACGAAAGAAACTTGGTGAAAATGTAACTCTGGTAACTAGTATACTTATAGCTTGTTGCTGGTCTCAAATAAACCCCCCCGGACCCGGACCCGGGTATGTCCTTAAACTACGTCCTACAATGAGAGGTAGGGCACAGCGATGACCATCACGCTTGAATTTGGGGCAACCCAACTGGGGAAGTACCTCCTCCTTACAGAAGACCACAGCCATAATAGCACTGCTACCTTTCAGGTATGTATTGCTGTGTTCCTGATGGTGAGTAAGGTTCCCAGAGCTCCAACCCCCCTTAAAGGCCGGCAACGCGCTTGTGACTCATCTGGTGTTACGGGTGTCCATGGGCGACGGTAATTGCTTACCACCAGGCAATCCGTCTGCTCGTTTGCCGCCAATGTCATAAAAAAAAAATGCAAGAGCACGTCTAAGAGTAGACTGCGTAACTAATTAGGTACTGAGAAATGAAATTATACTAAAACACAATAAAAAATGTAGTCTCAAATTGTCGGATAAGTTCAGAAAAAGACAAACATTACTCTAATCTTCTCCAGTCGTTTCAAAAAGCCGGCCAGCGATAAGAGTAAAGAATATGAACACGTGAAACGGGTTCAACAATCTTTGACTAAGTCCAGTGGCGTTTCGCAAAGTTTTTATGATAACCGCATCCTGGGGCCGGATAGAGGTTATTGTGTTTTTATCACAATCGATTTATGGTACGCTAACTGACGTGTTAAGTTATATAATATGTTATGTGTATGGAAGGTAGCAGGTGTATTAGAATCAAACGATATAGCTTTGGTCCATAGGTACCTTTCACATTAACACATTCGCTGCCACCCCCTCCAAAAATGTATGGAAATGAACGCACATGTGCGTTGGTGGCAATGAATGCGTTAATATTAAAAAAGTGAATTATTAATAGGAATACCTATTAACTGCGAAATTATTATACTAAGAAGACAACTGACTTCTTGAAATTGTGACCAATGGTGACGTATAACCGAACACTCAAGAATTTTGAAATATATATGCCATATTTCAAAATTCTTGAGTGTTCTGTTGTCGGTACTTATGTACGAAGTATCATTTGATATTTACCAGTCGCTTTTCGTTGAAGGAACACACCGTTAGGAAGCCGGTCTAATCCCGATAAGGCCTAGTTTACTCTCTGGGTTGAAAGGTCAGATGGCAGTCAAACTAGTGCCTACGCCAAATCTTAGGATTAGTTGTCAATTGGACCCCAAGGTCCCATGAGCCG
The DNA here is from genome assembly GCA_022674325.2 of Grapholita molesta. NCBI lineage: Eukaryota > Metazoa > Arthropoda > Insecta > Lepidoptera > Tortricidae > Grapholita > Grapholita molesta. Next base: position 8,581,580 of record CP053138.2, read on the forward strand.
CGGCAAAATACCGGGACAACGCGATGAAGATGATTCAATCTTGAGTGTTTAGTAGCAAAACGGGGTTTAGCAGCTGTCAACAGTCCTACTAATCAATAAAGAAATTATGTTTGGGTGCGAAGAATTAAACTGACTGTCTATGATTTTCAAAGTCACGCGAAAGCAATAGTTCCAGACGTCACGATACCTACAAGTCAACGACCTGTGTTTTCAAAGTCCACGTTGTGCATTATCAATACATTGACATTTATTGGCTCCCAAGATAAAATAATTAGCACTGGTTACCCATATGAAAATACAAAATCAGAAGGGTCAATACACGGCAACAGTGGTTAGTCACGATGCAAAAATAAAAATTGTGTCTCACGATATGTATCGCAGATTTTTTTTTTCTCTTAAATCTACAACAAACAATCAATATACCTACCTATTCTATGCAACGAACCTACATTTGTGTTAACAAATGATACGAGAGAATGATAATGGCCAAACTAAAAGCTAAAAATAAGTATACAGGAGAAGATGACCTATTAGATTATTGACTGGCCCGTTCAAGGCACTTGATAATGCGTCAAAGACTACTAAATAATGTTCTTAGTAGGTATAGTTTGACAGATTGAGATAGCCCCGGAAGACTGGATGCAACGAAAATCGCATACTTTAATCGTTCTTCGTATGACCAAGCGTGTAACAGTTGATCACATACGTTGTATGATAACTAATTATGTTTACGAATAAATGACTTGACTTTTATTACTTTATCTGGGCGACTTAAGAGTCCAGCTTCTTTGATGTTGGTGAAATGAAATGTGTTGGCGAAAATTACAGGAACCATAAGCGACCCACGAATTTATAAATGTAAGTTGACTTGTTTAATTCAGTTCTTACAGCTTTTGCCTATCCCAAAAATAAATTGTGTCCGAGTCACATATAAATAAATAAATATTACAGGTCATTCACAGAAATTGACTGAGCCCCACGGTAAGCTCAAGAAGGCTTGTGTTGTGGGTACTCCCTACTCAGCCAACGATATATATAATATACAACGAGGAAATCCGCCAGCATCCTTGGTACAATGCCTCAAGGACCTTTTTTATATTTTATACTGTAACTAGTTAAGTACTTGTAGATATCATAATATACAAATACTTAAATTTATATATAAAAATACCCATGACACAGGAACAAATATCTATGCTCATAACTCAAACAAATACTCTTACTGGGATTTGAACTCAGGACCATCGGCTTCATAGGCAGGGTCACTCACTAAGCCAAACCTGTCGTCAAAGATTAAGGACCCATAAGGATATGTTTTTAAGCGACGTGCCGCTATAATAAATGAGTGCAATCTTTATTTATCGACTGAGTCGCAATTTGACTAGTTGTATATTTTTTATATATTATTAGGTATATAGATACTTAGCATGATAATCAGCTTTTATCGAACCATTGCATGTATGTCCAGCAGTTTTCTCAAGGCTATATGACCAATTAATATACTTGTTCAATATAATGGCCTTCTTAGCTTTGTTGGTACTGACTGCCTATTAAGCTGTACTAGGTTCGAATCCGGGTAAGAGCATTTGCGTATGGGATGATGATAAGCTCGAATATTTGTTAATCAGCTATGGTTGTTTTTTTTATGTGCCTACATATTTAGCTTTGTTATGTATACTTGAGTATTATTTTTTATGATGTTAATGTTTTTTTGTACTATCATAACCATAATACAAACTCTTAAATTACCGGACTAGGTCGTTTTTTTTTAAATTATATATTTTTTATTTATTAACCTACCTATATGTTACCTCCAACTATTTTTCCACTACAAAAGATTATGCTTAAATCTTTGATTCATAAATTAACACCGTAATCCTCTCTTTCACTACCATTTCAAAAAACTAAAATGGTTGTTTTTTTATAAGTATGAAGTCATGTGATCTGTAGAAAGTGGCGATACGTAACAGCGCGGTGCAGGCACGGCCTTGGCACTTGGCAGTCACGAGATCGCAAAACCTTCCTCCTATAGAGCCAAACAAAAATATGGCCTTTTAAAAAACTGGCAGCAAAAAAAGATTAGGAGTTAAATGCGAAAAACGGACATTGTGTATGAAGATAGAAAGTGCTCTCTTCAAGCAAGGAACAAAATAAATGGAATTGAAACCTGTACCTACTTACATTACTGTTAAATCGAGTTTAGGTAATATTGGGAGGTTTTACTCATGTTTACTCCCTCATATAAAGATATGACCGTATATAAATTAGGTGTAATATACGTTTCTGGTATTCACATAATTAAAAAATACCTTGTCACTGAGACGTTAATAAGAGATCTTTTGCGTCTTTCATATAGATTTTCACTATGACAAGGAACGAAGTGGCCCATAAATCAAATTGGTTGACTGTACAGCATTTACTTTCAATAAGCCTGTCGAATTTAATTTTCTCTTTGTTTTTTAGAAACAAGAACAAGAAGTAAAACTCTTTCTATCCCATAAGAAGAAAAATTCCTCTACATTAAAGTATTTTGATGGTACTATTCTTCCAGATATATTTTCGATAATTATTGGCATTAGATTAATCCAGTTCAGACAACACTGTTTAGAACATGCAGAATGTAGCATGTAGCCGCATAATAAAACAAAGTTTTTTGAAAATAGTAAGGCTGATGTACCTATAGGAGATTTTCAGTAGCAGAGATTTTAATCTATAAGTATGACACCCGGTAGATATTCCATATTTGAGAAGCATACTTATTTTTGCTACTGACATACATGCAGTAAAAACTTTAATAGTTAATTTTGGCTTTGATAAAACAGCTTCAAATGCTAAACCCAAATGTTTGGGATTTATCAGATAGTATTGTATTAATGTGCAAGACAGACAAAGCCGAGACATCATTTTTTTTTTTATTGTATCATCTGTCAACAGTATTTTAATTTAATCATTTCATATATGTAAGTCGCACTGTATTAATGTGAAATTAGTCCTTTTTAAAATGGTTTAACTTGCTTATTAAAGAGATATTAAAATTTGCATGTAGTGACAAAAAGTATAACTTAATTATACTCAAATATACTTGTGATCTGATGCTTGAGTGTAGGACATAAATTATTTCAATAATGTGTTGGGTAATGCTATCCAGTTAGATAAAATTATCTTGCAATGTAAATAGCCGCCAAAAGTCAAATAAAGCTGTTATCAGCACCTACATACACTGCGGTATCAGTGGATCTGAATTATTGACACAACTACTTCACAATGTATTGCAAAGCTAAACTATGTACAAAATAAGTTTATTATTTATTATACTTACTTTGCACCAAAACATATATATGGAGTAAGTAAATGTAAAAAAAAAACTGATTTAAATCTTCCAAGGGACTCAGCTCTCAAGCTTTAGTACTTTCATTTCTTAATAACCTAGTCAAATTGAATAAAATGGCCAGAAAGCTATACTTAGTTAAAACAGGTAAACTTAATTAATCCCTCATATGTAGATGTCAAGATTCTCCAATAAAAAAACAATCTTGAAGTTAATTCCATTGAATTCAAAATCCCAGTAAGGGCACAAGTATTTGTTCCTGAGTTACAAGTGTTTTCTATGTATTTATGTATTTGTATATTACAATATACAAATAGTAAATATATTATGTTTGTTTACTGAATACCCACAACACCAACCTTTTTGAGCTTAATGTGAGCTCTGAGCCAAGAGTCACAAGTGTTTTCTATGTATTTGTATATTACAATATACAAATAGTGAAATATATTATGTTTGTTCACTGAATACCCACAACACAAGCCTTTTTGAACTTAATGTGACCTCTGAGCCAACTTAGTCTTGTCGCATAAGGATGTTTATTTTATTATCCTTGAAATAATAGGTATTTCCAATTGTAGAAAAGTATTTACAAGTCACTGGTTATTATAAATTATGTAATTTACAACCTGATAAATGAAGCATTGTAAGAATTTAATTTAAAAAAGCATGACATTAACTACATGTTTAATCAATATTATAAGTTCAATTACCTAGCAATGGTTATAGTTATAGGTGAAAAACTTAGCTAAAGAACCTGGTCTTTGTACTAGTAACATGTTTATAAAAACATGTTGGCATTATAAGTTCCATATAAGCTCTCTGTAGAACTACATAGACAACAATGTATGTATGTGGTATGGGTGAAAAATTTAACCTTTACGTAAGTATTTCACCTATACCATTGTCACAATCCTGGTTACAGGTGGAATATTGAAACATAAGTAGTAATAAGAGTAGACTATTATAAATTAAATATTAGACCAAGCATATATTGGTTTAAAAACAACAACCACTATTCTAACTAGAATGACTTTAATATTTTGAGAACTTACTTAATTACTATTCAAGAGAATTGATTTGATATTAGGTTAAATAAAATTAAGAGTGAATTGTGTTTGTACTTACTCACTATTTTCCTTAGTCTTTTCGACATGTTTCTTGATATCAGCCAGAGAAGAGTCTACCCTGTTCAAAAACTCATCAAAACTCTTCTTCTCGTCTGGACTGCCCGGTGAGAAATCTCTCGTTGGCATGCCTGCGATAGAAGCGCGGTGGTTCGGGGGCGCGGGCTCTAATACGCGCTCACAACTCTCGTAGAAAGGCGAATCTTTGGTCACAGGAATCAACAAATATTCCCTCAAAAACAAACTGTCTGACGCGAACAAACGGTTCGCTCTCCTTATCTTCTCCGTCTGAAACCAACCGAGAACACAATCACTTAATTATCCATTCAAGTCCTCAAATAGAAACGAGATAATAACACTTTTTATTAAGATCGTCCCGAACTTACAGTTACACCGTATTTTAGAGCTATTCCTTGCAAGGTATCACCTTTGGCCATAGTATGTTTGATATATTCTTCGTGTCGTTTCATGTGGTTGCAGGTGCTACCGTATTTTTTTAGGGGTCGGGCTGATTCCCTAATTGAAACTCTTTCGTCGAAAAGACGTTCCTCCTCCATTTTTTGACGTACTCTAAATTGTCCAAAATGACAACTCCTGACAAGAGACAACACAACTATGCTGAAGTTAGCTACTCGCCAAAGTGTTTTGATCAACAAATATATTTGACCAATCATAGTGTTATTACGACATACTCCAGGGTTGTGATTGGCCAATGTTTATGTACATGAAGTTAGGTAGATTGGACATTACTACCAACACACAAGTGTTTTATGTATTGCCAAGGTTAAGTTTTTCTTCTGTAAAAGGCTTGCGACGGAAATGGTTTTTACGTAAGTAAGTTATGAGCTTATGAGCCCTAATAACGTTTAAATATATACGTTATTAGGCCTCATTCGCTCGTGCAAATATATTCATCCCACATTGAAAACTAGCTAAGATGTCACTTCCATCATGGGATTCAACCCTCATACTTTGAATCGCGTGATTCAAGATTTATAATTGTGTAAAAAAATGTTAAACCTATTTAACCCCGAAATATAGTATTATTGAGCATGGCAACTTTTAAGAAAGGGCTTATATTTGCAGCTCCCCTGCTTGCTATCTCCAATCTCTAGCGGCAAATTTTCCACATTTTTGTTGAGCGAGAAAGAATCTTAATACACTCACAATGGGTTAATTTCTACTTTTTGATCAATTTGAAACATACTGATTTAATAGTTACAGACTTTATAATTTGATATATGTACAGTTTACTAACTTAAACTTAAACTAGATGGCACTGCCCATAATTTATTATAGCGCCCTCTGCCCGTTTGTACCATAACTACGACAAACTTCTTGATATCACAACGCTTTGTAATTCTGGATACTGGCTAGTAACAACCATTCATTCACTCCCGTTTTTCGTTCAGTCACTGCTATTTGAATTTTGTTTCGATTCGATCTGTCAGTCCAAAGAGTAAAGTAATATATAGGAAGAAGAGTGGCAACTCTATGGTAAAATGTGAATGTATGGAAAGTAGCGCCTCCCAGTGGTTGTTGACGAAGTAATATCCAACCTATAGATACATATCTATACGTATGTCAGCACGTAAATATAAATGCCTACGTATATATGTATAGCTATAATCTTTTATAATTCTACTCGTCCCAGTTTTTTCTGCGTGAATGTCCCATCTGCTATTATTAAAGTAAACGACCAGAATGTGTTTTTGTTAACAATAGTAGATAAGACATTCACGCAGGAAAAAATAGGGACGAGTAAAATATCTTTAAAAACGAAGAGTATTCAGTTATTATTTTTTTACTTTTAATAGTACCATATTTTTACAAGTAAACCCTTAAATGAGCTAAATGAGCGCACAACTAATATTTAATTTGTCGATCTAGGTCCCTACCTGTCCTAGGTCTGGCTATCACTGTTAGTTACGTCTAAATTAGGTAATTGAACATGGGACATGAATAAAGTACGCATTTTCATTTATTTTTTTATTGTCTTATGTGTATTATAGTAAATCTGAGCTGCATGTTTTACTACATCATTACCTTCGTAGGTTAGTTTGCCAGCTAATATTCTATTTACATTTCTGCACCAACTGTAAATAATTATATTAATAACAGAGTTCAGAAAACAATCCTTTAATTTATCTTTGTGAGTAATACAGTCCATAAATGAAAAATCGATGAACATGTCAGCGAATGCTATAATGCGCTCTTTAATGTTTTGTTTATAGCATTCGCTGTTTAGGAAGGCAATTGTTGTTTTTTGTATTTCATGGAAACAAGCTACTAGGTAGTCCGACGGATAGCACAACCATTGTTTATTCTTTTCATATTCTCTTGCACGTATGTATCTATATTTTTCATTTGTTGAATTACCTAGTAGCTTGCTTTTACACTCTTTACATCCTCTAACAACTTTTTGCAGACACTTTGTCAAGGCCCACCCACAGACATATGATCTTTGATCAGCCCCGTCATCTTTCATTCCACGGTCGTCCTCTGAACCCATCATGACATCCAAAGGCTGATCAATTACTATATTCTGGGATTTCGAGGGAGCATTACCTTGTTCTTTATTTTTAAGAAAAAAAGATAATGATTGAAGGCATTTGTTTGTGTCTTTTTCGCAATTCGAATTGACGGAATGATCACTACACAGACCAGTAAACCTATAGACAAGTATTGCAGGGCACTGACGATCATCAGTCCGTATGGCATACAAGGCTTATATAATTCCCGGTCGCGCGCAGTGCCGTTCAGTTGCGTCCAAGTATCTGACCTGCGCGCAGTGCACATTGTTACTACACTAAAAAATAGATAATTATAATAAAAACGTTGACATCATGTGTCATTGTACTGTAAGATGGTGTGGTAAAAATTCTAAGACATCAAATTACAAGAAAGATGGTATAACATTCCACAGATAAGTCAAAATGATTATGTTATTGAAAAATTATTTGTTCCTAGCGGAGTTCATTTATACTGGTCGCTACAGAAGTAGATAGTTTGTTCGTCTCTTTTCATCATATTGTAAATACAGTGTGCTATTCCTGTCTTACGAAGCCACGTGTAGCTCTAGTGATGTGCTGATGTCGTTACCGTATTAACCGTAATCGTGTGCTTAGGATTACCGAAGGTGTACCGAATTTACAAAATATAATAGAAATCAGGGATACGCACTAAATATATATATATATATATATATATATATTTACGAGTATATATTTATATTTCAGTAGTTTATATAGTATATTATATTTAATACAACTAGTAGTAGTAGAATATGTATGTACGCATACTTAGTTTTATGTAGAGTTATGTAGTGGACTAGAGGGGGTTGGTGAGTCCTTGGGGTCCAGAGTCATTGAATGGGTCTGATGATGAACTTCGAAGAAGTCCCAGGGCATTCATAGCTGGATTGAGATAAAGGTATGTTATGGGGGCTTTTTAGAATCCACTTGGTGAGTACTTGGGTCCAGTGTCATAGAACGGGCCAGATGATGAACTTCGAAGAAGGCCCAGGGCACTCATCGCCGGATCGAGATAAAGGTATGTTATGGGGGCTTTTTAGAATCCACTTGGTGAGTACTTGGGTCCAGTGTCATAGAATTGGCCTGATGATGAACTTCGAAGAAGTCCCAGGGCACTCATAGCTAGTTTGAGATAGAGGTATGTTATGGGGGCTTTTTAGAATCCACTTGGTGAGTCCTTGGGTCCAGTGTCATAGAATGGGCCTGATGATGAACTTCGAAGAAGTCCCAGGGCACTCATAGCTGGTTTGAGATAGAGGTATGTTATGGGGGCTTTTTAGAACCCACTTGGTGAGTACTTGGGTCCAGTGTCATAGAATGGGCCTGATGATGAACTTCGAAGAAGTCCCAGGGCACTCATAGTTGGTTTGAGATAGAGGTATGTTATGGGGGCTTTTTGGAATCCACTTCGTAAGTACTTGTGTCCAGTATCATAGAATGGGCCTGATGATGAACTTCGAGGAAGTTCCAGTTAAAATAGGCTGTTTATTATAGAAGTTATTCCAACCCACATTATGATATGTACGAGAGTGGTTTATGAACAAACAAACCACTCTCGTACATAATATTATAATCGATATTTTGGTCAAAAAAATTGTACCATTTCGCATCGTAATTTGTACTCTTTTCTGGAGCTCTTATTACTGTCATACACATTTAATTTTTAGATTATTACACCCTTAGTATTTTAACCTATACTTTTGAAGTAAGTTAAAATAATATTACTATACCTACTGATTTATATTTATAGTTACTTTTGTTTACCAAACATAAATGACTACCGGTTAGGCTTCCGGTAAAAAACATGTCCCATCACTACACGCTCAAGCGGCCGCGCGTCGTCCTTGAGACAACCTATCGCAGCGACGTTAACGCCCTCCCGCCCCTCACGTTTCACCTCTTGTGTTGGCAGCTTGTATCGCGAACAAAATGAACAACATTGCGACTCTATAGGTAGTTCTCTGTGGATCACTACTTATATTGTTAAGTAATAATGTTTTAAATGCCCCCTCAAATCCCATGCAATTAGGTGCGACATTTCGAGCACCTAAACTGCGTATGCTACCGAAGAAGTTTTCCAGTGGGTCTTGATTGAAGTTGCGTGTCAGCATAGTATCAAAAGCATATTTATTACACAACAATTGCCACAACGATTTGAACCCTTCTATCGTTTTAATAAAATTATTAACAGTTGGTACATATTTATTAATTTGCGACCCGTCACCTCTTCTGAATATAAATTTAATTGATTGGAAGGTCTGCAAGGCTTCTTGCCAGAGCTCATGGTGAGGAGAGTTTCTTTTTATAGATGCCCTGTATTTTTTTCCAGGTACCGTAAAACTTGAAGCATTTAAAGAATCAAATAGTTTATCTATTAGCTCAATGAATGGTATAATATCCAAATGTTCAACTGGGAGGTCGCCCCTTGCCACTAAATTATCAGCTGCTACAGCCATACTGTGGCTGAGCACTTGTACAGCGTTTTTTACTCGCATTTTTTTTATTTTTCCTGGTTCTATATGCTCTCTAGTTATTTTTGGCAATAAACACAACTCACCATGAGTCTTGTCGGCTTCAAAAATATTTTGAAAGTATTCCCATTTAATATTTTTCCATTCATTTTTATAATTATACATCATTTCTTTATTTAATAGATTATTTCTTATCCCTTTCATTAAATGAGGTACATCGTACAGGGGAATAATCTCTTTATCGTTTACTATAATTAAATCGTTACGCCATTGCTTTCCTAATTTAAAATATTCCGCCTTGGCTTCCTCAATCAACTGATTGATGCAGCTCGAATTTGGCGAACCTTGGTCGCAAACTGTTGCCACGATTTTCAAACCAGTTTCTTGTACGCTAGTTACAACTGCTTTTAAAATCTCTTTCAATTTCGGCGTTGATAAACGTTGTGTGAAAAAATATGCCACAGGCTGTTTAAAATTTTTTTTAATGCCTTTTATCATAAAGACTAGGGCATGGTTGGCCAAATGTTGAGTTTTCTCGGTTCCATAATTTTCGAAACCTACAAGATCGTCCGTGTGCGCGTTATAAAATATTTGTGGTGAAATTGACATTTCATCAAATATTAACGTACACAGACGATCTCGTGGCAGCATTTCCAAAACTGTTCGTTTTAGTTGGTCAAAAATAACAGGGTTGATACCTGGTTGCATCTTAACCTGTGCCAGCAATGATTTTAAAATTTTCCTTGATGGTAACGTGAAATGTTTACACATTAACTTGTACGCTTTGGGGCTCTTCTTGTAGAGAGACAAAGACAAAATTTTCTCATTCTGGGTAAATCGATGTCCTTTTTTTTTCTTCTGGCCTTCCATGTACTGCATCCTTGTTAGTAACTTGGCTGAGACAGACATATTTTGAGTCAGCTTATCGAAATCTTTCTTAATTGAAGCCTTCCTCATTTGACAAAGACGGTGTTTATAAGCTCTGACTCTTTGGCGTAGTCTCCTAATTTCATTTTCTTTGTGACGCATTTTCCTTGTGCAATCTGACGTAGTTTTCTCTTTCAAAAACTGGAAGGTTTTTTCTGAAAACAAGGAAAATTCAATAAATGTATGTGAATCATTAAAATAAAACACTCAAAACATTTATGGTCTCCTGAACAGCATATTAAACAGATTAAATGCCCAGTGATAAAATACAAGAATATCTTACATATGACATGAAGGGTTTAATTCCTTCTTTTTAAATTTATCTCTAATATTAAATTATAAGTAAATACATTGGGAGCATTTCATTACAAGATTTAAATTGTATTTCCTAAAAGAACGGAACTGCATACATGTATGTTAGAAATTTATTTTAGCCTATGATACACAGTTTGTTCAGCGTATCAACCAGTTACAACCAGATGTATATCTACGGGGCGGGCACCTTCGAGGAAGGCGAAGTTTTTGAGTCAGTATCATGTTATGCTACCGCCACACATTCGCACGAGTAGCGAGGCGAATAACGAGGCGAAACACGAGCACGCAAGTGTACGCGGACGACTCGCTATTCCTCTCGTCCATCGCATCGCGTTTTTGTATAGTCTTGTAAAGCCCACCATACTGAAATATTTAATAGTAAAAAACAATCTTACTATACAGTGAATTTGGTTGAATTTTGTTTTATACGAAAACTAATGAAACAAAAGCAATTCTACTCTATTTCCTTTTATAAAAGATTTAAACTCCATTGAAAGGGATTCTACATTGTAATGCACACTGGGTGTTACGAGGATAGGCAAAGTTTCGTCGAACGGTTCGATGAATAGCGAGGCGAGTGACGAGCTAGCATGTCCAGTCGCTGAGTCATGTGCCATACTAAATAAAAAAGCCCAGTGTGGAAAACTTATAAATATATTCTTCTATTAGAAGATACATTTTTGATTATTTCAGAAATTAATCGATTATGTATCGATATGTGCGACGACCGGTCTGGCCTAGTGGGTAGTGACCCTGCCTATGAAGCTGATGGTCCTGGGTTCGATTCCCAGTCGGGGCATTTATTTGTGTGATGAGCACAAATATTTATTCCTGAGTCATGGGCGTTTTCTATGTATTTAAGTATTTATATGTATCTATCTATTATATATATCGTCGTCTAGTACCTACAACACAAGCCTTACTGAGCTTACCGTAGGACTAGGTCGATTTGTGTAAAATTGTCCCGAAATATTTATTATTATGTCTCTTCCGTACACGGAACAATGGTGTTCCGGACATTTGGGAGGCGTACGCGGAGCCAGATCGAGCCAACGCGCAGAGGCCCTTTCGACAATTTAATGAAATGTAAGGGGTACACTAAGCGGATGTTGCCCCTGTCCGTATCATGGGACGCGCACAGAGACAGCACCCGCCATGGTGTAAGGACTATTGAGTTATAATGGAATCTAAAATGTACTAAGCTATTGGGTGGAAAGGATGGACTAGCTACTGGGCTATTGGATAAAAAACCGGACGTCTGCCTAATAAAATGGTATTCAATTTTATTTCCGGCAGACGGTGACTCGCCCTATGCGAGATGGGCCCCCACAAAAAGCGACATCAAAGATGGCTCAAGGGCAACACCGGTGCATAAGGCTAAGGGTAGAGAGGTGTCACTGGACTTTAAACATATAGCCAACTCGCCACTTAGGTTTCCACATCTACCCTCGAGAACGCAGCTCTCGCGACCCCACTCTGGACGGCCGGTGAAGGCAAGCCAGAGGCAGGAGACCTGTCCCACCTGTCCGACAGGGCACCCCAGGGGCACTCAGGTACGTGGAGTCGCTAGTCTCCAACAGCTCGCCACAAGCTGCCCTGCGTTGACTGATTGCACTGGAGAAAACCAGTGGGCGATGGGGTCGTCACATCCCTACGCCATTATTATTATTATTTATTTATGTATGTACGTCCAAAAATTTACTTCAATTTTGTATACTCCATTTCAAATACGAAGGCCCGATGGACTTGAGAAAGTCATTAGGCGTTAACAATAGGTTAAGTGATAACAAAGGATCCTAGCCAGACCCTTTTGCGGCGTGGTGTACCTTTCGACCGTGGGTAACATCCACACATCTAGTTGTAAAATTAGTTTTCAGCAACGTAAGAAAGGTTTTTTAAGCAAGGATATGGTAAAAACTGTTTATAAAACTTTGTAAAATCAAATGGGCAAAAGCTATTATTATGAAAATACCATACCATTACAATTAATAATATTACATCTTTTTATTTGCATGTCCCAAAATGTTTAAGTTACGCTTTAGTTGCATGCAGGATTGCAACGACCTTGCAAAGTGGAAGTGCTCCCAATTAGATAACAAAAGTCAAACATTATGAGCCCTTTTTCAAGTTTTTAAGTTTCAAGTGGATCAGGCCCTCATATTTGAAATGGACTATACATTTAGGTGACTTTTAATGTTTCTCACCTGCATCAAACTTTGTGAGCGATGTTCGGCTCCCAGTCTTATCAGGTACAGTTGGGCAAGTTGTTTCCGCAGATCCAGTTGGCACTAGAATTTCTGCGTCAACTGCGAGTCTTGATGGGCCGGGTAAATTTGTTACGTCCATCAAGGGTACAGGTCGGGAACTTTCTCTTAAGGGCCGTGAATAGCAATGGTCTGCTTGTACAAATGTAGTATGCGTTGACTTTATACCTGGAAACATGTGTGAGATATTATTAGTTTATTGCCAATTCACCATGATTATCCTACTTGCTCTAATACTCTTCATTTTATAGATGTGAAAGTTTTGATCTTACTCATTCTCACAATAGTAAGGCCTGGACTAAATAGAAATACAATGTGGGATAAATAAATTTCTCTCAATCAACCTTGAAACTCTGACAACCACTCTGACCCTGCCTATGAATAAACAAATAAATATTTTGGGACAAATTTACACAATTTTACCTAGCCCTATGGTAAGGTCAGTAAGGCTTATGTTGTAGGTACTAGATGACGATATATATAATAGATACATATAAATACTTAAATACATAGAAAAAACCCATGACTCAGGAACATGAATCTGTGCTTTTCACACAAATAAATGCTCCGACTGGGAATCGAACCCAGGACCATCAGCTTCATAGGCACGGTCACTACCCACTAGGCCAGACCGGTCATCAAACAATGCAATGAAGCCTGGGTACTGGTACTGGGTTTGAATCCCAGCCAGGGCATTTATTTGTATGTTTAACATTATTAACATATTTGTTCGTGGGTAATAGACTTTATAAATGGTTAGGGTTCATTTAGACTAAATTGCATAAAACTATTATTAACTAATTTGACTAAATGGCCATGATCCAATAAAGCCTAAATATCAAATTGACGCATTATTAAAATGAACACTAGTCATAATGACTGACGGAAAACATCCAATTCCCAAAATAATTAAATATTGATACGTACATTTCCTTTAACACCGGAAAGGCAAAATGACTCAGTCCCAAAATACCCAATTTTTCTTTTACAGACTTTTATCTCTGTCATGATTTGTGTTGGAAAGGAGTGTATTTCAGAGATTCGCTGTGTAGATGACTCGCACTAGACTCAACACGGGAATCGAAGAGACTCAGAAGTCTTTCAGTCATCGAGCCCTCTATTACCGAGTCGAGTCTATAAAATTAGAACTCCAGAACTCGAGACTTTTACAACTCTTAAAAGCCGGCATCACATTGTGAATTTGTGACTTCTTGCTTACCATCAAGTGATCCATTTGCCAAAACAAGAAAACAAGAAACAAAGAAGAAAACCTACATCAAGGTATAAACCTTTCAATATTTAGGTATTATGGGATTTGGTTGTTTTGCTATAAAGGTGTTGGCATGTTTAGTTGTTATGAGACAAAGGTGTTTTAAAATTCAGTCTTATTAAAAATCCGGTGTTTTGAAAAATAAATATAGGTATTTTGGGATTCAGTCATTTTGACACCAAGTTATTTTGGATCTAGGTATGTTGGTAATAGGGTGTAATGAAATCAAGGTGATATGGTACCTAACCTTGTAAACAGTGATCGGCACTAACGGTGCAAAACTTTAACAAAACTTGTTGAACTGAAGTATAGTAAAGTCAAGTCAAGAAAAATATGAATAACTTTGGCAAATTAGTGTCCAATTTAATTGAATATCGGAATCTTTATGTGTAAGATTATATTTTTGTTTATGACTTTATAAACTCTTTTATGTGCGCTTAACAAGTATAAATAGTGTTGGGTAGGACACCAATTTAAAACGAGTTTGTATGAGTACCTCATTTACATAAATGAGGTGTGACAGTATCTTACTTCAAATGAAGTGAGGTACTAAGAAAAAATCAATTCTAATATTTCATTGACGGCATCAGTTATAAAAAGTTTTTTTATTAACAAACATTCATATTATTTGTAAGAAATAGACAATCCTAGATAAGCAGAAGATTATGATAATGAAACCGGCTAAGAACCTAACTTCTTCCCATTGATTATTAATTATTATACTTCCTATGATATGGGGTTTTTATTTATTATTTGACGAAACTTACAATAAGTTAATATTCTTTGTCCATTTAATTAATTACAATGCAGGTTAAATTATAATATTCAAAATATATTAACAGTTGATTCAAGATAAAAACTATTAGCAGAGTTAGACACACGTGTCTAAGAAACAAAATCAAACAGAAAATAACCCACCGCCGTCATTATTCACTTTGTTTTACATGCATTGGCATCACTGTTTCTTTTCTTGTCATTTTTGTACAAAAGTATGTTATTTTCACAACTAACAAAGTAAGAACAATATAAACAAACTTGAAAGACCACAAGAAAAATAACCTAGTCTTAGTCTTAACTGTCATTTCAATATGCAAATGATTTACGAAGAATGTTAATTTCATTAAGACCGAATTTAAAAATCGCAACAATTTTAAGTAATTACCTATATAAATTTACTAGTGAAAACTGAAGCGTCACTTAGCATATATTATTATTTAAATGTAATTTCAGAAATTCAATACATAAGAACCATTTTATTCTTTTACTTTAAACTGTTCTATTTTTTGTTCTAAATAACCCCGTAAATGTCTATAAAATTTCGAGTGACAGTTGACGTTGATAATATTCCTAGCGCTTACGAAGGAAGTATGTAATAAACCAGTATAATAGCCCTCCTTAATTATACATAGTATTTCTTACTAACTGTGAGGTCAAGTTATGCTGGATTATCAGGAAAACCAGTGCCTCGCGATACTTCAAAATAGGAAGCAAATTTTCGACCTTGTCACTAGTTTTAAGGTCCTATTTGCAAAGCAAATTAACAATATTAGGATGAAAAGGCGTAAAATGTATAAACTATTGCGACGCTTACGGATTTCTCTTTCGACTTTTTGAATGTATCGTATTTTCAAAGTACGATCGGTTATTCGCTGCAGCACGGCTCCTTTATCTCGCTCCCTTCTTGAATGTCTGTTGCTCATAGTTTCATTTTTGAGTCGAGCACGACGACACTCGACACAAGGCCTCAAAATTAAAGTGTTTTGAAAGAATGAAGTCCGCGAGTTCGCGAGCGCCTCGCAATGAGCGTGAGTGCCGTGGCGTATTGTCGCACATGTATTGGGTGAAGTCCGCACTATTTATAAATGTATTTAAGTATTTTAAATTATTTTTATTACAATTTTATTACATATACTATATATATCCTCATCTAGTACCTACAACAGTTTACGGTAGGACTAGGTTTTTTTATGTAAAATTGTCCCAAAATATTTTTAAGGAGAAATAAAAGAATATTAAATTGTAAATACTTACAGTGCAGATTCACTGATGGTATTGTTGACACCTTCAGACGATTTCCTGATACTTTGTTCTCAGGGCCAAAATGATGATCACACAGTCTTTTAGACTTATAGATCTTCATGCGATCAGTTTCCTTAAGTTTGTCGCCAAGTACTGACAGCCAAGTATTAAACAAGTCAGGATTTCTCTCAGGATGAGGAAAACGGTGCATTGGGACACCAAGTAAGACTGAAATGTAAAGAAATATATATTCATTGCATGTCATTTATACCACTCCATACATTATAATTATGATTTTAAGCTAACAACAAACAAGTTAGCAAGCTTGCTTGTTGTCACGGTTAATTTTAATAATAATTGTAAGTGTAATAGTAATTGATATTATATATTGTCTGTTTAGATAAGTGGGTAGCAAGCATGCTAATGGAGCTCGAGGTTCTTGATGTGTGTGATGAACTAGTTATCTTTTAATCTATGTATGTGTGTATTTATCTAAACATGTATTACCATACAACATCATACATTTCATTTCATTACTTTCTAAAGGACTAAATGAATCATATTGGTAAGTTTCAATACAAATGCTTTGAGCAAAACAATTTATTTATGTTAACAATTGATTTACATGGAGTAGTAGGTTAATATACAATAGGTCAAACTTTAGTACATTACCAACTTGTAGTAGTTAACCAAGCATAATTTAGTTTAATAGAATACTTAATATGAGATGTTCAATATTTGCAAGATATTTTAGATTGAAATATGATTTACATTTGGTGGTCAATAAATATTTTTGGGTTAGCAATTGTTAGTTTAGAATTAGTTGTTTGCTTTCATAGAAGAGTAGTAAAAAGGTTCAAAGGTTTAATAAAAGAGGTTATAATTTCACATTAAAATAATTCTGATTTTGGTGATCATTTACTATTGTTGGCAGTGAAATTTGTTTTTCTGAAGTTACTTACCTGGTGATTAATTACCAATAGCCAAAAACATCTAAGTACTTAGTGCAATGAGAATACAATAACTATCTAGTGTTTTGAATAAGCGTATTTGTGTATGAATAAATTAGTTCTATACACAATTATGTATTAAATAAATTACTTACCTAGATGGTCGCAACCGAAAACACAATGTTTTTTCGGGATTTCACTCATGTTATAACAAAACAAAACTAATAACAAGTTAACAAAGAAAATTAACAAGATCCAAAACAGAACAAGAACTACTAGTAAACAACGGTAACAAGTAAATAACAATAACAACGAACAAATTAACAAGAATATTTGTAATAACAGGAGATTTAAGAGATAACCTCAAAAAGCGCATTAAAACGTCCAAACGGCAATACGTCAGAGTTTCAATTATTTTAAGTGAGCTGAGATGACAAGTCGATCAAGATGGCTGCCGTTTAGTTCTGTGACCATTTCGCAGAGGTCTCTGCATGCCGTGAAAATGTCATGCTCTTCCGAGTGTGCCCCCCCTGTGTCAGTCTGTCTTTGGCCGGGCGTTGTTGTGTTGTTTGTGTCAGACCTGTCAGGATTTTAAATTGAATAATCTGACGATCAAATATATATTTGTGATTTATGATACTTGTGTTTGGTGTTTTTGACGCAGTTATATTTTATAAGAAATTTAAAGATAGTGTGCTTGGGTTTTTTATTCATATATTGGATTTTTTGGAACTATTTGTGTACACATGTGATGAAATATTATATTGATTTGCGAGTTTATTTGCATTTTTGAGGGTAAGTATGAATGAAAAATGCTGTATTTAATTGTTATCTGTAATATTTAAGTAAAAGGGGATTTATATAGT
Organism: Grapholita molesta; assembly: GCA_022674325.2. Taxonomy (NCBI): domain Eukaryota; kingdom Metazoa; phylum Arthropoda; class Insecta; order Lepidoptera; family Tortricidae; genus Grapholita; species Grapholita molesta. The sequence goes on from CP053138.2 coordinate 8,599,648, forward strand.
TTAAGGATCGTAATTTCCCTTGCGCTGGTAGGTCGACCGAGCACACCCGCCCCGCAGCGAAAAATACAATAAAATTGCGAGGGTTGTTGGTCCGGACTGCAAGACGATATTTTTATTACTGTGGGGCACGTTTTGTTATTGTTACAACCAAATGAATGAGATTGCAGTAGGCAGAAATGCAGTAAGCTTATTTTAGTACTTTTTCATCAGAATTATCGTAAATATTAATCATTGAATTTAAACGGGACTTGTCCGCTTTGAATTTTTGGAAGCATATTAAAACATTCGATTAAACCTGTTGTTTTGGGTCGTAGATAGGCAGAAGTTTTTAAAAGACGTCTGTTATGGTTTATTAAAAATTATGATTTATGGTTTAAATATGGTTTATGGTTTATTATTTAAAAAAATAATTTCGTGATGATTAATTATTAGTAACCTAACTAGGTAATATATCAATAACCTAGGTAGGTAATTGTACTTTTGATCCAATTCCCGATTTGGCGAACCCAATTCCCAAGCTAGGTAGGTACCTATCCAGAATTCTACAAAATTATGACACTACAGTTGGAAGTAAATAAACTCAATATACCTCAAAAAGCATTTTTAAAGAAGGCACCTATTAGGTATATAGATTGAAGTGCAACATGTTGCGTTGAGTCAAATAAATTGATAGGTACCTATCGAGTTACATGTATGAAGTGCGTTTTTAAATTTTTTACAATTTTATTCCTGTTTACTACTCTGTCTATGATGTAAGGGCCCAGGCACACGAGCAGCGGCCACTCGACGTTTTCCTGGCGATTCCATTGGTTCATTAAAAATCGTCACGGCGTCACCGCAGCAATTTTATATTGGAACACCATGAAAACACGGGGCAGAAACACGAGTGTGCCCACGCTTTGATTGAGAAAGGCCTGGCCAAACAATACCTTTATAGTTTCTTAGTAAAATAGGTACCTACAATATGCTATCGCGTTCGGGGCATTTCATCTTTCCCTCCTTTAGTCCTTTAAAACAAATCTGCATAAATAAGCTGGTAGTAATTTTCTTACTCTTGCAGCCAGTGTAGACCCGTATAGGTTACCCGTGTAGGACCCGTGTAGACCTATATAGAAGTTGCTAAGCACGCCAGGTGTTCAGAATGATCTCGACAAGCTCTTATTCTCTTAAGAATAAAGACGTGTAAGCTCTTTTTAACACCTTGCGTGCTTAACAACTTCTGCTGCTGACTGTACCTACACACTTACTTAAACATCTTGTAATTCGTTACTCTTCTAATAGAGACATGTATATGTCTCCTGATGTACCTATACGTTCAATTAAAGAAGCTGTATTCGTATGTATACCTACCTGTATCGTTACGTAGTTATAAATTGTATATTTCATCAATAATATGCGGCATCGTGATCTATGATGTCTAAGGACCATAATGTTGGAACGTCCAGAAAGATTCTGATCAGATCGTGACCGATCAGTTGATAGCAGAGGCAGATGCAATCGCTCAAAGCAAGGCGGATAAAAAAAAATACTAACGATGTCTGTGGTGTGGTATTTTTGTCACTAATTACAGCTAGGTTATTTTTTTATCGTCATCTAGAATCAATTAAGCAGTAAAATATTCCTTAGACTTATAAAATAATGTAAAATCTAGTAATTGAGTCATTCAGCCCTTCACTAACCGTCAACAAAGGATCCTGTTATCCACGGAAACAAAAAGGATGAAAAAATGCACCTGACTCACTAAACGGAACTCGACCGAAACAAAACAAAAACGAGCGATCATTGTTGTAATAAACGCTCGGGCGTCAGTCATATATGTAATCTTACAATCTAGATAGAAATTCTTAATGATGTGACTCATAAGGTCATAGAAATATTCCCTTAAATGTCAAAGAATACCTTGGCTATCTATAAAAAATAAAAAAGTGAACTAGAATGATCAATGACATGATAATGCCCAGGGGTCTTGTCATGATCTAGTTAGAAATTCATAATGACATGACTCATAAGAATTCTCGGTTGCGTTGACTTCCGAGGAATTTCTCACCAATCTTTAATCTGTCGGCTAAGTAAGCATGAATGAATTAGGTATGTTATCTTTTATTATTGCGTCTATTTGAAAACTAAAAAGGGATAGATTCTTGTAAAATGTTCAGTGCGATTTACCTTATGTAACTATAGGTAGTTACTTTATTAGTTTTAGGAATTCTGAAATGCTTTTAGGTATTTACAATTTGTAAGTCATCATTAAATTCCGCTACAACTGAGAAGATCAAACAGATTTTCTGGCTTGCGATAAATAAAGACTGTATAGTGTACATACAGTCTTCTAATTCGAAATCAAGTTATTATTTTTGGGCATTTGGATTTGGTATTTGATGGTAGCTTTACCCGTTTCGCGTTTGTACCTTTCGTAAGATATTTTGGATCACCTTAGGCACGGGCCACGGATAAGGACAACTTGTCATTCATTAATGATAATATGAAATCCATTAAACCTAGATTCGTAAATTATGAACAAATTACTACTAGCTAGTATGCTATATCAAGTGTATAAAAGTAGAACCCTTTGTGTATATTGATGGCTAATGCAGATACATGATGCAAATATGCATATGCATCAACCTGCCCAACAAACAAATTAAGCAGTTTTGCTACGGAAACCTCAAAAATTATTTATACCTACGTTACAAAGCTTCCATTAATGCTTGAACATACACTAACTATTAGCATAGTGTTAATGAATAAAAAATAAAGCTTTGTACCTACTACAGCTCAAATTAAACTCGAGAACTGCATGCAAGCGCTTTAAAACATTTTATGATGTCATCGTGAAACCGGTACGGAAACTAGGCCAATATTACTTAAGAAGAAATGGAACAGGTGATACATCATCACACACTGAGCCGTAGTTCCAAGAACGTTGACATATGACTGTTGCTGACGTTTGTATACTGTAACGACCCCACGCCTTTGATTTCACTTGACCTCCAAATCCGTGACGTCCAAGTACTTAAGACACACATTGTAATACTCTCTTAGCGAGCGATTACAATGCTAAAAGCGATTCACTTTATACACTGAATGACATTCCTGGTTTTACGTTAACACTACATTTGATTGCGCAATAAAACACGATAGACGCCCACAGAAAAGAGCCACACGAAAAAACAGGTTTTCAACTCAACCCCAAGATACGAAAGGTTTCTTTTTCTACTTTTTGGAAATGTACTACAGGAGAACCAATAATAATCGATGCATAATCATCAGTGATCGGTTTTTTGGATTCACCCTCGCGGGATATCATGTAGAAAAGTTAATACCGAACAAATTAATCAAAAATAAACCAATTTAAATTGTGTGAAAGGGATTTTTTACTTACTCGTCGAACTTTTGTACAAACGGTACAAAATATGCCGATTTGGTGGCAGCAGATGAGCTGTCAGTGTGAACACTTGTGCTCATTTGTTCAATTTGGACAAAAGAACGACGAGTAAGTCGCATGTCTATCAGCTACCTAGATGTTTTAAAGTGTAATAAAATAAACACAATGTATTTTTTTTGTCTTTTCTAACAACCTAAAGGCCGGATTCCCAGGGCATTTCCATACTAACATAATGTTTGAGGTCGTTCACCCCATGTCGAATCCAAAAAACCGATCACTGATAATCATTATTTATTTCCTTCCGGCCTATATAAGAAGTCATTTAAATAAACACAAAAATCCCTAATTTTTAACCGACTTTAAAAAAAGGTCAGGCCAACCGTCCCTTCCCTTATAGCTGAGAAGTCTTGTGATCTCGCTACGCTAATACGGTGAACTTCCTCTATTTGCTTTGTTCCGAGTGCTTTAATTCTAAGTAAAATATGTTGTGCCGGAAATCATCCATATAGTCTAAGGAAAGTAATTAATATAAGACTGGTTCAAAATTTACCCCATTTTCTAGTCAGTGGGTTAGATGGATTAAGATTCCTACTTGGTCGAAGATTAATGGACACTTATACGACTAGGTAGGTACCACCGGCAGTAGTTGATATTGAAACTATTAAACTACAAAGAGCATGATACCTTGGTACAACGAACATTAATCCACACTACTTATGTGTTCCAAAAAATGTTAATTAATAATCATGTCAATAAAAGCGCCACGGTAACCTCAAGCATGGTCGATCTATGTCATGCCTCCAGGTAGTCTAGGTTTACGCTATCGCTCTCAAAACATGTCCAGTAACGCACGTGAAAGGGCTCAATACCGTGCACAAGATAGTTGATAAAATCGCGACCATAATGGCATGGGACGGCGAGTGGACACGACGTGACCCGCCCTGAGGCAGTTGCCCTTACTATCACGACTTGAAAGTGACTTTGTGACATGTTATTGTGCCTTTAACAGTTATCTCGCGTGAGAACTCGTTTTTGGCCCCACGTATGTAAGAGTTTAGAGATGTGCCACTACATTAATGTTGTAATAATCTGTTCGCTGACACAAGATTAATAGTGCTGATAACGGCAATTAGTAGTTATTAAAGCGTAAAACGAGATGTGCCCTATTTATGTTGTCGTTTTTAACAGTTATACACGACGATGTTTATACCTATTATGTTTTTCGCAGACACGATTAATAATGTATGTAATAATGGGGTTTGTTTTCTATTTTCATCATACATTTTGTTTCGTACATGTAACTAAATCCCAAATGATTCGTCTGATAATTCTATACCTAGGTACATGAATTTGACGAAAACTTGCCCCTAGGCTTCTGATATTTTCCCAATTTAATAAATGAAATACCATGCAGAAACTTTTACGCGGATATAGCTCGAAGCGATGTTTTATCCATCAAACGTAGAAGCTACAACCTATAATTTACTGGTATCAAATTGCCAAATAAGAGGCAGCTGCTTCGTCTTCGGAACAGGTGTGCACGCGCCGTGTTCTCTTAAAATCATCTGTCTCACTCACACTTACGATAACAACAATAGATATTAGGGACGTGGGGGAACAATGGACTTTAAACGATTTTTTAAGTGAGAAAAAACGCTTTTTTAACGCTTATGTCGACAGGTTTAGGTGGAGCCTCTAATGAAAAGTCAGTCACGCGTTGGATAATAAATTTAGAGTTTCGTTTTTTTACCATATTTTGTAGCTTATTTATTTGTTTACCTTTTAAATTGAGGTACTATTAGTAATATATATTTTTCCATAACATACTTAATTATAATTATGTATCACTGCAAGTGTTAATCTTTCTTAAAACAAGAAAAGGTCAACATCGGATAAAATACAAGCATTTACCTATAAAGTAAATATGATATTTCAAACAGTAAATTGCAAAAAACTTGCAGTAATATGACGTCAATTACCACAAGGTGCAAACCGTATCTTTACGTATAAATAAATTTCAACTGCCTTCGATAAATGGCTATCGATATAATTATACGCAAAAGGTGCGTGTCCCGCTCCACTCCGCTCGTTGGCACAGCAGCTGTGACAGATTCATATTTTTTGCACGATCTTTAGACATCGATTTGCAATAAATTTTAAGACTGGCGACCTTTACTCCGCTTCCTACCTGCTTTGAGGGCGAAATAACCTGTAATTGCAAACAGTCCACAGACGTACACGTTTAGAAGAAGCTAATGTTTAACATCTTGTGAACTCACTTTTTGCTCTTTTCCAATTCATGTAAATATTAATAAACTCGAACATAATCAACCGAATATGAAATGAAACATGAAGCGAACATGTAAATGTAGTTTCAGGGATTCCACTTGAGACGTAGATTGCGTGAAGCGTAACATCTGTTCGCCATCTTCAATGTCGAATGAATTCCGAAAACCGTCGCGTCTTAGAGCATCAAAGGAACGAGTAAGGACTAAGGAGACCCCAAAATAGCCAGTGCCTCTTTATTGCTTGTGGCTGCCGGTAAACGCGATAAAGATACAAATTGCCGTTTAAGGCAAACTCGAACCGAAGAATAATTAAAACGAAAATGAAGGTTCTCACAAATTAATGATTTTATAAATGAAACCAACCGGTTTACAGTTTAATTGTTAGAACTATATACAATTAAAAGAAGCTCTGTCACGCTCTTGCTTTTCTGAAATGCAATGCTAGAAAAAAAAATAGAATAAGAGAAATTATGGCAAAAAAAAAACACCTTAAGAAAACACAGTTCTCTGAATCGATTTATAAATCGTTATAGACTATGATATTTATGGTCCATTGCATTAAACGGATGCGACACGTGGGCAATAACTTTAAAAAAAAAGAATACTTGGAAGCACTCCGAGATGTGGTACTGGTGAAGATTGGAAGGAATATGCAGGACACGATGAGTAACCAAGGAGACTGTTCGTAGGAGAGTAAAGAAAAAGATAAGCCTGATGAGCAGAATTAATATCAGGAAAAAATGCTAAAGCACGACGGTTTTATTAAAAACATAATAGGAGGATAAATGGAAAGAGAAGGAGGAGGAGACCAAAGAAAAGTTGAATGAACCAGATAAAGAAGTAAGTAAACGTCGTGTCGTGCCAGGACATAAAAGGGCTCGCCTCGGGCAACTACATCAAGGTCCAGCTCTTATATGAATGATGAAGACATACAGAAATAGAATAATAGAGAAGAGAAAAATAGATAAGTTGCCTAATTGCGTTTGTTACGAGTAGCATAATCCTCTATCGCATTTTTCCCCAGTCATCTACATAATTTTATTTCTTAACGATAATTCTACTACGTCAACGGAGCCTCGCTAAGCCGGACTTATATATATTTTGTTGTTTGTTCTTCGACCATTTAAAAAGCTACCTCAGAATCACAAACCTAGCATAAATATTTTGTGCGATATTTGAATTTGTTTATGTTCCTTAACTATTAAATACAAATAGAAATATAACGTGTTCATATTTAAATTGGCTGTTAATTTAAATTATTAAATTAGCTTCTACAAATTAATCTTTAGTACATCAATTACTTTGACACTGGAAGACTGAGACCCAGACGAAACTAAAGCCAAATCAAACTGAATATATTTAGTTATGAATTCGAAACGCTTGTCAACACAAATTGCTCTCGACGACGAACTCATTAACCTTCATAACCCGTAGAGTATTTACCGATACCAATGAAGTCCTCGAGTAAACAGCCATTGTGATGTCAAATAGAGTAAGCCTTTCGCCCGTATCTTCTGACTTTCCCTCTGGTAATTTCCTTCGAGCTTGGCCGGTGACATTGCCCATCAATCATTAACCTCTTTTGTTGGATATGCATTTATAAATGGAAATCAACCGCAACATGCTCTGCCTATATAGTGATTCGTTCCTCATGCTTATAGCATGTTTATTTCCAATTCTAAAAAACCTACTATTACGCAAGCATCGGAATTTTCGGAGCGGGAACGTTTGACATAAGTCAACGAATAGGTATTGACTTGAAAAACAGAATCTATTCTAGCAGGTTTCTACGTCAGGAATAATGAATTGGAAAATATTAAATAATCTAGTCATATCTCTTTAGACCAAAATTCTGCTTGCAGGATCCAAATATGTATTTCTTAATAACGGAAGTCAAAACTGGAAGACGGAAGCATTAAATCTCATAAGTAATGTTAACATGAAACTGTCAGTACCCAGGATGTTTGTTGGGTCCCAGTGTTTAAAATATCCGCCGGTCATTAACCGGACACCAGCGTCTTATCAGTGCCACCGCGCTGGCGGCCTTATCAGCTCCGTACGGGATAATAGGAATACCTTTATTGTTGTAGTTGCCTTTGTGAAATCTGTTTACGGTAAAGGGATGTCAGTTTTGACATTTGTAATACAGCTTCTCTTTAACTGGCAATTTTCGTACGTAAGTAAGCAACCATGTATCCAGCAACAATTTGTAGTCTGTAAGTTTATTTTTAAATTTTTTTTTTTTAAGTACCTATACCGGGAATTTTGAAGTATAACAATGAAATCACTGCTTTGGGTTTATTAGAATCGTCTCTATTTGTAACCATTTATAGGTTGGCTTCTTCTTCCAAATTTGATTTATTAAGCATAAACGTCTGCTAAGAAAACCATAACTAATAAAGTTATAATATTTTAGAAATAATGAAAAAAAAATAATGGAAAAAATCCATTGACTCGGGCGAGACATTTTACGGTATATTTTATATTGTATTGCTTAACGCTTTCCTGAAGGCCAGCATAGAAATGATATGATTGATAAATTCGCAGTTAACGGGTGAGATTCGGCAGCTCAGATGACAATGACAGTGCGACGGGCATCCCGGAGTCGCGAGTTCGAGTCTTGTCCGAGGCAATGGATTTTATCCAATTTTCCTTTATTTCTAAACATTGTTAATCTTATTGCTGTAAGTAGTTCTCATTCTTTAACTTTGGAGTTTAATAATGAAAATTAATTTTGGAGTCTTGTCCATATTACTGCGAACAATGACGCAAAGGGTCTAGCCGCAATCCTATAGTGAAACTGCCCCTGGCTGAAATGTATACCTTTCTTAGAAGCGTTAATTGGTGTTATTATACGATATCATTTTACAATATTTCAAGCCTGGAATCACCTTTGTTTGGATAAAAATAAAAAAAAATAAAAAATCTTTTTTAATTTTTCTCAGCTAAACTAATAGTTAGATTTCTTTGAAATTCGGATTATACACAGCCCTAATAGCAATACATTTTCAAAAAAAAAATCAAGGTTCTAACTTATTTACAAACCCCAAAAAAATTTTTTGTTTTCATTTTATTTTTTTATTTACAAGAGGGCGACAACCTCAATTTTTTGGTATTTAATGCACAATATAATATTGTATAAAATATATATTTTTCATAAAAATCCATTTGTGGCAACAAGGTAAAAATGTCTTACTAATGCAGGCCTTTCGTCTTACGACCATTAGAAGGTAATAGTAATATAAATATTTGGAGACAATCTTACGCAAATTAAGCTAGTCCTAGGCTAAGCAAAGCTTGTATTATGAAAAATACTTACATGCATAAATTAAATACATAAAAACATACAAGACCAAAGAACACATAGCCATACTCATCACACAAAAGTTTATCCTGGCCAGAATTTTTCTACATTTGAATTGCGAACATATTTGGAATTTGAATTTCGAACACGCGTTCCAATAACGCTGTGTTATTTTTAAACACATTTATGCCCGGCTGCTGATGGCCTGGCATCTAGACCACAGCTCTTAATTAAAAAAAAAGCTAGAAACTGGCGGGAACCGTAAAAGATTTTCAACGTTTAGTACCGATTAGTTAAAAGTATACCTGAGTAATGGATAAAACTAATGCGATACGCCAGTTATTTAAGAAACGTATAAACGTACGTTATTTTGTAGGCCGAAACGGTAAAGGCTGTAATCTTTGCCCAAATCAACATACCGAGATGCATTTTAGTTGCACTGTACCATGACGCATTACCCTATGAAAACGTGTTGCTAGCAGATGAAGGAATTTTTATTCTAGAAAGATGCTTGCGGTGTGGGAGTGATTCGCAATATGACGGAAGTGATATAGTAATTTTAAATACTATTATGTGTTCTTTGGTCTTGTATGTTTTTTATGTATTTAATTTATGCATGTAAGTATTTTTCATAATACAAGCTTTGCTTAGCCTAGGACTAGCTTAATTTGCGTAAGATTGCTTCCAAATATTTATATTACTATTACCTTGTAATGGTCGTAAGACGAAAGGCCTGCATTAGTAAGAGATTTTTACCTTGTTGCCACAAATGGATTTTTATGAAAAATATATATTTTATACAATATTATATTGTGCATTAAATACCAAAAAATTGAGGTTGTCGCCCTCTTGTAAATAAAAAAAAATAAAAAATGAAAACAAAAAAAATTTTTTTTTGGGGTTTGTAAATAAGTTAGAACCTTGATTTTTTTTTTGAAAATGTATTGCTATTAGGGCCGTGTATAATCCGAATTTCAAAGAAATCTAACTATTAGTTTAGCTTAGAAAAATAAAAAAAGATTTTTTTTTTTTTTTTTTTTTTATCCAAACCAAGGGGATTCCAGGCTTGAAATATTGTAAAATGATATCTTATAATAAGACCAATTAACGCTTCTAAGAAAGGTATACATTTCAGCCAGGGGCAGTTTCACTATAGGATTGCGGCTAGACCCTTTGTCTGATCTCTATTTACTACAACAACAAACTCCCAGTCCTAATGTCCAACAAGCAAGATTCTTTAAATTAGACCATTTATTAGCATTATGTCAATTTGTTTTTTATTTATTTGTTGGTTATCAACCAGCCACCCAGTTGTGTTAGCCGAAAACAATAAAATTTGACCCAACCATCATTGTTGTCACTATACATTAACAGTCTTCGTTCCCGACATAAATGTTTGTTTACATTTCACGGCGAGGTCTCTTGTGACCACATAGCACGTAGTTATAGGTATGTTGGTGATAGACAAATTTAGCTGCCTACCTTATTTTTCGTTATTGATCATTATATATGCATATGACTTGCAGGTAAATTAGCAATAAACTAATTCCGATGCGTAAATCTAGAAAATAACCCAACGATTACTTATCTTCCAGCTGCCTTATAGAAAATTACGATTCTATCGATTTACATGCATAACGGCATAAATATTTACATTTTTTCTCGAAGCGATGACCCAAAAATGGTTCGGTACTTAAGACTAAACAATGAAACCAGAAGAAGGGTAATATAGAGTAAGCACGTGGTCGGGTCATTGGCCCCATGGCCAAAACCCCCCGTTGGCCCGCACGTGCGTTTGTTTAACTGTTTGCTCGAAAATTAGATTCCTGGTAATAGGTATGGGAAATATTAAAGAATTGGGTCATTTTGATGAGAGATCTTATTTTGAACCTTATGATCTATCCCTCAAGTCAGTAACAATGTTTGTGTATATATTGCTTTCTTTGCGAAGATATACAAATTGTTATGTACTTTCTTACACATTTGTATACGTATTCTAATTACCGGTTACCCGTATATTATGCAGAGCAAAATCTGGTTAAACATAGTATATTGTTTGCTTTTCCGATATTGTCAATATTAGAAGCCCCCTTATTCATGTAATCACTTAATTCAGACATTCAGTAGTGACCCTAAAACATTTGCAATACACGAGTCACGTAAACGTAAACAAAAGAGCTTGAACCATGTTAGCTGAAGGGTCCTCTCAGTCCTCTGGTCGAAGCTAACAGCTCTGCTATTCCAGTCGTTTTCTATTACGAGGTTATAAACCGGTTTGTGGTGATCTCTAACTACCCTGGTCGTTTGGGATGACAGGGTCATTGTTATACTAGTTCTCTTTCATACTCGTAGATATAGGAATACATTGCCAGGCTGAGAGTCAGCGGCTGTCTTTTGTCCGCCCGTCTGTTTGCCCCCATCCACTTATAATCAACTCGTGAAATACGATTTTGTGTCATTTCCTTAAAAGATTGCTTGTCATGGCGTTTTCATTACATCCTCCAGATAATTCGTATTGACTGACATATTCTACAATAAAAGAACATTACCTTGAGAACTGTTTAAGAATGTTTACTTTTACAATATACATACATATAATCTTTTCAAATATACTTGCAGGTACTTCTTTACATTTGTTTTTGATACAATATTAAATTAACTCACTTTCACTCCCCCTTTAACTTTACCAGGCCATCAGTTGAATGAATATTTATTTAAGCATTATACATATGCTTTATCGATATCCGTGTAATAACAATTTCAACTTAATTAATCAAGCGAGGGTAATTGCGCAAACGATTGACTCAATGTAATTAAGCTTGTTTTTGCGTAGGGCAGTGGGGTATCGAACGAGGCGTTAGCCGTACGCTTTTCCATGATTACGTTACGTTACGGCAAAGGTACCGCATATTACCATTACCTCAAGACTTTAATTTGTTGGTAACGTATGGTATGTACAACATGATGCTCTTTTGGTTATTCAACGGGAAATGAATCGATCGATGGTTAACGGTTAGGTTTTCCCTCGTTATTTTTTTCTTGGATCTACTCAAGACTAGTTCTTAAAGAGTCTAGATTACAATCGAAAGATTATGCTGACGTGCTGTGTTATCTACCAATTGTATTGTATTTTTTTTTATATTTATAGATGTAACACTTACAGGATTTGTAATTTAACGGTCGAAATAGCATGACATATTTATTAACTACAACCGAAAAAAGTATGTTTATACTAGTTTCATTAATGTTTGGTGTTTATGCTTGCGATGCCATCGAAGATTTGTAGTGTAGGTAGACACTTCGTCCCCTTGCCGGGTTGATGGGCATGATTCACTGGCAAAGCGGGCAACATTATTTTAAGGGGAGTCATAGCAATGTGTGAAAGAAAAATATGGTTGGTTAAATTCAAGTATTTAAATTTTTCTGTGTTTGCATGACTATGAACGGAAACTTTAACATTTCACGTGTAATTTAAAAATGAGACAAATTATTTCCAACTGAGCCTAGTAGATATATGCATCCGACATCGGCATAACTGATTTGTCTATACTGGTGTAAATGTTACGCTTACTAAAGAGTATGCAACGAAGTTCGCGTGACGAAGTTCTATGCAAACTATGTTCAGATACTCCGGTCTAATCATGATGGCACATACATAATATCGCGGGAGGCAAAACCACATTTACACAAATCATTCTGGATCTTGAACCCTGCGACTTGGTAATAAAAGCGTTAATTGATAATCTGTCAGTACAATCGGCACCCACAAAAAGGAGCGGTTTTTCACACTTCCGCGCCTATCTGCGATATGTAGATTTAACGGTTTTTTGTTGAACGCTTGTTAAGTTTTCTTTGTATGAATGATGGTAACCGTCAATTATGTTGCATAAAAAGGCTTCCAGAAGCGGTAGCGAACTATTTTTATGTACCAAATGAACCATGTACTTACTAAGATTTTCAAAGTAAAGGTACTAATTTTCAGACCACATGTTTACACTTTATTCGATGTATTTATTCTTACTGTTTGTAACAATTCTAACATAATTATAAAGACTTATATGGTACTCGCATATCGAGTCAATATTTCCATTTCAAATCTTATTTCTAACTTAGGTACCACAAAATAAACTATCGCTTAGTTATCGGAAATTTACCGCCAGCTGTTAACAATATTAAACGCAAATATACTGCTTATGTGTGAACGCATTTTGTTACATGTATAGGTAATACGTGAATAATATTAATAATGATAACCGTATGAACATCGAACGGTGCTACTTCGGCGTAATTTTAATTAAGATTGACGGTAATAGGCCAAACATTGTCAAGATTTATTTACTCGATAACTTGTCAAGTACATTACGCTACCGACTTTCGAAGTCTTAGCAAAGATTTCTTAGACTAAATGAGATACGCCGCTCTTGGCGCTATAAATGATGAATTATGTCAATCAATATTATGCGACCCGACATGATCGTCGGGTCGCATAATACAGCTTTTGTAGTTGTTTTAAGCTCTTTAACTAGTTATGATTATACCTATTACTATATAGATATTAATCTAAAATTGATGTCGCGTTAGGCCTCAGAAAGATAAAATAACCCAGGGCTAAAATCAAACTTGCGTCTTCAGCATTTGCAGCAGATGCTATAACCCGTGAGCCTGAGTTACTTTTAATTTGTAAACAATATAAACATATTATTAAATAGTATTTAAGTTTCCATTGTAGACGAATGATATGAAATGCTTGCCTTTACTAACCCTATAAGTATATTATATCGTAACACTATTTTATAAAAATAAAAATATTTCTTCATTATTTTATATTTCTTCCATAAAAAAGCCAGCAATAGAGTTTTTATAAGCTAGTATAGTCCAATACCATCACCTCATCCGTCTTCAACATTTTCTTACATGTGTTTTTCCACATGATGTGTTCCGGTGTATTCGGCCTACCTATTTTCAAAATATCACATTTTTTGTACATTACTTGAACTGGAAGGTCATAACAACTATATGCAGTTGGATGTCAGACTTATGCTGGTTATTGCACGTTGCTTGATGCTTTAAATAATAGTATCGAACGGGGACCAGCGGAAATTGCTCATTGCGCACACACTTTTTAATAGTTTTTAATGACCATTTCCTTAATGAAACCTTAATGAGTGAATATGGTATGTGTATTATGTGATAATAGGGGGCGTAATGGAGAAGTTTTACATGTTTTACGATGCATTTCAGTGCTGCACAGTGTGGTATTTATAGTTTTCCTACTATAAACCATATTTTAGTTATTTATCCTGTTGTAGTGTTGTATTGTATACCTTTGCACTTGATACTGTTTGGTAATAAACTAATACAATAATATAATATAATAATGTAAACCTTAAAAAAGTTCAATGCCCGAGACTGCACTGCACGTGAATGAAGCCAAGCATAATTTACTGGCCTAGGTCGACAATGTTGTAAGACAATTCGTTGTCATGTTCCGTTCACTCAATAATCCGACAGTGTTTATGAACATTATTTTTATGATATTAAATCTTAAAAAGTTTCGATTTCTGTATTTGTAGTAGGTACCTATATACATAGTAGTAAAAACTCTTTACTTGTATATAATACATATACTACTTACTTTTACTAAAGAACTACACCCATATATGTATAAAAAAAACATACAGGAAAATAAAGCGTATTTATTTTTCAAAGAAATATTTTTCTTAATCCTGCCGAAGAAAAAATATTGGCTGCCACTGTCTCCCCTCTTTAGAAAGCTGCCGCTATAAATCCTAATGCCCGGAATACACGAGGCTAGTTTTTCAAGCCAGTATAGTAAGCTAGTACTAGTAAGCTAGCAAGCTAGTGCGTCTATCTTCGTGTATACAAAACTAGCTTAACTTTCAGGCTAGTAAGCTAGTGCTGAAGCCAGGATAGTTTTAATAGCTTGCCGTTCTATTTTTTGAGCTAGTAGCGCCCCCCACCACCGATATCGCTAGCCTGGCTTGTGTACTATCTTCGTGCGGCCGTGGAAGCTAGTATCCGTCCGGCTAGTGCCATGTATCCGGACACGTTTTTCTAATATATCTTCAAGTAATTCATGTAGTACACATTTACATAGTTTTTTACCTAATTGTTTCATTCATGCCATGTTATTTTTTACTTTTTACGTTCGTATTGACGATTTTTTTACGACACTTTGCAATGGTACTGGCACTCGAACTGACTTAAAATTACTGGCATCGTGTAGACAGCACTAGCCTGTGTTCAAGCCAGGACAGTTTTACTAGCTTACTAGCTGACTAACTAGCTTACTATACTGGCTTGAAAAACTAGCCTCGTGTATTCCGGGCATAATTCACCCATGCGACCTGCAGTTCGGCTGTTCCTTGCGTTTATCCTTCGTTAATGCTTTAATAGGTTAGCGTGCTTACTGCCGATGGGTGCAGTTTTGTTTCTTTTTTGAAAATACTACGTTGCAAACATAGTATCAATACATTATTTTAGTTACTTAGTTATTATAAAATAATACTACTACACCTGGTAGTATGTATACTAACATTAAATAATTTGAATTATTTCATTATCTACCCTGGATATTCGACTTTTCAATTGTGAGGTGGGCTCCAGTATTTCGGTACATTTTACTTTATTTTATAGCAGTAAGACAGAACGTGGTACCGTATATGATTAGTTCACTTTGACTTCTATTAACTAAATATATAGTGCACAATAATGTATGAAAATATGTTTATAAAACTTCAGTAACTTTTTTTGAAACACAGTTTCGTCAATTTTACTACGCCGGATAAGATTAACCATAAAAACGCATGACCGGATTCGTCGGCGGTGATCCAAGCTCCGGCGCCGCTTCCGCGCTATCTGGTATTAAATTTAAATTCAAATATTTGGTATCACACTCACGTGCATCGCGAAGTTCAAAAACCTCCATCTTGCACTGTAAATAATTCTCACAAACAATTTATACTGCATTATATGGAACTGTTAATTACTATTTCTTCCTTCTGTAACATTTAACCAAATTAATTATGAAGTCAGGAACCAAACCTCAATAAACTTCTATAGTCAATTAAATTACGTTTTCATCGATACCGACAGTTTTGCAATGAAAATCATTATTTTTTAAATATTTATATTTGTAATATAGTACTAAATAGATAAGAATCAGTGCGATTAAAGTTTCAGTACTGTATACAACAATGCAGTGAGCTTTCTTCTCCTGTGTATTTCGCGAATAATTATGTATGATGTGTAATGTGTCGATATAAATTCGAACGGTACCCGTCATTTTCCGGTGCACCCACCAGTAAGGAGACTGCCGGTGCCGGTACCCAATTTATCATACGTTTATTTAATTACTGAATTGTGTAATGCATTTTTAATTGGAATTTCGTGATTTATGAACGTCTGCGACACGGATTTTGTCAAACTATCGCAGTATATCACATGTAATTAAGAATGGAATAAAATACTATTTGACAGAGCGTTTATTTGGTTTGTAGATATTAGGCATAGTAACTGAGTCATTTGCTTTCAGGATAATTTACGATAAAATGTAGGGCATAGAAATAAATACAGATACTTTTCTGTGCATAACGAATAGTATAGTTATTGTAGCTATATCTGCTATGGTAACAAAAGAATAATCGGATGTAATTTTCATTGTTAACTGTCCAATTGTTACAGTATCATTATATGGCGGCCCGTGTAAGCCTTTATCTATCATCACATTATCTGGTTCTCTATTGAATCATGTTACCATCATCGGCTATATACTGGCACCGTTAAGTGTTAAGTCATTAGACTATTTAGAAACACCAATTTATTTGCGGCGTAATTGTACCACACACAGATACATCGAACATGAAAATGGCACTATAAAAAACGAATAAAAACATAATAAGAGAAATCATTTGTTCCCAGAAAATGCCCCATTTCGGCATGTTGGTAGTCGGCATGTTACAAGATAAATAATAATATCAGTAATATTTTGTGTTATGACGCAGTTTTTCATTGTAATTTACGTTAGTACATTATGCATTAGGTATGGCCAAAATTGCTATCGATTTCTTCATACCCGATCCCGTTAGGAAGAGGTACCTAGATAAAACAGTGCGTTTCGAATATTTCCTACCACTCGCTGACCTACTTTTCAACATCGAAAGTACAATTTGCACATTCAATACCCGCACTGAAAATAACGTGCTTATGATTGCCTTTCTCAATGCGATACCATTTGGTGTTTATGGTGTTTTATTCCCGGAATGTTTAATTAGGTATACAAGTACGCATGCATGGATAGTCTGTCATGTCTGTCTGTCATTTATGACTGCCCGTCGTAAATGACAGACCACATCGGAACAGAACCAATTTATACGCTACGGCGACTTATGCGACACGTTTTTTTAGGCTTTGGTCTCCTATTTTGTGCTACACGCGACGTCTAACGTCAGCGTCAACGTTCCTGAACAAAAAAGACGCCAACGTCGACGTGCCAGAAAGACCACAATAGTACATCTCTATAGTGACATCGTGACACAGACGCTGTAAGCGGCCGACGGCGTTTATGGGAGACCATAGCCTTGCCAGCGATGTGGTCGTTTTCCAAATTAACGAACACAATGTGACACAGCAGTGGCAACTTTATAGTAACAAGCTCATATCTTCACACAATAAGTCCTCATAATTGCAGTATACCGCAACCAGTGCACAATGCAGCATTTTTGTGTAGTTATCTGCCGCTGAACTGAAGCATTGATATGATTTGCAGAATAACTATTTAGTGGAAATTTTAACGATGCTCTTGTATATATTTTTATGTGTTCTCATTTTGTTTTCCAGATTATTGAACGATGAACCAGCCGTAACTTCCGCCGGAGCAGTTTCTCCAAACAGGTGAGCGTTTGACAAGGGTCTCTGTTCACCGTAACACCCATTGACGTCTCATGTCTATTCTGTCCCACTTCTATTTACTGATAACAGTCCTGTTGCAAATACTTCCAAGTAAATGTTTAAAGGTTAGCTATAAATGTGTGTTCCTGTTATTTTATAACACACAGAGAGAGTCAGCAAATGCTAGGGTGGTACTGGTGACTTCTGTTAGAGAATTTGGAGCTGTTCAAAATATCACTGTAGATTTTTAGTCGATGTGACTAACAAAAGAGGGCGCTGGTGTCCTAGCGGTAATAACGTGCGACTTGCAATCCGGATATCGCAGGTTCAATTTAAACTCCGGCTTGTACCAATGAGTTCTTCGAAGCTTATGTACGAAATATCACTTGATATTTATCAGTCGCTTTTCGGCGAAGGAAAACTTCTTGAGGAAACCGAACTAATCCCAATAAGGCCTAGTTTACCCTCTGGGTTGGAAGGTCAGATGGCAGTCGCTTTCGTAAAACTAGTGCCTACGGCAAATCCTGGGATTAGTTGCCAAGCGGACCCCAGGTTTCCATGAGCTGTGGCAAAATCAAAATGCTACGTTGTTCAGTTGGCTGTAATAAAGATGGTAATAGTACCTAAATATGTTGCAATTATATTTATAAAATCACACATAAAATACTTACAGCTGCAGTCCATCTTTCTCAATACATGCTTTTAAGGTTTGAAAAGCGTCCCATATTCCACTGACAATAGACAATAGCTGTTTGTCATTCCGTTTGCCCACCGGTAAAGGAAACATATATACGTGTCAAACGGTGCCAAAGGAATACATCAGCTTTAATTATGGTACACCTGACGCACGTTCCTTCTCTTTCCAACTTTAAAACTCTGCAGAAGGATAACAGAGAAAAACAATCATGCGAGCTGTGTCCTAACTCTGCTTTATAGTAAACACATTATACGCCATAGAAATCCATATCCACATATAACGTTATTCTTTTGCGCGAATCTAGGTATCTCGTACTAATGACGTGGGTGGGAATTAGGTGCCTTAAGATCAGTTTATTGATGTTAATGTATTCATTCATTGCATATTAAACCCGGGGGTTAATTGTGCCCATTGAGTAGACAAGTAGCACAAATAACATGTGATATGTTAGTTATACCCATAAAGTAGACACGTAAATTATTCATATAATTATCATTAATACTCGTGCGTGCTGCTTTTGCAAAACTGTATTGGCATTTATTAAATGATGTCAAAGGTTACTTCGGACTTCGTGAAATATTTAAAATCTAGAAAATTAAAATTACTTAAATACCTAGTACAATAATAGGTACCTACCTATTTATTATTATGACGCCCAAATATAGTTTATAGTTATTTAGCAACTGAAGATCTTTTTTTGAAAAATATAAGTGTTCATTTTATAACGCGTTCCATATACACGGATTAGACGTAGGGTTGTTATCACCGCTGAGGCCTAAGTACAAGAGGGACGCGACAGTATATCGCTGCGAGATATATACTGCCCGTTCCTTTCTAACTATATTATTTAATATGAGGGACGTGTAGTGCTAGACCTACAGTTGACAAGTTATGATTTTTTTTGTTAGGATAATGAAAACATCGGTAAAAATCGTAAAACTTGTCAAATTATACGTGGATATAATTGGTGTTTGTGGAAAATGCATTTAGTATTACCCTCAACCTTCTTGTTAGAAATATAATATTGCATTTAAATACTTCTATAAAGAATACAGTGAATAAATAAACTCTATTAAATGAATAGTGCCTATTATTGTTTTGTTGGCAGTTAATATTAAACACCTAAATCACTATTTTGTTAATCATCTAGGAGCAAAACGCTCATTAAAAATCAAGCCATGTTTACACTAGCCTAAAGCGGTCCCATAAATAAAGCTTAAAACGTAATTCACCCACTGCGCGACACTCGGGTTCATTAACCCTAAACTGCTGGACGGGCATAATGGGCCCGAGTGCTGTCCTATCACTTACAAAGTTCTCATCACTGTGAGCACCTCCCAAGCGTAACATAACCTTAAATACCTTAATAACTGCGTGCAGCGATGGTGTAGCTTATACTGGTTGACTGGTGCCAATGCTTAGCTTTGTGAACGACAGCCTAGCTCTCGTGCTCAAGTGTGGCCCAGTTTCTTTTACAGACGGAGCCACAGATCCAATCTTAGTTCTAAGCATGTAGTGTTCTGGTCTATTGTCATTTACATACTTGACTCGCAGAAGAACCAACGCACTGCGCTTAGCATGGTTAACTATGACCTCATGGTATCATTACTTCTTTACCATGGTAGAACTCTCAACATTTCCGCAACAACAAAATTTCTGATTACTTAACTGACGAAGAAAGGAAGACTTTTTTACCTTTATAAATATTACGTTGATATTAAATGCTCGGTAATAAATGCCTTTTTGGGCTTACATTATTTATATAGTGGTATTTTTTATTATAAAGAAACGTCTGCTAGCGAATATCTTCGATATTTAAATCGAAAGAAAAATAGAAAAAAATGACTCGCGGCGGGACTCGAACCCACAACCACTGGATTCACCCATGATGACGTATACGACGAGGGATAGATAGAAAAATTTGACAAGTCTAAGCGGTACTCGTGTAGCACAATTGGTAGTGCACTGGGCTAGTGAATCCAGTGGTTGTGGGTTCGAGTCCCGCCGCGAGTCAATTTTTTCTATTTTTCTTTCGATTTACATTATTTATATAGTGGTATTTATTTTTTTATTAAAATATGAAAACATCCATTTTTTTTAAGGCAATCATTCATTCATTCACGACAATGAGTTTTTTATCAGCCAATCACGAAACTTAGTTCAAATAAATTCTAATCTAAACGGCGGCTCAATCCTTGTTCCTTTTTTGTATCCAGCTCGCGCTGATGTCATGTCCGTCCTGCGTGGGGTGTTAAACGCATCATTACGTATTTGTCTTGTGTTGCGTGACGATTATTTTATAGTGCGGAGACTAAACTCACCTTCCCCACGCGTCAACCCCAAGTTTTTATATGAACCTTATTTTCTTTGAAGCAAAGTTCTTTTTTTGCTATTTAATAGTTATGTAAGCTTATTAATAGCGGGATTTATTACCTAGTATATTTTAATTAACCGCATTAGGACTATTTGGTTTTCCTAAGATAAGAGGCGCTACCGCGAAAAACTATATTTCGGGCATCTTTCTCTTTTACCCCAATTAAGAAGTCGTGAGAGTGACAGAGAGAACCGTCCGAAATTTACGAATGTCGTTTTTGGCGGTAGCGCGTAAAGCTTTAGCTTAAGCCCCATTTAGACCAGGCAAGAACTTGTATACGATTTTCATTACATTGCGGTCTATCGGCGTACGGCGAATTCGGTCGCTTTATATAACCCCGCAATGTAATGAAAATCGTATACAAGTTCTTGCATGGTCTAAATGGGGCTTAAGGCATATGACATGACGCACAACTATTTAGTATGTGATGTCAAATGGACTATGTGTTTTATCAATCTAATTTTCAAAGTCAATTCCAATAAAGTTATTTAAGTGTTTATAGTGAAAGATTGCAAATATGGATTATACTTTTAGATGTTTGCTTAATTGAAACATCTCGGGAATTACGAACCGATAAAACGGTTAGGTACACCTTTTCACTACACAACCCCTTTCGCTTTCGCCTTAGTACTACTGGGTCGAATAGTTTTGTCGATTAGTTTCTGAAACTATTTAAACCACTAAAACTTGGAAATTAAACTATAGAGAACTATTGGAACAGAAGTAACATTTCACTGTTGAAATAACGTTTCCTATAACAAAATTAAGTATCAGTTGGTAGTTAAATTATTTTTATAGTATGCTGTTTAAGACATAGGTACACTCTAATGTAATTGTTACATTAACCTACATAAAGTCTTCCTACTGTTCCAATATACGGCAAATTTCAAGTGCTCGTTGTCGAGGTTTGGAGTTGTTTCGAAACTGATCCATCTCCATTAGATCTTTCTGAAATTTTGTACTACAGTCAAGGAATTTAATTTCCGATTCATTTGGTACCTTGTCATAGTGAATGTTTGAGGAAATCTCTATTGGATTTTATATTGGTTGTTAATATGACAAGGTACTAAATGGGTTGGAAATTAAATTCCTTGACCGTACCTATATCGAAGAACTCTTGGTCTATACTTGTATTGGGAAGCCAATTAGTTAAAACGATAGAGATATTTGATCATTGAGCTTTATTTTCTCGGATCCATTCATGGGACTAAACTTTTATCCCATTTTCTGATTATTTAAAAATACCAGCAAGAAGTACTTACATAGATCTATTGAGAATGCTACTAGAACTCTCATCAAAATTTAGTTTTGGTATGTCGGTTCATTCACAATAACAAATGATAAAAGTAAATACTTAGTCCTTGGAATTATACCAAGGTACATTATCTCCACACTTCTTTAGTGGATTTTATTTTATTAAGCTAATAAGAAAAATATATTTAATGTAAAAAAATATAGGGTTTAACGGCCCACACCGCGTGCATGCGCTGTATATCAGAGCTTTGAAAGGTACAATGCACGCAGACTCATCCATTGCGGATGCCGCGACAATCTCTTTGATACGCTGTCGGCCTGCAAACCTATACCTAAACCTGCAAATACACGCTATTTGCATAAATGAAACTACTTTGTATGTATTTGCTAGTTATATTGTCGAAATATAATATGATAAAAAGCGTACATAATTACATAACTGAAGGAAGGAGGCTGGGAATGTGTATATTTTTAGTTTAATTTAGTTTATTTATTTATTTCATAATAATAAATTAAAGTATAAATTATCTTAACCTAATCTATACAGATTTATATTATGATCGTCAAACTTATGTACGCGTATAATATATTAATGTGACTTGATTAATTCTTGCAATACTTCAAACATGCAATACTTTTTAATCATCATTAGGTTTTTGTCATGAAACACTCGCTAAACTTACCTTTTTATTGTTTAGTAATAGTGTACGGATACATTTACCATCTGAATCAGTTAGCCACCCAGTTAGACATTCACTAGATGACACGTTAAAAAGCTAATCGGAGACTTCGTGTTACACAATATTGTAGATGGTTATTATACAGAAAACACATAGTTAATAGGTAATACATAGTCACAATCTCGTTAATCTTGAATACTTTAAATTATTCAACTAAAACACGTATTGCATTTACTTTACACAGATTTGGTCCCATTTCCTGAGGCTCTAGTGTAAGTTTCTTTTGACGTAAAAAAAACGTTTACGAACGCGTAAGTGATAATGTTATTTTATTTATATGGGTAACGCAAACGCGTTCGTGGCGTAAAGTTACGTTAAAAACTTACACTAAGAGCTCAGACTGTAGATAAACTTCTTAATAGATTATATATTACATTCTTGTCAGGTATGAGTTAGGTTTCCCGAGACTGACAGGAGTGGAAGTGACCCGAACACAAAGCTGAATCAAGCGGAAAATGTTAATTTTCAGCTTACACTCTGGGGTTAAAGATTAAAACCTAAATTGGGTTACATGTGAATATTTTTCAACACATATTTACAGTGGAACTAGTTCTCTCTAACTCTTTATATAACCTGTTCGAATAATATGTACCTAGTACTTAATAATCATGCCAAATTTAGATTTACACAAAATTTAAAATAACCATTAGCTAAGTAACGAATTCCCATTCATTGGTGATTCATACTCGTAAAACTAAAGAAATGTCACCTTCCAAGTAATTGTCTATCTATTTTTCAGCCAACCGGCACCCCCTTGCATTTTTAACTTTATTCGTTATAATTTCAAACATAATGATATGCAATAAATTCAAAGCGACACATTTACCACGCTCCCTCCTGTACATAATCGCTGAAGGTTGAACTTTCGTGCATAAAGTGGGTGTGGTACATAAGTAATATACTAATATAGCTTTTTAAGCTAATTAATATTTGCCTAATACATTTACAATTTGCACATAATTGTGGCCTGCGGAACACGTATAGATTATTTGCATACTCCTAAATATACTTTACAGAGTTTTAGTTTAACCGTGAGGACACATTAGAGACTGGCTTACATACCCCATTATTATAGATAACTGCGTGGTCCAGCGGACTGTTTGCTTTGAACATGAGCGAATTGCGTCAAAACCTTCCCGCGGCAATGTTTGCTTTGCAATATCATACTCGTACCGTTTCAAGTCTTAAAATATTCATATTACAGACTAATTTCAGGAGGCTCTATATGACGTGTGTGTGAATATACCACGAGCTTTGCTGAACATGGGTCACCGGGTTACCAGGACATCAAACCCACTTTTAGTTATGACCCAATTTAGCGCTCGAGGAGGGCGACTGCAGCATTCAAAGCTTTGAAATAAACTGCTTTGAATGCGAACTTAACTTACCTAATTATCTTGTAGCGGTATGTACTACAATTATAAGTATGGTATATTATGTTAGGTATTGAATGATTATCAAACATGTTAATGCGTAACCATAACTCATATTTTTCATTCTTATGTTACATACTTAATTGGATGCATTATGAAACCACTGCACCGCCTACATCGACTAAACGGTCAGCTGTTTATGGTGCGAGGTTATATTTCAAACATCATCACATTCATCACATAATAAGGGAGGGATCGAACATTTCGAATAGACAATGGGTTAAGATAATCTAAGGTTAAATCATCATGCATAACTATGATTAAAAATATTTTAAATAGCAACATCTTTTGTTATTTGTAAAGGTAAAATTTGTATTAAGAAATAATATTTGTCTATGTGAAAACAATGTAATTTGTATATTTCTCTGCGTTTACAGTCGTCAATCTTTCGATATTAACTTTAAATGACTTACAAGATAGATAAGAAGTTTAAAAAAGGTTATTTTTTAAATTCAATAAATGTACCTCCTGTCTTATATAAGCAACAGATACTCCAGCAACAAGTGTTGTACACTTTTTGTAAAAACGACAGCAAACTGCATATTTTACTAAGATTAAACCGACGAGAACGATAACAGTCTCGTGAAAATGTCTGCTGTCTGCTGCTCGTACATAGCTGAAATATTCCTACCAGCATTTTTAAAAGCGGTACCGCCTCGAACTTACTCGTACATTGTCACCAGCTCAGACATTCACAATGAGGTGGCCAGACTATCTTCGAACTATCCCCCTTCTCGCACCACCCTCTACACTTCCACCAGCTTTAATACTGTTTCAAGCTGTCACGCATCGTTAAAAGATGGAAATTGCTGCCGAATTACACACATAATGTATGTATTTTGTCTCACATTCAAAAGTAGATTCTGATACCTATATTTTTTTTATTACGTGCATACATTAGTGAACCAGCTTTTAAATGACAGAGATTATAAGAGAGTATGTGCGGTTATTAACTCCTTAATAGTCAGTCATCAGTGTTATCTAGAAATATAATGCCTTGACCCAACGCCTTCAAGTTATAGGCAATTTAAAGCCCAATAATAACTAGTCGTAGTCTCGTGGTCCTGTAATGATAGTGCAAGCAATCACGAATAGCAAAAAAAATGCAAGCCCAGACATGAATAGAGTCGCGATTGGAGCACAAAGGATTTGCAAGCTCTGGCGATTATTACTTAGTGCTATGCTGTGGGTACCAACGACGGTATACCAGACTGTATCTAGTACCTTTTTTAAAACCTGGATTACTATAAATAATCTTTTAATTTTGGTTAGATGCTTGCGTTGGCTAACTAATATCACAAAATTCACATAAATTCATATATGATTGGTTCATTCTGAAACGCGTACCTTAATCTGTTACAAAATCTGTGTTGTTGTATAATGCCACAGGAAAGGTCTGTATAAATAGGTGTATGCGATACTACCAAAACCATCAGCGCTATAAACGTAATACTAATTTACGAGCCTAAGGAAATATGATACTACATGGTGTCAAATGTTTCATCTAATTTGCAGACGGCCGCGCAATTGTTTCATTTGTTAAACAATTTTGTAATTTCACTTAGATGGAACCAAACTATGCTGTATCATAAGGGAAAAAGGCATAATGTAATGTGCACACCCAATATGTTTTGCAAATTGCATTTCAGTGTGGTTGCGTAGTAGATATATGTCAGCTAATTGTCCTTTACCTACATTGCCCGATTTTGGATTAAATAGACGTTAATCTTGTTTTGTCCAATTTACATTATTAAAATTACACATTTCAATTCAATCTATCTTTAAAAATACTAAGTATTTGGTTAATATTTATAAAAAAAAATATTGTTATGAAATAGATCTCCCTAAATAGGTTCGAAATTCACCAAGCAAAAGGCGAATATACCTACTTATGTAATCTTACACGGGGATAAGTTAATAAGAGTTCCGAGCCAAGAACATGACTAGTTTGTTTGTATGCCCTATTATGTTTTTCTAGGTCAAATGGCAATGATCTAGATTGGGAAAATTAGGATAGATTACATATGGTTAAAGTTCGTGGAATATGTGAGACATTATGAGATAATGACATATCTTGCTTACTAGAAAATTATATGTATTGTATTGTACGAGTATTTTGATTAATATTGTTTTTTTCTACTAGAATAAGAATATAATTTCGCACTTCGAGATGGTATTTATCATATACTTATTTCAATGTATTTTTTTTTATTATGCGATTAGACTAGTCGAATGCGTTAGATTAATGTATCTTAAACCAGCCTTTTTAGTCCAACCGGGTCAAGATAATTTTTCCTTGTCTAAGAACGCCTGGCACAGGACTAAGTATCGTGGGATAACTTGACGGAAACATCAGAATACATAAATTAAGTCAAATTGAACCGATTTATCATATTACAGTCGTCTTGTTTTTCAGCATTTCCTTATGAATAATTTCTTATAAATATTTTCGAACGTGTATAAAGCTAATGTAATGAATCAAAATGCCCGACTTTTATGTGATCATTCGGCTTCCAAGCGCATTAGCAATCGTAAAATGAGTACTATTCATTACTTTAACGAGCAATTTCTTCTAAACATAACATACATAAATCGTAATGTTTAGACGTAGACTTAAAAAAAGGCAAGAACAGGCATTTCAAATCAATTATTACCAAAACAAATCCCTGAATTGTAAACAATGTGTATTTAATAAATTATAATTTACAACACCAAAAACTAATTTCTAATTTTGCTGAGCAAATGTATGTTCTGCGTCCTGCGTCCTAATTTTATGGTGTCACTCCTTCAATTTTATTGATTCAATGTCATAAATATCACAATGAGCAAAGTGATACCATTTCGTGCTAATAATGATAGCCAAACCAGCGAAAGATTCCAAAATTCGCTAAGCTCGTGGTTCAAAGAGTGGAATCATGAGCGTTGGGAGGGTTCCAAGACACGAGAGGAGAACAAACTTTGCTGCCGTGAAACACAAAATTTTTCACTTCACTACCGCGAGGAAAAAACGAACTCTAAAACATATATCATTCAAAAACAATTAATCACAAGAACATACAACCAACTGCCGACCAAAAAACACTCAGATAAACAATTTGTATTAAATTACTCTGCACTCTTGCGAAGCAAATGCAACTTTGTTTTCTGTTTTTCAAGAATAAAACAGTTCTTTCCGAGCTAGTGACGTGAAAAAGTAATATTAATTTATTACGTAAGAAAACTATAAAATAAAAACACTTATTTAGGTACATATTATCTTCTTGGTTTTGACTTACAACATATTATAAGAACACATTGCCCATTAGCATAATAAGACTGTAAAACCATGACCGTTATTAAAAGTAACCTCTATACTATTACTATTATCAGTAAGTTGAAACCATTAAAACCGTGGTAAACAAAATCTACGTTATAATTGTTTAGTGGTTTCTCTAATTACTTGAGTCACAACCCCTTAACCATAGAGCGTGGTGTAGTGAGATGTAGCTCTATGGTATCTATTTCCGACGGTACGCGCCGCTTTTTGTTCGGCCAATTAGATAACAGGAGATTTACGGCGCACGCGCAGCCGCTGCAGCGCCGCAGAGCACGGGGCAGCGCACTCACTAGAGACGACAAGTTTAGTGTGTATTTATAACAGACTACCTTATGGCATTATAAAATTAGACAATTACAACAATTTAAAACAAAACTGTACAACTTCCTAATTGCAAAGGCATATTATTGTGTCGAAGAATTTCTGTCAGATACTGGAAATTGTACGTGAATTAATATTGTATGATAAATTTATTTAAAAACTTATCTTGACATAACGTATTATTAATTCGTAATAGTTGTACTACAATTGTAAACATTTAATGCATGCTGCATGCTAGATTTATAGATGCACATTTGTATGCCGAAAGGTGATACCAATTTATTGTATTATCTCATGTTACCTATGTTTCACAAATAAATTCTTTGAACTTTGAACTTTTATGTTACTTGGTCATATTCATCATATGCCAATAGTACAGTCAGCGTCATATAGTTGGTAGCATCCAAAGTACTCAAAAAGTTCGGTACAAAACTATTTGAGTACTCTGAATGCTACGAACTATATGACGCTGACTGTACTATTGGCATATGATGAATATGACCAAGTAACATAAAAGTTCAAAGTTCAAAGAAAACTTCAGCTCTTTAATTTATATTTTTACTGTATATTCGCGGATTACATTTTCTTCCATCCTTTATATGGCCACACAAAATTAGGATCCAGCAGGATTACTGAGGATGAACATTTCTGGTTAATAAAATCCATAAGCCCAGATTCAAATTGCAGTTTAGCTATACGGAAAATACTCTTTTCCGTATCGCTAAACTGCAATTTCGTATCGTTATTATTGGGAATTTGTATGCTTGCTGCAGTTTCCGAAGTTACCACAATGCACTAATACGTGTCGGGTATACAATAAATATCTACCTAATAAGAATGAGAAATAAAGCGATAACTTCAAGTACAGTCAGCAGCAAAAGTTGCTAAGCGTTTGAAGTGTTCAAAATGACCTACACGCGCTCTTATTCTCTTGACAATAGAGACGTGTTAACCTCATTTTGAACACCTCAAATGCTTAGCTACTTCTGCTGCTTACTGTACTTCTAATTTCGTATTCATAATAAAATTTAAACAAAAATCTGGTATAATAAATAGGTATTTCTCGTAATTATGTAGTAGTATAATATTAATATAACTCGATAAATATACACTTATTAAAACAGCTATCTAAAAACCAGGCATAGTCACGATGTGGTTTCACAACATTAACAAAATCCTGTCTTTAGTGGGCGATACTAACAACGTAAAACGAAACGTAACCAATACTGATTTATAATCCGAAAATTACATTAATAAGCTGCCTTTGAAAACGTTATTATGCGTATTATTTAAAAATGTGCTTTACTATTGTGAAACAAAAGTTAATTTTAAGACAACGTATATTTTGAAGTAATGGTTTTTAATGTTATTCCTAGATTCTTTAGAGGCACGTAATAGTTATCGGAGAGTGAGGTGCAATAAACAGCACCATAAGTTGTGACTTTGAAATTTTCGATAACGAGTATCGAGTTTACTATCTGTGCATCTCGTTCGCACTAAAATAGTACAAGCGAGATGCACAATTCGTAAACTCGATTCTCGTTATCGGAAACCTTACTGTTACAACTCATGGTGAGGGTACAGTCTACAAGCGAATGTAATGAGCCGCTATTGTGCTGGTTGTCTATTGGAAAATATTCTAGGAAAAGTCGGGCTTGCTTGTTATCTGCCGTATTTACGGTATTTGTTTCAATATTTCTAGGTGAATAAATTCGACGAGTATTTGATATTTTTTAAAGTGCCCGATTCGCCCGCCTAGGCAAGCCTTTTAGGTGTGGTGGTGAATTTTATGAAAAGTTATCATGTCATGATATGCCTTATTATTTATGGCACATAATAGTTATCGGAGAGTGAGGTGCAATAAACAGCGATGTACCCTTACCATGAGTTGTGACTTTGAAATTTTCGATAACGAGTATCGAGTTTACTATCTGTGCATCTCCTTCGCACTAAAATATAACAAGCGAGATGCATAATTCGTAAACTCGATTCTCGTTATCGAAAACCTTACTGTTACAACTCATGGTGAGGGTACAGTCTACAAGCGAATGTAATGAGCCGCTATTGTGCTGGTTGTCTATTGGAAAATATTCTAGGAAAAGTCGGGCTTGCTTGTTATCTGCCGTATTTACGGTATTTGTTTAATATTTATAGGTGAATAAATTCGACCAGTATTTGATAATTTTTTAAGTGCCCAATTCGCCCGCCTAGGCAAACCTTTTAGGTGTGGTGGTGAATTTTATGAAAAGCTATCATGTCATGATATGCCTTATAATATGCCACAGGAATTTCTATGTTAAGCGGAGTATAATATACGATCGGCTGGTTACAGATATATATTATATTTCTAGCATTATGTTCGAAATAACATGTAAGATACCATCAGAATAGCTACGTGCTTAGCGGCTCAATTATATGTCTGCACATATAGTACCATTTAGTCTCATGAGCAATATACAAAGTAGTATAGTTAATATGCACCGATATGACATCCAAACCTTCAAGAAAAGAGCGTATAGGGATTTTAAAGGCCGGCAACGTACTTGTGACTCCTCTGGTGTTGCGAGTGTCCATGGGCGGCGGTAGTTGCTTACCATCAGGCAATCCGTCTGCTCGTTTGCCTCCTATATCATAAAAAAAAAAAAATATATATTTGTTTTTAGCAAATTAAGACCCCGTTACATTACACCATACAATTTACAGATTATATTTCAGATGTAGCTTTACGCGTAGGTATGGCGCGTACAGTCAGCAGCAAAAGTTGCTAAGCGGGCGAGGTGTTCAAAATGAGTTTGACATTATTCTATTGTGAAAATAATAGGAGCGTGTCACGATCATCCTAAACACCTGTAAGGCTAGCCCAAGAGGAGCGTGACAGTATCTCGAGCCGAGATAGACTACCCGTCCCTCTTTAATTAATATAGTTAAAAAAGGACTGGTAGTCTATCTCGCCGCGAGATACTCTCACACCCCTCTTGTGGTAGGCCTCCTGGTCCTGGCTCGCTTAGCAACTTCTACTTATAATGGTGCTGAGTGCACCATTATAATAAAAAAAAGTCTGCATTTACAATGTCAGTATTTTTTACCAACTACTTTCGGGTGAAATTTGTAGGATTCTTAAATATTATCGTCAACTATCCTATTATAATATCGGGCTATTATATTTAATTTATGAATAATAATAATGGCTTTACTCACGTTTATTTAGTCACTCGCGTGACATGTTTGGAGAGCATAGGTCACCATTTTCAAGCACTGAGTGCCGAGTGTATTAATATTTAGTTTCTTTTACGCAACGCTATTTTACTGGACTGTACATTCCCGATTAGAAGATTGTTGACGATACAAATAAACCTGAAAAACGAACTCGCCCACTAGTAATGAATGACTGCGCTAAGTGACGTCCTGCAATTCTGCACCAACAGGGGGTGGGAAACTGGAGCAACGGCCTCACAGCCTGCACTGCACGGATGCGACGTTCATTTCACGCCACGTCCGATGGAGCGGGATGCACCCTGTATGCCCGTAATAACGCATGCTTATTTTCCACCCTGTATGCCCGTAATAACGCATACAAAAAAAAAATATTTCTTGAAACACGAAAATGGCATCGATTGAGAAATAAAATATCTCTTATTATAAATTTTACGAGTAAGACTAAGTTATTTCTTGTAGCATATACCAATATGACGAAAAGACAGATCAGCTTTGATAGATTGCTGGGTGAAGAAATGGTGATACAAAATTATATTTCCTGAATCTGTTCATGATCAACTTTTACTATGGAACCATAACTGAAAAATCGTAACTACCTACAGCTAGCTAGCAGCTAGCTGTTTTAGTTTTTTTTTTTCAATACTAGTATGGGAAGGTCTCTTTTTTTAACTGATTTTTCGGACCCCATAATAAAAGTACCTACTCGTAATCATGAATAGATTTAGCATATATATTTTTGTATTAACTATTGATTTCATCCAGTATATGGGTATATGTTGAACCCAGTAACAAAATTCAAGACATATCAATTAAGATGTGTCGGAATCGTGTTTAAATTTTTTTTTCGGAATATGCATTTTTAATCACATTGCATTGACGCATTTTACAATTAATTCCTCCTTCTATTCCTCTTCTTCTACTTGCAGCGATGCACGGCAGCACTCCTACAAAATGTCGCCGTGGGTGAGCGGCCTATAGAATAAAATGTAAATTGCATGGTGTGATCATTTAAGTTGATTAGATTGAACATATTGTATACTAGCTTTTTCCCGCGGCTTCGCATGCGCAGAAGGGGGCTTCTGCCTTTGACCACTTAAGGGGATGAATTTCAAAAAACTCTTAAATTACTTTTCTTGTATTCAAATAAGGAGTCACACAAAATTTCAAGTCTCTCGCTTAAAAGTTTACACAATCCATACAAACTTTCAATCCTCGTTTTACCCCCCTTAACGTATGCGGAGTGAAATTTGGACAAAGTGCAATATTGTTTTAAATAAAAAAAACACCATGATTTTTTTAAATAGTTATGTTTTTATAATAAAGTACCTAATAATGATTAATGTAAAATTAAGTTTACTCCCATGCGAGATGCTTTACGGCAGTTCTGAGGAACTTTGTCCATCGCTGTCGAAAACATAGATGTGGGCATTTTATTCAACTCCAATTTTATTTTACGAATCAAGTTTTGCACATTTATGGACCGAAAATTATTGCAATATACTCGCCTCTTCAGATTTGCCCAAAAATCTTCAATAGGGCGAAGTTGCGGAACATTAGGAGGATTTGATGTCTTCGGTACATATGGAATGTTTAGCTCCGCCATTTTGCTAAGTGTTTTTTTGGAATAATGGCTTGAGGCTAAGTCTGGCCAAAACACAACATTTTCTCCTCTATGACTCGTATTTATGAAATCTCGCACTAATGGCAAACAACGCTCTATGTAGCGATCGGCGTTCACAGCTAAACCTGATTCAAAGAACACCGCCTTGGACATTCCGCGTTCCTGATGGCAAGCCATAGCAAAACTTTTTTAGGAAACTTGGTATGCTCAATATATTTCACGTTCTCATCAGTTGGACCATTGGTCTTCTCAAAATAGTAATTACCTTGCCACTCGGTTCCATCCAACGTGAAATATGACTCGTCATCCATGACGCAAGTCACATTGTTTTTGGCGTAAAATATTTCTTTTGACCAAATAACGCAGGCGTAATATCTGAATGGATTTTTGATTTTAGGAGACGGTGAATTTAAATTTTCTCCACAGGTTATCGAAGCACATGTCTTCAAGATATTTTTGACAGTTTTTCCGTCACATTAAAATTTTCTTCCGAGCTCTCTGTAAGATTTAGCAACACGGCCGGCGGTAATTTTCTTTAGTCGAGCTCTCTCAGAAAACTTGCTCAAGCTGGGATAATTTCCAGAACCAGGCTTTCTAGCAGTGGTTGTTTTTAAGGTAAAAGACGCTAAAATATTATAAATGGTGCTTCGACTCTCACCCATTTGTACAAGATGTTCCACCACCTTCGATTTCCGCCATAGGGGATGTATACTGTAGAAATTACATACAGTTTTACGACGGCGTTCTTGGTTATTTACCATAATTACAAAATCCAACATCCAATCCTTATGAAACTTACCAGATTGATTGACAGATATATAGACTTGATATTGACATACACACATATTTTTTTTAGATTTTTGTTTTTTACATTTTATATATTCAAACTTTGTCCAAATTTCACTCCGCATACGTTAATGATGGAATTTCCTATTGTGAAAAAATCAACTATCTAGGTTATAAACTCCTTGTCACGGCAGTCGCTACCTGCCGTCGGTACTGGAAAATTTATCACCGAAACGTGTTCGCCAAACTTATTCAAAGCAAACACAATTTTTTGATAGGATTTAACATTTTAGTAGGCACGAACTTCGCTAGCAAGGTTTTGTAGTACTCGTATTAAACATGCAAAGGACTGGAATAGTACAACACTAGCTTTTAATATAAGTAAAATTATATAAAGTTTATATAATTTTTTTATATTGTAAAGGCATTCAATAGCGATACCAACCTATGGAACATTTCGCCTATCTTGTCTCAATTTTGGTTCACAAAATATGTATGTCCAACTGGAGCATCGCGTCCATAAAAGAGCGTGAGCACTGTGCGTTTTGTGAGCGTGGCGGTAGCGCAGCGTGACACAGGTGTGGCTAATGTAACGAAATAAGGCACACATTCGGACGGCAGCGTCGCGCCCCGCTGCGCCACGCTCATAAAACGCGCCTATGTGCCCAAGCCTTAAGCCTTGATTAAGTACAAAATCCGTTTCGCAGCGGATAATACAGACTTGAGGTAATCGTTAGGCTCGGGTGGCTATTTCGGTCCACCTCGTTATCTACAGTCGTACTGTGCTAATTCGTTATTAAAAAGCTATTTGTGTTGTTTTGTAAAAGATACGATCTAGCGATTCTTAGTTTGAACTGCTCGAGCGGCACCGTTTTCTATTTCAGCATAACAAATGATTGTTTAATTAACGCCTATAAAAACACTTGTTAAGTTACAACGTTAAATCAATGAATACACTGCCTTTTATAAAGCCACAAAGAAACCCGTGGTATCCAGTCCTCCCAAAATAACTTTCACATGGTCCTTGAGGGCCGGCATTGTCTTCCACATTAGGTAAGGAATGAGGACCCCCCCTCCCCCCACAGGGCCTCATCTTGCGGACTCACGCTCCGCTCCTGCACTCGGTAAACAACTTATGGATGCCATAAAGAAAATTACGATGCAGCCTTAATTTTGTAAAGTTGGACATTGTAAAAAAGGATAAAACGATCTTTTTTGATTGAAATGTCGCTATTGACTAATAAACGTCCGTAAATCGCTAATTCATAGAGAGAAGCTAGTTAATTGTTTTTAGAGCTAGTTTTGTAAGTAAATTTTATTTATTTTTAATTTATTACTATTTCCATTTAATAAAACTATCACTGCATTTATTCTTAAGATAACCACAATGTGCTTAAATGCTATTGTGAAGGAAAAGACATGGTACACTTACTTATTTCCCAGGGGAACTAAGTTATAAAATTATCAGGGAGTTTCCTTCGCATATTGTCTTGACAATGTTACGCTCTGCGACGGTAATAAAGCCTACTTTGCAATAAAAGGCACCCATCAATTTGTCGCGTAACAAGTCGTCTATGATCGCAATACCGTCTTCTTACTTTCTTAACCAATAAACTCGGTTTTATTTGTATTGAAATATAAACCTTATTGTCTTGGAAAGAGGGTTGTATATTATATTAAACTATTTAGTAAGATAGGAGGTTTATGTGGTTAATACTGGATATCTTTGTTCTGTGTCGGCTTTGATCGAAAGTTATGATTTAAGTAGTCGGTTCTCAAGGGAGCGAGCGTTGTGGGACGCTTGGTTACGCTCAGTGGATACCGTGTGAATCTTGCTATATACTTAAACTACGCACATATTTAAATCAAATAGATACATCGCAAGATTGAAGAGTAGTAGGATTGTAATAGTTCTATTTAGTTACAGTTTAGTTTTTTTCAATTGATTCATTCAGTTAATGTTAAGTCGTGAACATAAACGCGTTAAGTTATAGCTACGTATAAACGTTAATTGTTTCTTAATAACGTCCATTAATTGTCTTGATTACATGTAAAACATTTGCAAATAATTTGCATTGTGTCATTAAAATCCCCTTTCTTGTTTTTACAGCTTTAAAATTTGAATGTTTTCGAATGTTAATGAAATATACGGATATTTTTAAATTAGGTTGTTAGAAAATATTTCAAAACTCCGTTGCTATTATTAATTTACAAGCATGAAGAATGTAGCCAGTTTTAATTATCGTTCATTACGGTTTACATCCCTGATCTGCAACGAAGAATAACTTTTTGGAATTAGATTGAAGACATATTGGCTGGCCCTCGTTTAATGCGACTAACTTATCATTAAATAATGTTGAGTTTTCATTTAAAATTGATTTAAGTTGAATATGCAGGTAAATATGAAAATAAATGTGAAAGCTTATTGTTCCACAGTATCAGGAGATAAAGAGGTCTGACAACATAGATTGAGCAGTTTGTTAAACGGTACATGCCTATCCCAGTAATTTAAGCAAACATCAATCACAACAATTTACCTAATGAATAATGATATGTAGTTTCGGTATTCAATGCTGCTGGATTGATATTGTATTTTCCGTATATTCCTGATTAGTCGATCGTCGATGATTGCCGAACCCCCGTTGGAAAAAAATCCCTTATTTCAAAGACTTTACGAAATAGGTCCGTAGTAATAATTAATTAAATAAAAATCATATAATTGATACCGAATTCGTGCTCTTTCAACCCTGCGTGTATAAATTTTAGTTTTGTAATGTTATTGTCCCAATTCTGTCACAGCTAACCATTCATTCAACTAGCATTCTTTATTCCGGCTAATACCCGACTATTTTGTTCATGGCGATACCTTATTTATGGTGAAAGTCCCTTCAGAAAGAACATCAAAGAAAAAAAAGCGCATGTCGCGAACTCTTAACCTCGTTTACCATACATGAATAGTACCTGCCGAAAGGACTGCACTGGATACATGATGTAAAATTGAAATAAAACTTTAAACACTACTTATACAATATTCACTAAATATTTTCACATAGTCTAGTTTGTTATAATCCCCCTCCACAAGTGTCTCATCCAAATAGCAATTAACGTGCCAATGGCTTCCCGATTAAACTGGCTTAAATTACATCCACAGCCGTAGCCCTTATTAAATAGTTATTTAACTTGCGACCTAAAACATGCTGATCTTATGTAAGAAAGCAAAACTTGCGCAACTTTTAGTAAATAGTTGAAGAGCATTTAACTTCGGAAACTTAAATTACACACAAGGCGTTTGCCCACTGGCTTCTGGTATAAAAGTTTTCCACAGAATATAATATTTCCTTGAGACTTCAACTAACAATTAAGAATCCTTTTCAATTCATCTTGGCATATTTTGTAAGGGTTTGAGTTCACGTTTTATATGTTTTATTAGCTCAAAGTGTCTCTATCAACTAGTCTTGTCCAAATCGTTACATGTACCTAAGATGCCCCCGCTGGCACAAGTTCAATAGAAAAACGAAAAGAATCATGAACAGCTTATTTCCCCGATTCCAACTTAATGCGTTTATCATACACCCACGCTAAACCTGAGCGGGGAGCCACAGCCATACAGGTTCCAGAATTTATTTTAACCCTAGGCAGTGTCACCCGTCTAGTTCGCCCACGCCCGTCCATCCATTTTTTTTGTAGTAAGCTAAATTTTATGTTGCTCATTTTATTTTTTATTCGGTTACCAATCCTCTAACACAGCGTCGACCGTTTCACTATTTATTGACCGTAAATAGTCAATTAACGCCTACAGATTTTTTATCTTATAGACGGTCTCTGGTATCACAATTTATTACTTTCTTGACTATCTTTTAAAACTGGTGTCAACTGACCGCAAGTTGCCCTAGCTGCGAAAAATGAAACCCTAATGAAGTTGAGCTCCACACAAATTCAGTCCGCCTTGGATGTTCGCTTCGCTACCTCAAGATATTTTACAGAGCTCCCATTGTAAATGGGTTAATATAAT
The DNA here is from genome assembly GCA_022674325.2 of Grapholita molesta. Taxonomy (NCBI): domain Eukaryota; kingdom Metazoa; phylum Arthropoda; class Insecta; order Lepidoptera; family Tortricidae; genus Grapholita; species Grapholita molesta. The sequence goes on from CP053138.2 coordinate 8,637,305, forward strand.
CAGATGATAGTTGTAAAGCGTAATCTGATAAGAAACGGGCGGCGTGACGACCCATTTAAATCTAAAGGGAAAGGTGGTCCTTGGAGGTCACGAGTACAAAGTTGCTAGGGATCGTGGGCGACGGCGCCCGGCGCCTCCCTCCTACACCTAGCGGAGAGGGCCAAGCAACAGGCAACCCTCTATTTAATAATTTATATTAAAAATCTTTTCTTATTACTTTATTTTTACTAACTTGTAAAGAGAACTAAAATGAAAAAAGTGAACCTTTTTAAAAATCTTTTAGAATTTGGATATACTTTTAATGATAAATGACTTTTAGTAATAGTATTGTCCAAATTTGAAAATTACTCGCCCTTTTTCATTATACGCGCATGTGGTGAAATAATAAAAAGTTGCACGATAGGCCGTTTTCGATGCAATGTTGATAATTTAAAAGTTTATCATGTTCTGACAGATGAATCTGACACGCGTTTGATCGTATGTTAAACGGAATTTAATCTAAATTTCGCCATCGTTGATTACTTAAACCACAGTCTAGCCCGGCGGGGCTCCTTTGAATGTCGCGTCAGGACGACAGTACTGTATAGCTACTGCGATCTGATGTGTGGCATTAATTCGACACGCGTTGCACCCCAAATCTAGCGATTATCGACCGGCTCTTATTTCACTTTGCTTCATAATGACATGGCGTCAACTGCGATGACTGTCATGATGACAATTTATTTTATTACGAGGGGTCTGTACGCTTAGTTTGTTAAAACATATTACATTTCTTCTTTTCTCCCGGTCCTCTTCCTAGAATGAATCATAAATGACATTTAAATATTGTAAAGAAATGACAATGTAAAGAGGTCAAATTTAATTTGTCTTTAACAATATTTATTCTCAGTTGTGGCTGCTTTTTCACCCTAAGGCCGTCAAACTGACTAATGACAAAAAATAATAAACGGCCCACCAAGAAGCAGCGAGTAACCAATGCCCTTAGGCCCATAGGAGCTTGAATTGAATAAGCTCCTATTCATTTGTTTACCATAAACATAATCGATGAACACGGCGCCGCTTCAATTGAATGAGGGTACGCGGTACGCGTTTGATTTAATTCAATTACTATTATTTGTAAATCGATTTGAGACTGCCAGGTGTTTTGTAATAAGATACACGTTGAAGACGCCTTTGTCGAGAGAACAATTAACTGCATGCCTGCGACATGATAACTCGTAATATTCTGTAGAGGTACAGATATAGTAATGAGTAATATATATACTGTATATATGCGCATAAGCGCAAGCGTCGTCACTGCTGGTCTGCCTTACTTGCACCTTTATACCTAATACACATACAGACTTCTCCTTTGTTTCACTTTATATTTTTAATTCAATTCAGTACCCTTACCATGAGTTCTGACTTTGAGGTTTTCGATAAACACTAAAATAGTACAAGCGAGATGCACAGATAGTAAACTCGATACTCGTTATCGAAAACCTCAAAGTCAGAAATCATGGTGAGGGTACAAGTAAATTTATTTTCATTGCAACCGCCGTCTAATTCAGTAGTAATTTCGTACATACCTACCGTAATTTAGATGACAAAGATAAAGCAAACCTGATCAGATGATGCAGCCGGAAAGTTCCCTAAGAAACGTTCTTCGAAAAACGCAAGAAGAAATAATTAAATAATTTAAGTTATTTCTTAAAATAACAGTGTTATTTCTGAAACTGACTGGAAATAAATAATACATTATCTCCCTAGTGCATACGTGTTTATATATCTCGTTGTTCTTTTAAGGATTTATCCTTATTGTGAAGCAGCTACGAAGCTATATTTGTACGTGGAAATAGATCAACGTATAACAGAAATAAAGTAGCTTTCCTTTTTACGTACGGGAAGTTGTGACAGACGTTATTAATTATATCCAGTTTTGCCTTTTTGGGCTTAACCTCGCTGGAGTGCCAATTATAGACCGTCTGGGTAGCATCGGTACAGTTACCAACATAGATAGGGTTCATTCATGTAATCATACAACCTTAGCAATAATGCTCGAGCGTTGCGACTAACTGTATACAGTTTTAAATAGATTATGCATCCAGAGTTGTAAAAAAGGGTATGTAGTCTAAAATATTCACTGAAGGCTGATTTGTTGAACTGTGAAGGTAAACTAACCTAACCTAACAATATATACATAACGCAAAATAAATAGGATATACCTTATAGCTAAGAGATCCAAACCTTGTGTCCCGTGTGGGACTGTGCCAAAATTCACAAAGCTAAAGTCGAAACACCAGCGATAGGAGAATGGATATTATTTTTTCACGAACCATTTCGAGCCGTTTGCCTCGAAGACAATGTTGTTCTCGTAACGTCCGGAGCATTTCTTTAAGTATATACGCGGTTAAGTCAAGTTTAATTGTATTAACGTGTAATGGACCTCTATTAGCTCAATCTACTGTGATGTGTTGTTGTAAATACTAAACAATTTATACTATGTACTTACCTACTTTTGTAATAATATTTATCTATTTCATTTAATCGCTATTATCTTATTTAATTTAATAACTGTAAAAGTTTAAACCAGTTTAGGGTCTAGATAATTCTGTCTTTTTAATGAGGTACCAAATGTTTATAAGAAATACATGATATTAAAAAAAATGCTATAAACTGTTATGAGTTATGCTTAAATAATTTAAAAGATATATATAAAAGTTTACAGTTATTCCCTATTTTTCAATTTACAGAAAGCCGTACGAAGTATGTGCGGATCCCATATTTCTCCAATTACTCCTCATTACATTAATGATGATCAATTTTATTATTTCTGATGCGGCATCAAACTGCGAGGGTGCGAAGCGACGTAGCTACTCGTCAGGCCAAGTGACATTTCCGCCCGATAACTTGATCTGTATTATCTTTGCTTACAAAAGTCCGAACGATCTGGCTAATGTGTATAACTAAGACCCCTGAGTCCTTAATATTTCTCGCCAAAAGAACGCACAGAATCTGGTTGGATTTGCGTAACATTTACATACACTGGATTGGAATAACATAAAAGAACTATTTACTGTTCTAACTCGCGAATATTCTGGTCTTAATAGGACAGTTAATGCAAGGGACCACGTTCAAATCCTATTGTACTAACGAGTGGGAGTGGGAAGCATCCGTCTCGTAGATCTCGTTAAGACGTTATCTATATGATTATCTCATAAGCGATGGACTGTGGAGCAAAGGTAAAATAGGAATGGTCACACGATGATGGAAAGATTTACGGGTCGGGTGAATTCACTAACGGAATCCGACACTTATACTTATTACTACTAATACTTACTTACATACGAGTAGTACTTTATTTCACGGTATAATATATAATACAGCCTTGGCCAGAAGTATTGAGCATCCATGCTGTTAATATGAAAACTCGAAACTTTAGTGTAGTATTTACGTCTTTTTTGTGATGATATGACATATTATCAATTAATTTAAACTATCCGATGCGAACTATAGATCCGATTTTTTTGGTGCTTTTTGTTTTCTTATTTAATATGTACTATTAAGTATTATTATTTGATGTACTCTTGTTGTGTACATTTATTAGCCCTTAATTTGGCAGTGTACTCGGTGGTAATCATTATTTAACCATCTTTTTAATATTATATGACTTTTTGATAAGGAGTATTCAGATCTGCCGAGGCTGGCACGCACGTTTTCGTTTGCCAAATTAAGGGTTAAGGTTTGAAATATCAGAAAATTGTTTAACTTCATTTTAAAAAGATGGTTTTTAGAGTTATAATAAAAAAAATGTGCTCAATACTTTTGGCCAAGGCTGTACTTATTGCTTCATATTTATAAAACACATCTAAAAATGTAGATAAATCGCAATGAATTACAAAATGACGTCATAGGTAACGTCGGTTGCGTGTCCACGTGTACTGTAGGTACAGCTGTACGAATATGATTTAGATACGGGAGCCAGTCGAGCGTGCGTAAGTGCGGCAAGGGTGCGGTACCTTCAAAATTCACTGGGTTTCCACCTAGCCGGAGCACCATAGAACCACTTACGGTATATTTTCGAATAGGTACTGAAACTAGACTTTTTAAGGTCCTATAACACGCGCATTGAAATTTAATATCGTCTACGCAAAAAAGGAATATACATTGTTAGCGCAACACTACTTGAAATCGGTTAAATAGTTTACCTTGTACAAAATTATCGAACTAAATACAAACCATTGTGGTCAACTGCGATACTAGGTACGTGCAATTGCACTGGTATGCACTTGAAATAGATTTCTTATCAAAAACATTACAAAAGCTATCATTCCAGTCGTATTTAATATGTAACCAACCCTGCTTGGTTTCGCTTTCGTGTCTATACAAATGACCGTTAAGAATAGACTGTTACAAAAACACTTCATACTCATGTTAGTAAGACGAGGACGTGGATCACGATAAATATAATAAAATCGTTTAACAGTCGATCAGCGGTATAAAATCATATCTCATGACTCCCCAGTGCAAGGGTGCCGGAGGGCGAGAAGTCAGGCAAGATCGATGTAAATTGAGCTCTGATACTTACCCGGGAATTACATTTCGAACATCTTGTTTGTTTATTTCCTTGCTAGGGGTGATCTTGAGTGTTTCACTCGCTATTCAATGTTACATCAGTGCGAATTGTCTTATTCTAATTCTAAAAAGGAATTCCATGTTATTTTGTCAAATTATAGGTGCTTTGAGCTAGACGCTTTACAATAAATACTTAATTAGCGACGATTATCAACGGAGCGAGTACGCGTTAACAAAAAGCTCTTTTGTAAATTAATTACATGTCTGGCTGCCTTCGTTTCTAAGATTAATTACAATTATGATGACTATCTATACCTAGTGTTATTAAAAAGTTTGTTCATATCTGTTATTTGGGTCATACAGATAATCAAATTAAGTTCGCGTAAGTTTTTAAAAGCCTACTATTTGGTTATAGGCCAGTCAAAATCGACACAAAAAATAGCTAAATTCGCAAAGCATGATGTATCTCTGAATTTTTAGTATGTTATTAGGACCCATTAGGGCTATGTACACACGAGTTTGCAATTCACAAAAAGTTGTGGAAAAAAAAATATCCACAAAAAACCACGTAATTTTCGGGATTTTCTTAGATTAATCTCTATGTCTCCGAATCCATGCATTTTTTGTTCAAAGTTCCTATATACGTTTTAAAGAACATTAAATTTGTGATAAATCAAGGCTAATTAGAGATCAATGGGGGCTATTGGTCACGGAATGGCAACATTTTGAAAATAGGCCACTTTTTAAAAAAATGTGTAAATTTTAGTTATAGCCTTTTTGTGGGCTAAAATTGCATCGACACTACTGATCCCACTAGTACAACTTATGGGATACGATTTATAGGCAATTAGATAAGCTTTAAAATAAATGTAGACCGGGCTCTGTAGGCTTCGTAGTTCTGTAATCAATTCAAAAAAACCCAAGCGAGGTAAAATCCGCATTTAACAAATATGTACCTATGGAACATTTCTTCATAAAGATTACTTGTTAAAGTTGTTATACTATGCATGTATATTAAAGAAAAATAGCCTTCGTTATTCCCTTAGGAGTTATGAATATTGTGTAACTGAGGAAGATATAATATTAATAACTATAGTACAAAGTAATACGTAATATCAGACTAAAGGGGTTTCCTAGTTAGCAAATGTTAAGTATGTTTAAAACTTAGATACCTATAGGCCCAATTTTAGGATACGTAAAACTTATTTAACAAAAGAATAAAATGTAAAATAAAATAAAAACGACACATTTCTTTAGGTGTCTGGATAAAGACGTATGTGAAAACTAATGTAAAATAATACACCTACCTCAAAACTATCGTGAGATCTCACGTTTTATATTATAAGTTTACAAGCAACATTCTATTATTTTTTATTAACTATATAAAATTGAGTTAGGTACCTGTTTCTATACATTGAATATAATATACCTACCTACCTCAGATACCTAATAGTACTATACCTATATAATAATAAAGTACTAAAACCTTACAGAACAAGAATAAGAAAGGTCTTTTTCAACAATTAGCCTTAGTACATTTTAGATTCCATTAAATCTCAATAGTGCTTTTCACCGTGTGCGAGTGTTGTATCTTTCCGTACGACACGGACAGCATGCGCTTAGTGTAACCCGTATATTTTCGTGTCATTAGCATCCACTTCGCAGACTTCTATCATGTGTTCGGAACACCATTGTTGCAATAAGAGTCAGGTATATTATTTCCGGTCGTTCTCATCGTTCTTGCTAACAGCGAGTACTTTGAACGGATAAAGTCCCAGTCAGGATTATACACTAGCAGGTTGTCCTTAAGATTAGACCGCACATCTGGACGGCGAGGTGGCATACTTCATGTACCACCCTCGCCTGCGCCACCAGTTCCAGTCTCTGCTCTGTTCTTATCGCGGACAGGACTAATATTTGAACCAATAAGCATATATATCGGTGCTGATGATCGATCGCTACGCCGAGCAATGCTCATTGACATCACCATCCCGTGTGAGGAGACCCTCGTGTAGGCAGAAAAGTCCAGCAAGTAACTAAACTTGGCTGACGAGGGAACCGGCATATGGGAAGTTGATACTGCGATCATTGTTTTGATAGTTGTTTCAGGGAACGATCTCATACCGAAGATTGTCGACCGACATCTTGAGACTCGCTTCAAGGTTGTGTAAAGGATCAAAGCTCCGATTCAGAAAGCGCTAACCCTTGGCACGGCGCGCTCGAAGTTTTAGATTTATGTTAATATATATTTTGATTTAAAAAAATGATTTAAATAGTTTTTTAGAGAGGAGTCCCTATTTTTTTAGTATTGCAAATGCAAGAGCATCTAGAGAAACTTACCGGAATGCTGCCATTTCCATCATTCGAGACGACTTCATGATCATGACCAACTCTAACTCTGTTGACCCGTCTATTGGAGACCTATCTAATGAATAGAGCAACGAAAATTATGACCCACGACCCCCGAGGTCTATTTTTTAAACTCACGCACTCGTCCACGATGTTTGATTTCCAGCACTCGTGTTTTTAAAATACCATATCGTCGTATCTGACAGAGTAGGTATTCGACTCTACATATGTGTCTAATTTGATTGACTGATTGATTGAGAAAGTAAGTACATATGATCACTTATGTCTATGTAACAATACATTTAATTGTCTATTTAATGATGTCAAGCCTACTGTTACATTGTAGGGTAGACAACACGCATGTGAATCCTCTGGAGCTGCAGGCGTCCATAGGCTACGGTAACTGCATACCATCAGGTCGTATGGTGGTTTGCCACCGTCGTTGTATAAAAAAATACTAATGCAAAACACAAAAAATAGGAAAGTTCATGGAACATACCTAGACAAACGCGATTCCGTCTTGGGTTTTTCTGAAATATTGAGAGAACTACTAGGGTTACAGACCCCCTTCTACATTTTATTTAAAGTTCAATAAATTGCCTATAAATTCTAATAATATTTTTTTTCGTAGGTGTAAGAATTTCTACAAAATTTGGGTTCAAAAATGGTATAATATTTAAATTATCGACTTGGGCAAAAAGTTACCTATTTTCAAAGGGTCATATTTCCGTAACCAATTAACATTAGAGGTCCAATTAGGCTTACCTTATCACAAATTTAATGTTCTTCAAAACCTTTATAGGAGCTTTTGACAAGAAATGCATGGATTAGGAGACACACAGCAGAATCTAAAAAAATCCCCAAATTTTTGCGGTTTTTTGTGTATAAAAAAAATTCCACAACTTTTTGCGAATTGCAAACTTGTGTATATATAGTCCTAATCGGTCCAAACAACATACTAAAAAATCAGAGATACATCATGCTTTGTTAATTTATTGTCGATTTTTACTGGCCTATTATATTCCATAACAGCTTGTCCTCTTATATAACACTGTACGGTAAAAACATAACTTACTCTAATATTAATAACCGCTAACTACTGTCCATGTCCATACCAAAGAAGATTTTAGTTTTATTTAGTCTGAAACCTATTTATAAAATTATTTTGTGTGGCCATTTTCTTGCGTCTATTTTTGCCTGATGCCGTATTTACCCTTTTTAAAGACTGAACCCATCTGTCATCTCAGGGCATGGGGTGCACGTCATGTGAATTATTTATAATTCATCAATCATACCGTGCCGAATCCATGCTTGAAACTCGATTCTTCGATTTTTAGTGTAGCTGAGTATATTTTACATATATATTGTTGTTCTCATTTCGTACCGAATGTATTCTGTATTACTTAATGTCTAGTGTATGTAAACATACTTGAAAGGATAACCAACTAAATTCTGTATTCTGTCATAGATTGCCTAGTACTTTTCGTAGGTCTAGAGAGATTTACTAAGAAAGGGTTGTTGTAAGAAATATTTCCTACATATATGTAAAATCGCACTCGCAATCTAGCAGACTCTATAAGTATGAATATACCTAATATTGAACCTGTGATTTTTTTAATAAATAACCTAAACTTTTATCACATATAAAATTCAGAATCTTTTTATAAAATCCGACCGAGCTGGCATCGAGAATGTACTCCTGCAGGCTACGCCACCGCAACCAGTTTGTTGACTTTGTGCTTTGACTTTGAGCCAGTTACTCAATTTGCTAAAGTTCAAACACGTCTAAATATTATATTTTATTGCATAGTTTTGGTTTGTATCCGTATATGATAATAGAATAATATGAATATGTAAAAATGTATGTGTTGCTTCAGCCGTAATGGAGGAGCGGGAGGCGGAGGGGCCCGGCGTGCCCGACATGACCATGATGCCCCAAATCACCGAAGACGCCATTAACGACAACCTCAAACGACGCTACAAACACGACCTCGTATATGTATCCTTTTTAGAAGTTATTCTTTAACTTCCTACATAAACAGTATAATTGTATTATTAAATACTACTAAATATTATAATTGTAATTCGAACCTCTTTCTAGTATTCTGCAATTACTTTTCTAGAATCATTATGTCATGCTTTTTAAAACGATATCCGTGCCGCTGCTAATGTTCCAGTTTTCCAAGACTTTGACTATTTCGTTCTGATGTTGACAACAATTACAACAAATTGATTAGCGTGCCTTTAGTCAAATTCTATTACATGGTAGACATTTTAATTGTAACTTTATTTTATTTATTTTGTTACACTTTCTTAAATGACAACCATGATATCGTAATATAATCGAGGGTATGCGCAGTATTTTACGACTTTGCAGCTGAAACACATTTTAAAATTAAAGACTAATATAGCAAAGGTACAGTATTTCCCTGTATATTTTATGCACCGCAAACGGAATTTATATTTCAATGAATTTACATAATAGCTTACATAATAATTATACAATAGCAAATTTTCCTTAATTAATATTACAGACATACACAGGCTCAATTCTAGTCGCAGTGAATCCCTACAAGGAACTGGGATGTTACACAACGGTGAGCCTGAACATCTACTATCTAATAATATTGTATTTATTTTAGATCAATGGTATCAAAGCAATCTTACCGATGAGTAAGATCTGCTGATCCAGACTCTGTGTCATCGTTGTGAGTAATGAAAGAATAGCAGGAATTTCGTGCACATAAACATTCGAAATTAGTTAGGGCGAGTAAAATAGTCATTACAACCAAACGGATTTTACGAGTTACTGTTTATTGGTGTTTGATGTCTTGACTGTATCATTTATTTTGATTCAGTATTCTGGCTTAGTTGAAATCTGATATACCTTAAGTTGCTGATAACTAAGTACCATGTCACATATTCCCAAACCTATTTATTTTGTCTTAAATAGGAGTGGACGATAATAATAATTAAATACATATTCCGGTTAAACAACGCACCAAATACTTGGTAACGTAAATAATTTCATTTCCCACGCATTCAAAATCAATCGACCATTTCAGAACAAAATTTTGTTTTAACCCTGTTATAAATAAACTTCCCGTTTTCATAGAAACATTTGCACACAATCGTTCACTTTCTAGGAAGTGACGCGGTGACGTTGGAAACAATGATAATCGCCATAAAAAGTGATAAATTATACGTCACATTGTAATCAATCAGAGGAAATCATTGATGAAAACTCTCATTCAATAAGTGAATTATGCTAAGCCACGACACATAGCCTTCCGTTTGTTCCATTTAAAGATATGATAAGGGTGCTAAATAGGACATATCACCCAGTTTTAATAGAATAATTGAACAAGCTAAAATTGGGGCAACTACATGGGGTGCGTTGACTACTATAACGCTATTTGCGTCAGTTTTACATATCCATACAACATTACTGAAAATAACTTGAATGTTACAGGAGCACATGCAGGAATTTCGAGGCAAAACCTTTGGGAACCTGCCTCCGCACGTATTTGCTTTAGCGGAGTCTGCCTATAGCTCGCTACAGGTAAGCAAACTCTGAAATTGTTACATTCCTAAACTTCCAATTACATAAAAATCGACACGCCGTTTGACAAGTTAGCGTAAAATTGAATCACTGACAGTATCATGTGGCCTACTTATCAAGTACAAAAAATATAATTATATGTTGGCATATTTATACTTCCGTAGCGACTCACTGTTGCCGGTGTCATCATCAATCAGATAATTGTATCTCATCCTGCTTAAGATGTATAATCGATCCAGCTGTCCCGGGAAGCGGCTGTCAACTGCCAATCAACACTTAAATACTTTTAATCTGCAAGTAATCACTTAGAATTTAATCTCTCTATTTAGAATGGTGAGAAAAATCAGTCCGTAGTGATTTCGGGGGAAAGCGGCGCCGGCAAGACGGAAACGACGAAATTGATATTACAGTACCTTTGCGCTGCTGGTGGCCAGGCCACGTGGGCAGAACAACAGATTCTTGAAGCTAACACGGTTTTGGAAGCTTTTGGTAACTATATACCTTACACATTCATATTGTACCCGTATCAATATCATACGTCTATTCACTAAGCTACTCGTGCAATGAACTATTTATATTGAGATACGTAAATTTTTTGTAGCTTTATACTATTATTATTTTACAGGCAATGCGAAAACAGTCCGCAACGATAATTCTTCTCGGTTTGGAAAATTTGTGGAAGTACGACTCGACCACCGCGGAGGGATTAGAGGCGCGGTGCTTCGCGATTTTCTATTGGAGCGGGCCAGGATCACCGGTCCTGCGCCAAGAGAGACCAACTACCATGTGTTCTATCAACTGGTTGAGGGCGCCAAGGTACGTTTAGAAATTAACCATGACCCAAATCATATCCATGAGTCGAGCGTTTTATTAGCTGATACAGGAATCAAAACCAGCTGCAGGACGTCAACTTCTGGACATAGGTCTCCCCATAGATATATTCTTATATCAACAATTACAAGTGGAAAGGCTCGATCAGAATGAATGGTCTTTCACCAAGAGAAATTAGCTATCATGTTTCCTAATAATTAGCTGATTGAAGACATTTGAGAAAGGTATTGATGTCAATATAAAACTAGAGATTATTTCCCCTTAGACACTTGTCCTTTCCTTCCTTTGCTAATGAGATTTTCCTCGGTACCGAAAATCTTTATCATTAAAGTGTTTACCCTATAAATTTCCTTTGATTTCAGCATAATGCCGAACTGCGCACAGCCCTCCGTTTACGCGAGGGAGTCCAGTTCAAATACCTTCGTCCGGAAGATGAAGACGCTCGCAAGGGCCTGGGTGGGGAGCAAGGCAAGCTAGAGGCCCTACAACTAGCCTTGACCGTTCTTCAAGTGCCGCTACAGATGTGTGAGGGGCTGTTCAAAGTTTTGGCTGCGGTGCTGTGGCTTGGGAATATTCAGTTTCAGGTGACTATTATTTGACTGCGAATTGGTCACCCTGATGTTACTCCAATTACAGATATCAGGACAACGTCTTAGTGTAAGGTATGAGCGTTCGGCTGGATGTGTAGCGTTCGCCTGGGCGTCTCATGCCTTCCACTTAGACTGAAAAATCAAACTTCAGGTGTAAAAAAGTTTTTTTTTTCCGATTTTATAAAGACATTGTGACTTTCAGGATGTAGACGGAGAACGCAGCGCCCTATCACCCGAAGATTCAGAAGCAGTTGACGCAGTTGCAAACCTGCTGGGCCTAGCGCAGCCGACCGCACACAAGGTGCTTCTTGAAAGACAAATCAATGTTCGAGGCAACGTTACTGACATCCCGCTCAGGCTACATGAGGTATGCTACATGCTTATTTGAATATTTAATGTACATATTATTTTTTTATTAATATAATTAAAATCATAACCGATACAAAGTTTTTTTTTATATAAAGATTGTATTTACATTAAAAAAAAATACATTTTGATATGCTCCAAAAGACGCATAGCTGACGTTGGTCGGAAGACTGCTAGGCTCAAGTGGGATTGGGCCGGTCACGTCTGTCGCATGCAGCCGGATAGGTGGGCATGCGTAGCTACCAAATGGATGCCACAAGAGAGGCGCGGACGGGGCAGGCCTAAAAAGAAGATGGCGGAACGATCTGGATGCTTTCCTCAGCACTTGGCCGGAAACAGCAAAAGACCGAGAATTGTGGGGGTCCACGGGAGAGGCCTTTGCCCAGCAGTGGGACACTATAGGCTAAAGAAAATATATATATATATATATATATATGTTGAATCAATCAAAATGAAATATGTAATGTATTTGAATCTTACAACAATGAAATTATATGAAGAAATTTCTAGAACATAATCTCGTTGATAAGCTTAATATTACTTTTGCACCTTCTGACGCACCCTTTTCGCAAGTTATATAATAACTCCGCGCCATAACCTCAGCACTGACATCCATATTTTCTGATCTTAAAGTCTTTTGGTATAAGGTATGTTTTCACAAAAATGGAAATAATTTTAATAATAAACGTTGTTCATAGGCCCGAGAAAACCGTCACGCAATGGCGCGAGCGCTGTACTCGCGAACATTCGCATGGCTGGTGCGCCATGTAAACAGCTGCTCGGCGCCGGGCCGCGAGGCGCCGCGCGCGCTCGGCGTGCTCGACATATTTGGCTTCGAAAACTTCGCCTCCAACTCGCTGGAGCAGCTTTGCATCAACTATGCTAATGAGAAGTTACACATGTTCTTTAACAACTATGTGTTCGCGTTAGAGCAAGAAATTGTGAGTATTGTTTTATTTTTCTATTTTCTACTTCTGCAATTTTATCTGTCAGTTACATTCATAGAAGACATTTTAAAGACTATATTAGAATAACAAGAATGGTTTTTATCTTATATTTTTTATTAATAATAAATAATAAATTTTAATACGTTTTAAATCTATACTCTATTCCCCATTTCAGCACATGTTTAAAATTTTCAAAAAAATACGGTAATTCATTTTCATTAAGCTAAAATTGTTTTTTTTATTTTATTACCCTTTTTATACAACTGACACATACTTATTGTAAGGGTACCATTTCATTTCAAGTTCTCGCCCCTGATTTTTTAAAGTTTTAAATAGATGTTAAAATTATAAAATAAATAATTATGTGTATCATGGGTGTTAATTTGTTCAATCCAAAGAAAAGTGTTAACAATTTTTAACCGACAGTTTCAAAGTTACGGAAAACATAATTTCTGATGCAGATATTTTGTAACAATTGTAACATTTATTTCCTGTTGCATTGCGGTTTTAGAATCCTGGTTATAATGTTGTTTTAATAAATATTTTCCTTTAGTATCGTCAAGAAGGCATTGTGTACAACCAAATCCAATTTACGGACAACGCGGCATGCCTCGAGCTGTTGGAGAAGCCACCGCGCAGCTTGCTCAAACTGCTAAGTGAGCAGTGTCATATGCCCAAAGTAAGGTTTTGATCAACTATTACCAATAAGTAGTTATACGAATACGTAGTTTTAAACAAAATCGCTACCTCCCGACTGTAGGCTTCGTTTTTTAAATTATTCAACGGATTTTTTGACGGAGTGTTTCACAAAGATTATTCATGAGAACTGTAAACTAAAGACCCAACTATTTGTCCTATGTCTATAAACCAACACGTTCGCTTTCGCAAATATATATCACAATAAGATTTTACCGACAATTAAACGCATTTTTTACGGGATTTTCATTTGACGACATATATTTTTAGATGGCTATTTTTTGTCAATGATGTCAATTTCCATTTTAAAGCAAAACCAAGCGCTCTGAAGCACAAACAAGGAATATTTTATTGTGCGCTAAATTGCTAATTTCAATTTAAAAGTTGTGTTAAGAAAAACACATTAGAGAAATGGATACATAAAACGTATTTTATTATTCTTAATAATACATATATTCTTATTATCAGGGCTCGGACGGCGCGTATTTGACGAATATTCAGGGTGAATTCGGCGAACACCAGAGTTTTGTTAAGGGCTCCAGACGGAAATGGGAGGAAGAATTTGGCGTTCAGCACTACGCAGGCACGGTATGCAACAAGTCTACAGGTCGATTCACGAGAGTTGGCACGAATGGAATGAATGACTGAATGAAAATGTCTATGTGTGTGTCACATTAACCAATAAAATAGTGTCTCGATTGTATACCGATACAAGTGTCACTCATACAATGAAAGTTTCGGTCAATCCATTCGTGCCAACTCTCGTGAATCGACCTGTACAAATACTCCTAAATGTTATCTTTCTCGAATAAACAACCTTATTACAATAGTAGTACGTTCTATCTTGTTTGTTCTTGATAATCTTGATATTCATATATGCTCAACTTTTTAGAATAGTAAACAATATTACAATAGTATGAAGTGTCATGTTTGTTGTAAAGGTGTGCTACAGCGTGCAAGGCTTCGTGGACAAGAACAGAGACACGCAGCAGGACGCGTTCATAGACCACCTGAGCAGGTCTGCCAACCCCTTCGTTAGGGAGTTGGCTGATTACGTTCAGGATTTGGCGCCTCCTGGACAGGTTTGTTCGATTATTCTGTATATACAAGCATTGTTGGATTATCGTCCCTGGAGAATGGAGCTGAGGAACACAAAGGATCGTTGATGGTGTATGGTTGTATACATACATACTAAGGTTCCTGTATGTACAGGTTGGAGGGACTCGGTTGAAGGTAGAGACGATTACTATTTACAATTTATTTACATTAATACAGTACATTAAATATTAACAATAGTCACGGACACAAAAAGTATATAATTTTCATTGTCGCGGGAAGACAACAGTGTTATTATTGTTGCTAGGTAACGGCGCGCCGCAACACGCGGGCGCGGAGACTTATATTCCTTTTCAAATAGCTTAAATTATGTGACATTTGTCATTTCCATAGATTGTATTGAAATGACAGGTGTCACTGTATCCGTTATATTTAAAACGCACTATACCAGTAAAGATGTGATGGTCGATGGGAGAGGCCGAGAAGGCCGCCATGTGCATTTTATTTTAACTTGTACCCTATACGAATTAATTTATGTGTAAGTCGCGTCTGACTTTCAGTTTTGTGGCGATAATTAAACGGCCGTTAATTGTACACAGTTAAGTGGAAACGCCCATAAACCAAAGTAACCGTAAGCTTAACGATGCAATGCTAAATAAATATATATACGGTTTTTCATCCTTAGTTGTCCAAACGCATAAACAACCGGAATGTTAAATTCATTACTGTCACAAATGGCTGATCAGAACAAAAGCCAGCATTACAACAGTTTATACCATTCTAATTACGAACTATACGGGATATACGGGATGCGCCGTTGAGATAGGTTCAGGTAAGTCTTATATTTCGATATGTCCGGATTCGATTCTCAAACTGAGTTTTTGTAACATATTCAATATTAACTTCCCGTGTTTCCTTGTGTACGTAACTCTTTGTCTTCCATACTAAGAAATTGTCAACATTTACAGGACCTATCGCTTTCGAGTCCAAGTTCAATGGGTACCACGCAGCGAGGCACGTCCAAGGGTCGACCGACGGTCGTCGACACGTTCAGGGCGCAGCTGCAGTCGCTGGTGGACATGTTACAAGCCACCGACGTGTGGTGAGCACAATGTTTACATACCTGGCGACGACAGTAGTCAAGCACACATAAATATGGTAGTCCACACCTTATGGCGCTTGGCGCTTACGTTGCAAAGTGTCACATTAGTATTGAAGCGTCATTAACAATAGCGTAAGCGCCAAGCGCTGTAAGGTACCTTTCCATGTGGACTACCACAAATTTTCTTCATCAGTCTGTTGTGTCGCGTATGGGACTTTCAAACGAATTCCGTAGTCAAGTCTCATTGGTTCAATCCACTTAAATTGATCATCAATCACGGTTAATTTCGAATTTACAAACGTCAATTTTATTTCGTATACTACTTAAATTACACCCCGACGTAATAAAATTACCTTAGTTTTGACAGGCAGGTCCAATTTTATTGAGAGTATTTTGTACATTAGAATCCTGTTCCCTAAACAACATCCAATTCTGGCGGTGTTTTTTTAGTTTTACACATATTCTTCCATCTAAACCTTTTGAGCACCTGTCTCGGGCAACCCTCGATTTCACTTTATATGTTAAAGGTACGTCCGCTGCATAAAACCGAACGAGATCAAAGAAGCGGGCACTTACAACGACCAGCTCGTGCTGGAGCAGCTGCGCTACCTGGGCATGAACGAGATCGTGCGCATCCGTCGCGACGGCTACCCCGTGCACCTGCCCACGCACGCGTTCCAAGCGCGCTACCGCTGCCTGCTGCCGCATCCGAGGCGGCAGCCCGACGTGGCGTGAGTATCCCCG
This sequence comes from Grapholita molesta, assembly GCA_022674325.2. NCBI lineage: Eukaryota > Metazoa > Arthropoda > Insecta > Lepidoptera > Tortricidae > Grapholita > Grapholita molesta. The sequence goes on from CP053138.2 coordinate 8,654,102, forward strand.
TGGTCGAGGCTCACGTATAGACCAGCTCGTGCTGGAGCAGCTGCGCTACCTGGGCATGAACGAGATCGTGCGCATCCGTCGCGACGGCTACCCCGTGCACCTGCCCACGCACGCGTTCCAAGCGCGCTACCGCTGCCTGCTGCCGCATCCGAGGCGGCAGCCCGACGTGGCGTGAGTATCCCGGTGGTCGAGGCTCACGTATAGACCAGCTCGTGCTGGAACAGCTGCGCTACCTGGGCATGAACGAGATCGTGCGCATCCGGCGCGACGGCTACCCCGTGCACCTGCCCACGCACGCGTTCCAAGCGCGCTACCGCTGCCTGCTGCCGCATCCGAGGCGGCAGCCCGACGTGGCGTGAGTATCCCGGTGGTGGCGGCTCACGTATAGACGAGCTGGTGCTGGAGCAGCTGCGCGACCTGGGCATGAACGAGATCGTGCGCATCCGTCGCGACGGCTACCCCGTGCACCTGCCCACGCACGCGTTCCAAGCGCGCTACCGCTGCCTGCTGCCGCATCCGAGGCGGCAGCCCGACGTGGCGTGAGTATCCCGGTGGTCGAGGCTCACGTATAGATCAGCTCGTGCTGGAGCAGCTGCGCTACCTGGGCATGAACGAGATCGTGCGCATCCGGCGCGACGGCTACCCCGTGCACCTGCCCACGCACGCGTTCCAAGCGCGCTACCGCTGCCTGCTGCCGCATCCGAGGCGGCAGCCCGACGTGGCGTGAGTATCCCCGTGGTCGAGGGTCACGTATAGATCAGCTCGTGCTGGAGCAGCTGCGCTACCTGGGCATGAACGAGATCGTGCGCATCCGGCGCGACGGCTACCCCGTGCACCTGCCCACGCAGGCGTTCCAAGCGCGCTACCGCTGCCTGCTGCCGCATCCGAGGCGGCAGCCCGACGTGGCGTGAGTATCCCGCTGGTCGAGGGTCACGTATAGATCAGCTCGTGCTGGAGCAGCTGCGCTACCTGGGCATGAACGAGATCGTGCGCATCCGTCGCGACGGCTACCCCGTGCACCTGCCCACGCACGCGTTCCAAGCGCGCTACCGCTGCCTGCTGCCGCCTCGGATGCGGCAGCCCGACGTGGCGTGAGTATCCCGCTGGTCGAGGCTCACGTATAGACCAGCTAGTGCTGGAGCAGCTGCGCTACCTGGGCATGAACGAGATCGTGCGCATCCGGCGCGACGGCTACCCCGTGCACCTGCCCACGCACGCGTTCCAAGCGCGCTACCGCTGCCTGCTGCCGCATCCGAGGCGGCAGCCCGACGTGGCGTGAGTATCCCGCTGGTCGAGGCTCACGTATAGACCAGCTGGTGCTGGAGCAGCTGCGCTACCTGGGCACTGGCCATGAAAGACATCGTGCAAATTGGAAAAGATTATTTAAATAACTCGTTCCATGGCACTGTGCCGTTCATACCCCAAAACACCTTATTGTGATGTCTTCGTGACAAGAGTTTGTAGTATATTCATACAATTTGTTACATATTACAGTATTATATCGATAATATTTAATTTTCAGAGCTGTAATGTCAATTGTGAATGCACCACAAGGCGACTGGCAGATCGGGCATACGAAAATATTTATGAGAAGTTCGGTCCACTTGCCACTGGAAGCCAAACGGACACATTTACTGCAGTCTTCCGCGTTACGTTTACAAAGAGTGGGTAGCATCTTTTATTTTTACCCTACATTTTTTATGAATGAAAATTACGGCTTTACTCACGTTAATTTAGTTTACTTTTAGTGGTTCAAAATGGAGACATATTGCTCTCCGAAACATTTCGCGCGAGTGACTAAATAAAAGTGAGTAAAGCCTCTAGCACGTAAATACAAGCTACATCTTTGCCTTTAAATTTTCAATCAAGTGAATAATATTATTAAGTATTGGATTTTCGATGGTGTACCTGCTCATGTTTTGTGGAAAGCACTATTATTGCCTCCCTCTAAAAAAGGAATGCCAGCCTCGTATCCCTAACCATCCTCTCTCTGATATGCCCATTTTCAGGGCCTCTAATAAAATTAATTCCTACTTTAGTCCTGTCGTAGTCGTAGGCATGATAAAATTCATGCCCGACTCGAACTCAAAGAAAAGGATATTCTTGTACTATTTCGTTCCCTTTAAACACTGTTTATAGGTCAAATTTTTAAACAGAGGTTCAAGATAATGTCCCTATTCCTAACCTTAACATATTGGTTCACAGTGGTACAAGGGCTCAGTGAAGCGTCGTCAATACATGCAATGGCGCAACGCCGTAATCGTGCTACAAGCGGCGTGGCGCGGCTGGAAGGACCGCGCCGCGTTCCTGCGGCTGCGGCGCGCCACCCTGACGCTGCAGCGGCACCTGCGGGCGCCTTCGCGAGGGAGGTCGCTGCTGCCCTGCGGGAGATGAAGCGCGTGAACCAGGAGATCAAACTGAGGGAGGAGAGGAACAGGTGAGGGTTAAGACGACTCTTACACATAGAACCTTAAAGTACAACTATTTCTTGAAATTCAATTGGCACAAATACGACTGATACTTAATTGTATATTTTCTTGGAAAATGGTTAAAGAAACATCCTTACCGTGTAGGGACGTGTTTACAGCAGTTATGAGATTAAGTGGTGAAGGTTAGCTAATTATTCATTCCTACTAAAAAATATCTAGTTACATATTCTTACACTATTCATACTTTGGATTCGAATTGTAAGCTTTTAAACAAGGCTGAAAAAATATGCTAGTGCATTCATTCCTCCCATGAGCCGTGTCAAAATGCCGGGACAACGCGAAAAACGATGTTGCATTCCGGGTAAAGTCTACGTACGTCCTTGCACTACCTGGTAAAAGTTTTCATGGAACCATGTATTTTAATCTCTACTATTAATTAATTACGTCTTTCTATGATTGCTGTTATTGTTTGAGGTGTGAGATGTGCAATTACGAGTTATTGTATTGTATTTTAGCCTCGCAGAGAAAGCGGACAAAGAGCGAGTCGAGCTCGAGAACATGGCCGACCAGCTCCGCGGGCTGGCCAACCCGAGCGGGCGCGTGGACTCGGTCAACCTGGACAACCTGTTCGACTTCCTGGCCGACGTGCCGGCGCAGCGCGGCGCGCCCGACGGCCAGCCCGCGCACCAGCCCAGCATCGCCGAGATCGGGGACTCCATGGAGCGCTTGGCTGAGGATCTGCACCAGGAGGTATGTGCATATACCACAATTTTTTGTCCATCTTAAGCAGCACTTGTTCGCTTACGATCGAAAACTTACAACACTACAACTCAGGCTAATCTTGCAATTTCTTCCCCAGTTGGAACACGTTCTGGCTGCTGAAATGAACGAGCTAAGCAAATCGACGACAGAAGCCCAACGCAAACCAGACGGCGCGCCATCAGATGCCATACCCCCGCCACCTCCGTCTTCCCTTCCTCTCACATCCATTCTCCAACCCTCCACGCCCGTAACCAATACGCCTATGAACGGCACCAATCTTATGACTTCCTCGATGAACGGCACATCTAATGTGATGACGTCGTCGATGAACGGGTTCATGTCGACGTCGATGAATGGAGTGATGACGTCGTCGAGCGGAAGCGACGTGCTGTCGGCGAGCTTGCCGCCGCCGCCGCCCGCCGAGCCGGTGCCGGAGTCGCCGGTGTTCCCGCCGCCGCCGGCTTGCACGCTGCCCGAGCCGGCGGGGCCTCCGCCACCGCCGCCGCCGCCGGGGGCTAAGGGTGTGTGGACTTCATAGTCTAACGCAAACTTTTGAGGACGAACAAATACTATTAAAAAAATATTAATATTTATATCTTGTTTAGACTACTTCAACGTAAGGAGAAAACGTATATTTTGTTGCTTATATACAGAGGCAAAGTTATAATAACTAAGCCTTTTTTATTTCAGAGACAACTCCGCCAGAACTTACAAACGGTGTAATACCGAATGGAAAGCTGTCAGTATTGAACGGCAAAGAGCCAATATATGAAGCGGTCATACCGCGCCCGAATGCCGAGCCCGAGCCGGCGCCGCCGCCACCACCGCTGCTGCCGCCGGAGAATGGGTATAATTACTAAGCATTCTAGAATTACAATATTATAATAACTTAACTAAACATAACACTTAAAACTACGTATGTACATAAGTGCTTGGTCAAAGCATTCTTACATCAACATTTTAAAACAGTTCTGCCATCTACCTATAAAACTAATATATAGCGGTAAAACCTCGCTAAATCCATTACGCTCAGTGATATTGATAAAATTTCTAATGCATTTGAGAGGTTTTTTTTTTATTCAACGGCCTGCGTTTAATAAGCTGTAGTAGAATCATTAAAAGATGGTAGAAGTGCACCACGCACTGTTTACCTTCACAAAACTTATATTTACCGGTTATTTTATTTTTAATATAAAACAGTCGGATTCAATCTGTGCAAGACTTTATAGCTAGCTTTTTTTTTTAGTTTCTCAACAAGAGAGCCAGAACCTGAACCCGCGGCACCGCTGCCGCCGCTGCCCGTCGCGAAGACGTCCCAGCCCAAACCGCCAAACATCATGACGAGCAGCGTGACGTCACAGAAGCTGCCGCCGTCAATGACGAGCAGTATGACGTCACAGAAGCTCCCGCCCTCAATGACGAGCAGTATGACGTCACACAAGTCTGCCACGCCGCCGCCCGTGCCCATGGACACGTGCATGAGTCCTCCGCACATGATGAATGGCGATACTAATGTGAGTCATTGAAAATAGATGGTTTTGTTTATTGATAAATTGATAATAATGATATAAGAGGCAAGCTTCGAAGTACATCTGTATTTAGAGTGCCCGTTTCCGTAATAACTTTTTTTCCATTCAAATATGTTTCAACTTCTCAACGAAAGTCTATAATTTTAACGTACTTAAAATGTATTTAGAAACACATTGTTCCTCTACGCAAATTAAAGAAAAACGTGATACACACCTGTAGTAATGAAGTAATCTCACGTTACAGAAACTCCCTGCCTATAGGCATCGTGTTTATACTCTCGTTTTGAAATAGTTTTTTTTTTTTACATCTTTCGGTAGTGTAAAAAAGACAAATTAAAGAAAACTGTTTTCATACATTTGCTATGGAGAAAAAGTAAAACAGTTTTCTTTGTTTCTGGCTTTTTTTACATGGCCATTTTCTCGCAGCCTGTATGTTTTTTCCACAATCCGTAAAAGTCAATCTTCATTCGAAGGAAGGTCTCCTAAGACCATTTTCGCCTAGCAACACATGATCTGGGAGATGCCCTCACTGACCCAAAAAAATTATTTCCACCCTGTATGTACGGTGTCATTCGCCTTGTCCACAGAGCACGGAACGCAGCGCGCGCCGCAAAGAGCGCGTGGAGCGGCGCCTGCACCAGATGGAGGCGGCCGCCAGCCCGCCCGCCTCGGCCGCGCCGCCCAGCACGCCGCCCGCCGACGCCGCCAACGACCTCAGCGAGTTCGCCAAGTTGTACTTCAACGATCATCCCAGATCGCCTGAAGGTAATTGTTATTAGAGTTTAATAGTTTCATTCTTAGGTTGTGACAAAAATATTCGGTGTCGTACATTTTGATAGACATGACATATGAGCTATCAGCTATTTCAAGGGACAAAAGATAGCTTACTAGCTCGCGATAGGACCAGTGCCTAATATTTACGTATATTTAATAGCTACCCTATCTACTTAGGTACTATAATTGCAACGCTCACGCGCAAGAGCAAATCCATGGAGCTGTTAACCAAAGAGGAAATGATAACGTATCACAAAGGAAACAACATTCCCACCTCACACATCCAGCTGCACGATCCGGACAGCGTCACAGCTGCCGTCAATATATTCCGCGTAAGTACTAATCCATGTCATTACAATTTGTATCTTGTTCAAAGACACATAAGGTATAATTTAGACCATTTCAAACAAAAAGTTTTAAATTAAATATTTAATGCGGATACCGATTCGTATAAGCGTAAAGCTGATAACTTTTTTGTTGTCTTACAGGATTTGTGTAGGTATATGAGAGGAGAGCTGACCGCCGATAAAGAGACTCAAGTGATCCAAGCTCTGATTGGCAAGGGCTTAGAACGGGAAGAGCTTAGGGATGAGATACTGGTGCAGTGTGTCAGACAGGTAAGAGATAGCATTAAAAATATGTAGTAAGCAGAATGCGTTACCATGAAACAACAGTAGTACAGTTCCTAGAATTATGGCAAAATCACATGTGCCATCATCATGTAGTAGCTGATGTTACAGCGAGATTTAGTTGTGGTCTACCAAAACCTATACTTAAGCAGCCTACTCTTTCAGAGTTCGATTACTACGTCCGTTGTCACTGCTGCTCACATCCCAACCAGCAAAATAGTCCATTAAGAAATCATTTTATCACTAAAGAGTCCTATTAAAGCGTTATTAAGGTTTTCGTTATGACCATGTGTTTTATAAAAGCAACTTATATCACTTTTCAGCTGTATAATATTATACAGCACTTTAGTACTGTTTAATAGTGATGTAAACGTTTACATTACAGTCCTAAATCATGCCTTTAACGCTGCACTATAAATGATTCTGTAATACCACTAAAGAGCTTCCTTGTCCTATTAAAGGAACATATATTACCGTTTTAAGGCAAATATGTGTTATTGTCGCTTCCAAATGAGTATTATAGTGCAAGTACTATAATTGTTAAAAGAATACTATTATAGGATAATAATGTACTATTATTGATTTCTTTAACATTGTTATGTATCGGATTTGTGAAATAAAGATTTTCAAATAGCTACTATAAGACAGATACTATAGTTGCCCCGAGGACACTGTTAAAACACTAAAAAGTCTTGAAATTATTGTTTTGGTAACTATTACGTCTTATAGTTGAATTAAAGAGTTTGAAATACTTTTAATGGGCCTTTCTGATATATAAAAGTAGCATTTGACCACTTATATTCTGCCAAAATGTCCAATAGTAGAAATTTAAAATGTTTTTTTAGAACAAGACAGACATATTGGTGTATGGTACTATCCTCTTACCACGTTGTTCTTTAAAAAGTAAAAAAATGGATTTAAAAGACTGGAAAAGATTCAAGAAGAGAGGTGCATTTAGAAATAAGGTTAAGAAGGTGTCAAGGAACCCTATTTTTGTCATGGCGGCAAATGACTGACCTGATAGATGTTATATAGTAAGCCTATAGTAAGCACGAAGACACTTTTATACCAGCGAGCGAGAAATTTATATATTTTCGTGATTTTAATTTCATAAATATTAATAATTGAGGGGGCGCATGAAAATTTTGTTTACAATACTAGTATACTTTGTACGTAAATCTTCAATCGCAAGTAAAAATGGGAGTCTAAGACAATAACACTAATTTCACAAACAGTGAGCAGCCATTATGCTTAAAATGTGTAGTTCAATCAGTTTACTTACCAAGGAGTCTGTTTTTTTATTTATTTTTAGTTCCTAGCGTTCCCACCGTCTCACAACTCACATCAACTTTACGGATGAACTATAATAGCTCCCTGATCTCTATAGGACTGAAAAGTCCATTAATAGAACTCTGATTACTTTTTTGTAACTTGTTTGTGATGTAGATGGCTCAACAATCACTGTTAAAACCTTAAAAAGTGTTACACGTCGCTGTTTTAGTATAACTATAGCACTAAAATGTGATGTGTGGAGCCACAATAACACGGTTATGTCACGAAATTGCGATATAACTGTGCCAAAACCTGCCTGGGTAAACGTTTACATCAACGTTATAGGACATGTATGAAACACTAATTAGTGTTTCTGGAAACGTTCTATGGACTTTTATAGTACTTACTTTTACTAGTCGTCCACATTATCACTAGGAACTCAAATGTCGGAAACACGATTACTTACAGTATCAACTCCTGCGTTTTTATCCGAAACTGATTTGAGAACTTACCGCCAAACGCTTCACCTATTTTCCCAGCGAATTATTTTATATTTCATATTTACCATGGCGTGTTAAACCCTGCTGCTATAATGCTTAAAATCGTTGCACCAGATCACCGAATGCCCGGTCGAGGAGTGGGCCGAGCGGGTGTGGCTGATCCTCTGCCTGTGCGCCGTGGCGTGGCAGCCGTCGCGCGGCCTGTCGCGCTACTACTGCGCGTGGCTGCGGCAGCGCGCGCGCCCGCCGGCCGCCGCCCCCACCGCGCGCGCGGCGCACTGCGCGCAGTGGTGCCTCGACAACTGCCGGGGCGCGGCGCCGCGCCTGCTGCCGCCCAGCACTGTCGAGATCGCGGTATGCACTATATGCGATCGGAACACTTGACGAACGTAAAATATATCATTATTTCATTTTCAATGATCACTCGATCCAATAGCTTATTGTCCTGATGGTCACCATACGTGAAATACATCACATGAATTTATTTTCTATTGTGTAGGACATGACAATAGAATATTGTTTATAAATTGTAGTAAACAAATGCAATTCAAAACTTCCAATTGAATTAAATTAAAATTTCATTGAGAGCTTGTTTGTACACTCGCCATCGGATATATCGGAGCTGTGGAGGTGGTTACGAATATCTGAACTTGTAATTATTTGTCTTGACAATAGATGCGTTGTTCAGATAATTGTAATCGCCTCCACAGCTCCGATATATCTGATGGCGACTGTACAACAGATAGGCCCGTGACCTTAGTAAATTGAGAAATAATGTTTCAAAAATGCTGACTCGATAATAAAACCATTATCACTATAGTAATTTAAATACGAAATAATTAAGAGTAACTAAATAGTCAGATAGTCAAATCAAAAACTTCAAGTAAACACATAAACAACCTCCTCCATTTCGTCTGATAGTCATGGTCACATCACCTAAAACCACCAGTACATATTCTGGTACAAGAACAATATTAACGTCCACGTTGACGCAGGCGATGCGGCGGCTCGGCACGATAGTGTGCCGCTTCTTCTTCCTGGACGGGCGCACCAAGGCCATCGACGTGCACCCGGCGGACACGGCGGCGGCGGCGGCGGCGCGCCTGGCCGACAAGCTGGGGCTGGCGCCGGCCGCGCGCGCCGGCTGGGCCGTGTACCAGCAGCGCGGCGCCCAGGAGGAGCACGTGCGCGCCACGCACTACCTGTACGACGTCATCGCCGCCTGGGAGATGTGAGTGCACCGCTGCCTGCTTGCTCTACAGCTACAGAGTCGCTGCTGTACCGTTCCGTTTGAACCTTTTTAGGGTTCCGTAATCAACTAGAAACCCTTATAGTTTCGCCATGTCTGTCCGTCCGTCCGTCCGTGGATATTATAGTTAATTGTTATTCAATCTATTCACACTATGAATTCCTCGTAGCTATATCATCATGGCACATACATAACACATGATATTCTAAGGCAGTATGAAATTACGTACTTAGTTCAAGTCATTTCTATGACTATAATGGTTTGTTTACAGGCAACAAGGTCCCGGCGGCGGCTCTGCCGACAACCGCTTCGTGTTCAAGCGGCGGCTGTTCCGCGGCGGGCGCGAGCTGCCGCACGACCCCGTCGAGGTGGCGCTGCTGTACGCTCAGGCCGTGCACAGCGTTGTCAAGGTAACGTCTATGTTCCCGAGCAAGTATTAGATGTCAGCGTAATCATCATAGTTTGGAGCAACAAAGGTCCCGACCGGCCGCTGGCCTCAGCGGTACTGCTGACAAACATAGAACTTCTCTATTGACAATGTCGCTATCGTTCGTGTCCAATGATCTTTGATCGTGAGGTGATATGATAAAAAAGAAAAATTAAAACATTAATTGCCACCTTCGCTACGTGCTACGTTCGTAGCCGAATCCTGTATATTTTTCGTAAAGCCGTTATGAATAGAGAACCCGTCTAGCGGATCCCTGGCGTTCAATATGTTAATGTTTCAACAATTAAAGTCAATCTTGCCTTTTAAGCTCTTATTGCGTGTATTTAACTTTTGACGGTTCCGCGTGGAAAGACAGAAACACTCACCTCCCTCGCGCATGTGTAGTCGCCGCGTCACAGTGGTGTCCTCGTTGCAGATGGACGAGTTCCCGGTGTCGGAGAAGGTGGCGCTGCAGCTGGCGGGGCTGCAGGCGCAGGTGGCGCTGGGCGAGCCGCCGCCCAGCCCGCCGCCGCCGCACACGCGCGCCTACTACGCGCACCCCGACCAGTTCCTGCCGCCGCGCGTGGCGCGCGCGCGCCCGCAGCACCAGTGGGTCCGTGCCACCTCCACTTTACACTTCTTCATATAAGGGGTTATAGGGCAGATACTTCTTCTTTAAAATAATTGTAGGGGGTGTTATACCCTCTTAAAGCCCAACATACAAGTAAAATGCTACTCGGATTCGTTCTTTATAGTGTAGGAAATAAATTATTGTCTCTTTTGTGTCAAAGTCGAAAGGAAAAAAAATTCTACTATGTTCCAATTTTATAAAATTCTAATTTCTATGAAGTAATTAGTACTACTGGTTTGCCCGTGAGTACGTATCCTCACGTTTTTTACACATAGACCGCCCAGCTAAACTACTAAAACGGTGTTCTAGGCGCTATAACATGAATCATATGTAACACTGATAAATTACATATTTAGTCGTCGCACCTGGGGTTCCGTCGACGTGATGCTACCTCTGACGTTCAAAGTTTACAACAATTTTCTTCTTCACGAAATTCCGTACTTATTTATCTAAGTTTATTTTGATTAAGATACAGAAATTCATCTAACCGGTGAATTTATGGTCTCGTGACTAATAGCTAATCTTAGCATGATTGCTAACTGTTTGTTGCCCCAACAGGCCACGATCCTGGCCCAGGCGCACCGACAGTTCGGCGCCGGGCGCGCAGAGCTGACTGCCAAGGCCCTGTACCTATCTTGCGTGATGCAGTACCCGCTCTACGGCGTCACTCTCTTCCCTGTCACCTACAAGGGATACTGGGCGCATGGTAAATATATATATAAAATCGGTAATTTAGGGAGAAATCGGTGAACAGTGAATATACATAAAAAACATACATGTAAACACGAAACCTACTTTTTTCGGAGTAAAATTTTTTTGTAAAAAAATACGATACTATGGTGATCACGATCCATCTTAACTCGGACATGAGTATTTTTTACTTATAGCCAAGGACCATTAGGTCAAGTAGGCTCACAATGCATATAATCGCGTCGCCAACACACTTTAATAATCATAAACGTAGTAAGTCTGGATTCCATACGTTCCGAGGTTTGACTCTGGCTCTATCAACAATACTTAAATGCCGTTCAACAGATGACGTCGCGCAATCAAATAACGAAAACATTATGAATTTTCAAGGAACACGATGTACCTATAGGCGTAGGCATGTCGATATTTATTGTGCTCGCATGTCGCTTACGAAAAAAAATCAAATGCAGGTCCCAACGTGCTCCTCGGAGTTGGCGCCGAGGGTGTCGTCCTCGTCCGTCCGTCGGACAAGGTCGCGCTGGCGGAGTACCCCTACAGCAACATCGCGGCGCTGGTCATGGACCCCGTGGACAACGGGCTCACCATCAGCCTCACGCACCACGGCCAGCTCGACGGACACCGGTACCTAAACCAACCTACCTACCAGTGGCGGGGTGTCAAATATTATATAGGCAAGGCGAAACCAATAAGTCTTTGCCTCGTTGGTCCAATGAAAACTGTTGGATTGTGGGAAAGTTAAGCCGGCGGGAATCATATATCATAATCATATATATCACCGACTGAATATAAGACTTCGTTTCGGTCTAAAAAATTACTCCCATAAATTACCCCAATATTCTAATGAAATTTATCCCCATACCCCCTCTTTCCTCGGCTTTATACGTATATTTCTGTAATTGGTCTATCGGAGTTCTGATTAGTTAAAATAAATGCCATACGTAAAATAATGCGCATTAATTGCGTGATATTGTTCAATTACAAGCTGAGTTATCCTGGAGTTTCCTAATTATGAATGAAACGTGTGCAGCTGCATCGTGCTGGAGTCGGCGCAGAAGAACGAGGCGGCGTGGCTGATGGCGGCCTACAGCCCCGTGCTGGGCAACGGGCTGGCGGACGAGCCGCCGCGCCGCGCCGCGCCGGCAGCCGAGCGCGCGCGCCTGGCCGCCGCGCTGCGCAGCGCCCGCCGCGCGCTCGTGGACGCCGCGCTGCTGCGCCGGCCCAGCGACCTGTCCGCCGGCAGCTTCCTGCGCAACACGCTGCGCAGGTCAGCTCCTATACTAATGTTAGAGCGAGCGGACTGGGTGAGGGAAGGTCTCTTGTGTCCGCGCCGCGCCGGCCGCCGAGCGCGCGCGCCTGGCCGCCGCGCTGCGCAGCGCCCGCCGCGCGCTCGTGGACGCCGCGCTGCTGCGCCGGCCCAGCGACCTGTCCGCCGGCAGCTTCCTGCGCAACACGCTGCGCAGGTCAGCTCCTATACTAATGTTAGAGCGAGCGGACTGGGTGAGGGAAGGTCTCTTGTGTCCGCGCCGCGCCGGCCGCCGAGCGCGCGCGCCTGGCCGCCGCGCTGCGCAGCGCCCGCCGCGCGCTCGTGGACGCCGCGCTGCTGCGCCGGCCCAGCGACCTGTCCGCCGGCAGCTTCCTGCGCAACACGCTGCGCAGGTCAGCTCCTATACTAATGTTAGAGCGAGCGGACTGGGTGAGGGAAGGTCTCTTGTGTCCGCGCCGCGCCGGCCGCCGAGCGCGCGCGCCTGGCCGCCGCGCTGCGCAGCGCCCGCCGCGCGCTCGTGGACGCCGCGCTGCTGCGCCGGCCCAGCGACCTGTCCGCCGGCAGCTTCCTGCGCAACACGCTGCGCAGGTCAGCTCCTATACTAATGTTAGAGCGAGCGGACTGGGTGAGGGAAGGTCTCTTGTGTCCGCGCCGCGCCGGCCGCCGAGCGCGCGCGCCTGGCCGCCGCGCTGCGCAGCGCCCGCCGCGCGCTCGTGGACGCCGCGCTGCTGCGCCGGCCCAGCGACCTGTCCGCCGGCAGCTTCCTGCGCAACACGCTGCGCAGGTCAGCTCCTATACTAATGTTAGAGCGAGCGGACTGGGTGAGGGAAGGTCTCTTGTGTCCGCGCCGCGCCGGCCGCCGAGCGCGCGCGCCTGGCCGCCGCGCTGCGCAGCGCCCGCCGCGCGCTCGTGGACGCCGCGCTGCTGCGCCGGCCCAGCGACCTGTCCGCCGGCAGCTTCCTGCGCAACACGCTGCGCAGGTCAGCTCCTATACTAATGTTAGAGCGAGCGGACTGGGTGAGGGAAGGTCTCTTGTGTCCGCGCCGCGCCGGCCGCCGAGCGCGCGCGCCTGGCCGCCGCGCTGCGCAGCGCCCGCCGCGCGCTCGTGGACGCCGCGCTGCTGCGCCGGCCCAGCGACCTGTCCGCCGGCAGCTTCCTGCGCAACACGCTGCGCAGGTCAGCTCCTATACTAATGTTAGAGCGAGCGGACTGGGTGAGGGAAGGTCTCTTGTGTCCGCGCCGCGCCGGCCGCCGAGCGCGCGCGCCTGGCCGCCGCGCTGCGCAGCGCCCGCCGCGCGCTCGTGGACGCCGCGCTGCTGCGCCGGCCCAGCGACCTGTCCGCCGGCAGCTTCCTGCGCAACACGCTGCGCAGGTCAGCTCCTATACTAATGTTAGAGCGAGCGGACTGGGTGAGGGAAGGTCTCTTGTGTCCGCGCCGCGCCGGCCGCCGAGCGCGCGCGCCTGGCCGCCGCGCTGCGCAGCGCCCGCCGCGCGCTCGTGGACGCCGCGCTGCTGCGCCGGCCCAGCGACCTGTCCGCCGGCAGCTTCCTGCGCAACACGCTGCGCAGGTCAGCTCCTATACTAATGTTAGAGCGAGCGGACTGGGTGAGGGAAGGTCTCTTGTGTCCGCGCCGCGCCGGCCGCCGAGCGCGCGCGCCTGGCCGCCGCGCTGCGCAGCGCCCGCCGCGCGCTCGTGGACGCCGCGCTGCTGCGCCGGCCCAGCGACCTGTCCGCCGGCAGCTTCCTGCGCAACACGCTGCGCAGGTCAGCTCCTATACTAATGTTAGAGCGAGCGGACTGGGTGAGGGAAGGTCTCTTGTGTCCGCGCCGCGCCGGCCGCCGAGCGCGCGCGCCTGGCCGCCGCGCTGCGCAGCGCCCGCCGCGCGCTCGTGGACGCCGCGCTGCTGCGCCGGCCCAGCGACCTGTCCGCCGGCAGCTTCCTGCGCAACACGCTGCGCAGGTCAGCTCCTATACTAATGTTAGAGCGAGCGGACTGGGTGAGGGAAGGTCTCTTGTGTCCGCGCCGCGCCGGCCGCCGAGCGCGCGCGCCTGGCCGCCGCGCTGCGCAGCGCCCGCCGCGCGCTCGTGGACGCCGCGCTGCTGCGCCGGCCCAGCGACCTGTCCGCCGGCAGCTTCCTGCGCAACACGCTGCGCAGGTCAGCTCCTATACTAATGTTAGAGCGAGCGGACTGGGTGAGGGAAGGTCTCTTGTGTCCGCGCCGCGCCGGCCGCCGAGCGCGCGCGCCTGGCCGCCGCGCTGCGCAGCGCCCGCCGCGCGCTCGTGGACGCCGCGCTGCTGCGCCGGCCCAGCGACCTGTCCGCCGGCAGCTTCCTGCGCAACACGCTGCGCAGGTCAGCTCCTATACTAATGTTAGAGCGAGCGGACTGGGTGAGGGAAGGTCTCTTGTGTCCGCGCCGCGCCGGCCGCCGAGCGCGCGCGCCTGGCCGCCGCGCTGCGCAGCGCCCGCCGCGCGCTCGTGGACGCCGCGCTGCTGCGCCGGCCCAGCGACCTGTCCGCCGGCAGCTTCCTGCGCAACACGCTGCGCAGGTCAGCTCCTATACTAATGTTAGAGCGAGCGGACTGGGTGAGGGAAGGTCTCTTGTGTCCGCGCCGCGCCGGCCGCCGAGCGCGCGCGCCTGGCCGCCGCGCTGCGCAGCGCCCGCCGCGCGCTCGTGGACGCCGCGCTGCTGCGCCGGCCCAGCGACCTGTCCGCCGGCAGCTTCCTGCGCAACACGCTGCGCAGGTCAGCTCCTATACTAATGTTAGAGCGAGCGGACTGGGTGAGGGAAGGTCTCTTGTGTCCGCGCCGCGCCGGCCGCCGAGCGCGCGCGCCTGGCCGCCGCGCTGCGCAGCGCCCGCCGCGCGCTCGTGGACGCCGCGCTGCTGCGCCGGCCCAGCGACCTGTCCGCCGGCAGCTTCCTGCGCAACACGCTGCGCAGGTCAGCTCCTATACTAATGTTAGAGCGAGCGGACTGGGTGAGGGAAGGTCTCTTGTGTCCGCGCCGCGCCGGCCGCCGAGCGCGCGCGCCTGGCCGCCGCGCTGCGCAGCGCCCGCCGCGCGCTCGTGGACGCCGCGCTGCTGCGCCGGCCCAGCGACCTGTCCGCCGGCAGCTTCCTGCGCAACACGCTGCGCAGGTCAGCTCCTATACTAATGTTAGAGCGAGCGGACTGGGTGAGGGAAGGTCTCTTGTGTCCGCGCCGCGCCGGCCGCCGAGCGCGCGCGCCTGGCCGCCGCGCTGCGCAGCGCCCGCCGCGCGCTCGTGGACGCCGCGCTGCTGCGCCGGCCCAGCGACCTGTCCGCCGGCAGCTTCCTGCGCAACACGCTGCGCAGGTCAGCTCCTATACTAATGTTAGAGCGAGCGGACTGGGTGAGGGAAGGTCTCTTGTGTCCGCGCCGCGCCGGCCGCCGAGCGCGCGCGCCTGGCCGCCGCGCTGCGCAGCGCCCGCCGCGCGCTCGTGGACGCCGCGCTGCTGCGCCGGCCCAGCGACCTGTCCGCCGGCAGCTTCCTGCGCAACACGCTGCGCAGGTCGGCACCCCGCTCTTTACTTATACCTTACACTAATGTTAGAGCGAACGGCCTGTGTGGATGAAGGTCTCTTCTTCTCCCCGGGCGTGTACTATAGGCAGAGCGGTCGTGGTCACTCGCGTTGCACAATTTTCCTCCAGTGGGAACCGGATTTGTCTGTTGTCAGTGACAGTAAATAATAGATTTTGAACCAAATGGCGAAAGTGGCCCAGTTCACGAGATAATTCTTAACCTAATGAATTGATAAACCTAAGGTTTAAACACTCTACTTTTCATTTTGACTGTAAAGAAATTGGTTTTAATTTTGTTCTTTTATATTATGATATAACCAATCAGGTTTCCAAGGATAGTAAGCGGTGGTTAGCAAGTACAAAGTATGAAGACGGCCAGCACTGCTACCATAGGAAACCAGAGCTTTAACCTGAATAAATTCAAGTTACCTTGTTGTTGGATATATCCAACGTTTTCGTACTGGACACCATATTAACTTTTTAATTGTACAAATCCAGCGTTTATTGTAATATAACGTTATTTTCCGCGACTCCGTGGCTAACAGTATCGTCCTCGTGTTTAATACAGTAAGGGTTTAATTCGCAGACTAAGTAAGCACCGACTAGAGCGAGTGCGGCTGGACATGGCGGCGGAGACGCAGGGCGAGTGCTACAAGGGCTTCCCGGCCGGCTACTGGTGCTGGTCGCGCACGCTGCCGCACAGCCTCACCAAGCTCAACGAGGCGGAGGAAGTCGCCGCCATGCAGATATTCAAGGTAAAACACATTTTAAAAAAAAACCTATAAAAATCAGTAACTGGTCACTGCCTCCTCCGCGCGATAACAGCAAGCGGTCAAACGAATTAAATCGTACAAAAAAAGGCACATATAATTTAATTTTTGTTGTATAATTTATTGTAGTTTTTAGACTTGACTATGTACACATTATTCCTATTCATTCGTACACAAAATCAAACATAATGTCTTATATTATTTATTTATAAGCCTATAGTGTCCGAGTGCTCGGAAAAGGCCTCCCTTATTGACTTCCACTCTTCTCTATCATGTGCAATCTCTGGTTAGTTATTGTGGAATGAGTCCAAGTCGGCTTACCACGTCGCCGCCCATCGTGAAGCACCCACGCTGCGGCTCTGTGGTAAAATGATGTCTTAATCAATATGAATACAAATGAGAATCCACAATTATCAACAGATTATTAAGGTTTAAAATGTTACTTACAATCCCTTAAAATACAATGGCAATTCCTCATTCTTAAAATATGAATAATTATCTGTCCGACTGGTCGACCAAGGTAACCACTCACTCATTGCCCGCAGGACATAATGAGCCACGCGGGCCTGAACACCAACGAGGGCAGCACCACGAACCTGGCCAACAACAACAGCGTCAGCAGCCAGGAGAGCGACAGCGACGACCGCGTGGCGCTCGCCCAGGCGCTGCTGCAGCGCTGCCTGCAGAAGGACACGCTGCTCACCGAGCTGTACGTGCAGCTCATCAAGCAGGCAAGTTTACCTAATAACAGTTATATCTTCTCTCTTTTATTTCTCTTCTATTTTTTCTATCTAACAGCGTCGCGTGGTGTCATGCCGCCACGCTTCTAACACCTAAAGATGCGATGCGATTGCGAACGTCGTCACAACAATATTCCTGCTGGCAGATAAGGTTTACATCCGTAGTACACTCGGTCGAGACACATATTAGTACATTACTACAGAGGCCGAGAAGGAGTAGTCCGGCCGCGTGTCTCTCGTGTTCTCAATTTGCAATACAGTAGTAAAAAAAAAACTTGAAGAAATAAAAGTAAAATTTTTAGATAAATTAAAAGTAAAAATGCCAAATATAACAGCAAAATGTACCATCAATTGTTTTAATAGGCGTAGTGGCAAAATGTTATAAAACCACCATTTTTATCTCCAAGATGTTGTGTGTCACAAATTTATGTGGAATGACAATTAGAAAAGAGACGATATTGATATAGAAGATAGACATATCAACCTTCACTACCTTTCGTGCCTCTGGCCTCTAGCCAAACCTGCAATCACATACTCCGATAATAATAATAAATAATAAATATTTCGGGACAATCTTACACAAATCGACCTAGTCCCACGGTAAGCTCAGTAAGGCTTGTGCTATAGGTAGTAGACGACGATGTATATAATAGATAGATACATATAAATACTTAAATACATAGAAAACACCCATGACTCAGGAAAAAATATCTGTGCTCATCACACAAATAAATGCCCCGACTGGGAATCGAACCCAGGACCATCGGCTTCAGAGGCAGGGTCACTACCCACTAGGCCAGACCGGTCGTGCCTATTATAAAGAACATACTGTCAATATTGTAGTGCATTTTTGAGAAAAAATAAATGTGATCGCTCCGCTCCGCAGACGACGGAGCACCCCGAGCCGCAGTCGCGCGTGGCGGCGCGGCACTGGGCGCTGCTGTGCGCGGCCGTGGGCGCGGCGCTGCCGCCCAGCAAGCCGGTGCGGCGCCTGCTGCTGGCGCACCTGCGCTACCGCGGCACGGCGCTGCACGCCGGCGAGGAGGGCAAGTTCGCGCGCCGCGCCGAGCAGGTACCATCGCCGATTGATTCGTAACACACGACACGAGATCGTTCCTTAACCCTTTTTCAGACCTACCCGTAGACCAACCTGTAGTATCAATTATTTCAATGAAATTTGAATTTTATGTAATTGTAACAGAGTTGAATTTCATTTGTTTCTTTCTATTTTGACACAAAAGAGATTCTACTTTATTGCGTACAGTCAGCGTCAGAGATATGTGACCCCCCCTACATAGATTGGTTGTATGCAGGGGGGGTCACATATCTCTGACGCTGACTGTACACTATAATGACACAAATTCGAGTAAATTTTACTAGTATGTGGTGGGCCGCTGGCCTTAGAAGGATATATTGTTACGTGAATTTTATCTCCGAAACTTCTTCGAATGGCAACTAACCAACAGAAAGTACTTGTGTACGCTTGCGCACTCAGTCCCTTTATATGCAACTCATTTAGAATACTGATGATGAGATGATTATTAAAGGCTTGGTCACATAGGGTGCGTTTTGTGGCGTGGCGCAGCGGGGCGCGACGTTGCCGTCCGAATGTGTGCCTTATTTCGTTGCATTAGCCACACCGCTGTCACGCCCCGCTGCGCCACGCTTTCAAAACGCGCATATCTGCCCAAGCCTTAAAAGTTTTGGACTTTTGTTTTTATATTTTTACTATCTGGTATAGACATATTGAGTTTGTACAGACCCTGGAACAAGCCCGTAAGTTTTCTGCAACATAAACATGCTTTATTTTTGTTATTACTTATTATTTATTTTATTGACCAAATTTACACCATCCAACTGAAAGACTAAATTTAAATTGGACTACGCTTCCCACACTTCACAAATGAAAATCCGACAGGTGGCGCTGAGCATAGCGCAGGTGCCCCGCCGCGCGGCCGCTCCGTCCAAGGAGGAGCTGCTGTGCGCGGCGGCGCGGCGGCCGCTGCACGTGCGCGTGCTGCTGCTGGACGGCAAGCAGCTGGGGCTGGTGTTCGGGCCGGCCGCCACCGCCGACCACCTCGTGGCCATGCTGCGCGACAAGATCGGCCTCAGCGAAGCCGCTACAGGTCAGCATTCTACCTCACACTAGGATTCCGTCTAGCGAGTTGCTGCGGAGTTCTCGCGTGATACTTATATTGGGTATCGATTGTTATAAGTTTCATAACTCATGATTTGGCATAATTACTCTTTTGCATAATGCATTTTTTTAGAACATGTACCTACTGATCGCTTCTACCTTCCTAATGCTTCCTACTGCTAAGGAATGGAATTCGCTGCCTTCGTCTGTATTCCCGGAAAGATATAATTTGGGTATCATCAAGGCAAGAGTGAATAGGCTGTTACTGAACCAGCGTGCTACACCTTCGACCTCGTCGACACTTACCATCAGCTGGTGCGACTGAGGTCAAACGCCGGTCAGTCTTGTATAAAAAATGATCTGTTTCCAAAATTATCAGTAATCCTAGTATATTAAACAGGAGGCTATTTAATTATTATTGGGGAGGTCTATGTCCAGAACTTGATATTGTAATACTTTTATAAAAGTGATGAACAATTATTTATTAGCCTCGGATATCGAGTACTGGGCATAGACCTCCCCATTGACCGCTACATAGATCGATCTCTATCACACTTCAACCAGCGATCAACGTTTGTTATTGGATGTGCGAGCCCTACATGCGACATGGTTCCCGCAGGGTATGCGCTGTACGAGGTGTGCGCCAACTCCACGCCGGCGGGCGCGGGCGAGCGCGCGCTGGGCGGCAGCGAGCGCGTGGGCGACGTGCTGGCGCGCTGGGAGAAGGCCGGCGCCACCGCCGCCGCCTGCAGGTCACTCCTACTTCTATTCTAACTTTTTGATGTCATAATGCAACGTGTAAGGCCTCAGTTGGAACTGATGCTCGAGTTCGGCGTGCAGCGTTGTGTTAAACAAATGCAAAACGCTCTGCTCTAATGCCTAGGAAGCTCGACGCTAATAAAGGCCTATATTGGTCAACAATCAACAAAACAACCGCAATGTATCCGCCACCTCGTATATTTTTTACAAATTGTAATGTTTCTCTGTACAAATTATTTTTTTTATACGTGATAAACTATATTAATTACAAAACATTACAAAAATGTAACATAAAAACAATTAGAATACCATTTTTGTGGGCTACGACCGCGTTTAGAAGTTATACTTGCATTCCAATTGTTTTAAAAGCATAGAGATCTCTTTTCTAATCTTCTATTGATAGCAGTGACCACAATAAATGATAACATTTTCAATGTATTTTTTACTATATAATTAACTGGACAGGCTAGTATTCAAGAAACGACTGTTCCTGGGCGAGCGCCCGCTGCACACGGCGTGCGCGGCCGAGATGGAGCTGCTGTACTACCAAGTGCTGCACTCTATACGGCACGATCGTCTGCCTATCGAGACCGACGAAGCGGTGAGCGCACACTTCACACACCCTTTTACGTTAACACTTTTCTGGAGTTGCTCAGCCCAAAACGGGATACTTTGAAGCCTGATATTACGCACCTAACGACGACATTTTATTTGAGAAAAGGTATGTAGTTTCACCGTATATAAAAATTTTTACGTCACACTGGGCGGTAAGAGAGATTTACCGCCCTAGGGCGCAACTGAAAATCTCACTTTACACCCAGATGAAGACGTAATAGTATATTACGTACAGAGGGCGGTAAAACAAAGAATGGTTCAGATCGCGGGTATTTGTGGCCCGAACCGGAGGTGAGGGCCATAAACAAGCGATCTAAGGCCTTCTTTATTACCGCCCGTGGGGTACGCCCGTACATAGATTTACGTCTTCATTTGGGTGTAAAGTGATATTTTTCCTTCGCGCCCTAGGGCGGTAAATCTCTCTTACCGCCCACCGGTTCCGGCCACAAATATCCGCAATCTGAGCTATTCTTTGTTTTACCGCCCTGGGTACGTAATATACTAATACCTGTCTCTATTTTTGCCGAGATTGCTATTTTGCAGCACACCTGTAGTCACGACTCACGAGAGTACATAGTATAATGAAGGGTGGGTGCCCGGGTGTTGCAGGTGATGGTGGCGGCGCTGCACGCGCAGGTGGTGGGCGGCGAGTGCGCGGGCGGCGGCGAGGAGTGCGCGGCGGCGGCGGCGGCCGTGCTGCCCGCGCGCCTGGCGCTGCCCGCGCCCGCCGTGCGCCTGCACCACCTGGCGCTGCGCGGCACGCCGCCGCCCGCCGCCATGCAGCGCGCGCTCACGCTCGCCAGCTCCTGGCCGCTCACGCGCGCCACCATCTTCGACGTCATGGTGAGTCGCCGCTGCACTACTTTAGCTCCCGTTACCTCACACCCAAAACTGAACAATAGCCTATATTTTATATTATCGATGATATATAATTATATTCGACCAAAAAATTAACTAATGGTATATTTACAACCTTCATGATGCTCGGGCAGTCGGAACGATATCAAAACCTCTCATTATTTGTGTCTTTAGCAATCGTTCACATCGAACTGGCCGCGCGCGCTGTGGCTGGCGGTGGACGCGCGCGGGCTGACGCTGCTGCGGCGCGGCTCGCGCGCGGCGCTGGTGTCGCACGACCACGAGCAGCTGCTGGCCGTGTCGCCCGCGCCGCGCGCGCTGCTGCTCGTCACGCGCGCCGAGCGCAAGCACGCCAAGCTCGTGCTGTCCACCGACCAGGTACGTAGCTGTGGCGGCGGAGCACCGATTGCAAACGAATTTACATAATTAAATAAAAAATGACCAGACTTTCGTTCACATAAAGACACCAACGGATGGTATAAGTTATACAAAAAGTAATCTGCATTGCTTTCTATTGTACATTCGTTAAAATAGGCTACTGCATAATCTAATGTACTGTGTTCCCTCCAGGCGTACCAGATAGCGACACTAATAAAGGACTACATCGAGGCCGTCCGCGGGCCCGTGTCGCCCGCCGTGCCGCAGCCCGCCGACCCGTGCGGCGCGGCGGCGGCCCGCACCGCGCCCGCCTCGTGACACCCGGCCACCTAGTGCCAGTGCTTCCACGTCCGGCAGTGAGCGTGCAGTCGGCGCGGCGCCTGCGCTGGCCGTGCGTGCACCTCACGGTGTACGCATGATCAGTGCACCGTATCGACGGATTAGAGTGCGGCGACTCCACTGACTATGCGTATGCCGTATTTCATTGCGATAAGGTTTACGAATGATCAGTTGATGTCTATGGATGTGCGGGTGGGTTGCGGTTTGGCTGACCGCATACAGTGCCACTTTTATAAGATGAAAATATGTTCATTAGCGTTGGCTCGCTTGTCCTCAAAATTGGTAAATTTAGGACAAATATCGGCGTATGACGCTGATATACGTATCGTGTATTTGAAGTCTTCAGTCTTAGTAACTAATAAAAACTGGACCGTGATAAAAGCTAAATCTCGAATAATCTTATATTTGTGGTTCTACTGTGTACGATCTAGGAATAAAGATAAATAATGAGCTTCCAATTTCTACGACATATTGCCTCAGTCTTCCGTTCTCAGCCAAACCTTGTTGACCCCGACTTAGCCCCAGATTTGAGTTAAGGAGCTAAGTTGGAAACTGCTCCTAGTTCACTGGTTGCTAACTTTATGAGAAATTGGACCAGGCTTGGAGTAGTTTCGCTCGTGAGGCGCGGAGATGTAAGCCATGACGGAGAAGTAAATGTCGATCTCACATCTGACCTATATTTAATATTAAACCTTACGGCTATAGCCGAAGGTTTAAATTGAGACAAGCATAATGTTCAGAGGAATATAAGATAGGCATCGTTTTAGTATTTACCGAAAAGCATATCAACGAGACAGTGTACAATCCACATTTACTTCAGATCACAGCAGTCAGGTACAGTGGTGTTCGGTTTCGATTGTCAGGATGGACGATTTCAGTTACCAGAAGACGGGGAAGCAAACGAAATTAATTGTAGTTTACATTATGGATTATCTAAAATGGTACTGTAACTGTATATTTACCCACTTTTCTAAGTTTTAAAGATGAACTAATTAAATGACACTTAATTACTCATGTATCATGTGATGATGCTGTATCATTTCTAGGACATACATACCAAAACTAAAAGAGACGCGGGTAAATAACAGATATGAAGGACCTTTAGACTAAATAGCTCAGGAAAATTAATCCGCCATATAAAATAAATCAATAATCATATTACACTTTTATCCATTTCCTAACATAAAGCTGCCAGTATTAAGTAGTGCTGTTTAAATTAAAAGTGTTACTATTCATGTTGCAGTTTAGACTTATTGAGTGTTAAAAAAATATATTCAAAAGTTAATAGATAGCGTAACGTTAATCTAAATCTATACCTTCTCTATGGTTATCTGTAAGGAGCTCGTATCGACATTTTACTATTTAGCTAAGATACTTATTCTGTGCATTTTGTGACCTAGTAAAATATACAACTTACTCATTGATATAGTTGCTCAGGTACCGATAAAGGCGTTGCGATTTTACTCAATGTCAAATCGTGTTGCGCGTCGCAATAGTATGTAAGATTTAATGTTATGTGGCCACGAAATGTACTACATAAGTAAATTTATTCACCGGGTATGGTTAGTGAACTAAGAAGCAAATAGGTATTATCAACTTCTAATTCCAAATGGAATAAAACATAGTCAAATATATAACCTTTAGCTTATATCCTAACTAATCAATGGTGTTTAAAATTAATGTAACATCATCGACATAATATAAGTAAATGTTGATCCTAGCATGTAACCTTCCTAATGTATCCTAACCCACAGAATCCTCTTAAAGGCGATTACCTATTACTAAAATAGTATTAAAAGTCGTTTCTCACCTTCTTAATTCATCACTCTTCTCATATAAGTAATTGTTTATATTCAAAATTGGGCGACATAAGTATATACATAATAGTATGGCTGAATTTCTATGAAAACCTGACTTTCTTACTTGGTAATAAAATGACAACTGTACCGATCAAGACAAGGGTATTAAAAATGCGACTTTAAGAATATTAAGAGTAGATTGCACAACAATGGGGCCATTGTAGGTAGAGGTGATAGTCGAGGGGTGAAATGGATAGTCGACGTCGAAGTTATACAATCTGCTTTTAAATTCGGTTGCATGGAAATTAAATTACAAGTATTGAGTAAATAAATGGATTAGTACTTGCACCCGCGCGCCACAGCGAATGGTGTTCATAACCGCCCGGCGGACGTCAAGATTTGGACTCTATTGTTTAGTCATTAAGAGTCTAAATGGATGATATAACTTCACGCCTTAGAGCATAAAATACTATCGAATGCAGCCGACGCCCACTCATTGACACGGTCTTTATTTGCGATTGTTATCAAATAACGCTTCATAGATATTATGTTGTACAGTCAGCAGCAAAAGTGGCAAAGCGTTTGAAGTGTTCAAAATGACCTACACGCGCTCTTATTCTCTTGACAATAGAGATGTGTTGACCTCAATTTGAACACCTCAAACGCTTAGCCACTTCTGCTGCTGACTGTACATTTAAATTTCGCTGTTTTAAATGCTGCCACCTCATTATAATAGTGTTAATATTACTCTACAATCAATTCTACAATGTAATGATTAGAGATGATTGCATTTGTAGCGGCATATATTTATACTTCTGTAATCTTGTGTTGTGCCTTGAACAAGCAAGAATAATGATGCTAATATCAACATAGTTTCGGACATCAAAGGTGTGTCACTAGCCATTATTCTTAGCGTCTTATATTCAGTGAGCAACTTGTGCAAATTTATTGTGACTGCGAGATAATTACTTATTGTTTATAAATTATATAGCATCATTATATTCTATACTAATATGCACAATGTTATAAATCAATATTTTATGGTTATACATAATATAGATCTAATTACGCATTTTATGCTAATGACCTTAGGGTAATATAAAGTAGCATAAGGCCCTATACACTCTTCTAGTTGAGCTCACCTGTAATGAGGTTAATTCTCAACAATATGACTTGCTTCTATGTTGACTGTTTAGCATATTGTACTGGTTTGCTTACTTGTGTTTCTGATCTCATAATGAGTATTATTTATTTAGAGGCCATATTGCATTGTAATTAATAGTTATTTTGATAGGATTTATTTATTGATATTAATGTACATATTTGGAGAAACAAGTACACCAAAGATTTTGAATCATCCCTTTGGATATTTTTAATTTTGTAAATTTTAATTACATTTTATAATTTAATATTAATTTTGTATATAAATCTATCATTAGAATGTTAATCTTACTGACGCAAAGTTCTCTTTACATAATAGGAGATATTTAATGCACTAGGGCTAATGCAACATTTGGCATTCAAGAATATATTGTCTGTATCCACTTCTTCTAATACTCATTAGAATTGTTTAGCATGCATTCATTACACTGTTTTCATTCATTGGATATATAACATACAACATTGACATTCCAGTGTTGTAAGTAATGACAATATTTTGTAATCAAAGTTTTTTTTAGATTTAAGATTTTTATTATAGTAGAACAGCATAAATCATAGATTTTGCGTGACTACCGCACTGTACTGCCCAAATAGACTGAAAATGTCCAAATATTTCCTTATTTGATAAATTGTTTTGTTACTATATGTATGGAAGTTTACCCCATAATTTGAATGCCAAATAAATAATAAATGATTCTTTTTGAGTTTTATTTCAAAATTCTCAATAGATAAAATAGTAAACCTTCACTGTGTTACTAATCCTAAATAGTCGTCCATCAGTGTTCCAATAGCAAACTGAAACAATTAAAAGAATTTTGTCAGTAAAACAAGGTAATGAAAATTTCTTGTATAACAAACTATGCTATATGTTTATGAATTAACCCTTTACCAGGCTCCAAGGAACTACCGTGTCTTCATACGTACTGTATATACTGTTACAACCGTATTGAACGCCTTGTAAAAACTGCATTTATGAAAGTCGGATATGCTCCTTTAAACCAGAAATAAAAATGTGGGTTACGGTTATCCCATCACCTGTCTAAGTAATTAACTGTCATACTCGATTTTGTCTTATTATATTCTTGATCAGGCGAAGGGACATATTCTTCCCACATCTTATATCGGTTATCACAGTCAAGGTTTAACTCCAAACCTACTACGAAACATTATATTTATCAATCACTGAAAACATTATTTTATGATCTTCAGTTTAATTACATACATGAGTTTTTGTGACATGCAAGACAATTTACCGGGCCATGGGAATAATAGCTCCCACACAGTTAAACTCTAATAAGGCCATGGGATAATGTCAACCCACATCCTAATTCTGGTCATACACAATAATGCGTAAATATTTGGCAATGTTTACGATTACATTACCTTTCAACACTCAAAATCTACAATATGTCAAAAAATTGTTCGACCTTATGTACTTCTGTTTCAGAGAAATTAAGGAAAGTGTTCGAATTTCTCTGTAGTTTACTGAAATTAGCGTTCAAGTGAAATTAAACGTCTGCCAAAGATATATTACGCGATTTAGAAGTGTGTTGTGAATGTAAATTATAAAATACAATTTTCAGGGATTGACAAAATATTTTGTAGGAGGTTTGGAGTTAAAACCTGACTTAGGTAACCGATATAAGATGTGGGAGGAATATATCCCTTCGCCTGGTAAAGGGTTAATTAACAAAGGTTATTTTTATGACAACATAAGTAAACATGGTACATACATAATTGTTTACTTATGTTAGTATTGCAACCAAAAGCCTCAGTTAACATAGTGCTAATAGTTAGTAAAATATACACTAAACGTGGTTTGAGAGATTACTCTGGCACAGAAAATGTTCATGCAGATTGAATGTAGTTGGCTGCGGAGAAACCTGACCTACTTACTACATTAAGCAGCTAAGAGTACAGTTTAATAACAAAATTGTTTTATGCCACTGGAAATCTGGTGGAATTTTGGACAGAGTGGGAGTTTCTGAGTTGCATTTTATGATTGAATGTTTTTTCTAAAAACATATTTATATCACTTTTTAATTCTTTTTCAAGTAGTACCATAGCTTTTTAGACTAGAAACAAGTATTTTTAATTCAAAATAAGTAGGGGCAAAGGCAGTCAATAAAGGAATCCTATGGTCTAGACAAATTGGAAATTTAAGGTAGATATAATAAAAAAAGACATGCAATAATAACAATTCCCTTCCCCGCTCTGTTTAAAATGCCACCACTTATACTGTATACTAACAATTGCATATATGCAAGTGCTTATGGCCCCAATTTTAGTTAATCACCTATACTTACAATACCAGTGGCATCAACCCTGGTGCCCACAATCTTCAGTCTAATAACATCCTCCTCCTGGATCACATTGTCTTCCTGCTTGCTCTTGTAACAGGGTGGGTTTACATTGGGACAGAACTCCATATCTGCTGGAATGGACTGCAAAGACCATATAGATTTAGACACTTTTCTTTTGAGAGACATACATATTTCTTTCTATCATATAAACCATGTTAATATAACAATACTTACATGATGAGATATGAAGCAGCTAAGAGGGCCGATTTGAGCAAACATTCCAACCTACAAACAATTTTATAATATAATATACATGACAATGAAATAGATTTGTGTCTTTTCAGTGATTGATCAAGAGAATACTAACAGTATACCTTATTACAAATAAACAGTGTATATATATTTTTTTACCACATTATACATTTATTTACAGAAATTACAATTGTATTATGATAACTACAAGTACTTAACTAGTTACAGTATAGTACTTAACTAGTTACTGTATATATTAACTTTTTTTTTAAGTTAATAATATACAGTTATGTCCCATTTATCTGTAATAATGTGTTAAAACCGTAAAAGTTTAAATCAGTAGTAATATACCTTGTTAACTTGTGTCACGATAGCGTCAAGCACTTCACCCTTAAATGGCCTGAATACTATGGCCTTATACTTGATTGGATATACTACAAAGCCTTGTCCTGGCTGTATGAGTCCAGCACCTATATTATCTATTGTGGTCACAGCTATTACAAAACCGTACCTGTAATAAATATTAAGTCAGTAATAGAATTTTATGTTAGAATACAATATAATATAACCTAAAAAATCTTAACAGTTACTAAAACCACTTACTTCCCCGTGCATGTTCCTTCAACTTCAGTATATAGTTTTTGTTTTACAGTATCCAGCAGTTGTGGCCCGAAATACCGAGGGTGAAGTAAAATTTCATGTTCCAAGGAAATCTATAAGATAAAACCATAAGTTAAAACTACTTTTCAACTTATAGTAATAAATCCAAGTTTGACTATACTCACATGATAAAACATCGTGCTTTTATTTATCTTAATACAAAAACATCGTATTTATCAAATTTTGATTTAGTTTAGCTACAACGTACGGTATGAACGTAAATACCGCCTAGCGTCCCGTCCGCGTCCGTCAACGCCGCGAAAACATTAGATGACAATGACATGACATTGACGTTTCGCTAATCAATGTTGCCAAAGTATGAAAGTAGAGCAGTTTTACACTCAGCTCAACCCGTCTTATGGACAGTTCGTAGTGTTGTTTACCGATATTTCCGGAATATAGAACAGGCGTACAATATTATCTTATCTATAGCAATGAGTGACACATCACTAGCTATTACTCAAAAATGCTAATGAATGGATATGTGTGTTCTATACTAACTTTGTTGTAAAAATGGCAAAAACTTACGATTATTTATTTAAATTACTATTGATAGGTGACTCTGGAGTTGGTAAAACATCTATATTATTCAGATTTTCGGAAGATGCTTTCAATATCTCATTCATATCGACGATTGGTAAGTGCTTAGAGTAGACACCAAAGGTTATTGTCAGATAACTTGTACCTTTTTTTTTTCATATAATTTGCCATCGGAGAGGCCTTTTTGTTTTCCTGGTCTTTGTGATTTTTTGTGGCTCTACGAAAAGAACAGTGTAACGATAGGGTGCGGCTCCATGTTAAACAGACCCCTTATCGAATTAATGAACGTACAGTTCATGACATCATACACACTAATTTTAATTATTAGAAGGGTCTAATTTAAAACTGCTGTCTACTTACAGGTATCGACTTTAAGATTCGGACGATAGACCTTGATGGAAAGAAAGTAAAGTTACAAATATGGTAGGTACTCTTATATTTTTTAACTATTAGAAACTACATTGTGTTGTAAATCCTTAATATTTTATACATATTTTAGGGATACGGCAGGCCAAGAGAGATTCCGTACGATTACAACTGCCTATTACCGTGGTTCAATGGGCATAATGCTTGTTTATGATGTTACAAATGAGAAGAGCTTTGAAAATATTAAGAATTGGATAAGAAACATAGAGGAGAATGCCAGTGCAGATGTGGAAAAGATGATTCTGGGCAACAAGTGTGATCTAGATGCCAAGAGACAGGTAAATCTGCATATAACTATCACAAACAGTTACATTTCAACACAGTTAGTCACATATCCTGCCTTATTCAATTGTGTCCTTTGTATATAATTAAAATTAATTGCTTATTTCCCTGTGACACATTCTTATATTGACCACCTCTTTTACATCAATGTTCTGGGAGAAGAAAAATCATTTCCAAATGAAAATATTAATTAGCTTTGTATAACAAACCTATTTTTAAATTTTCATTTATCTGACTTCCTTAATTAGCTTTGTATAACATAACTATTTGTGAATTTTCATTTATCTGACTTCCTTAATACATTTTTAATATAGAAACAGGAAACTTTACATATGTGTGTATAGTTTCAATGATTAGTGAATCATAATACATTACTTCCTTTTTCTGTTTCACCAACTATTTGTTGCACTGTTGTAAATAACATTTCTGATTACTCAGGTTTCAAAGGAGCGAGGGGAACAGTTAGCTGTAGAATATCAGATCAAATTTGTAGAGACTTCAGCAAAAGATTCATTAAATGTGGAATCCGCGTTTTATACCTTAGCGAGAGACATCAAAGCTAAGATGGAAAAGAAACAGGTATGCTTTAAAATATATATATATTTTAATTATTTATGTGATGGTCAGTTAAAATGGTTATCTCTATGTAGAGTGATAATCAAATAATTATTATGGATTGTAACCAATAGTACAATGGAATAAATTAATTTGACTAATGTTTCAATAATAATCCACAGTGGCATACAGATATCTACATGTCCACTCTTCTTACTATGCTTATATAGATGTTTTTATTTTATTTTTTCTAAGCAATTGATATTGTGTTGTATTAACTAAAAAGTTGAGGAGTTCATCTGTATTATACACTAGGTAAACTGTAATCCTACTTTTACCTTTACATTCCCATGTTCTCCTCACTTTATAGTCATTACAACACAACACAACAAAAGGGATACATTTTCTAAGTTAAAGTTGTTAGTTGTCTAATAATATCTTTTTTGTTTCATGACTGTCATGGTTACAGAAGGTAAAGGTCCTGAGATAGTGTGTTTATTGTTGTAGTGTTTGTTTTAGAGTTTCAGTGTTGCCTTTTACATATGCTGCCAGTGTGATCA
Source organism: Grapholita molesta (assembly GCA_022674325.2). Classification (NCBI taxonomy): domain Eukaryota; kingdom Metazoa; phylum Arthropoda; class Insecta; order Lepidoptera; family Tortricidae; genus Grapholita; species Grapholita molesta. The sequence goes on from CP053138.2 coordinate 8,684,952, forward strand.
AGGAGAACACTAACAAAATTTTAATGCTTATGAGTTTTCGTGTCCTACTTGGTCCTCTGCGAAATTTGATCAAGCTTTTATGTTATAGTTGTGCTATAACTAATTGTTGTTAGTGTTTTTATAAAACAATTTGACCCTTACAAAGGCAGAGGCAATTTAGTGACCACTTACAATTATTTAGAATCTGAGCTCTAGTAACTTTACTATAATTATTATGTAATTTTGTGTATAACTGGTGCCTTTTTAAAGGTTAATTGACTGACGCAAAGTAATACTTGTCAATATCCATTTCAATTGATCTCTGAGGTCTAACTATGCAGTTTCTAGTTTTAGATGTGATGGAAATCCAAATGTACACAGACAATTTTCATAAGCATTGGTTTGATAGCTTAACCTTTAACTGCATAAATTATCAATTATCATATTTGGCAGTTATCATTTGCAAGTCTGATAGTGAGTTAGTTCGAAAATAAAGAATATTTTTTATGTCAAGCAGTTGGTAAACCTTAGCAATTAAACAAGCTGTAATTTAACTTCCACTGCTGACTTGACTTTCTCTCAGGCTGACCCTAGCTTTATCACCTTAGTAAAAGTTTACGTCTTTATTTTAATAATTATTTAAAATAATGTGTTTCTAAAGTTTTACTTATAGTTAAATGCTATATCACATGTTATGCTTCAATAATTTGTATGCAACATAATCATTGGTATTCATGAATATTTCTATAGAATTTTTAGTCGTTTCTTGTACCGACGTTATCTTATCGATCATTAATCATACTGTGTGGCTGTGCGGCCTGCAGAACGTTAGTATCACAAGATCTTATGGATTTACGTTACATAATATTAAGTACCTATTTAGAAAATTACGTACGTTGTATTTCGTAATTAGACATACATCCGCATCCTTATACCTATTCCCAGATTTTAATCTATCATAGGTTTGATAAAAGTAATGTCCATAAAAACATAACTTTTTGGTCCTTGAGAGTTACTCCAATATCATGACAGCTATGCATAATAAATAATAGGTAGGTAGCTTTTTCACGTGAAAGTTGATCTAATATTTTTTTAAAGGATTTTTCCTTTCCTTTAACGGATTTCAAAAAACCATCGTGTTTTTACATACGTAAAAATTGAATACCTATCCTGTTTAAAAGAATTGGAAAAACATAGACAACTACGAAATAATGTAGAAAAATAATATGTACAGTCATATAGTTGGTGGCAACCAAAATGGCCAAAAATATCGATGCAGATTTTTATTTAGGTACCTATACAGCAGCAAGCATGCGTTACGATATGTTTGGCCATGCTGACTGCAACTAACTATATGATGCTGAATGTTCCTACCTACATTAAGTACTGGTAAAGAGTTCACTTAGTAAGTTAACCTTTTCCAGGCCGCAGTTATCAGTTTTGGTTACCTATTTATTTTAAATCGTGTCACTTTTTGCGATAGACTAATCTAATAAAAACATTAAAATCGAATGCTCGAATAAATGACATTGTTTCTGGAAAAGGGTTATAAATTCACTTCCAAAATTACAGACCTATACGTATCCGTATTGGAGATAAATAGGAATAGGTACTTATTTGTAATAATATAAAATAAAAAGTAGCAAAAGCCTCTAATTTAACCCTTAATTTCAATGCGGACTATTCTACCAGGCAAAATAAAAAACATTTGATAATATAAAATCCTTAAATCTCTGGCCATACTAATGAGTACTTAACAGGAAATGAATGATTGTTTCTGCATTGTAGTTACCCAATAGATAAGAAGAATGATAAGAACGGGACTGACATTGACATGTTATCCAGAAAGTCCCCTAGTGTTTGTCAGCTTGCTAAAGCAGTGTTTTGTGGCAGGAGGCGAGCAACCCTCCGGCCCGCGGCGACCAACGCCAGATCAAGGCCAGTGACCAGCAACGTAAGCCCGTGTCCTGGCTGTCGCGGTGCTCCATCCTCTGACGACCCCGCGCCGCCGCCGCCGCCCTACACGACTGTTTTTCAGTGCTCACCGTCAAGGCGATAGCAAACATGCTCGGTCCATTCACTGAACGCTCTACATATAACTGCGTATGCTAACATTCCCAAATTAACTCAATTCACGAACGCTCGACGACCTTCGGGGTTAGTTAGCGTGCTCCGTGTTTACTATTAGCTGAGCGTTCTGCAATAATAACGTAGACTGACTGTTTGCTGCTGAAAAACCGGATTTACATCACTGTGACCGTGTACGAAACCCACCTCTACTATATTTTTCGACCTTCACTTTATTAAAACTGGTGCGCTAACTTCACACGGGATCAGACTTGCTTTTTGTATTTTTATATCCAGAATTAATTACTTTTCTTAGTAAAAAAAAAAACAGTATTTTTGTCTGAAATTAGCTGTAAATTAGTTTACTTCTGATGATGTGACAACTTTATTTTTTTAGGGCAAAATTTAGGGTGTTGTTTATATTTAAAAAAAGAAGTGTTTTAAAGATATTATTTCAATAGTTTTATTTAGTTGTACTTTTCCATTTGCTATTTTGATTAAGATATATATTTTAATGTAATATATACTATTTAATTTGAATAAACAGTGCTTTTTTACACAAAATCTTTAAAATTATTGTACATATCCTGTGATAAAATAAAATAGTTTTCCTTTTAAATTAGAATCTTTATTGCCAACAATATATACAAAAGACGTGTAACATTTTAATTTATTTTCGTAAAACAATTGGAAGAGCTTGTTAGCAGTAACCAATCAATTCCCAATAACAATACAATTTATTTATTTTTTATTGGTACATCTTACTGGTTCTACAATTTAAGTAACAAAGTGTTAAATGCTTCATGACGATGCTTGTATCTGCTTAGGTGATGGTCTCAGTGGTCTCAGCACCAGGTTTTTAACTCCAATAAATGCTGCTCTAGAGATAAAACCTATAAACTTCATGACATTCTTTGATGATAATAGGACTACATCTCTAACTAATTGCAATCCATTTCGCCAGTATACGGTATATACTGGGATTGGAGGCAGTTTCTCCGACCAAACGCCGTTGCGGTATTTCTTGGCATGTTTCTCAGCTGACAATATTGCAGGTGCTAGTTTTGATTCAATGGAGTTCTTCCCGATAGAATGCGGAACACATGCTTTAGCAAAACCAAGTTCCACTAACTTTTGGCCAATGTCTAGAGTTTCCACTTCTTTAGTCTGAAAAGTAAATTTTGTTTAATATTATACATATGAAAATCAAATTTGAATTAACTATTTCAACGCCTTGTCAAAAGCTACCGCTCAGACGACATCAGGAAATGTCAAAACTGAAGGTGAACTTTATGCAAGTGCATTTAGGTCTATTTTTCTCTATGATTTGTGTGTGTAATATACCTCAATTCACTGAATGCAAATATTTTAATAATAAATGCTAAATGACTATATTCCTATATATTTGGTAAATCCTAGGCATTTTATAATTGGGACAGTGGGATATAGAATTATCCTTTTCATGTTGTGTATGCCAACTAGTGAAGAATAAATTTATGTGCCAGCCTGAACCTTATCTGTCAGCAGGACAATTGCCTTGACAGCATCCTCCATAGCCAGAAAAGGGTTTTTGGAGTGACAGGCTAGACATCATGCGAGCAGTTTAGTGTTTCTTCGCGTTCAAAGGGTTAAATTAATAGAAAAAGCATGATAGCAATTTTTTTTCTTGTGGTCCTGTAGCAGCCCAACACGGAAATTTAAAATTGGAATTTAAACCATGTATTAAATATAAGAGTGTATCAGTCCTTTGAATAACAAAATGACATTAAGTATTAATATTAGGATTGTTAGCTTGTAGACGATATACTACATTACCTGAACTTCTAAAAAAACCTGCCCATCAGCTAAACTTAAATTAACTTTAAACAATTTTTAGCAGCATTCTGGAAGGTTTTACAAAATAAGTTTGTAAGTAGTAAATACTGATTAAAAAATTAAAGTAGAAGGTACTTATATAAAGTTTTATTTACTCATACATTTTATTATAATGTTCCTAATAATTTAAATTTGTTCTATGAAAATGTTGATAATCTTTAAAATATCAGCAGTTTCTATTTATATAAAAAATGCTAGGGTAAAGGCATCAATGATGGACACTTAGTTCTTAATTCAAAAACCCAAATGTTATAATTTGATTGTTTACCAACAAATGCACAACACTTGACTGGTTTAAAATAAGCACTAGTGTTCATGTCCTTATCCATTAGGTACTGGTGTCATCACCCTACTAAATATTACTTTGCTTTAACTTTTGCAATTACCAACATATTTTTTAACTTATTGGCAGTAATGTTATCCAGCTTATGGGTACCTGACATCAATTTGTTTTGTGGAGCAACTTCACCCCTTTGTATTGATTTCCTTTTAAGACTACAATTTGTTAGTAGCATATTTCAATAAATAAATCTTAAAGAGATCAAAACAGAAAGAAAATATTCTTAGGCTAAACATGTTTGTCTAATCAGGATTAATCAGTTATTTTATGTCATAAAGGACTGGGACTAAAAAAACAGGTGAAGCAAACCCCTTAATACTCCTCCCCATAATCCCAATTGCACCCCCCTGGAAGCGAAGTTGAGCATTTTATGGAATCCACAAGCTACAGTACAACAAAAAATTGGTAGAATTTGTATACCAGTTAAAACTACAATGTGTTTGGTAACAAAAACAAGCTGTATACCAAAATGTTACCTTAGACTGAGGTAAATGCAGCTGAACAGTGGACACCAGGCTGTCCTTGTCCCTGGCTATGGGCTTCAGGGTGACCTTCTGATCTCGCGCCACACACTCTAGCCAGTTGACAGCATTCCCACTCACAATGTCAACACCCCACAACTGCAAAATAAAAATAAAAACATTTATTATATTTTTTACTAATCTTGGCACTTCTTCAAGTGTGTCAAGCTCATTAAGAATTATAGCGCTGTGGATACTTGACCTTGACTGGCAGCGGCGGTTTACTGGAATGCCATAGCGGTAAGTAGATTGGCGCGCGGTGATCTACCAGCACCCTCAGGGGGGAGTGTTGTACACCGGCATACCGTCCTCGGAGTGGCTCATGCTGCTTGATGAAGTGGTTCGGAACTTGACTCGCTTTGGAAAACTTGCTAACCTGATTAAAAACATAATTCTAGTTATGTAACGTTGTTATAAATAAACAATTATCATGAAAGATCGATATTTACCGGACGGATCTTGTGCAGCGAAACAGCTAGGCCCGCAGTTGCTAGTGCATAAACCGCTATCTGTAGACAGGTAGGTATTCTTTAGTTGTTAAAAAACAATGTCGTTTATTTTGATAATTTTTGTGACCTATTTACATACATTCACTCCGCGGTAATCCTGTTGTAACAAATTGTTTAACCTGTTTAAATACCCGCTGTCGGCTGCAGACATTTTGTTACTCAATAGTAGAACAAACTTTCATAGTTTAACAAGAATTAGCTCATTTGTATTTTAAGAAAAATCCAAGACTAAATCTGAATTTTCTAACTTGAACTTGACAGTCAACTGACATGTGCGCCAGTATTGCGTAGTAAGAAAAAACAAAGAAAAAAAAAGAATGCCACGTTTACCGGTTTATGTCCTCGAAAACAGTTTTTGGAAAGAAAACAATAATTGGCTCGGTATTTTCTCTATTAAAACATAGGCAGACAGAATCATAGTGTATTTATTTTATCTTAGACTGTTCTATAAAGTACTATGACCCCAAAAAAAGGGAAGACAGTGTATGCAATCTATCAGCGCAACCGTTGAATGTTGATGTAACGATATAACATCGCGTCTTGTGTATTTAATTCGTTACCGGTTTTTGTGCTCTCGAATTCGATTTTATATAGCAACATTACATTCCACGTCAACTTTTTGACAGCTTGCTCCGTATCTGCTGTTTGTACTTTAAATTCGTATAAAAATTACAAAAAAGCATTAAAAATGATTACTGTGTTAAATACGATCGATACCGGCCACGAGGATATGATACACGACGCAGAGCTGGATTACTATGGATTGAGATTAGCCACGTGTTCGTCGGATAACTCAGTGAAAATTTATGACATCAAAAACGGCACCCAAACAATCGCAGCTGACTTAAAAGGACACTTCGGCCCCGTGTGGCAGGTGGCCTGGGCTCACCCAAAGTTCGGGAATCTGTTAGCATCATGCTCCTATGATAGGAAAGTTATCATATGGAAGGAGACCGGGGAGTGGACTAAGTTGTACGAGTACGCGGGTCACGAGAGCTCAGTGAACTCTGTAGCATGGGCGCCTGCCGAGTACGGACTGGTGCTCGCGTGCTGTAGCTCCGACGGCTCCATCTCCGTGCTGACTTACAACCAGGACGGAAACTGGGACGTAAAGAAGATATCCGGCGCACACGCCATAGGCGTTAATTCCATTAGTTGGTGTCCTGCCATCTCTGCAGAGCTTAACTTGGACCCGCTTAACAATAAAGATGCACCTAAAAGAATTGTTTCTGGAGGATGTGATAATTTGATCAAGGTGGGTTCTCTACTTGTGTTTTAATTATATATTATCTAATTTGCGCTATATAGATAAATAATCAAATTGATACCATATCTTCCGCTGCTAAGAACAAATGAATAATAACCATTATATTTACAGATTTGGAGAGAGCAAGGTGATCAATGGGTGGAAGAGAACCGTTTGGAAATGCATATGGACTGGGTGCGAGATGTTGCATGGGCACCTTCATTGGGATTGCAGCGATCAATGATTGCCAGCTGCTCGCAGGACAAGAGAGTGGTCATCTGGACTAGCGATGATAATGTCTCTTGGACTCCCACCATTTTGAACACATTTGATGATGTTGTATGGAGTGTGAGCTGGTCCCTTACAGGCAATATCCTTGCTATCTCAGGTGGCGATAACAAGGTCAGCCTATGGAGAGAGGGCAGTGATGGCCAGTGGGTATGCATCAGCGAGGTAGCTAAGGGATTGGGTCAAACACCAAATGATGAGAGGAGTACACTTTAATTTAAAACTTATTGTATTACAAACGAAATAACTTGTTAAATATGTATTGATTTGCTAATTGTAATAATTACCTAACTTTATTCATATTAGCAACTGAACCTGTAAAAAGTAAGGATAATATTGCTTGATATTTGTTATGTGAACACACATCTCATGTGTAATGTTTCTGTATTTATCATTTCCCAGACTTATAATAATTACAAAGAATTGTCAAACTTTGAACAACAAAATGAAAAACACTATTTAAAGACAACTATAAACTCTGAATAAAAAAATCATGTAATTAGTGTCTGCTGTAAAAATAAATACTGGTACAATAAAACAACAACAAAAAATATAATAATTTAATTTTACCCTATTTCCTAAATATTGATACTTAAAATATCACATGTTACTAAGGTGGAAGTCAATCAGTTCTAGTAGTAAAGGCATCTGGTAGTACTCTGCTATGGACTTGAATGTCTCAAGTTGAGTGTGCACCTCCTTCACTGGCACGAGAGGTCCAAAGTCACCGGCACAGTCACACACTGTTGCCAAATTCTCACGTTTCACCTGGGCAAACAATAATTACTGTTACAAATAATGATATTACATCATTTCTTCTATGTTGAAAATACGGATGCACACGCACATTTAAGGAACCAATTATCGTCTTCCCATAACTAGATAACTGTAAAAAAATAAGATGCAACAGACCTTAACTAAATGACCTGAAACTAGTCTAGATGGCAATCGTTTGTGGAAAACGATTACGACACGTAACTTTTCTGTTGATCTGTCATTCCGATACATTTATTTTCGTTTCTTGGCATATAAGTTCTGTTGTACAACAGGAACTATTATCCGATATACGATAATTGCAGATTGAAATCGGATAATGAACTTGCATTGCATTGGGTTTAGAAAATTAGTTAATTTTCAATGACAATAGTCAATTGCGGCTAGTTAAACGTAATTAGAAATATCAATAGCAAAGTTAAAGATTTATGATAACTAAAAAACATATGATGCCATAGATACTTGTTGTTTAGCTTTTGAATACATAGTTATTTACTTTACCTACTTTGTTCTGCAGAAGTAAGAATAAAATGGTATTCTTTTTCTTGTAAGTTTCATACGAATGCGCGACTTAAAGCCCCTTCAGATTTAGGGGGTGAGCACTGAACACTTCGTATTTGCGACTTCATGGGTTGGAAGTAATATATAATAATATCCCATATAAGTACTATTCAAAATAGTTAAGTTTCGTTTTATTTTTTATAAAATGATTTTTTTGCGATAGTCCAATTTAATATGAACCTTAATGTGGAATGCTTACGTTGAAATTAAATTGACATGCATGAGGACGATAAATCGTACTGTGCCTGGAAAAAGGGTTAAATACAAGCTCCTATAGAAACTTGTTAGGATATTATAAGACCAACAATAAAAAGATTGAACTTATAATAAGTTTGTTTTACAAAATAGAAGCTTTAAACCATCCTACCTGATGGCAGCGGCTGCAGATGAGGTCCTGCAGGGTGTAGGCGAGCGCGCGCCGGTCCATGGCCTCGATGAGGCGCCACTCCAGCTCCTGGTTGTCGTACGCGGTGCCACACGTCGGGCACAGGCACACGGGACTAACATAAACAAAACATAAAAATCAGATTTTGTTCTTTTTCTCGCAAACGGGATACAACAGATTATGAACGGGATCATCAATGGTATTAGATTAAACAACCGTTTATGAATAACGCCCTTTGTATGTGAATTCCAATCCTTTAAAAAAATTCCAAGACCATCTATCGTTGATAACGGTATGCTGTCCAGTACTGGGCGACAGGAATATGGAATTATGGTGTACCACGCACATTCTATGTACTGCTTATTCTTAGATACGGCGGCGCAGCTGATATCCTAGACTGGCAAACTGTTCATATTAGACTATTTCCACTTTTTCGCTCCCTTCGTTTGTATTTCCGGAAAGATATAATTTGGCTCTCTTCAAGGCAAGAGTGAATATGTTATGAACCAGCGTGTACACCCTCGACCTCGTCGACACTTCAGGTGCGACTGAGGTCAAAAGCTGGTCAGTCTTGTTTAAAAAACAAATTGCGAGCAGTGTCACGATGGTGTCCAGACTTCGTTCAGATTATTTACGCCGGCGTACTGCAGACGCTGGACGCAGCATAAAGCGTCGACCATACGAAGTCCACTTACACGTCGTCCACGGTGGCGATGTCGTTCTCGCGGCACAGGTCGAGGTCGCGGCAGTGGTTGCACACCTTGCAGATGAGCTCGGTGAGCACGCAGCTGGCGCACGGGTCGCTCCACTCCGCGGCCTCGCTGAACTCGCCCACACCGATCAGTCGGAGAAGATTGCGACGGACTAGTGTTATCTAAAAAGTACTGTCTGTATTAGTTATCTTTAATAAAAGGATATAACCTCGTAAGGTCAACGGGCCTTCCTGGAATACTAATTAGTATTAGTAAAGAAATATGAGCTTTATAAAATTGGAGAGTTGAATTTAATTTGTGTCTTTCGATTTTGACACAAATAAATTATATTTTTTTTTCCTACACTATAAAGAACTAATTCGAGTAGTATTTTACTTGTATGTTGGGCCTTAGGAGGGTACAGTGAGTTTCCAGGACCTTTAATTGTTTTTTTAAATTTTGTTTTAGATAAGTTGTATATATGCCAATTCGTAACATGTGAAATAACAAAATAAACGAATTAGTGTACAGTTAACAACGGAAGTCGGTAAGCGTATAAAGTGTTCTAAGTGAAACTAACACACCTTTAATGCCAAGTAAATAAGAGTGTGTGCGTAGGTCATTTTGAATATTTCAAATGATGCCGTGCCGTGTGATACCGGCTGTCTAGAATAGCGCCACCCCATCTCCTCCTGCGGGTGTCGTAAGAGGCGACAAAGGAAAAAATCCTACGGACGGGCAGCAGCGTCCGTCGACACCTAATGTACAGCTACGGTCGCCAACCCGCCTGCCAAGCGTGGCGACTATGGCAACTACCCCCCAAGATGATACAAGTCATATTTGTGGGAGGCCTAGGTCCAACAGTGGACTGATCGTAGCTTCCTCGGTCCCGGGGCCGGTACCTGGTCTTCGAGCCTGGCGTCGAGCGAGATGACCTTGCAGAGCGCGTTGACGAACTGCAGCGCGGGCGCCCGGCCGCCGCCGCGCCGGCCCGCGCGCGGGGCTCGTCGCCGGCGCGCAGCAGCGGCGCGCGCGTGTGGATGCTCTCCGTCATCCTGCACACACGCGCGTCTCAACTTGTTGCCATTTGATACTTTCAACTTTATTGCATAAAAGTAAAACCTAACACATTATTCCACAAATTAAGACGAAGTATCAAATAGCTTTAAGCCAGTTTAATTAACAACGAATGTTTTGGAACATTTCTACTATAAGACGTGGTGAAATGTTTAAATAAACCCGGACAGTGCGGTTGGGTTCGTCCACCGAGTTTCGTAAAAATATGTAACGTAAAAAAAACGACTAAGTAGTTATGGCTAATTCCCAAATTTTCGCGCTTAGTGTTGATTGACCCCAGTATAATTGGCACAGTATGTATTTTAAAATATTTTCATTATAAATCTATATTTAGTGTATTTTTAATCTTCAGTATACATATAATTCTAAGTCAACGGGTCAATTACTTTATACATTTTATTTACTTTGCAAGTGTCAAAACATACGGTTTATGCGATATCAAATACCGTATTTTTTTTTACGTTTCGTATTAAGCTTATTTTTATCACAGCTTCATGGGACCGTAAGCTTATGTGGTAATCATTTAAACTCGATACCTCCACGCGTTCTCGAAATAAAGGGTCTTGATAGAAACAGACGGACGACCAACAAAGTTACCTTATCAGGGATCCGTATTTTCCTGTTAAGGTACGGAAGCATAAAAAGAAGCGAAAATAAATGAATGATGTTCTATCTTCATCATATGGGATTCGGGCATTAGAACCGCTCTTATTACTCCTGGCCAGATTTCTGTAGAAGTTATCACATAGTTTGGTGTTATTTTTGGTTAAAGGACAACCAAAACCTACTTAATATAATGCAGGCACTCGTACAGAAATCTGGACAGAGTAATAAGAACGGTTCAAACGCCCGAATAATCACCCATATGACAGTTAAAGCTGGTGCGAGTGGAACTCACTGGAAGAGTTTCTGCGCGATCTCCCCGGCCAACAGGGCGGGCAGCGCGGCGGGCTGCGCGGCGGCGGCGGCCACGAAGCCGCCCACGGCCGCCGCGAAGGGCTCGCGCACGCCGCGCGGCAGGAACAGCGCCAGGTTCCAGTTCATCACGATCGTGCCCTCCTGCACCACAGGCAACATACATTCCATTATTCCAAAATCTTAACTTTTAATGACGCTGAGGTATTAATATAGCAGCATTTCTCTAAAATAATACCACTTTTCAAAGTTTTATTATATTACGTAAACTTAATGTTTTTCTTCCTACTGTGTTTTGATCTTACATACATTTTGTAAACTGGTAACAAAAGAGAAAATGTCATAAATATATTTTCAAAGATTTTATTTTGTGTGCTGGAATGAAAAAAATTATGAATTTTGGATGTAGGAAAAACACAATTGTTAATAGTGAGATTTGTATTTCTGAGAAACGCCCAAATATCGTTTAAGTCACTCATTCTCTTTAGTAAATTAACGGTTTGCAGCACAGTTATTTCATATAAACGCAAAAGTGAACCGTACTGGACTCTCAGGTTTACTATAAGTGTTGATATCTACGGATACGGACATTTGTGGCTCCTAAAAGGTTACTGGCAATCTCTCGACACATACCTCATCATCTCCATTCACTTCCTCTGCCGGCAGCTGGGACGAGCCGACCTCAACGAGTCCCTCTGGTAATTTACCCTGGCAAACAAAAAAAATTGTATGAAACGTGAGCGTAACCTTAAATTGCTCCGAAGTCCAACTCATTGTAAAAAAATAAATGCTTATGACACTACATAACCACCGCATTATAAAATGGTTATACAAAGCGCCATGTCCAGCATATATGCGCGTACTTTCACTCCACATCACTTCAGCCGTAAATCGTACACTGCTGGACATAAGCGTCCCCCAAATATGACTTGTATCATCTTGGGGGGTAGTTGCCATAGTTGCCACGCGTGGCAGGTGGGTTGGCGACCGCAGTAACTGTAGATTGAGTTTTTTCACTTTGTCGCCTCTTACAACAGCCGGGTGGGGTGGTGCTATTCTAGTCAGCCGGCGCCACACGGCGATTTTACGTTGGAGCACCACAACTAATCAGCTATTTACATTATTTTATACTAGGTAAATATAACAACTAAGACTTACCCCTAATAAACTATTGTACATAATAAAGCATTCACTTGAGAAAACAGTAGTATTAAATCTTGCAATCTAATTTATAATATAATATATTATAATAGGTATATACTTATGAAATTAAAGTCAAACAAAAATCAAATACCCTAAATAAACAATAAATAAAAACAGCTCACAGCTACAGCTCCTTTCGTAAGTACTTCCTGTAATTGCTAACGTAAGGTTACTGTTTTAATGAATTTACTGTGATTCTTAGTTAGATTAAAGATTAAATTAGTCACTCGAACATGACGAAACAAAAAAATAGCGTTTATAATTAGTTCGAATGATGGGTACCTGCACACCAGCGTGGTTCGCAGGATCCAGCCACAGTAGATAGCTCCAGCACTGCTTGTAGCGGATGTCCACGCCGTGGAACAGTTCTTTGTTGCGGATGCTCTGCACAACGAACTCCACGTACCCTGGAGAATAGACTGTTCACTAACAATTTTCTCGAACGAGCCTGTGCGGTTGTTACGTACGATGTTAATGGTAGAAAAACCGGGTATTCAAATCAAATTCATTGATTTCTACTCATAAATACAAATAATAAAATAGTTCAAACGAAAATCTTCCCGGCATTTTTCCACTATTCATGAGAGTCCGCTTGGTAACTAATTCCCAGGAATTGGCGTAGCTACTAGGTTCTACGAAAACAACTGCCATCTGACCTTCCATCCTGGAGGGTAAACAAGGCCTTATCCAGTGGTTGTGGTTTCGAGTCCCGCTGCGAGTCAAAATTTTTATATTTTTCTCTCGATTTAAATATCGAAGATATTCGCTAGCAGACGTTTCTGCATAATAAAAAAAATGTAGTTCTTATTCCTAGTCTTATTATATAACGTGTACTATATACTAAGTTGATCAGAATGTTTGGTGTTATACTGTAGTTGTTGGTTGTTAACTTCATGAATAGATGAAATAAATAAATTAATAAAATATTTGAGACTAAAGTCGATAAAAATATTTGTATGCTGTTTTTAATAGTAGAAGGCAAAATCTCAATGAAACTGCTCTAGCAAAGGTTATCAGTGTTGGAGATTTTGGAGTCACTATCGACAGCATCCGGGAACATAGACACGATAAGTAAGCGGCCATATCGGGTTTGGTGACGAAAGTGACACTATTTAAATTTACGCCGACCAGACCAAAAAGTATGTATTTTAAATCTTATTAGTAATACAGTATGGTACTCAACCGATTGCATAAAACTATTTTAGGTCAACCAATTTAATTTCTAGGCCACTTCGAACCTTGTCACAGTGACGTTAATAATAATAAGGGATCTTTTGCGTCTTTCATATATTATAGATTTTCTTGTGACAAGGAACGAAGTGGCCTATAAATCAAAATGGTTGACTGTACTTTTTTGAACTATTTATTTTGGACATATAAATTAGTTATATATACTATGTTTTTTATTTTTTACTTTTAAGTATAACCACTACTATGTTGCTACCTGTAGAATAGGGATACTACATTTTTAGGCTATAAATGCGTGCGTCCTACTGCTGAACAATGGCCTCTAGTAAAAATAAAGCGACGGAATATAACATGAAATGAAAAGCAGCAAATATGGCTGGCGATACAGCGTGGCAATGCCGATGCCGCTAGTATTTTTGGCACATTTGCACCAGGTACCAGTCGTCTCGGGGAATGAGAAGTTTATTATGTTAGTTTTAGTTAAATTTTTATTGTTAATTTAAATTATTGATTGTTTATATCGTTTTAAAAGATACATGTTAACCGTTACATTATATTTGTGTTAGTTTGACATGAAATAGAAGGTCGCTTTCAAACTTACCTATACCGTCCATAACGGATTTCTTCTTAGTGCACAGCAGTATCTTGTTGAAGTCGGCATACACTATGACGGACCCCAACCGCTTGAACTCCGCCACCAACATCAAAAACAACTTTTTCATGAGCCCGTACAGCGTGCGCCGCAGCGCCGGGTCGTACAGCAGCGACGTGGGGGTTTTCAGCCATCTGCAAACAGTTATTTGTTTTACAAGGGGGAAAGTTAGTGTTTACCTTCTCGTACTAATATTGAAACCCGAGCTAGCGAAAGATTACAAAACTGGATCAAAATTATTAGCATCCATCATTTATCATTTAATAACATTAAATAAAAGAACATCCAACCAGCCAACGTCATAAAAACACTTGATTAGTAATAAACAATTTTTATGAATTTACTTTTGGGAATAAAATGCAACTTTGCCATCTGTTTTTTAAGATTAAAACAGTTCTCATCGAGCTAGTGAGGTGAAAAAAATATTGTGATACAAGTGTCTATAGTAAGTGATTCCCAAAGGCTAACATTGGAAATGTAAGTTGAAACTGCTATTCTGGACGTTAGTAAATAAAAAATTTAGATTGTCTCTTGAAAAATAAAGCAATTGGTTAATTACAATAGAAATGATATGAGAATTGGGATTGAGTCTAGTTTGTGTCTGATTTAAAAGAATAACTATGGAAGCTTGGAAAAAGTTTTCATTCGCTGCCATTACAAATGTTGGTTTGACTTTTAGTTCAGAAATTATTATTGAGAGCTTATATTGTGTAGATAAAGCAGTGTATGTCACTGTATATAAATAACCATAAAAATACAAGTTTGGTTTTATGTAACGAAGCGTGGTTGAGTTTCATAATAACATCAAAGCAACTATACATTATGTAGCAGTAACATAAACTACTATTAACCAAACACACTATTAGTCAACCAACTCTTGGTTGACTAATAGTGTGTTATTGCCGTTATTGGTATTACGAACTTTCATAGTAAAGAGAGTATTAAATTCGAAAGCCAATTGTATTTAGTGTGTCATGTGTGCAAAAATGTTTTTTAAATGTATTATGTAAATGTTAAGTTGAAAACAGTAGATAAAAGCTATATAAAAACAAACCTGTAGAAGTGAGTAATTTGGTAGTCAGCAAACACGTTCTTGTAGACCGTGACGTCCCTCAGCCAGGACGCGATCATGGTCCGCAGCACGCGGAAGGCGGCGCTGCACTGCGCCGTCTCGTCGTACGCCACGGACGCGTTCACACCTGTAAGTGAAAGGAGTCAGATACTGCAAACATACCATCAAATAAAAAAATAATGTACTGTTATTCTTAGCCTATACTGTCCCACAGTTGGACAAATGCCACCCCCACTTTTTCCATTCATGTCGGTCTAGAGCAGTCTCTGGCCATTTACATAAAGGAAATTGCCACTCACAGAAACAAAATGATTTTAGAGTGATCTGTGGCTTACATATTTAATAAAATTATGACGTAATTTCCTATGTCTGGCCCATAGTAAGCTTAATAGTAACTAGATGATGATAACTCAGGACCAATTTCTAGAAATACACACGTTCTGGGAGTTGACTCCGGTATCTTTAGCTTCGTAGGCAGTGTCACTAACGACTACGCTAGGACGCAAAATTTAGAAATCATATTCCTGGCATCAGTTTAGACTCGTCGCTCTCCAGCTTCACGCACACCGAGTCGTACCAGACGGCTGTGTACACCCTACGAGACAACCTCACCCATGGGGTCGCTGGGCTGCGTGCGGCTGAAGGCCGTGGCCACGCTGGTGCCCTCCTGCTGCAGGATGTGGTGCGCCTGCAGCAGCGCGCACACGCACAGCGCGTCGCTCTCCAGCTCCACGCACACCGAGTCGTACCAGACGGCTGTGTACACCCTACGAGACAACCTCACCCATGGGGTCGCTGGGCTGCGTGCGGCTGAAGGCCGTGGCCACGCTGGTGCCCTCCTGCTGCAGGATGTGGTGCGCCTGCAGCAGCGCGCACACGCACAGCGCGTCGCTCTCCAGCTCCACGCACACCGAGTCGTACCAGACGGCTGTGTACACCCTACGAGACAACCTCACCCATGGGGTCGCTGGGCTGCGTGCGGCTGAAGGCCGTGGCCACGCTGGTGCCCTCCTGCTGCAGGATGTGGTGCGCCTGCAGCAGCGCGCGCACACGCACAGCGCGTCGCTCTCCAGCTCCACGCACACCGAGTCGTACCAGACGGCTGTGTACACCCTACGAGACAACCTCACCCATGGGGTCGCTGGGCTGCGTGCGGCTGAAGGCCGTGGCCACGCTGGTGCCCTCCTGCTGCAGGATGTGGTGCGCCTGCAGCAGCGCGCACACGCACAGCGCGTCGCTCTCCAGCTCCACGCACACCGAGTCGTACCAGACGGCTGTGTACACCCTACGAGACAACCTCACCCATGGGGTCGCTGGGCTGCGTGCGGCTGAAGGCCGTGGCCACGCTGGTGCCCTCCTGCTGCAGGATGTGGTGCGCCTGCAGCAGCGCGTACACGCACAGCGCGTCGCTCTCCAGCTCCACGCACACCGAGTCGTACCAGACGGCTGTGTACACCCTACGACACAACCTCACCCCGGGGGTCGCTGGGCTGCGTGCGGCTGAAGGCCGTGGCCACGCTGGTGCCCTCCTGCTGCAGGATGTGGTGCGCCTGCAGCAGCGCGCACACGCACAGCGCGTCGCTCTCCAGCTCCACGCACACCGAGTCGTACCAGACGGCTGTGTACACCCTACGAGACAACCTCACCCATGGGGTCGCTGGGCTGCGTGCGGCTGAAGGCCGTGGCCACGCTGGTGCCCTCCTGCTGCAGGATGTGGTGCGCCTGCAGCAGCGCGCACACGCACAGCGCGTCGCTCTCCAGCTCCACGCACACCGAGTCGTACCAGACGGCTGTGTACACCCTACGAGACAACCTCACCCATGGGGTCGCTGGGCTGCGTGCGGCTGAAGGCCGTGGCCACGCTGGTGCCCTCCTGCTGCAGGATGTGGTGCGCCTGCAGCAGCGCGTACACGCACAGCGCGTCGCTCTCCAGCTCCACGCACACCGAGTCGTACCAGACGGCTGTGTACACCCTACGAGACAACCTCACCCATGGGGTCGCTGGGCTGCGTGCGGCTGAAGGCCGTGGCCACGCTGGTGCCCTCCTGCTGCAGGATGTGGTGCGCCTGCAGCAGCGCGCACACGCACAGCGCGTCGCTCTCCAGCTCCACGCACACCGAGTCGTACCAGACGGCTGTGTACACCCTACGAGACAACCTCACCCATGGGGTCGCTGGGCTGCGTGCGGCTGAAGGCCGTGGCCACGCTGGTGCCCTCCTGCTGCAGGATGTGGTGCGCCTGCAGCAGCGCGCACACGCACAGCGCGTCGCTCTCCAGCTCCACGCACACCGAGTCGTACCAGACGGCTGTGTACACCCTACGAGACAACCTCACCCATGGGGTCGCTGGGCTGCGTGCGGCTGAAGGCCGTGGCCACGCTGGTGCCCTCCTGCTGCAGGATGTGGTGCGCCTGCAGCAGCGCGCACACGCACAGCGCGTCGCTCTCCAGCTCCACGCACACCGAGTCGTACCAGACGGCTGTGTACACCCTACGAGACAACCTCACCCATGGGGTCGCTGGGCTGCGTGCGGCTGAAGGCCGTGGCCACGCTGGTGCCCTCCTGCTGCAGGATGTGGTGCGCCTGCAGCAGCGCGCACACGCACAGCGCGTCGCTCTCCAGCTCCACGCACACCGAGTCGTACCAGACGGCTGTGTACACCCTACGAGACAACCTCACCCATGGGGTCGCTGGGCTGCGTGCGGCTGAAGGCCGTGGCCACGCTGGTGCCCTCCTGCTGCAGGATGTGGTGCGCCTGCAGCAGCGCGCACACGCACAGCGCGTCGCTCTCCAGCTCCACGCACACCGAGTCGTACGCGCCGGACGCGTTGTGTGTGCAGCCGGACAGTTCTTCTACTTCCGTCACAAGTCTGCAAAAGAGAGCTTAAAGATCTTTTTTGTTCTCACTTCAAACAAAACTCATAGGAAATGTGACAAGTAAGATTCACAAATAAGAATAGTTTGGCATTTAGTGTTGAATTGAAGAAGTTATGCTTCTTAAATTTTTGATGTAACCTGTAGTACCAGTACCTAGTTTATTACTAAATCCTGATACCAGGGTTATAAAAATAGCAATCCTAGAGTTTTAGTATTTATTAAGCTATTAAATAAGACCGACTGATTGGTTCTTTGTTTATTTCCTTATTACACTAAGCTGGTGCGGTGAAAAATATTATACGTAAAGGGTACCTATTGTCGTCAGTCTCGCGGCCGCCCAAGTCAGGCCGATCCAAGTTTGAAGCCCACAGCACGAAGTTGTGCTTGACGAGGTGCCGCGCGTAGAACAGGTCCGCGCCGAACAGTGTGGGGTCTGCGGGCACGTTGCCCAGGGGCACGTGGAAGTATCTGTGGTAGACGATCAGTTTACCGAGGTTAAAAACCGACAGATAATTTGGATCCTACTGTGATTTTTTTGGACACCCACATATCCAAAGAAATGCAGCGTTATCTATGTCTTATTTCGCTAGACAGTGAAGCAACGTGTAAGAGTGAGAGGAGTGGCCGTCTTCTACCTATCTGTAACCGCAGCAGATTATGCCCGGCGCAACTTACACGTTCGTAGGCGAAAAACCTGCAAAACCTGGAGTATAGATATCTTATGTATGAAACAAATATAAAAAGTTACAAATTATAAAAAAGTTTGAATATGAAATGATGGTGTAGTATGCATTTATATATAAGCACTGCCTATATAATCGTATGTTACCTAAGTAGTGGCAAAATAAATCTTATTTTATACAGACACAGTCGTTTCATTATCTCCGTCCGTACATGGCGACCCTGCCTTTTAAGGCAGCGTTTTCGTGTTTGCGAGTGCAATGTCGAAGACTAAATAAAATAAACTAAAAGGAGTGGACTATGGTGAAGGCGAAAGTGTTGCTGTTAGTAATAGACAGAAGGATCCACCTGCACTGGTCCACGGCCCGCGCCAGCACGGCGTCCAGGTTGAGGTAGTGTCGCACCACGGTGCGCGCGCCCACGCGCTGCCACTCCAGCGTGTTGTACAGCGACTCCACGTCGCGCACGTGCAGCGGCACCAGGGGGAATTCCGACAGCCCTGCGTAATGAAACTTCGTCACTTTTTGTCACACAAACACCAACATCGAAAGCTACACGCCGTCTCGCCACGACCACAACACTATACATATCTGAAAGGTAACAGTACTATCATGGCTGTGGTCTTCTGTAAGGAGGAGGTACTTCCCCAGTCGGCCAGCTCCAGATTCAAGCGTGATGGCTATCGCTGTGTCGTACCTCTCATTGTTGGACGTAGTTTAAGGACATACCCGGGTCCAAAACCGTTCTTATTAAAATCTCAAGAGGTAAGCGGCAAGTTAGTGTCGTTAAGGATGCCTCACCCGGCAGCAGCGCCAGCAGCGCGGGCGCGGCCAGCAGCGCCTGCAGCGCCAGCAGCGTGGGCCCGGGCTGCTCCTCGCGGTAGCGCTGCAGCGCGCGGGCCAGCCGCCGCAGCGCCGCGCGCGGCTCCGTCTCCACCGCCACTTCCCACGTCAGCTCGGCGCCTGGCAGAGCGCTCTCTTCTGTGCCGAGATTAATTCTGAAAAAAAAAAACTTAAAGTGCAAGTGAAAGTGAAGTGCGTAGCATAACTTTGTGTATTTAACTCGCGGTCCTACCCACCTATCAGCCGCGGACGTCCATTGCCGAACATAGACCTCCCACAAGGACCGCCACAAAGATATTTACGACTCATACAAGGTTATCCGTCCGTGCAGTTTGTGTACGTCCGAGACCACGCCAAGCTAGGCGTTAATTGTCTCGAACGTCCACAAACTATCTTATGTATCAAAAAAATATGTATTATACGGATTGGGGGGGTTAAATTATTATCACGCCGGCAGGCGGGTCGGCCATTGTAATATGTTCTACCGGTCTAATGAACGCTGCGACCCATCTGGTGGTCGCTGTTTAGGAACAATTATGGGTCCCGGGTGTCAGTCTGATTCAATACAAATGGTTCACGCTAAGTACTAACTTGGCAGTCCTCTCGGCCGCGTAGAGCGTGTGCATGTTGGGGACCTGGTTGGTCTTGACGGAGTCCTGCACGACGATGAGCGCCTTCTTCGTGGGGCCGAGCACCAGCGCCCACATGCTGCGCGAGGAGTTGGGCGCCGCGTGCTGGTACAGGTAGATGTGCTTCAGGGGGGCCACTCCGTTCTGCGAGGAATTGAGACGTTGGAAAGAAAACCGACGAGGTATATATAGCTAGGTAGTGCCACCAGAATATGAAGTATTGTAAGATAAATGAATGAATTAAATTAATGAGTAAATGGAAATATTTTTTTCTTTTTGCTATATATTCTTAAACACAAGTATGTATGCGTTTTACATAAATAAAAAATGCTAATATAATAATGGATGCAATTCACTGTTGAACCTGCTATCGGTACGAAAAGAGAATATCAAAATTGCAACATCAACGACATGTTGTTATGTGCGTGACTTAATTCTCCTAGAGTTACCTAGTCTAACTACTTGACGTTGACTGTACAAGTGAACTATCACAAGTTTTTCATTTCTTACTTGCTTCTGCAGATAGGGTTGGTGAGCCACACTTTTGAACCGCAGCTGGCTGAGTGTGAACGAATCCGAGTTTGATCCTTGGTGGATGAGTCTGTAACACACAGAAACATGTTACTAGTTGCACAGTAACTACATGCACAGTAACGTGCGAACAGTGCGATTGTTGAGAAACTGACATTGTTCGTAATTTAGCCGAGTAATTAATAACCGCGTCTCCCTATGATGTGTTGATGTCACGCCCGAATTGAGTTACGCGGCTGAGTTACCCGCGTGGGCGAGAGTGGACCCGCAGACCGATCATGATTCGAAATGATGTATTATTTCTATACTTACTAATTAACAGATGTCCTTGTAAATCTCCGACAGCCCAAAATAAGACTTAAAATATCAACAAAAAAATCGATGCCGATCGATCGATGCCGTAAAAAGGGTCAATACTC
The DNA here is from genome assembly GCA_022674325.2 of Grapholita molesta. Classification (NCBI taxonomy): domain Eukaryota; kingdom Metazoa; phylum Arthropoda; class Insecta; order Lepidoptera; family Tortricidae; genus Grapholita; species Grapholita molesta. The sequence goes on from CP053138.2 coordinate 8,706,274, forward strand.
TTCGGTAGATGTCGCTACACGTCACCCGTAATGACGTATATACCAAGAAGGATAAGATAGAAAAATTTGACACGTCTAAGCGGCGCTCGTATAGCACAACTGGTAGTGCACTGGGCTAGTGATCCAGTGGTTGTGGGTTCGAGTCCCGCTGCGAGTTTTTCTATTTTTCTTTCGACTTAAATATCTTTGATATGCTAGCAGACGTTTCTGCTTAATATAAAAATAAAAAAATCGTAAATTAAATATTAATAAAAGAGCAGGGTACAGAGCATGTACCCCAGAGTCGCGAATTCGAGCCTCACCCGGGGCAGATGTTTTTTTTTATCGCAATAGTAAGAAATCGAAATATATCGTAAATTATAGTAATTATATTGATTTTTAATTAAACCGGTAACGATCCCTACGTTTAACCTAGGCATTATTCATGAACGGCCATTTTGATTGCTACAGGATGTGTAAAGTGAGGTACCTCCTGGCCTCGTCCGGGTCCACGGCGCAGATGCAGCCCAGCTGCATCAACACTCGAAACTCGAGGCTCATCTGCGTCTCGTAGATACCCTCGATCTCCGGCGCCGACAGCTCGGCTATCAGCTCTCTGAAACACAAAAAGTTGGGTTTACAGTCGATTACCCTATTAGACAAAAGCTTCGAAATTTCTTGAAAAAGGGATAAGAAAACCAGCGTGCAGTACGTAGTATCTTTTACGTGCGAAAATCTAGCTTTGCTTTGTTTTACACTCGTCCATTCGCCCGCGTAGGACATTACGCACAGTCAGCGTCATATAGTTAGTTACAGTCAGTATGGCCAAATATATCGATACACATCCTTACTACTATATAAATAAAGATCTGTATCGATATATTAGGCCATACTGACTGCAACTAACCATATGACGCTGACTGTACGTGCCGACGTCTAGTCTAAGCCTTCAAAATTACGCTGTTAAATTTAACCTCTCGTTTAAGTTGTAGTCGCGCTTCTCACCTTTCACTCCTACAACCGAGAGACAAAGCGAAGCGAAGCGATTACATTACATCATATCTAAGCGCAAAAACTTTTAAGAAAATGTCGAAGGATTGTTTTGGTTTAGATCTTAATCAAAACTCTTAGGTTCCCCTAAATAACATTACTAGTCGTGCAAGACTTACTCCTGGTGTTCCCTGTACAGCTTCTCGCTCACGCTGTACTGGTACAAGTGTAGTACGGGGTGCGCGCGAGGCAGCACGCGGCTGCACTTGCGCCAGTACTGGCCGCTGTCGCTGGTGCGAGCTACTCGACTGTTCACATAGAAGATGCGCGGGACAGTGAGCTTGATCTGGTGGAGGTCCGAGCCGACTAGGGCCCAGAGACGGAAGAGGCCTGGCTCCGAAGTTTCATACACCTGAAAATGTATTCGATGTTATGTTGCCTATTGGATAAATGATGGATTTGAATAACGGTAGAAGCCTATGATATCGTTTCGTCATGCTGTCGCTTTTAAACCAGGGATCCTTATCGGTATTACGAGAAAATACACTATTGCCATTAATTTGTAATTTGTAAAATTAAATTAAAATTGTTCAACAAAATCCAAAAATATGCAATAACTACAGAGATACCGATATTCAATACCGGTTACTTAGTACCTATGAAAAAAATACCGGTATTCGATTAATGTTATAAATTTCCGTGGCCGTTACTTCCACGCTATTCAGTTACGTCGATAATAAATTAAAAGCGTCTACATTCGTATGTACGCATGGTAGTCCCCCGCTTTACTTAGACGGTAAACGGCGATATCGTCCACGGAGACATACAAAAGCCGTTCAGCTGCAGTCAGCCTACGAAACTTAGTATAGAAGACTATTAAACAACAAACATAAATAATAATTTTCAAACTTTACGGAACATCTCTGTACAGTAAACAATTGGAATGCGAAAAAACATTTGAACGTGAACTGTAGAGAATGTCAATTTATAAAAAGTATACGGGAGATGTTTTTGAACCTGGTTGCCGACTGCACAACCGAGTTCATAAATACCTATACAATTGTATGCTTTATTCCAAAGGATGAAGGTACCTGCACGATCTGCCACGGCGTGTTGAGCAGCGAGCGCTGCGCGCGCTTGAGGAAGCTGCCCAGCGTGGCGGCCGGCGCCGGCCGGCCCGCGTCGGGGTCCATCCTGCCTACGGAACCACACCCGTTGTACTCACTGCTTATAGTGCGGGAAAGAGCAGTAATGACCTCAAAACTAATTAAATTTTACTTGCGTACACCAAATACCAGCAGTGACCGGCCTTTCCAATAATGTTACCCCATTAAACGATTCGTCAATTGATAAAAAGATCCAAATTTTACTAATTGTTTTTTGTGCAATAAAGATTACATGTGCACTTTCATTGGAATACGAAAACATTACATGGGTTTGGTACGCTTTTTTTTAAATATATGTCATCTATTTCAACCTAATTAAAGTATAATATAAGAGGTATTTTTACCTCTTTTACTCCTATTAGACGTCTTCCGCTGCTCTATTTGCCATTTCCATTTCTTCTTTTGGAATAAAATCCAAGCTTTCCTTTCTTCCTGCAAACAAATATTTTTATTTCATTATTACAAAGAAATCTTTATAAATATATTCAGCGATAAAGGTGCGAAATACAGTTTCCCAATTATCAAATTAGTAAGAGGTATTGATTTGTTTTCTACAAGGTGGAATGGTTAAGATCGCCGGAGTCAATTGGATGCGAGGGCCGCACGACCGGTCATTGTGGCGTCCAATGCCAATGTCCAGCGTCTATCGGTTAAAATAATGATGATGATTGATTTGTTTTCTGCCCCCTATGAACTAAAACTGTATGTTTCAAATGTACCCGTGTGGTCCCAAAGGGTGGTGGTGGACCGAAGGCCTCCCGCCAGGTGGCGGCCTCCTTCTCGGCGGACTCCTCGCGTTTCCGCTTCACTGTGACCATCGGTCTCGTCGGCCGCGGCGTGTCGTCTTTGCCGATATCCTCCATGTCCATTTCGGTGTCCTACGTACAAAGAAGTGTCAAGTTACATGTTCAATACATATGTAAGGCCCAATTGCGCCTTGTTAGCTAACTAACCCCAGGCTAACTAGTTAAGTCCATAGTTTTATAACCCTTAACTCTGGGTTAGTTGGCTATTCCTGTACGGTGCAAGTGGGCTTAAATGTAATAAGTTCTTAGTTCAATTGATTAATAAAAGATTGATTTTTTATTATTATTCGCCTCGGGTAAGTTTGCACTCCATTGTATATACACTGACCCACTGCTATACCGACATTTAATTTTAAAACCTATTATTACTGTAAATCAGAGAAAACAATTGTTTGTTAACCAGTGTACCTATACCTAAAACTGCTATATAAATAATAAATAAATGGCTGACACGGACAGACAGAAATTAAGATTTATTCGTAACATTTTTTTTATATAACCATGCTGGCTTGACAACGATTCAGATTCAGACACATAATGTAGATAATTAGATGCCGAATTTAAATGATTATTTTTTCAGTACTGTCACATTCAAACTGTGAGACAGGCAGCAACAAGGCAACTGTGTATATACAGCCCATCAGAAGACGTCTAAACGCATCGAAACCAAAAGAAACTACAGAAAATGATTGATTAACATCCTCACCACATTGTCGTCATTATTTTCATTAGTGGCGCCATCTGCTTGTTTCTCCTTGGGCTGTGCGGTGAACATGTCCGTGATCTTGCGAGTCTTGAACTTGTCTGTCTTGGCGAGCATCTTCTTGTGCAGCCAGTCCGGGTACTGCACGCGGGGGACCGGGTTGTCCAGCTGGTCGAATCGTACAACTAACATTAGCTTTTACTCATAACTAAATCTATAGATATACATATGATTACCTACTTTGCCTTTAGATATAAGCTGGGTTCGATTTAAGCCATATTTTAAAGTTTTATGTATCAGAATGTAAGATTTTAAGATATCAACAAGTTTTCTCAAGAGTTAATGAGTGGCAACGCGCTTGTGACTCCCTTGGTGTTGCGAGTGCCCATGGGCGACGGTAATTGCTTACCATCAGGTAATCCGTCTGCTCGTTTGCCACCTTTGTCATAAAAAAAAAAAAACGATAGAAGAAAGTGCCGCACATAGGAAAGCATCCTATCATCGTAATTAGGCTATGTACGCACTGTCTGGCTAGCCGCAACCGTGTGCGGTGAGTATTGATCATCGCGGTTTCATATATTTTAGTTGTAGTGCGTTCGGCCGCCTGCAGCTAGCCGGACAGTGCGTACCTAGCCTTAGTAGTAGTCAATTTGTTCAATTATATCATATCCGCCTGTACCGATATATTTGACTACTTTAGTTGTTCCTACGATGCTGACTGTCCAGTGACGGTTTTCAGTTGTTGAGCCACTTAGGATGCACTTTCCACACACATTCTTTGGACTTTCCGTTACACGCGAACTGCGATCTGGAACAGAATGATGTTCGAGACGCCACGCGAAGTCCTACACCTTTTTGTCCTGTATCGATGTATTTGACGGTATATAGCGGCATGATGCCAGGACCCTAGTGACACTCACCCCTTGCATGGCAGCCGGGATGGTGATAATCTTCTGTATGGCGCCGCTGAGCCGTTCAATGTAGTAGGCCCAGTCGAGCACGTCGCGTATGTCGATGTGCTCGGTGACGCTGCTGTCCTTGAGCCAGCGCCGCAGGTGGTGCCGCTTGACGCCCGGCGGCGACTGGAAGATGGCCAGCGGGATCGCGCGCTCCGTCACCGGGGCGCCTTCGGGCTTGCGGGATATTATGAATCTGGGGGACGAGACGAATGTGCTAATGCTGCTAATGCTGAAATACGGACCTTATTTCGTTGAGATAAGGTTTACAAATGGGCTTCATTTTCAAAGGGTTATCTTCAGGATTTTATCTTCAGGTTACAAAGGTAATTCATTTGACAATTTGAGTATAATAAAAGCATTGCTGACTAAAACTAGGCAAATTAAAAAATGATTATAGACATCACACGTGCCCTCCGAATTGAAACCTAAATAAGGATCATAATTTATATATTGCCAGATCATTGCCAAAAAATGGCAAGCAAATCCTATATCGGTTAGACCATGAACTACGCATTTCGCATCCTAATTTGTGTATACGGAAAGTTGAGATTGCCTGACATTAAACAATAAATAAATAGTCACTTATCGGCGCGAATACATCGGTCATAAAAATAAAATACTGAATAAGATTCCAGCTATCGTAGCTGCTGTGTTAGTCGCACACAACACAGGAGCATATATTTCATTTTATCTTATCTTATCACCTGCAAGCTAATCCAGCATCTTTAACCATCTGATCTCCCAAGAATTCCGCGAGACGCTTGGCAGTAGAAATGGAGGTGGACTTCTGCCCGCCATAGTCTTCAAGCTTCTTGGACATGGAGCGGTTCTCGGAGATCAGCTCGAACAGCTCGGTGTCCGGCATGTTGGAACCCTTGCTGTACAGGACGTCAAGCCAGTAGTCCGCCACCTGAAAAAACATGCAAAGACAAAGAGTTCATTATGAAGACATTGTGGTGACATGAGAATGACCTTTTGACCGATTAAACTGACGTTAATGTGGTGTACATGATAAAATTTCGACTACTGAAGAACGAATATATTTTTTTACAAGCTTTTATTTAACTTGCAATATATATATGCATGTTCGGGTCAAATCTTGTAATTGGATTTTAAAGCAGTTTTTAGAAAACTGGTAAGTTCAGTGACAATGCAATATTATGGCTCCACTGATCTGAGCTGATACTGCAGTCAGAAGTTAACCGTAGCAACCTAAAATAGTTCCTAAAATACCCAAGATAAACCCGTGGTGTTTAGGCTCGTTAGAATCCTTTCAGTGTAGTAGTTGATGATTTTGAAAAAAAAAATAGTCTTTAATAAAAGCTTGTATCAGAAATTAAATTAATGACAGAAACGTTTTTTTTTTAGTAATGTATAAACGTCCTAGTCAGTAATGAGCCTATACAGTCGCCATCAGATATATCGGAGCTGTGGGGGTTGTCATAAATATCTGTACAACGCCTCTATTGTCTAGGCGGTAAAGTGCACGTTCCTGTCCTGTCAAAGGCATTTGTTTGTGTGATTATTACAAACTATGAAGCCATGTTTTATACGTTGATGTTAAATATAAAAGTAATACAATACCTTAGCGACGGATCCGTAGCAGGACTTCAAATCGTTTCCCTTGAGAAAAGCTTCGAATACGGAAGACTGGAAGATTTTAATTAGCTGCAGCTCGCCGCGCCGTTTTACTTCGAAACCTTTAGAATACATCAATGTTTTTATTGTATGCGTGACAACTGTGGATTGAATAACACAATAGGAACACCTTCGGAAAAATTCGATTGAAAATACTAAAATTTTATAAGTTACAACACTTTATTTTTAAATTAAACTCCAGTCATAAGAGTAAAATATACAATAGTACATTACTGCAGCCGCCGGGAAACAGGGGGTTGAAGGCTGAGTTGTATAGACGAACGAATAGTATACGAAGCCTTCAAGACCCTTTCACGGCTAGGCATGTATAGTGCTTTTCTCAAACTAATGCAATGAAATAAATAAAAAAATACCACTGAACAAAACAGCTTCACGACAAAAGTTTTTTAATTGTCCCTTCAATCCCGCTTTGTAGTATTTTTGCCTTCGATGTAATAATTAATGAGTATCATAAATAGTCTGGTTATAATTACTATATACAACATTTAGAAAAACCACCAAAAAAGAATGCACTTACCTTTTAAATGATGGCGCTACGGCATCTGCCTTTGGCGGTACACAATAACAAAATATAGATACATAAAACCGGGCCCGGTTAGATTGTTCAATTTTTATACACCCGTAACACTATAATATCTAAGTCACAAAAGCATTGAATCACACCATTTACCACTATTTAGTCTTAATAAACAGAGTTTTACACGCCGAGAAACTTTTCCATTCCGCCATTATTAAAACAAGTAAAAGTGTCCTGTGATTGGTTGACTCAAAAATGCGTTCAAAAACGCGCATGCGTGGAGTAGTGTTTGGTGTTGCCAATACAATTTTAAAATAGACGCCAGGTATACATAAAAAATTAAAAAAAATTACTTCCCGGCCTAGGCCTTCAATTTTATATGAAATTCGTTACCTGTCCTCTGGAGTCGATCCGCCCTAAACGTGATACTTCGAAGCCTATTATGACGCACGTAACGAAGACATTTCATTGCATGTTTGAGAAAAACAAATTATTACCTCTGAACGGGACTTTATCGCGTATATAAACTGTTAGAAAGTTCGAAAAAAGCGCCGCTAGAAGATCTTGATGACTACTTTAGCTAGTCCGGAACCACGAAGACGATGTCGTACTCGAAACGTCGGACGTAATATTAAAGTCAACATACGAAGTTAAGTCTCGTTTAATTATGTGTGAACACCGTGAAAGTCTAAATACAAAACAAACCTTTTAATTCAGCCAAAGACCCGTCAAAATTAAAGACGGCGTATCGTTTCTTGAGCCTCTTGCCCTCCTCCTTAGAGGCAGGCAGCACCATCGCCAAGTAGGGCCCGTCCACTTCGAAGAAGATGGAGTTCTCTGCTCGCTGCTCGTACCGCTTGGTCTCTGGATCCGCTAGCTCGAAATACTGGTCATTGGTGAAGTGGTCCTACATCGGAAGGTAGAGTAAATAAGTGATACTAAGGTTTAAAAACAGTAAAAATTCGAAGTTCATAATACCAACAATACCTTAACCATGGCGTTTAGAACTGCATTGGGATATGACACGTTTATCTTCTTCTTCTTCTGGTGCGTCGTGAGCACAGTCACGTTCTCGGGGAAGGACGCCGGCAGGACACACCAGATACCTAAAAAGGTAGCTTAGGCTTTTAAACATAGATCGAGAACATCATACTGTCTGTTTTTCTTACGTTACCAGAGTCACGTCATATTTTATGATTGCGTTTTATCTTGTGATGATAATGACAAATTTTGTTGGCCAGACTATAGTTTTTTAGTAGTTGTATTTAGCTGTCGTCGCAAACCAACGCAGTTAGCCAATCACGAGACTCCGACAAAAACAAATGTTATAAGTGTTTAACAGTTTTGGATAGTAGTCACAGAAAGTTTTACATTCTGGCAAGTCTTCTGGCCGACCGGTGAACTATAAATTCATTTTTAATTTATTTATTTATTATTAACACAAAAATATAAGATAAAAACATAATAAAGATACTAACTAAAAACTAAACTATAAGTAAAAACATTGACCTAGGTCCTAGTCATTAGGTAGGGTGCCCAGAAGGCTGGCCGCGTTTCCGCACTGGATAGCAATGCTAATCTGTTGGGCGAAATAGTGGCCAGCCCTCTGGTGGTCTGGTGGTTGAATTTTAAATGTAACAAAACAAAGTTGAATTAGGCTTGGCAGGTTTTGATCTCTCGGCGGCTAGAGGTTATGACATTTATTTAAGTAACTAGAAATTTTCAATTTGGAAACGTTGCAAGTATATTGAATGAATGTTTGTAACATACCATCAGTGTCCAACTCCAATGGTCTGCCGACTTGCTCGATGATTTCCCTGGCTTTCATTATGATGTTGGCGCCCGTGTAGCATACAATACCAGCCATTTCCATACTGTGCCAACGAGCTCTGTAATACAGAAACAAACAAATCAAAAAGTAATTCATGAAATAAAACAACTGAAACGGATTATATCGCGAATAGTAATTTAAACTTCATCCCGACGTTTGACCACGAACGCTGCTACAGGGTTAGAAACGTTGGGATGAAGTGTAAATTAGTATATATAATCCGTTTGTTGTTTTACTTATTTCTAGAATAATTATCGCGGCAACCAAAAACAATATTAAAAAAGTGGAATAGAATAGAATAGAATTTCTTTTATTATATCGCTGAAATTCGGGACAACACATGTGCTTGCATACCTGACATATCCAGAGTGGTTTTTGTAGAGTACCCTCATATTTCAATACACAACATTTTTTTATTCGTAAAACAGATACAATTTACAAAAAACATGCAACACACGATATGACATTACAGAAAGTGCCACGAAATGGCCCCATCTCAGCATATTGCTAACATGTTGCCAGCGCTGGTTTTCCGATGAGGCCAAAGTAATATATTCATATTGATACTGTACCTAAATGATGCTACTAAGCCAGAAATCGTTCACCTCTTCAGAAAACTATTTGTAACATGCGACACGTATGGTAAGCGTCGGTTTTTAAAACAAAGCGAAACTAAAAAATGTAATTTACTAGTTCGCATTGTCATCGCATCTCAATTATTGATTAAGAGTGAAGAAAAAAACTATATTGTATGTTAAAAAAATCGCTAAAGTGTAAGTGTCGGCGATTCATTTGGAAGATCGGCGGTCTGGTATCACGATGTTGCAGCTGAATCTACTTATAAATATGACGAAATCATTTAGTTCAAAATCATCGCCGTTCATCTATGAAACGTAGGAGATTATACATATTTTCCAGTTTTTTTATGCAGTCAGTCCAGAGGGTCTAAGGTGAGTATAATGCGTCCTGCGTCCAAATCTATTACTAAGGCAGAAAGTTAACGTCGATAGCACTATTGTTACGGTCAGTATCTATAAACATCCGGGTTCTCACCCCCGCCTCATGACGTATCCGTAGAACGAGTTGAGGATGCACTTGTGCGCGAGCTGCAGCGAGTCGTACAACACTTCTCTGCTCTTCGCGGACTTGATTTCCGCCGCGTCGCCGCTCGCCACCGCCTCGGATACCTTTGCCTTAGCCTGCTTGTTCAGGGCCTTGTACTCGTATCGTCGGTCTCTACAAAGGAAGATTGATATTCCTTAGTATAAAACATAGTCGCTTTACGCCAGCTTAATGAGGTTTCATGAATAAGAGATTCGAGAGGAATGTTTATGTGCATAATAGTAGCATAGATACTTTTTCCATTTATGGTGTTAATATATTTGTTTCGTTGTCCGACCTATTACAATTGGGATTGGTATTGTATGTTTAGGTACTTAGAAACATGAGCGCTTGATCCGCATAGGGAAAAAAATCCCAATACGTCTATGAAAAATTGTAACGGAATGGAAGAAAATTCTCATGAAGCTTTTTCCCGTATCAGGATCAAGTGCTCCTGATTCTTAGAAGAAAGCACATGTATAAAATAGCGAAATAAAAAGCACAGTCAAAGCAAAAACAAGGCACTAAAAAAGCGAATATCTTTACTACTTAATTACAAACGGATAAACTCACGTGTAATTATATCGCACTAGGCGACATGTTTCGAGTAAGCTCTGGTACCCAACTTCAAGCCGAGTCAGGACACACCGATCGCGTTGAGGGTGTGAGCGATACACCCTCAACGCGATCGGTATTAAGCGATACACGTGAGTTTATCCGTTTGTAACTAAGTAGTAGTAACATGGCTTACAACAGTTTTAAGCGAATATCTTTGTACATTAATTTACATTAATTAACAATTTTGAATGCGACAAAACCTTTTAATATCAATTGTAGAGAAATATCTCTTTTTTTTTTAAATATACACGATGGCAGATACTTATAGTGCGTTGTTTCATACGCTACTAATGATGCTAGCTGTAAACCGTAGGTAAAATTGTCCATTTGTTTGTAATGCTTCAGCAGTCTACTTGAAAAAATCAAAGTATTCAATATATATTATATATAGGGTAAATCGCCAGTTACTGGCCACCTTTCAATAACTGGCCACCATATACTGGCGTAAGTAACTGGCGATTTACCCTATTTTGATTTATTATTTTTAAGTATTTTTCTATCGAGTGTTATTTTATTCTAAAATAGGGTATAAGTTAAGGTGTTAAGGTATAAAATAGTGCGACACACACCTGAAGGCGCGCACGGTGTCCACGTAGAACGAGTTCTCCTTCTGGCAGATGGTGGTGGTGCGCACCTCCGTGCGAGTCACCTTCGTTTTCTTGTATGCCACTTTACAGTAGTCAGCTAAACGCTTCTTTTCATACGCAGCCTAAGGAGAAATAATTGGTCACATTAATGAGATAACATATATATTATGTATATTTTTAAATATCTTTGTATTTACTCAATAAATTCATGACTCAAGAGTGGCTGGATCGATTATGATAATATCTGATTTGTTGGATTCGTTTCTTTCCCAGAATAATAGCATAAGTAACTTAAAATAATTAAAAAAATATTAAAGAAATATCCTCTAATTAAGATTAACCATGTACAGTCAGCAGCAAAAGTGGCGGTTGAAGTGTTCAAAATGACCTACACGCGCTCTTATTTTCTTGACAGTAGAGTTGTGTTGACCTCATTTTGAACACCTCATTCGCTTAGCCACTTCTGCTGCTGACATTACACACAAATGTTTATAATTTGAGCTAAGTCCTCACCTGGTCTTCCTTAGGCAGGTTGTGGAAAGCCCTGGGCGGGCCGCCCGGGTGCAGCGGCGGGAACTTCTCCGTCTCCAACTGCTGCTGGATCCTTTGGTACTCGCTGCGCGTCGCCGGCACTAAATCATAAAAATGTTGTTGGAATATGAACTTAAAAATCATAAATTTAAGGTATATTTTCCCGGTGTCATTATGTTAATTGTTACTAATACATTAAACTAATACTAACTAAAATACATTAAACCGCCACAGTCATCTAGCCTAGTATAGATAATAGAATGCCCCACACCCCACGCTCATCATTACATGACACACATATCCTCGAGAGGCCCACTATATTCCTATAGTACTAATTACTTTAAAGAAAAAGAAGAAAAAAAAAATTGAATTTTATCAAATTGGAACAGAGTTGAATTTAATTTGTTTCTTTCGATTTTGACACAAAATAAATTATACTTTATTTTCTACACTATAAAGAAGGAATTCTAGTAGCTATACTACTATCGTCAATCGTACTATAGTCAATTGACAAAGTTTAGTATACTATCTAGTAGTATACTAAACTTTGTCAATTCGTGGTGAACAGAGCACCTCACTTCATTCGTATTATGGCGGTCAAAAGGTTAACAAACTAAATAAGCTAAAGGAGGCCTTAATGTCATGATGTAAGGTATAAATTTTCTTACAGAAGTCCCCTCTCCACATCCAGTCCATGTGACGCTGGCAGGTCGCCCCGGGCCGGTTATAGTCGCACACTGCACATATACTCGCGTTGACCATCGCAGACGGTTGTAACCTATTATTATATTCAATTTAGGTAAAAGATATAGGTTTTATATTATTAATTGGAAATCAGTGTAATATAAGACCTAAATTATAAAGCAAAAAACTATCAGGTATACTAAAATCAAATTACATCCTAGTCAGCCTAGTAAGCGCAAGCAAAGACAATATTACACTAACTTTACCTATTTGTCAAAATAATGTTAGGATACATAGCTCCCACATCCAAATGGTATATGAGTGGGTTCTCATCCCTCCTGGGGTGGTCTTTCATATGCTGCAGCTTCCCCCTGATCTCCGCACAGACCTCGTCCAAGTTGGTGACCATCTCCAAAGGTATACCCTCTTCTACCTCTATCGCGTGCTTCATGGTTTTGTCGATGGTTTCGATAAGCTTGTCGACGGCCGCCGGCTCGATTCGGAACTTGCACTTTATGTCAGCGCGGAATACGCCTGAAATTTGACAGTGGGGAGTTTTATTCGATGTTTACTGTTTGAACAGTTGAAGTGTAAAAATTCGTTCACTGCAAAAAGTTTCAAAAATATGTACCGAGCAACTCTATTGTACAGTAAATAAGGTTGTAGGACGTATTTATGAAAGGATTCTTTCGGTACGTATTTTTGCACTTGACTGTACCTATTTATAAAATAAAGTAATCCCTAACATTTTTCTAACTAAGCAGAGACGTTTACGACGCTATTGAATTAAAACAATATGGACGCTTTTCTAGGCATAGTACGATATTATAACGAAAAAAATAATAAATAACGATTTATCGACCACGTGCGTGTCATAAGTTAATTTCAACCTAAGCACTCGACATTAAGGGTCATATTAGATTGGACTAACCCAAAAAAAAATACTTTATTTTAAATAAATAATCAAAACGTAACTATTTAGAATATGTTTAGGATTTCTGGGAAAACCACTTGGATTGGCGGGGCCTGGAAAAGGGTTAAAAGAACAACGCAAAAATCAATGCGACGAATAAGATTAAAACCTATCTTTACGCCGTAGATCGTTACGATCTACTTTTTTTTATGATATAGGAGGCAAACGAGCTGACGGATTGCCTGATGGTAAGCAACTACCGCCGCTCATGGACACTCGCAACACCAGAGTCACAAGTACGTTGCCGGCCTTTAAAATAGACATACTTTTGGGTTATAAGGTTTGGAGGTCATATCGGTCCGGAAATACGGAAATACGCTTACTCGACGCCTGGTTAATCTTCCTATCACACCCTATTTCATCTGTACGCTTGAGGACCCGCCCGGATGCGAACTAAGGACATTGGAATAGAAGTATCCATGTCTGACCTGACTCGAGCGCCTCCACGTGCCCGCCCACATAGGTCTCCGCGTCGAGCAGGTGTCCGTCCGCCGTCAGCTTGTTCAGCTCCTCCACTTGCTTGTTCGGGAACACGATGTTCGCGTGGAACGCCTCCACCATGAGCAGGGACTCGCACAGCGTGCCGGAGCCTTTGCGGAGTACCTTCATAATTAAAACAAAAACCTCTGTAATACTACTATTTTCAGCTTATCGCAAAAGTTATTTTGAACCATTGAAGGAGCATTGTTGAGACCAAACGGCATTTTATGAAATTCCAAGTCTCCAATCATTGTGCTAAATAGGGTCAGCCTATTGAATTTTATGTACGTCGCAACATGTCATATCGTCTGGTGACAACCAAATCTCACTAAATACTCCAAGTTCAGAGCCGTACTCGGTTTTAAAATCAGTGAAATTAGATTGCTTATTTTGAATTTAGGTTAAGGTAAAGAATACGTCATCATGAATGTAAATAACGCTGTCTTTTCTTCTGTATGTTAAATTTTACGGAGTGATTAAATGTCTATGTCATGAGGACTATGTTCAGCAGTGGAGTTTTTGTGGTTGAGATGTTGATGATGATGATTCTTTATTCTTTATTCAAGTAAAATTTTACAGCATTACAGCTAGGGGGCGCCAAAGCGCTGTAAAATTAAATATATAAAGCTAGGTACTTAAATTATATTAATAAAATTATATAATTAATATGATAATAATAATCAATTAATAATTATTGTAATGTTAATTCTCAAAAACGTAAGAAATTGTTTAAGAGTTTATAATGTTTGTCGGCAAATAAGTCGCAGTCTGGTGCAAAAATTAGGAAGTCGTTAAGAAGTGTTCGGGATCGGACGATTGGCGAGTATTGGTTTGTAATCGTGTGAGAGGTTTCATTCGCGAGGAGGCGGTGTCTGCGACCACGTAAGTAGTTGTCGGGAACAAATAAGGAAGTCATGTTATAAAATCAGTTTGTCAAAGAGTGATATTAGCCTAATGCGCATCGATAAGCTTACCTCGTCTGGCTCCAAGGGGATGATAGTACACAGAGCGAATATGAACGGGTGGACGTACTTCATATACAAGTAATACGTGGCGACGGCGTCCGAGACAGAGTAGTTTGACAGCACCTGCAGACATTATTGGAATGTGGACATTGGGAATGAACTTTCGAGTGCCAAATAAATAAACTTTTATAAGGGAAGCTTACACCTTTGTTTTTGTAACCACACATTGATTCGTATTACAATTGCGTAGTAAGTTAAATAAAACTCTGTTTATAGTAAGTTTCTTGTATATCCAACAAGTAATTGAATGTCCAGTCTATGGCTCACAAAAAGATTACGTTATCGCTTTAAAAAGGATGTAGATTTGCAAAAGAAAAGTTAAATCGCATAAGACGTTCCACTGAAGTGAATCATACTCTATCAGTGGAACTAAAAATGCTGACTACAAATCTAATATATCCAAATACCTGGGGCTGCTCAGCAGCCATGCGGCACATGTCTTCAGGGTCGAGTTCCACAGGATCGTAGCGCAGCTTGGCCTTGGCGACGGCCTTCAGGCCCTGCGAGCCCACCGGTAGGTACGAGTCGCGCTTCACCCAGCTGATCAAAGAATAGCCATGGAAGTAAGTATGAATGTATGTATTTCGGTATTATGACGACCGGTCTCGCCTAGTGAGTAGTGACCTTGCCCATGAAGCCGATGGTCCTGGGTTCATATCCCAGTCAGGGCATTTATTTGTGTGATGAGCATAGATATTTGTTCCTGAGTCATGGGTGTCTTCTATGTATTTAAGTATTTATATGTATCTATCTATTATATATATCGTCGTCTAGTACCTACAACACAAGCCTTCCTGAGCTTACCGCAGGACTAGATCGATTTGTGTAAGATTGTCCTGAATATTTATTTATTTATTTTATTTATTGTGCCAATCAGGCAGATCTACACAAACCGAACAGCCTTGCTCGTAATTTACCGTTTGACGCCACAGTAGATACGCCTCGATCGCAAAACGTTCAGGCGGCCTTTATATTTATTTATCAATCCAATATGGCAAAAGTGATAGACACCAACTGTCTGTAGTTTGTTGTCCCCTAGGTCAATTATCTTAACAGATATTCAGAGTAGGGTAAACTATTTTAAACGTATTACCAAAGGCAGTCCATGTGCATGGCGGGGCGGCAGGCGTAGGTGCCGTCTCTAGCAGCGATCTTGCTGAAGCCTATTTCCTGCTTCATGTCCAGCCCGAGTATGGCAGCGCGAGCCTCTACGAATGGCCAATCGAAGAAATCGCCTGAAATATAAACACGTTAAGAGCTAACAATAGACACAGACTAGTTTCCGTTGGTCCATCTAACGCGAACGGTTGGTGAAAACTCGTCGTTATAGAGCGAAACATATCCGAGGAATATGTGACTTAGAAAACTTTTTTTTTTTTTTTTCTTCATTGGATGGCTTTTACACCTTGCCGATTTTAGCAGGGTGGATTTCGCCAATGTCAGGTAGAGTGAACTTTTGACTTTATTTTAGGATGACTGTTCGGTGGTAAATTTTGTGTTTGTGAAAGGATAGGTTGGGTACCTAAAACAAATATACGTAATACGTTATTGACGACACAGACAATGATAAGTACATAAATAATGCTAAATACTCTTTGACAAGTTGAAGATATATAAATTATGTATCCAAAATATGGTATTACAGTTTTATATTATGTTCTTGTATATATTTAATAAGAATGGCAGTTAAAGGCGGGTCCATTAGATATAGAATTGAACAGAAGTCTATGGGCCGCGGGATATAGTTTGGAAGAACATCATACAATGAGTAACTGTATTTCGGACAAGAAAAGAAAATGTGGTTTACTGTGCCATCGTCAAGACCACACTCGCACAAAGAACTGTCCCGTACCCTGATCTTAGCAAGAAATACCGGTGTACACACCGGTCCAAGGCGCAGACGACAAATTGTTGACGTGACCCATTTCGGAGATGCTATAAATTTAAAGAACCATGGTTTACGTGGAATAACAGGTTGAATTTGGCCGTAGTGTTTGCCAACCTCTAATCGAGATGAATTCCAACGGTTTTGCCATAAGTTAAATAATTCAGTGTGTGCACTTTTCAATAAATCAGAACTGTAAACTCTGTCATGGCCCGGTGAACCCATATCAATGGCTTTCTTTGCCCAAAAATCAGCAGACTCGTTACCAGTGATGCCACAGTGACCTGGAATCCAGCCAAGAATGATCTTCAACCCTTTTTGTTCACACTTTCTCAACATAGACTTTATTTGAAGAATCAATGGGTATTTTGTCTTCATTTTGAATTGATTGCCCATAATAGTCTGTAGGCAACTCCTGCTATCTGTAAAAATGATCACCTTCTCAATATTGTGAGATTCAGCGTAGGCTATAGCCTCTAAGATGGCAACTGCCTCACCTGTGAATATTGATGAATGTGAAGGGCATTTAAACATTAAAATAATATTGAATTTGGGGATTACCACTGCTGCTCCGACACTCTCTGCGGGATTAATCTTGGATGCGTCAGTAAACATTGGTAGGTAACCTGGCCATTTTCCCAAAAAAGTATTCAGCTTACTATTCATATAGCTCCTGGGTCATTTTTAAATATGCCTAAGTCTAAAATAACTTGAGGAGTAAAAATTAGTGTTTCATATTTTGCCTCATATAGAGGATTTGTTTCTGATTTATATAATGTAGGGTTAATATGATTCAATTTTGAAAAGTTACTATAGTTTTAGGAGTTGCTTTATGAGCCCAATATGTATTTGCAGGGACCACCAAAGAGAGAGCCCTCAAGCGTGGGAGCAGCAAGTGGTTGGAGTTGGAAATAGCTCTCATGAGGAATCTGTCTGCAAGATATTGCCTCCGTAGTGAAAGAGGCGGCTCCACACACTCCACCTGCATGGCATTTTTTGCGGAAGATCTCATTGCACCAAGTATGATTCTCAAACATCTAGCTTGTATAAGATCTAATTTGTTTAATGCCTCCTTGTTGCATGGTTCTAGGATAAATGATCCATAATCCATGTGACTGCGAATTATGGCATTATAAAGGAGCTTCTGACAGTATGGATGGGAACCCCACCAAACCCCTGACAGAGCCCTCAAGATGTTAGTTCCATTTTCACATTTTTCATTACATGTTTCAGATGTGGTACTCCAGACATCTTGCGATCTAAGATGACGCCCAGGAATTTCACTGACTCCTGACTGGGTATAATCTCCTCACCATAATAGACATCAGCATTTGGCATGTTCCTTTTACGACTGAAAATCATAGTGCTGCTTTTGGAAGGTGCCAGTGTCAGACCATGATCGTCCAGCCAAACTTTTAAGTAGCTAAGTCCCGCGTTTAAGTTAGCTACTGCGCTTCCAGTTGGTTTGCCAGATGAATACAACACCAAATCGTCTGCATATTGTAAGATGTTACAGAATGGTAGGACCGATTGCTCAAGATCATAAGTGTAAATACTGTAGAGGAGTGGACTTAGAACTGAACCTTGTGGAAGGCCTTGCCACAGTGTACGGGGTGCATGATATACATTGCCACTACGAATTTTGATGGTTCTTTCATTAAACATTTTGAAGACAATTTGTACCAACTTCCCAGGAATGCTCAGATGTAGCATCTTTGCTCTGAGCACTGGGAGAAGGACATTGTCATAGGCTGCAGAAATGTCAAGAAAACAAGCTATTAGGTCCTTATTTTTAGTCAAACACAATCTGATATCCGTAGTGAGTATGGTTAGGCTATCAGCAGTGCTTCTTCCCTTGCGGAACCCAAACTGAGTGTTAGCCAACAGTCCTTTGCTCTCTACATACCATTCCAGCCTATTCTTCACTAGATGCTCTAGTATTTTGCCCATTGTTGCAGAGAGAGCAATTGGTCTGTAGGAACTAGCTTCCTCTGGGTTTTTACCTGGCTTAAGAATTGGTATGATAATCTGGGTTTTCCAGTCATCTGGGATCTCTCCTGTACTAAAAACGTGATTTAATATGTTAAGAAAGAACTCCTGCGAGAATGGGCTCAATTTGTACATAAAACAATATGGGATACCATCTTCTCCTGGTGATGTATTACGCAGTCCCTCTAACGCTAGTTTGAGTTCCGCAACGGAGAAAGGTTCGTCAAGCAGGTGCCTCGGAGGTGGGGCCGGGCCACAGAGTACACAGGAGGATTCCGGAACAGTTGGGGGAGCCAGTTTGTCAGTAAAATCCGACAGCCAGGCCGAACTGTTCAGGGAACCTCCTGTATCAGGCCTAAAGGAGCCTCTAAACCGTTTTATTTTTCTCCATAAAACTGATGGGGGGGTTCTAGGAGCTAGGCTCTCACAGAAACCCTTCCAACCCTGCTTCTTTGCCTTAGCCAGAAAACGCTTGGTGCGGGCTGCAGTTTTCTTGAAAGCGATGAAGTCATCCATGTTGCCAGATTGGTTAAAAGTTATTTCTGCTTCATCTCTTTTGTTTACAGCAGCTGTGCATTCCGCGTTCCACCAAGGCGGTGACGGGATTTTATCCTTTTTTGGTCTTTTAAGAGGTATAAACTTATCAGCTGATTCTAAAAGTAAGTCTCTAAATTTGGAATATTTCACCTTATTATCCACTAAAGATAGGTCCCATTCTTTTATAGTGTCTTCAATATATTGCGAAAATTTTGTCCAGTCAGCCGCTTGTAATTTGTGTTTTAGGAGCGGCTCTGGCGAGGGAGATGGGCGCACGGATGAGGGCTTCGAGATGATAATAGGGTAGTGATCACTCCCAAATGTTTGCCGCAGTACCGTCCAAGATAATAATGAGGCCAGATTAGGAGAGCAAGCAGATAAGTCTGGCACCGATAGCGGATTTTGACCAGGATAGACGCGATGCGTGGGGGTTCCATCGTTGATAACGCAGACATTGATATTATCAAAAATGTCTATAAGGGCTGATGAGAATGCGTCTGAGAAATATGACCCCCAAGAGATATTGTGGGCATTAAAATCGCCTAATATTATATGAGGAGGAGGGACCGATGATAAAATAGAAGTAAGTTCGGGAATGAGGTTCAAGTCAGGATGAGGGATGTACATGGAAATAAAACTAATGCCCATAACCTTGGCAGCTACGGCATTAATACTATTTGCATGAGGAGGAAGAGGTAATTGGGAGAAAGAGTAAGAATTCTTAATTAATAAACAGCATCCTGCACGTCCATCCACGCGGTCCTCCCGGAGGCATGAAAAGCCCGGAATCCGGAAAAGAGAATCGGGCCTCAACCACGTCTCCGAGATGGCCGCTATAGAGACAGAATGATTGTTTATAATCTGAATAAGCTCAGGTTTTTTAGCTATAATACTGCGGCTATTCCACTGTAGGAAGTTGACCAGGGGAGCCATGGCAGAAAGATAATTTTTCGACTAAACTTAACATTTGAGGTGCTACGTCGTGCGGTAAACAGTCGCTCCATTTGGCAATGATATTTGTTAATAATTTTAAAATGAGCTCCAGAAAGTCCTCGTTAGGTGTTACCCTATTATATTGCTGCACTGGGCTGTAAGCGGCATGTCCGTTCGGTAGTTGTGACGGAGGGGGGCGAACTATGTTAATATGGGCCTGTTGGTCATACCCCGGGGACAGAGGCACCCTTACCCTAGGTGGTGTAAAGGTTGTCTTCCGGTATGAATTTCCTGGGGGCGTGGAGGGTCCGTACGAGTCGTTTAATTGCGAAAGCGGGGAAGCCTCACGAGCATACATAACGTTAGCTACATCTGCATACGCTTTACGAGCAACAGGAACTTGTGTAGCTGCCTCTGCATATGACACATTCCTTTCAGACATTATGAACTTAATTTTTTTTTGACGGTGGTGTTCAGGGCAGTTTTTATCAGTGGCATAATGTTGAGCAGAACAGAAAATACATGAAACTTGTTCAGGTGCGGTGTTGCATTGATCGCCTGGATGTCCTTGGGTACACTTATAACAGCGTGCATCTGAGCGGCATTGGGTTTGAATATGGCCAAAACGAAGACACTTTCTGCATTGGATGGTAGGCAGTTGGTACACTTCAACTACAAGAGAGGTGTAATAAGCAAAGATCTTGGATGGCAAAGTTTGACCCTCAAAAGTGACTACTACGGACTGGGTTGGGACCCAGGACGGAGAGCCATCTTCTTTGGTTACCTTTCTTTGCAATCGCCGGGCTTTTAAAATTTTTCCTTTACCATTTACTAAGATTGTGCCTTTAACTAAATCTACCATTGTCCAGTCTGTTGGAACTCCTCGAACCAGTCCCATACGTGAGACATTGTATGATGGGATATTTGCAGTTAGGTTATTTTTTGCTAAAATTGGATTTTTTAGTACATAATTTGCATCAATAGCCGTGTTAAAGGTTACCGAGACTCTGTTGCGACCTACAGCTTTAATTCCGTCTATATTTATGTTTTTCACATTAGCTTGTGTTAGTAACATACCTACATAAATTGCTTTAAGTGATGCATTTTTATTAGGAGAGCTTTCTCTTGAGATATGCACTATGAATGGACCATCATCCTCGGTATTGTACACACGGGCTTCCCTGCTAAGATCGGGGTGTTTGTACAAGTGCGGGTTGTCTTCAATCTCCGCAGAATATTTGTGCGATTGATGGTTGGCACTGGCATCAGTTTGGTCTACAGAAACTACCTGGTGTGAATTATTTTTGGATGTATCTGTAATTACTTTTTTAAAAGATGGCTCCAGCGAAATATCGACCGGTGATAGTTCCAATGGCTGTAAATTTCTTTTCTGGAGTTATTTTCAATTATCATAGCACCATCGGAACTAACATCGGCCTCGTCTGGAGGCTTCTCCTTCTCATTTCCCTCCATCGGCCCGAAGGCCAACTAGACCTAACCTTACGTGTATACAATAATAAATGTATTACTAACCTATTATTAATAAATATACCAACACCTGGTTAATAAAAATGGGATGTAGTTATTTGGACAGGAATATAACCTAAAAGTGAACAGACTCACACGGCGCTCCTGTCAAAAGTCTTAGAAAACTTTAAATACGCGTTTTAATACATTTCACATGTCAGGGTTTACAATAGATTTGTGTTTATAAGTTTCGCTAGATAGTTTTGCATTGGATGAAATGTTCTTAATATTTTAATCGTAACGTCGTTTGGTTTAATCGTACAATTCGGCTGTATTCCTATTCTTTGTTATTCTTTGTACTTATTGTTAGACATATTTACCGTTGTATGTGACGAATATATGTGGCTTCACATCCATTATGTGATCGAAGAACTTCTGGATCAAAGCCATTTCATTAGCTTCATTGAACACTATGAACTGTCTGTAAAAATAATATTATTGATAATAATTTTTTTTCCCACACGTTTTTACAGGCCACATGGTCAATCAGTCCTAAGAAAAAAAAAACCGAATATGGTACATTAATTATTTGAGGTTTTTTACTTGAGGTTACAGTTTTACTGCCTTGTTAACTTAGACAACTTATGTCAAATTAAATTGTCCCTTTTTTTGACAAGACTTAAATGGACAAATAATAAATAGGACAAACAAAATGTAATAAATATGCATACACTTTTCGACGACTGTAGCTACACGTAAAATAAAATACGTTTACCCTTCAAATTCAGGTTTAGGCGTGTACTCAAAGTCCTCAACATCAACTGATATGATCTCTCTATTGGTTATCAAATATCCTTGTCCATCTATCATGTATGAGATCATCATTATCTGATCAGTCTGGGAGTCAGGGAACTTCAGGGGGAGCTTGGTGGTCTCAATATCGAAGGCGAGTACGATGGGGTCGGGCCGCTCGAGGATATCATCTCGTTTGGTGAAGATCGGGGTCTCCGTGCCGCGGCTCTTGATGCTGTACCAGGAGCCGCAGAATATCTTCATGTCGATTGATACTCGGGCGTGGTATGGCACGTCATGTTCTCTACGATATAATCAGAAAAGTTATGACTTAACACCTTCGCTGCGGCAATTAGTTAACTTCGCAATTAACCATACTTGTACGGGGTCGAATGAACCCCGTACCGCAGTGAACGTGTTAACCTCTACTTGACAAATGCGATTTCGTTCAGTTATGATTCAAAATACAATCAAATAGGTTTATTTATAGGTAGAAGATACACAGTACTCTACTTATAGGGACATTTATTAGCAAATATTGGACTAATTACACGCCAATAGCCTCCTAAGGCCCACCATACAAATAATATCCTACTCGAATTTGTTCTTTATAGTGTAGGAAATGAAGTAGAATCTCTTTTGTGTCAAAATCGAAGGAAACAAATGAAATTCAACTCTGTTCCAATTGCTTTAAAATTCAAATTTCATTATAATAATTAATGCTACAGGTAGGCCCGTGGGCCTTACAAGGTTAGAATAGAAGAGTTGGAATCAAAATTTGTAGCTTCTAGAACGGATGCCTTTATGTTATAAATGTTGTTCTGCTACCTAGTTTATTAATTACCTGTTTATTTACATCTATGTTTTATGTAGTTAAATATAGTGACTTAAACATACATTATCCAACCATTGTACCTGATATCCAATATATTTTCCATATGGTCCGTTGTCTTCTTGGCGTGTTCTATGGCCGCGGCACTCGTAAGAGCGTTGGTCAACATCTCTGCATAGATGGCATCCTTTTTCTCACGCTCCTGGAAACCATGTTTTTTTTTTCTTATAGTAGGCCAGGAAAACAATATAGCACATCTCATTTTCTTGAATTATAACATGACAAATAGGATAACATTGTAATTAGAGTAGAGGGTGCCATAATTAAAACTTTGTCGATAAATTACTGTTCAGCCTACTTCAGGAGTTAATAATTTATTTCCTTCATCTTGTTGTAGACCACAAAACAAAACAAAAGTTAAGCAGATGCGAGGTTTCGGGAAGTTACAAGGTTTATAGGATTACTTGCTTGTATACATAGATAAATGGATGATGATTAGGTATAAACTAATAAAAAAAATAAAAGGGGTGCTCATAAGAATGATCTTTAAGTTTCTTGTAACTTTGTAAGAAAATGTACTTAATATAAATTGAAAATAAATAGTTTTAAAGCCATTTAAGATAATAAACAAAAATTTACATATTAATTTTTTGTTTCAAATTAAAAACAATAAAAAAATAAGACAAAAGAGAAATATTTATAAATTACAAAATAATCTAAATAAGATATTTTTGATCAATTGAGAGGCAGATTTCATAAAATATCGAACATTTAATAATGTACAGTCACCATCAGATATATCGGAGCTGTGGAGGTAGTCACAAATATCTAAACATGCACTTTATTGCCTTAACAATAGAGGCATTGTTCATATATTTGCAACCCTTCAACCTTCACAGCTCCGATATATCTGATAGCAGCTGTACAGTAACAGTATATAACAGTATCCTTGTGGCGCACTGAATCAGACTTGGCCAGTTTTTTTAATAAGCTCCTAAATAGGCCTATAAAATGAAATACGTCAGTATCTACAATAATATAAAATATAAGGTGTCAGGAAAGCTTCATTCTTCTACCTTATTCTTGTTGACGGCTGTTAGCACCTCACGCCGCACCTTCATCATCTCATTTTGCGACATGAAGGATAGCTTCAGGTAGCGCTGCTTGAGCCCAGAGAGGTGGTTTAACTGTAATGACATAGGTATTAATATTACTTAATAATTTGATTCCAAGAGCAGTTACCAGCAAGCCATATAAAATGAATAGCAACAAAAGTCGGCCTAAACAGCTAAATGCAGGCATTTATACTAAAGTGGCAATTTGTATTTAATAGTTTGTATTATGTTATTCTATAATCACATCTAAAGGAACAAAATTACTATTACTACTATTAATTACTATTTTGTTCCATTAGGGCCTAAGCTTCCATTAGGGGCTGCGCGTGTGTATACAAATTTAGAACGGAGCGGCTGGCGACTTCTATATGGGCATGCGGCGGGCGTCCGCGTCAGTTAGCGTAAGGCCTCTTAGATTATGAATTATGGAATAATATATGTGTAGCAAGTGTATACGCCTTTGCCAGGATTCTAACCTGGGACTTCCAGCTTCACAGGCAGGATCATGGCAGACCAACTAGACTAGGAAGTTCAAAACAAAAATTTCCAGAAAAGATACCTCTCTTCATTATAATTAGATTTCTTTAAAAATAGTATAGATTATGTTTTATAAGATAAGCAGTTTTTTTTTAATTATATAACATACCAAATCTAAATCCTCCTTCTCAATAACTTCTATTTTATGAATGGTGCCAGCAAATTTTTTGGACAAGTACTGTATGACCTCCTGCTCACACTCCTTGCGGGCCAGCAACAGGAAGTAAGGCTGGAAGGTCAATGAGATCTTAAAGCGACTACCATCCATCTCTATGAAATAGTAGTCCATTGCTGCAACCAAGCGCTTGTCTTCATCAAGAACTTCAGCCTGAAACAATAAAATAAATATAATAAAAAGCCTTTTTATTCCTTAAAACAACTGTCACAAAAATGTAATATAAATAACTAAATATTTCTCCTTATGTGTTAAGTTGTAAGGACCCCTTGCAGGTATAGGCCTCCACTAACCTCTTCCATCTATCACGGTCTTGTGCGATTGTAAGCCAGTAAGTGCAGACTTGTTCCACATTGTCAATGATGCATTACATATTAAACATTTATAATACAAAATAAGCCAACAAACTTTTGATGGATAAATTGAAACTGTTAATTTAACACTGGTTGCTGTTGTCCTAAGAGACAAACACTGTCATAGTCATCACAATCTTACTATCGGGGCTTTATGTAAATGTATATGTATATACTCTCATATACAACTTGGCATTCTTGCCCTATTAAAGTGACACATGTGATTTGTATATTTCCACAAACTCGACGATAACAAGCGAGCGTATATAGTAAACAAATGAAAATCATACCGTGTGCATGTTGATCAAGTATCCTGTCCTCTCTTTAGCATCGCGTACTCTGTCGAAGCCGTACTTAGAGTCAATCTTGTCATTGTCCTGCGCCACACGTATCCGCGATTCAGATGATTCCTCTCTAAAAAATATAATAGAATTTCAGGTAATTTAGCACGACATAGTGGTGTATATATTTATGTAATGTACTTGCCGTGAGCCCCATGATGTACCAGCATCTCGCCTATTTGGCTCTTCTTTATCAGCTCTATATTTTCCAGTGTTTTGAAGCACCATTTGTTACAGTTTTTCTTACTCTATAAATTATTTTCAATACACATACACAAGTAGATTTCAAACTGTCATTTTTTGTCACTGTCATTTTTCGCGCCAACTGCTGTGAATTACTTTTTATGCAAAGAAATATTTATACTTAGTAGCGATTTTACAAGTAGTCGAAATAGTGTCATGTTTTTGAGGATTTTGAGAAACTTCTATAATTCCTTTACGTAGCGATGATGTAGCGTTGATCAACGATTATAGAAGGAATTATAGAAGTTTCTATAATTATGGTCCATGTATTTGCAGGCGTTCGTTTCAAAAGTTTTAGCATATTAATATGTTAAAGAATGGCTCCTGCAAATACATGGACCAGATATATCCACTTTTTAACCCATGTTTGACAAAGAAATGGTGATATTTATAACTGCTTTTTACTAATTACATTGTATGCAATGTATTCAAGAATGGTATTTTAAAGCAGCTATCAAGCCTTGAATGACAGATAACAGTACAGTAAGTGTTAAGCGTCAAATCAAGTTTTCAATTATCTTTGCAATTTTAAACCGTGCGCTTCAAGTTGTTATTCGTAACTCCTAGTGGTCTTCAGTTTAAAAACACAAGTTATTCTAGAAATGATGATGAATTAATACCCATTCCTAATTATGGGTGATATATATGAACTTGGCGACTACAAGTCAAAAAGTAAATCGTTGGACGTGAGTATTTCCGATCAACTCGTAGATTTCGAGAGATTACGCATTTCAGCACTTACCAAAGCTGCTGAAATAAGCCCTGTCGTAAGAAAAGTTACTATAGGACCAAGATCTCCCGAAAAGAAGGAATTGCAATATGACGAAGATTTTGAGGTTACCCCGAAACCGAAAGTTATTGAAACAGACTTGGTTGAAGACAGAGTTAGCGACGATCTTAGGTATGCCCTCATCGCTAGACAATGTGAAAAGAATCTACGAGAGAATTGCGACGAACTGTTTAAAAACTTCTTGGACAACATGTTAGCCAGGCGAGCCGAGACTATGCGTAATTATTGGACAAAACAATCTAAGGAGTGCGAGCAAAGCGCTCGCGAGCTCCGGGAAAAGAAGTTGCAGATGTTGAAACACTTACATGACAATGATAACCTTACTGTACTGGAGCAAGCTAAGCTGGATGAGAAAAACACTCAAATAATCAACAAACAAACCATAGAAAATATGAACCGAATATTAGAAGAACAAAACCGGGCTACTGCCCGCTTCGCTGCGGTGACAGACAGCCATACGAAAATATGTATATGCTACAATGAAATCACTAACATTTTGCAAAATGATTCCCAGGGGCAAGTAGTCTGTGAAAAACACATTCCTTCAATTAATTCTGTTATAGGAAACATTACTGCAATCATGGATCTATGCAAAACAGGTGCCCTTACTGACAAAAATGTAAAACAGGCTGAAGTTTTAGCTTTAAATATTGACAATATTAGAAGGAAAATGTTAGAAGAATTAGAAGATATGAAGAAACAAGAAATAATTAAAAAGCAAGAGGAGGAAGCCAGGCAGCAAGAAATTTTAAAACAAAAGCAGTTGGAAGACAAAAGAGCCCAAGAAGCTAAGGCAGCAGAGATAGCACACATTGAGAAAACTTTAACAGAACAACACAGCAAATCACAGCCACTCTTTTATTCTCAAACAAATTACAATTATTTTCAAGAACTTAAAAGCTATTTAGAACAATATGAAAATCAATATAAGGAATTGCTTGAAAATGTTAACTGCAAAAAGTTCAGATTTGACTGCCAGAAAGCTGTCAACACTCCAGTGAATGCTATATCCTCTGTTAGTGGAATGCACATGAAAGATAAATATGACAAACTGGCAAAACTTCTGCGAGGTGAACAAGTACAAGTTTTAGACACTTATGTCACAGCAACACAGCATCCACAGGGACTATATTACTGTACTGCTCTATTAGCAAAGAAGATAGTGAGACAGGGAGATCTGTTGGTGTCTAGTAATCCAGAGGCAGCCTTTCCCTTAGCTGCAGTTACTGCAGCACTCTGGTCACAATTTCCAGAGTTTGGCAAACTCTTAGAAGCCTACTTCCATAGATTATGTCCATACTTGGTGCCTATGTTTTTACCACAAAAGGAAGGACAAACTGATAAAGATTTTTACCTGTCTAGAGGCTACACATATAACGATGAAGGTGTAGTAGAAAAGCAAGATAAATTTTTAAAGAGAATTTCTGGAATATTTAAGCTTAGATGTGCAATTTGGATTGCTAAAACACCAAGGTTTGTGAATGCTCCCAATCCGCATGGCCCTCGATTTGGTTGGCAGTGGCTGGCTTCCTTTGTCAACCTAAAACCGGAACCAGACATAAGCGCAACATTGATTCATGATTTCTTCAATGTTTGTGGTGCAGAATTCCATAAACTCTATGGAAAACAGTTTGTCAAATTAATAAGACTGATAAGCTCAGAATATCTAGCTATACTAGAGAATATAGATGAAGGAGGGCCCAAGACACGGTTAGAAGTGTTCTTGCATGAAGTATTGAAGACAGGAGTTATACAACCTCCAAGTGGTCTTCTAGCACCTAATACATGGTAGTTAAGTTAGTAGCCTAATAAGAATACTGTATTAGGGCAATTTCACTTTCAGAGACACCCAATTACCTTAATTGTCAAATAAAAGTTAAATCAGTGGTCAGTTTAGTGACGACAATTAAGCTTTAAATGTTTATGTAAATTATGTTTAATCGCAGTTTTCAATTACAATAACACATATTGTTTATGGATTGAACATAAAACAGTAGATTATATTGAAATTTAAAGCTTAATTGTCATCACTAAACTGACCACTGATTTAACTTTTATTTGACAATTAAGTTAATTGGGTGTCCCTGAAAGTGAAATTGCCCATTAGTGACATTATTTATTTTGTTAATCCACTTTCATGAACTGAAAATTGACCTGTTCTTTATCTGTACTATCGAACAAAGTGATTCATGACCCACCTAGATCGCAAATGGTTGAAAGTGTCAAATCAATTTAATGACACTTTCAAACAGTTTATCGGCTAGGTGGGTCATTAATCACTTTGTTCGATAGTACAATACAAGACTGGGATTGTCAAAGTCTACACCAAGTCATGTTCCCTCAGGCTATTCCGTTTTTGGCGCCATCTATGAACATAAATGGAGTTATTTTTACATAGTGAAATATTCATAGGACTATGTTTGCTCAAATTACAGGAGCGGAATTTTGTGTTGACATTGTCAATCTCAATGTACTATGTTTGTTAGAGTAGTGTAATAAAATAAACTAGTTTTAACCTTCCTTTTTTACAAAAAAGTAACATGTTCTAGAGACTGACCAACAGTGTACAGTCAGCAGCAAAAATAGCTAAGCGTTTGAAGTGTTCAAAATGACCTACACGCGCTCTTATTCTCTTGGTAATAGAGATGTGTTGACCTCATTTTGAACACCTCAAGCGCTTAGCCACTTCTGCTGCTGACTGTACATAAAATTAGTGTAGGTATATAGTACCATTGAATGTGGAATCAGAGGGAAACTTCAAGTCTGTAAATTTTTAAAGTAATCGAAATCCACTATCAAAGGTTGTAATACAAAAACTGGTACAACTGATTTGTTTATATAGACAAAGTTTAGTGTAATATAGCACAGTGTATGGCAGTTGTGGGATATTTTTGTCTCACTCATCTCACTTTAACATGTTTCTTTCTACTCTGTTTGCATCCTATCTACTGATGCCTCTTTACAGAAGTTCTTAATTTAATACCTTGACTGCGGTAATTAGTTAACATCGCAATTAACCATCTTGTACAAGTCGAATTAGCCTCGTACCGCAGTCAACGTGTTAATTAAAATTATAATTTGAATATATTGTTTTCAAAAGTATTATTATGTAAAATATTACAAAGGAAATGAAATGTACTTGTTTGGAATAATAATTATGCTAATAGGCTTATGCAATTCCATTCAAAATTTGTTTATCTGGCTCCATCAAATCCTTGATGATTCCGATGTTCTAACCATTAATAGTGACAAGGAGTGCTACCGCGAAAATCGATTTTGGTAAATTTAGAACGATTGTCTCTGTCATTCTAATGACGGCGTAATTTGAGTAAAAGAGAAGGATGCCCTAAAATATTAAACTTATATGTTCAGCATAGACCTTAAGTTTACACCTGCCATCAAAATTTTTGATGAGCATATATATATAGGGAGCATTATTGTCATTCTAGAGAAATAAATAACCCATAACTCTGCAGTAATATGTGTAATAAGAATAGATCTTTTGTAGGTCAACTATTCACCATATTAAAATAAATAAATTTGTGTCAAGAAAATCTTACTTTATTAATTGATTTAAACTTTCACGGTTTTTAAACATTACCTAATACTTGCTAATACAAATAAACGGAACTCAACCTTAACTTAAACTATTTGCTCCTGTGTTTCGGGTAGTTTAAAAATATCGCGCGGCTGGAAGACGATGATGTCAAGTTTAGCCAGTCTTCATCCGAGACCACGAGAACAATGTCGCTCTCGAAACGTCGGAGGTAATTATTAAAAGACGTTTAGTTAATATACGCGGTTGAGTCCCGTTTATTTATAATAACATTCTACTTAGCTTCTGAATTTTTTCTTACCTCTCTCCTACACGCTCAACCTCATATTTTCAAATATTCGCGTTGCATCTCATTCTTTAAGATTCAGTATCAGATTTTCCCAAAATTGCTTTTCTGTATGAGCGTAAATTCAAAGTACAATCGCCGTCAGACATCGATAATTATGTCTGGTGTCTAAGGTGTTTACCAACACAAATATCTGAACAACGCTTCTATTGTCAAGGCGATAAAGTGCATATATCTAATGGCGACTGTGCATTTTAATATATGTTTGGGGCATCACGTATGGACTTCATTTATTCAAAACCGCAGCGAACTTTAAAGTTGTAAGTGTCGATAGGAGATTATCAGATTACAGTTAAGTAAGAATCAACGTTGGGAGAAAGAACAAGACGCGCCTGCTTTTTGATCAAATGGGCCAGTAGTTATGTTACTCAATAGTCATGGTGTAAAGCCTACCATGAGCTATCTTTCAGTGCGCAGAACATCCTAAGGCCGGGCACGGGCAGCATCCGCTTAGTGTAACTTAAGGGTAAGTATCTTATTTATCTCTCGAAAGGTGTTCTACGCGTCGGCTTCGGCTGCGATTCTGCGTACGACTCCAAGAAACCTCATTGTTCCACGTACATAGAATGATCTAATTTTGTTATACACATAATTAACACGTGTAAAAGTAATTTAAATACGAAACAGATAAAATTTACAAAAAGAAAATACCAATGGTTGACTGGTAGAGATGGCTTTACACTTTTACAGCAGTATGGCCGCCTCCGCCTCTTGCACTAAGTATTGTGTTTTTGTGCAATAAAATCTCTTTATTGTTATACGATTATAACTAAAGTAATGCAACGATTTCATAAATTTTTAACAGTTTAGATATTAGTAAAAGAGTAATTTATAACAATCTTTCTCTTTTACTCCAATTAAAAGGCGTAATTAGAGTGACAGACAATCGCTCAAAATTTGCGAATTTTAAAGAATATTGCTTATTTTTTTATCAAGTGCATACCGACCGTATGGTTGGTAAATATGATTTCGCTATACTAATATACTACATTAATATCCCAAAATAGCAGTCGAATTCGCCAGCACAAGTTTGTATTTCCTATTTCGGTTTGTATAGGGTTTGTACGTTTGTACATACCACGTTTGTACGTTTCGTTTTCTTCTAGTGATGATGAAATAAAAAATAGATTAGATTAGTTGCTCTATGGTTCCTCAGTTGTCAAAAAAACGTCAAAAGTCAATTATTGATAATAGACTCGACTCACTCACACTGCCACTACGAGTACTTCATCTTTATTCGCGAGCTGTAGATAACTAAAGTATTCCATATTTATTATTAATCAAATGACCACTTAAAACTATGTAGGGTCCTGTTTCTTGTGTTCCAGATAAGGTTGCATTTACTGCTATGTATTGTACTTAATAAAGTTACGTGTTTTGATTTCGTCCTAGTCTTGCGTAGTTTAGTTACACGATGGGTAACAAAGACGATAGTGTGTTCCTGGCAAAGTATTCTGCCTTCAGCCCGTACCGGTTGTTTCGGCGGGAGGTAGGGTTCGCGCCGCCTCTTGGCGCCGGCGACGCGCTGGCCCGCAGCCTCTACTGCGGCATGAAGCCCATCGCGTCTTGGAGCTCAGAAGACGCGAATGCCCTTCCCACAGGAGGCGTGTTTAATCTTGAATTTTCACCGGACGGGTAAGAAAAATCTATTGGATACAAAGGCATATTTAGAAGGCATTTATAGACTCATTTCCTAGTGAGCTAGCCTTGACTTTGCACCTCTCTAGTTAGTACAAAAAACGAGTCTGAAGCTTCCTGATTGAAATACTTTCCTACATCTGTTTACTTGGAGATATAGAATATGGGTTTATGTTGTACTAACAATAGTGTGTTTTGTTTATTTACTGCGATCAGCTGATTTCCTTAAATGTTTCAGTATTGTTTTGTAATACTGTTTATTTTGCCAATATTGAAATGTAAACAGTCATTGACATTAATAGCTCTTACAATATTTAGTTTTTAATTAAGGATTATTATTTATACAGGCTTTCAGCGTTCATAATAATAGTAGAAGAACAATTATTAATAATGAAATACTTATTTATCAGGTCCTTATTGGTGGCAGCCTGTGAGAAGAAATCTATACAGATATTTGACTCACTGACTCATAATCGCATACACACAGTCAATGGAGCCCACTCAGATTGCGTTAATTGTGTCAAGTAAGTCTTATTTCTCACTAGTATCCAGATTCTTATTAGTTCATCCAAACATTGTTTTTAGTTCATAACACTTAAATCAGCTAAGACACAAATTAAATTAAAACAAGCCCTAAGTTGAGTACCATAATGGTCCTTATCTATTTTAATTCTTATGACTTTAGCAACAAAGTTACAATGTTTATCTTATTCTTTACTATTAACATCATTATGTAGATACCATAAATTAAATAATTATTAAAATGATGTTGCAGTCATTAAAGTCTTTATTTCTGAATATACTTGTGGTTTTGGATCTTTTTTTTTCATATTTTAATATTTTCTGATATATCTTGTATGTTATTCAACTCTTTGACATGTTTTCTTCTGGGACTATGCATAATTATGTACTTAAAGATTTGATGTATTACTGTTTTGAAAAAATAAGTGTCACTGACTTTCTTGCCTGTAATGATGTTCTCAGGTCAGAGGTGTAGGGTTAGAACCGATGGTACAAATTGTTTTTGACATTCACAAATGCATTGTATTATGTCTAAATTGTAAAATAAAGATCTTTTGTTTTTTTTATTTAACTTTTTAAGTATTTGAGCCATTTGAATTACCAGCCAGTTGCTAATGATACCTACTTTAAGAGTGCTAACTGTGGTGCTAACCGTTACCTGTAGAATTGTCCCGATATACCCTTAAGCTACTCCTTCAGTAAATAAAGTATGGGCTCTTTCAATCTCAAATATCCTTAACTCCAACTGGATATTTTATTGATACTATTGCAAAAATATGCTATACCCACCAGAATCCATGTAAATGTACTTGGATGGAAATAAAAATCTACCTCACTATCCATGATCCAACCCTCCAACAAATAAAAGAAAGAAAAATAGAAATAGAAATTGGAAAAACAGAACAAACATCAAACTATTAACATTCTAACATATATAACAAAAGGCATAAACAAAACATAGTGAGATTCCTAGGCATATCAGAGTGTGTAGCACTACTAGAAATCTACGATATGGGACTCTAAAGGACATGGGAAAAATTCCACATTACACTGATTCAAAAAAGTTGCCGATATAACCTGGCTGACTCGGGCCAAGAACAGACAAATGTGGAAGCAGTTGGAGGAGGCCTTCACCCAAGGAGGGATTCAAATCAAAGAAAACTAAAATAAAACGTAATTAAACGTAACATATTCCTGAGAAATTTGATTCTAATAAACGGCTTTATTATTATATTATTAATTTATTATCCATGATGGGTTGTAGAAGATCATTGCTTTTTTAACGATGTTCAGTTGTCATAATGGTCAGGTGGGACTAATTTAATATCTTCTTGTTCAAATCCTATTCCCATTGTGGTGGTATTTACCAAATAGAAAATATTAATTCTCTCATATATTTAAGTCACCTTATTAAAGAAACAACAGGATTATTTCTTAAATCCATATCTGTTCCAGATTCCTCGACGGGCGCATGTTCGCCACATGCTCAGATGACACAACCATAGCTCTCTGGGATGTCCGTAACTTAAAAAAGAAAATTTGCTCACTACTCGGCCACAGCAACTGGGTCAAAAACATAGAGTTCTCAATGAAAGACAAGCTTCTTGTCACTTCAGGGTTGGATGGGAGTATATACACTTGGGATATTAATTCATATTCAGAGTGTAACCTAGTGTACCAAAGAGTGTTCCACGCAAGCGGGCTGATGCGCTGCCGGCTGTCACCGGACGCGCGGCAGATGGTCATGTGTACCACACGCGGCCTTCTGGTCATAGTCCATGATCTCAACCTGACCACACTGGCGCAGGACTTGCACGGGTTCAAGGTTAGTAATGTGCAGTCTTGCATTTATTCACGAAATCCTATAATCACCTTAATGAGCTACTTAAACCAAATGGATGCTTGCAAGTATAAATATTTTTCGAATAATCTTACCCGATTGGGCAATGTTATGATAAATATGTATAAATAATTAAAAACATGGTCAATTGGTAGTATCCTTATGCCAGAAACATAATTAAATATTCGCGAATGTAGGTTGGGTACCTTAAAAGTAGGCAAGTATGTGATTTGTAGGTAAGTATTTTTTTGCATTTATACATTTTGATTTTGCCCTTACTCATACTTATCTTATATATGTTTGTGTTTTTCTGTAACGAAACTTCTACAGACGCATTTAGATGGAACGAGTATTCAGAAGTAATTTTATGATCATGTTGATGACTTTGTCCTTCACGTGCAAGTGTCGAACAGATTAGATATCATAGAAAATTTGTTGTTTTGGTACTGGTTACTATTTGAACTTGAACAGTTGCTAGCATGCAGGTTATGACTGTTATGAGTGCGTATGTACGTTATGATTATAACGACAAGTACCTACAATAAGTAACTATATAGTATACCGGGTGTGGCCTGTAATAGGAGCAAAAATTTTAGGGATTGCTTCTACATCACGAACGTAACAACATTTGTTCTACAACTTTAAATAATTGGGTTATTTATTACTTGTGATTTTTTCGAACAAACTAAATAGTATTTTCAATGAACAGCATCCAATACTCTAGTTGACGTTTACTGTCAGCCTACAAACTTCATAGTTTACGCAATACATTGCTTGCTTGGAAAATCTTTTTTTCTTAATATTTATTAAACTATTAGTTATTTTCAAAAGTCGTAGAACAAATGTTTCTACGTTTGTGATGTAGAAATGATGCCCAAAGTTAATGCTCCTATTACAGGCCACAGCCGGTATACTAATATGAAGAGGTCGTCCAGATATAATTATATATTTTTATGCATAAACATTAAACACTAAGCTTATGGCTCCGAGATAAACTTTAAAGCTAAATTTTATCCGGCTCGAACATTCATGTGAGAGTACTTGTCAACTCTAAAATTCACTTGTATATCTTAATAGTAGTATGAATCACGAAAGACATACATAATAGCGCACGAATGATAGATAATACTTAAATGAATAGGTGGCGTATTACGAAACTTTATACAAATTACCCGTGTGTAACACAAAACTTTTCCCCTCACTACAGCGAGGAAAGTGAAACATGCAAAAAAACGTTTTGAAATCGCATTGACTTTTCCTTTGCGTTTAGATACATTCCACATTTTTACAAAAGGTGCCTTTAGCTTAGCTTAGCTCGTGGTGGCCAGTACGATTTTCGAATTTTCTAATTCGATTTTCAACTCGGTGCGTTAGCGAGGCTCGCCCGCGCCCGCCGCCGCCGCGCGGGCAAGTGAGCTGTACTTCGCGAATTTAGACTTTAAAACCATAGCAATAAGAGCTATGAGAAGTCAACTTACTTTAATCACTAGTGGATAAAATGCGTTTTTACCCTCTCGTATTAAAGGATAAACAACCGCTTTACGAGCTAGTGAGGGGAAAAAGTGTATTTTTATTTATCGCTTAACACTCAGATGTGCAATGAACCATTTAATTTTGTTTAGAAATAATCCCAGTAAAGCCTTGCGTTGTTCCAGCCTAACCTATACAGACTGATGCAAACGAGCAACCAGCTGATCCCCATAGCGGCGCAGTACGACCATCTTTTCGACCAGAAGCGTGGCGAGAACCGAATTGAGTTCATCGCAGACTTCCCAGAAGGCAACGATGCAGAGGTCGTTAGTGCGCTACAGGTCAGTGTAAACTACCAGACAAGTCTGTTACTAATGTCACAATACAAGGGAATACAACGCTATAATCCACTGCTTCGGCCGAGTCTCGAAATCGCGACACTGCTTTTTCTCTCCCCCCATATTATCCTTCAATGCGCTTTAGGGTGAAGGCTAACAACAGCTAACTTTAAATAAATAAATAAAATAAATATTTCGGGACAATCTTACAGAAAACGACCTAGTCTTTACTTTGTTTTAACTGAGTGGTGTTTGTGTGTGTGCATAAACTGACTGTTGCCAATTAAATATGAATTGTTTATTTCATTTTCAGATACATCCATTAGGATGGAGCGCATTAAGTAGAAATATTAGCCACGACGACAAATCAGAGGTAATACTTTACTTGGTAATAATTTATCGGTATTTGTTTACATACACCGCAGTATTCACAGTTAAATTATCGTGAATTGAACAGTGGTCGTGCATCCACGATATCCAGCCGGTGGAGTGTTCGTCGGACAAGTCGGTATGCGACCCGGCGCCGGTGGCGTGCGCGCTGCCGGCCCGGCGCACGCGCCGCCCGCCGCGCCGTCCGCGCCCGCGCCCCTACCGCCAGCCGCGCCCGCAGGCCTCCGTCACGCCCGCGCTGCCGGAGCAACCGTGAGTGTGGCCCGTGTCCCCGGCGTGTCCGCCAGTCGGTGTCGACCCGGCGCCCGCGCCCCTACCGCCAGCCGCGCCCGCAGGCCTCCGTCACGCCCGCGCTGCCGGAGCAACCGTGAGTGTGGCCCGTGTCCCCGGCGTGTCCGCCAGTCGGTGTCGACCCGGCGCCCGCGCCCCTACCGCCAGCCGCGCCCGCAGGCCTCCGTCACGCCCGCGCTGCCGGAGCAACCGTGAGTGTGGCCCGTGTCCCCGGCGTGTCCGCCAGTCGGTGTCGACCCGGCGCCCGCGCCCCTACCGCCAGCCGCGCCCGCAGGCCTCCGTCACGCCCGCGCTGCCGGAGCAACCGTGAGTGTGGCCCGTGTCCCCGGCGTGTCCGCCAGTCGGTGTCGACCCGGCGCCCGCGCCCCTACCGCCAGCCGCGCCCGCAGGCCTCCGTCACGCCCGCGCTGCCGGAGCAACCGTGAGTGTGGCCCGTGTCCCCGGCGTGTCCGCCAGTCGGTGTCGACCCGGCGCCCGCGCCCCTACCGCCAGCCGCGCCCGCAGGCCTCCGTCACGCCCGCGCTGCCGGAGCAACCGTGAGTGTGGCCCGTGTCCCCGGCGTGTCCGCCAGTCGGTGTCGACCCGGCGCCCGCGCCCCTACCGCCAGCCGCGCCCGCAGGCCTCCGTCACGCCCGCGCTGCCGGAGCAACCGTGAGTGTGGCCCGTGTCCCCGGCGTGTCCGCCAGTCGGTGTCGACCCGGCGCCCGCGCCCCTACCGCCAGCCGCGCCCGCAGGCCTCCGTCACGCCCGCGCTGCCGGAGCAACCGTGAGTGTGGCCCGTGTCCCCGGCGTGTCCGCCAGTCGGTGTCGACCCGGCGCCCGCGCCCCTACCGCCAGCCGCGCCCGCAGGCCTCCGTCACGCCCGCGCTGCCGGAGCAACCGTGAGTGTGGCCCGTGTCCCCGGCGTGTCCGCCAGTCGGTGTCGACCCGGCGCCCGCGCCCCTACCGCCAGCCGCGCCCGCAGGCCTCCGTCACGCCCGCGCTGCCGGAGCAACCGTGAGTGTGGCCCGTGTCCCCGGCGTGTCCGCCAGTCGGTGTCGACCCGGCGCCCGCGCCCCTACCGCCAGCCGCGCCCGCAGGCCTCCGTCACGCCCGCGCTGCCGGAGCAACCGTGAGTGTGGCCCGTGTCCCCGGCGTGTCCGCCAGTCGGTGTCGACCCGGCGCCCGCGCCCCTACCGCCAGCCGCGCCCGCAGGCCTCCGTCACGCCCGCGCTGCCGGAGCAACCGTGAGTGTGGCCCGTGTCCCCGGCGTGTCCGCCAGTCGGTGTCGACCCGGCGCCCGCGCCCCTACCGCCAGCCGCGCCCGCAGGCCTCCGTCACGCCCGCGCTGCCGGAGCAACCGTGAGTGTGGCCCGTGTCCCCGGCGTGTCCGCCAGTCGGTGTCGACCCGGCGCCCGCGCCCCTACCGCCAGCCGCGCCCGCAGGCCTCCGTCACGCCCGCGCTGCCGGAGCAACCGTGAGTGTGGCCCGTGTCCCCGGCGTGTCCGCCAGTCGGTGTCGACCCGGCGCCCGCGCCCCTACCGCCAGCCGCGCCCGCAGGCCTCCGTCACGCCCGCGCTGCCGGAGCAACCGTGAGTGTGGCCCGTGTCCCCGGCGTGTCCGCCAGTCGGTGTCGACCCGGCGCCCGCGCCCCTACCGCCAGCCGCGCCCGCAGGCCTCCGTCACGCCCGCGCTGCCGGAGCAACCGTGAGTGTGGCCCGTGTCCCCGGCGTGTCCGCCAGTCGGTGTCGACCCGGCGCCCGCGCCCCTACCGCCAGCCGCGCCCGCAGGCCTCCGTCACGCCCGCGCTGCCGGAGCAACCGTGAGTGTGGCCCGTGTCCCCGGCGTGTCCGCCAGTCGGTGTCGACCCGGCGCCCGCGCCCCTACCGCCAGCCGCGCCCGCAGGCCTCCGTCACGCCTGCGCTGCCCGAGCAACCGTGAGTGTGGCCCGTGTCCCCGGCGTGTCCACAGTCGGTGCCGACCCGGCGCATATCGCCGCTGAAGGTTGCACCACTGCTGTCTCTGCAGCATTCTGTATATAGTGTTTGTTTATTTCCAACGTATTAAACGTATAACTTAGACTTAAGTTTCTGTCTTCTTACTCAAGCGTTTAATATCTGTGTTACTTTAATGCAACCACTTCTTAACTTGGCCCACAAGATGCGTGTGCACTTGTGCTATTCGCTATGAATATGCGCTGTACAAGTGTATACATCACATCATATGAAGGATTTTTTCATCAATCTACGTAAAAATAGGTACCTACATTGATAGATAAGATATTAAGCTCGATTCACACAGAGCGCGAGTGACGTGTCAACTGCCACGCGCTGTGTGAAGGTGTTCATTTAAAACTAGCTGAACAATCGCGCCGCGGGCCCGCGTTGACACGCGCTCGACCCGCGCCCTGCTATGTCTGAATCGAGCTTTATTGCACTAAATAAGAGAGAAATACGTACACATCACGTTAAGTATCAGATTTAATGCAGAATATAGAGAGATAGAGAAGATCGGATATAGTTGTTACGAAATAGGCCCCAGATATCCAAATGCATCTTTACAAATTGTGTAAATCATATCGCGCGTAATAGAAACGAAAAAGTGTATTAGTGCAGTGTAGGGAAAATTAGGACAGGGCTAGTAACGGGTGGTAACTTGTATGTGGTGCGCAGGGGCACGTCGGCGCTGTCGCGGCGCGCGTGGGCCGGCCGCGCCGCCGCCGCGCCGCCCGCCGTGCCGCCCGCCGCGCGCCTGCCCGCGCCGCGCCTCGGCGGGGTGAGTGTGCTCCCTACGTACACGTCAGACGGTTGACCGCTGGCCGACAGCGGGCAGCGGTAAACGGGAGGTCATGGAACTTGATCGATTGTATAAACTAGCACTCTTGTACGCCAAGCACATAGTGGCGCGACAGTATGTCGCGGCGAGATAGACTACCCGTCCTGTTCTAACTTTATTATTTAAAGAGGGACGGGTACCTAATATATCTCGGCTCGAGATACTGTCGCGCCCCTCTTATGCTAGGCTGCCCGCTATTCTAATCGGATATCCGGTATGCAATCCGACTACAGTTGCGACATGCCGTGCTAGTTATATTAATTACTATTAATCAAATATGACAATTTAGTTAATGATTGTGTATAGCCGTTACAGCTAGTGTCACATTTTGGATGGGGATGACCCAAATGTATAACGGACGTGTCAGCTTCGGCTTTTAAATAAAAAGAATCGACATAACCCTTACACATTAACAAAAACGTTGCAGATAACACAAATGGATATATTCTTGCTTGCTGAAACATTAGTAAAATAGCGTGAATAATCATGTAAAGCGGATATTTTTAATACCAGGACTTATCCTCTATTCAGAATGATGTATGGGAGGCGTCGATCACGATCAAACAACACAGAATGCTGCAAGAGTTGGCTGGCAGGTGAGAAACACCCTAAACTTGTAGTAGTCATACTATAGCTCGGAATATAGTTAAAGCCATTGTATTAAACATTCATAGTTATTTAGCGTTTATAGTAATAGCATTTTTTATATAAAACTATTGACGGTTTTCTATGAGATTCCCTTAGCATACTATCGAACAAAGTGATTCATGACCCACCTAGATCGAAAACGGTTAAAAGTGTCAAATCAATTTAATGACACTTTCAAACCGTTTGTCGGCTAGGTGGGTCATGAATCACTTTGTTCGATAGTACATCATATCGTTCCAAGTTTTTTGTACGAGTTATGACTTTTAGACTGCCTGTCCACTGGAGCGGAGCGGTGTGCGGATAAAAAATCTACCTACATCTATAGTTGTATAAAATATCCTCTCCTATTCAGTAGCAAAAATTCTGTTGATGAATTTGTACCTAGCACACCGCTCCGCGCCAGTGGACGGGCAGCCTATATTTTCCCTGCCGAACGATACTCAGTGTCAGTGCCACAACCGGCAGGCAGATGCAAGTGACCTGGTACGTTTCAGAGGGCACGGGCACCGCAACTTCAACATGCAGCGGATCATGGGCATCAACACCGGCATCGCGCCGCCCGCCGCGCGCCCGCGCCCCGGCGACGAGGACGGGAGGTCAGTTCGTGGCTATACTTTATACTTTT
The DNA here is from genome assembly GCA_022674325.2 of Grapholita molesta. Lineage (NCBI taxonomy): Eukaryota > Metazoa > Arthropoda > Insecta > Lepidoptera > Tortricidae > Grapholita > Grapholita molesta. Next base: position 8,747,350 of record CP053138.2, read on the forward strand.
AGGTATTTAAAAAAGGTACCTAAACAATTTTGACATGTCTTTTTATTGAAAATCAGTTTTGAAATATAAATCATGACAAGTATGTGCCAATTATGAATCACATAATATATGATTATTTACATTATTTTGCTTTCGTATGTAATAGCCACTGATTTTTAATAAGCGTTTTTCAATATAAAGACACGTCAAGATTGTTTTCCTTTTTTTAAATACCTAAAAGTATAGACTATAGTTCTAGCGCCGAAAATCAACATTTTCCGTGAAAGACGGAGATGGCACTGAACCACCCTAGTTTCTCCATGACGAAGATGAGAGATTATTTAGTTTGTATGGCGGCATTTTCTCGTATATTAGATTAGATTGTTTTTTTCTACCTTCCCACGCCCTGTTCAATAAGAAAAGGTTGATATGTGGTGGGGCCAATCCTATGAGGAAGACTATCAAGACATCCTCCTCAATAACAACAGTCGGATGTAAGGCAGGTTTATCCAACCCGCACCTAAAAATAGTGCCATCAGTATCTCCTGTTGCAATAGTTATACTAGTTGTTTATTAAATAAATCTATCTACAGACATAACATAACCCCTATATGATGCGGTCAAAAACAGCATATAATGACCAACATAGTACACTATTTTGTAACAACATATTTCTTTTCTGTGTAAATATCTATTAAAATCGATATAACGATAGCATTTAACCCTTTATAAGGCCGCAGTTATACAGATATGCTACGTGAAAGATAAATACACTCCCATGTTTGTAATGCACTGGGGAACACATCTACGGCAAAAAAAAACCGAAATCATGAATAAAAACATGTGGTCATTATATGCACTCAGCCCGTTAGTGCACTCGAGTTTTCAGATGATCTGTTTCCAATACACCTATTCATTGACAGATACGTGACATGCAATACTCAATACTTCTTCATGCAAATAGTTCTAATTACAATATTTATCGATATAGCATGTAACCTTTTATAATTGTATTAATCTTAAGTGGCAAATGATACACTTTCCTGATACTACAAACAACGTAGTTCAGTTATTGCAAATATTGCAATTCACGATGGAGAGTGGATTTATCAAAATTAGACCTTATTATCATACCAATAACAGTCTCGCCACTCGCAATTACAGGAGCTATAATTGATATTATTAGATACAGCGACTTGTGTATTTTTAATAGTATAATGGAAACAGTGACAAATGCTTGCTTCCCTTAACGGGCACAGTGCATTCATTGACCACAAACTTCAGATTAATTAATTACACTAAAATTAAATTATGACCGATAAAGTATAAATAAGAAAAGAAAGCCTGATATATTTGCTATATAATACCATTATAGTTATATAAAAAAGAGGATGTTCTTTCTTTGTAAATGTTTATTAACTAAGTGGTTTCCAAATCGTCTCTGCCTTATAAAGGGTTAAATTTTGAACGTCTCTGAATAACAAAGCAATTAATTATTTACTATAGATACGATATGAGAATAGGACAAGCCTTATTCCCCCTAGAGTCAAGATTCTAGTTTGACTCTAATTAATAAAATAGGGTTGCTACCTTCGTTTGATTTTTCGTTTACGTTTCCAGAAATTAGTATTGAGAACTTAAATTGTGTATAGATAAAGCAGTGTATGTACATAATACTCGTTTGATGTTATTATGAAAGTCACTTTCGCTTCGTTTCATAAACCCTAACTTGTATTTTTATACCTTAAATTGTGTAGTAGTAACATAAACTACTATTATGAAACTGTTATTCCAGCAGCACATCTCCATCGACATCTGGGCAGACGCCTCGTGTGCCGTCGCCCGAGCCGTCGGAGGCTGAGAGCACCAAGCATTACATAAGGCAGAACCGTGACCGGCTACTCTACTACGTGGAGGAGACCAATGAGGGGAAGGGCTTTATCAAGGTCTGTGTTGCTTACTCCATTCTTTAAAGGCATTAAGCTCCTAAGGCATAAATGAAACTTACCAGTTGAATTTGGTTTCAATTGCGTAGGAAACAAAGTAGTAGTTTGCTTTTGTTAATAAAATATTGTTGTAATTGCATTTCAAATCTATACATGTTTGTTGCTTCCTGCATAGACTTCGTAATTTATTAAATGTACCTCTAAGTAGTGCTTGCTATTGCAAAACAAAAGTGATAACATGGTATCGACTCATAAATTTGATGGACGCGAAATATGTGGAAAAGGGAATAGTCGATTGGTAAGCAAGAGTTTAAAGTTGTAATTTCACACGAATTAAACACTGTACTTTTCATTTTAAATGTGTGATACATAAAATATTATAAACATTTTATGAAACATGTATAATAAGGAGTTAAGCCTTATAACTCTAAAAGAATGGATCATAAATAAATGTTATAATTTATAATACAGGAATTGTGTTACTCGGCGGACGGGCGGTTGGTGTGCTCGCCGTTCGGGTGCGGAATGCGACTGCTGGCGCTCAACGAGCGCTGCGGGGAGCTGTCGCACTGCGTCGAGGGCTTCACCGGCCCGCGGCCTATGGTCAGTACCAAGTACCGCTTCAATATTAAGTATTGCTAGTATAGAAGAAATAGGACTATTTATTTATAAATAAATTGCTTGCGTTCACTCTCGTGACGTCTTTAGTTGGAGTAAAGGAGAAAGATGCTCGAAATCTACGAACTTCTATGTATTTCTAGCTTGGTTGAATATACTTGGGCATTTTCACTTGTAGGTACTATTAACGGCTGGTTAGCATTCGGTTCAAAACTGACGTTCAATGTAGCATACATTTAGTCACAAAACTGACAGTCAGACATGGACTTAAACTTAAGTAGCGCTTTAAGGTACAAATTAAAATAAAGCTGTATACCTATTATACGGTGACCAGGTTGTCATGAGTTTATTTATCGTCATTTTCTAGCTACTTGTTTAAAACGTCACCCCGGTACTGTTTTACTAAATGCTGACAATATGCCGGTAGGAACTATCTCGAGCATGACAACGGCATTATACGCCATTTTTATTCCTATGCCGGTGTCATAAGTACTTCTATAGGAATACGTACCTTTTTTAACACAACAGTTGTGTCGCCGGCATTGGCCGGTAAATTTATTAGAACACACTAACGTCATACTGGCATAAGAGTTTGATAGTTTATGATGATTCGATAAGTTATACTGGCATTAGGGAAGGCTTGACGCATTCACTGCCACCGACGCACATGTTCGTTCATTTCCATACATTTTTGGAGGGGGTGGCAGCGAATGTGTTAATAAGATTACAGACGTTGTATCATCGGGGCCCGACGAGTTAACGCATGCAATTTTGATTCCACAGCATTTTATTGACTAGGGTTCACGAACCGAAGCTAAAAGTCAATGCCAATAGCTTGAATTGCAGTGTACCTATTCGTATGGTGTAAAAAGTAACCTTTCGACAGTCAGCTTCAGCAGCGACAGTCGCGAAAATGAACCGTACTGGAATGTCCGAAGGTTTATTTTAAACTGTAAGCGTTGACGAATGGCCTGTGGCTCAAAAAGGTTAAACATATTTTTTTGTTGCAGGTGGACGTCGGCCAAAGTCTCGGGCACCACCAAGACCTGGTGGTGAGCTGCAAGTTCAGCCCGCGGTACCACCTGCTTGTGACAGGCTGCCTCGAAGGCAAGATCGTCTGGTACGAGCCATTTAGCGGCGAGACTATGTATTAGATACTTAAATTATATTAGCCATAACAAATATCTGGTTGTTCTTTTTGTTTCCCTGGCTCGACTCCTTGCCGCGACTATTTATAAAAGTATTAGTTTTAAGATGTGTTCGGGTATTTGCAAATATATTAAATGGGGGATAATTCCGAAAATTAGTTACATATCACCTGTGTTTCTATATAATAAAATTCCATGTTCAGAATTATCCGCCATTTTTACAATTATATACCGAATATCGAACCACCGAATGTCGCATCATTCTCGTTCTTGTATCTCATGTCGGGATTGTTGGGTATATATAATATATATTCAAGACCGTTTTTTAGTTTTTCAATGCCGAAGACGGCATACCATTTCGACAGGAAGCTATATCCTGTTATGGTGTCTGGGGCACAGTTTTTCATAGAGCACAGTCTTTTATAGAGTTTGAGTGAAATGGTTAAAATTCGTTTTAACCGCCTTAACGCTCACTGTCGGCTTATCGCTTGTCGATTTATGTAAGTTGGACCCACACCGATGATCTCTGTTGTGAAATATCATTTCAATTTGAACGTTAATACAAGGTCCAATATTGATATTCTATTACACCTATACTGTATATGATCTGCCACTGTGGTCTTATTCCGAATAGAAAACTAACTTCAAAGTCTTAACTTTTATCATAATAAATAAAAATAACTTAACATGGGAAAATATTTATTTAACAATTTACACTAAATAATTGATTCACATTGCATTACAAAAGATATAAACCGAATTTACACTATACAACATGCATGCAATAACCTCAATCCACCATTCTTTACACTGGAAAATCGATTTTGTGTCAGTAACATAATTAGCGGGTGATATCAACATAGATCTCTCAATAGCATTTGGCTCTTGAGAATTACATTGGCAGCGATATCTTATGTGCGGCGCGATCCGATCATTCTATTTGGTTCGATTGAGGTAACATTTGTACGGGTTAGACGTGTCCACTCTCCTTGAGCTTGGCGATGAGGGTGTCCACGTCGGGCAACACGGAGCCCGCCTGTCTGACTGGCGGGTCTTCGACGGACACCACCTTGATCCTGGGCGCAATGTCGACACCAAGGTCTTTGGGGGTTACTTTCTTGAGGGGCTTCTTTTTGGCTTTCTGGAAAAAAAATTGTGTTATTACTTAACTTTATCTGTTGAAATAAAACATGGATTCATAATAAAAATTCGGATAATAATCTTATTAGGCTTTTATCTCAGGCTTTAGGCTCAGTATTGCACTAATCTCATTAAGAATTAATCCATAAGTTACCAATTGTCATCTACCTATCAAGCAAACACTGCATAGGTTCCTTTTTTCTGAAAGCAGTGTATGCATACTAACAAAATAAAATATTATTTCAAATTGGATTGTCTCATTTAGTACAGTCGCCATCAGATATATCGTAGCTGTGGAGGTGGTCACAAATATTGGAACATGCACTTTATTGCATTGACAATAGAGGCTTTGTTCTGATATTTGTGATCACATCCACAGCTCCGATATATTTGATGGCGATTGTACTATGCTTATGTGTTACAAATTGTGCCAAAGGATTTGTAATGCGTAAATATAGGTGCTTAGATAGGTGTGTGAATATTACCATGATGTTAGGCAGCGTGGCATATCTGGGCTCGTTGAGTCGCAGGTCGGCGCTGATCACGGCCGGCAGCTTAGTCTTGATCACCTCCAGGCCGCCGTCAATTTCGCGCGTCACCGTAAGGCCCGCATCGCTTTTCTCTACCTGAGCAGAATTCATAAACATAAAACTTATCAAAACTAAAAATTTTTGAAAGTTTTTCGACTCTTCTTAGTGTCATTACCCAACGATCACAAAGGGCCAGTGACTCCACATAGGAGTCACGAATAAATTCTGATTTAAATTTAGAATAAAAGTAATATGACTGTGAGTCTATAACTAAAATTATGCTGCTATAATTTATATTTTGGAAACGATTTTTTAAAATGTGAAATACGGTTCAGTAAATAAATAAAATATATATATTATTTTTTTATTACGGTTCAGTAACGATTTATTTGTTGCTGTCTGTATACCTCTTCCATTATCTTGTGACTTTACCGAATTACCGAAATTTAAAGTCTCCTAACCAATTGTGCTATGAACTGGATGCTATAATCATTAAAAAAAAATCTCAGCAGAAAAATGTTGGTTAGTAAAAATATTACATTAACTGACCAGCTCAACTTCAGATCTATATAATGCTTGCACCTGGCTAGATACCCCTAAGCCAAGTCAAATGATAAAGGCAAAAACGGTTTGTATGGTGGCCTGGCGAAATCTGTGCGCTTGTTGGTACTTGGACATGATTGGGTTAAAGTAATTTATGTCTAAGGAAATTTGATAGTTACCTTTGAAGCAAATGTGCCCTGGGGCCAATCCAAAATTGCAGCCGTCATTTGGGCAGTCTGATTTGAGTCATCATCAATAGCCTGAAATAAACAGAATGTCTCATGCCCAGAATACAATTTAAAGAGAAGAGAAATATACATTATTACATTGTAGTGTTATTTTCTAATTGTTATTATGTGTAATATTTGTAAAAATTAACCTATTAGTCATATTTGTTCATCATTATGATGAAAGAGAATTACATTTAGCAGTTTTAAATCTTATTTATCTAATACTTTTTTATTTGAATCACCTACTAACATAATCTATCATTTAATACCTCCTAAGGAACCTACCTGTTTTCCAACTATAACAATGTCTGCCTTTTCATCCTGGCTTAATTTGGCCAGGATCTTGGCCACATGCAGCGGCTGCAAGGTCTCATACTGAGCACCGGCCACCTCCACATGGATGGCGCGGTCAGCTCCCATTGCAAGAGCTGTCCTTAAGGTTTCCTGTAAACATGGTATTTTGGATTTTACTGAAAAATAATATACTGGAAACTGTTCATACTCATAGTTATTTATTTTATTGACTTTCATGTGTAAGTTCAAAAAGATCTTAAAACTAGTTACAGTTTCTACATGAACCCTGCAAGGGTATGGCAGTATAAAGTAGACTACTAAATTAAATCTAATAGGTTGGTAATAATAATCAGGTAGAACCTGATAATTACTAGGTAATAGGAACTAAGTGGTACAGATAAGATATAAAAAAAATATAATTAAAGTGCTAAAGGGCATATTTTCTTTAACTATCCTGGCTTTTATACAGATTAGGAGTTATGTCTACACTACTACAACTTTTTTTGTGTTTACTAATTATAATTAAATTAATATTACTGTATTGTAGACACAATAAGTTATTTAACAACAATTAACAACTTATATAAGTTGTTTCATTTTTATCTAACACATCATCATAAACAGTATTGATCATTAACTGAAAATACTCCTATGGAGTATATAATTATATACCTGGGCCTGTGTGGGTCCACATGAGACAGCAATAACCTCGCTGGCTAGCTTCTTCTCCTTCATGCGGACTGCTTCTTCCACCGCGATCTCATCAAAGGGGTTCATAGAGTGCTTCACTCCTTCTGTCACTACACCAGACTTATCAGGCTTTACACGGACCTAAAAACTCACTAAAGATGTAGTCGTCGATTGTGAGGATGTAATATTGTAAAGTAATTGTTTTAAATGCATGTAGTCTTCATGGTGTGTTAATAAAAGTATGGGGTATATTTATATTTATACTTAGATGCAGATATTGAACAACTATAGTCAAAGTGTAAATACATATTAATTAACATATTTTAAAGCTTAATAATTAGCTTGTATCTCTTTTTTATGAATATGAATACATTGACCCCCGAACTTGATTATCTCTTAGTTGTAACCTTAAATATTTTATTTTACTTACTTTGACAGCATAATCGATAACTCTCTTAACTCCGACCAAAACACGAGCCATATTTAAAATGTAAATGAATTTACCTAGCTTTTAGCGAAAACAAAATAAAATCTAACTTCGAGTTCGAAGTCCAAAATAAAATTAATAGTGATGTGAAATGAGCGAGCTGCCAACTATAGTACTTTGCACAAAGCTTACGTCAAAACTGTCAAAATTCGTTTCCGGCTGTCATCGTAAAACATATCGATTAATAAATAGACTATGACCCGGACCCGGGTATGTCCTAAAACTACGACCAAGATCACCGGGGGATGGGCAGCAGCATCCCTAGAGTGCGGTGGAAGCACTGCGATCGCCAACCCGCATGCCAAGCGTGGCGATTATGGCATATACCCCCCTCATGAGTAACACCCAAAAGCCATGGCCCCGAGTCCCCGGCGGCCCCCGGTACCCTGGTTATGCCGGTAGCGGCCAGGGTACAAAAGGGGTCAGGGGTGCTAAGAATCCCCGGGCGGGATCCTGCTACCGACGACTCCTGGCCCTGGCAACATACAACACGCGTACACTGCGGACCGAGGAAAAGATAGTGGAACTGGAGGAAGGGTTGAGCAGGTTGCATTGGCATATAGTAGAGTTATCTGAAGTTCGAAGAGAGGGGGAGGACACGATAACCCTGAAGTCCGGCAACTTGCTCTACTTCCGGGAGAGCGACCACCAGTCCCAAGGTGGTGTCGGGTTCATCGTCCACAAGTCCCTCACAAACAACGTGGTGAAGTTCGAGAGTGTGTCGTCCAGGGTGGCGTACCTGATACTCAGAGTATCCAAGAGATACTCGTTGAAGGTCATCCAGGTATACGCGCCGACTTCGACACATTCCGACGACGAGGTGGAGGCTATGTATGAGGACATTTCAAAGGCCATGCATAGCTCCAAAACCTACTTCACCGTTGTTATGGGGGATTTCAACGCGAAACTTGGCAAGAGAGACGGTGCTGAGCTGAGAGTGGGGCAATTTGGATACGGACGTCGGAACTACTGGTTGGTTTCTTGGAGAAAGAGGGACTCTATATGATGAACTCTTTCTTCAAGAAACGTGAGCACAGAAAATGGACCTGGATGAGTCCCGATGGTGCAACAAAAAACGAGATAGACTTCATCATGTCGACGAAGAAACATATATTCAATGATGTCTCTGTGATCAATACGGTTAAAACCGGTAGTGATCACCGTCTGGTTAGGGGCACATTGAATATAAGTGTTAAGCTAGAACGTTCGCGACTGATGAAGTCTACACTCCGGCCAGCACCAATCCAAATCCAAAACCCCGAGAGCTTTCAGTTAGAGCTCCGGAACCGTTTCGATTGTCTAGGAAGCGAGGTGGACGAACTCAACGACGGGTTTGTAGAAGCTGTCCACAGCTCCGGGTCTAAGTTCTTTAAGGCCCAACGGAGCAGTAGAACTAAGAGGCTCTCTAGCTCTACTCGGAAACTCATTAAGGAAAGGAGCGGGATGATCCTGCAATCTTCAGTTGATGCGACATTATACCGGCAGCTCAATAGACAGATCTCTAAGTCCCTTACCCGTGATATGCGCCAATTTAATACTGATCGTATTAAGAGGCCATTGAGCAGAACAAGGGCTCGAAGGTTTTGCGAAGGACCTGTCTATTGGGCAAAGCCAGCTCGCCAGGTTGAAAACTGATGATGGTAGGATCGTTTCATCCAGACCGGAGCTTCTGAGTGAAATAGAGCGCTTTTACGGACAGCTTTACACATCAACTAGCAGACCCGTAGTTGATCTGGCGGAAGACCCTAGAGCCAGACTAACCCGGCACTATACTGAAGATATCCCGGACATCTGCTTGTACGAGATTAGAATGGCTCTTAAACAGCTAAAAAACAACAAGGCGCCAGGTGAGGACGGAATAACAGCCGAACTTCTGAAGGCGGGTGGTACACCGGTCCTAATGGCCCTTCAGAAGCTGTTCAATTCTGTCCTACTGGAAGGGAGAACGCCAAAGGCATGGAACAGAAGTGTGGTGGTGTTGTTTTTCAAAAAAGGCGACAACGCTTTATTGAAGAACTATCGACCCATCTCACTTTTGAGCCATGTCTACAAGCTGTTTTCAAGAGTCATTACGAATCGTCTCGCACGCAAGTTAGATGACTTTCAGCCTCCCGAACAAGCCGGTTTCCGAAGAGGCTTTAGTGCCGTAGACCACATACATACGCTACGTCAAGTTATACAGAAGACTGAGGAGTATAACTTGCCCCTCTGTTTGGCGTTTGTGGACTACGAGAAAGCCTTTGATTCGATCGAAACATGGGCTGTGCTACAATCCCTCCAACGGTGCCAAGTGGACTACCGCTATATCGAAGTGCTGAAGTGTCTGTACGAGAACGCCACCATGTCAGTCCGAGTTCAGAACCAGAGCTCGAAACCTATTCCACTGCAGCGTGGGGTCAGACAAGGAGACGTTATCTCTCCAAAGCTGTTTACTGCTGCACTGGAGGACGTTTTCAAGACTTTGGACTGGAGGAGGAAAGGCATCAACATTAACGGCGAGTACATCACTCACCTTCGATTTGCCGACGACATTGTAGTCTTGGCTGAGACCTTGGAGGATTTGAGCACAATGCTAGATGACCTCAGTAATGCCTCTGAGCGAGTTGGTCTAAGGATGAACATGGACAAGACAAAAATTATGTCGAATGCCCATGTCGTACCAACTCCCATTGTAATCAGAGACGTTACACTCGAAGTTGTAGATGAGTATATATACCTAGGACAAACTATCCAGCTAGGAAGATCCAACTTCGAGAAAGAGGTCAATCGTCGAATCAGACTCGGCTGGGCAGCGTTCGGGAAGCTACAACACATCTTTTCTTCCAATATCCCGCAGTGTCTCAAAACAAAGGTCTTCGACCAGTGTGTGTTGCCAGTGATGACTTATGGTGCTGAAACGTGGTCGCTTACTATGGGCCTCATAAGAAGGCTCAAAGTCACCCAAAGAGCAATGGAGAGGGCTATGTTGGGAGTGTCTCTGCGTGATCGCATCAGGAATGATTTTATCCGCAGTAGAACCAAAGTCACCGATATAGCCCTCCGAATCGCTAAACTTAAGTGGCAGTGGGCAGGGCACATTGCACGCAGAACCGATGGCCGGTGGGGCGGAAAGGTTCTGGAGTGGCGACCACGAACTGGAAGACGCAGCGTAGGTAGGCCTCTCACAAGATGGACCGACGACCTAGTTAGAGTCGCGGGATACCGCCGGATGTGGAAGGCGCAGGATCGGTCTTCTTGGGTGGTTCTGGGGGAGGCCTATGTCCAGCAGTGGACGTCTTTCGGCTGACATGATGATGATGATGAATAAATAGACTTAGCCGCATCATTAAATTTCAGATTAAAAGCAATCTGTAACAAAATTATCCTTTATTTTTAGTACGTGAAATGTTCACTGTTTACCTGTCTAGAAATATTTAATTCTTTGCAAGGATGATACAGTACTTGGCTATCCAATGCAATCGCCATACAATATATCGTATGGCGATTGCATTGACTAAGGTACGAGTGCCATCTAATGTTTCACAGCCGCAATAGATCTCAGTTGCATAGAATTTGTTCGATGGCTAACGCCCGCAAAGTAACGACACACGACACTCGACAGATGGCGCTTTGTGCTCTTAGTACCAAAAATATACGTTTAGCCAGCAGTTCGGAAAAGCGCGGTTTTGTATAAATCATTCAAACTCAAACTCAAACGTTTATTCAGTAATTAGCCCCAAGGTAAAAAAGGCAAGGGTACTTTTATCCTTGATTCTTTGCCATTAAGTTTGAGACAACGTAATAATACTATATCGTTTCCTTATCTCAGGTTCATATCATATTGAAACGATAGGTACACAATAAAATAATAATAACATATAGGTACATTAATAATTATAATTACGACTATTTAAGAGCCTTTCCACGCTATTAAAAATATCTAAAATAATAGCTAAACATCAGTACGAGTAGATCTAATAAGTGATTCCTTAAAGTTAACAAATATAAATAGTGTAAGCGTGGCACAAGCGTGGTAAGAGTTGATTCGCTGCTATATTGCAGTTGTATTGTATTATAAGTAAACAGTAAATAAAAAACAGTATCGAAAAAATATATTACTTTATTTGTTCAAAATGTACCCAAGCACCATGAGTGGGCCGACTAAACAGAAATGTCTTGGGGTCGATGTCCAGAGGATAGGTGGCCTTGGCACTCGGCTTGAGCACGAAGTGCTCGAGGATGCTCATTATAGCCACCTTCACTTGAAGGGTAGCGATGCGCATACCTATAAATGTTGTAATGAACATTGGAAGAAATAAATATTTTGGGACAACATTACACAAATCGATTTAGCTCTGTAGTAAGTTCAAAAAGGGTTGTCTTCTATAGGTTCGAGGTGATAAATTGATAATGCACGTGTGTTATAACCATTGAAAACGTTCGTAGCCCAGGAACCAGGAATAAATATTCTTAAATCGTGACAATAAATAAATGCCGTTGCCAGCACTTGAACCCGGGACCTCCTAGGCAGAGTATAGTGTCACCGACTATGCTTAAAGACCGTTACTATTGAAGAAGTATTAATTATAACTGTATAAAAAACAACTTGCCATGAATCAAAAGCCTACTATAAAATTATGAATTACGGTCACCGTTTTCCACGTATATTACAAGTATAACGCCCGGCGCTATCGCGGCCCAATTGTTTTCGATCGTAGGGTAAGCCTGCTTTTAATCTTCTAAAATACAGTTGTATCGATCAAGTTTACAAAGAGCCGCTTATATTCTTAATGGAAAAGAGCTATTATTATTCTGATTCGCTGAGCGACACACAAATACAGATACTTATTGAAGTTCTTACCCAGACATTTTTTCGGCCCTTCGCCAAAAGGCATAAAGGTGAACTTCGGCCTATTAGCAATTTCATCTTCAGAGAACCGTTCTGGGTCAAATTTATACGGTTCCGGGTAATATTTTGGATCAACTTGGATGCTTCCGATTGGTATTATTACTGGGGTGCCTCCAGGTATTCGGATAGGTTTTTGTCCCGGAATAGACAAAGTGCAGTCCTTTGTGCACTCTCGGGACAACACCGATATAGGGAGGTATAAACGCAGAGATTCTACAAACAACATTCTTATCAGTACTATGTAAACAAAATATTTAAATAAACTAACAACTCGTAGTTAATGTTAGCAGATAGCACATCTTATCCAATCTTATCTCTAATACGTTGTGTCGTTAATGTACATAGCAGCTTAAATTTAATAGTACTAAGACCTTAGTCTTGAAGTCTTAATCTAAAATAAACCCAATTAAGCAGTTACACAAGTATTATTGTCAATGCTAAAACTTAAAATTTAAGAATAAAAACTATTCAGCTATCGGTTCAGTAATATATAAATTCCGTACCATTAAATACCATATCCAGATATCTAAATTTCTCCACGTCCTCCAGTGTGTATTCTCCTTTGTTCTTCAATTTCAGATCTAAAATCTCAGAGCGAAGTTTGCTCTGATGGTTTGGGTGCCACGCGAGCTATGAAAAAGCCAAGTATTTAGAAATAGTTTCGATTCATGACCTGGTACTAAATTACGCACACGGTAACGACGTGCCTACTTTGCACTTGTGTCGTACTATGTTTCCTGCCTCGGACGCTGGTGGGCCTCGCCATATTTTGGTAAGAAATACACATTTAGAAAAAAGTATTTATTTATACTTACAGTAAACAATGCTACCATCAGGGCATTGCTCGAGGTCTCAAATAAATCTAGCAGGATTGTAAAGACGTGACTAGTAATGTACTCATCTGTGAATACTGAAATTAATAACTTAAATCAATGTAAAGTCCTTCGAACCGGTTCGAAAAATGGATGATTAGGAACTTTTGTTATTTGTAATTGTAGTTTGATCTTAAATATTTATTCAAGAACCAAAGTTAAATATCAGCAACGCAGGCTTCGTCCAAAGGTTACAAAAGAACATTGCCAAAGTTAAGTAACTAAAACATAACAGTTAAGTAAATGTGCCACCCCGAATCGTAGCCGGCTCAAAAGTCCCCATGAACTGGCGGCGATGCCACGTTGAATCGCCAAGAAGATCTGTTGAGCCAGATACGATCCGGAGAAGTTTGATTAATTTTATAAAACCAATTTAACATACAAAGAACATTATCTACCTCCTTTATCATCACCGTCCCTGAGAGCCATCATCACTTGGTAAACGTCGTTGCGTTTCTTACCAGTAGAGGTGCGATCTCTTATAATTTCTCGAGTTAGAGAAACTAGGAGATTTTCTAGCTTCTGCGATACGAACCTGGCAAAGTCAGTTAAATTGATTAAAATACTAGATTCACTTATCATACCCCTCGGCAGCGGCAGGAGGACAAAAGTCTGTTATTGTCACTATTACCAGGCCAGATGACAGTATCTAATCGGCTACGAGATGCAGAAGGACGTAGAAATGCATTTTCACTCATAAAGAACAGGACGGCTAGCGAGATCCCTAACCTAGGGTGGCCGTTACGAGGAGTATGTGGAACTCACTGCATCCTTCTAACCACGTAGCCCGCCGTAGCTAAACTTAACAAAACTTACCGCAACTTCATTATTCTATTTAGTCCGGGCACAAGAGTAACTGCCAGATACTTCACGTTATCCAAAACGCTAATGTCGAGTTTACGTGTAATCTCCCCGGTGATAGTGGCGAAGAAGGAGTTCCGGTCTTCGAATGTGTTGTTCTTTATGCCGCAGATAGCGTTCGCCATTACGTCGGTTGTAAACATTGTTGATACCTGCTCAGAAAATATTTCAAATTAAAATAAATAAATGTTATGGACAATTTTTGTATTTAAAACATAGTCATCCAAGTGAAGTCTGGCAGGTTTTAAGTCAACCCGTCGCCATTAACAGCATTAAGGGTACCTGCACTCTTCATCATCAACATCATCATCAGCACTCTTAGTGCAAGACATCGAGACCACTCTTAGTGCTTGAAAATAGCGCCCTAATTTATCGGAAGTATGAGGATTAAAATAGTTTAGAAGTACTACTTATTGTAATAACGCATCATAAGTATCATAACAATCAACTCATAGAAAAAAAATAGGTAATTTGTAAGTTTTCATTCTTATTTTAGGTCTAATTTATTGTTCGTAGTTAAATGTTATGTTTATACAAATAAACTACATACAACGATACAAAAATATAACAAAAGAGCACGCTTGCCTACTCTTATATATATATAATTATAGACACTTATAGACAAACAGAGACAGACAGAGTCGCAGTATAGGGTTTTCTCCGTTTTTGGTAAGAAACATAACATGACAATAATAAAACCTTACATCTTTCAGATCTAGGTCGGCCGTTTGACAATGTTTCCACAAGTATTTGACCATTTCGTTTCCAACTCCGACAATGGCGGGCAAGTAGCCCTTCAACTTGGCGATGCTGAGCGCCGGCGTAGCATGGTTTCGAGACATCTTCCAGTCGTCAGACGTCGTGAAGAAAGGGTTCCATCCAGCAAGGACGTCATAATTTTTATCAACCTATAGGAAAAACCAGAAGGTATACGAGTAGGATTTATAATTCAATTAATTAATTACTCATTTTATTTTACGTCGCACTGGGCTGTAAGAGAGATATTTATCGCCCTAGGGCGCGACGGAAAATCTCACTTTACACCCAGATGAAGACGTAAAATTATGTACGCACCACGGGTGGTAATAAAAAAGGCCTCGCTTGTTTATGGACCTCACCTCCGGTGCGGGCCACAAATACCCGCGATCTGAGCTATTCTTTTTGGTACCGCCCTGGGTACGTAATAATACTATTACAACTCAGAAATAAGTACATACATTGGTTAACATAATAAAACTGGATCGAAAGATAGACTGCCGTTGTCGTTTTTTTCGATTTCAAAGTTTAGTCTGCCTACTTTTCGAAGAATAGTAAGTAAAAAGTTGAGCGTAATTGATAAATAAGTGACAACGGCCTCTTAACCTTTTCGCCGCCACGCCACGTCAATGAAGTAACGTAGTGTTATCAACGTTCACGCCACGGCCACGTCAAAATTGCAAGTCGGTATGCAATCCTGACCAAAATCACGACTTGATATGGACTCGTGGCGTGAAAGGCACGAAATGCACTGACTGTATATCAATTCAACGGCGGCGAAAAGGGTTAATTGACTAAGGGATCTTAATAATTAATTGGTTAATTACACATGTGACGTACCGGATAACCATTGCTAGCATAGTTGGCGAAATTCGTAGTGAGGATGGTCCGAATGAGTTCAGGATCTCGCACCACGAGGGCGGGGAAGCTCATATGATAGTATCCCACTAATGGAGCCTCCGGATATTCGCTAGATACGAGTTTAATTAAAACAATTATCCGGGTTGGGTTAATAAATTATAAATATAACGTAGGTTCATCTTAAGTAGGTAGCAATACTACACAAACACTTACTTGTAAAGTTCCGAATAAAAATGCGCTATATGTTTCTTCACCAAAAAAACCTGCTTGTAATGTCCAAAGAACCACTCACGCCCTAATGCCACAGGCACCCCTTGCTCCGTCCAATAATCCGAAGTGTTGCGCTTACTAGTAAAATATAATAAAATTAATATCAACCCGAGTACAATTATCAACCACATGTTTGATATTCGCTTGTTTGTACGCTTCTGCGATCGGGTCTGTTATATATGCCGCAAATCAAAGTAGAGCTAAGAAGCCAACAGGTTCGAGTATCTTGAGTTCTTAATTTGTTTAACGATTAGGACGAGAGTAGAGTAACATATTACTATAGTAAGGAATAAAACGACTTATCTTACATGAGTATTTATTTAAAAGTTATATTTATGAATGATAATACAAGTGCATTGTTGTTTACTTGAGGCGTATACGTGTCCTTGACCATATGTACATATATGTCATAATCTTTGTAGGTATATAACACAGCAATATTAAGTGAGTAAACTAGATAACAGGCAGCTTGTAAAGTTGTGAGATATCGTGTTACAAAATCTAAATATGTGTCCATGCATTTCGTTAAGACTGTCCCGGAGGCTCAATAGGTTCAAAGTGAAGTGTGGCGCCATCCAGAGGGCAGCTGATGAGGAAGATTCCGGGAATACAGGCTAGAGGGTACCGGGCTCCGGCTGGACGTAGCCTGAAGCGATCTACGAGGCTAATGATCGCAACTTTGGCCTGCAGGGCGCCAAGCCGAGGTCCTGAAAATAGTTATTTGTTATACAAGGGTGGAAAATTGTATTTTAACTGCGATTGTGGGATTGAAACTCGAGCAAGCGAATGGATTCTATAGTTTAACCACGAGCAAAGCGAGTGGTTTTAAGATAAAATCCAGAGCGTAGCGAGTGTTTCAATACACGAGAATTAAATTACATTTACACCCGTGTGTAACACAAAACTTTTCCCCTCACTACAGCGAGGAAAGTGAAACATGCAAAATTTCTTTGCGTTTAGATACATTCAACATTTTTACAAAAGGTGCCTTTAGCTTGGTTAGCTTGTGGTGGCCAGTACGATTTTCGAATGTTCTAATTCGATTTTCAACTCGGTGCGTTAGCCGCCGCCGCGGGGGCAAGTGAGCTGTACTTCGCGATTTTAGACTTTAAAACCATAGCAATAAGAGCTATGAGAAGTCAACTTACTTTAATCACTAGTGGATAAAATGCGTTTTTACCCTCTCGTATTAAAGGATAAACAAGCGCTTTACGAGCTAGTGAGGGGAAAAAAATTGCCAATCAGTTACGACGGGTTAAGGTTTTTCAGATTTTAGACAACCTTTTAATAACTGTTTCATGCCACCTACCCATGCACCGCTTTGGTCCTTCTCCAAAAGCTAAGTACGTGTATTTCGGCCTCTTAGCTATCTCCTCCTCCGTAAATCGTTCCGGATCAAACTTCTCGGGATCCGGGTAGTACGCAGCGTCCATGTGAATGCTCTGGTTGGGAACAATGATCTGGGTTCCTTTGGATATTTGTAAGGGTGTTCCACCGGGTATAGTGATCGTGCAATTGTTGGTGCATACCCGGGATAGCACCGGAACGGGGCAGCACATGCGTAAACTTTCTGAAATTTAGGTATTTGCATTATTAAGTAATTGGGTCTTCTGGGTATAAAATTGGTCCTGCAGCATGTTAGAGTATAAATTCCTTACCTGACAATACCATATCTAAATATTTCAGGTTTTCTATGTCCTCTATTGTGTATTCTCCTTTTACTTTTGATTTGTAATCAATTATTTCCTTACGAAGTCTATCTTGAATTTCAGGATGCCATGCGAGCTGAGAAAATATTATTGTAATACATTGATTTGAAGTTAAAAACAATTTTAAAAAACAAGAGAAATTCTACCATGGCTATATAGGTAGTCGTAACTAAAAAAGTTAATGTCCCATTAAAGTAGTTTCGATACACACATCAATTTCTGTATCTATTACATAATGATATGATTATACTGGGTCGTGACCCAGGTTTTGTAGGTTATAGTACTACTTCATCAAAACAACGTTAATGATCTTTCCTTTTTTTATCAAAATAAAATAATCTTAAACTAACCAATTCATGGCCACCCTATGCCGGTGACTGAATATATATAGACACAGCTCTCCATACAAAAATGCCTTCCAAAAATGACCCCAGGCGCGCTGACACTGAAAGCTATCCCCTCTTCATAAATATGTCAGAGCAGCTTGGGGTTTATCCAATAGACAATTTCGCGCTATTAAAAAAAAGTTGTGATTGGTTCATAAAAGTTTAAAGTGTCAAACCTCATGCGCGGTGTTACAATATTATGGCGTTGTCAAACTTACAGGGATTATACTAACCGAGATGGAACCAATTCATATTAATATTATTCTACACACGATTTTATTATTAAGATTACTCTTATCCATATTTTATAAGAAGATATATCGTTAATAACTTGTTGGAGAACACTGCCACGATTTTGCGTTAAGACATTGCCCAGTAAAGAAAGGCTGAGACCTGGTACCTACTGAGGTACCACGTGGGTTATGTCGCTCTTGAACATCGGAGGTGAAATTTCGTAAATTTTTGCGCGACTAAGACTAAACCGTTTATAATTAAATTCAAAAGTTGAAACACATTATTAACGTGTAGTGCATATGTATTTTAGATTAATCGTAATAGTGTGAGTACAGTCAAGTAATTTATTTTCTAACCTAGGTGGGTTACAAATTAAATTCTCTATTGTATAGCAAACTGTCACCATAAGAGCAAGCTAGAACAGGATGATACTTTGATATACCGCACGCATTGTTTTGTTTTAATAATTAGGCAATAGATTTACTAAATTGACGCGGTGTACTGAATTTTGGGACGTCAAGGAACTTTGCCAAAAACGGATGACTTCTGAGTAGTTGTTTATCTTTTTCGATCTTGCAATCTTCGAAAGGTAGGGATGCAAGTAACGAATTTTCTAATTTCGGGGTACGCAGTAGAATGTAGATAGATTCGCAAAGAATATAATACTCACTAAGAAGACACACGCTTTCAGAGTTAGAAAAGAAAATGGTAACTTTTCGCAAAGAGAATAAGAGCAATCACAGATAATATGTCTTGACATTTCAATACTATTACTGAAATACAACTTTCGACCTTAAGGCATTGCGATATGTCTAATGATATTCAAATGAAATAGGTAGGAAATTAAATTCCTTGACATTTTTATAAAATTATTTTAAATAATAAATTATTTTGAGATAAAAACATACAATAGGAATTGCTTGTTACTTGAAAATAACATGAATAATTTACTTGTGAGTATAAATGATGCATAACCTAATCCTCATTCTGTCACTCAGTATCATAAAGGCATAAGTCATTATAAAACTAGTATAGAGTTACGACATTTGGTTCAGCGTATTAGTCTATACAACAATATGTTAATTTAAATAATTGTTTATCACATTCAGGGTTAAACTTACACAAACCAATGGATCCCATCGTTTTTGTTGTGTTTTTGTGCAGTTGTTTCGGGACCATTTTACTGCACAAGAAGGCATTTTATAGGGTTTTTTAATTTAATAATTTTATATTAGCTGACACCTTATGTCATAGAAAGCTTCTGTACTACTAAAGCTGTCAAACTCCGCCGGGGCTCAGTCGATCGTTCGCGGCACACTAGTCGTGGGGTCATTTTTGAGCTCGAGTCAGGTTTCTATAGTATTACTAGTTCGTTGCCCTATGCCTTTTGATTAGACATACCTACGAAGTATAGGACGCGACAAGACGTTACACTGAGTAAGGTGACCAAATTGTTGGTGATAAAAAAATAATGTTTAACAGTAACCTAACCTTTATCTATGAATTATATGTGTCATGCCATATTTTCTTGCTCCACGACCCGGATTCACCCTGTATATGATAATAGGTTTCCATGGTCAGCTATAGTTTCGCCATATCTGTCTGTCCGCGGCTAAGTTCAGAGACCGCTAGTCTTAAAAAGCTGTAATTAGGTATGAATAATTGAATATACCTACATAGTCAGTCAGTGTTTTTTTTTCGCTTTCTTCTTATGTCCTGGAACCCTTATTATTATTACCTATGTGCATACAGTGTAGGAAATCAAAATAACCATCATCATATCTGAAGAATCTTGAAACTTCTGGAGAGCTGAAAAGTGTAATGAACTTACCCGTCGGACTGTGACCTTGTTGATCACCAGTCCAGATGCACTGGTCTCAATAAGGTTATCGGGGCCGTATCTAGCCTGCGTAACTGAGGTTGTTAACATAAAATGTGGTAGTCTACATGGAAAGGTACCCTATGGCAGTTATGGCGCTTGGTGGCGCTTACGTTGCAAAGTGTCACATTAGTATTGAAGCGTCATTAACAATAGCGTAAGCGCCAAGCGCCATTAGGTACCATTCCATGTGGACTACCACAAATAGTAATTTACTCACTGCAAATAACGTATTAACGACTGCATTGCTGCCGGTCTCATACTGGTCCAGCATAATTGTGTACAAGAGGCTGCTTATGTATTGGTCGGTGAACACTGCAATTCCAAATACAAATATATCACTGCAATTACAAATATATCAAACTAGTGAAAATTAATAATAATAGAAAAAGCAGCTAAATATCTACTGAAATTATAACCAAAGTAAACAAGTTGTGATTTCTGATAATATGATGAGTAACTATCAGAAGTGGGATTCTGAACCTATTTGAATGTATCCGGTGGACCAGGGGAGGGCCGTTCGGATCGATTAGTATGAGCAGGTCTGAAACTTAAATGATTTACGAAGATATTTTATTCAAAATCTTAATATTGTTTTAGTGGCAAGAAAGTGTTAATCGATTGAGAAAAACTACATGGTTTTACCATTCTCTGGGTCGTTCTCTCTCATGGACATCGCGACTTGGTAGAGGTCGTTCAGTTTGTCTCCGGTCGCCGTCCTCTCTTCGATTATCTTACGAGTTAGGTACAGAAGTTGATTTTCAGACGTTTGAGAAGAGAACCTTTGAATAATATAAAACCTTGGGTAGAAAAATATCATTTCAAAAGAAACGACTGGCCGTATACTTAATTAGCTTACTTTTGTTAACCACGCATGTAACTACATATGTTGTATATTTTGATTCACTTGCACCCGTCAGAAGTGGGTGATTGCAGTCATGATTTACAAATTTATGTTATGTTATGAGTGAAACATGTCAATGTTAATTAGGTATTGCTTTTATAGGTGCGATTACAACATAAAGAAGTTTAGCTATGAACCCTGCAAGGGCACTACAGTTTGTAAATCTTAGTTACTAACTAAACAAAAAATAAATGAATAGATTTATCTCACTAATTAAGCCATATAGGTACCCATCTTCAAACCGAGTCAGGTCAGGCCTAATTATTTTATATTTATATAATTAGTAGATTAGTACATGGCTCACAACAGTTTTATGCTCGATATGTTTCACTGAAGACTCCAAAGCATACGAGTAATAAATAACTTTATCACGGACCGTTAGCGTTAGCTAACCGACAAAGACCTTTTATTCCTTGGTAAATAATAGAATGTCCTTACCTCAATTGGAATAACCGGCTCAGCGGAGACCAAACGGTTTGCAGCGCATCCTTCAGGTTGTCCCGCACACTGGTAGCAAAGTTGACTTCTCGTGTTATACGCGTGAAAAGTGAGTCTGGATCTACAAACGAGTTGTTCTTAACGCCACATATCGCGTTTCCGAGTACATCAGCTGTGTACATAGTTCCTAGCTGTAAAAGGAGAAACTTTGATGTTTTTTACCGTTACGCTGATATGTAAGGTTCAAACCTTCACGTAGGATTGAGAGTGCTTATCACACAGCATCAACCTCAGATTACATTAATAAATAAATATTACAGGACATTCTTACACATATTGACTGAGCCCCAGGGAAAGCTTAAGAAGGTTGTGCTAACGATATAATATATAAGATACATATAAAACCCAATGACTCAGGAATATATATAAAAATGCACTTACTGGGATTTGAACCCAGGTCCCTCGGCTGCATAGGCAGGGCACTACCCACTATGCCAAAGCTGTCGTCATGATACATGTACAGTCGCCATCAGATATATCGGAGCTGTGGAGGTGGTCACAATCACAAATATCGGAACATGCACTTTATCGCCTTGACAATAGAGCCGTTGTTCCAATATTTGTGACCACCTCCACAGCTCGAATATACAGTTTTTATTATGGCAAAATTAAAAGTTTATTGTGTAATTACTAAAATCACAATCAAATGTTCGCAGTCGTGTCATAGAGCACTCCAGTTCTGCAGCGGAACAATTTCCCCTAGAGCATATTTATAATTAGTCACTACATAGTCAAACAGCCACATACCTGTTTGACATCTAACTCAACAGCTCCGCCTTTGCAATTCTTCGCGACATACTTGGCCATCTCATCTCCCACATTCATCATGCGGGGCAAGTACCACTTGAGCTTAGCGTAGGTCAGCGCCGCAGTGGCGTGGCTGCGCACTGTCTTCCACTCCGAGCCACACACGAAGAACGGGTTGGAGCCCGCAAGAAAATCATATCTCTTGTCTATCTGCGACAATAAACCCCTATACCTATTTATTCTGCAAACCTTAATATCCTTAACTGACCATTAGTAGACCGTATGCCGTTGTAATAGAGTTTACTAATGGTTAGCGAAGAGAGTGGGCTAGAGTCATACGGGAGTAGGTTAATTATGTGCCGTAACTGTGTTAATGTGTAATTCAAAGGCGCATAAGTTAAGACTAAAAAGGAAACTATTCCTATTCTATAAAATTTCCAACTTGTGGTGTGTGTTGACAAAGGTCGAAAAATGATAGGTACTTACATAATTAATTACCTACATACTAACTGAGTACAAGGTCGATTCACGAGAGTTGGCACGAATGGAATGAATGACTGAATGAAAATGTCTATGTGTGTGTCACATTAACCAATAAAATAGTGTCTCGATTGTATACCGATACAAGTGTCACTCATACAATGAAAGTTTCGGTCAATCCATTCGTGCCAACTCTCGTGAATCGACCTGTACGTATAAGGATTAAATGCTAACATATTCAAGGGCAATACGGAGGTATAGTCAGCATATAGTTAGTCAAATTGGCCGAATATCGTAACAACAAATAAAAATCTGTACCGCTTTTAGCTAGCTTTGGTTGGTGCTATTTGACGCTGACTGTTGGTGTGTATCTTTTCGCATGTGGAAGATATTAGTATTACACTTACAAAAAAACCGTTAGTAGCGAAGTTGGAGAACTCTGTAATAAGGACCGCTTTCACTAACTCAGGGTCCTTCACGAGCAGCCCCGGCGTGAGCAGCTTCAAGTACCCCACGGCTGGCGCTCCGGGGAACTCGCTGTCAACATTAATATATGATTTCGGACATTCTTACACAAATCGACCTAGTCCCACGGTAAGCTCAATAAGGCTTGTGTTGCAGGATAGGGAACCATGATATGACCAAGTTACTTATTATTAGGTATTAGCTTTAACGCATTAACTGGCACCGACGCACATGTGCGTTCATTTCCATACATTTTTGGAGGGGGTGGCAGCGAATGTGTTAACGGTATTGTAGCAAGGCCGGTAGTGACCCTGCCTTCGAAGAGGTTTGTCCTGTGTCGGAATCCAGGTCAGTGGGTTTATTTTATTTGCGTTATTTATAGACGGTATCGAACTATTTATATTTGGCTATGTGTTATATATGACAAAGAATATACCTAACAATATACTTTGGCAGTTGTATTTAGAAGAGCTACTAAACGAGTAGCTTAGTCGAGGTAGAAGATAAAGTCGACGACAAAACCACGTTTACACTTTTGAATTGAACTTTATTCCGAAGGGGTAAGGCGCAAAAGCTTAAATATATCTTTGGCTTTCACTGTACAATATTAATAAGATCAAATTGTAAAGTTAACCTATTGTAGCTATTCATTTGTCCTCCTATATGGCTTATTCCACAGACTCCGTTATCTGTAAATCCTTATAACTTATATATATCGTATAGTTGTCTTATGTAACACATACCTGCCTGAATATTTCGCAGGTAAATCATTTTTCTCCGTCTCCACCCCAACGTCCACTCCAAGTCTCGACTCCATTGGGAATTAACACAACTTTGCTTTACATAAATGTGCGATATATGATATGACCTCGAACAGGAGCAGTACCGCGAACAACGAAGTGTGTATATTTCGGGCATCTTTCTCTCTTATTCCAATGAAGGTGTCACGAAAGTGACAGAGACAATGGTCCGAAATTTACGAATATCGTTGTTCGCGGTAGCGCCGCAGATCCTTCGATCGGTTCGACGGCCGGTTTATTAGAAGTTCAACACTTATTTATTGTAATGTCGGTACATAGTAATGGCTGTTAATATGATGTACTTACTTATACATTTCATGAGCCACCTCCTTGACATGTTTTTCTTGAAACAAAATGGGCTTGTAATGTCCAAAGAACCAATGGAATCCTGACGCTGTAGGAATATTACGACGCTTCCAGAAGTCGAATCTGCTTATTATAAACTTGTGAACGAGTAATACGATACCAAGGCACGTTAATAATATCCACATTTTGATGAATGTGTACCTACTTTTAAATAATTGTATATATTAAACAGCGATACTTGTTATTAATAAGTGTTTCACGACTGGCAGTCACGCTGAGAACACTTAGTATGCACGTTTAGTTCAGTAGATGAGTTATGACTGTAAAACAGCTGTAAAGTAATAAAAACCGCTTAACATTTAAGGCTTTGTTACACAAATGAGTTTGCTTTTTGATGGAAACTATCTGCGACTATAATGAATACTACTTAGCATAATGCAGTTTTTGTTAATGTCCGTCTTAGGTTAAAATTAATAATAATAAGTAGATAAAGCAGATTTTTGATAAGGTAATCAATTTTTTATAACTATAAGCCATGTAACGAGCATTACAGCGTGGTGGATACGTATTAGCTATGGCGGTACAGTCGTAAATAATAAGGTGTAGGTACTGTGAGGGTAAACCATTCAATGAAATAAACTATGTTTAATACCTTAGTTTATTAGGTTGCATGTCACTACGCCTCCACACTTTGCTTACACACTAACTTTCGAATAATATAAGTATACACAGTGTACTAAAACTTGAATTCTTTGTATTTCTTTGCCGTTTTTGAATCCGTGTTCTGTTGTCGTTTTCTCTTGTTCTGCAAAGAAAACAAAGATTTAGAATTATAGTAAAACATTTTGATAGTTACATATTTGATGTGGATAAATATTCATTAGAATATAAAATTGTAGAATTTACATAGATCTCTCATAGTATATTATTATTGATTTAGCATTAAGAAGAACTCCACAGAAGATAGTGCTGAGGTTTTTTGATCAGGCACATTTGATAGAAAAGTTATCAAATAACCATAATTCATTTTTCTGATTTGCGATTAGTGGTTTAGTTGACATTATTAAGAAAACCGTATCATATGTGAGCAGGAAAATAGTCATCCACATTATTCATAAAACAGCCAATTTTTATAGCGATGAGAGCAATGATGGCTCAAAACAAATGACCACTGAAGAATACTATGGCGAATCTTAGCACACCGCAAATTAATTCTAAAACTTTGGTGTCACCTTCTGTCTTTTCCTTTTCTCAAAAATTTTGGTCATTCTTTTTATTGGCGAAAGTAAATTTCGGAATGTCAGTCATAAATTAATTTGTCACTGGATATAAATTATGGTCCAATAAATGTATAAAATACTATTTTTGTATGTCTCTTCCGTACACGGAACAATGGTGTTCCGGACATTTGGGAGGCGTACGCGGAGCCAGATCGAGCCAACGCGCAGAGGCCCTTTCGACAATTTAATGAAATGTAAGGGGTACACTAAGCGGATGTTGCCCCTGACCGTATCATGGGACGCGCACAGAGACAGCACCCGCCATGGTGTAAGGACTATTGAGTTATAATGGAATCTAGAATGTACTAGGCTATTGGGTGGAAAGGATGGACTAGCTACTGGGCTATTGGATAAAAAACCGGACGTCTGCCTAATAAAATGGTATTCAGTTTTATTTCCGGCAGACGGTGACTCGCCCTATGCGAGATGGGCCCCCACAAAAAGCGACATCAAAGATGGCTCAAGGGCAACACCGGTGCATAGGGCTAAGGGTAGAGAGGTGTCACTGGACTTTAAACATATAGCCAACTCGCCACTTAGGTTTCCACATCTACCCTCGAGAACGCAGCTCTCGCGACCCCACTCTGGACGGCCGGCGAAGGCAAGCCAGAGGCAGGGGACCTGTCCCACCTGTCCGACAGGGCACCCCAGGGGCACTCAGGTACGTGGAGTCGCTACTCTCCAACAGCTCGCCACAAGCTGCCCTGCGTTAAATACTATTTTATTATTAACATAAGGAAGTCTCTGCTGTACGGAACAGGGTTATATTTTCAAAATGACGGGCGTTTGTCCGATCCTTGGTCACAATCGCTGCTCTAGAATGCGAGATAAAGCAAATAATCGTTTTTATATTAAGCAGAAACGTCTGCTAATATATCATCCATATTTAAATAGAAAGAAAAATGAATTCTCAATCAAAATTTGAGACTTCGAAGCCGTAAAAAGGGTTCAATACTCTTTCGGTAAATGTCGCTACAAGTCACCCGTAATGACGTATACCAGGAAGGATAAAGTAGAAAAATTTTACAAGTCCAAGCGGTACTCGTATAGCACAATCGGTAGTGCACTAGGCTAGTGATCCAGTGTTTGTGGGTTCGAGTCCCGCTGCGAGTCATATTTTTCTGTTTTTTCTTTCTATTTAAATATCGATGAAAGCAAAGAATCGTCGTACCTTCTGTCGCGCCACGTGGTCGGCGAGCATGTCGGAGAGGTCCTCGCGCGCGCGCGGCCGGGTCTCGCGCAGATGGCGCTCGTAGCGCGCCGCCACGGCCTCGGGCTCCAGCTCCAGCTCGGACGGGTCCAGCGCCACGTCCACGCCGCCCGCGTCGCCCGCCGCGCCCACCGAGCCGGCGGCGGCGGCCGCGGCGGCCCCCGCGCCCACTGCCGTGCGCTTGCCTGCACAGACCGATCCTTCACTTCTCATGCTCGTCAAGTACGATAAAATAGAAAATAAAATATCTATGAAGACTATTCATTTTTGCTTTTGTTTGTGTTTATAGCTAATATGTGAGACTACGTTGATTAAGATATCCCATAATTATACAACAGAAGTTACCTACAAAATCCACAGACAAACCGTGTAAACCGTTTTGTGGGACTGTAGCTTTTTATGTTAATAAAAAAAATATCAAGGAAAGTCATGGCGTAGTCGCGTAGTTTTGTAATTTGGTAATTGTACGTTGCAGCCTTGAACCTTTTTGGGTATTTGCTCACAGTGAAATCATCCTAATTTCGCTATTTCCTGTGAATATTTTAGGAGCCACCTTACATGGTGTTTAATTTGATGATTTGGTAAAAATATCGGGTTGGATGCATCCTCGAATTAATTACGATTACAGATACTTTTCTTGAACCATGCCGATTTTTAGTACAATTCTACGAGTAATTTATTACTGTAAACCCTAATTTTATAGAATTGGTGACTGCCAATAGTATACGTCATCAGTTACAAAGGTCATAACCAACACATCGGATATTTAAAACACTAGCTGGTAATGTCTCACCAGGGTTGGCAGCGCCGAGGTCGTACACGTGCGTGGAGGCCATCATGCCGGCCGTCAGCCCCACGCGCCGCTCCGGCACCACCTGGTACAGCGCTGGTGTGTCGCCGCTGTCAAAATAATTCTTAATATTAATAAATTTTATTAATAACTATAGTTTAGCCAGAAAAGTTCTATTCGCTTTCTTCTTCTCTCTTGATCTTAGAAAATAAAGATAATACCTACCGCCTTTTTATGCTAGTGTCATATCACAAATATGTATATTTTTTAGATTTGGTTGCCAAACTATGGGTAGGTCTTTCTAGGCGCTTAGGTGTTTTTGGATTAAGCTGTACATCCCACGCGCTTATGTCTCGTGTAAGGTGCATGTCAGAAGAAATTCGAAGATTAAAGTGAAGGCACAGATAAAAGGACTTTGAAAAGCTTGTTAAAGATGTTATCTCGTAATGTACACATATGACGGATCTGGTTGTCGGTTATTACTGATGTAGATTAGGCAAATTTTGTTGATATAAATATCAACATGAAAATTAAAATAAACTAAATAAATCACAGTGTGAAGAGAGAAAATCAGTCTTATCGCAACAGCATAAGGTCTACCTTTAGTAAATGAAGAGTGTCGCTAAGCTTACCCCTCGATATCGCTTTCGACCTTCTTCTTCCTGAGCTCGATGGTGTCGGGCGTCTCCATGCCGGGCGGCACGGAGCTGATGCCGAGCGGCGTGACCAGCCCCTCGCCCGGCGTGGCCACGCCCGCGGCCGTGTCCTCCGCCTTCTCGGCCTCGCCTTCCGACTCCTCTGTTCAGTCAAATTAATGTTGATAAACAAAAGTGCTAAATAAAAGCTCAATAAAAAGACAGTACTTTCCATTATGTAAACAATTTATAAAAAGCCACTCAACTAAGGCCCTAATTAGTTTGTACAATAGTCATCAACCCTTTGACCGCCAATTAAGTCAACGGAAAGCTGTACTATCGCTTCAGTGCCAACCTTATGGGCGGTTTAGTATTATAAGTTCATACAGATCAATTAGATTCTCGGCTTACCTGTCGACATTGTCAATGTTGAGGGTGTTAAAACCAAATATATAAAATATCAACTCCCCCTCAACACATACATTATACCATAAAACATAACTTGTAGGTAATCAGAATCACATAAGCCGCTAACTATTGGCAATCTTTGTTTTAATCAATCTGTATGACTTTACTGGTTCACACAGGTTATCGACGGTTTTCAACTTCTCGGTTAGGTTACATGTAATTGTAAATGACTACTGTTACGAATAATTAATTTTATTTGACGGTATTAATTAATATTCCATAAAACGTTACTGTACAAATCATACCTTCTTCTGATTCCTCTTCGGATTCAGATTCCAGTTCTCCCCACATAGTTCTGTCGATGTCCTGGTCCTCGCCATCCTGGATAGGAAACTCGTGTAAGTAAGTTAAACAAAGAAGTAAAAACACACTACGCAATATAGGTACAGTCAAGAAAAAAATATTGATACGACCAAAGTGACCAAATTTGTATACATGTACCTTATAGCCCAGTAAAAATCGACAATAAATTAACAAAGCATGATGTATCTCTGATTTTTTAGTATGTTGTTTGGACCGATTAGGACTATATATACACAAGTTTGCAATTCGCAAAAAGTTGTGGAATTTATTTTATACACAAAAAACCGCAACAATTTGGGGATTTTTTAGATTCTGCTGTGTGCCTCCTAATCCATGCATCTCTCAAAAGCTCCTATAAGGGTTTTGAAGAACATTAAATTTGTGATAAGGTAAGCCTAATTGCACCTCTATACGTCAATTGGTTACGGAAATATGACCCTTTGAAAATGGGTAACTTTTTGCCCAAATCGATAATTTAAGTATTATACCATTTTTGAACCCAAATTTTGTAGAAATTCTTACACCTACGAAAAAAAAATTATTAGAATTTATAGGCAATTTATTGAACTTTAAATTAAATGTAGAAGGGGGTCTGTAACCCTAGTAATTCTCTCAATATTTCAGAAAAACCCAAGACGGAATCGCGTTTTTCTAGGTAAGTTCCATGAACTTTCCTATTTTTAGTGTTTTGCATTAGTATTTTTTTTATACAACGACGGTGGCAAACAACCATACGACCCGCCTGATGGTATGCAGTTACCGTAGTCTATGGACGCCTGCAGCTCAAGAGGATTCACATGCGCGTTGCCTACCCTACAATGAAACAGAAGGCTTGAAATCATTAAATAGACAATTAAATGTATTGTTATATAGACATAAGTGATCATATGTACTTACTTTCTCAATCAATCAGTCAATCAAATTAGACACATATGTAGAGTCGAATACCTACTCTGTCAGATACGAAGATATGGTATTTTAAAAACACGAGTGCTGGAAATCAACCATCGTGGACGAGTACGTGAGTTTAAAAAATAGACCTCGTGGGTCATAACTGTCGTATTCAATAGATAGGTGTCCAATTGGCGGGTCGTCAGAGTTGGAGTTGGTCATGATCATGAAGTCCTCTCGAATGATGGAAATGGCAGCATTCCGGTAAGTTTCTCTAGAAGCTCTTGCATTTGCAAGAGAGGAGTCCTTATTTTTTTAGTATTTTTGTTTCTATAGTTTTTTTAATCAAAATATATATTAACATAAATCTAAAACTTCGAGCGCGCCGTGCCAAGGGTTTTAGCGCTTTCTGAATCTGAGCCTTGATCCTTTACACAACCTTGAAGCGAGTCCAAAGATGTCGGTCGAGAAACTTCGGTATGACATCGTTCGCTGAAACAACTATCAAAATAATGATCGCAGTATCAACTTCCCATATGCCGGTTCCCTCGTCAGCCAAGTTTAGTTACTTGCTGGACTTTTCTGCCTACACGAGGGTCTCCTCACACGGGATGGTGATGTCAATGAGCATTGCTCGGCGTAGCGATCGATCATCAGCACCGATATATTTTATTGGCTCAAATATTAGTCCTGTCTGCGATAACAACAGAGCAGAGACTGGAACTGGCGCAGGCGAGGGTGGTACAGGATGTATGCCACCTCGCCGTCCAGATCAGCGGTCTAATCTTAAGGACAACCTGTATACTCCTGACTGGGACTTTATCTGTTCAAAGTACTCACTGATAGCAAGAACGATGAGAACGACCGGAAATAATATACCTGACTCTTATTGCAACAATGGTGTTCCGAACACATGATAGAAGTCTGCGAAGCCGATGCTAATGACACGAAAATATACGAGGTACACTAAGCGCATGCTGTCCGTGTCGTACAGAAAGATACAACACTCGCACACGGGTCTATAGGTATCTAAGTTTTAAACATACTTAACATTTGCTAACTAGGAAACCCCTTTAGTCTGATATTACATATTACTTTGTACTATAGTTATTATATCTTCCTCAGTTACACAATATTCATAACTCCCGAGGGAATAACGAAGGCTATTTTTCTTTAATATTTACATGCATAGTATAACAACTTTAACAAGTAATCTTTATGAAGAAATGTTCCATAGGTACATATTTGTTAAATGCGGATTTTACCTCGCTTGGGTTTTTTTGAAATTATGACAGAACTACGAAGCCTACAGAGCCCGGTCTACATTTATTTTAAAGCTTATCAAATTGCCTATACATCGTATACCATAAGTTCTACTAGTTGGATCAGTAGTGTCGATGCAATTATAGCCCACAAAAAGGCTATAACTAAAATTTACATATTTTTTAAAAAGTGGCCTATTTTCAAAATGTTGCCATTCCGTGACCAATAGCCCCTCTCTATATAATTGATCTCTAATTAGCTTTAATTTATCACAAATTTAATGTTCTTTAAAACGTATATAGGAACTTTGGACAAAAAATGCATGGATTCGGAGACATAGAAATTAATCTAAAAAATCTTGAAAATTTCGTGGTTTTTTGTGAATATTTTTTTTTCCACAACTTTTTGTGAATTGCAAACTTGTGTGTACATAGCCCTAATGGGGCCTAATAACATACTACAAAGTCAGAGATACATCATGCTTTGCGAATTTAGCTATTTTTTGTGTCGATTTTGACTGGCCTACTTATTGGTTCAATGTTAAGGTATTTGAATACTTATTTTGGTCACTGTACTCAATTGTAATGCATTAGAGAGTATTGTAAAATTTACCGGTAATTTGAAACCAGACGTAGGATTATATTTACATGTCAAATACCTCATTGAGATTATTAGTTAGATTTTTCTAATCATCTAAATGAAGAAGGGACTTCTGCTGGCATTACAGGTTGTCATTTTTTAGACAAAGGTGATAAACGAGCACACGGATTGCCTGATGGTAAGCAATTATCGTCGCACATGAGCACCCGCAACACCAGGGGAGTCACAAGTGTGTTGCCGGCCTTGTTATGCTGCAGGGCCCTGGTATAGATACTCACGTCGGGCCCGAGCGCGTGGTGGCCGAACACGTCGCCGTAGAGCGGCTTGCCGGCCTCGTCCACGGGCGGCTTGCCCCAGCCGCCGGCGTGGTAGCCGAAGGCGCAGCCGTCGGGGATGGGCGCGTTGAGGCCGGGGATCTTCAGGTTGGGGTACGAGGGCGGCGGCCCGTAGCGCTGCTGGGCGATCAGCCACGGCGGCGGCACCTTATCAACGCACGTATTATTAATATTTATGGGCTTTTTTTTCAAGATTCTTGTCAAAGAATAAATAAATCAAATAATTAAATATTTCCGGACAATTTTATACAAATCGACCTAGTCCTACGGTAAGCTCAGTAAGGCTTGTGTTGTAGGTACTAGACTACGATATATATAATAGATAGATACATATAAATGCTTAACTACATAGAAAACACCTATGACCGAGGAACAAATATCTGTGCTCATCACACAAATAAATGACCTGACTGGGAATCAAACCCAGGACCATCGGCTTCATAGGCAGGGTCAATACCCCCTAGGCCAGACCGAAAGAAAGAAAGGTAAAAAAAAAGGTACAAAGGCGTACTTATGCCTTTGTATGTTGTGTGATCTAACAAAATATGAATGTGTAGCAATAACAAGTTTCTGTAAACAAAAAAAATAAGCTTTTGATGATACAAGTAAATCATGGATTTTCGCATCTGGTTCAGCTTACAGAGAATCATTAGGTATAAAAACAGAACCGATAACAACAAATTACCGATAATGACCGGTTGTGAATTTGTAACCTGCTATAAGATCCTTAACTGTTAGTGGTAACCAAACTAGCCAAATATTATGGTACAGATATTTATTTCTATAGCAGTAAGGACGTGACACTTTGACTGCTACTAGCTATGTGTTGCCGACTGGACAACAGTCTGCTGTTATAATGTCGACTTACCTTGTGCGAGCCCGGTCCGACCGGCATGCCCAGCGCAGTCCGCAACTCCTCCGACAAGTCTCCCGGCTTCTTCTCCCGCAGCCGCGTCTCGAACTCCTTGCCCTCGTAGTACAGGTCGCCGTGGATAGTCATGCGCGGTTTAGTCTGCCATCTACGTATTTAACATAACACACTATAGAACTCCATCAAAAGAGTTTGGTCTTTGATCAAAAATTAAAATTATCATGAATATCTTGATATTCGTTGCGTATATGTCGAGCGCTAGTCTATAACTCAATCGATATAAGATATTATATTTCTAGCTAACACCGCGAACTTCATTCGCCATACAAAATTTGAACAACGAACTATAATGTGCAAAGGTTTGGGCTCGCCGATGATTTAAGTCAGTGGTAGCTGTTACATTTACATATAAATAGTAGTTACATATACGTAGTAAACAAAAAATATGTGACATAATTAGGAGTCACAGATTTATGTTATTTAGATTTATGTTAGGTTAAGTTAAATTTATTGTTACTTTTAATTAGTTTTAATCATTAATTGTTTTTTTACGTATTTAGTTGTTTTTCATAATAAAAATCTCTTCTGAGAAATAAGAAAAATTTCTCTAATAAAGCATAACAGAATACGCTACCACCATAACGATCTCAGCGTGATTCGAACGTAGAACCTACTTGTAGACACTTACTTGAAGAAGGCATCATGCAACTTCTGGTAGTCGATGTCGATCTTGCCAAGCTTGGGTCGCGCGCGCTCCCGCATTTTGGCCTTAAGCGTTTTCTGGTCGTCCTTGTCTTGTAATGACGCTCGCATCTCCATGATGCCGGTCTTTTTAATGAAGTCCGGCAGGTCAAATGGCGGTTTTTCTATACCGCGTTTGCCTTGCAGGTACTGTATAACAAATAAGAAACAATTAGTTTATTTATTATTTCTTAAGCAGGCAGGCAGTTCAATAACAGTTAACGCCTGTATCCAATTGGGCTGCTCTTTCACGATTTAAAAATCAGTCTGTATGTATTATGTTTAACTTAAGAAATTATTACTGATGAACTGATAACTTCTAATTTGCAGCTGTAAAAATTAGGAAAAGAGTAGTAGATAAAATCTCAGAGTATTTTGAAGCGTTTGGCAGAAGTATGCACTATGCAGCTTCTGACGAGCAGCTAACTTGTGAAAACAAGCCTCTGGCCAACAGTGTGTCACTGACCTTTCTCTTGTAGCACCAGTGCCTGGGCACCTGCACCGTGTTGCGGTGCGCCTTGAGCTGCACCAGCAGCTTGGGGTCGCGCGCCGTCACATCGTACATCTCCACCACGTCCGGCCTGGCCACCAGTTGCTTCAGCTCCGCTACGGAGAGTCGAGACAGCTTCTTCAGTTTACGCTTCGATAGACGCTCCTTTTCATCGGCGGCGCTTTTCTATAATAAGATCACTGTGTCATTAGTATTAGCTTTTACTATTTATCCGTATACAACAGGGTGCTTTAATGTCCATATATTTCTGTCGGTCTTGAAGAACATGTTTACCTTGGTTAGAGCACTCGATACAAAACAAATCGCAATCGACACGCAGACTGACACGATTTTTTTGCCTTTTTTCGCATTGTAATATTTTGTATAGCTTTTTAATGCGTACCAAATATAAGAATTAAGAAAATTGGGGTTTTTTTTTCTGGTAGTTTATTCGGTAGGAAGTCAGCCTACAGAGCTGGATTTAGCGCGGGTTCGAATTCTGCTTAATGAGTTTTGAATTTAGCACTATACGTGAATTACGTAAGATTGTTACTTCAATGAAATATTATATCGATTTATCGGGGTTGACCATGAAACCCTCATGAAATCAAGTATGATCTAAAGAAAGGATTGGTAAGGTATCTAAGCCACCAACCCGCTCCCAAGGTCCTACAATAACTACCACCCAGAACACAGTCATACAGAGTACTTTATATGTATGTCTCTGCTCAGCAGCATCGTGTGAGTCATGGGACAAGCAAAGGTTGCGTGTGTCTTGTGTTAGTTACCTCAACAGCTTCCTCATCAGCCGCGAACTGGTCCTGCACCTTCTCCTGCGGCTTCGGCTGCGCGCGCGGCGCTTCCTTTTCCTCCTTTATTTCCTCCTTCTTCTCTGTGATGCGGAACGACTCCAGCACCCGGTGGAATTGCCGGTACATGGGCTCCAGCTCATGGAATTGGATGCTTTCTTGGACGTATCTGGGGTAAAACAATAGTATAAACAAATTGAAACTGTAAGGTAATCTAGGTCATAATAAACATAAAACTACAGTAACAATCTGACATATTAAATATATTTTAATCTGTATTAACACACACAAACACATAACATAGCATAAAAAACTCAGCTGTGTTTGATTTTTGATGTCCTTTTGTTTTGGTTCACATGGTGGGTTTACATAGAACACCGATTTGGCGATATTGGAGTTGCAATAGATATGTACAGAATTGTGAAGCCAAAACGGTTTGATTTTATTAAATAAATAAATATTAATTTATTATTTATCAACCTAGTCCTACTGTTACCACAGTAAGGCTTGTGTTTATAGGTACTAGATGATATATAAGTTATAAATACATAGAAATAAATACTTAAATATATAATTAGCATTCAGATCCATATCCCAGAAACAAATTCAATATTTTTGATAAACAGAAATTACAAATAGCAGAATTCATAACCCTATCAACAATAATAATATACTATGTAACAATCATATAGCCACGTGTAGTCACAGTCAAGCTTAAATGTTGTTGTAATTTATATGATGTCAACTATAAATGTTTTAATTATTACACTTGATATATGAACAGAAAAAAAAATCAAACTCAACCATATCAAAATATAAATGATTGAAATTAGGGATTCTAATCTGGGGCAAACAGTGACAGATTCTTACTCAATTTCAGCTTCCTTCTCATTCTCCTTGTCACTAGACTTCTTACTGTCTGATTCTGGCTCTTTGGCAGTTTGCTTCTGTTTGGCATCTTCTCTACGTTTCTGCTTAGCTAACTTCTTCTTCTTCTTCTTTCGTTTGTTCTTGTTTACTCTACTTTGACCCTGAAATTGAAATCATTATCAATATTAGTCATAAAAATAAAGTGTCTACAAAATTAATTTTAGTAAATTGAATGTTCAACAATATTTACCTCAAGTTTAGAGATTACTGGTGGTGTGGGAGTTTCAGGTCTACCATCATCAGAGTCTGCGTCATCTTCCTCTGCATCATACTCTGTGCTGATCACTGGCGCTGGTGGGGCTTCAGGCTCCTCATCATGTTCTGGGATAAATATATTATATAATATTATTTAAAAATAATTTATCCACACTAAATAAATCTAGTTCTATAAGTAAGAATCTGTAATTGACTTTCTGGTTTTATATTGTATTTCTACATATATTTAGTAATTAAAGAGTTAGTAGTATTTATTACCTTTTTCTTGACCATCACTACCTAAAGCAGCTTGTCTCTGGTCTTTGTATGCAAGAGCTTCTTCCAGAGCTTTTGGAAGAACAACCCCTCCCACTGGAGCAGGCTTATTGCGAAACTCTTCAGGAGTGTCAATCTTCATGGTAAGCAAAGATGGTAATGCAGGTGGTGCTCCTGGTGGTGGCCCTTGCTGCTCCTCTTCACCACCATCATTATCACCCTCATCACCATGGTCATCCCATCCTGGAGGTCCATCGCCTCTTCCCTGCCTGCCCCATCCCGGTGGAGGCCCCTGATTATCCCAATGACCCATACCTGGAGGGCCCATATTAGGTGGTGGGCCCATCCCAGGGGGACCCATATCCATTCCCTGATTATAGTTTCCTTTCATGTTTGGTCCACCACGCATCATTCCTGGTGGCATTCTAGGTGGTCCCATACCAGGTGGTCCCATTGGTGGAGGCCCCATTCCCATACCCGGAGGTCCCATGCCTGGCGGAGGACCCATTCCAGGTGGAGGCCCCATCCCCATCATACCTGGAGGGGGACCCATAGGCATATTTGGTGGGCCACCAGCTGAGCTTACTGGCGGCATCGTCCCTGGCGGACCCATAGGAGGTGGCAACCCACCTGGCGGCATTGGACCGGGTGGCAAACCAGTCGAAGGCATGCCACCAGGGGGTAATCCACCCGGAGGCATTGCACCCGGAGGCATTCCACCTGGAGCCATAGCACCCGGAGGCATTCCGGCAGGAGGCATTCCTGGAGGCATAGTAACGGGAGGCATGGAACCCGGAGGCGGCGGCATCGAAGGAAAACTTCCCAATGCCGGCGGACCCAATGGGCCATCATTTGACGGCCCTGTGCCGGGGGGACCATCCATAGCTAGTTATGATTTTGTACACCCCACTTGATGATAAAATGCACTTTAACCGTATGCAAATCACTAAAAACTGCAGCTGCATACAACAAACAAAAATTGAGGTTGGTCGCTTCGTTGACACAACGCTGTCAGAATTCAGAAATGTCAATCAATTTGCGTTGACAAATTGGGTTGCCATTGCTAAAAATAATGCTCCGCGATAATGAGCCGTGGTCCGATTCATTCTTTCTGGGCTTAAAGAAATCTCGCGACGTCATTGATAACGACATTTGACAGCGTTTACGGTGGTCACGTTATAAAAACGCTTTTTTGTGACCTTAAGCGCGTTAACCAGCTGTCAGCACTCTAAGCTCTGTCAGCTTTGAGAGCAGTGTGAGCATGATTCGGACGACGGCTTTTTAGTCGCCACTTATTCAAGACAATTGATTAAACGCCGATAATATTACGATGGTTTATAAATGTAATCTGATTTCTTCTTTAAAAATGTAATATTATTACGTGTACAAATTACAAAGCAATACGTTTGCATCTGCATTCTTATTTACATGTAAATTTGCGCGAGTTCCTTATTTTATTTTATAGTTCTATTGGCTAACTTCCGTATTGTCAGCGTTATCTTAACTGAAGAATGACAGTTCTCTGACCAGTGACCACATAAGTAAAATAAGATTTTGTTATCAAATTCTCTTGTACGTACGATCATTATTTTCATATATTGCGTCATTGCGTTGTTATAATTTCTGCTTCGGCCTTCTGTTCTACAACATGACAGAAATGGGTGAGAAATATAATATCAAATGTCCGGGTGTAAAACGCCTCATGAAAGAAGCACTGGAGTTAGCGGAGGCTACCGAGGAATATTGCGCACGGCCTTTAGAGGACAACTTGTTCGAGTGGCATTTCACCGTTCAGGGTCCAAAGGGAACAGACTTTGAGGGTGGCATCTATCACGGTAGAATACTATTACCCAAAGAATACCCTATGCATCCACCTCACATAATACTGTTAACGCCAAACGGAAGATTCGAAGTAAACAAAAAGATATGTTTATCAATATCCGGGCATCATCCTGAGACATGGCAACCATCTTGGTCAATTCGGACTGCTCTGCTGGCTTTGATTGCTTTCATGCCAACTCCTGCTGAGGGAACTATAGGGTCACTGGACTATTCTCCCGCAGAACGTAAAATTCTAGCCAAAAAATCTTCTACCTGGTCATGCCCACAGTGTGGAGAAATAGCTAAACTCTTATCATCAACAGCTGCTAAACCATTAACAGAGGAAGAGCAGTCAGTATTAAACCAAATTGCATTTAAAGGAGAGGATGAACAGACACAGAAAGCACCTGAACCTGAACCGGCGCCTGAACCTGAAACTCAAGTATTGGAGTCCACTGAGCCCAGTACTAGCTTCTTAGACCAACTCACAGAGATACTTGTTGCACTTTTGGTTGGTGCCATAGGAATATTTATTTACCGGCGTTGGAAAGTTTTTGAACCTGTAGGAGAAACTGAACTGTAAAGCCCAAGTCATTACATCTGAATTTTGGGCCTAAAAACAATTTGGAATTATTTATTGCTGTAATGAGCAAAGTTAGTGTTTTGCAAAAATAAATTATTTGATATACACTTTTATTGTATCAGTCTAAGATATTGTTTTGTATGTGTGCCTTAACACTTAACATAGGCATTTATCATCAAATACATAATATGAGGTTTGACCTTATGCATTAAAATAATTCATGATTACTTGATATTTAACTTTTTTCATCATATACATGTTTATCCAAATAGCATAAGCGTTTTGTTTTTCTAGATTTATTTAAAATATTGATACCTAGGTGTATAAGGTATTTACTGAAAATAATAATTATTTTGTGGCATTCCAAAAGCTGAAAAAGCCTTAGCTGATAATTTATATCTAAATCTTTGAAGATTGTTTTACTATATTGTAACATAGGTTAAGAAACATTTGTTTTTTTTAGGCTACCACAAAATAGATGTGTGTATGAATATGTATTTTCATGTAATAATTTATGGAAATGATTAGTTACTAAATACTTATTTCTTGTTTATCTTGATCATAAAAATAATTTAAATTCCAAACTTGAGTGTTCTTTTCTCTTGAATCCCCTTACAGTTTTAGGTTTCCTTCCTTCCTGTGGACATTGTGAAAATGAAGGCTTTAAAGCCTGATATTTGGTTGTATTTAGTATCAGCTATAATGGCTCCTCCTCATAATACTATGCAATAAAACACTACTTTACAGGTCTTTAGACAATAGTTATAAGCAGTCTGTAAGACCCATTACAGTTTCTTTGGCCAGCTTTAAGACACTAACACGAGGGTTGCGTGGTCAAACCCGATAATTCGATATAATATTTCATTGAATTAACAATCTTGCGTAATTCACGTATAGTTCCAAATTCAAAATCCCACTTACTGGACTTAACGGGTTTGACCACCGAACCCTCGCACATAACTGTCATCACTACCAACAGTCAACAAGCGATCAAGCAATGGTTTAAAAGTTTTGTATTGGAGATGGTTTGCAACTTTGCATACACAGTATTGATAAAAACCTTACATGGAATTGAAAGATGATAACTGAAGACAAGAAAAAACTGTAATTTTTCATTTCTGTCATTTAAATATAATAACAACAAGTGCTGCTGGCTTTTAGAAATTTATTCTGGACCAATATTGTTAAAAATCAAATCTTATAAAGTATTTCTAGATTTCACCACACTGATCCAATATTTTACAAGAATGAGTCATAGTATGGGTGTGTTTGGGCCTTGGGGGTAATGTGATAAATATAATGTCTGATGGAATGAAACAAATTTTTACACTTTTTTTATTTATTGAGTTACAGTTAAGTCAAAACAGAATAGTTTTGAATTCTATCTTTGCTCACAATTTTACAGAAAGGGTGTTAAAAGAACCCTACCACCATATATAGTGCCTATTGTTCACATCTTGTGAAAATATGGAAACATTAGCTTTGCTTTACAAAAATAAATTAATTTAGATGAGGTCAGCAACATTCATTGGCATTTCGTCAATTTGTGTGGAGTAGTACTGCTCAATATCTCTTAGGATTCTTATGTCATCTGATTTTACAAAGTTGATTGCAACACCCTTACGTCCAAATCGACCCGAACGACCAATCCTGTGGATGTACAACTCACGGTTGTTGGGTAAGTCGTAGTTGATGACAAGAGATACTTGTTGGACGTCAATACCTCTTGCCCATACATCAGTTGTGATTAGCACACGGCTGTAAAAAAATAAACATAAAATTATTATTACATGATTAATATGATTATTCAACATAAAATATCTTGCAATCCAAAATAGTATAACTGTAAGTATACATAATTTCAATCATACATATTCCTTGACTGTTGGTCACATTCAGTTGGTACCATGGTACCAAATATTTCTCAATTCCACAGGCACTTTATTACAGTAAATAAAGTAGATGTTATTAATGGTTGTGGGATGGAATTACACCTGTGGCTTGAACTTGTGAAAGACAAATAGAAATACAGAATATATCCACTAGTTAGTAATTTAATATTTACATATGTGTAGAAATGATAAAAAAAAATGTTTTTAAGTGATAACATAAAACATACCTCTGGCCTGATCTGAACTCCTTCATAATATTGTCTCTTTCTTTTTGTGGCATGTCACCATGCATGGAGCTAACTGTAAAGTTGGCTTCCTGCATTTTCTGTGTGAGCCAGTCCACCTTCCTCTTGGTGTTGCAGAATATCACAGCCTGTGTAATGGTCAGTGTGTCATACAAGTCACAAAGTGTGTCAAACTTCCACTCCTCACGCTCCACAGCTACAAAGAACTGCTTGATGCCTTCAAGAGTCAACTCATCACTGAAAAATAATAAAATATAAGCATCTTGTGACTTGAGGAAGTAAAATTATTGTAATAATGTTGAGTGTGGCAATAATTAATAACAACATCTAGGTTGGCCCTCAAAGGCATTCTATTACAATTTTCATCTATCCTAATTTTTTTTAAAGTTACTGAAATGCCTGCTTTTATTAAAGAACTTGTATATCTGTTGTTTAGGCTATCAGGCAATACCCAAAACATAAAACTTTATTTTGTTTATTTTGACTCTTACCGTTTAACTAAAATCCTAATGGGATCTGTCATAAACTTGGAAGTCATTTCCAAAATCTCATGGGGCAATGTGGCAGATATGAGTACAACTTGTGTTGCTGGCGGAAGATAGCGGTAGACATCATAGATCTGCTCCTTGAAGCCCTTGTTCAGCATCTCATCAGCTTCATCAAGAACTAGCATCTTTATTGCTCTGGTGCGGAGTACACGTCTCCTGATCATGTCTGGAAACAATCATTGCTTATAAATATTGATAAATGGGAAATGATTTAGTAGGAATGATTAGGAAAAAACAAACCATACAGCACTCATAATGGGCCTACATTTCCAAAGACATGCTTTATCAAGGCAGTTAAAAAGGATAGATAAGTATGGTTTAATTGTAGCACCAAGATCTCAATTTATTCAAAATTTGCTACATTAAAAAAGCAAGATACAAAAAGAAAACTTAATGAATCTCTTCATTCTCTACCGGTCAACCTTGTTAAGTGACATATTTACAAAACTTAGTAGAAAAAGAATTCTTACCAAAAACTCTGCCAGGAGTTCCAGAAACTACATGCTGACCATAATCAAGCTTTCTAATGTCTTCGCCAAGATTTGTGCCTCCAATGCAAGCATGGCACTGGACATTCATGAAATCTCCCAAAGCCAGTATGACTTTCTGAATCTGCGTAGCCAACTCGCGTGTGGGCGATAACACCAGGACCTGAGTTTCACGGAGTGTAGTGTCTAAGGATTGCAAGATGGAAATAGAAAATGTCGCAGTTTTACCCGTGCCTGACTGGGCCTGGGCAATCACATCTCTACCTTTAACAATCGGCTGAATACTTCTCTGTTGTATAGCAGAAGGCTTTTCGAATCCTGGAATATTAGAAAGTATGACATACATAACATAATTATTATAATTTCAAAGCAATTTCCAAGTAAGGTATTAATTTAATGTTAGTAAAAAAGTATCCGTAATTACCATAAGTATATATTCCTCTTAGCAACTCATCCCGAAGGCCCATGGAATCAAATGTGGGAATAACTTCCACATCTTCGCTTGTATCGAATTCAACATTTGACAAGTCTTCCGATATAATTTTTCGATTGTACGAAGCCTCTGATGCCGTCATTTTCAGAAGCCGTTCCCTTTACTAGTTAGGCTTGCTTTCACTTAAACACGTTTAACAAAATTATTCGGTAATGTGAGAAAAATGCACAAACAGTGTATTAGTCGTCACGTTTGTTTCAACATGGCGGCCGGCTACGGCTATTACAAGAAGTTGCCAGATAATAAAGTTCTAAACAAAATGTTAGAAGACTAAGTAAACACACAAATTATATTTTTAAAAAACTTTATTAATTGCTTTTACATAATATTACGTGTAAAATATTATTTTCCTTAATTTTGTAGTAAATACATTTTATTATCTAACAAATAAAATCGTGACTTGTCAGCGTTTAATTATTGCAATGATCATTAAATATGTAAATCCTTTTACTACAGTTTATGAGCAACACGAATATTATTTGGTCTTCAAACATTTTAAAAGTGCAAATAAATTCAAGTACAGATTCAAAACATTTATTATAAACCCCAAAATTGTAAATTTACTTAAATTCTGGCCCAACGCTACGATATCTAAACGTAAATAACAACGCATTCTGATTTCTGATTTGTGGTTGTAGGCAAAAAGACCGATCATATTTGAACGAATCAAAATGGATGCTGGGTGTGAATGAACTACTGAAAAACGAGCAGCTTTTGTCGATTTGTAACGTGAGCTCGATAGTCGGATTGAGCAACTGGTGTCGCGATTTATTTGGTATTAATTTAGGCAGTGTTTTACTCGCGAGTGCCGTCAGTAACGGAATGGTCCAAGTACTGGTTTAATTCAGTAGTCACCGTGTCGGAAAGAAATGTGTTTATACAAATGTTTAGAAGATCCTCATAATCCGCAAGCTAGCGTAATAGGATGAGGACTGTGTCGACTGGGTTGAATGTCGTGCCTAACCCGCGCCTGGGGCCCTACGAGCCGCGGATCCCGACTTTCGGTTCGATATGGCGAGTGCGTTCGGACTAGAGAGTCGCTCGTGTGTCGCATGAGCGGTCAGAAATGAAATGCATATACAGGAAGCAACGAACACAACTCTGACAACATGTTCCAAAATGACAGAAGAAGTAGACAGAAGACATGGCGTAAACGGGAACAGCAGTAGCAAGACAGCGAGCGAGGAGAGTCCCGTCGCCACCTCGGCGCACTCGGGCTCGGGCGGCCGACTCAAGTTCTTCAAAGGTCAGTGGAGGGTCACATACTCAAACAGCTGATAGCATGGATGGATGCAATGGCATATAAACTTGTTAATTGCCTTGTTTTGTACTTCTTCAGACAGCTACTCAAGGAAAACTAGAAAGTCATTCATGCTCTGATAATCATGCACAGGCACATTTAACTGAGTAGTTGCCAATTGTTTGTGCACTACCTCTGCACTATTGTTGTGTGTTTCATAAGAAGCCATAGGCAGCCTACCAGAAACAAATTCATTTAGATCACGACTTGATAGTTGGATATACTTATATTCTGATTTAATCAGAAGTAAAGTATG
Source organism: Grapholita molesta (assembly GCA_022674325.2). NCBI lineage: Eukaryota > Metazoa > Arthropoda > Insecta > Lepidoptera > Tortricidae > Grapholita > Grapholita molesta. Next base: position 8,791,584 of record CP053138.2, read on the forward strand.
ATAAAACATGTGTACTTACTAAAACAAACCATCAATATTAATTTTGAATAGGTAGATCTTTTATTTTGTTGTTTACCTAGTTACAAAAATATCAGCTGATTTAGGAATTCATAGATTATGTAGCAATATGGCTTACACTATCTTGTATTTTGGTTGTTATGTGTTTCAAATTTAAGTAAAGATTGGTCCTTTAATCAAAAGTACAAAATGATATTAATAGTTACATTATCCTCAATCATTTACTTAATATTTTTATAATTTACTTTTAAGTTGTACACTGTAATGTGTGCCTTATTCAGTGTAATCATAGAAAGCCTCATCAACAACAGCACATTCTAACAAACATTAAAGGCAAGTGTTATTTGATATGATATTTGGTTCCAGCTACTGGCCATTAGTTATCTATCTACAAATAAACAAGTGCATTAGAAACAGAACAGAGATATAATAAAGCGCAAGGTTTTATATTCTAGACATAAACAGGCAAATTGTTTATGAAAGCACTAGTGTTATTGTCATTGTATTTAGATGTAAATCTTATAGTGTTATTAAGGCTATTACCATTTGTTTATTTATAGCTACTGCTTACAACAGATGGCTGTAGTATGATTCTTGATGAATATTTGTATAAATATTGGGTATTCATTTGCTAACATGGATCATTACCTTTTAACTATAAAGAATGTAATGCTGACAGTGTTTATAATATATTTATGTTAAGGGGTGAAATCAACGTTATTAACCTCTTAAGCTTGCATTCATGAACCAACTCATAGTCTTATTATTTTTATTCATGAACCATACAATGTGTTTAAATATAAATCAACAGAAAGAATAGAAAAAAATGAACCATTTCAATTTATTACCAACCTAACCTATCCATAATTGTTAAAACAATATAGTTATGGGAAACAACAAGTAATAAATAATGAGTCACTTGCAAAATAAAAAGCAACAAACCCTTAATGACTAAACAAAAACAAGTATCGGCTAGACAAATCAAACACTTTATCCAAAGAATAAAAACACCGTTTCAACCAAAACTGTTTCGATGTGTTTAAAACCATTTAGTTTTACCGCATGAAAGTAACCCAACCTACAGTATACAAAATAGAAACAATGCAAAAGCTATATTGTGCGTTAAATGATTAGTTATTTGGTTCACAAGGAAGCAAAGTTAGTTATTTATTTACCTTCTCATGCTAATATTGAGACCCCGAGAAAGCAAAAGATTACAAAATTAAACCACAAGCATAGCAATTGGTTTAATATGTGGTTTAAAGTTGTTTAATAGTAAAAAGTTTAAAGACCAAAGTATGGCAGCATCAGTAATGGACAAGGAGCCAATCATAAACATTAGTTCTTTTCAAGGCATATTGCCAATCATTTTATGTGAGCAGTCTGAGTAACTTCCAGCCGTAAAGCAGCCAATGTTCTACACTCCCAATACAACATTTTTAGGATGCTGATGCAACTGCTTAGGTTCTGCAGCACATCAGGAATGTTTGTGGAGGTGTACACAGATAGGTACCATGTCATCATCCAGAAGAAAGTTGCCTCCTTACTTAGTTGTATTCGAAGATTTCGAAGTAGCGTCAACAGCAGTGATTGTGTTTTCGGGTTCAATTGTCCCATTTATAAAAAAAATCATTTTAAATAATGTTGGGGCTAATATAATTTTCAGCATTTTATTTTTATTATTTTGTTTTTTTTTTTTGTTATTTTTACCAACTTTATTAGGTATTCTGCAATATTTATACTAACAGACTAAAATATTGTAACTAAGAAATTTTATGGGCATCTGGCCTGAAATAAATTAAAATTTAATTTAATTTTTTTCAAAGGAGTCAGGTTTTGTGCACTAATTGGCAGAGTTTTGTTGGAAAAGTAAGAAAAATTATACCTTTAGTTTTAGTAGTTATAGTAGTTAGTTCATATTTGTACACATGACATACATTATAATTTTATTAAAATCTTTAGCTCTTAGGAATGAAAAGTTCAATTACTACTTGGTATAAATCTATAGGTGGCAACACTGGCAACTTAACTTTAGTACTACTTATGACTCTTCTTTTCTCTTCATACTTACAATGTTACCCAATTACACGTTCATAAGAGATAAATTTCAGCACCAATCATAGGTCTTATTCTAGGTTATAAGAGGTCTTATTCTAAATTTTTGTGAATATTAAGGTTTTTGTGTGTTATTTCAGATGGTAAGTTCATCTTGGAGCTGGTGCGCGGCTGCGCGCGCGCGGGCGAGCGCGCGGGCTGGGTGTCGGTGCCGCGCAAGACGTTCTGGCCGCCCGCCGCACCGCACACGCCGCCCACGCCGCCCGCGCCCGGCCCCACCGCCTCGCTCAGCGTCTCCGACGACAACTCCTCCATCCACTCCTCGCCGTGGCAGCGCGACCACTGCTGGAAGCAGCCCGCCCCGCGCCGCAATCTCTCCAAAGAGCTAGCCATGTACTATTGCCGGCCCGCGGCGCTCACCGCCCAGGCGATCCGGGCCGGTGCCCGCGCCAAGCGGCGTCGGCCCTACGATGCGACGCCGATAGAACCGCGCAACGGGCTGTGTGCTAACGGCGCGGTTTCCCCCGGTCGGGACGCCGTCGACGGTGCGCCCGACTCCGCTGCCAAGCCGGCAGACGAGCGGCGAACGGACTGCGATCGAGAAAAATATTACCACATGAAACTCAAAAAACCATATCAGTATCATAAGTTAAGGGTGTATAAGAAGACGAAACCGGCGATCAGGCCTAAGGTGCTCGCCCGTTCGATAGACAAGTTGCGTGAGCGCGTCGCGGCGCTTCCGGCGCCCGTCAACGCCAAGCTAGCTTCGTGTCGCCAGGAACATATGATGGTGTCGCCGCGTAAGCGCATCCTCCGAGAACTCGAGCGCGTCAGCTTGGAAGACCAGGGCACGAAACGGCGCGCTAAGACAGTTCCGGCGCTCAGCACCGCGTCGTATCCGCCTTCGCCGGGCCCCGGGCCCAGCCACGCGCCAGCGCGGGCCGCCGCGCCGCTCGACACGCCGCCCGCGCGCTCGACTAATGGCACCGCTCGCAAGGAGCCCGTTAGCAAGAACGTGAGCAGCTACAGCATTCACTCGCTGCTGTCGATGCCGGACGACAGCCCGGCGCCGTCGCCGGCACGCCGCTCGCCGCATTCGTATCCGCCCTCGCTGAAGACGGAGTCGCCGTCCAGCGTCCACTCGCCGGACCTGAGCCCAAGCCCCGACAACTACCGCTACCGCTACTCGGCGCTGACGCTGGGCTCGCCCACTCCGGGCGCGCCGCGAGACTCGCCGACGCCGCCGGAGCTGGCGCGGTACCGGCACACGCCGTACGCGCAGCCGGTGTCCCCGTACGCGGCCGGGCGGCAGTGGGCGGGCGCGCCCTACCGCCGCGAAGACTGGCGCGACCTACAATACATGTACGGGTACGGGTACGGCGGTATGGGCGCCCCGGCCGTGGGATATCGTGCGCCTCAGGCTCCGCTGTGGATGAACTATACGATGGCGCCAGGCATCCCGCCCGGGCCCTGGGCGCCGCTGGCGCATCCGCTCATCAACGACCACATACCTAAAGAAGAACCTACATCAGGTAAGGTGTTAATTTTCTTCTAACCGAAAAATCAAGTAACTAAAAGATAACAAAATGTATAACTAAGATTCAGTTCATTTTGCTACATGCTTGGATATTTTGCGGCAAGTAAAGTTTCGTAATACCAGTCAACGTTAACTTCCCTACGATCCTATAGGTTTTTTGGTGTATAGGCTTAGGCTAAAGCGACTTGTTCTGCAGCTAGAGAGTAAAAAATACCACGTTATTAATTTTTGTTATTCTATTGATTCGCACGTGTCTCATTTGTTTCAGATTTGCCACTGAACCTGTCGAAGCACTAGGGCGCGGGCGCTGCTTGGTTCGGTGCGCTCTGAACATTTATTCTTTGTACATGTATTTCAAACGCAATCAAAGACTTTTAGCTTATTTAAAGTGGCATACGATTATGCAATATCTTTATAATATTTTATGCTATACATTAAAGAACAAGTTCGAACAGTAAACTTGTGGTAAAATATCGACAACGTTGTCCCATCAACATTCCACGGTCACTATCGATTGAAGAGTCGGTATTGGTAGTCCAAAAAATAACATCCCACCTAATCCAATGGCCTATAAACGCTCGGAAGCGAATACATTTGTATATCGATATGCACTTTTTGCACATTGGTACAAAATATTTTTGCATATATGTGGTTTTACGCAAACTTGTTTGCCAGGAAATCTATTTACAAATCGATGTATTTTAGACGGAAAATATTATATTTTTAATATAGATGTACGTATGCAGAGTCACATGAGTATTTTCATACAAAATATTGTACTCCGAGTGGAATATTTAAATATTGGCTATTATTTTAGAGTAGCATGCTAAGATGATCTAAATGAACAAATAACACTAAATCATTATTGACGATCAGTGCCTTTTCAAAGAAACTACTAATAAACATATAAGAGAAGTAAAGTATGATAAAATCCTAATAACCTAGAAGCGCCGGCCGCACTCGGCGCGCTGAGGGCGGAGTCACGGTTCTATTTACACGACCTAAATACCCGCTCCTTACTTAAAATTCCATAATGTTTATGTTCGATCTCATTATTTAATTTAGAAAATAAAATGAGGTAAAGACTACAGTTTTGGGATCAAATTTGGATGTGTGTTTATGTAACATGTATATTAAAAATAAGGGACATTGTATATACTTTGTGAATGGTGTATTATTGATTGAAGTCTGGGCGTAGATTTTATGGGAGCATTAACCGCTTATGATTTATCCGTAAGAATTTTATTACCTTCAAATAATTATTGTATTTGTACAGTATTTTTTTAATGAGTATTTTATAATTATTACGAGGACGGTTGGTGGTGTGTGCTCGGTGTATGTGAGTGGGCTCTCAGCTAGGTGCGGGCGGCGCGGCTCACCGCTTCTGTGCGCGGCACAAGGTCACATGCGGCTAACACTCGGCTGCGTATTTCCTGCCGTATTAGCGAGTTGTACGTACAGCATGAACGTGCTGAATCTTCCTGCCGACGCTGAGTGCTGGCTTGCCGTCAGCCACGAGCTGTCAGCTTTGTGTGAACTTGCCCACATTCAGGCACAGAATTGGTCAGCGGACGTCGGCACGCTTTGAGATTAAAACGTAGAGGTAGTATTTTACTGCAATTTAGTTGAAGTATGGGGTTACGTATGTATTTATAAGGACAGTTAAAGGACGGTAACGGACTGACTTCTGATGTAATATTATTCATTAATGGAATTGTATAAAATAGTTGTGTAATCGGAGGCCTACTATAACAATCGTATTGTCCACCAACAAAGTTGATTTAGTGTAATAGATGTAGCTGTAATAGATCCTGCTCAATTAATTCTGAGTACAGTTAGAGACTACTTCGAGTCAATGTCCTGCTTGAGAGTGAACTGTGTCGTTTATCAATATTTTGTACTAAGGTTTTATGGGTAGTAATGATAGTATGAATAATCCTATCAAATTATAAAACTCATTTTATAAATTCATGGGTACTTGAATTCATTTCATCAGAAGTTTTTAGCAATTTATTAAAATGTTATTAATACTCTACTGATCATGGATCTTCAATCGGTTGGTATGGAGTTTCGAGAATTATGTGGAAGTCTGATTTATCTGTACCATTTTTCCACCAAGGGCCCATTGCATAACAATTTACTACTTATATTATTAGCGGAACACTCTTGCTAATGAAAGGAATTAGAAAGGGATTTCCGCTAATATTATAAGTTACAAGTTGTTATGCAATAGGCCCCAGAATTGTCATTATCAATTTCCAAGAACATACTAATCATTTTACGCTTACATAATGTTATGTGTTCTTTATAAAGAGGATCACCTTTATGACGAAATACAGTCGTGGGGATGATTCTTAATATCTTGCTTAAACTCAATGAAACCCTTATTTCCTAATTTTATATAATGTATATTTGTCTGTAATCATTCCGAACATTAATTGTATGAGGTAAGTTTTAACTAGAAAAACAAGGTTATCCGAATAAATCGGAAAGTACATTAGAGTGCCATTTAAAGTTCTTTATATGTGACAAAGATACAGGTTCCTCTCATACACGACATTGTAAACCGCCGTATGAAACATGATAAAATATTTTTCTATGCAAAACGATTCTTCGAAGCATGTGATAGCGCTTATCGGATATAAAAAAGCGAGTATGTCGGTGTCTTAAAACCACATTAAATCTTATTTATAATGCGGAAAATAGTTATTATCCATTTATATTAAGATGTAGTTATGTACTCGAATAAATATAACTTTTACAAAATGTTGGTTTATTCATTTACCCATTATTGAACGGATGAAGCCCAAGCTAGAATGTAAAGTTGAGTCCAGTACGAGTATTAGATTAATATTAGATATTTAAAAAACCTTACAATTTTAGTATGGTGTTTGTTTGGTCAAGTGTTGACGTACAACTTTTTTTATCAAGGATTTTGGAATGCCTCTTATGTTTGTCATCTCTTTAAGTAATTGTACAATCGCCATCAGATATATTGGAGCTGTGGAGGTGGTCAGTGGTCACAAATATCTGAACGTGTATACTTTATCGCCTTGACAAATGACGCATTGGTTAGATATTTGTGACCACTCCGTAGCTCCGATATATCTGATGGCGACCGTACGTTAACACGTTCTCTGCGTTATTAGGTCGATCGACCCGTAAACAAGTATGATTAACTGCGATGTTAACTAACTGTTAAGACTAGTCTTGGCTGTGACTACTGACAATCGGATGTAAGAAGTTGATTGACGAGTGTTGGAACACATTGATTTGTCCTTTTAGGATTTCGTTTCCTTCGTGGTAAGTTATATTGCTTTGAATACAAAAAAGCATTTTCTCATGTGTAGCTATTTTTGATGACCTGAATAAATGAGCCGATTGTTCGGTTAGGGATCGAGAAAGTTAGTCGCAAGGCGATTTGTTTGTCTCTATCGACAAATTAATCGCCTTCTCGCTGTGATGCGCGGACGAGACCGATAGCATCACGATTTTTTGATTGATTGAAAAACGTAGTAAAAAGTGTTCTTTTATTGTTTTATTGTAGCAGTCTCCCTTCCGGTTTTTCAATTAGCCTACTATTGTCGATATGATCTTCTATGACAGGCATTTAACTTCGTATTGAATGCGTGTACACGTATATGCTGTCGTCGTAGGGTCGTGGCGGTCGAGTGGCAACTAGCCGGCCGGCGACTTACCTATTTGTTGCTCGTGCGCACACTAGCATTGGATTTCAATCGGGAAGGAGACGGCTGCGTCTCGGGCTTCCGACCACGCGACGCTACGTGTGCGCACTTCCATACTAACCCATAGACTTCATGTGAGTCAAAATAGTCGCGGAGACGAAAGTTGCTCGTGCTCGCATACCCTTAAAGTTATTCTACACCAACACTAGGACCAGCGTTAAATATGGTTTTGTTTTAATAGATTCAACGGACATTCTCCTGTCACATACGTATAGCACCCGAATCCCCGTACCCGCTGGATTATACGTCCCCAGATTTGTGCATTTCGATACCCATACAGTTGTATTGATTGCAAGTGGTCACAGATTGTACAGTCGCCATCCGTTATATCGGAGCTGTGTAGGTGGTCACAAATATCGGAGCAACGCCTTTATTGTCTAGGCGTTAAAGTGTATGTTCCGATATTTATGACCACCTCCACAGCTCCGAAATATCTGATGGCGACTGTACATTGATCGGAATCGGACTGTTGTTTATAGCAATGGATTGCTTAGATATCTTAATTGAGTTAACAACAATGACTGGAGTGTTTGTAGCTATCCCGGCTTTATATACAAACGGCAACATCGTCAGCGAATATAAAGGTGCCAAGGTGCCAAGCGCTGCCACGATAAGCGAGCAACTAAAGCAAACAAGAGGCTCATAGTACCGAGTCTCCATGGACATTCCTCGAACACAAGCGGAAGTCACTTTTTGATACCTGTTGTTAGAAAGAGAGTTCCGAGAAATAGGCCTCTGGCAACCACTAATAGATTTTGTTTTTCTTACCACCATGTCAGCAAAGATGTTTAGGTATGGGACCTATCGTCCGGAGACATTATTCTTACGAAGGCTGCGCCAGGGCGTATCCGTTAAAACTCAATTCAATGCACCTACCACGTCCGATATTCCTCGGCGATTATCTCTGTGCAAATAATAACTAATACTCTGCTAATACTGTTTAGCGCTTCATCGAATTAAATAGAGGGCCATCGTATAATATATTGAATTGATAACCAATTAATTCATATCCATAAAATAAAACAAACGGATATCTCGATTTGTGCTTTATTTATGAAAAAAATTGTAAATTATCCTACAATGAATCTCCGAATGAAATAGACTTACATATCATTTTATGTATCAAATACATTATTTTGCTCGACTCCAGATCAAACCACATAAGAACAATATAGTTTAAAATATTATCTACAGAATCCATTCTCGGCGATTCGTTTACCAAAAATACAATCTTCGTTTAAAGTTACCGCCTCGCGCGGCGGCGCGGCGCGGGCCGCGGTCCTCGCTATGTACAGCCCGCGGGCGTATTTACAACAGGAATATACACGGAGCTCAGCCGAGCAGCGCCTCCATGGTGTACGGGTGCGGCGGCGGCGGCAGGCGCGCGGGCTCCTGTCAGTCCAGGATCACCAGCGGCAGCGGCGGCGCCGCGCCCGCCGCCTGCCGCTCGGCGCCGGTGCGCCGCCCGCGCCCGCTGTCGCGCCCGCTCCCGCGCCCGCGCCGCGCATGGCCCGCCACGGCGCGCGCGCCCCGCGGCGCAGCTCGCCGCAGCTCAGGCTTCGACGAGCAGACCTAAACAAATGCCCATGTTTAACGCGGTAACACAACACACACGGTCGAGTCGGAATTGTTAATTGTAGAACAGGGGCACAGAGTGAACCATTTTAGTAGGCTGGAGGGGTGAAATGGATCGTTTAAGCTTGAGTCGGCTTTTTACTTCGATTGCAAGGAATTTATGCAATGACATGTTATTTATAAAACTTATTAGGTATATTATGTTTAAAGATGAACGAATTAGTACTTAGGGCCACGTACGCTGCCAGCCGCGGAGTGCGCCGGCAAGGCGGGCACGGCGTTCATGCACGCCCGGTGGTTGTATGGCAGGTTTTGGACTGTATTGTTTAGTCATTAAAAGTCTTAATAGATGGGTTTACTTTATATACTAGAGCAAAAAATGCTATTTTTTTACTCCTGCAGATACTATTTTATGCCACTTGTACATTCAGGAACTTGCATATTAGGTTTGAAGAAAAGTATATATCTATACTCTGCCGCAGAAGTAATACTAGTGCTGTAATATCACATATCAGTATTTTCACCTCTCTTCATAAGACTAGTGCATAACTATTATTATGCAGCCTGTGTACGACGATCTTTCGATGTGACGAGTGATATTTCATTTAAAGTAAACTATAAAGATTGCAGCAGATATAAACTCACTTAGCCGCTTCAGTAGCCCTGAAGTAAAGGTCATCCGGAGCATCCATCCATGAGATAACGTGTCGCCGTCCTCCACGGCCTGCCAAATTGGTCGGCTTGCCGTTCACCTATACACAAACAATATGATACATATCCAGTTGCCCGTATTTAAGACTTATGTTTTACACATTGAAAACTGGCTTCTACCTTCGACTTACTCTGCATAAAATAAGTAATTTGGGTTTACTAACCCATATTACTATCTTTTTTTATATCAGACTGACCAGCGTTTGACCTCAGTCGCACCTGATGATAAATGTCGACGAGGTCGAAGGTGTAGCACGCTGGTTCAGTAACAGCCTATTCACTGTTGTCTTGAAGAGACCCTCCTTTTCGTTTATTTAATTATTTTGCGATTACTTTCAGTCTCAAGCACAATGGCTATATAAGGAGTCTCTAACACCGTAACAATACTGGGTGAAATCAAAATACGATTAACTTTTACTTAAAACTGAAAAATCAATAAAGCCATATAATAATTGAAAAATTTGTTAAAAAAATTACCTGCCCATAGTAAGAATTACAGCTAGTATGGGAAGGTTTCTTTTTTAACAGATTTTTCGGTTGTAATCACGAAATCGATCCAGGAAATATATTTTTATATTACCATTTTTATATTAACATGTTCAAAAATTTATGGTAAACCCCCGATCGCATTAACACAGCAACCAGCAGAACTGTAGTTGGTGCAATTATTTATTTAGCAGTGGCGTCGAGTAAATTTGTAAAGCGAAGGCATTCCCTTTCTACACGAGCTGCTGAAAAAAAGGGTAAATGACACACATAGAGAAAAGTGAGCGTGAGGGAGTACTGACGTGCGTGAAGACGTGCGCGGGCAGCGGCTGGCCGGTGGCCTGCGCGCGGGCGCACATGGCGGCGTACTGCTCGCGCGAGGGCCGCTGCATGGGCGCGGGGTGCTTGTTGGGCCGCTTGGCCGGCGGCGGCGCGGCCGTCTCGCGCCCGGCGCCCGCTCCTGCAAGCGGCGTGTGTTGCCAGTGCGGTGCCCGCGCCCGTGCCGCTGCACCACCGCCCGATCGGGGGTGGTGTCGGCCCGGGCGTAGTTTACAGTTTACATTGCACATTGCGCGACGAGGGAGGAATGGCCAAGTCAAAGACTCGATGCCGATAGGGGCAGGTTTTAATGACTCGGGTTAATAGTTCTAGAAGTCCCGTGTCACACACACTATGTTTTTCTTTTCATTTGTGAATAAAGAAACATTTATTTATAGATATAATTACCTTTAAATTAGAGATGCTTATTCATATTTATAAATTTTCGAATTTATTTACGAAGAAGCGCTGATGGTCTAGCGGTAAGAGCGTGCGACTTGCAACCCGGAGGTCGCAGGTTAAAACCCCAGCTTGCACTAATGAGTTTTTCGGAACTTATGTACAAAATATCATTTGATATCTACCGGTCACTTTTTGGCGAAGGAAAACATCGCTAGGAAACCGGATTAATCCCAATAAGGCCTATTAAATCCTCTTTTTTGGAAGGTTAGATGGCAAATGCTTTCGTAAAACGAATGCCAACGTCAAATCCTGGGATTAGTTGCCAAGCAAACCACACGATGAAGATTCACTCCCCGTTAATTGTGCGTTACAAGCCGTTTTAAGAGCAAGCAATTAAAATTTTTAGGGTCATGATAATATCAGTATGTAGTCGTAGTTATTTTACAATGTTGGGTTTCATATATCATGTAAAACATATAAATCAATATGACGCTTAAATAACTAACCTGTTGCTGTTCCGAGAAGAGATGCAAAAGAGAAAGATACAAATTACATAATGCCACTGAATAATTTTTGATTTTTTTTTTAAACATGTAGGTATTTCAGATAAAAAATGAAATGAATGATAGACTTATTTGGTTACGATGCGCGTTCGTCTGGAGAACTCACCGCGATCGGTACGTTCTACAAACCGCTCGGTTGGGCGCAGCCACCCGTGAGCAAGTACCCAGAGCCCTGAGTATAAGTTTTTAACGTAAAAAAATGTCACCATAGCGTTAAAGTTACCCAAATAAATAATATTATCACATACGCGTTCGAGACGTTTTTTTACGTTAAAAGAAACTTACACTAGAGCCTCTGGTAGTGAGCGAGATCTGTTATATTGGCGCCACTTACTGTCGAGTCCGTTGATGTCGTCGTAGGCGCGGCGCTTGAGCGGCTGCGGCGGCGGCGCGGGCGCGGGCGCGGCGGGCGCGGGCGAGGCGCGCCGGGCCTCCTTCTCGGCGCGCGACAGCACGCGCTCGTACAGCAGGCTGCCGTCTGCGGGCCGGCGACGGTTACAGTAGGTCGACGAGTCGAGGGGAATAGATTACGCACACGACTATGTTTGCAAAAGTAGCGCATGAATGGAATGAACGAGTGAAAGTAAATAAGAATGATTAAAATGTAACCAGTGCCAGTTACTTTAGTAATGTTTGAAGAGATAAAGAAATAACCAAGTAACGAAAATACGTAGACATTAGTCTATAAGGGACGGTATTATGCGTAAAAAAGCGTATAGATGTAAAGGAGCGTGTACTAACCGGGCGCCTTGGGCGGCTTGGGGAAGGCTTGGTGCGGCGGCACGGGCAGGCAGTCTTTCGGCGTGAGGCGCAGCCAGTCGTGCGCGCGCGGCGGCGCCACGCCCAGCGCGGCCGCCAGGCGCACGGCCACCGCGCCCACCGGCCCGCGCGCGCGCGCGCCGCGCCGCCGCCCGCGCGCCGCCCCGCCGGGCCCAGCCCCGCCATCGCCACCGAACCTGCGGCACCGACGTCACACGTGTAGCTCCAACCGTAATAGATTCATTTATTGCGCCCTAAATTAGCCATACGGCCGTGAACTTTGTCGGTAAACAGCAGAACACGATTTTTTATAAAGTATGAATAGTTTTAAGAAGAATTTGATAAAAAATGCTTATTTTATTGATCTAGAGCATGCCGATAAGTGAGTCATAAAAATCTCTCGACCAAAAAGAGTAGGTATTAAGAATAAATACACAAGTAGAGCAGCTTGAAACGGTAACGTAGAAGGAAGATATACTCACACTCGTGCTTGACCTGCTGCAGGTTGATGGGCGCGAAGGGCGAGCGCGCGTGGTGGCGCGGGCGGCGCAGCGCGCGGGCCAGGCGGCGCGCCAGGCGCGTGAAGGGCGAGGCGCGCAGGTAGAAGGCGGCGCGCGTCTTCATGACGGGCCGCGCGCCCTCGCCCGCGCCGTGCGCCGTGACCACGTGCCGCGCCAGGTGCGCGCGCAGCTTGAACTCCTGCGGGCAGCGGCACACGGTTACCGGGCTACGGACTGCGCCCCGCGCTCCCGAGCTCTCGTGTCGAGCGGAGCGGATCATTCGATTCAACATTTCAACAAAACTGTTACAAATCGTATGAGCAAAATTTTACTTCTTCGCGATTCTTGAGGTGGGCGGACGGGACCGCGGGCCAGTAAGTAGTTATTGTGCGCAAAAATGCCAGTGTGCACAAAGCTTAAAAACGAAACGCCGTAGTTGCATTCAACACACCATTTCCCGTCTGACCAAAAAAAAAATCTAAGTGCGAACGCGTGACGACACATTGCGAGCTGCACGCTGCGAGTCAATGCTTACGTACAGTCGCCATCAGATATATCGGAGTTGTGGAAGTGGTAAACATTTTCTGAACATGCACTTTATCGCCTTGACAATAGACGCGTTATTCAGATATTTGAGATCACCTCCACAGCTCCAATAAATCTGATGGCGGTAGTACAACACGTACATATTTTGTGCGTGTATTCAATTGGGTACCTTAAGTTTTTTAAAGTGGTCCATGTTATATTTTTTGTAGTAAGTAAACTGCTAATGGTGTTCAAAACTGTGGCTATTCTTTTTTTATTCCTTTCTGTTTTTTAGAAATATTTTTTTGAATACCTCATTTGACAGATGAAGCGGTTGGTGATATGAATAGAGCTCGCGCCTAAGTCTGCAATATGTGTCTTCCATAAAAAAAAAAGTAAAACCGTCAAGTTGTCATTTGACAGATTTAAAACATCGCCGCTATTATACTTATTATTTCGACTTTGTTTGTACGCTATGCTCCCTAATTTCTGCTGTTCTCGAGTGTTTTTCAACGGCTACTACCTAGCCCTGGATTTTGTAGTGCCCGCATCTCACGACGACCACCATATATCCACTTTACCTACATTCAGAAAGGACGCCTTTAGGACGACGACGACGCTCACGTATTTCTGGACAACGATCAAGACAACAAACAACGACAAGAAATGTTAAGCTCCTTCACCCACAAAGTGTCTCATCCAAAGAAACCTCCACAAAAAAAAAAGTTTTGCTCGGGAAAGTAATAACTAGTTTACGCATACACGTCGAGCGTCTAATACGGCGAGTGAGGGAGTTTAAATATTTGAAACCTCACTCTGGAGTGAACCACAGTCACATCAGATATTTGAATGATAGTGTTATCATTATCATAGCCTATGCTTTGATAAATTTGCAGGATAATTTAATAAACCTAGATTGATGGATTTTTTTGTTGTTTTATTGCAGTAACACAACTTATAAATAAAGTGACAAAAGCTTTCTTATTTTCACTTGTATGAGTGAAAATATATCTTTATACTGAATTCGTTTCGAACGCCACACTGCTACCGTATAGTGTGGCGTTCGAACAAAACGATTCCACACCGCTACTACCACAAAACAGTGCAGTTGGTTGCACTTTGGACATAAACACTTCTAGAAGCCCTAGAAATAAGAAAACAATCATATTATAAGTGATAATAATGTTTTATATATATAGAAAAGACATTTTAACGTCAATCATGAAGCTTAAGCAACTTTCATCAATGTTTTCGCACCCCGAATCTCAGCAACGTTGTGCTTGTCGCCAGTCCTTGAATATTCCATAATAACCGCCATGACAAGCTCAATTTATTTGCTAAACTAGCTCGGGGAATCAGTCCTTAGGTCAGTGCAATGGTCGGCGAAAAAGCGGAATCATTGTCCAGAAATACGTGAGCGTCGTCGTCGTCGTAAAGGCGTCCTTTCCGAATGTAAAGCGAATGTTGGTGGTCGTCGTGAGATGCGGGCACTACAAAATCCAGGGGCAGGCAGAAGCCGTTGAAAAACACTCGAGAACAGCAGAAATTAGGGAGCATAGCGTACAAACAAAGTCGAAATAATAACGGCGATGTTTCAAATCTGTCAAATGACAACTTGACGGTTTTACTTTTTTTTTTAATGGAAGACACGTATTACAGACTTAGGCACGAGCTCTATTCATATCACCAACCGCTTCATCTGTCAAATGAAGTATTCAAAAAAATATTTCTAAAAACCAGGAAGGAATAAAAAAGGGATATCCACAGTTTTGAACACTATTAGCAGTTTACTTACTACAAAAAATATAATATGGACCACTTTAAAAAACTTAAGGTACCCAATTATATTTTCTTGTAAATATGTTCATATATGGTTGCAATGTTATAGTATGATTCTCGAACCCTACATGCTACAAAATTGCCTACGGTTAGCATTGTCACTATTTCCTTGCATACATGATTGTTAATCCACATAAGTCCGGATATGCTTCGAATTCCCAATTTAAGGCTAACGTAATAGTCAGGTATCTGATTGATAGACTTGCCGACGAACAGGTCATATTCATATGTTATTTATTTCATTCTACGTATATTATAGTCGCGACATCTATAACAGGCTACCTACACCTAGTTAAAAATTGACAATTTTACATAAAATCGAGCTACTTACGCAAATAGTTATCTCAAAGGCATGCGGCGCTACCGCGAAAAATAATGTTCTTAAAATTCGGACGATTGTCTGATGACGCCTTCACTGGAGTAAAAGAGAAAGATGCTCGAAATATACGAACTTCGATGTTCGCGGTACCGGGCCTGTGTTATATTACTAGATGACGATATATTTAATAGATATAAATAGCACTAAGTATAGCTGTATTGGCTAACAGCTAGACAACTATGCCTGCGACATGAACAGCTTCTACTATCGGGACAACAACAAGGCTAGGCATTATGGGCGCATTAGATATGTCTTAATACGTATTACACAATCATGTCAGCTGAAAGACGTCCACCGCTGGACATAGTCCTAAGTTTATTATACATACATATTAAGTCTTAATTTACTTGGCAACTAATATAAGTGCGCAGATAACACTACTTCAATACTTATTTAAGAAAAACCAGAATTTCTGTGCAAAGTTGTAGTACTTAATGGTGCGTGAAGGAACTTAAATAAAAAATGGTACAAGTTTATAACGCTTTGGAAACCTATTATTATTTGCAAGATTTACGAGCATTAAATGCAGGAAGTTTACTAGTAATATTTTGATGTCTTTGTGGAAACTCTTTGAAAATATGATAATCTTAACGAAGTATAAAACCAAGACCGTGTTCATTGCCGTTGCTCGTATGTTTTTATAAATATAGAGGGCATCGATCGGTTCATTGACTTGATCACATTTGGAGCCATATAAAATTGTCCTGTGGTACTCTGCCTTAGACCTACCTTAGCGCAGTTGAGGACGGTGCAACGATGCGGGCGGTGCGAAACGGACAGAGCAGTGTCATCTCCCTCGGCGCGAGGGCCTTTGCCCGTCTCCACTTCTGTCTCGCCGAACACTCCGGCCGTCTGTACAACAGATTTTTTTCTATGAAAGTATGGAGGTGATATAATTATTTCTTATCAAACATGGCATGACTGCATTATGTCCCCAGATCCAACGAGAAGTGTTCATTTTTGATCGGTGGATGTGGCCGCAGCGGATCATGTAAAAAACATTTAAAAAATGACGACAAGTATAATTTACTGTGAATGGAGTTAAATATTTAGATTATTTTCTATGTCTTTCCTGTACACGGAACAATGGTGTTCCGGACATTTGGAAGGCGTTATTATTATTATTTTGAACTTCTATGTAATATATCCTGCTTAAAACACTGAAGTTTTTAAATATTGACTTGTCCCTGAACACGGTTTAAATAGATTTTATATTATATTTCAAAGGCATTTTACAACTCATTTAGCTTATGCTCTAATTAAAAGCTGGCCCGGGCAAACACTAACATAAAATGGTTTGTTCTTCCTTCCTTGGCGGTAATATATGTATTTATCGATATAAACGTCAAAAGGAGAAAAGTTCACACAAACCTTGAGACCGCCATATTTTTTCCAGTATTGCCAGCACGTGCCGCACAGTCGGTACTGTAAATGCTGCGGTCCCCACGTGTACCACTGGTTTGAATTTGTTACTGTAAAAAAATATTAAACTAATTAATTTAAATAATCTAAGTAAGTTGTGGTACAGTCAGCATCAATTAGGGTAGGTACAATAGCGAATAAGTCAGGATGACTGAAATATAGTGTGTTGTTCGTGAGAAACGCATGAGGGTATGATTATATGTTACCGTAACCTGCCACAACGTGGCGAAAAATACTGGTAGAACTGGACGTATAACTCCTTGACTGGCCAGAGATTGCTCGAGGTCGTGAAGGTTCAAGGTATGCGGATCGAACAGAGACTGCCTAGTAGTGGGCCACCACAAGGATTTCAATAATATCAGTATAAATAACACTTGGTTAGCTTATTTATAGTGGTTGTAGAGTAATTAATAAAGGAACTTATAATATTGTTACCTTGACAGGAAGCGCAAAGCATGGCAGGCGGCTGCAGCGCGGCGGTGCCGTTGGTGCCGCCGTTGAGCACGGCGCCCGGCTTGCCGCCGGCGTTGCTCACGAGCGCCGGGTTCGGCTTGTTGCTGCAACACGAATCATGCACGTCACTACGGTTACGACAGCAGCGTTGGACAACAAACTTAGGCAATTTAAAAAAGCGCGTAAATATACTGAGTCTAGTAGTCCAATCGCGTAAACGGAGACTTCTATCAGACATCTTCTCAATCTCACGCAAATACTATATCAATATTGTTTTTTAATAATTAAAGCGACTTTCGAATTAGCTCTACATATTCTATGAATTCGACATAAGGTTTTTCACGGGTGTGGATAATTATGAAAGCCCGACCTCACGTTAGCAATTCAAATTGTTACATAAAGCGTCGTTTACGAGTTTTTATGTCACTGTCTTTATGAAATTTCATTAATGGATTGGAGTTGTATTTGAACACTTATAGGCAACATAAATTGTTTCTTAAGTGGTAACGGTTAACTGTATTCACTAGAATCTTGTTTTTTTAGAAGTGTCATAGTGACATAATAAGGCAACATAAGAACAACAAGTAGTAAAGAGCGGTTGTGGGTACAAACACTCACTAGTTGGGAATGTAGACTTGCTTGAGCTTGGACTCCGCCTCGACGGCTTTCACGCGCTTCTGCTGCACGTAGCGGTCCGTCGTCTTCCACATGTAGTAGTATTCGACGAGGTTTTTTAACGTTTTCCAAGGCAACTGCATAAAAAATATTTTATTTTATTTTATTATATTCATATATAATATATGACAACACCGGGAATACACCCCACTCCCCAAAATACACATCGCTGCAAGAATGTACATAGTGATGTTTGAAAGTCGGGATATTTACATTTGTATTCTATGTTAAAGCTAGCTTATTGCTGAGCTTGCTTTATGCTTATTTGTTTTGTTAGCATTAGAAACCCGAATAAGATGTGCTTAGCCATGTGGGGGATAAACAATGTACTTTTCGAGCTCCTAGTTAAAAATACTTGCACGATGGATGAGTTTGGATTTGGACACGATGTATAGTAACATAAACACGAGACGGTCAAAATAACAATCAGCCTTGTGTAGCTTGAAATGAAGAATACTTACAAAGTCGTGCCTGATGTCGGCAAAGTCCTTGCCGTACTTGTCGAGCGCCTCCTCGAAGAGGTTGGCCTCGGCGGCGGACCACTCCTCCATCTCGTCGCGGCACAGCACGGGGCCCGACGCGGGCACCAGCGACGACAGGGCGGACTCTATGCTGTACCCAGACTTGTGTAGGGTGTCCATCGCGTGGAACTGTACGAAAATTAATATACATTTAAAATTCTAATATAAAACTAGATTAAAGACTAGGGTAGCCGTCTGTGCGTGGCCGTCTAGATTGGAAAGCGTATTTATTGTTATGATCGTATTTGATAAATTAACAACGTATGACTAAAGACTACAGATATCAGAGTAAAATATTTCAGTGATTCTATATTTGATACTTTTGCCCTTGCCCTCATGGCTTGTGACTGATGTCAGCCACAAGCCATGAGGTATGTACCTTTTTGGATTGTTTTGGCGACTGGTCTGGCCTAGTGGGTAGTGACCCTGCCTATGAAGCCGATGGTCCTGGGTTCGATCCCCAGTCAGGGCATTCATTTGTGTGATGAGCACAGATATTTGTTCCTGAGTCATGGGTGTTTTCTATGTATTTATATGTATCTATTTATTATATATATCGTCGTCTAGTACCTACAACACAAGCCTTACTGAGCTTACCATAGGACTAGGTCGTTTGTGTAAGAATGTCCAGAAATATTTATTTAATTTATTTATATTTATAGGCTTATTATTAATATGGGTTCTTATTCTATTTAAATGTCAGTGGGATATTGGATAAGTAGGGCTTTTTGCTTTCACTGCGACGAATACTTGCTCAGATCCATTCAGGGCGGGGTTAAACGGGCGCTACAGTTGGACAAGAAAGCCATTGTGTGATTAAGGGTCAACTGTTAATGGATAGGCTTGGATTAATGGAAATTGTTAGAAGCCTATAATCTAAATAAATCTAAGGAAAGTACAATTAGATTGCTGGACTAAGTATTAAGAACATGTCGCCAATAGTAGGCACCAGTACCAAACTCCGTAGGTATTTGTAATTTATATATATTTTATTAATTTACCCCCTATTATTCATTAATATTTAAATAATACAGAAAGGTATATATAACATGGCATGTTAGAATTGTTGTTCGTAGGGTAAAATATCGTAAAGTAAGTTTAATATTGTCTTTGATCTCGTTAGCACCACACTGTACCTACACATTCATAAATCGTAAAAATACATTTGTATACCAAATAAATAAAAATTAATTAATAACAATTTTGAGGACAATCTTACACATATCGATCTAGTCCTACGGTAAGCTCAGTAAGGCTTGTGTTCTAGGTACTAGACGACGATATAATATATATAATAGATAGATACATATAAATACTTAAATATATAGAAAACACTCATGTCTCAGGAACAAATGTCTGTGGCTCATCACACACAAATACATACCCTTACTGGGACCTATTAGGCCAGACAGGTTCATTTTCGTTTGTATATAAGCCAAGTATAGTTTCTGCTAGATGGCACGACATGAATCAATTCCTTCAGCAGCGGGCACTCATCATGAAACTAACCAGTGTGATGTCACGTGAGGCGGCGGCGGCGGACATGTGCAGCGAGGGCTGCTTGACGCTGGAGGAGCAGTCGAGCGCGCGCGCGAACGTGCCCACCGACCGCGACACCACGAGGAACTGGTCGATCTGCCGGTCCGTCAGCCCGTGCTCCGGCGTCCACACCAGCGTTTCCAGTTCCGAACTCGCGCGCCCGTCCTCCTCGCCTGACAAATACAAGTAAAGGCATTAAAGATTAATCATCGAAAGGCTTAAATAAGTTGTGTCATATTCTTTTTTTTATGACATGGGCGGCCAACGAGCAGATGGATTGCCTAGTGGTAGGCAATTACCGTCGCCCATGGGCACCCCCAACACCAGGGGAGTCACAAGCGCGTTGCCGGCCTTTAAGGGGGGTTGGAGCTCTGCGTTGGAACACTACAAACTGAAAGGTAGCAGTGCTATTATGGCTGTGGTCTTCTGTAAGAGGTACTTCTCCAGTTGGGCCGCCCCAGATTAAAACGTGATGGTCGTTAATCGTCGCTGTGCCCTACCTCTCATTGTTGGACGTAGTCTAAAGACCCGGACATACCCGGGTCCACTTCATATCATTCTACTTCATAGTAGAATATCACTTAGGCAACGCACGGCGTGGAAAAGGCATTTGGATCCAACGGGTTTTAAACTTTTGACCAAACTGTGTCCCAGACGCCACGACGTGTGCCATAGGTATGACTACTGTGAAGCGTTACGTTAAATCAACCCGTCTGGAGCACAGCTCTTCATCGATATTGTTTATTTGTCGCTCAACGGTTTCAGCATAAATGATTAAAGGCATGTACAACAAAAACGACAAACAAGTCTCATGTTGCATTAAATGTCAACAAGTCCCAGAAGTAGTATAGCAGTTATTCTTAATAACATTTAATAAATACGTGATTTTTACTATGCACGCAATAGTTAATTTAAGAGTCTTCGTTTCACTACAACACATATTGTCGTATAAAATATAATCAAATTATTATCAAGCTAAAAATGTTAACATACCTTCTTTTAATAAATTAGTTACATCAGTCTGATATCTACTTCCAACTCGGATTTCTCCCTTATCTTCTAATAAAGTCTTTTGTGAAGGATCAAATACTAAACAATAAAAAAATGCGTCCTGAAACAAAAGAAAAAGTTTGTAGTTAGTTTGATAAATAGCCATGGGGATAAGTATTTGTGGACACACTTGAACAGGTATTAAGCATATTCAGAACTGTGCATTATGCATCGGCATGCATCTATTGTGTAACATTATCGGAACTGCAGTTCGTTTGTAGTGTTTGCTTCTTGTCGTAGACATTGTCAATTCAAATGATCGCTAAGAAATTGAACATGGGTGTTTTATTTAATTTGTGTTATTAATATTTAAAACAGTGTTTTCGGAATAGAATTATAAATTACTCTGCAGGTTCATCGGTTTTATCAGAAAAATGTAACTAACTACTCCTCCCGCAAGAGTCATTGAGGCCTTAAAAACGGATTTGACAAAATTAATGGTATAAACGCTAAACGAAGAGTCAGTTTAGCATCGATGCAAAACCAGAAATAACAATGCAAAAACAAAACAAGACGTGACGGTGACAAATACAAGTCAACTCAGCCCTGTTCCTGAAGCTATGAGCGAAATAAGTGAAATACCCCAGTGCCGGTCACCGAGATAAGATAAAAAACATGACCAATAGATATAAACCGAACATATTTTAATCCCAATCGGTGACGCGTTGACACGGTGCTATCTCAGCGCTAGATGTAGGTACAGTCAGCAGCAAAAGTGGCTAAGCGTTTGAAGTGTTCAAAATGACCTATACGCACTCTTATTCTCTTCACAATAGAGATGTATTGACCTCATTTTGAACACCTCAAACGCTTAGTCACTTCTGATGCTGACTGTACCTACTTTTGTTGGTCAATGCCACTTAAATGGGTTAGGGATGATCTAGTTACGTTATCGCATATTTTGCCGATTTTTGTATTTTTATTTTGAATCATTAATCTGTAAGACTGTAGCTAGTGTATGATTGGATTATGGATGGATATATATTTTTGAATATATAACTCATATATAACTAATATATTTCATGTCCAGTCGATTCTTGCAATGTGTGTTGAAAAAAAAAGAGTAAGATACAAAATGTAGGTAAACAATTTTTTGACGGACACCGGCCCTAAATAAACTAAACAGCATAACTGTAACTTTAGTTACATTAATAAATAAAATAAGGCAGGTTACACAGTAAACAAATATAAACAATTAAACAAAAAAAGCAAGCGCGGATGTTCCGAAAACACGCAAATTTGTAAGTTATCGATGCTTAAATTGGTGAGACTTTTATCGGGACCGCGGGGACGATGTTATGGCGGAGTGTGTGGTGGAATAACGGGGGAGAACTCGCTACAACGCCGCCCTACTCCGGTACATACTCACATCCTTATTCAGATAGCTGAGCAGCGACTCTGTCTCGTTGAGTAGCGTGACAGTGCACTTGCCGCGGATGTGGGTGGCGGGCAACGTCTCCACGTGCCGTGAGAGGAACAGCTCTCGATGCTTTGCCTGGTGCCGCTGCTTGGGCGCCAGGCCGTCTGTGCCTGGCAACTCGCTAGATTCCTCCTCCATTGACGCTGGAATTTAAAGAAAACACTAATTGAGTTTGCGATATTTTTAATATCAACTAAATATATTCACATTTTTTTATCACAATACAGAAATAGCAGTTAAGCACATTACCGTCTAATTTAGAAATATAAAAATAGTCAGATTTAGCACTTTTAGGTTCTGATATCTAAGGTTCGAATCGAAGTTACCATGTCAAGAATGACATTATAGGCTGACTAGGTAATAAAGTAGGAAATATAGGTTCGAGAGATCGCACCAATCAATGCGCTTGGGCAACTGCAGTCAAGGACAAGACGTACGAGTTTTTGTGCAATAAAAGCAAAACTTCTCGTTAACCCAAGCTATGTTCTTTTTTTTGTCGCATTTATGATTATAAAAGTCCAGATCAGGACCATAAAAGGTAAAACAAAAGTGCAGCATTAATTGATGTCGTGGTAAAGAGCGGATGATTGTGATCCCGCGCCGCATGTTCGTGAAGATGGCCGCCCCATTTTTTTTTTCCAAAAAAGGCATAGCTATATCGTTAGTTCATCGTTAGTTCACGTTAGTTCAGTATATTAAATCGTAAGGACCCGACTCTGAGTTAGATTTTTTTAAAAAACAAAATGGGGCGGCCATCTTCACGCTACCGCCCCAAAATGAATTTTACGTAATCCATTGATGGCAATCGATAGATATTCGTTAGTTCACGCTAATTCACTAAGAAATTTCGTTAGGACCCGATTGGAAGTGTGTTTTTTTTTTACTTGAAGTGGGGCGGCCATCTTCACGCTACCGCCCCAAAATGAATTTTACGTAATCCATTGATGGCAATCGATAGATATTCGTTAGTTCACGCTAATTCACTAAGAAGTTTCGTAAGGACCCGACTGGAAGTATTTTTTTTTTAAATTAAAGTGGGGCGGTCAACTTCACGCTACCCGCCCATAATGTCTGAAACGGTTTGCATTGATTGTAATCGGTAAGTATTCGTTAGTTCATGCGTTTTAACTAAAAGTTTTCGTTAGGACCCGATTACAAGTTTTTTTTTTTCACATTAAAAATGGGGGGGTCAACTTCCCGCTACTGCCCCAAAATGACTTTCTCGAAATCCATCGATGGTAATCGATAGGTATTCGTTAGTTCACGCTAATTCACTAAGAAATTTCGTTAGGACCCGATTGAAAGTATCTTTTTTACTTGAAGTGGGGTGGCCAACTTCACGGTTACCGGCCCAAAATGACTTTTACGGGTTCCATTACTCGCAATAGGTGGATGTTCGTTAGTTCACGCTAATTTGCGAAGAAATTTCGTTAGGACCCAACTTGAAGTATCTTTTTTTTAAATAATTGAAGTGGCGAGGTAAACTCCACGCTCCCGTCTCAAAACAAACTTTAGGGATTTGTTCGATCGCAATAGGTAGGCACGTATTTACTGATTCACGATCACATTTTCTAGAGATCCTTAATACAACATTTCAATAGAAGTTTTACGGTTTCCATCTTCACGCACATCGCTCAGGCAAAACAAAAACTACTCGTATCACTCGGTTACTTTCATTGGACAGACAAACCCCTAAAGCAATGCGAGTTCGTTTGTACGAACGAAGTGTTCGTTTTGGGCGAAAGGTCTTGATACGGTGCATGGAAATACTTAAGGACTTCGATAATACCGAACTGCTGTTGAAATTTTCAGGTTGAGCATCGTGGTTTGGGGTCTTGTTAGCCTAACGCATATAATGCATTAACTATCCTCTATGGAGCGTGCTGAATAGGTAAAATTGTAATAAAATAAATTACAATTACAATCCATGTCAGCCTATTTATCCTTTATTTTACATCAAAATGAAAGCCCTCTCGCTTTTGTGCACAGAGTTCCAGTGCCTCATCGCAGGGCAATCAAATTTGTCCAGCATTACATACACTAAAACGTAAAACTAGTGCCTACGCCAAATCCTGGGATTAGGTGCCAAGCGGACCCCAGGCTCCCATGAGCCGTGGCAAAATGCCGGGACAACGCGAGGAAGATGATGATGACATATATATGAATACCAATCCACCAATTTTATCACGAAAAACTATATTTTTATCCCATTACTTATTTTATAGCTGCATTACTAAGTTTTGTCCCGAAAATCCCGAAAGAACCGGGAATACCGGTTCCTCTTTTTGGGGACTCCCGAATTTCCCGGTTCTTGCAGACAGAACCGGTTCTGCATTCAGACTTAATACTGTGCATGGAAATACCTACTTAATGACTTCGGTAATACGTAACTGTTCTTTTATAAATATGTTTCTTGCGGGCAATTGCTGGCATATATCTCAACAACAGAGAAATGACTTAAACTGGATTGGATGGACAAACCCTTTAGGTCCCTCAGAAACTGATTCTTCGTTACAAGAGTCACTTTGGATGTATGAACCCAAGTACAGTACCCGTACCATGAGTTGTGACATTACGGTTTTCGATAACGAGTATCGAGTATACTATCTGTGCATCTCGTTCGCACTAAAATAGTACAAGCGACATGCACAGAGAGTAAACTCGATACTCGTTATCGAAGACCGTAATGTCACAACTCATGGTACGGGTACTGTGCCTAGAAAACAATGATTTCGAAAATACCTAACGGCCGTTTAAGATACATATTCAGGTCGAGCGCCATAGTTTATGTTCATTTTGCGTGCTAAGATATGTCTCATGGGGGCAAACTCATGCACATGCTAGTAATCCATATTTCTTTATAAGAGGTATGTATGGAGTGGTTTTCTTTCTACACATTGTTTTAGCCTAACCGATAGGTTTCTAAAAACATACATACAAACGTACTCATAAATTAAATTTATTTGGGCTTAGCTCCCATTACTGTTCGTAAAAACCTAGAATAAGTCAGCACCGTAAACCTACCCGAGGCGCTGCAGACAGGATGCATGAGGATGCAGACTGCATGTATTTGCTCCGCCTGAGCCCAGTTTTCCGCCAGACAGTATCGCACCTCCGAGATTCAAAGGACCCCACGGGTGTCTCCGGGTCGGTCCACGTCCGATTACGTTGCTCTAGCCAATAAAGTTACCTAACTACCATAACTTTTTGCGAACACCGTGCGAACCTGCGACCCAAAATATTGCATCGGACTGCCAGCGGTCTGTGTTCTATTTAGCGTCGTCTTTCTATTTAATGTTGCTTTTCAATTCAATTAGCCGTCATGACGTTTATGACGGCTTATGAAATTATCAAAATTCATTGAAATCTTCAATTCTCGTTTGTTTGGCCGCGTGTTACTGCACTGTTTTGGGTTAATGGTTGCCTGTAGACGTTTGTTCTGGTCCAATAATCGTCAGGACCCAATTCTATTACTTTTTCTATCACCCTACATGCATGTACGCCCTAGCCATATATGAAAATTTCAAAACTGGAAATTTTCAATTCTCGTCTGCTTGACAAATAATGTTATATTCGGTAATACCGTCAACATCCTATTGTAGTATACTTAATAAAACGTTGTTATACCTATACTGGGGCAATCTTATACAAACCGACTTAAACCTATAGAGTGAGCTTAATAAAGATTGTATTATAGGTATTATACGCACGCAACCGTACGTACTTGAAACGATATATTATAATATACGTATAAAATCTTAATACATAGATAACTAGACTCCATATAGTAGTCTGTAGTCCACCCAGGACTGATGACCTCGTAATGGTCGCTAGAAATGGCTACTTGCGTAACGCTGAAAATGTCCAGCATTGGGCGTCCGCGGCTGACAGATAGACATAGATAATATTTATATTTACTACCAAGGAAAACATACTCTTGATTGCACACAATTTACAAATGAATTTCAACACCCTAGCCAGGTTTGCACCTGTGAACTACTGCTTCATAGGCATATCTATCAACTAGTATAGTACGTAAGTACACTCTTACTCTTACTAATCTTATGAATCTACTGAAAATATTTATTTAGTACTACTGTAAAATCTACTTTTTCTCTAATAGACAATATTGTTTAAATGAATGTATGTGTGAGCGCGTAGACAAATTAACAATGTATTTCAATTTCATTTATTCATGGACCAACTTGCATCATTGTTGTTAGTAAATGTTAGTATTATTTTTGATATAGGCCGACCGGTCTGGCCTAGTGGGTAGTGATCCTGCCTATGAAACCGATGGTCCTGGGTTCAAATCCTAGTCAGATCGTTTATTTGTGTGATGAGCACAGATATTTGTTCCTGAATCATGAGTGTTTTCTATATATTTAAGTATTTATATGTATCTATCTATTATACATATCGTCGTCAACACAAGCCTTACTGAGGTTACCGTAGGACTTGGTCGATTTGAGTAAGAAAGGTCCCGAAATATTTATTTATTTATTGGCAATTACAATTAGATACTATTATGTCAATGACGTTTTATCAAAATATCCAACTTGGCGAGTAGTTCCTCTCCTTTAAATCAGGATAACACACATCACCTTAGTCATGTATGTATAAGAATCACGGTGTTGTTCACAAACCATACATTAATTATTTAAAAACGCAAGAAATCTTAATTACAAAATAAAAAATCTTATAATTAATTCTAACAGAATACTGTTCGCTAGTTTCCGTTAGGTACAGCGACATCTAGTGATAAATTGGTTCAACAGACTTTTTATCAGTCATTTACAAAACATGTCGTTGTTTAGTTTGCGATGGGAACAGCGACATCTAGCGGCAAATCTCTTAACTAACTATTGAGCTCAATACTTTAACACTAATATAATCGATAATGGATAATATTAAGGAGTTATATCGTATGAAAATTGTGTAAATTACAAAACAACAGATTGAGACATCTTAAAACACTTATGATATGTGTGTACATAAAGTAGTGTATACCACTATACATAATTAGGCATTACAAGTATTACAACACTCGTGTGATATCATTATGAAACTCGCCTTCGGCCCGTTTCATAAACCCACACTCTTCTAGTAATGCCCTTCATTATGCACAGATACATAAACTATTTACTATTTATCAAAATATCCAATTTGTCGAGTAGTTCCTTCTGTTGAACCAATTAAAGGATTAAATCCGGATTACACACATCACCATAATCATGTATAAGAACCACGGTGTTGTTCACAAATCATACTTTAATTATTTAAAAACGAAGAAAATTTTAGCTACAAAATACAAAATGTTATAATTAATCCTAACAGAATACTATTCGCTAGTTTCCGTTAGATACAGCGACATCTACTGATGAATTGGTACAAGAGATATTTACAAAACATGGCGTTGTTTAGTTTGCAATGGGAACAGCGACATCTAGCGGCAAATTGGTTACTTAAATAATCATTGAGCTCAATACTTTAACACTATAATTGATAATGGGTAATATTAAGGAGTTATTTTGTATGAAAATTGTGTAAATTGCAAAACAACAGATTGCAAAGTTAAATCGTGACGATTTATCATGACAATTTATCGTGGTAGTGTATAACGGGCTTACCGTATTCTTTAAAAAACTTGATAAAATGAAGAGTTACAAATATGGTCATAATTTGCAAAAAAAAGTTACTTAATTACTTTGTTTTTGTAAAGAACGTTACTTAATTACATAATAATTAACAATAAGGAACATCATTACCCTACGATCGGGAAATTTCCCTATTCGTCTGCCTGGCAATACAGATGGCGTGAAGTATGGTGTTATGAGAGGTAGGGCACAGCGGGGGACTCCTCCTTACAGAAGACCACAGCCATAATAGCACTGCTACCTTTCAGGTATGTAGTGTTGTGTTCCTGATGGTGAGTAAGGTTCTCAAAACTCCAACCCCTCTAACTAACCTAACTTAGGCCGGCAACGCGCCTGTGACTCCCCTGGTGTTGCGGGTGCCCACAGGCGACGGAACTTGCTTACCATCAGGCAATCCGTCTGCTCGTTTGCCACCTTTGTCATAAAAAAGTAATAATCTAGCGAATTCACGAATTTTTTGTATAATTATTAATTACGTACGGTAAATTGTTTGACCGGTAGCATTTTTACAGGATTTTACAACGCACAACGGCATCTTTAGATTTTTGTTGCTCCTGAGGCATGCATTGACGCTCGGAGGCTACTGTGGAGAGGGCGGCGCTGCGGCGCATCATAGCTTGGCGTCTGTGTGTGAAACGCGTAATGGTGCTCCCATACTGAGGCGCTAAACGCTAAAAACCATATTCTGAATTCGGTAAATTTAGGGCATTTTGCTCTTTTACCTAAATAAAGGCGTCATGAGATTGACAGAGACAATCGTCCGAAATTTAAGAATATCGTTTCTGGCGGTTTGTCGAGCAGTGTACGACTTACGGTTGAAATTATGATGATGATGACGATCTCAAACAAACTATAGGTTCCCAGCACTTCATCGAAACTCATCTTTAGGACCATCCTACAAATGTTAACTTGGACCTTAGACTCCTGTTTTATTTGTTTTTTCAACTCGTGTACTTTTATCTGTAATTTACATAGTCACGAACGTACATATAAGGACATACATTATTTACTGCTTATAAAAGTCTATAGTCTATTGCGCAAAATAGGACTTGTATCGTTTGGGAGATCTTACGACACGGTAAGCTGGTGCGGAGCAGCAGGTACCATATACCGTTACAATGCTACCAACTTGACAAACGATTGAATGCATACGGTTTAAAAAAAAAACAATTTGTACCAACTTCATTGCTACCAACATAATAAAAAAAACTTTTGGTATCATCACTATTCATCACAGGAAGGTGGACGTTGAAAAAACATAACCATAGACATCACTCGATTATTTTTACGTTTTCCCGCCTTTCCCGTGAATTTGTTGTTCGTAGTTTGAGTCACTATTAATTTTAATATTTTATTTAATATTGCCCTCTCATAGAAAAAGCATTGTATGCAACGTTGTATAAGTAGTCAAAAACTGCTCATGGCGTATTTATTACCCACTCCACTCGCATTTTTTGACCCCTCTTATGCAACTGTTGCATAAAATACTATTTTATAAGCCTTATAAAAAAACCAATAAAACTCGGAATTCTTTGATTGCACTTTGCATTACAAGTTCGAGAAATAGAAAAAATATTAAAACTCTCTTTACAAACATACAAAAATTGAATCAACAATGAAAATAAAACAATATAGGTACTTAATCTTTTTCAGTCTTTTTAACCAGACATAAAACTAAAAGCTTACACAAAATCAACACTTATACTACGTCCGAGTGAGAAGTCCGCTGCACGCGTTATGGTGCGCGGGCGGCGTTATCATTGTTAGAATTAGAAGTCAAAAAATGGCGAGCCTGACTATTTCGTTTTCGCCGGAACTCGAGAGTCAGCTATTTATTTCTCGCCTCGAATAGAGGTGAAACTCTCGAGTTGTCTCGTGTTCGAGAAGTCTCAAGCAGAAACCCTATACGTAACGGAAGACAGGAATAGCACATTGCATTTTTAACGTGATAAAAAGGGACGGATAATACTACTACCTTTGATTGTCAGTATAAAATGAACCCAAATAAGTTAAATCTTACAATTACTTTGACTTATGCGAACGACTTGCGCTCACCAGTCAGGCAGTCACCTTGTATAGCCTATCTAGAGGTTTCTTTATCTGTGTTCCTGCTAGATACATATACATGTATATGCGTGAGTATATCTATCATATAAACCTGAATGTCCTGACTGACTGACTGATCAACGCACACAGTATGGGAGCACCATTACGCGTTTCACACACAGACGCCAAGCTATGATGCGCCGCAGCGCCGCCCTCTCCACAGTAGCCTCCGAGCGTCAATGCATGCCTTCAGGAGCAACAAAAATCTAAAGATGCCGTCGTGCGTTGTAAAAGCCTGTAAAAATACTACCGGTCAAACAATTTCCCGTACGTAATTAATAATTATACTAAAAATTCGTGAACTCGCTAGATTGTTACTTTTTTTTATGACAAAGGTGGCAATCGAGCAGACGGATTGCCTGATGGTAAGCAACTATCGTCGCCCATGGGAGTCACAGGCGCGTTGCCGGCCTCAGTTAAAAGGGGTTGGAGCTCTGGGAACCTTACTCACTATCAGGAACACAACACTACATGCCTGAAAGGTAGCAGTGCTATTATGGCTGTGGTCTTCTGTAAGGAGGAGTTACTTCCCCCGTTGAGCTTCAAGCGTGATGGTACTTCGCTGTGCCCTACCTCTCATATCACCATACTTCACGCCATCTGTATTGCCAGGCAGACGAATAGGGAAATTTCCCGATCGTAGGGTAATTGATGTTCCTTATTGTTAATTATTATGTAATGCAAACTAAACAACGCCATGTTTTGTAAATGACTGATAAAATGTCTGTTGTACCAATTCATCAGTAGATGTCGCTGTATCTAACGGAAACTAGCGAACAGTATTCTGTTAGGATTAATTATAAGATTTTGTATTTTGTAACTAAAATTTCTTGCGTTTTTAAATAATTGGATATTTTGATAAATAGTAAGTAGTTTATGTATCTGTGCATAATGAAGGGTATTACAACAAGAGTGTGGGTTTAATATTATAACATAATAATATCACACGAGTTTCTATTGTCACTCGAGTTCAAATGTCGTTCGATTTATTTAAAAATAAACAACGAATCGGCGTTTCGTATCAATTACTGTTTTAATATCTGTAGATACTAGAATGTACACCCCACTTGAATTTGACAGCTGTTCCAAATTTAAACTCATAACCTACTGTTTTCACGAAGTAATGTTAATTTTACATCTCCATTAATTTCTGATGGTTGGTAATGCTGGTCATTCATCATGGACTTTTTAACTAATTGATTATTATTATAATATATATATTTTGTTGTTAAGTATTGACGATTCTTATTGGGAGATACAATTTATTTAAGAAACCACGAGTTCTGTTAACACTTTCCATGTATCCGTGTCCCCAATATGGGACATGATGTTTATTGTCAGGAATCCATGCCTCCACTACTACACTACACTAAATGTACACTTGTAGACTTTGTCAGGTCACAGACAGGGTGTTAAGTTTGCAGATATAAGATAGTTTAAGAAATATGTTTTATTCAAAATATTGGATTGTACACAATCCTGAACTTCCAAATATTGTTTTTTAAGTATGTACATACACGCTTTATCCTGTATTTAAATTTTGTTTGACGATCCTTATTGGGAGACACGTATTTATTATTGTACAATATTATAACTGTTATTTCCATTGTGAATATGAAATTTTGACGATCATGATTGAAATTATTATAACTTTGCAAATAAGTCAAACTTATAATGTAATCTTTCCTGAAATAAAATAAACTAACTAACTAAAACATTGCCTACGGATTCTGGATATGTACGTAGATAAACGTCATTGACATAATAGAATGTAATTGTAATTACCCATAAATAAATAAATATTCCGGGACCTTTCTTACACAAATCGACCAAGTCCTACGGTAAGCTCAGTCAGGCTTGTGTTGTAGGTACTAGACGACGATATGTATAATAGATAGATATATATAAATACTTAAATATATAGAAAACACCCATGATTCAGGAACAACTATCTGTGCTCATCACACAAATAAACGATCTGACTAGGATTTGAACCCAGGACCATCGGTTTCATAGGCAGGATCACTACCCACTAGGCCAGACCGGACGGCCCACATCAAAATAATACTAACAATTACTAACAACAATGATGCAAGTTGGTCCATGAATAAATGAAATTGAAATACAATGTTAATTTGTCTACGCGCTCACACATACATTCATTTAAATAATATTGTCTATTAGAAGTAGAGTAGCAAAAAGTAGATTTTACAGTAGTACTACATAAATATTTTCAGTAGATTTATAAGATTAGTAAGAGTAAGAGTGTACTTTCGTACTGTACTAGTTGATAGATATGCCTAAAAAAGAAAGCTAAGCAGGCAATAATCATTTATATATTGTGCCAAATGTGATGAGTCTAGTAGAATATTGTATTTGTTTATATCCCTACAATTTTGACAGTTCTGAAGGGTTCAGTTTGAAGGGAACAAAAATATGTGAGACTGTCAAGGACGGACGAAGTTGACATGGAAAGTTACATAAGACCATCCCTTTTGATCGTGGTATTATTATTAGCACGCTCCGTCAAGTTCAATGGTATTTCTATATGTAAGGTATTATTGGTACAGTCGACTACAAAGATATATGTATACATTTTTTCACCTTAATCCTTTGTAATATGGTGCAAAAGTGTATACATAACTTTGTAGTATACATATCTTTATAGTCGACTGTACATGGCTCAGTCAACGCGAACATCGAAGTACGTATAATCCAATTAAATCGTTCTGAGCGTCACAGAGACAATCCGAAATTTACGAATATCGTTTTTCGCGGTAGAGTCGCAGTGCCCAGGCACTACCGGTATATGTTAACCCTTTATAAGGCCGCAGTTATACAGATATGCTACGTGAAAGTTAAATACACTCCCATGTTTGTAATGCACTGGGGAACACATCTACGGCAAAAAAAACCGAAATCATTAATAAAAACATGTGGTCATTATATGCACTCAGCCCGTTAGTGCACTCGAGTTTTCAGATGATCTGTTTCCAATACACCTCTTCATTGACAGATACGTGACAGGCAATACTCAATACTTCTTCATTTGTCATATCATAACTGCCATGTACGTAATACTATGCAAATAGTTACATATTACAATATTTATGCAGAGCAATATTAGCATGTAACCTTTTATAATTTTGTTAATCTTAAGTGGCAAATGATACACTTTCCTGATACTACAAACAACGTAGTTCAGTTATTGCAAATATTGCAATTCACGATGGAGAGTGGATTTATCAAAATTAGACCTTATTATCATACCAATAACAGTCTCGCCACTCGCCATCGTGAATTACAAGAGCTATAACTAATTGAAATTATTAGATACAACGACTAACGTTCCCTTAACGGGCACAGTGCATTAATTGACCACAAACTTTAGATTAATTAATTACACTAAAATTAAATTATGACCGAAAAGTAAAAATAAGAACAGAAAACCTGATATATTTGCTATATAATACCATTATAGTTAAATAAAAAAGAGGATGTTCTTTCTTTGTAAATGTTTATTAACTAAGTGGTTTCCAAATCGTCTCTGCCTTATAAAGGGTTAAAAGGGATTCCGTGACCCGTGACAGGCTGAACATAATTTTACTTATTCATGTTAATAGTTATCACATGAGTATTTTAATGCCTAATTATGTACAGTCACATACATAACTTTATCTTCATTCATATCATAATATGGCTACAGTTACCAACATAATCTGTATGTAAAAGTTAATACTTAGTCCAAAATCATGTCCTAATTTGTAGGTTGGTTTGAATAAAATACAAATAAGAAGTTAAAGTTTTATTTGTAATAATAATTATTTACAACATTTTGTATTGTGAGAAAACTGCACTTTTCTGCAGTAGCTGGGATTTCATTTGAAGTCACTGTACTGCTAGGCATAGTTATGTTAATTACTTCATTTTATTAATGGAGTTATGTATCTTATTAGATATTTCCACTTTGCACAGAGTTGTCTATGTAGCCTTCAGCAACAGTTGTCGACTTCCACCCCCCATGTCGCTTTAAGGTTATGTCTACCCCAGAATCTATAACTAATGTCGCAGATGTTCTATGAAAGCAGTGCCCGGTGTACAGTTGGGGATTGGGGAGTTCTAAACATGTCGCTATTGTTTTGCCCAGTGATCCAAACTTGGTTAAACCTATTTTTTGGTTGAAGCATTTACCTCCGATGTATTGTACAAAAAAATTTGGAATTAGACAGGGTTTGGGGCGTAGTTCAATGTATTTTTTTACAAATTTCTGTATAATATTCTGTTACAGTAAAAGTACGACCTGTTTTATTTTTGGTGTTATGAACAGTTATTATTATGGTATTTTCAAAATGTTTACATCCTCATATTCTAATAATAAATATATTTTTATAATTCTTGTCTGCGGCATGCCCCATAATGCCAAATATTAGTACAACCTGAAACAATTAGAGACACAGTAACATTAGAATGAGTAAGTTCCAACAGAAAATCAACAATGGAATGCATCTGAAACATATTTTAAGCTAATTTTAACCCTTAATGTGCTAAAATCTGAGAGCGGACAGCTGTCACAAATTAATAACAATCTTAATTATTTACATATTGAACTTATATATCTTAACTTTCTTTTGAAATTCCACAAAATGTCTAGTGCCCTTAAGGAGCAAAATGTAATGTTTAGTAATTCACTACTCACTTTTGCATAAGATACAGTTTGTCAGGTGCTTCATTTAAGAATTTCTTGATTTCTTCAGGTTAGAATGTTTTTGATTTTTTTCCTGTATATGTAAATGCAATCCGTTTGCAGTATTTCGAAATGTCCACTTCATGTTTGATATTCAATGTACTTTTAAGCATTGAATATATTGTCCACAAAGTACAGGGCTTAATTTTAGTGGATATTTCTTGGAAATATACCAATAACACGTTTTCAGAGACTGATGTTGCTTTTTTCACCGTTCCAATCCATGAAATCTTTGTAGGATTTTTCGTATTGTTTCCGCGACTTTTCCGGCAGCAAATTGTCGGCAACTGTTGTTGCGGCGTCCCTGATATCAGGCGGTGTCTCGCACATTTCCACGTCGTCATTTTCAGAACTCATGCTCACGACGCTGTCAACTGCAATTCACTCTCACAAGTCTCACAAAACTTATTTTCCGTTTTCCGTAAACAAAAAAACAAAACACTGGAAACAAATGACTGACGTTTGTAGTTTTTAAAACAATCTAGACTCGAGTTGATTTCGATTCTCAAATCGATTGTTATAATTTCAGCATCGAATGAAATGTATGGGAATGGAACATAAAATTACTAATCGACTAATTCGATAATCGAAAAAACCTACTAATTTTTACTTTTTAAGAAGATGTTCGTGAACGTAATTAAGGTATCGGTTACCGATACTAAAATGTAAACATTAAGATGCAGTCACAGATACTCATATATAAAATCAAATATAGGGCGTTTGCTCATCGATCCTGACCATAAAATAGACATATTAGGATATGGATGTAGATAAAGTTTATTTTATGTCAAAGCTGACTGAAATAGTTCTATTTTTGTACTGAATACTGAGTGGCGGGAAGCAACATTTTTATTGGACCATATTACCATATGCAGTTATAAATAAATTGGTACTTATTAAAAATAAAACAGCTTTGATTCCTGACGATACTAATCTTTTTTAACCGACTTAAAAAAAGGAGGTTATCAATTCGAACAATTTTTTTTTGTATGTATGTTACTCGATATCTCCGAGAACCGTGACCGATTTTAATTTTTTTATTTTATCGAAAGGGTATAACTCCGAATTGGTCCCGTTGGCACTAAGTCGGGATCTGATAATGGGATCCTGAGGAAGCGAGGGAACTTTTCAAATCTTAAAGGCACACATATGGTGATTTTTGTGTTTTATCAACAACTCAAGTATTTTTCATTCAGAACAGTGACATTTGATGAGATGGAACTGCTGATGATGTCCAGAACGGGACTCTTCAACAAAGCATAGTACACATTTGGCGATTTCGCCTCTTGGATATGTTCGTTAAGTATTGAAGATTTCTAAGATGAATCTTTATCAAGCTCGAGTCCTGATGATGGGATCCTGAGAAATCGACGGAACTCCTCAAATCTTAAAGACACACATATGGTGATTTTTGTGGTTTTATCAACAACTCAAGTAATTCCATTCAGGATAGTTATATTAGATGAGGTGGAACTGCTAATGATGTCAAGAACGGGAGTCTTCAACAAAGCATAGTACACATATGGCAATTTGGCCTTTACCTGTACCACAGCCTTTATGAACGGATTTGGCAAATTATTTCGTAGTTTGACTGCATATACTACAAGGTTGGTTCCGTTGTTAGCAGAATCTAGTCTCTTGGATGATGGGATCCACAAGGAATAAAGGGAAGTCTTCAAAATATGAAGGAAAACGTAAATTGGTTAAAATATTTTCTATATACGAATATTTAGAAAATAGGATTTCGTGATGAAAAACTAATGAAGAAGACCATAGGTGGCCCTACAAAACTCATAGTGTTTCCTGGGAGAGGCTATTTAGATTGACATACTGAAGTGACTACGACGAAGTTAATTTTGGGATTTCTGATGAAATATTAGCAGTAACCTGATCTGATGATTGTAGCCGGAAAGTGGGCAGCGGAACTCCATGATAAAATAGTGTAGCGGGGTCCTGTTCGGATTTAATGGAATCGTCATGAGGTGCACTTTGGTAATCAAAATCATGCACGTATTTTTTACCAACTTTAAAAAAGAAGGAGGTACTGAATTCGGTTGCATGTTCTTTTTTAGTGAATTATCCCCGAACTTCGTCATTCGGGACTCACTAATGCAGTACTATAAATGCAGTAAAAACGTATAATGGATTAAGTTTATAGGCGACAGATCAACCATTTTGGACCCGGGTATGTCCTTTAACTACGTCCAACAATGAGAGGTAGGGCACAGCGATGACCATCACGCTTGAATCTGGGGCAGCCCAACTGGGGAAGTACCTCCTCCTTACAGAAGACCACAGCCATAATAGCACTGCTACCTTTCAGGTATGCAGTGTTGTGTTCCTGATGGTGAGTAAGGTTCCCAGAGCTCCAACCCCCCCTTAAAGGCCGGCAACGCGCTTGTGACTCCTCTGGTGTTACGGGTGCCCATGGGCGACGGTAATTGCTTACCACCAGGCAATCCGACTGCTCGTTTGCCGCCTATAACATAAAAAAAAAATATATATGTTTAGAAAGTACCACCTTATGGCAACGGAACCAAGTGATATAAAAGTGTAAGGTAACCGTTTTTGGGCTTAATGGAGTTGCCATGTGATGCTCTCTGGTAACGACTTTCTCATCATCATCATCATCATCATCATCATCATCATAATCACCATCATAACAACCAAACAACGCTGAACATAGATTCCCCCTAAAGTGACCCACAATGTCCGGTTTTGCGTCATTCTTCGCACACCTGACCCCGTTGATACACTGGCATCTATAATAACAGTGGCTGGTACCGACACCAAAACCAAAAATAATTGTATATAATTGTCCTAAGAAAATTATTTGCTCTAAATAGTCCAAAAGTACTTATCAAGTAATAAAGAAAACAATTATTTGTTGCTTTTTAGTACAAATTTGAAGTCGGGTTATTTTTTTGTTAAAAGTTTATTCTTTCATCATCATTTACCATTTGCTTATGGTGACGACTTCAGTTTAGACTTCCGCTTCAGTCCGCAACACCAGGGGAGTCACAAGCGCGTTGTCGGCCTAAGTTAAGAGGGGTTGGAGCTCTGGGAACCTTACTCACCATCAGGAACACGACACTACATACCTGAAAGGTAGCAGTGTTATTATGGCTGTGGTCTTCTGTAAGGAGGTGTTCCTTCCCCCGTTGGGCTTCTCCAGATTTAAGCGTGAAGGTACTTCGCTGTGCCCTACCTCTCATACTATATTTCTACTATACTATACTATACTATACTCTATACTATAATTCACGCCATCTGTATTGCCAGGCAGACGAATAGGGAAATTTCCCGATCGTAGGGTAATTGATGTTCCTTATTGTTAATTATTATGTAATTAAGTAACGTTGTTTACAAATAAAAAGTAATTGAGTAACGTTCTTTTGCAAATTATGACCATATTTGTAACTATCTTTTCATTTTATTAAGTTTTTTAAAGAATACGGTAAGCCCGTTATACACTACCACGATAAAGTGACATGAAAAATCGTTACGATTTAACTTGTGGTTTTGTAATTTACACAATTTTCATACGAGATAACTCCTTATTATTACCCATTATCGATTATAGTGTTAAAGTATTGAGCTCAATAGTTAGTTAAGTAACCAGATTTGCCGCTAGATGTCGCTGTTCCCATCGCAAACTAAACAACGACATGTTTTGTAAAATAATGACTCATAAAATGTCTGTTGAACCAATTCATCACTAGATGTCGCTGTACCTAACGGAAACTAGTGAAAGTTTTTGCATTTTAAATAATTAAAGTATGGTTTGTGAACAACACCGTGGTTCTTACACATGACTATGGTGATGTGTGTTATCCTGATTTAAAGGAGTTGACAAGTTGGATACTTTTATAAAACGTCACTGACATAGTTATATGTAATTGTAATTGCCTGTGAATAAATAAATATTTCGGAACCTTCCTTACACAAATCAACCTAGTCCTACGGTAACCTCAGTAAGGCTTGTTTTGTAGGTACTAGACGACGATATGTATAATACATATGTATAAATACCTGTAATTACTTAAATATATAGAAAACACCCATGATTCAGGAACAAATATCTGTGCTCATCACACAAATAAAAGCCCTGACTGGGAGTTGAACCCAGGACCATCGGCTTCATAGGCAGGGTCACTACCCACTACGCCAGACCGGTCGACTTATATCAAAAATAATACTAACATTTACTAACAACAATGATCC
The DNA here is from genome assembly GCA_022674325.2 of Grapholita molesta. Taxonomy (NCBI): domain Eukaryota; kingdom Metazoa; phylum Arthropoda; class Insecta; order Lepidoptera; family Tortricidae; genus Grapholita; species Grapholita molesta. Next base: position 8,830,808 of record CP053138.2, read on the forward strand.
AAGTTGGTCCATGAATAAATTAAATTGAAATACAATGTTTTATGCCTTTTATGTACAGTGAATGTTAGTGAATACCAAACGAACGTTTTCTGCGGCGCTACCGCGAAACACGATATTCGTAAATTTCGGACGATTGTCTCTGTCACTCTTATGATGCCTTAATTGGAGTAAAGGAGAAAGGTGCTCGAAATATACGAACTTCGATGTTCACGGTAACGGGCCTGTATAGCCTAATGGTTGAATAGTAGATAATGTCTTTATGAGCTGTCTCTTTATGAAATGTCTGTTGAACAAATTTATCACTAGATGTCGCTGTACCTAACGGAAACTAGCGAACAGTATTCTGTTAGAATTAATTATAAGATTTTTTATTTTGTAACTAAAATTTCTTGCGTTTTTAAATAATTAATGTATGGTTTGTGAACAACACCGTGATTCTTATACATACATGACTATGGTGATGTGTGTTATCCTGATTTAAAGGAGAGGAACTACTCGCCAAGTTGGATATTTTGATAAAACGTCATTGACATAATAGTATCTAATTGCAATTGCCAATAAATAAATAAATATTTCGGGACCTTTATTACTCAAATCGACCAAGTCCTCCGGTAACCTCACTAAGGCTTGTGTTGCAGGTACTAGACGACGATATGTATAATAGATAGATACATACAAATACTTAAATATATAGAAAACACCCATGATTCAGGAACAAATATCTGTGCTCATCACATAAATAAACGATCTGACTAGGATTTAAACCCAGGACCATCGGTTTCATAGGCAGGATCACTACCCACTAGGCCAGACCGGTCGGCCTATATCAAAAATAATACTAATATTTACTAACAACAATGATGCAAGTTGGTCCATGAATAAATGAAATTGAAATACAATGTTAATTTGTCTACGCGCTCACACATACATTCATTTAAACAATATTGTCTATTAGAGAAAAGTAGATTTTACAGTAGTACTAAATAAATATTTTCAGTAGATTCATAAGATTAGTAAGAGTAAGAGTGTACTTACGTACTATACTAGTTGATAGATATGCCTATGAAGCAGTAGTTCACAGGTGCAAACCTGGCTAGGGTGTTGAAATTCATTTGTAAATTGTGTGCAATCAAGAGTATGTTTTCCTTGTTAGTAAATATAAATATTATCTATGTCTATCTGTCAGCCGCGGACGCCCAATGCTGGACATTTTCAGCGTTACGCAAGTAGCCAATTCTAGCGACCATTACGAGGCCATCAGCCCTGGGTGGACTACAGACTACTATATGGAGTCTAGTTATCTATGTATTAAGATTTTATATGTATATTATAATATATCGTTTCAAGTACGTACGGTTGCGTGCGTATAATACCTATAATACAATCTTTATTAAGCTCACTCTATAGGTTTAAGTCGGTTTGTATAAGATTGCCCCAGTATAGGTATAACAACGTTTTATTAAGTATACTACAATAGGATGTTGACGGTATTACCGAATATAACATTATTTGTCAAGCAGACGAGAAATTTCCAGTTTTGAAATTTTCATATATGGCTAGGGCGTACATGCATGTAGGGTGATATAAAAACTAATAGAATTGGGTCCTGACGATTATTGGACCAGAACAAACTTCTACAGGCAACCATTAACCCAAAACAATGCAGTAACACGCGGGCAAACAAACGAGAATTGAAGATTTCAATGAATTTTGATAATTTCATAAGGCGTCATAAACGTCATGACGGCTAATTGAATTGAAAAGCAACATTAAATAGAAAGACGACGCTAAATAGAACACAGACCGCTGGCAGTCCGATGCAATATTTTGGGTCGCAGGTTCGCACGGTGTTCGCAAAAAGTTATGGTAGTTAGGTAACTTTATTGGCTAGAGCAACGTAATCGGACGTGGACCGACCCGGAGACACCCGTGGGGTCCTTTGAATCTCGGAGGTGCGATACTGTCTGGCGGAAAACTGGGCTCAGGCGGAGCAAATACATGCAGTCTGCATCCTCATGCATCCTGTCTGCAGCGCATCGGGTAGGTTTACGGTGCTGACTTATTCTAGGTTTTTACGAACAGTTATGGGAGCTAAGCCCAAATAAATTTAATTTATGAGTACGTTTGTATGTATGTTTTTAGAAACCTATCGGTTAGGCTAAAACAATGTGTAGAAAGAAAACCACTCCATACATACCTCTTATAAAGAAATATGGATTACTAGCATGTGCATGAGTTTGCCCCCATGAGACATATCTTAGCACGCAAAATGAACATAAACTATGGCGCTCGACCTGAATATGTATCTTAAACGGCCGTTAGGTATTTTCGAAATCATTGTTTTCTAGGCACAGTACCCGTACCATGAGTTGTGACATTACGGTCTTCGATAACGAGTATCGAGTTTACTCTCTGTGCATGTCGCTTGTACTATTTTAGTGCGAACGAGATGCACAGATAGTATACTCGATACTCGTTATCGAAAACCGTAATGTCACAACTCATGGTACGGGTACTGTACTTGGGTTCATACATCCAAAGTGACTCTTGTAACGAAGAATCAGTTTCTGAGGGACCTAAAGGGTTTGTCCATCCAATCCAGTTTAAGTCATTTCTCTGTTGTTGAGATATATGCCAGCAATTGCCCGCAAGAAACATATTTATAAAAGAACAGTTACGTATTACCGAAGTCATTAAGTAGGTATTTCCATGCACAGTATTAAGTCTGAATGCAGAACCGGTTCTGTCTGCAAGAACTGGAAATTCAGGAGTCCCAAAGAGGAACCGGTATTCCCGGTTCTTTCGGGATTTTCGGGACAAAACTTAGTAATGCAGCTATAAAATAAGTAATGGGATAAAAATATAGTTTAAAATTGGTGGATTGGTATTCATATATATGTCATCATCATCTTCCTCGCGTTGTCCCGGCATTTTGCCACGGCTCATGGGAGCCTGGGGTCCGCTTGGCACCTAATCCCAGGATTTGGCGTAGGCACTAGTTTTACGTTTTAGTGTATGTAATGCTGGACAAATTTGATTGCCCTGCGATGAGGCACTGGAACTCTGTGCACAAAAGCGAGAGGGCTCTCATTTTTGATGTAAAATAAAGGATAAATAGGCTGACATGGATTGTAATTGTAATTTATTTTATTTCAATTTTACCTATTCAGCACGCTCCATAGAGGATAGTTAATGCATTATATGCGTTAGGGTAAAAAGAACACAAACTACGATGTTCGACCTGAAAGTTTCAACAGCAGTTCGGTATTATTGAAGTTCTCAAGTATTTCCATGCACAGTATTAAGCCCTTTCGTCCAAAATGAACAAACGAACTCACATTGCTTTAGGGGTTTGTCTGTCCAATGAAAGTAACCGAGTGATAAGAGTAGTTTTTGTTTTGCCTGAGCGATGTGCGTGAAGATGGAAACCCATAAAACTTCTATTGAAATGTTGTATTAAGGATCTCTAGAAAATGTGATCGTGAATCAACAAATACGTGCCTACCTATTGCGATCGAACAAATCCCTAAATTTTGTTTTGAGACGGGAGCGTGGAGTTTACCTCGCCACTTCAATTATTTAAATACTTCAAGTTGGGTCCTAACGAAATTTCTTCGCAAATTAGCGTGAACTAACGAACATCCACCTATTGCGAGTAATGGAACCCGTAAAAGTCATTTTGGGCCGGTAACCGTGAAGTTGGCCACCCCACTTCAAGTAAAAAAAAAGATACTTCCAATCGGGTCCTAACGAAATTTCTTAGTGAATTAGCGTGAACTAACGAATACCTATCGATTACCATCGATGGATTTCGAGAAAGTCATTTTGGGGCAGTAGCGGGAAGTTGACCCCCCCATTTTTAATGTGAAAAAAAAAATTACTTGTAATCGGGTCCTAACGAAAACTTTTAGTTAAAACGCATGAACTAACGAATACTTACCGATTACAATCAATGCAAACCGTTTAAGACATTATGGGCGGGTAGCGTGAAGTTGATCGCCCCACTTTAATTAAAAAAAAAAATACTTCCAGTCGGGTCCTTACGAAATTTCTTAGTGAATTAGCGTGAACTAACGAATATCTATCGATTGCCATCAATGGATTACGTAAAATTCATTTTGGGGCGGTAGCGTGAAGATGGCCGCCCCACTTCAAGTAAAAAAAAAACATACTTCCAATCGGGTCCTAACGAAATTTCTTAGTGAATTAGCGTGAACTAACGAATATCTATCGATTGCCATCAATGGATTACGTAAAATTCATTTTGGGGCGGTAGCGTGAAGATGGCCGCCCCACTTCAAGTACAAAAAAAACATACTTCCAATCGGGTCCTAACGAAATTTCTTAGTGAATTAGCGTGAACTAACGAATATCTATCGATTGCCATCAATGGATTACGTAAAATTCATTTTGGGGCGGTAGCGTGAAGATGGCCGCCCCATTTTGTTTTTTAAAAAAATCTAACTCAGAGTCGGGTCCTTACGATTTAATATACTGAACTAACGTGAACTAACGATGAACTAACGATATAGCATGCCTTTTTTGGAAAAAAAAAATGGGGCGGCCATCTTCACGAACATCCGCGCCGCGGACAGACGGCGGCGGGCGAGCGGCATCGGCAGGTGTTGCGAAACATGCTCACGTCAGCTTCATAATTTTTATACGCCGGTGTACCCGACCGCCGCCATTACGACACGCGGCATATTTATTTAATTACAACGCGCCGACGTAAAACGTCCGTCTGGTAATAGTATTTTTTATTACATTTAATTTATATGGTTTTACGTAATTAATGCACAAAGTATGTAACATATCGCATAGAATTTAAATTACTGAAATAAAAAACATTCGGATGATCATTAAAACTTCCGCATTTGAAACACTCGTGTATTTATTCCTGTATCAGTGTAAAGTCAAGTGGGGCGTTGTCGCCGAAAAAGTAAACATAGGGACTGCCGGTCCCGCGGGCTGACAAAAGAACCCCGCTGAGGAAAGGCCTCCTATTCCCATAGCTTAGGCATCATAACTTATACACCGAACCAGTGTAATATTTCAAAAAAGCAATGCGAAAACAGGGGAGACAATGATACTGGTTGCCTTGAGCATTTTTTGTCTGGTCTCTGCAAGTTGTGAGAATAACAACTGCCAAGTTCGCGGCGTTGCAGCAAAGCGTGGCGTTATGAGGTACATCTCTCTAACTATGACCCCGTTACAGTCCAACACCTCAATTATCATTTACTACCAAAGGTAGGTTAGCGTATGACTCTGGTATACATAAATTAAAACTCGATTTAAGATCGTTTCTGAATGAGGTAAGTAGCACGTGCCGACGGTAAGGGGAGGGGGGCTCAGGGTGGTTTGGGCTACTTATTATTACCACGCAGACACCTAACTAATTACACACGAGTAATAATAAAAGCTCCATTCTGTAAGCCGGCCGATTTCGGCGTTAAATAGGGCGTGTGTTATACGACAGATGTCACAGAATTCTTTAGTACAATGCAGGCGCAACGGATAGCGTGGAATAATAATACTTATGATCAGCTAAACCAAATTTGTTACTAGCAGTAGAAGGAGATAACTATACCTACTCATTTATTATTTGGGTGATATTTTTGTTTAAAATGCTTCAGTGAGAAACTCGTTGGCAAAAATACAGTTTGAAAACTTAAGAAATGCAAAATAAATTAAGATGGTCGGATACGAATCTAACCCATTATTGATATAATAAGGTAGGTGAAGGAGACAAAAAGATGGAAAAGACATTAAAACAAGCGGGTGAAATTAATTCCAACGGCAATACCGAGATGAGAGTTGGTGTGAGGCAAAAACTGAAAATGCGATTGTTCGGTCCTCCCGGCTGAGAGCTAGGTAGTTAAGGGCCAGACGATGACGCTTCTCGCTTTTAACACCGATATCGATAGGAAACATGAATTGAAACTTCATGATTTTGATTCGAGCTAAGTACGATTCGAACAAAGATTGAACTGTAATTGTGTTACATATAAATATTTTTCTCAAAGTAAATGGTTGATGTACAAGTAAACGTTCCATGTTACATACGGCGCCAATTGCTAATGCTATAATACAATGACTACGGTTATTCTGACCGTAAGTATATCTTAGACAAAATTTCGTGCCATATGAAAGCTATGGTCCGTGCGACGTAAGGCGAGGTATTGTGATGTATCGATACGATAAAGCATTCTATCGGTCTGCATCGGCATCCCTATGTTGTAGCGGCGGCGACGAGGGCCCGCCATTTACTGCGGCGCTCCGGCCCGGGGGCGGCCGAATTGCGGGGGATTTACTTTATGATAATTATTTGGATTGGCATCGCGAAGGAGCTAGGGAGCACTCGACGATCGAGGCCGGCAAAAAATCTCGGCTGGAACACCGGCCCGTTTTTATCGCCACCAGCTAATTTGCAAAACGATTGGTTGAGTTTTAGAGTGATATAGAAATTTGAATGATGCTCCTGAAAGTATTGGAAAATAATGTACTTTTATAAAAATGAAGTAATACTTAATTAAATTTACCTATAAATATTTAGTATTTAAAAAGCTTTTTGCTCTTGCTGGCACTTGAGAGGTAAAAATTAAACATCAGTGAAACGGGATATGGGTCAATAGTTGTTTGTAGACAAATGTAAGACTGGCCCCGTACGTGGCTAATATTATTAAGTCGACTAATGCATACCATCGAACAGTATCAGTAAATTCTTGACGGACGGAATGCGAAATATGAATGCAACCATCGGGCGTTATCATTTGAATTCGAAATATATCAACAAATACCTATGTGGCTTTTATGCACTAGACTGATGCAAGTTGTTCCTACATTTACAATTGTTATTATGGCGTTAAAAACCGGTCGGGATTTCGTTGGAAATTTAATTGTCGCTTTAGTTTTACACCAAGACTCTCATTAAGCACCCTCTGATGAAGAAACAATATTTAAAGATCGTTCGTTGTAAATGAAATGTGTGTGTGGTTATTAAACCTCTTTGAATTTAGTGTAGCCGAGTAGTTTTTATTTTCCATGCCTTCTAGATAGTAAAGTTTGCGAAGTGTAAGTGAACGAGTTATACCCACCGGTCGAAACCGGCACGCCTAACAGGAGAATAAATAAAAATTAGAATTTCTCACGTAGTTCTTACATTCTAGATGTATTTAAATGACAGGTGCCACGCCGTGTGGCGTACCAGAATATGAAACATAACTGATGAATATATTTCTTTGATTTTAGTAAGACGAGTGGTCATTTTATTGTCTTTAAGGCTCAATCAACTATTCTTTGTTCCTCGTTGCCATGGTTACGTACTAAATACACAAAACATAGATATTTGTAGAAACTATAGGTATGTCCCTTTCATATTGGGTCACCTACCTAGCGCGTCAGTAGTACGCTGAGCCACATTTCTTGTAACAAACTATGCTTCAATTGTTCCCTGGCCGATGGGACAGAATAACAACAACAAATAGTTGATTCACTCTCTTAATTATTCAAAACAAAATTATACGAATTAAATGAGTATTAAAAATTTTGTTTAGGTAAACATAATTATCAAGGGTCGGAAAACTTCCGTCATCTTGAAAACATAACCCTGTTCCGATCAGCGAAGACTACATATTGATATTAATATTACACAAAATTATTACTATTATTTAAAAGTTTGTATAGTAAAAAATACATGTACAGTCAGCGTCATATAGTTGGCAGCATTCAAAGTAGTCAAATAGTTCGGTACACCATACAAATTCTATGGTGTACCGACCTTTATGAGTACTTTGGATGCTACCAACTATATGACGCTGACTGTACAACAGGCGGACTTCAATTAATTTAATTCATTATATAAGTTCATTAATTACTATATTTGTTGAGTGTTATTTAATGCATGTTTTACAGGCGTAAGTGGTTTCCCCGGAACTGAAACATGGATACTGATTTAAACTTTCACGATTTTTATGCATTGTCCTCGTGGGCTCGGATGAAGACCCACGATAAAGTCGTTCTCGAAACGTCGAAGGTAATTTTTAAATTTTTTGTCAAACATATAAATTGTATAATATGGAAGTCTCCTCTGTACGGAACAGGGTTATGTTTTCTAAATCCGCAATTTTGAAAACATAACCCTCAAAATTGCGGTTGTTTCGCCGAGCCTCGATAATTATATTAATAAATGGGATGGGATATACGTAAACAAAATGATAATAATAAAATTAGCATGAAAATTGAGTTAGTTATAGGTATACCTAAATAAACTATATACATCATTAACTTAAAAGATGGGATACTTATGAGTACAGATCTGTTCGTCGGATCGATCTGATACACATGTATCAGCCGTAGATTTATCAACATTTTACGGAAAGGTGTGGAAGATACTCTTACCGCATTTGAAAAAGAAAACTATTTTCAAGTGTTACCATAGGTATATATCGGAGAGCTTAGATCAATTATACATTACCAACTTGTTTTGTGAGTAGTTAGATATACGTAAAATTTACAACAATTTCTTGGAGAATTTTGGAAACGTATTTTAGATGGGGTTTGAATAGTGGTATGAGTAGGTTTTATTTGACAGTTTTAGTTGCAATGGCATAATCGCGTTACAATTTCATGAAAATCTAACATATCAATATTTAAATAATTGGTAGATTGACCATTGGTACGAAGTGCAACCGTAAGCATGTTAACAATTCAGATATTTTTCGTTTACGCATACAACACAAAAAAAAATGTATTGTGATAAATATGAGTGTGCATAAAAGAGGCATATTCAGCGCGCGGAGTCCGCTTCAAATGAATATTCTGTGTCGGGAGATTTTTATCGCTATTCATACTTTGTGGAAGACATTATAGAGTGTTTATGACATTATTATAGCAGTTGAAGGTATAAACGGTTACAGTTTGTTCAACGGCCTTAAAGCTTTGGCAGTATGGTGTTCCTTGTGTCTTTGAAGGGATATCAACGGCGACAATCGGTAGCGGTCGCCTCGACTTGAGAATGGAGTAGTTTGGCAATTTAATAACAGAGGATTAGGGCTCCACACGCGTCACTACGCAACTAATTAAAGCGTAGGCAAAGAGAAAATGGCAATCTGTAGAGTCCTCCCCCCGCTAGTGGAGGGGGGTGTCGGTTACGTGTGCCCCCTTGGGGTGGTCGGGTGTATGGTTTTTCTGCTCGGGCATCCTTTGCTTACTTATTGATCCAGTCAAATGTGTGGAGGTGGCGTGGTGGGTGGCGCGCCCGGCCCCGCGCCCCCTTCAGGGGGTACGTCCAAATAAATCTGCCGCCCGCGAAACACCGCAGTGACAACAGCGGCCGCCGGTAAGATGCCACCGCAATGTCTCCGTTTGCCGGCCTCGGAGGCGAGATGTGACAACAGGTGCGAAGGGCATCCCGCCCGCCGTATGTCGTCACAAACTCGTCGAGTGCCATTTTAATTGGAATGATTTCCATCGGAAGGCAGCGGCGGGCGCGACCTTAGGAACAGGCATGCGCGCAGCCGTCGACTAGGTACCTAGTGGCGAAACCGCGACGCCTCTGCTCTCTTCGGAGAGGTCAATGACGCCCTTTTCCCAAAACAACTGATAACAGCCCAGTAATCATTAGCACCTTCGATTTACTAATCCCATATAAAACGATATAAATAAACTGCCTATGAAACGCCCCGTTAAATCTATGCTAAGTATCAAAATAATTACAAACAGAAATAATTGTTAATCTATGTTTATGTTTTCTAAGCCCCCATCAGCTGTCCTATTGCTCCTGTTGAACAAAGGCTACCTCCTCATTTGCCAACATGCCTATTTTTTTTATAAACTATATAACATACTCTCTCAACGTAGTGCTATAAAAAGGACCATAAAAAGTTCTCGTGCCGTCGATAATTAAATAAATAAGTTTGGTCAATCTTACATAAATCGACCTAGTCCTACAGTAAGCTGAAGAGGCTTGTGTTGTTGGTACTAGACAACGACAAATATAATATATCGATACGTATGTATAAATACATAGATAATAGTAGTCTTTAAATTCATCAATACTTTTTAAGTCCTAATTTAGAAATACATAAACAGCGTCTTCAGTCTCCGATCAAAATAACATCCAAGCTGACTTTAAAGAAAATTCTACCTATTCGAAAGTAAAAACAACAATAATACAATAAAAACCTAAGATTGGTTTAAAATGATATACGTATTAAGCATTATTTACCAGCATTCGCTATATATGTAAATTTGCATCCAATCGGTTGATAGTTGTCAATGCCCAAAAATTACAAACTAATGACAACCACACATGATAATAGTCACAAACGATGCTCATTGTCAATAACTTATTTATGATAATCGATTAGTTACCAACAATAAATATAGCAAGGTCTAGATGTTTCCAATACACATTCGTCAAAATCGTCGTCAAATCCTCCACGAAGATATTAAACTGCTACGGTCTGCTTGCTTAACGTTTTGCATTCACATTGAATCACAGTGAATATATAGCGGATCATTCGTACTCAATCGCTTGCCGCCATGATGCATCAGGTACCGAATCAACCAGCGGCAGGATGACCGCGTGTCGACGACCATGTCCAGCGATACGAACGTCGACGCGTCGCAGCGAGTGCATGAGCATCTGGCGATGGCGGTAGCCGACAGAAGTCGCTACATTTGACGTAATATTTTCATATGGACGTTATTGATCTTGATACTAAATGTAAGTAAGTAGTTTTTGGGACTATACATTTTTTCAAGACTTGTTAACTAAAGCCCCGCAACTTGGAGTTAATCTAGTGATAAAATATCTAGCTCCAAATTACATGTAGGGACCAAAAAAGAAGCAATTAACGTACTTTATCAATATCATGTCAAGAATGTATGTATTAATCTTACAAATGTTGATGAATACTTGAATATTACGATCGCATTGCCTAAAGATACGACGCCCAAAACGTTGAAAAGAGGAACGTTAAAATTTCCAATAAATATATTCATAAAACAGATAGCTACTAGAAAGGATTAAATATTAGTCACCGAAATCCCAAAAAGGGTTATGGATTTATTAAATAACTTCTATTTAATCACGGTCAAATGTTAAAGAACCCTAAAAATGAAAATAAGACTTTCGGTTTCGCGTAAGCTTCAGTAGTGAAGTATAAATGACCGGGCGGTGTTTCGAAAGGTCGTGGTGTGTTCGATAATCAAACCCAGGCACCAAAATTTTGAAAATGTTCCTAGTCAGTAAAAAAACAAATATTATTACTTCATCACCATCAGTGTTAAACTGAAGTGATCAAGCCATTCTAGACTACTTAATAAGCGGTGGTGGTACCCCGAGTGGAGCTTTAAATCGGACTCATGCCATATTGCAACTTTCCTGCACTAATAGCAGTGATCGGTTTTTTGGATTCGACATGGGGTGAACGACCTCAAACATTATGTTAGTATGGAAATGCCCCGGGAATCCGGGCTTTAGGTTGTTAGAAAAGACAAAAAAAATACATTGTGTTTATTTTATTATACATTAAAACATCTAAATAGCTGATATACAAGCGACTTACTCGCCGTTATTTTGTCCAAATTGAACAAATGAGCACAAGTTTTCACACTGACAGCTCATTTGCTGCCACCAAATCGGCATATTTTGTACCGTTTGTACAAAAGTTCGACGAGTATGTAAAAAATCCCTTTCACATAATTTAAATTGATTTATTTTTGATTAATTTGTTCGGTATCGCGAGAAACTGTCGTATCTATATGTATTAACTTTTCTACATGATATCCCGCGAGGGTGAATCCAAAAAACCGATCACTGACTAATAGTCACCCAGCGAAACCTATAATAGCGGAGCGGGGTGGCCTAGCGAGAAAGGAGTACGACTTGGAATCCGGAGGTCGCGGGTTCAAACACCGGCTCGTACAGCTGGAGTTTTTCGGAACATATGTACGAAATATAATCTCGTATTTACCAGTCGTTTTTCGGTGATGGAAAACATCGTGAGGAAACCGGACTAATCCCAATAAGGTCTGATTTATCCTCTAGGTTGGAAGGGCAGATGGCATTCGCTTTCGTAAAAACTAGTGCCAACGCCAATTCCTGGGGTTAGTTACCAAGCGAACACCAGGCTCCCATGAGCAAATATGCACGAACAACGCGAGAAAGAGAGTGTTAAGCTGAAGTGTTCAAGTCGTTCTGGCGGAAGGGGTAACCGTTGATGGACTATACCGGTATAACATGTGACTCAACCCAAGGGTCGCAGCCTAAAACTCTACGTCGTACCGTACCACAGTTCTTGATACCATCCTGAATTGTAAACCGGACCTAATCCCGATAAGGCAGTGTTCCCTCTGGGATGGAAGACTCGGAAAGGTCAAAATTAGTCTACATCAAATCCGGAGATTAGGTTGCTAAGCAGACCCCAAAGCCAATTGAGCCGTGGTAAAATGCCGGGATACATGTTATGAAGATGATAGAACCAGCTCTTTACGAGCTACAGGTCTAGTGGCGGCGCATCCATACAAGCCGATTCCCGCCGGCTTTACTAACTTTCTCGCAGTTCAACAGTCTTCCTTTGGCTAATGAAGAAAAGGTAAAGTCATATTGGCTCCGTCTTGCCTAAGAAAAAAGTTGACCCACCGCCACTGTAGGTCCTACGTTCGAAAGCAGCTCGATGCCGCATTTGTGTATATGCCAAAAAATAACGAATTGCGCAGCCTATTGAATGATTTAATGTCGTAAGGGCATTTGTTTGATAAGCACTGTTTTGTTAGTTTTTTTTTTATCATTTCTATTCGTGGGTTCGTAGGTGATATTTTGCTGTAGCAAAAGTCATTGTAAACACGGTTCTGTTGTCTATTGCAATTGCGCAACATGTTATACCGTATTTGTTTAAGTAGGTAGTAGGTATCTATTGGACTGTACCTTCCGAGTTCATTGGTGTTATTTGATAAGAGCAAAGATATCTGTCGGCTATGTTGCCTACTGCCTGTTACCTATGTTATTCTAGTTGTACGGTACCACTTATTTACTCTGACTCCTAACTAAACATGTAGGGTGATGAAAGTCAGTGGAAAGTAGTTTGATAATAAATCTGGTAAATCTTCGTTGTGTATCAAATACTCGTATAACATAACTCGAATTGATATGCTTCATATTTAGTATGTCAACAATTACAGAACCTATGCTATTTGGTTATGTATTGAATGACAATAGATGATTCATGTTTGACGATCGGTCTGGCCTAGTGGGTAGTGACCCTGCCTATGAAGCCGATGGTCCAGGGCCTGGGTTCGAATTCTGAGATTAGAGGGGAATAAGGGCATTTATTTGTGTGATGACTTGATGAGCACACATATTTGTTCCCAAGTCCTGGGTGTTTTAAGTATTAGTATATTATATATGTCGTTCGCTACTCCCACAACACAAGCCTTCTTGCGCTTACCGTGGGGCTCAGTGAATTTGTGTAATAGTGACTTAGTTTATTATTATTTATTTATAATGCACATAAATAGTGACATGGCTAACTTCTTTAACAACAGAGTTAATAAAGAGATGGAATTTATGTTTGAAGATTCCGAACATTTCTTTGTGACAAAGCCTCGAGCAGAATATCGTTGTTTACGGGAATCTGCGATATTAATGTCAGTGGTACTAGTTATCAACATTCGTTTCGTTGCCGGCTAATAACGCGTAACGTGGAGGTTTAAGGCTTGTTCGTTGATATGAAAGGATTGTCAATGGTTGGTTTTGTTTGGCGCGGTCGGCGGCCGAGTGGTGGAGTGGTAATGTGGTAAAAGTGTAATGAGAGGGTCGGTCGACTGAGCCCTGCGTAGCGCGATGCGGCGCGGCCGGCGGGCGGCGGGGTGCGGGCGGGCGCGCGGAAGGAATGCGTCGTTTTCGCATCGGGAGAAACGAATGCGTTTTAAGCGTCGCGGGTACACAATGGCGGCGTGACGAGATCCGGTTCGCGGGCGGCGCGGGGTAAGAGGGCGGGGGCTCTAATCGATAGCCGGCGAGCGACGGCCGGGCGACTGCGGCGCATAGGTGACAGCTCGGGCCCAATCAAATTACCGGCCATGGAGGAGAGTTGCAACGCTACGCCACGCACGGCGGAGAAAACGCCGCCGCGGTGCAGCGGTGCGTCCGCCGCCCGGGACCTCCGGGCCGAGACACCTCACTCACCTTGCGGTCATCTCACCACGGTACTATTACATAACCATGACTACAACCTACTTACTATAACGATTACATATGTCGATACGACATTTAAGTTTAAATCAAGCTTTCCGGTAGCCTCACAACACAACCTACAGGCCCCAGTAGAAATCTACGGTGATAAGCGACGATACGACGACTGTGCTTTGCACTAAATTAGATAGCGGATGTCGGGCGAACGAGAGACGTCCATGAGTGCCTCGCTAGAGGATTGGTGTACGCGCATCTAATTATAGGTTATTCCACCCGCGTACAACACAACAGATCCACGTACACCATTAACGACCTGTGCACGACTACCTATACATATAAATTGTATCAACATTAGCGGCCAACTGTACATGCGAGCATGTCTATATACACGATAAGCAATGTGATGTAAACCGTCACGCACTGTGAGCTCCGCTCATCCGCCATGCCGAACTTTTCTGAAGATCAAGTACAGAGATATTACATTACCCAACCTGAAAAGAATAGCCATCGGTATAGAACGTGTTAAAGTTAACATTTAGGTTACTGAGTTTAACAAAATAATAACTTTTTATGTGTTGGTCTAGTACCGAAAATCCTAGATAAAACCATACACTAATCACTCAAACCCACAAAACTAGTACACCAAATGGATTTGTTCCCAAACTAAACAATTAACACGTTCGGCACCGCTAATGGGTGACATTGAAAGTATACCATGCAAGAGCTAAAGCACTACGGCAAAATCGACGTAACTTTAAAAAAATAAAACATGTTTTCTAAAAGTTAAGTGCCCAAAGAATTAAATATTTACAAGCGAAACGTCAATCGATAATCGGTGCCATTGATGCTTGCTTCGAACAGCTGTAACGTCGTTTTAATATAACGTGGCTAATGAAGAGCCCACCACAATTAAATCGATGACATCATAGCGTCGATGCGTCGCGAGGAATAAAAGCACAAATCAATCAATAGAGCAGCGTCGCCATTTGCAATACATATTAGGTACAGACAATATTAAGGAAACAAGAAGAAAGGAAGCCCTTTTAAGGAAGTTTAGAGCAAAGAAAAAGTCTAATATGAAATGTTAACTTACGTTCATTTCCGACGTCGAAGTTACCTAGACAAAGAACAGCAAGTATAAAGGCGTGTTGTGCAATCAAAAGGTAGTCATTATGATTTTAATACTCATATAACAATATAAAAGCGACGGATCGACAACAGCTTCCGTCGAAACCGAATCAACTTGGGGGAAGCCTATGACCAGCAGTGGATGTCTTACGGCTGATGATGAACAGATATATTGGCCTCGCACATTATAAATATAAATATTTCGGGACGTTCTTACACAAATCGACCTAGTCCTACGGTAAGTACATTGCCATTTTTATGATAGTTTCCAAACAATAAGTGCTGACCGAATATTAAGTGAACTTTCTAAGACACGTTAAATTAAGGATTTCTATGTAAGTATGGGTCAAAAACAAAATTGCGTTTGTGGACATTACTAAAGTCAAGGGATCCCAGCTCTATTTTATCCTAAGAGATCACAAAAACTTATATTATTTATGTTCTTATTTTACAGAGCACACAAGCTATTGACAACAGAAGAGACAAAAACAAAATACTTCTACTACAAATATTGTATGATTTTGATCTCTATTAGTGCACCAACCATTATGCTTTCAAGTAAGGAATGGCAATAGGCTTTTGCAATTGCTTGTGACTGATAACCCTAAACAGACACCGACCGCGAAAATGTACAGAAAAAATAGACCTGCACAGGTACATCGATAAGCGATCATTTATACAACAAATACGATATCGCGGCCCGTACTGTTTAACTGCATTCTACACTTAAAAACTTAATTTGTAATATACACCTACCAGTCGATGTCAGTTAGTAGGTATAGTACGTAAGCCGCGATCGCGAGTGGAATCTGAAGCGCCAATTTGCAGTGAAAGATATAAGGCTTGGGCAGACAGGCGCGTTTTGAGAGCGTGGCGCAGCGGGGCGTGACAGCGGTGTCGCTAATGTAACGAAATAAGGCACACATTCGGACGGCAGCGTCGCGCCCCGCTGCGCCACGCCACAAAACGCGCCCTATGTGACCAAGCCTTTAAAATAGCACCTAGTGATTGAGGACATTATTGTATAGGTGCGAAGACTGCCAGTGAAAGGGGTAAATTTTGTGTATTTGATGGTTAGCTTACCTATCGCGGGGTCTAGAACTGCCTGTGCCGCTTGTTCCTCCCCAATTGGCGTCTTTAGACATATTTTCTTGAGTTTCATTGCAACCGGTGAGTCTTCTGACTGGGCCACTGTAACAAGAAAATAATATAAAACACTGTTTTGGTAAAGGTACGATTTGCCGGCAGGAGCTTACGTTGTACGATATATATAGGTATGGTGCGCGAGCAGTAAACGCGTAAGCGCCGGCCACCAAAGGGCAATTAAGACATATAAAGTTCATTTTATAATTAGTCATTAATACATGTCTACAATATATGTGTACGATACATATATCAGAGTTAATTGATAGGACAGGTAAAGGGAACTCAGACAGTTATGCGACCCTGCTGATATCAGGACGCTCTATAAGAACAAGCGAGTGCGAAAGAGATCATATTACACTCTTATTTTTTTTTTAATACCACAAAGGTGGCAAACAAGCATGCGGCCCGCTTGATGGTAGGCGGTCACCGCAGCCTATGGACGTTTACAATACCGAGGCATCATTCACGCGTTGCCGACCCCGTAAAAACCTCTTTACACCCTTTATTCCCGGGAAATCCCGCGTTCAATAAAAATTTATAATATTTTTTGGTGGTTGTAACCACTCTTAGTTAGGTCCTCCTGCGAGTTTAGGTAAATAGGCACTACGTATTCCGAGCTCTGGTTATGACAAGGACCGGAATGTGATTTAAACTATGTACATACATAGTAGGAATAGGCAGGTGACGTTAAAAGAGTTTATTGAGACTACGATAATATAGCAGGGTATATGAGTGTCTTTAACTCGTCCTGATTACATAATTAATTGAATTAACAATATAAATACACCGATTATTCATCTCAAGGTTTACCGGCAAATCGAAACCACCGATAACCTAAACTGACAAAAAAGCGCGTGGCAACGGTATAAAGAGGGTCTGCGCCACCCTTCCTTTTAGATCTTTTGTCAAATTCTATCGATGTTACTTTTGTTGCTAAGGGCGAAATTGTTTATAAACTAGTTTAGTATTAGAACACACACCCTCCGACGAAGCTATATTTCTGAAAACGTAATATAATAGTCCCAGACAAGTCTTACACATACTATGTGTAAGACTTGTGCTGCGCGTATGTACCTACTATTTAGTAGTTATTTATTTAAAAAAAGCAGCAAAGTCAGTGTTCACCGTGAGCTAGAGAAAAAAATCGAACCACGAGCATAGCGAGCGCGTTGGCAGGGTTTCAAGAGACGAGAGATTAAACCTTGCTGCCGAGTGAAACAAACTTTTTCACCTCACTACCGCGAGGAAAATAATATCTCTAAAACGTAACAGATTTAATCCATAATATCAATAATAAATAAAGTACATATAGAAAACGTTAAATACCCGAATATAAAAACCGTTTTCAGGACCTCCAACCGACTAAGCTAGAAGCCATTTGACATTTGATTATGTCCTATGCTAACTGTGTAACATGTCATATGCCAATAAATAAACAAAACTTAAATAAAGACTGAGTAGGATCACTTTTAGAGCCTACGGGTCACGTGTATGTGCTTAACCTAGTAAATGGTGGAGCATAATCGAATAAAAACGTGGCAGGAGGCAGGAGGTGTCTGCGACCTTGACGGCAGCGCCGGTCACAGGGGACTCGGCCGCCGGCGGGGACGCCGGGCGCGCCGAGGAGTCCGCGTAGGAACACTCTGCGAACCACGTGGAAGACTTAGTACCTACAAACTATAAACTTTGTTTACCTAGCTTTGTCTTATATTCAGAGATTTCGTTCTCCGCTCATTATGATTCCATAGAAATAGGATGCTTAATTGCGTACCCATCTACCCATCCCATCAGTGCCGGGAACAGCATCTTTCAGCCTTCTCATTCCAACCACGAGAATAAAACGAATAGAAATACATCGGAAAAACTGGTTCAAAAACGCTCTACGCTTAGTGCGTACCGCAATGTTCAACACTGCTCATTAAACTAAAGTTAATGTACTACTTTATGTATATAAATTTTACTCTTAGTAACAAATTTAATGATATGGAGTGTAATTCCAACCTGTCGGTTATGGTTGTTTTAAATCTCCGTTAATGCCTGCCACGAATTACATACTGGATCATAGTATTCATAGTTCGTTTTATGACCAGTCTTATGGTAACATTTAGCAATTTCATGCGTGTATTTTTACGAGTAGGAACAATTGTATTAGGCTTAAGCTCCATTTAGACCATGCAAGCGCTTGTATACAATTTTCATTACATTGCGGGGTTATATAAAGCGACCGAATTCGCCGTACAACCATAGCCCGCAATGTAATCAAAATCGTATACAAGTTCTTGCCTGGTCTAAATTTTGCTTAATGCTATTGTTTTATTACCATTATCACTCAAAGGCATGTTTCTGACTTAGGTACCTTAGATCTATGAAAAAAACTTTTTTTAGTGTAGGTGGGTCTATTTAAGCAAACAGCATCATAATGAAAAGAATAGCAGAAGCACGCGACTGCTACATGATAAACGAATATGACTCTTGCTATCTGCTGCTATCTGACGCTAACTGTACAGTCAGCGTCATTTATTTGGCAGCATTTAAAGTAGCCAAATAGTTCGGTACACCATACAAATTCTATGGTGTACCGAACTTTATAAGTACTTTCGATGCTATACCTACAGTTGCCAATGAACTTATTTTGTTCTCTTTGATGTGAATGACAAGTCTGGTCATATAATTAGAAATTCTGATTTCTATTTTTCGACTAAGAATAATAGTGGATTCAAAGAATTTCTAGATTATCTGAATTTATATTGAAAAGATGTGTAAATTAAAATGAGATTACTGCAATTATATTAGTGTGACAGTTATTTACGTGTTTACTTAATCAAGTAGATAAGTGTCACCCTAATTGAGTACACTTTTTTCTGAAAACTCCCATAAGCTATTCCCTTCTATTTCAAAGTTGTATATATGGTGCAAAGACAACGTAACAGTGATATGAACTGAGCCATGATCAATGTCACGTGCTGCCGTGGTGACATCAACATTATTGTGTCTGTCCCGTGCAACATCGTGTGAAAACCTTTGTAAGCAGATAAGGCAATGAACTTATGACGTCATATTGTAGCCCTGCCTCTTATTAGACGTTTAACCTGGACCACCTTATTGCTGATACCCGTAAGGTTAGATAAGATAATTAGGGCAAGTCGAGCATATGGTGGTAATAATGATGATAAAGTCTTGCAGTCAACATTACATTACATTTAAATGCCATTTTTTTTATTTTAATAATCTGGTGCACGCCGTATGGACGAACTCGACGCTGTTAGTCGACAGCGTCGGGTTGCAGTTTTTGTAACGGGTGCCTGGTAAGTTTTGGTATTCTTTACATATGTATGTTATGTTATGTGACTAAAATTGATGTTATGAATGATCTGTATTCTGTATATATATTTGAATGTATGTGTCAATATTTTACAAGTTTTAAAGCTGGCTTCTTGACCATAAGTATTTTAGACGATATATCTTGCAGTGATACAAAATATATCGTCACTACTTTGAAAAAATCTCGTATCTGACACAGATATTCTAAGTTGAAACGCAGTAACTCTGTACTCATCCCATACATAGTTACGTCATTTTTCTTTTGAATGCCAGAATGAGTTACAAGGTTTTGTCAAAGTAGTGACGATATATTACATTACAGTCATTCACTTATTACGTTGCCAAGGTGTGGTGCGGGGTTGTTTGTCCTCAGTCATGTAGCAACCCCCGTTGTTTGTGAGGTGGTGTTGCGACTGATGCACCGAGGCCGCTAGTGTGTCATGTGTCTCGGTTAGGCAGGTGCAAGCCTGCACGCTGCGCCGTGCGGAGGCTGCGGCCCTCCGCCGACCTACCCCCCTCCCCTATCCGCGCGCACCATCTTAACAAATCGATAGGATATGACTGTTCTCCACTTCGCGAATACGACTTTCGGGCGCGGACTGGATGACCCCTTGATTAAGCATTATTTATTTGCTTAAATTATGCCAACTATTTCACTAGCCTTAGTTTAGACTTGAGGGGAATCATTATATTATTTGTTTTTTTTTGTTAGTGTGGATAACAACAAATTTAGATTCAGCAAGTATCTACTATATGAAAACTAGTGTGCTTTTATTTTCGTACATAATATTAATTATAACCTATCCTGTAAAATTTGTTTAAATTTACTCCATTGTCAATGTGACATAAATAATTAATAATATTAGGACGTAATGAAGAGGATTCTACGCTAGTTCTGCCATTAAAATGATTCATTGAATGTTTTAACAATTGTACCTAATAGTTTTTTTAGAGAAATTAACTGGTGTTTATCTAAATTAGCGTTTTATTGCCATTTATCAGTTTCCTTCAGAGGAAGGACAAGAGTGTAGGGATTCTTATTAATTAAGTACGTGCAATGTCCTCATTTAACATAGAAAAGTTTGGATATCTAAACTTTTTTTTAAATTAGGTACATTACTTGCCTTACACATTTAACATATTTATCTTAAAATTGATTTCACTTATATATTTATGTAAATAATGATAAAAAATGCGCGATTATTATTGAAATTTCGATGTCTCTATACTATTGTCTTCGAGTACCAATTATAAAAAAACAAGATAATAAATCTTAAATTACTACTAAATTTTATTACCAATCCCACCTACTATATTTTAATACCATCTATCAATCGATCCAACCTTGTAGCATATTGGTAGTTAAGTACGTGAATCAGGATTTTCTTTTTGCATTTAAAATGGCTGGTTGCCAAAACAAAGCATTTTCTTATCGAAATAGAAACTTTATCTGGAAAGATTCTTTTCTCGTTAAAAGCTGTACAATGGTATGTGATTGAGCGTTTCCATCAGTAAACAGAATTAATTCAATGAAAAGGTAATCCCAACAGTCCTATATCCCGACCGGGAACGGGAGTAAAACCGCACCCGGGTCCCGCCATCTCCACTTAAATATTCACGCCCTCTAATGACACAACATCGGCCCGCTTAAACAAGGTTCTTAGTAAAATTCATGTACGCTACAAACTCGACTCTACGACTACCTGTTTAGGACACAGGAAACATACCAGGATAATGGTTTTTTTAAGCGATCGTTATAAAGATATTCTTTGTGTGTAACTCTTTAGGTTAAAGTTTAGGGCTGTGACTATTTATATTAATGAACCTTTAGATTAGACTGATGATTAAAATTTGCACTTGGTATCGGCGAGGGCATACATGTAAAGAAAAAAAAAACGGTTTTATCATTCAGATTTAAACGCGAATGGCAAACACCACCGTTTGAGTGAGCGCAATACCACACCGGTGAGCAAGTTAATGACCCGTGCGAAGACGCTACCCAGACATTTCTTAAAATAATACGAAACTCAGGTACCAATACCTAATAGTTCCGATTCCTAAGGCCTAGTCCTCAAGTCTCATGGTAATATTGCCGCAAAAGGCGATTTTAATCATCAGGTTATAATCATAAATTTACTAAATTAATGGTATTTCGTATAATTTAGAAAATATTTATAAATTTAACACAGGTAAGATTATTGTGTTTTACTAATCGAAGGTATAGTAGGCAAATTTTTTGTATCATTCGTAAGTGGTTTAGTCTAGAACGCCGACAGCAGCGTCGCGTCGTCATTACGATTATAAGAACCGGTTTTACGCACGATACGAGCTGTATGATGCGAACGACTCGAACGAGGGAACCCGCCAGCTTTACTCGACACAATTATTGCTTGGAAGATATTCTAAGCTGTCGTTTATTGCCAAAATATATGTGAATAATTTGTTTACGACTCGAGTCAGAAGACTCGTTACAGTTTTACAATCATATTAATCACCTGAAATCAAGCTAACCTAGCACCTCTACCCTAGTTACGTCTTTGTGTGTGTGTGTGTGTGTGTTAACTAGTTACTGTATATTCCTTAAGTAAAATAAAATAAAGAATATCGACATATCACAACAAATCTGTGGGCAAGCAAGCTAACAGGAGAGCACTCGTAAACATACTATAACACTTAAGAATCTCTACTTGAGTTTGAGTAACAAAAATATTTACTGATCTTGCCAGGTCTCGTGTGCGCGACCTTACTCAACTGTCTGTACTAAAAGTAGTTTCCACACAATCTTGGCTACAGACAGATACCAGAACTAGACCAGATAGAGACTACCACTTTAAGTTAAAGCTTTGCCCACCAGTCGGGGAGTACGTTTGAAATCTCTCTATAACTACATCTGGTCCTTTCCTTCGGATCTCGTCGCAATTGCAAATGTACATAAGATATTTAAGCGCTAATGCGCTACGTACCTACGTGCTGGATCTACGTTGTATAACGATATAATGAGACTATTGACACCAATGGATAGTACTTCCTGAACAATAATTACTATGCCAAGAAAAAAATGACCATAATATTTGTATCAAATAACAAAAATGGGTAATCGGCTAACATTAAGCCAAGTCAGAGTAGGTATGTCGTCATGACATGTGTATTCGCTGCAAACGATGCATCAGTTCTAGTGGGAAATGACACAAAGAACGTGAATTCGAATGTAGCGATTCATATATACAGAGCTCCTTATGTGCTACAGCGGGCACCTGCAGAGCCTCAATCCGATCGACCTTGGAGTTCAACACAATGACTGCCTCAACGGACCTCTTTTCCGGAATGTAATTATAACACGCGAAATAAAATTCGTTTACACGTGTCGTCAATGTGCGATTTATAGAAACGAAAAAAACCACTAACTTACATTTTTTACGTTTCTAGGTAGTTAGGTCCCTAAATTTGATAGGCAGGTAAAGCTTGCCCACGATAAAAGTATTTTATTTTCAATATTTCAACGTATTCAAGTTTTTGCTAAGTCGTGAATTTTTTAATAATGCCAGTTGGTGCTTAATGAAAAAGTTTGAGCACCAAAATGTGCAATTTTCTGGGACACTTAAAAACAATTCTTGGGCTACACCCTGCACCCGATAAGCAAAATCGTGGAATAAAATCTAGCGGAATTTGTAGTATCCATAGTGACCCATAAGTTAAATTTAGACAGGATCGATACAAAAATCCTTAAGTTTGTAACTAGAACTAGACCCTAGCAATGTCTAAAATGAAAGGGAAACTAATTATTTTTTATAATAATAATTTTATTATAATAATATTTTTTTAGTGAAATCCGTTTTTAAATATGGTTTCATATTGAAAATTATAAAAAAAATTGTAATGGAATGTATCGAAACCAAATAAGGCTCTTGTTTTAGTTCAGTTACGGCCGAAACAGGAGGAATACAGATCTATTACAATCTATTAAAACAGTCACGGCATACTTATAAGTAACATTTGTTCGATTTTCACGTCCTTAACCATCATGGTGCATCTTGTAATGTATCTTAAAAAATCGACAAGGCTCGTGTCAGACTACGCATGACGGATACATGCACATACGAAACAAAAAATGGAACAAGGGAAAAGGCGTACCTTTTTTAGTTTGTAGTGGTGTGGGGGAGGCTTTTTAGTCTACTTTTTAAATAACCTATCGATGAGTGGTGGTACCTACTACTTAACGGCACACAAATACACAATTGTAGCGCAGTACCAAAAACACCAAGTGTGAAATACCTACGTATACGTATTTGGGACTACAAACCTTGCCAAAAGAGCTCAAGTGTTTGTAAACTGTTGAGCGATGATCTGAAATCAGCTTATTTTAGAGGGTTCCGTAAAACCGTGTAAAGATTTCGTCGATGAAAGTCAATATACGTCTACTCGTATGATATTATCAATGCGGACAAATCATGCCAATGATCCATATTCCAAACAGCATTACGACTATTTAGGTATTTCAAGATAAGCCAAAGTCATACCATTCGCTAATGTATCACGTTGCATTGGTGTTTTGGAAGATTGCAATCCAGCGTTAAGCTGGCTGGTATACTACGGTATATCTCATCTTTCCTCAAATTTAGAAGCTTGTATGGACAACGTTAACGTGTAGGCTCAACTTCAGTGTGGAATAGCCTATGTATTTCTGAAACTATTTGGAAAAGTGTACCAAATACAGTTAATTTCTAGATATGGTATATCAAATGTTAAACATTAAAACTTAAAAGGCAATCCTTGTAGATTCTAAGTAAAAAGTTAGTAACATACAGCAGGAAATGACGAGCCCGTAACCTACAAGGGTCTTTTGCATTTTGGCTACGGAACCCTAAAATTGGTAAAGTCGGACTTGCGCCCCTCCTAAACTACTCGGCTTTGCACAGTTTTTTTCAATGTTTTAGTTTGTTTCCTTATGATCGACTTACGCTCGACAAGTCTGTACTATATTGTGTGTGAGCCCTTTTTATTACTATGTAGTATAACACCTATAGGTTTTTTATAAAATAAGATACATCTGTACTTGTGTATAAATAACCGAAACTTTTTATATGTATACAAACAAAAAACACGTTCCTCTTGTCAGGCCTTTATTATTATTATTTTTTTTTGTAAATAAAAAAATACATAGTATCTATTTACGCTATAGTATTACTACGTTCAAGAAAATGTAAAGAAAATAGTTCTTTACCTATAAGTAAATTACAGAAATACCTATACAAAGCGTATGCTAAATCGTAAGTAGGCCTTGAGATAAAACACTAAAAATTGTACATGTGGTACCCTTCAGGTGTGAGTCAACTCGCTCTTGACTGGTTTTTTGGCGTATACATTAATTACAACTATCAGTTGACATTTCAATTAATATTCGAAATACTACAAATTGTACTCTCAGTGTCTTGCAGTGACGTTTATGTCATACATAGCGGGTGTATCGTTCAGTTAGCTTACAAGTAACATATAGTTTATGTTAATAGGCGAGTTTAGTTTCAAAAATGTTAGAATGTACGTTAGCCGGTACGGGATGTTAAAACAATGCGACGGTGTTGTACAAGTGTGGATCGGTTGGATGCGCGAGGTTCGTCGACCCGTTGGTCGTGCCCCGTACCCCGCGGTCTCACTTTCGTTGCGTCCGCGCACCGAGACCTCCACTCCACGTGCCCGCGCGCAGCGCCGCGGTCGACGGTGACGTCACCGCCGCGTCCCGACGCGACGCTAGCTGCCGGGGCCGGTGGAGCGTGGAGTTGTTTATGCTCTTCATTAGGACCCCCATGGGAACCATGTTAACGATGCACTAACCATGACTTTCCTTTAAGGTAGCGCCTATCTACATAGCGTTATCAATTATATGTACACCCGAAAAAAGTATAATATTTGATTGGGAATAGAATAAATAAAAGTCATCACAAAGAAATATTCTCTATTGGTACCTACATACCAATAGAGAATATTTCTGGGTATTGATTAACCCTTTATAAGGCCGCAGTTGTACAGATATGCTACGTGAAAGTTAAATACACTCCCATGTTTGTAATGCACTGGGGAACACATCTAAGGCAAAAAAAAACCGAAATCATTAATAAAAACATGTGGTCATTATATGCACTCAGCCCGTTAGTGCACTCGAGTTTTCAGATGATCTGTTTCCAATACACCTATTCATTGACAGATACGTGACATGCAATACTCAATACTTCTTCATGCAAATAGTTCTAATTACAATATTTATCGATATAGCATGTAACCTTTTATAATTTTATTAATCTTAAATGGCAAATGATACACTTTCCTGATACTACAAACAACGTAGTTCAGTTATTACAATTCACGATGGAGAGTGGATTTATCAAAATTAGACCTTATTATCATACCAATAACAGTCTCGCCACTCGCAATTACAAGAGCTATAATTGAAATTATTAGATACAGCGACTTGTGTATTTTTAATAGTATAATGGAAACAGTGACAAATGCTTGCTTCCCTTAACGGGCACAGTGCATTCATTGACCACAAACTTTAGATTAATTAATTACACTAAAATTAAATTATGACCGAAAAAGTATAAATAAGAAAAGAAAGCCTGATATATTTGCTATATAATACCATTATAGTCAAATAAAAAAGAGGATCTTCTTTCTTTGTGAATGTTTATTAACTAAGTGGTTTCCAAATCGTCTCTGCCTTATAAAGGGTTAAATGGATTCATGCATGCAATGACCTAAAGAAAGTGCAAAATATAGCGCACTAGTGTAAATGTAAAGCTAACTAACCAGTAAGTAAAAGTAAACGAGACTACCAAACGGTGAATCACACATGGAGTCCCTCTACGTATAGGTCTACAACGTGTAGTTTATGTCTTTATCTAAATAAATAAGTAGTATCTAAGTAGTGCAACAATATCTAAAATTTGTCTTACAGCTGATCAGAAACACTTGTAGGAACATTAGAATGATTCCATCAATCTCATAATGGAATAGGCTACTAGTTGATACAATTTATATGTTGATATAGTTTGTGACAATCATGATTCTTGCCGGCTTTAACTATACTTTCCCACGGTTTATTGGCTCCGTATTGCCTTAGTATTCAAACTCAAAATTGGAATTGGCACTTTTGCTGTGTGGTTGACCTCTATGTAAACATATTTAAATTACGTAAGGTTGAACTGTTAGTGCTAATTATTATAATAAAAAAAATTAAAAAATTATTAAAAAAAATAAAAAATAAAAATTATTTGCACAACAATTCGAGTAGCAACCTAAGTTGCCAAATATATCGGTACAGATCATTATTTGTACAGCAGTAAGAATTTGTTACTGATATTTTAGTCACTTACTGGTACAACTAATGCTGGCTTAATTTAGTGTCCGACCGGAGCTTCGGTTTCGGTTGGTTTTGGTTAAAAAAATCATGTTCCGGCCAAGAAACGACCGAAACATTAGCCGCGCCTAACTTTTAACCCTTGAACTTCAGTTCGCGTCCGGCCATTGGCAATATAGCATAACTAGCCCGAACCAGACTGTGTTAGTTTACACTCTACCAGTGGTTCTGCTGAATTATCATTCGCAATACACATTTAATTTTGTTACGAGTATTTAATATATCTACATATAATATAACATATTAAGGTGGTTTTCCACCGGCGAGCCGAGGAGGGACGATTTTATTCATTTGTACGCGAAATTAAATCGTTTTGACGTATCTTTAGAGCGTTTATTGCGAAGACACATTTTTTCTCGCGCGAGAAAAATAGTTTATATTTAGATTATTATTAGATTATTACTTTTCCGCGTGATTGATTGAGAAATTCTTAACAAATTACAGCTTTCTAGAACGAATGGTCACTGAACATAACTGAAGACAGACAGACGAACAGACATGGCAAAATTATAAGATTATAGTGACTATAGAAACCTAAAAAGTGATACATGCCATTTCTCCACTGATTTTAACAGTCTATAAAAGTTTCAGTTTCGGATTCGGCCGACCCTAGAATCAAAGCCGAACCTTCTGTTTCGGTTCCAGCAAAAAAAAAATGGAAAATATTTAGAACGTAATACCTAAAAACATATTGTCCCGAGATTCTTCAGGTTTCGCAGATGACGGCCTGCGACCATTAAGTCATTATACTAGTCGGTCACGGCCCAACCCACCGAAATAGTTGGGAGTATAAATAAATATTGCAGGACATCCTTACACTAATTAGCTGAGCCCCATGATAAGTTCAAGAAGGTTTGTGTTGTGGGTACTCATCCAACGATATATATGTAAATATTTCGACACAATCTTACACAAATCGACCTAGTCCTAAGTTAAACTCAGTAAGCCTTGTGTTGTAGGTACTAGACGACGACATATATAATAGATAGATACATATAAATACTTAAATACATAGAAAACACCCATGACTCAGGAATAAATATCTGTGCTCATCACACAATAAATCAGCCCTGACTGGGATTTGAACCTAGGACCACCGGCTTCATAGGCAGGGTCACTACTCACTACACAATAGGCCAGACCGGTCGTCAAATAATAATATAATATGTATGATTTACATATACTTAAATACATAGAAAACACAATAAGATTACTGGGATTTGAACCCGACGGAAGAATCGTCGGAGTCATAGGTACACTAGGCCACACCTGTCGTCAAATATACCTGGCACCATTGACCATACTCTAAACTAAAGGCATGCAGTACGTGCTTGCACTTCTTATTCGGTGATGGTGTGGTTACAGTGCAGAAAGTCAGTATGTTGACAATAAATATTTATAATATAAGGAATTCGAAATTAAGCTAATCCATAGAAACGTACCTAGAAGTACTATTTATGAGACCTAACATTCCAGACCAGACGGTAAGCACCACTTCAGACATTTTGGATAACTGGCTCCTTGATGTAAGGAAAACTAAAGTATTATTTTGAGTGATGACTGATGACACGACTATGGCATGCCGTGTTATATTCGCGTTGATAGTGTTGATTGCGGGCTGCAGGGATGTTTTATCAAGCTCGTCCTCACGGGCAATACTGTGTAAGTTAGACCTCCCGTCACCCTTAGTTGTTACGAACCTCGAGGTCCTTTCATAGTCGGTAAGAGGTGGAATGGGTTTTCGTCATTGTTTTCTGAATATAAGGTCAAGCACCAATCAACAAGCGTTTGCTTTGCCCGATGAGCGGAGCGGATACTTATCAGATTATCAATTAATTCGACAGACAGACAACATCTAGCTGTCAACCCAAGTTATCTGTACAATTTAATCACGTTTTGTGCGATAGCAGCGAGCACATCTCTGTGAATCGATACCTAGCATAAAATGATAATAATGTCATGAAAATATAGTCTAATTCTCGTCTCGAAGAATACAATTTAGCGGACGTTGGTCGTTGGGGTCGTATTGTTTTCATCTAAGCTTAAAACAATTCATGTCTCGGTTGCACGAGCAGGCAACGTAACGGTGCCGGGTATCGGAGTTTTAAGGCGGGGGTCATCGGTGCGTGGCGATGGCGACAATTAAAACCGGGATAAGTGTTGCGTGTACCTGCGAGATGAGGGCGCCACGGTCGATACGGGAGGGGCGGCCGGAGGGGGCATCCAGTTAGGAGTTTAGAATATAACTTGCCGAGTATTGATGTCTCCCGAGCTTTTTCCATTACTTGAAAGAATCACATCAAGGATGTCTACGAACTTGCGCCGTAACGACTTATTGTGATTTTCGGTGCGAAGGTAGTCAGTATGTATTTGTATTTGGGGTCAAGTCGATCACATTTTCTTGTCTCACTAATGTATGCTTTTATATTGAAAAGGCAACAACGGATGTACTTCTTCTTACATATATCTTCACACCTATTTTTAATATGTATATTGTAATTATTGACTATTCAGCCACGGATGTCCAGTGCAAGACATGGGTCTCCCCCATAAACTGCGATAGGGAGGTTAAATGCATAATCGCCATGCTTGTCAGACTGATTAGCGATCGCAGTAAGTTCCACTGGTCTAAAGGACGCTGCTGCCCGTCCTCCGGTGGGCAGAACCCGGATCCAGCAATAGTGACGTGGGGTGCGTTGTACTTACGACTATTTTACTTCAAATTTTTAAAATGACAATACCTATAATATACTTCAATTTAACATATAATTTTGTATTTTAGCTATATTGTGGAATAATAAATCTCGATTTTTGTACCGTGCACACCGGGAAACTTGAGACTCAATTAAAATCTGTCATACTTAATACTTATATTCTGGACAAAACCAAAACCACGCTAGATTCTGAAAAATATAATAATCAAAACGTTGATTGTAGATAAACATTTAATCGTAAACAAAGACGAACCAACATTCCATAAAGATATAAGTACATGGTTTTTGTTAGAAAACGAAGTGTATAAATCTAGCTGCGTGCTCGGAGCGGGCCGCGGTCGCCGCGGGTAAACCGTTGGATCGTTTAAAAACTCGACCAAGGCTCTTATTCCCACAGCTTATAGCCGTTAACCTAGGTATCTTTTTGTTATCTTTTTTTCAACTTATCTACTTAAGATATTTATATATATCTTAAGATATTTATATTTTAGACTACGCATTATAGAGTAAAGGTTACCCCAGATGATCGATCTTTTGAAGATTACTTCCGCTTTTGCGAGTCAGTTGCTATGCAGACTACAACGCTCTATGTTAACCCTTAGAGGTCAATTTATGTTGTCCCGGTTCGCCCGTAAGCCATGCACTCGGTGAGCGATAGGAACACACGACCAGCCCCTGACCGCTGCTCGCCCAGAGTAAGTAGCTGACAAGTGACAACTTATGCTAATAAATTAATGTTATAATCACAACTCATTTTTAAATAGATTTCCTTGATAAATGTTACGTATATAGTTTAATTTCACGCTTACATCTTTATTTATCCGAACAGTACTTAAATAACCGATATAGAATTTCGGACATGGTTTCAACTTCAATACCTTTAGCGAAGTTTCCCACGTCTGTGAAAACATCGGCTAAAGTAGCACAGATTGCAGTAGGTATTAATAAAACTAGTATGATTTCTAATAACGTCACACGACACGATCAAATAAAAGATTACTTAATGTTACAACTTTCTTCCTACATGGCTGTGGAAAGGTCGCTTTATTTAGATTCAGATATTATATCCTTTCTATAGATACAATTCAAACGATCCCGTCTTAACTTAGGGTAATTTGTTAGTAACTGGCCACCTTCCAATAACGGTTTATATGCGATTAGATTTCATTTTAGTGTGAAGTTACTGAAGGGTGGCCAATAATTGAAACCCCATAAGAGAATGTGTTCTATATGTAGGTAAACAGAATTAATTGTCAGTATAAGGTAGCCAGTTATTGAAAAGGGGCCAGTTAGTGGCATATCATCAAATCACACATAAAGTAAAGCTTAACGTGTAAATTCATGTACAATATTCCACAGGCGTAGTATGTACAATACACGTAATGTATAAGCAGTATTCTGGCGTCTGCAAAGTTGTAGGTACATAGTTCAGGTACGAGGGACGCCTAATGAAAGTCGATGAGATGAATGTTTCGGGTTCAATTAGAATTGATTAAAGTAGTCAGCACGTTGCATATCAACTGTACCACAGACCGGAGCTTTTCAAATTCGACGGTTAATCAAAGGGTGAGTTCGGTAATTCGAACAGGGAGGAGGGGGACACGTATTAGTTTGACCGCGATACAACAATGGGCGAACATAATCTCGGCGTTATATACACGTGAATACATATAATAGGTAATTCTAGAAGTCCACAACAGCCACGCCACGTACTTATTTTGGTCGAAAAGCTATAATGGGTAACATAAGGAATTGGGTAGGTCTCATATAACATAATTCTTGCTGTACCTAACTTGAAAAAAAAAAGAAAAAGAAATTGAGTTTCAAAATATGAAGAGGAAACATTCAAGTGTACGGGTACAGAAGTTGGTTGGCTTCGCATGTTTTTTCTGGGAGCTAACCAAATTTAACTTTACCTGTAAAATGCCTTTTCTTGAATGTTTGATTTTTAATACCTATGCGATTATAGGATCGTGATTTACATAGTTTTTCTTACAACATATTGATGGTTACCTCAGTTATCGATCGTCTCAGGTTGAGTGATGTGACAAGCAGTAATCGATCCGATTGAAAATTGTACGTAGTCGGCCCATAAGTTCTGTCACAAGAGTTTTTGGCAATAAACTGTATATGTAGAGATGTCTTATAAAAAAAAAAACATTAAAAAGATACCTCAAAAAATGCCAACTGTTAAAGCTTA
Source organism: Grapholita molesta (assembly GCA_022674325.2). Taxonomy (NCBI): domain Eukaryota; kingdom Metazoa; phylum Arthropoda; class Insecta; order Lepidoptera; family Tortricidae; genus Grapholita; species Grapholita molesta. The sequence goes on from CP053138.2 coordinate 8,862,925, forward strand.
TTCTTACATAACGCGATGTCCAGATCTCTTATTGTATGTATAATGGAAACAGGTTTCACCAATAAGATGGATGTTATACATTATTTAACACATCTACTTTTTGAATGGCAGTTACATTTGCACACTTCTGGCGTGAAACTGAAAAATACTCTTGGTCCCAAAGCATGATAGCTTTAAATAGGCGTGTGTGAAGAAAAGCTGCGTATCGAGTAAGCCCCAATAAAGACCTTACAAAAAAAAATACACTTGATTTCCATGATAATTGTATGGTAAGACTTTTTGTAAAAGTATATTTTGAGAAATCGGCCACATGCCTGAATCTGATAAAAATATGAAAGTTTCCAAAAAAAATATAAACTTATGATTAAACTATAAACATAATTATATTGCATGTTATTCAGAATCAAATTAGCTTTCAAATCATATAAATAATTATTATTGAAAGCTACGTATTTATAATAATATCAGTTAAAATCCTTTTGACAGATCTTATGGACCGACAAAGTAGTTTAATACGCAATTCTGTGTGGTTTTCTGGATATATAACAAACCAATATTAATACATGGACTACCATGAAATAGTCAACATAATGGCTTACATCGCCCTGTTGACAGATCTGTTATCAACGGCTTATCAGTGAATTATAACTCTGGCCGAACATAACGGCCACTTGCTCCAACGCTTTCAAGTTAAAATTGCGTCTTTATTGTTAACACATCATTACGTATGACTGTTTCGTAGACAATCAAATTTTGAATATTACGGTGAACATAAAAACAGAATAGTTCAATCATAAAGCGGAAATATGTCGATTATAAAAGGCCACTTCCGTGCCTTGGGGATCAACGGCGCGTAACTTTATGATATTTGATTATGTTGTACCTACCTTTAACAGTGTACCTATTCTAGATTATACAGTGTGGAAATTTAACTCGGGCCCTGGAGGGAAACTACCTTAAATCCTTGAGCTAGCTCATTTTACTTAAAGGAGACATTCTTTTATTTTTAAAAAGAAACAAAACTGCATTCAAATATTTTCTAAAACTCGCTTGCCTCGCCCGGGACTCGAACCAACTAAAATAAAATAAAAAATACTCACACTCTCTATTTTATTATACTAATCGATAGTATAAATAAATAAATAAATAATAAATAAATAAATATTTCAGGACATTCTTACACAAATCGACCTAGTCCCACGGTAAGCTCAATAAGGCTTGTGTTGCAGGTACTAGGCGACGATATATATAATAAATAGATACATATAAATACTTAAATACATAGAAAACACCCATGACTCAGGAACAAATATCTGTGCTCATCACACAAATAAATGCCCTGACTGGGAATCGAACCCAGGACCTTCGGCTTCATAGGCAGGGTCACTACCCACTAGGCCAGACCGGTCGTCAAAGTATCAGTATTAATACTCGGGATAAAATTTGTCTAACAAACATTTGTTTACTGTTCACTTTTAACAAGTAAAAGACACGTAAGAATTCTGTAAAACAAAGTTAATGTTAGATTTAGCGATTGTTTTTATTTTTAAGACCAAATGTTTTTAGAGATTTTTTTATCCTGAGGTTTTATCCTGAGGTTCTAGAGCCGAGCGCAGTGTGGTGTTACGGAGTGGTCTTATATTTACAATTTATTTTTCGTTTTTTATTACAATTTCTTTATTTTTTTGTGGTCCCTGTTAGGGTAAAAGCCTCCTCCAAGCTTTGTCATGTTACTCTGGTTTGAGCGGTATCCATCCAGACTCTTTCCACTGCCGCCACAATGTCGTCAGCCCATCTTTTCCGTGGTTTTCCTGCCTTTCTCTTTCCAATGGGGCCTGGCCATCTGGTTGCATGGAGATTCCATCTCTTGTCTTGATATCTCGCCAAATGTCCTGCCCATTTCCATTTCTGGGATAGTGAGTGGTGAAGAGCATCTGTCAGGTTAGCTTTCATCTTTATTTCTTCGTTTCTTGTTTTTTGGATTCTCTTCAACTTCAAGATACTTGTTGACAAGCGAGAATATTGCTCTTTACCATCTCTGTGTACACCCGTGTTTGGCTGGCATAAGTGAGGCTGGGTAGGATGCAGGAATCCATTATTATTTTCTTAAGCTTCAAACTATTGTTACCTTTTAGAATTTATTTTGAACCCAGTATTAAGTCTATGATTAATTCTTCTGTTTATTTCGTTGTCATTACTATTTTTGTTAAATGATATGTGTTTTCCCAAATACATATATGTACTCTTGAACGTAATCTATTTCCCATTCTTCTATTTTTATTTGTTGCTGGTACCTATTAGAGGTATTTAACTTTTGTTTTTGTGGCATTCATTTGTAGTTCTATTTTCTTACTTTCTGTGTTTCAGCATATTTCTTATTCACAAAGCTTTTTCATTAAAAAGGACTTATATCGTCTGCAAACCTCCAAGCTCGTGGGTCGTCTATTTTTTACCCACATTACCCACAAGCCCTAATTTTTCCAGTCTATATTCTGGAAAATATCTTCTAGAACAGCTATAAATAGTTTGGGAGAGAGTGTCACCTTGCCTCAAACCACGTCCTATTATAATTTCATCTACCTCTCGTTCCAGTTTGACTCTGCTCACACTTTTAGAGTAAGATATACCTATTCTTTATAACTGTGATGTGTTTTTCGTTTGTATTATTTTTCCTTAATGTATTACACTGTCGAATGCTTTGGTATATCTCATCGTTACATGCAAATATTTTGTTGATTAGTATTTTGGTATTACTATGTGTGCGTAAAGAGCTGGTGGCCTAGCGGTTGGGTTAGCGACTTCCCATGCGAAGGTCAAAGGTTCAAACCCCGGCTCGTAACAATGAGTATTTCGAAACTTATGTACGAAATATTATTTCGATGAAGTATAACACCGTGAGGAAACCGGACTTATCCCATTAAGGCCCGGTTTAGAAAGTCAGATGTAAGTCGCTTTCGTGAAACTAGTGCTTACGCCAATTGCTTAGTTGCCAAGCAGACCCCAGGCTCCCATGACCTTTGGAAAAATGCCAGGCCAAGGCGAGGAAAATGTGTATTTTTATTAAAACTGGATGTGAAATATATGTATGATATACAGAGTGTATCTCACAAACAGACATTATGAATTATAGCTTTAAGTACCCGAAATTACTAAGTGTATCTTATAACTCCTTACCTATCTATTTCTTATTGGAAGATAGAAAAAATATTCAGGGATAGAAAGGAGTGGAAGAAATTGATACTTATAATGGCTCTTCAACTCGCGACCCAAGCCAAGGTCACTAATGCAAAAAGCATATAGACTTTTGCTGGAACACAACTCAGTACCTAAATGTGACCGAAGTAACTGCCAGCCACGTCGACAATAACAAAAGTTGTCTTGTAATCATATTAACATTGTAAAGAAAGCATGATATTAAAAAAAAAACAGATTAAAAAGCAAATCGATACGAGTAAAATTAGAATAACTAATGCACTTATTATGATTACAATGTCTCCATAGCTGTACATTATCTAATTTTATTTTGTATCACTTTCTAAAATTAAATGACTATCAAAACCATTAGTATGAATAATTGATTGATGCGCTAATAGGAATCGGTAAATATTGTACGCGTATACAAGCCTACAGGGTGATTATGGGGTCTGTACTCTGAGTATGAGTCTGAACTCGTGGAGCAAAAGAACAAGGCATGACACAGAATTCATAGGTGAAGCTAGTGAATCATTAAATATTTATCAACGAAAATCTTAATTATTTTTCAAATGGTAAGTAGAAAAATAATAATATTATATGCTTACAATTTGGTCACCCTACTCAATATGACGTCTTTGTCGCTTCCCATACTACGTATATCATAGGTGTCCATGATTCGGTTGTAAGATTATTTTAATAAAATAAAAAAAGGATAAGATAATTAACGTTGTTTTGATTTAATACTAGTATAAAATAAAATTGCCAAGTTACTGAATTAGAAAAACTGGTTCTGGGTTACGACCTAGAAATCATCGTGATGTATATAGTTATAATATACAGAACCGGTCAATTATTTTCTAAGGCAAAACGATATCCATATAGCTTTGCTTTTTGTTCATGAGCCCAAGGAAAACTGCTGAATCGTGGGAAAGTTAGTAAAGCCGATGGAATGATACTAAGGGGTTGCCAGCTTACTATAGCCTGTATAGATATAGTAAGCCGGCAACCCCTTAGTATAACAAAAAAAAGTCATTGCTATACCAATATGAAGGTGAGATATTATTGGACGGCACTGTCTAAAACTTAACCGAACATGTACATGATTCCAGATGCGACTGTTAAAGAGAAGTAGGATATTATACTATTTATAGCCGAGAATCACACGTGCCATAGGCCATATGGGCCCACGTGTCGGCCAATTTGAGCCCTGTAATACTATCGGCATCGTAAAACTGTTAGGTGTACGGTGTACCAAGCAGAGCTGTCTTACTCCAGGGCGACGGTGACGTGCGTGACTGTTACGAAAATCGATAGCAAATAATGTTATTACTAATTTGCATTTCAAGGACTGTGTTCTAGTTAGCTATTACTTTTCAAGCTAATTAATATTGAAATTGTAAAATAACGAACATGCCTTTTTGGATAGTTTTTATCGCCCACTGGGACAAAAACTAAATTTGGTCACGACCACAGTTAAGGGAGCTCTAATTTATTTAATTGAATAATAATTCGCATAGACATCATTTCCAGTTTCATAGGTGACAAAATTATAAATCATTACAATCATAAAAAAACACTTGCTGTGAATTATTGACCGTAAGGGACATAAAAACAACAATAAAACAAATTCATCGATTCTTACACAGTATCCTTGCCGAAAGATTTAATCGTGAAGATAGTCACTCGTATAACGATTTGTGTTAGTGAATCATGGGCTATAATTCGGCAATTTATCAAGAATTTGCCCTACCTAAGAAATCAAAACTGAAACTATTTTCCTTTTAGTATAGTCAGCTGCAAGCAAGCGGACGACGTGTTCAAAATGAGCTTGCACGACTTTATTGTTAAGAGAATAAGGGCGTGTCAAGATCATACTGAACTCCTGGCCCGCTTAGCAACTTCTGCTGCTAATGTACAATGCCTAAAGGGAAAAGTAGTATATTTTTCATTTCCATAGGATGGTGAAATAAAAAACGACAAGGTCTCTTGTTTCTACTACTACATATTTGGCCAAAACGATAGGTATGTTTTCGCAATTTGGTCGTATAATAGAACATCATCATGACTTATAGATTTATTTACCTAACCGCGTATGAATGGGTTAGAAAAAATAGGATGTTATGAGTACTGTGAGTACAATTAATACTAAAAAGCGACCAAGATATGCGAGTAGTATCCTAACTTAGAATGAGGGTTGAGGCGGTCAGCCAACACCCGGTTTCAAGAATCTTGAAGATCTCTCGTCGCGAGTGTTACAAGTGGTAAGACAAGCGGATTGAAGTATTCAGCATGATTTTAGACGATAGTTTACATATTTTTTAAGTTTGACAGTGTTTTATTGTGTCATTGTGTATGCTCCATTGTAGCTTTGACATAAGTTGGGTAATCTTGATGAATACGACAATCAGTTATAGGCAACTTCCAAAAAATCCCTGAACAGAAAAAAATGTTTTTATAACTCTTATACTTGTTTCGTGGTTATGGTAATGCAATTTAAATTAGTATTGTAGTTTGTATTAGAAGTGGTGCCAATTTATGACATTCGCACCGTTACACCTTCATGCTATAAACGAGCATAATAGAGTACTCACTTTGATGCTTATCTGCTAATTGTATGAGCGGGTTCGGTAGGTCCCGCCGCCGGTAGAAACACATGACTTTTGCTTCTACGTTGCCTGATGCCGTCTTGTTCAGTTCTTCTATCCGCCGGATTTGGTACGGAGACGTCGACGACGTCTCGAAATAGACGCAGTCTGTGCACAAACAAAGAGAACAATGTTAAATTCAGGTGTAAAGAGAGATAAAATTCTATGTCGTACGGCTTAAGCGTCCGATCTTTTAGTAACTAGGTATGTACCTATCTACTTTCTTTCGAGTAAAAGTAATTTACTAAGTTTGCCTGCGATAGTGACAGGTACGATAACTCAAGACAATGACAAGTATCAAAATACATATTCGAAAGAAACTAAAACGTAGTCAAAACGGTAATTTATACAGTTAGAAATGATATGATGCACAATACGGTACAATAGCTTAATGTCGTCTATTAAATAGGTCTAAACCAACAAGAATTAGATATAAGCAGAGTAGGTACTGCTTATACTATACAATTAATACGTTACAATAATTAGTGTTTGTAAGTATAAAATCAAGAAATATGTGGTGTCAGTATACGACAGATAGCAAAAATCTATGAATTAAACCTGTATTATCCTATTACGTAATGTGTCGTTCGGAGTGAAATGAGGGAATATTTCTTCCGGGCATATTTGTTGCCATGGAAATTTACAATCAATAAGGATACTCCGTGGTTTATTAGAAGCATGTTCCAGGCATCTCTTTCGCGCAAAGAGGAAAATAGTCATGTTAATATGTTTTATATAAAAGGTCAAGCAAAGAAGTTAATTAACCTAGTTAAAATTATCGGTATATACCTATTTATAATTAATTACTTATTTGTACCTATTGTAAAAAGCTTCCCAAATGCCGAATATTGGTTAGTTCCAACGCCATGAGCTCATGTCGTGTTGAAAATAGTTGGAGCGGAACGGATGGCCGGTCTGTATCGGCGGGTAGCTTACCTGCACTTATGCGCGACGTACCACATAAGCACATAACAACTAAAAATGGCGCTTATTACCGTTATACCACATAGCAATGGTAAATAGTTCACGCGCGCACAAAGCTATGCTTCGGACCATTCATACTAAACAAAGCCTGTGTAACAATGTTAGTTGTGGACTATTAATCTTGTGACAATACTGTCTGCCTTTCTTCACTTATACTTAACTGCAAGAGCTTTCGGCAATAATAAGTTGACTAATTAATAGTAAGTTGTTCAGAGAACAGTGATACGTCATAAATCCGTACCTACATCCAATCAAATGTACTCAACGGCTGCAAAAAATCGCCTCTGTATATGGTTTTTGCTACCGTTCATTGCTTTAACTTGTGTTTTGTAGATACATTAAAGAGTTTACAACCAAACAAAATCCATATCATATAGAGATATCATATTTCGCGAATAGGAGTTTCCATTCTAGTGCGATTTCGAGGTCACCTAAAATTAACTTACGATGAGACGTGGTGATTCGCCGTTTATAGGTAGCTAGATAGATAGGTACTCTTTTATACGTCGAACGGAAGACCACTGGAAAGCTTTGTCTAACAATTCATAAGTGCGGGAGTTACATTTAGAAATTTAAAAAAATACATCTATTCAATGTAGGAACGTCAAACTGGATCTCCACTCACTAAGATAGCGTTGGCCAAGCGATGGCACTGGTTTTAATTGAGATTGTGTTCTAAGTGTTGCGTTGAAATGGTATTAGCTATACCGAAAGTGCAATACAACTTGGTGTGTCCATCCTTGCAGTTTATTGCTCACCAGCCAATAAACAATCGACCAAGTCCGCCATTCCGGCAAAGCATCTACAAATCTAGATCGCGGTGCTATCCTATCCCACCGCGACCCCGCTGTAAGAACGACATTCGTAGTTTAATACCGATGGGTAGGTAGCTACACCCGCTGCCGATGCCGTAGTGGTTCTATACATACCACGTATACAATGTGTATAGCGTACCTACCTATGCAGTCTCGCGTAGCTATGTGGGTATGTAAGTTGGGCATTATGCGGCTGATAGCGGTGTTAACGTCCGTTCAGTTTTGCCAAGACTACGGTGTATTTTTGGAACGTGTCAATAAGTAAGTGTATATTAAAATTAGCCTGGACACGTCATCGTGAGAGTACTCTGAAGTGATTGAATTCGGTCTCGATGAGATTTTGCTGTTTAGATCGCCACGTGTTTTGCGATTTTTACACTATCCATGCAAAATATGATCTTAACTGTTGGGAGAGTCGTAAACATTGACAAAGCTGTGTTATAATTAGTAGTAGGATAATAAATAATAGTCAAATAATTCAATCGAGTAAAGGAATAACCGATTTTTTAAAAAATTGTTAGGTACGGTCAGCCGCAGAGAAATGGTTCCACCGCGCCCTACATACTCGTATGGCGGGGTGGTACCTTTTTTCTGCAGCTGACTGCACCTAGATGTTAGTTAGGCAAAGTAAAGATTGCAGTTGAATTTTTCGAGGGTATAATCAAGACGAGACTACTTGTAAGAAATATAAACGTGATGTTCAAGTCAAAGTGGAAATATAATATTGGATAACCTTTTCCAAAAATATCGTGTTGACCTCAAGTAACCAACTGTGGCATTATTAAATTTCTTGTAACTACATAAAAGTACAGTTTAGTTGGGGATGGACATAATTGTGACCGTTACTGTACATACCTACTGTAATACAATGATTCGATTTTAGGACCTAAATTACGTTACGTAGGACCTAAAGCACTACGGATCAGTACGGATAACGGCAGGAGGCTGTTAATTATGTCTCTACACATGTTGAAACGGCATTCAAAAGCTCGATACTTTCAGAAGCTGCTCAGCGGAGCTACCGCGAAAAACTATATTCGTAAATTTCAGACGTTTGTCTCTTTCGACCCAATTAAAACGTCATGAGAATGACAAAGACAATCGTCCGAAATTTACGAATATAGTTTTTGGCGGTAGTGCCTTAGGTACCTAAACTTAAAGGAGTACGAAAATAATTACTAAATATTATGTTATACTACCGCCTACACCGCTTACAGCCTCAACTACTAGAGCCGCTTGCTCTAAACCGTTCCTTAATGTAGGTAAATTATTATCGTTTTTTTAAGGTTAAAAACGTGACCTAATTACTAAGACTACTACCTTTTTTTCTGTCCCCAGGCTATAGGTACCTCATAAACCGCCAACCTAGTAGGTATTGCCGGACAGCAGGGACGGCGGATATTTTTTTTTTCTTGGGCAAGACGGAGCCAATACGGCTTTGACTTATCTTCATGTGCCCAAGGAAACTGTTCGACTGCGGAAAAGTTAGTAAAGCCGGCGGGAATAGGCTTGTTTGGATACGCTTATTATAATACGGTAAACAGAATTTGTGAGAAGCGGTAGAAAAACTCTTTAATTTTTTTGTGGTGAAAGTACTACTAGGTAAGTTGATTTGGTAATAAGCAAAATTTCTTAATTAACGAATATTGACAATTTCAGGTTTTTTTAAAAAGGTCCCGTTAAATACCATTTTCGCATAGCGGGGGACGCCCCACGGCTAGGTGGAATGACAATCTGCAATTGGGTGAGGCCTATGTCTAGCAGTGGACTGCAATAGGTGGATTACACGTAGATATATTTCTAGCAGGTACAACATTTTTTTAGTGTCAACATTAGTTTGAATAACAATCCTGTTATCGATAAGTACATTACTCCTTCAACGACAAGACGTACATACAACCACAGACTTATTTGGGCTACCTACCTAGACGCCGCGTACCAGCGGTCTTGTACAAATTGAACGTTATTCGTAGGTACCAATTTATTTTTACAATTTGCAATGTATAGTTCCATAATGTTTTCTGACGTATGTAATAAAATTGATAATTTGTTATTATTATCTATTTTTTAACGCAGGTTGCGTTAAATAAATATTACCCTATATTTGCCTTACCTGCACGACGTTAAAGTGGTACTTATCGATAACAGGACTGTCGATGTTTTTGTCAATCACTAACCAAATGTTGTTCCTGCTAGAAAAATATCTAGGTGATACAACATGACGACGACTGTACTTTTCACTGCGACGATAAAGGTAGGTATGTGCTGGTGGAGCCGTCTCAGGTTGAGTCTTATATAAAACTAGCTGTCCCGGCGAACTCTGTACCGCCAGAAAGTCTATACCTATATGGGGTATTTTTATTTATTGTTTTTTTTTTCTTTTTTAAGCTTACTATTTAACTTTATATATAAGATCAAGACGCACATGTCCTATGCTTCTCGATCTTGTAGGAGCTACCTCCGGTGACGTGCTGTTATGATTTCGGTTTCAGCGTTCAGTCAACCAAGCTATCAAGTTTTGAATTATACATATGAGAGGACCTCATGCCAACCTAGACCTTGTAGGAGATTTTTAAATATCGGAGGCATCGGAGCTATAATCAACCGTTCGTAATCCTATTGCGATGAGATAAGGTTTGTTTCTAGTTAGCAAAATGTGAAGTTAAATAGAGAAAGTATTTAAAGAGCTGCATAGCCATTTTTAAATGCTATATATTTTAGGTCTGACAGAATAACCGCGCGGTACGCTTATTTTTACCTACTTATGGTGCGCTGATTCATACGTTACTTTTGATGCTGACTGTACCTATTGATGTCAACCCATGTTTAACAATGAACTTATAAATGGATGCCGATTTCCAGTATTGAATGTCACTCTAATTATGTAAACTAGGGTTTAAGGTCACGCCAACACATTTTAGATGTACAGTGCTTGGCCGATGTGGTATCTTAGTTACCGACGTGCTTTAGAAAATAGTAAATAATTTGCGCCGACTTGACTGGTCGGTCGAGTTCTCAGACAGGACCAGTTCATTGTTCGGAAACGCTTAGTACGTGGCTTTCACCAATGCACGACGTCAACGTAATGGCATAGCGCACTCCTAGGTTGACAGGGTACCTATGTGATCCACTTTGATACCGCGTTTTCAAATCCAAGGTGGATTAGGATATCTCATTCATTTTGGCGATTAATTTTCTCATTAATGTCACGGGCTATATCAGCATTATTTAATACTTGGTAAATGCAACTAAATAAATAATTACAGATCTGTTTGTGGGTACATACAGAATATTTGAATGAATGACGGAGATCTGTTTAAAATGGCGCATATTTACGTGTAAATAAATTAATAGTGTTCATTCGCTGGTAGGTACGTAAAAACGGCAGTTGAAAAACTGCCTGTCTGGTTAAATAATAAATGTTAAGTACACACTTATAACTGTTTTTTTTTCTGTTATGTTTAGGACCCTTTGTCTCTAAGAACATGTCGGCTCTATTAGGCCTCTACATAGTATAGTATCATCCTTATATTATTATATAACACAAAAAGATTGATATTATATAACTGGATGTAATCCATAAACATAACTCTTGATGAAATGTACTTTAACTGTACATTTCAGTTGGCATATCATTAAATATCAAATACACGTTTTACCTTTTTATAATTGGGTAAGGTTTAAGCCCGTTTCACATCAAGCGCGGGCGCGTGTCAACGCGAAGATGAAACGGGCTTAAGTTGTGTATACATATTTATGGCCGTGACTGTACTTTGAACATCAATTCTTTGAAAATCATGTCTAGTCATTTGTTATAGCTGGTTTTTTAGGATTAGAAAAATGGTGTGATTCTAGTCATGCGATTTTATGAAAACAATTTAAAAGCTGACATAGTTGCCTCTTATTAAAAAAAATGGCATCTTAAATCTCATTTACGACATTATTACGAGATTACTGAAATAATTGATGAAACATATGCAAAATGAATGATTTTTCTAATCTTAAAAAAATGAGGATGAGTATAGTTGGATGAAAGTTTCTTAAGCACTGTAGGTACACTATTTTTGAGCAAATATTTTACTTGAGATCTGTGAAAACATATCACAATAAAATGTGTAAGTTGAACATGAAGATTATTTTATTGTTTAACACATATATGTTAAAACATGTGCAAATCATTGATAACAGCAATTGACATAGGTATAACCTCAAACAAGATTTGCAAAGAATCTATATGTATAGTGGAATCATAGTTACCATCAAGTTCAACTTTTAATATTGCTCACATATCTATTATTAAGCATGTCAAGGTTAATATTTTACTACAAACACAGACTTTTTATAAGCTACGGGCAATTTTTTTCTGAAAGCGAATAATGTTTACTATGTCTGTCCTAAGGTTCAAACTTTTATTGAACAATGTAAATACAAATTGGAACCATGGAATCACTTTGAAAATAAATGTACTAATTTGTTTTAATTTAACCTTATATTGCAAATAGTAACCTCAATGCCGAACACAACTCCACAGTTTATATAGAGGTTACATACAAATGGCAATAATGACAGGTCAATGAACTCTGACTTTCACTTGGTTAAAGGCTACAAGTATTATTAAATAAAATAGAAATAGGAACACTTACTACCTTGCCTAGGTCTAATAAGATTTTTTCATTAAGCAATTTTAATAGATTACTTACTTGCATTACCTTTAACATTTATTTTATGCTTATAATAGAAAGAAAGCTCTTATTTCTGTTTTGACATTGCTGTTGCTTGATATAAGTAAAAACATAAATTCACTATAATATAATTTTTTTTATTGATTGCCATAGTGAAGTGTTGCTATGTTTGCTTGTATCCAGATTTGACATTTCTAATAAAATATACAAAAGTTTTGCTAGCCCTCTATTTTTTCGTGTTTTCCAAATTTATTTAAATGTAATGGGAATTAGGCTAGACTCATTGTCAATGTAACAAAAATGTATTACGCATAGGCTTGCTTTCCTTACTAAAAACGTGTAAAAATCATTAGGGTTAATGATAATAATCAACCATAAATATTAAATAGCTTTATATATAAATTGCAGAGATGAAAAAAAGTTGTAAATTTCGTAAATAATGACTAATAAAATAGCATGACATAGTAGCCTAGCCAAAGTAAACATGACTTAAAGCCATTATTTGAATACCATAAATTGAGTTCAGGTCAGATACCAATGAATTATTAATGTTTAATACACCTAATAGTATAAAGACATTGTACATAAAACAAAAGTGTTAATCCAAATCATCTATAAAAAAAATGTCTGTATATTAAATTTAATAAAAAATATTCCATGCTAAACGTTTTACTAAATAATATCATTGTTTTTATGTTAATTGGCTATTAATTTTTTGTGAAATCATTTATAATAAGCACCTGAGCAAACATAATGTCACGACATAGGTGGACGCACGAGATATGATGGGAAGTGTTAAGGGAAGAGCTTATTAACATTCCGCGCGCGAGTACGGACATGAGGCTTTGACCGCGGCGCCAAGCCAACGGTCCACCATGTCACCATTAAATTAAAATCAAAGCCAAATAAACACTGCACTCACTTTTAACCACCAACGACTCATTAACGCGCCAGAAAACTCCCCCACATTCTCCAACAACCCCAGCTTAGGTCTCAGACACCGCAAACTCACATGAAATTGTTTTGACAACATCCAATATAACCTAAAATCTTGTGTCAAAACCATACAAACTTGATAAAATAATTCCGAAAAACCATATACGCGATTAGGTAAGTGATGCTCCTCCATGCCTAACCACCCGCACTCAGTACGCAAGCCGATACAATGATACCTAGATGCAAATGCTAATGTCCTATTTGACGAAATTTAGTATAAATATAACTTTCCCGCAAACACCGTATAACTTTGATCTAATTCTCCTAAAACTTCTTATTTTGGTGATAACTTGAGTATATAGAAGGGATGTAACATTAACTAATTAATGTGAACGATTAATGAAGGTACGACAATCAAAGCAAAGCACCGCTAGTCGGCTGGCGGTGAACCGGCGAAGCTACAACAAAAATAACCAATTAATACTACTTACCGCCGACTCTGTACATATTCGCAGCCATTTTTTATACACAATCACTATTCATTAACACTTAAATAATCTACATCTGACACAATTATTAACTATAACACTATGTAATTGAGCTTTTACAATGTTTTTCATCACGTTAACTCCGGACGCCTTTCGCTGATCGCCATTTTCTTTCACACTACTAATTTGGCCAGTGCGCAGTCGCACTTTTTAGCGTAAACTTCCTGCTCTTAAAACAAAGCAATGACATGTTCCTGAAATTTTATTCACTAATTACATCGAAAGGATGGTGTAGTAAATATAAAATACGAAATATTTTACAAATCATGTCCCTAATTGAAATATAATTTACTATGCCCTATAAATAAAAAAATATTTCATTCAATAACGTTTCGTCCTTTCCTACACGCGACTACTTGAAAGGAACCATGAAAGACAAAAAAAAATATCAAAAATGTTTTAATTCGTTAATGTGGATCACTAGCATTTCTAATTATAAGTAAGTTATTAAAATTATATAATTTTAAAATTATCAATCATATCCATAATATATAATTAGTATTTTAAATTTTATTTTTCTAACAGTAACCATGAAACGGAACGTAATTATTAATAGAAAAAACAAGGCACGCTCGTTTGTCTATGCTTATTCTCTAGTCTATGAGTAAACCATAGACAAAACATGTCTTTGTCTTTTTTGGCATTGTTATGAGGCAAAGACACTGATGATTTCTGATAATTATAGTAATTTTCAAGAAATACTTACTACGTGTAGATTATCCATAAAAAGTGTTGAAAAAAAATTATGTATTTTATTACAAAAAAATATTTTTTCATTCCTCGACTATGTTGCGTTTTCATTTTTTTTTTTTTTTTTTTTTTCGTCCATCTGGACAGGCTAAAGCTCTAAGCCATACTGCCTTGTTGCGTTTTCATAAATGACGTGGCTGAAATGACAGCTGTTTTGTCTTTGGTTTTGACAATTGCCAAATCAGCCCGACTGGACTGGCCCTTCTGTTAGAAATTCTTTATAAAATCTAATTTAATTCGATTTTCTGAATGGGTGTCTAACTAGATGGTAGGATTTCGCTAATGTAAATAGTCTTAGGTCATTGCATGTCTTCCTGGTACGTAAGAAATGATTAATTCACGCCTAGGTGTGCGCTAAGTACGTGTGTGATACGTGTTATTATGGTGTTTTTGTAATATTTCGGTTATAGATCTAAGACATGGCGACTTATGAGGAGTTTATTCAGCAAAACGAGGACAGGGATGGCGTACGGTTCACATGGAATGTGTGGCCCTCAAGCAGGATCGAGGCTACGCGGCTTGTGGTGCCGCTGGCCTGCTTGTACCAACCTCTTAAAGAACGGCCAGATCTGCCTCCCATCCAATATGAGCCGGTTCTGTGCACCCGAAACACCTGCCGCGCAGTGCTGAACCCGATGTGCCAGGTTGATTACAGAGCTAAATTGTGGGTTTGCAACTTCTGTTTCCAAAGAAACCCTGTGAGTATAGTCTTATTTACCATCTCTGATTCTTATATGATTTTTTTTTTGACTAAGAAGTGCATTAAAGAAATGTAAATGGAAGTAGCATGGGAAATGTGATATCAGTTTTACTAACAAATTACGACCTCTTTAATTGATATATTTTAACTTATTCCTCAATACCCCAAGAATCTGGCATCATATAAAAGGCATTTTAGATACATGATCCATTCTAGCATATTTTAACAAAAAAAAAACTTATCAGTAAAATAATTTATATTGAGAAACTGGCTGTCCATTGCTGTACTATGTAATATTTCACAAGAGTTCGTACAACATTTTACTAATCTAAATTGATATTTGGTAATGCATGCTTGCCAAATAGAATAGATATTATTTTTTATTTTATTTAACAAGGTACAATAACATGACACATTTTAGTAGTAAAAAGGAATTAAAAATTATTACTGCCTACATCACAATAACAATTGTATGCAACATTTTTAATATTCTGTAATCAATCTGTCTTCTATGCAAGTATATTTAGATGGTACCCATACCCATAAAGTTGCATGTCCTGATCTGTATTTATGTTTCATGTGCTTATTTAATAAAAACCACTTATATATACAAATAATAATGCTTTACAAAAAAAAACGATAGTAAATTTCAGACGATTGTCTCTGTCACTCTCATGATGCCTTAATTGGAGTAAAAGAAAAAGATGCTTGCAATATACAAACTCTGATGTTCGGGGTAGTGCCTCTGCTTCTTGTCCTTCTCGGGGAGAAATTTCGGCTGTAGGGTTACCTACTACCACTCTACGAGTATCTAACACATGAAGCACATAGCTTCTCAGAACCGTGAATCCAGCAGTATACCACGTAAATTATGAGCGGGCTTGATTCCCAATATCTCATGCGGGATCCCACATTCTGGGATCCTGGTAATGCATGCTTACCTATTGCAGCACAATGTATAGATATCATTTGCCTATATATACGCTACTACTGTTGTGAGATTTTAGCTTCTCAAAGTGGTATATGGTATATGTTTTTACTTTTAACAAGTATTTGGTATGGTGATAAATAATTTTGTACATCAATGATAAAGATTAAGAAACAGTGCTCTTTCCAATATTTTCCACTATCATAATAGACTACAATTAAATGATTTTATGTATTATTGATACCAATATTTTTATTTTTCAGTTTCCCCCACAATATGCTGCCATATCCGAACAGCACCAACCAGCAGAGCTCATCCCCAACTTCTCCACCATCGAGTATACAATTACGCGAGCTCAAACAATGCCGCCTATCTACCTTCTGGTGGTTGACACCTGTATGGATGAAGAGGAACTGGGAGCATTGAAAGACTCCCTGCAGACTTCACTCAGTTTGATGCCGCAAAATGCATTAGTTGGTCTTATTACATTCGGCCGGATGGTACAAATTCATGAGTTAGGTTAGTTAATTCATCATCATCAACAGAAAGAGCTACAGTAATTTAATTTGTTTATTAAGTATCTCAAAAATAGTAAGAGTTAAAGGCTGAATTAACTATTTTATATCACTCACTTTAAAAACCAAGGTTTTATGGCATACAAAAAGACATTTAACCTGGTTTCTTATAGTAACTATAATATCCTATCCATAATGGGTCACCAAGTATCATTGGCGGCGGATCAATATTTTTCTAAGGCAAGACAGAACTTTTGAACTGCGGAAATGTTAGTAAAGCCGGCGGGATTTGGCTTGTATGGACGCGCCGCTGCTGCCGAGTATGTCAGTAGAATGTGGTGCAAAAATTTTTCTATCAAATAATGCATTTCTGTCCTCTGGCTGATGGGGCAGAATAAAATCATAGAATAGTCGTATACCTTTAAATACTATCTCTTGGAGAACTAACTCTAGATCACCTGAAAAATCTGAAGAAATGAAAAAAATATGATGTCCTGATGTATAACCCTCTGCCACTGATGTGACATCTAACAGACACCTATGCATTGCAAAGCCGCCATTATGATGTTGACAACAAGATTGAATAATTCACACATCATTTGACCATGTCAGTTGCAGAGGGATGAACATCATGCTAGTAATTTTTTAATTAAAAGTTGAGTTATAGTTAGGTACATCACTCTTATTGTCTTTTATTAATTATGTGTTTTGTAAACTTTACAGGCACAGAAGGAATATCCAAGTGCTATGTTTTCAAAGGAACCAAAGACTTGACTGCCAAGCAAATCCAAGATCAACTCGCGATCGGCCGTGTTAACGCACCCAACACCCAGCAGCGCCCCGGCACCCAAGCGCCCACACCACCTGCACACCGCTTCCTCCAACCAGTCAAACAATGCGACATGGCCTTGACTGACCTACTCGGCGAGCTCGGCCGGGATCCTTGGCCTCTAGGAGTAGGCAAGCGACCCTTGAGAAGCAGCGGGGTCGCACTATCATTAGCTGTTGGTCTATTAGAAGTCACTTATCCTAATACTGGAGCTAGAATCATGATGTTCCTGGGTGGTCCGTGCTCCCAAGGTCCTGGTCAGGTGGTCAATGACGAGCTGAAGCAGCCCATCCGCTCCCACCACGACATCCACAAGGACAACGCCAAGTACATGAAGAAGGCTATAAAGCATTATGAGGCGTTGTCCTTCCGGTCGGCGACGAACGGGCACTCGATTGATATTTATTCGTGTGCGCTGGATCAGACTGGTCTGATGGAGATGAAACAATGTTGTAACTCAACTGGGTAAGTTTTAAGAATTTATTTATTTTTTATTTGTAAAGCAGGCAGGCAGTTTCATGAACTGATAGCGCCTGTATCCATTATGATCTTCAGTAGTCAATATGGTTTTGGGGTTTCTTTATGTTTGTCAAGAATTTGCTAAGAATGTCGTGAGGATAATTTTTTTCTTGTTATTCAGTCACATTGTCTACTGCAGAACTGCTATACCACATTCTAAATATGCTTAGTAACATGCGATATAAAATGTAATACAATTAAACCAGATATTTCAGGGGTGGGAGGGGCGGGGATATAATGTAATATTTGTTACGTAGTATTTATGTGAAACTATTTTTTTTATCGAAATATTACAAGTAAAATATTTGCAGAGGACATATGGTGATGGGTGATTCGTTCAACTCCTCGCTCTTCAAGCAGACGTTCCAGCGCGTCTTTGCGAAAGACCAGAAGAATGACTATAAGATGGCGTTCAATGGTACTCTAGAAGTCAAATGCAGCAGAGAGCTAAAAAGTAAGTGGATTTGATTGTACATTTTGTTTGTTATATTTTGTCTCTTAAAATGTGAGGTTTTACTAGAGTGCTTTGATGCAGACAACTAACTGTTAATAATGTAAACTGTACCAGAGCCGTTTTTCAGCTTTCAGATTTTTGATGTATATATCTGTTGCGCGCCCATACATGGCCCATACGCAACATCTCTTGTGCAATAAAAATTACAAAATTTATTCTTTCGTTTTTGACTGTTTCCTCTTTTAGAACTTAACGAATTGTAATGAAAACTTGGCAACAGAATGATATGGAGTCATTATATGTCTATCTGGCATTTACTTTTTTAATACTAAGTAACTGTTGAAATATAGTTGAGTGAGCGGTTTTAAGCAATATTGAAATTAGCTATAACCGTTTAAATAAACAAAATAATTAGAAAAAAAAGTAACATTCTGACACAGATATCGATGATTACCAGTCGTGTCTCTTCTTATACTACGACCGGTCTGGCCTAGTGGGTAGTGACCCTGCCTATGAAGCAGGTGGTCCTGGGTTCGAATCCCAGTCAGGGCATTTATTTGTGTGATGAGCACGATATTTGTTCCTGAGTCATGGGTGTATTCTATGTATTTACGTATTTATATGTATTTATCTATTATATATATCGTCGTCTAGTACCTACAACACAAGCCTTACTGAGCTTACCGTAGGACTAGGTCGATTTGTGTAAGGTTGTCCTGAAATATTTGATTATTTTAACTTCCAGCAATAGATATTCTTTTAAGTGTATACAGTCTTTTAAGTATGTATCGGAGCTGTGGACGTGGTCAAATATCGGAACATGAACTTTATCGCCTTGACAATAGAGACGTTGTTCAGATATTTGTGTCCAATTTTTGTAAAATTTCCAGTAAGCGGCGCAATTGGTTCCTGCGTGTCTCTGAACGTAAAGGGTCCTTGTGTGTCGGACCAGGAAGTTGGCATGGGCAACACCAGCCAATGGAAACTGTGCACCTTCACGCCTAGCAGTACCATGGCTATCTTCTTTGAGGTAAGTTTATTTTTATTTTATTTTGAATTCATTTTTAATATTTTAGAGTAAATTTCGCGGTAGTGAGGTGAAAATTTGTGTGTTCCACTCGGAAGCAAAGTGTATTCCCCTTTCGTGCTTTGAAACCCTCCTACTGCTCAACATTGCACTCTTCGAACCACTCGCTAAGCTCTTGGTTCAATTTTGGAATCTTTCTCTAGTTCTACTACCTACTAGAAGGTAAACACTATTGTTCTCTTGTACAGTCGCCGTCAGATATATATGATGGCGACTGTATAACAAATAACTATTTTAGTGTAGTGTCGTCGACTCGATGCGCCGTTCTGAGATCTGAGATGGCTATTTTCTGTTGAAGGTGGTGAACCAGCACGCGGCGCCGGTGCCGCAGGGCGGGCGCGGCTGCGTGCAGCTCATCACGCAGTACCAGCACTCCAGCGGGCAGCGGCGCGTGCGCGTCACCACCGTCGCACGCAAGTGAGTCGTGCTTCACTTTTATATATGTGTTGTTGTCGTGATACATTACAAGTTAGGTTTTTTTTTATGTTATAGAAGGCAAACGAGCAGACGGATTGTCTGATGGTAAGCAACTACCGCCGCCCAAGGACCCAGGGCATGGTAGAATGTGAATATTTTATTACAGTGATGAGTTAATAACACCAGAAACTCCACACACATTCGTGGCCCAATGATCGAAACGCCTCTAGTTAAATGATATTTAACAGTGCATTGCAATCAAAATGGAAAATCAAGAACAACTATATTGACCGTGAATGGTTGTTTATGTATACAGTTTTTATATTAATGTAAGAAAACTAAAGTAAAAAAAACTGTCATTCTTAACGCCTTGTAAGTTAATTTAAATGTTACCATTTTGAGGTTTGCAACCGTCGTAGTCTATATTAGTAATTCCGTCGACGGGTACGATAGACAAGAACCAAATTGTATCTAAATCAAAGAGCGTAAAAAATAAAAAACAACATGCCAACCGAATTGATAACCTCCTCCTTTTTTTGAAGTCGGTTAAAAAGTTATGAAGCAAGGACTTATAGCGGCAAAATTCGGATTGTCGCATATTTTTTGCATTTAGAAGTGTTAATTTTTGACAAATTCGTTTGTCCATATTCATTTTGTTGGTTGACCACTTGATAGTGCGCGGGGTGCGTTCGGAAACTGTGTTTCGAGTCGCCGGTTCAAAACTATTTTCGTGCGCGAACGTTTATATTGCTCGAGCGAAGCCCGGTACCCTTACCATGAGTTGTGACTTTGAAGTATTCGATAACGAGTATCGAGTTTACTATCTGTGCATCTCGTTCGCACTAAAATAGTACAAGCGAGATGCACAGGTAGCAAACTCGTTATCGAAAACCTCAATGTCACAATTCATGGTAAGGGCACAGTTCTCATCTAGTATAAAAGTAAGTTCGTTATAAAATGGAACATATGTGAAGTGGGTAATTTGTCGCAGCTGGGGCGACGCCGCCGTGAACCTGCCGCACATCGCGGCCGGCTTCGACCAGGAGGCGGCGGCGGTGGTGATGGCGCGGCTGGTGGTGTACCGCGCCGAGCAGGAGGACGGGCCCGACGTGCTGCGCTGGCTTGACCGCATGCTCATCCGGCTGGTACGTATTCCTCACATACCACACTGATAGGGGCAAGTCCATAGGAACCGGTCCATACTAGACGAAAACCACTTGATTCAGATAAAAGCGTGTTTATTCCGTGAGATACTTCTGTGTTGTTTTTTTATTATGCAGAAACGTCTGCAAGCGAGTATCTTCGATATTTAAATCGAAAGAAAAATAGAGAAATTTGACTCGCAGCGGGACTCGAACCCACAAGCACTGGATCCGTGAGTCAAATATCTCTATTCTTTTTCGATTCAAATATCGAAGATACTTCTGTGTTGTGCTGTTAGGAACGTCAAAGCATTTTGAATATCGTTGCTATACTAACAACCAGCCAATACTCACTTGTGATATAGAACATGTAGTTTACATAGGTTCTAACACGTACCAGCTCGCCTAAGTTACAGGCAGTTGAGTACTTTTATTAAACTATTTTTTACAAAACCGGGGTACCATCTTTGGTCTGAATTGTGTTGTCTTGAGTTTCTGTCAGGTCAGGAATTTTGCTGTCATTGTTCTTGTTGTGTCGGTCTTTAAAGTCGGCCGCTCAGCCAGTATATCCAGTCAGTGTGGCCAGGTCGGAAGTCACGACACGGGTTATATCAGATTGTAAGTTTCAATTACTACAAGAACTTGCACGTTAAAGTCCACACTAATAGAGCTATGGACAACAGCTAGTACAAGATAACAAATTTACAACAATATTGAGACAGGCGCGAATCTATCCCTCAAAAGAGGTAGTGGTCACAGCTACAGTAGGGACACTAGACTGGGTCAGGAATTGTAAGTATGGCGTCACAAGTCTATTAGGGTTGTGGGTATGCCCGTCGTGCCCACAACGGTGGATCCGCCCTTGTGTTGAGAGTCGTTTTTGACATCATGTTTTTACTTCCAGTGTCAGAAATTCGGCGAGTACGCGAAGGATGACCCGAACAGCTTCCGGCTGTCCGAGAACTTCAGCCTGTACCCCCAGTTCATGTACCATCTGCGTCGCTCGCAGTTCCTTCAGGTGTTCAATAACTCGCCCGATGAGACTACGTTCTACAGGTAATAATCGATTTCAGATCTGATAGACTTATAAGGCGTACAGATTTGAAAGTCACAGCACGGTGTACAGTCAAGTGCAAAAATACGCACCGAAAGAATCCTTTCATAAATACGTCCTACAACCTTATTTACTGTACAGTCTGTACAATAGAGTTGCTCGGTACATATTTTTGAAACTTTGGCAGTGAACGAATTTTTACACTTGACTGTACCTATGCATAACAATTTTGTAGTTTTTAGTTGATTTGTCTCTTCTCCTTGCACCCTTTGTACATATGTCTCTGTTTATCGCCATGGACCACGGTTGATTGGTAGACTGCCATTTGGCATTAAGTCCGCCATTTGTAGGTACAGTCTGCAGCAAAAGTGACTAAGCGTTTGAAGACTTCAAATGACCTACACGCGCTCTTATTCTCTTGATAATAGAGATGTGTTGACCTCATTTTGAACACCTCAAACGCTTAGCCACTTCTGCTGTTGACTGTACATGAATTGTTTTTGTGTTTGGTTTCAATAATTAAATATATAAAAAAAATCTGAAGCCAAAGAAATACGTACTCGTAAGTAATCGGACGGTCGTCGGCGCAATTTATTAATCAAACCGTATTATCTTATAAAACAGCAAACTATCCTTGCCCATTAAAATTTTAATGTATTCAAATTAATTAATTCAAATACATTTAATTTACTAGCTCAACAGACTGGAGAAGAAGTTAAATTAGAATTTATTGAGCGGGTATGCAACCAGTTTTCTTTTTATTCGCGAATGCAAAGAAGCTTTGTCTGAATCTTACGTTTACTACGATTCCGCGGTCAAGTCTCAATCTCAACTTCCTGAGTCTCAGTCTCATGTTTTTTTTTTTTTTTATATTGAAATATTTACAGAAATTACAATCGTATTATGATAACTACATGTACTTAACTAGTTACAGTCTCATGTTTACGTCTTTTCCAGACACATGCTGATGCGAGAAGACCTGACGCAGTCGCTGATCATGATCCAGCCAATCCTGTACTCGTACAGCTTCGGCGGGCCGCCGGAGCCCGTGCTGCTGGACACCTCCTCCATTCAGCCTGACCGCATCCTCCTCATGGACACCTTCTTCCAGATCCTTATATACCATGGCGAGGTTAACAGCACCACTTATAACATTAAAACCTTCGAGTTAAAGACAAGAGTGCAAAGTAATTTCATACAAATTGGTTCTTACGAATAGTGTTTTTTTGTTATTATCTGGTCGGATGTTCTTTACTCGATAGTTACTGGCACCTTTTGTCCTCCTGCAAGCGGAAAAAAGTAGTAGTACTGATTTAAACTTACACGGTTTTTACATATTATTACAACTAAACGGGACTTTAAATGGGCCTGGAGGTCATTTTTAATAGTTATTTGTTATACAAGGGAGCAAAGTTAGTGTTTACCTTCTCCTGCTAATTATTGAGACCCGAGCTAGCGAAAGATACCAAAATTGTACCTTGAGCATAGCGAGTGGTTCTAAGAGTGGAATCTTGAGCATTGGGAGGTTAAAAAAGCACGAGAGGGGAACACACTTCGCTACCGAGTGAAACACATAATTTCAGGAACTTTAAAAAATATTCAAAATTATTGGCATCCATCATTCAAAAACATTAAATAAAAGAACATCTGACCAGATAATAATAAAAGACACACTTGATTAGTAAGAAACAATTTGTATGAAATTACTTTCTGAATAAAATGCAACTTTGCTAACTGTTTTAGAACAAAACAGTTCTTTCCGAGCTAGTAAGGTGACAAGTAATATATGCGGTTCAGTCCCGTTTATAATAAAGTAGAAGTACGACGAATATTTGTGACTTTTTATGTTTCGATTAGCAAAGTTTATCATAATTGTTGTATCGCAGACGATAGCGCAATGGCGCGCGCTCCGCTACCAAGACATGGCGGAGTACGAGAGCTTCGCCCAGCTGCTGCGCGCGCCGGTGGACGACGCGCAGGAGATCCTGCAGAGCCGCTTCCCCGTGCCGCGGTACATCGACACCGAGCACGGCGGCTCGCAGGTCAGCTTACTACACTAGTAAAGACACGGACAAATCCTACGGACGGGCAGCAGCGTGCGTCGAAACCCAATCTACAGCGACTGCGGTCGCCAACCCGCCTGCCAAGCGTGGCGACTATGGCAACTAACCCCCAAGATGATACAAGTCATATTTGTGGGAGGCCTATGTCCAGCAGTGGAGTGTATACGGCTGAAATGTATGTATGTAAACATATCCTCCTAAGGTCCACGAGTCTACGTGGAGTACTAATTACTTTAAAAAAAACTTGAATTTTATAGAATTGGAACAGAGTTGAATTTAATTTGTCTCCTTCGATTTTGATACAAAAGAAATTCTACTTTATTTCCCGCTAAAGAACAAATTCGAGTAGGATTTTCCTTGTACGGTGGGCCTTAGGAGGATATAGGATAGACCATACGGTTAGTGATATTAATTCATAATAAAACACCAAAGGCGGCAAACCATGTCATGGCATCAGGATTCCGTCCAACAGCTGGCTGGTTAAAGCGTTAAAGATACATTTTTTTACCATATGGGCGAGGCAAGGCGGTTGAATGAACTTATTTACGATGGGAAATTACGTCAATGTTACATGTAACACTTAATGCAAATAGATGTATAAGACTATTATAATATTTATTATGTTCATGAAATGCTGATCGTACCTCATTAGGTCGTCCAAAAATATTCGGTGTTCGATTCGATTTTTGTAATCTTTGTTTAGATTTATTGATTGGCTATATATGGATGACCGGTCTGGCCTAGTGGGTAGTGACTCTGCCTATGAAGCTGATGGGTTCGATTCCCAGTCGGGGCATTTATTTGTGTGATGAGCACAGATATTTGTTCCTGAGTCATGGGTGTTTTCTATGTATTTCAGTATTTATATGTATCTATCTATTATATATATCGTCGTCTAGTACCTACAACACAAGCCTTACTGAGCTTACCGTAGGACTAGGTCGATTTGTGTAAGATTGTCCCGAAATATTTATTTATTTATTATTATTTATATGAAAAAAAGTACACCGTACGTGATATGAACTTTCTCCTCCCCATAAACGTTTACATGATTTCTGGACTTTAATAAGACGAACAGTCAACTTAATAATCACAAGTAGAAAGAGTGATTCGAGGGAAAGATTTATATGTTGTATTAAGTCGTAGGTTCCATACCATATTTCAGCTTTTTGGACACTCACGACCTCGCAAAATCGACCATATAAACAAAGCTACGTAACCATGATGGAGAGCGCAAACAACTAAACTTTGTGCACATTATAACATCGAACCGATGTAAAGTAAGATTAGAAGGGACAGTTGATGATGGATGCCAGGAAAAAATACCTGAGTTAAACACAAATAAATTTCAAGAAATAAAATCCTTTTAGGGTAGCAGTTCATAGCATCTACCAAAAGGAAAAAGTAGTGGCCATGAGTGTAAGCCTACTTTCGTGCAATTTCTTGAATTTTGAAGTATACAGTTTACTATTTCTTTATTAATATAATTATTAAAAACGTACAAAACAATACAATAGTTTATATAATCTCGCTACTCATCTGCTTGGCTTTACCAGAAGCCAATATTTTCTCGAGCATATCGTTCACCTTCTGCTGCGTCTGTAGAAAATTCCGGAAGTGCGTGTCGTCGTAATTAGTGTTCTTCACAATAGGTCTTTGAATTCTCTTTTCAATATTTTCTTCTCCGTGTGGCCATGCATCGCTTCTCTCTAACTTCTCATGAAAGCGTTCAATTTCTTGAATATCTCGGGGTACATAGTGCTGGGTTACTTCGCGTTCCTTTTTAGTTTTTCTAGATTTCGGATTAGCTTTTTGAATATCTTTGTGCGTATGTCGAGGAAGATATTCTTTATTTTCTTTCACATTAATAACGTCGCTTTCTTTTACTTCCACTTGGTGGCCATTTACTTTTTTTATCGCTTTTTTGAAATTATACCCGTCGATGTGATGCTTTATTGCTGGCGGCTTTGTTGTAAGTATTATGTTTTGCACGAAGGGTTTCTGCAGTACAATTTTTAATGGCGATATTTCTCCAGAGTTTGTTTGTACGGTTATAACATTGTTACTGGGTGCCGGTTTGGCTTCTTTTTGCGAGATAGGTACTTTAGGCTCTTTTAAATATGTTTCGTATTTGATATTTGAATGCTGGTAGGTGTTCATTACTTTGTAATCATAGGATCTATCCTTTGAGTTGTATGGTGAGGGTTGTGGGTCGTATGGTTTATGATTTTGTGTTTTCTGACCCTGTGGATCAAATGGATAATGGTTTCCAGCATTCATGTCTGCAGCATAAGGCATATATTGTAAGGGCGATGGAAGATATGGTACTCGGTTTTCTGGGTTGCGTTTTGCTGGCTGCAAATCATACAAATTTTGATTTTCTGCCTTGGGTTGTAAAGCCAGCGGTAAATATTGTATACGGTTGTCTCTTTTCAGTTCAACCGTCCCTGGAACATGTGTACCGTTTTCTGGATCGTATGGAAAGCGAGATTGTGGGTTACTTTGTAGATTCTGTGTATCGTAACGGTTTTCTGCCTTTAATTGTAAAGTGGAAAAATGTGGAAGATATAGTGTTCTACTTCTCTGTTCACGTTGTAAGAGCTGTAGATAATTTGGCATACTTTCTTCTGGGTTACGCTGCAAAGTATCATCATACGATACGTGATTTTCTGGATTATTTTGTAGGGACTGTAGGTCATTTGCTAAACGATTTGCTGTTTCCACGTTTACTTTTTGAGGTAAAAATGGTGTAGGCTTCTCTGTTTCGTCTGGTACAATTTTAGGAATATATGGTGTTTCACTTTCTGTGTTATGTTCTGAGACCAGATGCGGTTTGTAAGATCCTCGATATTCAGGATTACGCTGTGAAAGATGCGAATAATATTGTAAACGGTTTTCTTCGTTCTTTTGATCCGCCTGCGATCCGTACGGATCGGTGTGTTCTGGGCCATTCTGTATGAACCCTGGGTCGTGTGGTACTCGGTTCTTTGTGTTATGCTGTAATTGGGCAACATGGGGTGTGTATGGCTCAATTATCTCTAAATTTTGTTGCAATGTCTGTGGATATTGCGGTATACGGTTTCCTTCTTTGAATTTGGTATATTTCTCGTTTATGACGGTTGTCTGTTTTAATGGTCCTTCTTGGCGTTCAGTTTTAGCTTTCTGTGTTGTAACTTTTTCCGTATCCTTCAAATTGTCGGGTTTTAAAACTGTTTCCTTCATCGTATTCATTTTTTCCAACATCACCATCATTTTTTCTAGTACTTTCGAAGCATCTTGTATCTTCAATAGACTTACAGTCGATGTTGTTAGCGGTGTTTCTGTAATATATAAAAAAAGTTAGAGGGAGAGAACATTTATTTTTACTTTGTTTTGGATCGCTAGTGTAGTGGCTTACCTGTTGTAGTATACTTCGATGTTGTGGTGATTGCAGTGGGTGTTGTAGTATACTTCGATGTTGTGGTGATTGCAGTGGATGTTGTAGTAGTGGTCTGGGTTGTGGGGCTCGTTGGCATTATCGTCGTTGTTGTTTGTGTAGCCATTGTTGTTTTTAAATCCCTTAATACATAGTCTTTTATACTGTTTGCTATATCTTTTATAACATTCGGTGGAAATGATGGTAATTGTACACTTTCTATTGTATCGTTCTGTCTTATTAAATTATCTTCGTAAATATTTGTTTTATATCGGTTTGAAGTAGGATCGTTATCCGAGTTTTGTATTCTAGGTCTTAATGGAAATGTGTCGCTATTCTGTTTTGTTTTTAATCTATTAGGAAAATATTGTGTATCTTGGTTATGGCCTTTTAGTTTTTTACTTTCATCATTTTTTAAATATGTCCAATCACTTTTATGTTCAGCGACGGAACGACATTCGATCCTAGTATTGTAAGAGGTTTGGCATTGGAATTGATTTATTTGTTTAGGTTGCTCAGTTTCAAATTGATCCCCAGTGGCGCCTGGAGATTTATTTTCTTTTTGATACACTCCATCGATTTTGGGATATATTTTACTGTTATCCATTAATTCTTGCAATAATTTTCGGTCTGTTAAACTGCCCAAAGGAGAGTAAGCTGAGTCTAACACTAATTGTTGATTTTTAGGCCTCACGTCGTAACCGTTCGTTTTAATAATTGAAGTATTATTGTAGTATTTGTCAAAATATGGTGACCAAATTTTTTCATATGCATTTTCTTGTCTTGGCTCTATTATATTCGTGTTTTGCTTTATTTGGCCATTTGGTGTAAAAAATATTCCCTGTTGGTTTCCACTAATTTTTGGTTTGGGTTGATTATTACTCCGCTCGGCATAGAACCATGGACGTTTGTACTCTTTACCGAGGTTTGGATCATGTTCGACACCAGTGTTGGTTGTTTTTAGTTTTTCATCCATTCTGGTATTTATCCAGACATTATTTTTCGTCTCTATCGATTTATCTTCTTTGTTCAAAGTGTTTGAAGCCATAAGACGCCATCCTTTATATCCGTCATTTATAACGTTGTCTGTTAATTTGTAGTAAAATTGAGGTGCTCGACTTATTACTTTTGAATTCTCATCTTCTACTTTAAGTTTATGTCGATTATCGTTAATCTGCATCGGGTAATTATCTAGTTTTTCTTTGTAATTGTCGATGGTAACCATAGGTCCATTTCGTTCATAAAAAGTTCCACTATTTGGTTGATTATTCAATGCAGAATGTAAACGTTCCAGACCTTTACTTTCACCTTGTACTAGCTTTTCAGTGTTGCACAGTTTTATTAAGTTTTTTTGTTGATTGAATATTTGATCAAAGAGTTTTGATTGTGTCTGTAATAAATATTTTAACGCATTTTTACTTCCATCATCTGACACTTCTAACCCGTTATTTTGTGCATCGGTAATATTAATGACATCACTTTGGCTCTTAATATTTTTTGGTTGGGCCTTTAACGGTTTTTCATATATTTTATTTAAACCTTCATTATTGCTAGGTTTTTCTCTATTATTTTTTTTTACCATAAGTGTGCTTTCGTTATCTAGTAGCTTAAACCTTTGACTTTCCTTTTTTAACTCGTTTAAAATATTATTGATAATTGGGTTGTCGTTTAGGTCAGGGATTAATTTCTGTTCTTTTGGTTTTAATCTATTGCAAATGAAGTAGTCATCATTATTAGAATGTGTATCTGGCTCATTACCACTGGATCTTTGGCTTTGAAGATTGTCAATTATACCTTTACCGCCTAGATTATTTCCATACGAATCTCTAAGTTTGCAATTGCTTAAAAAATCGTTTGTCAACGAAATCGTTTTGTTTTTTTTATGGGTATCGGATATTTGATTGATCTTTCGGAATGTTTCGTTTGTATTCAATTTAGTTTTAAGGTCAGTGGTATTTACTTCTTTCAATTGTCTTTTGGATATTATTTCCTCTACTATTTTTGTGATGTAACCAATATCTTTTGTATCCTTTGATATAGAAACATCTGTTACCATTTTGACGGTAGTGCTTTCTTGCTGTATTGTATCAGACATGCTCCCGATATTCAATCGTAACATGTTCATTAAGTTTTCTAGTCCCGTATTAACATTTACAGAATTGATTTTTTCATTTTCTTTCTGCTTCGCTGTTTTTTTATGTTGCGGTCGTTCGGTACTTGGATTGTCAAAGTTTGTATTTTGAGTTATATTACGAAAAGAGGAACTTGAAAGTAATTTTGTAAGTGGTTCTAATTCAAGTTTAGACGCTTTAGTGTTTTCTTTGTTTTCTAGTGCTTTATTTTTTTCTTCTTTACGCAAAAATTCTAAATATTCAAAAATCTTTTGTAAGGGTGTCGTGTCATCTGCTTGCAATCCATTAGATCCACCTAGAATTGTAATGCAATATTATCTATGTATAGATCACGATTACAAAACAGAATTGTAATTTACTTCAATACCAAAATTCACTTACTGTCTGTAACCGGTGACTCAGTTTTTTCCGTTGTCGGATTTGCCAGTTCCGTGGTCAAGGTAACTGTGTCGGTTTTGCCAAGACATTGTTTCTGCAGATGCCTGTATACATTTAAATGAATATGTAATGATCGTACAGCGAACGTTAGGTACTTACCTACCTATTCAGTAACTATATTCATACTATTAGTGTATTCTATTTTAATCCTTTTCTTATTTTATCTTGATTGTTTTACCACACTTACCTAATCAGTGACATAGAGTAAAATGTATTTTTTTTGTACCTAGGTCCTTTTTAATAGGATGTATAGTGTACAGGGATGTCTTGTTCAAATTTTTTTATTTTGTATTTAGCCTTCAGACTAATACCCCGATTACGACAACAAACCAATGTGACGTTCTTGAAATGATTTGTCTTTAAATGCAATATCTAACTCAACATTGGTTTCAAACTGATTGTTGACAAACGTACTTTTCACACTCTTGTACTTATTCATCTAATCGAATGTCGAAACGTGTTATCGGAGCACAAACAAAAAGCCATAAACTCACCGGTCGTTGATGCCGTCGATGTTTACGTTGTGCCGCCGCAGCTTCCGCAGGGTGCTCGCGTCGAGGTCCTCCTTTTGGACGCCACTGAGCAACAGCACGCACAACACATCTGCAAAACCTTTTGGGTTAATCCCTTATGTCGAGTATCCCCTAGACGAGTAAGTTTTTGTAGCTACTGGGTTTTCCTTGCACATAAATTATGTTATAAACAAATATTTTAGAATATTAATAGGGAATTATACTTTATAGTTTATGTCGAATTGACAATATCTACGTGTGAGTAATGGCGTGGGGTACACATGTAACTACCAACGTAATCTAGTCCACGCTATCCCGACACCGAGCGCAACTATAAACGTCGAAAACGGCACAACGTCAAACAAATGCGGGCATAGAACGCATATAAACATTCTTACAAACTGTAATCAACACTCATACCCAAATCACAATCATCGTTCAATTTATAATCGTATTAACTTTTGATCAACGTTGGAACCACCATGAGCTCACTTTCTTCGAGTCGCAACCTATGTTCACTATATTTTTTTAAACCTTTTATGTAGTCTAATGTCGGTGGGCGCGATCCGCGAGACAACGTACATGTAAAGACGGCGGCGGCCAACAGGGCCCGGCACAACATTGTTGTAGCGACTTTTTGTTCACCACAATGGATCTACTCGCTACTCGCGTTCGTTTTGCTCGACGATACTTACGTTTATTTGGTGCGCGCTTATCTACTCGTAAGCTGAAGACGTGGAGGTTTTGATGGCCAATGTTAACTGTGAATTGTATTCTTTTTTTTTTTTTTTTTATGACATAGGCGGCAAACGAGCAGACGGATTGCCTGGTGGTAAGCAATTACCGTCGCCCATGGGCACCCGTAACACCAGGGGAGTCACAAGCACGTTGCCGGCCTTTAAGGGGGGGTTGGAGCTCTGGGAACCTTACTCACCATCAGGAACACAACACTACATACCTGAAAGGTGGCAGTGCTATTATGGCTGTGGTCTTCTGTAAGGAGGAGGTACTTCCCCAGTTGGGCTGCCCCAGATTCAAGCGTGATGGTCAACGCTGTGCCCTACCTCTCATTGTTGGACGTAGTTTAAGGACATACCCGGGTCCAACCCGGGGTGTCCCGGGTATTCTGGTTGTGAATGCACATTTTAACAAGTATTAAAAATATAACACTTAAATCTTTCGCGTTTTCTACACATATTAACTAAAATATAGTACTTATCTACCGCGATCGCGATTAAAATGTATTTACCTCGAGTACCGACGTTTTTAGTTAATTAGTATTAAAAACATTTTTCATTTTCAGGCCCGATTTTTGCTGTCGAAAGTCAACCCATCCCAGACTCATAACAACATGTACGCGTACGGAGGGGTAAGAAACATAATTTCAAACCAATATATACCTTATATTGCCATTTTTATAGATATCCAAACGCATGAATGGATTTCGATTCCAAACTCCCTGTTCCCACAATTTTTTTTACATTTTGAGAGTCCGATAGAGAATTATATTTTTTTCCGCCCTGATTACAGTTTGTTTCTGCCTAAATCATTTGTTACACATTTTAATTTAAGTACATACTTGTTCATTATCACAACATTGGATCAGGACATTAAATAAGAACGCAAATTTCATTGTAAAGTACGTGTTGCACGAACGGGGAGTCTTAATTTTATTATATAATTCGCATGGAGTGATACAGTCGACGTGAACGGCCATTACAGCATGGTTTGACATTTAATTTTTTTTGTTTCATCATTGTATTGGCGAAAACCAGGCGATGCCGATGCCATCAGCGGTAGTATTTTTTTTTCTTACTAGATGCTTTTGACTAACTTGGTGTCGGCTTCCTGAAATCTAAATTGTTTCACTGTTTTTTCTTAACTCTAATTATTACGTTTGCACCTTAAGTTTTTCATATTTTCGAATAGAAATATAAAACCTATTCGGTTATATAATCATTATATTTATTTATTTTAAAGCTTTCCTTTAGCATATAATTATTTACATATTTATTATTTATTTCATTATGCATTTTTGCTTAAGTATAGAATTTTTACCTACAATTCATATAAAGACTCAATATTAATATTTATCATCTACCTACTTATATACCTATAAACCTTCTTCGTAAGTATTATAAAAGTTACGAGTACCTATTAAAAACCTTATGACGATTGTGTTATGTAAAACTTCTAACTTGTGTAAAGTTCCAAGATCACAGTTGGAACCAAATAGTATTTTTATAATCTGTGTGTTTTCCATTTTTCCTTTCTTTCGGTTAGGCAGTGATGATAATTGTGTCCAACATATTTCTTATAAGCTTAATTAATGTGCACGTTGTATACAGTTTCCAAATCCAGGGAAATAAAGGAAATCCAAATTTAGGGGAATGGACAGTTTCCCCATTCACCAATATCCGTTTCAGAAGATTCCATCTACAACTTTTCATCTACTGATCAGTATCATGTAGGTATCAGGTATCTACAAATGTATTAAGAAGAGACGTTGTCACTAGTCAGGTCCATCACTTAACCTTTTGAACGCCAAGCACCACTAAAATGGTCGCGTGATGTCGTGCCTGCCACGCCACCGACCACTAAAGTGGCTACGGCGGACGCTGTCAAAGCAATAGTCCTGCTGACAGATAAGGTTTATATTTGTTCTTCACAAGTCATACCATGGCGTACACGTCATATTTTGACGCGAGACGAAAAGCGTTCAAAAGGTTAAGCTCTACACACACAGAGACCTACAAAAAGGGTTTCTTTTTCATGTCATTTAATTATGATAAATTATTAGCAGTTTAATTCCACTTGGATTGACAGAATTTTGCCTGTAGTAAGCTAGAGGGTGGCTATTCCATGCCTGGTGAAATACAACTATTTACGCGAAAGCTAATTTTACTTTGTATGTAAAACAGGACGGCGGAGCTCCCGTGCTCACGGACGACGTGTCGCTGCAGGTATTCATGGAACACCTCAAGAAGCTGGCCGTGTCATCCACCGCCTAGCCGCAGCGAGGAGCCGCTACATAGAGCCTCTTGTGCAATAGGGCAGGTTTAGGGCATCCATTTATATGTAACTATACACATGGATATAACGTCTCGCCCACAAATATTGGTTACTCTGGTAGGTTTAAAGGTTAAGAATCTGACGCATGTTGTTGTACTTTGAGATCAGTTTTTTTACGAATGTACGAGTCCCTGTTAGTGTGTGACACTTAACGTTTGGAACGCCGAAGGCGCCAAATCACATCTACAAAAAAAGTTCCGTTTGGCAGCGTCAGTTTTTCGTCGACGGGCTGGGCGTTCAAATGGTTAAAAAACTTATTTAATCTACCATACGGTATTAAAACCCTGTCCTATTAATGTCGCTGCTAGTTAAGTTAAATTTTGTATTCTCCATTATAAATTAAAACAAATGTTTATGAAATGATTAAATGATTTATTTTAAGAAAAAATATATCGGTTTATACATACTCTCGACACTTCCTCTTTTCTGTACAGTCTATTTTACAATCCCTGTCATAATAATATATATTTGAAAATAAATATAGTACAATAATAAAATATTGTGTTAATGGTACCTACGAGTTACAAGAATACATTCACTATCGACTATCCTACCCTAAAAGAACCTTTGCTAATTATATATTAGATTGGTTGCGAATATGTTACGCGACAAAACACTTAGCTTTAGTTTACTAACAAATTACTAAGGGTTGGTGAACCAACGCAACAATGTTAAATGCATAGCATAGGCTATAAATCAACTGTAAATAATAGACCCAAATTGTATTTTTTCAACAAGTATCAAATAAGACCACAAGATACTGACTTCTAGGAAAAACTGAAATGTTGGTAATTGACAGGCAGGAATTGTCCAAAATAATAGTGCACCTTCATAATTTAGTTTGAAGACACATAATCCTTTGGTATAATATATAAATGAAAGCTTGCGTTCCATTTAAGTTACCCATTAATGAATATTCAGATACAAATATTTACCTACTACTACAAAATAATTTATGAATTTAGACATAACAAATAAAAACAATATTTAAATATATAATCAAACTTAAACTAATTCATATCACCATTATTATATACACAAAATCATAGTTTTTCATACAACTTACAACGACACCCAAACTAGCGGATGCTGATGACCACAAGCAGAATTGTCATCATCGCGTCATCATATTGTAGAAGAAACTGAGAAATACCTATTTTACATCAATTACCATAACAGTTACTCTGCTTTTACTAGTATTGTGTATATCACATTAATTCAATCATAAATTACCAGGTGCCTTGATCAACTATACCAAACAAATCTCTGGTTTGTCTACGGGTACATAGATATATGACGGTGCATCAAGCAACTGACCGTTCAGTCAAATGCAACAAAAAAATTGTTTTATTATTATCGTCATTTACGTCTCGACAGAACATTACTTTCTTATAGAGCTAAGAAATAAAACCAAGCCTGTTTTGACTTGATGCGTACTTTGTACATAATTAGATTATCATAAGAGACCTTAGCATTATTCATAAATGATTCACAATGCCGTTGATAATCGTATGTCGTTCGCCTTTTTGGAATTATAAATTATTAAAAAATAACGTTAGCAATTGTTCAGAATTAACTGTTCTAAGATGACGCAGCACACGACTATCTTTCGGTATCTTTGGCGACGCAGCAACTAACTTTATTTAACCAATAGAAACGCTTATTTTAAATGATTCTAAAAATACCAGAAAGCTGATAGGTTTGATGGCAATCCATGGCATTAAAGAATACTATAAACAATAACGATCAATCCTAGGGGTTTCTAGCATTCTCAAAACAATCCAAATAAAATAAGGTCAGAATTTATATTTGAGTTTCTAAATAATTCCACCGATACCGTTTATAAGTGGCTCTGGCAGATGTCTATTAAAAGCCCCTGTTAGACTTGACTGTAATGGAGACAGTCGGCGGGGCCAGGCGGTCAGTTGAGGAACCGGATGGACATCTTCTGCTCCACGTCGGTGCGGTCCAGCGCGTGGCAGAACTCCTCGAAGGAGATCATCTGGTCATTGTTGGTGTCGGCCTCGAGGATCGTCCTCTCCGCTATGCTTGTCAATTGCTCTTCGCTGTAAATAAAAAAAAAGTATTAAATATTTTGGGACAAAGTTACACAAACCCATTTAGTCCCACAGTAAGATTGTGTTGTAGGTAAGTACGAGACGAAAACATCGTCGGCTAAGTTACAAACCTTTTAAATGTATTCAAAGGAGTTAAGAGACTTGCAGACTGTATAGTAAGTTAAATGTATTTCTTTAATGAAATTGCAAATCGCTGCTTCAACTGGAGTTGTGAGTAATTCTCTTAGGAACAAATTATTCGTGATATTTATTTGTCTCTTACAGACAAATATCAACAACAGTGTGCGATCCCCAGACCACCAATTTCTTACCTACTGTCTCACGCGGACTAGAACACAAAATGACTACCTACACGGACTCTGAAGTCCGTAACTCAAAATGACCAAAACACAAAATGACTACCATACAATTCATCAAATACGAAAAATAAACTCACTGTCCCGTCGGCCGATTTAGATAAGGCATTGGTCCCACCGCGAACTAGTAAGCTATGAGCTATCAGCTATTTCAAGGGACAAAAGATAATCGCTCCCGTGTAAATAAAAGAGAGATATATATTTATAGCTCATCGCCCGGCTATGACATATATGTCTCTTTTATTTACACGGGATCGATTATCTTTTGTCCCTTGAAATAGCTGATAGCTCATAGCTTACTAGCTCGCGGTAGGACCAGTGCCTTATGTTGGCTTTGTATCGCATCAAGCACCCAAAAATAGGACAGTCAACTAATTGTGGTGTAATTGTAGTCATTTTGAGTTATGGACAGTCGCCATCAGATATTTTGGAGCTGTGGAGGTGGTCATAAATATCGGAACATGCATTTTACCGCCTTGATGCCACAGCTCCGATAGATCTGATGGCGACTGCACTATGTGTCGATGTTATGTAGTTTTCTGTTCTAGTCCGTGTAAGACTAATCCTTCCGAACAAAGTGTACATAAACAAAAATATCCAATTAATATTATTTAATCTCTCACATACCTATTTAATTTTAAAGTAAACATATCCGGAATTATGACTTGATGATGTTTCTGATCTTATCTTAAGCTATTTATGATGAAAGTATTTACTGAAAATCATATCTAATCATCATTTAGACATTGGTTGCTTGCTGTTTTTAATGCTTAAGATTTTATGGACTGGTGTTAAAATATGGTCTCGGTAGGATCTAAATCTAATATTTGTAATATGGTTATGGAACTTGGATACCATTAACCAATATAAATTAGTCTCATTGAACCAAGCAATGTTTCTAATTGCATGCTTTCAAATAAGTACAAACAAAGACATTGAAACGTATGGTTTTTGCAATTATATCAGTATATTCGACATTGATGCTTATATTATATGAGCATGAATATCAACTGTATTTTTATATGCACATATATGAGTCATGTGTCACATAACTTCAGGCTCGGGTAAATCTATTTTTTCATCCTTAAAGTTGATTATCTAAAAAAAATATGATAATCTAAAAGCTAATCAACCTTAGAGCTGAATGGATTTAGGTACCTGAGTTTAAAGTTAAGCAACATATATAGTAAAGTATGGAATAATTAATAATTGTTAATTATAAATATACTAAAAGTATATCATACTTTGTATTGTACCTCTTTATGCATTTCTTATCTTAGGCTAGTTTTTTATAACATTTTTATAAAAGTAAAATATTGTACCTATTATTAAAGTTATCTTGACCGGTCTGACCTAGTAGTGACCCTGCCTATGAATGATGATGATGATGATGATGATGAAGTATTTATGTGTATCTATTAATTATATATATGGTTGTCTAGTACCTACAACACAAGCCTTACTGAGCTTACTGTAGGTGGTCAATTTGTGTAGGATTGTCCCAAAATATTTTTTTTTTCTTTATTTATTTTCTTTCTTAGATTAGGTTTTTTGACAATATTTTTTATTATTATTATTTATTACTTATTTAATAAATTTGGCGCAAACTGCAACTTTGCAGTATTGAAAGTGTAAAAAAGTGCCATACCTTATGTTGACTCCAACCATCATGTGCAGGATGGCAAGCAGCTCATCCCGAGAGATTTTCCCATCGTTATCCAGATCATACATCGAGAAGGCAACTGAAATAAACAAATTTTATAGTTTATACAATGATATTTAATAAGAATACAATAAATAAATAATGTTAATAGGAATCTAGAGGATAGAGATACCTTGAGAAATTTAATTACCAGCAGAAAGAATCTTGATTTAAAAAAAATACCAAAATATCCATGCAGAATTGAAGTTCCCAAATAATTTAAGTTTTCATCAAGCTGGAAAGTGTAATCCTTTTTGAGACATGTTTTTATTGTTAAAAATTTGAAAATTCAGAGTGGAATGAACCTAGAATTGTAAGCTACATTCACATTTTTTTGATAACATTCCAGTTCTTGCATATTTTATATTTGAAACAAATCCAATTTTTGTTTACAAAAAAATAATCACATTTATAACTCTTACTATTGCCTGTTTCTAAATAATTATTATTTGATTTTTGTACCTACTTAGTATTTTGAAACAGAGTTAAATTATTATACTATAATTTTGTTTATCATTCAATGTTCTTCAGTGTATGTAAAGGTCAAATAATGAAAACAATGTTTCTAAATGATAAGACATTTCACTTAATGTAAGTCATGTATAACATCATATTTTGATTGATAAATAAACAAAAGATTCCTTGAGTAATAATTAATTTCACTTGTTGATTTATTTTTGTTTATCATGAATATCATACTGTAAAAGGACCATTATAGTTATTAGGTTTCACTAAAGGATATTACATTAGGTTTCACTATGATTTAGTAATCAAATCTAAAGTAGACCTAATGAGACTGAGAAGGATTCTACTATAATTAACAGAAATAAGAAAAACATTGTGTAGGAAAAATTACTGTATCAACTTACATCTTAGCTTTTCCTCCCGGCTGTTCAATTTGTTCTCTCTATTCTTCCTAATAGGCCTGAAGTGAGACAGAACTCTCATGAATTGCAGAAAGTTGACTCGGTCATCATGGCTCTCAGCAAAAAAGGAGTGGACTATGCGCTCACTCAGAGGGTTGATGGCCAGTTCCGGAATGCGAAGAAAGTCTTCTCGAGACAGTGTGCCACAGTCATTTTTGTCCAGGGAAGTAAATCTTGAGTACAGGCGCTCAATTTGGTTTGGTGTGACTATGAAGGAAATATTAATAAATTAAAAAAAATATTGTACAAAAGATTATAATTGTTATTGAAACTAAAACCTTAGTCATAATGTGATTATAAAATGAACAGTAATTACTGAGACAAATATGAGGAATAATTAATAGACTATAACACACACTCAATATGACCTTTGATATATAAGGCGAGGAAATGACACATGGGAATTGCATGATATGTAAATAAATAGAGGTCAAGCAAAAAATGCGTAGTTCAAACTCACATCCGGTTTCTTCTTGAATTTGAGCTATTTCTTCTTCTCTCAGCAGCAAAGATGATTTGTTTCCCATCTTGCAAAAACCACCGCGCACGACGTCGGATAAGAATTAAGTAATAAAACGATAACGGAACGATTAACGCGATCGGACCAACTTTTGTAAACGATTAGTCACAGTTGTACTTTAAACTTGATTCTTGGACCGAGATAACACGCATTGTAACTTACAGGACAAGTCGATTGTAAATTATTTGTCAGGTGCCAATAAATGGAATTGGCTTTTAGATTGTTAAACAATTTTCCACACTCATTACTGCAAAAGATGGGAAAATTATATCATAATATATCGAACAGTCAGTAAGGGAAATCCGAATGCTTTTTTTTTTTTTTTTTTTTTTTTTTCGTCCATCTGGACAGGCTAAAGCTCTAAGCCATACTGCCTTGTCATAAGTAGTTTGTTTTCTTTTTCATAAGTTCAATCCGGTCAACGTCTTCAGTAAGTACTATTCATATTAGGTCAAATCCGAGTTCAATGTCTTCAGTTACTTTTATTTTCTTATACAATTTCAGTATGTATGTATCATCCATTAATTAAGTCAAAACCGTACGTTCAATCTCATAATCCAGTTTAATTATTGTCCTTTCCAAACAGTACAATCCTGAAATATTCTAGTAGCGATATTTAGATTTATTTTAAATATATACAATTTACATTTATATGTTATCTGCATTAAGAACCTAAAATTAAAAATTGTATTAAAATATTTACAACTTATTTATGGTGTTATGTACAAATTTATACAAAGACATATACGTGGTAGGCTCTCTTAGCAAATCTGGTACTGACAGCGGGATTATATTAGATGCCTCATAAATATTAAGCAGCTCATCCATCAGCACAAGGCGCTGAATGCCGAAGGACGGGCAAACGAAAATGATGTGGTCGAGAGACTGAACTTCATTCATTTGACAACGATCACAATAAGGAGAAGAAACTATATTTTTCGATGAAGATGAAAATTTAGGCAATAATGACCAATGCGCATTCGATTGATTATAGTATAGAAATTTCTATGAACAAAATGTTTAAGCTTGCAGAACCATGGCGTACTATTAACAGGAACGTCTAACAAAGAATATATATGAGCTTTATTTTCAACTTCTCTACAAAAATACCAATGTTTTCCCCAATTACTAATCATGCGCTTTTTAAGATTAGATATCATATCCGTATACGGCAAAGCGACATCCAACTCCTTGATGGTTAAACTTGAGCATGAATCAGAAATATTAACAATGGTTCTGGCTAAAAATCTGCATTTTCATTACCTAAGACTCCTATATGCGAAGGTACCCAAACGAATTGTACTACAGTGTCAGTTAAGGATAACTTCCACCATAATTCTTTAATAGTAAAAATCAGGTAGTTAATGTTAGCATTCATTTTGTTACTTGACAAACTTTTTAAGACACTCATACTATCACTGACTATTACCCAATTTTTGTTCAACTGATTTCTTTCCATAATATGTTTTAAAGCAAAAAGGATGGCTGTTGCTTCAGCAGTGAAGATGCTAGCATATTTATTAATTTTGTATCCCACTCCCTTATTGATTTCGGTCTGGTAAATTGCAAAAGATACAGCATCATTATTTTTGGACCCATCAGTATAAATAAATTTATAATTAGTCCATTCTGACAATAACAGATAAACTTCCTCCTTAGAAGACAAGCTTGAATCGATTACAATATTCATTGCGGCATATTTACTTTGGAATGTGCCTGCATAACAAGGAAGAACATCATCGTTCAAATGTATATTAAACTCTTCAAGAGAATGAAAAAAGCAAGAAAAATCTTGCAAAATAAACATATGTTGCTTATAAGGAGCAGATTGAGAAGCAATTAAATTGGTAAGAAGATCATTATTAGGCAAACTATGAAGCTTCAAGATAAATCTTTCTTTCAAATAACGGAATCGAACACTAATGGGTGGCAGTTTTGTTTCGATTTGCAAAGCAGCAATAGGACTAGTTTTAAAGGCACCTAGTATTGTGCGCATACATTTATTTTGTATTTTGTCCAAACTATTCACTAATTTACTATCTCCAGCAAAACAAAGAAAACCATATTCAAAGTGACTACGAACGAGAGATTTGTATAACACTAACAATATTTTGGGATCTGCTCCCCAAGTAGTCCCGCAAACAGATTTTAATACATTATAAGCCTTGTTTGCTTTTGTTGTTATATTATTAATGTATTTTGTCCATGAGAGTTTTGGAGTAAAAGTTACACCCAAAAATTTTACTTCACTATATATAGGCAATGGAATTCTGTTATACAAAATATTAGGTGTAGCTACACATTTACGACCGAAAATGAAGACTTTTGATTTAGTAGGATTAACATCTAAATTAAGGTATGAAAAGTATTTATATAAACTGGAAAGTGCGTTATTTACAGTAGAAGCTAATTGACTTAAATCCATTCCAGATGTATAAACTACTAAGTCATCTGCATATTGTAAGTTTTTACATTCGATCCCAAAATAAGATTCAATCGTCTAATATATAAGATAAATATTAATGGAGACAGAATTCCTCCTTGACATACTCCTAACGACGAGCATCTTGGACCATATAAATGATTATTAAATTTAACAAATACTTTTCTATTGGTCAAAAATGCTTGTATCCAGTTTATTAATTGCCCAGGTATCCCTATCACTGACAACTCGTTACAAAGAACCGAAATATTAACACTGTTAAAAGCACCAGCAATATCAAAGAAAACGCATAAAAGATATTGATTATTATACAGACTGTGTTGAGCATCTAATACTAGCTGACAAATGCTTTCACGAGAAGACCGACCTCTGCGAAAACCAAATTGGTTGTAAGGTAAAAGACCATTTTGTTCTACATAAAATTCTAGGCGTTGTTTTAAAAGCTGTTCAAATATCTTTCCAATACAAGACGTAAGAGCTATGGGTCGATACGAATCCGGCAACAATTTATCTTTACCAGGTTTTAAAACTGGAACCAAACAATCAGTTTTCCATTCCTCAGGTATAAAGTTTTCCTTCCACATACGATTAAGTAAGTTTAAAAGATTATGAGACAATTTGGGGTTAATTTTTTAAAAGTATATATGGAATCCCATCTAGACCATGGGATGTATCTCTTCTAGAAAACAACGCAGAATGGAGTTCTTGATACGAAAATGGATCAGTCAAATAATTATTTCCAATATTATCAGTTTTATTATAATTTAACGGCTCATTCAAAACAAAGTCAGGAGTGTATTTACATATAAAATCTGGAATCCAACTATCATCAAGAGAATTATTAAGAGTAAATGATTTATTAAATTTACGCATGTACTTCCATACCAATGACAATGAGGTACATCTATTAAATGAGTTGCACAATTCCATCCAGCTGTTGGTTTTCTGTTTTAAGTATTAGTTTTTTAAAGCTCGCAATCTCTTAAATTCAATATAATTTTCCTCAGAAGGGTTGTTTTAAAATATATATAAGCATTCTTTGAGTTTTGAACAGCTTCTGAACACTTTGAGTTCCACCAGGGTAAACTAGGACACTTAGAATGTTTTGGTAAACAAGGTTTAGCAATATTATTACATTTATTAGTGGAGGTAGACTGTGGAATTGACTGTTCAGCAACAGAATGTATTATGTTACAAAACAAATTGTAGGATTCTGGTGGAGACATAGCATTAAAGTCAATATTTTTTAAATT
This sequence comes from Grapholita molesta, assembly GCA_022674325.2. Lineage (NCBI taxonomy): Eukaryota > Metazoa > Arthropoda > Insecta > Lepidoptera > Tortricidae > Grapholita > Grapholita molesta. The sequence goes on from CP053138.2 coordinate 8,906,035, forward strand.
TGAATCCATTAATTGACTATATATTTTCCAATTAACTAATTTGTAATTATGCTGAAATGGTAAATGTACATTATTGCATTGTATATTATTCTGTAGATTACTTTCATTTCCAACAACCAAATTTATAATTACAGGCAAGTGATAACTGCTACCCAGAGGATAATCATAAACAGACCAATCACATGAAAGTGCCAAAGATGGAGAAACTAAAGTTAAATCAAGAGCATTAGCTCGCCAAGATGAAGAACCAATTGTAGTGGGACTGCCATTATTCAAAAGAACAAGATCATTTTCATCAATAACATCTAAAACATCCTTACCTCGAGGCAGGGTGTCGACACATCCCAAGACATGTGATGAGCATTAAAATCGCCTCCAAATATCATAGGTTTAGGAATGGACTTAAGCAAAACGTCTAGATTATTTTTATTAAATGGTGGATTTGTATTAGATGGACTGTAAAACTAACGACACTTAATTCATTGTTATTAATTTTGATTTTCACACAAACATTTTGTAAAGAACTATCAAAATGAGTTGTAATTTGAGAATGTGTTATAATATTATGAATTAAAATTGCAACACCATTGTGGTTGTTCCCACAATCATTTCTAATAATATTGTACCCTTTGATAGAAAAAAATTGATGTGGTTTCAACCATGTTTCAGAGATTATGGCAATATGTATGTTGTTATCATATAAAAATTTTGTTAAAACTAGCCTATTACTAATTAAACTTTGAGCATTCCATTGCACTATATGTAATGTATCCATAAAAAGGTTAAGGTGTTTTTCTTAAAAGTGTTATCTAAAATTTCTCTAATGCTTTTAGAATTTTTGGCACATCAGGTTTTGAACATATTTCAAGCATTGCTTCAACTAATAAATTCATAAATTTGTCAGATTTAATTAAATTGGATATTTGAGTATCAATGTATTTTGAATTTAGCTGTGGAAATTGAGCTGCACTAAAAGATCAGAATATCTTGCATTTTTGCTTTTATTTTGTTTTCTTCTAGTTTTTGTTTTTAAGTGGACATGTGGTAGAAATTGCAATATGGTCACCGCCACAGTTAGCACATTGAGTTTTGGACTTGTCACATTGTTTAAAATTATGGTTGCCTGAGCAAATTGAGCAAGTTTCATTGTTTTTACAAAATTTAGCAATGTGATTGAATTTCATGCACTTCAGGCACTGTTTAACAGGAGGAACATAAACTCCTACCTCATGTCTCCAGTGGTCTAAAGTAACATACTCGGGGAGCTGCGTTGAAGCAAATGTAACAGCAACTGTCTGTGTTGGAAGAAAGGAAACGACACCTTGAGCGTCTTTTACCCGTCGCATGAAACGTCTCACACTAATAACTTTTTTACTAGAAGCAATAAGCTGAAAGATTTTTTTATTGGAATAATCGCAAGGTACAGATGTGAGAACCCCAGTGGCTTCTGTTTCGGCAGCCGGTATTGAACCAACCATCCTCAATTCGTTTAGGAGCTTTTCGTTCTTAAGAAAAACATTAGCGTTGTTAGGGAGGTCGAAAGTTATACCAATTTTGAATGCATTAATTGACCTCAGATGCATTACACCTGAAACACAATGTTTTCTGATGCCATTAGATATGGCCAACCTATCCTTATCTGTAATTTTAGTGTTATCTTCTTCGCGATTGAGGAAGACAATAAAATCTTTCTTCTGCGAGTTTTCGTCATAAAATCTGTTATAATTTCCTGCTTTATAAGGTGTGTACTTATCCTTTTCTCTTTTCTTCGCTAGTGGACGATCATTATTTTCAGCATCAGAATATGAAGTCGTCGATGATGATGAAGAAGGTAAGTCCTGATCTATTCCTTCTGTAAGAGACTCACCCGTAACTCGCGATCGTTTACGGCCGCTACGCCCCGTGCGCTTCCCCATTATGGGGAAACGCACTAACGTAATATGTACAAAACTAACACTATATAGACTATTTTACATAAGAAATATACAAAGAAATGTACAAATCTAGAATTTAAAACTAATTTACAAAATTTAATTTCAAAAGCGCGCCTATTCTTTTTAACGTTCCCGCCCTGAATCCAATAACAGATGGAAAAAATGCCAACTTTCGGAAATCCGAATGCGATATGACAGTGACGTGTGTCAATGGTGACAGCTTATTTCACAGTATTTTCTTTGAATTACTAGATAGTTATTTTACTCAAACATACATTTATTTACAGAAATTACAATCGTATCACGATAACTACAAGTACTAAACTAGTTACAGTATAAAATCTAAAAATAATTGGGGTAGCTTATGAGTTAACATTAGAAATTTTATATTCTGGTAACACTATAAGGGCATATTTAAGCCCTTCGAAAAAACACCGTAGTTTAGAAAATCGTTGTTTTTATTTTTCAGACAGTATTTCAGTTGCTAGGCAACTGTTATCACAAATTTACGCTGTTTTATTTATTTTATACTTTGATAAACCAACTTTTTCACTCTTTTTTACTTAAGCACTCTTAGAATATATTTTGAAATATCAACCATGTCACAACAAACAATAGCATTTTTGGATAGAAAGTCAGACGTTGAGCCTTTAGAACCCGTTCTAGAACTAAATGAAAATCTAAGTGTATTGTTTGACCGGCCGAAAGAAGAGGGTGAATTCGAGGAGATTTCCCCCCGGATATTTACACTGATAGATGTGAAGGAACCGTTAACCTTACCATCTTTAAATAACGCCATCTATGAGTTAGGCGTAATAAATTTGTGTTGGCCTGAAATATCTGAACCTGTGTTTGAAACGAGGACATGTTTTCCTTCGAGTTATTATACAAATTCCACAAAGGAACGTCTTTTGTTGGCCTATGCGGAGAATTTCAGGCGGCAGTACAACTTCAATTACAAGTTTAAAAGACCTCTTTTATTTCAAGCACCAAATGAATGTGGGTTGCAGGTACATTCAAAATATTTTCATATTTGTGTCATTATCCAGGAAAAGGGACCTTATTGTCGATGGCACTTACGTCGAATCGCGTTGCGTTTGTATTGTAACATCTTGAACAACGATATAAGCGCCATCGACAATAAGGTCCCTTTTCATAGATAATGTCACATTTATGCATGTTAGCAGTTAATAAATGGTATTAAGTTCTATTCATCTCTTTATCATAATTTATGTAGTGTTTATATTATACATTTTAACGTAGATTGGTACTTTATAGAAAATGGTGTGTACTACTATTCGACCAACAAAAATTTGCTATCCGGGTACGAACACGTGGCAGGGCGTGGCATCGCTGGTCTCCGACTTCTTTGACTACGAGCCTCTCACTAAGCCTATGTTATTGGTAAGTGATTTTAATAGTTGAACCCAGTTATTCTCATCTATACCATACCTAAAAAGTATTTGTCCTGTTTGTTATCTAGTTAGTATCGTTACAATTTTAACTTTGGAATAATATTGATAGCGGTATTTAATACTTTAGAAAAACATTTAATTGATTAGCCTCCTGTTTATCAGCATATTATAAAAATAACTAGATGCTGATTTTGGTTTCTCACTGCATAAAACTAAAGATCATTTGACCGGAAGCGGCCAGCCGACCACGCATAAGTGGCGGTGCCTAACGGTGGTCAATAAAAACACGAAAGTATTATGTAGTTTCTAATAACAACAACAGATGGCGTTAAGGGTCTGAACAAGGAATTTGTTTGCATAAAAACAAAAAGTAAAAATTAAGATTTCTCCCTAACCGTTTAACATAACATTTTATAATCATGGTTATGTTGGGCATATCGTAACATTTTTAAGTGTCTTGGAAATAAAACGATATTTTATTCTCAGGTGGTACAGTCGCCAACAGATTTAACGCCTCTATTGTCAAGGCCATAAAGTGCATGTTCAGATATTTTCGACCATCTCTAAAGCTCCGATATATCTGATGGCGACTGTACAATGTGCCAATATAATGCTTATCGCCGAATGTATGCATTTCTCTCAACGACCAGCCACATTGTCCATTAGCATTTTGCATTTGGAAAGGGAATAAAAGACTTAGCGTTAAGGTTCAATCAAGTTTAATCAACATTTTCGAGATCACAAACTCTGTGATAAGAGAGTTATAATTTCATAATCCAAATTTTTAATTTTGTACAAAATATCATCTCACGAATCTTTTTATTTATAATAATGTGAAATGCAAATAAAGTTCCTCCCGTCGGAGCAGCTGGGTGGGGCCGCGGGCCGTGGCCTCGGTGGACAATATTTAACATTACAATAATACACTCTAATATTTAGGAATGTACTTACAATATTAATAATCTCTCAATAATTTATAATTTTGATCACAGTTTCCTTAACTGTTAACTTTAACATATAATACAATTCCGAGTGACATCGAGAATGTCTACTTTATAAAATACTGAGCAATAGAAAACAATTACACAACGAGTCTAGCTCTAACGCCATAGAGTCATCTATACCTTAACAATATTACCTTGTTCGCACGATTGGCACATCGAATACGATCGCATCCTTTCTCTATTTGGTTTGGTATCTGTCCACGATTGGGACAAGTGGACACTATCCGTCCGTCCTACACCCGCGCACGCGACACGCTCGCGCGCACCACACACACACTCACACCTAAATACACAGTGAACGGTGGAAAGGACGCTGTGACTTAGCATTAAGTTTTGACTTGAGGTAGAACATAGGGATCCAACTATAAACTATAAGGATACATCTAGGAATGTAATCATCAAATGGCAACATACAGCGATTCTAAATATCAATTAATTATTATATAATAAGAATGTGTGCATCGGAAATCAATTACTTTAAGACCCATTTAAGTCATTTAACAGACACTACACTTATTATATTTGTTAAACTGGAAAACTGTAACTATAGAAGACGTTCAACGAGGCGGCTCGAGAAACTCCGCAGTGTCCGGTGCTTAACTACTCTTATGACTAAGGGGAAATAATGCATAGCTTTTCTTTTAGAACAAAGAAATTACGCAAATTTGGCTACACATATCACAAGTGAACGCTTACTGGCGACGTAGACTACATATGTACACATAATTGAAGATATTCCCTGTAGCGAGGGGGGCGGTTCTAGCCTGCCTATTTGCGACGCGTCGGGTCCAGCGCGGCGGCGGGCGTGCGACGCGCGCGCAAATTATGCAGCAGCGCGCGCAGTTGGTGCACGTGCATGCGGGTCACGCTAGGGTCGGCGCTCGCCTCCAGCCACGCCAGGAACTTGTCGCCGTGCTCCAGCGCTTCGGCCGCGCCCGCCTCCCACTCGCCGGGCAGCGCGGCCGTGGAGCGTGTGTCCGCCGCGCCGTTGTTGAACAATAAACTGTCGAGTACTGTCCGTGCCTTAACATGGCTTTTATTTTCGGCGGGCTCTTTGTTCTCGGCGCCCGCGCCGGGGCTAGCGGCCGGCTCGGCTACGCGCACAGCTTCGCCGCTTGGCTCTCGCACTTCTCCATTCGGCTGGGGTTGCACCGGACTCCTCGTGCTCGGCCGCTCTTCTTCAGTTTTTCCTTTGGTTAGGTGAGAGTACAGGATATTCTCTGACGTTTTGTCTTTTGGCACTTGCGAGGCTGACTTGAGCTTATCCTCCGGCAGTGGCATTGCTCCGCCAAATTGTTTGTAATACTGCCACAGCCAGGAGTTCCTATTGTAGTCAAGGTGTGAACTTATCGGAACCGTTGGCGCAACGGGCTTCGGTGGGAGGCTCGGTTCGCTCTTGCCGAGGGTTAGAGGGTGAGCCGCCGTAGTCTGCGACGTGAGATCTAGCATGGCCTGTTGAGTCTTGAGCCAGTACCACAGCGAGTCATCGACCGGTTGGCTTGCTGTGGTAGAAGAAACGTGATGACTCGATTTGGAGCTGTGTCGCGAATATGGGTCCGAATGAGAAGAATAGTGATGGGTCTTGCTGCGGTGTTTGCTGGGTTCGTTCATGTTGAGAACCCCGTTGTGAGCGGGCTTTGGCGAACGCACAGAGCGTAAGGCGCGGCTTGCGGGCTGAGCGGACAGCGCCGACAGGCCCGGGTTCAGCTGCGCCAGAAGTGTCAAATTGGTGGCGATCTCATTAAAGCTGAGGCCGAGGTGTGAATGCGCGAGACCGGGCAGGTGCGCGAGGCCGGATAGCGGGCTGATGGCGCTCATGGAAACACTGGCCCCAGGATCGGGCCTGCGGTCACGGGGGGACGGTGGTGCGGGGGCGGGCTCGGCGCGGCGGGTGGTCAACTCTACGGGAGCGTCTCCAGGCGGGGAGGGCTGCGGGACATGCGCGGGTACGGGCGCCGGAGCCGAGAGGTCGAGGCCGGCGTGCGGCACCGGCGCGGGCGACGTCGCGGCGGGCGACTCGGTGCGCGCGCGTTTCTCCAGCGGCTCGGTGTCGCTGCTCTTGTCGGTGTCGGGCGAGGACAGCCGCGACGTCATGTAGCGCAACTTGTCCTCGTTCTTGCACCAGCCACGTAGCGTGGACTCCGGCACGCCGATGTCGCGCGCTACCGACGCCTTGGACTCGCCGTCGTTCACGCGCTGGATGGCCTCAATTTTGTCACCAGGCGTGAGCGCGCGCATGGGACGCTTTCCCTTCGTGGCCATTGTACCACCTCGCCTTCTGCAACAAAATTATAGATATTTAAAACAAGTTCAACGTACCATGTAAGACTTAGCAAATAAATCAACGAATTTATTTGCTAAACGGAAATTAGTAATAACACTTTAGAATGCAAAATTTAATCAGAGTAAATTCGTTTTTAGGATGAATGTACATGTTATATGTTATCGTCAATAGGTAGTAACAAGTACCTACCTATACTTACTAAGCCAAGTACATCATTTCAATTTCCCGTTATTATAACGCGAAGACACTAATAGAAAGAGAAGTAATATAATATTGACCTCGAAGTTGTCTTGAGTTTCCATCAGTAAGACTATTCGCAAGGAAGCGTTTTAATTAAGGTTGACTCCTAAGGGTGTTAATTGTTTATCAGGTAAAAATTGCTTGTGACAGGGACAGGTTCAGTTTAATTTAATCCAGTAAGCCTGCTAGGTATAGTATTATGAATTATGATAAATATAAAGAATGATACATTTTCATCACAGTTTGAAAGCGTTGTTGTATTTCGTATCCCATCCATAATGTAAATGTTGCAAATTATTTAATCATGTCCTGTTTACCTACAATGTCACGAGATAGCTGCACAAAAACATACGCGGCCGTTGCACCGCGCGTTATCTACGCCTATTGCATCCCATACAAACAACGGACCGACGAACACGTTTCGTTTGCTTTACGAAAGACATAACGCGGTTTAGGTAATAGAGTTTACGCGGTACGCGAGCCCATAAACTTGCGAAAAGATAAACAAAAAGAAGACATAAAATTATGACCTACGACAACACTGGGCGGCAAAAGTTGTCGGGTCGTTGACACGGTGACCTTGTACGCGTCGCGCTCTCGGTCACCGGTAGATGGCGCCGCGTGTTCTGAAGTGTGCTACTCTTTATGTGTAAACTGTTTTGACGTTTGTGACAGCATTTTATTTATTTACTTACTCCTTTCCTTGCTTTTGCTTTGCTCTTTGATAAAAAAAAGTTAAATGATTTGCAATTTGAATTAATTTTGTTATTTGAGTATTTTTATTAATCTCGTGGTGATTATCAATATTATCAACAATCAACATACGTGTAATAGGAATATTAGGTTATGGTTTTTCTTTTTTTTTTACTTTTAAGAAGGTGAACCGGTTGTTGAGAGTTGAGGTTGTTAGTAGGTAGGTTTATTTTGAATATTAGTTACTAAAGTATGCACAAAAAACACTAGATTCAAATAAGTGCAAGTAATACTTGTAATAAAAATCTTGGGGGGTAGTACTAATACAATAAATACATTCTTAAGTGCATAATAAGTATAAGTATCATGGTATTGAGCCTAAGCTAAAAACTTTTAAAAATAATATGTAATAACATAACTGGCTACAGTCGCCGTCGAATATATCGGAGGCTCCGATGTTATGATGGCGAATGTACGGTGCAGGTTCCGTAGGACTTATGAATTTTGTCTACTTTTTTGTAGTTTTTTTTTAAATATAATATAAGCATTTGTAGTCTTGCAGTACCGACTGGAGTTTAGCGACTGTCTGTCACAATATTACGTACGACGAAGTCTCAAATTTATACAAATAGAGTTGGACGTTATTTTAAACTAAATTTTGACAGTATTACTTTTAATGAAAGTAAATATTATAAGAACATTACATGCATATATCTGGATCTTTTAAATGTTTTCTTCATCAGTTTTTAAGGTTTAGTAAAATCTCAAATTAATAAATATCGGGACGATCATGCCAAAATGCACATTCAATGTAGTTGGCTAGGAAACGCAAAAAATAATTGCTTGCTTACAAGTCATAGAATAAATATTCGATTATTCTCTCTTTAATCAAGGTAATACTCTTTTAATTCGAGGTTTAATTTTGAAATATCTTAGTCGAAACCTCTCAGTAAGACTTCCATTTTCCATAACAATATAGAAAGAATATGTTTAAATTAGAAACCGATCTATAATCTTAGCACAAAATAAAACTTTTCAAACTTTAACCGAGTTTCTTGTTTTGGTCTGCAAAATTTGTGGAACTGCCTAAACAACAGGTAGTCTACCCAGTTATAAACTAATGTAACTTTTCCGCGGTACTGAACTTACTTGCGAGCCGGCACGTGCGCGCTGTTTACAATGTCCGAGAGTGCCGCCGTTTTGCAGAGTGTCTCAGCACTGAACAAGCTATCACGGGTGCGCCGAGCGCTCACTGATCACTGTCACTGGTCACGAGTCACGGTCGCGGGACGACTGTCGCGGGGCGCGCGCGGCGACTGTGTGCGGTGATAAGGCCCGGCCGCGGCCGGCCGCTTCTCGCCTTTGTGTCCGGCCGGCGCCCCGCGCCCCGCGGCCTCCGCGCCGCCGCGCGGTAAACACCGGCCTAGCCCCCGCACTTTATTATTGCAATTAATTCCCTTCGACGCATCGGCTTTCTCGGCGAACATTACCCTCGCGACAGTCGCCCCGTTTTCAAACGCCGCTTTTTCCATGTTCGGCCGAGGAAAGTTTTCGCTTTCAGGACAATAAAGGCGCCTCTTCAAAAGTTGAAGTTACAAAACTTTGTCTCTTGATATCGTCTCGCGCTCGTCTACGGAGTAACTAGTTAGCAACTAATTACGCAGTTTTCTTCTTGCAACAAACAAAGTTTGATTAGATAAGTGTTTATGAGCGATTGGGTTTTCGGGGTTGCTACGTGTGTCGTAGCGGTCGCTACGACCGGTTACGGCGATGGTTCTAAATTGAGTTACAACCGTAGTTGCGAGGTTCCACTAAGAGAGTTGCGAGGTTCGAGTCCGAGACGGCAAGATTACGTCTGGTATTTATTCGTCCAGTCAAAAGTGAACGTCCAGATACGTATAGACAAGGTGGCCCTTGTTCGTAGGCCCTTGGAGTAATTAATGTTAGCAGTTCGTTAGTGATTAGTGAGGCGGCGTGCGTCGCCTGCCTGGTGATTAGTTGGCAGGCGGCCAGGGCTCTCCTTGAGATTTCGAACGCGGCATGGGAGGCCATTGTTAGCCCGTAAACACTAACACCCGGTATGGACTTGTGTACTACGAGTGCCACGACTGTGCATAAATATACCAAATACAGAAGATTTTTTATTTTAGAACTGCCTAATTCAACATCTACTTCTCTTCATTAAAGTTTGTCACTTGAAAGATAGAGGTACCTCCTAAATAAGCCCGTGGGATTTGTTTACTTGCAGTCTCGGTGCGCGCGTACATACCCGCGCGCGGCTGTGTTGTTTGATAACGCCTAGGTACTCTGTAGCACACATTAGCGCGTTAACTTTTAGCTACACTACCTACACTTTTGACTAACGTAGTTCGATTAACTGGTCTCGAATATCTTAAAACGTTTATTTATCATTTACGTTAACTATGCTGTAGAGTAATACTTTAGCTGACTGATAATAGTAATCTTAACTAAATAACATAATACACAATATTCTGTAAAGTTACAAATTTTCCACTCCCCAAAGGTTGTCTGCAAGAGATCGTTCTTTAGCCATACATAAGACCGTACTTTGTTCCATTGATATGAGGTGTGCAATAAAGATTATGTTTATGTATGTTATGTTATAAGTAGATTAAGTATTAGGTATACCTTTGTATATTATTGTCCGGAATAATAACTATAAGTTTGTAAATTTTATTAGTTTATGTTTCCATATTGATTGCTACTATACAGATTTCGCTTCAGCTATAGGTAGTTTACTTTAGTTTATAATATAGTCACTGTCCGGTGTGTTAGATTAGGCCTCAGAAATGGCGTAACAATAACAACCTAACTATAGAAGTAAATGCATTATTGTGTATAGATAGTTGTGACACTCGCGACACTGCACCGATAGCATGATACGTATGCGGAAAGTAGGAGTCTTTTGCCTTGAACTCGCGTTGATAGGCAGCATTGTTCAACCAGTACAACGGTGAATATAGTAGGTACCTAGGTACTAGGTATCGTAAATTGATTCTTGTGCATGTTCGTAGCTTGCCTAGAAAAACTAGCAAAAAAGAATACGAAAAAACTATTTCTAAGGTAAATGTAGTTTTCCGGGATTTTAAAAGCGAACAGCTTCTTTGAAAAGTGGCAAAGGATTCTTTGTTAACAGTGCAAGTAGATGCCTCATTTGTCATTTCTACATGTATATCTAAAACTTTCTTTCAATTAGTTTGCCTTTTAAATGAATGTTAAGTAGCTTTGTAAGTCTGATGTAATCATAATGTGTGATGTACAGAAACTGCAAGTTCCTCATAACTTTTTCATTAATAAGTAACACGTGTAACAGTCATATATGCAGGTAAAACAGGAATTAAATGACTTGGACGCTCGTTCGTCAGTTACAGACATTGAACCGCTACCCGCGACGTCGACGCACCCATCCTTGACTGTCAGCTCTGACTCAGCTCAAGTGACCTATAGATACCTCGCGACTAAAAACTCGGGCCGCGGCGAGTGCACTCGCGATCGGGCTAATGAGTGTGTGGGCGAGAGGGGGGCGGGGGGCCGAGGGGCAGGGGAGGGAGGTAATGGCGCGCGGCGTCGGATGTCGCCGGGGGGTGCCGCGCCGATAACAAAATCACTAGAGAACGTTACGCGGGGATGTGCGAACGAAGAAGCCGTGGAGAAGGCAGGTTTGGTTTGAAAGATTCTGAGATGAATGCCAAATATATATATTCATATATATTTTAATATTATATTTGTGTATTTCATGTGTATTATAATAAAGTTCACTTCGTTATTTTACCAATATTTCTGTTTAGCCCAATGGTTGACTGATTAGAGAATGCCATTAGGCTTTAAATCCGCCATTTGTATTTTTTTTTATTTTGTGCAATAAAGTTTAAATAAATAAATATATCTTAATCTCCATGCTACTTCCACCTGCACGACTATAGTTAGCTAAGATTCACGTCCTAATATGTACCGAAATGAGAAACTGATGCGTAACGCGAAAGGCAATAAAACAATTAATGGCCTTTATATCCTATTCGTTCAAGAATGTAAAAGATAAGGAGTGACAAAACTCTGTCTTGTTCGACTCCACATGTCGAAGCCAAAGTTTTCTCCTCTAATAGGCATAGGTAGATTTAGCGGATAATACATTTTTAGTAGGTACGTATTTACAGCGAAACCAGAATCATTCTATGATGGTTTGATGAATGGCATGTTCAAATAAAAGGAATCAGTAGTGTGGAGAATAATTAATGTTGGAGAGTAGGTAATTTCTATGGCAGCTCTTGCTCGTACTTCATATTTTATTAGATTACTGTCAGTAATATTGATCGTACTCTTATCGATATCTGCGACATTCAGACGACATAAGTACATATCGCGCAACTCTATGACTTCGACCGTTGACAACTTTTCCAACACATAAAGGAGAATAAATAAACTCTATTAGAACATACCGCATCCACTTTAGATCAGTTGCCAGAGATCGGCAATGCCCGAAATACAGTGCAGGCAGGGCGCCGCGCCGTAAATCGACGACGGCGGGCCTTTGTGTGGCCTCGGACGGCACACACACCGACCGACAGTCCAAGACACACACAAGAACACACACCAGATAAATACGGCACAGAAGGTCTGCTCGCTAAGCAATGCGGGACAGAGGACTGAGCTAACTAGAGATTGACAAGTTCTAAAACAGAGAGATGTAAAGACAGAAGGTATGAGTTGATAAATACATGCCAGGATATATATACAGGACCTGATGAATCACTGAAGATTGCCACTATATGCCTGAACAGTAAATTATGTCTAAAATTATTTTAAATCTACCAGTGGCGGAGCGCCAATTTTTTTCTTAGGCAAGACGGAGCCGATATGTCTTAGCCTTTTCTTCTTGAGCCCAAGGAAAACCGTTGAACTGCAGTAACGTTAGTCAAGCCGGCGGGAGTCGGCTTGTATAATCGCGCCGCTACTGAAACCTACAAACGTAGCCAAACTGATGCTGATGCCTCTTCATGTAATACAATACAACAGACAACTTACTGATAACCGATAGGTTCGTATTAGTACCAACTGTCCATATGATCGCCTACGAGGTTCGGGGTGTCTTTCAATGGGGGGTCTTTCACGGGGTCCGTTTCAATTACAAAACGTGTTAAAAGAAAATTACTAATAAATCTTTCGGCATATAGTTAATCGGCTTACAACGGGCGTATTTAGCTTAGTAGATCGTGTGATACTCGAGTGTTATAAGCCTTTCACACCATTTAACCAACATACAGCCATATTGCACCCGCTGTTCCGCCTGGCTGTGCCGGGACCCATGGCTATATAGTAATATATATGTGTGTGCGATTAAGGTGTGCAGACACTTTCAAATGCGTGCGTAGGAGCGCCTAAGGTGACCTAACGGTTGCAACTGACTTGCGGGTCGGCGAGGCTTGCGCGAAACTTTACAGCTTTCGTTCACTCCCCGGCTGTTCTGTACTGGCTACCTTTTAGTACCATCGCCTAATCTCTATCTCTATTGCAACGGTATAAAATCTACTAATGATCAGTTAAGAAGTTTGCTGTTTGTATAGTCATCCAATTTCATTTCCAGGCCACTTCGAAATGGACACTTTCCAGGTCACAGTGACGTTAATAAGAGATCTTTTGCGTCTTTCATATATATTTTCACTGTGACAAGGAACGAAGTGGCCTAGAAATCAAATTGGTTGACTGTACGTGTGCCTACGTTTATACTAAGTAATGACAATGACATATTGTTGTGACGATGGCAAAATCTTGATCTGCATAGTTGCACGCTTAGCTTAGTAGCTATGAGACTGATTCTGTTTAACTTTTGTTTAATAAATAAATGAATAAACTAATAATATTTCGGGACAATCTTACACCAATCGACCTTGTCCTACTGTAAGCTCAGTAAGGTACTAGACGACGATATATATAATAGTTAAATACATATGTATAAATTCATAGAAAACACCCATGACTCAGGAACAAATATCCGCTCTCATGACACAAATAAATGCCCTGACTGGGATTTGAACCCAGGATTTGAACCACCATCGACTTCATACGCTGGGTCACTATACCCACTAGGCCAAGCCGGTCGTTAAAAACCGTTTAATATGGGGTTTAACTGTGAAACGTGTGGTGCCGGCTGACTAGAATAGCACCACTCTATCTCCTCCCGCGGCTGTCGTAAGAGGCGACAAAACGAAAAGCCGGCGGATGGGCAGCAGCGTCCGTCGAAGCCCAATCTTCAGCTCTGCTGTCGGGTTGACGACATCAGGAAAAATATCTGTGCTTGTCATACAAATAAATGCCCTAACTGGGATTTGAACCCAGGATTTGAATTACCATCGGCTTCATATGCAGGGTCACTACCCACTGAAATTAGGCACACTTGTGTAAGTTAGGTGATAATGCAATGTTATGGTACTACTGATCTGATCTGATGCTGGAGCCAAAAGGTAGTCAGCAACTCCTAAAATACACAAGATAATCTCGTGGTGTAAACACCAGGCTAGTTAGAATAATCTCTATGAGTAAGTTGTTGATGATGATTGTGCCAAAAAAAGTACAAGTTGCAATAAAAGCTTGTACCAAAATGTCATTTAGTACAAACTTTTTGACTATAGTGTAACATCTAGACAGATGCTTTATTTTATTTATTCTATTCTTTATTGCACAAAACACAAAAGTACAAAAGGCGGACTTAATGCTACAAGGCATTTTCTACCAGTCAACCTTTAGGCAAAGCAGAGAAGTTGTAGGTGGTTCATAAAAAACAAAATAAACCAAAACACATTTTAATATAAATTAAACATACTTATATACATGCTTTAGTGGTTTCATTTGTATTGTGAAAGCACAGGATACAATAATTATGCATTTCCGAACGCATGTGGCCGATTTTTTTATATTTCGGCAATGGAGCCACTGATTTTATTTATAGTCGGTACCGATTTAAATGCGACGTCCGACTGCCGCCAGCGAGTATCACGTGCTTGTTTTCCCTAACTCGCGGCTGCATCGGTGCATACACAAATGCATCCGCGTCGCGAGGTCGCGTTTGACGCATACTGTCACGGCCCTATCTATAGCCTAACCGAACTATAGGTGCGCGGCGTTATACTTACAAATAAATGCACTAAACAATAATATATGACAATAATAATATCTATGCAAACTACGTCCAACAATGAGAGGTAGGGCACAGCGATGACCATCACGCTTGAATCTGGGGCAGCCCAACTGGGAAGTACCTCCTCCTTACAGAAAACCATAGCCATAATAGCACTGCTACCTTTCAGGTATGCAGTGTTGTGTTCCTGATGGTGAGTAAGGTTCCCAGAGCTCCAACCCCCCTTAAAGGCCGGCAACGCGCTTGTGACTCCTCTGGTGTTACGGGTGCCCATGGGCGACGGTAATTGCTTACCACCAGGCAATCCGTCTGCTCGTTTGCCGCCTATGTCATAAAAAAAAAACTCGAGAATATTTTACTTTTGAAACTTTTATGATCCTATAACGTCACCGACCATGGTCTCTTGTTATCTGTTAACTTTACTTCCGTGCACTTAAAATGTTAAAAATTATGTATTGAGTTTGTACATAATTACTTTATTACGCCAGTTTCGGATAGTTTAGTTCTGCGTCTTCAAGCAGTAAGAGGGACGTATAATAATAACATAAATCCTACGATAGAGTTCGCTATATTCCCGGTAACTATAATGTTTTAACCCTTTTTTTAACTTATTATTTAATACTAGTGACTAAGAGTCCAACCAATCAACCAACACCAAAAAAGGTGAAATCGATACGATACCTTTTCTCCGAACAAACGTGGTAACCATGAGTGAATTTGCAATGTTAATGCAATTAGAGCATCGTGCCGTAATAAACTTATTGAAAAGAAAGAGTAAAATACGGTCATAGAAGAAATTAATTATGTTTATCTACAATTCAAAAGTGACCAAGTTAATTAAGCATGGAAGTGAGACCAATGACGACAACTCTAGGTTGGCCAGTCGAGGGTAGCTCACAGATACATGTAAGATAAGGAGAAATAATATATTAGATGTTCAACTAATGGTAAAGCGACAGCTCAAGAAAATGATGTTTCAGTTTGAACAATACATAACATATCCATGACCTTTGACATATTGAGATGGCGTGAGATCAGTACCGCGAATGCTGACACCGCTTAGGAAATATACACGAGTTGCTTGTTACTTTGACTCTATATAAGCGTGTATGAAAATCTTGATGGTATAATTCAAAAGATTGTTACTTGGGATAAAACCTAGGATATGACCCAGATAGCAAAGAAGTGTCCAAGCAGTGGCACACTAAAGCTCTTTCCTATATGTCAATATTCTGGCATTGTGAAGAGATTTAATATTAGTAGATGAACCTTATTTGTATTTGCTTATTGGTACAGTCGCCATCAAATATATCGGAGCTGTGGAGATGATCACAAATATCTGAACATGCACTTCATCGCCTTGACAATAGAGGCGTTGTTCAGCTATTTGTGATCACGTCCACAGCTCCGATATATCTGATGGTGACTGTACCACCGGCTAATCTCTCCTAATATCGTCATAAACTGGGGTAGATAAGTTAACTATTTATAGGTAACGCGTCTTTACTGTACTTATGTAAAACGATCTACATATATACACAAGGCATATGTTTTTCCCCCTTTCAAACTAAAAAATAAATGTTTTTTTTTTATGTATGTCATAGGTATGAAGTGTTTTATGAATCAGTTTTCCTTAATTTGACGATGTAAAGACGATATGAATTACATGACATGATGCATGTGATAGTTGAGCAACACTAATGATTTTGATTTTAAAATCTCGTACCTCTATATGCCATTGCGATAAAAGAACCTGAAAAGTCCCTAGTCTTTGCACAAACATCGGCAAACCACGACTGGACCGTGAAATGATTTTCCATAGGTACTAAAGTAGCTGGCGTGACATGTTTCGGTGAACCTTGGTCTCCATTTTCATGCACTAATTAGTTTCGAGCGCTGTTTGCGTCCACGGGGCATCTAGGATATTAACGGAGCTCGGTACTCGTTGTGAAGAACTATATTCTTCCAAACATGTCGCGGCCTTTCTTGCCCTTTATTTTATTTATTTATTTAAGATTACCAACAGATAATACATCTTACCATTGTCCTGTCCTCGTGGTACCGGCTCAGAATAGCACCACCCCATCTCCGCCCGCGGGTTTCGTAAGGAAGAACGGATGGGCAGTAGCGTCCGTCGAAACCCAATCTACAGCTAGTCATTTTTGGGGGAGGCCTATATCCAACAGTGAACGATTTACGGCTGAAAGGAATGAATATATCTTACATGCACTACATATGAAACAATCGAATTTGATGCTTCTCTAATTATACGAGTAGGTATCCACTTCTTTTGTAGGATTCTATAGATCATAATAGGCTTTTCTCTCATTTACTCACTAAAGAAAAGCAAAGCGGATAATTTTGTCTTATAATCTAGTCATCATCATCATCATCATCTCAGCCATAAGACGTCCACTGCTGAACATAGGCCTCCCCCTTGGATCTCCACAAGTACCGGTTGGAAGCAACCTGCATCCAGCGTCTTCCGGCGACTTTAATGAGGTCGTCTGCCCATCTTGTGGGTGGACGTCCTACGCTGCGCTTGCTATTCCGTGGTCTCCACTCGAGCACTTTTCGACCCCATCTGCCATCTTCTCTGCGTGCAATGTGGCCTGCCCATTGCCACTTCAGCTTGCTAACCCGGTGGGCTATGTGGGTGACTTTAGTTCGCCTACGGATCTCCTCATTTCTGAGTCGATCTCGTAGTGAAACTCCGAGCATAGCTCTCTCCATAGCTCTCTATAATCTAGTGCTCGCGAGAAAATGCAAGTATACGGAATACACTAGATTAGAGATACAATCATTTGCAACAGTATCTAATGCAACGAAGGCCATAAATACTTCTGACATAATGTTACTTGTAGAACATAATATATTATCCAATGTATTTTGGATATGATTGATTGATTGTATATGGTAATTTTCATGCCATCGAAGACTATCTTTAGAATTTAAGGCTTATTTCTCCATTAACATATCCATTTGCAAGTGATTCTGTTATCAATTGTAAATATTAAGTGATGTTATAACTTGTGATATATTATAACGGTTGTTTTTGTTTCCAAGCTGTCTTACTCTTTGAATACTTGGGCTTTTCTAACAATGCCGTGAACTTTACGATTTTGAATTATAGCCTAGTTTAAATAAGTAAAAGACAATCAGATGCTCAAGTATCCAATGTCAGTCAAATCCCAGCCCTGGTGGACTGCTAAACAAGTCGCCATCAGTAGACACAGACATCATGATTTGTAAATACCATTTATTCGACGTTTATCTCAAAAACTTACTACTTAAATGAATTTAATCTCTGCCTGTTTCATTCACTGCCTGAAAATTTTAAGCTGTTAAGTCTTGAAGACCATGTCGACAGCGCAAGTGAGAGTTGGCGTCACGGTTTTTACCAATTGCCCATTAGTCTACAGGGTTATCGCGTTAATTACTTGCCCGCCACCTCAGCCTCCTGAGCGACATTTGAATTGAATGGCGCACTTGAAAGAATAGTTCTGTTGTAGAGTAAAAAGGCGAAAGAGCATTTTAGTTGTTGGACAGTAGTTCAGTAGAAATGAATCTACAATTTCTTAATGATTAATTTTATAATTTTTTAATATGTAATTATTTCTAGCTTCTTTCGAATGCGTATATTTCTTTAGCTCTGCACAAAATCTCTGCTTTGCCTTAAATATGATATTCAGTTCGCTTCTTGTACTTTCTGGTCTTCTTTTGTGTACAAATCTTATGCGGACAAAGTCACGGGCAGAAGCTAGTATTAAATGAATAAGTCTTGCAAAACTGCAGTCTTCGGTATGTAATTCAAGGCCCTCTGATTTCGGTTTAGTTATGGTTCTAGGCTGCTCAAAGACTATATAGCACTAATGTGATTTTACATTCAAAAGTAGTTTTATTCTATTATAATCTCGCTAATAAGGTTTTCCTTAATCCTCGTGGTAAGTTCAAGTCCAAGGGACTCGTTATCCCTTTCCTTATGGATGCAGCTTCCTGTTCCGCGAACCGCGGACGCGGAGGTCGGGTGCATAACAAAGAGGTGACGTGCACACTGCGCTCGCGCAGGTAATAACCAAAATTATTGTCGTATTGTTCAGAAAAATTCTGTATTTATTATCGCTGCATTGTTTAGTTAATTTCTTAGAAGAAACTAGCGTGAGCCTGTTAAAGTAACATTTTTAAGTCATTGGGTATTTATTGGTGAGTTTCCTTGTTGCTCTAATCTGGTCATAAATATCAGACTCAAGGTCATAGACAGAGAATTGAAATATGATGAGCCAGACTTAGAGTATAACAGTGAGAAGTTTATACGACAGCGAGTTCAGTAACGGCGTAACTATGATGGAAGGTCCCTTTTGATATTTTACAAGATCATTAGATTGTATTGTTAAATAAAAACGGTCACATCGAAGCGGCTGCGCCTTTTGTTTCATGTGTCGGTTGACATTTGGAGTCCCGAGCGATCCTGTATCAGCAACTAGTCCACTAACTTCTCACAGGGGCTGCATTTTTTAGTCACAAAAAAGCTCATTGAGACGTCATTGCGCTCGTTGCGTCGGACAAAAGAGAGCATGTATTATGCTAGTTTTTACGTTTCCTGGCCATAGACAATAGGTGCTGAGATAGACAGGAAAGGGTCACTGTATGATGTGTCGTGACAATTCTCGGGCACGTACCTATCCCATGTTTCGTGTGTAAGAAACTAAACATTGTTCGTAGGGCGATACGGTTTATTTTATGTAAGACAGCTTTCGAGATTGTACTTCCCTGATGAATAATAATAATGTTAAAATCGGAACAAAAACTATTGTATGGAATTTGATATTGCTTAATTTATTCTTTAACCTTTGACATTTGGAATCAGTCCGTTAAATTAAGGGTAAATTTAGAGAAATTCTAAAGTATGCAAATTGAAGCGACTAGATCCTATTTAGTGCACGGCTAGGAGCGTGGGCGTAGGCGATATAAACACCGCCTACACTTTTGTCTTGTATCATAAAATTGAGAATGGTGAGCGTTTAATACACGATTATTTAACTACCCTAATTAAATTAAATAATAATTTATCTATCCAAATATAAAGTATTTTAAGGATAAGAGAACATTGAGAAAACCTGTACAAGGTACTGTTTAAACAACCATTTTAATCAAGGTAACAGTAGTAGGTAAAGTACGGATTTGAGTGGAGACTATAATAAGATTTTACTCCAAAAATTCCATACACGCCAACAGCCGCCGTAACTTCAATATTTGATACGACCTTGTAGCATACATAAAGATATTTAGCAAAGTAATTTGTCACTTAAAAAGGAAATGGTCCTTTTTTACACACGCCATTATCAACTTTTTGAATAAAACTTGCATGTAGTAAGCGCCGCTACTTAAATCCAATTCTTATAAAATAACTAAATAAGTCTAGCTTTTCGTACAGTTTCCCAGAAAGTGAAACTAGGTACTTAGTAATATTATTCTCACGGTTTTACTGTCAAGGTATGGCACTCTTGGGTACAATAGCGAGTTGTAAATTAAAATGCCTCCCCTAATAAAGAGCGGAGAGCGATACACAAAACAAATTTAATATCTGAGGGACCCATTACCTGTTGCTGGCTCGTGCGTGGACTCAGATTACTAAAAGTACAGCAAATTCCCCACTTTTGTGATACTTACAATTCTATTATATATTTGGCTTGTAATACTCTTATTTGGGTTTTTCACAAAAAAATGTGCCCAATTAGTGTGACTTGTAGAAAAGTTACCTATTTCAGTTTTGTGACGATAATTAAGTATTAAATTTCTATAAATTCTTAGATTTGGCGCTTGTTTATCAACTATAATCAGTAATACAATGAAAAAGGTTAATTCCATATAAAGTTCATGGTTAATTAATTATCGTCACAAAACTGACATAATATAACTTTCACTACACGTTAATTGGGAACCCTTTTTTTTGGAAAAATCCCATTTACATATATTTTTGTTTTATTTATAAATTAATAAAAAAAATAATTAAGTCGGTAAAATGTTTAAAATAATTGTAACTATATGTAAAAATGTATAAAATGTTGAGGAACAATTTGTTCAAAAATTGTGCATTACTTAGATCGGGAGTAGATAATATCTAATATTATTTAGTTCTCGAAGTATGCTCTTTCTTTTTTCGCGAAAGTTATGTTAAATAAAGGTTTATCCTGTGATCATAAGCTTTGGGTGATCTATGTCTTTGTGCGAATCGCTGTTCCCATGCGACCCTAGGAAGGGCTTATGTTTAACAATCACTCTAACACGTGTATGCTCTTTTTGGCTGCGAATTGTAGACGCGATGGTTGCTGCTAATTAAACCGTTTATAGCCTTTTGTTTGACTTTACGCTGGTTTTACGGTGCTTGAAAGGAATTGCCTATGGAGTCGAACGTGAACATTTTTGAAATGTCATTAGTTGCTAGTTACTCATTACTGTATTTTACTTACATTACTCTAGATTTGTTCGGTTTTTTGATCCTATCAATCTATTTGCAAATAATAGTCGATTTCACGAATTTACACTATATAATAAGCAGAACATGTTACTATATCTATTACGATCTCCCGAGGTTATTAGAAAGAAAATACAATATTGGATTCATAACAAGCTAGACCTAACTCTCTCACCTACTAAGCCTCAAGTGCTGAACTAAAAGATATGTACCTACCACTAAGACTGCAAGTTCTGAGGACTCTCATTCCTATGTTACCTCGAATAATTAAACTACTGAGAATGAGATTAGCGCAGCAAGCAATTAACGTTTTATCAGAGTCACTTACTAGTTCGCTCGTTGTTTCCTTATCAGCGCTATTGGAATTAACATCTTTTGTTTCGGAATACAAAAAGAAAGGTATGAATTCCGTTTATGTGGGAAAGTCAACTACCTAATCATTAGCACTAGTTATTGGCATTTATTTTAGTCGTAAAAACACTCTCCTTTCAATCCTCCCATGTAATAGGATTAGACTCGCGTACCGTTTGTGTGACGCGGCCCGACCATACTTTATATCCTTATGCTGCTATAATTTTAAATCCACAATTTAGTGGTACTGTATTTTATGCTTCAGCTCAGTGTGTAAGAATAAACAAGTCAAATTAAAAATTGCGCGAAAAATAAACTTCGGATAGATTCGAAAATTGCGCGAAAAATTTTGGCGAAAATATACCCTTTCACTCGTACATTAATACTACACCACCCACATTGAAATTCGTCAAGCGATGTAGGCTGAATAACTGATCACCTAAGGATTAGGTATTCAACATACATTACATGTATAAATGTATAACATAACATTTAGATTAATAACAAATAAGTAAGCTGATCTACTTACGACTACAATACCATTTAATGTTAAACAACAAATTAGAAGAGATAATTAGACAATACTTCTGCAGTTCGGTAAAAAGATATGGTTTTGTGACGTAGGTACATCTTGTGTTCGGAATGCACATTGCATACCGTCTGGAAAAATCCTAACGCGACCGTCGTTAGCAGATAATTCAAATATGGAACGAGTCGAATTGCATTCTACCCGCGGCCGCGGCTGGGCACGTTCGATAAGGGATTTCCGAGAAGCGGCTTTGTGACGCACTCCCGTGCGCGTCCCTAACTACTTAACCGTAATAAGTGGCAACAAAGCACCGCGCCGCGGACGGACACCGCGCCCCCGTACCCTGCTATTATTATTTAGCGCTCAGGCAGAGTTAATGGCTTCGCTTTTTTTATAGACAAAAGTTATGTTTCATTAGGTTTGAGCCCATGATTTAGACAATATTGTAGTAGATAATGCTATAGTGAGTCTTTAGGTATACATATAAAATGTATCTACCAGTCTCTATCATAAACGTACTGGGTTTTGCTTCCTTTTTGATTGGTTACTTGTTCTCTTTGCGTCAGGGATACGATTTGTAGGAAAACAGAGGATTGTGCATCTAGGCGTGCGCACAATGTCCTTTCCAGATCGTCATGTCGTAGAGCAGCGCGCACGCCGCGGCGGTGGCATTGTCGCTTTTTCCGGGAAAACATGGCCGCCGGCGTTCGCGCCGCGCCGCTGGACCGTGCGCGCGGGCAAATCGGTATCTACAATACTTCATTCCGAGAGCTAACCGAGCATTCGCTTATGGTGATGCACGAGCCAGTATATGTGAAAGCTTTTTTTTTAATAATTAGGCACGGAATATTTCATGAAATCGATTGGGACGCCATATAAGTTGGATATATTTTAAACTAAAATATAAATTAGAAGATGTTTAGCAGTAATTATTTATTTTATTTTATTTTTACTTAGTATACTTAATTTATTTTTAGTTTTGTTATTAGGAGTTAATATTATCTTTCATTGTTATTTTCATGTTTTCAATAAATCTATCTGTTTAAAAAAAAAACAAAAAATAGATGTTTATGTTTTTTCAACTTGTATAAACTTTTATCATCGGTCTGCATACAAAATATCATTGTTATAAGATTTATTAGATAGGTAAGTAGGTACCTAAGTACTTATTTACATTAACTAGGTTGGTATTTGTATTAAGATTCGGTTACTGGGTAATGTAGGTACGTAAACTGGTTTCATTGAGTAACACGCTTGAATACGCGGTTGGTAAGTATTGGTAACAACATCCGAGCCTTCGCCGCGTAAAAACTAATTGTTTAGGGTGCGCCGTGCGCGGCAACGTCGCCCGCTGTCGCCGGCATTATTACCGACAATACAATACCCCGACCGTATGCGAGTTGACCGTTTAGAGCTTTAGGCAGGCCTGTGTAAATGTAAATGCGCTTTTCCATGGCGCATAGTCCGTCTGTTGTGGTTTAGCTACCAACAACGGACATGCCCTACTGTACCTAGGCCTCCACAGATAGAGAGAGCGATCTCTACCACACTGCAGCCACCAACTCCCAACTTACCTAGCTAGGTTTATAGGCTTTATTCTAATCCTGTCGGCTAGACTTTGGCTTCGATTGCTCAATTTATTTCGTTGGCTATGTACTATATAACAGTTTAGGCATTAGGTAATTAATTAGACTTTTATTTATCTCTGTACTAGAATGATTGAGAATGAAATTAAGCCAAATTCAATATATTGAGCAATTATTTGAGGACCCGTAGGAAAAAAACAGATTATTCGATCATATTTACTATATGTTGCCTTATTTACATCCTCGACAGAGCCCGAAATCATTATTAAACCGCTTTGTTTTATTTGTATGTATCTATTTAAATATTTCATACGGTATGCTACGGATTCATGGGCGCTGTAAAAAGTATTAATTTTGTTTTGTTCCTATTAAATAACGTTATATATATTAAACGAGTAAGTAGTAACTAAAATGTCGAACGTTAACAAAGGTGAACTGAGAACATCTACTTCAACGAGAGGGTTAATTATTTTGGCTTTATCCACAGTAAACTGTAAAATATCTAATATCAGGGTTGATGGGACCGGAGTAACATTGAAGTGTGCCACTGAGTATCAAATTTTTTCCATGACAAAGCACTAAAGTGAATAGCATTTTAGTTGTGAACACTTAACTATCCTCTACACATTGTTAGACCTTATCTCGCTGGAATACGGTTTACGAATAGTCAATTAACCGTGCCGGGGGACATGACTACCATAGATAGGTATGGCGCTAAAGCAGATGTGCGCCCCGTCGCCCACGGAGGCAACACGTGAAAGGGACGACTCGCGATTTTTTGCCGCTTAAAGGATTCCATAATTTCGCTAGGCAGGTGCTCGTTCACGCGCCCGCGGTTTTATGTACCCGTACCGCCATTTTTGTTTGAGCGTTATTCAAAAATAGGGTGTATTAGGTAGTGAACATAAAATACCGGATCGTAAAATATCAACGTGTTGTTTTAAAGAAAATTTAAATAATAAAAATTCTGTACAAATTATGCCAGGTACTGCTTCATACTATATTGTCTAACTTTTTGTATAGTTAGAGTATTAGCGTTGGCATAATATAGGCAATCCCTCACTACTTAAACCAATCCTAAACCCCTAAACATCTCTTTTGTAATTAGTAAATTAAGTATATAAATTGTGATTTTTTCATGCGACAATATAACCATGCTTGCCTATTTAGTAACCAATCCAAATTTAAATGTTCAGTTATTACTTTAACAACCTTTATCGTGCTATCCTTATTTATGGGCTCCACTGCCATGAGTAAGACACTACGACACAGTTGTGTTATTTTTATCTTATCGCGCGCCAGGGACCTTTTCGGATGCACTTCGACCCACGCCAATCTCCCGTCTTAGCTGACCATTTTACAACATTGTACGTGCTTTCTTAGAACACTTATCTTATCAGGCCGGGTACCTATTTTTTCTGAATACACGACCAAGTTAATCTTCTCATTAAGTAGATATTGTATGACAATAATTCACGTTAGACACTACATATACCTACAACTGAAAGAACATACATACGAGTATGTTATTAGAACATAGGGAAACATGCATAGAAAAGTAGATATTTATTAACGAGCCGTACAATCCATTTCTACAAAGACATTGTTTGGGAAGACCGTGCCGCTACATTTCTTTTCTAATACTCGTACACCAGTAGGCCGCGAGCCTGGAGAGTACAAAACTAGGTTGATTGTCGTGATTTTAGGATAATATTTAGAGAAAATGGGCTAAAACTTGGCTTGTCAGTGATACTCAAGTGATACTGCATAAAATTTTATGTGATGAGTGATGAGATAACAAATTTATATCACAATAATGAACTGCGACCAATAAATTGCTAAGTTTTATAACAACCCAGCAAGGATTAAAAATTGAGAGTTGTCATCGATTTTATAGCTTGCATTTCCTTATAGCGGGATCTGTGTAAGTAATGTAGTATTAGTATCACGGAATTACTAAGTATTACCGATTATCCAAGGTTTGCGCTAATGAAAAAATCCTTGGCTCGGGTCTTCGGCCGGAACGCGACGCGATACGGATACGAGACGAGGTAGGATGAGATTTGAAATCACACTGGCTCTTAAGAAATCGCGGGGCAATTAGCCGCGCTGCAGGTAGACGGATACTTGGATAATGAGAATGACAGGTACGCGCCCGCACAAGATAGCGACCAGCGACTTATTCTAGTCACTTGACTGTGATAAGTGTGAGACGGCTTGAGCAGGTAAAATACCGACATACTAGCGTTAAAACTACACTCTGAATTGTTATCACATGATCCTCGTTCCTCTACAGTGTAGCGGAGGAAGGAAAATAAATCTTCAAAATTGTATTATGTCAGACATCTAATGTCTATTTACTTTAAGGCGACGGCACCAGTAATGGACAAGGAACCAATCATGAAAATTAGTGCTTATTTCAAAGCAGTTAAGTGATGTGCATTTGTTGGGACATATTCAATTTATAACTTTATGATTTTTGAAATAAGAACTAAGTGTCCATCATTGGTGCTTGTCAGCTTAAAGTGTCCGACATTAGTGCCATTACCTTATATAGAATAATCTTGGCCGTGCCCAAATTTCATAAGGTGAAGGAATTGCACAAGAAAAACAGAGAACCGGACTATTGAATCTCAAAAAGCCCAGTCTCTTCTGTTCTGGATAAAGTTTCTAAACACATGTTCCTTTAGGATGCAGTAGAGAAAGCGCTACTAAGAGGTTCGCACTCTCCGTCGCGTCACAATTAGGCGCGGCGCAGCGCAGGTAGGTGGAAGTATAATGAGCGCGCAGGTACGGCCCGCGCGCGCGCCGCACCCCGATAACGATATCGATTGTCATGACAGTCGCGCCTTTTTTTGGGATTGGCATGTACGGTGCCAGCGCAGCGAGGCTTTTTACATCTTAATTTATTATTATGACCAACTAACCAAAAACTCCAGGCTTATTTACCTCTTCGGAAGACATAAATAAGGAAACTAAAGCAGTCATAGGATTATCTTTGTTTAATATCTATGCTATAATAGTCGGAAGATATCTTCCGATGTATAATTATTTATAGGTAGTTCTGATTAAAGTAAACGTTTACTCAATCCTTGATGTCATTTATAGTTTTATACTTCTAAATAGTTCCACAGTTATCTACATATCAAGCTAATTAGTAGTTACCACAGACACGATTGCATTTGTTTTACCCGTATCTTGCCTGACATGAGAAATTAAAGATGCCCCGCTTTGCAAGCAAGTTGTAAATTTAGCGATTAAATCAAACATTAAAGTGATTAAGGAATGTTGCTTAATGTCCATGCAAGTAAGCAATTATGCTGAGATGCCGTTTGTGAATTGCCTCCTCCGAGAAGTTGTCACATTAGTTAGTGGTCCTGCACACATTATAAACTTCAAGCATAACCTCAGAAGGTACAGATTAAAAATCTAGATGAGCAGCTCCGGTTAAAAATAAGTCTACAAATTGATGGACATTGAAAAGTCTAGAAATGGGAGAGTCTATTGGTTTGCGACCGTATTTGATTATATATACAAATTTATGGGTTAAGCACCACACTTTACTAAATAATACTATTCATCACACTAATACTAATACCTATACCGGTAGCGGCGCGCCTATACAAGCAGATTCCCGCCGGCTGAACTAACCTTCTTACAGTATGTACAACAGTCTTATATTGGCTCCGCCTTGCCTAAGAAATTGACGCACCGCCACTGATACCTGCAGCGCGTGTCAACCCAACACTGATTTTCATGGTATGCCATAAAACTGTATAGAAACGTACCGTATAGAAATTGTATGTAGGAACCTACACATAATACCTCAATCCTATCCTTAACGAAATCAAGATAAATAAACTATTTCGTTAAGACCTATAGAAATACAATTATCATAATCATCAATATGAACTGAAGGACGTCCGTCGCTGTATTTTGCTTAAAGCGACCCACAATAGCCGGGTTTGCGCCAACCTTATCCAGTGGATTCCCGCGATCTCTACCAGCTCGTCAGTCCACCTCGTGGGCTTTGTGTGTAATACAGTATCATTGCTTTTATCTCACTACAGCTAAACCCCCAGTCCCACGCCAGGACTCGCGTAAAGCGCGACTACTGACGGCGGCGCGCGCGCCGCGGGTCATTATCGCGGAGCCGCGCATGTAGCTATCCGTGTCGTCAATGGCGCCGGGCTGCGCTCCACCCTGCGCCCGGGCACCTTTAACCCTTATTGTTATTATTGTACACCATCTGTCAGATCCGCGAAATAATAATAATTGTATTACCACACTTCTATTGTGCTACAGACGTTAGGTATATTAATTAAAATTTTCAAGATATGGCTCTTACTTCTTCGTATTAGAGCGAATGCATTAACGAAACATTAAGTATTATCATTTATCAGCCGTAGCAGGTAGCGTAATAGCTTATTATTTGTTACATTGGTACATACCTACAACAATAACGTGCGTCATCGACTCCGATGTCAACGACATTCCGTATAACGTTATGGGTTCGTTTGCAAAGTATTAATAAATTATGCACCTTGTTACATGCACGTACCTAACATCCACCAGATTATGAATGTAAATTATAAAATTATGAATATCAATTGTAAATACTTATGGTATAAAAGCGATTAGTCGACACTGTCTGGTAATCTGGGTATGGCATTGTTCCGGGATTTCCAGAATGTCTCCTTAGCGAAACTGATTTCATTCTGGTTGAGGAATGACGTATGAACGTATGTTCTTCATACCCTCATACTGCCTTCTATCTATGAATAGGCATAGTGTAACTTGAAGCATCGATCGTTTCTCGGTAAACAACGCTGTTTTTTGCGCGGGGCACAGCGGAGCGCACCAGCGGGCGGCGGTGACGGGCGCGTAAAGAGCTCGCCCTGTATTCCAGTTGCCATTGAACATTCGCCTGTGCAGAACGAATATAACAGTGACCTCGCCATTCTTAACTAGTATTGGTAGTCGAAGATTCAGCTTACACTGGTTTGTCTAAAGCGAACGCTTACCTGCGATCTGTACTCGTCAGAACGACAGTCCTCTTGGTGCCCAGCCGCCATCCGGCCGTCGCGCCGGCCGATAATTTACCGCCTCCCCTCCCGCCCACACCCCCCGCGCCCATCACCCGCGGTTACGTAAAAACTTGCAAGCTGCGCTTTGCTTTCTACTGGCGGACTAATAATACCTGGAAGCGTGTCAATGAACGAACGACATCATAATAATAGACAATGCCAAACCGGGACTATTGACGAACTAGTTACTCGACTGTACCTACCAATCAGAGCGCTGAGTACAAGTTTTTAAGGTAACAAAACGTCACCATCGCGTTAGAGTTACCCATTTAAATAACATTATCACCATAGATTATCACTTACGCTTTACTCTGTATCGACCAGAATTGGTGCAAGAAAGTAACATAACTTTTTGCATTTACGGGGCTGAACTAATAGTCCAAGACCAAATTAAACGATTCAATGTAACAAACTAACGACCACATAAGTTCACATGATACATATTATTGTCTCTATAGGTACTTTGAAAAAACCTCGTAACGTAACTTGTTTTGTCAATCAAAAGAAAAATGGCGTATACATGTATGGGATGCGTACAGGGTTACTGCGTTTCGGTACGATTTTATTTATTTAGTAGAACAATGCAGAAAAAGGTTACATTTTAGTTGTATACTCAGGTACCCATACTTAGATACATACAGAAGTTTTAAAAAAATTGTAAATTCGCTCCCGTCATCATTCCTTGGCGTACCTATTTTATTTTATAAGCTTTTTTTCACCCAGTGAGTTGGGATTTTAGGTATCATCCGGTAAAAATAAGGATAACCGATGCATGGAAGTGTGTATCATATGTATGTAATATAACCGTAAGGCATCTATTTAAAACATGACTCCGATTTTGACTATTTCATTGTAATGAAACTCCTGATGTTGGATTACATAATTTCGTATGAATAAAGTAGGGGACATTGCACTGCCCTTTTAAAGACGTGCGCCATTGTCGTCAATTCGTTACAGTCAAGGGTAACCAGGCGGTGAACTTTGAACCGGAAACGATGCGATCCTACCCGCCGGAAGCAGGTTGTGGAACCGTAATGAACCCGGTTCACATGGTTATGTCCAAAATTGCATTCGACGACATCACGACAGCCAACGCATCGCTAATTAACGAATTTATGTGGTTAAATGTCATTTCGTGCGGCGTCGAATTGATTTAGAGGAATCGCCGCTAAAGTAGGTACCAAGCGACCATTCTTAACTAATTTTAAAGGGAAACGTGATGGATTGTTACTGGATTTAACTTCAAAAATACATTGAGATAGATATTATTTAAAAAAAAAAACAAAATATCCAAATATTTTATAAAATATTTTATTTTGGTCCTGGTTTATCATTTTAGTTATATTACTCACTGCCATACAATTATAATACTTACGTACTATTTGAATTAAGTGATTATTCATATTAAAAGTAACTATAGTACAATTTGACACATACACATACAATCGAGCAGCGATACAATTTGTATCTACAACACATATTCGCGCTACAAACTTATTTTTTTGAATATATCATTCTATAACATCCGATGGGGCAATAACGATTGCATGTTTTATTAGTAGTTCGCTAAAACAGCTGAACCGTCCTCTGTCCCCAGATAACACCCGCCGAGTTGCTCAAACGCACTACGTGTCTTATCGACGCCAGTTTTTTGCCTCACGCGGTTCGACGCGGACAAAGAGACTAGAATAAGTAGAACTAGTGCTCGTGGGAACCGTTGAAGGGTTGCCAGTTGCATGCTGGCGACGTCGCGGGCAAAAAAGTCGCGGGCTGCGTGAGAGCGGCGGTTAATTGGAGCCCCATTCGGATCGATTGTGTTTCCTAATGCGGATGAGGGCTTGCTGCCGATGCTATTAGATGTATTATCGGTTCGGTCATTTATCAATGTAGTCGCTGTTGGACGCTTTTTGTGCGTTCGATGTGGAATTAGGGTCCGTTATGTATATAGGTACGGACAATTCCTCAGGCGTGTAGCTACAGAAGTAAAACCAAATACACGCGTAAGAATTAGCGGCCCAGCTTGTCAAAACCGGCAGTGAAATTCGTATATCCTCAAACTTCCAAGCAAATTACTTCCATGATATTTAAGTCGAAAGAAAAATAGAAAAATTTGACTCGCAGCGGGACTCGAACCCACAACCACTGGATCACTAGCCCAGTGCACTACCAGTTGTGCTATACGAGCGCCGCTTAGACGTGTCAAATTTTTCTATCTTATCCTTCTTGGTATATACGTCATTACGGGTGACGTGTAGCGACATCTACCGAAGAGTATTGACCCTTTTTACGGCATCGATGTCTCAAATTTAGATTGAGAATTCATCGATAACAATGTGCTAGCCCTTTTTAAAATTATTTTTATATTAAGCAGAAACGTCTGCTAGCATATCAAAGATATTTAAGTCGAAAGAAAAATAGAAAAATTTGACTCGCAGCGGGACTCGAACCCACAACCACTGGATCACTAGCCCAGTGCACTACCAGTTGTGCTATACGAGCGCCGCTTAGACGTGTCAAATTTTTCTATCTTATCCTTCTTGGTATATACGTCATTACGGGTGACGTGTAGCGACATCTACCGAAGAGTATTGACCCTTTTTACGGCATCGATGTCTCAAATTTAGATTGAGAATTCATCGATAACAATGTGCTAGCCCTTTTTAAAATTATTTTTATATTAAGCAGAAACGTCTGCTAGCATATCAAAGATATTTAAGTCGAAAGAAAAATAGAATTTTTTTTGACTCGCAGCGGGACTCGAACCCACAACCACTGGATCACTAGCCCAGTGCACTACCAGTTGTGCTATACGAGCGCCGCTTAGACGTGTCAAATTTTTCTATCTTATCCTTCTTGGTATATACGTCATTACGGGTGACGTGTAGCGACATCTACCGAAGAGTATTGAAATTACTTCCATTGCACGTCCGTGCTCCACTAGTGAGTCACTAAGAAACGCCCAGGTTTGCACTCGGATTATTACAATATATTATATAGATTGCTGTTGAATCTAACGAAAATATTGACAGAGAATTCAGAATTATCTATATGGTTTGAGCACCATTGAATACAGTTAG
Source organism: Grapholita molesta (assembly GCA_022674325.2). Lineage (NCBI taxonomy): Eukaryota > Metazoa > Arthropoda > Insecta > Lepidoptera > Tortricidae > Grapholita > Grapholita molesta. The sequence continues at coordinate 8,937,863 of CP053138.2, forward strand.
AAGTGTTTTGATTTTAGTGCGTACCTTGTCTGTTATAGTGACCCACGGACTTGTGAAGATAGATCGCCGTGACCCATGGGCACTGGACTGTGAAAGTGTTAATACGTTTTGCAATAATATAATTAGGTTAATATCGTTAGGTTATGTTAAGTAAGCCGTCCAGCGTCTACGCCTATACATCATAATAGATAAACAAAACCACGTGCGTTGGTCCAAGAAGTGGGCAGTTTTGGATCTACTTATATGTTTAAAATGCAATGTCAATGGTTGAACGAAAGAAATCATGTGTTTATTATTTTGTTTCCTATACAAAATAGATACATTAATGGACCCGTATTTGTATTTCCAATTATACCGTAATTGCTCCCGCGAAGAGGGCTACTACAATTAAATGCAAATGGTTAACTGGTTTTAAATTTATTTCATAAACTCGAACGGCCTAGGTCCGAGTAACTAAAAACAATTAAACCAGAGATATAGAGTACCTAGGTGTACTTTTCCTGTAATTCAAATTCTCAACTACATATTGCTCCGTAGAAGTATACGAGCAAGTGTCATGCTAAATCGTTCGTTTTAAAATACCTTCTGAAGTTTTGACACTCCTTTGAATGTAGTGGCTATAACTAAGTGGGAATCAATTTCTCGTAGTATTTTCAATTTCGATTAGGTTATATAACGTTGCAAGTCTTATCAGCGCGCATGCAAGGCTACGATCTCTTATCAGGCGGCAGCCTTGTGCAACGTGACCGGTCAGCAAGGTACGCGAGATTGGCTGCGCTTATTGCCGCGTAATGAAGAATTAATGCAATTGATTGTGCGTGACACTCGGCGATAACGGGCAAAGATTGCAGGGAAGGAGCTCCCTGCTTTAAAAAATAAATAATTATTCGGGACAATCTTACACAAATCGACCTAGTCTACGGTAAGCTCAATAAGGCTTGTGTTGTAGGTACTAGACGACGATATAAATAATAAATAGATACATATAAATACTTATATACATACAAAACACCCATGACCCAGGAACAAATATCTGTGCTCATCACACAAATAAATGCCCTGACTGGGAATCGAACCCAGGACCATCGGCTTTATAGGCAGGGTCACTACCCACTAGGCCAGACAGGTCGTCTAAGTTACTTTTTTAGTGTTATGTTTGCTTAGAACGTTATTAAGTTTCGTTCTAAGAACTAGGGCATGCTCCCGGTTCTCATTTTCTATACAAATCTAGTACCGGAACAGAGCCCTGAGTGTAAGTTTTTAACGTAACAAAATGTCACCATCGCGTTATAGTTACCCATACAAATAACATTACCATTTACGTGTACGAGACGTTTTACGTCAAAAGAAACTTACAATAGAGCCTCAGGGAGTTCCCGGTTCTCACCATACAAAATCAGAACCGGGAGCATGCCCTACTAAAACGAAAAACAGTTATTTTTGGAGATATTCAGTCACGGAGAGATAAATGGATAAGTACCTCCATTTATCTCTCAGTCTTTACACGTTGGTGTCTTTAATGTCTTTTTGGTTATTCTTCAAGCAAAAGGAGTTTGCCCCTCGACTCGTTCTTAGCCAAAATGAAACAATTTAAAATTTTCTAGAATGTATCCTCCTCTGTCCGTTCGTCCAAAATTGAACCACGAGCATAGCCAGTGGTTTAAAGAGTGGAATCTTGAGCGTTGAGAGGGCTTCAACGCACGAGACGGAAACAAACTTGAAACACGCAATTCTTCACCTCCTTATTGCGAGGAAAATACTAAACCAATAAAATTTACTTCAAACTATTAGTATCAATCATTTATCATTCAAAATCATAATTTAAAATTACATCCAACCTAGCATAAAAAATTGTATGGTATTATTTCGCTTACCTACTCTGAATAAAATGCAGTTTTGCTATCTGTATTTAAATAATAAAATCGGACTTTCCGAGCTAGTGAGGTAAAAATTAAATAAGGCCGTTTGATACAAGTATTACGAATATATAAGAATCGTACTCGTATGTGTTATAGAACTGATAGTTTGATTCAATTGAGTAAACTACATGTGTCGCAGAGAAGCTACCGCCAAAAACGATATTCGTAAATTTCGGACCAGTCTCTGTCACTCTCATGACGTCTTAATTGGGGTAAAACAGAAAGATGCCCGAAATTTACGAATACCATTTTTGGCGGTAGCGCTTCTATTTAGAACAAGAACAGTGAAATTTTAGATATTCTTTGATTGAATACGGCCTTTTGAGTTTGCAGCATAGTCATAAAGTGTCTCAGCATTGTATATGTTGTGTTTAATACAACGTTCATATTTATTAACGTTTGCAGTTTTTAATAACACTAAGGTTAGCGTACACCGTTATCGGCCCCTTATCGGTGAAGACAGACTAATGCCCTTTCTGCGAGTTAGGAAATGGAGCTTTGTGGTGATAAGAATGAAATCAGCGTTATTCTATGCTGATGAGGTCACACGATGCTGGTGGTCTCGCATTGTCTTACTTATCTTTGAATACGAGTAGGTACTTAGTATGGATATAGCCCTTCACCAATACTGCTGATGTGATTACATACATTAAGGTCAATGTGGGTAAGACCGTCTACCTGGTCAGACTAGGTCAGAATTTCCTAAATTATCTCATAGGTAATTTGTCATATGACGGACTTCCTTTAAAAATATAGTATGCCTGTCTTACCCACATTGACCTTACATACATACATTTCCGCTTCGGTCTCACACGGGCCACAACACAAAATGACTACAACGGCTCATAGTCCATAATTCAAAACGATCAAAACACAAATTGACTACAACACAATTAGTCACATACGAAAAAACACCAGATGCGGAAAAGTAAACCTACTGTCCTATAGGTAGTACGTAGGGCCAAAGTACTCAGAAATAGGAGCTCCGCGCAAGCGGAGCTCCGTCGACTTACTGTGTCGTCGTCATTTTGTGTTTCTGCCATTATGAGCTTTGGATTATGAGCTGATGTACTCATTTTATGTTCTAGTCCGTTTAAGACTAACCCGAATTTTTCCCTTTGTCGCCTCTTACGACACCCGCGGGTGGAGATGGGGTGCTGCTATTCTAGTCAGCCGGCATCACACGGCTAATGTGATTACCTACTCCATAAATCTATAAGAGTTTAACAATTCGGATTAAGTCATTATATAAGTATTTCGTTTTGATGGTACATTTATAAATACTTACGGAAGTTGGAAACTTTCCTTCCTAGTGAGTGATCTAGTTGCAATAAATGTTTCTTTTTTTTTCGATTGAAAATTAAACCGCGTACTTTTTACTAAGATTGATTGCCAATTAATACTTTAAACTTAAATCATTCTACTGTGTACATCTAAGGACGGACACAGTAGTCTAGATAAATATAAGCAGCATTAACTATTAATAGTGCACATATGCCGCGTATGCGTTCATTCTTTTTGCATAATATTAACCCTTTCACCGCCCGGCTTGTTACCGGCAAGCTGTGTACGCGCCACGACGCCATACATAATGTCACTTTGCAAATGGCGACTGGGATTCGTCTTCCGTCGAATAGCTAACGGGTTAATATTATATATTAACCACTATTATGAGAAATGGGTATGAACTTTCTAGTACTTGTACAGTAGTTTAGTAGGTAGATGTAACGTGTCTACTTACTTATCTTTGATGAATTATTAATGCTTGATGTTTTAATCACGTTCGGCATTAAAACTCAGAGATGCTTCGACCGGTCGTCCTAACTAATCCTTGTAGCATCGTCACTAAAGTTAAGCATGCGGCTTGTGCAAATCTGGGCATGTACCTACTCTAAGAACTTTAAAGATACTTGCCTACTCCGGTTCTAAGTAAGTAGGCATAAAGGCTTCGGCACATAGGCGCGCTTTGTGAGCAAGGCGCAGCGGGGCGCGACGCTGCCGTCCGAATGTGTGCCTTATTTCGTTACATTAGCAACACCGGTGTCACGCCGCACTACCGCCACGCTCACAAAACGTGCCTATCTGCCCAAGCCTTAAAACACTAGTTACACGAACTCGCGCTGTTTTAGCAGCGGCAGCGATGCACTTTACGCGCTGTCGGCTCTGTCCTACGAAGTACCTGACGTTGACGCGCGATCTTATTACTGCGAAGAAAAAAACAAAAGGCGGCAGCGGCGGCGAGGCCCTGGAGATTTATGGAGGCGCGGCGCCGCCGGGGGCCCGCTAGGGCTGCCAACCTGCCAGCCTCACACGGTGGCGAATCGAGATTGTTTCTTTACTTGGATATTCTTAGAATATTATTAGCTTGCACTGGCACCTTTCCGTCGTCGTTAAATATCTAAACGGCACATACTCGATGAGAAGGGCAGCGGCGCTACCGCGAATATCGAAGTTCGTATATTTCGAGCACCGCAGCTGTGTCTATGTTTACGTCGTGGCGTCGCAAAATTATCTGTTAAAGCTGTATCATAAATGCTACAGAATATCACTATCACTATGTTATGTCATCATGCAACGATTTAATCAATACGAGTATAAGTAAGTGCAGTGTAAGTCAATTACTTACATGTAGGCATTATGTTATAATTAATTAAAACCCTCGGGAAGAATATATATATAATAATTTAGCGATATGAAATATTAACAATTGGCATTTTAAGACAAGTAGGTTCGTACAGACTTCAATTCAAAGTCTTCGACCATTTCACAGAATTTACACCGGCGAAAACTATATCGAATAATTGAATTTCAATATCGAATTAATTGAATATTACAATCCAAGGGCTTATTTACGATAAACAATAAGGTAGACAAATACCTGGTATCTTTGACAGTAAAATTTAGAAATACCTAGTATCTTTGGCATCGCATGTTGTAAATTCAAAAAATATTTATTCCTATAATTAATAGCGACAGTGAGTGAGCGACACTCGCATCGACAACCCTGTCCTGGCCCCGAATCGCCTCGCGACTTCCAGGAAGCGCGATGCGGGCAGGGCTGTGCACGCCGCATATTGATTGCGCGCCCGCTTCCTGCCGCCGGCCCGGAGCTTGACCGCTCTGCGGATTTATAGGGATGGGATTACCGAGGGCTCCTCTAGTGAGATGGCAAGCGGTGCGAAGATCCTTCCGACCAAAGTGCCGCTATGGAACTATGTCATTCGAACAAGGTTTTATGCATTAATGCGATGCACTTTAAGGCAAATCATGACAAATTTTATAAATGCTTGATGCCGAACATCACTTCGAACATTTAACACACAGTCCACACACACCAAACACTTCGAACATTTAACACACACCAAATGAAATATTCCATTTCGTTAGGGCGATAGAGACAGACAGCTAGACAGCTGAGTATTTTTTTATATAAACGATTAAAAAAAACTGGCCTAAGAAGTAGTGTAGTCGGGTTTTTAGTATGACACTATGGCTGCCATGTTCTAATAGTCACTAGTACTAATAAATCTAGTATGCAACTGCGAAAGTAAACTCATGACGTGATAGGGCGATAAAGTGGCAACCTTTTATTAGTTCTAAGAACGCTTAAATGAAGAAGCGTTGAAGTGCTTTGTACTGCAGTCCCAGTGGACTTAAGAATGGACACTAGCTTCAGCTTGTATTTGGCAAGAATTCAAGTGCAAAACTTAGAACATTTTCGAAATACTTACCTACTGGGTATAGCTATCAACGTACCTATCAACCTACGAATATATGAAGTTGTGGAATCATTTCGTCTGGTCGCGGTCGACGAAAACTAGAATTACCTATATATACATAGTTTTAATTAGCCCGCGCCGCAGAAGCTCGCACGTAGATAACGCCATTGTACCGCGCGGTGTATACTGTATACAGTGTATAGTTGTATACCTACTGCGACCACGCGATACTGGGAGTGCGGTGCAGCGGCCGCGCAACGTGCGAGGTCACCTTACGCGGTTCCGACCGCTGCGAGCTCGCGATTCGCGCCCTGACGCTCTAGTGTAAGTTTTGACGTAAAAAAACGTTTTCGAACGCGTAAGTGATAATGTTATTTATATGGGAAACGCAAACCCGTTCGTGACGTAAAGTTACGTTAAAAACTTACACTCAGGGCTCTGGGTTCTGTACCCTTACCATGAGTTGTGTCAAACTCACAACTCATGGTAAGGGTACTGCGTTCGTAAAATTTTGTGATGTAGTTGATAAGCTAGATGACAGATAATTATTATCCTTTGCAGTGGATATCAGTGAATATCGCGGTGTATGCTTACTGCGATAATGATAAAGATAAGAGATCTTTATTTTTCAATTTAGGCACACTACAATGCACTTATGAAAGTAAAAATATATTCTACCACCAGTTCTAACCCTACACCTGTGACCCGAGAAGATTATTAGTGGCAAGAACTTAGACGGGACTTATTATTTAACAGTTATACATTTAATCTTAAAGTACATAATTAGACTCACAAATACAAAACAGTTATAGGAACTACAAGATATAACAGAAAATACTAAAATATGAAAGCTTATCGCAAGGGATCTCTTCCAGCTAACCTTAGAGGAGTTGAGAGAGAATATGTATTGATTATTAGTGTCTACCTATTCAAAATTATTTGCTCATAATTAAGACATACGCATTTGGCACCATGTATCGCGACAAAACACAGTAGCAGTAGGAGGTCTCAGTTTTATTTATAATTTGTTCTGTAATTTCTCGTTAACAAAGTAACTCAATGTATTGTCTTCGGTTGCCGCGATAATTACTCATGAAATAAAACAACTGAAACGGATTATACGCGATACCATATACGCGATTTAATCCGTTTTAGTCGTTTTATTTCAAAAGTAACTCAACTTAAGTTCAACAAATTTAAAAAAAAAACGTGACTGTGACGTGTATAGATAATAGATATTGTCAATACAGGTATTCAAATTATGACCCTTGCAAGTTACTAACTGATGATGTGAGCAAGCATAGGTTGAACATGAGACACGAACAACGTGCCTCTTGTTCATCTGCGCTTTAAATATAAATGAATTGTATTTCAGTTGTAGCCAATAGTCGTCTTTTGTGCTAGTCCGTAATAGCAAGGAATCTGAAAGAAATGAATCAGTTTTCTAAAACGATAATATATCGATGGACTGTGTGTCGCGTGCGGGTAACCCTGCGCGGCGCCGGGTCACTCTATAGTTTTTTTTTGCCTGATGGTAAGCAACACCACACAGTCACAAGCATATTGCCGGTCTCTAAGGGGGGTTGGAGACTTGGAGCTCTGGGAAGCTTACTCACCATCAGGAACACAATACTACATACCTGAAAGGTAGCAGTGTTATTATGGCTGTGGTACTCTGCAAGGATAGGAGGACTTCCCAGTTGGGCTTCTGCAGACTGAGGCGTGACGGCACTTCGCTGTGCCCTACCTCTTATAATACCTGCAATCATTACGTGGACCTTTCTACAGGCCAAAACCATTACCGTGAGGTCAAAGCCATTTGGTGCTAAAGGCTACCTTGAAATTGTCACCGCTACGTATAATGGGAACCGTACCATACCCACTGATTTAGTGATTTCGATATAATTATAATAACGCTCTGCGTATAAAACATGTCAACAAAATAAATAAAAAAGAACTATTTTTACCAAACCTAACTGTTAGATAGGTTAATGTGACGTGGTGACGCCATAGTCATGCAATGGTCGTATCGCGTTCAGAAGAGTAGTCTCGAGAATCCCCGGGTATCACGCCGAGATATCTAATAATATCTTTGGTTGGTAGTATTATTAAAAGTAGCAGCATGCATGATGCAACTGAAAAGTTATAATTCTGGGACTGTATGTATGCTTAACATCCGTTGAACTTCAAATGTTGGTTCTAGCCGATGCGGCGTAATACTACATTTAGATCAGTTTTAATAATGCCTTTCTACTGTTCTTTTACAGTAAGCCCCCAGAACGTGTTATCAGGGTTTTGATAACGATATCCTGGTGCCAGCGTTTAATTGTACGTCTGTGGTCGGACAGTACATTTCCGCTAATGACATAATTGCAGTCGAGGTTATTCTCGCCGCATCGGGGAATGATTAACGCCAAGGTTGTTGTTCCATAGCGCCAAACGCGGACGAGCCATCGTCAACTAAACCAGTGTCACTACGACCTCCGTTTTCGCATAGTGGTTTCAGATGTCGAGGTGACAGTTTTCCTGGATGGTCTGAGATAAGTTATCGGTTAGCGATGGCAGTTAAGTCGCGGCGAGCTCGCGACGGTTGCGTCACCGTCAACGGATATAGCGACGATCGATCACGTTTCCTTTATTTTGCGGACGCCGTGCCGTCGTGGCATGCATCGCAAGCCCTCAGCATCTGCTCTTATGACCGACTCCTATAGGTTTAAAATTCAAAACAGTACATAACTACCTAAATGTTAAACTATTACCTACCTCCGTACTATATACGAGAACCAAACAATTAGCAAAAGATCAAGATTAAGTTAATTTATACATTATTTACTTACACCACACTCCTTTCGTTAAGGATAGAGTTTAAATATGAGTGGTTGTTGATCGATTAATTGTATTGTAATATAGATTAATTTTAATTACATTGCTCTTCTAACTACTCGCGTTTCACAGTGCAAGTAAGCTGGCAAAGAGCGTTATCACGCGACATTGACTGGTAAATCGCCTTGAGCAACTCTTGACCTTTAATATTACCAGGAAACAGGTACATCTTAATCAGTAAATACGTGATGATAAAGGTTCAAATTGCACACCTTACGTGCCTTTCCCTCGGAAGAAGGCCGAACCGTCCGCAGCCACTAATTGCTCTGCAGGGAACTTTATGTTGCTCTGTCCAAGTATTTCGACGCGTTAAGTCCGAGTTCCGCGTGGGTGCATCATTGCACTTTTAAAACATCGGATGGACGATGCTACAGAAAACCTCTCAGCGTTTACATAGATTGCTGCTTGCGCGAAGCGATGTAGTACGATGTGAGATACGAAATTATCCGTGGACATTGTTGCAGACGATTTAAACGAGGGTCGTGGAAAAAGGAAGAGTTTCGTAGGCGAGGAACTGGCATCTCATTGGCAATAAGTTTGAAAGTTTTATTTTATGTACCGCTTTCCACGTGCAGGCCACTTTGGCTTGTCTTCCGTAGGTTGTGCCGACGCGACATTTAACTGTACACTATATTACTTCTTGTTTGTTTTGTGTGATTGGTAGTTTGGACAACGGATTTTTCCCATTGCGGACACATTAACATTAAAGTTTTGTTCAAATCATTGAACGGAATACCTCTTATAACGGAATATGGCTTTAAATTCCGGGACAAAATGTATTTGAATGTTTTTTACGAGCAGATTCGTAAATACATTTGCATCGTATCGACAACATTTAAGTATTCAAAGTGAAGAATAGTTATTGTCCTAATCATAACTAACAGTTGTCGAAATATTCCTTTCTGAAATAATACCTTCCAATATTCATAGCTCGTCTACATATATAATAAGTTAATAATTCAGTTTTCGACAGTGGTCGGGATAGTTTTAACCAACAATTAGGCGAGTCTCCCGGCGAGGTGAGTTGTTCGCCGAATCTCCTGGTATTCGAGCTCTAAAAATCTCCACTTGATTTGAGATTGATCATGAAACTATACTTGCAGACAACAGTGCATGTTGCGTGACCCAATGATGCGAATTTATGTACTGAGAGTAGATATAGGTCACTCGTCTGGGCAACCATTAAACGCAGTTCTAACTAGAGTATGGTACTAATAGCGAAAAATACAGTAATGATCTAATGATCATAGTATTTTTAATTTGGTAGGGTTTCCGACTTTCCGTTTATGTGACGTATGCCTTAAAACAATATAAAATTAAATGTACCTAACATGTTAAATACGCCACAGTTACCTCGTTAGCGTTAACGATATAACAGGGAACTGCACTAAATACAGATTCCGTGAATTGAAATGTTTGTTCACTTAATTCAGTGCCTGTTACAAAGGGTTGCCGCACGGAGGCAATTTGAATTAGCCGCCTTTTTATACCTACAAAAATGGCGTGGCAGTATCATATTAAGTTGTGATTTATAAGGTTTGTATAAACCTCGCATAGGCCCGCCCTATAGTTCCCGGAACGCTTGCGCTAAACGCTGGCGGAAATTAGCGAGTAATCGTCGGGAATCCGAGAGGCAGGGGCTAACTCCCAGACTTATGAACGTATTAGACTCATCTTCGGTGACACACTACTCTTTTTTCTCTCACGCTCTTCAGGCCTAAGCATATCAGACGTACAAATATTTTTATTTTTTGAGAGACATTTCGTACGGTCTATACATCTCCATCGATATCTAGGGCAATAATTTCCTAATGTTTTCCACTTTGTGTTAAATAAGGTATCAGCATAAAGTGCCTATTTAACCTTCGGTTAGCACATATCTTCCACAGATTCCAACACTTCTTTGTTTTATAAATTCCAAATATGTGTACATGTGGTGTTTATTTAGATATCCGTCTACGCTAAGTCCACATTCTCTCCGTGCCAGTCGCGAGCCGCCGTCGCGTTGTTTATTGAAATCTGAAACTAATTAAATCACTATAAGTATACTCGAAGGTGTTATCGTGTTGCTTCCTAATTGCGTTGCCTAATTACGATTTAAACTGTTTATGTGCAGTGATTTCTAAGAACCACGTACCATTAGTTACATACTAACGAGAGTAGTTTGTTATGGGTATAAACTGTGTAATAATCCATTACATAGTATTCTATATTGGAATAATAAAAAAAAACCTGTAGGTTATATAAAATTAATTATAACCAAAAACTATTTTAACATTATCCTACCTATGTGACTCGACTGCGTGGACAACCCATGACGTGGCACCACACCATTTTGTTCACGTCATTGTGTAAATCACAGCTAACTCAAAAGTCACACTACTGACGTATGGAGTAACTTGTATTTCATGAAAGATTGTAATTTGTGACGAAGTTTAAGAAAAATATGACTATGGCATGCGCGTGTTTATGTTGTAGGTACTAGCATAGAAAATCCATTCTCTTTGCATAGGTATGCGCTCGCGCAACACACATGCTATAATCAATTCTGCGGCCATGGAAGCCACCATACACATGGGAGCCGCCGGCGTGGGCGTCAGCTGAATCACTCACCGACGTAGAGCACTAATCCTAAATTACATGGTTTTAAGTCAGTACTTCCCTAGTGATCCAGACTAGAGTTACATTTACCAGTTCTGTCCACAGCGCTTGCGCAGGAATTGCTCGCGTCGGCTAATAGAAGCTATCACGCTACAGTGTGAGTGAAGGGATAGCTGACTGTGGGTGGGATAGCTAACGGCTTGGGCACATAGGCGCGTTTTGTGAGCGTGGCGTGAACGGAACGCGACGCTGCCGTCCGAATGTGTGCCTTATTTCGTTACATTATAGCCACACCGGTGTCACGGTGTACCGCCACGCTCAGAAGCCCAAGCCTAAACTCTATTGCGCGTCATGACTGGCGCAGTGTAAAGTGTAGGTTACCAGAAATAAAAATGGGTACTCCATTTATCGCCGTTCCGAACCCTTTAGCAGCGTTCGTGGTCATCGGGTGGACTGTATACGTCGGGAAGAAGTTTAAACTTTAATTAGTACTGTACGCGATGTAATCCGTTTTAGTTGTTTTATTTCATTAATTATCGCGACAACCGTAGATAATATTAAATATATAGATAATTTAGCTTATCATCATTATTCCTACCATTTAGCTAATAGTATTGTAGGGCAACCCTATTCTCTAGACGTCGATATGCCTCAATATTTCAGCCACAATATGACCAGGATCAATCAGAAAAATGCGTAAAGTAAGTATAATATTTATAACACACGAAAATTACATTCAAAGATTTCGGTTTGGTATGCGTGTCAGTGCTCGCGCAGCAGATCAATTGTGGTGGTCATTAGAGCCCATTGCTGTGGGCGTGGGCGCCTGGTGAGTCACTCGCGAGGCGCGCTCAACCAGGAGCCGTACCGCGAATATCGAAGTTCGTATATTTCGGGCATCTTTCTCTTTTACTCCAACTAAGGTGCCATGAGCATACCTCGGGGTTTTCGGTGCGGGAATTATTTCGTGTATTTATATCTTTGTTTATTGTAAAATAATTACCAAACTATGAATTAAACGTAGGTAGTAAGGTCCAAATGTGCTTAGAAATGTTAAATTAGTATCGTTTTTTACAGTTTTTACATGTTATTTGGCTAGTGTAAAACATTCCCGCCCCGAAAACCCCGAGGTATGGTCATGAGAGTGACAGAGACAATCGTCCGAAATTTACGAATATCCTTGTTCGCGGTAGCGCCGCATCGCCCGCAGCACAGTGTAGTACGTATTTTTACATATTCACGATTTAGCGTGCATTCGAAAATGGGAATGTCACTAAACGCCTCTTTTAAACGTAAGGATTTTCGCAGAAAGACATAGTTTCACTGATAAAGTTGCTTAGTTTAATGCAGTTATAGAGCGTACCTGCCGCGTCCGTATCCCTGCTCTATAAAACGAACAATAACAATGACACAGACAATGGATAAACAGGCACGCTAAGAAAAAAGGACTTAAAGGGTTTAGAATAATGAGCATTCTTAAGCTTTTAGAATTCACTATGTCTACCTACATCCTTTTATCGCGTGCGGCGCACTGACGCCTAACGCAGCTGCGTGCTTTTTTATTTACCCTGATCGCCCGCGCTTTCGTGTTTACGGCTAAAACAGATCGTAATACTCAGAAAATAAGGGTGTGTGTATTGTTTTGTTTACGCCCTAATTTTACGCTGCCGTATTCATGCTCAGCGCCCGCGCAGTGTCACGTCCATCGGCGAAGCGGCGTAATGTATGCGGAAGTCTATAGAACGTTGTATTTGTGCTCACTATAGCGTCCGCGATAATTCAGCGTATGCTTACGTGGACTATCTTAAATACGGCCGTGGCATTGTGCACCCGGCGTCGGAGCGACGCGCCCGCGCCACCCATCACGGTTGACTAATGATAAGGGCCCTTCCCGCGGAGCTTAGGGAACATTTGTTGAAACCGTTTATCGAAGTCTCTATCTCGTGGATCGAAATAGGTCTTCTTCTTTGCCTGGCCCTGGCATTTCATTTCATAAACATATCTATAAAATCTAGCTATTACTCGTATTTATCAAATCAGTTGCAATCTTACATGTTTCAAGTATCTACCTTCTCATATTAACACTCTACAAACCCCATTGGAAGGGGTACCTAATCTAAATTCGGAGACGTTTATCTCTTTCAATACTATCAAATTAAGATTTAAAATACATCTTATTTCATTGAAACAGAGTTAAAATTCAAATAATACAACAATGTCACTGATAAAGCCATCTGTAAACGGTACCAATCCGAAATGGCCTGTCGTCCTGCTTCTCCCAGTTTGAATTGTCGAAAGTTTAGAAACGAAACAGCTGGTATTGTCGGCTCACATTAAACTGGTCGATTTATCGAGTTCATTCTGAAAGTTTCGCAGATATTGAAACGAATAGCGCCACCTGTTGGACTCGTGTACAACTCCGGTAATCGCTTTAAACATTGGTCAGACTAAATGAAAATGTATTAGGTAAGAAGTTAAGAGCTTTTTGTCTTTATGTTTTAAGAATACTTAGGAAGGAATTAGAAATATCTAATAAGGCGGATTCACAAAATTGGTTCACTGGTAAATCAATGGTCTTACTGGAGAATCATATCAAAATATTGCATATAGTAAATATCTGATAAGAATTAAATATCATTTTCATCATTACAATGAGCTTAGATTATTTAGATAGGTACTCTTATATTATAAGAAATATATTCCTGTTTACAATATTTTATTCGCGAATCATTTTAAAACGGACAATACGTTAATTAATTAATAATAATACTAAAAACAAAGTAACAACTTTATATCACCGGTATTTTCTTCCGGAACGCAATGCTAACTTATTATTAAAATATCCCTCTTATTTTCCGTTGTCTTTCAAGTCAAATATTCGAAATTGGAATAAGGCCCAACTGGCCGCTGCTTAGCAAGAATTGCTAGCGTTCGGAATTTCCCGGACGAAAGGGGGCGATCCCGGCTCGCGCGAAATTAGAAAGCGCGGACGTGCGTCCTCCCGTCTCTGACGTAATCGCGACACGACGGAAGGGGAGATCGTTACGCAGGATGCACATTGCCAATATTTGAAGCATGGGGTAAATTACCTTTATGCTCGCGTCCGACTAAAACATTTTATACATGTAAAATGTGTAGTTAAAAAGAGAAGACACACGTGAAAGTTAAAAAGAGGTCGCAAGAATTTTACCAAATGTTGATAGCGAACTTTTAAATATAGTCACTGTAACTTGTAGTTAAGTATTTAGGTAGACATATTTTTCATATCTAACTACTATATTATAGTAAATATGTCGTAAAGAGATGTTTAATCAATATGTATTGTAGCACCGGTTTTGCCTGCGGGCCTGATTGCGATTTTGGATTAAGTTCATTATGGTCTGCCTGGTTAGGTACCTCTTTATTCATAGTTTTTTTAATTCGTTGCTTATCGATTTATGATGATATTCTGAAATTAATTAAGTTCTTGGATACATTATCTTAATTTTAGGTCATTAATTTTATTTGACGTCGGGTTTAATGGTCATCACTATCACTATGCACAACCAAATTAATTATGCCTCAACAATTTGTTTATTTACTTATACTTACTCGTACTTAGCCCCAACCTGTGGCATCAATTAAAAAGTTACAAGCTTAACTTTTGGGATAAATAAGGCGTAAAGTTCCAGCTTGCAATATTAAACGAGCTAACAATAATAAAGTTGGACATTCAGAACTTGAGGGCATTACTGTGGGTGTGGAAGGTGCGTAAGGCGGGCTTATGGCGCGTGTTTATGGGCAGCGGACAGTACCCTTACCATGAGTTGTGACTTTGAGGTTTTCGATAACGAGTATCGAGTTTACTATCTGTGCATATCGTTCGCACTTAAATAGTACAAGCGAGATGCACAGTAAACTCGATACTCGTTATCGAAAACCTCAATGTCACAACTCATGGTAGGGGTACAGCGCGCCGTCGTCGCGGCACGTTTTGGCCAAACTGGTTAATAGAGTAAAAAGATATTTAATAGTATAAAATTTACTTGCAGAAAATAACTTGGGGTTTCTTCATTAAAATTCGTTTTTGATACAATTACCTATATGAGATAGGAATATTAATTATCAAATTAGCTCAGGCCCGGAACGAGTGGCGGACTTGTACCTTTTTTTAACAGCGGGCGACGTATGGCTAATGATATAGATATGGGTGATGATGATGCTGAGAGAGGAAGGATAAGTTCGCTTTTGTACACATGTTTTGTTTTTTTCCCTATTGTATTTTTCATTTCTTGTACAATAAAGTGTTTTACTACTACTACTACTACTGATTGGATCTTTTCGATGTACAGATTGCATCCTACAAAATGCGTTAAAAAGGTAAGAACATACATTCTAAAAATATAAAAGTTGTGATTTATTTGTTTGTTACCGAAATTGTGTTCATATGATTTTGAATATTCTGAACTATTGGTTACTTTATACAAGAATAAAACCGATAATATTCATTTACTGACCCAGTAACATTCATGAACCATTTTGTACCACTCTCATCTCATCTAGCGCTATCTGTTCTTGAAACCTAAAACTGTAAATCTAGGAAGCCTATTTCTTCTGTTTTACATGAATAAATTATTAGAACAATTACTAGCAATTACTAGAATATTCCTCGCACCGCTAGAAATCGTCTTACCGCGGCTCCACGGCCATTGTAATACCGCGCCCGAGGCCGCGTCGCGTAGTCATGGCAACCCCACCCCGCCTACCTGCCCTCATTAATATGTACCCGGGCCGGACAGCGTCTACTGGATAACTCGAAGCTGCCAACCCTGGGAATCGGCACTTGATGTGCCATGGCAACCTTAGTAAGAAGCACGAGGCACATAGATAGGTACAGATATAATAGTAGATAGGTACAGGTAGAGTTGTCAGGCTGTGTTGGTTCCTTGAATGCTTGAAAATCTTTAAATTAATTCCGATCTTTACCATATCCCTAATGCCTGCGTATAAACAGTTAACGTGTGAAGTACCAAATCCAGTAACGTACGTGCAGTATTAGTTACTTCTCGAAAACGTTTACAAAACGACACAAGAGGTGCACGCCGATTAACTGTACTCATTTACGTCATTTATAAATTCATAAATACGTTTTCAAGAACATTCATAATAGGATTAAAGTGACATTCATGACAGATTTTGTCATCTCTCATACCGTCAGGTGACAACCTGAGGCTCTAGTGTAACTTACTTTTGACGTAAAGAAACGTTTACGAACGCGTAAGTGATAATGTTATTTATATGGGAAACGCAAACGCGTTCGTGACGTAAAGTTACGTTAAAAACTTACTCTCAGGGCTCTGGGCTGTAAATCCCTAATCCCTGAGTTTTTAACGTAACTTTACGTCACGAACGCGTTTTTTTACATCAAAAGGAACTTACTAAGAGCCTCTGAACTCACTAATTTCAACTAGGGCTCCTGGTATCCGTGATGTACGCCGACCCGTAGCTACGTGTTCTTAACACCGCCGGTACTAAGATCACGAATTTCACGAACACGGCCAGGTACGTGTCACGTACCTACGTACGCATCCAGATTCACGTGACACGGCGTGAGACGGCGTGACACGTAGCCCGTACCTACCTGCGTCCGTGTGTGGAGCTTCGGGCTCGATTCCGTTGGATACTTATCGCACGTTTCGTAATTTCGCCACGCCCGGGAATATAATAAATAAGGACTAAGTTTTTTTCTTAAGATACGTGAAGGCGTGATCACGCCTACACGGATCTACACGGATTCACGTACCCTAATTTCACGTAACCGAATGTCACGTGCGAACGGACCAGAAAACCGTTGCCGTGATTCACGAAACCGGGCGCACGGCTACGGGTTCACGAATCACGGACACGACCGCGAGCCCTAATTTCAACCAGAAGTAAAATTCATAGTGAATCATTTTAATACCTAAATAAGGTTGATCGTTATTTTTTAGTAGTTAGTGAGTTTTGGTAGTCACCTGACGATACGGCCCAGACAAATCTACCCATTAACACCTCACAAGTTGCATGTTAACGTCATTTTCATACCTTTTAAAGTAGATAGGTAGATGGAAACTTTCGTGACACGGTTGCCTTGTCGAATATAGTCACTTAGTATACTAATAATGTCCGTAATTTCGTAGCACCACCCGTCAACCTGTTGCTCAACACTGCCGCTGAAAAACGAAATTCGAAATCGAAATAGCATCGTTTCTCTCGTCTACTATAATAACGAGTGAGAGGGCTGAAATGATTCAATGTTTCGAAGTAAAATCCCAAGGCTTTGGTCTGCCGGCAAAGTTGTTGAGTTATTAATTGTAATAAGCCACTCGTGGAGAGAACTTGAATTTCCTTCGAGTTTCCTTTTCATATACACGAGTAAGCATTTGAGCACGTAGGTATACTTGTTTATTTCATTATCACTCATATCTAATTGTTCTTCTGTGAAATCATTGGTAAGTAGGTATATTTATTAAAAATTACTACCTATAAAAATATTTTTTTTAAGTATTACTTAATTGATATTTATTATATACCATGTACTGGAAGGTGTAAGCGTGGGCAGACCCTCAACAAGGTGGACAAATATGACATATATTTATAAACAAAAAGATTGAACACAAAAAATAATCCTAACATCACGAAACGGACGTCAGTCAGAAAAATGGTAGCTTGTACTCGTACTAGCACTAATAATCTTCCATGGTAATTTGGTAATACCACGATAGATAACACATTAGCTTAGAGATAAAACAAACAATAATTAAATAACGAATACGAATAGATATGTTATTAGTTTACACTTATAACGTTATGGACGCGTCGGGGGTGGTCGTGCCCCCGCGCACGCCCTCAGATCAGCCAGATGCGGCACGCGCAGATGCGCGCGCTACGGCGGTAGATCGCGGGCGCGCAACGTTTAATGCCGTTAGTTAATGGCGTCCATCTGTATAGGAATCGTTTATTTTTTTTAATATCGATACGGTTGGACGTTACCGGTCATATTTGTAAACGGCAGCGATTCTGGCTCTCTCTGGTTTCAGTAGGCTACCTTTGTATCGTAATAAATAAATAAATAAATAAATATTTTGGGACAATCTTACACAAATCGAGGTAGTCCTACGGTAAGCTCAGTAAGGCTTCTAGACGACGATATATATTATAGATAGATATAAATATTAAATACATATAAAACACACATTACTCAGGAACGAATATCTGTGCTCATCGCACAAATAAATGCCTTGACTGTGGAATTTGAACCCTGGACCATCGGCTTCATAGGCAGGGTCACTATCCACTAGGCCAGACACAAAATAAGTAAATACCTACAGTATATTTGTAGTAACAGTAGTTGTGGGTTCGAGTCCCGTACCGAGTCAAATTTTTCTATTTTTCTTTCGATTTAAATATCGAAGATATTCGCTAGCAGACGTTACTGCATAATAAAAATTAATTGTTAATTTATTATTATTGCCGTTTATTGCGGAGAAATGGCAAAATCCTCAAAGAACATTACCTATATAGGAGTTAAATTTAGGTACTCATATGTATACGTAATTGAATGATTACATACGTATTTGTGATTCAGGATCAAATCGTCCAAGAAATATCGAAAACAGAGCAACACATATTAGGTAAGCATCTAGGGGTTCCGTCCGCCGGCTCCGCCCGATCTCCATTATTGAGAGGCTCGTCAAACTTAGCGCGACAAAAGCAGTTAAGGCCAGACGTCGCCGCTGCCCGGGCCCGCGTATTTACATACATATACGTATAGGTATATTGTATATGTGCTTGTACGTGTATGTAAGGTTCTAATCTACTGGAATACGGACAGAGGTTGTCAGTCTAATAGGCAAAAAATATAGATATGGCCAAGACGTTTGTTGACCTAAGCGATTTTTATAGAAAATTCCTGTATGTACCCATCTCATGGAGTGTATTTTCGTCAGAATTTTTCTTACATAAGATTTCAGTCAACTGGTACAGTCAGGGTTGTATAGAGTAGCAACCAAAGTAGTCAAATATATCGACACAAATCTTTATTTGTGTAACAATAAGGATGTGTTATATTTGGCCACTTTGACTGTTACTAACTTTATGATGCTGACTGTATACATTTCTTAAAAAAGAAAGCCTTACTGACAGTATAATATTCTAAGTCTGGAAAGTTGGAGTTGTATTATATTGTGCTTAACCAATTGTGCGTGTAGACCGCATGCGATGCCTAATAGACCCAGGAATACCTCTTGCCCCAATTAGTTCTTAATCAGTGTTTCGGTACACGTGATCGGCAATCCTAAATCCATCATGCCTGGAATTGGTATCAAGAGCAGATGTATTCAACTAATTGAGATCATAGTCTCCAGGCGATGGGTTTATAAATCAACTAACTATTCCGAATTAACCCATGTACTTACGTGCAAGGTTTAGTTAACCAGCATTGGAGAACACTCAAATCGCCCAATGTACGGCGAACACCTTCTGTATTTATTACTTAATTAGATGATGACCACGGCTTGGCCCGCGTGGTTAGAGGAAGATGTAACATATTGAGTCTTCCCGTGGGAATGAGATGTTTTCCCGCTGGAAAAAGTAGCCTATGTCACTGTCCATCCTTTAAACTACCTCCACTTAAAAAATCACGTCAATGCATCGCTTCGTTTCCCCGTGAAAGACGGATAAACAAACAGACACACTTTCGCATTTATAATAATTATTATTAGTATGGATGTAATGTGGTTCGAGTATCGACTTATAGGCACGATATCATCGGGATGTGTTGTCTTTCAGTAAATAGCTTTGATTTACCTAAATGTAGTTAAACAATCTTATCCAAATAGCAAATCCACATATTAAATTTTATGCAGATAATTAAATTCGTTGATTATTTTTCCTTTGCGGGCGCTACATCGTCAATTGATGATTTACTCGTACACACAGGAACATTCTTAGCTGTACATTGGTGGACCTTATTGTGTAAGGCATAAGGTCCACTGATGTACCTACATATGTATATGCATACAGCTCTTAAAAAACAATGAAGTGACTGGCCCGTTATGTATCCGAGGCATGGTCGCATGTTTTTTATGGTGAATAAATAAGTAACACGATTTTACTTTAGCCATAAAAATATTATCATATGGTGCATGGCATGGAATTCATAGAGTTGACTGGAGTAGTTAAAACATCTTTACGTACAATTATAAATCTGGATTTAAATGAAATTTCTAACAAAGGTAAAATATGACCTAGAAAAGGGACAAAGGATACTTTTAATCCCGGAATTCTTCAATAAGGATTTCATAGTAAGGAACTAAGCGAAAGGACTTTCATTTCTAAGTAGACAATATTGTTGAAACTAGAACCTAAATAAGAAGAAATAAGACGAGGGTAGATCGCTCTCTGTGGTGGTCAATAGGGGAGGTTTATGTCCGTCAGTGGAGGTCCCCGTGGCTGATAGATAGATTTATAATTAAATAGTTTCTTAACCGTTCTTCAGTTTAAAAACTAGATGGATTGAACATTCTAGAGTTTGACTTAACTCAATGATTTTGTAGGTAATCACTTAACTCAATGATTTTGTATTTAGCCTTGTTCAATAATATATTGTGTTTCAATACTCTCAACTCCTTTCAATCCCCAATATTTTTCCACTTTTCTATAAAATTTCTACTAAGGAGCACCTTTTCTAAAACAAAATGATTTTCTTAAATGTTGAACCAAAATAGCTTCATTAAAATAGGTACTCTTATCTGTTGCAAGCGCACACGTATTCCGTATGTTAATATTACAAATAATTGATTCTTAGATAATCTGTGGACGTCGTGTGTCTGTTGTATATATCCATTGTCGAACCTGTCACGATTGCTGACGTTGTAGCTACAGGTGTATATATTTAGTACAATTAATAAGTATTAGGTACTCAAACAGTTCCAGTTGTTACATTTTACCATACACGAGTATGTAGTTACTTCTTTAGAGATGTGGTTAGCCAGGCGAACGTTCCCCGCTCGAACATGCCTGGGATGTCACGACTCACGTAAGCATGCAGTCAAAGAGCAGTAGGTACCTACACGAGCAAGGCAAGAGGCTTGCTGTAGATTCGGCAATTATTGTCCGTCAGGGCAGCGGGCAGCGGGCGGGGTGGCGGGTGGTGGGTGGTAAGATGGCCACCGTAATTAATTGGCGCGACGCGAGGGGCCGACCGCGGCGCGTCTCGCAGCGGCATTGCGCCCGCGTGCGGTGACCATCGTTTACGGAGGGAGACTACTTTTGTATGAGGCGTTAGGTTATTGTATTTCTATTCTCTATGGAGCTTGGGGAGTGATCTTAATTCAGTCTGGAATTTAGCCCATTCTCACTTAAATCGCATCTTGCATGAACATACTTATAGAAAAATGCATTAGCTTGTAAATAAGTATAAAATAATAGCGAAAATTTATACGTCTGTTGGCAAAACGTTTTGTGTCGCACCATGCTCAAGGTTTAAGATCAACACAAAGACCGTATTAAATGTTAAACGAATGGATATTCTGATTCTGCGTGTGCAAAAGTTTGTACATTCCGAGTTTTGCTCGATTGCCTTACCTAAATATTTGAAAATAATGTTTTAAAAAGGTTGTGTATATAAACCAATAAATTGCTATATAATTTTGCCGTCTAAGTACAATCCAATTTAATTGGCTTACATAAAACTAGGCAAGGTTTTTACTTTTTAGTTGTAGGTATAAATAAAAATACAACTTACAGCTAAATAAAACTAACTAAAACTTGATGTGCCTAATGCTGTATCAATTTACTTAAATAAAACGTGACCTGGATCTTTAATCCAAGTTCGCGGAATAAAGCCTTCAAAAGAACAATTTTGCCTACAAAATTCAAAATATGTTTATATTTAAGCTGGGTTTCATTTGAAGAATCTTTCAAATTTCGTTCGTATCAAATGCTAGGCAACGTCGCGGCGCTTATTTTCAATACAAATTTTGAGTTTCTCTTTTGTGTAACGTTTTTAATCCAACACTAAATATCGTTTATTGAAAACCGGTCCTGTATATTTCAATAAAGCCGTGGCCACCCTCGCGCCGTCGACCGGCGATCCGACCGTAAACGTCTCACCCACGCCGCGGGCGCCCGCTCGCCACTCGCCATACCTACCATTCTGACCTGCCCAGCCTATCTTGAACCTGCAACCCTTCTAAATCAACGGCCAAACAGGTTTGGATACACTGGAAAGCTACCAATACCGCACTATATCACAGTGTGTCGTATCAAGATCTCTCACCACGAGCACATTGGACCCCATCGTCGTCCGCTTTGCTTAGACCGAAGAGGAGGGAGAGAGTTCAAGTTAGATGGGCGAGCGCTCATACAAATTGCATGGGTGTGAGTAACGTTAGTGCTAGTGGACCTCGGGTCGCTTGAGCGTAAATTCTGTTGCGTAAGTTAGAAGAGACGTCTGGTGCTCGAGATAGGTCGGCCGAGGAGATATCGAGGGAAAGCGCGGCTATAGGGGTGTGAGCGTTAGCTAGGTACGTAGCTGTGTTCGGCAGATAACGTCGTCGTTCGGTAACCTAGTAACGGAAGCAAAAAGACTGTATTGAGTCTAAACTCGACAGCTGTTTATCCAAAACGCTTATGGTCTTTATAATCGCTACTAAAGCCTCTTCCAAGGTCCCTGGCGTGTGACAAATTTGGAATGAAAGAAAGAAAATGATGAGGCCCGGGGGTAAGTAAGTGGGAAAAGATGAACATTGTATGCAATCCACATACATCTCCTCTTGTACCGGGCAAAAAAGCGTTGCTTTTTTTCACCTTTAATTAGCTATCTTGTGGGTCTTGAGAATTCGGGCTCAATGAGCGCGACCACCAATCATTGCAATGTATCCGGCGGAGCGTCCCTAAGCTACCTCTACGTCTGGTGGGATTTTTCATAAAAAAAGTGCACCCAATGAACGTGTTTTGAAATTTTTTTATTTATGTCAGTTTTGTGAAGATAATTAAGCAATAAATTTCTATAAATATAGGTACATACTAGGGCTCCTGGTATCCGTGATGTATGCCGACCCGTAGGTACGTGTTCTTAACACCGCCGGTACTAAGATCACGAATTTCACGAACACGGCCAGGTACGTGTCACGTACCTGCGTTCGCATCCGGATTCACGTGACACGCCGTGACACGCCATGATACGTAGCCCGTACCTGCGTCCGTGTGTGGAGCTTCGGGCTCGATTCCGTTGGATACTTATCGCACGTTTCGTAATTTCGCCACGCCCGGGAGAAAAATAAATAAGGACTAAGTTTTATTGAATTGAGTTACCACTTAGTATATATTACGGGCGGACCGAACCGGCGTGTTCTTAAGATACGTGAAGGCGTGATCACGCCTACACGGATCTACACGGATTCACGTACCCTAATTTCACGTAACCGAATGTCACGTGCGGAACGGACCAGAAAACCGTTGCCGTGATTCACGAAACCGGGCGCACGGCTACGGGTTCACGAATCACGGACACGACGTCGAGCCCTAGTACATACTTAGATTTCGTGATCGTTTAATAAACTATAAGCTCTATGATGTCATGTCAGCAGTTATAGAATGGATAAGGCTTTATAAAACGGCAGTTACCGCCATTCTTAACCACCTTGTCATGTTATATATGAACAATTAATTCGTGAGAGTCACGGGCCGACTGGAATACTTAGAAAAAAAGTTGCATAAAACTGCGTCACAAACTTGCAATATAACCGTCTGTATAGGGACTGGTTATGGTTGATGACATCGCTTAAGCCCCGCACGCGTCGCGGCAATCATGAAGTCAGTCGCGTTCATTTTGTCATATTGCGCGACAACGCGACGCCATACGCGTTATCGCGGGGAGCACGCCAGGGCATGGCGCATTCTCTTAAGGCTTGGGCAGATAGGCGCGTTTTGAGAGCGTGGCGCAGCGGGGCGTGACAGCGGTGTGGCTAATGTAACGAAATAAGGCACACATTCGGACGGCAGCGTCGCGCCCCGCTGCGCCACGCCATAAAACGCGCCCTATGTGACCAAGCCTTTAATTGTTCCCGTTATGGGGCGAGCACGAGTGTGTCGAGTTATCAGGTGAACCAGTGTGATGTGACCTTAACATACGAAAAAACTGCATAATATGCCATCGCAAAAGTTTGTCATGAATGACGCACATTCCATCAGTATATGTTCATTGGATTTAGAATAAATTAATTTTGTTTAAAGAGTATAAATCTTGTCTTATACTCGTATGTATGTATAAGAATAGGTGTTACTTATAATTATAAATGCTGTATTAAGTATAAGTATAAATTGTTTGTTGGTCTAAAAATTTATAGAAGAAGAGGGCTCCGTAGCCTTCTGGTACAAGTAAAAATGTCTTACTTAAAAGAAGACTCCTGTTTTGTTTTAAGTAATATATGTGTCATAATGTTGCCAATAAATCATTTTTCTTTTTCATTTTTCAAAAACTAAAATGCCCTTTTTGTTAGGGTGTAGCACGCTGGTTCAGTAACAGCCTATTCACTCTTGCCTTACACTGTTACACACCTAAACACGACGCGCCACCTTCTGGCTCCAGCATCAGACCAGATCAGTGGTACTACATTATTTCATTGTCATCGAGGTTACACAAGTGTGCTATGGTTGCATCATATCTCATCATAGATTGATGATAACAAGTTTAAATTTGTAAAAAACGCTAATAAATACCGTACAGTACACGGTGGTCAACTTCTCTATTCCCTAGCTGAGATTTATTCTGAATTGCAGTGCGAATAAGTATGCCTACTGTACAGTCGCCATTAGATATATCGGAGCTGTGGAGATGGTCACAAATATCTGAACATGCACTTTATCGCCTTAACAATACATGGTGTTGTTCAGATATTTGTGACCACCTCCACAGCTCCGATATGTCTGATGGCGAATGTACTTCAGTGATTAGAGTCAGACCAAATATAAATGGTAATATATATACAACACACACATACAAATAAATAATTGTACTGATATATTAATTTGGCTTCTCTTAACTATTTGAAGAAGTATAGAATTAAGTAAAGGGATTGAAAGATACGCTAGCTACGGCCCGGAGGTTGACTTTAGCCTCAAGGATTCCCATTTATTTCCCTTTATCTGAAATGAGGTTTGAGGACGACACTGTCGGTATGAGCCAAGAGGTCGATAAGCAATAGGAACACCAGCCATGCACTTGATTGCACTCTTTGGCTGAGCTTTGAAGCTCAAAGCATATACTTACTATGATGGTTACTGTAACATTTTTCTAAGGGTATTTATTGAGCATGAATTGCCGAATATATCGATTAAATGCGTTGTAATTATAGTAGTATAAAATCATTAATTAATTCACTTTAAGAAAATTTGAAACACTCAGCTCTTAAGTAGCATAATACCTTATTTAGGATTGCCAAAATAATTTGGCACTGACAATTTAGGTACCTTTTAGCTATTTATCAGGGCTAAAGACAGATGGTATAGCATTAAAACTGTGGTGTCCGTCAGGGTACCTACAGCTGGCGATTAGACGTCGCTATACACACGAAATGGGGCAAGCTAAGTGAGCAATTCGAGGCAGCACAAACCTGAACCGTTATTCACAACGGTTTGAAATCTAGCTCGGCTCATCGCCTCAAGAGAACCACTACAAGGGGGTCAGGGCATTGTTGTAGCCATAACGGTAGAGACCGGTCAGAATATAATGCCGTTTGTTGCGTTTTACTTCTGAACGCGATCCCTGATTTCAACAGATACTTCCGTCGTAGGTAGAGGTATAAAGTTTGATGGATGAAACGACATCTGACAATTACCTAAGTGCCCATTCGGCGTCGGCTATAAATCGGTAACGCCCTCTATTACTTACTTAATTCTAATTAAGGCAGTATAATTTTAACATAACTATAGGTGAAAAACTTAGCTAAAGCACTTGGCCTATGTAGTAGTAACTAGTTCTATAATTATTTTCTGCACAACTACATACGAGTAGACGTAGTCCTTCAATTAAGTTTTTACCTTTACGTTTTTTATACATAAAAAGGTAATTTTACAGGTCAGCTACAGTGAGAAGCTTTCTAAGGTGTGTTCCTGTTGGCTTGTGGACATTCTAGTACCTTAATTCAACTTGTACTCTTAATAACGCTTCACCAATTACCAATTGAGGCTTGTCTTGAGACGCTAAGTAGCTACGGTTCTTAACCAAATCGGGTGTACTGGTTCTTTTAGGGTTAGCAACATCACACATGTCCATCGGGGCTGTAAATCCATTAATTTTAGGAATTTTAATTGCAAGTTAGAAATGGTATTATGGATTATAATGTTACGACCTTTTCAACCTTGTATATAAATCTCTTGTGAAACTGTAGCTCAACGCTAAGGCCTAGAGCCAAAACTGTACTGTTAAATTAGGTTGGCCTAGGAGAACACATCGAGGCTGGGCCGAGAATGCCGAGATACCGAGATTGCGACGGCGATTACGGTGCCTTATGCAAATCACGAGAACGCGGCTAATGACGCAGGTACGCCGTTCTTAGCGGACAATCGCAAATTCAACAGCCTGCAGTGCTCGTCGGAAATTGAGACTTTATTGCCTATAAATGCTGCTGTCATTATGCACAATAATCTGCTTTAATAATTGTCATAAGTCATAACCTATTATTTAAGACTCCCCGCTTTAATAAGAACTTCCTTCAAATTCCGTTGAGTTCGCGTACACTTGGACAATAAAAACTTCGAGTCACGCCTTGTTGTAAACATTACCTGACACGTGTCAGGGACATCAGCCAGAGTGTCCAGGTGCTCCCACATATACAATTGTACATGCTTCCACTAAGTCTCATCCTCATACAGATTACACAGTTGCAACTTGTGACGTGTGATGCCGGCTGCATGACTAGAATAGCACCACCCCATCTCCTCCCGCGGGTCTCGTAAGAGGCGACAAAGGGAAACATCTTACGGACGGGCAGCAGCGTCCGTCGAAACCCAATCTAAAGTTACTGCGGTCGCCAACCCGTCTGCCAAGCGTGGCGACTATGGCAACTACCCCCAAGATGATACAAGTCATATTTGTGGGAAACCTATGTCCAGCAGTGGACTGCATACGGCTGAAATGTAACTTGTGACGTTGTCAGATCGTTTTGTATGGGACTATAACAGGACATTAGCCCGAGATATATACAAGTCCTAAGATACCAGTAAGTTATACAGTAGGTAAGTACTGATAGACACAGACTGGCCGGCTATTCCGCTCGTACCTCTTGCCTACTTGACGGTGATAAGGTGCAGAGAACTAAATTAGTTGAACCGACCCTTACTATCGCACCTCGATATACACTGATATTATCACATTGTCTTTGCTATCATTCGTTTAGTAGAAATACCGTTTGATATTCTAAATCGCAGTTTTTTTTGTCAGAGCTAGATGTATTAAATAACTCCTGACTTGATGGCTCTAAAAATGTTCATTATTACGACAATTGGTTATTTCATACAATTAAATGCCTTCAAGATTATAGCTGTTCCGAGGCAACTATCGGGTGACTTGTTTTCTTCCGGCATGTTACTCTGCCTCGAAGCTCAGACGACTCACTACAGTAATTTGTATATCGATTTTATGTTTCCGTCATTCTGCAGAACAGGTCAACCTCTACCGTGATCTGATGTTAAAATAAATTGTCATTACTATAAACAAATCAAGATCCGAACTTCAATCAGCGTAAACACAAGGAATAAAATTAAAGTCGTATAGTAGGGCCCGGTTTCCTCATTACGCCGGGCCGCTGCCCGCCGTAAACTCGGCCCGAATGTAAAATGGCACTCGTTTATGTAGACGCTTTGATGGCCTTTTAAACAGCGCCGACGCTGTCCTGCCTTATAGCTGTATAATATACAGGTTGCTCATATAATAAATCTATCATTATATGGCTTCAATTAAGACTGACTAAAAATGAGCTTCCTCGATCTCTTGTCTTGTAAACCGTCGGATAAAATTGTTACTACTCTATAAAAATGTTACGGTCATTAGAGTTGGAACTGTTCTTGGTACAGCCTGTATATTTTGACCCGCATCTTCGTCAGCAAATACGAATTTCCCGCTGGAACCTTTGTGTAAGGTCTGGTGGAGATCCCGCGCTAATTACAAATGATGCTGCGTGTCTAAGTTTGTCAATCTGGTCAACACCCGTGTGAAATGTGAAAAGTTTTAAATAACACTTAATCCAACCCGGTGGTTAAAGTCTATTGAACGCATTGAAAATAAGTACTTTTACCTAAAATAATTATTTATTTGGAATAGTTGGAGTATACCTCGTTCAAAGAGGCTACTGAGGCAATATACCTTAACAATCAAAAACTGGGAAAGTTGTTAAGGCGTACCTAATTGCGTTGTGTAATAACTAATAACATTGTTAAGGTGTGCATCTAATATACGCCACGCCAAAAAGGCAATTAAGTACCAAGCACTTTATAAAGTGCTAAGTGACTTCACCTTCATGAACTCAGGCTTTCCTATAACAAACCCGGTATTTCTAGTATTCTTACACATTACTTTCGAAAAAGTTTCCCAATTCCAATTTATATATTGTACTTAATGTCATGACACTAAAAGTAGTATTACTATTTACAATTGAAAATTATACAATAATTTATAATTTTGAGCTTTTGAAGCAGCATAAATAAATTGGGAAACAACTATGGAGTTGGTTAGAGGCGACGAGGTTTTGAATGTTATCTGTGTTATGTAATTTTCCTAATATCTTATATTTTTGAAGATAATTGATTGAGAGGGAGTTGCTTTTAAATCCTGAGTTTGTAGGTAAAATGTGAGGTTGGACCAGCGTAGAAGATTTCTTGTAGCACGCGAATGAAACGCTGCCGCCGCATGTTGCGGCGAAGTTTTTGTTGCAAACTCTCGAAACACGCTGACTACAGCAGTTTTAGATCAGGAAGACTATTTTGGAGTAAATATAAAGGATGTCTTTGACTATGGGGCTTAAAAGAAAGGTTTGATTCTACTCCCCATACTAAACATGTTTTGTTCTGCAACTTTAAAAAACACGTTTATTTTTAATTTTATTAGTACAAACAAGTGAAATGTTATTTTCAATGTACACAGTCGAACACGAAGTTAACAGTATGCTACTGCTTGTTTCACTTTTAAGAAACGTCAAATGTCAAACAAGGAGATTTCGCCCCCATACCACGGAATAACGATAATATGCAATGTTTGATACACCGACTTCAGAATTAAACTTTGAGGTCTAATAAGTTGTCTGCTCTGCTGGTCAGTAAATTGTGTAGATTCGAAGCCTGAATTTAAACTTTAAACCTCTATAGTAAGAGGCAGTAGGCTGTTTGTTACGTGATTTCTTTTGTCTTAGTAATCTAGAAGAAACGATAGTCGTTTTTGCAGGCTTATCGATAGTGTCCGAATACGATAAAGCAAAGACGCGTTATACGAGTGCCGATAACCCTGCCACGATTAGCCACGCACACCCCGCGGCGATAACAAACAGAATCCGGTAAAAAAGCACCGACGTGCCCGAATCGATGACCGGGGCTTTATTTCAACTTTATCGTTTTTGCCATAACTTGGCACGTAGGTGCGCCGAAAGCCGGTAAAGTATGTAAATTACGGTCGCCCGCGGCCTTCCTCGGGTGCCCACTTATCTATTCAAATTCGGCGACGCCGGCCCGCGCTAATCAAAATCCGATCAGCCATTAAGTTCTCTCGCTATCTGGCCCTAGTTTACGACCGCGGGGGGCCGTGATCACTTATTTATGTGGCGGGCTGAAAAACTACCCTCAGAGTGCCTTTGCCTCGAAGTCATGTTAGTCAATCGGTTGTGCGATGTACCTACTACACAAATGTAGTTAAACTGAGATAAATCGTACCATCGGAAAATAAACATCGCAGACTACAATTTACAGTAGTCATTAAAACAATTTATAATAATGGATTACAACCGACATAATATATAGATAGTTTGTAAGTACTCTTAAGTGTACACCTACCACCTTTATTGATGGTCGGTCGCTGTTTAAATTTCCAGGACTTAACTTCACAGAAGGTAGGGGTATGTTGTTGCCATTAGTGCTGTCATGTAGTTTAGAATAAGTATCAACTTAAAATACTGTTAATAATACTTTAACCGTTGTCTACGCGTCGTTGTAATCAACCGTGCTGCGCTTTTTATGAGCTGCCTTTAGCGGTCCTCGTCTGAGATAAATTTAACCCTCTATACCCGTATAGAGCTTGGCCCTATGGGCTTCGGAATGCTTTGTGCTTCGCCATTGCAGCGGGCCGAAACGACTTGCGAGCAGGCATCCCGAACAGTAGCCGCCACAGATATGTGTACCCACCCGGCGAGCGACTATTATACAGGCTTCTACATAGGTACATATTTATTGGTGCGTTTTATGAGAAACGCTTTTATTCATACATAGATAGATTTTATACAAAAATAAGCATATGCTCGGCTGTGGTTTCCACGTCATATTCAAAAAAATCAAACCGAAACGGACCGCCTCCTAGCTCTGAGATATATTAAATAAATGTAAGAAACCCGGTGAGGTACAATGTTATGGATGACTACAATATCTTATATATATAATACGAATAGTTGCTTTTCTCTCTTTTAATATCACATAGCAGACGACCTTACATATCTAACGGACAACCAGCCCAAGGCATATGGTCGAGTTCGCCGTGTGCCCGGATCGCGTGGATATATGCGCCTCGGGCGATAATAACACAGAATATAAAGGAAACAATAGCGAAGACTTACGTGAGAGGATTCAGTAGTCTTGATTGATTCTGTATATTTTTCGACGTCGATAAATTTTAACGTATTTCATGGCAATAGATGTAAGAGATTCTTCATATAATGAGACACGTCTGTTAGCTAATGTAATGATTATGTGTATGGTACCGAATTGGAATGGTCTCACAAGCCTGCAGTATTTTACTCAATATATTATTTAAATATTATGATTAGTTTGTCAAACTTGTTGTTCAGGTGAACCTGCCTACTTAAGTGCGGCGCGGGTGATAGCTAATACATAAAAATTACGGTTTTTTGGGATTTTACGGGGATCGACGGACCTTTCGCCAGCTGGTCTCTTAAGCTTATTCTAAAAAAACAGTCGCTGCTCTTATATAATGTCTGTTTTTGTAACATAATTTATTTCATTTTTTATTTATACTATTAAAAAGAAAGTTTCTTTACATTTGGTTGCGATATTGGAAATATCCAAAACTCCAAATGTTGATGTAATTTCTAGCTAGGTATTGTGTTTAGTGCATATTTAATGATAGGGTGATCATTCAGCACCCCCACAAATTTTTACTCAATTTGGATGTCATTTTTTTATCAGAGTTTTGACTACGAGTTCTCCATATTAAATATCTCTAGGCCTACTTTGTTTATTTTGTATTGTCCCAAAATTGTATATTTTTGAGCCGGTAAATTTTCCTTAAGGGCGTTATTTAAAACTAGACCACAGTAGACAATCTAGTACAGTTTTTACAAACTGATACAGTACATGAAAATAGAACTCTTACTCTTAAACTAAATTTACAACATTAAACTATAACATAGAGACTCATTCGACTCATGAAGATATGTTATAACCTATTTTCATGAACAAGCTTTACCATAAGGTAAAGGTAAAAGGTCTGCTCGACTATATATTTGACGACCGGCCCAGCCTAGTGGGTAGTGACCCTGCCTATGAAGCCGATGGTCCTGAGTTCGAATATTCATTTCTTCACTACATGCACCCATGCTTCATTGGAAATTTCTGCCTGGCGACTGCATAACCGCTTTACAATAATACCTACCAAAAGGTTGCAAATTAAACTAGTGTGACGTCATATTGGCTTGTTAAGGTTGGGTTTTGGACAGGGCGAATAAAACGGTACCACTATTTTTTTCAATATCTCAGCCATGTTCATAAAGGTAGCGTTTGAGCTTTATGACCGGAGCTGGTCTCTCTCTCACTACGATGCGGTATCATTCGTTTCGAAGCCCTGCTTTACAGTTTATACCGTTTCGAAAAAAGGTCTTGGTAACTTCGTCCATAGACCTAAGTACTAGCTTACAGTCGATTTGTTTTCAGTTCAAATTATGAGTTTCTAAACTAGCAGGTTGATTGCAAATCTCATCGCTTGTTTAATCTATTTCGTGTTTATACATTTATCCACATTAGAGTGAATCTATAACCGGAGCTTGAGCTTGTTGACACCGAATTAACATTGGTAATGCAATTATATACAAGGAACATTTCAATTTAGTGCATTAACATTCAAATGATCAATTTCCAATATATTTGGGACACATTGGCAAATAAGCTACGAGTAATAATGGAGTATTTATAACTCTTTACTACTTATTTACTTTTGTATCACTTAGAAACATATAAACGTTGTAGAAATATGATTTATTCCTACATGTTACGCTAAACAAGTTTTTCATACTAATATCTAATGAAGTAGTTTTCAAAAACAGAAAGCTAAGGCCTACCATACAAGTAAAATGCTACTCAAATTCGTTATTTATAGTGTAGGAAATAAAGTATAATTTCTTTTGTGTCAAAATCTAAAGAAACAAATTGAATAATGAGATTCAACCATATTAATGTCCAGCAATATTCGTCTTCTAAAACGTGAGTTATTCGCTTCAACACAATTAAATAATGTAGACTTCACATTATGCTTCGTAAATATTAAACCGAATATTGATATTTCTGCCGAACTGACGCTAACACAGCTGATTTTTCAATATCTCGTGTGCACAAACGTGGATTGCCCTCGCGGCTCTTGTGTGTATAATAAATAATCACTGCTTCTTTATTAAAACTAATTCCTTTCGTGTGAAATAAATTGTCTTTTTTTTTTTATGACATCAGCGGCAAACGAGCAGACGGATTACCTGATGGTAAGCAATTACCGACGCCCATGGGCACCCAGGGGAGTCACAAGCGCGTCGCCGGCCTTTAAGGGGGGTTGGAGCTCTGGGAACCTTACTCACCATCAGGAACACAACACTACAAGGTAGCAGTGCTATTATGGCTGAGGTCTTCTGTAAGGAGGAGGTACTTCCCCAGTTGGGCTGCCCCAGATTCAAGCGTGATGGTCATCGCTGTGCCCTACCTCTCATTGCTAGACGTAGTTTAAGGACATACCCGGGTCCGGGTCATTTAGGTACTTTTATAAAGCATTGAACACAAATTCCATATATGATGTTTGAAACAAACATTATTTATGGAAATTTATTTGTCTCTTGTTCAGAACGTCCCATGTTCTGAAAATGTTAATCAAACAAACGAAAATATTAATATATTTTTAACATGTCGTCATGTAATTGCCTAAGATAGTTGTACCAATAAAATAATGCATTACTGGCATGTAGTGTGAAATAATTATGGGCCCTAGATTTGCATCTTACAAAATAACGTTATGTTTTCTTTAAGTAAAATTATCTTACTTAAGGATATTAGGTAGTTTAAACTACCCTTCTGTCCAGATCCCATCAATTTTTCCACATTGTATACAGTTTTGATTCCCTACTCATTTTCTTCCTTCTGTTTTATAGCAGGCTGGTTGGCAGTCCTTTTACGGTAATATTGCTCAATGTTTAAAAAAGGTAAGTTACGTCCGTTTCGTAAAAATAATTAGGTACCTATATCTCAGTCTATTATTCCAATATATTTAATGTAACATTGACTTAATTAATTCTATAGCACGTTCTTCTAGAAAACCACCGCGCAGATACCTCTGGAACCATTTGATGAGTGGCCGAGCTGTAGTAGAAATCATATAGTAGTACGTAGTTAGTAGTTGGTTATGTCTAGGTACTCTCCCGCCGACCTCCGGCCGCGTCCGCCGCCTGACCACTTCGCGCCGGTCGCCATAGCGCCCTCGACCCGGCCCGGGCTCACCTTCAAGTTTCCACGGATCGAATGCAGAAACACGATAGGGTTCTTTTCAGTCCTCTTCTGTACCAAAATACAACGCTTAATTCAAACCGGCGCTTGCTTTAAGCTAATACGTATAGATTTGCAATTCACGAAGTCGATTTTTTAAATTTCTATAGTCGAATGTCTCATCATTTCAGCCTTAAGGCGTCCACTGCTGGACACAGAACTCACCCAAATATTATAACTTGTATTACTTGTATTAACTTATATCCTTATTACCCATAATCGCCACGCTCGACAGGCGGGTTGACGACCGCACTAGCTATTGATTAGGTTTTGAATGACGCCGATACCCATTCGTCGGTTTGAAGCAGCGGTGGATACGTACGTATATGGTACCTATGTCTAAGGGTTATCTATACATATTCGTCGTATGAAATAACGCACCAAAAGTACCTTATCAGTACCTACAAAGGATTAAGCTGAAAAAGTGTAAACATACCTTTCACGTACTGTACTTTATAGGTATAAAGTGACACAATGTCTATACTGTAGAAAAAAAAATCCCTTAAAAATAAGAGAATACCTACATAATATATTTTTCCTAACTAGTGCGTAAAAAGTGCACTTTGCTATGAAAAATTAGGTTCGATACTCGTGTAAAAACTTTTTTTTCACTAGTATCGAAATGTACTATTTAGTGCTTTGCTTCATTCGCTGATAACTGTACAACTGGCGATGTAACTCGACAGTCAAACTATTATTTTAATAATCTGATTCATATAGCACCTCTACCACTGTCTACTGTCCTTGTCCATGAGTTGTTTAGTTGTTTATCTATATGCCAATGAACGCGCCGCGCGCCGGGCAGGTAGGTATGTTTAATAAGCAGTTTAGCGATGTCACAGCCACGGGCCGCGATCGTGCCGCGATACTGCGTTGCGTGTGCATATGTGCACTCGTCGCTCACACGTGCCGAATGCAGTCACTTTGCCAGCTCGAACACAGCTTTTTTAATGACAGAGGAGACAATGTCAGAGATTTATAGGCCACTTGGTTCCTTGGCACATTGAGAATCTATATGAAAGACGCAAAAGATTTCTTATTAACGTCACTGTGACAAGGTTAGAAGTGGCCTAGAAATTAAATTGGTTGACTATACATTCGCGCTTGTGACTCCCTTGGTGTTGCGGGTGCTCATGGGAGACGATAATTTATTTTAATACTACGACTGTGGCAAACAAGCATACTGCCCCACCTGCAACTCCAAAGGATTCACATGTACGTTGCCTACCCGTTTAATTGCTTACCATCAGGCAATCCGTCTGCTCGTTTGCCACCTTTGTCATATATAAAAAAAAACATAGGTCATCTAGAAATCGTATGATGCCCCATCTCGTGAGGAGGCGGGTTATCTGAGACACATAACGTGCACATTTTTCAGACGGCAAATAGTTAAAAACAACGTAATTTCACAAGTCCACAACAATCCATTTTACAAAATTTACTTCGCCAATGTGAGGAAAAGCATGCAACTTAGTCACTTATTTTTTTAAAATACGCTTATACACCGAATATTACCGAGGGGAGGTATCAAAAGAAGGCCAAAAACTATCACGAGCCCTTACAAACTACGGTGTTATTCGCATTTTACAAATTAACTTTATTTTATGATGAAATAATTACTTTCATGTTTACCAGTCGCATTTCGGTGAAGGAAAACATCATGAGGAATCCGGACTAATCCCAATAAGGCCTAGTTTACCCTCTGGGTTGGGTGGATGGTCAGATGGCGCTTTCGTAAAAACTAGTGCCTATGCTAAATCCTGGGATTAGTTGCCAAGTGGATCCCAGGCTCCCATGAGCTGTGGTGAAATGCCGGGATAACGCGAGGAAGATGTAATGACGCTTTCGTAAAATTAGTGTTTCTTAAGAAAGAAAAGGTGAAATAGTAACTTTATATTTACACTAAATTCATATAGGTAGTAGAAGTAGTCAGCAGCAGAAGTTGGTAAGCGAGCCAGGTGTTCATAATTATCTTGACACGCTCTTATTCTCCTAACTATAAAGTGTTGAGGATTTGTACAGTCAGGTACAATCTATGTATACTTATATAAACGTGAAAGTCCTGACTGACTGACTGATCAACGCCCAGCCCAAACCGCTTAACCTAGATAGCTGATATTTTCACAAAAGGCAGGTAAAATTTAAAGCGACAGACTTGAATTTTTTTGTAAACACTCCTTATTCTAATACAAGAAAAGTAATATCAGCGTTTTTTGAAATTCATCCCCTAAGGACTCAAAAAGGGGGTTCTTCTGCGCGTGCGAAGTTGCGGGCAAAAGCTAGTATATTATAATAATAGTATTCAGTATGGATATGACTAAAGCGATCACACGTACACTCAGTATTCTCACCTAATCGAAGTGACTCCTCTGTGACTGCTATGTTGTGTACGCGATGATTATGATACAGACAAAGTGAGGTGTAGGTATAGGTATGTAGGCACAGATTGCTGGTCGCTCGACGATATGGATACACCTTCAAATTTTAATACCAGGTCACCTACACGATATCACTGTAGTGATTGCAGTTTTGAAGATATTCATTATCAGCACCTACATCGGGCAGCCACCTGAAATACAAAGATAAGAATTATGTAGATTTGTACAGCCGAAGTCCTTCTTACCTTACTTCTTCATACTTTAAGGTGCCATCAGATATATCGGAGCTGAGGACGTGGTCACAAATATCTGTACAACGCTTCTATTGTCAAGGCGCTAACGTGCATGTTCTGATATTTGTGACCACCTCCACAGTTGCGATATATCTGATGGCGACTGTATCTACTCGTATATTGTTTGAATTTGAATTTAAATCTGAAATATTGCTTTATAATCGGCTGAAGCTTCTGTAATATCTTGATTATACACAATTATATTAATTATATCTCGCATTTACTTTTGACAACTTTTCTCTAAACGCAATCGACACGTTTGTGAACTGCAATTATCGGCAAATAATTGTTTGGGCGAAATTAGGTATGCTTAACCGTGGAAGTCTTCAATATCATCAGAGCCCTGAGTGTAAGTTTTTAACGTAGCTTTACGTCACGAGCGCGTTTGCGTTTCCCATATAAATAACATTATTAACTTACGCGTTCATAAACGTTTTTTTACGTCAAAAGAAACTTACACTAGACCCTCAGATCATCACGTTTGGCCGTCACGAAAAGATTGAACAAATATATGTAGTGGTTTAAAGTCGAATAATCAACATCAATATTGCATCGATATCTGCACATCGCAAACATAGATATAGGTATTAGGTTTGGAGCTCGCGTCTATCTACACTAATATTATGAAAGCGAAAGTTTGTAAGTATGTGAGTGTGTATGTTTGTTACTTCTTCACGTCCAAACAGCTGGAGCGATTTTAATAAAATTTGGTATGGAATTAGCTGACACCCTGGATAACACATAGGCTACGTTTTTTTCTAATAAACCGCGGGTAACACCGAGGGGCATAGGTAGTTGATAATAAGTGGCGTAGCACAGAATGGCTTCGATGTGCAATTCAGCATCTTGGATGCAAACTGCAAAGGGTTGTCACGGCTACGAAGCTAAAATACATCCTTGCGTATTTGAGTCCACAATATCCAAGTGCCGCGTATTACGTGGCTTCAGCTGCCGCCGATAACCGCAGTGTCTGGAGGCAACGCGTATATTAGCAAAATGGCCGCAGCGTAGGGGTGACAACTGCACAAAAAAATGTAGTAGTCAATTATATTCGCATTAAGTAACCATAATAGCACTGCTACCTTTCAGGTATGTAGTGTTGTGTTCCTGATGGTGAATAAGGTTCCCAGAGCTCCAACCCACTTATAGGTCGGCAACGCGTTTTTAACTCCCTTGGTGTTGCGAGTGCCCATGGGCGACGGTAATTGCTTACCATCAGGCAATCCGTCTGTTTGCCACCTTTGTCATAAAAAAAAAAGTACTTATCATAGTGGTTGCAAATGCTAGTAATCACTATGTTTGTGAATTAAGCCAATAATTTCTTTCAGGATCTTAGTAAACTGTACTTCTTTATAAGAAGCTTTAACTAATGAAATTTGTTAATAAAAACGGCATGAAATATTATATGAAAGTCAGAAATAGGTAGTGAAATACAAAATGTTGAAATGTATTGCAAAGTGCGAGCTTTTTTCTTTTGAGACTTTCAAGGTGTTTACAATTATAAACGAAATTTCAAAAAGTTTATTACGTACCGAATATTCTATAAGGATTCTATACGGTGAATGCAAGCAATGTGTTGGGATTGTTAGATTCTGTACTTTGACGAAATTCAAGGATCTTCCTATAAAACTTTGTTTTTAAGGAATTTCAGATGTGTTGCGATATATTTGCTTCTTCGAAAGTAACAACGCGAATTGTACAGTCACCAGCATTCCAGCAATACATAGTATAAATAGGGTAAGAGTGTGCCACATATTGGGCCCTTTGTTGCATAAGTTATTATTTCTGGTGACTGTACCGTAGCAAAGAGAAAAAGGAAAATGCGATGCGATCTAGCTATATGTTACGTAAGCGCGTCGACCCCCGCGGCAGCCCTGCGTCAGCGGCGCCCGCGTCCGGCCGCCACTCGGATGATCGGAATCGTTGACACCGCGCCAGCCGCGCGGCAACGACCGCGCGCCCGCTTAATTGCCGCGTCACCTTCGCGCAAGGGCGGCCTCGCGACTATCCCCCCCTCCCCCCACCCGCGTCGACTCGTGTTCGCGTCACGTTGCCTACGACGGTCAGACACCCGTGTATTGTTTTTTTTTATAAGGAGTAGGTATGGATGCATCATTTGTTTTGTCGGTAACAAGGAAATTAATGTTTCGGCAGTTAAGAATTTGCGGCTGCAAAATCTTTCTTTCAGTTGTGCAAATTGGGTTTCAATCTGTTTGTTTGCGCGACACTAATTTGCAATACATTGAGAATAATCAATTTTAGCTTTTAGTTTTCTATTGGATCACCCTCTGCTGAATCTTGTTCCTGTTTAGCTAACCTAGATTAGACTCCAGGTCAGAGGAAGGGGTCGGTTATTGAAATTCCAGTGCTTCCGTCAAAGAAACAGATCGAACATCAAGGAAACACATAGGAGTTTATCGTTCTATTATTTACGAATAAAATGAATAATTAAAAAAAAAAACAATCTATCGCTTGGAAATAAGTACCGTATTATCGGTCTAGGTTGAGGTTTGGCTCTCAAGTAGGTATAATAGCTCAATTTGCACGTGGAAATTTGTTACTGATGGATACCGCGCGCTACAGGAGTGTGCTTGGATTGGGGACGACCGCAGGGCATTCGAAACACAAGACAAACTTAAGTTATCTGACGTGGGCTTATGATATTCTGTTGTCAGATCCAACAACAACTATTTTACTTGTGTAAAGTAAACCGTTGAAGGCGAGTTAGATACCAGAAGTACCATAAAACAAGAGTCAACCTTCAACTACCAAGAATCAACTAGTAAGCTTTTATTATATTTATTGTAATTTTATTGCACATATGTACTTATATATCTCCGCGTGAATAGGCATATAAGCTTCACCTACTTGGCCATCAGTAATGCCTATTTTCCCCATCTCTGCCAAAACGACAAAAACTGAAAAGTGAGTTGAGAGCTATCGGGTTTGATTTAGGAAGAACGATACTATAGGTACCTACGTACAAATCCAATCCGCTAAACATAATGTATTCAAGTGATAATTTGATGCTGATTGTCTAATGTCTAGTCATCAGATCTTGCGTACGCCACTTGATGCGTATTATTATAAACACTGGAGTGTTAATACACCACATACAGATTGGTATATTAATGAAATCTAATCGACTTGCTAGACGATAATGATTGTGACTTAAATAATTAAAATAAATAAATAAAATTGCTTAATTTCGGACTTTATATAAAATTGGATGTTAATATAAAATAACATTGATATAGAAATATATAACATGTGAACTAACAAATCTTTAAAGGGGTTCTTTCGGCGCCTGTATGTAGTAGTTTAGTTTTAAACAATTTATCCTTTAATATATATTTATATACTTATCGTAGGGATATATCGCGTCCTCGAATAATTAAGAAATAAATTATAATATGTTTGAACTTTAAACACCTTAATTTTCTCGAAAATCGTCGTCTAATTATATTGTAGGAGGATACGTCATGTTTGATCTATGAGACAATAAGAATCGCTGCGGTACTTCGTTAATCGCAATAATCGTTTTAACTCGCTGTTATGTTATGTGAAATAAGTGAAAAAAACTCGCAAAGGTATCACGTTGTTTTCGTAATGTTATAAAAGTCCTTGCGTGAGTTTTAACCTCTGGTAGTTTTTGTCGTGAAATCCTCGAGCCGCTGCGCCTGTGCCCTCAATGACCCGCTTTACCGGCGACCTTCCAAAATCTAAAAGTCACCCAAGACGAAAACATTGTAGGGTTATTTTGACCCGGCAATGTGAAC
The DNA here is from genome assembly GCA_022674325.2 of Grapholita molesta. Classification (NCBI taxonomy): domain Eukaryota; kingdom Metazoa; phylum Arthropoda; class Insecta; order Lepidoptera; family Tortricidae; genus Grapholita; species Grapholita molesta. The sequence continues at coordinate 8,978,469 of CP053138.2, forward strand.
TATGAATCCGACTGGAATTATCCGTGGAATTGTAATATTAACAATCGCTGGGTTGTGCAATCGGCATCACAAAGTTAATAGCAGTCAAATTAAACCGTATATAAATAATAAGTAGTACATTTCGATACTAGTAAAAAAAAATTTTTTTCGACGAGGGTGAAAGTTGGAGCCCGAGTGAAACGAGGGTGACAATCACCCGAGTCTTAAAGAAGTTTTTACACGTGTATCGAACCCAATTTTTCATAACAAGTGCACTTTTTACGCACTAGTTAGGAAAAGCTTGTTTTTGTTGTAATTAATAAAGATCTGTAGCGATTTATTTTCCTATTATGGTCGTTACTATTTGATGATGACGTTTAAATGCATTTATTGTCGTAGACTTATATAAAAATTCATTTTAAGAGCCAATGTAAGTAGATACTACCTACGTATTAAGTGCCTATACACAGTGTGGCCTATTTAGATCGGGCAGTATGGGCAAGTCTGTAACTATAAGACATATAAATATCTGTTCTAAGGAACCATGTCCTCTTTTTTATGGACAAGAAAAACTGCTGACATAGATTAAATAAAAACTTATTTCACCTCACTCGCTCGGAAAACCTTAGTTTATAGCGCGAAATCTGCGTGGAAAAGCCTATTTTATCCGCTAGCGTGCAAAAGTCATTCGAATTTCGAAGCCGATTGTTGTAATTCTCTGTGGCGCAAATAACTTTTTTTTAAATATAAAACTCCTTCAACGCGTGACTGACGCCGCTACCGCGAAAAACGATATTCGTAAATTTCGGACGATTGTCTCTGTCACTCTCACTGGAGTAAAAGAGAAAGATGCTCGCAATTATAAGAACTTCGATGTTCGCGGTACCGGGCCTGAATGCATATAATTAACCAATCAGAAACATAATTTTTGATTACAGATTTTTAACTTCTTTATTTTTACCTACACTTTATTTTATGTCAAATACGTAGGTTTTATTATAAATACTAATAGTATTTCAGTTTAATTTACATGTTTTGACTAATTGATCCATTAAATTAAACACAATTATATTGTTTATTTGATAAAGAAATTGAAATGTACTTAATATTGTAATTTCTGAACGCAACCGAAAACAAAAGAAAAATTTAAAAAGTTTTAGGTTATCACAATTCACGTAATCGCAAATTTGTCGGATTTGTCCTGTACTAAGCTCTTTGAACTCAACGTTTGAACTATAAAAATGAGTGATTCTAGCAGCAATGCCGATATGATTTCCCTGAAAATCGCGCGATAAGTTTATTTTATTGTTTTTCTTGCCGCTCGAACTTTCCTCGCTGTAGTGAGGTGAAAACTTGTGTGTTCCGCATGGCTGCAAAATTATTTGGCGTCTCGTGTCTTGAAAGCCTCACTACGCTCAGGAATCTATCTTTGAACCATTCGCTTCGCTCATGGTTCAATCTTAGCTTCCTTCGCTTGCTCAGCTTTCAATTTCAACACTAACGCTAAATAACCACTTTGCAGCCTTGCATAACAAATAACTATTCTGTTCGAGAAACGAACCCGGTTGTTTTGAAAATAACAAACTTAATGACCGATCTAGATGAGCCACTCTGTATATCTTGATACTTATTTACGGAGCTGTGGAGGTGGTCACAAATATAGGAACAACGCTTCTATTATCAATGCTCCGATATTTTTGAATAACTTGTCTTCTCCGATATATTTGATGGCGACTGTACCTCGTACAGTGCATTTAAGCTAATACTTGAACACTCTATGGTACTTTGCGAGAGAGCCCTGAGTGTAAGTTTTTAACGTAACTTTACGTCACGAACGCCTCTGACCTGATGTAAATAAATTCCCAAAGATAAACGGACTAATACGTTTTTAAGTTTTCGTAAGTAGGTAATATAATATCCCCTCGAGACCTCACGCGTCCAGAAACGCGGTGTTTGCGCGACGGCGATCAGATCACCCGTGACAATCATAAAGGACTTAACTTTATAGCAAATTCAGGGTGCATAAGGCATTTTAGCAATAGAGGGCAAATCCCCGACGGCGTGGACATGTCACGTCTCCGTTTTATGTCGCGAGCCAACGCGGCAGATATAGACATATTTGTGTTCCCAATATAAATGCTGGAAGCTCATATCTTGTCTTACCGAGTGGATTACGTTATGAGTGGATGCATCAAAATTATATATTGGTAGTGCTCGATTGATGTTCATAAGTCCATGTAATGTGCCTAGATTGAAAAATAAAGATTTTTTTTTGCTCAAACTCATGTAGACTGTGTGACATGAGGCAACAACTGTAGGGACTTTGAGCTTCTAGTCTTGGACTTGGACGAAACACCATAAGTGGTGATGTTTGTTGTCCACTAGCATAAATATAAATTAAATGTTAGTATTTTGATTCGCTATTTTTATGCATTATGAGTATTATGACAAAATTTGTAGTTATTTCTAATCCTGTTTTTTTTCTTAACAGCTCAATCTTGTTTAATCCAAAACCGTTGAATATAATTTCCAACAAAAAATAAAACAATAGACAGTTCTATTTATTAACCACTATTGTATATTATTAATAACTACTGTATTTGTATTTATTAACAAGTCCTGAAAAACAAATGAAGTACGTCGCGCGAATAAAAAATAAAATATAATTTTCAGCGGCGCAATCTGGCAGTGTTTTGATAACAATCAGCTGTTCTCCCGCCCTTTCGCTTTCATTCATGCCCAATGCCCAACTAAAACAAACTTTATTTCAATTTGTAAATGTGTTTGTTCCCGTGCCGGTTCCATTGCGCATGTGTGCGTTTCAGGCAAAGATAAGGCAGAGTTACAGAAGGTACTTTACAAAGCTATATTGATTATTAGTAAACAAGTGTCTATTAATTTTATTTTATATCATTATGGCGTTATTCATAAACGCCTGTATAATCTAAAATGATAATCGTTAACTTAACACATAGGTACGTCAGACGTCGTTTTGCAATGTGTTTGTTAGAAAGGTACAAAATTCCACATTACTCTACTAAGTTTTATTATTAAGAGGTTATTAAGTATTACGATCTTATTTTACTTATTAAGTAAAATGATTGTTGATGATTTATGACAATAACAAATATATTAATAGTTATGTTGGTAACCGTTCTTTACTTTTGAAATATACCCACTTTAAAAAAAAAACTAGTTATAATAACGTTAGTTCAAAACAATAGTTCAAGCATAGTAACCACACTATACCAATTATATCACAAATCAGTAGATATATTAAAATTTGGTCTCTAAGTATTAAGTTTGAAAATAACGAGGTCAGTTGTAATTTGTAGTGTGATTGAGTCATTTCAAAATGAAGTCCTGCAAGATGCGTTCTTTATGAAACTCGTTTTATATTTTAAGCTCTAATAAATAAAAATGTAATTAAAAATGAAATATGTTTAATATGATTGATACGGGTTCATATTGGGTTGCATAATTATTGATTGTCATAAACTCATCATTTGTCATAAAAATCAATTGTCATAATGCGTTTTTTTTTAACGTGTTATTTTTCGGGATTATTATAAAACAAACCTAATCTAAAATATTAAACAATTACATTTACATAACATTTTTGGAAACAGTTTTGGAAAAAAAATGATTATACCAAATGATGGATTTATGGCTAATGATGAATTATGACAATCAAAATTATAATTGATACACATTAGATCATATTTGGATAGAGTGCGTAGATTAAGAACAAGGAAACAATTTCTTCAATTAAAGGATGACGAAGTTTTATTTAGGTCCCCATACAGCAAATGATGAAATAGCAAGTTACATTTTTATTTGCTGTACAACACGTAGACACTTGCGCAACTTGAAATTAAATTATCAGTGTACCTATATTTTACTCAGAACTATAAATTCTCATAGAGGCATCCGATTAAAAACCACACTAGTTTCAATTCCCCGTGATTATTCTTTGGTTCGGCAGTCTTAAACACATAAATATGTAGGAGGTATCGTCGCAGATAAACTTGTAAAAAGTTATGAATGAAACCGAGAGTGCCGTAGTAGAGTTGTAGCCTCCGCCCTCCGCACCTGCCCCTCCGTCGCCCTTCGTACTCGATTTGCCGCATTAGTTTTATTTTGTTTTGACTTGTTTTTATTGTGGAATCGCATTTCGTATATATTTATGTATTTATGTTTATTGCGTCGTTCAGCTGACATTTCTTTGCCTACGTAAGAGTTTTAGCTTTTATTAATGTGTTTGCTGTTCGCGTGTAGTAGGTATGTTCATGTAGGTGTGATTTTATGCGAGTGTGTCGTTGGGGCAGTAACTTTTGTTAACAGACGTTTGAAAGTTTGATATTTCTACTTAGTGGAATTATAGTGACTAATATAATTTACGGTCGTAATTTTGTATATAAATATTTAGTGAAAGTATGTTACGTAGACGTGTAATGAATGAGAATGTACTCTGAGCCCTGAGTGTAAGTTTTTAACGTAACAAAACGTCACCATCGCGTTAGAGTTACCCATATAAATAACATTATCACTTACGCATTCGAGACGTTTTTCTACGCCAAAAGAAACTTACACTAGAGCCTCTGAGCCCTGAGTGTAAGTTTTCAACGTAATATTATTTTCCCATCGCGTTAGAGTTTCCCATATAAATAACATTACCTATCACTTACGCGTTCGAGACAATTTTTTACGTCAAAAGAAACTTACACTAGATTAGTTCTGAATAGTTTGAATAATAATAATACGTTTGGTTAAGTCGTGAATCACTTTGATGCCTGTCTGCTTGGCACGTTACTCATTAGTAATTCATTTCATTTTATTTGTTACAGGTAAGTAATGAAGGTATAGCTACAGCTAAAAATAAATATTTTAAACTAATTCGATGACGTCACATATGGTAAATATTTATTACTAATTTATTTATACAAGTTAGCAAAAGGTGTCTTATATACATATATAAGCACTAAAGTGTGACGGAATATTTGACATTCATCGTATATGTTGGTATGGGCCTGTATTACAATATATAAAGAATATACTCACTAGGATATTTTTTATATATAACGATGGTGGCAAACAAGCATACAGTCCGCCTGATGGTAAGTAGTTACCGTCGCCTATGGGATATACCCCATTGAAGTCACCGGGGAAGTTCGCTTTGCAAATCACGGAGGGTAGAATGTTTATGTAATGTGTATTGGCAGGCTTAAGGTTGTCATAACATTTGGATGCCTGTCGAATACGGGCTGTCTTAGCTGCGAGTGTGTGGGCAGACGCGGGTCCTTTATAGCTCGAGCGGCCATTTTGACGGAGCCGGCTGCAACCGCGGGCCGCGCGCGCTGTGGCGGGCGGAACGGGTTTACTAAAATACCAATATTTTTTAACCAATAGTCCAGTAGCTAATCCATCCTTTCCATCCTATAGCCTTGTACATTCTAGCCATTAAACGGCATTTTCAAATTTTGGTACTTACACTTTTTTTAATAATTAGGATCGAAAAAGCTTGTGATTCTGAGAAAAATGAGCCCTGACACGTCCAGATTTGGAAGAATGACGTTTGGGACAAAGTTTTTTGAAAACGCCCAAAAACTAATAGTCCTTACACCATGGCGGGTGCTGTCTCTGTGCACGTCCCATGATACGGACAGGGGCAACATCCGCTTAGTATACCCCTTACATTTCATTAACTTGCCGAAAGGGCCACTGCGCGTTGGCTCGATCCGGGTCCGCGTACGCCTCCCAAATGTCCGGAATATCATTGTTCTGTGTACGGGAAAGACATACCTAGTATGTCTTTTATGTCTGACCATAGTGAAAAAAGTATAAAGTTTTTGAAAGCCATATGGGACTTATACAGGTTTTCACTAGAGCCTCAAATAAATATTTTGTGAATATAGCTAGTATAATATTTGGTAATTTTGTTTTCATACCTCCCTTATTGTAGGATAGATAATAATAACTCCTAAATCTTCTTAAATATGAAGATTTACGTAATATTTTTAGCTATTTAGATCTAACGAGGAGGTGAGGATTAAATAGATAAAACTTTTAAAGTACTTATAAGAAAATTATAAATTGAAAGGTCGTGGCAGGATACGCAGCATGTGCCTTAACAAATAGCTAGTCGGCTTGTTTTTAGGGTTCCGTACCTCAAAAGGAAAAAACGGAACCCTTATAGGATCACTTTGTTGTCCGTCTGTCCGTCCGTCCGTCCGTCTGTCAAGACCCTTTTTCTCAGGAACGCGTGGAGATATGAAGCTGAAATTTATATCAATTACTCAGGTCTACTGTCCCTTGAAGCTGTGAAAAAATCAAACTTCTAAGCCAACGCAATCAAAAGATACAGCCGTTTATGCCGCAAATTTTCGACACTTGCAAGGGAATCAAAACCTACAGGGTGCTTCCCGTGAACTCAGAATCTTGAAATTTGGTACGAAGCAACGTCTTATAGCATAGATAAAGGAAAAATTACGAAAACCATAAATTTTTAGTTACATCACATAATATTTTTTTTTTTAATAATTTTAAACTTACTACCCATTTCCTCATAAACGCGTAGAGGTATTAAATTGAAATTCATACCAAATACTCAGGTCTATAATACCTTTAAGCTGTAGCAAAATCAAACTTCTATGTCAACGCAATCAAAAGAAACAGCAATTTAAGCTGCATATTTTGAAACTCGCAAGTACTGCAAGGGAATCAAAACCTAAAGGGTACTTCCAGTCGACCTAGAATCTTGAAATTTGGCATGAAGCAACGTTTTATAGCACACATAAAGGAAAAATTCCGAAAACCTTAAATTTTTAGTTACATTACAAAATATATATTTTTTAATAAATATAAACTTGAACTTTGTAAACCTTGCAGGTTTGTACGGAACCCTCGGTGCGCGAGTCCGACTCGCACTTGGCCGGTTTTTTTTTTTCTGATGATGGGTTATGTCATAAGTAAATCTTATACTAAATTCCAGCATTGCCTTTTCTTATTTTGGAAGAAAATAAATAAATAAGAAAAACTATTTTTCAGGAATAGTTCCGTTTTAATGGAACGAATTACTTCGTGTATAAGAAATAGAATACATGTATGTGTCTCAACAATATTTTTTTTAACTTGTAAAACAGAGACACCTCCAATTTATAATAGGCTTTTTGATGAGCCATTTCAATTTATTTAATTCAAGCTTCTAACAATGGTGCATTTTTTACATGGAGTTATATCCGGCTTAAACGGACAAATTGGTATGTTTGTGTAAAACACGAAGTAATTCGTTCCTTTAAAACAGAACTATTCATAGTTCTTATTTTTTATCTTCAAAAGTAAGAAGAGGCTAAGGCTGACATTAGTATGTATTTACTAATGACGTGACCCATTATCAGAAAAAAAAAACTTGCATTTAGACTTTTTTTACTATTTTGACTTGATGACTTCAGCATTACAGATTGCATAACCGTTTCTCTGTCACTCGGTGCAACCAATCCAGGGTCGCTATATAGCTTAATTTGTCTTAGGCTATGGTCTCCCATAAGGCCTTCGGCCGCTTACAGCGTCTGCGTCACAATGCTGCCTATATAGACATGTACTGGTGTGGTTTCTCTCACACGTCGACGTTGGCGTCTTTTTTGTTCAGGAACGTTGACGCTGACGTCAGACGTCAGGTATAGCACAAAATAGGAGACCTAAGCCTTATTGAAGTAGCTCCGCCCAGCTCTGTGCGCGCTTCATCTCGTCAACACAGCAGGCGTTCTAAGCTAGGCCATGCGAGCCGTCCAAGCTATACCTAGGTACTGTCTGTAGCTATTGTATATAGGTAGACACGAATGGTACGATATATCTGAGATACTCTGGGCTACCGTTTACCTATACGTACTAGCCGTACGTGTCTAGGTTACTGTCGATATACAGCCTTGGCCACAAGTATTGAGCTACCATGTATATGCTATATGAAAACTCGATATTTTAGTATGTACGTCTTTTCTGATGACATAAAAGTGTGTGCTCAATACTTTTGGCCAAGGATGTATATGCTAGCTGCATACATATATTACGTAGATGTCTACAATAAAAAAAATGAGCGTAACTACCTCATATTAGTAAGTACCTATCCAAAGGGCGGGATATCTAATCTCTCGCCACAACTGACTGCTGGTCAATTTTCTTCCATAACCTTGAGACCTAATCTGGTATCCATAATCCTTTAGACCTTTTTACCTACTCGATCCCCCATAGCAAACTAATTTATATTTTTTAGACCCGGGTATGTCCTTAAACTACGTCCAACAATGAGAGGTAGGGCACAGCGATGACCATCACGCTTGAATCTGGAGCAGCCCAACTGGGGAAGTACCTCCTCCTTACAGAAGACCACAGCCATAATAGCACTGCTACCTTTCAGGTCTGTAGTGTTGTGTTCCTGATGGTAAGTAAGGTTCCCAGAGCTCCAAACCCCCTTAAAGGCCGGCAACGCGCTTGTGACTCCCCTGGTGTTGCGGGTGTCCATGGGCGACGGTAATTGCTTACCACCAGGCAATCCGTCTGCTCGTTTGCCGCCTGTCATAAAAAATAAAAAAACAGCTGAATACCTCCGGTACCGCCGCGTAGCGGATAGAGCGACGGCTCGGCCACGACAATGCGCGAATTGCAGCGCGGCAAGCGTTTTATCTGTTCATTGCGTGTTATCCCAACTAACCGCAGTGCATTGCGCGTCTTGATCGCGCAACGAACAGATAAAACGCTTGCCGCGCCGCAAGTCGCGCATTGTCGTGGCCGGGCCGCTACTTCGACGACAGTCGGGCCTAGCTGGAGTATTTGCAGCAGACTAGGGTTAACAAACCATTGACAAAACTAAGCTCCACACTATCATACACCATTCAGATTCGGTTGAGACCACCTCAACCAATTTCACTGGAAGCGTAAACTGAGTAGAGTCAGAGTAATCCACTATTACAAATCAAGTCTAGTGCGGAAGGGTCCTGGATTTTCCCCAGGCTACCTTCCCCCCACACAGTTCGCTCGCTCTAACATTTCGGACAGTTTATAAAGCCTAAGTCAGGTCAAAAAAAAAACTAAAATCTGAATACAACGTTATGGAACCACGAAGTTGCTTCGCATAGTTCAAAATTATCTTGATTTTCTTTGTACGTAGTATCTTGGTAGATATAGAGTAATGCTGTGTCAACTTATTTATTAAAAATAATCAAGTCATAATATATCAAATATTATTTTAAAGACATTTTGTCCAGATTTCTTACCGAGATTAATGCAACAGGTAGTATAATGCAATTTATGCCAATCTTGTATTTTTCAGAAATAAATATTCTACCTTTTCTTAAGTATATGTCATCTAGTTCAATATTAATTTAAATAGTAGTATTACGACTTAATTTTTTTTTATACCTCAAAGGTAGCAAACAAGCATACGGCCCGCTTGATGGTAGGCGGTTACCGCAGCCTATGGACGTTTACAATACCGAGGCATCGTTCACGCGTTGCCGACCTCCTAAAAATATTTGATTTGTTATTAGTCATAACTAAGAAGCTTTGAATGTTGTATATACCGGGTGTGGCCTGTAATAGGAGCTTTAACTTTAGGCATCGTTTCTACACCACAAACGTAGCAACATTTGTTCTACAACTTTTGAAAATAACTAATAGTTTAATAAATATTAATAAGAAAAGATTTTCCAAGCAAGCAATGTATTGCGAAAACTATGAAGTTTGTAGGCTGACAGTAAACGTCAACTGGACTATTGGATGCTGTTCATTGAAAATACTATTTAGTTTGTTCGAAAAAATCACAAGTAATAAATTACCCAATTATTTAAAGTTGTAGAACAAATGTTCTTACGTTCGTGGTGTAGAAGAGATCCCTAAAATTATTGCTCCTATTACAGGCCTCACCCGGTATAATATATGTATTTATAGAGGCTGGTTTCTCCCTAAGTACGAGTACTTGTTCCGATTCGTACACGTGCCAGTCTATCGCACGCCACAAACGATGTTTATTTTAGTACACAGAATTTGCCCACGTTCTAGTTTAATTTATTTTCCGATGCAATTTTCGGTAGCTGTACATACTGCGTATTTATTTACCAAAAACCGTTCTGCTTTTATTCACGTGATATTTTGCAGATAGTTCAAAAGTGAAAGAGAACCAGGCGATAGCAGTAAAAAAATCTTTAAATAAACAAAACATTTTTTAACTAATATATATAATCGAGGGTTCGGTGGTCAAACCCGTTAAGTCGAGTAAATGGGATTTTGAATTTAGAACTATACGTGAATTATTTAAGATTGATACTTCACTGAAATATTGTATCGAATTATCGGGTTTGACCACGCAACCGATATATTAGTTTATAAAGCAAAAAATGAATGGGTTAATCTTTTTCTATACAAATAGCCGGTTTCGGAAACCAAGGTGGTTTCTGAACAAATAGTTTTTAACATTCATAACTTTCGCAATGTCTACATTCATCTTTTTCGAAAAATCTTTGTAAACTGGGAACGCATTTCGTAAGTCCAAAATACCGGTTTTATTGGGTGATTACTTATGTACCTACATGAAAATAAAATAAATCAAGAGAAAATTTATTTATAGCTCATTGAATATATTGATCCATCTAAACTGTACCTTGCACGCAGAATCGTTCTCGACCATGGCGACCATGCACCACAATCAATTAAATTTAAATACTGAGGTTTAACTCGATCAGCCACCCAGCAGCACATGGAATAAAACACTTAAAACGGATAATATCTTGTTTGCTAAATTTAAATTAGGTAATTCCCGCCCTGACGAGAAACGTTGAGACATAGGTAATTTCGATTCAGTATACTTACGTCGTATAATTCATTTTTAGTTTTCTATTTTATGAATAATTATTTTTGTAAAAGTAAAAAAAAATCTTTGATTTACAATTTAACATTAGATGTGATGTAATTACAATCTAACAAGGATACCAAAATATCTAGTATCCATCACCTAGTAAATAGGTCTAAAATGGGATAAAAGGGCTTCCAGGCCTAGGGAAGAGAATACATCTGAAGTTCTGGAGTGCGCGTGGGCCCGGGCAGACCGCTTGTCTCGAAGCTCCACTATCTAAGTGATTACTTCGAGCAGATACTGGGCTAGTGTTCCAGTGTATGCTAGCCGATATGTAGCGAGTGCTACACCGTACAGAGCCCGGTAATCCAAAATCCATAACGAGTATCGAGTTTACTATCTGCGCATCTCGCTTGTACTATTTTTGTGCCAAGGAGATGCACAGAAAGTAAACTCGATACTCGTTATAGAAAACTTCATAGTCACAACTCATGGTAAGGGTACTGAGTGTAACTTTTTAACGTAACAAAACGTCACCATCGCGTTACAGTTACCCGTATAAATAACATTATCACCTACGCGTTCGAGACGTTTTTTTACGTCAAAAGAAACTTACATTAAAGCCACAGAGTTGCATGGAGAATTATGCGGAACACTGAAAGGGCAGAAACACACAGAAATATTCAAGTTGTCGATACATTTAGCTCTGCGAAGTGTGACAATCAAAACGGGACTCGACCGTGAACAGTATATAAATTTGAATGGTTTGATTTTTAGAAAACGACACGACATTGTCCTCGTGGTGACTACTAAAAATGTATTGTAAAAATAATAATGTGTAAGAATCGTGAAAGCTTTTAAACTTTCACATAATGCTCTAGATTTGTACAGTATAATTTAGTCTAAGAAGTTTTAGTGGAAGTATTAACATCTAAGTGACCAAATATATCTTGATTCTTGACATTCGGCTATCAACTTACTCGCGCTGTCCCGGCATGTTGCTAGAGGAAAATAGGGTTCGCTTAACAACATGGAATTGAGATAGGCACTAGTTTGACGATGAAAACTCAAATGTAAACTGATTGGTATGAGCCGGGGTTTGAAACCGCGACCTCCTGATTGTAAGTCACGTCAAAATATTTATACGGATATATTTGTGTGCTAGTGTTGCTACTAACTATACGACACTGACTAAGAGAATCTGGATAGACTAATAAACAAACACTAAGAAAGCTGCGTGGTGGTATGGTTTGTAAGTCGGGGATCGTATGTTAATCAATGATTATAGTTTTTATAATTGTGGTGCTGCTGTGATCGTCTTCTTAAATCCTCCTCTCGGGAGATTTGAGGAGGCTATTCGGGACTTTGGCTAGTTATGAACTTGGCCGAGTATTTGGGGAGGGGGGGGGGAGCTTCGAGTAAACAGTACATTATATCGTAGCATCGTATATCACTCAGTGTAGCTCCAGACGCGAGACGTGACTGCGTAATCGCGAGCGCGAGGATTAAGACGGGCGGCCACCGGTCAGCCCCCACCCCACCCCCCTCCGGGTCGGAAGCCCCCACAAAGCTGGATGAGGCTTGCGGCCGGAGCATTGTGCGGCGAAACGACCAGACATGACGTAAGTCGATAAGAGGCTTCAACCTGAATATTCTGTTGTCTTGCAAGAATTACACGTCATACGTTAATTCTGGCCTTGATGAAACTCCAAAATATCAGCTGCAAGTATCTTTCAAAATTGAATGAAAAATAAATCTCTTGATGCTTTCCTCTTACTTATTTCTGATGCCAATATCACAAATCGTCCAGTGTAGTTATATGGTGTTAATATGTTGCTTATTTATGTAATGATTAGTTTAATATGCCAATATGCGGGTGTTTTGAATATATTAAAATAAATTTAATAGGTAATAGCTTATTTGGTGAATACTATATTGACATCATAAATAAATTGTCGTGTGCAGTATTTCCGGACCGATATGACATCCAAACCTTCAAGAAAAGAGCGTATAGGGATCTTAAAGGCCGGCAACGTACTTGTGACTCCTCTGGTGTTGCGAGTGTCCATGGGCGGCGGTAGTTGCTTACCATCAGGCAATCCGTCTGCTCGTTTGCCTCCTATATCATAAAAAAAAAAAAAAAATATCCATCATATGATCTTCAATCATCATATGACTTATGAGCAAATATATAATATTTGGTAAAAATAGTAAGTTTTGATGTACTTCATAAATATACCTAGTTTTAATAGCATGGGTATAGGTAAATAACTATTACGCTTCTCGCGTACATACGTATACGTATAAATATATTGGATCACTTAACTAGTATCAGTAGGGCAGTAGGGCAAGCTTACCTATAACGATATAAATTGCCTATTAAAAGTTTTTAATCTTACACCTGAGCACTAAGTCTGAACATCATCTACTTTTTAATTAACCCCCTTTGATACTCGTACCACCTAGTCACCTAAACACGGTTAAGTAATTTCCGGCCATGGCAGGCAAATTAAACTACTTACGTATCCAAATATTCAATACCCATTTGGGTGCAAATGCCACTCTCCGCTCTCCTTGGACACTGTCGTATGGGAAGCAAAGTCTCTGGAAGAGCAAGGTACGTTTTGAGGACATGTAACTTCCTTCCCTTATACTCGCGCGTTGCTCCATAGTGTAAAAGGAAGCGATTTAAATAACTTTATTTAAAATCTCCTACTCTCAAATTCCAATTAAATACTAGATGTGTCTTTAATTTCAAGTGTTTAAAATTAAACAAAATGTAAAGCAGTATGCAAGCGCTACTCCATAATTCACAAAATATCGCGTTTCAAAATTCCACAACGCATGTATTCTCTGTAACACATGCTAAAACAACCGCTGACATACGCGCAAAAATGCCATAGGATTTAATGCCACAAGAATGGTTAAGGTTTGCATAAAATAGAAGTTTAGTGGTCGTAAAGCTTGGCCCTTCCAGCGCGCGCGGCTCTCGTCACCCTCAGGAGATTTTACTCACTAGAAAGCGCATGACTGCAAGGGACTGGCAAGCGGAGAATATTCACCAATCAATGAACACGCGTACGAAATATGTCACTAGTTTTAGTTATCATTTTTGTGATATTTACATAGCTGATCAGCTATACCCCAGACCAGCCTGTAAAACCCAAGTGTAAGGCCCACTTGCGCGCCTTTAGGCTAGCCAACTAACCCGAGGTTAACAGGTCAAGTCTATATATTTGACAACGCTTAACTCTAGGTTAGACCCTAACCTTGAATGGCGCAATTGGACCTAAGAGTATCAGCGATATTCTTAACTTACAATACATCTTCTACAATTCGTGAAATAACAACTGGGCATTGCACCGCAAATATGTAGACGACGGTGATAACTACCGTCAACACAAGTAAAATGCGTAGTCTTAGAGAGGTAGTCCACGTCACCGCCTAACGAGCGGCCGCGCGCCTAATGTCTTCATTTGTATTCGGATTCACCTACGAGCAAGCAGATACATGGCTATGTACGGCTGGGGGTAAATACGACGATAAGAAGATTGTACGCGATATTATCCCCCTCTTCGATAGTTCTTGTCATGCTGGGATGAGCAATAGGAGTGCGAAATTATTTTCAGTTAACACTATTTTTCTATATCTTCTTCTGCCTGGCTCCTTCCCATTTCCTATAGGGTCGGCGTTTCTAATCATGCGGTGCCAGGCCGGTCGGTCCTAGATCGTCTCAGGTTGCATTGCATTCTTCATGTATTTCCTAACAACTGCCGTGTAGGTTCTACGGGGTCTACCTAGTCCTAGCGCTGCGGCAGCCATGTTCAGGACTTTGTAGATAGATAGAGATAGATATGGTTGTTCCTTACATGGTCCAGTCTCGTAACACCGCCGGTACATCTAAACATCACCTCCTTTTTCTAAATTTGGCTTAAAAGGAACTAATGTTTAAACTTTTTTCGCGATTCGCGTTCTATTCCCGTTCCCGCCCCGTAAATTTTTGTGCCTTTTAGCGATTTTACACAACTTTCCCTACAATACTTGTAGGTACCGATTTTCACTGGAGTAATTTTATTTAACGCTATTGACTAGACTTATAAACTCTGGCCAGACAGTGATCGAGTCTTGTAAATAATGCGAGTCTACTAAAATCTATGAACTCAAAAACATTGTAGGTAAAAATCTCTGCAATATGAACACCTATTGAATAAAAAAGTAATTACAAATGCACGGGCACAGCCGAAATGTCGGTAGCAATCAGCGTCTTTGAAGCAAGAGAATTAAAAAAGCCTTCAAAATTTCAAATATGGCGACCGCCGCAGCTGGCTCCCCCTATGTCCGGCGCGATTTTTTCTCCTTTTTATTGCAAGCCCTAGTTGGGAAATTATTTTTCGCAGCTTTTAAACTGTGAGTTTGCCTGTATAGCATATTATTCGGCAAAGTAATATCGATTTCGCCTGCAAGATAATAATTATTTTTATCTACGTACATATCATTAGTGCTCTAAAATGCGTCCAGAAACCGTAGGCAATGACCAGCATTACCAACCATCAGAAATTAATTGAGATGTAATGTTAACATTACCTCCTGAAAACCGTAGGTTATGAGTTTAAATTTGGAACAGCTGTCAAATTCAAGTGGGGTGTTTATTCTAGTAGATATTAAAACTGACATTGATACGAAACGCCAATTCGTTATGTTTTTTTTAATATAAATCGAACGACATTTGAACTCGAATGACAATAGTATAGGGAGTTCATTCGCTTGTCTATGGTTTAAAAAAATATTTGACTGAGATACGAAATACGAAACGCCGCCATTCGAAGCTGTCATTTGTTTGGTTTGTTGACTTTTTAATGTTTACAAGTAGCACTAGTAATAATGCAGGTCATTTCCCTACGGTTCCTGAACCCATCTTAAAACACTTATGATATGTGTGTAGATAAAGTAGTGTATGCAACTATACATAAACTACTATTGTTGTTATTCATTCATATTTAAAAAGTAGTATTTGACTTTTCTGAACAAAAAAATTATATCAATAAGATTATTATATCAATAATTTTTTTTTTAATTCTAATTACTCGCAAATTTTATTATATATATTAATAATATATATATATATATATATATATATATATATAATTATATATATATTATATTTAGACATCTACATTTGCTAATAATAAGTTTTACAATAAATCTTATGTATCTACGTGTACCTACAATCCACTACAGTAATTACCAGGCAGCGGAACTTTGGTGCCGATGACAGACGCATGACGTAGCGGCTGTACACAGAGTGTTTTTATCTAGATGATAGATAATCATTAATCACTAACAACTTATTGGCCTCTTTAGTTCACGGATGTTTTATTGACAAATAAAAACATAATCACTTAACTGTCTTTGTCATTGTCATCAGAAAATTGTCGAAAACAATATTTTACATCGTTATATGATTTTTTGTTCGTGAATTTTAGAAATGTGAATTGATAAGGTACAACATTTATAATTAACTCATTATCAATATCGCTTGACCGCAGTCGCCATGGAGTCGATGCAACCGTTTTTGCAGACATTTCCTTTCTTAGTTGTTAAAGATAAAAAATGTTTTGCTCTTGCTGTCAGCAAAATATAACAGCTAAACCTAGTAACATAGAAAAACATATATACATCGAATCACGCAAGTCGAATCTTTCCTTTGTTTATTTGAGTCAGGTTGTATATCAAGTTTGACATTGCTATTAACTCGGCGAGCTAGTGACAACTGTTGCATCTGTCAAAGCGTGATACAAGTTAATAGTTATGTTGTGTATAATTTATAAGGACATCCTATATCCCTATTATTTTGCGTCATAATGATGTCATCGGCACCAAAGTTCCGCTGCCTGGTAATTACGACTTTACGAATAATTTCATCACACCCTACAAATCATAGCTAACCACCAATTTAAAATGCGAGTGTCTAATCACGACGCGAAGGGACAGAAAACAATATAAAACATTAGCAAAACATCGCGATCAATTAACATTTATGAATTCGCGACGCGTACGAGGCTGGAGCAACCACGCAGACACATACAGGCAACCTACACTAGCCAGACAACCTGCCCGCGCCCCGCGAGCCCCGAGCCAGACAGACCTACTTACATACATATTACGCGGCAACTTTGACCCACTTTCGGCGAGCAACTTTTATTGTCCACAACTTTTGCGCAGCGCGATATTAAAGCGGAAAGTAAATAAAGGATTTTACCATGATGATGCCATCAATAGTGGAATCAAAGTTTGATTGATTTCAAATTGCTTTGTTTGTTACTGTGGTTGTTTTATTTCCCATATTCAAGTAACTAAATCAAATATTTATAATAAAAGTAATATTATATTTGTCTGCAGGAGACGGGTTTTGAGTTTTGACCCACGCTCCGAAAGTTTCTGTTGCAAAGGTTGTCCATTGCGATTCAACGTGGCAATGCAACGAGCGTGTAGGGCACCTTTGTACTGGGAGCAGCTCGGAGTGGTTTATTTTAATTAGTTTATTGTAAAGTTATTTAAGTTTAGTTTTAGTTCATTGGCGGTTTAATGTTTCAACTTATGTATCTTTAAAATCCTAATTAAATTATTATGATTTAAGTAAATTCAATATAAAATGTCTATAAAGCCTATATTTTGCATCATTAAATTTGTTTTATACACGAAATGTAATAATGTTTGTTATAGCGGCATGCTTCTAACGCAAACATGCAGAAGTAAGTTTCAGAACATAGCTGCAAAAACAAACCTCAATCCATTAGACACTTCGCCTGAAAAATATGAAAGAAATAAAAACAGCGCGTCCGTAAAGGCAAAGCCTGATGTAAAAGCAATAAAAGCAAGTAGAATACAAGAAAAACCGCGAGCAACACAACAGCAGCTCTTATAAGGGGAAAAATACCTCTCCTCTGAAAGAATCGAGAACATAAAGCTAACTCAATAATCATAATGAGGCAAACGTCCAATTTACGTTTACGATTCGGCAAACATTTCGCATTAAGAAGACAGCGGAAGCACATAAAACAGCGTCTGGTGCGGCGCGGGGCAATTTTCTTTCATCAGCGCCCTCGCGGCGTAAACAAGCGGGAAAAACTCCCTGAATAATAATTAGGGTTCAAGATGAGGCGGCTGACGACGGCCGATTCGACCTCTCGCTATTAATTACGGTGCCCAAGGCAGCTCTACACGCTCGGATATATAGGCTCGAATTTCCGGGCACATACCTAACGTATACGTGGTTTGCGCGTCTCGCGCCCCCGGCCGCCCGGCGCCTCCCCCGTCTAATTGACGCCGCACCGGACGGACGACGCCCGCGGGGACGCGCTCCGCCTTCCGGGCTCCGTGCTCCGAGTACGATTTACAACATCGGCCGATAATCTTTTCTTGATGACACACCTACGTAACGACCGCCGGATTACGCGCCAACTTATTGTTTACGCAGTTAGCGCTAACTTTATCCGATCGTTTCCAAAATTCAGCACCTGAATTCTACGGAGTTATGCTGGCGTTTACGAGCAGAGAAATAAAACTGCGCGCCGAGTTTATACTTGGCTGTTGGTATGACGCGAGAATACGAGACGTGTTCAAATGAGCGCGTTCCTTTGTTCAAATTTCCAGTTGATACGTTTCAAAAAGCAGTGTCTTATATTCCCGGCGCATTGTCTCCGCTGGGCTACGTGCAAAAGCACGATTCACTATCCTCCTATTATTCGTCGTTAATTCCTGTACCGCTATTGTCGGGCCCCGTACAAACGGCTGCAGAGAGCCGCCCCATGGCGCGCTGAGCCGGTGTGAGTGTTCATTATAGCGCAGAGACTCGCTGCATGGAGTCTTATTAAGTTTCAGCGAGCAAGGTGTCAACACAGCGCTGCCTACGAGTTTCCGTTCCCTTTGGGGATACTAATTAAAAACGTTCTACGCGAGCCGGAAGACCGGCGAGCGCAGCCCGAGGCCGGGGCGGCGGGCGGGCAGGGCCGCGGGGGTCCGCGTAACGAACGCACTAATTAATAAGGGTCCGCCGATATTGATTTACGAGTCGCCTACCCTACCGCGTGCCGCGTGTGCCGGACCCCGAGGAATAATCGACGCGAACCCAAACGCGAATTAGGCCCCGACGATCCTCGAACGGGTTCGCTGAAACTGTTTCGCGAGGACAAAGAAAATTTAATTAAAACCCGACATTCGATTATGCAACAGAAGCTTTCTTTGTCACTCGATCTGTACGGTACAAAAACTTTTTAGAGCGCCACTTCCACTAATTCACACCTAACAAGCGGGGAAATAAATGTTTAAATTGAAAATGTGATTCGCTTTTATTTAGTGGAGATTTTGGAGCGTAATGAGCGGCGCTCCCTAAAAAACATTACCGAAAATTTCCAATTTCCATTTCCATGCTGGCGTTACTCGCGACGAGAAATTTGCATCGGAAAGAAATGCAAAAAGAGCAAGATATCCGCGGACGTCCTCCCCATCCCCCCGTGGCCGCGTGTGTGGGTGCGCCCGGTCTAATGACTGCCTCGATAGTGTTCTGTCCACACCGCCGAAGGATTCATTTACGTCATTTCCTGAAGAACGGCTAGCTTTTGGAGATCGTTAATAATATTCCGGTGACTTTGGTTAATTTTGCGTATGCAATAAATAGGTGACCTAATTTTCCTTTGTGGCTGATGAGTCATTCTATACGTGGATTTGACATACTCACAGCTGTTTGCTGTTTGATATTATTATATTGCGCTACGGTAGGAAATGCATAAAAAATTGTAACAGTTGGATTTTTAATGTATACATATGTCTCGCTCGTTAGCCATCATTTACTAGGTTAGTTATTAAATAAAATAAAGCACGTGGGTAGCATGGAAGTTGCATGGTTTGACGCGACGGAATAGAGGGCAGCGGTGGGTCGTTGTTACCTGATTACTTGGCTGCTATATATTACTTATAACTCGCGTCTGTATATAGAGTTTTTCTAATGACAGTTACTACGTCCTGTACTTTATACGTCTATACATTCATAATAAGCTCTAATACTTTTTTCAATTGCATCATCAACAAATATCCTTACAGCAGATACAGCTTATATGCAAATTAAAAATGTTAACAGCGCGCCAACTGAACACGTTAAAACAGGATGTTTGTATTTAAAACTGTATAAGCAAACAGCTATCAGAAACGTTCAATAATGTTATGTATATTTTAACAAACCTAACTTTATTTTGAACTATCTCTTTTTATTTGCATCCTTGAATAAAATTTCGTATAGATTTGCTTTCCAGCGTAATTATCATTAATTGAACCGTAAAGTGGGGTATTTGTCTAGCAAATATAAATGTTACTTTAGGTAACATTTATATTAGTTATTTGTCATTTATGTTACTCTTGGTCACGGCCTCATGGCAGAATCTGTCGAAAGTATATGTAAGCTATGAACGGCCAGATGTCATGGATCGTAAATAAATCTATGTATAAAATAATTTAATTTGTCCCAGTTCCGTGATTTATTTGAAATTTGTATACATATTATAGCTCTCTTTTTAAACACCTTTAGAAACCAGAATAAAAAAGAGACAGGCTTGATCAATATTAACATGTCCACGTAGGCAGCGTTAAACATAATATATAGTTTTCTGAATACTATAACGACACGGAGGCGTTATGAGAGGTATAAAGCTTCAACAGTTCAGTTTAATTTAATATTTCCAGATCGCAGACCATCCATAGGCTGGATTATATTAACATGAATGGCCACGGCTAACTATAATTGCCTCCGCTGCCGCCCACACCTGACCTTTGTTTTATCGTGTCTGTCTTCAGCTAATTTGCCACGACTCGCACAGCGGCCGCTGGGTGTGGGCGTATCGCAGCCACCAGGCTGTCACGGTCTGTTTTATGGCATATGCTCATAAAAAGTGGATTATCTTACCTGCAATAGGCATCCAGTGTGTGCTATCACAAGTCAGGCCTTTATAAACAATCACCAAAACGCTTGTTATCGCTTCTATAAGTATTCTTCCTAAGAGAGAATTATATTTATGAAAACTTCATGGCACAAAAAAAAACATGGTACAAAAAGCGGACGTAATGTTAAAAGGCATTCTCTATCAGCCAACCTTAATGTTGGCTGGTAAGCAGATAAGTTGTGGGCGGTACTTATTGTATATCGACTATTGAAATAAATGTATATGGAGTAAATATTGAGTTAGCTCCGTCGCAAACATATGCTGACTAGTAGAATAGGACACCCAAAGTACAATTATACACGCCCGTGAGTTGCGAACAGGCTTCATTCAACAAAGCGGGTCAGCCCGCATGCCGGCCACACCACACGCTGCTTCAGAGGCGCTACCGCCAAAAACGATATTCGTAAATTTCGGACGATTGTCTTTGTCACTCTCATGACGTCTAAATTGGGGTAAAAGAGAAAGATGCCCGAAATATACGAATGTCGGTTTACGCGGTAGCTCCACAGAGCCTGCCGACTGCGCCAGTTAAGGATAGCTGACGACCAATATTTGAGGTATAATTTGCTGCGTCAGTAATAGTTTACATCAAACAGTTTCTATGGGTGGAACGATTTTTTATTTGAAACCTGGTAGTTGTAGTTGTGGTAGTAGTAGTGGTTTTATGATCATAATCTGACTAGCGGTTGTTGTCTTGATAATGCGTTTTCATTGAAGTCAGCATTATTTTTTATTAAATGTTGTATTGTCTAGTATATTGTCTTCAAATTATATTTTTTCAATGTTGAATAAATACGTTGACAGAACAAGGGAGACATGATTAATATCTGCAAAAATATCTGCTTGGAAGTTTCATTTTACCTCCGCCGGCGAGTTTACCCGGGTGCGCGGACACAAAGGGCGTCCGCATGCTATCCGCTAAAAAATGCCATCCTGTGCCCAGCCCGGGATCGTTGTCGGGTGGTATGGCTCTGAAATTGATATCGTGGAAACCGTGAAAGGTAAACAAGCCTACCTTCAGCGTTTTAGGTATAATTATCATGTTTCGTTCGGAAGTTTTAGGTGGCTAACTATTATTTACACCCAGTTTTTTGCGCCTGCTTGAGTTTCAATTATTTACCTGTATTTTTATAGATTCACGAGAATATTCGCGAAATTTTATATAGTATAGTCATGTGTCGGAAAATTACAGGAATTGTAAAGAATCATCATGCGGACCCAACACGAGAAACGAAATATAGATTTATTAGATATATTTATTTTAATATAGGATTGGGATATAGGATAGCTCAGACTGCATGCAATACATAGGAAATTAATTGAGTTTAGCTATAATTAAGGATGCGGTTTCAAGCAAAAGGATTGTTGACCTGGGGAAGTCATAAAATTGTTATACGCACTTACAACGGTGCAATCAATTAGGCGTAATTAATTGGACAGAAATTCAATCACCTTAACCTCTTTTTTAAATGAACTCCAGTGCATTTCTTTATGGCCTTCGGAAATGAGGCCCGTGAATGCAACGATCGTAACTCGCGCCATTTCGCGAGGTACAGGTGTCGCACTCTGAAATGACTTAAATATCGACGAAATCCGTTGAAATAAGACGTTATAAAACTGAACATCTCATCTCATTGCAGTGCCGGTAGTAAACATCCACCTTTCGACAGGCAGACGCGGCTCAAACTAATCAGATTCTGAGATGGCGAGTTTCCCGTCGGCGGGGTTCATGCAGCGACGTTTACCAATGACTCAGAGAAACATGAAAAAAAATCTAGTACCAAATATCTACATCTTCCTCGCGTTGTCCCGGCATGTACCACGGCTCATATGGGAGTCTAGTCCGCTTGGCAACTAAACCTAACATTTGGCGTGTAGTTTACGAAAGCGACTGCCAACTGACCTTCCAACACAATATGAAAAACTTTCTAATTTTCCGATTATATTTGGTTCAAAACCTCTCTGGCGTTATAAAATGATTTATCTCATGCGGAATAAGATCACACACAAGTATTCTTTAGTATTATTTAAATTAAACCCGCGACAGCGTGCAGCGCGAGCGTAGCGTGCGGAGATACTTCACTGCTCTGAACAGCCAGGATAAAGCATTTCCCAAGCTCTTGACTATAAATTTCGCCTTTTGGGCGTCCTGGATACAGATGACACACCCATAGATGGAGCTTTTGAAACGATTAACGCTCACACTGTTTTTTTTTTAAAGGATAAAGTTTATTTTTAAAACCTAAACACAAAAACGCTCACATCCAATTTGATTTAAAATGTAATGATAATAACAAAACGGTTATAACAAATAAACGGAGCTTAACCTGAAAGGTAGTTAAACTGATTTAGGCAATCGAAGTGTCAATTTAATTTCTGAGATCAAACTATCGACATTTCAAATATCCGTGCCTAACTCTGCGCCGGTTTGCAACCGCCTACAGGCAGGCAGGATATGTACAGTACAGCATCAATTACTGACACGCGTTGAGTAAGTGACGAGCGCTATACGAGTATTTAGTACTCATATAGCACTAGTCTAAGGCTAAACCACAAAAATGGGAAATCTTGCTGGGCTAGATAGCTAAGCGGTATCTAGCACAAGACAGTCTGTAGTTTTAGGAGTGCAGCTGCCGCGGTGCAGTGGAGGCATTATCAAAGCTTGGATCGTAAACCGGGAATAGAATACCCTCGCGTCGCGTCGTACGGCGGTCGTTGACGAGTTGACGAGCGTCGTCAGCGCCGGACGCCGTCATCTTGTGCAGTGCACAGAGAATAAGTAATCCTTAAGGAGTCGGAATGCCTTTATCACTCTTCTTGGCCTTTTGTTACCAGGTCAAAGTTTTTTTAATACGAGTATCCATTTATGGATAGATAACAATCCGTAGTAGTAGTGGTAGTAAATGTACATTTTAGGTTAGGCTACATCGGGTTCGTATTGAAACCAAGGCCTTTCATGGTCGGAACTTCAAAGACAAGCTTCTCCTGACCATTGACAAGCCAATTTTAATAACTTTTGAGCCGACTTCAAAATAGAAAGATGTTTTCAATTCGTCTGTTTTTTAACTTTGATTATAATATTTGGCTCTATCAACTATTTCTCCCTCGTTGCCATGGTTTAATTGCATCTAAATACATAAAACATAGATATTTGTAGAAGCTATATGTCCCTTCCATAATGGGTCATCTTACATCTATCAAGCGCGTCGGTAATACACTGGGCCACATTTCTTGTAAATAACAAAACTGCTTCAGTTGTTCCCTGGCTGATGGGACAAAATAACAACAACAAATAGTTGATTCACTAATTTAACACTTTAATTTATGAATATTTTATTAAACAAAAATAGTTCTTCTAAAGTGCAAGGGTTCTGATGAAAGGAAATCGCGTAGTAGCATGTGGATGTTGCATTCTCTGGTGGTAGGTACCTGCACCTGTGTAGATTATTTGTTTGGTGTATCACATAGTGTTTTTTTAAACAAGTTAATTAATCCCGTGTCACAATGCTAGAATGTTCTTAGAAGCCGTATACTTATGACAAGGACCACTTAAAATGTTTTGGAAAAATACCTAGTCGGCATAAATTAGTAATGACGTATATGGTACCTACCTATGTACATGTATGTATGCTATATGTTTTCTTTTTATCAACTCATTAATAAAATGCATTCCCATTATATCCCCGTTCATACCTAATTACACATACATGAACTAACCAGTCAAGTATTATATAATTTACCTACATCATACGTGTTGTGTGTGTGTGTGTTTTACCAAAATACATCTGTTTAGCTAGTTTGACTATCCTATCGCCTTAAGGGTTTATGCTCCGTTGATTGAGGTTTTAGCCATTTCCACGCCAGTCTCGGTCGTAAGGTCGACAGCATTTTTACCCAAGCTCTAGTTTAATAAGCAAAGTGCCTGGACCGCCGGCGAAACGTTGCGGTTATGACACAGTACTACTGCGGTTATAACGCTAGGAGTTTCTATTAAGGTATTCGCTGTCACTGGAATTTTGGACCCCTTTCCAGACTGGTAACTAGGTTATGGTGCGGACGTCTCAGGTATACGTTATATCAGCACTAAACCTACTCCATTTAGACCTGTACGGCAGTTCGGCCGTGCGATCGTAATGTCGTAAAACACCCGCACGTAGCGTGGGTCATACGGAGTTCATTAAAGAGTTATTACGTGAGCGGGGGTACTTGGCGTGCATATTTCAACTAATGGTATTATTTATAGCTAGGTATTAGTCATACAAAACGTCTCGTCCGCTCTGTATCCATTAGGTATTTAAATCCACCATACCTGTATCGCGTAAATAACGTAGGTACCTAAATATTATGGACAATCTAACACAGTTCGACGTAATCCCACAGTAAGCTCAAAGAGGCCTCTATTGCAGATACTAGACGTGAGACGATGAATACAAATAGTATAAAAATATACGAAACTTAAATACATATGTAGATGACGTCGATGACGCAATAAAAACACTCATTGTACGAGTAATTATCGTATTTCGGTGTCCCTATAGTCGCCATCAGATCGGAGCTGTGGAGGTGGTCTTAAATATCTGAACATGCACTTTATCGTCATGACAATAGAGGCGTTGTTTAGATATGTGTGACCGCCTTCACATATGGAACATTATAAACATTGAAGAACGCGACGAAGTAATATACAAACAAGACGATGTCCCGCTGTTTTTTGTTCAACAAGACTCATGTCCCGAAGTTTTCCAGCTTTTTCTGACGGATTGCTTTATAACGAGTTGACGGTGGTTCTGGTTCTATATCGCTCTTAAATTTGAATGACAGAGAGGCGAATAAGCAAAGTGATTCGCGTAACCAGTCTACAGACGGTGCAGCTCTCGAGCGCCTGATTCGTGTTCATCCATGTCATCCATGTGCCTAGTCTATTTGTACTTCACTATAGCGACTTTTATTACTATTGCTACTTATAGTTCTTAATAAGTATGCCATGAGTATCCCATAGTTTTATGTACCTGATACTGTCTTTGTGTCGGGTGCAGGGTGTGAAGTCGCCTTGCCTCGTGGCCGCCAGTCGTCTCTCGTCTTAATTTGACGACCACGCCAACGGATCGACTACTGAAAAACGAATATAAACATTATCTGTAACAAGAAAATTGTTTTGTTAGCGATCCACCATAACAAGTTCGAGTATTGGTGGCGTGCATGGTACCTTTAACTGCTCGTCCATTGCAGCATTCTTGACGTTCAAAAGTTCAATCAATGTTATTTCACGAACAAATCCGATTTATTATCATAATATGTACCAACCTAATTTGTATGGGAAATTCAGATGCAAGTTAACAAGTAACACAGTAAGAATTATCGCATGCGCAAGTATGCGTTAATAAATATTAACACAAAGAATGTAAGTAAGGTTTCTTTACATATTCATTGTCCACCTTTACCTTCCTAGCTATTTATAAAGAGCGTAGAGTTGTTACGGTGCTACAATAAAATACTTAGTATTTTTTGCTGAGTAGAGTAAACTACCTAAAATTGGGCATGAAGAAAGGTCTCCATCTAATTTCCCTGTCCGCTAAGGCGCAGTGTAATTCTTCGGAACGAGCTGAGTCCGCTGGCCGCGGCGAGCGCGACTCAGCACCACACAGCGGCGCAGTGCCTGGACAACTACGAATGCTCATCCATTTTCATCCCAAAACAAATCTACATATCGTCACTACTTTACTGACACAGTTACTCTAAGTTGAAACGCAGTAACTCTACTCATCACATACACAGTTACGTCATTTTTCTTTTGAATGCCAGAGTGAGTTACAAGGTTTTTTCAAACTAGTAACGATATGTGAAAAGATCCCTGTCCAGTTAGGCGCGTTGTGTTTTCACTAATTAAGTTGAGACCATGAACCTTTCGTCTCAAACGTCGAAGTGTTATTATTGGTAAAATTTTGAAACAGGAACAGTTATTAAAAGAAGTTATAATTGTCAGGTTAACCAGGCATGTACTAAATAGTTTAGACTAGCGATCATTCTACAAGTTCGACGCTTGTACTAAAAATGTAGTAATAAGTGATTCCAAGCGAAAGACTGAATAGCAGAATGCAGTAGATAATTGAATTGAAAAACGTTCTTACTTATTATTTATACTTCTCGTCACTATTTTATTTAGAATTTTGACAACGTAAGGCTTTTTGACTAATGCTGTGTTTTAGTTTCTACGTTGTTTCAATAAGTATAATCGTATATTATCATCTGTCCAGTGAATACTTTAAAATACTACCTTACTTTCAAATCATACCTACTGCAATCTAAGATTAA
Source organism: Grapholita molesta (assembly GCA_022674325.2). Taxonomy (NCBI): domain Eukaryota; kingdom Metazoa; phylum Arthropoda; class Insecta; order Lepidoptera; family Tortricidae; genus Grapholita; species Grapholita molesta. The sequence goes on from CP053138.2 coordinate 9,005,595, forward strand.
GCAAGACCACATTAAGTTCGCAAAAAAAAAACTGGGCTCTTCCAAACAGACTTATTGTCATAAAAAGTCAGCAGTTTACAAGTTCGCCGTGTGTCCCCGTGATACGGTCTTTTAGCTGCGTCGACACGCGAGCTCCCGCTTCGAGATTACTGCGAAATAGACCCGCACAGCCCTCCCCACCCCTCCCTTCGCGCACGTAAGAATTCACCTTCCACGGTACCCCCTTCACCCAAAGGGTTAGATTTTTTACTCGCATCGGTTCATTTGTTCTAGTTGTTTTACAATCGACGCTTATTCAGTATTCATGTTCCTAGTTCCGAGTAAGGTGAGCTTGAAGCTCGGCGAAGCGAAGCAGGCTATGTACGTAGGGTATATATGTATAGAGGGGAGTAGGTATAAGCTATGTGTTCGCGTTACATAAACTGAACGGCGACGGCTAGTCGGATCCAAGCGACCAAAATACGGGCACCTGACGCTCAAGCCCGGGGCGGGTTAGGCGGCACGTCTAGTGCTTCGGATAGCGGTTTAAATTGTAATCTGTATTTTAATATATACATACATTATATATATATCTATATATTAAATAAATATGTAACACTGAGATATAATTTATTGAATAATGGTTACAAGTCTATACTTGCCGTTTATGCGTGTATACTTGCCAGAATGCGTAATTTGAAAAGCGGCATAAAACTGATTACTACTTACAAGGTATCGTTACAAATATAAGATTACAGCAGAGCAACCAATCTTACAATAATATATTACCTACAATAAACAAATCAATCTTACAATATTATACTACATACGTTATTTGTAATGGTAACAGAAAACGGATGTTTAGAAGAAGCGATTTTGATATACATAAATTAAGCGTGAATATGTACAGCCATTAAATATAGGAGCTGTGGAGGTGGTCACAAATATCTGAACACACACTTTATCGCCATGACAATAGAGGCGTTGTTCAGATATTTGTGACCAGCTCCACAGCTCCGATATATCTGATGGCGACTGGAGCGGTACCGCGAACATTGAAGTTCGTATATTTCGGGCATCTTTCTCTTTTACTTCAATTAAGGCGTCCTGAGAGTGACAGAGACAATCGTCCGAAATTTACGAATATCGTTGTTCGCGGTAGCGCCGCTGTACCATATCATAAAATTGCACAAAGCGTTACGAGGCATTTATTAATTAAAAATAAGTAAAATCACTTCATTTGCATGTCCTCTGTAAATAATATGATTTTATTGGTTAATGAAAAAACACATTCCTCGCTACACATCCTCATCATTTCTAGTAAAAACGCAACCTAACTCCGCTAATCGCTCCGCTGCGCTCGGCACCTCAGCCGCGACGTAATTTAACAGCGAGCGCACAAAGCTGCCCGCTGCGGTCGCTCGTCTTGTGGCCCCGAATGCGCTAGTGCTCTCCCACTGTTATAGGCGAGATACGCAGATATCATGTTGCAACGACAGATCATTATTAAACCTTAGAATCTGAGATACCAACCCGTATAGGCACTTAAACACATAAATATACCTACGATACGTAGGCATCGAATACCGGTACTATATTCATACTCACTAACCGGTTTTCAATTTCGGTATCTCAGTTGTTTTTGCGTATTTTTGCATTTCATTCACCTAATCTACATTAATTTATTCTATAAAGGAGAACGTTTGTGAGTGAGTTTGTATGTTTGTTACTTCGTCACGTCTAAACGACTGGAGCGATTTTAATACAATTTGCTATGGATTTAGCTGACACCCTGGATTAACACATAGGCTAAGTTTTTTGCTAGTGCACAGTTAGTGTTACTTATATGGGCTCACTCATGCGATGGTGACGTTTTGTTACGTTACCACTTATACTCAGGGCTCTGAAGACGCAGCTTTTCAAGTAATATTGTCTTCTTGATGCCATTTAAGAAGTTTTATGTGAAATTGGCGACATTCTGATTTTTAGTAGTAATTAACGATTTCTGTGATAGGCTTCTGAAAGGGAAAGATGTTAATTATCCTCGTTGCATGAGACTGTGCGAGACAAGTACCACTCAAGAGCCGTGTTTGACTAGAACTTAATCCTAACGCAACGCCGTGGTGGAGTATTGGCGTGTGCATAATATACGGTTGGACAGAAGTAGCCATGCTTTGAAGTTTTGTTACGCCATGTATAAATAATGAGACTACGTGGTTCATCAAATTCACGTACTGGACTCCTAACATGGGCATACCTACTAAAAAAAACTTTGCAACAAAGGGCCAAGAAAACGTGAAGTCCCAAATAGTGATTGAAAAATTTAATTTGAATCTTTATGTGGTCACACCTAAATCGTTACCGCCAGTGTTGACATTAAGTATAATTTCTGGCTCTTAAGACTTAGAGCTGATAGATATATTTATCAACACTTAACTAATTTAATTTACTCAACCTGTCACAAGGAATGTGCGCATACCATTCCGAAGTACAAAACTGTGTCTTCAGAGCCCTGAGTGTAAGTTTGTAACGTAACAAAACGTCACCATCGCGTTTGAGTTTCCCATATAAATAAAATTATCACTAACGCGTTGGAGACGTTTTTTTACATCAAGAGAAACTTACACTAGAGCCTTCGAAGATGGACTCTCACCACATCATAGACATACCATTAACTAGACGGAGCGTGCTTATAATAATACCACGATCGAAAGGGATGGTCTTATGTAACAAATGTAACATAGGTATGGCAGAGACGGCGCTATTTTCGTCCGTCCTTTTCATAGTTTCACATATTTTTGTTCCCCTCCAAACTCGATCCTTCAGAACTGTCAAAGTGGGAGGGGAACAAACAAATACAATTTGAGTTTTCTTGGGTTTTCAACCAAAGTTGCGGTAATTAATACAGAATAAGCTAATATTTTTGTTATAAAGAATGTTCTGTAAAGCAAAACTATAGTGAATTGTTACATTTTGGGCTACAAAAGCCGGAATATCTTTGTCCTTTACTGGCGCACGCGGATGCGTTCTCCTGTCATTATTCCTATCCTATTATTTCTTATTCCTATTATTATTCCTCCTAGCACCACATACATTATAGAACTAACTTAAGAATCACCTATACATAGTACCACCTACTTCGTTCGTCGGGTAAACTGTTCACAAAGCGACCTCCAGACAGACCTTTAATATAACGGTATACAATGTTTTATTGAAACGTAGCACCTGTTGCCGCGGGCGGAGGGAGCTTATCAAAACGTGTGACGCGCGATTGTCGATTTTGTGTGTACTCTTTATTTTTGTTGAGGGCCCTTTATCGGTACCTTTCTGTAGGGGTCAAGAGTGATTGGGAGTGTGAAGATAATTAAGTTTTAATTCTTTGTGATACAGAGGCTCTAGTGTAAGTTTCTTTTGACGTAAAAAACGTTTACGAACGCGTAAGTGATAATGTTATTTATATAGGAAACGCAAACGCGTTCGTGATGTAAAGTTACGTTAAAAACTTACACTTTCACTTCGGGTTACAGAAGTATACTACAGTTATATTGTTACCTATTTAGAATGAAATACTTCCTAGATACTTATTTTCATATATACGTACAGTCAGCGTCAGAGATATGTGACCCCCCCTGCATACAACCAATCTATGTAGGGGGGGGTCACATATCTCTGACGCTGACTGTACATATTTACCTATATTCATATCGAATTTGTCAATGTAATTTTTACACATAGTTACATATAAACGTTTCTTTAATCTGAATTTATCCTGATTTATACGGTTGCACAATAAACTAAGAGAGACGCATTTGCGTGAATTATACGAGTATCTTTACTTCACGTCTAATTTGTACGTCTTACTTGGAAAATAATGCTGACCATATCCTTCAAAGTGATGTTTTTTTTACATAGGCGGCAAACGAGCAGACGGATTACCTGGTGGTAAGCAATTACCGTCGCCCATGAGCACCAGCAGTACCAGGGGAGTCACAAGCGCGTTGCCGGCCTTTAAGAGGGTTGGAGCTCTGGGAACCTTACTCACCATCAGGAACACAACACTACAACTGATGTGTTAACAAATAGCGATTGACAAATGCTAGTCTTGTGTCGCAACTCATTTGTTGGATTACTTTTATCGCTTCATCAAGCCAAGTCCCTCGCGTCCAGAGTCAGGCTTTCACCGTCCACCGACGGCACGCCTGGCTGCCCATTCGCGCCGCGTACGCGACGCGCATACTGCCACGCTTAAGAGCAAACTCCCAAACACAAACTCGTATCTCCTTTGTATATTCTTCAATTTTAAACCTTATAAAAAAGATCATACGGTTGCAGTTCTTACAAACTGTATGACATGTGAGTTTTACAAAGTTATATATCAGTTATTAATGCGGTAATGAACCTTAAAGCTCAAATTTAAAGTGCATTTTGGCAAAGTGTAGTTTCGTATAGTCTGACTCGCATGTGGCCGAGGACTAATATAATTCAGGCTAGAGTCAGGCGATGCAGGGTTGCCGCGTCAGTCAAATTTATCTTTGGTATTAATGTGTTTTTTATGCTTTGTAGCGCGTCTACGGCGTAGCCAGTTACTAAGTTATTCGTAAAAATACATAAAATGATTATATACTACGTACTAATACATAATGTACACACCTTACGGGCTTCTTTTTTGCTTCACTTACTGCGAATTAGAGACTCACTGTATAAATACGAGTAGAGAAATATTCATATCGTCTACTAGCTGTAAGTTGTTGAAAGAATTTACGCCACGTTAGCTTTTTCAAGTCAAGATATTTTCATGTGAAGAAGTATATTAGTGGATATTAGCGCCAAAAGAAATTCTTGGTTAAATATTGTACTCTAGCTGAATATTCTACTTTATTTTGATGTTTTTGTGAGTGTTTTGTAATCGTTCAGAATCAAGATACATTCGTCTTCTAAATACATTTGAAGTATTAAATCGCGATTTATAAAAAAAATTCTAGGCTAGGGAATGCAAACCTGAAACCTGACCAATGTTGGACACTTTAAGCTGACAGGCACCAATGATGGACAATTAGTTTCTTAATTCAAAAACCATAACGTTATAAATTGAATATATACCAACAAATGCACAACACTTGACTCCTTTGAAACAAGCATTAATGTTCATAATTGGTTCCTAGTCCATTACTGGTGCCGTCACCCTACCCGGCATTTAAAGCAAAACCGTATCCCCAATAAGTAATATCTATTAAACAATACATACCTAGGTTTCATGCATCATCATCATCGTCAGCCGTAAGTTGACCACTGCTGGACAAAGGCCTCCCCCAAATATGACATGTATCAACTTGGCGCGTAGTTGTCATAGTCGCCACGCTTGTCAGGTGGGTCGGCGACCGTAGTAGCATTAGATTTGGTTTCGACGGCCAATGCTGCCCATCCGTCGGTATTTACCCTTCGTCGCCTCTTACGACACCAGCGGGAGGAGATGTGCATTAATGCACAATTTTGACTATTTTTGGTATCTCTAAATAGATATGTTATTATACATTTTGTTATACACAGCGTTATTATAAACCCTACGTTGCTATGTAATAAGTTGTTTAACTAGTAACTATGCAAACTTACATAGATTGGAGCAATATAATATTGAAACAAATATGTAAAAATGTTATTCAAATAGAGATAGAGATAGATGGAGTAGTTTTAACAAATACTCGAATCTCTATACAATTACAGACATTCATTCTTTTTGACATTAAATTTAAAATATCCGTGTTTTGCCGCCTAACCGTTGATGGTTAGGTACCAGGGTCTTCCCGTGTCCTCTTCTAAGGCCTGTTTTAACAAGAGGTAGCCAAAGTTAAAAAATATATGTGCTAAAATTAAGACGTGTAGAATACCGACACAAGTTTCCTTAACAGGTCCAAATAATCACTTACATTTGGCAGAATCACCTAAGTATTATAATTTTTTTGTCACAGTGTTACAATATGCTTGTGTATTATATATGGATGTATGTAATAACCTAATTATGGACTGAAATACGTTCGAAATAAATGGCTTTTAATTTTAATTTTTTTTTTATGTGATAGTGACATATGCCCTCTGTACAATGGGTGATCTACCAATTGTGTTATTAAAACACAAAATAGGCGACAGCCCTGAGACTACGAAGCCTTGACAGCACGGGCCGTTAATACCGCGCTGCTCGCGATTGACGCGCGGCGGAATTTATCGACGCGCACACTCGGCGCGCTACGCGCCAGGGCTGCACTGGGCTCTTATCGATGAAGTGTATTTTAGCTGGCAACCGAATGTTTTGACAACACGAGCCTTACACAGCTCGCGATTGACGCGTGGCGGAATTTATCGACGCGCACACTCGGCGCGCTACGCGCCAGGGCTGCACTGGGCTCTTATCGATGAAGTGTATTTTAGCTGGCAACCGAATGTTTTGACAACACGAGCCTTACACAGCTCGCGATTGACGCGTGGCGGAATTCATCGATACGAAGAGTTGGCGATACACCAAAGCTGTACTACGCTCTTATCGATGAACTGTATTTTAGCTGGCAGCCGAGTGTTTTGACGGCGTGAGCCTAAATACCCCACAGCTCGCGATTGACGCGCTGCGGAATTCATCGATGCAAAAAGTTGGCACGCTACGCGCCAGGGCTGCACTGCGCTCTTATCGATGAAGTGTATTCTAGCTGGCAGCCTAATGTTTTGACAACGCGAGTCTTACACTTAGCCCGCGATTGACGCGCTGCGGAATTCATCAATGCGAAAATTTGGCACGCTACGCGCCAGTGGTGCACTACGCGTTTATCGATGAAGTGTATTTTAGCTGGCAACCGAGTGTTTTGACAGCGTGAGCCTTAAATCCCACTGCTCGCGATTGATGAACTGCGGAATTCGTCAGAGTCTGCATTCTATTCTTATAGATATTTCAACAGGCCAGTCCAGCGTTCAGCCCACGATTGACGCGCAAGTTGGTACGCGATATGACAGAGTTGCACTATGTTTTAAGAGTGTAGTTTTAGCTTCAGGCCCGGTACCGCGAACATCGAAGTTCGTATATTTCGGGCATCTATCTCTTTTACTCCAATTGAGGCGTCATGAGAGTGACAGAGACAATCGTCCGAAATTTACGAATATCGTGTTTCGCGGTAGCGCCGCTGACCGAGAGCCTTGCAAGACGGTTCGTTAGTACCGCATAGGACACGAGTGACGCGCGGCGGAATTCACCGAAGCACGCAATATATACGCCAATGCTGCGCTTAGGTTTTGTGATAAACTATTATTTTAACTGACAACCAAGAGCTTTGACAGGCAGCGTGGGCCCTACTATACTCCACTGCTCGCGGTTGACACGCGGCTTTTAAGTATCTTATATTGACTTACAAATTCAGCACGCGATACGCTAATGATATGTGTATTATATAATATATGTATTACTAATTGATAGGAATATATAATATCTAACCTCAGAGTGATAATATCTGACCTGCGAGTCTTAAATACTGGTTTGCACGTAATTGTTTACGACAGATTTTATAAAATGCACTATCGTGTTGTTCCCTTTACTAGACATGTCGCTTTGTTGCGTACGGTTCGGCGCCAATGTCTATGTGCAGGTAGGTACACATATTTGTGTATAAAGAACCGCAGTGACGCGTGACCTCACTGTGCTTACCTTTGTCTAACGCAATACACGTCATTGGGTAGGATTTATCTCCTTTCGACAGTAGCTCTTAACACTGGATTATAGGTTATTGAGATGTGAGTAGGGGCGCGTCCTACTCCGCTCGTTGAGCTCCATCCATTCCTGTATTTTATAAGTTACGTAGTTAGTTATTAATATGTGACCGTCCATAAGAAAAGGTACCTTATGGCAGTTTCTAGTTACGGAGATATTGGTGTTTTTGTAAAACACTTCAAAATTATCATTTTTTAGTTCTATGCAAAATAGTAAAATATACAAATAGGGGTATGTTTGTACCTTGGTGTCAGCTGTGTACGTTAATTCTTTCTTTATTAAAATTGAGTTCAAAGTTTAGTAGAAAAGGTCCCTTATGGGAAATTGAATACAAAAATGACAAAGCTAAAATAATTAAAATTGTTTACAAGTATTTGTTTACAATTTTTGCTTATTTTGTATACTATGTCAGTGGCAAACAAGGACACGGTCGTCCTGGTGGTACCTAAGCAGTCAATGCAGCCTATAAATGTGAGCAAATCCATGGGACTCATATCTGATATTATAAATAAGTTTAAGTTATATAACTAAGTATAATAACAAAAAGGGCTTTAGGTAGGTACCTAAGTACCTACGATATTTTTAAATTTTACTTTACGTGTAGGTAGGTACTACATTTTTCGACTGACTCGACACATCTCTCGACGGCTTCTGAGCCCTGAGTGCAAGTTCTTAACGAAACTTTACGTCACGAACGCGTTTGCGTTTGCCATATAAATAACATTATCACTTACGCGTTCGTAAACGTTTTTCTACGTCAAAAAAAACTTACACTAGAGCCTCAGCACTAGATGTATTACCTACAAAACGTAAAAAACCTACCTACATATAGCTACTGTGGTAAACTCGGCCACAGGAACCGAATACGAAATAGTGTTTTCTCAAACGTGCAATGAAATATTGTCTTTACATTCCTTATAATAGACTCGGAAGTATGGTATTTTGAACGCGGAAACTGAAGGGGACGGAAAAAGAATTTCATATAAAGGCCTAGGCCTGCAAAGTACCTTTTTTTAAGATTATCAACACAAATGATGGTATGTATGTATATGTCTGGTTCATTTTATCGCAATAATTTCATATTCCAACAATGAGAAATAAGGTGAGTTTTGACTCCCCCCCCCATATAAACCCATATAAATAAAGGTGAGGGGGATCAAAAATCACCTAAAATGTCCTTACGTTATTTATGAATGGTTACTTAGTGGTAACGGACTGTTAACAGCACAGATATTGTGTTATTTTTCGGATCCCTAGTAGGTACTATGTGAATTATTTAACGTTAACTTTAAATGAAAATTACTCATAACTGATCAATATTTTTAGAAAATTTATAATAACATTTTTTCTTCGGATTGCTGTTTTCATACAAGATTAGCAAATTAATTATGTTAATATTGAGCCGTATTGTAATTATCAATATGTTTTGTCTGTGATTGGTCATAAGGGCCCTTTTCTCAAATGTATGGGAGTCATATTGTGAGTTTTACGTAACTTTAATCGTGTATAAATAAAAAAGTGTGACTTGTAGAATAATAATACCTAAGACTTTTGTGACACTACTATTGACTGATTAAAATATAATTTAGAACATACTATACCTAATTTGATATTGTTCTAGGAAAGATGGAACTGATAACAATAATCACATTTTAATAAAAAAAATATTTTTCGTAGCCTATATGATTTTTGTTCCTATCCTAATATGTAAGCTCAAATATGTTCTACTATATACAATGGTTCTGATTACAACATATAAAAGGAAAAGCCGAAAATAATATGTTTAAGAGGGTCGTCCATATGAGCGTGTTGCTATTTTCAAAGGCTGTTTTTTCATGATCTGGAAGTCACATTAAAAAAATCATGACTGGGTTCCAAAGAAAATACCCTTTAGATACGAAATCAATCATAATCTATGTAACTTCCAATGGGAACACACTTAAAACTAGTTTCAAACTTCTTTTGACGATTTCTCAAAAGTGCAGTTTTAGCATGTGTAAATTTAATGCTTTTTATAAAAAAAAGTATGGGACTTAGGGTCCTGACTTGTTTGTGTGAGATAGCTTATTTAATGTAAATTTAGGATCTGTGCTTAACTCAATACCTGCCATAAGGGACCTTTAGCCATGGACGGTCACATATCTCGCTCCAGCCGTTTAGACGTGAAGAAGTAACAAACATACCTACACACTCACAAACGTTACACTTATTAGTACGTATTAGTCTTAGTTAACTATCAGAAATGAAAGAACATGGGCATAGGATGCACACAGCAGTTATGACGATTGATTATTACCTACTTGGCCTAGGCGAGAACCTAATAATACTAGGTTAGTAACAAAGTAAATCGCCGCTCAGCCGCTGATGTGAACCACCCTTTAATTTGGTATATCACTATAAAGGTTACCAGTTTGGTTACATGGAGTGAAATTGTAAACAAAGCAATATAGTGACAAGTGTACTAAAATATTCTCGAACCCATATTAGAGGCGGTCAAACACCGAAAACCTACGAGTTGCTAACTATTGAGTCAAAAGGACCCACAGGGTCACCCGCCAGCCCCACGTGAATAACGAACAAGTTCGCTTACAAGTTTAAGCTATGTGAATAATATAGTGTCTACATCAGCCACTTGGGTCATTTAATTGAAACGTAAAATGAGTTGAAGGCAAAATACAACAAGTGAAATATCTATCAGTGAAATATATATCAGGCAATCCGTCTGCTCGTTTGCCGCCTATGTCATAAAAAAAAAAAAAAAAAAAAAATCTTCTTGACGAGCTCCCACCTCTAAAAGGAAATGAGTTTATGTTCTACTTAAACAATAAAGCATTAAGTGACTTAGGTTATTCACCGAAATACAAATTACAATTGTGCACCCTCATTTTATTACTAGTTCTTGATGTGGATACAATTGCACAATGGTTATTGATATTTCTAACAATATTAAATAACAGTAGTTTGTGAAATTGTATACATTTCGTATACAGCCCCATGAAATAGAATGCTTAAAACAATTAACAAGTAGCTTCCAAATTTAATGCATTGCAACGGATTATTTAAGAAATAGATTTAATTCGACCGCGACCCCCCGTGAAACCGCAAACCAAGCCCCTGCTAAATAATCACCGCATTTTTCTCAAACTCTAATTATAATCTCCGTGCGTGCTACTTGCGCGCATCCAAAGCTAAAGGGGCCGGGGCTGCCATTAACGGGACGCCGACGCTGCGTCGTCCATTCGCAACCACCTACACATACTCTAGTCCCTACGGACCTTGGAATAAAGTCTACTTTTCTATAAGTTGACAGTAAGGAGAAGTTTGGTGGGTGGTACATAATTTACGCGGGGACGATAGACGGTCGCGATTGTTATTACGCGAGGATATTGGATTCGGCGGCGACGCGATAGCGACGTGCTGCCCACGACGGTCGCTGACATAGCAGAATCACGTTTTAAAGATCAGCTGATTAGAAAATTATCTTTAATACGTTGTACCTGTTATAATGATCGCATACTTGCGGACATTATAATAGAACACATCTTAATATAACTGCGCGCCGTGCAGAGGAGTATTGCCTTACCCTTTTGGGAATTTTCTTCTGGGGGATACAAAATATACAGTCAGCATCAATAGTAGCGTATGAATCAGCGCACCAAAAGTATCTACCGTTTTTTAATTGTTTCACAAAAACAGTTACAGTTATCTGCGTGTTTATTGATTGAATTGTGATAACAAGATTATGTAAATGTCCGACATTGAAATACATAAACTTGGGTAAGTATAGTGGGTTGGGTAAATATATAATTATATTTAACTCTCAATGTGATAAGTGCCTGTGTATTGACGGTAGCCGATATCGTAGTCGTAGTCGTATCCAATATGAATGAATGTGCATAATTTAGGGGCGACTACACAAAAGCTGCCGGGCTATTACAGCGACTTTATGCGTTGTTTTCCGAATTCCCCCGTCGCCTGATCTAGTATACAACACGAGAACGCGGGTCACAGCGAGTGCCCGTAATTCAGCGCCTAATCGCACTGCTGACTCCCGTTGTTGATAGGGAATATCGGGCATCCCGGTCCCTAACCTAACCATCCGAAACACCACAGCGGTGCTTAATTCCGTCTAAAGCAAATGTTTGATCAAAGCGTTTACCGCACGGCCGCCAACCCGCGGGCGATAGAGGTTGCATGTCGTGGACGTTGACGTTGTCGAAGTAATAATTTAAACACATCCAAGAAAGGGCGTAACAGCACCCGGGTTTCGTGCGAAAATACACTTATTTTTCTATCAAAGCGACATTCACGCTAGTGTAGGCATGCTATCTTAATTACCACTTAAACATGGGCTTGTACGTATCGCGTTTTTGCTATTAAGTTCAGGCTGGAGGCATCAATAGTTTATTCAACTTAGGTTAATCCGGACGACTAAAACGCGTAAAGGGTATTTCGCAGGGGTCGCAGCTAGGTCAAATGTCCTGCTCGTCCTGGCATCAAGTATTGGAAAATACGTTTAGCATGGGTATACTATTGAAGGCTTTATTTTGTTGTGAAGGTTGCAAAACATTCAACGTTGCTCAGGCATGGATTACCGGCTTATGAGGCGCGTTGTTAGCGTGTCGCACGCGCGCACGTGAGCGTCGGAATATTTCCCGTTTCCTTTAACTAGGCGCGGAGTAAATGCCCGGAGCCAGGTGGCGAGGGGCGGCCCCCCGCGGACCCTCGGAGGAACGTGCAGGGACTCGGACGCACGACCCGCGAAATTCCATTTAAAGATGTCGGGATAATTTAGTGCTGACGAGGCGAAGGCCAAATTGACGCGCCCTCCGGGCCGCCGGCGTGTCGCCGCTCTCTGTATCGATCACTCTTTTTTCCAAGCATCACCTCGAGGGTTGGGTACGTAAATAACTCTCATCCGTTCTCGCGGGGGCCGAAACCTCTGCGAATATCCATTCTTTCGCGTACGCACGCCCGCCCGCGGCCGACACTTTTAACGGGCCGTGTAAGAATAAAATGTATTGGTGCCAATATATTTTCCTACCGAAGAGCTGACTAATCAATATTGGAGCTTTGCCTGCGTTACGATACGTATGGCATTCTATATATACTAGAGGTCAGCACAATGTGAATACCTTTTAAAAATGTGATATATTTTACTTTACATTTAAAGACAGAAAATAATATAAGTTACATTAGAGTGTGATAACTGATATGTAACTATGGGTGCACGGTGCACTATTGGAGGTAAATTGACAGCATTATCGCGAGTGTTATTGCGTTTACTTACTGGCATCTATAAATCTCGTCTCCTTTTGGTTTATCTGTTTGAAATCATAAGATCATTTTAAAACTTATTTTATTTCAGGAAATGGAAGGCTGGTTTATTTTGTCTTTGTTTGAACAATTCAGAGCATTTTTATACCACACTGCTTACTGCTCATGCAGGTAACGCCTCATGGCTAAGTTGCGTTGTGTGTATATACTTTATTTTAATGAAAATAAAAATACTTGCTGATATCTTGTCAAAATTATACAGAACTTTAGGTCCTTATCGCTTCAAAATTCAATGATTACCTCTGAACATGAGGGAGTGAACACGCGCGTAGGCGGGTCAGCGGACACCGGGCAGCTAACCGAGGGCCGCGGCTTTGTCCGTTATCAGCCCTTTGCGGCTGTCCACTCGAATGCCTTCGAGGTTTGTGCAAAAACCTTATGTCCTTTGTTATGTTTCGCGGAGGAAGTGAAGGTGGGACTAAAGTACACACATACCCCGGCAAGTATAATATTCACATGATATGGCGTCGATTGTCTGTAAAAATGTTGTTTGCTACAAATCTCGCGCCTGCTTTCCAAATCGCTACGCAATCCTACGCATAAAGGAATTATGCGTGCAAATATTAATTACAAAAGTTGTTAAATCGGACTAATAAACACAGATGGACTGGAAAAGCTTCGAAATAAAAAGAGATAACCATTATAAACACTTAAGTACTTTACTTTCATATCAATTACATATTCATATGTAATATAGGTTCACAAGAGCTTACAGAAAAGAAACAAAATCAACAAAATGCTTTCCGTAGATAACGTAGTTCGCGTCTCTCGGAAACTATGTGGACCCGGATCACATAAGCCGCTCAATACAAGCGTATGTAAGTCGTGCTATATACCTATAGGTATATATGGTCTTGTAAGCACGTGGGTAGGCACGGGTAGTCGGCTATACTCGTAGCTAGGTAGGTAAGTTTAACGAGGGCAATCTTACTCGCGCCGTGCGTCGCTGTTCTTTTTACATCGCCCCCGGCGGTCGCGGCGCACAGATTAGCGCACGGTCAGTCGGTTTGTCTCGAAGGACTTTTTATATATAAATGTGAAGTACGAACATGGACGAAATTTAAATACATTCGAACGGTTACGAGTACAAAATTTTGAAAAGTGGGCTATGGTATTTAAAGTAACGGTTATATTTGCCGCGGGTACCACCGGGTATAGACTATTTATAGCAACAGTATCGTAGAAATAAATTATTTAAACCAATTGTATAAGTTGTTACTATAATTATGATGAACCGTCGAGGGTATAAATTCTGATGAGAATAATGCCCTGTAAATGCATCACACATTTTCGGTAGCACCTTATATTTTGAGAATTGATATTTATTTACTTTTGTTAGGATACTTACGTAATAGCTATATTATAAACAGACATAGGATTCCGTGGTGCAAATTTTGTTGACAGGTAGGGACTTCCTATATCGACAAATTAAATTATCGATGTTCGTTCTAAATACTAGTAAGTAGGTAATTTACTTCTATTAAATTATCTAAAGAGGTTGAGATAATTATTAATTATCTTAGTGCAATAGGTATTCCACCTTTATATAACCAAGCGATTATTTAAAATACAGTATACTATGTTGAACAATAGAACAAAAAACACATAATGTTGGGGGTGATCACTAGTATATAGAACAATCATCGATAATTTAATATAGACAAGTCGATATAGAAAGTCTAATTATAAAACATACTATAAAAAAAAAACAAATGAAAACATTTTTTTTTAAATAATCAGTCACAAAATGTCAGATGTCAATATATTAAGAAATACCTTCTCATAGTTATATGTTTATATAACTCTTAAAAACTTGACAATGTAAAATATGTATCAGTATAAAATTTCGAAGAAATGTATCTGTCCCTGCTACGTACTCTGTGCGGAGTATCGAGAAGGGTGGTATGCAGGGAGAGGGTGTTTTAATTAGAACGCGGACGCCGCGGCCTGTCCTCGCGTCCTGCCCAATACCTCCAGCCTACACAAAGACCGCCTCAGGCATGCCCAGGGCCCTCACAAAGGCCGGCCTAGCCAAAGTGTGCCGCTGACGTAAATCAAATTCTAAGATGAAGATTCAAGTTTGAATCACGCAGGTGTTAAAAGGCAGGTCTATATTAGGTACCTCAGTGTATCCTTAGTTTTGTATGTCGCGGTTGCTTGCAACAGTGAGATAAAAGTTATGTCTTATCTAATCTTTTCATAAAAAAATATTCCAGTGAAGAAGATGACTTTACTTATGAAATGTATTTTTTAATACAGGTGCTCAAAAATGGGTACTTTTCGTAGCTGTTTAACGTGCGGAAAGTTGGATTTCGCGCACTAGTGCTTTTTACTTTTCCAGTTTTTTTTTATTTACACTTGTTCCAATTCATGGATTACTAATGGGTGTTAATACTATAAGTCTCCTTTAAACATCTTAATAAACAAATAACCTACTGTTAATGTAAGAATAAGAAATAACATAAACATGTCATATTTTATTACTTACCTCTTCATCAATTATCATTATAACAAGTTTATTTTTAATATTGAAAACCATTCTTAAAAGTTGTTAGAATGAAACGGAACAGCTGCCGAAACGCCTGTCAAACAAGAGGCGTTTTTCCTACTGATTACTGGTTATGTTTCCAAAGGTAGCATTCGATATTGTTTTATAAATATACACAAATAATAGTAAAAACGTAGTGTTTAAGTAAAATATTGTATATTTACAAGTATGTATGTAGTTTATACAGACAGTTAAAAACTTTCATGGAAATGGATTAATAGTAATACTTAAAAAATTCCACTCTAGTCGAATTTAAGCTAATAAAGACACCTCTTTATAATGTCAAAAATTGTCACTGCGATAATCGAACTTGTTGTTGAACGAGTAGTTGTTTTTTTATTTTATTTCTTATTTGTTTTTTCGCAACTGTATTAAAAAACGTCGTTCGATACACGCGCGGAACAATTCTTCACTCGGCCCGAGTATCGCCACTCGCCTTCGGCTCGTGGCAAAATATCTCGGGCCTCGTGAAGTAATGACATACTTTCCGCACTAGCATCGAAATGTACTATTTCCTAACTAGTGCGTAAAAAGTGCACTTTTCGCAGTGCGCTTCGCGTGCATAAATTTCACTTTTTAAGGCACTTGCTATGAAAAATTAGGTTCGATACTCGTGTAAAAACTTCTTTAAGACTTGGGTGATTGTCACCCTCGTTTCACTCGGGCTCCAACTTTCACCCTCGTCGAAAAAAAATTTTTTTTCACTAGTATCGAAATGTACTATTTTATGTTATCTACATGTTAGTTGACACAAAATTCGAATACACATTTCGATTTAAGATTCCATAATAAAGATTTTCTTCGTATTAATTTCATGCTGGAATAAATAAATAAGTTTACTGTGTCGAGTGATGCCTACACCTGTTCGGTTTTCTACAGAAATTACCCAGTGTCTATTTTAGCCTTCTACGTCTATCTTATACCCAACATTAACCCCCTTGTGTCCAGCCTAGAACGTCCAGGTCCACATATCTAATGCGACTGAGCCACGTAGACAGAGAAATCTACATACAATTGCATCACGGCCGGGTTGAGACGTCAGCTGTGCGAAAACACCCTGCTTGAGCGCGTATATTGTACAATACGAGTAGTAATCAAATCTAAGAAAGGTCGCAAGCGCCATGTTGTGTCTAGTGATTTGAGCTTTTGTGCCAAGAATGAAAATATGTAATGAAGGGTCAAAAAAAATTGTTATTACGCAACGTGCATTAAGATATTTAATAGATTACCTGAAGACATAAAAAAATTACCCTCAATTACTCAATAAATTTGAATAGTACGTTTCGAAACTAGTAAAAATAATTTTTTTTTCGACGAGGGTGAAAGTTGGAGCCCGAGTGAAACGAGGGTGACAATCACCTGGGTCTTAAAGAAGTTTTTACACGTGTATCGAACCCAATTTTTCATAACAAGTGTCTTAAAAAGTGAAATTTACGCACGCGAAGCGTGCGCAAAGTGCACTTTTTCGCACTAGTTAGGAAAAATAAGTTTTAGTCCTTTCTTATGGAAAAGTGTTTTTACACCTTAAATGATTTTATTAATGATCAATACTACCTAAAAGTATAGAAATATTGTGCATGTTTAAATTCCGTAAGCTAATTTGAAGACTTAGGAAGTCTAAATGTATGAGACTAAGTTTAAACTTGGTAACACCTTACCTGTACTGCATTTATGGCAAATAAATACATTTCATTTCATTAACGTGATATTTAGTGCATTACTTATAATTTTGGATTAGGTGTTATATATAGTTTTGGAACAATAGGTGTATTGTAGATACAGTCAGCAGTATATGAAACAGCACATACCAAGTTTTTTTTTGTAAGATGAGAAGAATAACGGTCGATTTTGTCTACGATTTCATCAATTATTTCAATAATCTTGCAAATAACATTGAAGATTCCATTGTTAACATTATAATGAAGAATATAAGAGGCAAATATGTCAGTGTTTAAATTATTTTTCTACAAATCGCACGAAGACAATCACACAAATTTTTAATAAAAAAAAAACAATACATCAGTGCGAAAAAAACTACTGAGCGCTAACACTACAAAAATATCTCAATTTGATACGAACATCATGGACTGGTAGATGCTGCTATTGTTGCTGGCTGTTCCTAAATGGAATAAAGTAAAAAAAAAAAACATTTTTTTTTATTCAGCTCAAGGTTCCTTTTAATATGAGTGGACCGATTAATCGGCAGGAAATTAACGAAACCTCAAGCGTTAATCATATTCATAACGCATTCTGTCTTCTCGGTCGTTATGATACATAAACTATATACCTACGTGTATACCTACGTTCGCTATGATGGTTGCGACGGCAGCTGCGCCCCCTCCCCGTTTCGGCTCCGTCGAGCGGCACTAAGGAGCGCTGGTGGTGATAACAAGCATAACTTAGGCAACCGGGAATGCCTACGACATCTGTTAGTTTGTCCTACTTTAATTACACTTAAGAGCATTGAAACTGGGTTTCTTTGTATGAAATTTGCTCTTGGGTGTTGAATGATACAACGAATAATAAGGAATCGTCCAATACTTAGGTATGCTTTTTTTTAATTAATCTTCTGCTGTTTTTATTCACAGTCGTACAAAAAAAATCTAATATTGGTCAGTCGAAAATATGTGAAGACGAATGTAATAGTTAATACTTTAATGAAATTTTATTTTTTAACTGGCTGAGCCAATTGATTCAATTTATTTCTCATTTTTATCAAGTGAGAATAATTTCTTCTGGTTTGGTTGTTCCGTTGCTTTGAGTTTCGTGCTAGCGTGATTATCTTTGCGAAGTTTAATAAAACTTCGCTGGTAGTATGTCTTAGTTTAGTTTCGGAAAACCTTTACACGTTATCCCAAATGAATCAAGCGCAGGAGCTAAATCTACTAGAGTTGGATCGTATGAAGCAATACCCTAAGGATGACCAAAAAGAACAATATTTACCCAACGTTAACTACAATTTCTGAACTAACGTATAGTTGTAACATAGTTTCTCAAATTCTAGAACAAATCAAATTAAATGGCACCAAGTTTACCTCTTTGGAGTTATCAAACGACAGTGGCGCCAGAGGGCGGGACCGGCGCGCGGTCAAAGGCGGGGATTCCCCGGCGGACGGTGGCCGGTCTTACGAGTTGTATATATTTTGCACGGAACTATTTACTAAGATATCAGGAAATTCAGGGATGCTTTAGTATGCTATTTTAATACACTTTACCATTTACTGCATAGATATATCTTCGCGACAAATTATTCTGATCTATGCTGGTCGCCTTTTAAACCTTTGTAATAATGTGTACCAAGGTAGCAGTGGCGGCGGGCCAATATTTTTCTAAAAGACGGAGCTATATGGCTTTGTTTTTTCTTCATAAGCCCAATGAAACCTTTTGAACTGCGGAAATGTTAGTAAAGCCGGCGGGAATCGGCTTGTATGGACGCGCCGCTGCTGCAAGGTAGTTACTTAAAAAAAACAATCCGGATTATTATATTCCATATACAAACATATGTAGGTAGAAGAAGATTTATTTTTGAAATATATTTACGTAAAACAACTGCTATAGGACTGCTGGTAAATCAATTGATATAGTATGGCAATATGTCAATATGGCTAAAACACTAACTGTCTAGTCAGTTTATTTAAGTAGTATGTTAACTGACATCGACAGGTTCAAAAATCCCCGCTCACACAATTACATCAACTATCCACTGTCAATAATTACTACCGAAGGCTTACGGGCACTCAGTCCCAGCCGACCCGTCCCACGACCCTTTTAAAGATTCAAAACACCGCGGGCAGGGATGGACCCCTTTGAAGATACCTTCATTAGCGGGTGGGGTCTGCTTGACCCCGCGGGGACGCAGCCCGGCCACGGGGTAAGTTGCTCAGCCTAGGCATTCGGTGGTTGTCCGAGCGGTTTGACCTTTTGAAAGTTTTAACGGCAGATCACATCGATGGGAACTATGGCAAGCTGATTCCCAGAAGCCATATGCCGCTATACAGTATCGTATCATATCATAGTTTATAGACAGTTTTCCGTCGACGAGTTGGGCGGTCAAAGGGTTATAAAAATCAAAGTTTCGGTTTTTCGTGCAAACTAAATGATCATCCTTCTCAGCCGGAACAACAACGGAAATTTCCACAACGACCGGCCCGGTGTCGTCCGGGACCAACGGTTTACCGCGACCTTCGGTCGAAGGTCGTCGGTCTACCTACTTGGAGGCCTACTCAAGAACCTTTCTGTCTCATCAATCATCGGTTCTTCGAGCATTATGCCCTGACCAAACTACATACGAGTCTATAATTTTATTCGAAGACTTGTGCAAATATATGTAACATTAAAGAGCAACCTTCGTTTAGTGTCTTCCACATAAAAAAAACTGTAATTCATGTTTTTTGTTCACAGGTAAGAATTCAAGTAATGATTGGTAGAATTAACAATGGACCATTTTACACTAAATAATTAGTGTATAATTACGTAGACGGGAAATTAAGGTACCTACCTATTATAATCACTAAAGCAATAGTGAACAGGCTGACATCTCCATCGTCGCCGGAGCAACTGACCGGCTTATCATTGCGAATCGTGCGTCACAAGTCAAGGATTAAGTTGAGAGTTGAGAATTTCGCTTAATTGGAAGTATTAAATGCTCGGTAATAGATTCGTGTGATGAATACTTCAGTAGATGAATGTTTTAGTGTGTATTTTGCAGCATAAATATGCCAACCGATAACGTTTTGGTATATTGGTGTGGACTCTAAATTGGTAACAAATAACTAATACATATAAAAAGTTCCTCTAGAGTTTTCCTATTGATTTGAAAATTTTAATAATACCAGTCCTTGGATTATTGTCTAAACATGTATTTAACAGCACCCAATAGTCTAGTTGACATTTAACTGTCTGTCTACAAATCACTTTACCACTGCTTGCTGATTTTTTTTATATTTAGTAAACGAAGTTATTTTCAAACGACGTAGAACAAATGTTGTTACGTTTGTAGTGTATTTAGAACCGATCCCTAAATCATTGCCATCATTGGTCTAATTACAGGTTACACCCGATATTATTGACGTTTAAAGTTAGAGAAAAACAAATGACATAGCCCGGTAATTTTATTCGATTCGTGGCGGTCTAAGCAGAGCGAGCATGATAAGAGAAACCTTTCAAAAGGTACAGCTACCCCTGAGAATGGTTGACTAAGTAGGTATATTTCATTTTAATGTCTGCTTGTTCAAGACATCAATTAAGTAGTGCTGTGACATACACGCGTCTGCTTGTATATAAGCGAATAATAAAACACATAGAATAGAAATATGATCTTTGAATTAAACTCTCTGCGGCTCGTGCGCCAAAAAATTAGAATTAAATTAGCAATAGTGCACTCGCTCTGTGGGTAAAGCGCAGTTTTTCGTGTCAAGCAGGATTAAGATATTTTGATGCTATAATCAAAATATAAATTCAAAATTGTACTTCCATCCGAATAGATTGTAAAATAGTGTTAATATTTATATATTACTGCTAGCTTTTCCTTTTTTCCCAGCCAGTATTTTAAATATGGTTGCGGGATAAAAATTATCCTGTCCTTTCTCGTAGCTCAAACTCTCTTCATCCGAAATTTAGTCCAAATTAGTTCAGCGGTTGAAGCGTGAAGAGGTAACTGACAGACAGACGAGCAGAGAGAGTTAGTTTCGCATTTATAATATTAGTATGTACTCGTATGTCACCTCTTGGTGTTGCTACTTTAGTGCTTGGTCTTTTTGTAGTTTAATACCGTGGAATGGGGTTACTTTGATCAATTTCAAAATTAATTTGGTGTTATCTCTTCAATATGTAGTATAAAAAAAATTATAAAAAAATGACGATATCGGTTTTTGCTCCTCTATCGATTTCATTATTTATTTTTTTATTATTATCAACTTATTACTTTAAAAAAAAATTTTAAAGAGGTGATCAACTCTAAACTGATTTTGGGGTTACTTTGATACCCCTCTTTTTTTTGACGGAATTGGATAGAAACCCCTTTAGGGAGTAAAACTTCAAAACCTTAAAAAAATCCGTTCGCAGGTTTAGGATTTATAAGGATTTTTGTGTATTTGGTACCATAAATGTAACAATTAAACTCAAAAACTAACTTTATACTTCACAAGTTAGTAAGGTAAATAGTAGTTTGTAATGCGTAGTAACTAGTATGTACTGTATTGAGAATTTTTTTTTGTCGCTTACAATCAAAACTTATCAAATGAACGACGTAGGTATAATCCGTAGAACGTAAACTATTATAAATGGGTAAGTAAACCCTTATAGGTGTCAATGTCATACGATAAATAAAATAAAATATGTGATCAAAGACACCCCATGCCACAAATCGCAAAAAAAGAAAATTGCCGCTATTAATATGACTCGTAACAACAATTTATGTTAAAGACCGATAAATGCCTGATTCAGTGAGTTTTATAAAATTGTTGTATTTTCTATAGAGAACATTGTACATTAGAAGTTATACAAGCTATGTGAAGTACATAAAACAAATACTTATATATTTTATTTACTTTCGCATCGATCTAAGTGTTTGGTCCCACAAACACAAATCACAAACTGGCAGTAACGTTCAATGTTATCAACCGTAAAAAGAAAAACCAAAGAATGCATCCAGAAAGCGTGATATTCGAGCTTGAACATGAAGAAAAGTTTTTATCAAAGTAACCCCAGGAATCAAAGTAACCCCATTCCACGGTACTATAATGGTTTCTATGTAGCTTTTATGAAAGATAATGGCATTGTGCGTGCGTCCAGGCGCTGACGTCACGCTGACACCGTCTAGACGGTAGAGTGCACCGTGGATGGTACAATATCGCGTTTCTGCACAATATTGAAACGTATAAGGTGCGAATGTATTAATAATATTGATATATGAGGGCCTATCGCTAACATCGTGGTTCGGAAATTTCGGGCATCTTTCTCTTTTACTCCTATTAAGCGTAATTAGAATGACAAAGATAATATTTGTATTTAAAATTTCGTGAGACATAGTATAATAATAAACAATTAACACGATTTTAGCGTGCTAATTAGAGTGCTATTTTAGAGTGCTAAGCGACGCGATCGGCGAACCGAACGGACACTTAGCACTCTTAGTGCTTGAAAATGGAGGCCTATGTTCTCCGAAACACGTCGCGCGAGTGACTAAATAAACGTGAGTAAAATCGTGTTAATTGTTTATTATTAGACAAAGATAATAATTCGAAATTTGCTACTATTTCCCTCTTTAGTATGCGCTTTACTTAGTAAAATCTATAAGTAATAAAATAAAGGGAAGTCAATGTGAGAAAAATAACCAACATAAAAGAAGCTGAACTGTTGACAGCTTTCGAAACTAAGGCACGAAAATTCTCAGGTTATGATTAAAAATAAATAGGTAGTCCATTTTCAAAGAAAATACTCGTTACTGAATAGTTAATTTTCAAAGAGGAACTCTTAATTTCAACAATAACTTCGGCATCATTTAATTCTGAACAAACTTTAACAAACATTTAATATGCTAGTATTTTCATTGGTGATACAATCACCAAACTAGCGTGATCTCAACGAGGCAAATAGTCCGAGGAGCACGGCGTCCTTTCTCAACTCTCGCGGTAATCTCGGGGGGACGCCGGCGGTCACGTGCATAAGTAATGTCGGGCACTAAGAATAAGTAAACATTAGCTAAGTCAGTATTCATTCGACTGGTAATATTATTAGCTAGTCCTCTGACCATTCAGCTCATACCACGGTGCCCCTGATGCCATGACATGGCTCATAAGTACGACGCTCATAAGCCGCACCTGACGTGGTAGCGTATATGGGGCACAGTTGACCGTCGTCGTAATTAACCTTCTTTGGCGAACAAACGGTTAAAGGACATTGGATGATGGAAATACGTAATAAAAAGTTACAAATATTACTTAGTTACAAACGGATAAACTCACACAGTGATACACCCTCATCGCGATCGGTGTGTCCTGACTCGGCTTGAAGATGGGTACCAGAGCTTACCCGAAACATGTCGCCTAGTGCGATATAATTACACGTGAGTTTATCCGTTTGTAACTAAGTAGTAGTAACATGGCTCACAACAGTTTTAATTGTATGAGTTACAAATATAATCATATATTTAACTCATCATTTCTTCAACTAAGAAAAAAAAATTTTTTTATGAAATTATGTCTCGTGTCGAAAGCCGGAGGTCCACGTCGCTTCTTCGTAATGTATGTCGTCTATTTCAATTATCTTATTATTTATTTCACGTTAGACATTTTATCAGACAAAACAGAAAACCGCTCAGCTATTTTTTTAAATGTAGTCTCCAAAAAACCTATTTTTTTTAAACGAAATTCTTTTCAAAGTGGTCAAAAACCCAGCGCAAAAGTTGGTCCTTGCGCCTCGTCCTTTGCTGTCGCCGCGAGGGGAGACAGGGGTCGCGTGAAGAAAAAAGATTAGACCGCCCCCGGCCGCATTTAGCGTTATTACGTAGCGAGTAAGCGCACAAATACCACTGCAAATATGTGAATATATAAGGACTTATTTTGTGATGCCTAAGATAAGAGCACATCTCATTCCATAGAAATATAAAAAATATAAGTTATCTTAGCGTTAAGTGTGACGTTCACGTGCTGCCTTCGGGGTCAATCGCTGTCTACGACATGTTTTAGCGTACCTACACTTTCACTTAATGCAAAACAATGCCCACTTTTAAAAACAAATATCGGTTCAATCCCTCTTATACTAAGAACAATAAAATGATCACCAGACGCCAATCACGTTTTAATTGTTGCGAGAAAAAATGAAGATTTAGGTGAAATTGTTGCGCACTTATCGTGTAATGTTTACTTTTGCATTGTGTAAATGTTAGAACTTGCCAGCGAAAATGACAGATAATAAATACTCGACAAAAATGAGTAGCAAGTAGCGAATAGCAAACGAAAAGCATAAAACACCTTTGTTTTCCGTATATCATTACCAAACGTCGAATATCTTATCATGCATGTGCCTGCGAATCCTCATTTTGGGAGAATTGGGGACACAACACGTGCACGGACACGTGGCGGATAGTCATAGCGGCCGCGGCCGTTACGTACGGAAGGACGGACGACGAGGGACGGCGCAATGGACGTAAGGAGGTAGGGGCACGCAGATATGTCGAATGGCCGATAGGCGTTCGGAGGGAAAGAATAATTTATTTGCTTAAACGGGGTCCGCTTTGGTTGAAGTTGGGTAGGTACGTACATGTTGGGAATCTTAATTTATACAAACGGTGACACTCGTAAGTATATATTCTAATTTTAGTATTTTAAGGTTGGAATGTTGATCCAATAAGCTTCAGGAGAGTTTTCATAGTTAAAAATCCTTGTTTTGTTAATAATATGGATCATATTATTTACTGTGGTCATTCGAACGTGAACGTCATTTAAACAAATTGTGATTCTGACAACTGCCGTCAGTGAAAGGGTTCTACGCAAGGTAGGTATTATATGTATTACTGTGAATGATTTTATATTTGAATGAATATATATTGAAGATTCGTTAGAAAACATCGCTCGATATTTAGAGATCGCCTACGAATCCATAATAGGTTGCTACAGAGTGTGCTACGCCGTAGCCGGGCCGCTACTAGGTTCGTCCTAAATATGACCTCTTACGGTCTACCTCTACAAAGAAGTTCTAATAGGTAACTAACTATATTACTGATTGAAAATAATCCCTATCATGACTAATTAAACATTTAACCTTTTAATTTATACAAATAATACCCAGAACACAAACCCCCGCCTATGAAGCCGATGGGTCCAAATCACAGTAAGGGCATTTATTTTTATGATGAGCACAGATTTATGTACCTGAGTCATGGGTGTTTTGTATGTGTGGAGGTCCTCGTAGCTTTTTCTTAAGTATATATCATCATTTTTAATTTATATATGTAGTTGTATTACTACTTCAAAATCAAAGCAAATCAACAATATTTCATAAAAAATATTTTGGTATGCTCTTAGTTTTCATTTATCCTGTTCACAAATGAATCATGGTAAGGTCAATATTAAATAATTGTTACTGTCATATGCAACAGGGACTTTATTCCCTCCGGTTAAGTTTTTCCGATACAAATGATGAAGAAACTTTATATATATCACATTAAACACTTGATTTAAGTATTCCGTAATGACCTACCAATTTAATGAAAGGATGTCATCAGTTAAAAAAGCTATTTATTCTGGCCAACCTTTCCTAGCTATTAAGTAAAGAAAATATAAGCAAATCGTCTCCGCGCCCGCCACCGCGGTTATTACCAGCCGTCCCAATCCGGCAGATAACAAAACTCAATTTGCAAGCACCGTGCACCCGCGTCGCGGAGCCGCATATTTTTCAGCCCCCCAGCAGGAGGGGGGTTAATTAGTCGCGAACGGTCCGGCTTCACTCCATCCAACTTGTTTCCTTCTTTATTTGCCCACTTGAAACAAATGTGGGGATTCAGGGCCGGCGCGGGTCGGCCGCGCGATAGTGCGCGAGATGCCAGCGCGATTTAATGCCCCCCGAGTTTAGATAGCGCATAGCGGGGAGCAAGGAAGATCTAACGGCGTATACGTTTTTTAAAGATATCTGGCTAAAGTACAGCTGTATTTTATGTTAGTACTTAAATATCATCGGTGTAACATCGAAATGTTCATACGAAGAGTGAAACTGTTAAGTTGTACACACAACTCAGACGATGTAGATGATTATTAATAATCATAACCCAGTTAAGTTAAAATTAACTGGTTTTATTGGCTGTCACTGTCACCGTATTGTTGTACGTGTAGTATGCCGTGCCGTAGCATGACGCGATATTGGCTCAAAATAGCCACTGTCCATTCAGTAGAATACTATCTGTGAAGTTAAATAGTTATTTGCTATTCAAGGGAGCAAGGTTAGTGTTTACCTTCTCGTGCTAATATTGAGACCCGAGCTAGCAAATGATTTCAAAAAGTGGAATCTTGATTGTTGGGAAGGTTTCCAGGCACGAAAAGGCTTAGCTGCCGAGTGATTAGCACATAACTTTTCACTGCTACAAGGAAGATACCAACTGTAAAAAATTACAGTTACTCCAAATTACTAGTATCAATCATTTATCATTCTAAATCGTCATTTATAACTATAATTACAGACAACCAGCTATCGGCAAAAAATTACATTCAAAAATTGTATGAAATTTCTTTACTCTTTGCGAATGAAATGTAGGTTTGCTAGCTATTTTTAAAGGATAAAAACTGGCTTTCTAAGCAAGTGAGGTGAAAATATATATTTAGGTTTAGTTTATTTTTCACTTATTGGTGGGATTATTTATGTTTGTAAATAAAATAAATAACATATTTACACAAAATGACTGATCCCCAGGGTAGGTAAGCTCAAAAGGCTTATATTGTGGGTACTCAACTGACAATATATGTAATATACAAATACGTAGAAAACACCCATAACTCAGGAAGCACATATCTGTGCTCATCACGCAAATAAATGCCCTTACTAGAATTTGAACCCAGGAGCACAGTCGTACAAAAGTCATGACCAGTTGGACTATATAAAAAAGTTCTGATGCTTACAGTACTCAAAATGTGTTTAAAGTAAACTAAATAAAAGAGTACCTAGTTTTTTTTAAGTGTTTGAATATAATTGAAAGATTTTGTACCTTTTCACTGGTAACATCGTAATCTGACCGTTCGGCCGGTAAAGGGGTATTGGGTGGATTTGGAATTATTAATGATCGCTTTACTGGGGGGAAGAAACACGTAGTAACACTTTTCCATCGACGATGCCTTATTGTTTATCCGAGTAGGTGGAATTAAGAATCACCGTACGAATCTTAGATTGCTGTTGGATGTATAAACATTTAGTGCCGTAGGCAATTGATATATTAAAAAGATAAAAGAAGTTTCACTCTATTTGCGAAGTGAAGATAAAGTAACTCGAATTTCCTAGTTCTAATTAGCTTCACTAATCTCATAATTTACGAGGGGCTCCTGAAAAATAATATCCTTGGTTAAAAAAAATATGCGAAATTGATACCGGCTGAATGCAAATTATTATTCTTTGGTTATTCTTTTTTTTTAATTAGGTATATGACGTTCATTTGTAGGTTAATGGTATGTCCATGGAGCGTGCTAATAATAATACCACGATGGAAAGGGATGGTCTTATGTAACTTTCCATAGGTATGGCAGAGACAGCGCTATTTTCGTCCGTCCTTGTCATAATTTCACACATTTTTGTTCCCCTCCAAACTGGTCCCTTCAGAACTGTCAAAGTTGGAACAAACAAATACAATTGGAGGTTTCTTGGGTTTTCAACTAAAGTTGCGGTAATTAATACAAATATTTTTGTTATAAAGAATGTCCTGTAAACCAAAACTATAATGAATTGTTTCATTTTGGGCCACACAAGCCAAAATATCTTTGTCCCTTACTGGCGCTCGCGGATGCGTTCTCCAGTCATTATTCCTCCTAGTTTCCTTCCCATTTTTCTAATAAGCTTGTAAGTGGAAGGCTGGTTTCTGCCGTTACGAACTAAAATGTTGCCAAAGTTAAAAAAATAATTTTAGAAGACCGACGAGTGAAGCAGTGGGAGATCGCTAGAGATGTGAGCAGGAAATGAGCCGAGGGAAAGACAAAGAAATTAGTTCAAAAATGGTGACGCGTGATGAGACCTGGATTTGAAAGTGTGACCCCGAAAGTAAACCAGAGTCTGCAGTGGAAATTCAATGAAGTCTGCTCGGAAGTGGCAGACAAACTTACCTATAGCTAAACTATACTGATTGATTATTTACCAAAAAAAAATACAATGAATGTTGAATCGTTCCAGCCTACTGTATTCGTTACAAGAATCGATAAAAGAAAAGGAGCTGTAGAATTGTTAAGAAGAGTATTGTTCGTTTTTGTATTTACAAGTAGATAATTATCTAAGTCATGTAAAAATCTAAATCAAATGCCGTTAGCGACCATGGCTGGATTACTTAATATTTGTTCAAATACATTTTACTTCAATTAACTGTACCCCAATGATTTATTATTGTACAGTACTACTACTATACAGTAATACTAGCGGCGGCACATCTAGTAGCCGATTCCCATAGGCTTAAGTAGCTTTCAAGAAGTTTTCCTTGGGCTCATGAATAAAAGAAAAAAAAAGACTCTGAATACAATGAATGCCAACTTCAGAAAAATGAAAATACCTGTTTATAAGAATAGCGATAATCCCTATGGATATAACCTAAATTCTAATGTTTTTCTCACACTTAAAAAAGGAGTGAGTAGGATTGTCACCTAAAAAAAATAGCCGTACTGTACAAACATCCAACCCTATCACAGTGGTCCTCTGCAAACACCTCCGAACTGCTGAATCTATGACATCGGCCGTGATCGATCGAGGTTATTCTCGTCTCTAAACACTTCTAACCCCCGCTTAATCCTTAGTTAAAAATAAATTCGGACAGGCAAGCCGATAGTAATTATTGAAGAGGGGGGTCTAGGTACTAGAGGGGGGGTGGAACGTGTCTCGAAATTTAGTTACGGCGTCTGAGCTACGGGCGAGACTTGTGTCGGGGATACTGCGGGTGTTTGGGGCTGATTAGAGTAGATTGCGCTCTAAAGTGGGGTCACTTTAAGTCTGCGTGACTTTTAAAATTTTGACGATAGAAGTTTTATACTTAGTCTTGCCCTCATTACTTAGTATATGTAAAAAAATGGGACTAAAATATGTAGCCACGACTCTTTTACCATGGCGTAAAGTCTTGGATGTCAGCCATGGTAAAAGACGGTAGCCATGGTAGAATACGGGTAGATGTACTCGTATGTTTTGGTTATATATTTATTGTACCCATATTTTCAGACATGACCGTACCAGAGAAAATGTGGAAATTAGAAAGAAGATAATGCACGCCAGCATTAATGATGTCATCCGAAGGGCCCTTGTCAGCGCCAAACTGCCGGCAGTTTTGGAACCCAGCGGTTTGGCCAGAGACGACGGCAAGAGGCCCGATGGGATGACGCTGGTGCCTTGGAGTATGGGCCGACCGCTAGTTTGGGACGCTACGTGCGTTGATACTCTGGCACCGTCTCATATTCCAAGCACTAAAATTAATGCTGGTGCTGCGGCAACCTCGGCAGAAGACTTCAAACGCCGCAAGTATGTCGCTCTGGGAAGTAGCTACATATTTGCGGCGTTTGGCGTCGAAACTTTGGGGCCGTGGGGTCCAAACGCGCGCCGACTATATAAAGATCTGTCGGCGCGTCTAATAGAGGCCTCGGGTGACCAGAGGGCTGGCTACTATTTTGCACAGCGGATAGCCATCGCTATCCAGCGTGGGAATACAGCCAGCCTTCTGGGCACCTTGCCCGTTGATAGCGATTTGGGCCAAGTTTTTTATCTCTAATTTTGTTTATGTAGGTTAAGTTGTTAGGGTTATTATTTTCTTTATTATGTTTTTATACTTAATTGTAATTATTTACCTCGAATATTTGTTATTTGATTATGTTTATTTGGGTACAAGCGGCAAAATGTTCTTATAACCACTGGGACTTTAAATTTAGGATTACTCGTTTTATGAATCCTTTTATAAATTATGTAATTATTAAGAATGAGTATATTGAGTAGAGATATTATTTACACGAAATACTGTCTATAAACCATTTTTATAGACAGCCTGTGGATCTCAACAAATCAACTGACTACTTTCACATCACACGCTCATAAAATACTCAATTGAGTTGTTGCAAAATCTGTTCTACGTCTTGGGTGTTAAGATTCATTTCTGAGTTGATTTCAAAATTGCTAGGAGTACTTTAGCAAAGTTCGACCCTTTTTATACAGGGTGTATCGTTTGTGAGTTTATAGTGTCAGCAATAAAACCGCCCTTCTCCCCGAAGGACCTAATTTACGAGCTGTTAACGCATTGACAAGCCCTGTTAACACGTTTAACAGGTGCGCTGCCTCTAGGGTCAAATGTCAGTGATGGTAATTTAATAGGTTATCCCAATACATAGGTAACAAGTTCAAAACAAATATAATTCGTAACATTCAAAATATAGTATGTACCGACATGAACGTTCGCTGTGTTTACGAAATGTTTTTTTTATTTATTTAGATGTCGGTTTTAAGATATCAAAATATTGATCCAAAATTACGCGAATGACGTAAATATTTCTTTCATCTTTTGTTATATGCCCAACAGCTGAGTGAAAGCTCGTCCTTGGTCGGTGGTCTCGGCGGAAACGGTTTGCGTGCGCGGGCGCCGCGGGGTGGGGGTCGCGGGGGCGGGGCAGGATGCGGTCACGCACATTCGCGAGAGATCGAGTCGCCCGGGGACGCACGCGATAGCGGGGACACTGGCATCACTAGTAAGGCACACTTGTCGATAATCAGTGAAAGCGCAAGAATGGAATAAATTTTTCAAAAGGCCGGTTTAAGACCTTGAACCCCGGTTGACCCCTGTAGATATGTGTCAATATCATGTCATGTCTTCCAGATAATTATTCCAAGACTCATTCGCTGACAAGGGGAAGTTGTAGGCTTAACGACTTATTTCCTTATTCTATAAAGCAGTTGCGGTACCTAGATACTGACAGAGAATTAACGTTATATATAATTCTAAGCTAACATAGTCGTTGACATTATAAGTATTATTTAAAATGGGATAGTTATCATTCAAATTAACGTTCATGGTAAATATCCCGTTTTAAGTAATACTTGTAATTAAGGCTATGCGTAAACGAAAAAAGCAATTTTAAAATATCATGGAGCCAACAAAGGATTTCCAGAAATTCAAACCCTGAGTTCATTTAATTCAAGTTGGCAGTCTTGAACGATCTATACGCAGATGAAGTCATATATATCAAGTACATATGAACTACCTTTTACAGCAGTTCATAGTTGAACTCACCGAAATAGGTATGATATGACAGTTCAATTATAGGACAAACTATTTCGATAACAGTAAACGATTATCGTTTATATTTCTTGCACATTGGTGCACAGGACATTCAGTTCCATCAGTGTACTTACAAATAAAGGAACCTTTCCAGAAAAGATAGTAAATAGTAACCTTCGCACACCCCGAAAGTTATCGATAATCGATACGTGACGGCCGCGTCACGATATACGCGATTGTGCGCGCGCTGGGACGCACGTCCCGCGGCTGCGCTCATTACGATGCGCCTGACTGCTAAGCATAGTGATGCTACACTAATCAGATTTGTACCTAGAAATGCACAACACAGATATAAAAAGTACTAGAATGTTAAATCAGTAATTTAAGTATACATTGTCAAATTCAAATTCAAAATTCAAATTCAAATGTTTATTTGTTCAACATAGGTGCAATAACATGGTGTTACAAAAGGTCTTGTTTGTAACAGAACTCTACATTCATCTTGATAAATTAAATTTACATTTACCTAACAGTTTAGCGGTAAATCTACGCTAACCTCTTCATTTTATGAATGAAAATTGTTGCCCCGTTTCAAACATAATCCGAAGAAAAGATGTCCAATTCACAGACAATAATTAAACTCCACTTGCTTTTGAAATTTTAGACTGTAAGACTTGTGTATTAAGATTCTGATTTGAGGATCCGAAACTAGCTTGAAGAATACCATAAAATAAATTGTAATGATCCCACCTGTTGCTCGTTGGTTCCACTGCCTATGTTTGTATACAAAGAGCAAATTGACACAATATGCAATTTTATAAACTAATATATGAGCTATGTTTTCAGAACGGTTGAGAACTGCCACAGTTAATATAAATCACGTTTTTTAGTCGATTTTTTTTGGCTCAGTACAATTCCTGCTTAAAATATTTGTATGTACAAATATTTTACGCAGACGCTAGCGATTATACGTTTTTGCCAACTCGTGGTAGAGGTACACAGAGTCCAAGATTCAATCAGTGAATGTTGCTTGCACCTGGTTATGAAATATTTACGGATACAAGTACTGAGCCGTTACGTGTAATCCAAAAGTAAAATTAATCAATTTACAGCATCGGCCAAAAGTATTGAGCACATACTTTTTTTCTTCTTACTCTAAAAACCATCTCTTTCTAAATGCAGTTAAACAATTTTGTGATATTTCAAACCTTAATATATTATGTACACAACAAGAGAACATCAGTTAATAATACTCAAAGTATGTAAGTATTACTTAAATAAGAAAACAAAAAGCGCCGAAAATCGAATCTACAACGAAATGACTTATTTCATTCTATGCAATCATCAGTCACCGCAACGACCAATACCTAATTAGTTTAAATAAATTGATAATATATCATCATAAAAGATATGTAAATACTGCACTAAATATCGAGTTTACATATAAAATCATGGTTGCTCAATACTTCAATATTCATACAGTCATAAATAATTGGTTACTATAAGTTTCACCTTCATTATTTGTATTTAAATATAAAGCATTAAGGCCCTTTACACACTGCGACTTTTAGCAGCGATGCTGTCGCGATGCAGCATCGATGCAGTCGCAAATGGTCCACCTTTACACACTTGCGCTACTTTAAGCATCGATACAATCGCGATGCTGTCGCGATACAGTAGCGATGCTGTCGCGATGCAGAAGCTGGCCATTGAACTGTAGCAATGCAGTATCGATGCAATCGCGATGCAGCATCGCTACTGTATCGCGGCTGTATCGATGCTAACGTGAGCCACGACGCGAAACATATTTTGATCAGCCATTCATTGACTGCCACAGCGCTATGAGTTCGATTGAAACTGTTAATCACGCTCTCTGTATTATTACTCTTAAAAAAGAAACGTAAACGCAAACAGAGGAAGTATTTGGTCCACCCATTTACAAGTGAAAGATTAAGAAGTGGTCATTATGTATCATATGTCAGTAGCTAGCTCTAAAATCAGATAGCTGCTTTTAGAACTGCTTTATCAGTAGATTTGGCAAACTGCCCACTACCCCGCGTCTGCAATTCTGCATCGATGCTAACGCGCGTCTGTAGCGATGCTGTCGCGCGTGTGTATCGATGCTAACGCGCTACTGTATCGATACTAACGCGCGACAGCATCGATGCAAAATTGCTGGTGTCGCGATGCAGTCGCGCGTTTCAAAAACGCGCGACTGCATCGCTGCTAAAAGTCGCAGTGTGTAAGGGGCCTAAAATTCTTAAAATTTATAATGTCCACAGAAATGACGCTCATTTTAATCTCAGTAGACATGTCGCAGACTTACGATAATGTTATTACAGATTAGTAAAGAGCAAAACATATTTTTGTAGCCCCAAAACGAAGTTACTAAGTTACTAAATATATTTATGAGATTTCTCAGGCCATATAACATCAGTGCTTATATAGGCTTATTAGACCGCGATATTTTTTCATGACATAATATTTTATTCATTGTTTCTTGTAAGCAACAGAATGAGGGAAATAATACCCGAAATATGTTTGTAAGAACTCCCTATAAGGCTATTATTTTATTATAATTACCTTTAAGAGAAAATAGTTGTAATAAATATTTTGATATGTTTATAGAAAATGAAAGAACTTGTAATAGGACCCTATTATTATGTTGTGTTCATTTACCATTGTTATTTTGCGTCATGAAATATCAATTTCCAATGTTTTTGACTGACTAAATCGCGGTAAATATCAAAAATTAATAATAAGTAAATATTACAAGACATGCTTACAAATTTTACTCAGCCCCACGGTAAGCTCAAGAAGGCTTGTTATCGGTACTCGGCCACATACATAATATATAATATACATATAGTATACATAATATACAAATACGTAAATACAGAAAACACCCATGACTCAGGAACAAATATCTGTGCTCATCACACAATTAAGTGCCTTTACTGGGATTTGAACCCAGAACCGTCGGCTTGATAGGTAAAGGTCCCTACCCACTATATAGACATTTAGACTATAGACATTATGAAAGTTAAGGATTTTAGTCTATTATTTGGATGTGGGCAGTTCTCAGAGGTGGCGTTTTTTCGTGTCCGAGGCTATATTTGCGTGAATTTTTGGCCCAATATTTTTGAAAAAAATCATACACATATTTGAACGTCTGTTATATCTCGACAATTAATAAAATATTCCATAACACCATATTCAATATGATAAAAAAAATAAAAAGTGCAGAAATTGACGTACAGTGGGCGTGTCCCGCACCCAAATTTGTTGAAACAAAAAAATATAATTCAAGTTGGGGATGTTGTATTATTTTTTAATATTGGTTCACATATTCCTAATTAGTTTAGTTCTACTATAATTTCACTGAACATAATATATGTATTACCCTTATTAAATAAAAACATATTTTCGCCATGTCCCGCGCCAACGCTTGATTTCGCTGGAGTTTACAAAACTTGGCGGTATCGCACAAAGCAATATACCAGGAACTCAATGCCGCGTCCAAAGGTAGCTTCAGTTACGCCGCGTTCACCGACGAGAGCGGACGTAGGCTCACAGTGTAATAGCAGAATTCGCAAAGGTATCTTCATCATTCGGTGGGTTTGGTTTCGTGTTTTCTTGAATTCGGTGAACAAAATTTTTCGTTCAGTGTTTGTGCTTTTATTGGAGCAACAGTGCTTAAGTCATGCCAAGAAGTATGTGATTTAGTTACCAGTGAGTCTTTTCAATACAATGGTTACTTTTTGTGTAATTGTTCAATAACGATAAAATTTGAATTCAGTGGGTGTGATTTCCGTGGATTCGGTGGGGTTTTAGGCCACCGAAATCAAAAAAGGTGCCACCGTGATCATAACAAACTGACTATAAAAACAGGTTAATTGTTTGTTTTTAAATAATTTGTATGTTATAATTGTATTCAAAACAGTTGAATATGTTGTTAATGTTAACATTAACACCAACGTTGTTAGTATACTCGTATATTTAATCGCAACTTTTAAAAAAAATTGGTTATGCTATCTGCGGATATTTTTCCTATTTAATCAGTTATGATTACCGTTGACCTATATCTATCAAGATCAGTGCCTTCTGATAAAGATTCTCCTTCTGGGCCTAGAATAGACGCTTAAGGTCATCAAGAAGAAACCCTACGCTTGCTGCTACACAGCTTCCGGAAATGGCCGCAAATGTAGGTCTCATACCTCCGATACAGCCACACGAGGTTAAGAAAACGCTGCAAAAATAGGTATCCAAGTGGAAGCTTGGAAATGCCTACAAGAAACTGGTGTGTTGCTACTTTCTGATCTCTTCAGTCAGGTGTTGCTCTCTTCCAAAATGCCAGAGGCATGGAGATTGCGCACTATCGTTCCGATTTACAAGGGAAAGAGAAGCAAGTACGAGTGCAACAACTACCGAGGCATCAAGCTCTTAAGCCATACTATGAAGCTTTACGAAAGAGTAATCGACAACCGAATAAGGTCAGAGTGCTCACTATCTAGACATTATTATGGCTTCGTACCTGGTTTATCAACTACTGATCGTAATATGTTTGCTCTGTCCACAATTGCCGAAGAATATCGCTCGAAGAAAAAAGCGCTGTTCGTTGCGTTCCTGGACATGGAAAAGGCATTTGACCGTGCTCCAAGGGATACTATTTGGTGGAGCCTTCGAAAGAAAAATGTCCCAGAGCAATATGTCAAGACCATTGCTGACATGTATAGGGATGCACGATCAGTGGTCCGGACATCGGTGGGTGAGACCAAAGCAATAGCGGTAAAAAAATGTGTTCGTCAGGGCTGGTACTGAGCCCCTTCCTGTTTGGCTTAGTTTTTGGACTTGCTTACTAAAGAAGCACAAGATTTGGCAAAGTGGACATTTATATACGCTGACGATGTAGCCATATGCACTGAAAGCCGTACCGAGCTGCAGAAAGCGCTTGCTTCATGGAAGCACCAGTTGCAATCCGGGGGCATGGTGTTGAGTGTTGCCAAAACACAATTCATGTCCCTCAACGAACCAGATCCACGTGACGACAGTCCGATACCCATC
Organism: Grapholita molesta; assembly: GCA_022674325.2. NCBI lineage: Eukaryota > Metazoa > Arthropoda > Insecta > Lepidoptera > Tortricidae > Grapholita > Grapholita molesta. Next base: position 9,042,195 of record CP053138.2, read on the forward strand.
GATGGGCTATTAGTCCAAATACCTGGGTGGTATAATGCACATGTCCGGAGACATCGAATGCAATGCAACATTCATCACCGAATAGCCGCTACATGGCAAAAATGGTGAGAAGTGACTGGTGTGACCTGCGACAAAAAAAATGCCGGTCAAACTAAAGGGGCTGATCTATAAGACCATGATTAGACCAGTTTTAACCTATGGCAGCGAGACGTGGGCGGTGGCGCAGAAGCACCTGCGTACCATCTAAGTTGCTGAAATGAAGATGCTGAGGTGGATGTGCGGCGTTACCAGGCTCGATAAAATTCGCAACGTATACGTGCGAGGAAGCCTGGGCGTGCGTGACATCGCCGACAAAATGCAAGAGAGTTAGGCTGCGATTCTTCCGAATTGACTAGTTTGCTTGCTAAAATCAGCTCGTTGGGCTGAAAATATGAAACTAAGTATATAAGTACTTTATAGTTAATGAGTGTCCAATGCAAGATTTTTCTGAATTTAATAAGAAAACTTTATATGGACAAGTCTTTTTTGATAAAAACTTAAAGACATAAACACTTTTAAAGTGATTTTAACACCAATTTTGAACTTTTTTATGAATATTGATTTCGGTGGGTGGACTTGATTTCGGTGATTTAAAAACTAAAATATCTTAAAAACCGTTAAGTCTACAAGGGGGCCTTTCCCGGCAATATTTTTTAAATTTAAGCCTGAATCTAGGATTTAATGTTTCACATTAAAAAAGTAAAAAAAAAATTGTTCCACCGAAGTCACGCAAAACAGCTCGGCTCGGAGAATCGCCCAGGTATTTAAAATTGGCATTAAACGGCTCCCCCTTAATTATACCTAAGCCGTCGCATAAGCCGTTAACTATAGAAAATACAACTTTTATTATATTTTTACTATTAACGTACGTGAATTGTATTTCATCTTTCGTGAGTCATTTCAATAATTTTTAAACAACACGGATCCACCCACGTTTATTGTCTTTCGGAGAGCTCAGTTCTCCATTTTCAGCCCTCATTAGCGTAGCCACGGATTCTCTTAGTGCTTGGAATAAAATGGAGACCTATGTTCTTCGAAACATATCGCACGACTGACGAAATAAATGTGAGTGAACCCACGTAGGTCTACATTTTACATTTAATTTCTTACGTATATACTTCGCCTTATACGTAGTATATTCTTGGCGTCCATATTGTGTACCTGCGCCTCATCTTAATGTTGCAATACGCCTCACCGCCAGTGGTTTGGACACTTTGATCAGGCCATCAAATTTGGAGCGTTCTAGTGATGCAGCACGCCTATTATATTCAAGGCGTGCTCCGACGTCTACCTGTAGCAACTATTATTATACCCATGGCGTGCCACAGCGTAAATAGCGCTTACAGTACTATGACAAGAGCGATTTTAACACGTTCATTGCGGTATCAGGTCTGCAAGATCCGATGATGAACTATCCCGCGGGGCGGCACTTAATGTACCGTTCTTACCGCTGGTGCGGGACAAGTATCTTTTATTTGCAAAGGAGTAGGAAGGAGATAAATATATATTTAAAATTGTCTCTTTGAATATTTTACATCGGCATGATAAAACCGTATCGGGTCGATTGTATCTCATACCGACAGATAAGTTTTTTTTTTCACCTAGTGCGGATATCGGATATTTTCGACCTGATACCCGATGACCTGATAACCGCACAAGAATTAGGATTAGTTTATCTAGTGCCGCCCTCAAATGCAGTCGGTGTAAACAATACTCGATAGACTGTTTAGTGTAAATAAGTACACGTAAATAAAGTGCATTCTCGAATGCAATAAACAATATCGGATCATTGTTTTGTGGTTTAGGTGTGTGTGTGGTGATAATGAAGATATTGATGGTGGACCACTGAAAAACAGAAGACCTACGCCTTTGACTCTAGTTTATCGACTGCGTAACAGAGTGAGTACAGATACTAACATATATACCTACAAGTCCGACAACCGGCCACACATTAATAATTCTTCAAAATGCATCTCATTCACCTGTATCCGATCCCACTAATCCAAACAGCAAAAAAATCCAAATGTTAGAGAATATCTCCATCCCAACAAAGTGCAGCAATATTTATAAGAAAAAAAAATTACACAAATGCATGTATTTTCTACACCTATACATTTATTTTAAAGTTTTGGTATTTATGTTTTAAATAAAACATTTATTTTAAAGTTCATCGATATTTTATTTTTACAACCCTAATCCTTTATCGATAACACAATCATTCAGAACGCACGTAGGGTCGAAAAGATCTGACAGATTATTCTTTTTATTTAATAGTCTTCCGACTATTCGATTTAAAAACGGCTTAAATATTATATTAATAAGTTCAACGAAAGTATATTCCAATAAAAAAATCGATACAAATGATTACTACTAGCCAGTAAGTTACATTTAAATACTGGCATCTCGAACAGATCCATTCGACCCCATGACGCTACAATAAAAAGTTAAATAACAGATCTAATGTACCTGATACAGCACCAACGTAAAGTACACGAAATTGACTGCCGCAATGAACGTGTTAAATTGAAATAAAGATATATGCAATACAATAAAAATATCATTAATTGCATATCTCAATAGTATAACAACGAAACAGGTGCAGGATAAAAATAGAGGTAGGTCGTATCGCTCGCTGGAGTGCCAACTCTTCCAAACATTGCCATAAAATAAAATAAATAATATTTATTATTAAAGGTGAAGCTTTTAGAGGTGGTCATCAGCATACTACATATTATGAAGATAGCTTAGAATTACGTACGTAGACAATAATTCGGTCTGTAGTAATGCCACCCACCAGTTAAGCGCTCGTAGACAGTTACTTTTATAAGCTTATGTCGCGTAATGATCGCAGTACCTGCATTCGGAAATTCCACCTTTTCCACTCTTTCGATTCCAACTTTTTGATGTGTTACTTAAAAAATTACCTCTTAGTTAATCCTTATAATACTATTTAACGGCGTCCTAGACTAGTTCATAGTGACCCTGTCTACCAAGTAGGAGGTACGGCGTTCGGATCTAGCCAGGGCATTTATTTGTGCGCATGTCACGAATAGTTCTTCCTGGGTTGAGGACGTTATCTATATATTTATATGAATATTAACATTTCTCTGCCTCCGTTAGATATGTCGTGGTGTCGTGTTGTCAATATGTCTAAAATTTTATGACTTGTTTATGAAAGTAATAAATCCTATGACTGATTTCATTATTTGCTCGTAAGGGGTACATATGTATCACTTATACTTATTGTTTTTTTAACTCAAATTAACTGAACACGGTAAAGGCAAAAAGGCTTGTATTGCGGCTACTTAGCTAACTTAAACAGAAAACACCCATGACTCAGGAACAATTATCTGTGCTCATCACACAAAGCAATGCACTCACTGGGATTTGTACCCACAGCCGTCGGCAGTGTACTGGCCAGACCTGTTGTCAAATCACTGTACCTGAAGTAATGCAAAAATAGGCACGATTGCGTCAATATTAACAGCAATTACGGAAGTCCGGATCCAGTGTATTGCTTTTTCGGATTTGAACAACTTATAGGTATTATGAGTTGATTCAGGCTTACGTCCGGACCAATTAACACGTTTATGGACAGTACGTCGACAGACGTGGCGTAGTCGTTTGTTTCCTGTGCCATGTTTCATATGCCACAGCCTATGCTAACGAGGAGTTTTAATGGCTGTTATTGTATTTTAGCTAACGGTGAATCGCTTAGCATTTAACGGTAATGCTGGAGAAACTTTACTTTGACTGCGGTTCCGAGTCACAAAACAATACAGTACCTAGACACTAGTAGTAGGTTAAGATACTGGCCATATTATTTAAGCTTTGGCAGCAACCCTAGTACAAATTAGAGCGTGCCGCGCTTAGAGCTGCGCTTGACCAAGCGTTATTCGAATTTCGAGCAAGACGCTAGAGCGGGGCGCTTGTCGATGCGCGACGTGAGACCGCGTCAAGTATCGATTGGGGGGTCGCGGATCGGCGACGCGCGGACGGCACTCATGCGAGTCTTCAATGCATTCTGAGTTCTAATTGAGAGCGTTGTGACACAAATGTATCGATATCTCGGCAGCGTTTGCGTTTTGTGATGTACATAATATAACCAGTTGCTGTTTCGTGACAATGCGACGTTTTCTTGAAATGGTTTAATGCAGCGGGTGCTGAATAAACTCTATGAATAATACTGCTATGAAATTTGACTTAATCTGTAGGTACTATGAGGAGTGTAGGAGTTAAAGCAGATAGATATAGCCTACAATTTATTTTAATAATCAATATATGTACACATGTATTAATTACTTTATTCAATTTAATTTATACATATACAGTATATATAGATTTTAAGGTATTCTATATTATTTACTTATTATGGTTAACAAAAAAAATGTATTGTATTGTATAATATTGTGTACACAGCGTTTTTCTGGCATCAATTGTTATAATGCTATCATGTACAGCGAAGTTGGAATTAAAATTGTTCGAATCGTAGGTATATATTCAAAATTGTAATAATGTTTCCTTTACTTTTCTATTACGTTTATTGCGCTTTTACAAAACCAGCAAAGCGCAGAGTAGCACTCAACATCACAGAAAGGTTATCGATAAAAATAAAAAAGCGACAAATGTTCACCAGCGCGACGGTTCTCGAGGACGAAGAGCGGCAGTACGCGCGAATGATTTGCGCCACCCGTGGCGCTTCGCGGCGCCAGGGCCCCGACGGGGTGGCGACCTCATTGATATTGATACAGATTTACATAGCTAAACACTAAGCCATCACAAAAAAGACCTTTAAATTAATGTGAAGTCCAAAATCCTTCGCCGCAATTTCGCACGGGTCGCAATGACAAAAGGGTCGTCAGTTCTAAATCCGAAGTTCGCCCGCACAACCTTGAGCGGAGCCGTTAGGTAACGCGCAGGTTGTGGAACGTGTCAAAGCCCCAGTAAACATGTCCCGCCGCGGGGCTCAGCAAACAAAGGAGTGTTTTTGTCACGGGGTGGCGTGTCCGTGGCGACGCGAGTCGCGGGCATCGCGGATCGATATCGCCGAGATCTCGGCCTACGCCGGCCATTTGCCTACCTCGACGCCTCCGGCGCCGTGTGTACATAACCCCACCGCCCGACACCCCAGCCGATACACCCCCGCAGATTACCGCCTACAAAGCAAACTTCATTGGTACGTGCATGCAATATGCGCAAGGAGCAGGCCGAATTGCGCCTAGCCTGGCCAGATTGCTTTGATATCCTAGCCGGCACCGTAAATAGGCTATTGCAGAGTCCGAGCTAAAGGCGTCCTGCCCGAATACTCCGCACACACGCTCGCAATCACGTTAATTACTCAGCCGGTAACGAACAAGAGCCGGCCAGGTAATATCTTTGATACAATTCAATGGGTCCCGGGTATGATACCTTTGCAGTCTTACCTATATGTATTTCCATTAAATACAAGATTGCCTAAGTAAACAAGCGCCAAAGCCAAAGATAACAATACCCGTTTTCTTGAAAACTACTAGTATTTCTCAATACCTAAGTCATTTCACCATCTACATTGCAACGCTAAAAAGAAACACAAAGTTGTATTTATGAACTACTACAGTAAATTTCTAATTATTCATCCATTTTAAACTATTACCTCGTACGCGGCAGAATTCTGCCTCAGACTCCGGAGGACCTCGTCACTCTTTCTTAAGTAGGACTAGTGGGAGCATAACTCATATTAGTGTTACTACTTATAATCAAAATATTTAACAAAGGAAATCAAAATATATAAAAAAATATATTTGGATTGTTCTTAGTTGTTATTACGTCCTAATTTGGATATAATTTTTACTCCAAACTAAGGGTTGATAAACCCTTAATTGATAAAATGTGCAAATTATAACCTTAGAACTGAAATCGTAGTAAGAACGTGATAAGAACTGATATTTAAATATGATCTTTTTCCATTGTTACTTTGAATGTACATATTTCGTTTACCAATGGCGGCGCAATAAAAATATTCGTAAAACTAGGAACTAACGTATGCGGAGTGAAATTTGGACAAAGTTTGAATATATAAAATGTAAAAAACAAAAATCTAAATAAAATATGTGTGTATGTCAATATCAAGTCTATATATCTGTCAATCAATCTTCTAAGTTTCATAAGGATTGGATGTTTGATTTTGTAATTATGGTAAATAACCAAGAACGCCGTCGTAAAACTGTATGTAATTTCTACAGTATACATCCCCTATGGCCGAAATCGAAGGTGGTGGAACGTTTTGTACAAATGGGTGAGAGTCGAAGCACCATTTATAATATTTTAGCGTCTTTTACCTTAAGAACACCCACTGCTAGAAAGCTTGGTTCTGGAAATTATCCCAGCTTGAGCAAGTTTTCTGAGAGAGCTCGACTAAAGAAAAATACCGCCGGCCGTGTTGCTAAATCTTACAGAGAGCTCGGAAAAAAAAATTTATGTGACGGAAAAACCGTCAAAAAATATCTTGAAGACATGGGCATCGATAAACGGTGTAGAAAAGTTAAATCCACCGTCCCCGAAAATCAAAAATCCACTCAGAAAATACGGCTGCGTAAATTGGTCAAAGAAATATATTACGCCAAAAACAATGTGACTTGCGTCATGGATGACGAGTCATATTTCACGTTAGATGGAAACGAGTGGCAAGGCAATTACTATTTTGAGAACTCCAATGGTCCAACTGATGAACGTGAAATATGTTGAGCATACCAAGTTTCCTAAAAAAGTTTTGCTATGGTTTGCCATCAGTCGACGCGGAATGTCCAAGCCGGTGTTATTTGAATTAGGTTTAGCTGTGAACGCCGATCGCTACATAGAGCGTTGTTTGCCATTAGTGCGAGATTTCATAAATACGAGTCATAGAGGAGAAATTGTTGTGTTTTGGCCAGACTTAGCCTCAAGCCATTATTCCAAAAAAACACTTAGCAAAATGGCGGAGCTAAACACCCCATACGTACCGAAGACATCAAATCCACCTAATGTTCCGCAACTTCGCCCTATTGAAGATTTTTGGACAAATCTGAAGAGGCGAGGATATTGCAATAATTTTCGGTCCAAAAATGTGCAAAGCTTGATTCCAAAAAAAAAAATTGGAGTTGAATAAAATGCCCACATCTATGTTTTCGACAGCGATGGACAAAGTTCCTCAGAACTGCCGTAAAGCATCTCGCATGGGAGTAAACTTTTTTTTACATTAATCATTATTAGGTACTTTATTATAAAAACATAACTATTTAAAAAAACATGGTGTTTTTTTTATTTAAAACAACATTGCATTTTGTCCAAATTTCACTCCGCATACGTTAATTTGGCTTTCCTTTCTTTCATAACTTATAAAGAAATATCAATAAGCCGGCATCTAATCGAATCCCCAAATAATTACAATTGTAAGTACATACTATTACTAGTACCTATACGTAATCAATGCCTGTCGAATAACGTGCGCAAAAAACTTGAATAGTGGGTTCCATTACAAAGGATCGTGTACGGTAGCAAAGAGGGCCGAGTTTCAATTGAAAGGCTGGGCGGGCACGGTAGTAAATCGGCCAACAGGGAACAGGGAAAGTTTACATTTGCATATTGGCCTTTGCGCGGGAACTTTTGCGTTGAATGTGGGGATCATAGTTTTGAGTTCTTCTGGGTTAACGTGGCTGCAGGCAGCGTTAAATGCGAGCTGTGAGGTGATTCTGTGGCTGACGTTCTGTGAAACTTTGCGTAGTTGAAGATGTTTTAAGTTGATATAAAGAATGCATGGGTTTTCCATTAGGTATCCATTCATTACATCATAACAATATAAGGACGGGTTAATTCGTTTTTCAGGTTTGTTTAAATTAAAGTCAAATTAAGATAAAAAATACAAAGTTTCAAATAAGATTTTTAATCGCACGTAAATCATCCATAAATTGTTGAACCATAGCTATATTGAGGATTACCTACTTGTAATCAAAATTACAAAATATCTACGAGTAATTATATAGTCCAATGTATTTAACTAATACCTCGTGAAGAGTCAAGATGACGAAAGTACTCCACTTCTTGTCACTGCACACTAAATTAACAAATTGACACTGAAGCCAAATGACATTTAATATAAGTACAATACAATTAAAATCAGTTAAGACTTCGGTTTTTCTCGGGTGTCATCGCTTAATTTCCGAGTCGGAAAAGACACGATATACATTGCCCCGATTACTTTTAGGTAGCATTTAATTTGAAGTATCATAAACGCAATGTTAAGCACCTGCCAAAATGACATTATTAACCGGTAGACCTAGGAAATTTGTTATGCAGAAGCGACATGAATTTGAACATTCATTATCTAATGAAGCTATACTTGTATACAGTATATATATATATATACATGAGTCAATATTTTACTGTTTGGTGTAAGTAAGTACGATATTATGTCGCATTAATCATTGATAATAAAATAAACATGAAATTAAAACTTAAAAAAACCGGCTTCAACCGTTTTTTATTCATATTTCGTAAACGGCTTGGCCGATTTTGGTAATATTTCATTTTATTATAGTAAAACAACAAAGCTAAGCTCAAAATTAAAAAAATAAATTTTGTTTGATCTTGTTAGAAATGTCTACTTTTCGTAATTTTTTCCTTGATCTGTGCTATATTATGAGAGTGCTTCGTGCCAAATTTCAAGTTTCTAAATTCACGGGAAGTATAGATTTTGCGAGTGTTGAAAAGTCTAAAATTTGCACCATTAACGACTGTATCTTTTATTTGTCACTAAGAAGGCAGACTGTCAAACTAGTCTAGTACTTGCTAGCTCTTTCTTATTTCAATATAAAGGTTGTGGTAGTTTTGAGCTACAAAGGAGGTTTCGTTACTGATATCGTTCTTGTACCTACTGTATTCAATAAGACAACGAGTAATATATATCATTAAAGGTCAAATCTGTAAATTGATAACTCTATGTGATAGACGAGGGATTCACGACAATTACCGAGGTTGGCCATAGTCTTAACTGACTTTAATTGTATTGTAGGCGATTTCTCACATTATAAAACTTATAAATATATGCACAAAGGCGTAGAGTAAGTGTCATTTAAATGTAACACGTAGGTGTCAGACGTTTTCATTACTTATACAAAGTTACTTCAAGAGCTTCAACTCAGTGACTATGTGAAATATTAAAGCCAATAAAGGCAATATTAAAGTAACTATTCAGTCACTTTATGTCTTTAAAAGTTATTTATTCATTACAACGTATGAAACCTTTGTGCAATGGTAATAGCAGCCGAAGCTACCATGATTACCTAAATCACGGCACATCCTGGCTAAAATCTCTGGTCCGTGGAGTCGCAGGTCCCCATCGAACAAACAATGCTCTGAATGGAGCGCGCGCGACGAGAATCGCAATGAATCGTCCCTGGGGGATCTTATATTAATAAATATGTCTATAGGAACGTTGTAATCTTGGAGTTCGTTTGAAGATACCTTCTAGTTAATTTATTTTATTTTATAACAATTTGGTAATAAATAATGAGTGTCTGCGGACACTCATTATTGCGGTGCAGTTTGGGTGGAGGTAAGTATTACCTACTACGTCGTAAATTGTATACTGTATTTGAGATTATTGTAATACTAGTTATTTACAATACTGCAACAAGATACGAAATAAAAATTATGTCCAACTTTTCAATACTGTTTGTACTGATGGGGCTTTTAGTCAAAATGCAACCCCTAAAAACCTTATTGACGCAAACTAAATCTAATTGAACAAATTCATGAGTAAATAGGTAGCATGCAGGCAAACAGTTAGAGCAACTATTCCGATCACTTTACAAACTCAATGGCACACCAGCATAATCTAGACTTTAAGATCCTTAACAACTACACAGAGAACTATTTTGTGCTTAGTGTCCGTAACGCTCTGAACATTTTAAGCAATTGAAATAGTAGGCAGAACGATCGCGTCAGATGATAAATCGTGGCGTCGCGTGTCGCATGCTCGGCTCACAACGCTATGCAGGATATTACACTTTTCTAGGATCTCTGGCAGTGAGCAGCCATGCTTTGTCACTGAAAAGCTTTGTGACGTGTTCGTTGACAAATATTTCGCTTGGCGATTGAGGGATAGTTTCACGTTCCGTAATGAAGCCTGGATTTCATTTTTTTTTAACAAGACTGACCAGCGTTTGACCTCAAACGCACCTGATGGTAAGTGTCGATGAGGTCGAGGGTGCAGCACGCTGGTTCAGTAACAGCCAGTATGGAACATAGAAAAATAATAAAATATATATTGGATAGGTGAATAAGGTTCACATTACATCAGATACATATGCATCTATCTACTCGTAGTCAGGCAAAAATATAAACTTAAAATAATTCTTTTATTATATTTCTCCAAATAAGCTCACATTTTTCACAATTCTAAAATATTCAAAACAAAGAAAGTAAAAAAAATATATTATGTATAATCAATTACGATACGAAATGAGGTCTCGGTAAACTATTAAGCCTCCAGTGTAGCAAACATACTTACTACTGAGATACCTACAAGAAACATTAACATAATATATTCGCCCGCTTTTTTATCCACAAAGTCCCAGCTAGATCCCCGAAATAAATTACTGTTTTAGTTTGAACACTGGGCAAGTAGGTATTTTGTAGCTTGCAATGTGCTGGAAAATTAGCTTATAAAGTGATATATATGAATATCAGATAATATTCATAAAAAGTGATTTCCAGAAATTGTGGGTTCATTTTTCTTATGAGCGAGTCGCGTAGAACTAGAGAACTGATGATCGTGTTTGTAAACAGTATTAGGCACCTATACTTGAAACTTGTTTTTCGTTTAGACTGTCTCCCTTTACGTTTACTATAATGTATGTGTGATAATTATAATAATTTAATATGAGCACTGCGTTTAGTCAACTCAACATCAGCGTTTATCGAATTTATCTACAATCGCAATATACACAACAGGAACAGTAGAGGTGAACCACTTCCATGAAGTTAATAATTTTCTTTTTTTTAAGCAAACCTAGTAGGTTTTTATCACAAAGACTTTGACTATATTGTTTAATTTATCAGCAACTATCTGATGTGGAGCAAACACCCTTGCATTGACGTGAAAAATCTCAACCCAACTGCCATAAACAAACTGACCGTCATAAATAATCAAAGACTAAAAGCGAATTTGAGCGTATTTCAATATCGCGACATCCTTAATCTACCGGGTAGTACCGGAGGGGTAGCGGGTAGGGGTACTCGTAAATCTTGCAGGTCGGGTCCGGAGTTTTGAATCATTTAGCGCGGTGCGAGCGCGACTTCCGTCCGGCGCCCCCGCGTGTCTTGCCGAGACAAAGGGGCGGTAGAGATGGGGCGCGCCTGTCGTTGGCTTATCGATAACATTGGTGATGTATTTTTACAATATAACTGTAAAAACGGAATAGAACGCACGGTATTGTTATATATAGGCCAGCAATGGGTCGGGTCGGGTTTTTATCATTGTCACAATATCTGTCACGCTACAACATGAATGTGAGTGAGATAGTGAAGGATAGCGTGATAGACGATAAAATGGCAATAATGCTTAACTGTAACATGCTGATTACAGAATTATACAAATCCGCTATTCTTCTCTCAGATTCTTAAGTTTTTCAGGATTTAATTTGGTTGTTGTAAATTTATTATTAAAATTTTTGGGCAACCATGATCTACCTAATGATTATAAAGTTCTGATTGCATGAATTCGTTCAACTTGAAGTAGTCGATATAGCGACAGTGTATTGGAAAATCATATGCTGATGCTGTAAATAGAGCCATTTCAACCTGTAATATTACCCTGAAAATAATGCGTGAATTTATACAGGTGGCCATGCACGATACTACATATAGGAATGTACATTGACTCATTATGTTTTTGATCAGATTCAAGAATATTATTTATAAATCTACGACTACCCAATTGAGTGAAATGGTCGTCATTAAATTTAAATAATTTTACAAACGACATTCTAGCTGAGCTTAAAACAAAACAAATATGTACACGGACTTTCATCAAAGCGCAATAGAGTACGCTGATTAGTCCAGCGAACTTCTTTAACCTAAACGAAAAACAAGAGTTATCGACAACTTCGTCGACCTTTCCCCACCCGCCTACACGACGTCCGAGCCTCCCCTAATTTGAATTCACGGAGACTCGCGACGCGTCCGCCGCGCCGGCCGCGCCCGACTTAATGAATCGCGAGTGGGTGGGTGGTGGTCGAAGGGTGGGGGGTGGAGGGGGTCGATCGGACGGCCACCGCATCCTCCGCGCGGATAAGTGACGCCCGTGTTGCTTCGTACATACTCCTTATGTAGCTGGACTCCCGGTATATAAGGCCTGTGTACCCCTATACCTCCGTGCCAAATTTATGTCCCGCACATGACTGAGGCCGCGGTGTACCTTTAGAGGGATTTTGTGTTTATTTACGTTGCCCGATGATATTCGGGGAATTTGCTATTGATGGCCTTTTAGTTAATTTAATTATTTAAGTTTTCTTCGCCGTCCTTTCGTCAACATTTTGCAAATAGCTAAAGCTGGAAGTGACGAAGTGGTTGCCTGATTTAGGTACCTAAATACTTCGTATTTAAAAAGAGTTTTCTTTGTTGTCACACTGTTAGTTTTATAATTCATGGATACAATGATAAACCATATTTGTATCGCTTAATCCCTTCTGCCTTAAGGACAATCAACCAAAGAAAATACTTATTATTCATTACCAAAATACTTATTATGAATAAATTTACCCGTGTTTGAAGTTACGACACATATATATCTATGGTCAATTTGGTACTATTTTCTTCTTTCTCTTAGGTAGAAGATTTTTTTGTCTTGGCATGTTGTCCTAAGTATTCCTGTGGTTTTACAAAAAAAAAACAGCTCACTCCAAAAGCTGCTAAGTAGGTACTGCTAAAACGGGACTATGTTAATTGGAATTTAAAAAAGTTAACCTAATGTAAATTACAAAAAAAGACAAATACGGGCCTATTAGCCAGTTTCAAGGTTAACAGATTTCGTGAAAGGAATATTTTTCACAAGTCCGTATCCATAAAATAATTGCTGTTCTAATAACAACCTTGCTGAATAACTTTTAAGGTTCCGATTTATGATCTCCATATAAAATAATTAAACTTTATGAAATGTACCAATTCGACTATTTCGATGCAGATTTGGTCTGGACGTAGCTTAGCATGCTTCGCGAATCTAAAAGTCTTATGCGCCAACTTAATTGAATATGTTTAAATCCTTTTGTGATTGAGTAGGGTAAGGTTTTATGCGATTTCGTAAACAAAAAGTGGCTAATGGCCCATTATGTAAATGTCGGGTGACCAATCAAAACGCAGTAAATTATTCAAGCGATACGATACCGACGACGCCCCGGGCGGTTTACGCCCGATACCGAACACAAATACAAAGATGATACAGTATACCGTGTTGTGTGTACAATATAGAATTGGCGTAATGTTTCCAAAAACAATGATCATTTTTTGTCAAGTAGATTAATACTTTGACTTATCTGAACTTAAATTGAAGTTCCTTTTTGTCTAAATCATACTAAGATAATAGTCATACTAAGAAAGTACTTCCAGTTTTTCCAGTGTAAAATACATTTAGGTACAGTCACGTACAGGGATTGTTGAGCCACTTGCTATATGTTATTATTATTAACTTAGCCGTGTATTGGAAATCGGGCGTGAACCTCGGGAGAAAATGGGTGATTTATAACACGGATATATTACGAACATAACCAAGTGGCTTAACAATCAAAATGCGTACCTAACTGTACTTTCAGTTCGTAGACGGTGTTTGAGTACCTCTGACGTTATGTACCTACACGATTTTTTCCCGTGGCAGACAGATTAACTTGAACTAATCACGTGTATTTGTATCGACAATAGAGACATTATATATAACCTGACCTAATCAAATAAATCACATAATTATATATAGTCACAGATCCTGGTTAACAAGTCTGATTATTATAACAAAAACACGACAACATGCCTACCTATTATACAAAAAAATACAAAGAAAATAATTACTCGCCGACCCAACGCGTGCGTTTTTGCAATTATCGAGGGGTGAACCTTGGATCGCGTGGGAGCCGGCCAGCCGATACCTACAGCGTTGCCCGCCCTAGCGTTTCGATAATGCACTCTTTTGTACGCTGCAAGTTTATTTATCAGCGGTGGCTCTTTCATACAAGCCGATTCCCGGCGGCTTAGTTGTCCACACTTCAACCGTTTTCCATAGGCTCGTAAAGAAAAGCCAAATCCAATATAGTCTTCGTGTTGCCTAAGAAAAACATTGACTCACCGGCACTGATATTTATGACGAAATTCATTATCATTGTACGATCTTAAAAACTTTTGTATTACTATCAGCAGAGTGTAATAGAAAATCATTAGTAGCTTGATTAGTTTGTATTTAAACATTCGTTAGACATAATGTAATTATTAACGATTAACACGGTTCTACTCACGTTTATATACGTAGTCACTCGCGCAACATGTTTCGGAGAACATAGGCCTCCATTTTCAAGCACTAAGTGCTGAGTGTCCGTTCGGTTCACCGATCGCGTCGCCGGCCCGTCGCGCGCGCGTTGATTAGTATTTATCGATACTGTCGATGCCAATCACGCACAAATTGGTACGTCTATTTGAAGTTTTTTCTTTACATAAGTACCGAGAAAATAGATATACATGGGGTTTTGCGCTAGAAGTGGTCAAGCCATCAGACGCGAATGCTGACGTGACGTGACGTGGGTTCAAATCCTGCCTCAGACACCGCTGGGCTTTGTCATTTTCTTAAGTATATGAAATCTACGAGTATTTCAATTTATAATTATATATAGAACTGTCTCTACTTAAACACCTACACTGACATAACTAATTTGATTTTCTTTGCTTTAAAAAGTTTGTTTATGCACAATTATGCATCTTTCGTTAGTTCGTTATGAACGGGATTATAATTATAGTTTGATAATGAGTTACCCATCATCTAATACGCGGCGGGGGAACTATCGAGGGGTAAAGGTTAGGGGCGCGGACAGCCGTGTTGAGTCGTCGCGCTTTGAGACGTGCAAAGTTACGCTGAGTTACTAGTGCTAAGTTGGCACTCAATTAGTTTAAAAATCGGCCCAGTACAGACAAAGTTACACAAGAAACTAAATTATAATAGACTTTATTTTTATAAATATTATTTTTTTAGTTAAGACGGAGGCCATATTGCTTTGTCTGTTCCTCATGAGCCCAGGGAAAACTTTTGAATTGCGGAAGAGTTAGTAAAGTCGGCGGGAATCGGCTTGTATGGACGCACCGCCGCTGATAGGTAGGTACCTATTTATTTATTTATTAATAATCGTATCAATCGTAAACACGAGAAACATCGACTGTGGATAGAAAACACGGCATTCACTCTTTAGTTTTGTCGGAACGGTGTACATACATCCATGCTCGCAACTGGAGCTACTTTCTCGAGAACATTTTTCGTTTTGTATGGGGAATATCCAAGAGCGACGACCTATATATTTAGATATGCGAACGGACGAACACATCGCAACTCTAGTCGTTACTAACACACTAAAATAAAAGACTAAAGCCTTTAGTGATTCTGAACATTATAACTATAAGTACACAGCAAGAGAACGAGGCATGACACAGAATTCTTAGGTAAAACTAGTTCTGTGAATCATTAATTATTTATCAACTAAAATAATTATTATTTTTCAGATTTAAGATTAAATAATAATAAAAAAAAATGAGAAAGATAATTAATGAGTTGTTTTGATCAAATATTACGATAAGATAATGTTGACCAGTTACAGAGCTAGAAAAACAGCGGCGCTACCGCGAAACACTATATTCGTAAAATTCGGGCGATTGTCTCTGTCACTCTTATGATGCCTTAATTGGAGTAAAAGAGAAAGATGCTCGAAATATACGAACTTCGATGTTAGCGGTACCGGTCCATCATCCTGCATTTGAGCTTATTATGGGACTAGGTCGATTCGTTATAGACATGACATATTGCTATGTGTAGAGCCCCGTAGCGCGCTGCGGGTTGTAATAGTAAAGTAGATCGTACTACGATCGCTACGGCTCGTAGCTCAGCTACGAGTTCAGGTTAGTATCATTGACTAGCCTACTACACTGCGTAGTTCGTTAAGCCTATAGTATAAACAAGAAAGGTTTTGATACAATTAAAACTGTTGTGAGCCATGTTACTACTACTTAGTTACAAACGGATAAACTCACGTGTAATTATATTGCACTAGGCGTGAGTTTATCCATTTGTAATTAAGTAGTAAGAAAGATTTTTGCTTTCTTCAAATTGGATTGATACAGCTACACACGCTATGAACAGTCCAAGGCATATATGCATAATATACTTTTGCCTCTGATAATAATGAGATGTTAAGATGTGTATAGGTACATATTTCTACCCTTGTCTGTCCCGCATAGCGCTGTCACATGTACGGAAACTTCTTATCTGAGAATCTCGCTAAAAAAAAATGCCATTTTTCAAAGTTTTGTTATTTTCCATACATTTATTTCATACGAGCTACTACTTAGTTACAAACGGATAAACTCACGTGTAATTATATCGCACTAGGCGACATGTTTCGGGTAACATCTGATCTGGTACCCATTTTGAGTGAGTGATAAATACACCCTCATCGCGATCGGTGTGTCCTGACACTATGAAGAAAGAAATGGTTTGTCCGCATAAAATTACCTAAAAGCGGGATTTAATGAAACAAGGGCTAACAATATCCAACAAAATGTCTGTTCCATTTATCTTATCACTAATTTTTATTAGAAGCTGCTGCGGAATGCGGACCTAAAACCAGAAGTCTAAATGAACAGAACTGACGTCTGTTGCGTTTTTGACACCATAGATGGCGGTGGTGAAATAGCCTTATTTACGGAAACGCGATTTTGAGACAATGCGCCAGCCCTCTAGTTTTATTTATTACTATTAGAGCCCAAAAGTAATAAAAACTTTTTTCACTCAACCCAACAAATGCTCTATCTTAGTACTTAAGTTTTCAAGACTATCATCCAACAAAAAAACCTCACTAAGTGCAAAAACAAAACTAAAAAAAGTTAAAAGTGAAAGCGGCCCAACGAGAGTGAAATCAGGTCCAAGTTGGCGGGCTGACTTTGTTTCCCAACTTTGGATTCTATTGGAGGGGGACCACCCCCAACCGACAATGGGACGACCTAAGCGTTGTACGCTGAAAAATGTTATGAATAAACAAACTTTCATTCATGAATTTAGAATAGTTGAAGAGCGGAAGAGAAAGTTGTACTGTAAAGTTTGACCGAGAGATAAGTAAGCTATGTTATGAAGCATGGATAGTTTTTAGTATAACGCGACGGTGGTGGATTATTCATAAATAAATAAAATAAATGTGAATAAAACTCGTCAACACCACCGGCTTATTTTTTATTTTTTTTAACTTTATTGTACATAAGAATAATCTTAAGTTACAACAGGTGAATTTAATGCCAAGAGGCATTCTCTACCAGTTAAAAGCAGATAAGTTGTAGGCGGTGTTTACAAGAGCAAATAACGATATAACTAAAAAATTAATACAATATACACAAAAATATGACGTTGAAGAATATAAATATACATATATACACATACATATAAATCAATCAATCGAGTATTTTACTACACTTATAAATGCAAAAGAGGAAAGCGAAATTAGCTTACTCACGGTTTTCGGGTTTATTTATGTGTAAATTGTAATGTAATGTATTTAAATTGCACTTTTATAAAAAAATGTGTTAATACAATACTACGATGACTTATTGATGATACTGAGCTGGTCTGATGATCGAAACCCAATGAGGCCAAGAAGGCGTGAGAAGAACGATACAATGTCATTTAATTTTGGATTGGTTAGAATCGTCTCAAAATGAGCAAGTACTTAACTGATGAGTAACAGCAAATTACAGTCGGGGATAAATACTGATATCACACAAACTAATTTTACAGGTATCCTAGACACACCGCCATTGCACTGTAAAATTAGACTTCAGATCGCGTAAAAGAACCAGTTTTTCAAATTCATATCACCATTAACAGGTAATTTATATTTTAGTTTTAAGGTTTGGCTTGTTTTGAGTTTTGACTTAAAGCTTAGACTGAGAGAATTAAAAGGGGTACGTTTTTTTTTGACCCGGCTTCCAAAAAAATTGAGATAATGTTATTTTTGTTTACTATGTTTAGTAACTGACATTGTGGGTGAACGATTTATATTAAGCGAATACTGATTACAGTACTATATATACAAGTGTATTCGAAAAATCTATTTTATTTTCTTATTAAATACAAATAACTAATCCTTAATCTGCCCGTGATAAGTTATGCATTTTCATATTTTAATCCTTATTTAAAAGTACTCACAACGCCATCTGCATTTAAACTGTCACACTAATGTAATAAAGCTGTGTAGAGGTTGCCGTCGCCCTTCTTGATTCGAACCCTCAACTTTCTCTGTACAGCGCCATCTCTTATCACGTAATTCGTTTGAACGTCGGCTGATTCATGTTTGTAAACACAACATATAAAAAACGGCCAAGTGCAAGTCTGAATCGCACACAAAGGGTTCCGTAGGTACCGTCTATTCAACTCTTAACACTGCTTATATGGCGTTCGAGCAAAAAATCAGCAAAAAATCATGTTTTTTGTATCGGATCCCCCTGAAATATTTATTTTATTTTGTTTTTAGTATTTGTTGTTATAGCGACAACAGAAATACATGGAAACATGACACAGCCTGGTGACAGAGTCTCATTTTTAACCTTTGGATACGGAAGCCTATAAAAACACTTTATATTTAGTTATTAATGTTATTAATATTATCTTTAATGATCTACAAGCGTTTTGACATCATCATGTTATACCTCTACAAAACTACATAGTTAACAGATATTTGAGTCATGCAGATTGATTAAAACTTTTGTGTGGTCAATGGTTATTGGGTTTAAATATCCAAGTTTAAATACTTAGGTCACTCACCAACAGCATCCTGAATTTGCTTGCTGAACGGGTGGATTGCCCGATTTTGCGGCACTGGGACGGACTGCACGCTCCAGTTCGTGTCCCTTCCCGCCGCTATTAAATACCTATTAGTTTTAATTTATTATTTTTTGTATTTGTTACTAATCTGTCTTTGTTTTGTGCTTTGTGTATAGGTACTAACCTAATTATGGACTGAAATACGTTCGAAATAAATGATTTTTAATTTAATTTAATTTAATTTAATTGGCTTATGTGATTACAAGTTATGTTTTTGTGGTATTTGTATTACGTAAGAGAGGGAGCGGTTTATGTTCATATTTCATATAGAAGCAAATATTTGATTTTATAACCCTTAACTTTCACAATGCCAGTGAACAAATGTTCACAATGTGAAAACACACAGATTTTTGACTCGCGGAATGTGGTATTATAAAAGAGCCAAACCACCACCAATAATACCAAAACTCGACACGTGTTTCGCCTCTCTACGAGGCATCCTCAGGAGACGCTTGAGATGTTGTCGGTTTTATTTTTAATAGATTAAAGGGCATAAGTCTAGGATAGGAGTACAGGTTTATAATCGCGCAGGATGATTTCATTAATGAAGTTAAATATATTCAAAATTATTTTTTATTATGCAGAAACGTCTGCTAGCGAATATCTTCGATATTAAAATCGAAAGTAAACTAGAAAAAAAAATAGAGAAAAATCCAGTGGTTTTAGGTTCGAGTCCCGCTTCTAGTCCATTTTTTATATTTATCTTTCGATTTAAATATCGAAGTTACATATATTCAACTAAGAATTAATCAAATTATTTTTTAATAAATAGTTACGATAGCTAGAGATGCGGGTTCGAATCCTGCCTGAAATGCCGGAGGTCCTTGTCAATTTTTCTTAAGTATATGTTATCTATTTTTAATATAAATGTATTGTTCTAGCCGGAACGCATAATGTCGCCGTACACCGCGCTGATTCGTCGGAAGGCGAACCCGTTCGAGCTCGCGCACGTCACCGTCTCGTGGCTGATCGGCGCCGGATACGACGCGTACGTGGTCGTCGGTTGCGCCGTGCGGGACGTGTGTATGGCCATCCGGTACCGGACCGTGTGCCCAGAGCTGCCGGACGAGAACCCGGTAATACATTGTTAATTTATACGTAGTTTAATTGAGTTTAGGAGGTCGACATAGTGTTATCAATGTATATGTGTTATTTTGCTTTATTTCATAATTATTTTTCAGCTTTATTTAGTAGTAGTCTGCAGGCCAATAACGAGTGACCTGCTACATTATCTCGCATTTGATATAAGGACCTTTGCATTTTTTATCTCATTTCTTATATTTCAAGATCACGACTTTAATAGTAGTCCAGTAGTAGAGATAATCGCTCAAAATTTACGTACATCTTTCATTACTTTCATTCCGCTGTCACCCTATCCTATCAGCGTATGTCGTCCAATGCTAAACATAAGGCTCCCCTATGAACTGCGAGCAACCTCTGAGCATAGAAGTTCAATATTGTAATCTACACACTTGGCAGACGAGTCGGTGATTGTCATATTATATTCCTCCCTCCCGCCGCAAAAGACGCTATGCCTCATCATCCGGTGATCCATTGAGTAATTCATTTCATGATCGTAGTTTAGGGATGATACCCGGGATCCATATAGTCCCATGAAACCTGTGAAAAATGGCAACGGAATAGGCGAAAAAAACTTGGGATAGTTTTTTCCTCGTATCGTTAGCCAATAAATAAGTGAATAAATATTACAGGACATAATTACATAAATTATTATATGTATTACAAAAATTGACTAAGCCTCACGGTCAGCTCAAGAAGGCTTGTGTTGTTGGTACTCAGACAACGATATATACATATATATATACAACGATATATAAATATTTCGGGACAACCTTACACAAATCGACCTAGTCCTACGGTAAGCTTAGTGAGGCTTGTGTTGTAGGTACTAGACGACGATATATATAATTGATAGACACATACAAATACTTAAATACAGAAAACACCCATGACTTACGAATAAATGCCTGTGCTCATCACACAAATAAATGGCCCCCAGTAGGGATTTAAACTCATCCATATCCATCCGTGCCGTGCGATGCCGGCTGACTAGAATACCACCCCACCTCACCCCATCTTCTCCCGCGGGTGTCGTAAGAGGCGACAAAGGGAAAAATGTTACGAGCTGGCAGCAGCGTCCGTCGAAACTCAATCTATAGCTAATGCAGTCGGCAACCGGCCAGACAAGCGTGTCGACTATGGCAACTACTCCCAAAATGATACAAGTCACATTTAAGGGAGGCCTATCTCCGGCCGTGGACTGCATATGGCTGAAATGTAAGCAACAATTTATTTGTGGACGTCTGTGCCGCGGGTATAGGAAATCGAGTATAATCGTGCTACTGCCTAATTGGCCTGATGAGTGTTCTAATACTTTCAGAAAGTTGAAGAACCTCCGCCATCGGACGAGGTGCCGCGGTACCGCCTGGTGCCGTTGCCGGACCTCACGTCGAAGTACGAGAAAGCGATGGAGGAGAAAGAGAGAGCCTTACGACAAGCGGAAATCGACAAGATTGAAAACAAGAGACTCGCCAGAATTGCTGTAAGACAACCTTCTACTTTATTTGTTTATATAGAATAAAACCTATCTGACAGTTTAACTGTGGATTGAAAAGTCGACCCTAAGTATATATTAATTAATCTATATTAATAAAAGAAAGTTGTGTTAGTTCCGGCTTTTATAACTCGAGAACGGTTGAACCGGAATGGACGATTTTGGGTTCGTTGTGATCGTCTTGGCAAAAAGTTTAATAGCATGTTTAAAAAATACTTACCCCATTTATATGTAGACTTTCTTTCTAAAGTTCGCCGGGACAGCTAGTATAAAATAAGTTTAAGCTGTTGAAAATGTTTGTAAATATATTACAAATCCACAATTGTAACAAATTTGGACCCGGGTATGTCCTTAAACTACGTCCAACAATGAGAGGTAGGGCACAGCAATGACCATCACGCTTGAATCTGGGGCAGCCCAACTGGGGAAGTACCTCCTCCTTACAGAAAACCACAGCCATAATAGCACTGCTACCTTTCAGGTATGTAGTGTTGTGTTCCTGATGGTGAGTACGGTTCCCAGAGCTCCAAGCCCCCTTAAAGGCCGGCAACGCGCTTGTGACTCCCCTGGTGTTACGGGTGCCCATGGGCGACGGTAATTGCTTACCACCAGGCAATCCGTCTGCTCGTTTGCCGCCTATGTCATAAAAAAAATGTAGAATGCAGTACAAGTTTTGGTCATATTTTTAAATCTTATATGTATATTCCTACCTACTGCAGCTGCATTAAACAGCTTACTCTATCTCTATCTCAATGCCACTTACGTTCGAAATGCCTATTCAATGAATTAGAATTTATTACCTTGAAGAGGATTAAACCTAAATAATTTTTTATAAGCATAGACGTCTAGTGAAAATATATCCCTGACCTGTCAGAAGATACGGTGACTGTATGTACAGTCGCCATCAGATATATCTGAGCTGTGGAGGTGGACACAAATATCTGAACCACGCCTGTATTGTCAAGGCGATAAATTGCATGTTCAGATTTTTGTGACCACCTCCACAGCTCAGATATATCTGATGGCGACTGTACCTACTTATTTTCAGGAGTTGGAGAAGCCGCCGCCGGACGACATCAACGACTGGCGCACGCACGCGTGGGTACTGGTGCTACCAGGGTTCAAGGAGGTCGAGGAACCGTTCTTCATCGAGCCTAGCGACGGCACCGGGCACCCGCTCGACGCGCCGCAGTACCGGGGGCTGGACAGCGTTTATAATCATGAGAATTACTATGTAAACTATTTTTTATTATGCAGAAACGCCTGCAAGCGAATATCTTCGATATTTAAATCGAAGGAAAAATAGAATAAACTTGACTCTCAGCGGGATACGAACCCACAACCACTGGATCACTAGCCCAGTGTGCATGCACGAACAATTGTGCTATACGAGTACCGCTTAGACTTGTTGTGTTGTTGCTTGAGGGATAAATAGAAAAAAAAATGACAAGTCTAAGCGGTACTCGTATAGCACAATTAATCCAGTGGTTGTGGGTTCGAGTCCCGCTGCGAGTCAAGTTTTTTCTATTTTTCTTTCGATTTAAATATCGAATTACTATGTATGTTACTAACCAGCAGTAACTTATTGTTTTTAACAAACATATCTTCCTCGCGTTGTCACAGCATTTTGCCACGGCTCAGGAGAGCCTGGGGTCCACTTAGCATCTAATTCCAGGATTTGGCGTAAGCAGTAGTTTCAAGAAAGCGACTGCCATCTGACCATCCAACTCTGAGGGTAAACTAGGCCTTATTGGGATTAGTCCAGTTTCCTCACGATGCTTTCCTTCACCGAAAAGCGAGTGGTAAATATCGAATGATATTTCGTACATACGTCCCGAGAAACTCATTGGTACAAGCCGGGGTTTGAACCTGCTACCTCCGGATTGCAGGTCAAAAACGCTTAACGCTAGGCCACCAGCACTCTACAACAAACATTATGTTATAAATTTATCGAACTAACTGAAGCAACCAACTTGCGGACGGAAAGTAGCTACATTTCTATCTACCTACAGTCAGTTATTTCAAAACTGTGTAAACAGAAAGCGACGTAGGTACCTCTGCAAGTTCAACAATTAGAATGCGACAACATTTTAAAAATGCAAACTCTAGAAAAATATCTGGATTTGTAAAATATACACGAGATAGCGTATCATTTTGGTGCCTTGTTTCATACGCTACTATTGGTGTTGTACCTCCTGGCTCTCATTCCAGGTGAACATTCAAGATTGCAAAGAGGGCCTGGGAACGCTGAACTATGACTTATGCGACCTGTCTTGTTGGGAGCACCTGCTGCCCGGGGAACCGACCTATCGCCGGGCGTTGATTGGGATAGACCAGGACGACCCTAAGACTGTTCTGGACACAGAAAAGCACCTCGACATGCCGCCCAGCTGGGTTGAGAAACTTGATATCTCTCCTGACGGTATATAACTGACGGACAATAAATTATCAGATTAACTCAATAGGTAAAATGCAAAAT
This sequence comes from Grapholita molesta, assembly GCA_022674325.2. Classification (NCBI taxonomy): domain Eukaryota; kingdom Metazoa; phylum Arthropoda; class Insecta; order Lepidoptera; family Tortricidae; genus Grapholita; species Grapholita molesta. The sequence goes on from CP053138.2 coordinate 9,066,414, forward strand.
AATAATTAAGGTTTGTACGAGTAATTACAATACGAGTATTATGGAAACTCCGAGTTCGATGCTGGCGGCATTTCCTGGTTGTATCGCAATGCTGATACGCTGTGCAAGGAAGCCGCCAGCTCTTCGGTCACCGCTTCGCTATTTAGTTTCTATACAAATTACCGGTATTAAATCCCTGGTTTTATAGATCAGATAAATTTGAATGACGATACGGATGTGCAGCAAAGTCTTCTAATATTTTATGTCCAGAATTTGAGCGCCGGTACCCAGGCAGCCACAAAGTGGTTCACTACAAGAAGGTACTTCTGGAGAAGTTCGCGCCGTATTCCGAGCGCGACGGGCTGGTCAAAAGAATCATGATCTACGACGACTACGCTCTGACGAAGCTTTTAATTAAGTAATTATCACTTTAATATTTGTGTTATTTTTAATTTTTAATTACTCAACTTCAGGGAATACTGCCATTACAGTCATTAGATAATGCAATCTCAAATCGACGTTGATAGTTTGAGATCTCCTGCGAAAATTTTAAGTTGAGATTGACCCATTCGAGATCTCCTTAGTCAAACATTACATGAGTCAAAGCCAAAATTATGAATAGCACGTACAAAATTGTGATGATACTAAGTATGTATATCTCAGTTGACGAATCTATATTCCTTTGAAATTGATCTACCTAACTACATGAAACTCAAAATATTGTTACGTCATTAAATGTCGTTCGAAATTTGAAAAATATTTATCCAGATTTTGAACGAGACTGCAAAAATCTAGATTTCCTAGCGACTAGATTAAATCTCGAATTCTCGAGACATCGGATTTCCATACTAAAAACTACTATTTAAGTTGAAAGAAAAGTTTTCGACTAAAAAGCGTCCTGTTCATTTTAACTATTTACCAAGATTTTCGTCGATAAATAGCTATCGAGGCTATTATGCTCGGTTTAAAATTTAAATTTTTCATTGTTTAGCCACGAATGGTTTCAACATAGAGCCGACTTGATGGAGTACGTAAAGATTGACTATGTCAAAAAAGTCACATACGAAAAATTTGGAATCGGGAGAAGGGACCATTTACTTCGTAAGTTTATATATAAATAAAATTATACAATCATGTATTTATAACTCATAAAAAAAACCTTGTAACATTATTCATTATATTTAGATCACGAATATTCGTTCGACGCGCCACCAACGTCAATAGAAGCTGTACGAACTATGGAATTCAACTACTACGCGCGCTTGGACCACCTTACCAAAATCGTCTGCACTCCTCTAACCTTTGGCGAGTACTTTACCAAACGACCAGACAGGTAATTTTAATGTATTTTTGTTGTTGAACGAGAAATATATAAGTCTGTTCTAAAATAACTATTCCGCAACTGATTCGCAGTGCTCTTTAGTGGAATCTAAGTGAAAAATTTGTAGTAGGTAGTAGTTACAAGAACCTGCCAAAAAAATGAATCTTTACGGCTCTACAAATAAGCTTGTGTCACTTAAATGGTAACATATTCACAGATAATTATTGTCTCATTTCCGCCACCGACTTCAAATTCCAGATTAGAATCCCGTCTAACAGTATACACGGCAGGCAGCAAGACAGAACCAAAGCGCCAAATAAAAACCGTTACAGACGACTACGCTCGTAACTACAGCGTTCCCGCCGAACAGGACATCTGGAGAAAGATTTTCCATGTCCCGGAGACTACTATAGAGCTGCTGTACCATTATGCGTACAATTTCGTCACAAATAACACGAGAAAATACCTGAAACCGAATCTAGCGGAGACTGGAGGCAAAATCTTGTTCTTTCCGGATAAGACTTCGGGATACATAGTAAGTTTTGATAGGTTCATGTAAAATTTGGACCCGGGTATGTCCTTAAACTACGTCCAACAATGAGAGGTAGGTCACAGTGAAGTACCATCACGCTTGAATCTGGAGCAGCCCAACCTGGGAAGTACCTCCTCCTTACAGAAGACAGCCATAATAGCACTGCTGCCTTTCAGGTCTGTAGTGTTGTGTTCCTGATTGTGAGTAAGGTTCCCAGAGCTCCAATCCCCCTTAAAGGCTGGTAACGCACTTGTGACCCCCTGGTGTTGCAATTTAATCCACCATCAGGCAATCCGTCTGCTCGTTTGCCAGCTTTGTCATAAAAAATATATATAGTTCAATAAGCTCAGCGCTGCATTAGATAGCACCTGAGATGTGCCAGAATTCCATTTTTAATGTGTAACTATGGTCTTACGCCAGTTACGCCCTGAAACTGACTGACAAAAATTCAACGTGTACCTATGCTTCGTGGCAGATTCGACATACCTTGTCTTTGAAACACTCTTGCTTGAAATTAGAAATGTAACTACACTATAGAATATTTGTGACGTTCCGCGGCAAAAGGTACCTTATGGTGGTTGGCGCTTACGTTGCAAAGCATCACATTAGTATTAAAGCGTCGTTAACAATAGCGTAAGCGCCAACCGCCATAAGGTACCTTTTTCTATGGAACGTCACATTTGCTCTTCCCCCTCAGGCGGACCCAGTCGCGAAACCACCGCGACCCCTCAACGTGTACATGACACTCTGCGACAGTATAGATTACGAGAACAAGGCTTGCAAGGGCATCAGAGACCGGGAGGCCGACATCATCACATATCTCCAGCAGCGGCACAAAGAACTCACTGATCCGGAGCTGGTGGTAGCGCTCTTCGACACGGAGAGGAATGAAGTCGCTAGAAAGGGATGGATGGAACAAGTATGTGCATGCTTGACATCATGTTTCCTAGATAGGACAGAGGTCGTCTAGTCCGGTAACTTTCTCTGTCGAGTTGAGCATCTTGATTTATTTCACTTTGACTGTTTCGAAGGGTTTTCGCTTATGCCGCCACTATAAAGCAGCATGACCAATAGGTACAACCATGTTCCACTTTTCTAATTCACATTCATAGTTTTTCCATGTCCATTCGTCCATCTGTACATCTGTGACTTAACTAGCACACTAATCCACTAAGGTACATGTATAATCACGCTGACAAAGCTGTAAAACGAAAAGTGGAAAACCTACTTCCAGTTCATTACACGTAAAATCGCATGTTTCAACCCTGTGGGACAGTAATTCTGGTGTTTTCAATGAAAACTACATTGACCACCTACCTATAATACGAGTATCTCTCAGAAAATCTATACAGAGGTACTAACTTAACAAAATGTATCTGCCCCATCAGGAAGCCAGAAAAGCAGAAGTGTCAGAAAGAGAAAAGGAAGCTGAAATAGACCCTCTAGCTCCATATCTAGCTCGCATGTTTGGCTCTGGACATGGGAGTGGAGCTCCACTGACAATTAAAGAAGCCACTATCATTAGAGACCAATGTATTAACGACTTTAAGGCAAAACAGCTCCAGCGACAACTTATAGTTCACGAGAGATTTGAAACGGTGAGCTCTTTTATATAGCTTAACCAATCTGCTAAGATAAACGGTGTTAATCTCCATATTTTACTATGTTGTCTGCCTGCTACAATATCTCTAGTTATATCACTTACATAAAATAAGTATAGTATATACCTAACAAAAACAAGACTGTGAAACTTCGGCCTTAGACAATGAACGCCAAAGTTTGACAGTCTTCTTTTTGTTGAGGTTACCCGATTTTTAATATCTGTTATTGATTCATATTTTTGGTTGATATTTTATTTTACTCGTTTTTGTATTACGGTCCACTGGGTCCCTCTTAAAACCACCGCTTGAATACCTTTATCTAAAGAAAATAAACATACATATTTAGTAACTAATATGTTATGAAAAAAAATTAGTTGAACGCGATACTACGCCACATTTCTTCTAACAAATTATGCCACCGCTTCCACATGGCTGATGGGAGAGAAAAACATCGGACAGTAGTTGATTCGACGCCTTATAAAAAAAATACGTACAATATTATTTCAAAAATAAAAAATAGTATTTCGCGACAGGCTAATAAATCTAATAATAAACATTTTAAATTGCAGATGAACACGGAATATAAGGACAAGAGGTTGTGGTACTTGGCGAACCAATTCATTCTTACTCCCGAAAAGGAAGCCAAGTATTTCGCGTCTAGGTAAGTTTCGCTGTAAGCAAGTAGGTAGAACTCTATTCATATTAGTACTATGTGTGAAATAGTATATTACGTACCGCGTACGCGCGTACGGCGGTAAAACAAAGAATGGCTCAGATCGCGGATATTTCAAGCGAGCGGAGGCCTTCTTTATTACCGCCCGTGGTGCGTACATAGTTTTACGTCTTCATCTGGGTATAAAGTGAGATTTTCCGTCGCGCCCTAGGGCGGTAAATCTCTCTTACCGCCCAGAGTGGCGTAAAACATTGAAGTTCTTTTAATACGAGACCACCACGATGTCGCTAATTAAAAATGCATACATCTTATGAGATAGATACTGAATGTATCAACGGGACAACAACAATATTTTACTTAATCGAGTTTTATGTGGGTCTTTTTTTGAGCTAACCAGAGTTTAAAAATGGCCCTTATTTGTTTGTACAATTGATATGTATATTTGTATTAAGTATACGTAACTACTAAAATGAATACGTATGAATTGTTTAGACAGGTAATTCTGTACGTTCAAAATATTCTCGGGGAACATTCATAAGAGCTTGACAAATACAGCTTAAACGATGGGGATTAAAAGCCAGAGGAAACTAAAAGATTAAAAATATAATATACTTATTCTAAGACAAAGTTCCCATCCCCAGTGCTGAACTAGCGTTCCAACTGCATACCCTGGAGGTGCGACTGACCCGGCACCAAGACCTCTCGGCGCCGCGGTTCAAAGTACTCATGGATTACCTGGACAAGCATCCTCTGCTCAAAGAGTTCAACCGCGTCAAACATCATTATGGTATCAAGTAGATAAAATATCGTCTGTAGCTAATAATAGGTAGTAGGTACCTAGATGACCAATCTGAGAAAAACTGTTAAATTCTCACTGCATGTTTGTACAGTCAGCAGCAAATGTGGCTAAGCGTTTGACGTGTTCAAAACGACTACACGCGCTCTTATTCTCTTGACAATAGAGATGTGTTGACCTCATTTTGAACACCTCAAACGCTTAGCAACTTCTGCTGCTGACTGTACAATGTCCAAGAACCATATTCAAGAAGCCATCTATCCTTACAACATTATTGAAAAACCATGTGAATCTACTTGTATCGTTCTTTGGGTTGAGTTTTCTTTGCAGTCTTTATCGAGGCAATGCTACATTACTTGGTTTAGGAAAGGTTCAAATTTACTTGACGTAAAATGTACATTGGGCATTACGAGGATATAGTTTATAATATCTACGCTATATATTGCAATGATACCTTTGCACTTGAATACAACTAAAACAGTTATTTATTAATATTATCCGTCTCATCCACCTCTATACTAGGGTTAGTTAGTGTTTTATAGTTATTTAGTTGTAAGTACTATAATAATATTATAAAAGCGGTGCTAGGAAGTGCCCTTTCTGTTACAAAATCATGATTATTGATTGTTAAATAGCGACTTAGATCTCTTCTTGTTAACTCTGATCTCATTCGGAAAACATACATATATAATAAAATTGTATCTGCGTTAATTATTGGGTTAAATTAAACATTATTATATTATTTGAGTACTTTTATTGAGATTCGTATTTATGTAAATATCACATTACCTAATTCTAATTAAACTAACGTAATTTAATACAGCTATATAATTAAATAATTCTCATACAGCTTACATGAACAGTATTAGGTAGGTACCTTACATATAAATATTAAAACTGAATAATAAAAGGAGCGTAGGTTCAAAGCGGGATTTTATAGTTTGATAGTTAAGCTCTAGTTTAGTTTCTTAGAATAGCAGTGCCGTCATATTGCGGGCTCCATACTTTGTTAATGTAAAAAGTATGGAAAGGGCCGCTACATGTCGGTACCGCTATCCTAGGTCAAAGCTTTAGTGCTTAAACAGATTTTTGAAATAAAGCCTTAATACTTTCCTACCGGTATCAAAAACGAAAAATATTAACTCAATTTATCTTTTAAAATCAACGACGTGTATGAAACAATGTTCACCGTTTCTAATGGTGTCTAAGGAAAGCAATCTCACAGTCGCGATCTCGTGCGAAAAAAAAAGTTGTAACCGGTCCGTTTGAGACCGCGTTGTTTTTTTTAAATATGAATGATTAAGTTAATGAAATCGAGTTTTTATAAATTAGTCAAACGTGCGTTAATTTTATGATAACGTACAGTCACCGTAGCTACTTCGTACTGACTGTAGCTAACTATATGTCGATAACTATGTGCCAGCTAACTACGTAGTTAGTAGTTAGTGCCGGCTGTGAAGCCGATGGTCCATTTTGCACTTACATACAGTACAGTACATACCATAGTCAGTATAGCCAAATATATCGAGACACATCCTACTGCTACATAAATAAAGATCTGTTTCGATATAAATATATGCAATCAGTATGGCCAAGACTATACTGTTTGCAACTATCTATAGGACACTGACTGTACTTATCCATCCACTGCTGGTTATAGCCCTCCACTATATCAAGGGAGTGCTAATATTGCCTACTGCAAATAAATTGAATTGAAATTTCCTGACATTGATTTTATATTCGAGTCCACATATATCTCACGAGTTGCATTTCCTAGTGGCGGCCCTGAGGTCTAGTGCTTAGGTAGTATCCAGGAGGGCATGGGATGGTGGAACCCCGTGTTCCAGTCGCCGGCGCCACCTAGTAAGTTACCCCGGCCGTCGTGCGTGGCCAGCGCCAGCCGAGACAGCTTGTTGGCGAGGCGGCGCTGCGGGGAGTCCGGCCGGGACAGCGGGGGCAAGGATATGCTGCCAGAATCTGGGAACAGTGAAGAATAAGTTAAAGCCCTAGTGCCAAATATGCTACGACACTTGAGTTGGTCGGGAAAATCTTGAAAGTGATTCATATGTATGTCTTTCATAACGACATTGGTTTTAAGTAACGATAGTTTGTGCTGTTAACAGTTTTATCAAAAGAATATAACGATTACCTTTTATAATTATGAGTAATTAATTAAAAAAAAAACTCGAGCAGCAATTTAATTCAAACATTTGAAATCACATGTCAGTTGTTAACTTTAATTTATTAAATTATGACTGATACATTGCGCGCCCAATTAATTTGTATGAAATTTTTTATTTTTTATATAATTATGCTAATTTCAGTTCATTAGGACTTATACTCTCAGCCCTTAAATTTAGTGTCGTTATGAAAGACAGACACAGTATACTCTGCGACTCATATCAAATAAAAACTAATAAAAAAATTTACACGTTCATAGCTCAGTGCCCCATGCATGGGTCATGACTCACGAAGGACTATATTCACAAAGTCCGTGCCCTACACGTGGGTCACTATAACCGACCAAATACGCGCTGAAATCAAATCACCAACTACATTCAATCGTGCTAATAATGTAAAGAGAATTCTGTTTTTTTAAATATTTCTGTTAGATAGACCACAGAATTCAGTAATATATATTGTAGTAATCCGAGTATATAACTGGGCGTTCCTTAATGACCCATACGTGGAGCACGGACGTGCGATGGAAGTAATTTGCTTGGATTTTGTATGAGGGACTGTGAACGTGTTAAGCAGAGACGTCTATTAACAAAACTATAATGCTTATATCAAAGGAAAAATGGAACGATAGCGTACCGGAATGGTATTCATAGTTGGCGTGGTCGCTGGGTGTCTCCTGGCCAAGTCGCTTACGGTACTCGCCGGCGAAGTGTTCGATCAGCGTGTCCATCATTATCGCCTGCTTCGAGAATACCTGGAATTTAGATTACCGTTATGAAGGCTTTTCCACTCGTGTCAAAATTTGACGTATACGCCAACGTCTAGCATAGTGAAAAACGAAAATAAACCTTATCTGTCAGCAGGAAAATTGCTTTGACAGCGTCCGCCATAGCCACTAGTCGGTGGCGTGATAGTCACGACATCACGCGACCCCTTAAAGGGTTCTTGACTTTCAAAAGGTTAACCATTGATTCACTAAGAATCTGAATGTTGCGGCTTTCAGTAGTCTTGGAAGCATCTTTTTAAGCTAAAATCCGCTTTAATTGAGGAAATATCATTCTCCTTTGGCCTATTTAGAGCGATCAGTGTGGGAAAATAAACTATAAGACCTACGAAGATCTTTTCCTAAGGAACCATTTCATCGATTTTAGGGACAAGTAAAACTGCATACATAGATTTTGCATACATAGTTGCGTCGTGTTGGTATAATTTACGTGAATTATAGTGTACCTAGGGTTATAGTGAACCTAGCTTAAAAACTACATGGTGTGAAGAAAAAGAGGGGAGGCATATAAAATTTGGACCCGGGTATGTCCTTAACCCTTTATAAGGCCGCAGTTATACAGATATGCTACGAGAAAGTTAAATACACTCCCATGTTTGTAATGCACTGGGGAACACATCTACGGCAAAAAAAACCGAAATCATTAATAAAAAGATGTGGTCATTATATGCACTCAGCCCGTTAGTGCACTCGAGTTTTCAGATGATCTGTTTCCAATACACCTATTCATTGACAGATACGTGACAGGCAATAATCAATACTTCTTCATTTGTCATAACTGCCATGTAGTTACGTAATACTATGCAAATAGTTACATATTATTACAATATTTATCGATATAGCATGTAACCTTTTATAATTTTATTAATCTTAAGTTGCAAATAATACACTTTCCTGATACTACAAACAACGTAGTTCAGTTATTGCAAATATTGCAATTCACGATGGAGAGGGGTTTTATCAAAATTAGACCTTATTATCATACCAATAACAGTCTCGCCACTCGCCATCGTGAATTTCAAGAGCTATAATTGAAATTATTAGATACAGCGACTTGTGTATTTTAATAGTATAATGGGAACAGTGACAAATGCTTGCTTCCCTTAACGGGCACAGTGCATTAATTGACCACAAACTTGAGATCAATTAATAACACTAAAATTAAATTATGACCGAAAAAGTATAAATAAGAAAAGAAAGCCTGATATATTTGCTATATAATACCATTATAGTTAAATAAAAAAGAGGATGTTCTTTCTTTATAAATGTTTATTAACTAAGTGGTTTCCAAATCGTCTCTGCCTTATAAAGGGTTAAACTACGTCCAACAATGAGAGGTAGGAAACAGCGATGGCCATCACGCTTGAATCTGGGGCAGCCCAACTGGGAAAGTACCTCCTCCTTACAGAAGACCACAGCCATAAATAATAACACTGCTGCCTTTCAGGTATGTGTTGCTGTGTTCCTGATGGTGAGTAAGGTTCCCGAAGGTTAAGGAACTCCAACCCCCCTTAAAGGCCGGCAACGCGCTTGTGACTCATCTGGTGTTGCGGATGCCCATGGGCCACGGTAATTGCTTACCACCAGGCAATCCGTCTGCTCGTTAGCCGCCTGTCATAAAAAAAAAATAAGAATGATACCTGTAATATCTTAGACACCCGAAGTCCATTTTCCACGACCATGAACTGCAGGAAGAGGCACGGCAGGCAGTCTTCGTTGTCGTCTGAAGGCAGCCCTATGTCCCATGACAACTCCTCGTATAGAAGGCCTAGTAGCACCGTCTATAAACGAAACCACACATTATCCATACTAATATTATAAATGCGAAAGTGTGTCTGTTCGCTTGCACGGCAAAACGGAGCGATGAACTGACGTGATTTATTTTGAGGGGATGGAGAGTGACATAGGCTACTTTTTCCAGCGGGAAAACATCTCATTCCCACGGGAAGACTCAATAATCTCAATATGTTACATTTTCCTCTAACCAAAGCCGAAGCCGCGGGCATCATCTAGTAAATAGTAAGCTTTTAACAAAAAAAAAACAAGGTTATCCGGGAAAGTGCGTTTGTTGAAGATTATGTTTTTATTTCAACTATAGGTACAACAAAAAACTGTTAATATCTGTTTAAATCGTCGTGTTTCGTGTATTTTTTTTTTTGTTTAACCCTTTAATGCCCAAAAGTTACTGTGGTCGTACGTTCGAGCCTACTCGCGGCTCGATTGTCCTAATGATTCTTGTTAAGAAATAAATACAAAAAGACGATGTTGCTGGGTGGGTGCAGAGTCATTTTTGCATTGAAATGTTGAACTTGCCCTATTAAAGGATTAAAGATACATATACATACACTCTCCGTGTCATCAATAACGTAGACGCCGTTAGCGTTGACGGCCACTAGCACGGGGATGTCTTCGTGTGTGAGCAAGCTCGTGAGGCTGCGGACCGGCTGCTCTATCTGCCCTTGGAAAAACGCTGCCCTGTAAAGGTATTACTTAACTTTCATCTCAATATCAGTTAAATAATACAATAAAACTAAATATTCAAATTATTATCGGGTTCGAAGGACCATTTTGTTGTACACATGATATGTTGCTGGGTTATCATTATATAATTTTTTTCACTATGCTGGCTTGGAATGGCGCTTCTTACCGAATCTTTGAAAATTGTTGATTTAAGCCTTTATAAGGCGTAGATAATATATTTCCCACCATTATTTCAACTTTATTCCAAACTGATAGGGTTCAGTTTTGCGTAATTTTCGACACACTTATGCCCGTTAAAGGGTTAAATCGCATGTTTTCAAGTTTCAATTTTATCCCCTTTGCTGATCTTCTGATGGATTGTATTTCGTCGCGGTTATAATTATATTACTTTCGGCATCAAAATTTGGTTCAGATCAAGATTCCGCCTCTGCTACACTCGTGGATCAATTTTGAAAACTCGACATAATTATAACTTTTTGAACGTTCTTCCTATTGGGTTATAATGTGGAGTACGTATAAAATTATACGCGCTAATACCTCAACTACTTACTAGAACGACCTTATCTGTTAGCAGGTAAATTGTTTCGAGAGCGTCCGCCATAAACTTTATGTGTCGGGAGCGTGGTAGAGACTACAGCGCCCGACGCCTAAGTTTAGCGTTCAGAGGGATAAAATCTTCTCGAGCTATGCTGTAAAAGTTTACCCATATGTAGGCGTAGTTCGACAATGTGCCAAGTATTTGTGGCGCAGCTTCCGCGGCGGCGCGGCCGGGGGCCTCTGCGCCTGCTCCAGCAGCCGCGCCTCGGGGCTGCCCTTGCGGCCCGCGGGCAGCAGCTGCGCCCAGCGCCCGGAGCGAGCGTGCTTCGGCAGGTATTTGTCTTGATGTTCCCTATATGGGTAACGATAATTTGTAAATCTAATGAAACCTCACTCTTGTACTAAATACACGGATTCAGTCACGTTCTTCCCGTTCAAGTCGACTGGGCTCGGCACTTTTAGTGCTTGAAATTGGAGACGAAGGCTCGTCGGTTAATCGTGAGTGAAGTTGTGATACGAGATACGAGGCTAATTCGTCTTGTACAAGAATGGTTAATTGCGATGTTAACTAATTGTCGCAGCCAAGGTGTTAATAAAATGCTAGAATGACTGGAGAAATTATCAGATAATTACCAGCCCAATTTTATTTTATACTATATTCATATATTATCGGGAATCCGCTGGTGGCGCAAAACCGGTCACTGTGGGTCGTATTGGGGGAAGCCTATGTCCAGCAGTGGACGTCCTGCGGCCGATATGATGATGATGTTGATGATAATTAATCATACATGTAGACACTATTTCTTGTTCTAAGCATAACTTACATACACAGAATTTTTTTACTATTGGCTACGGGCAAAAACAAAGAAATACAATGTTTTGACCCGAAAAGGAATGTATTTTTGTATTGAGCAAACCAGTTTTATTATGTCTGAAACTTTCTGGTCCCAGTTTTGACGTGACTGATGATAACAATTATGATACATTACTCTCATTAGGTACTTCGTAGTTTTTTAATGTTTTCTTTTTGAGGTGTTCACTGAAGAGTATTTGTATGCAAATCAAGCTCACCTGAAGAAGTTGGCAGTGTGCGTGTGCGGGTCGTAGGGCCCGAGCTGGATGCGCGCCTGCAGGCCGCCCAGCATCACGGCCTGCGCGCTCTCTAGCGGGTAGCGGCCCGTCACCACGTTGTGGCGTGCTTCTTCGTACAACAGTTCTTGGATGCGGGAATCTCTGGTGAAAAAATACTGAGGGTTAATAACTCTACATGTTCGGCGAGGGGAGCGGTTTCATCCTTACGTTGTGAATATTCCATTCATTCGCACGAAGCGATTCGCTTCTACCTTCCTAATGCGTACTGCTAAGCAATGGAATTCGCTCCCTTCGGCTGTATTCTCGGAAAGATATAATTTGAGTCTTTTTAAGGCTGTTACTGAATCAGCGTGCTACACCCTCGACCTCGTCGCCGCTTAACATCAGGTGTGACTGAGGTCAAACGCTGGTCAGTTTGGTATTAAAAAAAATGTTAAACACCGTCCCCTTTGCAGAGCAAGGAAGTGATAGCCGTCAACGTTAATCTCGAATATCTTGGGAGTGACAGAATACCGGGAACAATACAATTACCTCTTCCCAAAGTCGACGGCAACATTAAGGGATCGCTAATTCGCTAGGCCTCCTGGTAGGGTTTATAAGAGTGCCTACAATCCCTCACACGAATTAGACGCAATGCGTCGAGTTGTAGGAACTTAACTCACAAACACCTATAGGTAACCTATAGGATTTACTAAATCACACAAAACTTTTATTCTGCAGGCAAATAATCACAAATTCCGAAATGCTTTAAGAACTCAAAAATATTAACCAGAATTTTGTCCACTGTAACGTTTTTTGCATAAGTTTAATTAAAGAGTAAGTAACTACAAAATTAGAGGTACCTCTCCATGACTACAAAGAAGACGTTTTTGACTGAACATATTCCGCAAAATAACACTAACTTGATCCCTTCCTCCAGATGCTTGGGAAAGAACACATTTCGCTGCAGCCTGATGACTGGCTGGTCTTTGCTGCGGCGTGACTCGGAGCCGTGGCCGTAGCGTTGCAGCAACTTCTGCCAGCTGGCCCATAGTCGCCAGGGGCAGTGGTGGGCCTTCAACTGGATTTCTGGAAGTACGACATTAGTACAGTAGGCACAGATGACGAACTTTCTTAATACAGCATTCCAAAACTATTCGAAAGAGTTTATCGTAACAACCAAATGCCTTATGCTGTATTTCTAAAAGTGATGAAACATAGCGAGGGATGTGTTTATTAAGGATCATTACAATTACTAAAATTACCTTCCCTCGCACAGACTAGTTCTAGTGTAAACAGCACAATAGAGCGAAGACGTGTACCAACAAATTCCAATTTGCATGGACAATTTATGAATGATTTCATTCATAACTTGTTCATGCAAATTGGAATTTGTTGGTACATGTGATTGATGTCACTCATTGTTTCTTAAAATCTCGCTACAGATCCTATCGTACATGGTGGAAACGACGAAACATAATATCCGAAATTTACAACTCACACTTGCATCTACTACTCTCATTCTTCGTAGAATTCCTGAGAATTAACGAAGTGACGATAATCATCTATTTGCCCAAGTCAATATTAGAATTTAGATTTTTTCTGTAGGCCTTCTACATTCAAGATCTTACTCCATCTACTAATCTCATTCTTCGTAGTACTGGATGGCCTGCGAATTAACGAAATACGTTAATTCGTCCAGATTTGCCTTCTACATTCAAGATCTTACCTAATAGTGGGCTACACATCCACAGTGCAAACACACTGGCTGCCAAACTCCTCGTACTGGCCTGTGTCATTCCCAGCTCCTCTGTCGCCAGAACTGCGTTCAGAAACCGAGACGCCGTGACACAAGAAGGCATTTCTTCGGAACTCATCTCCACCATAATAGCGATGCGGGACATGAGGTAAACACATGTCACGGGGTTGGAGGATACAGTGGAGGATGAGGTTGTGCTGCCTGATGATCCTGTGTAAAGTTTATATTTTGTCTATGGTGTATGCTCATATAGGTCCCACCTACTGCTAAGTAAAGTTCGTTCTTTGGTAGGAATATGGGGCTATTGAAATAGTTTCATGTATCAGAAAGCAGATTTGTTTGTACTAAACATGCTGTTTATTTTCTCCATTATCTAAATAGCCCGGTAAAAATAGTACATAACTTGATTGTTGGTAAGAATGGGTTAATCGTTTTAGTTTAATTAGAGGTCTCTACTACTTAATAGAAATCTTTTTTCGATTATTTTTCGAAAAGTCGTGTCTACGACTGAACTATATAGAGGGCCTACCACTGAACCACTCCGTTGTTCGTTCTATGTACAATCGCCATCAGATATATCGGAGCTATGGAGGTGGTCACAAATATCGGAACAACGCCTTTATTGTCCAGACTATAAAGTGCATGTTCCGATATTTTATAACCACTTGCACAGCTCCAATAGTTATTTGTGCAACAAGAGAGGAAAGTTGTTTTTTCTTGCGAGTGTTAATTTTGAGTCCCGAGTAAGCGAAAGATTCTATAATTGAATCACGAGCGTAGCGAGTGGTTCTAGTGTTAGAATCTTGAGCATAGCGAGGCACTCAAAAACACGAGATGTAAAATAAGTTTACTCTAGTGTGACACATACAACTTTTCACCTCAGTAGTGAGAATATATTAAAGGTTAAATAAGTTGCCAAAAATGTCATTTTTAGTACAAGCTTTTATTGCCGACTGTACTTTTTTCACAATCGTCCTCTACTCTTCGAAAGGATTCTAATGAGCCTAAAACACCACGGGTTTATCTTGTGTATTTTAGGATTTGCTTTTGCTACCTTTTGGCTCCAGCATCAGATCAGATCAGTGGTACCATAATATTGCATTGTAACCGAAATTACATAAGTGTGCTAAATTTCAGCTCAATCGGTTAAAGATGTCTGCTTCAAAATTGAGTTGCAAGGTTAATTCCATCGCGATAAATATACAAATACATACATCAAGTTAAATAAAATCTTGTAAAAAATGAACATCAAGTTGACCACATTAATTTAAGTGTTTTATCTACAATTGCACTGGCTTCATTACTTAATATTTTGTTTAAATATTTTTCATTATAAAATATGTACATTTCAAAATTATAATATTTGATTAATTTGTGAGGGTCCGCAAGTGTTAGTAATGTTAAAGGAGTCCATTATGTCCTATTATAATAAATAGATACATATAAATACTTAAATACATAGAAAACACCCATGACTTAGGAACAAATATTACACAAATAAATGGCCTGACTGGGATTCGAACCCGGGACCACCGGCTTCTTAGGCAGGGTCATTACCTACTAGGCCAGACCGGTCGTCAATTAAAAAGCTACTTTGTCTCACTCCCTGGAGTGACGAAAGTAGCAACTTTCCTCACTCTCTGAAAGTGAGGAAAGTCCCACTTTCCTCACTCCCTGGAGTGAGGAAAGTAAACATGTTCGAGCTGCTGAGGTGAAAAATATCTAAAGGCGTCTGTACTTACCTCTTTATCGCTCGTAAAACAAGAGCGATGAAGACGGAAATAGTCAATTTGTAATGTCGATGTTCGCGGTAGGCCTTCTTATCAAACTACGACAAAACAATGGACATAAGTTTGTCGACACGTTTTTTTTTTGTTATCTACCTGGAAGTGGAGGTGAGATCGCACTAGATGAACTGCCACCACTCGTTATGGGTTCCGTTGTGCTGAAAGAACCGGCAGCTATGCTGCTCGATCCAGTCTGGTTAGAGCAGCTGCTTAGGTTTGACCCTATAAATTATAAAACAAATATTAAATAAGAAGCACGACTTCAAACGGCGAATTGGATACATTCGAGTTTATTTATAGAATAACATTTATGTTCCTAATCTTTCTATTACCCCCTAGCAGCTATTCGATAATAGTAGTCTATTATTGCTACCTATTCTTATCTTTATTTTTTCATTGTTTTCACGTAGAACTAAATTAAACAAACGATTTAGATTGCAGGTTACGAGTAGACCAGTTGGTTTGAGGTTGTCATATCATCATCATCATCAGCATTTCAGCCGTCAGACGTCCACTGTTAAACCTCAAATATGACTTATTGTATCGTCTTGGGGAGGCGGAATTTGCCATAGTTACTACGCTTAGCAGGCGGGTTGGCGACCGCAGTAGCTGTTGATTCGGTTTAACGGGCGCTGCCACACATCCGTGGGTGTTTTCCCTTTACCGCCTCTTACGACACCCGCGGGAGGATGGATTGTTAACGTTGGTGTATAAAAATTTTAAAACTGAACCTCCGTGTGTATTCCTACCTTATCTCCGTTTCTGTACCTACATTGCGTAAGACATATGTAAAATGTTAATTATGACTGTAAGTGTTCTAAATAAAGTAAAATATACTATTTAAGTGATTTTCATTCATACAACCCTATTCAGTTAACCCTGTAGTTTTGGACCTGGGTATGTCCTTAAACTACGTCCAACAATGAGAGGTAGGGCACAGCGAAGTACCATCATGCTTGAGTCTGGAGAAGCCCAACTGGGAAAGTACCTCCTCCTTACAGAAGACCACAGCCATAATAGCACTGCTACCTTTCAGGTATGTAGTGTTGTGTTCCTGATGGTGAGTAAGGTTCCCAGAGCTCCAACACCCTTTAAAGGTCGGCAACGCGCTTGTGACTCCCTTGGTGTTGCGGGTGCCCATGGGCGACGGTAATTGCTTACCTCACCACACCTTATGTCATAAAAAAAAAAAAAACATATTACAAACGTACCCATAACACTTTTCTCCAGTGAGTCCGAACTGTTACTCTCTTTGGAATCAGGCTGCAGCGGCTTGTGAGGGTCATGTTTGTCCCATTCATTATGGCGGCCTAGAGGACTGTAGGACAAATGAGGTAGCCTCTGTGACACAGAGTAAAGGTGAGCGTTTACTTCCGCTTGTAGTTTTTGGCTTTGAACGCTGTAGTATTCTTCTCGAGACCTGAACTCGCTGAAAAAAAAGAACAGTTATAGATACGATGCCCGAAAGACACTTAAACCAAATTGTATTTTTTTTTTTTATAAAATTGTATGATCTTACTTGTATTGATATTCAGCTTGCATTGGATATCCTCTTCTTGAATATTCTACGGGTATTATTGTAATGTAGTTTCCGGAATTCTGAACATTAGGATTTTCTCCATAGGCCCCCATGTCAGATTGATGTTCCATTTAGTTTATATTATTATTGTAACAGTTACAGAGACATCACTGTAATTGTATATTCTATGACCTAAATATGTTAAAATTTAACATTTTACTGGATATTTCTACAGGGCATTCGTTTGTTATTGAAATTATCGATCGGTATTCGCGCCTTAACTAATGTTACCAGCTCTAAATAAATTTGCTTATCCAATTTAATTTTGTTTAGCTTCTGTCTGGGCTTAAATAATGTTCTACTTATGAGTAGTTTTAACAAATTAGTTTTAATAAAACTGTGAGCAAGTCCAACTAATAAAAATCTTCTGGCATTCTACCAACGAGAACAATCCCATTACTTGCGTCAAGTGTCATTGTCAATGTCAATTGTCAATGTCATTTTGTTGATTAAGTGGCAGCTGGCAGCACAGCAAATGACAGCAATCCACACAAATACTAATATAACACAGGTGTTGCTTTTTATTTACATCCAATATTTGTTTGTATAATTTCGATGGCTTTGTTGCAAAATAAACATAATTAAGTCCTTTGTTTCATTCAAAGTCAGAGAATACAACATTTTTTTAAGCAAAACACACTTAGTCAGTTTCACAGTGTACTTTACACTGAACAGTGCTACATCGACAGTGTTATTATCGTTTTTTAATCATAAGTTTTCTCATGTTTAATGGACATCGTGACTATCGCAGTTTGATAACATTTTAAAGCCTATAGTGAGCGTGTACATTTAATAGCCGTGGCACTATAGTTTTTATATCGCTTTAGCACCATCGATAAGTTTACGGATGGAGGCAAAATTAAAGGAATATCGTGCTCTTCGCCGTCGCCGAGAGCTCATAGAAAACGCGAAGAATAAGCTCGAGCAATCGAAGAATAAATTTGTAGACTTCATCACCCCAAACTTCTTTAAAGAGATGGAAAAGGCAAAAGAAGATGAGGTGCTATTGGTATGTATATAATTTGTTGGTTGTTACTGTTATGTACTAAATAATTTTGGTATTTTTGAACAATCCATGGAATTATAAAAATCAATACTTTATAGTTAAATCATTAATAAAATTTGCTGATTGAATAACAAAGAATTTACTAGCAACTACTGTGGTAGAGAAAACTATTTGGGGATAAGTCTGTTATTTCTCTTTGTTTCAGTCAAAAAGTTAAGTAAGACTAATTATTAAAGTAATAAAATTTTTTTTTTGATGCAGATAGATAATGAAGAGCCTACGATAACTGAATACCCAGTCCACCAATTTGAAGACACTGACATAGCATCAGAAACAAGTGAGGTAGAAACTTTAGCACCAGAAAGTCAAGAATCATGGCGATACTTCATCATTAAATGGTCCATATATGCCATAACATGGCTAACTCTATATGCATTCTTTCTTAAGATACAATTTGGAGCTGTCTTTTTTGTATTTTCTGTCTTGATTGGTATATATCTTAATACTCGAACAGGACCGAAGAGGAAGGGAGAAGTGTCAGCATATAGTGTATTTAATAAGGATTGTGCTAGCATTGAAGGCACACTGAATGCTGAACAGTTAATGAAAGAAATGGTGTATGGTGCTGCTAGTGTTAGGTAAAACATACTTGACCAGTCAACAACAGATTATTGTTTTGGTACATAGCCTTTTTAATAATTATCCAGCCAGATAATGCCATGAATGTAAGAAGCACTTTTGCACCAAAATAATTATATAGTAGAAATGACTACTTGCTGTTATTATTTAAGTAATTTATGTAAAAAATATATTAATCATAATTATTTATTTAAAGGTCAACAACACTTAATAAAAAAAATAAAAATAATAAATGAAGTTTTTTTTGTGTGGAAAATAAAACACTTCGTAAATCGTAAATATGACTTTGGTTTTAATAATTATATTTACTTACAAATATTTTACATCAAATATATTTACGATTATAAGTTATTATTTTATAATTAAATTATAATGATGTACAATATTAATGTGCATGGTAAATGGCAACTTTGTTCATGTAAATTACAACATTCATTAGAGTATTTATGTATAAATCACTAACAAAACTATAAATAGAGCATCAATGACAAAGCCTACATAGAAATTTCCTATAATACAATTAAACACCCAATAAAGTTAAAAATTTGTGATGATTTAAACTTTATAATATGAATTTGTTTAAATTTAGCTAATTTTAAATAAATAATTTAACCAGAAACATAAGCAAATAAATAAGATGGCACATTGATAATGACAATGTATGAGTTCAAATACCTGTTGCCTTTAGGCTAGTCACAAATGTACAATGTTCCTGTTTTGCCCCGAGAGATCAAAAAAAGAAGTATAACTTCACTATTTGAGCAAATGAGGATGGAAGGAATGTCAACTGTATTACAAGCAGTATAAGGCCAAGTTTTGTAAACTTAATATAAATATAATTATGGCTAATTTAGTATGGTAACACCATCTGCTGACTATGCAGCTAGAATTATATGTAGTATTCTTCATGACAAGACATCACTGAAAATTATGCTATAATGCGAACTTACTGGCAAACTGCCTTGCATGACTAAATCGGCAAACAGCGTAATATTAACACCACTATAAATTTGTTAAAACTTACAAATGGTACAAACCCTGTTGTAAGTAGAAGACTGTTATTTCTTTTTTTACTTTGGGCATACTTATACTTAATTTTTACTATTCCCTGGAATACGCTAACATTAACAATGACTTAATTTTTGAACTGATACTCTTTGGTATATTTTTTTTCGGTAAGTAATATGAGTCAGGACAGTTTGACCCACCAACCAATGGGTTCATGAGTTGGAAATGTATTGCCATTGCCACCCTATATGCTTTGAGTATGGGTAGCTGCGTAAAATTGTTATTTTAAAGTTTGGCAAAGGTCATAGTGCAGTGGAATAAAGATACAATCATAGTATATCTATGGCTTCTGCTGGTATTGCCAGCTCAAAAAAGACACTTTTATTTTAGTCTACTGTTCCTATATACCTAAACGGATTTTCTGAGTATACATTTTATTTATTAGCGCTGTGTAATAATTTTCAACTAACCTTAAAAACTAATTCAAATTGTATGTTACAACACTTGGGAAAAACATGGATCAACAAAATATGCCGCATGTAACAGAGGTTCCAATCTTAAAGGGGGCTATATAAGGCACCGACAGTTTATATTATAATATTGGACAGTAAGTATATTTCAATTTTTTTTTTTTTTTTTATGACATAGGCGGCAGACGGCAGCGGCAGACGGATTACCTGGTGGTAAGCAATTACCGTCGCCCATGGGCACCCGTAACACCAGAGGAGTCACAAGCGCGTTGCCGGCCTTTAAGGGGGGTTGGAGCTCTGTGAACCTTACTCACCATCAGGAACACAACACTGCATACCTGAAAGGTAGCAGTGCTATTATGGCTGTGGTCTTCTGTAAGGAGGAGGTACTTCCCCAGTTGGGCTGCCCCAGATTCAAGCGTGATGGTCATCGCTGTGCCCTACCTCTCATTGTTGGACGTAGTTTAAGGACATACCCGGGTCCAAAATTATTCATAGTGTCATGAAATAGATCATAACATCATAACAAAGGTTACATTAGTATTATTAAATGGATTTATTATTTATTGTAATAGTGTGCTTACTATAGTACCAAACAATAAGAACTTAGGTATGAAATTAACAGTCTTTATAGGCAACGATACCGACTTGTCTTAGAATCTCTTAGGGTTAATTCATTTGACGTCTAATTTCCACTTTTTTCCATCATATTTATATTTTTATGAGATGGTTCTTGAAATCTGGTGAGACTAGCTATGATAGATTTAAAGTAGATAAATATTTACAAGGAATATTAAATACCTATACATATAGTGCACAACAATCCGAGTAGGTATATATAACATTATGTTTTAACACAGAATTAAGATAGCAAAGTAGGTAGATGTTACACGCAATAGGTGAGTGATTCACCCTCAACGCGAGCGGTGCTAGACAACATATATAGGTATCCTGTTTGAAATAATATAATTTATTAAATAACTTTGACACTTAGATTCTTAGGTAAATGTCTCTTCCGTACACGGAACAATGGTGTTCCGGACATTTGGGAGGCGTACGCGGAGCCAGATCGAGCCAACGCGCAGAGGCCCTTTCGACAATTTAATGAAATGTAAGGGGTACACTAAGCGGATGTTGCCCCTGTCCGTATCATGGGACGCGCACAGAGACAACACCCGCCATGGTGTAAGAACTATTGAGTTTTAATGGAATCTAGAATGTACCAAGCTATTGGGTGGAAAGGATGGACTAGCTAATGGGCTATTGGATAAAAAACCGGAAGTCTGCCTAATAAAATGGTATCCAATTTTATTTCCGGCAGACGGTGACTCGCCCTGTGCGAGATGGGCCCCCACAAAAAGCGACATCAAAGATGGCTCAAGGGCAACATTACGGGTAAATTATTATTAAAATTTTTGAACCAATCATTTTTATAAATGGCAGCGGATGTCGTATCTGACAAGTTTAGGCCTTAAAAAATAAATAAGTAGGTAGGTTTATGCATATTGTAACATTATATTGTCATATAAACGCCCCATGAGTCACTAAAAATAAGTGCAGTCACATTTAAATAATTTTTACTTAAATATTTATTGTTTACAATTTAGTTTTTATAGAGAAATTATTGTAAGTAATTGTATTCTTACGACTTTCTTTGGATTTATACAATAACAATTTATGGATCGAATTACATATAACATCGTCGAATTTCAAAAATAGTGCACGTAGTTAAGCCTCTATAAGGCGCAGGGAATATATTTCCCACCATTAGGTATTTAAACTTTATTTCAAAGTAATAGGGTTCAGTCTTGCGTAATTTTTGATACCCTTATGCCCGTTAAAGAGTTAAGGACCGAGTATTAAGTTAATCACTTCATTTGTGTTACGAAAGTTAACGATGTATATTGTATTTCTTCACACAGCAACACTCATAGCTGTACATCGGTGGACCTTATGCCTTATGTAATAAGGTCCAGTGTACAGCTAAGTGTTGCTGTTAGTACTTAGTCGATACTCGTATATGTTTACAACACACACCAAAATTTTCATGCATGATGTAACTTTAATAGCAACTGCTTAATTAATTGATTATCTTAAGACTAATTGCAGATCCTTAACCCACTTGGACTAGGTACAGAGTACAGACGGGGTTAAAGATTTCGTTATGGTCAAAGTCATAAAATATGTATACCTTACGGTCTTAATATTAAGGTAGGTACACGTATAAACATTATGGCACTTTGGCCGTATCGATAAATTTGACCTGGACTGTACAATATATTGCAATTCACCCTTTAGCTAAATAATTATCGACCACACGCTTTTATCTTTCAAAACATGCCGTTCCCAGGAATGAGAAAAGCTGCTTAAAGGGCAGTAAATTTTTGATTAGCTCTGGGAGGAAAGGACGCTACGGGACCATGCGAAATTATACTATAATGAATATGGTCCAATATTAACACTTTGCCAGTGCCATTAGACTTTCCCAGTGAAAACTGCAGTAATTACAGAACATGCAAAGCAACATTAATCTTATAAAAGTAATATTTTGAACAATAATCCATATTTTCCTATTATACAAGTCAACGGCAATAAACATACCTACTTAGCATAATAATATAATATACCTAACAGCAGCATACAAGCCGATTTCATCCGGCTTAACTAACTTTCTCACAGTTCAACAGTTTTCCTTGTGCCATATTGGCTCTATCTTGCCTAAGAAAAAAGGTGACTCGCAGCCACTAATCATATGAAACAACCTAATTTTGTACATTTTGATGAAGACGTCTCCATAATTCTTCTAATTTTGTTAGTTATTTTATGTTTGAACGGTTAACTTAGTCGCATAGGTAGTTTATACACGTGGAGTAAAACATTAAAATTCAATCGTAAGCTTTCAAATTATTATTTTACAGTACCTAAGATTTATTATGTTTATGATTGAGATCACACTTAAATGTTTGTCAATCTCGCTTGCTTATCAGTTATAATTATACCTAGATATTTTTCTAGCAGGAACGGCATTTGTTTTGTGCTTGCCACAATAAAAATATCGACAATCCTGCTATCGATAAGTACATACTACTTCAACTTCAAGATGTACACACAGTCTTATATCGGCTACCTACCTAGACGCCGCGTGTCACCGATCTTGAACAAATTAAACGTAATCCGTATACTTTTGATCCAATTTACGTTTATAATTTGCAATGAATAGTTCCAAATTGTTTTCTGAAGTAGGTATTTAAATATAAATAAATTGACTTTTATTATTGTTAGTTATTTTTAACCCTATTACCCCATATTTGTCTTTGTATTACCTGTATGGAAATTGAAGGGGTACTTATCGATAACAGGACTGTCGATGTTTTTATTTTGTCAATCACTTACAAGAAATCGTTCGTGCTAGAAAAATATCTAGGTATAGTTATAATGTAAAGTGCCTTAAGTGCCCTATAATACGCAATGGTAGCGGGAGTTACTCGTAAATCCCGCAATAGTCCACCAGAAGTTATAGTTTTTTTTTTAAATGATGTCACTAAATCATAAGAATTAGGAAGAACCTTAGTCTAATATTTGTTTAAAATCAAACTATATAAGTTTTACCTTGAAAATATCAAAAAAAGTTAAATTTGAACAAATAGGTAGCCGTTTCCAATACCAAAGCCCTATTTAGACCATGCAAGAACTTGTATACGATTATCATTACATAGCGGGCTATGGGCGTACGGCGAATTCGGTCGCTTTATATAACCCCGCAATGTAATGAAAATCGTATATAAGTTCTTGCATGGTCTAAATGGGGCTTTAATCACAGTTTGTAACCGTGGCTGAATGCTAATGGGTCTCTGCCTTCCATAATTAACTTTTAGGTTTAAAGATATTTATTTCTCAAAGAATACAGTACATATTCACTTACATGAGAAATTATACATAATCATTTATCATGCAACTTATAAAAACAATCGGTGACCTTTTCAAAGGATTGTCAAAATGGTGGACGATGGGCGCACGTGTATTCTGTTTGTTCATCGAATAAATTGCTAGTAACTGGCCACCTTATACTCGAAATAAATTCTATTTACCTACACATAGAACAAATTTTCAATTATTAGTACACCCCGTTATCTTATGCTCAGTTTAGGGGCAAGTGATTGGGCAGTTACGATAATCTAAGTCGATAAAAATTTAAGGACTTACTCACTCAATAACATGTCAAAAGATCTTGTGTCCGATTTTTGAAATAGTCACCATGTGATTTCTATAGCGAATGAATGAGAATCTCCATGAAGATTACTCGGTGACTATTTCAAAAATCGGACCCCAAATTGACGATATTCGATATTTATAATTGTCACCCTTCGATTTGGCTAAAAAGAGGAATGAATGTGTCTCTATAGCTTTCACTAAAGAAGAATTTAAGCATGACAAATAACTTTTGTAGATAAATGTGAATCGACTAATTATGGTAAGCAACATCACTATTTTAGATTGCCCCCAAAATGAGCATTAGATAACGGGGTGTAATTATTAGCCACCCTTCAATAACTGGCCACTTCACACTAAAATTAGTGATAATCGCATATAAACAGAGTTGTTTTTCAGTATAATATGGCCTGTTATTGGAGGGTGACCAGTGACTAACGAACGAATTACCGTAACACGTTTAAGTATTACGTTTTTGTTTATTTCTTTACGAGCGTAATGAAAAACAAGAAATGTATGAAAATAGTAAACTTTTCTTTAAATGTCATTGCCGATAGGCAGACGGGGTTTCAACTTTTCTTTGTCATACTTTCCTTGTGGCACTGTGTACCTACTACATATTCTATGTGGTATGTCGGGTCCGTGTTGTTGTCCAGAAGTTCCGGAAAATATTCTTATCTAATAATTATTTTACAACGTTACACTGAAACTATCCATCTTTTATACAACCATTACGTCTATTGGCGCGTACATTATGCAATCTAGGTATACCTGCAGTTTTATCAACCCCTTATAATTGATTTATAATTTATTATTTATAAAACAAATTGCGTATTAAAATTTTAAACTGGCCTCGCATTTGACTATACTTTCTTTAGCAAAGCAACCTCAATTAAAATATGATATAAATCAGTTCTACAATCTGGTACACACTATCACATAAAATCACATCTATATTGGTCCGTTACTAACGGGATCAGGGGCGGGGTATGTCAATTTCGTATTTGTCATGGCCGGAAAAGAACCTTAAAGGACTCCAGAATTAAAAGACATCAAGGCACCGTATACTTATAAAGGTTATAAATAGTGCGAGTTGCGTACAGTTGGGGCCGAAGGTAGGTTTTAAACTTAACATAAAAGTAACGTACTTGTTTTTTTTTTACAAAAACAGCTATTTTCGCCCTTTATTTATGAATTTTATGATTTATTAATATACCTATAATGCCCGAGTCCGGCTCCTCTTAGCTATAATTGCACAGTCTTTTTAAATTTTTGTTTCAAGTTTTTAAATATAAAATAAATTGTACTGTTACCTATCATTATCTATTGTCATGTGAATTCAATACGTTACACCTAAGTTACACAAGTTCCTAAAATATCTGTACTCGTTACAAAGTGTTGACTAGTAGGAGATTGTCGCAAATAACGGGATTAACATTTATTTAGATTTTCTAACTCACTTACACGTTATCTGAATTTGCACCTTAACAAAACGCTACAAGGCTCGCTTTACAATGGATGGCAATTGACGCATTCAGTTCAGTCTGCTGTTAACGGGGCAGTTGTTATAGGAGTTTGAGATCTATTCACAGTTATCGGAGTTTGAGATCTGTTGATTTTACTACAAATCGGAATTCTAAAAAAATTAGGGCTCGGAGTGAAAGGGTTGACATTTCCTCCGCGTTTTATATCCGGCAAAAGGAACACTACACTGCCAGCAATTATCATATGCCAAACAGAATGTACTATTTTATAATTCAGTTCCGTTTGAAGAAACGCAAAGCAGATCAAACCAACACCCACCAATATAATCCCTACAGGCAAAAAAGACGTGTAATACGATCTCCTATACATCAATACACGTGTTTTTCTCCAATCTAAATACCAACTTAAGATTAAAACTCCACAGCCGATGGCTACAGGTAGAATGAACGCTACTATAGAATGCATGTTCCACGTAGTAAGTAAAGCTATTATTATTGCACCGATTAGTTGCAAGGAGGATCTTAATTTATCACCAATAATGGCCATGGCCAGCAACGTTACCCAAAAACACATGATGCCGCAGTAAAAGTCCCCAAACTGTAGTATGTTTGGCCGGGTTATACAGTAAGCTACCTGGGCGGGCGCGTCGCAGGCGTGGTAGAATGTGGAAAATACCATGGTGAATCCGTACATCATGGCTTCAGTGTAGTACAGTCTGATGATGGCCACGTAGATGGAGAGGAAGAAGAGTAGGTTGCTGAGGGTCAGGAGGAGCACTGACACCATCATGGACACTTTGCTCTCCATCCTGGAGTCGTCAGAGCAGTCCCAGCCTGAAAAAGTAATGGGTTAAATAAAACAGATGTTGGTTAAATTCTGCCGTGTGATGCTGGCTGACTAGAATAGCACCACCCTATCTCCTCCCGCGGGTGTAAGAGGCGACAAAGGGAAATATCCTACGGGCAGCAGCGTCCGTCGAAACCCAATTTGCAGCTACTGCGGCCGCCAACCCGCCTGCCAAGCGTGGCGACTATGGCAACTACCCCCAAGATGATACAAGTCATATTTCTAGGAGGTCTATGTCCAGCAGTGGACTACATACGGTTGAAATGTAAATGTAAAAAATTCTCAAATCTCTTTGCTGGGTTATCTTACAGCTATATCGAAAAAACTTACTTGTTACCAAAATAAATATTGTTAAGTAACAACAATAATATAAAGTAGTTCTTGTATACTCACTTGTAGGTATAGATAAGATTTCAATTATGTAGGCGATGTTTATTAATTAATTAACAATGCGACTTTACCACGCCGTGGCTCGGATATAACTGACCAATAAACGAACTCCAGATTATTTCCTTATAAGTAGATAAAGGTTGGGAACTTATATTTAACCTAACATTTATATTCCTACTTCCACTTATTAAAAACTGGCTGTCCCGGCGAACTTTGTACCGCCTGATAGTCTATAAATGGGGCCTCTATTGAGTGATTGTTTTTTTTCTTTTACTTACCAAAAAAAACATCAAAACATGGCAATGGATCTGGTAATGTATTTTTTTCCCTGACTTAAAAAAAAAATATTAATTGATAAATGCGTACCAATTCTAAATGGACTATGCTTTAATTCCCACACGTGAGACACAATTAAATGTCTCCTGAAGTTTTGAAGCTTATAAAACTATCTCACCTCCGTAACCAGCCGCACAGGAACAAAAGGACATAATAAACCCTCCAACGGTGTTGATCAGACAGCTGCCGTGGTTCCCGCAGCGGCCGACGA
Source organism: Grapholita molesta (assembly GCA_022674325.2). Taxonomy (NCBI): domain Eukaryota; kingdom Metazoa; phylum Arthropoda; class Insecta; order Lepidoptera; family Tortricidae; genus Grapholita; species Grapholita molesta. Next base: position 9,094,095 of record CP053138.2, read on the forward strand.
CACAGGACGACGACGATATCGAAAGCAGCACTGTCACGTTACAATCCTTCTCTCCTTCACGTATAGACACGTTCCCCAAGTCTTCCTCGTCCCTGTCTAGCACGCTCGTGTTCACGTAATATTTAGTACCATTATCCGACGTCCGACAAGGACAGACGACTTCATCGCAAAACAGACGGAATGTCAAATACCACTGCCCGTCCTCAGGAAATGGAATGATCACTTTGTCGTCTATGGATTCCGAGTCCGTGCTGTTCAACACGAATAGCGCCGGCTTCACGTGTTTGTTGTACTTGCAGTGCCCCGACGCTAAAGGCAAGCTTGTGTGACCGATGTCCAAACAAATCACAACGCGCATATATTTGTTATCTTCAGTAAATGCCAGCAAATTTCCTTGGGCACCCTTACGATCTCTTTTCCATCCCATGTAATACTTTAGATTTTGCATAAGCAAACTAGCTTCCAAGGTCAAAGTACCTCCGATATCTAAGATTTTATTGATGGGAAACCTTAAAGACTTCACTTCGTCCGAGGTGAGATTTACTGTGCTTGTTGCGTCTTGCAAATCAGTGGTTGGTAAACCGTAGTCGAATGTGAAAAAGCGACCTCTGTCGTCGCGCATAAGGTCTAAAACTGTGTGGTTGCTGATATCGTCTTCGTCCGTTCTGGCGTAGTATAGGTTATTACAGTTTTTGAGATTGGTATCATTGTTGGGGTAGAAATGATCTAATGTCAAGTAATGCCACGCGTTAGGGTGTGGTACGAAGTTTACTGAGTGTACATTGCTGGCTATTGGGTCGAAGGAGCAAGACATAAGATTGTCATCTAGCGTGGGTTGGAACAAGGCTTGTGCATAGAAGACGACTTCGCCGTGTGCATTGGCAGTGTTTGTGATCGTAAAGTTGAAGTTGACCGGCCGTATATCGTCCGCGACCATACACTTGTAGGTGGCGGGAATGTTGGCGTATGAGATGACAATGCCCTGATCGCAGTTTATAAGTTGGATGTTTTCATCTATTTTTACTTGCAGGTCTGTGTATAGTATGGTGTGGCAGTCGGCAACTAGACCTGGAATAAAACACAATAAATGAGTGAGTCAGTAGTATAAAATTAGGTTCAAACCCTCGAAAGAGTTTTCAATTTGTTAGGATCTATCAAATATCTCACATATTTGCTAACTATTGAACTATGAAATTTCGAATATTTACCTATAGGTACCTACTTAGTAAATAAATAAAATACCAATTGAATATGGTAGGTATCCCCAAGCCAAACTGTCCTCGTAACTACGTATGAACCTCGTCGATTGAGTAAAGTAAAAATAAATAGGTATAGTCCCCCAAATCTTTCACTCCTTCTGACCAGAAGTAGGTACTTCTGTCTGTATTTATTGACAAAACATAGACTGTTAAAAATGAAGATTTGAATGAAGATTACTAGCAGCACGTTAAAATATTCACGTCATAATGACACTGGCATGGTAGCAGGAACATGTTCCACATTTCTCTCCCCACTCAGATACACATATATGCAAACCACAGGCATGTAACTATCATGTCAATATTCAGTCATATGACATTTAAAATTAGGTTCACAATCGATCAGCCGGGATGGATATGTAGTACAAAAATCACTGCTCGCTCTAGATTGACATCACTGCACTTGTGATTGTGCCGGCTTCCTGCCAATCTAGTTACCGTCTACTCTACAATAAAATGTGACGATATTATAGCGGTGTTTCAATGAGTAACTATGTCAACCAGACATGATACAATTTCGTTTTGTTTTTTTTTTTCTTTGTTTTAGTTCATATATGTATGAAAGTAACATTTTACGTGCATTGGAATAATTGCTAGAACATAATACCTAACTTCGAAAATTGCTTTCAAAATTACTCCAATGTGTAAAAGGTTACTACAGTTCTCATATTGTAGCTGTTCATTGCTTAGAATTTTTTATTATAGAAGCATACCTATATGGACGTGAAGCGAATGATGAAATTGTTCCTCCAGATGCTGCTGATATGATTCATATAAAAAGTATTGCATACAATCATAACATAACTAAGATTTTCATTCTCATACCTCACTTAGGCCACTCAGCAAGCTTCATGGCCTAAATGTACCGTGTTTCGTACCATACGTACCATGGCCTAATCGACTGAAATCCTGTTCATTATGTCACGATTGTATAAAATACTATTAAAACTGCTTGAGAAACGTCAATTGGAATATCATCGACAGTTATAACACGACGTTAATGCGAAAATGATTAATGTAGTGTATGGCATTTAACCTTAGCCAGCAGGAGAATACCTATATATAAGTAAATTGGCGAGTGACCTGATTGCTCCAGTTCCAGATGAAACGCACCGGGTAATTGATATGATAATATTCTTAATTCGTTGTAAAAAAGAATTATAGTCTGTTCTTTAAAATCGTGGGTTTGATATTGTTTTATTGAAGGCTTGTTCCAGGTGAATTAATAAGGTATTTAAAAAATACAACTTAGAGCTGTGACGCCAAGAGGTTTGTGAAACCTCCAAAATGGTCCATATAAAAACATTACAAATCACAAACCAGAACATACCCATCTGTTTACTGTTTACATAAATGTGTTTTTTTTTTCCATATACTATCACTAAAAGCACGAATGACGTTTTCAAGTCCGTAGCCCTTTATTATTTTGAATATACTGCCTAAAATTGACAACTACCTACATTTTTTTGCAGTAAATGTAAGAATTTCCGACTTTAATTGAGCGCTATGACATGGAATACTCAATTATCAAATTATCGTAAATTACTATTATATAAACGACATTAATGTATTTGGCGAAAAATAGTTATGGTGATTGAAGTGGGCGATGCTATTACGGAGATTGTTCATTGGCGCGAAGTGCTGATATCACGCACAAGTAGGCAAAGTCTACTAGAGGACAGACCTTCCAAACTTTACCTAACTACATGAGACCTTGTTCTAGGGGCGGACGACTACTGTAGGGGTCAGCACTGACGCACCTACGGCGCTGCCGCGAACAACGATATTCGTAAATTTCGGACGATTGTCTCTGTCACTCTCATGACACCTTCATTGGAGAGAGAGAAAGATGCCCGAAATATACGAACTTCGATGTTGGCGGTACCGCTCCAGCTTTTGGTGCAAACTATCTCAAGATTTGATCGAGATGGCGGACCAATCACGCACGCACGGTGTTTCACATATTATTTAAATGCAATATGAAAATCGTCTATTCTATTCTATAATATTATTATAAAACATATTAGTTTTACAAAAAATTGTTATAATTCACTCAATTCATTTATTTAAGACAACAACATAGATCAAATACAATACAATTTATTTAAAGTTAAAAGATATTTCTATGATATTCTGCCACGACGCCTATTAAAAGCAATAATCAATTTATGGTATATAAATTGCAATTTTATTTGGCAAGTTAACTTTTGTTTTTCTTAAAATAAACTTTTTTTTCTTAATTTATTGTATTGCATGTGTGTTTCACATATTATTTAAATGCAATATGAAAATCGTCTATTCTATTCTATAATATTATTATACTAATATGTTTTACAAAAAAATTGTTTTAATTCAATCAATTCATTTATTTAAGACAACAACATAGATCCAATACAATACAATTTATTTAAAGTTAAAAGATATTTCTATGATATTCTGCCACGGCGCCTATTAAAAGCAATAATCAATTTTCCTAACTAGTGCGTAAAAAGTGCACTTTGCGCACGCTTCGCGTATACGTACCTCGGCGTGGTATGTAGGTATTTATAGTCCGGTGATAAATGGCAATTCAGTCAGGGAAATGGCAAAACTGCCGAACTTTTCCTCAACATTTGATTCTTAAATTATAAATCCAATAAGTGTATGAAATAAATCCATACACTTTTTTATTTATTCAGTGTAAGTATACCTAGTAGTAACCTATGCATTAAAAAATAATCGTCCGGAAAACGTTTGAACTGGGGAAGCAAAAAGAAAAACGAGAATAATAACCATCCAGATATATCTACATTTTACCTATAGGTACTTCTAACGATAATTGATTTGAACATACTCGGGTAACCTGTTTTCATATACCGATTAATTGATTTCATTTAGGTTGAGTACGCCAGCAATGAGTTTGCCATGGATTAAGGTAATTACGCGTATGATGGCGCCCCTCCTCTCGGGAGCGGCGTAAGTACTTCGGCCGTCTCAAGGGCGTCATATTATATCAACAATGTATAAGCACATCGATGTGACCTTTACCCATTTAATCGAAAATTTGCCGACGACGGGGTAAAATTGTTTAATCGGATGAAGTGATATAAATAAAGGTCGCGTTTTATTAAGCGGCAATTTTTTTCTGTATTTCGAACAAATAAGTTTTATTTTAGAGAGATGGAATAAAACAAATTGGAACTGGCAGCTTTATAAATATAGGTACTATTGGTTGTTATGTTACTATTGGAAAACCACAGTATATGAAATATAATAAATAGTTAAAAAGATTTATGTTTATTCATAGAAATCAGTCTTAATTATAAGGGGTACATTTCAAACAGTCAACTATTTTAATACAGTATTAAAATAATGAAACAGTCATGGTCCAAAAGACGTTAGCTAAACGTCGGATTAGGGACCTGAAGCCTAATTACCTAATTTCTTACATGACGCGACGTACTTCCTGAGTCTCACATGACTAGACTTTAGATACCAAACCTTAAATGACGCAACCGCTACATAGTTAGTCTTAGGTACCCTTACCATGCACTAAAGTAGTACAAGCGAGATGCACAGACAGTAAACTCGATAATCGTTATCGAAAACGTCAATGTCACAACTCATGGTAAGGGTAAGGGTCTCTAAACAAGACACAGTCAGCATCATATAGTTAGTAGCAGTTAAAGTGATACATATACATGTATCGTAACACATCCTTACTGCTATACTGTACTTAAAACTAAAGGTCTCTTCAGAAATAGTTGCCACTATCTACTATTTCACGCTGACTGTAACCTCCTTCGTGATATTCGTTTCTACTATGGCAAATGAATATCCCACTCAATTCTTCTAGGCCAATTTCCATAATGCCTAAAATGCATTTTAGGCATTATGGAAATTGAAAACATGGAAAACATTTTCTACCTAGTACCTAGCTGCAGATATTCACTCACGTCACTGATTTAATTGACATTATTTCTCTCAGGAGTGAACGAATAATTTATAGAAGCTACCGCAACACTAAATCCTTCGATATTTCATTCTCCGAGACTAATTGACTAAAGCAGACTACGAATATAGTAAAAAATCTTTTCATGTAAGTACCCTATTGAAGTAGGTATCATTCGACATCAACCAACATGCATCAACCTCACCAGAATTGCCTGTCAATATTATGGAATGAGCATTATATTCAGCTACACCGGTACCTCACCAACATTGACGGGAACTGTTACAGAATAATAAATAAATAAATATTTCGGGACAATCTTACACAAATTGACCTAGTCCTACGGTAAGCTCAGTGAGGCTTGTGTTGTAGGAACTAGACGACGATATATATAATAGATAGATACATATAAATACTTAAATACATAGAAAACACCCATGACTCAGGAACAAATATCTGTGCTCATCACACAAATAAATGCCCTGACTGGGAATCGAACCCAGCACCATCGGCTTCATAGGCAGGGTCACTACCCACTAGAATAACTACGTACCTTGCTGCTCTACTTTTTGATTCCTAGGATCCTCCCATCTCCTATACACCAGCGCGTACCAGGACCCAGGCTTCGGGTGGGTTATACTGTACGTTTTGTTCCTGCCGTCAGACAGCAGTTGCACCGTGTGTATGGTGTCTCTCGTGAATGGGTCCACGAAGTCTTTGGGGAAGGAATACCCGTCAGGGTTTACGGCTGGGTAGGAGCCGTGCTTTATGTTGATTATGACATCTCGAGGGTCGCATCTGCCTGAAAAATAAATATGTTTAGACTCGGCTGTTTCTGTACTAGATTAACTATATGTATAACGGTCCGGCCACGACTATGCGCGACTTGCGGCGCGGCGAGCGTTTTATCTGTTCATTGCGTGTGATACCAACTAACCGCAGTGCATTGCGCGTCTTGACCGCGCAACGAACAGATAAAACGCTCGCCGCGCCGCAAGTCGCGCATAGTCGTGGCCGGGCCATAATGAAGGATGTAAGGGTTACGGTCGGGCAAGCTTGTACGACACGTCCACCAATCCACACTGAGCTTACATAGGCGTTCCTTCTCTTAAATACCACCTGACGGGTATATTGCGAATTACTTTGTTTGTTTTTAATTGCGACGGTTTGGCGCGTCTTTCACTAGTCACGGCCAATAAAAAACAAATACATTGATCAACGATAGAAATATGTTTTAAGAACCCAAGCACTTTAAATAGTTATAATTTTTCGCTGTTACCGCTCCAGATCGGAACATTCAGAGCCCTGAGTGTAAGTTTTTAACGTAATATTACTTTACCATGGTGTTAGTGTTTTGTTAGAAAGGGATTCGAGAGTAGGTACCGTGAGCAGAACAGTACTTATAAATGATTAAATATAATCAATCTTTGTCATCTTCAATGCAGACCTATGTAGAGACCTATTGACAATAGGAATACCTAAAAGATTTACAGAGTATGCTTTGCATATTCTCATTCACACTCTATTCTCGGAAAACGTTGCCATTTGTTTTATAAAAAAATATTAATTATCATAGAAATTATCTGCAATGTACTAACATATTTCACTAAAGAAAACGATAACACGAAGGCTCTTCTTAAAACTTTGATGGCCATTCACGTGTTTTATTTTTTAACGTAAATTATGATTTAAGAAACATTTATGAAAGCAACGAATAAATGAAATAAAATGGAGTTATAGATGTTATCAATGAGTGACAGTGAGTGTCCTAAAATCAGCTCTAACGATTTCCATGACACTGCAAAAATAAATGCTTAACATGCAAAAAATTGGTCGATCGATAACTAGCTCGTTAACTAAGTAATCGTCTGAAATCTTACCCCTTATTCATAAAAAAACGTAGGTACCTATATCAAACCTACATTAGTTTATGTATTGTCTTTATCATACAAAAGTAATTGTCAAACTGACAGATAAGGACAGGAGGTTAAAAAATAGGTTTGATGTAAGTACGTTTATGAATACCTATAAGGGGGTTAAATATCAGTTAGGTGTATGGACTAATATTATCTAAAAATATGAATGCCCAAATCCAAAGTACCTATCGCGAACATCGAAATTGGATAATTGACTCCCCTTATATCTACCCCTTTTGCATAATTAAAGTAGGATTTGGAGAGATAGAGACACAAATAGACGAACCATTGAACGAACAAGTATTTCTCGTCATATAGGTACCTATACGAGACCTGTGCTAAATATTTCCCGTAATTCTACCAAAGTATGACTAATAAGGTAATAAGATAAGACTCGACGATAAGTGTCATGATTGTCATGAAGCTGGCGAATACTGGAATCCGTTTTTAAAACTCTACGTAAGCCTTGACTCTTTCCGTTATAACTCGTCTCACGACACTGCGAACTGGCCCGGTACCGCGAACATCGAAGTTCGTATATTTCGGGCATCTATCGCTTTTACTCCAATTAGGGCGTCATGAGAGTGACAGAGACAATCGTCCGAAATTTACGAATATTGTGTTTCGCGGTAGCGCCGCTGGATAAAATCGTTTCGCGAACCTAGTTTGCCCGCGGGCCGTACACGGTACAGTTAGTAGCAGAAGTATCTAAGCGGGCCAAGTGTTCACAAATAGTCTTAACACGCTCTAGTTCTCTTAGCAATAAAGACATGTCAAGCTCATTTTGAAAACTTCACCCTCAGCTGCTAAGCTACCTCTGCTGCTGACTGTACCTACCTGCCCACCACTGCTCTAGGACTTACTTTCTGTATTAACACAATAAGACATCAGGTAATTTTGGTGACAGCGTGCCAAAGAAATTATCAAACGGTCACTCGTAACACATTTCTCTTCAACGAGATACCTACCTATTTAGACGCAATATGCTCTGCGTCTGTGCTAAAAATATTCAGCATGAAGAATTTGCAGAAAAATCTAGATCTCTGCATAACATTAAAATAGCTCTAATGTAAACATCAGCGATTTAAGGGTAAACACTTACTAGTTACTTATATAAGTAGTATGTCCGCATGTAGGTACAGACTGCAACACTGTTAGCTGTACTGTCAGCAGCAGAAGTTGCTAAGCGTTTCAGGTGTTCAAATTGAGGTCAACACATCTCTATTGTCAAGAGAATAAGAGCGTGCATAGGTCATTTTGAACACTTCAAACGAGTAGCTACTTTTGCTGCTGACTGTACATTGGTGGACCTTATTATATAGGGCATAAAGTCCACCGATGTACAGCTAAGAGTGTTGCTGTGTGTACCTATCAGCATACACGTGTAGTTAACTTTAAATCGATTCATATTTCAAAAGAGATCTGGAATAAAATCAACCTTTACAGTTGAAATATAAGGTTTATATTCGTTGGAGAAGCAAGGCCAAGGAATGCTTCGAAAGTGCATTAGGTCATGATTACATTGGTTGCTAGGGCACGCAATCGGCAGCAAAACAGGATAGACGACCTACGTGTGTGCGTTTTCTCCCAAAAGAGAATTTCGGGTTATTTCTATTGTATTCAGAATCAGGTGGATAATCGATAGGTAGCAAAAAAAAATGTAGCTCTACTCTGTTTTCAATACAAAATGTATTCGTTAGTTTAGAGACAATCACAAAAGTGACTAAAGCTTATGGACACTTATTCATTATTCAAAATAATTTTAATAGCATAAAAAATTGGTTTTTGCGAAAAGCTTTTGTGAAAACGCGCATCAATACATACCGTATTAGCAAAACTGGCCTAATACACTGTTTTCTGCAAACAGTAAACACCATGATCAGCGTTTGATTTATACAATTTTCAATTTCCAAACTATTTATTCTCTTTTTTTTGGGTTCGAATACTAGAATATGAGTTTGATTCACTTGAATATTATTTATTAAGTAAGTTTCCGTTATCGTATACCATATACGTATATCGTATACAACTCACCTGGTCATTTCAAAAAAGAATAACAGAAATCAGAGGCGTTACCGCCAAAAACGATATTCGTATTAGCGAAACTGGCCTAATACACTGTTTTCTGCAATCACTATGATCAGCGTTTGATTTATACAATTTTCAATTTCCAAACTATTTATTCTCTTTTTTTTGGGTTCGTACTAGAATATCAGTTTGATTCACTTGATTATTATTTATTAAGTACCCGTTATCGTATATCAACTCACCTGGTCATTTCAAAAAAGAATAACAGAAATCACAGGCGTTTTACCGCCAAAAACGATATTCGTATTAGCGAAACTGGTCTAATACACTGTTTTCTGCAATCACTATGATCAGCGTTTGATTTATACAATTTTCAATTTCCAAACTATTTATTCTCTTTTTTTTGGGTTCGTACTAGAATATCAGTTTGATTCACTTGATTATTATTTATTAAGTATCCGTTATCGTATATCAACTCGACTGGTCATTACAAAAAAGAATAACAGAAATCAGAGGCGTTACCGCCCAAAACGATATTCGTAATGGACGATTGTCTCTGTCACTCTCATGACGTCTTAAATGGGGTTAAAGAGAAAGATGCCCGAAATTTACGAATATCGTTATCGTAACGCCACAACACGGAATTTAGAGGTACAAGAAATACTCACTACATTAATGTCCAAAGAAGAATGTAACTCCAACTCCAACCACCAATTTAAATCAATTGATACTCGTAAATATTTATTAGACTTATGCAAGGAGGGCTCCTTGCCCTATAATGGGTGTGACAGAATAACTTACTGTAAATAAAAACTGATCTGACTACATCAATCAATCAGTTCTAATGATAGAGTCCAGTGTCTCTGTGATAAAATGTATTTGCATTATGGACATGTGCCATGCTAGAAAAGGTGATGATATCATGCATAAGTCCAAGGGTTGTACATTGTAGGGCAGTGGCCAGTGCATTTAAACTATTAAAAGATATGGCATTCAATGGGAGACCTACAAAAAGACCTATAAAAAGGTCTCCCATTTAATGGCATTTTTAATTTTAATTATGACAAACCATAGTTACATTTGGCCTGGCAAGTTTTGATCTCTGGGCCGGTACCGCGAACACCGAAGTTCGTATATTGCGAGCATCTTTCTCTTTTACTCCAATTAAGGCGTCATGAGAGTGACAGAGACAATCGTCCGAAATTTACGAATATCGTTTTTCGCGGTAGCGCCGCTGGGCGGCTAGAGGATATGACTATTGCAAAATTATAAAGAGCTAATTTTAAATTTGTGTTTAAGAGGTTGGACCTAAGGGCTAGTGACCCAGCCTGTGAAGCTAATGGCCTTGACTTCAAACCCCAGTAAGGGCATTTGTTTGTTAAATAAGGGTAGCTATTTGTTCCCGAGTCATTAGTGTTTCTATATTTATGTATTTGTATATTATATATTGTTGGCTGAGTACAGTGAGTACCTACCAGTGTTGTTATGGATATCCATATCCATAACCGTAACTATCGGATATCCGAAATACAAAAATATCCGTAACCGTAACCAAATCCGAAATAAAAGTTGTGGATATTCGGATAGGGCGAAGTCTAACTAAATACTATACTCGTACGAATTAACTGTTATACTAGTTACTACTACTGATGTTTTTTTTTGGTTACATTTTAACATATTATTTACAACGATAAGATACTCATAAGATACTGACGAACATGTTTTAGTTTTTTTTATATTTAAGGTTTATAATTTTCAGATCGTATGATTACTAGAGGGCGGAGTACCTGTGGCAAATTTCACACTAAATGTATGGAGTCGCCTAAGTATTCTTAAGATTAAATAAATAACAAATAAATTATTATCTTATGAGCATACAAATATAATGTAATATGTTGTTAATATCTATAATAATACAACATAACATTTAGGTGTTCCTGAAATCAATTTATGAAAATAAATGTTAAGTACTTGCTTCCAATTTATGAGTAGGTACTATACTAAGTATATTAGGTAAATTAATAATTTTAATATTCAAGCCTGAAATAATAATTATAAAAACAACTCCATACCTTTTGTGTGAAATTTAACACCAGTACTCCACCCTCTAATGATTACTTTTTTAATATTGCTTTTGTTATTGAATTTATCCCATTATTGCATATTATATTACACGCATAAAAGAATAGAAGTAGGTAGATGCTTGATCATGACTTAAATTTTAAACTTGTAAGAACTGCTATGATACTTTAATTTTGTCACCCTACTGTTTTTTTTTTATATTAAATTGTATAATTAAATAACATTAAAGAATTTTTTATCCCTTAGTTTAAAACTAATTCAGTTTCATATCAAGCCTGAACTCAGCAGGAAATTATGTTTACACATCAATACAATGTTTATAGTACTTTGTTTGGCCGTGAATGTAATATAGAAGCACAAACTATTTTCAAACTTAAATATAATTTAAAACATAACATAAAACACCTACCAATGTTATTTAAATGCAGTTCTTCGGCCTGGAATGTGAAGCGTGCATCACTAACGTCTTTCCTGACAGGATAAAACACAACAGACACAGTGCGGTAGCTTCTGTACATATATACATCGGTCGCGATCTGCCTAGTGACCAAATGGTAGTCATCTAGTATCACTGTGCGTGTTTTCGTCAATTGATCAAGTATCCTCTTCCTGTTCGCCTCTTCTTCTGCTTCTTTATCGCCATTGCATGCCGTATTACACACATAAAATAGCAAAAAATACAAACTGATTTTCATATCGCCTAATGCCTACCTGAAAACGGATAAAGACACTCACTGGACACTTTCTAATTGTAATTAAAGTTATTCATGTATCGTTATCGATGATTGGGTTATCGTCTATCTTGAAATTTTATTATCTTGATGATTAACGATCCAATAGGTGCGTTTTGCCACTAAAGAGAGCACCACCTACCTACTGCTCCCAGTGGCCGTCACTGTCGAGTCAACAGTCAACAGCCCATTACTTGTCAAATGCTTGTCAAATATGACACGCTGATTGTGCATTCAGATACCATATTATTAGATTTCATTATGTAATAATCGTTGAACAACCAATAGTATTAATAAAACATTCTAGTGACGAACATAATTAATATATTTAAATTAATAATTGAAGTTGGATATTTGAATATTCCTTGAATTGTACTGCGAGAACAAAAATCGTAAACCATATCACAAAATATATTGATATGTATATATTTTAATAACATTGTATAACATATATGTATTTAATTGTAAATACGATAAGTTATATATATTTGCAATCGGTTACAATCTTTCTTATTTCAGAACGGATAAGATAATCAGGATAAATTATAATGTACCATGAAAAGATCTTTTATCCCGTTCAGTTAAAAGTATAGTATTCGCGCCTTCTTTGTGTAGGCTACTCTACTTTATTTAATAGTATAATACGTCTACTTACGTCACTTTTAGTGTTGTCACACATTGAATATCACCCCCAAAAATGGGTACATGTGTAACCAAATAAAAAAAAGCACGGTTTCATTTATAGTTAAAAGTGTTAAAACATAGTTTGTTTACTTCAATTCCGGAAAAATATTTAGTGTACTAACAATCGTAATCATTGATATATACATTTAGTAATTTATGTTTGTATATAAAATACATAAATGATCGCACTTCATTTACAATAAAGAAAAACTCTTATTGTTTATTACTAGAATGGAACATAAAACAATAACAGAATTATGGGGGCATAGAAATAATATCACTACGGTACGAAGGTACTTTTCATTAAGAGATATGGCATCCCGAAAATCTTTTTGCTAGTCGGCAAGTTCTGCGCGCGCATGTTCACATCAAATCTGTGAATATTTCGAAAGTAAATTAGTGATAAAAAATATATAATGGCTTCGACCGCGAAGCAAGAAGTTAATGGCGAGTCAGGGCCTTGTATTGGCGGAGCGTGTAAAAAATCAAAAATGGAAAATAAAGTGACTGTAGTACTGGGTGCTCAATGGGGAGACGAGGGCAAAGGAAAAGTGGTGGATCTGCTTGCTGTAGACTCGGACATCGTGTGCCGCTGCCAGGTTAGAAGTTGCCGGAATATAACTTTGTTATTTCTCTTTTGTATCTGACGCTAAAATAATAACAAACTCGTACTTGATCTTTCCGATCGCTGTCACATTTTTCTGTACGATAACATTTCCGCCTAAAAAGGTTACAGTTGAGGTTATATTAAGCAAATTTCATCATTGATATTCACTGATTTGCTATTTCATAAAATCTAGCCGGGCTACAATATTTCGAGCTCAATTACGGCTTTTTGTTGAAGCTTTTACTATTGGCAGAGCGCCAGTATGTTTGAAAACAATTCTGCTTGATACAATGTTTTTGTACGACATCGCGGGAGTTGGCAAACGTTCTGGCGGGAATCGGTTGACGGCAGTTGTTTTAATGTTGCATAAAATATGTAACGGGAACATTTTAGGAATATATTGCGTAACTCTCGTTATATTCCATGGATTTGTTTTTTTTTTTTAATTTGTTTTTTGTTGGATGGGTCTGAGTCTTAGCGTAGTCGGCTGCGAACAGTGAAAACATTATTGCGACCTTGCTTCACACTAATTGTGGAGTTTTGCCAAGGTCTGGGACATTTTATTGTCATGGTTATGCTATTGATGGCTGTGTGAATCCACACATTCTCTAAATCTAGGGCTGTACCTAAATTTAAGTTTTCAGTAGGCTTAAAGAAAATCTTCAAAAATTAATTTTAGGTACTTACATTCCTTGTGTATTAATAATGATAATTGTTCCACTAAAACAAAAAATAATAGAAATATATGTAAGATATTACATAACCCTGCTTAGAAATGATATTCTCCTATATAGGGAGGTAATACAGTAAGGTAATGGCACTAATGTTGGACACTTTAAGCTGACAGGCACCAATGATGGACACTTAGTTCTTATTTCAAAAATCATAAAGTTATAAATTGAATATGTCCCAACAAATGCACAACACTTAACTCCTTTGAAATAAGCACTTACGTTCATGATTGGTTCCGTGTCCATTACTGTTGCCGTCACCTTATATGATATCAACAAATGAATAAATATTTTTCTGTATTTACCTTTTTTTAAAACAATACCAATATCAAGAATATAAGAATATAACATATTTGATTTGCTTTGATTTTTAAGTAGTAACACTACTATATAAATTATACATAGATATATGTCAGCTGCAATAGCTGGAGATGCAGGTTCAGATCCTGTCTCGGATGCTGGAGGACCTTGTCACTTTTAAATTATTATTTTTTTTCCTCGGCTTTGTAGTCAAAGACAAATGCTAAACTATTTTCAATTTTGCTTTAACAGAAGTAGGACTCTGTACACCTACTAATTTTCACTTCATATTGTCATAAACTCAGCCAATGTCATTTTGCTTCCTGAAAGTTTACATGACAACAAGATTAGCTTGTTATATTGTGACAGTTGAATAATCTAGTGACTATTTGGTTATTAAATTGACCTATAACTGACAGATAAGTTGATTGAACTGTGGTCAGTTAATGGCTATGTAAGTGCCTGTTTCGTGATTATCATTTGTTTGGCTAGAGAGGTTATTGACCTAAATATAATGTGATTTTGTTAGGTTACAGATTTTTATCAACTAGTTATGTTAAATATGTCTATGGTATTAGTTTGAAACGGGCATAAACAAAACATAGAATAAACATAGAAAATAACTTTTTTTCTGTCTGCCGTGAAAGAGCCACTTGCAGTTTGTAAACCAAGGTTTGCAGCCCACTAGTTTACCAATACTTAAAATAGACATGTATAAATGTTTTATTTTGTTATGATACTATTAACACTTATTAGGTTGATCAACCCCTAAACAAGTATGGCTAACTGCAATGTTAACTAACTGCCGCAGCAAGGGGTTAAGGAGGTTTTTGTTATCTAAACTATTTGGTATATAATTCTTGCTGACTGTGACTATAGCCTTAGAGACAGTATGAGAAACAAATCTTATTCCGAGATTTAGGAGAACTAACTGTAAGCATGGATAAAAAAATCACATGGTCTCGCTTTTATGTTGTAAATTAGGTGCTTAGTGTGTTTAAATTAGCTGTGTAGGTACAATTGTAATGGCTGACCTTGAAGCGAGTCACATTATAACATTATACATACATGTTCTTACCTTGATATGATGGAATTTTATTTGTATAAGACTGGTTGTAACATTTTAAGAAGTAATGAGTATTGAATACACCCCATTATCTAACGCTCATTTTGGGGGCAAGCTAAAATAGTGATGTTGCTTCACATAATTAGTCGATTCATATTTATCTATAAAAGTTTATTGGCAAACTAAAATTCTTCTTAGTGAAAGCCCGGAGTATCGAATATCGTCAATTATTGAATACCTATCGTCCTATTTCAAAAATCGGACCCAAGATCTTTTGACATGTTATTGAGTGAGTAAGTCAACTTCATATTTTATCGACTTAGATTATGGTAACTGCCCAATCACTTTCCCCTAAACTGAGCATAAGATGGTGTAATAATGAGGAAGTGAAGCATGACACCTTATATCAGACATGGTCATCCACTGCTTAACATGGGCCTCGCACATAGCATGGAGGCTTAACATTTTGAGTGCCAGGAACCCACCAGCTAAGCTCTCTATATACAGCGGCTTGTCACAGAATACAAAGGTTTTTCGCTATGTTCGTAGCATGTAGAGAATAACCCATAATCGCGACGCTCGGTAGGCAGGTTCGCTATCGCAGTATGTTCAATTACTCTAAGGAATGCTGCTTCATATCCTCTGGTGGTATCTGGTCGCACTTTAGGGACAATACCCGGGAGTACTCTTTATTATACTGTGATCCGAGTATATAGCATGACACGATAAAATGGCAACTATCCCATCTGTTCTGTGTTATCACGTTATCAGTTTTGTACGTGTCCTTTCCTGGCCTGTGGTTTTAAGGTATACCTACGTCATTTAGACAGTCTATTTAGTTACATCTACTGTGACTTTAGTAGTCAGTTGGCGACCCTAGGAGTTGCCCTTGACATGAAGCTAGACATCAGTACATGTGGATACCTATTGTAGATCTAGAATAGAATTTGATATGACTATTTAAATATAGGTATGTAGGTATAGGTACCTATATGGTTTAACGCTACCTACGTATACTTCATGTAGAGGAATAGTGTGAGTTGATATGTAAGCACTTCAATTAGGAACTTAGGTCTAACAGACATTTATTATTGAAATCAGCACCTAGGTAGTAGCTAAAATATTAGTAGACCTAATAATGCCGCAATAGTATAATTCTTTTTTAAACTGTTTTAATGAGAAAGAGACGCGTAGGCTATCCCAGTACAAAGATACCTACCTACCGTTGTAATTGTACTACCTATAACAGTTCTGTCCCTAGTGAAAAGGGGTAGGTACCTACCTACCTACCTACAATTCCTACAAGTGACGAACAACTAGTATGAAACTAGTACCGTTTTTCACTAGGGCGAAAAAAATAAAATATTGTCACTTATCAAGATAAGTGACAATATATTATAGTATCTTATACAGTGTCTCCATGTCCATTTAATTAGGAAAAACCCTGAAATCCCACGTAAGTAGGGTTAGGTACCTACCAGAGGCGGTGCGTCCATACAAGCCGATTCCCGCCGGCTTTACTAAGTCTCCTGCTAGTCAACAATTTTCCTCGGGTTCACAAAGAAAAGGCAAAACTATATGGCCTCCGTCTTGCCTAAGAAAATAATTGACCCACCGCCACTGGTACCTACTTCCCAAAAATGCTCTCACGCTAAGATTTTTTAAATGAAAACAAAAGATTAGAAAAGATATTTTCGATAGGTAATCAACAACATAATAAATATACGTACTGTATTAATCATTGTTGTGACAACACACAAACAATGACTAATACAGTACCTATATTTAGGTAGGTACCTACCTATTTTTGCCATGAATAAAAAACATAATCCAAAGGTCGAAAGAGGTTTCATAGGTACCTACTATTTTGTGAGGATGTATTTATTACAACGTCTACCATGGACCACGGTTGACATTTTATCGACTACCTATCTCTCTGTCCGTCACTTTCGCATGCACATAGGTACTAGTTAGAGCGTGACAAATATTGTGACAAGTGATAAAAACCCGACCATATTAGACTAGCAGGACTATTAATTCATAGGTACCTACTGGCTGCTTCATAGTAAAAAAAAATCGTTTTTTGTTAAGTTCTTCGTAACCGCTGCACTGGTTGTTTTGATACTTTGTAGGTATACTGGTTCTAAATATTATCCTAATACATAACATTTCAGCGTTGTCCAGGCTAGGGCACACTATATCTATCTATCTTGAGTAGAAATAAAAAAAAAACAAAGTTATAGATTATAGCTACCTAAATACCGGGTGTTATAAAAAACGTGATAGGTACAACTGGTACAAGATTATCAAGCCGGCATCTGGTCATGATTTGGAACAATTTTTACTATGGGGTCAAGTTTGGAAATTGTAAAAAAAACTCATACATTTTCGTCAACTTATACTTGACCTTTCCTATGGAAGTGTTAAATTTTTATTTAATTTTACAAACATGACCCCATAGTAAAAGTTGTTCCAAATCATGACCAGAGGCTCTAGTGTAAGTTTCTTTTGACGTAAAAAAACGTTTACGAACGCGTAAGTGATAATGTTATTTATATGGGAAACGCAAACGTTCGTGACGTAAAGTTACGTTAAAAACCATAGAAGTAGTAAACCTACAGAAGGAATCCACCGATACAACGAGTTGTGACGCGTAATGGCGGCCACTTTACATGTGTGCGTATTTCCGTGTGGTGCCAGTTAAAAAAAAATCCCAATTTCAGATTAAATATTTTAGTATAAAAAATGTGTTATGAATATACATATTTGTTAAATAAAACGGCGATATGCGTATGATTTTATAAATATAGTAAATATATTTCAGAAGCGGCGAATTTAACGAAAAACAGCAAAACTCACTAATATTAAATTGATAAAAGTACACGATGTAAATGTGTGTGTTTTCTCACTCTTCTCGACCCGATACTATAATTTCAAGCACTTTTTTCTATACATATTTATTAATTATGAGGAACAGCAGTGGCCCCACCAAAAAAAAATGTGATTAGTACGGGAATATAATGTACAAAAAAACAAATATACTTTTTTTGTTTGACTAAACTCTCAAATTTTAAATTTTAATGTAGGTATTTACTTAAAACACAACGAGTTGGCCATAGAGGTCTATTGAATGTTCTGACTTACCTACTTAGTATGAAACAGCCAAGCCATAATTTTTAAACCAAGAAGTAGTATCCTACACTACTTAAAGATATACATAGCCTTTATTTGCAATTTCATAACTAAGATTGCAAAACAACAGATCGCATAGTTAAATTATGACGATTTGTCGTGACAATTTATGGTGGTAGTGTATAGGGGTTTACCGTAGTCTTTAAAAAACTTATTAAAATAAAAGCTGGTTGCAATTACATAGGTGATACAAATAGGGTTATAATTTGCAAAAGAATACTGTGTACTTTTTTTTGTAAAGAACGTTACTTACTAAAATTATAAAATTTTAATCAACATTATTGGTATCCATTCGTTTACAGTTGTGATAAATAAAAGAACATATAAATAAGTTACAGAACAAAAATTAAATTAATTAAAACTAAACTTAAAAACCTGTACCTACAACAAACCCGCTCCGCGCTCATACATAATAGTTAACGAAATGGAACATCAATTACCCTACGTTCGGGAAATTTCTCCGATTTTGATTGACCCGATTGTCTGGCAACACAGACGGCGTGAAGTAAATAGCTAGCGAATTTACTAATTTTTAATGTAATTACGTAGTTAATTGTTTATTTACTGATGAAAAGTGATTGGGGGAGTTTTTTTGTGGCGATCAGTAGCATTTTCACTTGATATTGACAGCATATGATGGCATATTTTAATATTTTTTGATCCACTGCGGCGTGCTTTGACGTTCGGAGGCGACTGTTGGGTGTCCCGCGCATCAAGGCCTTGCGTATGTGTGTGAAGCCTGTCAGTACGAGTCGACCGACGCCATTTGTAGTCACAATTTGTTGTTGGCGGTGTGGAGTCTAATAATATTATATAGTCTAAGTTAAAAACTTACACTAAGGGCTCAGACGCCGGCTTGATAATCTTGTATCACGTTTTTTATAACACCCAGTATAGGTAATAATAATAATGAACTGCATAGGTAGCTATGTTAAATTGTATACCGCAGCACGTTGCGCGATTAGAATAGCACGTGACAAAACGTAAGTCATTCATAACTTTGAGGAAAAATATCGACGCCTTTGTTTTGTTAGTGATTAACTGATTTTTAAGTGCCCAGTACCCTTACCATGAGTTGTGATGTGACATTGAGGTTTTCGATAAAGAGTATCTAGTTTACTATCTGTGCATCTCGCTTGTACCTACTTTTTAGTGCGAACGAGATGCACAGATAGTAAACTCGATACTCATTATCGAAAACCTCAAAGTCACAACTCATGGTGAAGGTAGTGGTCCGATTCGCGTTTTGAGTGCTTTAAGCACGCTCACCGTCGTCGGTCTGATTCATTCTCTCTGGACTGAGCTAGCAGCAGCGTGATTAGGCGTTGATATCCGCGAAACGCAAGTATGTACTTTCAATTCATCAAATAACTTGACCTGTAGCCTGAATCTACCTGTCCCACTAGTAATATAAATATCTTCTGCGTTATTTAAGTAGGTTATTATTTAAACAACTGTACTGTACAACTGTATGTAGGTATAATTCACATACGCCAATACTCCATCAATCCCGCCATTAACTAGTTTCGACCGGACAACCCCAAGTGGTTATATCGTAACACATCCCTATTGTTATACAAATCAGTAAAAAAACGTCAGTAAAATAAATATTACGAATCGTATTTCTGAGTCATACAGATTGCTTCAAGTCAATAAATAGTTAACGGCTTCTATGATTACAAATTATGTTTTTCTGGTATAGCCTCCTTAGGCCTACCATACGCGTAAAATGCTATTCGAATTCGTTCTTTACAGTGTAGGAAATAAAGTATAATTTCTTTTGTGTCAAAATCGAAAGAAACAAATGAAATTCAACTCTGTTTTAATTTTATAAAATTTAAATTTCTTTAAAGTAATTAGTACTACAGGAAGGCCCGTGGCTTTACGAGGATAATGTTACGTAAGAGGGGAAGCGGTTTATGTTGAAATGTATGTACAAAGACCCGAATAATTGGGTTTTAAGAGAGGTAGGGCACAGCGTTGACCATCACGCTTGAATCTGGGGCAGCCCAACTGGGGAAGTACCTCCTCCTTACAGAAGACCACAGCCATAATAGCACTGCCACCTTTAAGGTATGTAGTGTTGTATTCCTGATGGTGAGTAAGGTTCCCAGAGCTCCAACCCCCCTTAAAGGCCGGCAACGCGCTTGTGACTCCCCTGGTGTTGCGGGTGCCCATGGGCGACGGTAATTGCTTAACACCAGGCAATCCTTCTGCTCGTTTGCCGCCTATGTCATAAAAAAAAAAACAAAAACTCTAAACTTTTACAATGTCCACAGGAGAGATACGAACTTAATTGATATGTATGACCGTTGTAGTTCTCATCTAAACATCCTTTAGGTATAGAATAAAGTTGGTTATCAGCTTATCTCTCGCATTACATGACACATGCGTCTCGCCAATGCATTATGTAGGTAGGTACTCCAAAAGATAAAAATGGAAATTTGTTCCTTGACTTCCTTGTTAACACTGTTTTGCTATCTGTTGATAATTACTCGTACCTACTTATCTGACAAGCCTTGCCGTAATCCTTGATCAAAATAAAACCTGTTTCGAGGGTTGCATGGTCAAACCCGATAAATCGATATAATATTTCATTGAAGTAACAATTTTACGTAATTCACGTATAGTTCTATATTCAAAATCCCATTTACTCGACTTATCGGGTTTGACCACGAAACCCTCGGTTAATTTTTACATTTAACTAGCTACTAACGACCATAAGAAACTGCCTATATAAATCTACCTATATAAAAAAAATATGTATATGTATATGTGAATACTCTTATTATAATCATCTTCCATTATATCTATCTATAGTCGACACCTTTAGGTTAAGGGTTAATGCGAAAACATAAAACCATGCGATATCAACAACCAACCCAATTATGGTCCAAGTAAGCTTTAATACTACCTACTTCTATATATAGATACCCATCATTTATGACTCCCACATGACAACTTTAAGGGAAAATCGCTAATATCGAATGTCACATTTATTAATAGAAGTGGCAAAATTTTGACTTGTTCAAGCATATTTAGGAGTTTAACACGTTCGCCCCCGGTACTGTTTTACTACACGCTTACAATATGCCGGTAGAAATTATCGCGATCACTCAGAGCATGCCACTGGGATTATACCATTTTATTCCTATACCGCTGTCATAATTCACGTTCTTACTCCTATGCCAGTGGTATATGAATACGAACGTTTTGAACACAACTGTTGTGTCGCCGGCATTGGCGGTAAATTTATTTGAACACACTTAAGTGACACCGGCATAGGAGAACGATCTTTTTAGACACAAATACGTGTCAATGTCACAGACGTTGTGTCACTGGCATTGGAGAAGGTTTAATAAGATCACAGACGTTGTGTCGTCGGGGCTGAACGTGTAAATGATAATGTGATCAATCAATATACGCTGATAAGATTTGTTTATTTATATCAGTCGCGTAGATAGGCGTTACAAAGCCAATTCTTGCACCAAGATACACAAGTTGTTACTATTGCACATTCTTGCCTCAGTCAGATGAAGGTTGTATTTGTGTTGCAATAAAAGAAATCTATAATAAGTTTTCATTGTATCTACAAGGCTTTAATTTCATTATTTAAATGCAAGTGTACAAATTAAAACACGCCATTTATTTGCGTCAACCACTTCTTCAAATGACCAACATCCTTTTTTAGTTTTATTACACGTTTTCCCAAAAATGAGTTAAGTGTGTGAAGGCTGACTTGGTAAAGTCTTGATTCTAAGAACAACATTCCAGAACTTAACACCTTAAACAGATAGGTAAGCTAATTATGAGAGGTATTAGAATTCTGAAATCTTGCGTCATCCAGTGAAATAGGCTATTTATGTGCTGTATACCGTATACTGACGGATTCTCGCCTCCATTTATTTGGTCTTACTTAAATTGCAAGGACTTTGTGGTAGGTAGGTTAAAAAGTCTAAAAGTAAAAGGTCTAAAATTTTAGTTTCAAGACCGTTTTTCACAGACTTACCATAGGTAAGTAAATGCCTTAAGAGGCTAATAAACTCAATCCATACAATTGAGCGTCCCTCATAGAGTAATCGTTATTGTAGATAGTACCATTTCTTTGGTTTGCATTAACTCATCTTTACTACACGTATGCTACCTTTACGTAAGGACGTTTTTCTATAAGTATTATGTAATCGGTAGCAACACACTACTACTGTGGTTATAATATAATAGAGAATATATGCTTTGATTTATTTTAATATACTCGTACATATATAAGTGCCTCGGGCGAGGTTACTCCGATATACAACCCCGGCACGGCATATATTATTAGTTACGTTAGCTAACGCCTCTCCCTCTACTTAAGTAAGCAGTACTACAAAAGTAGAAAAATCGCATTATTGTACGATTAAGTTTTCTTCTATAATTTATTGTTATACGCAGTTTCACGAGAGTTGAAGTCACTCACACAACAACATCTCATGTAAGCAGATTACTCATTCATTCCATTCGTTCACTCTTTTGCAATCAGTACTTCATATAGATGTGTGCGTAATCCATTCGCCTCAACTCTCGTGGAACTATCTATATCATCGAAATTAAAACAACGTGAAAAACATCTGATGATATGTCTCGGTTTTATATATAACCGGAACCGACCGCTTCGTTGTAGTATTCTAGTAATTTTATTGATAAGGCCGTCCACTACACCAGCTTCACGATGAACTGTGATGTCATTATTAAGTTTTGCGTACCTACACTAAATTCGTTTCGCTTTTGGAAAATTTTGTGCCAGACTGTCAGAAAACGGAACTGACACGGGAGGTCGATAAGTATTCTTTGAATCTTTCATCTCAGAATCTTTCCTGACAAAAAGGTACATATATAATAGGCCATATGCCTACTTAGAAAGTGAGACGACACTTTCTCGCCAAGTGCCTGGTTTGCACACACCCTTAAGCATTTATATATGTACGTACTGTCAAGTGCAAAAATATGTACCGAAAGAATCATTTCATAAATACGTCCTACAACCTTATTTACGGTACAATAGAGTTGCTCGGTACATATTTTTGAAACTTTGGCAGTGAACGAATTTTTACACTTGACTGTACCAGTGATCGGTTATTTGGATTCTCCCTCGCGGGATATCGCGTAGAAAAGTTAATATAGATACGACAGTTTCCCGCGATACCGAACAAATCGTTCAAATAAAACAATTTAAATTGTCTGTAATTGTTTTTTTTACTTACCGAACCGTACCGTACTTTTTTCTTGCTGAACTTTTATCTAAACGGTATAAAATGTGCTGCTTTGGTGGCAGCAAATGAGCTGTCAGTTTGAACACTTATGCTCATTTCTTCGATTTGGACAAAAGAACGGCGGGTAAGTACGTGTCTATCTATCAGCTACTTGATGTTTTAAAGTGTAATAAAATAAACACATTGTATATTTTTGCCTTTTCTAACGACAAGCCCGGATTCTCGAGGCATATCCATACTAACATAATGATTGAGGTCGGTCACCCCGTGTCTTGTCCAAATAACCGATCACTGGTACGATTCTGCATACACGTTTAAGTTTCGCGCCCTAAATATATTGAAAAACCAGACACTATCTCGCGACCGCTTAGACAGATACATGTAAATGTGCTGATATGTACGTTATCTCTAATCGTATCTAAATATTTACATAATAAAGTATAAATATGCACGTGCAAGGTTTTATTGGTCTGGCCTGTAGATTGAGTCTAGTTGTCATGCTTAGCGTGTGCAAGTAGATATTATCGCTTATATATAGCAATGCTTGCTCTTAAATCAATGATAAGGAATATATAGATAATAAGATGCATGCCTACCATACGCATTATTACCATGCGTGTATAGCTAACGCAGCAACTAAATCGAATGTGCTGAAAAACATTAACATTGTTAAGCGGAGACAGTCTTTACTTTATGTATGAAAGAAGTTTTTGCACTTTACAACAACACTGCACAACGACATTTTGCATTTTACTAGAGCTCAACCAGTTATAGCTCGACATGAGGTCCTTACCAGTACCCTTACCATGAGTTGTGACTTTGAGGTTTTCGACAACGAGTAACTCATACCCGGGAGGTATGTCCTTAAACTACGCCCAACAATGAGAGGTAGGGCACAGCAATGATCATTAGCATCACGCTTGAATCTGGGGCAGCCCAACTGGGGAAGTACCTCCTCCTTACAGAAGACCACAGCCATAACAGCACTGCTACCTTTCAGGTATGTAGTGTTGTGTTCCTGATGGTGAGTAAGGTTCCCAGAGCTCCAACCCCCTTTAAAGGCCGACAACGCGCTTGTGACTCCCCTGGTGTTGCCGGTGCCCATGGGCGACGGTAATTTACCTTACCACCAGGCAATCCGTCTGCTCGTTTAAAATAAAAAAAATAATAAAAATCGAGTTTACTATCTGTGCATCTCGTTCGCACTAAAATAGTACAAGCGAGATGCACAGATAGTGAACTCGATACTCGTTATCGAAAACCTCAATGTCACAACTCATGGTAATGGTACAGATATAGTTTAAGATCTTTTCTAACGCCGGTAGTCAAGCTGAGTGTATACCTAGGTACCACAGAAAAATAAAAACTATAGAAGTGTAATGTGGGCGTGGCGCGTGTGGCAACAGTGCGCGCAGAAGCGCGCAGTCGTACCACAGACTGCTCTCAGTTAGTCACGAGCGGCTAAGCAAAACTGATCAGCAGGAAAAGTGACAATAATCATAGAAATATGGCTTATTTCGCTATTTTAGATAACGTAAACCAAAGATCGTGATTAAATTTTGATCACAAAGGTATCATTTACTATTAGTTAATCTTATTTCATTATTATTTTAATAATTTATTGACATATTTCTCCTTCGGAAACATATTTTCGTACGCGTATTATAAATTCCAACTTTACTCTTAAGAAATAAGGTTGAAATCCAACTAGCATCAAACAGCAGAACATTCTCGAACATGTCAATTGTGGTACGCTACTCGAACTAGTGCGAGGAAAATGTCCGAGTTTCTAAATATCGATATTTGTTTAGGAGGCCCATAAGTTTTAATTCTATTAATATTTTTTACGATTATTTTATTTATCCATATGAATGAGGTTTCGAAGTATTGCTTGTATCGATGAGTTTGTCGGAACTTATGTACGAAATATCATTTGATCAGGCGCTTTTCAGCGACGAAATAGGACTAATCCCAACAAGGCCTAGTTTACCTTCGGTTGGAAGGTCAGATGGCAGTCGCTTTTGTAAAAACTAGTACCTACGCCAACTCTCTTGGTTAGTTTGTCCGTAATCCGGGGAATAATGCCGGGACAACTCGAGGAAGATGATGATGAATACAAATGAAGAAATTTCAAAAATATGTTCTCAATATTTCTACAGTCTGATTTCCGTGTAGTGTTGTAGTACACTTCTTAATAAAGGATACTGAAACAGGGGCTTTCCGTGATGAGGCGGGGTCAGTTATTATGTAATTAGTTATCCCCTTTTTCCGTTAAAAAATATTGAATAACAACCTTGATGTAACGTTTACTTGATTAAATTAACTATATTGTACCTTTATTATGTCACATCTTACTTTAGAAAAATATTTCCATTGTATACATTATTATATTCAAAATCATCCTAACAAAGTTTTAATACTTCCCTTTACCTTTTTTTCTTCTAGCTAAATAATACAATACTTACTCTTTATTTTTGGTTTAACTTCGAGATCTCTTACACTACTGATTTTGTTATCTAATACATCTAAGTACTATCTATTCGTATAATATATAAGAGGCGTGATCAATATGATTTTTGTAATATGCATTTACGTACCTACATATATTACCCACGTATATATTTTTTATCGATATCACACCGACACTTGGACATCACTATGGCATCTTTCTACCGTAATGTACTACCTACATGGTATCTTACTCACGCTTGCTAAGACTACAAAAGTGTAAGGGAGAAAGAACATATGCGCTAATCCTGACTTCTACTGCCAAATTGCTATGCCATAATTATTGTAGTTCCACTACTTGACGCTAGACGCCACTTATGTTAAAGTTTGAACTATCGTAACCAGTCGTGGTACAAATGACTTTTTTATTAAGTTGACAGAGCCAACCACCTATCAGCAATTGTTGTGTTTGTGCGTGAGCTGGTGTGCGTTTTGGCGACATCGGTTCCCATACTAATCACCGCTTGTGCCACTTCTACTGTTTTTTCTGTTTTGTGCTAGGTACTTACAAGGTTTTATGATCTAAAAACAATTGTCATACAGTTTTGCATTATACTTAGTGCCTACTGTTATTTAAATACAAAATAATTTATTATAGTATTTATAGTCAATATTTAATGTTCCGTTTTTCAATATTCATTCAAGGTTCCATAAAATACTTTATGGGACATGCCATACTTCTATTAAATAACAAGAAATGATTTAAAATCTGAGACATGTCATACAAAATACCTTCAAAACGCTTGAACGATGGACTTACTATATTTAAAAAAAAAGTTTTTGCTGCTGTTAGCGCCTCTAATTACTAGATTATTTGTCACGTATAACTTACTAGGTACTTTAAACAATATCTCCTAAAGAAATAAAACCTCTAGTCTCAGATACCTAACCAACTAAAATTACACTAAGTAGTGAGTTTGGAAAAGACTGTAATGTAATCATCACAACGCGGCATACGTAACTAACTGACGTCATCCTGTTTTTATGGTACGATTATATCACTGCAGAGGGATGTTGGGAGCTGTTTAGTGTTTATGTAGTTTTTTTGTGGAATGAACTCTCGCCTGCGGTATTTTTGGACTAATAATACCTTCAAACCTTCCTCCGGCTTAAAAGCCACCGAGTCCAGCAACCTCAGCGGCGCTACCGCGAAAAACGATGTTCGTAAATTTCTGACGATTGTCTCTGTCACTCTCATGACGCCTTTATTGGAGTAAAAGAGTAAAATGCTCGAAATATACGAACTTCGATGTTCGCGGTACCGGGCCTGGTTTTGCCGTTGTCCATAGGCGGTTGTAATAGCTTACGTACAGACGTTTCGTCATATCGTTCGTCATTAGTCAACATAATATCACTATGGATAATACAAAAATATCGAAGTTATTAAAACAGAAGTCCATCAGACATGACAATTTTATGTTTATATCTAGATAAGGCAGCAACTTCCTTTGGAACTAAACCCACGGACGGGAAAGCTCACGTCCACTAGCTATAGGTACATGGACGGACGACGTATGGGTCGCTGGGAGTCGGTGGCTGCAGAGTGCTAGAGATCGCTCCGTGTGGCGATCTATAGTGAGGCCTATGTCCAGCAGTAGACGTTCGTGGCTTATAGATTGACTAGCTCTTGCCCGCGGCTCCGCACGCGCAGAAAAACCCCCATTTTGACCCCTTAGGGGATGAATTTCAAAAAAAGCTGAAATTACTTTTCTTGTATTCGAATAAGGACTGTTTACACAAAATTTCAAGTTACTCGCTTTAAATTTTACACAATCCCCATATAAATTTTCAACCTCCTTTTCATCCCCTTAATGGAGGAATTTCCAAAAATCCCTTATTAGTGGGTGCTTACGGTATACAAACTACCTATTGTGAAAAAATCAGCCGTCTAGGTTAAGCGGTTTGGGCTGTGCGTTGATCAGTCAGTCAGTCAGTCAGGACTTTCACGTTTATATATATAGATAAATTGATCTAATACATTTTTGCACACGGTGGTAGGATAGTGGAAATAGGCTGATATGTTTAAGGTTATCCCAGCACCAGTTAATTTATATTTTTGTACTTACGTACGACTTAGTACAACATTACCACCAGTAAGTTGCCGTGTGGCGCCGGCCGTATAGCATGGCACCACCATATTTTTTCTCGCGGATGCCGTAAGAGGCGACAAAGGGAAAAACCAACGGATGGGCAGCAGCGTCCGTCGAAACCCAATCTATAGCTGCTGTGGTCACCAACCTGCCTGCGTGGCGTCTATGGCAACTACCTCCCAAGATAATACAAGTCATATTTGGGGGAGGCTTATGGCTTATGTCCAGCAGACGACGGCTAAGTGATGATGATGATGACCAAGTACATACATATATTAAATATATCTTTTTCTTTTTTTCAGGGCGGCAACAACGCAGGCCACACAGTGGTTGTAGAAGGCAAGGAGTTTGATTTCCACTTACTGCCGAGCGGTATCATTAATCCAAAATGCACATCCCTTATTGGTGAGTATAATGATGTTAATGATAATGATGAGGATGAGCTTCTAATATTACAAGCATCTTCTAAATAACTTGACTAGTTAATTAAAACACCTTCGCTGCGGCAATTAGTTAACGTCGCAATTAACCATACTTGCATGGGGTCGAATCGACCCGATGCCGCAATGAAAGTGTTTATATAATATTAATGGACAATTCGCTTCCATGTCAATCTTTTGAATGGTGTTGAACGATGGATTCCGCGTCACATAGAAAGGCTTTTTTATTTATTATGCAGAAACGATAATGATGACGTATACCACAAAGGATAAGATAGAAAAATTTGACAAGCGGTACTCGGATAGCAATTGGTAGTGCAGTGGCATAGTGATCCAGTGGTTGTAGGTTCAAGTCCCGCTTCGAGTCAAATTTTTCTTTCGATTTAAATATCGAACATAGTAAGGCAGACTAAAACTGTAAATACGAGTACATAAAACAATTACATTACTTATAAACAAAAACTTTGATTCCGGATTACACAGTAAATATCACTGAATATGGTGTTATCATTTAAGCAACCAATAAAATATAAGCAAAGTCTCGTGACTAGTTTATTTTTTTACACGACCTCGTTTAGGTACTCAATTTCATATACATGTCGTGGAATGATCAGTAAGCTAAGCTAAATGCAAATATTTCTCGTTTGTAAAGAATCGTAATGTAAAATACAACAAATCGCGTCAATCGCGTTAGGGCGGGTCTTATTACTCGAGTCAAAGGAATTTGAACCTTCGCGATCGCATTTACATTTCATAGTCAAATGACAGCGCGATTAGACGCGGGAGCGCTGTGCGATGCGGCGATGCCGTTCAAATTTGGATCGTAGGTACTAGAGTTAAAGTTCATATTTGTTTCACTTTAATAAGAGCGTTCCGACTACAGTCGAGTTGTACGTAATGCCGTTTGTGCCGGTTCATGGCAGGCACGGTGAGGTACCTACATTAATCGGGTACATTAAACAGTTAAATAATGCCAAGGTCGACTAATCGGTTATGCGACTGAATTACTAATTGCTGTAATCTTTTTATTAGGGTTTCGTGGTAACTAGGTATCCTTACAGTTTTCCCATGTCTGTCCATCCCTCGGTAGGTACTCGGCGTAGCGTAAGAACTGCGGACTTTATACGGACACTACCAAGTGCAAAAGTATTTATGAACCATCACTAATGCTTCTAGCGTTGTTGTACTCAACCCTGATCTTATTCCCGGCAGGTACTTCCCCTATTACTATTAATACTTTATATTATACATAATGCATCTATTGTAAGCTTATCTATGTGACATAATATATACGTCATGCATGGTTGTGTTAGATTATGTAAGAACATAAACACAATCAGCAAACATATTTAACATCATTGTTCTTTTAATGAAATAGTTATTTGTTCCTTATCATGTCAGAACGTTTTTAAATGAGATTCCTCATTCGTCTTCTGAAATACTAATTAGTTACAAACGGATAAACTCACGTGTAATGATATCGCACTGGGCGACATGTTTCGGATACTCATCTTCAAGCCAAGAACACCGCTCGGGGTGAGGGTGTATCACACACAATTTTTTTTTTATTATATCTTCTGAAATCTTTATTTTTTTCCATTAATAAACATAAAACATAGAAGGATCTTGTTATTGCTAAATAAGCCTCCTTTAACATTTGGTGAAAACGTAATCTCAACTCACATTGAACGTATCTTCAATACACCTAAAACTATGATTTAACGTTTTGAATGTTAAAGATGGCAAAAGACATAGACAGAAAGCTGTGTTTTTTTTATGACATAGGCGGCAAGCGAGCAGACTGATTGCCTGATGGTAAGCAATTACCGTCAAAATGTCCTTAACACCGCCTATTGTTAAGAAATTAAGAGCGTTTGTATTTAAACTTTCGTGAGACATAATAATTAACGATTAACACAGTTCTACGGCGTGTTAATCGTTAAAGTCAGAGCGTGTCAAGATCAATTAGAACATCTATTCCTCTTAGCAATTTCTGCTTCTGACTGGAAGAAATGTCACAACCATATTTGGAGATTTATTTACTGTCATATTTCTAAGCCACTCAGTTTTGTGGACTAGCTGGCTAAACTTCCAATTACTTAAGGTGGGTTGTATTAAGCACTCTTACAGTTGAATCAAGGTTGAATCGCAACTGTGATTCCATATAATCCTGTCAAACTTTACATACAAGAATGTTGACGATAACTTTGGCAGAAATTTGGTGTCACCGGCTTTTCGCTTTGTTGAGTAAATTAACCAATACGATGTGTCAAGAAATTCAATGCGTAAATTTAAACGGATTTACAAAAACTTTAGTTACTAGGTACACCTACAAATACGGGACACGAATGAAGGATGTCTAATTGTCCATAGGTACAAAGTCTGACGACCGGTCTGGCCTAGTGGGTAGTGACTCTGCCTATGAAGCCGATGGTCCTGGGTTCAAATCCAAAAGGGCATCTATTTGTGTGATGAGCACAGATATTTGTTCCTGAGTATCTATTTATTACATATATCGTCATCTAGTACCTACAACACAAGCCTTACTAAGCTTACTAGGTCGATTTGTGTAAGATGGTCCCGAAAAAAATATATTTATTAATGTTGACGATAACGTTGGCAGAAAATTAAGTGTCACCGGCCTTTCGCTTTGTCGAGTCAACAAATACGACGCACCAAGAAATGAAATGCGTTATCTTGAACAGATTTACAAAAACTTTAGTTGCTAGACCCACAAATATGGGACATGAATGAAGGATGTCTATACAAAATTTTAGTTTTTTCTACCTCAAGTGTATGTGGCGTGGTTTTTTACGATAACTTTTTTTTTACAGGCAACGGCGTCGTCGTACACTTGCCAGGTCTCTTCGAGGAATTAAAAAAGAACGAGTCGAAAGGCATGCGGGACTGGGAGGGACGGCTGTTCGTGTCCGACAGGGCGCATCTAGTACTGGACTTACATCAACAGGTTTGTCTCACTGTTGTATTTCATGGAAATCTCTAGAAAAAGTGAACCATTTTCTTTTCACTACTCACTTACTCTGATCTACTCTGATCTGATCTGTCTGATCTGATCTGATGTACTCACATGTACTTATATCGCACTAGGCGACATGTTTCTGGTAAGCTCCGATACCCATTTTCCAGTCGACCGCGTCTCCAGAGCGGCGTGACCTGTCTCGGCTTGAAAATGGATATCAGAGCTACCCGAAACATGTCGCCTAGTTCATCCGTTTTAACTCGTCGGTCGTCAAACTCCCATACCAGGCGTGTTTCTCTGGCAACCACAACAGCCAGCAGTGGATGTAATACGGCTGAAATGATGATGATGATGTACAAATCCCTTGTTGCATAAAGCTGATAGCAAGTTAATGCGAGTTATCATGTCTTATCTCAATCCATTGCGGTGCGTGCCTGGTCGCATTACGTTTGGGGAAAACGAATGGATTTATGATCGCGAAGGTAGGATTTGATGGCTTATCAACAACCATGATAATAAAAATGCTAATGCTCATTCGAGAAAATGAAACGTTTGCAACAACTTCTTATTTTTTGGAAATAATATTAAAAACCGCAACTGACGATCATCCAGAATGTGAAGTCTGTATAACGTTTGTAAAATTAAGTTTATAATTCTGACGTAGAAGAAATCTGTCCCAATTGTAATCGAGGGAAAATTAAAATAACGCAAGACTGATTATCGCTCGGACTAAAGTTTTTTGTTAAATTTAAACTCGCACAGTAAATACGGTTTAATTTATTTTGCTCAACCAATAAAACAAAATGCTACTTAATTTGTTTGTGTAAAATATTTAAATATGTTCTGTGCCTCGTGAGATGATATCTAGTATTTAACTTGTCTCAGGTGGATGGTCTGCAAGAGGCGGAGAAGGGCAAGAACTCGCTCGGCACGACAAAGAAGGGTATCGGTCCGACATATTCGTCGAAGGCGTCAAGAAACGGACTACGGATCGGAGACTTGCTGGGAGACTTTGCACTTTTTGAGGAAAAGTAAGAATTTATCCTGTCTGTTGCCAATCAGAAGACTTTTTGCGTCTGATTTGTTTATCTTAACAGATATAAGTTATTCAGAGTACAAATGGGACCAGACAGAGTAGAATTCGGACCCGGGTATGTCCTTAAACTACGTCCTACAATGAGAGGTAGGGCACAGCGATGACCATCACGCTTGAATCTGGGGCAGCCCAACTGGGGAAGTACCTCCTCCTTACAGAAGACCACAGCCATAATAGCACTGCTACCTTTCAGGTATGTATTGCTGTGTTCCTGATGGTGAGTAAGGTTCCCAGAGCTCCAACCCCCCTTAAAGGCCGGCAACGCGCTTGTGACTCATCTGGTGTTGCGGGTGGGTGTCCATGGGTGACGGTAATTGCTTACCGCCAGGCAATCCGTCTGCTCGTTTGCCGCCTATGTCATAAAAAAAAACGTACTAAGCTCAACTTAGTTAGCATTTATTTTGTAGATGCGCCCAGATTTCGCAAATAAACCGCTGGCGTGCATTGTGATACAATCCCTTACGCAATTCCTAAACCCATATCAGTAAACTTTTTTTAACTGTCTTAGACGGGTTATTCACAGACATTTTGCCGGAGCTGTTTCGCGCGGCATTTTTCTCGCGAGGGTGACCCGGCCTTTGTAGATGCGTCTATTGCCATTTTATAGACAACTAATACCAATAAGAGCTGTGAGATCTTGCCAAATCACCGCTTGTCTCTATATGTTCGCAAATTGCGTATTTTCTAACTTTGGACGGACGTAAAATTACATTGAATACACTTAAATAAGAAATATATGTTCTGGGTGTTCAACCATATTATATTCAATACTAAACATCAGTACGATCGTCATGGTGTGGGAGACCACATAGCTTCGGTTCGGTGTTAAACTCATCCACACTTGCCATTATAAACTCTATCTGTTTACTGTACAACGTTTTACTCTCGTTCCAGATTCCGCACGATAGCTGCATCATACAAACGGATGTTCCCAGCCCTAGAAGTGGATATCGACGCCCAGCTAGCGCAGTACCGCGAGTACGCGGCTAAAGTACGCCCTCTAGTGCGGGACACAGTAGCCTACCTTCACCGTGCGCTGCGAGAGGGACGGAAGATACTCGTCGAGGGCGCTAATGCCGCCATGTTGGATATTGACTTTGGTAGGTGATCAATACGTGATATAATCAGAAATTAGAGTGTCCTTAGAAGAACAGACAGTAACAGACAATTTGAAGGATTGCACGGTTGAAGTGGCAATGGGCAGGCCATATTGTACCCGGAGAGGCGACCACTTGTAGTGTGCGCAGTTCCACATACTACATGAACAGATGATCCTACTACTGTGCTAATGTTCGGTCACTGCCAGTCAATGGATAATAGATAGATGGATGAGAAACGTACAAAGATTAACAAGTTTTTCTTTCGATTTTAACACATCAGTAATTCTATTAGACACATATGTATATATACTATTTAGGAAATATTCAACTGACTTTTCTTGTATTGGTGGCTCTTAGGAGTGAAGTTCAAACAGAAAAAGGCAATTTTATATTCAGTTTGTTAAATTTAACGAATGAGGAAATGTTTTGATATTCTCAAAGGCTAGTGTCTTCCTCCATTCACTGTACAGTATTTGGTTTTAATTCCAGGCACATACCCCTACGTGACTTCGTCCAACTGCAGCATCGGGGGCGTGTGCACGGGCCTGGGGCTGCCTCCGAGCGTCATCGGCAACGTGCTGGGCGTCGTCAAGGCGTACACCACGCGCGTCGGCGACGGGCCCTTCCCCACCGAGTTACATGATGTAAGATTATGTTAAAAACGCCATTTACACTTTCACGGATTCTATGCAATCAGCGGCGGCGCGTCCATACAAGCCGTGCGGCTTTACTAACTTTCTCGCAGTTCAACAGTTTTCCTTTGGCTCACGAAGAAAAGGTAAAGTCTTATTGGCTCCGACTTGCCTCAGAAAAAAGTTGACTCACCGCCACTGCTATGCATATAGGTATCAGTGGCGGCGCGTCCTTAGAGCTCGATTCCTGCTGGCTTGACTAACTTTCAGATAGTAGAGCAGTTTTCCATGAAGAAAAAGATTGTCACAATAATTCAGGATTCCCGGCTTGTCTAGGATATAAATTGACGCGCCGCTACTGATAGGTATGGAATTTATCTCCGGAGTTACGAGTCCGGAGGAAATGCTACGCGGTTACGTATCGCTTAATGTAATAAAACACGTTAATGTCTCACATTTTTTTATCGATCTTGTCGAATATGTCTATAACGTAGCACTATCTTATTTTTTTTAATGACCTATTTCATAACGTGAATCTTTTATCACAGTTTGCTTATCGTATCGTTCTGGGCTCCATCAAATTAGAAGCACGAACGAATTATATCCTACTAAGAACAAATCAAATATTTTTATATTTTGATTTTGCTTTGATTTTTAAATAAATAGTTTCAATTTAGAATTATATCGTTACAATAAAAATGAAAAATAAAATCCATACACGGTTTATAAAGGTTATAGAATTTAAACTATCTACACTAATATTATAAAGGCGAAAGTTTATGAGGGTGTATGTTTGTTACTTCTTCACTTCTAAACGGCTGGGGCGATTTTAATAAAATTTGGTATGGAGTTGGCTGACAGCCTGGATTAATACATACGCTACGTTTACATTAAAACCGCGGGGCCCAGCTAGTAGTTCATATAACACATTCGCGGCCAGTGTCGTCATGTCATGTGCTATAGGGCAAAGGGAACCAAAGGCTACACGACTGCTATAGAATTCGTGTCCGCGAAAGCAGATTTCTCTGACACTATATCAGCTTCTGCTTAACTCGACTTTAATTTAATTTCTTTTCTTTATTAAGACAACTAAAGGTCCACAAACGTGTTATTAACAAGCTGTAATACTTATATACTAGGTTAGTCTTAATACTATGATTTAATTTACATAATAAATATCTCCAGAGTGGGGGTTTATTAATGCCCACATCCAATGTCTGTGTCCGACAGATTGTCAGCCTTTTCCGCTGACATATTTAGGATGCCATTGGAACTGCCCCAGACTCTGCTTCTGATGGATAAGATTTTTTTAACCTAATTTGCTTGGTTTTTACAGGATGTGGGGCGGCTGCTCCAGGAGCGAGGGCACGAGGTGGGCGTCACCACCAAGCGTGTGCGGCGCTGCGGCTGGCTCGACCTGGTCGTGGTGCAGTACACCGCCATGGTCAACGGGTACACCTCGTAAGTGTGGTATTGATAATATTTTGAACTTTATTGTAAATGAATAAGGTTCAGTTTTACGTAATATCTAAAAAAAACATGCATCTTAAAGGAATAAAGTATGCTAATATAATTATTGACATTTCTGAACATACGAAAATTATATAATTACAAGACTAGTCTATGTGGCCTGTGGTAGGGAGTTCATAGGTTGCCCCAGCAAGCTCGATTGACTTTCATTGTGGATAACCATCAGAGGAAGGCAATAAAAACCTATATTGTAATAACCCAAAGAAATAGCCTTGTAAAGGCTAAGTAATAGATTGATTCGAGTTTACAGCGACATGGAAATCGCTCACATCCAGAAAATCTCCAACATATATATCATTATATACTTCTCACACCTCACTGACCGGTCTCATTGGCCTTAGAATAAGATCAAATTAAATGTCAAGTTAAAGTGTCAAAATATAAAATTTATATTTTATTAAACACACGGCTTCACTTAGCCCAGTTCTCCATCACCGTGAGTTGTGAGCTCCGTTCGCGTAGATGGCGCGTCGACGTCGAGTCCGTGATAATACCGGATAACCTACTCTACGAAACTACATTGAGGTCAAGCTCGATGCACTTGATGAAAGCCGTGTGTTTCATAAGATGATCCTCGAAAGTTTAATTACATAATAGTATATTTAACCATTCCAGGTTGTGTCTGACGAAGTTAGATATCCTGGATACGCTGGACGAGATCAAGATCGGCGTAGCCTACAAACTCAACGGCAAGAAGATTGACTACTTCCCGTCCTCCATGATTGAGCTGAGTAACGTTCAGGTATGATTTCTTCCGTATTCTTGTATCATCCTGTTGAAGTGGCAGTGGGCTGGCCATATTAGCCGTAGAACCGATAACCGTTGGGGTAAACGAGTTCTTGAGTGGAGACCGCGTCTCGGCAAGTGTAGTGTAGGACGCCCTCAGGCAAGGTGGAGTGACGACTTGCGCAAGATGGCTGGCAGGAGCTGGGTGCGAACAGCCGAAGATCGAACACGATGTCGTGTAATTGGGGAGGCCTATGTCCAGCAGTGGACTGCGATAGGCTGATGATGTGATGTGATGATTTCTTATCTAAACTCTTATCACCTTACCTACAGTAAGCGTCATATAGTTAGTTATGGTCAGTATAGCCAAATATATCGGTACACATCCTTACTGCTATATAAATAAAGGTCTGTATCGATATGTTTGGTCATACTAACTGCAACTGTACGAATTAAAAGAGACCTACAATTATTTCAATTATTTGACAAAAGACTGTCCCAGTTGGCAATGACAATACCTGACTGACCAACTGGATTCAAATCACAGTAAGGGCATTTATTTGTGAGCGAACAACGTGTGTTTTATATGGGTTGAAGTATTTCTATGTTATATGATTTATATGTAGCGTTGGCTGGTACCCACAATACAAGCCTTCTTGAGCTTACCGTGGGGCTCTATCAATTTGTGTAAGGATGTCCTGTAATATTTATTTGTGAGAAAGGCTCTAGCAGGCTAATGAAAAAGATAGCCTTAGTGAGAAATCTCGAATTGATGGTCAGTTATTTATTGCCCTATAAGTCCTATAACTAATAATCACTCCAGCTGTCAGTCACTCTAGCTTGAACTGTCACAGAGATAAAGTCATAATATATATTTCCTAACTAGTGCGTAAAAAGTGCACTTTGCGCACGCTTCGCGGCACTTGTAATGAAAAATTGGGTTCGATACACATGTAAAAACTTATTTAAGACCTCGTTTCACTTTAAAAAAAAATTTTTTTTTCACTAGTATCGAAATGTACTATTTTGTAGGATTTTTTTTATACTCGTTTATTTCCTAAATTACAAGTATATCAGCTAAAGCATCGAAACAAAATCACAGCTGCGTAGTTTCAATGGAATACTTTACAATTTAACTAATATTTTATACATTAATAAATACTTAATATTGTTTTCGGTTGCCGCGATAATTACTCATGAAATAAAACAACTAAAACGGATTAAATCGTGTATACTAATTTAAACTTCATCCCGACGTTTCGAACCCTTTAGCAGCGTTCGTGGTCACGTGGTCGACGGGTGTCCATTTCATAATAAATACTTGTCAAATCGTTATTGACAATCGAAAAATCAGCTGATTATAATTAGTGAACTCATACTATGGTATCATACTTGGTGGAGAATACAGAAACAATAAAAAACACCTTTGATACGAATTAATTCATAATAGGTATTTACATAACTAAAAACTAGCGGGATCATAACCTCTAGCCGCCCGGAGACCTATAAAAAGGTCTCCTATTGAATGCCATTTTGAATTTTAATTATGACAAACCATAGTTGCATTTGGCCTGGCTAGTTATGGTCTCTGGGCGGCTAGAGTATAACCACGTATAAGACAGCAATTTAGAAACAACGATCATATAACATTCAAGTTATCGCTTATAGGTGGAGTACATAACGCTGCCCGGCTGGGCGTGCAGTATTGAAGCGGTGCGGGAGTTCAAAGACCTGCCCGAGAAGGCGCGCGCCTATGTGCGCACCATCGCCGAGTTCCTTCAGGTCCCCGGTAAGCCAACTGTCTCTTAACTGACCTAAGAGTTGCATAACATCGTCTGTTAACAGTTTTGAAACCCCATCTCCTCCCGCGGGTGTCGTAAGAGGCAACAAAACGAAACATCCTACGGATGGGCAGCAGCGTCCGTCGAAACCCAATCTACAGTTACTGCGGTCGCCAACCCGCCTGCCAAGCGTGGCGACTATGGCAATTACCCCCAAGATCATACAAGTCATATTTGTGGGAGGCCTATGTCCAGTCCTATGGACTCCATACGGCTGAAATGTATGTAATGTATGTATGTATTTAAGGATACTAAGCTCGTTGAATTTGCGTGCAGTCCACTCTAAAGGTCTTCTACTTCTGTCTACGCGTATTCGGCTTAAGCCTGCCAAAAAAAACCTTGCCCAGTGAGTGCGAATCAAATATCATTCAGCTCCCATCGGTTTGGACGACGCCTTTGTCCGTGGCCAACATTTTACGCTCTAACTGGCCACATTGACGTTACGACAGGCTTTGACAGAATCCACTTCGTCATATGTGGAAAACCCTTTGTGTAATTTATTTGGAGTGACAAATTAATAGGAGGTTCAAATGAACACTGTTTTTGATTTTATTTGTGTTCTCAGAACTTATTTCTATGCAATCCTAGAGCTACAATCTAGGGCAATGAAAAAGACGCAAATCGACTATAATCTTATAACGACATGATTAAACCACCTGTCGTTATTCTTAAGGACACATCCAATAATGACAGTTTATACTAATTATTTTTCTTCTCAGTTTAATGCAACTTTTTTTTTTGTTTCCAGTACAATACATCGGCGTGGGCCAGGGCCGGGAAAGCATCATCCGGATAGATTAACGTTGGTGTCAAACATTCATTAGTACTTAGTATCTTTTACATTCAGACTAATACACAGGATTCTGCTACGTCTATAGAAATTAAGAAAGGTTTGTTATGTGTTATTAAAAAGACATGAAAGTTTCTTTTAGCAAGAACAAAATATATTAACTCTGTTAAGACTAGCAAAAATATACTATAAATTAACGTTTTTAAATCTATAGACGTCTGAGACTATTGAAGGTCAATGTGAAGAATAAGGGATATTGTACTCGGTTTTAATAGATCTTGTAATTTCTGTGTTTACCCGAAATTACTTGCAGGTAATTATTTAATTAAAAAAATGTCTGCTAAATTTTATCTCTGCCTAAATAGGCAAACCATTAACCAACGCATTTTAACTTTGACAGATATGTGGATAAGATATATTATATCTGTAAACTATAAATTGTCGAAAATAAATGCTAGACACAGTTTGTTGCTTTCACGGAATAACTATTTGTGAGTAAATGCAGGTTAAGCACACAGTATAATTATATGCCTTGCAATGCCCTTATGCAATAACTGAAACTTATGGAGGGTGCCGACGTCGACAGTTGAGATAGAATCAGTATTGTTATTGGTGTTTCACTATCGGAATGCGATATACTTGACTGTTAAACCCAAGTTTAAGCATATACTTCCTTGCATTTGCCCAAAGTTACTGTAATGGAAACTATAAAATTCAGTACAACAGTCAAGGTATATCTTAAACCAGATTGTGCCCTAGTTTGTAGAGTATTACAGAGAACTTACCGTGAACAGCGAAGTTGGAAAATTTCGTGCATTCTTCTCTTTGACTCCGATTAACGCATTCACTGCCACCGACGCACATGTGCGTTCATTTCCATACATTTTTGGAGGGGGTGGCAGCGAATGTGTTAAGGCGTTATTAGAGTGACAGACAATCGTTTTTGGAAGACCTTTCGATGTGTATCGAAATATAATGTTATCGGTAATCAATGCGTTATGCTCTTGCGAAATATTGTTTGTTGTAGTGTCAGTTACCCACGATTATTATTAATCAGTCACTGCAACTTACATCATTGATGCTTATACGGTGCTGTGTGTCTAAACAACGATAGGTTGCCAAGCAAAAGTGTTCAATTACTCTACAATTGGAAATTAATAATAGAGAGCTATATGTGAGCCCTTAAACTTATTTATGTTGACCTCGGAAGCGAGGGGTTACATCAAATTTTTTTTCCTCTAGGTGTATTGAACATTTCTGCATCGATTATACATGGCTTTGTGTGACACATATTCCTTTAAAAGCAATAATTAAATAAGAATTAGATTTGTAACTAACATTAACATCCTTCATAAGTTTAACGCAATCCAAGAACACCAATTTAGACGAATGTTCATAGTATTATAAGATACCAAGGCTTATTTTCTAAAGTAAATGTAACCTAGACTCATTTTTATTAGCAATACGCTATTAATGTGTGCCGATATAAATAAAGCTAGAGGCTTATAAGAAAGTGAAGTGAACATAAGCGCGCAGTAACTAAAAATATATTAAATTTCTTTAATTGCATGTCATCTTATTGATTTGCAGACACTAATATCACAAAATCATTTCGACATGCTGCCAAATGCGATAACCACCAAAACACAAGTTGCAATCAAACATGCCATTAGGTACTTAATGAGTAAGTACTTAAATTTTGTTATCGAAATGAAGTTTTATAAACAAGTCAATTGAAAATATGTTGCCGCTTTTACAATGTTGTTCGAAAGTTCTGTCAAATTATTAAAGCACAAATGGAATTTACCAATGAATTCAAGGAGTTAAATAAAATTTTGTATAATGTTGTTTTTTTTACTACATTTACGATCATTTTGAGCTGTTTTGCGTGCCGCTGCCCGAAGGGCGACATGTTTTTGCTAATAATAGTTTTTATTCATTCGACTATTTAGGAAATTTAAGCCACTAGCCTTAATTAAAACTATTAAACGTGGTATGTATGTACTTATTGTCTTTCTTTTTTACACGCCCATTCCAAAGATCTTGAAAATCATTTATGTAGTTACTTTTGGAGATCATTGTTTCGCTAACATATTTGAGATGTGTTTTATGTGATATCTATTATATTTATAATGTAAATATTTCAATACAGTTACTATTATGATTATCAAATAAATGGTTTATTCTTTTACAGTTTGTTTTGTATTTGTACACGTTATGCGTATCTGTACGCGTGTACGTTTTTAGAAAACCTTTCTTTAACTTTTCGTGCCCAGTTCGCTACCCAGCTATTCCAGCGTTCTCGAGGAATGTGACTATGAAAAGAGAACCTAGGGGACTCCTAGCAATGGCTTTGATATAACCACCTCCACTAATGTACAGTTGCCAAATGATCGGAAGTAATTATAAAGGTAGTCTAGCAAATAATTTATGTTTGTTGTTTTCAAAACTACGATTTTTTGGAGCCCAGGCCTATTTTTCGATGTGACCCTTTCTAAAGGTGATAAGTAACTTCCACTTGTAATACAAGTTGCAACCTTTTGAGAAATAGGCCCTGGCTCTAAAACGTGTCATTCGGTTCCTAATAAAAGTATTAACCTTTTGAACGCCAAGCACCACTAAAGTGGTCGCGTGATGTCGTGCCTGCTACGCCACCGACCACTAAAGTGGCTATGGCAGACGCTGTCAAAGCAATTGTCCTGCTGACAGATAAGGTTTATATTTGTTCTTCACTAGTCATACCATGGCGTACACGTCACATTTTGACGCGAGATGAAAAGCGTTCAAAAGGTTAAAGGATGACTAGTAAGTGGGCTTCGAGCTAGCAAAGCCATCCCTCTTCAATATATATGTAGTTAGAAAAGGATGGCTAGTCTTATCTCGCCGCGAGATATTGTCGCGCCCATCATGTGCTACAGAGGAATATATAGGTAGGCGGTATTTCACATAATGTTCCAGTATATTCCAGATAACTTGATTCATTAACCTTTTGAACGCCAAGAACCACTAAAGAGGTCGCCTGCCACGCCACCGACCACTGAAGTGGCTATGGCGGACGCTGTCAAAGCAACTGTCTTGCTGACAGGTAAGGTTTATATTTGTTCTTCACAAGTCATACCATGGCGTACACGTCACATTTAACAGGAAAAGCGTTCAAAAGGTTAACAAGCCTTTTTCGTGGCATATTTCAAGGTTTTTCTTTCTCTCTCTCTATAGCGATAATGCAATAAAATAAAACACAAAGGTATACTTACGTTCTTGTATCATATTTTTAATTTATTTCAAAATTTTTTTGGTTCACAGATATACAATATTTCATAATCATAATTATCATAAAATTAAACATTTTTATATACAATTTAATTATGCCAAATATTCAAGAAATAAAACAATTAGGACGGACTATACGTATAAGTACTAATTTAAACTTCATCCCTAAGTTTCGAAACCTTTAGCAACCTAAAGGATTGCTAAAAGCTTTCTTTTTTTTTTTTTTATGACATAGGCGGCAAACGAGCAGACGGATTGCCTGATGGTAAGCAATTACCGTCGCCCATGGGCACCCGCAACACCAGAGGAGTCACATGCGCGTTGCCGGCCTTTAAGGGGGGTTGGAGCTCTCGGAACCTTACTCACCATCATCAGGAACACAACACTACCTACCTGAAAGGTAGCAGTGCTATTATGGCTGTGGTCTTCTGTAAGCAGGAGGTACTTCCCCAGTCGGGCTGCTCCAGACTCAAGCGTGATGGTCATCGCTGTGCCCTACCTCTCATAAGCTTTCTCATTAGCTTTAGCAATTTGTGATTTTTGGATGGAGGAAAATTAATATTTTCCTCAGTCCACCCGATGACCACGAACAATGCTAAACAGTTCGAAACGTCGGGTTGCAGTTTAAATTAGTATACGCGTACCGTTTTTAGTTGTTTTATTTCATTAATATTATCGCGGCAACCGAAGACAATATTATATACCAACGATTATTTAATATTAAATTATTTCTATATAGTTTAAAGATATAAAACCCTGTTAAACAAATCCATTCCCACAGCACAGCGGGTTACACGTTCCATTAAATATTTAGGAATGAAATACATTAGTCGCTTTCATTCTTCACCGAGGACGGGAGGGTAACGTCTCGTTATTTGGTGCGTACAGTCAGCGTCATATAGTTGGTAGCATCCAAAGTACTCAAAAAGTTCGGTACACCATAGAATTAGTATGGTGCCATATGACGCTGACTGTACCATTCTCATCAAACTAGTATAAGCAGCGGGCTTGACTACTAGATTTAAAGAAATTTGAACGTTCTGTATACCAATTAGATTTCATAATTAAATAGCAGCAGGAATAACGCCAGCACCCCGCGCGGTCCGGACATTCTAAAATGGAATGTAATAATTGTACAGAAGATTCAAATTCCTGAGTCTTCTG
Source organism: Grapholita molesta (assembly GCA_022674325.2). Classification (NCBI taxonomy): domain Eukaryota; kingdom Metazoa; phylum Arthropoda; class Insecta; order Lepidoptera; family Tortricidae; genus Grapholita; species Grapholita molesta. Next base: position 9,138,038 of record CP053138.2, read on the forward strand.
AGAGGCGCACCTACACGTTTGATCTGGATTGTACAGTATATACATACATTCATTAGATGTACAGTATAGTATAGTCGTCACCAGATATATCGAAGCTGTAGAGGTGGTTACAAATAACTTAACATGCACTTTATCGCCTTGAAAATAGAGGCGTTGTTCAGAGATTTGTGACCATTCCCACGGCTCTGATATATCTGGAGGCGATTGTGCAATGAGTACATACACAGATGTAACAATCGCGCCGAATCAAAATAACGTCATTATATGAGACGTCCACGTCATAATATAGAAGCGACCATAATATTTAAGTCATACACAATATTTACATTAGGCTTATCATAAGTTTCATAGCCGTTACAAAATTTACAAGAACCATAAATTGGTTAACCTTTTCTTCGCCAACGACGTGTTAAAGTATACAGTTAACACGTTCACTGCGATAGGGGGCCTATTGACCCCTCACAAAGTATGGTTAACTGCGATCTTAACTAATTGCCGCAGCGAAGGTGTTAGATACGCCATCAGTCCTTCAAATAAGGTTATTGTTGCAAAATAATTCAATTGCCGAGGTGGTTAAAACATTATTTTATTTTACGCTTCTAGTATTCGTTCTGCATGTCCTTAATATTTTAATGTGGCGAAATAGTTTGCTGCATATGTGAATACTATTAGATTATTGCATTTCGTAACGGAATTAGACTAATTTGTAAGAGAACCACACAAACAGCAATGAGTCATAAACTACAAAACCGCATAAGTTGAATTCATATAGAAATTGGACATATAAAAAATACATTACTTTGAGGACAGAATTAACATACCTACTTACGTATTTTCTAGAACATAGTTAGAGGCCGTGTTAGCTTATTTCTACCGCTCTTTACACATCATTCCAAGTATAAGCAGAGCACCTTAACTTTTGGCACGCAAAATTATTCCCTCCCATTAGGCGACATTCTCTCCCTCTTATTTTTAGGTTTAGGCGGCGCGCGATGGCGGTCCCGCTTGCGGCTTGATGACGAGCAAGATGAAGAAGGGCTAGAGTCCGGAGGGGAGCCTGCCTCGTCCGCACCTATCCCACTCTCCGGGGTCGAGGGCTCTAGGACCGTGTTGCGGAGCGCCCGGCGTTGTTCCTCCGTGTGTTGGGGGCATCTAGTGGATCTGAAAAAAAAAACATGCTTTATTAACAAATTAATCATCACAATTAGTAACATAGCTGTTACAAAGCTGGCTTTGAACAATTCATTGTCATCATATCAGCCAAAGGATGTCCATTGCTGGACATAGGCCTCACCCAAAGCGACCCACTGTGACCAGTTTTGCAACAATTGCGACCATTGCCACTCTTTCTAGACAATTGCCACTCTGTAATCGATCAGAAAAAAGAGAGGAGGTACCTACTGAATTCAAATGTATATTTTAACCTCACAACTTTTCTCTCTAATGTGAGGTGATTTTGATAATACTGGGTCACTGGCCGCAGTCACATTATGATCTGATGAGAAGTATTTGAGGAATTCTTATGCCTTTTATACAATCATGTTTTGTGAACCGTTTCAACACCAAAGTTGGCTAATCACAAGCAATGAATGGAAAGCTATGACACATACAATGGGGTGTGGAATAGTTATCCATTGCCAGCTCGACATTCTAAGGGTTATGCCCTCTGTGAGACTATGTGTCAGGTTAGAAAACACAAGCTGTTCAACCAAATTAAAGAAAAAAAATCCTTTTTACGACATACCTAGTACATAATTTTTTAGTGTGTTCCGATACTACTCCACAAATCTGAAGTAGTAATGTTTTCTTGTCATTTGCCGTCATGGTGTCATAAGTGACACCATCATTTGAGTCAGAGTTCTGTGTTCCATTGTTCCTGTTGTTTCCACTGTACAGAAATGCAATACTTAATTACATCATCAAGTATTGATTTATTATCAGTGATCGGCACTATGGGTGCAAAACTTTAACAAAACTCGTTATGAGGACTTAAAAGAGTGTATAGAGCCATAAAAACTATTATATTCTTACACCTCAATATTGGTATATCGAGATTCTGATATGCAATTAAATTGTATACTAATTTGCCCAAGTTATTCATATTTTTCTTGATGGTAAGTATTACTATACCTCAGTTCAACTAGTTTTGTTAAAGTTTTGCACCCATAGTGCCGATCACTGTTTATTATACACTATAGGCCAGGCCAAGAATTCGCAGTGACTACAAAGTCATTGAGAATTCATGTTCTCAGTTACAGCATGATACAAGTATCTCTTTCACAACTATGGCTGGCACCATGCAAACTCATAGCTGAGCCCTGAGTAAATACCAAATGTAGCATGTAAATGGGCGGTGAAAACCATAAAGGCCAACAAAACCTAATTAACTACAAATATATTTTTTTGATGCAATAAGAATTGGATTGTTTATATTCCAGTAGCAGAAGATATTGCTATTAAACTCTAGATCCAGCATATTTTTCTTGACTCATATCAAATTTTTAATTAAATGGAGTAAACTGACAGCAGTTTTCATACTAAAGTTGTCAGTTTACTCCATCTAATTAAAAATTTGACTATAGTTGCTTTAGATGCCATGGTAAAGGACCTTATTCTGGTTAGAAGCATAGTTACCTGACCTTGACATAATAACCATTTAAAAAATACATTTTTGTACATATGTAAATCTACTCTTACTAAACATCTGCTCAATTGTCCCAACAGGTTCACTATTTGTCTCCCAGAAAATTTATTGCCATATAATATTCTTTGAGATAATTTCTAAATTTCATGTTGTGATTTTGTTCTGAAACTATAGCCTTATCCATGATTATTATAAAACATCAACCTAAGCTAACAGGATGATGCCTTAACAAGTCTGAAAGTCTTATCTACAGATTTAGAAAACTCATTCTGCAAAATGATGAATTATGTTAAATGACATTCAATTTTATGGCAGATGAATGCAACCTATTCCAACATCCTCACATTTACGACAATCCTTGATACCACCTTTTCAAATACTTACTTATGAAGTTTGCTAGGCTTTCTATTATTATTGTTCTTGATCCTTCTCTTCCTGCGCTCACTCTGCAAGGAGCCTCCGGCCCAGTCTGCATCATCCTCATCATCACTAAGGAGTCCAGCATATGAGGTAGGCTCGCGGCTGTTCGAGGCAATACGGCGGGATGCAATACGCGAGCTGTTGCGACCCATTCCTAAAAACATTCAATGGTATTTACAAATTATAAACAACACAAGGAAAAGTTGCGAAAATGGATGCCATCAAACAATGTGAGCTTAATTACCATGTATGAGGATTTAAAGAAAAGCGTAGTACTGTCAGGACTTACCCATGCATTTTTCCAAATGCGGAGCGAACCTAGTCGCTGAAACAGGCCTTTCACAATTCGGGCAAGAACAGTTACTATCTGGAGTCTTTTTTAACACGGAAAATCCAAAGACGTCGCATTCCGGCGAGTTAATAATTTTGTAGGGCTCTTCATCTTCTTTCTCTCCTTCTATTAAATCCGTCAAACCCGTTTTCAGTCCGTGGTGGAACTCGAAAATAAATCCAATCGCAACATCGTCGAGTACACTGTCGTAAATAAAATTGGCTGCGTCTTCGGCATTGCTCTCGCTTTGCATTATTTCGAAGAACTTGTTGTTCAAATCGTTCATACTAAGTTCACTCACGATTGTATTCATTGTGACTTCTTATTTACACTGTAATTAATAAAACAAAATTATTTTTAACAGCTGAATTCAACAAAGACCATGTTGAAGTGAACGAGTGAAGTGAATGAATAAATGCATCGAATGTATTTGATATTTCAAATTTGACAAGCGCAGGGATGTACCATGTACCCTTTGGATAGTTTGGATGTACCTAAAATAAAAACTTTAATTTCTTGCAAATTGTAGCGAAAGTTAAATGGACAATATAGAAATTTAAGATAATTATTTGTTCATTCAGGCAAACTAATTTTTTCAGTGGCAATAGGAGAAAATAACTATACTCATCCTTTTTTTGACAGAACGGTACTAGCGTAAGAAAAAGACAGTAATACTACTCTCTATCCATGCTCTACGTGAGTAAGTCTGACCAAACTATTTCCAGGAGTTTTTGATCTATTATATATATCTGGTTTTCTGGTAACATTGATGTGCCAGTGACAATATTTTACACATAATTATTTAAAACTTTCGTCTTGACAATTTCTTATCATTAGTAAAATCAACACCATAATACCTATCTGATTTTGATAACAAACCACTTCGCGACATATTTTAAATGAAAAAGAAAACTTTCCGAAAGTTTATACAATCTTTATGTGGTTATTAAATTTTTTATATAAGTATGCGTATGCTTCCACAGTTTTCATGCACTTTTATATCCAAGTCAAGTGTATAAGTATAAGTATAAATAGATAGTACCTACTGATGACTTCTTAATATTTACCTAGTTTATCAAAACTAGCACAAAATATCACAATCGTGGTCAATTTATAGAAACTTAGTCAACAAACAAGATCCCAAATAGGTATATTCCATATATAATTGAATTGAATTGGAAACATTTATTTCAGATATAATTACATCCATTTAAATTAAACAAATTAAACACACATTCCATTAAACAAGTTTGCACACCTAATGAACAAATCAGAATCCCCTAACTGCGATGACTGCGGAACGATTGAGGATGTGCAGCACTTCCTAATGGAATATGTCAAAACTCGAGCAAAGAGGGAAAAGCTATTTCAACGTTGGGGTTTCTCAATGACCGATGTAGGAGTCTTCAGTCGATATTGGCGGAACCCCTGACCAAACCGGCAATATTTATTTATAGTTTTTTGGACACCTGACCGATTTGCTATTGTAATTTTATTTTTATTTTTTCGTATTATATAATAATATATATAATGAGGATACTACTATGTAGAGGTCAAACGGAGCCGACATAGTCTTAGAGACTAAGGCTCTTTAACAAAAACATATAAAATAAAAAATTACATCCATTTTAAAAGTTGAAATAGATGGCATATACTTAAGAAAAAATTACGAGGACCTCCGGCGTTTGAGACGGGATTCGAACCCGCATCTCCAGCTATCGCGGCTGACGCCTTTTATTAAGTATATGTCATCTATTTCAACTTTTAATTTCAATTCAATCAAAGCAAATCAAAATATTTTCATAAAAAATAATTTGATTTATTTTTACTTTCATGCATCCATTTTATTATGAAACTTAGGAACTAATAAATAAGAGTATACTTACACGAGTTTCATTAATACTTTGTTTATATCCTACTTTATCAGCATCAGCATCAATAGGTATCTACTTACATAATATATGTATTGAATTACCTAAATATTATAATAACGTCGCCTTATTTACATGAGTAAACAACATTATGTAAGCTGTTATTATCGATAACAATGAACCTGGAACGCACCGGTCACCGATAAGAGACGAAATGTATATTGGAGTATGCTATACCGTTAGAGTACCGTTGAGTTAATACTCAGTTGAGTCGAGACAGAGGTTTGCCGCGGTTGGTTATTTTGCTATTATTAATTCAAACTTAAAAATGGTAAGATAACATTTTAATTTGATATTTATATTTAGTACTTATTTACACTCAAATATGTTTGTATTCTACTTTTTTACTACGTATGTCCTCTTCATTTTCAAAAACAGCAGCTTTGGTTGTGTCGCTACTTAATATTTTACAGGTAGTGTAGTTAGGAAGTTTTTTACTAAGTGATAGGCATCGAAAATGATACTGTGCTGTTTTTACGCTTCTAGCTATCACACCAAAAGCGGTTGATTTAGTGTTTGTGTTGTGATCTGCTTTTTTAAATTAATTGTCTTTTGTTAAGTACGTTTCCAAGAAGGTAATAATGTGTTGTCACCCGAGCACAGTGGCGCTACCGCGAACAACGATATTCGTGAATTTCGGACGTTTGTCTCTGTCACTCTTATGATGCCTTGATTGGAGTAAAAGAGACAGATGCCCGTAATATACGAATTTCGACGTTTGCGGTACCAGCCAGGTCAGCCGCGCCCGCAACGCTAGCATACAGCGCGAGACTACCCGTTTATTTTCAATGATACCTATTAAATTGCGGTATCTTGCACGATGATACCTTCACGCAGCTGTTTCGTTTCTGTCCTTCTTCCTCGCGTTTAGGGAATGCAATCTCGTACGAGATTTCCGCCTAGCGAGATCTCGCGACACTCAAAACCCAGTCTCGCGAGATCTCGCAAATTACGGGATCTCGCGAGATTGGGAGAATCGCAACTAAAATATATGCAAATGCTTGTTTTAAGAACTAGTAATGGACATGATATGTAATTAAATGGGATACCGCCGTTTAGCCAAATAATTTTTCGCCAAATTTTACTTCCCAATAAACTTATGGCATCAGTTTCATTTCCCAAATGAAACTTTAGCAAGTTTTTATTTCGCATTTTATTCGTTTGGTCAAATTATCATTTGGCACAATTTTACTGCGTCAAGTTTTATTAAAACAAACGTTTATTATGCAAATGTTTTATTTTGGTAAGTATTATATAGCAAAAAATTGTTTGATCAAATTTACTTATCGCATTTTATTCATTTGGTCAAATTATGATTTTTTAACATAACTTTTACTTTGTCAAGTTTTATTTCTACTCTAAGGAAATGGCAAATGAAAATTGTTTTTAAAGGGAATCCTTGTTGTAATGAAAGTGACTATCAAATTGACTTTTGGTGAAAATATAGTTGATGATTATGTTATACCAGAATAGTGGGTTAGGTTAGGTTAGAACTGCGACCCGCACAGACAACAACTGTTACCAGAAAAGTGGGTTAGGTTAGGTAAGAACTGCGTCCCGCACAGACACGAACTGTTACCAGAAAAGTGGGTTAGGTTAGGTTAGAACTGCGACCCCTCACAGACAACAACTGTTACCAGAAAAGTGGGTTAGGTTAGGTTAGAAATACGACCCGATCAGACACGATTTTTTACCAGAAAAGTGGGTTAGGTTAGGTTAGAACTGCGACCCGCACAGACACGAACTTTTACCAGAAAAGTGGGTTAGGTTAGGTTAGAACTGCGACCCCCCACAGACACTTACTGTTACCAGAGAAGTGGGTTAGGTTAGGTTAGAACTTTAACCCCCCACAGACAACAACTATTACCAGAAAAGTGGGTTAAGTTAGATAAGAACTGCGACCCCACAAAAACGAACTGCGACAAAAACCGAAAGTAGGTTAAGTAAGAAATTATTTGGTAATCAAATGGTATGCCATTCAATATTTTGGAAAAAGTATTCGTTGCCAAACGATACATTTGACTAAATGATACTTGGTAAAATTAATTTTGACCAAGTATTTATTTGGTAAACAATAACTTACCATAATAACTTTTGCTAACTGTTTATTTGCGATAAGTTGTTTTGAGAAATGATTTTTTGCCAAGTGATAATTTGCGGAAAATAGTTTGGGAAGTAATACTTTGGGTAACGATTTTTGGCAATACATTAGTAAACCAATTAAATAGAAACTGCGTTGCTTAGTTATAAAAATAATGTAAGTTTTATTTTAAAAATCAACAGAGTACTTATTATTTTGTCTCTAACTCCAATAACGTTTGTTTATGTCTATAATAATTATACCTACTGTAGCTAATCAGTTCATATTCTTACAATATTGGTAACAAAACAATAATTATCTATATTTAGTCTTTTGTAAATTATTACTTTAGTTTCAATAATTAAGAGTAATAGAATATTACTTATCTCGTTATCTCGCGAGATCTCGTACGAAATTTGACGAGATACAATCTCGTAAAATATGGCCGGGATCTCGCGAGTTTGGGGATCTCGGCGAGACGAGATTGCATTCCCTACTCGCGTTGTCCCGGCTTTTGCCATGGCTCATGGGAGCCTGGGATTCGCTTGGCAACTAATCCTAGGATTTGGCGTAGGTACTAGTTTTACGGAACCGGCTGCCTTATTTTATTAACTAGGCCTAATTGGGATTAGTCCGGTTTCCTTAAGATGTTTTCTTTTTCCGAAAAGCGACTGGTAAATATCAAATTATATCGATATAAGTTCCGAAAAACTCATTGGTACAAGACGGTATTTGAACCTGCGACCTCCGATTTGATCGCAAGTCGCACGCTCTTACGGCTAGGCCTGAAGCGATTTTGTTTCGTCGCTGCCCTACCCACAATTTAATGCTACTGTTGGGTACCTAATAGTACCTAGGCAGGTAGTTATGATTGTAGGTATTTAAAAGTGCCTTCAATTTATAAATGGCGGATTGCGAGTCGTCATGTCAACGTTTTTTTAAATATAACTAATAAAAAATTTTTTAGGTCGTGTTCAACGCTCGCGGGCTTATGCCGCCTGTCTTCACTCCTCTCAACGATGATCTTACCGTCAACTATTCTGCGATACAGCCTTACGCGCAATTCCTGCAAAAATCTGGAATTAAGGCTGTGCTAGGTAAGTTGCAGTATTTAGTACCTAATACATTATAGTATTTTGACCTCCTTCATATCGCTAATCATAATATTCAACACCGACAGAAATAGAAAACTATCATCCCGGTACGAAGGGACTTTTCCCGGTTTGAAGCACAGTATGCCGGCCGTACCTGGACCCATGCCTACATTAGGGTTGCCAACTATTACTGGGGGAGTAATAGTATTTCTCAAAAAAAAATGTAAAAATATACAATTTAGTACTTTAAAAACAACTCTTTACTTTGGGGTAAATCATGTTAAATTACTATACACTTACCAGCGTTGTGTGAACAACTACATAAAATGAGAAGAACCCCCAAATATAGTATTTTTGCATAAAATACTATAAAATATAGTATGGTTGGCAACCCTAGCCTACATGCCTATTGTCCTGTTTAAATAACTATTCTTATAAACTGGAAATGTTTCAACTTATGTCTCCATATTTATGGCAATCTCAACAAGTGCAATACTTGACGTTGCGCACTTTTAACACTTTAAATATAACGTTATTTTACATACTGCTCTACTCTTGCCCCTACTGGCACTATATCAATAGTATAAGGCCATTAGGGGCAAGAGTGGAAATTGGGCAACCGCGTCTACTCTAGAATATTGCATTGGCATTGTTAGGAGGCCCTTCTAGCGTGACTAGACTATTCCACTTTCCTTGCATTTCAGAATACGTTCACGTAATGCCTCTAAGCCTTTTGGACACAGTAGCGCATTCACTGTCACCAACATTTTTGGAGGGGTGGCAGCGAATGTGGTAGGCGGTGTTGCCCCATGAGTTTCTACTATTTCAGTCGGTGGTACAACCGGCGAGCACATGTCCCTCAGCGTGGCCGAAAGGAAGAAGGTCATAGACGCGTGGGTAGCCGTCGCCAAGACCACTAGCCTCCACATCCAAGTGCAAGTCGGCGGTGCGCCTTTGGCTGATGTTCAGGAGTTGGTAAATAGCAAGATTTAAAATTACATAATTTTAAGTTAACATGGTCACTGACGTTTTTACTTCCATCATATGATTTTATTTTCAGACTTTTTTAACAATTAAGGTCAATTCACACACAGCGCGGGTGCAGGTCGGGCGCGTGTCAACGCGGACCCGCGGCGGGCCCGCGGCGGGTCCGCATTGACACGCGCCCGCCTGTGTGAAACGAGCATTATGGTCATATTTCAACCAAATTTCAATCAATTCTTAACAAAAAGATAACAAATGGTCACTTAACCTTCCTCAGGTCAGGACCCAGGGTAATAAATAGGCTATCGATATAGTTCACAGGTAAAAATAACATGAAAGTCCGCTCAATAGTTTTAGGGTACTATTACTAAGACTCTTTTGTCCGTCTGTTAGTCTGTTACCAGGCTGCATATCAAGAACTGTGATACTGTAACTGTTTAGCAGTTGAAACTTTACAGATGATGTATTTCTGCACCTAAATACATTACACTAACAAATACTAAACACTCCCGTATGTACAACTTCAAACGCGTTTTTTTGGTCGATATTATAATAACGAGCAACAAGATAGATGCTTGAAATATTCACAGAGAATTTAGTCTTAAAAATTTAGGCTTTACATACCGATTGATAAACTTCTTATTGAGGTACGAGTAGGTACATATACAAATTTAAAATTTCTCAAAAATGGTATACTCACATTGTATAACAAACACAACAACCGAAACAATTATATCATAAGACTTGTTATCGCTGAATACGTAACATATATTATTAACTATCTCGTAGGTATACAAGATAATATTTAATTGTGGGGGCTTGTTTGTCATCAGTTTGTGAAATAGATATTAAGCATTTATGTAATAGATATCATAAATAATTAAGTGTTTTTTTCTCTTTGCGAGTATTCCTTGAATCTAAAAGAAATGTAACATGGGGTAGGGACGAATATCGGATAAGTGTGGATAATTCAGGTTTTAAACTAAGTTTTCATATGTTGGATGGTCCCGGGTACACTAGGGGCGGCCACTCGACGTTTTCCTGGCGATCTCATAGTAATCATTACGAACGGCTTCTCTGCAGCGTGGAGTTTTATATGGGAACGCCAACGCCTAATAAATCCTAGCATACCTACTTTATGCAGAAAATTCTATCGTATTGATTGTATTGATACGGGTAACTCACGTTTTACAAGTCTAACATTGCTCAACGTGTTTCGCTCCATAACGAGGTGCACAGTCAGGCCACAGCCAAGACGAACAACTTGACTGACAATTAATATGGTTGAGTCTCGTAATTAAGTGGCGAGTCGGGTATAAAATGTTAGTTACCGTCCTTTGTGCCGTGCACTGTTGTAACCGCCCATAACTCCAATAAGGCCGTGTAGGTGCGAAAGAGATAGTAAGAATCCGGTGATTTATGACCCAACTCGCCACTTAAATTTGTGGATAGAATAGACAATTCTATCATTAAAATGCTCTAAGCAGGACTGACCGCGGAAGCTCACACCCAACAGAAACCGATTTTTTTCAATCTTTTAGCAAGCCGTATGTGCATGTTGAAAAACACTCCAAAACGAAAGGTCTCGTAAGAGTATGGAATTTGAGAGTAATTATACACAAAAGACGTTTATTTCAGGCCAGATACTGCCAGTCAGTCGGTGCGGACTCCCTCTTGACTCTTCCGGAGTTGTACTTCAGACCGAAGAATGTAGACGAGCTGGTTTCCAACGTAGAACTGGTAGCCCAAGCTGCACCTAAGCTTCCAGTCCTGTATTATCACTATCCCGCTGCCAGCAAAGTCGAAAGTAAGTTGGAGTAGTTGGACATGCAAAAGACTTCGATGTAGCAAATACATAGTAAATGCCAAAATATGTATGTAATAATGTCGCCGCAATAGAGATATATTTTGGGGTTTTTCCGACTCGACACCTGATATCTTGACTGTACACACAGCAAAACTCTTAGCTGTACATCCTGTTACCTTATACAATAAGCAGAGCCCGGAAAATCCATAGCAAAACAAAAGACTGTCGCAATCAAACTAGTGTTAGAAACATTTTTTTATCGATATCGAGTAAGTTTTGTCTAAAAAAAACATTCCGATATGTTTAGGTTCATTATGTTTTTTAATCATTCACGCCAAACGCAAAAGAAGTGGTAAGTAGGGTTTATTTATATGTGTTATTTCATCTAAAACGCAACGTAACTTATATTATCAACGTTACTTATATTTCATGTTAAGTAATAACCCTTCCCTTTTGTCTTGGCCGAAGTCGGGTGACAAAGAGGTAATTAACCTCATCCAAAATAAAACCTTACTTCAAATAATTAGTATTCCGTAAGACATCGATGAACTCGATATCGATAAAAAAATGTTTCTAACACTAGTTTGATTGCGACAGTCTTTTGTTTTGCTATGGATTTTTCGGGCTCTGACAATAAGGTCCACCAATGTACAGTTAAGAGTGTTGCTGTGGGTACACAGAAAAGACGTACACGGTTGATCGAGCTCCTTTCCAACTAGGTTTCCCCATTTGTCGATCAGCTAGCGAACCTTTAATATCATTCACTTTAATCTATTACTACGACTTCCTTTGCAGTAAACATGCCAGAATTTGTAACGAAAGCAACCGCTCGCATACCCAACTTCAAAGGCATCAAGTTCACCTCAAACGACTTGAGCGAGGCTGCCCAAGTCTTGAGGGCTCTCAAGGAAGGTCAAGAAATTTTCTTAGGAGCGGATACAGTAAGTATCGACTTGAGATAAAAAGATTAATGCGTTTTCTTTATGTCACATGATCACAAACACGCATACCCACGAGTATAACCTAAACTATGGCGCTTGCACGCCCGGAGCCTCACATTTGTGAATGTCGTAAGAAAAGTTACACTATAATTTTAGACGAACCCCATATATTCGACATTCGAAAGTCTTTAATTCCTGACGAGTGAGTGACCATTTGAATTAGAAAACTTTAAAAATAATTATAACGCGTACTAGCTCGTCGCTGCAAGTCTTCTGTTTATTAATGACATCTTAATTTCCAGCTGCTAGCCCCAGCCGCGTTGCTAGGTATCAAGTCCAGTATTGGCACCTCCTTCAATTTGTTCCCGCATCTGGCTCAGGATATTCTGGCTGCCGTTGAAGCTAATGACATTGCCAAAGCACGAGCGCTGCAGGAAACTCTTAGTCTTGCTATTGAGGCACATACTTCTGAAGGTAAGCGCATTCTTTCATCTGCTGACGTTAGCACACAAGATTGAGGGAGGAGGAGGAAAAGGATTTAAATGTTTCTTTTCATATCCGCAACTTTAAGCTCTACAACAAAATACATAAAAAAATGTCTCAGCACATTATGCATTATGAAATACCTACTTGTGTGCAGCATCTATGAGTTGGCACTTTCATTGGATAGGACAGGATATCATGGCATCGGCCAGTATAGCCAATGTGATACTGACATGTGCAAAGTACGTTGGCATTATTCATTTAGACTTATATTGAGGGACATACTGTGGAATTGTTTTTCTTTCTGTCTTTTACTGTCTAAAGCATAATGCAAGAACGTTAGAGATATAAACGACCTTCCTAATTCGGTTGCGGTGGTTGTCCTTGGGTTGTCCCTTTAGTCTAGTATGCTACAAGTTCTTTGAAACAAACCCAGCTTGTGATACACGTTTCGGCGACCATAGTGCGCGAACAAGTTGGACTAATTGAGCTCGTTTCGTAATTGCGTTCGTAATCGTTACGCTGATTTAAATACCTTAGCAACAGACATTAATGTAGAATCTTATCTTTAGGTGCATGGGTGCCAATAATGAAAGCCGGTATGGAGATCGCTACTGGCATCAAAGTCGGCCCACCGTCGCCTCCCCAAAAACCCATTTCTGCTGAAGCGAGGAAAAGGATCGAAGGAAAACTCAAGACCCTTAAACTAGTCAAGTAGTATTAAGAACTTAAATAAGAACAAATAAATTGTATGAAATATACACAGTAAAGTGAATACAAATGTTTATTTCTTTAGAGGTTTTATTTTGCAACAAATGAACACTCGTCATTAGTGGAAACTATGTAAGGCTGACGGGAGTATCGAGTTTTACCGCTCATAGATCATCAATTCTGCCAAAATTCAGTCTCCTGAGGTTTTCTTTAAGCTGGCTCTTCTTTTGATCGTCGATGCTGGCCAGCGGTCGCCGAGGTGGCCCAACCTGGATGCCAGTTATCAACGGCATTGCGGCCTTCATGGTCGGAAGGAAATCGCCTGGTCAATGAAAATAACACGGTAATTAGCAGTTGACCAGTTGATTCAGTTAAATAACTAGTACTCGTATTTAAAAGTCGTAAACACTTGGCAACTATCTGAAACATTTTAAAAATCGAGTAAGATATCTTACAGAACTTTATATCTATAGCTTTAAATCGAGTATAGGTAACATTCAGGTCTTAGTAGCCTTGTGTTAGATTGGTATTTAAATACCTTCAATACATCACACAAGTGTTTATTAAGATGAAAACGTACGAGAGAGGGAAATGTTGTACGTACAGTCAACCAATTTGATATATAGGCCACTTCGTTCCTTGTCACAGTGAAAAAGTATCGCGTAGACGCAAAAGATCTCTTATTAACGTCGCTGTGACAAGGTTCGAAATGGCCTAGAAATCAAATTGGTTGACAATACGTATAGTTTATCAGAAAGTCGGAAAATAATCAGGCACAAGTACCTTGAGAGGATATGGCAGTGACCAGAGCATTCAATTTCTCCTGCAGAGCCTTGGCTTTGACCACCTCGCCGCTCTGTACCGCTTTGATCAAGGCCCTCACCAGCGCCGGGAACATGTTGTTCACCGTTGCAATGCTGGAATCCTGCCCGAGCAGAACCGATGGGGCCAGAAGCTGATGAGTAACAAAAACAATTTCTATAGATAAACCTATCCTATGTGACTGTGTATGTGACTAACAATAAAAATAATGAGGAGTACAATCTGCAGAATAATTGACAGATATCGATATCGGTGAATTCTCAATATGACGTGAGACTCCAGCATTAACATGAGGCAAATATCCAAACTTACATGATTGCCGTTGAATATTCTCTGATCTTCTCCAAGTTGATCAGCGACTTGGAGTGCTACTCCCAAATCTGCTTTCATTCCTTTGAAGTTGGGAATTCTTGCCGATGCCACTTTGAAAAATTCTGGCATGTTTACTGAAAGCATTAATAGTTTTTTTTTAAAGGCGTACGAGTATACAGAGAGGGAGAGAAGAGCCCGAAGCGCGGACCTGACGATCAAGGGAGGTACTGTTAGTATGTGTACTACGCCTAACCCAAGCACATACGTTCATAGCACGTATGCGTTATTTAAGACAGAATAAACCTATATAGGTGAAAAATTTAGCTAAAGTACTCTGGCTAATGCAGTAGTAACTCATGTCGGCATTCTAGAATAAATTTTGAGGTAAGTTCCATATTAATTTCCTGTACAAGGTTCAGTAACCTTCAGTTAAGTTTTTCACGGGACGAAGTGGTTTACATCTGGATTTTCTCCGGGCTACCTTCCTCAGTCCGCGCGCTCTAACATCACAAAAGAAACAAAAGGCTCCGAATAGGTTAATATCAACATCTTCCAATCGCACAATTTTTGAAGTATCCGGACTTGTTTTTCTTTATAAACTTGAACGGTCAAAGTATACCTTGCGTATGCACGCTAGGGATGCCCCTCGGTTTTTTAAATCTATACACTCGACAAGTCCTGTTTAAAGAAATATTGTCTCACCGTCAACTCCGCTCATCATTGGGAAGTGGTAGTACAGTAGAGGTAGTGATGGTGCCGCGCTTGAGACCGCAAGCAGGTAGTCCACTAGGTGTTCTACTGTCTTCGGCTTGTAGTATATCTCTGGGAGGGTCATTATGGCATCAGCGTGCAAATCCTCAGCGTATTGCGCCTGAAGACGAAAGAAATATAGTTTCGAGGTGTTTGCCTATATAAAAAGTACCTACTCATAGTATGGTGTGTGTAATTGTATGTTTTATAGAGATTAATAAATCTTCATCAGTTATTATAGAATCTTATAAACGCTTCGACATTATTTATAATTCGTAAAGTGTCCCTTACGACTGTCTCGTAATTTCCTGGGATACCGCTGAATGTAGAAGGTGCGGCGCCGGTCTTTTTGGGTCGTTTTGGGGGAGGCCTATGTCCAGCAGTGGACGTCTTTCGGTTGACATGATGATGATGATGATTCGTAATTTCGCTTCAGTTTAGTTCAGTTCTACACTGGTAACTGTAGCTTGGTCCTTCGAACCGAATGTCGAAATGCTAACTTACCATCTTGATGACGTCAGGCATGGGTACGCCACCGACTTGCATGATGATCTTCATCCCCGGAGGTCTGGCTTTTACCCAAGCTTCTAAAAGAGCGTGGCGTTCCTCCAAGCTCAGGGTAATTGACTCGCCGGTAGTACCGCCGACTTGTAAGAGGGGTAAATAAGTTATGTTCGATATTTAAATCGAAAGAAAAATAGAAAAACTTTTACTCGCAGCGGGACTCGGACCCACAACCACTGGATTTTTCTTTCGATAAATATCGAAGATATTCGCTGGCAGACGTTTCTACATAATAAAAAATAATTTAATAAGTTATGTTGTTTAATTTGACAGGAATCCTTTGTGTTTGAATCTGTAGTGAATAACCGATGATGTGAAACGCTCTCTTCGTAAAGCTCTCGCTTCGTAACCTAGCCGTTACGAACATTAAAAATAAGTACTATATTTTTGAATATAAAATTTTGTCTTTCTTATAATTTAAGAATAAATATGGGCGCGCGACGCGTGAGTCCGTGATGTGCCGGCTATGCCAAAGGGGGCTAAGCAGCGCGGCATGTTACTAAAAAGTTCTGTGATTGGCGCTTTATGATTGGAAATTGAGACCTACACTCTTCGAAACACGTAGTAAAGTAGCTAAATAAATGTGCGTGTTTTTCATAAATGTTTTTTATCACGAACTATTTTTTCTATAGGGTGTTTTCACTTTCACTTTACGTCACCAATGTTAGTTTGTTTTGTTTCCCAACCAACTTCTTCCTAACAAGATCTGTTAGCTTATCTATAGCCAATCATCATATTATGTATAATACTTATGATAATAATAATTTTCATACCCAGTATTCCTTGAACGCCATTCTGATGTAAGTAGTTGAAGTATTCAGGTATGATGGAGAAGTTGATACATCCCTCATCATCAATGGGGGTGAACACGGGCGCTATGACTCCCTTGATGTCAAATGAAACCTGTAAATGTCACGAAAATGGTGAAAATGGCAGAAGATACTCATTATACTTTATATTAGTTTATGTTAGCTAGTATCTACCTATATATTTAATAATGATTATATTTATATAGTATTTCAATAATTCTGATTGTGATTTGATTGCACACACAACGAGGCAATGCGGCCAGCCTTCTGCGTACTTTGCCCATTGGCAGCGATTTGGGGGATATTTTTTATTTGTAATTTTAGTTTATGCTTTCTTTATAACACTCTTAGTACTTAAAGTAAATTAAAATAAATCATAATGTTAAAGAGAAAAAAAAAGGAGTTAAATTATTAATGTATTATCATTTAGTATCATTGTGTGTATAAAAGTCCTTAGGAGTCACGGCATTAAAATCAAAAATCTAAATCTAAAAAAAAAATGACACATGTAGGTATTTTTTAGATCTGGTGATGCGCCGATTTGCTAATAGGTAAATTTATAAGAAGTATGGCGGAATATTGTATGAGCATGTTGACAGTTTAACCCAAATCTCGTGCTTTTGTGAACAGGAGCTACTGCGAACAAAGATATTCGTACATTTCGGACGATTGTCTCTTTAACTCTCAATTGGAGTAAAAGAGAAAGATGCCTGAAATATACAAACTTGGATGTTCGCGGTACCGCTGAATGTCCGCGTAGACATTCGTTAACTTGTCATTGTCAAAGAATAGGATTCACACACGTTGTGTCAAAATAGTTTTGTTTTAATGAATAGCAATCTGCGTTTAGACATGCTGGCTCGTCACTCGCCTCGCTATTCGTCAAAACGTTCGAAGATAATTTGCCTATATAAAACGCGATGCGAGGGACGGACGAGAGGAATAGCAAGACGTCCGCTTACACTTGCGTGCTCGCGTTTCGCCTCACCATTCGCCTCGCTACTCGCGCGAATGTGTGGCAGCAGCAGTACACATGTGTGCTCGTGTCTCGTCTTGGTATTTGCTTCGCTATTCGTGTGAAAAGCTACGGAAATTAGAAGCAAACATAACAAGCCTTACCATGTTACTAAAATAAGAGGCAAATTATACACAATTCTGGCACGACTGATCAGGCAATATGCCGAGAGAAAACTAATGAAATTGATATTAGAACCGCAATATATTTACATTATGTTACTATAACCTGATATGTTAAGCTAGGGTTGTCAATGTATAATAATAGACTCATTTAGTAAGTACCTAGGTGCAGTGCTAATGATGAAGCCACAAAATGGCACAAAGTATTGTGCTTGTGTTTATCAGAGGTCGGAATTCTCGTAGCATTTTTGAGCTGTCATAGGGACTTCTCATTTATCGACTACCAATATTCACATTATATCGATAAATTATAGAACACAAACATGAATTCCGACCTCTACTGTTTATAGAGAAGAGTTCGTGTTTAACTTATCGTGCTTTATTAATATCTTATTTATTATATTTCCAATATCACAATAATAATATAATTATGTACATAGAAGAAGTAATGAAAAAAAACGATAAACTATACTAGGTTATAAATAACTTAAAAATAAAATAAACTATATTAAAAAATAATAACTAAAACTCTAAATTTAAGGTAGGTCCCTGTGGCATGGTTCCAAGAATGCTGGCAGCATTCTCTCGCTGTATCCCAACGCTTAGGCGTTGGGCGAGGAAGCTGCCAGCTCTTTTATCTCCGGTAGCGTCGACCAGCCGCTTAGCCAACTCTTTAAAAATACGCTGAGATGTAATGTTGGGCCCCACGGACAAAGAGTCTCGACTCCAAAGGCAACAAAATTGTAGTTGGAATCGAGACTCCTGTACTGTATTTATTATATTGGCACCCGAGCCAGTGAAAGCTTCGATTGTGTCTTATGCCATGACTTCCACATAAATGCTGCGTTTTCGACTCGAGGTCGTTGAGGTGAAAAATTTGTTGTATCAAGTTTTTCTTATCTTGGCGGGAAACAACTTATTCTTGTTTATTATAACTGTAGCATTTGCTCACGAATGCCAATTACGAAATTTTTTATTAGTGCCAACCCTGCAGGAAGTTTTAAGTGACATTCTCTAATGATCGGTGGAGCATATTGACATCATTTAATATATTCACTAATTTACAAGTTTATTAATAGATCATTAGCCGACGTAATGATTAATTAATACTACTAGAGGTATTGCAAAACAATATACAATACTACAGCACCTTACGTGGCGCCAAAACAGAGGCGCTACCGCCAAAAACGATATTCGTAAATTTCGGGCATCTTTCTCTTTTACCCCAATTAAGACGTCATGTGAGTGACAGAGACAATCGTCCGAAATTTACGAATATCGTTTTTGGCGGTAGCTCCTCAGAACCTACCGCTGCCGCTTTAAGTAGTATATTAGTTGATATATACGAGCCGATATTATCAGTGTACTAGCGGCAGTTTGCATTGGAACTGCGTTGCCCGTCCATCTCGAGGGCCTACCGTGAACATCGAAAATTTCATGCATCTTTGTTTTTTACTTCAATCAAGGCGGAATTAGTGACGGAGACAATGGTTCGAGCGGCTTTCGATTTTGGAATTAGGTTTTCTGTATCAGCCCATAGGTCAACAGGGATACTTGTGCAATGAAATGTGGGCCGTATAACCCGTCTCGTCTGCCTAAATGACATCATACGCCCTTGCTCGTTAGTTTCCAGCTCAGGATACCAGTTAGCCTACCGCGAAAATCGAAATTCGCAAATTTCCAAAAATTGTCTCTGTCACACGCTGCCCGAAATTTTCGAACCTCGATTTTCGGAACTCAGTTATCTTTGAACGAGTACGAGCATCCATCCTCACTTAAGTGTCGGGAGGTAAAGTTTCCACGTATTCAATTTGTCAACAGGGCCGGTACCGCGAACATCGAAGTTTGTATATTTCGAGCATCTTTCTTTTTTACTTACTCCAATTAAGGCGTCATGAGAGTGACAGAGACAATCGTCCGAAATTTACAAATAAAGTTTTCGCGGTGCCGCCCCTGTCCTTTTCGGATTCACGAAGGCTTCTCTTATGCACACACTTCACCTGTTATAATCGTAGCTTATAAATAAATAATCTTTAGAAAGGCCATTTTATGTAAATAGGTATTTTTATTCACTTGTCTGTGCTTCTATTTAAAAAGCATACAATCAGTGAGTATTATGTATTTGACATGAAGATATTCTTTGCTTTGTATTACGAAACTATCTGAAGAATATAAACTAACTACGGAGGTACGGAGACTAAATTTTTGTAATAAATACTCCGAGTTATGAATGAAATTGCGTCAATATTACAACCACAATGTTGACACTGATTGACATAATATTGACAGACAGTATTGTTAACCACATGTTAACAATTTTACAATAATATTAACATAAACTTTAATTATGTATTTTTTTCTCACGTTGAATACACCGGGAAAACGATGAGCTGTTTAAGACAAAGGTTTATTTACAAATTGACTTCTAATAGTAGCTAAGCTACATAGTCTAATATCACAGTTGGGCTAACGCATACTCTGCATGAGCCGTATCCATTACAGTTATCATAGAAGAGTTGCGTTTGCAGCGGCACTACAGTAGATCAATGTATGTAAAACAGTTCTCTGGTTATAAATAAGTCGTAATAATAGGTCAGGCGCTTTGAATAACAACATTAAAGCTGAGAAGACTTCAGTCCGCGTTTCAGCTCCGTTTGCATAACACACGTGCATCAGTCGTCTTAAAAAAAGTGGAATTAAAAAATCTATATATCCAGCTGCTCTGCAAAGTGAAATGCAACCGACCAATGGCAATTTAGAACAAAACGGAAATGATGAAAACGCGCGAAAAAGTGCCGATCAAAATGGTAGTTCAGAAAACACCGGCTACAGCCAAAAAATTGCTGCCAAAGTTCAAAAAGCGAGGAGTTTTATGGAGTTATCCCTGACAACGAATTCTGTTAAATCTTTGAGAAGGAATGATAGAAAAGTTCTGGTTATTTACACTGGCGGTACTATAGGAATGGTCAAAAACAAGGATGGCGGTAAGTTCTTGTTTAAGTTAAAGATATTTAATTACTACACCTAGATATGTTTGTAGCACGAAAGATTTGTTGTAAGTTATTGACAAAATAAAAACAGTGACAGTCCTTTTATCGGTAAGTACCACTTCAATGTCATAAAGGTAATACAAAAACGAATATAGGGCATAAGGGTGTATTAAATAATAGATAATAATAACACAACTATCAATTTATTTATATAATATTTCTGTGGTTTGTATGTACGTCTTGTCGTGTAAGTAGTATGTACTTTTCGATATTAGGGTTGTCGATATTTTTATTATGGCAAGCACTAAGCAAGTCTAGTCTAGTTGTATTAATTACCCTAGAAAAGACACCGAAACGAAAGATTATTCAACATTCATGCAAAATTATTTTAATTAAGAATTAATGTCTGTTGTTAATAAAGTGTCCATGAATCCAGTCGCAGCAGGTTTTTTTTACTGCGTTGCGGTCGAACCAGTTACTTATTAACGTAATTAAGCATAATTATTCCAAAAATATAGTTTATAAGCATTTTGAAAGGACCTTGTTTAATAAGTGTTTCCTTTTGGAATATGCACCCATAGACTTAAATAAATATTACAGGCCCTTCTTACACAAAGACTGAGCCTCGCGGTAACGTGTTGTGGGAGAAGGCTTGTGTTGTGGGAGAAGGCTTGTGTTGTGGGAGAAGGCTTGTGTTGTGTGAGAAGGCTTGTGTTGGGAGAGAAGGCTTGTGTTGGGAGAGAAGGCTTGTGTTGTGGGAGAAGGCTTGTGTTATGGGAGAAGGCTTGTGTTATGGGAGAAGGCTTGTGTTGTGGGAGAAGGCTTGTGTTGGGAGAGAAGGCTTGTGTTGTAGGCCCATAGACTTATGACACCGTTACGGATTTCGTTGCCGCCGCAAATTAAATGAGCCGTGATTCCATCATAAACAGTTTCGTACGCAAACCTATTTAGTTTTTAAGTTAGATTCAATACAATGATGATCCACTACTCTACAACCAAAATTATATATACTAATAGGACTTCAAATTGGCATGCTTGGTCCTATAATGCAACCTGACGTAATTGACATTAACCTTACATTCTCCATAATTTTACGATGTAGGTACTGATAGTGATAAGAAGACTTGACTTTCATCTCTGTTCAAACATAGAGTATAAGTATTTATTTGAACCACTCCGTATATTTCATTTAAATCCTATTAATAAATTTGAGTTTAGACAGTGACGTCGGATATTTTTACAGCTTTCACGTAGGCACTTATCTATGTAAAAAATGCTAGCATTACTAAATAAAAATGTGACTTACTGTTGTGAAGTTTGTTACCAACTTTAATTTTGGACATTGGTTTTCAAATGTCATAACCTTGGAACAGGCAAATGCTAGCACCATCACTATTTGCATACGGAGCATGTTGGTTTAGATAACTATTTCTGTTGAAATCCAGAAAAATACTAAAATTCTAGCTACACATACCTACTGTGGATAGGTTGAGGACACCAACGCTCGATTAATGGGTTTGACCATGAACCTGATAACATTTTTAGCATATAACTAGTTAAAACAGAAGTAGATACTTACTTAGAATTAATTTATGTATGAATTAGATAGTACAGTAGGAGACGCTATCAGATATATCGGAGCTGTGGAGGTGGTTTCAAACATGTTCAGATATTTGTGACCACTTCGACAGCTTCAATATATCTGTGGCGACTGCACAAGGCACAAAATTACTAGAATAGAAACATAATTCTATAAAGCCAACTGTTGGGAAAAAGTAAAATAGAAAATGATTAATCTTACGAAAGAACGATAATGCAATCTACGAACCCTTGTCGTTGGGACATATTATTAAATAAAGAGGATTTTATTATTATTGATTTAGGCATTTGTACTATTCTGTGTGTAAGTCTAATACGGGCGAAGAATTAAACCAGACATAGGATTTATCAGTATAATCATTAACCAAAAGGTTTTTCTTTAATTATACCTATTATACATATGTAATTAATTTTTGTAAAATTTCTGAGCAGCAATGTACTCCGAACATTACGCGATTAGAGATTTTGAAACTAACTGTCAACGAGTGTTTAACTCGAGTTGTTGCATTACATTGCGGGCCGAATTTTTTTATATGGATAAAATTTTAATTGCTCTTCTAATCACAAGTTATCTAAATATATTTCTTATATCGTATTCTACCCTCCGTTAAGAGATTCGCCCGTATAAGAATTACACACTGTATACATAATTATAATATAATATTACAGTCTGAGTCTGTGGTATAGGTATATAAAAAATAGGTTCCTATTGAACGAGTTAAATACAGACGAAATTTGTATCTAATTTACCTCTTTGGTTACAGTCCTAATACCACAAAAGGCTGTTTTCGAGAATCTCATCCGAGGATACCCACAGCTCCACGACAATGCTTGCTGGCGGAGCAGGCTTTCAGAGCCGGGGTTCGACACATCTTTCCTTGTCTTACCAGGTACGAGTAGGTGCGTGAAAGATACAGTAGGTATCTATTTTTCTGCATTTATTTTTCTTCTAGACCTTGAGTGAGCTTCAATTTGATTAATCATTCATTAAGAAGTTTTTCTGACAGAGAGCAGCTGACGTGTAAGTACGAGATTTTTAAGTACGAATTACATTTCCTTTATCCTATTGACAAGTTAGTGTCATATCATAAAATATGTGGCTGGCTCACGGAAATTAAGTTCTTCAGTTCAGTCCTCAGCACTTTTGGCAACCGCTGAAGTCAATAGCTTTCCCCTATTTTAACGAGTTTCCTTACAAACTTTTCCTAAATTATAAGTAGGTAATAACAGCCATCATGAAACAAAACATTGTGTTTTCCCAAACAGAAGCAAAGGATCAAGACTCTCGGATATTCTATAAAATACTGGAGTACGACACACTCTTAGATTCCTCAAACATGACAGAAGCTCAGTGGATACAAATAGCCGAATCTGTTATGGTAAGTTAATAAACGGAAAATTATCAAGAGATAATAACTGCACTAATTATGAGGACATACTAAATAAATTGCTGCAGTTTTCGAAGTATGGAAAAATATTCTTCAATGCAGACTGACATCTTTTCGAACTATTAATTGAATCTATAACTCCAATATGATGTACGCGTTGCGAAAATGGCCAAGTTAATGGCTTCCGCTGTAGCTTGATGCAATAAATATTTAATTCTAAAAACTGTAAAACAATAAATTCGGGACTCAGATCAAGACGTACGAAAAATAAACTTGATGATATGACCGGTCGTGTTACCTATTGGAAGTTCGTTAATCATCTCAAGATCTCAACCTACATTACCGTTAAACCTACATTACCGTCTCAACCTACATTAACAGTAACCGTTTTTCGATCTTGTAAAAATAATGTAGGTACCTATGGTTACACACGCCTTTTATTTTAAAAATGCCTACTATCGCGTGACTTCAACTACAAGTTCAATTCTCGTGGCGAAACTTATACTTTTAACAATGACTTGGCTTAGCTTTTAACAATGTGCCAAGCAACAAGTAGAATTTAATGAAAATAGAAAGGAACATGGCGCATAAGGACTGTTATTATTCTAATCTAAAAAATACAGCTCTATCTGCGCCAGTATGACACGATTTATCACACACAAACGACAAATGTGTAAAATGAAATATAGATAGAATCTAATTTATTGATTGAATTATCTTACAGAAATACTATGAAGAGTATGATGGCTTCATAGTATTGCACGGCACCGATACTATGTCATATACTGCGTCTGCTTTGTCGTTCATGTTCGAGAACATTGGCAAATCTGTTGTCATAACGGGATCTCAGGTAATTTTATGTTGTCTAGTTTATAACTTAGTATACTCAACCAATTTGATTTCTAGGCCACTTCGATCCTTGTTACAGTAACGTTAATAACTTAATAAGAGATCTTTTGCGTCTTTCGTATAGATTTTCACTGTAAAAAGGAGCGAAGTGTCCCATAAATCAAATTGGTTCACTGTACCTGCCTATACATAACTGATGTCGTGGCCAATCGAGACGAAAATAAATGTATCGGAATGATAGCAATCAGAAAAATTGTTTTAATGTAGCAAAACAAATGCCGATCAACATTTGGTTTCGAATGCGGACATTTTGTTATAAAATTAGTGTGAAATGGATACTTTGTAATATGTACGCCATGTAACGCCAATCTTAAATATTAAGTACTTTTGTAATAAGTAATAACTGTTTTAAACATGCAATGCGAACTATAGTTGAGTGAAAAGTACATATTGGTAAAACAGATACCGATCTTCGAGCCTCGCAGTGATGGATCTGATAACTTCGTCTCATCGCTGCTCATTGCTGGTAGTCTTAATATACCAGAAGTCACTGTGTTCTTCGGAGGCAAACTCTTCAGAGGGAACAGGTTTGCATATGTTATGTTATGTCTTACTGAAACCTATTTACTGTCTTTGGTCTTAATTCTACGTCAATCGGATATACTAATATACGGACTGCTTTAAGGAAAAACTAGTATAATTTATCAAATACTAATGATTTGTTGTTATTTGTATCTGGTGCCATCCCATAGAAAGGTCTAAAGGGTCCAGGAGGTATCAATTTAAAATTTCCCCGCAGCAGGTTAACATTTCAGGTCAAATATCTAATAGACAATTAATAGTTACTGACTTCAAAATAATCAAACAAAACTTTGACATAAAAAATAACCAACCTTATATCGTAAATATACATTGAAGGATCAACAAATCTAAATTGAATATAAATGGGACCACATACTGCAAAAAATACAATCGAATTGACGAACTTCTCCTTTTCATGGTGTCCTTTTGTTTTGATTTTCCGATATTTCGGCACAGTCGCATGCACGCGTCCATATATTTAACTACAAAAACCAATAAACATGGTACAGTCAGCAGCAGAAGTGCTTAGCTACTTCTACCAGGATCAGGTGTTCAAAATAATCTTAATACGCTCTTGTTATCTTACGATAAAGTTGCGTCAAGTTAAGCAGTTCTCGGCTAAGCGCTAGAGCGAGAGAAATAGCTGCTTCTGCTGCTGATATACCTACTCCATTATAGGTGAAAACTTAACTGAATGACCATGTCTATGTAGTTGTGAAGGTAATTATTTTGGAACTTACGTCAAAATTCGGATGTAGAACGCCAACACGTTACTACTATAGGTATATATGCCAAGTGGTTTAGTTAAGTTTTCACCTATAATATTAGTACTTAGGTGTGTAATGTAAGCGATCTGATCATGCAAGTTACCATAGATTATTGTAAAAACCGTTTTTACCGTTTATAGAGTCCGCAAGATCTCAGCCTTTAATCTCTTCGCCTTTGACTCTCCCAACTGCCCCCCTCTGGTGGAGGTGGGCATAGATATCGAGTTCAACAAAAAGGCCGTGTTTAAACCAACTTCCATAGAGAAATTCAACTTGCACGCGAAAATGTGCAAGAATGTTGGGCTATTGAGAATATTCCCTAGTATCAGCTCGTCGGTTATCAGTGCCTTTTGTCAACCTCCTATTGAGGGTAAGTAAGAAAAATCGAATGTGCCAATAGAAAGTGCAATTTGAACAACGAAATATTCGAACACCTGCAACGCAACATAATGTAACTTGAATTGGCCAGTTAAATGATAGTTTAAAGAGGTTCTAGAATATTCTAACTAAGTCTCATTTAATTATCTTATTAAAGGGTTTACCTTTATAAGGCCCCATTGATTGAGACATGGTATCACAGAATTCGTTGCAGCTATCGGAAGCCTACATTTCAAAGCCTATTTTAAGAGAAAGTAAAATTTCTAACAGGTACAAACGACATTGTGCCATATTATTAAAACAGTATGGCTAAATATCGACGTGATCATATGTGGTCGATATATCGCCTCTGCCTTATAAAGGGTTAACGTAGCATTTTTTTTTCTAGTTTCCTCCAAAAAAACATAATAACACCAATGATGTTTCATACTTAAATGCATTCCGAGAACCGAGTACTATCGGCTGTAAAAATATTCGTGACTAATTTGTTAGCACCTTAAATACATATAAGTACTTTAAATGTAACAGTCAGTACTCAGTACCCTTACCATGAGTTGTGACATTGAGATTTTCGATAACGAGTATCGAGTTTACTATCTGTGCATCTCGTTCCCACTAAAATAGTACAAGCAAGATGCACAGACAGTAAATTCGATACTCGTTATCGAAAACCTCAATGTCACAACTCATAGTACGGGGTACAGCCGTTGAATCACAGTTCCACTGTGCAAGTTCAACTTTCTAGATAAAACCTACTGACTGTTTGACTGTGCCTTGATAACGCCATCCATCCTCGACTATACGAGTAGACTCTGAACTTGAAATCTGGATTTCACAGGAGTAGTAATTGAAAGCTATGGAGCCGGTAACATCCCTTCGAATCGAGAGGACCTATTCAATGAGATACAGGCTGCGGTGAAACGTGGAGTGATTTTCGTCAATATCACCCAGTGTACCACTGGTTCGGTGGCCTCGCCCATTTATGAGACTGGCAGGGTATGTTACAATATTTTTTAAGAAGAAGAAATCGAACGTAATTGAGCAAGTGAATGCTGCCAGCGTCTTCGGTACTATGTTGCAGGGGCATTTTTATGGTTCCGTACTTCAAAAGGAAAAAACGAAAGCCTTATGGATCACTTTATAACAAATACTCAAGTCTATTGTCCCTTAGTGCTGTGAAAAAATCAAACTTAAAATTTACTAACCACTTAACCCTTAATATAGCTAAAAAGTAGTAGCGTTCTATTTACCGCCGACTCACTACTCACAGCATCTCTTCGACCTGCTTATGTTTGTGCGTAAAAATTTCTCCAATTTCTCAAAAGTAGATTGTCCGGGTAAGTTACTTCGCTCAACAGGACGCCTGAGGTCAGTACCTCGACGCATGGCCCTTTCAAGAAGGAATCCACGTGTGATCGGACCCACTTATTTCGAGCACTTACCTGCCGAACTAAGAAATGAGCCATGTGACGAAACATTCAGGCGCCGTTTGAGAAACCTTTTGTGGGAAAACCCCCTGTACTCAATTAATGAGTACATGAAACTGAAATTTTGAATGTGGATCATTTTATTCAATGTATTGTTAAGTTGACATACAGACATATTATAAATTGTATATCATGGACTTTTTAACTAATTGATTATTATTATAATATATATATTTTGTTGTTAAGTATTGACGATTCTTATTGGGAGATATAATTTATTTAAGAAATATGTGTTATTCAAAATATTGGATTGTACACAATCCTGAACTTCCAAATATTGTTTTTTAAGTATGTACATACACGCTTTATCCTCTATTTAAATTTTGTTTGACGATCCTTATTGGGAGACACGTATTTATTATTGTACAATATTATAACTGTTATTTCCATTGTGAATATGAAATTTTGACGATCATGATTGAAATTATTATAACTTTGCAAATAAGTCAAACTTATAATGTAATCTTTCCTGAAATAAAATAAACTAAACTAAACTAAACTAGCCTCGGAAGATCTGAATAGTCCCAAAAATTATGGTATTAAAAAAATACAAAAAGATGGTCAAATGTGTACCACCGGTGATACATTGCCAAATTAAGGGTAATACTAATTAGTTACAAACGGATAAAGTCACGTGTAATTATATCGCACTAGGCGACATGTGTCCCGTTAGCTCTGGTACCCATCTTCAAGACGATACATCCTCACCCCACCTCCCCCTCACCCAGGATGTATCGTTTGAGAGAGCTTACCCGAAACATGTCGCCTAGTGCGTTATAATTACACGTGAGTTTATCCGTTTGTAACTAAGTAATTAGTAACATGGCTCACAGTTTTAATTATATCACTTAAGTACGTTTCGTGATATACAAATTAGATTACATAATCTCTTATTGATCATAATTACTTTGACAAACTCTCGTTATCTGACACAGATAAATTGAAAAGAAATAACTGTGTACGCATCCCATAGATAGTTACGTCATTTTTCTATTGATTGACAGTATTAGTTACGAGGTTTTTGCAAAGTAAGTAGTCACGGATTTATAAATGGTTCAAACTTAATTTATACATTGAAATAGAAGATGTCATATACAGGGTGGCCCATTTAAAGCGGTCAGTATGGGAAAGTCTGAAACTGTAAGACATAAGTACGAAAATCTTGTCTTAGGAACCATGTGCCATCGATATTAACAAGAAAAACTGCATTCATACATTAAAAAAAACTGTACTCAGTTCGGGAATCGAACACGGACGTTTTGAAAAAAAAAACTTTCACTATTTAAAGTATGTGGAAACAATGCATTTTATTCATTTTAGACATAATATTTTATACAGACATTTACTGCTTAAGACCTACACAATCGATATCTAAATAGAAATAGTGTAAGTTTTTTTTTTAATAACAACCTGGTTCGATTTTCGAACTGAGTACAATTTTTTTAATGTATGAATGCAGTTTTTCTTGTTATTAAAATCGATGACGTGGTTCCTAAGAAGAGATCTTCATATGTCGTATAGTATACTTTGAAAGACCCCATCGGCCATTATATATTTTAGGTTATGTAATATACTTAAAAATCCATGAAAACCGAATAACATTAAATAAATTAATTTGATTTGTTGTATTTTCTCCAAAGTTGGTTGGCTCTCAGCTTTAACGTGCGACGTATTTAATACGAGTAATAATAAACGACCGTTAAGAGGGATAAAATGTATTCTATGTTTCAAAATGCTGTTAACGTCATCGTATTTTTTCTTAAGTACCTATATGCCATCTATTTCAACAAACATTTTGTTCAAGTAATAACCTAAGTTTTTTCAGCTCCTATCTATTTGCGGCGTTGTGTCCGGCCACGACATGACTCCCGAGGCAGCACTCACCAAGTTATCATACGTGCTATCCAAGACTGATCTTACTTACGAGGAGAAAACTGAGGTACGTACTAGAAACAACTAGTACAGTCGCCATCGGATATATAGGAGCGGCCAAGGTGGTCACTAATATCTGAACATCGTTTTGTTAAGGCGATAACATGCATATTCAGATATTTTTGAGTACAGTCGCCGCTCCGATATATATGATGGCGACTGTACAGTGAGCATCATATTGGTAGCAGTGGAAGTAGGTATAATTACGCACCCTTATTGCCCAACAAATAAATATAACGATATACTTTTTAGAGTTTTTAGCTAATTTTATTACTACTAACTAACTAGGTATTTAACGTAAAACTATACAAAAAACAAGAAAATTTTGAGATCTTCTAGTTACATAATATGTCATTAATTACGCATTATACTTATTCATAAATGCATTTATTAGTTTATTACTGCGCATTATACATCACGTCTGTCTTATACAATTGTTTATATTAATTTATCTTTTAATGTGTTAGATATGTTGTACGAAAATTAGACGCATTATACTCATAATTCATAATTAATATTTTCCATTTATATATATGTATATGTATCTAATTAACACAAAATATCCTAAAAACTGATTACAATAATAGTATTATTTGTTTATTTTATGGCTTATAACCTGTTATATCTACGGTAATAATTAATATAGAGTTATTGAATTAAATAATTAATATAGAGTTATTGAATTGAAACATACGATAACTAATAACTTTTGTAATTAACGGTAAAACAATAAATCTTGAGATTATTTTGTTATACTAAAATCTGTTAGGTTATCTGAGGCTAATAGTAACTCTCTCTATCGTCTTACATTTAAACCCCAAAACTAGATGGGAAATTCTCTAATGCTGCCGCCACACATTCGCACGAGTAGCGAAGCGAATGGCGAGGCGAAACGCGAGCGCGCATCTATACGCGGACATCTCGCCATTCTTCTCGTCCCTCGCATCGCGATTTTGTATAGGAAAAGTCTCGTCGAACGTTTCGACGAATAGCGAGGCGAGTAACGAGCCAGCATGTTTAAACGCGGAGTACAACGTGTCAATTTCAGTAATTTAGGGGTACTTGGCCATAGAGGAGATATGTCCAATAGAAATTTATGAAATTGTTGGCTAGGTGTTGCTAGTTATTCTCCAATTTGCATCGTACCATGCGTAAAAGCTAAGATTTTACGCTCATAATTTCAACAGTGTAATATTGTCCCTATAATTCAATAACGTTTTAACAAAACTGTGATTAAATAGCTAGCAACAATTGCTCAATAATTGCATAAATCATTTCTATGACCGACTGTCACGGCATTACCCTATACATATACACATTTTAACAACCTATTATTTATTATATCTCCTTTTTAAGATCAATCAGTAGTTTGTAAAAGGTATACTTATCTTTTAATATGACTTGTTTACGATATTTCCGCAAACATGCAATTACTTTCTTTATCAGCAAGGTTGGTCGTTATATCCGTACAATACGTCACTTGCTTTTTATATTTGATTTGTTTTCTTATTAGATCCATAAATCGTATAGATAGGATAATTATTAACTTCTGATCCAAGTCATAAAATATACTTCATATTGATTTCTTACTTTTATTTAGCAGCATTAAGATTCTATTCGATTTCGATTCCTAAGATAAACTTGTTTTTTGATTTCAGCTGATGTCAACAAATATACGTGGCGAAATGACCAATACATCATCAATTGCCATTGAGGTAATCAAATACTACTATTGTATTAATACACACCGCTTCACTGCATGTGCCTATACAGCGAACACGATAATTATTCTCCCCCATTTACCCCGTAAATGCATTTTCTCTCTGATTCGACCTTCTCTCCTTACGAGAGATAGGTGGAGATGAGAATAGCCACACAATCTGCCGTTATTTGGGGCGTCATGGGATCGCGAATATTGCATCACGACGCCCCCGGCTATCTTGGCGCGTCTTCGTCAGGACAAGAATTCCAGTGAAGGCCACCTTGTACAGCAAGCAAAAGTTAGCAACAAAAGTTGCTAAGCAGGCTAGGCGTTCGAATTGAGCTTGAAACGTCTTTATTGTTAGAGGAATAAGAGCGTGTCAAGATCATTGTGAATTGGCCCGCTTAGCAACTTCTGTTGCTGACTGTACCTTCCCTAAAGTAATGTTATAGCTGCCGATGACTTTTGAAATGGCTGCATTACTTGGTGGATAAATAAATACATATGGTAACATTCATTAATTCTGTCCGCTAGAACAGAGAGGTTCATGCACATTCAAATCTTCTTGATCCACTTTTTTAGGCGTTATATAATTCTATGTTCTTCCGTGCTATGTAATAGATATTTAATGCCCACCTAAATAGAAAAAAGAGTAAAGAAAAAAATATTAAAATTATAACCATTTCATAAAACAGAAAGTAATGTTGAGATTGTTATAACTATGTTATTATATTATACATCAGTCATCTGTGGCCTTGTTGTTTCGTGGAGGCAAACAATCTTCAATCGTCAGATAATATTTTCACATAACAGAGATATGATATACGCTTCGCTAGTACGTATTTAAGTGCACAAACACTATTACACGTGCACACGCGTTTTACCCAACAATATTTCCATCCTCATCACTTATATGGTTGATAAAACCACTATTTCTACCAAATTAAAGTAATGTTCCAATTAAAATTTAAAGGAAAACTAAAACTCAATCGAAACGTTCGGTCTAGTTTATAGGCGAAGGATGCTTTACCTTGTTTATCCCAGTACATGCTTATGCTGGCCTTTTATCACCTTATGCAGGTCTGGAGGTGATCCAAAAGGTTGCAAGTATAAACCTTCCTTGACAAAGTGGTTTTTTCTTATTTAATGTCTATTGAAAAACTGTTTCTTTATCTGACGTATTCGGCTTGACCGATTGATTGCGTCATCGTCACCCATTTCAGACGACATCTTGCTGTAGCGACAAACAATTATTTAATGAAACTTCTCTCGTGTATACGGCACACATCAAACAAATTGATTGCCACGCCTGTCGCGTCATCCGCAATGAATCGGTTAATTAATAGTTATTTGACTTATTTGTTATACAAGGGTGCAAAATTATATTTTAACTGCGAGTGTGGGATTTAAACTCGAGCAAGCGAATGGATTCTATAGTTTAACCACGAGCAAAGCGAGTGGTTTTAAAATAGAATCCTGAGCGTAGCGAGTGTTTTAATATACGAGAATTAAATTACAATTGCACCCGTGTGTAACACAAAACTTTTCCCCTCACTACAGCGAGGAAAGTGAAACATGCAAAAAAACTTTTGAAATCGCATTGACTTTTTCTTTGCGTTTAGATACATTCAACATTTTTACAAAAGGTGCCTTTAGCTTGGTTAGCTTGTGGTGGGCCGTACGATTTTCGAATGTTCTACTTCGATTTTCAACTCGGTGCGTTAGCGAGGCTCGCCCGCGCCCGCCCCCGCCGTGGGGGCAAGTGAGCTGTACTTCGCGAATTTAGATTTTAAAACAATAGCAATAAGAGCTATGAGAAGTCAACTTACTTTAATCACTAGTGGATAAAATGCTTTTTTACCTTCTCGTATTAAAGGATAAACAAGCGCTTTACGAGCTAGTGAGGGGAAAACAAAATTATTGATGTGGAATTTACAAAAACATTAACTCGCCTTGGAAATTATCTACTTATATTACCCCAGACCTACTGTATGGTTTTTGGTATATTCTTTTGTATTTTAAAAATTTCGTGACCTATTCTAACAATTTACGAATAACAGGGCTTCACTTACGGTTAAGCCCCATTTAGACCGGGCAAGAACTTGTATACGATTTTCATTACATTGCGGGCTGTGGGCGTACGACGAACTCGGTCGCTGTATATAACCCCGCAATGTAATGAAAATCGTATACAAGTGCTTGCATGGTGTAAATGGGGCTTTAGTAAATAACGCGAGATGTTTTGGTGAGCATAGTTCTCCATTTTCCATCGTTTAAGTGGTACTTAAACTTATATTTTTCCATAGCAAAGCAAATCATAAGAAACCCGAGAAACGCCTACCGATTCATCGGTCTGAGAAAAGCGAAATCTACGAGTCGTTTTATCGCGCAATAATAATACGATATTTATATAGATTGAAGATTAAGTAAAAATACGACCAAGTTGTTATTTCATTTATTATGTAACAAAACTGATAACCTCTGAAGCATCATTCCAAGCATGACTAAGAAGGTCATGTTATCAAAAATATAAATTTTCTTTAACATAACAACATCAGTGGTACTGTTCATCATCATTATACATAGACATGTATATACATATATTATAACCCTGCCTATGAAGCCGATGGTCCTGGGTTCAAAACCCAGTCAGGGCGTATATTTGTGTGATGAGCACAGATATTTGTTTTCTATGTATTTAAGTATTTATATGTATCTATCTATTATATATATCGTCGTCTAGTACCTATAACACAAGGCTTACTGAGCTTACCGTCGGACTAGGTCGATTTGTGTCAGTTTGTCCCGAAATATTTATATTTCTCATTTATATTTAACCCTATTGGTACCTAATTGCTTCAGCCGCTGACTGTGTAAAATGCATTCAACACCCATCATGCCCTTCGATATTGTAAATGATTCTCTCTGGTACTTATACTAATACTTATTAGTATTTGAGAGAATCATTCGGTTTTTATGTTATGATATGAGTATCAAACTGTCAGTCCAAAAAACAGATCTTTTACTTTCACTGACAATTTTGGTTTGTAAGACTATCTGTATAGTTACGCCAACGATCATACTATCGATGTGCTCCTCCGTCGTTCGCAGGATCTGGACGCACTCGAACATAAATTACTCGTATTTATACAATGTGCTTTTATTTTTAGGACAATACTCTAGTGGATGCCCTGGCCGCGAGTCTCAACATTCAGTCGCCTAAGAAGCTCATAGAAGTGACCGAGAAAGTATTTAATTCGCTTCTACTATACGCTATCGAACACGATGATCTCATAGCTGTCAAGAAGATGCTGGGTGAGTACAATTTTTGACTAGCATACATTTTCTAGCCACTAAACAACACCTGACTACAATTTATCAAGTCATTAATGGACCAGAAGTTGCTTATGCGCGGTTTATTAGGGAAAAAACGTAGCCTATGTGTTAATCCAAGGTATCAGCTAACTCCATATCAAATTTTATTAAAAATCGCATAAGTTATGCCATTATGTCACGTTCTGATCTACATCTACACTAATACCTATTATAAAGGCGAAAGTTTGTGAGTGTGTATGTTTGTTACTTCTTCACGTCTAAAAGACTGGTGCGATTTTAATAAAATTTGGTATGGAGTAAGCTGATACCTTGGATTAACCATAGGTAAGGCTACGTTTTTTTCCCTAATAAACAACAGGTGGCACCGTGGGGTAGAGCTAGCAAGTAATAAGTGTGAGACAAAGGTAAAACCACTAATCCATAATAAACGAAGTCAATTTATAAAAAATGAACTATAACCACTATCATTGACCGTTGCCTACATGTAGAGCTCGGAAACTATACAAATTTTGCTTTCTTTCAGATATGGGGGCAGACGTGAACGCACAAAACTCGGAAGGCAGAAGTCCTCTCCACGAAGCCATTCTAAAAGGAAAACAGGATATAGTTGAATATCTGCTGCGGAACGGTGCGAATGTGCATCTAAAGTCGAGGCAAGTATTTGAAGTTGGACACACATATAGGGCACACATGACCATTTACGAATTTAAAATATCGAGATCTTTTGATGGAGGTTCGTTAGGTAAGAATTAGCAAAATATTGCATTGTGTAATCTCGTACGGAAAATTGGACAAAATGTAACAATGTTTATTATGTATTAAAGGTATTATTGTCAAAGCTCTATGCAAATCCGCAATTAAATTCGTTTCGGTGCATTTCAGCAAGCAGGTGCGTTAAAGTTATTTTCGATGGAAAGGGAAATTTTGATTTAAATAGCATGATAATGTTGTAATGCTAGTACCAACATTGCAATATCGATATAAACCAATTTTGATGAAGCATTTGCTCACCAATAGAATTTTGTATAACTAACGCTGCTCAATGCCTATATATAAATAAATGTAGGTATTTACTTATAGGCATTGGTTTAAGGCGCGTCCAGATCTGACAAGTGCGCCGTCACCTGATATTTTCACAACATATCCGCTAGTGCGAAATTCGCGAACCATGGTTCAAAGGTTCGGGTTCGTCGGAAATCTGGACATAACTTTATGGTAAACTTTTTAAGCCGCCTTGTTTTCTTTAGATGCGGCGAATCCCCGCTGATCACAGCTATCCACTGTGACGACTTAAACCTCATACAGCTTCTGCAACAATGCGGTGCTCATCTGTCGAGTGTGGACCACAAGTCCGTCTCTGAGCTGCTGTCTTTGGCTGCCAGGAGCGGCTCCGTCGGCAAGATCGAGGCGCTGAGGATGGCTGGCGCGGATCTGAACCAGTTGGACGAGTTGATGCAGACGCCGCTTCATAAGGTAACATTAACAAAGCGACTGTCTACACATATTGCGAATAGTAGGTCCTTAATGAATCAGCTGTCTTTGCAGAAGGAGTGAATAGCATAATCAACAAATCAAAAGATGAGCGCAGATTTGTATAGATGAGTTGAAGAAGACTACGCTAAATAAAGTAACAATTGCCGTTACGGTTTCTGTCAAAAATTTGTGTCGTACAGGCGTATTCCGATTGGCAGCCATATTAGGACAGTTAGTTAAATTACAGTTAGGTAGTTACTTAGTTAATTTAGGTTTACCGGAAATCAGTAGATTGGTGTAGCTGTGGCGGCAATATTCTTAAAAGCAAATGAATGCTAATTTGGCTTTGTCTCTTTTTTTCAACTTGTGAAAAGGTTTCTCGACTGTTTGAAAATTAGGCATACCATCGTCACCGGTACAAAGATAACCTCTTAATTTGACCCCTAAGTATACTTATACTATAGTTAACATTAACAGTAGATAATGATTTTGGGAGTTTGTCGTCTTTACATATTTGATGATTTCGTAAAGCAGTTGGGATTTGACGTTATACGACATGATTCAAAGAGTATCACTTACTTTTAATGCTCACTATATCTAGAACATTCCACCAACTAATTACCTTTTAATATATTATAATATAATCTGCTATAAATGTAGCTTGACCACATTGAATATATTACAGGATTGTTGTACATAATTATTTTTGGATTAAATACTTTTTTACTTGTTGTCTATTTGAATAGTTTTAAGACTCATTTGGGTAATATTGTCTACAGGCCGTTCTCTGCAACTTCCCTATGATGGTGTCTTATCTTATGCAGCAGGGCGTGGATTCAACCTTACCAGATATGCTCGGCTACACGGCTATGGACTACGCTGTCAAATTGAGTCGGGAAGATATCGTTAACATATTAAATAAACCTAAATGAAATAATTTGAACTATTTATTTCGGGTCTATATTGACTCCCATAATGTTAAACTTTCGATTTTTTTTATCCATACCGATATTTGTCATACTCGTTGGTAGCCATATTGTCATTAGTCATAACTTCAAAAGTCAGAATTTTCTTTTACTCGTCATCATTAGTCATAACTATTGAATTTCATACCGTTATTGGTCATAACGTTCAATATAGTTATTGTATTGAAAGGTAGAAAGTCAAAAGTCATACTAGTTGGATCTGTGGGGGTCTCAGTTCTAACCTAACCTAACCCACTTTTCTGGTAACAGTTCGTGTCTGTGGGGGTCCAAGTTCTAACCTAACCTAACCCACTTTTCTGGTAACAGGTTGGATCTGTGGGGGGTCATAGTTCTAATCTAACCTAACCCACTTTTTATGGTAACAGTTCGTGTCTGTGGGGGTCGCAGTTCTAACCTAACCTAACCCACTTTTCTGGTAACAGTTCGTGTCTGTGGGGGTCGCAGTTCTAACCTAACCTAACCTACTTTTCTGGTAACAGTTCGTGTCTGTGGGGGTCCCAGTTCTAACCTAACATAACCCACTTTTCTGGTAACAGGTTGGATCTGTGGGGGGTCATAGTTCTAATCTTACCTAACCCACTTTTCTGGTAACAGTTCGTGTCTGTGGGGGTCGCAGTTCTAACCTAACCTAACCCACTTTTCTGGTAACAGTTCGTGTCTGTGGGGGTCGCAGTTCTAACCTAACCTAACCCAATTTTCTGGTAACAGTTCGTGTCTGTGGGGGTCGCAGTTCTAACCTAACCTAACCCACTTTTCTGGTAACAGGTTGGATCTGTGGGGGGTCATAGTTCTAATCTAACCTAACCCACTTTTTATGGTAACAGTTCGTGTCTGTGGGGGTCGCAGTTCTAACCTAACCTAACCCACTTTTCTGGTAACAGTTCGTGTCTGTGGGGGGCGCAGTTCTAACCTAACCTAACCCACTTTTCTGGTAGCAGTTTGTATCTGTAGGGGTCGCAGTTCAACCCTAACCCACTTTTCTGGTAACAGTTCGTTTCTGTGGGGGTCGCAGTTCTAACCTAACCCATTTTTCTGGTAATAGTTCATTTCTGTGGGGTCGCAGTTCTACCCTAACCTAACCTATTTTTCTGGTAACAGTTGGTTTCTGTAGGATTATGAATTTTGATATTATGCTGATTAGTTTTATGACTTTTGTCTTATATGACGTGCAACATTATTGCATTTAATTATTATATTTATTTAGTTATATGTCTGATAACTATTATGACTAATGATAGTTATGACTTAAAACAATATGGGTAACAATTTCTGACTTTCGAAAATCGGAATAATAAAATTATGGGAATCAAAGGGATCCCATTTATTTCACCGATAATGAATAGCTTTTGCTAATGAATAATGAACCTAGTTACTTGATGTGATGCAGAAAAGTCTGCCGAAGACACAAACATATAAAAAAATTAAGGAACTTATATATCACACAGGTAAATAAATTATATTGTGAAAACGTGATTCGTAAGATGCCTCAAAGTTGGTAGTATATTACCACAGTATAATGAAGAGTACTAACGTATTACACAGGGCCACTTTAAAACAAAGTGTTTGCTTGCATTAATAATAACTGAATGCAAGGAAAGATTTTGTATTAATGATTAAATATAATGGAATATTCAATTCGATCAGTCTTTAATAACAATTAGATAACAATTATAATATTAACAATCCAATGAGCTGATTTGCACTCCCAAACTGCTCGCGTACGAGTACATGACATACTTCAATTGGCCGCATATGTATGTAACCCGCTTTTTTATTGCCTTACAATTAAATAATGTCAGATATATATGAGCGCTATGTTGATTAATTTATAAGCTAGTCAGCAACAATAGTGTTAAACGTATGGGGATCTCACATCCCGTATATTTTTACAAATTGAAATACTTCGCGTTCAAACATTTTATTATTTTATTTATTTATTTGTAAAGCAGGCAGGGCTGTATCCAGCATGATCTTTAAATAGTAGTCAATATGGTGTTGGGGTTTCTTTATATTTGTTAAGTTTGTTCTTAAACTCATTAACACTCTGTGCCAATACTGTATCCTCTGGGGGTTTGTTCCAGTTTTTCACAACTCGGTTGCTTATAAAGTGTCTATGGGGATTATTGTGGGACCTACCATTTTTGTTCCGAGTATGTTTCTTTCGGTAAACCAATTTGAAAACATTAATATGTACCAATATTAATGTTGACAGATGAACCCGAGTTTTCACACCCAGTGTTAAGTCAGGAAAAGCGCTCTCATATATAATATTATATTATATATTATCAATGCTGAGGTGGTGCTAAAACTTCTATGAAGGAAGTACGCGCACTGTGCGAGCAGTTTGCGAGCGCCGCAATCACTAGATCAGAGCCCAGAGCCCTGAGTGTAAGTTTTTAACGTAATATTACTTTACCACCGCGTTAGTGTTTCCCATATAACTAACGTTATCACTTACGCGTTCGAGACGTTTATACGTCAAAAAAACTTACACTAGAGCCTCGGACGCATCTTGGCTGGAACACCTTATATGTTAACTAACAGTATTAGACAGTTGCATCAATTTGTTCATGAGTAATGGATAGTTTTCGGCCGTAAGAGGACAAGGGGAGTATACGGAGCAGTCTCGGCCGCGTCGACCTGAGGCAAGCGCGTCTTCCAGCGCTGTGGAGTTCACCAGCGTAGACACCAGCTGATTACTG
This sequence comes from Grapholita molesta, assembly GCA_022674325.2. Lineage (NCBI taxonomy): Eukaryota > Metazoa > Arthropoda > Insecta > Lepidoptera > Tortricidae > Grapholita > Grapholita molesta. Next base: position 9,178,029 of record CP053138.2, read on the forward strand.
AAATAAGGGAAATATAAGCTGAATATTTCATAACAATAAATAATTTAGGGTAGGTAAACTATACTAACTAACATCGGTATTAAGCTATGCGTACCTATTGTATTATGTAAAATAAATAAATATTTCGGGTCAATCTTACACAACCCTATGGTAAGCTCAGTAAGGCTTGTGTACAGATACATATAAATTCATAAATACATAGAAAACACCAATGACTCAGAAGAAAATATCTGTGCTAATCACACAAATAAATGCCCTGACTGGAATTCGAACCCAAGACGGGTTCTTGGGTTCGAATTGACCCGAAGCCGATGGGCTTCATAGGCAGGCGGATCACTACCCACTAGACCATCTCGTGACCTGGTCGTCATTTATCTTTATTTATCTACAGTGTAATTTATGCCCCTAGCCATCCTAGCTTTATTATTTTACAATAGATTGTGTACTGATCCGTATTATTTGAACGCGTGTGTAGATAGACGGTTATAAATATACTTACATAAATACACAGATAACGCCGATAACCCAGGAACAAAATATTCGTGATAAACACATAAATTACTTCCCTTACCCACACCCACCTCCAGTTATATTAGACATGAAGGTCACTGCCGCCTTAAGCAATATCTTTTAACAAGAGTAACCGAATCCATAGGTCAAAATAAGCATTATTATCCTGAAGGCCGAAGAACATGATGGTAGGTACTAAAGCACGCGGATTCCGAATTTGTATTTCAAGACAAACATTTCCAGTTCTTGCATACGAAATTAGTAAGTACCGCTTACCGAATCATGCTCCAGTTATTCGTATCCCCGCAAGTCTTGACTGACTATAACACTCTCTGATTCTTTATGATTTTTTGAAATAAAGAAAAAAACTGAGAAATCAACTGCCTCGGCCAAGACTCGAACTCGCGACATGATCCGGAATATATAACGAAGACAGTTGCCTTCGAATTTTTCCACGATCGGTTGGAATCTTGTCCGAGGCTGTTGATTTTTCTATTTTTCCTTTATTTCTACAATTACGAATGAATGGATGAATACTTTATTGCACACCTCAAAAGTTGAACAATATCACACACAGGAACAACAAAATAAAAACAATTGTTTATTTATTTCTTTAAAGTATGTACTACTTAATACTATAAATTTGACTTGCATAATTAAAATGCCGTTTAAATTCAGAATACATATTTAGTATAGAAAGTATCATCTCCTGCGGTCTTAGTAGTTACGGGTGTTAAGTGTTATCTCGACAAAATATATTAACTTGGTTCGGCTACTGAAAATTAAGTATTACCTTACAATATTAACATTAACCGCAAATCGGGTACGGATCTCTTTAGTATGTGTAAAGTGTTACCAGTATAGTGTGAAACGGAACGCAAATACGTCAGCAAATACTTCCGAATAATCTTACGTTTATTAAAGTTTATCGTCAAATTTAACTACTAAATAGTGATAATCGGCTGCAGTAACAATTAAATTTAGTGTAGTAATATTAATATTAGAACATTTCTTAGTAAATAAACTGAACTATTAAACAATAAAACTATAACCTCAAAATTTAAATACGTGTATATAAAAGTGCGTGAATAGGGCTCTCAAGTATAATGCCCGTTATTATACACTTGGATAATGGCTAAAACGACTGACCAAATGAATTTTTATAAGGATTCTACCCCAGGATCAAGCACAAACACTGAAACAATGCAAAACAATACGAAAAAACATTACGTCCAACAAGTGTTTCACAGTGGACTTTTCAATACAACTTCGCGACAGCAAAGTAACTCAACTGGAGACGTACAAAGAATACTGCCAATAGAAAATCCAACTCAAAATACATCATATCACTCTCCAAATTCAGCACAACAACAGGCTGACAATCTACAAACCGCTCATAGCTTGAATACGCAAAACGAGACAGACACATTAGGATGCGACTTAGAACAGGATATAAACAATAAAATCCCCTGGCAAAAAGTGCCACAGAATAATCAAAAGAGATACCGCTCACCAGAGAAAGCAATATCAACACATAAACTTCCAAAAAGGCATGAAGCGATGCAACAAATGTTCAACATGAACAGGTCCAATCTCGAGAATGAGAAACTGATTCAAACTACCAATAGATTCTCAAACCTTCCCACTGATGAAGCAGAGCTAGACAATCAACCCACAACTGTGTGTAGCGGCAAACCAAAAAGACCCTCAAAACCGCCTCCAATATTTTTATATGGGATTATGGACGTAAAACAACTTACAGACTGTCTCAATGAGGTGGCCAATCACACTGATTACACATACAAGATAGTAACAAAAGATCAGCTCATAATATCTACATCTACCACTGAAAGTTACAAGAACATAATAAGTCACATTAGAAACAAGGGGCTCATCGGTCATACATTCACAAGAAAAGAAGATAGATGTAAAAAGATTGTAATTAAAAACTTACACCATACCACCCCCGTTGAAGAAATAATAAAAGCAGTAGAAGAATCTGGAAACAAAGTGCGAGGGGAAATTATTACTGCCACTCGAAAGGACAGCAAGACCCCATATAATGTCTTCTTTGTTAATCTAGAGCCGCATGAAAAAAACAAAAATGCCTTTAATATTAAATATATCTACCATCAAACTGTGAAAATAGAAGAACCAAGAAAGAGTAATACCATTGTGCAATGTACCCGATGCCAACAATATGGACACACCAAAAATAACTGCATGCGGCCTCATAGATGTGTTAAATGTGCGGGCCCCCACAATACTAAAAACTGCACTAAGGACAAAAACACACCCGCACTGTGTACTCTATGTGGTGGGAGTCACCCAGCCAATTATAAAGGATGCAAAGTGTACCGTGAAATACTAGTACGAAAAAGATACAAACAAAATCAAGACAACAACAAAAAAGATACTTTACTAGAGAAGACACAAGAACCACCTACACTAGCACACAGTGAAAGTCAGGAACAAGACATATCACAACCACCAACCAAATATCCACATGGAACTGCATTATATTCTGACACAGTGAAACATAAGAGAAATGAAACAAACCGGAATAGACAACAATATCCATCAAACAAACCAGAGAAAACCAATATGTACCAATACCAACATAGCAATAGTGAATGGCAAGCCACACTGATGCAGACTATAAACAAGCAAACACAACAAATAGAACTTCTTATCCAGCAGATGGGAACGCTAATGAATCTCTTATGAGATGTTATCCACGCTTATAAATAATAAAATTCATTGAATTAAGAATTGGAATATGGAACATAAATGGACTTGCTCCAAGTAAAAACGAGTTACAACTTCTACTCCATACAAACAAAATCGACATAATGTTAATATCAGAAACACATTTGAATGACAATAAAGATTTCAATCTGGAAAATTACGGAGTTTACACCACAAACCATCCTGATGGAACATCACATGGAGGAACAGCAGTGATCATAAAAAATAACATAAAGCACCATATTCATAGCTACTTTAACCAGGACTACCTGCAAGCTACCACAGTTACTATCCAGGATAGAGCTGGAGATTATAATGTAAGCGCTGTTTACTGTCCCCCAAGACACACCATAAATGAAACTATGTTTGACAGCTACTTCAAGACACTTGGTCCAAGGTATATCAGCGGTGGAGACTGGAACAGCAAACATACACAATGGGGATCTAGGCTGGTTACAACTCGCGGTCGTGAATTAAAAAAATGCATAGATAAATACAGTTTGATCACACTATCCACTGGTGAACCCACATACTGGCCTACAGATCAGAACAAACGCCCTGACCTATTGGACTTTTTTATAATAAAAGGTTTCTCTCAGACCTATTTTGCAGTAGAAAACTGTTTGGATTCCTCCTCAGACCATACACCAGTAATTGGAACCTTCAGTACTACAGTACTCTATCAAGAACAGGATGAGACACTATATAATCACAAAACTGATTGGACCACATTTGCGGATATCCTCTACACAGAACTGAACCTAAAAATAAAATTAAAAACTCCAGAAAATGTTGAGGAAGCAACATTTTACATCACAAATAAAATTCAAGAAGCAGCATGGCGCTCAACCCCATTCCTAAAACCAACAAGCAGAACCCATAATACCCCACTACAAATTCGAAACAAAATACAGGAAAAAAGAAGATTAAGAAGAAAATGGCACACTAGCAGACATGCAGAAGACAAGGCCGCACTTAATAAATCTGCCAAGGAACTAAGTGCTATGATAAAAGAAAATGAAAACTATACATTTGCAACATAAACTTTCATCATTAACAGCCACTAAATGCACCGACTACTCACTCTGGAAAGTTACAAAAAAATTTAAAAGACCAAAAAAACATATCCCTCCAATAAGGAAACAGACAGGCTCATGGGCGAAAAGAGCAGATGAAAAGGCAGAAACTTTTGCAGAACATCTGAGTCACATATTCACACCGAATGCCTCAGCAGCACCAGATATTGATGAACTAGTGGAAAAAACTGTAAACAGTGACCAGCAACTTTCACTTCCGCCAAAACTAGTAACTCCAAAAGAAGTGTATAACACAATTAAGCATTTAGGTAACAAGAAGGCACCAGGCTTTGACCTCATAACTGGGGAAATACTGAAACACCTGCCAAGGAAAGCAATTGTATTCCTATGTATACTCTTTAATGCCATCCTCAGAGTGCACTATTATCCAAAACTATGGAAAGTATCACAGATCTGTATGCTGCCTAAACCAGGAAAACCACCCACGGAACCCACCTCATACAGACCAATTAGCCTATTACCAACAATCTCAAAGGTTTTTGAAAAAATATTCCTACATAGACTAAAACCAATATTGGAACAAGACAACATTATACCAAACCACCAATTTGGCTTCCGTGAACAACACTCCACAGTTGAGCAGGTTCATAGAGTTGTGAGTAAAATAAGACAATCCCTGGAAGACAAGGAGTACTGTGCTGCTGTTTTCCTAGATATCCAGCAAGCCTTTGACAAGGTATGGCATACAGGTCTGCTTTACAAGTTAAAAACAAGTCTGCCCAACTCATACTACATGGTACTGAAATCATACCTATTAGACAGAAAATTCCAAGTCAAATTTGGCGGAGAAACTTCGAACCTGTTCGACGTCAAAGCATCAGTCCCACAAGGATCTGTTCTCGGCCCAGTGTTGTACTCTATTTACACAGCAGACCTGCCAGTCTCCAATGATGTGGTTACAGCTACCTATGCAGATGATACTGCCTGTCTTGCAAGTGACAAGATGCCTGAAATCGCCTCACGGAAACTACAAGTACACCTTGACAAAATAGACCAATGGCTCGAAAAGTGGAGGATTAAAGCCAGTGTTAGTAAATCAGTGCAAATAACATTCACCCTCCGTAAAGGTGACTGCCCACTGGTGTCAATGCGGGGAGAACCACTGCCAAGTGAAACATCTGTCAAATACCTAGGACTCCACCTAGACAGAAGATTGACATGGAAAAATCACATAACAATGAAAAGAAAAGAAGCAGATATCAGGTCTAAGAACTTGCAATGGCTAATAGGAACAAGATCTACTCTAACACTCAACAACAAACTGCTGATATATAAAGCCATAATAAAACCAATATGGACATACGGTATCCAGCTGTGGGGATCAGCCAGTAACTCCAACTTGGAAATATTGCAAAGATTCCAAAATAAAATACTAAGACAAATCACTTGTGCCCCATGGTTTACAAGAAATAATGAGCTACACGACTACACTGAACTACCTACCATAAAACAAGAAGTGAATAAATACTGCAGTGATTATAAGAACAGGCTAAGAAATCACACCAACGAACTGGCTAAAGACCTGTTAAGAGAAAGTGAACACACACCGAGACTAAAAAGATGGCAGATTTTGGAGCTGGACCAGAGAAACTAAGCCCCCCATAAGATGGTGATGGTGTTCAATGGAACCCTCGCATAATTTTTCTAAAAATTCTCTGCAACCATCTGATAAAGGCCTGAATGGCCGATTGCAGATTAAAGAAAGAAAAAAGGAAAAAAAAAAATACACAAAACTTACTTATCGTAAAAGAATAATACTTTAAAATTGAGACATTTAACAACTTCCCTGTCCCGTGAGTCATATGTGACTCATGGACGCCTTACGGTAACAAGATAGAGTTCACAATAAACTTTGGGACAGTGAAAACACAAGACAAGTAACAAGTCGCATGCTGGCGAGACACCAATTCGATAACTTGTACGGCCGAGTAACTTCCCAATATATTCTAGGTCTAATAAACAATCTCCCTACTGAATGGAAGGCTAATATTACAATTTAACACGTTATAATTTACCGAACAATATTTCACAGAAAAATTAACAAACATTTGGAAGAGGCGAATCAGTTATGTGTAGTAGGTAACAAATAAATTTGATCTTTAGAAATTGCTGCGCAAGAGAAATAATAAAAAGTATCAAGAGAAAAATATATAATAACAAAAATAACATTTACATTTCAGCCGTATGCAGTCCACTGCTGGACATGGGCGTCCTCCAACAAATATGACTTGTATCATCTTGGGGGGTAGTTGCCATAGTCGCCACGCTTGGCAGGCGGGTTGGCGCCCGCATTGCTGTAGATTGGGTTTCGACGGACGCTGCTGCTCGTCCGTAGGATGTTTTCTTTTCGTCACCCGCGGGAGGAGATGGGGTGGTGCTATTCTAGTCAGCCGGCATCACACGGCACAAAAAATAACACTTAATTGATCTATTTACCTCATAACCCCAGTCCAGAACTTGGCGCCGTCTTCGTGGTCCCTCTGTCCAGACCAGCACGCAACCCTGAGCGCGCATCCCTGTACGCCACCACTCAGCGCCTTGCTCGTGAACTCCAGGACCTTGTCGGTTCCGAATTCTGTGTGCTCCAGTACTGTTATGGACAACAAAATGCAAAATTAAGTTTTTTTTTTACATTTAAATTTCGGGACAATCTTACACAAATCGACCTTTTTTGTTTTTTTTTTGTCGCTGGGAAAATGCATTTCCGCATGCCCCCGGGCCTGGGGTAGGGCCATGATGGTAGTGAGGGGGTATGTGGGACTCTCTCCTCGCTGCTCCTCTTGCTAGCCAAGAGTAGGGGAGGAGAATACCCACTAAAAAAAAACCCAGCGGCGATATGCGCTACGGTAAGCTTATTAAGGCTTGTGTTGTAGGTACTAGACGACGATATACATACATAGATACATATAAATACTTAAATACATAGAAAACACCCATGACTGAGGAACAAATATCTGTGCTCATCACAAAAATAAATGCCCTGACTGGGATTCGAATCCACGACCATCGGCTTCATAGGCAGGGTCACTACCCACTAGGCTATACCGGTCGTAAGGTAAGTTAATAAGACTAAATTAAAGATAATTGAAATAACGACATAATTAAAACAATATCATGTATGAAATAAAACCAATGGAGTACCTTTAATTGCTGTAAACTGCAACATAATCGGACTAAAAAATTCAGAAGATAAGTGGAATCATTCATCGTCGCGTATTACCTCCTTATGAGTACCATATTATTTGATATTGCACTAACAACTAGCAGCCCCTTTGTCACACAAAATGTACGCATTTAGTGTGACAAAGGGGCTAACCTAACCTAACCTAACCTATCTGTTACACCGAGGAGAAAACGTTGCATTATTTTGCTTGCTTCTTTAACTGATACGTTAGATGGTTACCTAATAAAACGTATAACGACCTCCTTACTTACAAAATATTATTATTGACGCGCTATAAATTCGAAGAAAAATAAAATATTCCTGTAGGCCATGGTATTCTTATTTTAACAACAGACATGTTCTGTCAATAACATGGCTGAATAAATGTATCAAAATTTAGGGTTACAAAATAAAATTATCAGTGTCCATAGTAATGAATTCATTTACTAACTGAAAAAGCAAGACGACGAGAAACAACCGTAAGTAAATATAAATTACCTACTGATTATTTTTATAATCTTGGTATACCTTCTGTAGGTTTTTGGAATTTTGTTATAAAAGATTCAAAGTTATTATTCCTTAACTCCTTTGGTTTACGCGAATCAAACTAAAGCCCAAAATAAATACGAACTGAAAAAGGTGAAGTGTATTCTTAAAAAAACATTGAACTCAACAGGTCATGGAGCAATTGTACCTGATTGAGTTTATGATAGACCGAGTGGCGATCTTTGTGTCTGAAGATAACGTATCGAAAACTGCAGATAACAAACTCATAATTAAAATAGCGTTTGGTCCTAAGCACCAGTTTATAATCAAAGAACAACAAATGGCCAAAAATCCAAAAGTAGAAGACGACATAATTGAATGCGATGAAAACTGTCGTAGAAAATGGTCCAGAAAATTCAGAGTTGGCAAGTCTTTATTATTCCCTAGTTACCCCGATACTATACTCAATATACTCGATAAGTTTCCTTTGGAATTGGAAGTCTGGACCGACGAAGAAGAACAAATTAAAGAATTCGTTGGAATTGGCACAATGTTCTGGGAAAAGGATTTCTACCAGCTTGTGAAGGATTCTTCTGAACCTTGTAAACTTCACGAACCCTTAAGCATCAAACAACGCACAAAACTGATGGACGAATGCTGTTGTAAACAGGTCGGAGAAATTGACTTTATTCTTAGAATAAGCGCTCTGGGTGAATCTATTACCACAGAATTTCAGCAACTGATGGAAGATCCTGAAAGTTTTGTTTTTAGAACCAATCGAGCTCCTAGTATGTTTCAATGCAAACGTGTCGAAGGTGATGATCCCAACTTTGTTATGACCGGGAGTCTCTATGAGACGACTACGTTGGAAGACCCAGATGTCATTAACAACGCCCAGAAAACGATAGAAGTGTGTACTGAATTGCAAAGCTGTGTTCATGAAGTTGACGCTGATCTTAGCTGTGAGCATGAACAAAAACCCAAGAAAAAGGAATATCCTGTTGACAAAATTAAAATGGGAGACATTAGGGGTCCATGCGGAAATACAAATTGCGCGCTTGCTCATAAAGTAAGATGTTATATCAGGAATCTCGATATTTATAAACAAAAAGCTGGTACATTACCACCAAAAGATACCAAAAACACAACGAGAAAGGTCTGCGGTGCTTGTGACTGTAAAGATGATCGCTATCATCGCGAAGAGTGTCCTGACAAGATTGTGGGCCAGAAAATTGTGTGTCAGGGCTGCGGAGGTACCGCACTGCCTGGTAACACGTGTCAGGAACTAGAAAATCAAATGGAAAACTGTATGCAACCGACTAATCCTAAAGAAGCTGCCAAGGTAAAAGATAAAAACACTGCAGCAGTAGCCTACGTATTGAGTGTACCAACGTTTAAGGAAGCAAATAAAATAATTGACTATTCTTATTACCAATATTTAAACATGAAAGATGACCAAACGCTGACGGAGAAAATAGACAGTTGCTGTGGCTGTAGTTGCAATAGAGGCTGTGCAAGTATTAGGTCTCCTAAAGATACCACATATAATTCGTTAAGTGTACCTAATATTCAATCAGCAGACGATAAGAAATCACACACAAGAATTATCAATAATCAATTAGTATACAACGTGGCGGTAACTCCAGATAAACTTTGTCTGGATATTCCCGATGACAAGGATTGTAAGTGTAACCCACCGATACCAACACCGTCGTGTAAAACGTTTGATTGCGTCTGTTTAGCTGAGGCATTAAATATAGCTGCCAGGAAAAAGCATAAAGCGTATTGTCCACTGTATAAGCACAAGGCAACATGTCCTGTCACGAGAATGATGGAGGATGAGGAAAAGGCTGAAGAAGACGAGGAGGCAGCAGAGCCTTTGCCATACGGTCTACCACCTATTAAACTTGGTCCTTGTCCTGTCATAGGCCGGCCGTGCACTGTCCCTGATGGTTTTGCAAGAATGTACAAGAATGCTGTGCAACCACCACTTCCCCCCAGTTTTAGTGACGCTGGAAAAGTTTGCTGTTCTAAGGAATTCGAAAGAATCAAAGCTGCAATAAGAGATTACATGAAATACGAGAAAGAGAGGGATATGCGATGTGTGAACACATTTAACGTGGACACTGAGAGAAGGTGTTGCGACAAGGAACAAATCCTTCTATCGCAAATAGGCAAAAGCTGTTGCGGATCCCACAAGTTAGCTATACAAGAAAAGTTTAAAGAAGACAAGAAGTGAACATAATAAATTATCATTGACTATTTTATTTTGTAACCCGGTAACATCATATTATAAATTTTGATATAATGCTGTTGTTTGTTTGAGTACGAGCTCAATGCAGTCAGTAGATACACAGCTGCATGCGTCGTTTGACGCTTGACGCACGCCACTAACAAGTTGTACCTACACTACACTCAAATATTAATTGAAAGGGTTTAAAGTCATCATGATGTAAGTACTGTAAGTCGTTATGGTGGCTCCTGTGTAACTGTCAAACATCACACAACGATAGCGAGGGGGAAATCTGGAAAGGTTCGCACACCTGCTGCTTAAAATACGCAGACGCTACTTTCCTTATTTGTTATACAAGGGTGCAAAATTGTATTTTAACTGCGAGTGTGGGATTGAAACTCGAGCAAGCGAATGGATTCTATAGCTTAACCACGAGCAAAGCGAGTGGTTTTAAAATAGAATCCTGAGCGTAGCGAGTGTTTCAATACACGAGAAGTAAATTACAATTGCACCCGTGTGTAAAACAAAACTTTTCCCCTCACTACAGAGAGGAAAGTCAAACATGCAAAAAAACGTTTTGAAATCGCATTGACTTTTTCTTTGCGTTTAGATACATTCAACATTTTTACAAAAGGTGCCTTTAGCTTGGTTAGCTTGTACTACGATTTTCAACTCGGTGCGTTAGCGAGGCTCGCCTGCGCCCGCCGCCGCCGCGGGGGCAAGTGAGCTGTACTTCGCGAATTTAGACTTTAAAACCATAGCAATAAGAGCTATGAGAAGTCAACTTACTTTAATCACTAGTGGATAAAATGCGATTTTACCCTCTCGTATTAAAGGATAAACAAGCGCTTTAAGAGCTAGTGAGGGGAAAAATAGATTTAACCCTAAGTTAAAATTTGATTTCATCTCTGTAGAAAATTTCAACCCCCTTTTTGTACCTTTAGGGGATGAATTTCAAAAAACGCTGAAATAAGTTTTTTTCATTCAATAAGGAGTTAAAATACAACGCTTAAAGTCTCTCAGTAGACATTCGTCTCACTCTCTATACAAACTGTTAAGCGCCTTTTGGACCCTTTAGGGGATGAATTTCAATAAACACTGAAATTACGTTTTTGTATTCAATTAAGAAGTGTTTGCACCAAATTTCAAGTATCTTGCTTTAAATTTTACCCTCTTAATAGTGGAATTTGCAATAATCCCTTCGTAGTGTATTCTTACGAAGTATAAATTACCATTTGTGAAAAAATCAACTATATAGTTTAAGCGGTTTTGACTTTCACGTTTATATTACCCCCTTTTTGAATCTTCAGGGGATGAATTTCATAAAACGCTGAATTCACTTTTCTTAACATTAAATTAGGAGTTTAAACACACGTTTAAAGTCTCTCAGTTGACATTTGACTTCATCTCTATAAAAACTTTTGACCCCCTTTTTGACCTCTTAGAGGATAAATTTAAAAAAAACGCTGTAATCACTTTTCTTACATTTAAATGTACTGTGTAATGTAGAGTGTTTACACAAAATTTCAAGTCTCTAGATTTAAATTGTACACTTACCCCATACACACTTTCAACCCCTTTTTACCCCCATAATGGTAGAATTTCCAAAAATACCTTCTTAGTGGGTGCTTACGGTATATAAACTACCTATTGAGAAAAAAATCAGGTTTGGGTTGTGGGGCTGTGCGTTGATCAGTCAGTCAGTCAGGACATTCACGTTTATATATATATAGAAGAAGATAAATGTCACATGACATTCTTACACAAACTATAAGCCCCACAGTAAGCTCAAGAAAGCTTGTTTTGTGGGTACTCAGCCAAAGATATATATATATACATATTATATACTTAATATACAAATACTTAATACTACGAACACACCTATGATTCACATAAATAAACGAACTGGGATACGAACCCAGGACTATCGGTTGCGTAAGCAGGGTCAATACCCTATTTAGGCCAGACCGGTCGTCCATTATTTTTCTTTATTGTGGTTAAGAAGGATTTCCTTTTCCTAGCACTATACAACATATAAAGCAACATGGGTGACGAGGAGGAAAATAATAATAAGAAGAAAAAGAAGCAATCAAAGTACAGCTACACATTCGGAGACGTCTATCCACGTAAGATATTGTAATAATAATTGTTTTAGAAGGGAGCTAAGTTAGGCTACGGTCTCCTATAAACGCCGTCAGCCGCTTACAGCGTCTGTGTCACAATGCTGTCTATAGAGATGTACTGTTATGGTCACTGTCATACGTCGACGTTGGCGTCATTTTTGTTCAGAAACGTTGACGCTGACGTCAGACGTCGCGTGTAGCACACAATAGGAGACCAAAGCCTTAGTGTTTACCCTCTCGGGTGAGCAAGAGGGGAGAAAAAAACTTTTTATAAAAAGCGGAACGAGTGTGTCTGGTCATGCTCAGTGGTTCCGTAGTTTTTGATCCACTTCAACCGATCAAATTCAAAACTAATTTTCTCTGAAAGTATTTATTAAGCTGTACTTGCAGGTTTTATTTACCATAATTTCACTGCATGTATATGCAGACATGGCGGTTACCAGCTGACCCTTGTGAACCTTTGTGTAACAGTCAGTATTTGTTACTAACTGTATGATGCTGACTGTTTATATTTTTCACAGCACGGCATAAAATATGTGATGGCGGGTGCCTTGGGCGTCCGGGTATGCCGGTGCCTACTCGCATGGGTTGGCTTTGGAATGCTCCGGATATACCTGGTCTTAAGGTAGGTAAAGGTGGTATATGTTTAACACAGGACGGTATAGATATGTGACGGCGGGTGCCTCGGGCAACAGGGTATGCTGGTGCCCCCAAAAAGGGCTGGCTGTGGAACGCTCCGGATATACCTGGCAAATGTTTTACACAACACTGCATAAAATTTGTAGTGGTAGGTGCCTCGGCTCCGATAGAATTCATGATTACCGTCAGCCACTACAGCGGGACTTTTAAAGGACTCAGTTTACAATGCATTGCCTAATTATCAGTTATAAACTTTTGCTATAGGGCCATTAATAACACTTAATTGTTTGATTACGTGAAAGTAGAAAATATGTGCGATAAAAAAAAAATGTCATCACAAATCACAACTGCAACGCACTGTCCACTACCAGTATTTCTTGATTGAAACGGTCTGATTAATTTTCACTTCTAGCCAGCAAAAGGTTGGCAACCTGGTCGTATTGGGAAAAGCGTAGCCAAGCTTATGGTCTTCAAAGCCACCCGAGCGGGAATAGACGGGAAAAAAGATAAGAAGAAGAAGAAACGAAAGCGTGGCCAGAAATATGTGGGTGGAGGAGACTCGGAGCCTGACGAACCTCTAGAGCCGAAACCTACGCTGAAAGTGCAGAGAAAAGGAGATACCTTCACAATTCAGGTTAATTTTAATACTTAGTGAAGGATTTCAGTTCGCAAGTTGTAAAAAGCCTCAGAGATTGGTTCCACTGGTGCGTTTATTCGCGTTGCGTTACGTCGTGTTGTGTTGTACAATTTAATACCTAATTAAATACAGCTAAAAATTCGACACAACGAACCGCAACGTACCAATGGGTTCCCTCTCTTATGTAGTCACATATTAAGACATTGCTCTTTTCAAAGGAATAACTTTAAATGTTCATAGTTTTAGTCTATAGATAAATATATTACAAATACACGGGGTTACAAAATTTTTGTACCTAGGTATATTTTTTCTCTTCTAATATTTGAAATAGCGAAAATACTCAACAAGTATTGACTGGGTTTGCCGTTCCATATTAAATAATTGACTCGGTGGTGGTGATTGCTATGAAATTATAGAACCATAGAATTTCTGTGAAGAATCAGTAGAATACTTAACAATGACTCTTTCTGTACCATAATATCGGGTAAATTTACAGGTGAACCCGTTGAAAGACCTTACGGAGATATCGCCGAACGAAGACCCTTACGTGGATTGTGATCCGTTAATTTTCAAAATCATCAAGAAACGCAGTCCCGAAGAGCAGGCTAAAGTCGAGGCGCGAAAAATGGTGAAACTAAAGAAACAACGGGATGCGCAAATAAGGAAAGCACTCGCCGAAGCAGTAGAGGACATCTGCAAATGCGCGTACATGGATGTCTACTGCAACGATTTATCCGCCATAGATAAAGTCATTGATAATTGCCCTGCTTTTAAAGAGCCTGACTGCGTGTGCCAAGAAGAATCCTTAAGCTCCTTATCCAGCAATGCGACGTGGGACATCGAGTATACCCCACCGTTTGGTTGTTTCGATTTAGCTCCAAGGAAAAGGAAGCACTATGTTCACGTGGAGACGCAGTACTCGAAAGCTGATGCCGGGATAGTGGAACCTGCAAGGCCCAAGTGTACGAAATGTTCCATTAGTCCGAACAAATGTAGAAAACTGACGAAACCGTGCTGTTGTATGCAACCATGTTGAGCTTCATTTCATTTAGTCCAGCGTTAAGCATCAATACTCCGACAGCAGTTTCCAAACGGGACGTCGGGGTGTGTCTATTTTTTTATAATTATTTCTTTTTATTTTAAACCTACATAAAGTATCACAAAACATTTCTTGTCCTTTTGAATTGTAAATTTTTGTAACGTCTGTGCAAGTATGTTGAGGAGTTCATGAAAATAAAAGTTAACCTTTTAATAACGTATCTTGCTGTAAGAACTTCGACTCGAGTTTTCGTGAGATACGCAACACCTCGTTGGTTCCATCAGAGATAAGGGCGGAATGTCCTTTTAAGAACCACTATTATCACATCTTTTATCAAGTATAGGAAAATTTGTTGTTTGTTAACTAACATCCCCCGCAACGCGTCCTCGCTCATCTTTGGTGGAAACGTAGCGTAAAGATAGCGGATTTAATTCTAAATTAGTTATAAATAAAATCTTTCTATGTAATTGCAGCATTGGTATAATGTCTATTTAGTCATCATTAGGGAGATAAAATAGGAACAGTCACACATACAGCTCATTCAAACCTATAATGGTTTTGTGGAGCTACATTATAAAACCCAATTTGTAACCATTTATATAATAATAAATAAATAAATAAAATAATTGGTAAAAATTCTTAGGTATAGAAGTTTCCTTAAACATTAAATATCTCACTGCAGCACTGTAAACAACTCTGTACTGTGAACTGTGTGTTTAGGCAGTATAAGACCGAAATCGGTAAATCCCAACTCCTATAATCAGAATAGTTAACAGAAAAATCCAAAGAGCTAATAATTTCACAATGAAGCGTACTTTCGAGTTACGATGTACTTACTCTTGGCGTATCGATCATACGGTGGTCGTTGAGCGAAAGTCTTCAATAGGAGTGGAAGCAAAAAGGTTGTAGCGATGACCACGCCGCCTCCTAGGATGAGACCTGCTACATTGATGTTCACCGTTGGAATGCCCTGTAATGTGTTGTTACATGGCTATAATTTATAGTCTGTGTAAATTTGGGGAAACCGCAAGCTATCCGCTCTTAAATAAGTTAAATAACATTCGTTTTACATTTTGTACACGAAGACAGCGAAGTTGCAGAAAGGCAGTAAGCTGTCTTTTAGGATAATGTTTTGGAATGCCATCGAACGAAAAGTCATGTGAGTTTTTCATAGATAATTTTCGTTTCGGTTGCGTTTTCTATAATATATTATACAAAATAGATACTATTAACACTATCATGATTGTTATCTTAATATTTTTTTAGTTAACATTCTTAATTGATACATAAACAAAACTCACGATAGATCCGAACGTGTTCTCCATAGTAGGTTTCACTGGTATAGAGAGGAAAGGAATCGAGAAATCCAAATCTACCTGTAAATAATAAAATGTATAGCATCAGTCCTTTTAAGCAGGGATCGAATACCAGTAGTATTTTCATACAAATTAACCGGTATTCCATATTTCGGTTATTGCACATTTTCTCAATTTGCTCAGGTAAATTATTCTCGTTACCTAAATACCATTTTTACACGTTCACTGCGGTATGGGGTGATTCGACGTGGTACAGTCAGCGTCATATAGTTGGTAGCATCCATAGTACTCATAAAGTTCGGTACACCATATAATTTGTATGGTGTACCCAACTATTTGACTACTTTGAATGCTGTCAACTATATGACGCTGACTGTACAAGTATGTTTAATTGCGATGTTAACTTATTGCCGCAGCGAAGGTGTTAAAAAATAATATTAATAATAGGATTTTCAAACAATTAGTTTATTTTAAAACATTTAGCTGTTTTTAAGTATCTGTAAGATAAAAGCCTCGTGATAAGCCTTTTATTTCCTATCTCGTTATTGTCAGTAATAAAATCTTGTAAGTTTTTGACCCTCTAATTATGTTTGGGGTTTTTAGAATTGTCTGGATGAGTATTAGAAAAAGTACAGTGGGCAATAACAGCTTGCACGAAAAATCATTTTTTTAACTGATTTCTTCCAAAATATCAAGAAGTAAGTAATGTTTGTAACTTTTTTTTTTTAATTGTTCGTGGTTGCGTGTAGGTATAATACTAAAATAACTAAGAATTTACCCTTATATCTTCATTCAAAGTATTTAATTTAAATAGCCTGGATTGTCGCGAACCAGTTTTCATATTTTCTTCACACGACAAAATCGACACACACACAAAAACTAAAGTAACTGAAAACAAATTCCTTTGCCACATTTTTCTGTCTTTCGGTTTAACGTTTTTTTTCTAATTGCAGGCAATTGTTTATTTCAACAGGTGATGCTGCCGCCAAAACACTAAGCCGTATGGTGACAATTCACAGAGTTTTTACAGAAGTAGTCTAGGAAATTGAAATTATGTGACAATGTGTTTCCGTGGCCCATTGTTGGAAAACTCGAGATGTAACGGCGTAGAGCTCGGAGCGTGTAGAGCTACCCGTACCCTTTTTTTTTATTATTTATTTATTTATATAAAGTAATCTTAAACATCTAATTTACAGCTTTTTAATAGCGAGCGAAAACCGCGTACGGTTTATCTGTCGCCATTGTCGCTCTTTTACAATGTAGGTATTATAAAAACAATATTGCCAAGCTAGCTGGTTCGTAAACAATTTGGTCGCGCGCTGGCGCTTGGTAACATCATGTTTTTCATAATAGACTTGAATTTGTTTGCGTTATTACAATTTATTATTTCGCGACAAACTTTTTTAGCAAATACATTTAGCGTGTGAGGTAGGATAAATTCCCAAATTCTTTTACCATATGTGTTATTGTAGTCTCGCTTGTACTATGTTAGTGCGAACGAAATGCACAGATAGTAAACTCGATACTCGTTATCGAAAACCGTAATGTCACAACTCATGGTAAGGGTACTGTATGGTTACATTTATCTCAAATGTTAATATTACTTTATAGCGGTAAACTTTCCTTTCAATCACTGTTTCAGTAAGACGTAGCGATGTAATTTTAATATCGTTTATTGCTTATTTACCACAGTTACGGCCAGGGATTTAAATTGTTGATTCATTCAGGGTTCACTTTACATTGGGCATTATAAGAGAGTTTTCAGAAAAAAAGTGTATTCAATTAGCGTGACCTGAAGAAAAGTTAAATTATGTAAGTTTTGTGACAATATTCAAGCAAATAATTTGTATGGACATTTTTGCCTTGGAAATTAAACATTCATCATTATCACTATATCACTGCCAAACAAAGAGGCAAATATGTGTATAATGACTGTAAACATTGCTAACTTTACATATATGTATGCCATCTCTATATAGTTCTGGGTCTATGGCAGTCAATATTAGGAGCAATTTGTAACATTTTCACGCATCTTGCTTCGAAAAATGTATTATTTTATAGACGAGTAAAGTATTATTCTATTGTGTACCTACAATCGCAGTTTATCATCGATAAATACGTAGTTTGATGTATTTAATTATTTATAAAATTATAGAGTTTGTCTGATGAAAGTCTTACGAGCGCAATAATGGACGTTGGTATTCACTAATGCTCTGTGAAGTCTCTGATAAGCGTTGAGATTTTTGTGAATTTTACGCAGCTTTTCTTAGTCACTACTCCGCTTTAAATGTTTGTGTACCCATTGTTTATTTTTATTTATTTAAAAAATAAGCACTTAACATCGCTGTGCTGTTACTGGAAAATGCGAATAAATACATATTTACACTGTTTGTTTTATGCCAGAGACTTACCAAAGGGACTGAGAGATATAAAAATGAGCTGGTTGAAGCCCTCGCCATCATAATCATATGATTAGCATATGCTATACATAGGCCTCCCCCAAAGCGACCCATAGTGACCGGTAATGCGCCACCCGCATCCAGTGGATGCTTACCATCTTTACCATGTCAGTCCTTGCCTTGGGGGTGCTGTATCCTTACCATGATTTGTGACAGTGAGGTTTTCCATAACGAGTATAGAGTTTACTATCTGTGCATTTTAGTACGAACGAGATGCACAGATAGTAAACTCGATACTCGTAATCGAAAACCTCAATGTCACAACTCATGGTGAGGGTACTGTTCTGGAACGTGGTTGCCGCTCGAGTACCTAGCCCGAACCCTAACCTGTTTATAAAAATGTCGAATATAGGATTATTTACAAAATGTTTCCTTCGACTCAAATCTAAACCAAATATGCACAGTCAGTTGATGTATTCAAAATTGATGTTAGCGGTATTATCAAATAATTTGAAACCCGCGATTTTATTCTAGTGCAAGACTCAAAAATAGACCCATATTGCTTGATTTTTTGTAGATCATTTCGTTTTCTATTATTTAGAATACATAATTTTATAGCTTTTTTATGATTAGGCGGCAAACGAGCAGACGGATTGCCTGGTGGTAAGCAATTACCGTCGCCCATGGTCACCCTTAACAGCAGGGGAGTTGCAAGCGCGTTGCTGGCCTTTAAGGGGGGTTGGAGCTCTGGGAACCTTACTCACCATCAGGAACACAACACTACATACTTACCTGAAAGGTAGCAGTGCTATTATGGCTGTGGTTCTGTAAGGAGGAGGTACTTCCCCAGTTGGGCTATTCCAGATTCAAGCGTGATGGTCATCGCTGTGCCCTACCTCTCATTGTTGGACGTAACTAGTTTAAGGACATACCATAAAGGCTTGGGCAGATAGGCGCGTTTTGTAAGCGTAGCGTGAGCGGGGCGCGACGCTGCCGTCCGAATGTGTGCCTTATTTCGTTACATTAGCCACACCGGTGTCCCGCTGCGCTACAGCCACGCTCATAAAACGCGCCTATATGCCCCAGCCTTTATAAGGAGTAGTCCCTACCGAGTAATATGAGGTTCTTCAAAAAAGGAGTGGATAAGGATGGATGGTTAATGGGACTGTTAACCATCAAGCGAGCTACGCAGGTATACTTTGTGATAAAAGTTTAGATTTGTGACCCTGGTAATTAAAAAATATTTTGGACAGCGTAAATGAATATATGTAGCTACTTATATGATTCCCAGATACAACAATACCTCTATTAAAAGTACCTATCTATAAAAGCGCATTTACCCATAGGGATTTCGTATTTTTTTCATTTAGTATTTATAATTATTGTCGTCAAGGCCGTAAACTGTATACTTAACGTGTTATGTAATGTACAGTCAGCAGCTGAGGTTGCTAAGCGGGGCAGGAGTTCAGATTGATCTTGACACGCCCTTATTCTCTTAACAATAAAGTCGTGTGAAGCTCATTTTGAGCACTTCGTCTGCTTAGGAACCTTTGCTGCTGACAGTCCCCTAAGATCTTACGGAAGTTTTGCAATAGCAGAACAGTTTGATATATGCTTATGAGTCTGTCGCGACACGTCTAAAACAATGGCGAGTTTTCATGCTCTAAATACTTTTTTATTTAGGGTCAATAAACTTCATAAGAATAAATTGAAAAGGTGTTTCGAATATGAATTTCAGATATGATTAGAATCCGGATTATTGTCACAATAGGGTAACTTGGGGAGTGAATGAGACGGTGGAACAAAGAATATAAAAATAATAAGATAAGCTTAAAAATATATTCAATTCAATGGAATAAATTTTAATAATAAACAATAAAAATTGACCAGTGAATTGATCAATGTTATTTTTTGGAGTGGATATATTCTTCTAGAAGACGTAGCCTGACCGCAAGACATTTAGAACAAGTTTTGATCTGTTAAGCAGAGTCAGTTAACGAAAGGCCAACGTCGATAATTTAAACAACTGCTGACAATTGATTTATAGGAAGTTTCGGAGTAATATACAACAACATAAAGTAACATTTTCGTATTAATTAACACCTTAATTTTATCTTATCTTAATAAATCCGCAGTAATTACTACTGTTCCATTTATTCCCCAAGTTACCCTATGGTGACGTCATCGCGACGAGAATCCGGGGTCTACATCAGCTTCCTAGGGTGTTGTTTCTGTGTTTTTGACATCAGTCCCATGGCACTCATCTCTATGAGTCATGCTCACAGAGCTTTGGCAGCTAGGTAACCTTGTCCCCATAGTGTGGTATAGGTAACATTTAATTAAATTCAGGTACACTAGTTGGCAAATATCAAATGATATTTTATGCAAGTACTCAAGTTTTGAGTAACTCATGGGTATATTACCTACAAGCGATGGTTTGAACCCACATACTGCAGATTATAGTCGTACATATTACCGTTAAGGCCAATTTAACTCTTTTTCAGAATTTTTTGGTAAGTCCATTAGGTATACTCGTACATTTTTAGACCCGGGTATGCCCTTAAACTACGTCCAACAATAAGAGGAATGGGCACAGCAAAGTACCATCACGCTTGAGTGTGGAAAAGCCCAACTGGGGAAGTACCTCCTCCTTACAGAAGACCACTGCTACCTTTCAGGTATACGAGCCCCAATGCAAAATAGCTCGTCTAGTCGCAATTCTGCATGCGTATTTTTTTTCAAAAACTAGTATTTCTACCCGAATCGACTTTGATGATTAATGGAATACACTAGACGCAATGTCACTAAAGCTAGCTTAGTTTTGAGTTGTACAAAGTGTACATCTCGTTGTTTATTTTAAAATAATTTAATTATAAATATTACATCTCACACGCAAATAATTACGTCTGCTTCATATTTAAGGCAAAATAGGTCGTCTATTTAAAATAAAACCTGTTTACCAGGGTTCGTAATATAAAATATTATTTTCAAATTGAATACGGAATATTCTCTGTCATGTAAAATGACAAACCACTATATAAAAGGGCAAATTCAGCCTAATTTTTTATTACTCCAAATCGTTTTTCTATCGAGATGGCACGAGGTAAGCCAGTGACTGAAGAAGTGCGGAAAATTATAATCTCCAGTAACAATAAAGGCAAATCTACGTACCAAATTGCCAAGGACCTTTCTATGCCAAGGTCTACAATCCAAACTATCATCGAGCATCATCGAAAACACGACAAAATTTCTTGTTTAAAGAAATCCGGCCGCCCACGAATTACTACTAAAGCAGGAAACAGGATTCTGAGGAAGATCATCAAGAAAAATCGTCGTGCAAGAGCTGGAGAACTTACGGTACTATGGCGTGACGCAATTAAAAAAAACATTTCAGTGGATACTTGCAAGAGAGTGATGAAGAGGATGGGCTACGGTTTTTACACTGCTAAAGAGAAACCGTTACTTACACAACGGCAGAAAACTAACAGGTTGAAATTCGCCAAAAAGTACAGAAATTGGACCGTCGATCAGTGGCGTAAAATTATATGGAGTGACGAATCTAAATTTGAAGTCACAGTAGGCGATGAACGAAGTAAAGTCATTCGCGAAAAAGGAGAGGCATTTCAAAAAGATTGTCTTAAGCGTAAGGTAAAGTTTCCAGCTTCCTTAATGATTTGGGGCTGCATGTCGGCACAGGCTGTCTGCAATTTATAGATGGAACCGTCAATGCCGAAAAATACAAAAGCATCTTACAAGAGAGTTTGCTGCCGTCTATACGTAAGTTAAAGTATAAAAATGCGTATATTTTTCAACAAGATGGTGCCTCATGCCATACCGCTAAAGCAACTACCATGTCGTGGCCATCCAGCAGCCCGGACTTGTCTCCCATAGAAACGTTGTGGTGGAAAATGAAGAAGAAGTTGCGAAAGGACCCGTCCAGATCAAAAGCTGATCTTAAAGAGAAACTTACCTGTGTTTGGAATGAAACAACCCCGGAAGAGTGTCAACAGCTGGTAGATACAATGCCGCTCAGAATTAAAGCCGTTTTAGATGCAAAAGGAGACGCCACCAAGTGGTAGACGTTCTAATCTGCGTCGGTAACACTAAAGACGAACTTTTTTGCATTTTAGTACAATTGGTGAAACAATGTTTTTTTTTATTACCAAGGAAAGTTCGTTTTTTTTTTCATTGAATAAATAAAATACGATTTATAACTTATACTGTTTTTATATTGCTAATTCTTCCAAACACCTTCGTCCCCCAGAATTTTTAGGTTAACGTTAGTTTAGTACATTTTTTTCCTACCAGACGTACTCATTTGCATTGGGGCTCGTAGTGTTGTGTTCCTGATGGTGAGTAAGGTTCCCAGAGCTCCAACAACTTTTAGGGTAGGCAACGCGCATCTGGATCCTTTAGAGTTGCAGGCATCCATAGGCTACGGTAAAGAACTTAGTGTTTACCTTCTCGATTAATGAGACCCGATCTAGCGAAAAATTCCAAAATTGAACCACGGGTCGATTTTTAAACGTTAAGTGAAAAACGTGTACTATTTGTGTTTTTATGTTTAAGTCCAAAGCAAAGAGTATAACTATATTATGACGTTGGCTATATCTAGAAATGTGTTACTTTGCTACCTGTTACGTTGTCATCACTAACCTCATTCTTCCCTCTTCTTGTCCACGATGCGTAACGCAAGTCATTTTAGCCATTGTGCAACGTAAAGATCATACAAACTTGACAATAGTGTTTCCCCATAACATTGTCTCTGAGCAGGGTACGGAACGCCCAGTATATAACATATACGGACGTGGAAGACGGCAGTTTGCGATAGGAGCCGGTGAGATGAGTCCGAAAGTTGTGTGTTTTGGGTTATTTCTGGTGATGGTGGCGGGGGAGTACAGTGATGGGTAAGTGTTTCATTTATCTGACATGTTGATAACAGCCAGGTAAAAAAACTATTTCGAAGATACTCAGAGACGCTACATGGGACCGGAGAGCTGGCAGTTACCTCGCTCAACGCATCTGTCTCGCAGTTCAGCGGGGTAACGCAGCCAGCGTCTTCGGCACCATGCCGAAGGGACCCTTTCTAGATTTAGTATAGTTAGTTAGTTTTTAATCATATTTTTGTATTATTTGAGTTAATGTTTATATACTGTATTTTTTATACTTATCACAAATAAATAAATATTACAATTATATCTTATATAAAAAACGAATTGTAGGTATATGTTACCTTAGTAGTGAAATCACATCATGTAAATTCATAAATTGGAATACTAAATAGAAAACTCTTAGGTACAATAAGTACCTAAATCATTTCGTTTTACTGATAATTAATCAGTTACTTTTACGTTTTTTAGAGATTATTACAATTAAATGGGACAACCGCTTATATTAACTTTAACCTTTTCCACGCCAAAGACGTATATATTGGCACCGCAGGTTCAACGCCAAACACGTTTATATACGTTCTTGATCAGATGATCACAGAGCAAATTAGGCCTACGAGTACACGCATAAAGTTCAACTTAAGCTTTGACATTTCGATGACGTGACGTGTGAGCGTTAGATTTTGCGTTTGGCATGGTGCCGAAAAGGTTAAAACATAATACCTCCGACGTTTCAACAACGAGATTGTCCTCGTAATCTCGGATGTCGTCGGAGGTAATTTTTAAAGTTACCTTTATATGGTATACGCAATTAAATTCCGTTTATTTGTAAAATCATTTCATTGTGGTTAAACTTACGTGAGTAATACTGACATTTGATGAAAACAATAAAGACACGCTTTGGTACTATAAAATAAATCTGGCAAAATGGGTTATGCAGTATGTATGTATAACGAGATACAATATGATATCTAGTTTATAGTTGAAAGATTATTCAATTCATCATTTCAGTCGTAAGTTGTCCACTGCTGGACATAGGCCTCCCCCAAATAGGACTTGTGTCACTTTGCCATAGTCCCACGCTTGACAGGCAAGTTGGCGACCGCAGTAGCTGTAGATTGGATTTGGAGGATTGCTGCTACCCACCCGTTGGTTTTTTTCCCTTTATCGCCTCTTACGACACACGCAAGAGGAGATGGGTTGGTGCTATTCTAGTCAGCCGGCATTTATTATGATTTAATTATATATACTTTGAATTATTACAAAATTGCACACATGTATAAATTAAATATAAGATGCTTTCAAACAACGAAAAAAAAATTGAAATCGGTCCATAAATGACGGAGTTCTGAAGTAACACACATAAAAAAAAAACAACATGCCAACCGAATTGATAACCTCCTCCTTTTTTTGAAGTCGTTTAAAAATAATTAATAAGTTTTAGTCTTCTACGTTGCATCATATTTACTTAATAAAATAGTATAAACAATAAAGTCTATTAGCCGAGCGGTGATTTTTATATGAATTCTATTTAACCTTTTGAACGCCAAGCACCACAAAAGTGGTCGGGTGATGTCGTGCCTGCCACACCACCGACCACTAAAGTGGCTATGGCGGACGCTGTCAAAGCAATTATCCTGCTGACAGATAAGGTTTATATAATATATTGTTCTTCACAAGTCATACCATGGCGTATACGTCACATTTTGATGCGAGAGGAAAAGCGGTCAAAAGGTTAATTGAATTTGGATACCTACACTTTTATCAGCTACCCCAGTTTGAATTTCAGGGGGTTCATGCCGAGCTCCAGCTTTCGCACGGAGGACCAGCTCGCGGAGCCCTCGGCCAGGGTCGAGAAGAGCAGAGAAGAGAGGGAGCAGAATGACCGCACGCAACGCTTCGGGATTTCTACGTACGGGACTACGGGGGCACAGGTAAAGGCGTCATTATCTCATTAGACGTAACTCCGCATTTAGACATACACATACATACATTTCCGCCGTCCACTGCTGGACATAGGCCTCCCACAAATATGACTTGTATCATCTTGGGCGTAGTTGCCATAGTCGCCACGCTTGGCAGGCGTTATCCTTACTGCTTTATACTTGTAAATAAAGATCTGTATCGATATATTTGGCCATTTTTTGCCACTATTTGACGCTGACTGTTACAAATATCTGTGATTATAGGTTAATACCAATTATGCTAAGTAGGTATTTCTACTATGTATAGTGTTATTCTGTGTAATTATTATTTCAAAATCACATCTTTATGATCTTTCTGGGAATTAGGAATCATTACCCCAGACTCTCAGAATATCAAGAATATATGATACTACACATTTTTGTCCAGGGTCCGTATGGTGGTTCAGCGCCAGGTCTTTACGGCCCGGTGAAGATAGACCTGGGTGGTGTGCTCATTGGTTCCATCCTCGGTTTCGGCGCGGTCCTCATCTTGCCTAAAATCATGCACGTGCTCTCCTATGGCTATGGAGGCGGATACGCACGCAGTAAGTTCGCGATGAATTATGATAACTTGCGAACTAAATAATATACTTAGGTACATAATTATTTTAATGTTTACCAATGTTAATTCGGATCAGAATAATAACCAATACTTATCCTGAAAACGCCTACCTTTCTTTGGCAGTTTACCCCTCTTGTCTAAAACTATCTATGTCAACTCTTGGTATTCTCAAACGCGGAATAAAATCGACTAACCGTTGACATGGCGCAAAGCAGTAACTGATGAGGCTCTACCGCCAAAAACGATATTCGTAAATTTCGGGCATCTTTCTCTTTTACCCCAATCAAGATGTCATGACTGACAGAGACAATCGTTCGAAATTTACGAATATTGTTTTTGGCGGTAGCGCCTCACAATCACAAGTCATAAATAAATAATACCACACGTATAATACTACTACTAATACTTAACCTTATGAACGCCAAAGCTAAAGACGCCGATGGAAGTGTGCCAGTTCCAGGGCCGTTGTGTCCCAGATGCCGGGACGTCGTTTGCCGCTTTTCAGTGTGTATAATCCATGGCTTATACAATCTCTAGTCTATGGGACATGCCCATAATATGGCTTGTAAGCCAGACCATACAAAGTTTCAGGCCCGGTACCGCGAACATCGAAGTTCGTATATTTCGGGCATTTATCTCTTTTACTCCAATTAAGGCGTCATGAGAGTGACAGAGCCAATCGTTCGAAATTTACAAATATCGTGTTTGGCGGTAGCGCCGCAGTTACTAGGCTAGACGCCGTCGTCTGGGATACAGTTTTCCGTCGACAAGCTGAGTGCTTAAAGATAATAAAAATCTTTCTTTTGTTCCCAAGGTGTCGACACAGAATCCTCCCAGATATCAGACATGTTGAATCGACTAGACGAGACGCTGGCGAGGTACAACATCGACTCTGGCGCGTGTACGCAGCGCCTGGCGTGCTCGTACGTGCAATTGGCTAATGAAAATATGCAGGCTGGGAATGCTACGGAATTTGACGCGCTCTTGGCTAATCTGTCCAGGTACCTAATTAACTAATGTATTTTGTAGATCTCAATTTTTCCGGTAGACGGGCCATACCATGTGCGTAATTAAAAAACACTTTGACAACGTTGCACATATATTTTACTTAATACTTTAACCCAGTAATAATTTATTTTACTTTTCTTCCAGCAACTCACTAGTACGCCGCATGTTAGACGGGACGGCCATCTTTGATGCAGTGAGCGCGGGCCGCTCGCATGGAGACTGTCAACAACTGTATCCTAAGTGCAAACTTGATAAGAAGACAGTCGTCAAGGTGCTCACGCAAATGGTACCCTCGTAGGATAGATCAAATACTCGTAATAAAATAGTTGTAGTTTACCATTTGTATTTTATTCCCTTTATCTTGGTTACCTCCTTAAATTTTTGCATATACCTTAGGTACATTCCGTACAATGAGAAAGATTACTCAAACTGATTTATATTTTATAATAAAGGAACTCCTTTAATGGTTTACAATTTTGGCAGGCGTTTAACCCCGCTCCGCTCGTTAAGGCATTCGGGGCTTATCAGAAAATTTACTGGGTATTAGCGTGAGTTACTAAGAAAGTTTAATGGTTTTTGCTTTTGTGACAAGTACCTAATTAAGAATAATTATTTTAATAAAAACTTGGTTTTGGAACAGTTACGAACCATATGAATTTATAAGCCATATGATAACGTACCTAAATAAAAAAATATTTACTTATTATAAAAAAAAAATCAAGACAAAATACTCAAAAAGTTTTGGCAAGGTTATTTTTAAATTTAACTTCTAAGTTACCATCTTTTCTTAATACTGACCCCAAAAATAGGGATGAGCGTTTTATGCATTTGAATGTAATTATTGTAAATAAAAAAATTATTGAAATCATATCAGTACGATTAAATCAAGATTAAATAATGCGCATGATGTTCCGTCATTTAACTAGACGGAGCGTGATAATAATAATACCACGATCGAAAGGGATAGGCTTATGTAACTTTCCATAGGTATGGCAGAGACGGTGCTATGTCGTCCGTCCTCGTCACAGTCTCACAAATTTTTGTTCCCCTCCAAACTGGATCCTTCAGAACTGTCAAAGTTGGAGGGGACCAACCAAATACAATTGTAGTTGTGGTAATTAATACAGAATAAGCTAATATTTTTGTTATAAAGAATGTCCTGTAAAGCAAAACTATAGTGATTTGTTACATTTTGGGCTACAAAAGCCAGAATATCTTTGTTCCTTACTGGCGCTCGCGAATGAGTTTTCCAGTCATTATTCCTCTATGCGCTGATATTGATATGCTATTATGTCACATTGTTGTTAAATATTCGATGATAAAAGACTGAAAATGACCGCAATTGGTTTGTTGGGCAGCCAGTACTGTATGTATTTAGGTAGTGCTTTCTTCTGAGCTACGAGTAACTGTTCTAAACAAAGGTCTGTTTAGAATATAAGTTCAAAGGAGGTTTAATACAGTACCACTAAATAATCATAGGAATATATTAGGAACATCGCTCTAACAAAGCCAATTGTAATTACATTTTATCAATATTAGAGCTTTATTTTTTAATACGTAATTATTGTTAAAATGGATTAATGATTATGCATACCGAACGAATCATTTAAAACGTGATTTATTTTTTATGAACGCAGGCATAAAACTGACAGCTTCTTGTTATGGTGGTAGCATTGTAATAACTAAGGATGTCAGTACATGTTATTACAAAATGTCGATAAATGTAAAACATTTAACGCTTTACAAGAGTAAACAGAAAAAGAGTAACAGTATTTTAACGATGATATTTTTATTAAAATAGAAATTAATTCCAGTCACAAATCAATAGAATGGCATAAATATTAGTTTTTAACCAAATCATATTTATATTTTTCAGCCTCTTGTTTGCCAGAAATATCGACATACTTTTAGTTTTCACGTCCCTAGATCATGTAATACTCTTTCGTTCATTCATAAATAAAAAAATCATTCATTCAGAATTCACGTATAATCACTTTTTCTTGAAGTGCGGAAAGCATGTAAATGTATGTGAGAAAATCACATTTTTTCTTATGATTAAGCGCTAAGTCACACAAGCTTTAATTTTATTCATAAAACGTGAAACGATGGCAAGTAACGAGGAAACAACCGGGCCCTTGTCCAAGGAGGATATTGAGGCGGCAGATAAATGGAAAAACGAAGCAAATGAATACTTTAAAAGTAAGTAAAACGCAAACCGAACAAAAAAAAACATGCTCCATAATTCTACTTCAGAATTTATGACATTACAATATTGATCGTGACAAGAATAGAATAAAAATTGATTGTCATAACCTTAAATTTTCAGAACAAAATTACAATACCGCAATTGAATTGTATTCAAAGGCGATAGACAAAAACCCTAATAATGCCGTGTACCATGCGAATAGAAGTATATCTAACCTGCGGTTGGAGAATTTCGGGTATGCCCTTACGGATGCGTCGCGGGCGATCGAGCTGGATAGGTCGTACACAAAGGCCTATTACCGAAGGGCCGCGGCTTACATGTCTCTTGGAAAGTACAAACTAGCACTTAAGGATTTTGAATATGTGAGTATGATGATTAGTACGTTCACTTGTCCTCTAGCAACCATCAGATCCAAAACCTGCCCAGTTGTATGCTAGATTAGAAATGAGTAGAGCAGAATGGGAATGAGACCTAAGTGAAGGCTTTTGGTGGTTAAATATGAAAGTATGCACTATATAATTCAACATTTGCTATAATTAAATTACAAGTAACAATACCTCTAATCTAGGGTTGCCATAAGTTTGGGTACTCATGCTGGGATATTTAAAAAAAAAGTACCAAAAGGTGAAAGAAATAACCCTTAAACCTTCACTGGGGCAATTAGTTAACTTCGCAATTAACCATACTTGTACTGGGTTAAATCAACCCCGTACCACAGTGAACATGTTAAAGGTTTATTCCTTGTGCAATAGTGTGCAATAGTGAGTGTCATGGTGTGCTGTATAGTGGACTAGTGTGCCAGTGCACTCTCACTATAAATTGTGGGGCTTATGTCATTCTTTCCACATATTGTTAGCCTAGCTAGTCTTTACTGTATGTATAATTTATCAAGTCCAGCCCCCACTTAAATATATATCACTAATTGGGACAATCGCCAGGTCACCATGCTCCAAACTGGGATATGTCCCGACACACTAGGATGTGTGGCAACCCTACCCTAATCTATAATATCTTTTTTATAGTGCTTTACGGCAGTTTAGTATTGAAATGAATGAAACTAAATCTATAAAGCAAGTCCAAAATAATAAGCATCCTGTTTCTATGAAACCAACAACAATAGCTTTGTAACAATGTAAAACAATTATAAATCAGCTATGTATATCACATATATAAACTATGAAAAATTAACAGAACTTAAACCAAAAATATATTTCTAAAATTGGTACCTGTGGCATGGTACCGAATATGTGGGCAGTGTTTCCTCGCTGAACTGCAATGCCTTATGTGTTGAGCGAGGGAGCTGCCAGGTCTATGAACCTCATCGACAGTTACCATTAGGTGTGACTGAGGTCAAACGCTGGTCAGTCTAGTATAAATATCTATATAAAAGAATCAAATTCATTGTAATGAAGGTGATTTTGCTATACTAGGACATATTTTTAGGTGAATAATTGTATATATACATAGGTTCTATTCACTAGAGTTAGACTTGCGCAAATTATAGTGATTATAGCATGCAAGTAAAATCTTTCATGTTCTTGTATTATATATACAGCCTATAAACAAACACCTCACACCTTATCATCAAAATGTCTGTTATTCATATCAGAGGGCA
Source organism: Grapholita molesta (assembly GCA_022674325.2). Classification (NCBI taxonomy): domain Eukaryota; kingdom Metazoa; phylum Arthropoda; class Insecta; order Lepidoptera; family Tortricidae; genus Grapholita; species Grapholita molesta. The sequence goes on from CP053138.2 coordinate 9,208,663, forward strand.
TTATCAAAGATTTTAATCAAAAGTATGTTGCTTGGCCTAGTTTAAATTATGTTTTCTAGAATAATAACTGCTCTCAGTTCTATGGGCCATATTATATCAATATTTTAAAAATACATATTTGGGACAATCTTACACAAATCAACCAAGTCCCATAGTAAGCTCTATAAAGGTTACTATGGGACTCTATAAAGCCTACAAGTTCCCCTAAGTCACACTCAAAACCACAGTTTAGCAGTTATTTCATCTAAACACACAAAACATGCATATTAGAATGTGGTGCCACATTTCTTTTAACAAAATATGCTTCTGTTGTCCTCTGGCTGATGGGACAGATTAACAACACAATATAGTTGATTCAGTCACATAATAGATATATTCATATCCCTATAACTAGCCTATGATAACATCCAGAAACGGACTGGATTCAACCCCAGGGACCCTAGTCGGTAGTGATGCTGCTTCATAGCCAGGGTCACTACCAATGTCACTGTCGAGTCCGATCATGATCCACTGGCACTCCCCCTAACGGCAATGCGGACGTTGCCTCTGGGTTTTTAGCGGGTATTCTCTTCCCCTCTTGGCTAGCAAGAGGAGCAGCGAGGAGAGTCCCACATACCCCCCTCACTACCATCATGGGCCTACTACCCCAAGCCCGGGGGGGATGCGTAAACGCATTTTCCCAGCAACAAAAAAAAGGGTCGCTACCAACTAGGCTAGGAGCCTAAAATATTATGTCAATAGAATGATGTAACAATGCTGTAATTTTGGTATTACCTAATACTTAAACAAGGAAAATAATACTTGTTTTTGTATCCTGCTTTAGAAGTAACAATATCCATAGTATAACAACATGTTATTACAGGTAACCAAAGTTAGGCCAAATGATCAGGATGCGAAAATGAAATTTAATGAATGTAATAAAATTGTGAAGAAAATTGCATTTGAAAAAGCCATCTCGGTGGATAAGAAGGAAGTGAACATTGCTGATTCCATCAACTTGGACGCCATGAGTAAGTGATCTATTCATGTTTCTCTACCTATAGACAAAATTGTTCACTAATTACGTAAATTCAGAGATGTACTGAAATGAAACAACAAAAACCACTATATGGTAAATACAATTACAGATAAAAACTGAAAAACTAATATAATTAAAACTACTACCTACTTAGTTACAAACGGATAAACTCGTGTGTAATTATATTGCACTAGGCGACATGTTTGCACAAGGCAGCGGACAGCAGTGAGCGATACACCCTCAATGTGAGTGGTGTGTCCTGACTCTGCTTGGAAATGGGTACCAGAGACCAGAGCTTACTCGAAACATGTCGCTTAATGTGATATAATTACACTGAATAACTGTTGATGTGAATGAATCTCCAAAATTCTCTTGACATATTGGTGTTTATAGACGCAGTCATGATTAATGTTTGTTTTTGTATTTACTGATACATGATGACTACATAAATAAAGCATATAATTGTGTTTGCTATGTATGACTATGTGAAACTCGTTTATACATTTGTTGAAAAACTTGAAACATTTAATTAGCATGCCACTGTGAAGGTATTAATGATAGCCTAAGAGCCTATAGATTAAAAAATAAACAATTGTTCTTTTTTTAAAGAGATTAAATTATAATCTATAATTATTTTTGTCAGCCATTGAAGACGAATATGAAGGCCCAGCACTGGATAATGGAAAGGTAACAATGAAGTTTGTCACAGAACTAATGGAACATTACAAACAACAGAAGAAACTTCATAAGAAATATGCTTACAAGGTAAATTCATTTATTTTTCTTCTCATTTATCAGCCACAAACTTGCACTGCTGGAAATAGGCCTCCCCAAAGAAGAGACAGGGAGAAATCTCTGAGTATGGGGGTTTCAGTGTCATGCTATGCTTGGCAGTCAGTTTGGTAATTGCAGTACGATTCACCACTCTTAAAGATGCAGCTGCCTGCCCTCATGTGGTTTCTGGTAGCAGTTTAAAAATTGCCTTTTGCTAAAAATGGATTCTGGTTATTCGTAATCAGAATAAATTTTAAGAAAAGGTGGCCACTTACTAGTAGTTATTCTACATTTGTGAATCAGAGATCACAGAGAGATGAGGTTTTTGTAATGCTCATGATTTTAGTAACATGGCTGTAGTGTAATTTTTCAGCGGATTAGAAGTTTGGCCAAATGTGTTAATCGCTACATTTGCTTTACATAACTTGCTTCTTTTATTGGTGTAATTTTAGAACATTTAGCAAGTCTGAAAAATAAATAAACTGTTTGGCATACGTTATATAACCTTCTTTGAACCTTCATTCAATTTGTTTTATTTAATAATGCTTGAATCCACATACATAATATATATTTACTGGAAAAATTACAATTTATTTTATTAGATGTAAAGTGGCCATCTGGCCAGAATCAAGCAGATGCAATCAGCCCCCATAAATTTTATTAGGACCATCTTTTAAAAAACCTTTTTAAAATGAAATTGACTTTATTTTTCTGTACTTTTATTTAATTGCAATTTTTGACATTACAGATTCTAATTGATGTCAAGAGCTATCTACAAAAACAACCATCCCTCGTTGATATCAAAGTAGGAGATGATAAGAAATTTACAGTCTGCGGAGACATCCATGGGCAGTTCTATGATCTTATGAACATTTTCGCTCTAAACGGGCTACCTTCTGAAACAAATCCCTATCTGTTCAATGGAGACTTTGTGGATCGAGGGTCTTTCAGTGTGGAGTGTATTTTCACTCTGTTCAGCTTCAAACTGCTGTTCCCTGACCACTTTTACATGTCAAGAGGTAAGCAACTTCTCCTTTCAGTTATCAAGAAACAGAAACGCATAATATAAAAGTATTATATCCAGAAGAATTACACGGTTAGGTCAAAAAAAAAAACAGTGCTTTAGGTTATGCCTCCTTCTGCCAAGGGACCACCAAGTATATGTTAATGTCCTTAGGCCTACGGTATGTACCCGTAGTACCTACTGAACAAATTGTGAACTTTGAATGTGCTAAACTGCTATATTTCTTTTGTTTTTCACACGTTTTTAAAAAAACATTTTCGCACGCGCGACTAAATAAATGTGTTAATTGTATAGAAGCGGGTAGCTCACGTTTTATAAGTTGAATATTCGTCGACATGTTTTACTCCAGAACTTGTTATAAGCAAAATCATGAGCCGTTTGAGTTGGCTGATGTTGCTTGGCTTTGCTTAGTTGGCGTTCTTCATAGGTCAGACTCGAACGCTCCATTCTCTTGAGTGTACCCTATCTCTTGTTTTCCAGGTAACCACGAGACCCTGGACATGAACCGCATGTACGGCTTCCGGGGGGAGGTGACCTCCAAGTACACCTCCCAGATGGCGGACCTGTTCACCGAGGTGTACAACTGGCTGCCGCTGGCTCACTGCATCAACAGCAGGGTCCTGGTGATGCATGGTGGACTGTTCTCGAAGGATGACATCACGTTGGAGGATATCAGGAGGGTGGATAGGAATAAGCAGCCGCCGGAAGACGGTAAATGTTTAAATATATATCGACAGTGGAAATTTCAAATGTCGTAAGTCGCATATAAAAGTATGTCCCTTACGACATTTGAAATTTCCACCGTCGATATATTTTTTTATGACATAGGCGGCAAACGAGCAGACGGATTGCCTGATGGTAAGCAATTACCGTCGCCCATGGGCACCCGCAACACCAGGGGAGTCACAAGCGCGTTGCCGGCCTTTAAGGGGGGTTGGATAGGGTGTTTCACGTTTGTATGGAGAAAAAAAAGAGGTGATATTTTTCCTGACTTCGCAAACTTTTAGAGTCTCCCTGATCTAAAAATGATATGTTTTAAATTTCAAGGAGAACAGATGACGTTAAGGGGTCGCACTCTTCAATTAAGTGGAGTAACTATCCCATACTAAGATCAAAAATTAACTATGTTTTAAAATATCGAAATATAATGAATCGACCCTAAAATAAAGTGAAAAAGTATAATTTTTCATCTAAAACACAAAAAAATAACTTTTTCTTTGGAAAAAGGTACGAAATCCTGAATAATATAAATAGAACAATTTAAAGGTAATCAAATTCCTATTCCTCCACTAAATTAAAAAATTTAATATATCTAGAAAGTTCAGGAATTCGTTATTCTTCACTATAGCCATTGCCAATTACAGAACTTTCTGCCCTCCTCTGTAAAGTCAATAATTATATGGCATAATATAAACCGATAGGGTGCGACCTCTAAATATTGAATAATTTTAATATTATTTCGAATATATACATTTTTCATGACTAAGAACAAGAAACCAAGCGAAGTCTAATGGAAATCAAAAATTTGGAAAAATGAAACACCCTAGGGTTGGAGCTCTGGGAACCTTACTCACCATCAGGAAAGAACTACATACCTGAAAGGTAGCAGTGCTATTATGGCTGTGGTCTTCTGTAAGGAGGAGGTACTTCCCCAGTTGGGCTGCCCCAGATTCAAGCGTGATGGTCATCAGTGTGCCCTATCTCTCATTGTTGGACGTAGTTTAAGGACATATCCGGGTCCAAAAATATTAATATAAATATTAATATTAACGACTTTATTGTGGAAACTAATCATAATCATTGACTGTCTCAAATGAGGTACCTAATTGTTTATCCTCATCTATGAAGATATACACAAATTCGTCATACGATAGGTGTCAAAGGCAGTCAAAGGGTAAAGAGGAGTCGTTTTTTAATATGGTTTTTCTAATGACAAACTAGTGTAGTCTGTAGTGAGGCAGCGTAAAAAGCAGGAGAGGAGAGAGAATGAAAAAGGTTAGAACCCTCAAAAAAAATCTTCTGGACTTATGGACATTTTAATGTTTTTAAGTAGGTACTTATCTTTGTTGGTCTTAATCACAAACGTTCTTGAGCTTACTGTGAGACTAGATCCATTAACCATAATGAACTGTGCTCCAAAGCAGATATCTTGGATGTGGATGTTAAGGCCATCAAGTTTCAAGTGCTATCAATGTTTTGGAGCGCAACCAAAGCTTGACACGGCTGCCGAATGCACTAGAACCTATGGGCCAAAGCGTTAATCGAGTACCGATTAAGCAAGCCAAAGTAGACGAGGCAGACCAAACAATAAATTGCGGGATGATATTTTGTAGTTGCTGATGGGAACAGTGGGATACTAACCAGGCATTTTATTAATTTCAGGCATAATGTGCGAGCTGCTCTGGTCGGACCCGCAACCCATGCTGGGCCGCTCGCCGTCCAAGCGCGGCGTGGGCTGCCAGTTCGGTCCGGATGTGACCTCCAACTTCCTGCAGCGGAACGGGCTCCAGTACATCATTCGCAGCCACGAGGTGAAGAACGATGGCTACGAGCTGGCTCACGACGGGAAGTGCATCACTGTATTCTCTGCGCCTAACTACTGGTATGCTTTGTTCTTACTTACGCTGGATAGTGATGGTGTGATAAAGATGGAGATATGATTATGACTGACCACTCAGCTATTCGACGATTTAGATTTTAGTGCCTAGGTAATAATCAGAGCTCGCGGGGGTGAGATTTTTTAAGAGTTTGCACAACATGGACATGCCTTGTCATTAGATATGTGGTGTAATTTGATAACTAAAAAAATATTTTTATTAGGCTGCCTTTCCGCTACTTTAATTGCGCCGCCATTCTCTTGTTATGTTATTATTTTTATAATGAATAAAGCTTTATTTTCTTTTATTTTAATACTTTTTTCTGAGGTGTATCTATATTCATATCTACACTTGACAAAAGTGACGTCAAAATGGCTCACCTCTGCCGAGCTCTGGTAATAATACCTTAAGTTTCAAAGAAATTAAGTCTTCTCAATTCAATAAATAGGGTAAAACTAAAACAATATGTTTAATTTTTCAGTGATACAATGGGTAACCTGGGTGCTTTCATCACAATGAATGGCAAGGACCTCAAGCCAAACTTCACCACTTACGAGGCAGTGGTGAGTAAACTGCTGATCAATACATATGTATATTGTCACTACTTTGAAAGAACCTCGTAACTCATTCTGGCGTTCAAAAGAAAAATGACGTAACTAAGTCTGGGATGAGCACAGAGTGACAGCGTTTCAACTTAGAGTATATGTGTCAGATACGACATTTTTTCAAAGTAGTGACGATATATTATATGTGTAACATTTAGTTCATATGGCCTGACGTCCATTCTGCTGTCTATTGAAAAGGTCTGGGAGTCAGAACAGTATATAAATAGTACACCTACTTATGAAACACAAATCAAGTTATTTATTTATTTATTATTTTTAAATCCGGCAGGGAGTTGCATGAACTTATAGCGACTGTATCCAGTATGATCTTTATACAGTAGTCAATATCAGTTTGGAGTGTCTTTGTGTTTGTCAAGTTTGTTCATAAACTCACTGACACTGTACCTACTTAAATATTTTAATTTCGAATCAATAATATACCTACAACATATTTTAGTAGAATAAGCTGAGAAAGTTCTATTCTCGTAGTGGATAAGCGATATATGTTACGAAATCCACTAACATTTTGCTTTCCAACTCATAGGGAATATTGTTTAACCCTTAATTTGGCAAAATAAAAATGTGCGTTCCTGCTACGTCAGATCTGAATAGTTCAATAGTTCTAAAAATTCTAATCATAAAAAAAATACAAAAAGATGATTCGACCATCTTCAATGTGTATACCGGGCTGTACACTGCCAAATTAAGGGTTAACACCACTTTGTAATTTATATACCCTACAACACCTTGATCGATTTGAACACTTTTTTTTAAAGGAAGCTTTTCCTATCGCGTTACTAACTTAATACACACTCATCTGAAATCAAGAACAAATATAAACCTTTTATCTATCAGCAGTAATGTTGTTTAAACAGCATGATACATGACATGACACTTTTAGGTGTTGTTTTGGCAACATGAGATCTTGGCGTTCGAAAGGTTAATATTGAATTATTGGCTTTGACCCCCAAATCCTTAATTACATCTAAATAGAGCGGCGAGTTTTTACGAAAACGCCCTAACTCTGACTCAGTTGTTAGCAAAAGTTGCAACCGTCACCAGTATTTCTGACCATTTTGTTATTCCAGCCTCACCCCGACGTCAAACCAATGGCGTACGCAAACTCGTTCCTGAGCATGCTCTGCCAATGATCGGGCCACGCCACACGCCACACGCCAACTCCGACTCACACGTCAAAACAGTAACGTAGCCCTTGTGATGTAGTTTTGCTGACTATTAGGGTTCCGTACCCGTATTGAGGACAAATTATACCCAATTACTGTAGTCGAAGACATACATCAAGGATCAGCACAATGAATGATAATGTCTATGCAATGTTGCGTTCCTTCAAAATTCAGGTCTTTCTGTTTTCGTAACGCCATCTGTGATGCTTAAGTTACCCTATTATGACAGCGAAAATGGTAACACAACCTAACTGGGACCTACTAAGTGAGTTTGCATTAACTACGGGAAAGCGATTTTATATAGATATTTGACAATCCATGTATGAAGTCTTTGCCATAGATGTAATAGTAACCCGGCACGCAAAAAATGTAATAATTTAGCGTTTGATTATGTTCTGTTTACATCGATGCCATACGACTTGAAATAATATTTTTACTTAAGATTTAGTTTTGACACGTTTGCTACGCCAATAAGCTTAGCTATTAAATGTACTACAGTGAATGTGGTTAAATAAACTGTTGTATTAGCTATCTTGTTAAATAGACTGGAAGATATAATGTACTGCCAGATTTTGTAAATTATGGTCGTCTCAAATTCTAAAAATTATATCTTGTTTTGTCTTTAATGGTTTTATAGCCAAAAAGAGAAGTACGCAATTGTTTAATGGAATGGACATGAATAATGACATCAGTATACCGGATATCGGCAAATATCAAATGAATAGTGCTCGGTACGCCATTTAAGACATTGGGTGCCAAGAACCCACTAGACGGGTTCTCTGTTCCTAGCGGTTTCTCGCTACGTGTGGAGACACGGGGTTCGGGTACATTTGTAGCGCGTAGCGAATGCTGGTTAGTTACCAGAGTTGCGAACTTATAAATAATATACATTATTCCAATGGAATATATACCTTATTTGACTACCATTAAATCTAGTTTCCTATGTATCCATTGAACATAAACCAAAAAATAATCAGCACTTTTTTCCATCTGTGTATAATTCATTAATTATATATCGCAGAATACAATATATACGGAGGGCGAACAACGATGAGCTTGAGTTTATTGTTTAAATTTTAAGACCACGAATTTGCTATGATGGTAACAAACAGTTAAGTTGATAGTTTATTTGAATATGCAATAGAATGCTATCGACTACTTTTAGCGTGGGTCGCCTTGTTGCTTAACTAATGCCGCAAATTTTTACATAGGTAATTTCGGAATTATTATATAATTTTATATAGGATTTAAATTTCCGTTTCCTAAATCTTTATTTCCTATACACATTCTGTTTCTGAAAATGTATGATAACGTTTACATCACTTGATGCTTAACCGTTTCAGTGCGGATGACACGACAGGCGTGTCATCAATGTTTTTAACGAATGGCGTATGACACGAGAGGAGTGTCATTTTAAAATCGATTAAAACTTCACCAAATTAAGTTTCAGAAAGGTTCACCCCGAACAAAACTATTATTATTTGTCGTGTAGAACAAGCTAGTAGCCTTCGTTTCTGGAATATTCAAAATATTATTATTTTTTTCCAAAATCAGTTGTTAACAACCTTTTCATGCAGCACTAGTTTTACTACTTAGCGTTTCAGTGCAGATAACACTACAGGCGTGTCATCATATTATAGAATGAATACCTATATTATTTTAGATAAATGATTTGTTACCTTAGAGCATTTAATGACTGGAGACGCCTTTATAATACCCCTCTGCCAAAAAACTTGCACAATTGTGCAGATGGTTGTATAGACTGACGTTTTAGCAATGCATTTGACACTCCCCTTGCCCGCAAAAACCTATTTTCAGTCAGTCAGTCTATTTTGTACGAAAAATGACAGCCAAGGCGTCTCCAGTTACTACTTAAATCCTCTAAGTTTGTTACCTATAAGACTCGAATGAATAGTTCAAGGAGAAATGTAAATGCATAGGTTTAAATACGTCGCACTATAAAAATAATTACCCATTCCGTTACCCACTATACATAATTAGCAGAGTCCGGAAAATCCATAGCAAAACAAAACACTGTCGCCGTCAAAAGGGAAGGGTTATTACTTAATATGGAATATAAATAACGTTGATGATTACGTTGCGTTTGAGATGAAATAACAATAAAACAAAGCCTAACTTTACCATTTCTTTTGCGTTTGGCGTGAATGATTATAAAATAAGTAATGTACAGTCAGCGTCATATAGATGGTAGCATCCAAAGTACTCAAATAGTTCGGTACACCATACCATTTCTATGGTGTACCGCGCTTTATGAGTACTTTGGATGCTACCAACTATATGACGCTGACTGTACCTAAACATATCGGTATGATTTTTAGACGAAACTAACTCGATATCGATAAAAAAATGTTTCTATCACTAGTTTGATTGCGACAGTCTTTTGTTTCACTATAGATTTTCCGGGCTCTGATAATTAGGAAAGTATAAACATTATACTTAGTAGAAAATGTTTGTGATATCTGAATTTTAAAAGTCACTTACCATCCATTTCGAGTAAAACTCGTAGTTTAAAAGCTACTAACAGTTTAAAACAATGTTTTGATCAGTTCACTTCCTTGGTTAGATGTCAACTGAACTCAATCAAGTCAAAATCAATGAAAAAAACTAAATAAATTCCTAATTTTATACACATGGCGGATGACACGATAGGCGTGCCATCATATTCTATGGCGTTAGGCACGCCTGGCGTGCCATGAAAAAATTGTTCGCCGCCACAGACTAAAGTTTTCGAAAATGGAACACGCAACGAATCGGTTAACACGCTAATAGCTTAACAAGGATTTTTTCTAGGAACTGCGGAGTCAGCAGTACAGTAAAGCACTAACAATAATTATGCTTTAATAGAACAAGTGCTATCAAGTAATGCTCAAATTGTTCACGATAACTAGTTACGCCTAGGGTCACAACCAGTTTTTATTTTCTTTTGGAAAAAACCGGTTTTACCCAGCAAAACCGGTTTTCCCATACAAAATCAAAACCGGTAATGACCTAGTTAAGTCAACATTCTTAGTCATTAAGAATGTTGTTAAATTTTTTCATACATAATTTGTAACAAATAGTTTAATTTAGGCGGTTATTTAAACATGTTATAAGTAACATATATTGTCAATTCTCATGAGATAACAAGAAATTATTGGCAAGGCGCGTATACAAGTACTATGTAGGAGCCTCTTGTTAAGATATTTTTCTAAACTAGACAATATTTAGTGCAGGTTGTGTCTTCAATGGAAACGTGAAGATTTCATCTTCTGTTTGGTGCTATATTATAAAGCTAGTAACATTTGTAAGCTGACTAATAACTTGTCTATGGTTTTAATATTTATAAAACTTTAAAAATGAATATGTAAACTATTTACTTCATTAATAAATAAAATAAATAAATAAATAAATATTTCGGGACATTCTTACACAAATCGACCTAGTCCCACGGTAAGCTCAATAAGGCTTGTGTTGCAGGTACTAGGCGACGATATATATAATAAATAGATACATATAAATACTTAAATACATAGAAAACACCCATGACTCAGGAACAAATATCTGTGCTCATCACACAAATAAATGCCCTGACTGGGAATCGAACCCAGGACCTTCGGCTTCATAGGCAGGGTCACTACCCACTAGGCCAGACCGGTCGACAAATAACACTCAAAAACGCAGAGCTACGAAAAATCTCATTGGATGTCGGTTTCATAGACCACAGATGAAATAAATGTTAAACTTGTGGGAAATTTCAAAACAAGAAGCAACCAAATAGAATCAAAGTACAATCTAATAATGTGTTTCTATTTACCCCCTTTCCGAAAGTAGAGTATGATAATTGGCATCGGAGCTGACAATATGACTGTTTAATATTTTTTTATCGACGAACTAAGTAGGATTTTGTTTTGTTTATACTATCAGTATCCACGGTAGGTATGCCAACCCTGTGACTTTCTAAATGGAATATAATTAGTAGCGTAAAAATGTTTTCATTGATGACACAATGTTTTTGAGGAAATTCTGTATTAAATAGTCGAATTAATGAGCAATCTCTTTAAGTATTGGAATTTTGGGCAATACCAGTAGAATATACTTTATTGACTATTAAGAGACAAATTATAACTACTTCATGATTTAGAAATACAAACTATTAATGGCACGTTCACACATATAATTTTTTTCAAATAAAAAGCAATAGGATAATGCATAATTTTTCATAATTTCTAAGGTGTATTTTATTAGTAATGTTGACTTAATATGAGATTTTGTTATCATTAGCCATCTTATTATTTTACTTGTGTCTAATTAAAATTTCAAAATACAATAGGTATACATAGGTAAATATAGGTATATGTAATTGTTTTGAAGACCCGTCGTGTTCTATTTAAAACTAACAAGAATGTAAAAAAAGACATGTGACTTTGTGATTCAGCCAGTGAGGTACAATCGAGTACAAAAATACGTATCGATACAATCTCGTTTCAAAATATATTCTACGATTTGCCTTCTTATAAGTGATGAGGCATATTTGTACACGTATTTACCCATATTTTAATGTACAACACTGGTGTATGTATTGATTGAATGACTAAGTCGCGTGTACTCGTGGAATGTTAGAAATTACCTATTAGGTACAATTTGCCATGATTACCATTGAAGAGGTATCGTTAATGGGTACGTTTATGTCATAGGAACATGATTTTTTTAATGATATTTACTTAGAGCCGATGGTGTCTTTCATGAAATGTAAACAATAGACTGAAGAAGCTCCCGATGCTCTTCAACACACTATAAGGCAAATCAGTGAGTTCTGAGTATAATGCATTTTATAAATTGAACGTAACGTCATTTTTAATTAATTTTGTATTTGACCTTATGAAAGAAATAAAATATTTTACTATTTTAATGTTATTAACGGAGTTAGAGCGACTTTCTTTACACTTTCAGTCTCTTTGGACTTAATGAATTCGTGATATTTTTTGCATTTTGCAACCAATGCATTTCTTACTTCATACATTCACTCGTAACGAACAAAGTACTATAACCCAATGCAATAATGGTTAAAAGACCAATAAGTTAAGATATAAAATAAGTATAGTGTCAAGAAATATGAATTAAGGAAGCTTGTGAATCCACTGCCTTTCCCTAATTGATAATCGATTTCTCTTTATTTCTAACATTAAAATAATTTGTTGTTTATCGACTTGAAGCTACCGTCCTTCTCACGGTCGTCGAATTCGGTGTTTCAAACCGATAAACACCAAACTTAGAAAATACTTGTACTGTTTGATTCGAATTGCCATTTTATAACGATTTGTATCGAGTCAAGCAAAAAAGCCTAGTTTTTAAACTAGGACATAAAACATCTTTTGTACAGGAATGTACTATCGATATTATTTATAGACCTTTTAGTACCTAATAGTGGCGTGACGTCAATATAGTGCAATCAAGTCACAAAACCATTTCTTATCGTTTAATTTTACAAGAATATCTTAATGTTCTAAAATCTAAATTGTTAGAAGAATCACAATAATTATGCGTACAAGTCATGGTGTTACTTTAAACTGAAATTTATGTTTTTCAAGTGAATTTGGTAGCACTGATGAGTAATTTTATCTATGTTGCCGGATGTAACATCGGTTTAAAAGCGACCAACTGTTTTAAAAGCTGTACAAAACAACCTGAAATACACTGATTGGTGTAAATTGTAAATACGTTACGCCACTGAGCCTGTAATGTTATTTTTTGTTGTTGTCATATTTTGGTAATACTAATTTTATGAGAAACGTTTGTTCTGGTGATTGACGAGGGAACGTTAATTTTATTTATCTACATTATACGGGTTTTTATAATCTTACGAAAAAAGTGAAACTCTTATTTTTAGTGTCTCGCAGGATAGCAAAAAAAAAAACGACTGTTGAACGTAACCTACGTTATGGAATCTTGTTTAACTCAGAGCATAGACAGATACAGTCAAATTCAAAAACCCCGAAAAGAGAAAAGGGTTTTTTTCTCCTACTGGCAAATCTGGGTTGCCCGACCATAAATGAGACCATATTTTTCAAACTCATGTGTGCTATGAAATTCTGAGTAATTAGGCGAACCTATACAGGCCATTTTTTTCAGTATGATAACTGCAACATTTACTCTACTCATGTTGTACCCATGTGTTTATTTTATTTACTTTTACGAACAAATTACGACGGGGAGTAGCAATTATAGACAATTTTTAGCTTAAATATTTTCTATCACCAAAACAAATTGCAGTGTATTGGAATTACCGAGGTAATAAAATTATGTTTGTCCTTACTCGTATGGAAGTCCGTTATTTTTGTCATGAATTGAGTTGCTGAGCATATCAGACGATGTAGATAGGGTTTGGTGTTGATTTTATCAATAAATTGTTAAATTTGTACGAATGCGTTTTCTTTAGTTATCCCTGTAAGTTTGAGGCATCCGAGAAGGCTTGTGCTGTTTACCTCCGCATGAAGTTGTTTAATTTACTTTGTAATCGTGAAATAAAGAAAGAAAAAAAACTAAATCTACTGAAGATTTTCTAATTTTGAATACGAATAAAGATTTAAGTCTGTTACCTAAATGCCACAAGTAACCGATGTGTAGTTATGCAATGTCACTTATGGTCAGATTAAAATTGGAAAGAAATTAAATGAAACATCGTAATAACGTATATTTGTTATTTAATTTAAGACTGTACAGGTCACTTAGTAAATAAATAGGTAATAACAAAGACACGTAAAAAATAATAAATATCCTTAAAGAGTAACGTGCTGTGATATTTTTGTACAACAGGGCTTACAGAACATTCATCAGACATTGAAATAAAAACAAAGAAAGATCTACAGAGTTCTAGGAAACAGAAGATTTGTATGCTTTTGTTTGTATAGCGGGGTTTGGTACGAGTTTGAAGAAACTAGGCAATGTAAGATAAGATGTACCTGGTACTAGCTCATGACAGAGTTGTGAATTGTAATGTTTCTTATATAAAAACTGTTCACACAGAGTTCTTATATGTCTCCTACAAGGAGCATAGAACAATTGCATTGACTATTGTCTCCTACTAATAAATTACACTAAGAATCGCATAGCAGCGCAGACTATTAAAACTATGAAACTGCCGCGCAGGATCAGTGCGGCATTAGGTTTCGGACACTCTTCATCCTGCTTCACCGATATGAAGTACGGCTGGTGCAACTCTTCTCTCGTCGCCATGTATGAATTGATGGCGGTAACAGCGCTCGTTGGTAGGGAGCGCGTTCGGCTCAGCTTAAAGGCAACGACTGGAAACGAAAATGGATTAATAAGGAGTCTATTCAGTGAAAATGTCTATTCGTACTCTGATCTACGGCCATCAAGCAAGTCGGAACAGACTTCCTTAATGGTCTATAAAGACGTCCTATGTTTGAATCCTGGTAGTGATTAAAGTTTTTTGTACACCTACTACGATGTTGGCAAACAAGCATACAGTCGCCTATAGACGCCTGCAATTCCAGAGGATTTCCACGCGCGCTGCCTACCCTTTAAGAACATATACACTCCTTTTTTGAAGAACCTATTACTGTGTGTAGCCTCTTGGGAGAACCCCGGCAGGGAGTTCATTCCACAACCAGCGCATTCGCTGGAGGAAATTTCTCCTAAACCGCCTGATAGTGATAGAACACACATAAGGAGGCAATGTCTCTCCTTAGACTCAAATAGCATAGAATCGTCTAGTATTATCAGCATCATAATTATAGTTAGTAGTAGTCAAAGTTGCCAATATATCGTATCACATTACTACTGCCATTCAAGTAAAGATCAGTAGGTACTTATCAAATAATTTGGCAACCACTATTTGCCGCTGACTACGTAAATAAACTCTGAATTTTAATCTTTGAATATTTTGTTGATTTGATATAGTAAATAAAATTATCAACGTACCTTCACGCTGGAACTGGTTGATATTAGAACAAGAGTACACAAGAGAGTGAGTGACGTAATCAGTCTGCAAGATGTAGTAGTCAGTTGTCCTAGTATCTGAAAAGGAAATGTTTCTTCTAAGGTGGCTAAAATATTTTTACCTCACTAGCTCAGAAAGAACTGGCTTGATATTTAAAAACAGATCAAAGTTGCATTTTATTTACAAGAGTGCAAAGTAATTTCATACAAATTGTTTATTACTAATCGAATGTTTTTTTTGATATTATCTGGTCGGATGTTCTTTTGAATGATGAATGATGTATGCCAATCATTTTGAATATTTTAGGACATTTTGACTAATTAAGGATTACTTTAAAATTAAACATACATTCTAAGAGTCTCTACTTTTTATATACATCTTTGTACGGGATCAGAGGCTCTAGTGTGAGTTACTTTTGACATAAGAAAATATTTACGAATGCGTAAGTGATAATGTTATTTAAATATGGGAAACGCAAACGCGTTCGTAACGTAAAGTTACGTTAAAAACTTACACTCGGGTCTCAGTAGGGCAATGTCGTATTCGAAATGTCGAAGGTATTTTTACGTACATCCCGCTACTAAGTCCCGATTAGGTGTGACGGAATAAGTCAAACATATGGTTAAATCTTACCATTGGTGTCCGCTATTGGCATAGTTATAGTCAACTTGGCGCCATCAGCACTCGCGGTGCCTTGCACAGTGCTGAGGCTTCCATCGACCACCTGCCAGTTGGTGACGGCAATCTCCTCTGTCTCGAAGTCGAACACGTAGCGGGCTCCTAGGCACGTGCCATCGCCGGAGATCTCGGAGTATGGGTAGTGTTCGACGAGGTACCAGTCGCCGGTATACTGGTGGAGAATGGAATCCTTATAAGTTCCAGTTTCCGAAGTTATATTAGACCAAGGACTAAAGCCGGAAATTCAAATTTGAGAGCATCAAAACTCGCCTTGTTAGTTTGCTACTATAATTATTTCCCTAGATCTGAGAATTTGGTGTTATGTATTCATCGCTGGAGGCCAGAACCAAGAAAAGCATAGACTGGCCTAATGACATTTTTAAATTAGAATACGTTCCGTCTCTGTGAGATGATGAAAATTTGTTTTTGAGACCTTCATCGAGATGCAATCTACATAGACTGGAAACATGCATGAACTGGAGCATGCATGTATAAAATAAAATAAAAATAAAGCTGATAATACCGAATAAGAAATTTATACTATTGCATATGCTATACGCAGGCGCGTCCCCGTTATTGTAAATTTCTTGACCACTAACTTTAATAACTAAGTTTTAGGGGTTCTGGTATTTCTAGCAACACATCTCTCACAGCAAACATACCTCAACTGGGTTAAAGTTCCCGACAGACGGTATATCATCATCACATTGTCCTGGAAGTATGACTTTCTCGCCAGTATTTTCTGGATAGTGAAAGCAAGCGGCGTCCGACTGGTCCACAGGAAGATAGAACTGAGGGTAGAGCACTTGGTTAGCTTCGATTATGGGTGCCATCGCGTTTTCGGCTGCCTCTGTCAGTTCTCGTGACTTGCTGTGTTTGGCACTCCATACTGTAAGAATGTTAGTAGTTGCGCAGAATAAGTATGTTCATAAAAAATATAGTAAAATAAAAATTATACATTTGGCACCTAAATGATGTGCAAAAAATATATTAAGTCTTTTAAACGGTTAGTACTAGGTAATTTCATAAACGCTGGCACTGGAAATCTATAAAAATGTTGATAGTTCTTTACAGATTTCGTACCACGTTTTCTGAATCGAGGATTTTGATTTAAAGCTTACCTCGCCTGTATTCTCCATCTTCTGTGTTGGTACAGGAGTACAACAGCGAATACGTCTCGTAATCCGTTGCCAAAACAACCAATTCTGAGAAATAATAACAATGCATTTGCTACCCGATCAACTTCATAGAAGAATAGAAATATGTATTTCTATACTAATGGAAATATAAATCATTTATTCAGGGCAATTTACATAAAACTAAAAACGAATACTTATTTAACAACACTTTCTAGAAATGGCCCCGACTCAGCATGATGCTAGCCCGGCTACCCAGAGCTGGTCTTTCGTCGGGGCCATTAACGAGTGAAGTCACGAAGCGAACCAACTAGTAGCAGACTTAAATGTGTTAAACAAATGAACAAACGAAATGGAAATGCGGATACTAATCTAAAATGAAATTGGTACCCATAAATTAGTATGGTACCTACTTACAACAGTTACAACGTCGTTCAGATCAGATATCTTAACACGTTCACGACGGCAAAGAATTTTAGTGACTTTCCCTGGGTACGACATGGGGTCTTTTAGATCTGATGCATAACTATATTCTGGAGCGTTAGCGGGTCGAAAAGATCTGTAGGGTATGCACTTGTTTAATTGTCATTATCTACGTAATTATAATGATTCAATGCGTATGTTTTATAGTCATATATTCTTAATTAGCCAAAGTAGGTTACCTTGTAGTCGCAGGTTGATCCACTTTATGGTTTGGTTACAAATAAAGAAACAATCTGTCGGATCTTCTCGATCCGCTATCCGCACTAGACGTTAACAGTGTCGATAACTTTTTAGTGTTGGTGGTAGAAATAAAATATCGATATCGAAAAATAGTCATTCTAATATGATAATTACACTTACGGAACTAATATTTGAGACTTTCACACTATATATACACACTTATTATCCACTATTTTGCTTCACTAAATGCCTTTTTACTAATTTTAATGTAATTTACGCTATCTCGCATTTTGACGTCACAACCACCTACACACTTGGACTGCACTAGTTAAACTAATCTATCATCTGGTACGGCTATCGGGTTACCGGGCATCGGGTCTTTTGGGTCCGATAGTCGTACTAGATGAAAATAATTTCGTCCTGGTCGTCAACGGGTCGAAAGTACCCGATGTGCTTTTTTTGTGTAAATTGTCTATATTCAACAAAACATTGACAAAACACAAACTGTCTCTCTTCTACGCCTACAAAATTTAAAGATATCTGTCCCGTACCAGCGTTCGGATCAACAATTTCTTCCCCGCACCGGAGGAACGATCTCCGTCGGATACATTCGACCCGATGCCGTCGTGAACGTGTTAAGTAAAATCGAACATACTGGTATACCGTAACACATGAATCAACTTCTACAATTTACCTTCGACTTGTCCATTGCTGAAGGTTCTTGTCAGAACGCCATTGTTGCTAGCTACGACAGTGCTAGTGGTGATCTGCGTCGTCAGATCGAAAACACCGGCATCGACCACTTGGAAGCTATTGCCGACGCTGGTGTATTCAGAGCTAGTGCAATTGCCGGGATTACCGTCTGTGGGGAACCGCTCAATTTCGTGCCACCAGCCCAAGTACTGTAATAAATTGAGAGACGTCAAACATAAAGTTTAAATTAAATTTCCTTCTCCTTCATACATCTTCTAGACTTGTTCAAAAATAGTTGGTGTTAGTGGCTGTATGTATACTTCTTGAGAGTAGAATTTTCTTCTTCCTTATACCTATATTCTTACAGTAGGCTCATATTATGTTATGTAAACCAAAAAAATATGGACTGATGTCTGCAATAAAGTGATTTTATTTTTTATTTCTATTTTTTTATTTATTTATTTATAAGTATATGCTGTTCATGTGTAAAAGCTTATGTTTATGAAGTCTCTGTTATAAAAGTTTGTATGTAGATATTTTTATTATTTGTTTATTTATTTATTTATTTTTATCTTTATTTAAAGAGCTTTGTAACTTTGGTTACGATGTCGCTTTGTACATATACAATTAAGTGTTAAACTATCTTCTGCTTAATCCTAACGCCACAAGTTTATACAAATATTTTGCATCCTCAGATAACGGACGCCCCAAATATTATGTTGCAATATTATTTGGTTAAAACAATAAAAAAGTTCATACCCGAGACAAATCAAATCCTTCAACTCCAGATACGCTTTCACACTGCCCTCTAAAGTACAAAGCGCTGTTTTCATTCAGTTCGGGCACATAGAAACAGTCTTCGTCACTTTGGCTTGTCGGCAAGTAGTATTCTTCTAGCAAACCTCTTGTGTTGCTTATAACGTCGTTAATAATGTTGTTGGCTGTGTCGCTGAGAGTCGGTTCTCTACTGAGCTTCCAACTGTATACTAAAATAAAATAAAGAAATAATGTTAGACATATTTCTATGTCATAATTATAAGCACATTGAATCCTCACGCATCAACAGTATAAGTTATCAATTAGTCAAACTACTCGTATACTTTTGGACCCGGGTAATGTCCTTAAACTACGTCAAGCAATGAGAGGTAGGGCACAGCGAAGTACCATCACGCTTGAGCCTGGAAAAGCCCAATAAGGGAAGTAACTCCTCCTTACTGAAGACCACAGCCATAATAGCACTGCTACCTTTCAGGTATGTAGTGTTGTGTTCCTGATGGGAAGTAAGGTTTCCAGAGCTCCAACAACTTTTAGGATAGGCAACGCGCATGTGAATCCTCTGGAGTTGCAGGCGTCCGTAGGCTACAGGAACAGCTTACCATCAAGCGGGCCGTGTGCTTGTTTGCCACCGTCTTTTTATAAAAAAAATCTTCAAATTACCTTCGCTGTCGCCATTGTCTAAGTCCCTGCAACTATAGACGAGTGCATAGCTCGTGTAGTCAGTTTCAAGAACATAGTAGTTCAATTCCACGACCACTGTAAACAAACATATTCATTATTATTCCTTGATTACAATGTTTATATCTGTGCTCCTAGTAAAAAAAAGTGATTTTGAGCAAATTGAGTTATATACACCGTGGGCTGTTTAAACCCGACCGATTTTAACCATAGCTTCCTAAGCTTAAATGAAGTAAAGAAAGTGGTACAACATGTAGTCCAAAAGCGTATATTTTTTTTAGATAATCGCGATTTTAAGAATTTACCAAGTTGAAAAATCTCAAGTGTAACACACCCTAAGAATGTAAAGTAACTTAAAACGTTTCTGCGCAGAAATACTAAAAATTCTGTTCACACCAATGACGCGTCCGTTGCTATGGTTAAATTACAACAAAGCTCGGTTAGCCAATGACTGATCCCGCGAGTTGCACGGACGCGTCCGTTGCTATGGTTAAATTACAACAAAGCTCGGTTAGCCAATGACCGATCCCGCGAGTTGCACGGACGCTAACGTTGCTATGGTTACATTATAACAAAGATTGATTAACCAATGACCGATCACGGTTTTAGCAAAAACTGATGTTGCTATGGTTACTTTATAACAGTCCCGTCTTAGGTAGGAACATTAGATCCTGTCATCAATGTCAAACTGTCAGAATTTTCGTGGCTAAAGCCCTGAGATCTGTAGAAATGGCGGACTGACCGATAAAAGCCGATTAGTATTACACGACCAAGTTACAACCATTGGTAAGTGGCTCAACAATCCCGGTCCGCGACTGTATTTACATACTTGACATTAGTTGTCATAAAATAGCAAACAGCAGATTTTTCACTGACAGTGCATCGTGTTGTGTCGGAGTGATTCGTTAAGTGTCGTGTTTGCTTACTTACTCTGTTTCTCTATCAGGAATTGGATTTTCTTATTCACACTCTGACCTAAAGATTTGTTCACAATGAAGTGCTAAGCTTAAATTATTTATTTAGTATGAAAAATAATAAAATAAAAACTGCGTAATTAGGCCCATGTTCATATAACATTATTTAATTGTAATATCGTCAGAAATACGTGGTTGAGATCGGTCGGGTTTAAATAGCCCACGCTGTATACCAAAAAAAATATGTCGATTGATGTAAGCTGCTAGCTTAATATGGTCGGGTTTTTATCACTTGTCATAATATCTGTCACGTTTTAACAAGTATGTGAGTGTGAATGTGACGGATAGTGCGATAGACGATAAAATGTCAACCATGGTAGACGTTCTGGGTCTATGTCAACTTGTCAATTTACGGACATTTACGAAGTTACGGTCGGGTTAAAGGATACTGACACAAACCACTATGACACGGTGGGTATATATTGACATTATATCATATCATGTCCTAAATTCGTGTAAATTTTTGCTAAAACTTACCTCCGTCATCAAGAACGAAAGTGACCCACAAAAGACCGGTTCCGTCAGTGCTGTGTATCACCGCCCTTCCTTCCCTGGTTAACAGCGTCTGATTATAGACGACGGTGTTTCTCACTAGTATGCCCTGTCCTGGGCTGTAATGTGTCCGGGAACATTCGCCCACCTGATCTTTTTGCGGGTATCTGGATATTTCGAACCACCTTCCAAGGTACTGTCGAGGTAACGGATAACAATAATGACATAGAATATAGCGATGTTTCGAGCAGTAACGTCAAAAAAGTCCTTTATGTATATTTTTTGAACGTCAAATTCAGACATTCCAATAATAATCATATAAATAAATAAATTGTATACCATTTTATTAGGCAGGCGTCCGGTTTTTTATCGAATAGCCCAGCTAGTCCAAGTAGTCCATCCTTTTCACCCAATAGCCTAGTACATTCTAGATTCCATTAAAACTCAATAGTTCTTACACCATGGCGGGTGCTGTCCTGTACGTGTCCTATGACACGGACAGGGGTGACATCCGCTTAGTGTATCCCTAACATTTCATTAAATTGTCGAAAGAGCCTCTGCGCGTTGGCTCTATCTGGCTCCGCGTACGCCTCCCAAATATCCGGAATACCATTATTAATGTTACTTACTGCATTCGCGTTAAAGTTGGCTTGGGCTAGAATCCTATCATCGCAAGGACCTGGTAAGACGATAGCTGCAGGAGTTTCATCAAAGACGGGGTAGTAGAAACATCCATCATTAGTCTGATCAGTGACCTCGTAGTAAATTTCGTGAAGATCAGTGTTGTTTGTGACAAGTTCATTAATTCTGTCATTGGCTGATTGAGAGAATCCTGACCTCGAGCGACTTAACTTCCAGCTGTAAACTGAAAAAAAAAAACATTAAGTTTTATATTCAAACTTCAATATTAGGTAAGATTTCTTTGTGATGGATGATTATATTATTGTGATAATGATATAACTAAGATTTAATAATAATAACTTACTTTGTTTGCTGGTACCGTCGATTTCCACGCAGCTATATAGCAACGCGTATTCTGTATAGTTGGTTTCCAAAACGTAAAGAGTCATTTCAATGGACACTAAAATGGAATAAAACATTGTTAAAGGTAATAAATAGATGTCTCATTCTACTTTATTTAGATTTATCGAAATACAAAACATCATTTATTAATTTATGTTCCATAGCTTTCAAGTCCACTCACCTCCTTCATCATTCTGTAATGTTGCAGTAATAATTCCACTTCCATCGCTAGCTACGACAGCCGGCCCCGATACCGTGGTTAATCTTTCATTATACACAACGGTTTGGGTTAATACGAAGGAGTTCTGATTGACCACAATATGGTTGGTGACACATTCACCGGCTTGCTCGTTTGACGGGAATCGAGCAGTTTCGTGCCATGTGCCAGCAAACTGAAATTTTAACAAAGCTTAAGACTGCATAATTACAATTTAATTGCGCCATAATCCAGAGAAGATCGTCACAAAAATGCAAGGAAATTGGAAAATACCTTGTATAACATCAGTCAGCAAAAAAAAAAAATTTAAACAAGTCCTCACCAAATTGAGGTCCAAATTCTCCACAACATTCTGAGCCTCGCACTGTCCATCTAGTATGACTGGTCCTCCAAAATTGTCAGGATAATAGAAGCACTGTTCTTCTGTGTGGCCTCGCTCATTATAATACTGGTCACTCAGCACTTTGACGGTACTTATTGCAGCGTTGATGGCGGTTTGAGCATCTGGTGTCAGTTCTTGTGAGCGACTTAGTTTCCAACTATTTACTGTAAATAGGTTTTGCATTTAGGATATAAGAGTTACTTATGAAAGGGACTACAGAAGAAGAGAAATAAAATCATGAATCGATGTCATAACTTATGATTTATTATGATTTCTGTGTTGAAAAATCCTACTCATCAGCATTTAAATGTTCTTTTTGTGTCTTAAAAATATAATAAAAGAGATCATTTGACATACCATTTACAGCTTCTTCATTTACTTGTCTGCAAGAGTAGACGAGAGAGTAGCTGTCGTAATCAGTAGCCAACACCCAATATGGCACGTTGTATGTTACTAAAACAATTCGAAAATAATTAAATTATCAGTGTCTGGGATGTAGGGGTTAGTAGCAGCGAACAGTAGGTACCTCAAAATATTTTCAGCTAGAGCGTAACTGTTGAATTGTTCACTGTACTTACAGTTAGTACCAGCAATAGGGTGGGTGAAAACCAACTTCCCAAGCCCGTCGTCAGCCGCAAGAGCAGCGGTCGCATTCGCGTTACTTAGCAGTTGTTCAATGACTTGCGTGTTGTACACCAGCACACGATCGTCAGTGAGAGTATAGGTCGATGTAGCGCATGTGCCGTCTTGGAAGATTTCGGGGTAGCTCTCAATTTCATACCAACTACCCATGTACTGTGGAATAATTGAGTTGATATGAAAATTTTTAGAAATGTAAAATATAAGACAAAGTATTTGTATGTAATGTGAACAGGTCTTATGATTTTGATTTTCTTGTATTACATAGAAGGGCATACGAAGATAATAATAACATTCCCTACCCTTTCGAGATCGAAATTCTCAACAACTTCGATGTCTTCGCACACACCACGGAACGTTACTGGGTTGCCGTCAGGCACCGGGAAGTAGAAGCAACCAGCGATCGAGTGGTCTATCAGAGAGTAGTAGCGGTCGTCAAGCACATTTACGGAGCCAATAACTTGGTTGATGGCTGCTGTGGCGGTGTCCGTTAAGTTGGTTGTTCGGCTGAGTTTCCAACTCCATACTGCAGATATTTGAATTGAATTAGTATAATAGCGTTATTCGTCATCATAATCAGTATCCTCTAAATGTTAGGTTAGGTTAGATTACAACGTGACATTCTCCACATTCATTATTCTAATCTGTTGTAATTCGCTTGAAATGAGCAGATGAAATAAGAGTGATCATTAAATATAAATTCATTGTGGTTTCAATAGTTTACCTCGTCTTTGATTAGGGTTCAGATTGGTACAACTGTAGACCAAAGCGTATGACTCATAATCGGTGTCCAGGATCCAGTACTCCACGGGTTCGGGCGCTGAAAAAATGTCGAGCAGTAAAGAGTATGGGCAGGACAGGTACCTTGCCAAGCTTGAGATGGACAAGTATAACAACGTGATGCATAGAACATATGATTCGAGAACTCAGAAAGAGATCATATAAAATTGTGGACCGTCCGCAAGTGGTTACCTAGTTACCAGTTTGAAATGTATCGAAATCTATTCCAATCCGTGATGGTGTTGGTTGTTTGGCGATTATAAAAAAAGTAATTACTTTGGCGTGTAAAGTAAATAATTATCGCTTCCTATTTAGGCCTAGAGGTACTCTCCAATCTGGTGACATTCCAGTATCAGTGGACCTGGACATATCTACTGGCTACGGTATAAAATGTCATGTCTTTCTTAATCTAAGCTGATGCAATCACTAATATAACCTTCATTTTAGGTACAAGAGCTATAAAGGTGAATGGTGAGATTTTTGTCACTACCGTGTCTCCACAGCGGTAAACACAGAAGTAGCATAAGGTAAACTAACCTCCAGGGAAGGTCACAAGTAGCTTCCCGGAACCGTCAGCAGTGGCCAGCACTGCTAACCCAGTAATAGAGTCCAGTGTCTCGTTGACGACCTGCGTGTTTTCAACTAGTACGGAACCATTAATCTGGATCGTGTATGTGGCATCGTTGCAGGCGCCATCTTGGAATTCAGAGGCGTAGCTCTCGATCATGCGCCAACGGCCTAGATACTGTAGGAACAAAATTTAGATATGTCAGCAAGCAGGGCTTGACTTACGTTACAATAATTAAAGTATTAGTAATAGTTATCGAAATAAATAACTAGGCAAAGTTTTTGTAATGCTAAAGTTATTATGAATTTTACAATGATGGCAATGCGATTTGAAAAGACATCCAACGCATTCTTACTGTCATACTTACGACATCATGTCAAATGAATTGAACCTCATGTTGATCGTCAAAAACAACGGTGTTACTTATATTTGTTTGGGTTTCTTCAAGAGTTTCTGTGTCTAATTTATTTGATATAGTGAGGTAAAATGCTGTGTTATATAATTATATGGTTGCAAAGTAATTATGAGTTACGTATAGTTGTTTTGTTTGCTGCACCTGGGATTCAGTTTTTGAATCATAAATATTTGCTTAATTTTCAAATAACCCCAGAAAAATCCAACCTTACACCCTTGTTTGTATAACGAATAATTATTTTGCATAAGCAGTTATTTAGTCAGTGTTATCATAAGTTGAAACAAAGATATCCTCACAACTTACCCTTATCACATCAAAGTTTTGAACAACTTGAATATCAGGGTCACACTGTCCTACGAAGACCACAGGATCTTCCGGAGCCAGCACAGGGAGGTAGAAGCAGGAGTCGTCGCTTTGGTTAGTCGGTTCGTAATAACGTTCATCCAGGATTTGAATGCCAGATATAGCTTCGCTAATCGCGGCTTCTGATGCTTCGGATAGTTGCTTGTCCCGGCTTAACTTCCAGCTGTATACTTAATTATAAATATTTAATTAGTTAGTTTGCTTCATACTTGTTACTAGATCCAAATGTTGGTAGATGTTTTCAACGGGTGTATAAGAATTAAATACTAGCTAGCTCTCGCTTTTATTCTGAACAGTAGTAGCTGTGTGTATTGACAACAGTCTGCAAAATGCTTCTCAGACACTCAAGTCGATCGAAACGATTTAGGTAAAAACGTAATGAAAACCCTTTTCACATGCGTGTGTATATATTTACAGTTTACAAAACAGCATACAGTAAACTTTTACTCGAGATTGACACATATTTAAGCCTAAAGTTCATGCAAAATTATAAGTGCGCAAGGATATCAAACACGTTAAATAACAAATTTCATATATAGAACATCTAAATAAACATTTCACAGCTAAATAATTATACCTAAGTTTTTTACGTCTTGCCTACTTTTTTATTATTGTAATCTTTATACCTAAATGTTAATAATAACCATGAAAGTAGTAATAATTACCTGCCCTATAGTTTTCATCAATATTCTGGCAGCTGTACGCTACAGCATAGTCATCGTAGTTGGTTGCCAGAATCCAATAAGGGATCTCAATGACTGAAACAAATCCCAAGTTTATTCAATATTTTAAGATCATGTTGCTATTAACAATAACACCCTTAACTCGCCATCAGTAGAACTTAAAATAAATGGTCAGTTAACATTGTGGCGACAGTACTTATATAATTTTTGTAGAAACTGAGTTTCTCAAAATTTAAGTACGGAACTACATTCAATATTTTCCCGTCTATTGTCGGTAAAGATTTTAACGACAAACATAATGAGGAAACCGGACCTTATAATCCAAAAAAGGTCTTGTTTTGCTCTGGTTTGGATGATCACTTAAAAATTAGTGGCCACGCTAAATATTCGCTAGGAAAATATACTCACATACAAAATTTTCTGACATCAGTTTCAGTTGACATCATTTTGTATGCGAGTGAGTAATATTTTTATATTAAGCAGAAACGTCTGCTAGCATATCAAAGATATTTAAGTCGAAAGAAAAATAGAAAAATTTGACTCGCAGCGGGACTCGAACCCACAACCACTGGATCACTAGCCCAGTGCACTACCAGTTGTGCGAGCGCCGCTTAGACGTGTCAAATTTTTCTACCTTATCCTTCTTGGTATATACGTCATTACGGGTGCACTGGGCTAGTGATCCAGTGGTTGTGGGTTCGAGTCCCGCTGCGAGTCAAATTTTTCTATTTTTCTTTCGACTTAAATATCTGTGAGTGAGTATTATAATTTATAACTATTCCATCCATATTTAATTTTTACACTTTGCTTTCAAACATATTTAGTATGTACAGTACATATTGAACACTTCTAGATACTCACCAGAATCCTCGGTAGTGATGGTGATGGTGAAGCGAGCACTATTATCCGTAGCCGTCTGCACCACAGTCGCGTTGGTTTCATCCAGAAATAGATCTATGACTTGGGTGGTATACAAGCCAAGAGTATTGGAAGATGTAGCTTCAAAGTCATAATTAATACATTCGCCTGTCTGTTGATCCTTCGGATAGGCTGCTATTTCATGCCACAGTCCGGAGAACTATGAATATAAAAATGGTGGTTGCAATAGTTTAGTATAGATTTTACCTCGAGCCGCGTTTTGCAGAATGGCTTCAGTCAGTTATAGTAAACAAGGGTAGCGATTGATTACATTCGCAAATAATAAATTGATCAAAGTGCGAATTGTTTTTCAGTTCAAGGCGGCTTTCATTGTCGTGCTTAGGTTCTTCTGAATGGCTCAGGTACTCATACGTTTCTGCATTATAATGATAAGTATAAAACATAAAACGCAGCTACAGGTACAGTTTGTAGTGTGGTATTCACTGCAGGGAGGCAGTCTTCGGTAATATGGCCATAATAAGTATATTTAAAACACATCGTTGAGAATTTGGTGGTCCATTGCAGCAGTGATTGTGGCCAGAAGTTAATACTAGGGCCCTCTGTGGATTCTAAGCTTAATAGAGATAGATATAAGACTACTTACTCTAGTTAAGTTGAAGTCTGGTACGGCTTGTAAATTATCATCACATTGCCCTGGGAACCTGAGAGGCTGGCCTGTTACTTCGGGGAAGTAGAAGCAACCTCCGTCACTGTGGTCGCGGTGGATGTAGTACTCATCGGTAAGGACTTGGATGTTGCTTATTGTAGCATTGATGGCGGCTTCGGAGTCCGTGCTTAGAGTCTTCTGCCTGCTAAGTTTCCAGCTTGATACTGAAAGATATGGATCTTTAAAGTAGAATATAATAGATTTTTTACAGTTAAATATATTCTATATTCCTAAACTGGAAGACGCAGCGTAGGTAGGCCTTCGTAATGAAGGTCGCGGGATGCTGCTAGATGTGGAAGGCGGAGAACCGGTCTTTTTAGGTCGTTTCGGGGGAGATCTATGTCCAGCAGTAGATGTCTTTCGGCTGACATGATGATGATATAAGAGTTTTTCATTTGTAAAACTAGGGTACAATCAGAAATATAAGAAACATGAAAATTTATTACTACAAAAATAATACACAATACTGAAATTAATATAAAATGGAACAATGTGAATAATTAATTGTTCAATAAATAAACCTTTAGTATTAAGATTTAAGAATAGATGTAAAGAAACTTGGTAGAGGGAAAATTACTATAAATAGAAAGATGTTCCAAAGAATAAACTCAGTTTCCTTGATGAATGTCTATGAAATTATTGTCAACATCGTAAAATTTTGCGACATTCATTTTCTAGAAACTGATAAGTTAGAAAAAAATTTGGTACAATTATTCACTACACTAGTGCTATCACAAAACCTTAAAAGGTTTCGTAAATGGTACCTAACTTTTGCCTAGTACTTATACGTTGTAGAGAGAGGATGTAGATTGTTAGGTGTCCTAGATAATCTTACCTCTACGGCTGTCTGAGCCTAAGTTTACGCATGAGTACACGAGAGCGTAGTTGTCGTAGTCAGTGTCCAAGACCCAATACGGAGAATTAACAACAACTGAAAAATACAGGACTGTGAATATACAGAAATGATGAAATATCCAAGAATATGAGCTTATTCTGTATTATTCAATTTCGTCTGATAAGTCGATGTAACTCTGTAAAGTAAGATTTTTAAAATAGAGACACGCAATACGATGACATTTCTTAGTTGACTTGTATTGAGTAAACATCATGCCTGAACCCCTAATCCCCGATAAAAGCTGATTATTACAGATTTTAAATTAATAGCTGAATTTTCTTATAACTCCTACAAACAAAGTCTACTTACAATCAGTACCAGCAATCGGGAATGTCACAATCAGCTTGGCTAACCCATCTTCGTTATCCAATACCGCACTTCCATTAATAAAGTCCAATGTTTCATTAACAACCTGAGTATTGTACACTGCCACGCCATCTTCGTTGAGGGTGTAAGTGGCCGTCGAGCACGTACCGTCTTGGAATGCTTGAGGGTAGCTTTCGATGTCATACCAGAGACCCATGTACTGAAAGATCAAGAAATTATAAAACGATGTTAAATGGTCAATAAGATGGTGAAATCGAGTAGGCACTTATAAAAATCAAAGATCAGTATAAGTAGTTGTAATTTTGTCATGAATCACGTAATTCGCCACTCATACGTCTAAAATTATACTCGGCCATTCAAACGATTCTTACCCTATTCGCATCAAAATTTGTCACAACACTAATGCTCTCATTACAAATGCCTCTAAACTCGACCGGGGTGCCGTCCGAGTATGGGTAGTAGAAGCAACTGGCGTCAGAATTGTCGACTGATTGGAAGTACCGGTTGTTCAGGACATCAATGCCGTTGATTATCTGTTCGATGTTGGTTGCGGCTGCCTCTGTTAGTGTCGTGGTGCGACTCAGCTTCCAGCTCCATACTGATGAGAAATAGTTATTTGTTATACAAGGGGGCAAAGTTAGTGTTTACCTACTCGTGCTAATATTGAGACCTGAGCTAACGAGAGCTTCCAAAATTTTACCACGAGCATAGCGAGTGTTTCAAAGAGTAGAATCTTTAGCATTGGGAGGGTCTCAAGGCACGAGTGCGGAACACACTTTGCTACCGAGTGCAACACACAATTTTTCACCTCACTACCGCGAGGAAAACTTTGACTCTAAAACTTTATAAACGTAATCTAAATTATTAATACCCGACATTTATAATGAAAAAAAAATAATAAAAGAACATCCAACCATCTAAGGTCTAAAAAACATTTAATTAGTTGTGAACAATTTGTATGAAATTACTTTGCACTTTTGTGAATAAAATACTATTGTTTTAAAGAATAAAACAGTTCTTTCCGAACTAGTGAGGTGAAAAAAAAAATGTCTTGTATTCCCGGAAGTATACACCAATATATCTTTTTGTGCCTCGTCTTCAGCTTTTTACATCCAACCCGCCTGCGAAGCGTGGCAACTACGGCAACTTCCCCCAAGATGATACAAATCTGTTTGGGGGAGGCCTATATCCTATATATAGGATGAAGAAGAAGATAATTTGATCTCCAATATTGTATTCTCGGATTGAAATTCAATTAACACAACTGTATTTGATAAATTATTCTATGCCTGGAAGTTGTGCATTATAATAAGTTAGAAAGGATACCCAAGTAAATTGTTTTGTAACTTCTTACCTCGTCTCCATTGGCTGTCTACGTTTTCACAGGCGTACAAAATTGCAAATGTGTCGTAATCCGTATCAAGGACCCAGTACTCCACCGGTTCAGCTATAAAAATGTTTTATTTAGTATGCATGCATCATTTATTTCAGAATACAACAGTATATGAAATATTTTATGCAAGTCATTTATAGCAAAAGGATAAATGTTATCAATATTTTTTGCTTACTTACCATCGGGATAGGTAAACAGAATTTTCCCTTCATTGCCAATCGACGCTAGATCCGCGTACCCATGGCTCTCGTATAACCGTTCGTCGATAACCTGAGTATGGACTACCCGCAGATATTCACCGTCCACTGTATATGTGGTATCCTCACAATTACCGGTAGAAGAATCCACTGGGTAGCTTTCTATAACACGCCAACGGCCAAAGAACTAGAAAACATGACATTAGTTTTATTAAGTTTTAATACTAAACAAAGCAGAAGATTCTGATTTCAAATCCTTACCCCGGTAGCATTAAAATTCTGTACAACAGGAATATCAGTTTGGCACTGTCCGACGATCACAACGGGTTCCCCGGCTTCAAGTTCAGGTAAATAAAAGCAGGCCGGATCTGATTGGTCCACGGGGTGGTAGTACTCATTGCCGAGTACATCGATGGTGGATATAACTTCGTCGATAACTGAGCTCGCAGTTGAAGAGAGTTCCTTGGTTCTGCTGAGCTTCCAGCTCCATACTAGTACAGAAAAAGAGATTATTGAGATTTTTTAAGATAGACGGAATTATCAAAGTCTAACAAAAGTTTATCGTCGTCTTTTTGAATAACTGATGAATTGAGAATTTGTTAATCATTTACTCGACTTTGTTAGATACATTTTGAGACCTCTATTTAATAAGAATCGTTTAATAATCTAGCACATGCCTTATAAACAGTTCGGGGATTAAGGTATTAGGTATGTCTCTGTGACGTGATGTAATACTCACTTCCTCTATAATCGCTATTGAGATTCACGCAGGCGTAAGCCAATGCATGGCCAGTATAATCTGTGTTCAGGATCCAATACGGAATTTCTATAACTGAAAAGGAAAAAGGAAGCAATATAAAATAAAGTTTACGAGTATAGCTATTCAGCCAATCTTACATAAAATCATTCAATGCTGTAATGTTCTCTACGTTACTTCTCTTCGTTATGAGGCGAAAAATGTCGAACAAGTATCTTAATATGAACGTCAAAAATTACTTGCTTTAGTACATCACTCCAATGATCTCTTAAGCGGAGGGTTATTGGAGTAAGCTCGAAGAGCTAGCAGTTATATAGCTAGCGGTAATATAATATAGGTAACAAAGGTAATAGGTATATTTAAGTAGTTTAGCACCCCTTAACTAACACGCTAGCTCTAAGTACACTTTGTCACCAACATGATATGGGATTTGTCCTGAAATAAATATATTTCATTTTATATCTGATAATGATAACGATATTATGTTGCCCCTCATCCGGGACACAGGTATCTCAGATGTTATTTCCATTATTCTCCGACTTGCACGGCTTCCTCGAGCTCCGTTCTTTTTGTGCCCCAGGCGCTATGTGGGCGACTGCATTTTCTAGGAATTTGCTAAGTCGGCTGACTTTTTCGTTTGGATAGGACATTTTATGGTATAAATAATGATTATGGAAAAAAAATCATGTACCTTGACCATCTGAGATGATTGTTATTACTAATCTGGCGCTTCCATCGCTTGAATTAAAAGCAACACTTCCATTAGAAGCTGTCAAGAACTGGTCAACAATTTGCGAAGATTGAAGATTCAACGTGTTACCGGTGCCGCTCGTGAAATCATGGTTAATACATTCTCCAGACTGTTCGATCTTCGGGTAACTTTCGATTTCATGCCAAACTCCTTGAAACTACGAAAAACATTAATAAAATACAGCCTTGATGCGGCAATGAAAATAAAATGGATAATAAGGGTCACGTGTTCTATGTTACGATCGGTGAATCACGTGAAAAGGTCATAATCTCTGTAATGTAAGTTTTTCATTGAAATAGTGAATAAAGCTTTCTTACTGT
Source organism: Grapholita molesta (assembly GCA_022674325.2). Classification (NCBI taxonomy): domain Eukaryota; kingdom Metazoa; phylum Arthropoda; class Insecta; order Lepidoptera; family Tortricidae; genus Grapholita; species Grapholita molesta. The sequence continues at coordinate 9,241,211 of CP053138.2, forward strand.
TGCTAGCATTGCAACAGCTATTTAACAGCATAATATTTCGAATAGGCGTTAATATTGATCATTTATAAATGGATTTAAAGAAAAAATAGGATAACTTTAAGAAACTATATTTTTTAAAAGAAGGTCAAAATATATTTTATCAAATCAAACCAAAACTTAATTAGAGGGAAGGTCTAGTTTGACAGTACTAGAAATACGTACCTCGTCTAGATTAAAGTTGGGAACAGCAGCGATCTCATCATCACATTGTCCTGGGAAAACCACAGGAACGCCACCTTCAGGAACGGGGTAGTAGAAGCATCCAGTGGTACTTTGGTCTCTCGTCTGGTAATAACGTTCGTCCAGAACAGGTATTGAGGCAATAACTGTATTGATGGCTGTGTTAGCATCGGCTGATAGCTCTTTAGATCTGCTGAGTTTCCAGCTCCAAACTGAAAATATGTTTAAAATAAATAAATAAATATTTCGGGACGTTCTTACACAAATCGACCTAGTCCTACGGTAAGCTCAGTAAGGCTTGAGTTGTAGGTACTAGACGACGATATATATAATAAATAGATACATATAAATACTTAAATACATAGAAAACACCCATGACACAGGAACAAATATCTGTGCTCATCACACAAATAAATGCCCTGACTGTGAATCGAACCCAGGACCTTCGGCTTCATAGGCAGGGTCACTACGCACTAGGGCAGACCGGTCGTCAATTATGTTTATTAATTTAATTATAGTGGCATTTCTTTCGGTTCGGTCGATTTTAAAACATTCCTATATTTCCTATAGCATCGATAAAAAAATTTTTAGTGGCCTTTTGAGATTAAGTACTTATAATAACTTTTTGTAAATACATTCATTTCTTTAGGAAGTTACCTCCTCTTCCCTCGGGTTCCAAGTTTTCGCAAGTATAAACGATGGCGTAGTTGTCATAATCGGTATCCAACACCCAGTAGCTGGTCGATGTGGTTACTGGAATAAATATTGTTATTACAAAAGATGCACTTAAATAAAAAAAAACATTTAATGAGCATTTCTCAAAAAGTTTGTACATTTGGATCACGTCTTCGATTTTGATTAAAAGCCGTAGACTGATAGAGCAAATGATGCTTAGCAAGATCTACCATATTCCCCTATAGAAATTTGGTAACAAAAAAGGAAAGTTCCATACAAACTTTATGGGACATTTTGGGAAATATGGTAGATCTTGCTCAGCATCATTTGCTGTATCAGTCTACCACTTTTAATCAAAATCGAAGACGTGATCCAAATGTACAAACTTTTTGAGAAATGCTCAAATATGGTTTATTAGGTAAATAATGTAACAATAAATAATGTATCGATCGCTCCTCGCTCAATGCATAACTATTGCATTTAAGTGGGGAAATACCGCCAGCATTCTCTGCATCATGCATCATGTCATAGGGGCCAATTTTACAGTTAGATTTTTAGTTTTTTAAGTTCTGTAAATTTTTCGTAGTTTATATAAGCTATATTTCCTTGATTGAAACAGTAATTGACAATATTTATCTTAGTTTTTGCTATATTCAATACTAAAGTTAGAGTTCTATCTAAGCAACTTGTGCTAGTAAATAAATACAAACTTAACTTACATTAATTACAAATACTTTGAAAGTCTTGTGTTTAAATTTTTTCACATACTAGTTTAATAGGTAAAAAAAACTAATGGATGAACGTGTAGAATTTAAATGCATACCTATTACATAAAGTAATTTCAACACAAGTATAATTATCTATGTATATTGACAGATAACGTATCTGGATTCCGCGTTCATATCGAACTGATAATCGTAGTGATTTATTAATGAATCAGATCAACATACATTTTCGAGGCCGAAGCAATGTACTACAATACCAAGGGCTAATGTTTATATAATTATACAAGTAGAAATAATTGCTAAGACAAAAAATATATACTTTAGAATATTGTCATGTCTCTAGCAATAGAATAAATGAATTGATATAGCTGCTGTAACTGGCAGTTAACATAATGCCAGTTTCATATAAGGACTTATTACATTAATAAAATTCCAAATTTACTACTATTCTCTCTTGTATACCTAGAAGTCAAAGAATTGCAAAGAAATGAAAGCAATCATTTGCAGATGTTTAACTCTCTACTTACGAGATGTTCCAGCAATTGGAAACGTAACAATCAGCTTGCCAGTGCCATCAGCATCTTCAGCAATAGTGGCGTTTCCACTGATAGTCTGTAATTGTTGGTCGATGACTTGAGTGTTGAACACATCGACAATCCCGAGTTCAGTGTCGAGGGTGTACTGCGCATTATTGCAAGTGCCAGTTTGGAAGACGGACGGATAAGATTCTATTTCGTGCCATAAACCCATATACTGAAAAGAAAGAGTAATAAATACATGATAAGGTGGTTACCGCAACCTTAAATGCCACAGAAACAGTTAGTCCTTTTACGTACGGGAAAACTGCTAAGTTTATAAAACAATCTTTAATTCAAATATTCATAAAAAGTATGACAACTCTCCCAAAGAAAGCCGATTCTTTTATAAATAAATAAATAAATATTTCGGGACAATCTTACACAAATCGACCTAGTCCTACGGTAAGCTCAATAAGGCTTGTATTGTAGCTACTAGATGTCGATATATTTAAGGTAAATACATATAAATACTTAAATACATAGAAAACACCCATGACTCAGGAACATATATCTGTGCTCATCACACAAATAAATGCCCTGACTGGGATTCGGCTTCATAGGCAGGGTCACTACTCACTAGGCCAGACAGGTCGAACCGTCGTCTTTATGAAAGTTGTAATGTCCATATGTGAGATAAACTTACTCTTTGAGCATCAAAATTAGCCATAGCAGGTATGCCTAGATCGCAAGTCCCTCTGAAAATCACGGGTTGGTCTGCAACATGCTCTGGGTAGTAGAAGCATCCGTCATCCGACTGGTTGGTTGTCTCATAATACCTGGTGTTAAGGTCCAAAATCGAGTCTACCACTTGCGTGACAGCGGCTTGAGCTTCTTCGGTTTGATTTCTCGACCGACTAGTTATCCAACTGTACACTAGGAAAAAAATAATGATATGGGATCAATTTTTAAGAGTTAATATTAGACAGATTCATTATAGGTACAAAATAATACATAGCGATGGTTGTGATCAAAATTCAATATTTACCTCGTTTCTGGTTATCAGGTTGGTCGACGCAGCTGTACAAAATTGCATAGTCGGTATAGTCTGTAGCTAATACCCAAAGTTCTTGATCGACAAAAACTAAAAAAAAAAAACACGAAATGAACGTACACGTCGTAATAATTTCACGTTCGGCAGTTGCAAAAAACTGGATTTCAAATTATAAATAATTTATAAAATTACTTCTACGAAAATCGTCAAAACCAATGTTAATATTGCAAAATTTTATTTTTACAATGACAGGGTTAGAATCCATTACAACTGAATCCATTTACAAATATTACAATTTTGAAATATTTCACACTAACCACCAGGTGCTACCTCCAAGGTCACCGACAGCTTTCCGCCGCCATCAGGGTCTATTACCGAAGCAGATCCAGTGATGGTCTCTAAACTCTGGTTGACCACCTGGCTGTTCACGACATTGACCAGACCTCCCACTAAGGTATATTCGGCCCTGGCACAAGTTCCAAGAGCGCTTTCGGAATAGTAGCTCGATATTTCATGCCATGTTCCGGTGAACTGTTAACAGTGAAAATATAATTATTCGGCGTAATAATGTTGTTATGCATACCTCATGCGAGGGCAGTAATATGGAACTCTAATCTCCTATCTTTTTTTATTCCCAGAGCAGATGATCTGTCCACTAAACCCGCATCGGTGTCTCCCGCATTGCCGTCTCCATGGAATTGTGAACATTCTACTCCGATCCCACCCGGAGTAACCCATTTAACTAAAAACCAATAGAACATGTCTATCGGGAATTAAAATATATTTATCTTGAGTACGATTTCGACGCGGGTTATACCGGTCATTCTCCCGATATTGATAACATGTCTCAACATGTGCTGACTTGATGTTGGTAGTTTTTAATACAAAATATTTTAAATACTGCCTTGATTTCTAATGGAAAGTGGGCTCTAAAATTTTACATTGGAAATGAACAACAGGTAATACAGGAAACATTTTAGAGTATTTGTAATTTAGGAGAATAAGCTTCATGGTAATAATTAGCGCTGGGTAATCTTTGTTAAGTTTACAAATACTTACCCTTTCAACATCTAAAGACTCTACAACTGGTATGTTTTGATCACATTGTCCAGAGAGTACAATGGGTTGGTTTTCCTCAATCACAGGCAGCTCATAGCAGACGTCTTCTGAGAAATTAGTCGGTCGTAGTTGTGCCAGGGTGATGCCCAGGAGATTTGTCAAACTTGTGTTCATCAGAGCGAGGAATAGTTCCGAAAATGTCTGGCCTCTACCCAATTGCCAGATGTATACTGTGAGAAAATACTTTTTTTTTAAATAATAATCACAAGAATGAATCTAAAATCGGTATAATTTTAAAGAGTAATACTCTGTGACGTCAATATGAAGGTTTTAGTGGTATTCATGTAAATTCTTTGTATTTAAACTTACGTGAGACATATTTAATAATTAACGATTAAAACGGTACTACTCACGTTTACTCACGTTTGTTACTCACGAAACATGTCGCGCGAGTGACTAAATAAACGTGAGTAGTACCGTTTTAATCGTTAATTATGTAGATTCTTATTGTTGCAAGGGCCAGAAATCATATTATTGGTTCACCATACTTACATACGTATCCAAAATGAATTTTAAATTTAAACAACCAGAGTACGCAAATTTTATGAACACTGTGTCCACTCAATAGTAAGTAATATAATAAATATAAATAAATATTTACTTTTAAAACTTACCAGCTCTTTGATTCTCGTTAATGTCGACACATTGGTAAGTGAGAGCATAAGTATTATGGTCCGTCATAAGTACCCAAAAATCAACAGCTGAAATAAAAAATAATATATTACATACAAATCTGATATAATACAAACAGTTAAAGTTTCTGAGCAATTTACAATTAAAACCTGTCTTTTGAAATGATGGAAAAAAGGGAAAAAATCCACTGCCTCGGGCGAGACTCGAACTAGCGACTCCAGGACATGCCCGTCGCTCTGCCATCTGAGCTGCCGAGAATATACCAGCTGAAATTTATCCATCATATCCTTACTATGCGCAGACAGTGGATTTATTGAATTTTTCCTTTATTTTTAAAAATATTGTGGTGTCGATAGCAGGTTTCTAATTAATGAATACTGGTTACTTGTAAAATGAATATTTAAGACGGAAATTACTTTCGGGAAATTCATGACGTCATATCGTTCATATTTTTTTGAGATACGTTTGTTGCATACTGCCTGTTTTCGAGTGAATACAACCCTACTGACCGAAGCCAGTAGTGAATTGTGAGTTTTTATTCTTTTCCACAACCTGTTGCGAATAAAGAATTTTATTTCATTTCACAGAACATATTTCGCACGACGAACCTAACCTACCTATTGTTTGCACGTGCATGGGTCGAAACCCATTCAAAGAATATAAATTCTTCGTTCGCAACTAGCCGCGTAATCACTGAGCAGCCTCGGGCGAGGCTGTCTCGCGAAGCAGCCTCGGGCGTTGCCGCGCAACGTTCACCGCGCGAGGCAGCCTCGATCGTGCACTAGGCTGCCTCGCGCGGCAAAGTCGAGCCACGGTTAGGCTAAGGCAAACATCGAGCGCTCAGTTTAACGTCAAGTCGCACCGAGACCTCGCGTATCATGGGGACGTTCATGCGGAAAGCTGTCGCCGCCACTGCCTTTTAATAATTCTACAGTTTGTCAAAATCTCTCATCTCCACACTTATAATTCTCCACGCGTCTTCTCTTAACAACCTATTTGAATAATCAGGACTTTTTGCGTCCCATAATAACAGGCGTTCACCATAAAGATGAATTAATTTTATGCACTCCTCTTTATCCATTACGCTAACCTAACCTAACATATGCGGTGAATGAGCGAGGCAAAAACAACCGTCCCGTCCTGACAGATCGCGGCAAACGTATTGAGGCGCCTTTGAGCATGGACAAAACCTACAAGTCATGGCTCGGGTCGACGCACGCTCGGCCGAGGCAGAGCATGCGCTCGCCTCGGGCGAGGCACGTCCTCACTGTCCGAGGCATTGCCTCGCGAGGCTGCCTCTTAAGGCTGCCTCGCCGAGGCTGCTCGCCCAGTCAGTACGCGGCTACTAACAACTAACTGGTTGCGAATGCCAGTCGCAAAACGTTGAAGAGAAGAAACTAATGTGTGTATCGGAGATGTTATTTTTAATAACTATTTATTGTTTTTGAAACAGAAAATCAAGCAAAACCAAAATAACGGTTAGTTGAAAATATCAAGCTGTAACTAAGACTAAGAATACTTCTACTTACGTTCAGAAAATCCATTTAAATTAAGAGACAGTTTGGAAGTTCCCACTTCCTGACTGACAGTGCCATTGATCTCCTCATAGAAGTTACGGTTGACTGCTTCATAGCTTATGCTGATCACGCCACCTACGCTGCTCAGGCTTAGCCGAGAACATTCTCCCTCCTGCTGGTAATTGTCTGCTCTGGAGACCTCGTACCAGGAGCCAAGGAACTGGAAAGTGGTTGATAAATTATGACGTTATTCATCGACGCTGGTCAGATATAACAAGCCGTTGATAGTGTTTGTAAGAAAAGGACGAAATTTAAAATGATAAAAAGTTGTAGATCCGATTTTTTGGTGCTTTTAGTTTACATAATTAATACGTACTTTTAAGTGTCATTAACTTATGTTCTCTTGTTGTGTACATATAATAAGGTTTCAAATATCAGAAAATTGTTTAACTGCATATATAGAAATGGTTTTAAGAGTTTGAAGAAATAAAGTGTACGCTCAATATTTTTAGCCAAGGCTGCCTGCTTTTACGGTTAGGGTGGTCAGGCTGTATGCATAGTTAGGAAAATAACTTAAATTGATTCTGTGTGTCAATAGAAACTAGAAAGGTTTACCATCATAAGTATCATAATAATTAATTTAACGATTATAGGTACTTTATTTATTAGAGTTTCAATCCAAGAAATTAATATAAAACTAATAATAACATACGTAACGGTGAAATACGTATACCTATATATAAAAGTAACAATGATTACAAGAAGTCGAACGAGAGCGGAAGCTACCAACGCACGACCACCACCCCCGCCCGCCTCATCAAGTTCCCCGTCTGCATCATCGTCAGGTGACGAGTTTGCCACAGCGCCTGACACAGACAGGTCCAGCGACGAGTGCGGGCCGCCGCCGCCGCCACGACCACCTGCGCGGAGAGGACGGTTGCCGCTGCCGGCACGCTTGGGGCCCGCGGGACACACTGCCCCGCCCACGGCTCCCGCTGCCGGTGGTATAGTGCGTCGCATGAGATGGACTCCATCAATAAATGAGAACGTCATGCGAGCGTACTTTGGAGCTACAGAGGGGGGAACTAACCTGTGCGCGTATCGTGTTCGGATGCTTCCTCTGTTTCAGGCCCTCGAACCGACCATCAACACGACTGCGCAGCGGCTATCGGATCAGGTGCGCGTCATCCAAAGGCTCAAGCGGTTGGATGATTCGACACTTGATCGGCTTCGCCTGGAGGCTCTCTCTGCTCACGCGGCCTCCGCTTCGGCGCAGGACCCACCCGCCACGTTGCCGGATCCGGTGCCCGTACCCGACTTGGCACCGAGGGCGCCTGCGGGTGGATCTTTGTGTCGACGAGGAGGAGTTCGCGAGTCAGAGTGTGAGTACTACAGCCAATGAGCAAATGAGGAGGACTTTGGAAGAGGCAATTACGCAGTATCGCTCAACAAACAACCCTAGGCCTCGACTACCACGCTTGCCAATGAATAGACGCAATCTAGCGATAATGGGAGCCTTGAATGCTTTACTAGAACCATATATGCGGACTAGTAAAGACTTAGATGATACACACTCGATCATGTACTGCGGGGCCATCGCGACGTGCCGTGTTGTTCGAGTCAAGTTTCCGGACGCTGAACGTGCACCTAGGGACCGCCGGGGTGCCCTGCATGGCAAGTACGGATCGAGCGTCGTATCAACTCATTTAGGACTCTCATTGCAAAGCTGATCTGCTTCAGGGGGGGTAATAATCGCCCCCGAGTAATGCGTTTTGTGAACCAGGCGTTCGTGGGGACGGATATCGAGCCCCACGACTATATGGCCAATATCGCAGAACGCATCGACTTTCTGAAGCAGAAAGTCTCATGCATGGGCAAGCCGTATTCGTCGCTACAGACAGCGTGTGGACCGATTCCAGCAGAATCGTCTCTTCCAGAGTGACCAAAGGAAGGTGTACCGAAGGTGGGAGGAACTGATCCCCGTGTGTCTAACATGCAGCTACCGGATGCTACTGCCATGACTGATTTCTGGCGTAACATCTGGTCAGTGCCTGTTGAACACACGGAGGGCGAATGGATGAACGTTGTTGAACGTGAGTGCGAGTCCATCGAACCTATGGGGGCTATCACCATCAGCCCCGACGACGTAAGTTGTGCAGCAATCCGCACGGCCCAGAACTGGAAAAGTCCTGGGCCGGATGGATTGCACAATTTCTGGTTGAAATGGTTTCGATGCTCGCACTCGCGGTTAGCAACACAATTCCAACAAGCCCTTGAGCTCGGTTCCCTGCCACCTTCCTTAACAACTGGTACGACCTTCCTGCTCTATAAGTCCGGTAGTACCACGGAAGCTAAAAACTATAGACCCATCACGTGCTTGCCTACACTGTACAAGCTCCTTACATCCATTTTGAGAGCAAAAATTAACGCGCACATTGTCGCGAACAACATTTTGGCCACCGCTCAAAATGGATGTAGGGTTGGGTCCCGTGGTACTAAAGAGCTCCTCCTCATAGACATGACCATTTGCCAACAGGCCCGGCGGAACAAGGGGGCCCTCTCGGCCGCCTGGATTGACTACAAGAAGGCCTATGATTCGGTGCCTCACTCATGGCTGAAGAGGATCTTAGAGTTGTATAAAGTCAATACAACTTTAAGATCCTTCCTAGGTGCGTGTATGAGTCAGTGGACCACAGTCCTTCGTCAACCAGGAGGTGGCGATGACCCCCCTGGCCCGCAGGACTTCATAAGGATCGAGCGAGGAATATTCCAGGGTGACAGTTTGAGTCCCCTATGGTTCTGCCTAGCTCTGAATCCGCTCAGTACTCTACTGAAGGATTTGGGACTAGGTTGCCGGCTTCGGAGAGAGGGTGAAGTCATTTCTCACCTTCTGTATATGGACGACCTCAAATTATTTGCGCCAAACAACCAAGTCTTGTTGGAACTACTGAAAACCACTGAAGTATTCAGTAGTGCCATAAAGATGGAGTTTGGTGTAGATAAATGTGCGGTTATGCATGTACAGCGGGGGAAAGTAGTAAATTCAACAAATTTACAGCTTTCTGAGACGATGTCGTTCAGATCTATCTCCGAATCAGATACCTATAAATATCTTGGTATGTCAGAGTCTTTGGGTATTGAGGATGTGGCTATTAGACAGTCGGTGAAGGAGCGCTTCTTCGGTCGGCTGACAAAAGTACTTAATAGTCTTTTGTCAGGTGGCAACAAGGTTCGCGCCTTCAACGCTTGGGTAATGCCCTTACTTATATACTCCTTTGGCATACTAAGGTGGACTCAGACCGAGCTGGATGCCCTGGATCGCAGGGTCCGACTACTACTCACCACACATCGTATGCTACACCCACGCTCGTCGGTTATGAGATTGTACATCCCACGGAAGTATGGAGGCCGCGGCTTTTAAATGCCAAAAGCCTCCATAACAGTGAGGTGTGCAATCTCAGGAATTACTTCCTTAACCACGAGTGTGGGATGCATCGTGATGTGGTGGCAGTAGACAGGAACCTCACACCGCTCTCCTTGGCAAACGAGAACTGGCGCAAACCAGTGGTACTAAGCACCGAGGACCGCAAGGCCGTATGGAAGAGTAAGGAGCTACACGGGCGGTTCTACAGGGCCCTAACGGGACCAGACGTAGACCTACCCGCGTCGGTGAACTGGCTACGATTCGGGGACCTCTTCGGAGAAACCGAGGGTTTTGCCTGTGCAATTGCGGACGAAGTTATCATGACGAATAACTACCGGAAGTATATCCTGAAGGACGGTACGGTCGACATTTGTCGGGCATGCCGCCGTCCCGGAGAGTCACCAGGCATATCATTTCCGGTTGTTCTCATCTTGCTAACGGCGAGTACTTGCACAGACATAACCTTGTAGCCAGGATTATACACCAGCGGCTTGCTCTTATGTATGGTCTTGCGGACCACGAAGTGCCGTACTACAAGTACATACCTGCGCCAGTTCTCGAAAATGGTCGTGCCACGCTCTATTGGGATCGATCTGTTATCACGGACAGGACTATTGTAGCCAATAAGCCTGATATCGTGGTAATAGATCGTTCGCAGCGTCGCGCAATGCTCGTTGACATCACCGTCCCATGTGACGAGAACCTCGTGAAGGCCGAGAAGGACAAGTCCAGCAAGTACTTAGACTTGGCTCACGAGGTAACCGCCATGTGGGAAGTTGATTCGGCGATCATTGTACCGATAGTTGTTTCCGCGAACGGTCTCATAGCGAAGAGTCTCGACCAACATCTTGAGAGACTCTCGCTACGTGGTTGTGGTTGGATCAAGGGTCAGATTCAGAAGGCGGTAATCCTGGACACGGCGCGCATAGTCCGGCGGTTCCTCTCTCTGTAGCCCTAACCACCGGCAGCCTGGGCCCTGCCCCGTTGCCGGCGGCACTCTAGGTTAGGTTTTTTATAATGTTTTTATTGTTTTGATACGTTTTAGATGTATTTTTATATTTTACTTTTATAAAAATGTTATAAAACCTAATCTAAGATGTAAAATGAATAAAGATGAATAGTGATAATAAATTGTCGAAAGGGCCTCTGCGCGTTGGCTCGATCTGGCTCCGCGTACGCCTCCCAAATGTCCGGAACACCATTGTTCCGTGTACGGAAGAGTGATAATAAAAAAATACTACAAAATATCCGTACAAAAATTGACCCAGCCCCACTGTAAGATCAAGAAGGCAGCCTACGATAAAATAATATACAAAATAAATACTTAAATTCATAGAAATCACTCAAGACTCAGGAATAAATATCTAAATGCTCATCACACAAATAAATGTCCTTACTGGAATTTGAACCTACTACTATATCTATCAGACCTGTCGTAGAATTATATATATTTATTTAAGAATACTTAACCAGTATTTTTTTAAAATACCTACTATAATTATATGACCCTGATTATTTACCAACAATAAAACTCCACATTTAATAAAATATGCAGTTCATACCTTTTACGTCGCTTAAAAACACTTTTGCAAACAAACACTTAATTGATTAGCCGAAAACTTACATTATTTATGTTGAAATTCGTCGCTAAAGTGATATCCGGGTTACACTGTCCATCCTGAATAATTTGAGCACTAGTTCCTAACAGTCCTAAAAAACTTAAACTTATTACGATTGTCAACATTTTGAGATCATTATTGTCCCTGTCACTTAAAGAACTAATAGCCAAATGACGTTATAAGCTTAGCTTATCATACTTATAAAAAAATTATCTATAGCTATTTGGTATTTAACGTTAATCTTCTGTGCCGTGATTTGTGAATATCTTGGTTCGATGTCGGTACGTCAATAGAAGCGATATACAGAATATACCTATTAGTTATTATAGTTATAGTAGAAATAGATAAGGCTACTATCCTAGTGCGTAACAAACTCATAAATACTTATCAATTCGTATATGTGACGTTTCCCCCTTATAGTTACATGTAAGTTTAGGTTGTTAGTTCATTTAAATTGTTGGTTTTAGTTGAATTTTATTGTTAGTTTTAGTAATCTTATCTCCTGATGTTTAAAAATGTTAATCCAGGTGTTTGCAATCTGTGCAATTTTTTAAAAGGCAAGACATATCCTACATTTGCAAAAATCTGTTTAAAATTATTGTATCATATATTATCATACAGTGCAAAGCCGCAAAAGGTTTGATATATCTGCCCCAATAAGCCGTTTCCCTCTATGGCTCTATAATTACAAAATTAAAAAAAAAAAAAAACAACCCCGAAACTTCAGTAGTAGATAGTAAGTACAATGATAGGACAGGTATAATTAAATAGCTTATGTCACATAATATAAAACATATGAAGTAGATGTAGATGTAGTGTCGGGCCGGCCGGATTCAGGCGGGCTGATCGCTTGTTGCAGTACTAGGAGGAATAATGACTGGAGAACGCATCCGCGTGCGCCAGTAAGGGACAAATATATTCTGGCTTTTGTAGCCCAAAATGTAACAATTCACTATAGTTAAAAACATTAGCTTATTATTCTGTATTCAATACCGCAACTTTGGTTGAAAACCCAAGAAAACTCCGATTGTATTTCTTTGTTCCCCTCCAACTTTGACAGTTCTGGAGGGTCAGTTTGGAGGGGAACAAAAATGTCTGATACTATAACAAGGACGGACGAAAATAGTGCGTCTCTGCCATACCTATGGAAAGTTACATAAGACCATCCCTATTGATAGTGGTATTTTTATTAGCACGCTCCGTGTAGTTAAATGGTATATCTATGTTGCAGTAATTCAGCCCAGTACCCTCACCATGAGTTGTGACATTGACGTTTTCGATAACGAGTATCGAGTTTACTATCTGTGCATCTCGCTTGTACTATTTTAGTGCGAACGAGATGCACAGATAGTAAACTCGATACTCATTATCGAAAACGTCACTGTCACAACTCATGGTAAGGGTACAGTTCTCTGTAGTGGGAGCTGCAGGTTACGTTACCACACCATGCTCCTATGATAATAATTATATGATGTAAATATTTTAAACAGATTTTTGCAAATATAGCATGTGTTTTTCCTTTTAAAAGAATGCACAGATTGCAAACACGTGGATTAACATTTTTAAACGACATCAGGAGATAAGATTACCAAAAAAAAAGATAATGAAATTAATGAAACGGCAAATTTTTTATCATTTGTGTTTCATTTGAATATCAAATGATAAGTCAATCTGTGCTACTGTTATTAGAATATCCTAATACATAAATAGAGCTTAAAACAATGCTTACTTATATGAGCATGTACATGAGTTCCTAAAGTTTTTATTTGGACTTATGTGACATTTCGCGGGTAAAGATACCTAACGGCGCTTGGCGCTTACGTTGCAAAGCATCACATTAATATTGAAGCTTCGTTAATAACAGCATAAGCGCCATTCGCCATAAGGTACATTTATCCGCGGAATGTCACATATATTATGTTAATTTATTATAAAAACATTATCTAAAGGCGGCGGCTGACGCCCGGGAACATTTCAAAATTAATAAATACAGCTGTCTCGTCGCCAACTACGAATTTGTAGCTTTTGGCGTCGAGACACTCGGTCCGTGGGGCAGGGGCGCTCGCGGGCTCCACAAGACCTTAAGCAAACGTCTGCGGGAGACCACTGGTGACCCTCGCGCGGGCGGCTTTCTTGCACAAAGAATTGCCATAGCAATTCAGCGCGGGAACGCCGCCTTGCCTAGAGAGCCTAATTTAGATTTTAATTTTACTTATGTATTTTTAAGTTACTTGTATTTATAGATAGATTTAATTTTATGTAGCACCTTACCTTTTATTTAATCATTAATAAAGTACTTATCTACTGATTAGTCAAATAATGTGATAGTTGCACTCAGGTATATAAAAAAAAATGAGAATGTCATTGTCCTGTTCTCGTAACCAATCATCGAATGATCAGAAAATATTGAGAGTGATTTGGAATACGAAAATGCCTTATATGCCCGAAATATAATCACACTTCGTCATTATCATCTTTCTCGCGTTGTCCCGGCATTTTACCACGGCTCATGGGAGCCTGGTGTCCGCTTGGCAACTAATCCCAGGATTTGGCGTAGGAAATAGTTTTTACGAAAGCGACTGCCATCTGATCTTCCAACCAAGAGCGTAAACTAGGCCTTATTAGGATTCGTCCGGTTTCCTAACGATGTTTTCCTTCATTGAAAGCGACTGGTAAATATCAAATGATATTTCGATACATAAGTTCCGAAAAACTCATTGGTACAAGCCGGGGTTTGAACCAGCGAACTACGGATTGCAAGTCGGACGCTCTTACCGCTAAGCCACTAAATGCTAAGTGCATATCACACTATCGTATCGGATGTATATGTATCAAGCAGGTAAAAACGTACACTATGTATAGATATTTACTAAGACTAGCCTTTCCTCGCGACTTCGTCGGCTAGCCCCGTCTTTTTAAAGCATGGTTGCCGAATAAAAATTATCCTATGTCCTTTCTCGTAGCTCAAACTCTCCATACCAAATTTTATCAATTTGGTAGTGTTTACAATATAAATATATTATAATGTCGGTAACCAGCGACGCTTCACAACGAATTTCAATGTTAACTATAGTAACATAGGTTGAGGCGTATTTGAGTTATTGTTAAAAGTGCCTAGTCGTTAGTATCAAACAAAGTTCTCTTTTGAAAAGGACAGACAAAAATAGGTAAAAACGTATACTATGCATTGCCTATATTAAAGATATATACCTACTTTGCCGTGGGATGCCGGCTGACTAGAATAGCACCACCCAATTTCCTCCCGCGGGTGTCGAAGGGAAAAATCCTACGGACGGGCAGCAGCATCCGTGGAAACTCAATCTACAGCCACTGCGGTCGCCAACCAGCCTGCCAAGCGTGGCGACTATGGCAACTACCCCCAAGATGATACAAGTCATATTTGTGGGAGGCCTATGTCCAACAGTGGACTGCACACGGCTGAAATGTATGTACGTATGTATGTATATACCTACTAAGATAAGATGATAACAGTCACATGCATTGCCATGCGGCTTACATTCCAATAATTTAAACGTTTATTGTTTTTTATTTTTTTTTGTTGTGATTATAGTGGTTGTGAATTATGAAGAAGGTATGTAAAGATATACAATCAAAATAGAGGGAGAATCAGGAATGAATTGGGTACGTACTTGAGACACTACGCAATATTTTAATCAAAATAGCAATGTTCTTGAATTTTCATACATTAGGACTAGTGAAGACTTAAGCCCGATTTAGACCAGGCAAGAACTATGCTATTTTAATTACATTGCGGGCTATCGGCGTACGGCGAATTCGGTCGCTTTATATAACCCCGCAATGTAATGAAAATCTTATACAAGTTCTTGCATGGTCTAAATGGGGCTTTACTTGTGACGTCAACGTGTCATAATGATTTATTTAGAGGCGTTTCAATTGTTGGGTCGGAACGGAAAACTTTGATACTTATTTATGACCATTTGTATTACTTTTATGTAATTGGTCCGATACAGACATTTGATCGTCACAAAAAACGGAAACGATTGGCATCATTAAAAAAAAATCTAGTAGCCAATTGCCAATTATGGTACCTACCTAGTTCAACGTATTTACCAGGCTATTCAACGCGAGAATGCGGCGAGTATCTTGGGAATGTTTGAGCCGGGTACGTACTCGTATCAGACTAGACACTATAATAGTTTAGACTTTAGACGTTCATTTTATTTTATTGTCTTTGCCTTTTTAAAATTCGTTTTAGATTAGGATACATTTTATTGTTAGTTTTAATTATTAATTCTATGTTATCAAATAAATAAATAATTTACATATAATTAAAAAAAAATACGAAATTTCCAGAATTATATGGGTGTTCCCGTTTTCACGAGAAAGAGCGCTAGTGGCCGGAGGTTCAAACCGCATTTCGTATCAATGCGTTTTTCGGAACTTATGTACGAAATATCATTTGATATTGAGTCGCTTCTCGGTGAAGGAAAACGGGAGGAAACCTGCCTGCCTATAAGGCCTAGTTTATCCTCTGGGTTAGAAGGTCAGATGACAGTCAATTTCGTAAAACTAGTGCCAATGCCAAACCCTGGTATTATTTGACCCCAGGCTCCCCATGGCCCTGGCAATTGCCGAGAAAGATGATCCCGTTTTGACGAGGAGCGTATTGTCACGCGTCGGTTTATATTAACTATACACGGTTATTTATTGGAGAAACAACAGAATTAAGCGACAATACAGTATGTTACATAATACAAGATATCAACTTGTAGTGTACACTTACATCCTAAAACGCTCTCACTGAAACAATTTTGCGATTCGAATTACAGTAAAACTTAATTATTTAAGTACTCAATTCAATTCAATTCAACAAAAACAAGTAGTGGTAAAAAGAAAACAAGAATATGAAATGTTACTGACGATGCGACGAAATATTACTGACAGTAATGATGCTGCTAAGAATATTGATTACGAAAGCTAGACCTCTTTAAATTGAATATGTCAATGGAAGTAAATTCTTTATTGTACGTGTTACATACGCGGCGCAGGGGAGCCCGCAAGCCGGCGTTGCTGGAGGCGGTGAGAACAGTTTATATTTATAGGCGTATGTTGTTATTCTGTTCCTTCAGCTAGGGGCGGCGAGTCAATTTTTTCCCAGTTTAGGAGTTAATATGGCTTGCCTTTTCTTCATGGGCCTTAGGAATACTATTGAACTGTGGGAAGTTGTTAAGCTTGTATGGATGAGCCGCCTCTGGTAGGTATTGTACAGTTATTGTAGTAATATTCTATCTAATTAAAGGATATGTTGCAGTTTGGAAGTTTTGATATAGGTGTGAAATAAGTAAGCATTGTTTACAACGACAGCCACGTCAATAAAGATGGAATACCACGACTATAACATTATGCGACTATAGCATGCAAAAGTGAACCTTATTGAAAGGCATGGAGATACAATTTTTGCTAAAAAGGGAGGCTAGAGGCTTATGATCTTATGATAAGTACGTATATATGTAACTTTTAAATCTTTCTCATATTTACACAGAATTACAAAGAGTGAAGCGCCCAAGAACAAATGAACAAAGTATTGTATTTAACTTTGATGGTAGTTATGAGAAATATTCAATCACGTAGGTTTAGTTTCGCAAATGCACGTGGTTTGAGGTGCATAATTATGAAACTCGTTTAAAATTTATTAATATTTCACTGAAAAGTAGCGCGCTTAAAACGCAATAAAACTCTTTATTGTTTTGTAAAAATCATATTATTATTGAACAAAAATGTGAATGGTGGATGATACATGACAAATGCAATTTATCAGAACATTAATAAATAATTAAAACATCTTTTACTCCATAACTTAAACATAACCTAACTGGACATCTTGACAAAGAGATCTGACCTATTTAATTTTCTACCGACAAACTCTTGAAATAATGTAAAAACTATAAATAAATTACGACTAAAGGATGCCTCACGTTATACCGTCGCGTCTCCTACACGTTTCCTTCCCGAGCCCGGGCCTTCCGTTGACCCACAAGGCACTCACCGGTGCGGCCCAGGCCCGACACTCGAATAATGACATTAACACAATCGTCGTTCCGTCCAGCCATTTGTTGGGAGTAGACGATCGTCACATGCCCGTCGATAATCCGTGGACATCACTGAGCCGAGCCGAGTCTTTTTACATAGCTGTTACGCCCGTCACATTACCGGGCCGAGCCCGGGCCGAGTGTCTTGGAGGGATCAGTGATAACGTAATTCATCCCATTCAAAATGTAGCAACGCTCTAACGTAAGTCAACCTTTAAGAGACTAGATCTAAACTTGCAAAATTTAACAAGTCTACATAACAAAGTGTAGGATTACGGTGACTAGCATGACGAGAATACTGCTCTTGACGAGAAGGGCTGAGCTTGGCTCATCACAGTCTGCGTGTTGTAAGATGTTGACGAAGTAAGGTTGGTGGAGCTCTTCTCTGGACGCCATGTAGGTCTCGATGGCGTAATTGGCCTCGTTGCTCAGGGAGCGAGTTCGACTCAACTTGAATGCACCGACTGCAAATCATAAATACATTTAGAAAACTGATATGAACTTGCGATTACATGAACCAATTTCTTGTACTTTGTTTTGTTATACAACCAGGAGATTACAGCAGCTCTACGTTACTTTATACGTTTATGCTTGAATGCTATAGATCCATATTGTAACAGAAATCAGTCCATGTCCTTTAATGGCACAGACCCATACATATTAACCTGTGAAAGGCTCTCCTTAGAACTAACCATGGCGCCGCGGGAGCGCACAGATTGTGGATTTTATCAAAGTGCTTAACTTTCTCCTTATTTCGCATTTGCATTTTCTCCATAGACAAATTTTCAACTCCATATGTATCACTATTTATACATTATGTATACCGGTTCACTTTCAATTCAACATTCGGACACAAAGTGGATATACTTAGGTATATCCAATAAAGTTAACAAATCAAAATTTCATACCTGCTCTTTGGAAAGAATTTAAATTCGTGCAAGTGTATACTAAAGCATAATCGTCATAGTTTGTGGTTAGGATGTGGACATCTACGGGCTCAGTTTCTGAAATAAAAATATTTAGTATAAGAATTAAGTAATATTTTTTAACGATATCCATCAGCCACGGACGTCCACAGCTGGACGTAGGCCTCCATAAACTTGCACAGAAAGCTCACTGCCGCCATCGACTCCTAGTGACCCGTACGGGGTCATCGGTCCATCTAGTTTGCATCAACACTGCGCTTTCCTATATGTGGACGCCAGCCTTAAGACTTTTCGGCCCCAAGGGCCATCGACTCTACGGGACACGTGGCCTTAACTACAAAAAACTTCCATTAAAAAACGTTAACGATGTAAATATCTGTATTTTTTACCTTCGCTACCTTCACCGGATGGGCTGACGGTGATCGTAGCTCCATTGGCAGTAACAGTGCCTTCTCCAACTTCAAGAGTTCCGTCATGGACTTCCCAGTACTGAGATGAGATACTGTCACCGTTTAAGGTTATGCGGGACCCAACGCATGTGCCATTGTCATTTTCCGAGTATGGGTATCTCTCTATGTGATACCACGTGCCGGCAAACTGTGAAAGCATTACCATTGACATTTGAATATGATATCATATAAATGGGATTAACAAAACATAATTGTATTTCTTTTAAGTAGGTAATAGGTAGGCTAGGTACAATTGCAATTTGTAGTACTTACTTGTGACAAATCGAAGTTTTCTTGTACAGGAATATCAGTGTCGCATTGACCACGTAATATTACCAGCTCATTAGCATCTTCTCTATGGTGGAAGCAAGCCGAGATAGACTGGTTGACGACTTCGTATAGATGATCGTGTAGAACTGGGTTAGCCGTAATAAACGGCGCCATTGCGTTTTGGGCTATTGCGGACAAGGAGTCGGATTTGCTGTGCTTTGCACTCCATACTGAAATAAGGACAAGCATATTAAAACAAAAAAAAAAAACAAATAAAAAACAACATCAAGAATCAGCATGCAGATTTAATTATTAACAAAAAACATGCACAATTGCAGAAGCAGGTAAAATCACTTACCGCGTCGGTAAGCTCCCGATGAAGTGTTAAGATTCTCGCATGAATATAGCAGCGAATATGTACTGTAATCTGTAACTATGACCGTCCATTCTGTAAAAAAACAGAACTTTAATTGTCAATTGTAATAAACATTTCCCGCATTGAACATTTTCTCATAACTTTTGCTAAAATTTGCCATTACAAGCCTCAAAATTTTACAAATCTTACGTCTGCTTTCCCCATCTTCAGTGATTGTAATAACGCCATCAGCACTAAGAGTTGCGATCCTCGTGGTCTCATTAGCCACTCCATTATGCACGCCGGTTTCGACAACGTTGATCAAGTCGCCAGTCTGCACGAAGTTTGCACTAGTGCACTGGCCGGGGTGGTCATCGGAGGGATAGCGTTCATACTCGTGCCACCAGCCCAGGTACTGTTAAGTAAGAGTTTGGTTAAATCTTTATATCAGTATTTTAATATATGTTCGTAATATTATGGTAGGTACTTTATTTAAAAGATGCTGGGTTTCAGGACAATGTTTAAGTAATGTCAAAGTTTACGGTTTAACGGGCATGTTTTGAAGATCCGATAATAGATCTTCATTTTAAAGCATAGACTGGATGGTTCTTGGCACCCTTTTTATAATCTTACTCTAAACTTTTATAATGTTAGTGTGTAAAACAAAGGGGATAAACATATCCTACAGCCGCCCACAAAATGGTCTATGTCCATTCTGCATCTGCATTCCAATTTTAACAAATCAGCATTATATTTGTTTGGAGTAACTTTGTAAACAGAAGATAGATAGAGATAACTATGATAACACCTTGAACATGTACATACAAGGAAAGATTGAACATAAAGCAAACATTATTTTTCACACTCCAAGATAAAACACAATTACCTGGGATGGTACAAACCCTGACATGGGGGTGACCTGCTCACAACTTCCAGGGAACAACACAGATTGTCCAGGTACTAGTTCTGGTACGTAGAAGCAGTCCTGATCTGTGTGGCTTTGGGTTTGGTAATATTCTTCAAGAAGACCCTGGGTATTAGCGATAATGTTATCAATGGCATTATTTGCTTCAGGAGCAAGAGTTGGTGTTCTGCTGAGTTTCCACGTATACACTGAAAAAATGTTTTTATTTTTATTTTATTACTACGACAGATTTAGATTGTATAGAAATTCAAGAAAATAACCTTACCTTGACTAGTTCCATCGCCTAGGTTATGACAGGCATAAACTAGGGAGTAACTAATGTAGTCAGTACCAAGTATATAGTGCTGCAGCACATGTTCATCTGAAAACAAAACCAGAACGTAATCATAGATATTTGAATCGAAAGAAAATATAAAAAAAATGACTCGCAGCGGGACTCGAACCCACAACCACTGGATCAATAGCCCAGTGCACTACCAATTGTGCTATACGAGTACCGCTTGGACTTCTTAAATTTATCTTTTTTTATCCTTCCTGGTATACGTCACCACGGGTGACGTGTAGCGACATCTACCGAAGAGTATTGAACCCTTTTTACGGCATGGAAGTTTCAAATTTAGATTGAGAATTCATCGATAACTATTCAGAACGTAATCGTTTTCCTTGAGTATTAATTATTTAGCTTAATTTCTAGCTGCATTTTCACAAATTAACTAATTATAGCATAGTTCCAACCTCCATTATCCAATAGGATTGTGACTCGTAGTAGGCCGGTACCGGTCGACGAGAGTCGACCAATGCCATGTTGCTCCCTCAACGTTTCGTTGACAACCATAGTGTTCCGGATAGTGATGACACCGTCAACCATAGAATAATTTGCGCGAGGGCATGTTCCAAATTGCCAAGTGACCGGATATCTGGCGACATCATACCAGTCACCGAGGTACTAGAAAAAATGTTAGCTTTTAATGTCTGCCTTGGGCCAGGTATGATTCGGGGTGGATCCTTTAGTTAGTATAGCGAGGCCTCATTGTTTTGTTGGGACGATGTCTTTGGTGAATTGATTAATTAGACATTTGACGCAGCCCGCGTTGCGGATATTTTATGTTGATAGTGGTCGAAAGTTGATTTTAATTGGCAAGTCAAACGTAAAATGTACACAAATTTTATGTTATTATTTACTAATTAAGCATTTCTTTTACTTAATGTTACTAGTAATAATACTAAAAGTAAGGACCACTTTGCTAACTTTGTATGCTGTATCCAGGATGCTCTTAGCAAAGTTGAAGCTTTTTGTTTATATAAATATATATATATATTTTTTTATCGATTACTTATTTATTGATCTTCATCAAAACGTCAAAAGGGTATTTGTAAACAAATTGTAAACAAAATTCATTTGACCTCTGAGCTAACACTATCTCATCTGCGAGATTGAAATTACAAACAAAATTTGATAATAAATGGTTTTAACAAATACTTACACTTGTAGGGTTGAAGTTAGATACCCCACTGACAACAGGACAGACGCCAGGTAATACAATAGCTTCAGGGGTTCCTTCAAAAACTGGGTAATAGAAACAGTCGGCACTAGTTTGACCTGTAGACTGGTAGTATCTTTCTGTAAGATCACTGGTGTTGGTAACAACTTGAGATATTCTGTCAACAGTAGCCTGCGAGAAGCCTGATTGTGATCTGCTGAGCTTCCAACTGTAGACTGCAAATTGAAATAAGTTAATTTTACATATTTTTTTAATGGCATCGCGCTCCTGGCGCATTCAGCCAAACAATTTTACATATAGGTACAATAGGTACATTTATATACAGTGTGTATTTTTCATACGGGCGTATATTGTAGTGGCGGTTAGTATTGAACCTGGAAAACCTTTTTCAATTCAGTTTGTTAAAAAATAGGGTATTTTTTACATACATAATAATTCAGCACGCAATGTATTGCATCCATAATAATTAACGTACCGATGCGTCATGTCATGCCAGTATTAATTGTCATGTCAAAATAAGTTGGACTGCGTACATTGCAGCCCGGTCAGACTTAAAAAATGGGTAATACTATTTTATAACACTATTTAACAAAATTATTAACATAATGCGAGTCGTATTACTGGATACTCTATGTGGACAACGTATATGCCCGTATGAAAAATACACACTTTATAAGTATATATTGCAAGAGTCACAAACAATGGTATAGATACATACTTTGTTTGTAGTTTGTTCCTTGAATATTTTCACAGCTATACAGCAATGCAAATTCTGTGTAGTCAGTATCCAGGATATATATAGTCGTTGTGTATGAAACTGGAAATGTAAACGGAATGTCATAATTATAAAATATTTCAATCAAATTTATATCGTACAATTGATTGGGCTGTCTGATTTAGCAACAAACTTAATCTATTGATTCTTGCTAATCGTGTGTTTGTATCATTTAATTTGATTTGATCACTTGTGAATCAATATCACAAGTAGATAATTTTTCCTAAACTTGCCACCCTCATTTCACTAGTCCGTAAGTATCATATTTCATTTTATTGCTCGCTGTTAGCTTGGGTAAGCGGAACAATAGAGATTCATTATAAAGATGCATTACTGACGACCGGTCTGGCCTAGTGGGTAGTGACCCTGCCTATGAAGCCGATGGTCCTGGGTTCGATTCCCAGTCGGGGCATTTATTTGTGTGATGTGCAATTCGTGTTCCTGAGTCATGGGTGTTTTCTATGTATTTAAGTATTTGTACGTATCTATTTATTATACATATCGTCGTCTAGTACCTACAACACCAGCCTTACTGAGCTTACCGTAGGACTAGGTCGATTTGTGTAAGATTGTCCCAAAATATTTATTTATTGTTTATTACTTTTACATTCAGTACCTATTGTAGCTTAGCTAAACGGTGGCAAATGACTAAATTCAGATTACTGCAAATATGGTGCGCTTTTATACCGAGGGATATACGAGAGAAAACGCTGTAGGTTTTGGCCACAGGAATACGTTCTTGTTTTCATATCTTTAGTACCTTAAATCCGGGCTCCGTGGAGTATACAGGCGGCTGTATGAGTTATAGCTTTTATAATTATGTTTTATTAATTAATAATTAGATCATACATCTTACATTTACAAAAGTCTGTTTAAATAGTATATTTGTGCCATATATTTTCATATCAGATTACTTACAATGCCATATATTTTGCGTTGAATATTATAATTATTTAGTTTTAAGATTTTTTGTTACATGTGTGTTATTTTTTTAATGCAGAAGGGTCTCCGCGGAAGACCAGCGTCAGGGGTCATACGGCACCTGACACACGCTGAGTGGAGGCCATTTCAGTGACACTCCTTTTCTTGTATTTTTTAATTTTAAATGTTTTATTTTGTTCTGTCCTGAATACATTTATTCTTATTCTTATTATTATTTTTATTCTTACATGAAAAGGTGAATACTAAATATGTATGCTTGGTGAAGACCGAATGAATGGTGAAATGATATGTCGTTAAAGTTTTAAAATGTTCAGGTAAAGATACTTGACTAAGGACAAAACTTACGGCCATCTCCATCGCTGAGAGTCGCAGTCAAGGTTCCACTGCCATCAGTGGCCAAAGTGGCATTGCCTGATACTGTAGTCAGCCTCTCGTTGTACACTATAGTTTGGGTCAGCGCGAATGTGTCCTCACTGATAGGTGTAAACTGGTTTGCCGCGCAATTGCCGCTCTGAAGAGCGGAGGCGTAGCGAGCTATTTCGTGCCATGTGCCATTAAACTAGAATGATAAAGATTACATCTTTTTAATAGGATATCGCCAAAAAAAAAAAATGGTCAATACAGGTGGTTTCTATTATGTTCTTGTTAAGTGATATCTGTATCACCACTCACAATATTACAAAATTGTGACCAAACAGCGTAGGTATATAGTTTTTTTGAATTATCTCCAATTAATTCCTGCACGTAAAGGTTAAGTACAACTTTTGTTATTAAAAATCGTAAAAGTTTTATCAAAATATAAATATAACGATATACTTCACTGATCTTGATAATAATTAATAACGCCAAGAATATTAAAAAAAACAAGCCAAAAATACAAAGAATATGCATTGAGCTTAATTGTGTATACTCCAGTTTACATAAGGTAACTAACTATCTTTTAATTAATTAATTAATTTTTGTATATTTATATTTATTGTTTATTTATTTATTTTAGCGACGGCCGCTCTGGCCTAGTGGGTAGTGACCCTGCCTATGAAGCCGATGGTCCTGGGTTCGATTCCCAGTCAGGGCATTTATTTGTGATGAGTACAGATATTTGTTTCTGAGTCATGGGTGTTTTCTATGTATTTAAGTATTTATATGTATCTATCTATTATATATATCGTCGTCTAGTACCTACAACACAAGCCTTACTGAGCTTATCGTAGGACTAGGTCGATTTGTGTCAGATTGTCCGGAAATATTTATTTATTTATTTTTATTTTTGATTTTAATAACTAGAAAATAAGTTGACTTACTTCATCAGACTGGAAGTTCGCCACAGGCGTTACAGTTCCACATTCTCCATCTAAAATGATTGGTTCGCCAGCAGGAATCTCGGGGAAGGCGAAGCACCCAGTCTCTGATTGGTCAACACTTTCAAAGTATTGTTGATCTAGAACTGGTACAGTTGCCATAACAGCATCGATAGCCGATTCAGCATCCGCTGAGAGGGTTTGCTGTCTACTTAACTTCCAGCTGTGCACTGAAATATTAATTATATTCAATTACAATCTATCAATCGTGATAGGGTATGCAATTATTTTAATCTATAAAACGCCCCAAGGTCTTTTTTAGATTTAATGTAGTAAGCAGTTAAGTAGTTATTATAATAATTTTATTGTGGTAAAAAAAAAATGAACTATTTAATGAAGATTATTATTTCAGATGCCATAATAATTATTCATTAAATAAGACTACGAAATGCGGTTTACCGTTACTATTCTTATATTTCACTATTGAAATAGTTACTGTAGCAAAACATAGAAACCTCCAGATAAATAATATTTGTACTTGTTAATGTTATTTAATTTAACAATTCACGCTTGTGCTGCAAGAATATGCGCTACATAATACGAGTAGATTCATTTGAACAACCATTTTGATATTTAGGTTTTGTTTTCAAAAATTTTATGTATGAAAATCATAAGTACTTGTAGTTATCATAATACGATTGTAATTTTTGTATCTAGAATATTAAAGAAGTTATGATTCATAAATAGTGTAATATTATCACTACGCACTGTAGCCTAGTATAATAGTAGTGAACTCTGCCTACTCTGCCCTCTTTCCTTACGGGTACGACTCCTGGCAAAGGCATATATTTGTATGTTTATAACGATTTATTCCTGGGTTGTACATATATACCTATGTTATTTAAGTATTTACACGTACTTATCTATTGATCATATGTCTTGTATGCCTTTAATCATTTATTAATTTACCTCACGCAAACATTACGTTGCCCACCTTTTAGTAATATTTGTAACGCATTCGGACTGTCAACGAAAGTGTTAATATAGATTTAGGGAATCATTCATTCATACCTGATCTTGTATCTGAAGTTAGCTGAACACAGGAATAGGCCAAAGCATGGTCGGTGTAATTTACAGCTAGGATCCAGTAAGGGATATTGATAACTGTAATAAAATAACACAATTATACTTCAATAAAAGGAAACAAAAAAAATACGAAGCATTGAACTCTGAATAAAGCAAAAGATTTTATATTAAAGGAAACCCTTCAACTCATACAAAAACTTCATATATAAATTCACACCGACTATGAGAAAAATAAAATATCCACCACAAAAACATTAAAAAAATCATTACTATCATCATCATCGGCATATACCAACTGTAGACGCAATCGTATCAAAGTATTTGCAGATACCAATGGTACCTATCGATTGTAACAGGGGAGGAATAACTGTACATTAGATTATTTTTACAAACCCAAAAGAGTCTGACTACGCCCCAATCAGTTATTGTTCTCTGTTAATTGAAGCTGACGTAAATTAATAGAATATTTTATAACTCAATTATTACTACCTTGACCACCAGTATTCAAGTTAAGAGTCAATCTGCCACTTCCATCATCGGAGACCAGGATCACATTGCCGCTTGCCGTAGTTGCTTCTTGGTCGACAACTTGGCTTGACACCAGGTTCAACGAGTTACCAATGCCAGTGCTAAAGGCGTGGTTGACGCAGGTTCCTGTTTGATGTTCCTTTGGATAGGCTTCTACTTCATGCCATATGCCAGTAAACTGTTGATAAGTGTTTTAGTTAAGATATTAGTATTACTTTTACATAATAACTGCAATACGTAACGTTGTTCCTTAGACCTACACCGATGACATCAAAAAAGTTATTGATGATTTACCTGAGCCAAGTTAAATGAGGGGACAGCAGCGATCGTGTCATTACAGACTCCAGGGAAGACTAAGGGCTCGCCAGTAGCTTCAGGCAAGTAGAAACAGCCAGTTGCGCTCTGATCTTGGTCCACGTAATACTGATCCCTTAATACTGGGATAGGAGCAGTAACTTCATTAATGGCTGTGATGGCTTCGGCCGATAGTGTCTTGTTTCTGCCGAGTTTCCAACTGAACACTAAAAATATTGACGACAAAGATTTTATAAGTTCCCCTTTCAATCGCCGAGAATTTGTATTTTTTAAAGTTATTTGAAGACTTACCTATTCTCTGGTTGGTACTAGGCAGGTTAGTGCATGAGTAGACCAGAGAGTATGAGTCGTAATCAGTTGACAAAACCCAGTATTCCGAAGAGACCGTTTCTGAAATTTAAAATATTTATAAATTTGTACTCTAATCAAAAATTTAAGGATAAACAAAAAAAGTAGATCACACATTGGTGTAATTTGGAAGAAATTTGGAAGTCTTCTCTTAATATTAAAATATTGAAGATACTTAAATTGAAAAATATTATCATACCGTTGGTCCCTTGTATAGGGAAGGTCACTAAAAGCTTCGCAGGCTCATTAGCGTCGGGAATGATAGCGATTCCGTTAATGGTGTCCAATTGCTGATTGATCACTTGTGTGTTGAAGACTTCCACGACGTCTCCCGTCAATGTATAATTTGCATTGTTGCAGGTGCCAGTTTGGAAGGTGGATGGGTACGAAGAAATATCGTGCCACAAGCCTATGTACTGCAAAAATCAGTAACACGATCAGTTAGCAAGATGGGTGTCTTTTATTCTTTTGTTTGATTGGAGAAAAGTTTGAACAAAGAAGGTCAATCCCAGAAAACTTAAATGAGTGAAATTATTCTAAGACTAAAAGCTTGAAAAACTTGAATATTTAACAGAGAATAAGAAGTATGATTGTATACACTTCGTATTCGTAGTTATTTGATATGGGAAAAATAATATATTCTCGAAAATTCATAATTGCAATGTTGCCTACATAATAATTGACATAATACTTTGATTTCTCATCCGCTTAACTTAAAAACTAGTCTGGATTTGATGTTGACAAATAAACTTAATAAGATCTTAGTTTAAAATGATGATCAAAATTAGTCGCATTTTGCAGGCAAAGTAGTGACAGTTTGGGATGAGTAAAACCAATGTTTCTTATTCAGAGAAAGTACTGGTGGTAACGTATAAAATAAATTCAATAGGTATAACGAGGACTTACTTCAACAGGGTCGAAGTTAGCTTGAACAGAGATCGTCGTGTCGCATAGTCCGGGAAAGATTACTGGCGTGCCGGCTACAGCCTCAGGGTAATAAAAGCAGCCAACGTCGGTTTGGTTGACAGTTTCAAAGTATTGTTCATCCAAGACTTGGACTTCTGACATGAGAGTGTTGATAGCCGTGTCAGCTGTCGGCGAGAGTGTCTGCCCTCTGCTAAGTTTCCAACTGTACACTGAAATGATAAGTCCATACTATAATTTATATTTTCTTAATTTGTGTTGTACTTTGACATTTTGACCGCGAACCGGGGTCGGCACTCTCATAGCTCGACTCGATGTCGTGCGTGTGAATAAATAAATGTGAGTGAAGCCGTTGTGTTTATAAAAAAACATAAATAACAAAGTATGTGTAAAGGTTATTTTATTACTAAACTTTATAGATGCTTTTATATATTTGACTACCTAACTTATAAAAGGGAGAAATTGTTTGAGATTTAGCTAAATAACTGAATGATACTATAACTTTGTACCTGCTCGCTGTGCTGTCGCACCAGTAGTCAGTTGCTCACAAGAATAGGCCAAAGCGTAGTCGTTGTAATCAACAGCTAGGATCCAGTAGGGAATAGTAATAACTGTAAAAATACACAATGAATAACACAGATGTTTATAAATTTATAACAATCTAAAAAGTCAGTTTCTGAACTCTATAATCTAATAAAATTTATTACATTTCATTTAGGAACTACTAAAAAGCAATTGATTAAAAACCCTCTGGTTTAGTCAACTCAAGGCCATAAATGGGTGAATATTTGAAGATGTACATATTACGCGGCAAATGACAAAGAACCCCTAAAAATGGACATAATTTAATTGTGTTTTTTATTGTTTTAAGTGTACCGTGTGCTATGTAATGCTATATATATTATTCAAGTACCTTAAATGTAAATATTAAAAAAAAAGTCGTGAAATCTCACAACCAGTAATGTCAAAAACGCAGATTTGAACATAAAATACTCAATTTATTTCAATCCTGCCTTAAGTATAGTCTTCGATTGCAAATATTGATGTAATATAATAGTTTATATGATTACCTTTTTAATAAGAGGTCTTAAAGAACACTATAAAGCCATCAGTATGACCTTTGAAAAATGTCCTAGCGGGTACCTCTAACTACCATTCATCGGACTGACCGCAGCCATAACTAAATACCCGCTGTTCCTACGGACTGGAGCTCGCCACGCGGCGATCGCACTCGGTACGCGCTCGCTATTCAAGTTGGCTGAACGTGTGACAGTCATTATTTCGCGCCAAAATTTGATGTCTCCTGGTGCCGTATCAGTTTTGGAAAATTTTTTTGCTCCACACCGTTTGGTGTTTTTCAGGTAATTAGGTCCGATTTTTTTCTTAATTTTTTGTTTGGCGTTGTTTTTACCTATATGCGATGAATCTTTTATTAGGCAGTTTAAATAATCCTTTATAATCAAAATATGTGAAATTCTCACCTCCGTTTTGCTATTTACCATTTTTACCGTCTGATTTTAAGAATGGTAGTTAGAATTTTCGAACGGTACTTATAATAATTAATTTATTCAGTAGGGTAAATGTGCCTAATATCCGGTATAAAGAGTATAACGGCATCCGTCATAAACTTCGTCCACATCAGTGATAATCCGCCACAGGCTTCGTCAAAAATGTATAAATATGATTTTGTAATACATTTTAATACCATCAAGTTAAATCAGTAGTATTAACGACACTCCACAACGAGTCACAACGAGTCATGTCCGACTCTTGGAGACTTTACCCTTCTCCAATATACAAATTTACTACTTACTAAAATGTTGCTTTCTAGTCTCTGATTTCATTTAGCCTTGACGTATTTAGTATCCATTAATGATTTCCAGCCTTTTTTAATACAAAGTTAATAAGTAAAATATACATTTTACCTATATAATTACCATTTGCCTTTTCTACCTACCGTTCCCCAAACTCACTACCGTTTTTAAATTTAGTATGGCCAAATGTATGGGTGCTCACTACCATCTAACATTCTCACTATCATTCATAAAACCTACTTACCATTCGTAAAATTCTCATTACCATTAGCATATTTTCTCACTACCGTTTGTTTAAATAATTTAATCATAACTTATATAAAAAAATGAGCGTCTAGTCACTGTCCGTTTTCATTTTTTCTCATACTTATACATTAATGTTTTAGTTCCATAGATAAAAACTGAATTTCAAAAAGATATTTAAAAGAAAATTTTTTACCTCGAATATGTACATTCTCAAATATTCACCCAAATATGACTATCGATCGGACTCCGCGCCCTTTAAACAGTGCTATGTTACGTATACATATTAGCCTACCTTGATCGCCAGTATTCAGGGTGAGGGTTAGTCTGCCAGTTCCGCCATTGGAGGCCAGAGTAACATTGCCACTCGCCGTCGTTGCTTCTTGGTCGACAACCTGACTTGACACCAGGTTCAAGGAGTCGCCAATGCCAGTGCTAAAGGCGTGGTTGACGCAGGTTCCCGTCTGTTGCTCTTTTGGATAGGCTTCCACCTCATGCCACGTACCGGTGAACTGAAGACAGTTAACAAGTTCGTTAACTACATAAATCTAAATAGATACTTGGTTATCATTTGCAGCTTTTGCTATTAAATTGATTTCTAAATAATAGTAACTCTAGGTCCATGAGGTCTCGGGGACGGAGGAAACCACTGGCTCTTCAGTAACTAGTTATGTCAACCTAACTGAAGAGCTGGTGGCGTCAACGTAACTAGTTACTGAAGACCTGGTGGCTTCCTCGGATAAGGTATCAGTATTGCGATACGATGAGACGCCTCCAGAATTCTTGGTCCAATGTCTACAGGGCCTTTTTTAGATTTAATGTAGAGTAGATATTGTGCGGTTATTGTAATGCTTAGTTTGTTGTTTATATTTTCTTACCTCAGACAAATTAAAGGAAGGAACGGCAGCGATGGTGTCATCACACGTGCCAGGGTATACAACTGGCACCCCTGATTGGTACACGGGATAGTAGAAACATCCATCGTCGCTCTGGTTAGTGTTTAAGAAGTACGCGTCATTCAAATCGAGTAGAGAGGCGATCACCCGGTCGACTTCAGTTTGTGATGTGGATGACAATTCTTTATCTCGGCTTAAAATCCAAGCGTTGACTATAAGAAAAAAATTAGGTTAAGTAAGTAATATTATAGAACGTCCTTAAACAAATTGACTGAGCCCCACGGTATGCTCGAGAAGGCTCGTGATGTGGGCACTCAGCCAACGATATATATAATATAGAAACACACTGGGATTTGAACCCAGGACGGTCGGCTTAATAGCCAGCGTCACTACCCACTAGGCCAGATCTGTCGTTAATACACTGACTGAGGCGCGAGTGTGTATTGACTAAATTTATACTAACGTATGTGAACTGTATTTAATTAGCAGCAAAACAGTTAAATCTCAAGTAATGTCAATTAGTTTCTAAAAAAAATACTTGAATATCTCCGTAAAAATGTGGACTACACATAAAAAGGTGGCAAACCAACAGACTGATTGCCTGATGGTAAGCAATTGTCGTCGCCCATGAGCACCCGCAGCAAAAGTGGAATCACAAGCGTGTTGCTGGCCTTTAAGATATGAGTAGCTTTTCTTGCAGGTATGAGAGTCGTATCAGTCCGGAAATACCGGTGACGGCAAATCATTCCATAGTTTTGATGTTTGAGGCAGGAAGTTTCTAGAGAAATGAGCAGTGGACGATTTCCTAATATCCAAGTGGTGGGGGTGGAAATGTTGCCGCGTAGAGCGATACACATTACACTTTATACTTGTGGACCATAGTTGTTACTGCACTATACTTGTGTGAATTTATGTTATAAGTATACTAAGTTGCCTTTGAAACATCGACCGGCTGTATAATCTAGTTGATTGACATATCAATAATCAACATTGGCTGACTCGTTTAGAAGCTACTATGGCAAGATAGCATACATGACAGATTATCAAAATTAAATCATTTCTATTCCGGAGAAAAGGGTATATATGACTAACAAATACAAAAGAATAAAAAATGTTAAATAATTCACATTTATTTTAGATAATGAAAAGTATTAACTGAAATGAATTTACCTAAATTTAATTCTTTTTAATTAGAAAATAAAATGTAATCATCATAAATATTTTATGTCAAGTGATTTAATTAACATTTTATTTAATACTTTGGTTTCGTAGTAACACTAATACATTAATAGTAAACACATTGATTGCCTTAGAATCCTACGCTGGTGGGCTAGGTCAATTTTACTTAACTGAAGCTAGTTAAGTAAAATTGACCAATTTAATATACTCGTAAGGCCCACGAGCTTACTGTAGTACTAATAAAATACGTAATTACTTAAAGAAAATAATTAAAATACGTAAAGAAATTTGAATTTTATAAAATTAGAACAGAGTCGAATTTCATTTCATTTTTAAAAAGTATTGCCTTACCTTGTCTTTGGCTTGTTGATATAATATCAACGCAAGAGTACGACACTGCATACCCAGCGTAGTCGGTGTCCAGAATAAGCAGTTCTTGATTGACAGCCTCTAAAAAAAAAGTATAAAATAATATTCAATATAATACTTGTAACCAGCACAGGTATTATCTGTATAATTCATCTGTATTTTTTAGGATATTAACAAAAAAGCGGATCAATTGTTTTTTTTTGTTGAGAAATCAATCTAACATGACAGTGCTTAACGTGAATTTTTTGTACAACATTTTTATTTGAATTACAGATTAACATATGTGACTTTCACTTTATTTATTTTTTAAACCGGAGCATCATGCTTATTTAGATATATTTGGGTTTTGTGAGAAGTGTTACTTCGTGCTTCTTACACCGATTAAAACGAGTACTATAGTCCAATAGTGCAACTATAAGTATCTACCCAAATACTTTTTTTGGATAGATAATGTAGTTGCACTATTAAAAGAAAAAAATCTTTAGACATAAGCTTCGTTTTCAGTACAAAATGGCTCCCAAAAATTACGTCAATATTCTATTGACAATTATCTCCTTACCCCCTTCCTTGTGGTATAGATATTCAAATTGCCATATTTTAAACCGGTTGAAGGATTATCTTTTAGACCCCGACATTGTGGATTAATATTTATGGGATCATTATGCAGACTCTATTCGTCACCTATACTCGTATATTATCAATCGATGTGTGTTGTTATAAGTAGTAGGGCTATAGATGGACGAATTGAACAAAGGCTAACGACTTACTGAAACCTGTATCGAAACAGAAAACGTATTTAATACGCATACAAAACGCGAGATTCAATGAGTAACTTACCTCCCTGCACGTCCAAAGTAACACTGAGTCGCCCGGATCCATCATCGCCGATGAGCGTAGCGTTTCCAGAGATTGTGGCCAATCGCTGGTTGAGGACTTGGCTGTTTACTACGCTGACTGTAGACCCCACAGCCGTGTAGTCAGCGCGTGCGCAGGTTCCCACGGCGTTGGCTGAGTAATAACTTGATATCTCGTGCCATGTGCCTGTAAACTGCAAAGGGTCTACTTTTAGGTTGGATTAAAATAAATGACGCTATGTTATCATCATGACTTAGTCATTATATAACTATGTTAATCATTACATTATCATTGGCCAGCTCGGTATAATCATTGGATTTACTCTAATCGCGACACACTAAACTTAGGAATTATAGGTACTTATTTATTACATATGAATGCCATATTTTATGGTATAATCTTTGGTTTTTTTATAAATGGATACGACCAAACTACATTATATTTAAGTATGCCGTGTGATGCTGCCTGACTGGAGTAGCACCACTCCATCTCCTTCCGCGGTTATCGTAAGAGGCGACAAAGGGAAAAAAGCCAGCGGATGGGAGCAACGTCCGTCGAAACCAAGTATATTGCTAATGCGGTCGCTATCCTACCTGCCAAGCGTGGCGGCTATGGCAAATACCCCCAAGATGATATTGGAGAGACCTATGTCCAGCAGTAGACGACTTACATCTGAAATCATAATGACTATGATGATAGTTTATACTTTGATAAACTAGTGTACTTACGTTTTGTACGTCAAAATTTTGCACGACAGAAATGGCAGCATTATTGCAAAGTCCATCCAAAATCACGGGCTGCCCCGCCCCGATTACGGGCAGTTGTACGCAAGCGGCTGTCGAGTGGTCGATGCCTGTTAGTTCGCTTATGGACAAGTCGATGGTTTCGAGGACTTCGTTAGCCGCAGTTAGAACTTCTTGGGCGTCATACGAGGTGACTAATCTGCCCAGCTGCCAAACGTTTACTAAAAAAAAATGTATGTTCCGAAACACCAGTTAATAACATAATTATGTACTTTAAGATTTGATGTATCACTGTTTTGAAAAAAAAAAGTCCTGTCGTAGTTTCTTGCCCGTATCTTCTCGGGTCAGAGGTGTAGGGTTTGAACCGGTGGTAGATTTTTCATTGACGTTCATAAGTGCATGTAATGTGCCTAAATTGAAAAATAAAGATCTTTTCTCTTTTTTTACCAGTACCTACAGGTACATAATGTAGTAGTATATACGACCTTCTAGCTTGTGAAGCTTCCAGATTTAAATCCTTAGCTAGGGCATTTATTTGTTACCACGAATACGCTAAGTACTAAGACTTCCGTGTGCATTATTTTTTTTATTTAAGTAACTTTTATTTAACTTAAGTTAAATTGAGGAAAACCCTTTCATATTTGTAGAATATTATATTAGGTACAAGAGTGTGTGCTACATTGTGTTTAGAGGCATGCATAGTCTTTGAGCATTGAGTTTGTTATATACTTACATTGTCTATGAGTTGTATTTGTATCGACACAGTTTATCGCAATAGTGTAGTTATCATAGTCAGATCCAAGTATCCAGAAGTCAGATGCTGAAAAAAATTATGGGAGAGTTATATTTAGAAGAATGAAGCCTTTTAAAGAATATTTTATAGCTTTAAAATATTATTAAAACAAGCTAACAAAATTGTCCTAACAGTAATAGTCCTATTATAATACGTACACGTATTAGATATAGCATAATTATATTAGTCAGTATTGTAAAATAACTTTATTTCGAAGCTTTTACAAATAACATATAAAATACATACAACAATACTATTAATAACAAATACATCTTAAAATTAAACTATCTAGGAAAAAAGCTACTCTTTCGATTTAAATATCGAAGATATTCGCTAGCAGACGTTTCTGCATAATAAAAAATAAAGCTATTAACATAAAAATAAAAACCTGAAAATTAAATTCTAGATGAGGCAAGGTGCCTATCACTTTGCCAAGGTAGCCTGTCTGAGACGTTTACTTAGCGATTATTATATTATACCCAATATTGAATAAAAAAAACTGCGAAATTATGTGCAATGACAACTTACCGGTTGTACTATCTGACCAAGTAAGAGAGAACTGAGCCGTGCCAGTGATATGAGTGCCCTCGGCAGTAGAGTTCTGCAGAAAGTTGTTTACCACTGAAGGGTTGGAGACGGTGATGTTAGCGTCGGCGCTGGTGAATATCAGACTGGAGCAGTCGGCATTCTCGGTCGATGACTTGCCAATCTCATACCATTGGCCAGTGAACTAAAAAATATTACTAGGTTCAGTGAAGGTAGTAAAGGTAAATTTAGCGACATTTTCTCAATAGTGTCAGGTTCAATTGATCCTGGCGGCTATTTGACAGCTTCATTCCGAGAGTTCTACTTTTAATTCTAAGAGACTGAGTTCGGGTTCCTTACGTTATATTTTTAATCGAGCGTTTAGTAAATAAAACATTATTTCGATCATATGTATATCTCGAGAACCTCAGTGGTACAAGACGAGGTTCCCAGGGTTATCTTGAGTTTAACACAACGCAGAGCCTAGAAAATAATAAAATATATGGTGATGTGTCAAATATTTTTTTCTTAGGAATTCAGTTGTCAGTCATCCATATTTGTTTACATTATTTTCGTTTTCTATTGATGACGATATACTCGTACGATACAGATAACAGGAAATATCATAATCGTAAAGGATGTTTTCAAATATCAATAATTATAAGTATTATGATATTTGTGTCTTTGCCGTACACGGAACAATAGTGTTCTAGACATTTGGGTGGCGTATGCCGAGCCGGATCGAGCCAACGCGCAGAGGCACTTTCGACAATTTAATGATATGTAAGGGGTACATTAAGCGGATGTTGTAACTGTCCATGTCATGGGACGCGCACAGAGACAGCACCCGCCATGGTGTAAGGACTATTGAGTTTTATTTAAATTACGAAATGTATTATTATGACTGTTAAGGAGTAAATAGCTTAAATCTAGATTCGAATAGCGCCATGTGTACCTGTGTAGGTATAGCAAAGGTTAAAAAAAAAGATACGACCAAGGGGCCAAAATATGTTTACATGAACCTTATTGTCTTGACATTAAAGGCCATGGATACAAATTTTGGCTGTTTGATGATATCTTTGACCTTTAAGCCAGGGATAGACTAGGAAACAAATGTCCTGCAACCCGTATAGCCAGCGACGTCGGGTGACATAGATTGACGAAGCCGGACTTCGCCCGACAAGCCATGACTATGTCTGCAAGTGTCTGGCGAAGTCGCCGGACTTGTCGGTCGAGTTCGTTTGATATCTCGCTGACAATTGTCGCCGGACATTTGTCCCCTAGTATATCCCTGGCTTCACGGTACATATGCGGTGTGTTAAAAACAAATGAACTATGTAAATATTTGGTTTAAAAAAGTGTTCTCATTTAATTTCTATTAAAACTTATTAGATTACTTCATTATATTTCAGTTTTTAAACATCTTAAAGTTCATGGTCATGCGCAATAAGTAAGTATCTTATCAGTTATCAAAATAAGATGATTGAGGACCATTTCTTGAAACAGAATGAAATATTGTAATCGAGATAAAAGCGAGCAAATCACATACTTATACCAATCTTTTTGACTCACGAAACCGCCTCTTAACCTACTTTATCAAGGTCATCAAAATTATTTTTCTATTTTAACTGAAATAAGAAGCGTTAAAAATTATCGATGTCTTATACCGACTATAACCGCGGTCCATATCGCAGATTATATTTTCATAAAATACTACTTGAGATAAAACGTGTTTGATGCATAGTTTCATTTAGGCGATATATGATAACTTATCAGTGCAGATAATTACGAAATTCTAGTTAAAACGCCGTTACGAAGGCTTAGTTCATATGATTTATTAAAAAAATATCAGTTAGTATAATTCTACCTAAAAAAACGTTATAAGTTTCATAACTGTTTGACATTGGGGTCACAGAATTTAACTCTTAAGTTTTAATTGTTCTTGAATTTACATACCGACGGTGGAAATTTCAAATGTCGTAAGGGACATCCTTTTATATGCGACTGTCGTAAGACATTTGAAATTTCCACTGTCGATACGTGCAGGGTAGAAGGAGCATGAACGTGCATAGTAAGGTTAAAATTTAAATTTACAATCGCCAAAACGATATGAAACGGCGCGGCGTCCAAGCACTAATTTAGAACAAATTCAACCTTACATATAATAAATAATGTGCACAATGCCTACAAAGTTAACCACTTGGTGACCAGAGAGAGAGAAAGAGATCTTTTTTTTCTGAGGGTGAGAGGAAAGAGGGAAAGAGTTGTTTGTTAAATTGAAGTACTCTGTTACTTGTAGGTACCCGATATACGAGTAACATCTTTGTATTTTGACGTTTGTGGCAACCCCCGATTATTTATTACTAGCTGTGCCCGTCCGTTTAAATAAGATTTCATAATTAGGTAAGATAATTTTATTATACATGATATTATATATTAAATAACGAGTGTAAGTGTATATGCGTTAGTTTTTACTGTACCTGATACTACGTAAAGATTATTCAATATGTATGTATATCACGTGAAGTCGTAGTTTAAAAAAAAATGCTGATGTCTATTTGTTACCCACGCCACTTATCTTTATTGGCGCCTCTTATACAATCGATACATACAATACTATGTTTATGTATCTACATTAAAAATATGATCTTGAAAATGTGTAGTTGTTTATATTTCAACAAATTATAAATATGTATAAAGTTTTATGATGAATTATTTTAAGTATCGGATATTTAGGTTTAAGTGCTAGGGCGGGGCGTCGTGTAAGTATTTAGCATAGGTTTTGATTTTATAATTGATTGGTTTATAATTAATTGGTCCCAACAGCCTATGATTAGAAACGCCAGAGGGTTTACTTTGGAGGCAAGAATTTAATCCATCAGGTCCCGAGGGTATAGTAGGAGGTGACTAAGAAAAAAAACCGACGAATGGGCAACAGCGTCTACATATCTACAGCTACTGCGGTCGCCAACCCACCTGCTAAGTGTGGCGACTATGGCCATTACCCTCAAGATGATATAAGTCATAATTGGGGGAGGTCCAGTGTACGCCTTACAGCTGAAGTGATGATGACTTCATCCAAAAATCTCCTACTTATTTTACTGTAGTGTTATTGTGAAACTTGTAAAAAAATCTATATAGTCGGAATATACCTTTTTAGAATAATAATAAATATGGCTTTTCTTTTTATAATTCGGTTTTTCTTTTTATTTTAGATTTAATGTAGCTTATTTTAGATTTATTTAGGGTTAATGTAGTTTAATTTTAATTTCATTTTTATTTTTTTAACTATTAGCTTTTGTTTTTCCTATTTTTTCTATTTTTTATATTAAATAAAGCATTCTGTTATCAATAAAAAAAAAAATAAGTTGCGAGTACAAAATAAAGTTTATAAAGTGAAAAATGACATGTGAAATTATACAATAAAGTTCAATTTCTACTTCCTTACTAAAATGTCTTAGAAATATAACATTTTTGGAAATTTTCAATAAGCAAAACACGTTACCCTTAGCTTTCTGATTCCCCCTATTCCTCCAATACCTACAGTTTAGAGCTTTGAGTGGTAAAGGAAGCGGATCATTGAGAGTGAACATCGGAAACAGAATGACCGGCGAATCCACTTACCGAGTCCAAAGCAAAATTTTGCATCAAACTTATTGTACTACATTGTCCTGATTGTACAATCTGCGCACTTCCCACACCCGCGAGCCCCAGCAATCCAAGAAGCAATATAATCATTCTTAACATCATATGACCATCACTCACTGCACGAGATCTAACACTACAATGGCTGTTTATATGTATGTTTATCGTTTTTATACAATAGCTTATCGTTCCTTTTATCTTCGGTTATAATTATTCGCTAATCGTAACCTGATGTTCCTGGTGGGAATTATTATGAAATATATTGTGTAGAATCAAATATGTTGGGTTAAAGGCAGATATATTCAGTGCTAATTTAGAGTGATGTAAATTGAGAGAAAATGTAATGTATACTACTACTATAATGTATATACCTGAAGTAAAATAATTAAAAAAAATGCATACCATCGAAATGCGTATGTTGCGTTGGGCGGGTGGAGTAACTCTTAAAGATAGAGTGCAAAATGAGCATGTTCGCGGCAG
Source organism: Grapholita molesta (assembly GCA_022674325.2). Classification (NCBI taxonomy): domain Eukaryota; kingdom Metazoa; phylum Arthropoda; class Insecta; order Lepidoptera; family Tortricidae; genus Grapholita; species Grapholita molesta. The sequence continues at coordinate 9,280,967 of CP053138.2, forward strand.
TTTTAAGGTAGCACCCATTGCCGCAAAAATTACAGAGTCCAGGCTAAGGTGGTATGTACATCTTAAATGACGACCCGATGACCACGTGGTAAAGAAGTGTGTTTCCAAGGCTACGCAGCAAAGAGGGAGAGGTAAGCCTCTGACTATCTAGATGGTGAATGTTCGAAGGGATATGGAGGAGTTAGGCCTCTGACAATGCCTACCAGCGGATTAAATGATTCTGACCCGGGTATGTCCTTAAACTACGCCCAACAATGAGAGGTAGGGCACAGCGATGACCATCACGCTTGAATCTGGGGCAGCCCAACTGGGGAAGTACCTCCTCCTTACAGAAGACCACAGCCATAATAGCAATGCTACCTTTCAGGTATGTAGTGTTGTGTTCCTGATGGTGAGTAAGGTTCCCAGAGCTGCATCCCCCTTAAAGACCGGCAACGCGCTTGTGACTCCCGGGTGTTGCGGGTGCCCATGGGCGACGGTAATTGCTTACCAGGCAATCCGTCTGCTAGTTTGCCGCCTATATCGTAAAAAAAAAAAAATGGCGCCTCATGATTAGGAAAGCCGACCCCGAGTAACGGGACGTGGCGAGCAGGACGAAGAAGAAGATGTATATATATTACTAGTTACTGTTATACATAAATGTTTTGTGTAGTATAATTATGAACAACTGTATAGCATGTCCAAATGGACGCAGTTGTTGTACATTTATAGTTTGTTTATCTAGTACTTCACGTTCTTTACTCCTTTTATCATAGGTTAGCTGGAAGAGATGCCTTATAGGGATAAGTTAAAAGTTATACTTTGTACTGAAACCCTTAACGGGTCTTTTTACTAAAAGTTGTATAGTCTACTTTTAGTAAAAGTTTAGTTTTTTATGCACTCTCTTATCGGCATTTGTTATGTATGTACTGCCAGACTACAGATCACATTACAGGCATTCTTTGACAGGATAGTCAGAGGTGCAGGGTCAGAACAGGTGGTAGTATTTTTAAACATTCATAAGGGGATTGCAATAGGCCTAAATTAAAAAAATAAAGTTTGTTTTATCTTTATAAGTAACTGAATATACTAATGTTTAGTTCTACTTGTTTATTACCACCAAAAATATCTTATAATGGTGTTCCTACATTGGTTGATATAAATGTTATATAACATGAGTCTTCTCTCTCCAACAAATCAGTGTTATGTGATGCTGTCCCTGTCAAACCATGTTATATAACATTTATAACAGCCAGTGTGTGAGCACCATTCCATATTATACCGTACCTAAGTATCTATTCTTGATCGCACATCTCACATGTAAAAAAAGGAATATACAGTAGGTATATTTCTTAAATTTTGAATGAAGGAACATATAATCATATATGTGTAGATAAGTTAAGGTAAGTAATTTAATTTACGAACTAATAACGTTCATATTTCCACAAGTTATTACGAACGATGGTCTGCAGTTACGAACTGAACCACCTGACAAATTATTTGAACGCCAATTAAAACACTTTTTATCTGATAATCCATTCCATATTCTGTAAAAGAGTACAATGACATTGACAATTAATAATATACAAAATCGAACTTTATTTAATGAAATAAACAAAACTTAAATAAATTATAACATTATTAAATTAAATCTATCTAAATTAGAAAAATAAACTACATAATTAAAACAAAAAACTTAACTAAGAAAATGAAAATATGCCTACAAACAAACTAATCCCGGGCCCCTTGGTAGAGTGCCCATTACGCAGGCAACATTCCCGCGTTGTATTGCGATTGCAATTCTTTGAGCGAGAAAGCTGCCTGCGCGGGGATCTCCTTTTGCCTCCCTCAGGCGTTTACTGAGCTCCTTGTGGAGCCCAAGCGCACCCTTGCCCCAAGGTCCGAGTGTCTCGACGCCAAACGGTGAGAACTCGTATTGAGCGCCGAGACAACTGTATTTGCTGACCTTGAGGCGCTCCCGAGCGTCCGCCGCCGCTCCAGCTCGTTTTGCGGTAGCTGGGAGGTAGGACGCCGCCAGTGTATCGGAGCAAGTGGCGTCCCACACCAGCGCGCGGCCCATCTTCCACGGAATCAACGACATCATATACAAAATTAATTTTTGTTTTCCAATATATCCATATTTTTTATTGACATGGACTTAAAAAAAAAAAAATCTGACTTGTTGTTTGACGATCATAATCGTAATTTAAATTTGTGAAGATTAGACTAAAAATGTATACTGTATGCATTTAATCTCTTAGTTAGGTTAAAAACATTATAAAAAACCTAACCTAGGAAACCGGTGGTTAGAGCTGTAGAGATGCGCGCCGTATCCAGGCTTACAGCCGTCTGAATCTGACCCTTGATCCAAGCAACTACGTAGCGAGAGTCTCTAAGATGTCGATCGAAACTTTTCGCTATGAGACCGTTCGCAGAAACTACTTATGGTTCTATGATCGCCGAATCAACTTTCTAGATGGCGGTTTATTATTATGAAATCCATACATCTTAATCATAAAAGAGTAATTTGGTACCTCGTACTTTTAATATTTGTAAGAAATATGCTTATTTGACTTGCCAGTGAACATATACATTATTTTTTGCTATAAAATTCCATCAATTTGAAGAACATTCAGTCACTTGACTCGATTCATTCACTTGATTCAGTGACTAGCAGCGGGACTCGAACCCACAACCACTGGATCACTAGCCCAGTGCACTACCAATTGTGCTATACGAGTACCGCTTAGATTTGTCAATTTTTTCTTTTTCCTTCCTGGTATACGTCATTACGGGTGACGATTTCTTTCGATTTAAATATCGATGCTGTTTGCTAGCAGTCGTTTCTGCTTAATATAAAACAAGTCAAAAGTTGAAATAGATGACATAATAAATATACTTAAGAAAAAGCGACGAGGACCTCCGGCGTTCTATATATCCTGAAAGGGCTTCATATATTATAGGAGGCGTAAACACGTAGTGTTTCACCTTAGAGCTGGTAAAATAGCCAAAAACCGTTTAAAATTAACAAGATTACATATGCTTCATTAATTTCGACGGGTTCCGCTATGTACTGGTTGCCGAATTGTATATAGGAGTATTACGATTTTTAAATCAAAGCAAATCAAAATATTTCGTCAAAAATAATTAGTTTTGTTCTTACTTTCATAAAACAAGCCATTGGGCTTATACTAAACTGTCATAGAAGCGTCAATATGTGGTAACCGCAACGAATCACCTCGAGCATTCTCCATCTACGAGTACGATATATAGGTATATTAGTTATTTGTAGCAATAAAGAATATCGAGTACCATCTCCGCTAGTGGTCGGCAACCAATTACTCAATTGAAATGGGCGTAATTTGCTAAATCACCCGCGTCCTCCAAGCTTTCCACTGTTTATCGGTCGATCTATTTGTAGTCCTGTTGCTTAGCTTACTTTGCTTAGCTTGGCCCTGCAAGGAGTTCCATTGATTTATTTATTTTATATTATTTTTTATTTTATTTTATTCGGGGCATCAACAGCAATACAATGAATATTACATAGCACATATACAGAACATAAAGTCAATGATAGATGTCCACAAAATCACTACTAATGTGCAATAACTTAGTGGTCGCCTAGTAACATGAAAAAGATAATTAATAATAATTTAAAATAATTGTTTGCGTGAACGTGGATGTGAGTGTGTAAGTGCGTGTGTGTGTGTGAGTAAGTGCGTGTGCGTGTGTATGTATGTGTGTGTTTGTGTGTATATCTGTGTGTGTGTGAAAGTGCATAACTAAAAAAAAAAATGGTAACTTGATGTCAACGTGCGGGCTTTAACAATAATGACAGTACACGTTTTTTAAGAGTTGGTTTTGTGCAATCAAACAATTCAATGCAATTAAATTGTGTATTGTAAAGTTTTAAGATACGGTATATTGTCGAATTTACTTAAAACAAGCCCGTATGTTAGTTGAAAGTTTTGTTATATACATATTGGCACTAGAAAAACAGACTACTGACTGATTAAACATACATAAATCAGATCAGTAAATTAAATGAGGGGATCTTATCAGGTTACATTGCACATACTTTCGATTGTCATAATTAATCATTAGGCATAATGTATTTTTGCAGAAGATGTAATAAATGGATGCAACGCCGGAATGTAATTTTTAAGCATATAACAAAAAATATCCACATATGTAATGTTTGATATAATTTGTTTCTGTAACGGTATAAATAAATCTAAATTTAATTCTCTTATGACTTAAATAGTTATGTTGCTTCATATTTCTTAGCTTATGTCAGCTAAAAGGAACCTTTGGTCTTTTTTCTATCCAGAATATTTTTAGTGTAAACTTTGGACTTACATATAATTTTTACTTACTTGCTTTCCTATTTCAATCGTTTACATTATACAAGTTTTAACTGATTGAAATGGAAAGTAATAGAATGTGTTTTGTAGGGTATGGCAGATTGTCATTCATTCATTTCGATTAGTTCTACCCTCGTGATCGTTCATGCTCCACTTCTTACCATTTGTTCCACATCATCTGCCCTTTCGAGGCCATGGGTTTGTACCTTGTTATTACTTCGAACGGAGTAGTTTTTGTCTTTGAATGACTAATTGAGTATCCCTAATTACTAAAATGACCGATTAATAATATTAATATTATCTTTATGTTCTCCAACAGCTGGTACAATGTTAGGTGTCTATAAACTTCTGCCACCAAGAGATGTCTATCTTTTTCTTTGCCAATTAGATTGTTTTTTGTAGATTGAGTATCTCAAATATTTAGCATGTTACAGCGTCTACAAAATTGCATATTAAAACAAATATCTAATGCACTATGGTTCATCACATACGCAGAAACACACAAATACCTATGTATGAGCACTGTAAAATAAGAATTCGGTCTCAGCATTAAACATCGCCTGAGAAGCCACCCAATCCAGTCGGTTTGGGTGCTAGTTAGCAGCCAAACTCACCATCCCAGACTATTTAAAGAGACTGAAGCGAAGAGCACATAGTCCAACAGATTAGCAGAAAGTGCACTGCTGCTTTAAAAGGGAGCGGGCATCAATGAACGCTCGCTTGCACCGCCATCGTACACACGACACCAAATATGCTTATAGTCTTTAGACTGATCGCAGATCGTTAAAAAATAGATTGTTAAAAGATAATTAAACACTTACGTTTTTAACGATGTCAACATTGTTATCATTTTTATTAAAAATTAACGTCACAAACTTCTACTGTCGGACTTTACAAGTGTTCTTTGTAATTTTTTGTTTGATTGACAACGGAATTGTTTTATTGTCTAACTAAATGATAACAATTTCGTTATCTTTAACCAGTCATTATCCCTATTGTACACCATATAATAAAAGAATCATTTTAAAATCAGCGTCATCAACACTTAGCCATTTGTCATCCACTGGACTGCATTGCCTCTCTTCGAATCTGTCACTTACACACAAGAGCTAACCCCATCCGGAAATGACGACTTTACGAATGTCGTTCACAAAAGTCACGCCAGGAGCTTATTTCTTGCGAAATAATAAATATAAATATATGTATTTTTTTAATATACCTACTAAAAATAACACTATCAAGTTAAGGTTCTATCATGTATCTTAGTATCTGCTTTTGATTCCCAAAGCGGCTCGGCTCACAATTGGAAAAAATATCGAATTTGCTGCATATATACACAGTACAATTTTAAACTGAAAAGCCACCAGTCAGTTAGTTACTCGTACTAGCTAAATATAGTATCCGCCACATGCTTCGTCAAAATATACCTACACAAACAAATCAACATCAAATTTCATCACAAAAAAGGTAATACCCCTACCACATAATAACTATACGCCGCTCTGACCTCTGCCTCGAAAAGTTCCAAATATGCCAGCTGCGTTGCCCCGCTAAATGGCTATTGATATTTGTTGTAACAGATAATTACCAGGCTGGGGTGCCAGCCAGTGCCCAAAATCCATGTCCTAGGTAATCTAAGTCACCGCGAAAAACAAAACCCGATAGAAAGCCAAAAATAAGTTTTGGAGCTATCGCTTACATCTCTGCAAAATAAGGTTTGATCTAGTTTATTTGTGTATAGTTGTTTTTATAATTTTGTACAACAAGATGTAATCTAAACACAATTCCCATTAGATACGAGTACTGTAATTAATTAGCATTTATTCAACAAAACATTGATCAGTTATCGAAAACAAGATAGATTAAAGTCTTATGTCGTTTTTGACGGATTGTTACATTTAAATGGATGTATTGTTATACCTATATTTGAATTGTGGTTCCCGTTAATAAATCCCTAATTTAATTTCCATACTATCTACTATAAAATAAACGTAGTCAATTTAGCGTTAATCACTATACATTGTCTTGCGTTAATCACTATACTATTACTAATCATTTTTGGCCTATGTTGCCGGCTACCACGAAGTGGCGCTATGCGTAGCATAGCAGTAAATGCTTCCCGAGTTCATCTCGTGAAAATCAAATGCAGTCCAGAGTCGACGTCTGCAAATAGGTTAGGTGCCATAGAAACTTACGGACGGTTCTCGAGCCCCACGCCCGCTTCGACCTCTGCACAGTTTTGTCAATTAAATAATCTTGCGATCGAAAAATGTAATGCCCATGACCTTATAGCCGAGCGTATATAAGGATGCGTTTGCATCCCAAACAGGCTAGTATCTGATCTGATCTCGACTGGGACAGTTGCCAGTGACTTAATTTTGAGCTCTTATATTAGAACATCTAAAATGCTGCGCTCAGTCATCTTACTTGTGGCAGCCGTTGCTGCTTCTGCTAATGTCATTCACGAAAACAATTGCCCGGGGCTGAAGCCGGTAGAAAATTTCAATTTGACAGCTGTAAGTATTTTATTTATTATATTTTGTCATCGCCATAGATATAACATTGATCATGTTATTTCATTGTTAGATCATTAGATTCCACTGAAAATAAATATACCCTTTTGACGGAATTCGATTTCAATAGCTTACGACGAACACCCAACACTTTAATGCAAAAAATTGTAATAAGCTCAAGTCGTCCAAAGGTTTTTCATTCCATTTCATATTGAATTATAATCTAGACAAATCTAAATTGCTTTTGACTTAGCATATGCGTTCACCTGTGGGAATAATTTAGTTCATTCAGTTTCATATTTCAAAATGAATAATTCAATCATAATAAATCAAATTACGAGTATTCTCTTTGGTTGTCGTGTTTAACGTAATAAAACAACTAAAACCTGATTATAAATATCCCATACACTGAGCTTAAATTCCATCCCAACGTTTGGAACCCTTTGCAACATGAAATTCAAACCGTTTTTCCCTAATTGAACTGAATACTTACAATAATTTATAACAACAATTTTTAGTTTTATCTCTGTCAATAAGATGAGACAAGTATAGATTAGGTTATCTAAATCTGAGACGTAGTCTCAAATATTATTTCGGCAAAGTAAGCTAAACAAAAACAAAACATTTTGTTTACATTTCAATGACATTTTACTCAAATAAAAATATCGACAGTTATCAAGCAGCAAGTTTGATTAAACGAAATGGTTTTACGAGTAAGTATATTAATCTTTGGCAGAAATTCAACTACGGAACCCTAAAACATTTGCTATTGTGGTTATGGACGATATAATATGTGACATTATCTAGCGAAAGGGACCTTATTGTCGATGGCGCTTACGTCGAACCGCGTTGCGTTTGTATGGCGGCATCTTGAACAACGGCGTAAGCGCCATCGACAATAAGGTCCCTTATCATAGACTATGTCACATATAATCTATTTTAGCATGTATTTGTGTCTAATATGTATACCGTCGCCCGGTGCCTAACAACCGTCGTACAATACAACCCTTATCCTTAAACTGTGACTAGAATCCAGCGTGCAATGATAGAGCGGTGCAAAATACTGCTATCGCCAACCTGCCTACCAAGCGTGTTGATTATGGCATTGAACCCCCCATGCTATGAGATCACTGCCTCTGTCGATCTATAGGGGAGGTCTAAGTACAGACAGCAGTGGACTTCCGCGACTGATAGGTGTAAGGTTGTCCCAAAAGTAGTTATTTATTTATGTAACCAATTAGGACAAATGAAAGACGGACTTTGCCCAGCAGTGGGAAGATTTCAAGATTTCTTGTGCATCGTACGGCGCTTCCGCTCTCAGCTGCCCTCAACACCGGGCTCTACCACGCCCTGTAGTCAGCGGCAATCTTGGTTTTCTTTTAACGTATTTTACAGTTAATTAAATATACAGGGTGCAATTTTTTATGTGATACAAAATATGTTTTTCTGACTCTATAAACAACAAGCAATTTAAAGCCCAACCTCTTACTAAAATAAAACATTTTTTTTTGTGTGTGTGCTTTTTTATCGTTTATTTTACCTTCACAAGTGATAAAGTGGTGTTAAACAGATTTACTAGGCATTTCTTATGAAAAATTAAGTAAACATTTCGTTTCTAACTGAGACTCATGACAAAATTGATGTCCATGACAGCTCCGATTCTAATAGGTAATTCAATTCACTAATTTAAATATGTTAATAAGCCGTTGTAAAGTCCTAAATCCACTGTTAAAAGAAAATTAAACGACAAAAAATTAATAAAAAACACAAAAAAAATGTCTTATATTAATAAGAGTTGAGGCACTAAGTTGCTTATTATTTATAGACTCAGAAAAACATATTTTGTATCACGTAAAAAATTGCATCCTGAATATTATATATTATTTTAAATGTAAAATAATGTGTCCTGTAACACGTTCACTGTCTCCACTAGACGAGTTAACAATGTCATAAGTGTAACCTATCCGTATGCTACAATGGTATGCACCTATGCATGTAGCATTCAGATAGCATGTGACCCCATAGTGGAAGCATGAACTCCAAACGATAAGTTGCCGTGTCCCACCCTTGGCGGCAACCGGAGATAGAACGTATTAATTAAAGTGAGCTAATGAAATAATAATAAGTAAATATTAACAATACGAAGCATATTTTAATTATTATTCTATTCTGTGTACGTACAGTCAGCAGCAAAAGTGACAAGCGTTTCAAGTGTTCAAAATGACCTACACGCACTCTTATTCTCTTGACAATAGAGATGTGTTGACCTCAATTTGAATACCTCAAACGCTTAGCCACTTCTGCTGTTGACTGTACACCGTAAAAGGAACTATCTATTCTAATCTTCTAATATTGTTGTTTTGTTAAATTAAATGTAAATTGAATATTTCTCCAATTCAGCAAGCTGTACCCAATACTTAAGCATAAGGTACATAACCTCTATGTCTTATATCTTCAGATGGTCAATTTACCTTCCTAATCTTTCATATCTAAGAATAACTGTAAAATAATGAAATAAGCGTATTCATTTTGTATTGTAAAATAGATTAAAAAATAACACATATCAAACATACTAATTGATCTGAGGCTCTAGTGTAAGTTTCTTTTGACGTAAAAAACGTTTACGAACGCGTAAGTGATAAAGTTATTTATATGGGAAACGCAAACGCGTTCGTGACGTTACGTTAAAAACTTAAACTCAGGGCTCTATACACGAATTTATTCAGGGTTTTGATATTGAATATTTTTATGCTTGAAACTGTAGGTAAACAAATAATCAGTAGTTGCAAAAGTAAGATATTAAACCTCGAAATAGTCGTAGAATAACTTAGACCATCAGAATACTCACTAGACCATTAGAATATAGATAAGGGATTCCATAATAAAACCTTGCCCAGACCATATTCACTTTGCTTAATTACACGAAAGTCAATAAACAATATACAACTCATCTAGCTGTATCGCTAAACTTCTAATAAATATCTGTAATTCTATATGTACATATCTATCAGCTACGGACGTCCACTGATGAACTTGTTGGCCTTCCCCATAGACCGCCACAGGGAGCGATTCTCAGCGACCGATCGAATACCCCAAATTGAGTAATCAAGTTATACTAAATCAAATTTTCACGGTTTTTACACACTATTGCAAATAAACGGGACTTAACCACATATATCATTTAAAAAAAAACTCTAACTCGTCTCATTTAAAGGGTCGATAGGTATCAGATATCACGACCCCGCGCAACGGTGCTGGCGCATTACCTACCGTGGTAGCGCGCCACCGTATGTTGCGGCGAGATGGCTACCCGATTTGACATAGTCGTCATGCTAGGCAGGCGGGTTGGCGACCGCAGTAGTTGTTGCATGTTTGTCCCTCCGCCGCCGCTTCTTACGTAATCCGTGGGAGATGGGGTGTTATGTGACAGTCTTACACAAATCTAACTATATATCATTGGGTACTATTTTCTTTTTTGTAACAATTTTTTTGTTTACAATAATACTTTCTTGCAATATTTTCATCATGATCATTACGTCAGCCGAAAGACATCCATAGCTGGACATAGGACAATAGGCCGGACGTAGGTGCAATATTTTAATAATTGTAATTTGTATGAGATATTCTATTACTAGCATTTTCGTTTTGAAATCAACTACGGAGTCTCAATCTCGACAATAACCACCAAACAACCATTGCGTCAACTCATTACGGGACTAGTAGTTACAATAAAAACTCGCAAAGTTATTTCAATCGAATTCGATCAATTGCAGTAATTTTCCGAGCATTTAAAGCGTAAATTTTCCTAACAAACCTTAACAATCGTTGTTCCGGCACCAATTACCTTCTGCACTAAGGAGTCGAATCAGTCAATTGAATGAATGGGATAAAGTGAGTCATCAGCCCAACTGACCGAGCGTGAAGGATTCACGGCTCAAAAGAACTCATTAATGAATGATTTACTCTATTATTGGTTACGAATGCTTTGTTTATAAAATAATTATGTCTACATTTTTTTACGGTTTTAGAGGTGGTCTATTGGCACTAAATACATTGTTTTTTGAAATTTATGTACGAAGTATATTCTTGCCAGGCTTAAATAAATTTCCTGAACATTATTTTTATGGCTATTATATCCAATATTAAATCCAATAATTATCCAATATTAAATCCAATAAATATTTCACTGTCAAGATAAACTTTCTCACTCTAAAAAAAGTGAGTAATATAAGAGTGAGTTGTGCACTATTTTGCAAGAATCGTTCTTATAGGAATTGCTAGATCACAAAAGATCACCGAAATGCGAGTCAAAATCTAATATTTGTACTTGTACTTTATAAATCAAGTGGGCGAGGTGTTCATAATGAGCTAGACACGTCTTTATTGTTAAGAGAACAAGAGCGTGTTATAATCATTGTGCTACCTTAGCAACTTCTGCTGCTGACTGTACTAGATTTTGACTCTGATTTATCTTGAATCTTTGAATCTGATTATGACTCACATTTCGGACTGTTTTGCAGCTAACCAGCAATAAATTTGGTTAAAAAATTTACACCATAAATAAACAAAAAAATCGGGCCTTTCGCCTACCTGACTTGATATGTTATGTGGTGGGACTTGGCATATTTACCTACTTTGAAATAAAATTACTGTTTTGAAAAAATAACCCATGCTACCGGTAATGTAATCTTCTCAAATAACAGGTTTAGGGTTAGAACCGGTACTTTTTTCTTAACGTTCACATAATGATATTTTTTTAAATCTTTCAGTACCAAGGCACATGGTACGAGATCTCCAAGTACCCGAACTCTGCGGAGAAGAACGGAAAATGCGGATCTGCTGAGTACAAGCTGGACGGAGAAGTACTGAAATTGAAGAATATCCATGTTATTGATGGAGTTCAAGTGTACATTGAAGGCACGGCTAAGCTGGCAGCCGATGCCAATAAGGCTGGCAAGCTTGTCGTCTCTCTTAAGTTTGGAGGTGAGTAATATTAATAAGAAGATTCTCTTGTGTCAACTGTTTTTATTTATCTACTAACTTAAATGATAGGTTACACAGTTTTCTCTTCGCTAAACTGAACATAGTTTAATTTTGTATTCAGCAAGAACGTCTGGTAATGAAATCATAATTCTTAGAAATAAAGGAAATATGGTAACATACATTGACTGGGGCGAGACTCGATCTCGCGACTCCGGGATACACATCCGTCGCTCTGTTAACTGATCTACCTAAGACACAGGGGTTGGCTTCGAATATTTCCATCACACCTTTCAATGCGCCTTAGGGAGACGCCTAGCGACATCTACCAAAATGTGTTAGCACATTCTCCAGTTTGAATCAAGTTTAACAGACTGTTAAACTTAGAAAGTTAAACTTTAACTTTCCTTTAGGAGTAGGTACAGTTTGTTGCCGAATATGAGTAGCGCTTAAAAGTAAATAAAATATGTTATGTTATTATCTGCATTTTGCATTCAACCTACTTAAACTGCATTATGTAGATAGTACTAACGTATATCAAAGCTTTGGACTCGTTTACAAAACTAAGTGCGTGCAATCTATCTGTGTATTTATGTATTACTAGCTTTTCTTCGCGACTTCATCATTATAGTATGGTCGCATCATTATAGTATGGTCGCGGGATAAAAATGATCCTATGTCCTTTCTCGTAGCTCAAACTCTCTTTATACCAAATTTCATTCCAATTGGTTCAGCGGTTTAAGCGTGAAGAGGTAACAGACATACAGAGAGAATTACTTTCGCATCTATAATATTTTGAAATTGTGCTTACGAGCAGCCGAAAAAAAAACTGTAGGGAACTTTTAACCATTTATTGAATGAGATGAGTGACAATAAAAATATCCAAAAAATAATATATCAATAAATAAAATATCCATAAAAAATATTTAAATATATGTCATGATGTAGGTATGAAAGAAATTTGAATTCGTATATCAATTAACGAGCGAATACAGCGGCAGTTAAACCTGTACCTGTACGGCTTTGTCCGCTGTTAAAATGTGTTTTTTGTATTAAATTCTTTTAGTAAATAAATGAAATAAAAAAAAATAAAAAATAAAACTTCATCCGGCATTCGATTTTTAAATTCTTTGATAATAACAATTATGTCATCATGTCAAGTGTCTGTTTATATGTACACGGATTAATCATTACTTAATGATTGCTGCATTTTACTAGGCCACAATCACGTTTTGCATTACGAGGGTGCGACCACATGAGTTGGCATTGGATAACTTATCAATAATACTACATAACTTCACTAGTCTTTATTGCTAACATAATAAAGTTGTAATTAGAAGTGAACTGCGGCAAACTTGATAATTATATTGCGGTGCGGCTATCGCGGAGATTATCATGTTATCGTAAACGAAAATAAAGTATGTTACGTGGGAGGTAGTAAAGGTTGAACTGATAGGTTAACGATACATTATAGAGTATTTTTTAGGTTAGAGTTTAGTTTTTCTTACAGCGTGTTCACAAGGTAGTGATCGCATTAAATCTTAAGAGTCTCGAGTCTTACCCGGATATCACTCTAATTAGTGTATCGTCGTCTAGTACCTTATTGAGCTTGCTGTAAGATTGTCGACTTGTTCAAGCTTGTCCAAATATATTAATTTACTATTAATTATTTAATATGTTTGGTTACAGATGTGACAAAGGACTCCCCATTGACCATTCTGGCTACGGACTACACCCACTATGCCATTGCCTACAACTGCAAATATGATGAAAAGAGCAAGAACCACCAAGGTAAGATGTCTGGAACGATTTAAGAATTAAATTCACAATATATTCATGGGTTTTTTAAGCTTCCTCTTAGTTTAAGACAATAGACATACACATGCATAGTCATACATGCACACTTGCACATTTATGATATTAGCTGTGTCCCACGGTGTTATCGGCGGTTTATTAGGGAAAAAACGTAGCCTATATGTTAATCCAGGGTGTCAGCTAACTCCACACGAAATTTTATTAAAATCGCTCTAACCGTTTAGATGTGAAGAATTAACAAACATACAGATCAGAAACTTTCGCCTTTATATTATTAGTGTAGATTAGTATGGCATGTTACTGCAACTATATATAGGAAAAATTTAACCAGCCATCGGGTTACATTTCAGCGGTATGCAGTCCACTGCTGGATATAAGTAGGCCTCCCACAAATATGACTTATATCATCTTGAGGGTAATTGCCATAGTAGCCACGCTTGGCAGGCGACTTTGGTTGGCGACCGCAGTAGCTGTAGATTGGGTTTCGACAGACGCTGCTGCCCGTCCGTCGGACTTTTCCCTTTGTCGCCTCTTACGACACCCGTAGGAGGTCTAGTCAGCCTGCATCACACGGCATATGCACGTGAATATATATGTTATAGTTGACGGTATATCATCAAATATCCGTACAAGACTTATCATCGCTAGTCATGTGTGGATATTCGGGCATCGATTTATCTACTAAGTAGTTATCTATTCGTTAAATAACAACATTTAGCTTCCGCCAAATTTAATCCATTAGGACAAATGTTTTTGATAAAGGCAATAGATTTAAGGTGCCGTGTGTATGTTCGTTATCTCTTAATATATAATGATTAAAATCTCATTAACATTCTAAAATTATCCTAGGCTTCATTTTTTAAATTATTTTAGGTGTAGAAGGAATTTACCGCAGGAATGTTTTATTGTACCTGGGTCAATACAACTGTTATGATTTATTCGGTTTAAACAAATTTGTTAGTAAGATAGCTTGAATAGTAACTATCTTATGCCAAACCAAAATCAGTAGGAGTTATCTTTTTTTGCGGATGATATCACCGATACTTATCTTTTTTTTGCGGATGCTATCACCGATGCTGATCTAAGTGCGTCGAGGATTATTCGTAGCATAACAAAAAGACTTTATAATTTTCTCTGTAGGTGCACTAACGGAGTTCATCTGTGTGCCTGTCTGCAGGTTGTTACTCGTATTTCACTATTGTTATTTCTATTAACGCTATAACAACAAATAATATAACAATAAACAATGATATTGTCTTCGGTTGCCGCGATAATTACTCATGAAATAAAACAACTAAAACGGATTAAATCGCGTATACTAATTTAAAATTCATCCCGCCATTTCGAACCCTTTAACAGCGTTCGTGGTCATCGGGTCCACCCGCAACGCTGCTGCTGAAGTTTAAATTAGTATACGTGATTTAATCCGTTTTAGTTGTTTTATTTCATGAATAAACAATGATTTCTTGTTAGGGAGTACAAGAAACCTATTTGCTTGTATTTCTAAATAATTATGATAACAGACCTCCATGTCATGACTTGATTGTATATAACAATATACTGCTTTGAAAACAAATACGGGGTGTAAATAATAGATTTATAGATGCAGGTTCCATTAAACTAAATAGAAACATGACTTCGTTATTTAACACGAATCTAAATCCCTCAGTCTTTAGTGATACTCAAATGATAACAACTGCAGAGATTGTACTTAGAATTGATAAAAATATGGGTTAGGTCTAATTTCCTTGAAATCTTCAGATGTTTCGGGTAACCCCCCATACATACGCAACAGTTGGTGTTTCTGTATCAAAAACTCTTACTTTGGCACTTATATACTTTGTTTTACGCCTTATTATTGTGTGTACTAATACCAAATAAAAACTGATATTAGTGCTTCTGAAGTAGTAAATAATTGATGTATTTGTCAATATCAGTTTTCATAAACCGCTAAAAGTTGGAGTGTAATCAGGATTCAGATAAAAATATTTAACCCTTTATAGGGCAACTTCAAAATTGCAATGCAAAAATGACCACCCAACAACATAGTCTTTTTGTATTTTTTTCTTAACAAGAATCATTAGGCCAATCGAGCCGCGATGAGGCTTGAACGCACGACCAAAGTGACTTTTGGGCGTTAAAGGGTTAAATTATCTTTTGTTTTAGTGGGATTAATTAAAACGCATGCAAATTTTAGAATAAATAACTAATGATTTCTTGGAATTGAATCAATAGTTAATTTTATTGTTTAGGCCCAAATAATTTTGCTCGATTAAAAGCAAACTACACAACGGCTAATTACGATTGCAATAAATATTTCTATTTCTATATAAATTAACTACTCGATTAATGTTTTGTAGTAATTCATCATGATCATCATCATTGCTGTACTAAAGGTCTCCCCTAATTATTCCAACAATGCCGCCCGGATTTAACAATTTACAGTACAGTACACTTCAAATATGTTTTTTTTTTCAGATTTCGCCTGGATTCTGTCTAGAACCAAGAAACTTGAAGGTGACGCCAAGACCGCCGTGGACAACTACCTGAAGGCCAATGCCAAGGAATTGGACACGACCAAGTTCGTGCAGACTGACTTCTCGGAGGCTGCCTGCAAGTTCACTAGCTCTAGCCTCGTCACTGAAGCTGTCAAACACCACTGAGAGCTGCTTCCATTTTTCATATAACTGATCGTTTTTGAGTGGATATTTTTTTAATACATCAGAATGTTAGCCATATGACATATACTAGTATGTTAATCTTCCTTTGGATCTAACTAAATTACATTGTTTTTTATATAATATCGGTACTGTCAGCTTAATTAGTAGCGTGTAGAACAACGCACCGGAAGTATATATAATTTTTAATTGCTTTACAAAAACTGACACATCAAATTAGAAAAAACAGTATTGAGTGTGACCGTAGAAAAATATTTTGGTGCGTTGTCTCATACGCTATTGATGCTGATTGTGTGATTGTGTTTTTCTTCTGTAGTCTTTTAGTATGTTTAAAATGATGATTCGTAATTGGAGAAAGGCTCGTGCATTAGATACAGATGCAAAATTTCTTTTTTTAACATAACACTGTGTATTTACTCTGCATCATACCACGATATTTTTCTATAATAATAATGTTTAACGAATTAACATTTATCAGTATTTACTTGCTGTCTATTACTACGACTTTCTTCTTTGCATTATAACATGTGAGTAATTATGTCCGTCAAAATTTAGAAGTTAGTTATTAATATATAAGATTAATAAAACAAACTCTTTTCTTTTTCATGTTTTATTTTTGTCTTCACGCACTAAAATATATTAGTTGACTAGTCATTCAAATTACAGACTGATTGACATTTGACCATAGATATATCTTATTCGTCAAAATAGAATGAGAAAAATATTTTACGGAAGAAAATTAGATAACGATTTAAGAAAAAGCGTAGTTTACGATTTAGGTAAAAAAAACACCGTATTTGTTTTTAATATTAAACAGTCAATAATAACCCTAGACAGCTTATACAGCGGTTGACATTTATAGACAAATAAAAAAAAAATGTAAAATTACCAAAAATTACTAGTGAAAAAGTCTGTCTCGAACTTTTGTGAAAACTGACATTCCGCGTCAGAGAATTCTTTAAAAACAAATGACTGTCTGTGCGCCGTCAAATCCGCGTATTTTGATAAGGCATCTTCAACTTTCTTTAGTGGTTCTCCTTCTAACTTTTGCTTGTTTCTTGATAATACCCACGAGAAAACTGTAAAGAAAGAGTATCATAAATTCAAATTTGGAAATGCAATTGCTTTTTTCCAAATTCTGGTACCCTCACACGACAGAAGACACTGTCGATTGCCTGAAAACATCATATGACTCAGTGTTTGCATCATTAATACTTATCGCGCTTTTATGAAACTAGACAGACAATTTCCTAGGGTTAAAAGATAACTTACAGTTAGGCGACAAATATCAAATGAAATTAAGCAACCTGCTATTATACTGTTGAATTTGCTAGACCTAAACTAGCTTCAGGTATGAACTGTTTAAAGCATAATTTAGTATACTAAAAAAAAATCGGACAAAGCCATGTCGGACCATGCTCAGTATAGGGTACCGTATACGTAACTCAAAAGCCATTCAACCGTTAAAAATTGAATTTGCCGTTCAGAAGTTAGAGGATGGGGGACACACTTTGTAACTTTCAGAGGGATTATTTCAAAACATATTCAATTAATAATACATTTTTGTGACCTCAGTCTTTAGAGTAAAACCAAATACACCAAACCATTTACATTACATGTAGGGAAATTATTATTATTTTTAAATGTACTTACTGTAATGGGTTCTCGGCTTCTTCTTGAAAGTCTTGCAAGTGTACGCGATGGCATAGCTGTCGTAGTCCGTGGACAGGATGAAGAACGGGAACTGTAGAACTTTGTCTGAAATTATAAGGGTTATATGTGAAAAACTTAGTTAAAGCATCTGGCCTACGTATTTAGTAGTAACGTGTGTGCACACGCATGTCGGAGTCGTTCTATATTAAAATGTTGACGTAAGTTCCATATGAATTCCCTGCATAACTATATAGACATGGTCCTTCAGTTAAGTTTTTCACCGTAGTTTCATTAGCTTTATAGACGGAGAAACCTGTCACAAATCTGAGGGTAAAATAGTGAATACTACATAGAAGGCGGTAAGTTTATGTATTCTGGAGCTTAATATACTCGTAGTAATAAGTTACGAGCGTGGCGATTACAGCAGGGCGTGGCAGATTGAAATCTGCTGGGGAATAATAAATTAAATAACCTAAAGCACGAATCATTTAAAACTGTAAGCGTTGACGTAATTGCCGTATATAGCGTTCATAAGATTAAGCACACTTCAGCCGAAAGACGTTCAATGCTGGACAAAACGATCGATCCAGCACACCTGACTAGGTCGTCGGACCACATTGTGACACCGCTTCTTCCAATACTTGGATGTCAATCGAGTAGTTTCTATCGAGAAGTATGTATCAGCACCAATAATTTATTCGTTCTAAGTTTCTGTGCGCTCATCACTTTCATTTGCTGTCTTTTAGAAATACGTTCATACCTATCACAAAATAACGCTGGTGACCTAGCGATCAGAGAGTGTGACTTGCAATCTGGAGATCTCAAATTCAAACCCCGGCTTGTACCAATGAGTTTTTGGAACTTATGTACAAAATATCATTTGATATTTACCAGTCACTTTTTGGTGAAGAAAAATTAGTGAGGAATCATAACTAATCTCAATGAGCCTAGTTTGCTATCTGGGTTGGAAGGGCAGATGGCGGTTGCTTTCGTTAAACTAGGGCCTACGCAAATTCCTAGGATTATTTGTGAAGCGGGTCTCATGAGCTGTGGCAAAATACCGGGAGCACGCGAGGAATATGATGAATTACACAGATGATTCGTTGGGTAGTGTAAGATATCTTACCAGCATTCTCGTAACTGACAATGAACTGCGCTTTGTTCCCGGCGTCAAAGGTAGGATCTACCCTGGCCAGGTAAGACTTCTGAGTCCTGTTCCCCAGTTCAGCTACCACGTAGGTCTCTTTCAAGGTGAATCCTAGGTTGTCTTCCTGGAACTCTAGTGTGGCGCAGTCGTAGATCGCTCGGCTGTCGCTGGCGTAGCTAGCCACGTTGTACCAACTGCCTGAAAACTGATAATTGGCGTTTGAATAAAGGAGTGAGGAATTTTAAAACAAGACCAGCTCATGTGTAGAAATAAAGATGTAGTCAATAAATTTTAAGTGATTGTAAAACTGCGACAAAACCTTCTTAAGTAATGTTATTACTTATAAGAAGTTAATGTCATCCTTGTTATTACTTATTACTTTTCATCGGTGGCGGCTAAAGTAGCAAGCCTGATTCAGACAGTTAGAGACAGTTTATTTATTTATGTCTATTAGCTATGATACGTAAGATAATTATGATTGCTTTACCTAATTTTGTGTAAAAATTGTGATTACTATCATTCACCTATCATTAAACAAATAATTATACGAGATATATATCTACATCGAATTATTGAAACACAAATAATTAAGAATTTACAGATATCGAAACAAATTACACTAATCATAAAATACCTATAGGTACAAAACACATTTATGATAGCCAAGTGTATCGAGGTTCTTCAAAAAAGGTGTGTATACTGTATTGGTTCTTAAAGGGTAGGCAACGCGCATGTGAATCCTCTGGGGGTTTTAGGCGTCCATAGGCTACAGTAACTGCTTACCATCATGCGGATCGAATGCTCGTTTGCCACCGTCTGAAATTTGTGTATGTGTATTTTGTGTCTTACTGTAATTGTAATAAAACCACACCTAAGATATGTATGATACCATATAATCATACATTTACGAGTATATATTTTCACCATTTACAATTCATGATCGATGATTTACAAGATGAGTTGGGTTATTTACACCATTTACAATTCATGATCGGCTAAATAGATTTTGAAAAAAATTGTTATGTAGGTAGTTGACATTCTGGATTAACTTTTACAAGCTTCTTTTTGTCCGACTATGCAAAAAAACATTGTACCGATTAATGTTAATACTGATATAGGTACGAAGTACGCGGGGCTAGTAGTCTGATAAATAAGCATTTAAATTTGTTTGTTTTTTTATTACGAAACTTTAGCTCCAGACTACGTATAAGTAAAAAAACTTTCAGTCAAGTAAACAGGTTCATGATAAAAACCTTCAATCCAAATTTCGAGGGTTCGAACCAAATTCAAAAATTTGATCGAAATGTCATTTCATATTATCCAAAAGAGAATGGGAATCATACGAAAAATTCATTTTGCACCGAATTCTCGCTGGTAATTAATGTAAATATAATAAAATAATAAATAAATAAAAAGCCTTTATTAATTCCATGCTAAGTTACATTAAAATAATATTGATATAGGAAAATAAGTAAATATATGAAACTTCACATAGCCCCGCTTAGGGTAAAGGCCTCCTCCATCAGTTTCCACTCTTTCCGGTCGTGTGCCTGTAGCATCCAATTGCTGCCTGCATTTCTTTTTATTTCGTCGCTCCAGCGCTCTTTTGGCTTCCCTTTGCCTCTCTTTTTTTCAGTCGGACCTGACCAGTCAGTGACCCGTTTTGTCCACCTTCGATCAGCGACTCTAGCTATATGCCCCGCCCATCTCCACTTAAGTTGTAGGATGTATTTTACTGCATCTATCAGTTTAGTTTTGCTGCGGATATCTTCGCTTCTGCATTTATCTGAAAGCTTAATACCTAGGAGGTTGCGTTCCATGTGGCTCGCTGGTACGAGCGTATTTTTGTTTTATTTTCTTTGTAGAACCCAAGTCTGGGCTCCGTATGTCAGGCAGGGTAATAGTACATGAATCTACCACTTTTTCTTTAGCCTCATGGGGAGTTTGATTTTAAAATTTCTTTGAAGCTCCAGTACTTCTTCCAAGTCATGTTAATGCGGCGATCGATTTCGTCCTCGTGCCTTGTTTTGCTGAAAGAAATTTGTTTCCCAAGATATACATAACTGTCAACGTATTCTATCTCTGTGTCTTTTAGTTTTATCGGACCTTGTACTATTTGTAGATACTTTTGTTTTAGATATGTTTAGCTGTAGGCCTATTTTTTCACTTACATAATTTAACTCGCCTACCATAGTCTCGAGCTGTTTCCTTGGTGGATGTTGCGAATAGTACAATATCGTCGGCAAATCTTAAGTTGCTTAGGTACTCATTATCTATTTCTAATCCTTTTTATTCCAGTCTAGTTCTTTCATGATGTTTTGCAGCACTGCTATAAATATCCTAGGAGAAAGCGGATCTCCCTGTTTAGCTCCTTTCTTGATGTAGATTTTTTGGTCCAAGTTTGTCCAGCTTGACCCTTACTCGTACTTTTTATATATATCTTTAATAATATTAATGTATATGTTTGGTACCTTGGTTCGAAAGCGCTTGCTTGACTCGTATGTGATATGGAGTCAAAAGCTTTAGCGTAGTCTATATACGCAAGATATAGGGTTCTTTATACTCTTTGATGTTTTTCTACTACTTGCTCTAACGTGTGGATGTGGATCTATGGTCGAGTATCCTGGACGAAAACCCGCTTGTTCTACTGGTTGTTTGTTTTCTATTATCGGCGCTAACCTTTTTCCAGACACATTGCAGTAAACAGTTTATATAGCGTTGGGAGCAGGCTGATAGGGCGGTAGTTGTTAATGTCTGCAGGATCTCCTTTTGTATAGAAGGATTATCCGTGAATCTGCCCATATTTTGCGGAATTTCCTGAACTTCTAGTATTTTGTTGAAAAGAGTCGTGATTAGACCTAACAATACTTTTGCCAAGTTTTAAGGCTTCGTTGGTATGTTATCAGCCCCTGGGCTCTTTTCTTTCTTTAGTTTATCAATTTTACTTAATACCTCTCTATGTTCAAAACGGTAGTATCAGGTTGTATTGAACTATACCTACATGTATATCCTTTTTTTGTACTCGTTTTCGTTGTTGTTTTTGTCGTGGTAAAGCTTTTGGTAAAAGTCCGAGGCAATGTTTATTAAGTCTGTTCTTGTTTGTGGCACGTTTGCTTGTGTTAGAGCTTCTGAAGTTTTGGGAATCCAAGTTTTTCTGAGTTAAGTTGTTTGTAAGCTCTTTGACTTCCCGTATTAGATAGGTTCTTTTCAATTACTTTCATCCTGTAGTTTACATAGTCTTTTTCATTAGTTTGTTAGTAGTTTTGTAGAGTGAGAAAGTTCCTTTCTTTCTAGTGTTTTAGGTTTTTTCATTTAGGCTAGCGCGTTTTTGAAGTTGTTGTATGGTCTCGTCGGATAAAACACTTTTTTTCTCTCTAAAGTAGTAGCGGCTAGGCTCTGTTTGATCGATGACTCTATCTTGGAATAGTAGGACCTCTATGTCGTCGCCGTTATGTTTCCATTGATTTTACCCTGCCATTTTTCTAGAGTAGTAATATATATTCGTTGGTTTTTTCACTTGATAGGTCGACGGGGTTTCTTCCAAAAGCGGCTCTAGTTTTTCGTGGAATTTTTAATGTAATTGTTGCTCTCAATAAACGATGGTCGCTCGGGAATATTCTATTGTTAAGAACTTCTATGTTTGTAAATAGCCTTCGGGTATCACTCAGAATATAATCTATTTGATTTTTGTGGCATCTGTCTGGGGTAATCCATGTCCATAGGTTCTTGTTGTTTTTCTTAAATATTGAGTTAATGATTGTTATTTTATTTGCCATCACATATTTTATTAGTCTATCTCCTCTACTGTTTCGTGATCCGTAGCAATATGGCCCCATTATATCATTTTCTGTTGGTTTTCTTTGGCCTACTTTGGCGTTAAGATCTCCCATTATAATTAACTTACCGACAAGGCAGTTCGATTATTAGAAAATACGTGTGCATTAGTTCTGCTACCCGCCACTATAGTGCTGGTATATATGCAGGTGAAAAGTTCATCTACATAGTTCCGCTACTCAACACTGGATCGCTGTCGTCTATGTGCAAGCCAGTTCAGCTACTAGAAACCACCTCAATTTTCTCAGCTAGCCATAAATGCAGAAAAATTCAAACAAACATGGAAAAGGTCTTGGAAGGGTTGCAAAAAATACAAGAAGATCTAGCTAAACAAAAAATAGATATGAAGGACATGGAAGAAAATATTAAAAAAAGGATAGATGAAAAATTTAACTACATCGAAACAAAAATAAACCAATTATAGCAGAAGATCGAAACACAACAAAAAACAATCGACTTTATCGATAAACAAATGAGGAAGAAAAATATCATTCTGTTTGGCATGCCGGAAGAAAAGCTGAGGGCCTGCTCAACTGCGTACTGGATGTTATAAACGAAAAATGGATATCGTATGCCCAAAATGGGAAATAGAGACCGTCACCAGAAGAGGCAAAACAATGGCAAAGTAAGGCCTGTAGTTATAACAAACCACAACTACTAGCAGAAAAATACAACTTCTAAAAAGAAAAATCTCTAGATAACACAGGCATGTACATAAAAGATGATTACACACCAGAGGTTCTACAAAAACGAAAAGAATTACAAGATGAGCTTAAAAGAAAACGAGAAGCAGGGGAAAAATGCAGTGCTGGTATGATAAAATAGTCACACTTAAAACTCGTCGAGAGCCACAAACAAACACCTACCTGAGGAAATGCTAATAGCAAAGACAACTTTCTGAGTCTCCAGAAACAGAAAAGCAAGGAGGAAAAGCAAAAGCAGCCAAAAACAAGTGCCAAAAAATAACAACCTTCCTTCGTACTCCACTGTTAAACTTAGCGCCAATAACGCCTACCGCGACTGCTCAAGATATACAGAAAACCCCAAAAAACTAATATGTCCTCCTCCACCACGTCTCCCAACACGGCTGGTCCCTGCGGGAGATGTAGACCACCACCCTCCATCATCATGCTGTCACCAAATCAAGAATAAAAATATTGAAATAAAAACCCTTATGAGACAAACGCTTAGCGTTTGTACATACAATGTCAAATCTCTAATATCTCCTCAAAGAATGATTCTATTAAAATACTCAATGGCAGAAGTTAACCATGATATCATTGGGCTAGCCGAAATCCGACGGAAAGGAAATGAAATCATTGAAGATGAAGAATACATATTTTGTTATACTGGAGAAACCCAAGGCCACTATGGAGTGGGTTTCCTCGTCAAAAATAAATATAAGAAAAATATAGAAAACTACATCGGAATCTCGGAAAGAGTTTGCTTATTAAATATGAAATTTGAAGAAATAAAAATATCAATCGTTCAAGTCTACGCCCCGACCTCTGAAGCAATGGATGAAGACATCAACAAATTCTACGATCAAATTGAAGAGGCCCGAAAACTTGCTATCGGTAAATGTAAATATACTATAACTAATTATATTAATAATATTATATGCTATAATTAACATTCGTCTTTTAATGAAAGTTCCTATAATAAACAATGAACTCATTCTCAGTGTATCAGAAATGAAAAGCAAGTTTAGCACGAAATCGAAATTCTACAATCACACTTACCTTAGTATAATCCAAATTTTCTTGAATCTTAATAGTTGGACATTCTCCTTGTATATTATCCGCCAAGGCCCCAAACACACCGAGCAGACAACATAATATAAACCACATTTTTTAAACAAGTACCCGGGGCGAAGGTATGATATCGAATGCTTGCTCCTCGCGTCCCACGCGATAATTATCCAATGAAATGACCCCTGGGTAAAGTCGCTTTATATTGAAATTGCTCTTTAAATTGAACAAACGTGTGGAGTTTCCTATAATGTTTCCTCTGAGTATTTATAGAGCGCCACATGGGCCAATATTCAAGGTCTTATGCATGTTTGTTTCTTAGTGCAAACTATGGACCCGGGTATGTCCTTAAACTACGTCCAATAATGAGAGGTAGGGCACAGCGATGACCATCACGCTTGAATCTGGAGCAGCCCAACTGGAGAAGTACCTCCTCCTTACAGAAGACCACAGCCATAATAGCACAGCTACCTTTCAGGTCTTTAGTGTTGTGTTCCTGATGGTGAGTAAGGTTCCCAGAGCTCCAACCCCCCTTAAAGGCCGGCAACGCGCTTGTGACTCCCCTGGTGTTACGGGTGCCCATGGGCGACGGTAATTGCTTACCACCAGGCAATCCGTCTGCTCGTTTGCCGCTTATGTCATAAAAAAAAAATGTTTTCGTAACAAGAGAAATGAAAATAAATTATAGAAAACGTGTGACTCGTCGTTTCAATTCTATGAAAGAGTGCGTTGGCTACGGCCCCTGGTGTGTGCTGAAGTGGAATTGTAGTACTATATACAAGTAGTCAAGTATAGTAGTAATTAAATCGGATTTTTTTTAATACGACGTCGGTGGCAAACAAGCATACGGCCTGCCGGATGGTAAGCAGTTACCGCAGCCTATGGACGCCTGTAACTCCAGAGGTATCACGTGCGCGTTGCCGACCCTTTATAAATCTGTACACTCCTTTTTACCCTTGTAGTTATTTTTTTACGTCGGTGGTAAGTAACCATTTTAGGGTTTGCTACAATTTATTAAAATTACCACTCTTATCCATTTTTTTCCACCCAGAATCACAAGCTCTTTCCATTCCAAAAGATAATTATAAAATCATATTCCATATGAGATTTCCTCTTTTATTACCGCCATACAAAATATATGAAAGACGGTAACAAGAAAAGAACAAACGTTTGGGACAAACGTAAAATCAACGTAAAGTAACAAAACTTTGAAAAGTTGCCTTTTTTTAGAGAAATCGTCTACTTATTCGTTTATTTTATTTATTATAAAGAATGAACATTCATTTTTTTAATTTGTAAATTGACATTGTGAACATGTCTTTAGTAAAAGGTCACTTCGGTGAGTTGAAATTGTCGACAGATAAACAATCATTTTCTAAGAAGATCGCTTTTATAAACAAAAACAGTAATATATTTTTCTTTGAATTAATTTATCACTATATATATTTATTTAGATACTAACATACTTATTAAGAATAATAAAAACGTAATAAACGTAGGCACATTTCTTTAATATCCTTTGCGACAAATGCTAAGTTTATGTAAATAAAAATTGTATATATTACTTATGTTATGTCCTTTTACACGGTAAGTGTCAAGTAAGGCTTATAGAAAATGTACATTAGAATACTAATTAATGAGCTTATGATAAAGACAGTGCATCATTCATTGGAAAATAATGAAAAACTTTAGTAAGATTGGGTATACATTTTTCACTAAGTTTTGGACCCGGGTATGTCCTTAAACTACGTCCAACAATGAGAGGTAGGGCACAGCGAAGTACCATCACGCTCGAGTCCGGAGAAACCCAACTGGGGAAGTACCTCCTCCTTACAGAAGACCACAGCCATAATAGCACTGCTACCTTTCAGGTATGTAGTGTTGTGTTCCTGATGGTGAGTAAGGTTCCCAGAGCTCCAACCCCCCTTAAAGGTCGGCAACGCGCTTGTGACTCCCTTGGTGTTGCGGGTGCCCATGGGCGACGGTAATTGCTTACCATCAGGTAATCCGTCTGCTCGTTTGCCACCTTTTGTCATAAAAAAAAAAGTACCTATTGATGTGTATTAAAATCTTCCATAAGGAAACTTATTAGAACAAATAAATATGAAATGCAATCTCAATTCCAGTAACTATTTACATTAAAGAACATTTAAAACTCGTCTCACACAGCAATTTCCTTACGATACAACCTATTTTTATATCTTTTGTGTGTACTCACATAAATAATAACACTTCAGATAACCTTTAACTTAATGATATTAAACGGTGCTAAAGAGACGAGTGAATTCAGTTTTGTTTACTTTTATCACAGACATTGATAGAGTAACACTTTAATATGTTGAGTATTGTAATACTTGTTTCATTAATTTGTAATGTGTTTGGGTATTTCACATTGCCTGGAAAATGTCCAGAAAATGTGAATCTAAAAGAAGATTTCAGACTGGCTGAAGTAAGTTACATTCCGAGATTTATACATGTACTTAGCGAGTTTGTTGAAAAGTAACAATGTTGTGATATACAGGTTAAATTTCAAATCGTGACCAAGTAGTTGGCCTTTCTAACTACATTAACAAATGGTATATTTGAAACGAAAGTGTAGCGTACTGTTATAATGTGGACTGTATAATATTTTTATATAATATTAAATGTTAAACTATACTGATTTATCTATTTACATAGTTTCGACCACTTTATTTGTTGCTCCGGGTGTGCAGAGATTGCAGAGCGCTCCGCTGTGCCACAGTTTTGCTATTCGATCTTCACAATCGTTATATCAATCTATTTCTTCACAATCGTTATATCAATCTTGCACAGAATTTCGTACAGGTTTTTTTTATATATGAGTAACCTAATGACAAAATGTTGTTTTTGTGATTTATTTTACTTTTGACGATGATTTTAGTATTTTACAAGGGCCGACTAAGGAGTTTAAATTAGTATTCTGAAATTCCTTGTTGAATCGCAAAAAATTACATTACAAAAAAAATACATTTATCTAAGTAAGATATGAAATTTACTTAATTTTACAAAGTAAATATCTTATAAAGCTTTTTTATTATGATAATATCACTTTTAAAAGTAAAATGGGTGACAATAAATTGTAAAAAACATTCTTACATGTTTTTAGTGAGTCAGGGCATTTATTTGCTACTTGTTTATGGAGTTACAAAAATACCCTTTGTTTACGATTAAAGTTTCACCCTTTAGAATTTATTTCGATTCTTCAAGGTTTCAGACGAAAAGACTGTTGAGTATCGAAGACTTAAAACATACAAGCTCGTTATTTTGTTTTCTTCAGAAGTAAAATTTTGTATTGCAAACACTGCGAACCTTTACGATAGAAGGCTTTATAAGTTGATTTTGTGTTGTTATGTACTCTTTATTATTTAGTACTATTATGATAGTATTATTTAGTAATAGTTTGTTTTGTACTACCAACAAAACACAATGATCCTTGTGGGTCGAAATAAATGATTTTATTTATTTTAAAGTAGCTTTAACTAAAGGAACTTGTTTCGAAGATGTACTTATTATATTTAGACCATGTTATGTTTTATTTTCAAATTATTGTCAAACAGTTGTGTTGTGTGAGCGCAACAAAAGTTACATGTCTGTCATGATTTTTGTCAGTAATCATTATACAATATTTGTATTGTTATTGTATTTATACATAATATTACATTTCAGTTTTACAATAACTGGTACCAAACATACTCTTACTCTAGCGACGGTCATCGCCACAACAACTGTTCGGTGCTCAATTTAATCACCAAACCCACTGGGATATATCTGAACCAGTCCAGGGTAGACCGAGGTTTGTTCCATCGCTACAGCCTCGGAAGGATAGTCATACCATCGGACATTGAGAAGCCCGCATACTTGGACATTGAGTTTCAGTTTGATAACGC
This sequence comes from Grapholita molesta, assembly GCA_022674325.2. Taxonomy (NCBI): domain Eukaryota; kingdom Metazoa; phylum Arthropoda; class Insecta; order Lepidoptera; family Tortricidae; genus Grapholita; species Grapholita molesta. The sequence continues at coordinate 9,309,589 of CP053138.2, forward strand.
GCCAAGGAGACGTAAGTTCTTAGGAAAATAATAATTAATAAAAATAACAATTACAATATATATCTAACTGCTGAACGGCCTGCATTATTTAACCCTTAGAGCTTTTGAAGCCAGTTTGACCATTTTTTGCTGGCTGTTTTTGAATACTATGCCGATATTACTATTACACGCACTCCGGGTAATGTTGAATAAATATTATTCTTGTAGATTTCGAATGCCGTTTATGGTCATCACTGTTAGAATGATCAGGACGTGTTCTTTTTTACTGTTTTAAAGTGTTCATATCATAGTATAATAAAAAATGTTGTGAGCCGTGTAACTCTGGTCTGAAGATGGGTACTAGAGCTTACCCGAAACATGTCACCTAGTGCGATATAATTACACGTGAGTTTATCCGTTTGTAACTAATTAGTGTTTATACTATGTGACCATTCCAGTGAAAACCAGGAGATACCCACTTCGCGTGCTGGCAACTAACTACAACTATTATGCGACCGTATACACCTGCGAATACAGCCCATTAATTAATAAACATTTCAGTAAGTACTTCAATCAGACCCATCATATTATACCACCATTTATTCAGCCCTTAGCGTTAACTGGCGCTTGATGTGACCTAATTCCCAAAGTCAACTGTAATTATGGTTAGCCTTATAAAATTCACACGTGAACTCTAATTTTTATATATGTACAACATAGACTAAGCTTAGCTTGTCTATAATGGTAAGTCGCCTTATTTGTTACTATTTCAATAACACCATCCTTGACTAAACAGCGACCCTGCCAACGAGGCAGGCGGCCCCAGGTTTGAATCCTGACAAAATCAATTATTTGCGTGTTTATCATGAATAAATAGTTCTTGGGCTACGGGCGCGTCATCGATTTATTTATTCATATGTCGTGGTCGTCTAGTAACGTATTACAATCCTTATTGAGCTTACTGTAAGACTAGGTCTATTTGTGTAAGTCAAGTCAAAAACTTTCATACTATTTAATCCATACTAATATTATAAATGCAAAAGTTACTCTACCTGTCTGTTATCTCTTCACGCTTAAACCGCAGAACCAATTGGTATGAGACCATTCTTGTAGCTTAAACTCTCTCCATGCCAAATTTAATTCCGTATGTCCTTACATAAGATATTTTTTTATCCCGCAACCATATTTGGACCCGGGTATGTCCTTAAACTACGTCCAACAATGAGAGGTAGGGCACAGCGATGACCATCACGCTTGAATCTGGAGCAGCCCAACTGGGGAAGTACCTCCTCCTTACAGAAGACCGCAGCCATAATAGCACTGCTACCTTTCAGGTATGTAGTGTTGTGTTCCTGATGGTGAGTAAGGTTCCCAGAGCTCCAACCCCCTTTAAAGGCCGGCAACGCGCTTGTGACGCCTCTGGTGTCGCGGGTGCCCATGGGCGACGGTAATTGCTTACCATCAGGCAATCCGTCTGCTCGTTTGCCGCCTATGTCATAAAAAAAAAGAAAAAGAAAAATACTTTACAGACGGGCATGGCTGCCCGACTACTCAGGAAAAACTAGTTTAAATATGTATTGTTTATTTCAGTTTACGTCTGGATTCTATCTAGATCCCATCTCCTGAACGAGGTTTCTCTGGCGCTAGCTACGAAACCACTGCAGCAGATCGGAGTAGACCCTGCCCAGCTGGTGAAAGAAGATTGGTCGAAATGCCAACCAAAGTACTACGAGGATCAGACTACTGAGCCTATGACTTTCAGATATCCTGTACCGATATAAATAAAAATGATACCAATTATTAATGTGTATTTAATTATATTCTGTACATAAATATCCATAATTATAAAATTTATAAAACATAGGTAAAATGTTTTATTTCTAACGTAAGTAGGTACCTAACTGCAGGTAAAAAAACATTTGTGGGTTATCTAATAATATTAAAATTTTATGAACGAAAAACAATGTAGATAAATTTTACGAGTAACTATAATAATTATTAACAGAATATAATATAATAATAAAAATATGTAATTGTATATTCACATGTTATTACAGAATGTGTAACAAAATAATAGGGCATTTTCGATATCGTATTCTTATTAGGAAAAATTAAAGAAAAAGGGTTTTTAACCCGAAAAATGTTTACCCTTTGACTAACTTGGATGACCTGCCCCAAAAAAAAAGACTTGTAAAAAAAAGTTCCACTTTTTCCTAATTAGAATGCGATATCGGTGCCTTAAACTGATTTCTATTAGTTTTGTTATATTTTGTATAAGTATAATATTCTTATTTACATAACATATTTAATGATTAGTCGAGGTCAAGGTCAAATGATAGTTATTTAAATTTAGCCTATAATAACTATCTGCGTAGGTATAGTAGGCGTAGGTATTATATTTCGCATTCAATTAATTAACTTAGGTACTCGTGTGCCATATTTACAAAGTCACAAGAAATATATTTAAAGTTTAATTAATTGATAATGTGATTTTATGTGTTTTATTATTTTCAGTAAACATGAAGTAAAAAATATCTTAACCCTTTATTGATCTAGACGTTTTTCGAAACGTTCGGGCTAGTATTGCTACAAAGAGAGCGTTGAAGAAATAGAAGTCTATGCATGAGACATTACCAGCAGTGGGACATTACAGGCAAATAGGTACATATTATTTTACGAGTAGTTAAATAGGTAAATAAAGTATTTAGTAGTATTCAGAATATTTTCACACTACTGAACATAATCAATGTAATCATATTACAAGATAAAGCGTTCTTCTGTTACTATCAAGCTGCGTCATGTATGTTTTATCTTGTCATTCTCGTGCGATAAGCGTATCCTTCATTATCCCGTTCGAACATGGTAAACTACTGTGTGTAAGTCTAATACGGGCGAAGAATTAAACCAGACATAGGATTTACCAGTATAATCATTAACCAAAAGGTTTCTCTTTAATTATACCTATTATATACATGTAATTAATTTTTGTAAAATTTCTGATCAGTAATGTACTGCGAACATTACGCGATATAAGGTTTTGAAAGTAACTGTCAACGAGTGTTTAACTCGAGTGTGTTGCATTACATTGCGGGCCGAATTTTTTTATATGGATAAAATTTTAATTGCACTTTTAAGCAAAAGTTATCTAAATATATTTCTTATGTCCTATTCTACCCTCCGTTAAGTGATTCGCCCGTATAAGACTTACACACTGTATAAGTACACCTATAGGTTCATGTTTTAAATTCAATACCGTTACTGTTATGGTCGGATATGAATAAGACTTCCTATATGTATGTTTGATACAATATCCGATGTGTTACTTAATCTGTCAAATTCAACATATCAGCATTGCGATACAACGAGGAAATGCCGCCAGCATCCTTGGTACAATGCCTCAAGGCCCTTTTTTAGATTTTAGGCTGTAACTATTTAACCTCCGCCCAGAGATCAAAACTTGCCAGGCCAAATGCAACTATCATTTGTCATAATTAAAATTGAAAGTGGCATTCATTGCAGACCTTCTTATAGGTCTCCGGGCGGCTAGAGGTTAAGTACTTGTAGTTATCATAATATTGTAATTTCTATTAATAAATATTATTGATACATCTCTTTTTTTAAGATATTACCTACCTAAAAATGTATAGGCGTTGACTTGAGAACCTCCTCCGTTTTTTTCGTTAGTTAAAAATGATATTTCGTTTTCTGCCAGCCTGAACGAATCGTTACTAGACAGATGTATAATTTACATCCATATAGTCTCAATCAATATTTTAGTACAAAACCAGATAAATTTTTATGGTACAAGAGAGAAAATTAGATGTTTACCTATCGTCAAATTAAATTAAGAATTGGATTAATAAAGTGGAATCCATTGCGTGATTTTAGAATAACATATGTATATTGCCATTGTAGGTAAATAGAAATAACCGTGTGTTAACGGGTAGACATATCGATTAAATCTTGGAATGTAAGCACATATTTTTTTAATTGCGCTATCTTTATATACCGTGAAGGCCTCCAGCGTCCTGCGTCTCTATATGACTGTTTCTAAATCTTTATCAACTGATACATTAACGGCTTCAACATGCGCAGTCCAGTGATAGTTGCACTTTTCCTGCTCGACTCTTTCCAAGTAAGCTGCGCTGGCGAACGGTATGGCACTTAGTTCCCGACGCGCCTTGTCCAAGATCTTCGGGTCGAGAGTGTTTGCGCGCGAGGCAATCCAGGCTGAAACTGATAGTTAAACTATTTAGTGGTGTATTTAGACCTTTTAAGGCCTAATCTATTCTTGGAATGAGTGGAATGACCCATGTCCTAAAAATAGGACATCATATTTAGATTGCTCAGCTTCAGGGAAAAGGATTCATTGTGTTTAAGGAAATCCATCTTGTAGGCTGTTACAAGTACATATTGATGTCCTTAAAATAAGACTGATAAGAATACAGGGAACTCAAAATAGATAAATCGAGGTTTTATAATTCAACATTTTTTATAAAGCTACACGACATGATATGTATGTATGTACCTGGGATGACGGCACCAGTAATGGACAAGGAAACAATCATGAACATTAGTGCTTATTTCAAAGGATTCAAGTGTTGTGCATTTGTTGGTACATAATCAATTTATAACGTTATGGTTTTAGAATTAAGAACTAAGTGTCCATCATTGGTGCCTGTCAGCTTAAAGTGTCCAATATTGGTGCCAACACCCTACATGAGGTAGTTCGGGTGCTCTATGTTAGAAACTACACATATTTTGTAGTTTGAGAGTCAACTAAAGTTAGCTTACTATAATTTGAGGTTCTTAATACTAACGCTAACTAAGAATCATTGCTTGAAAATTTGCTTTCACACAAAAAAAGTTAGAAAGTCATCCATTTAAAAGCTAATCACTTAAATTCTAACGGACACATTAAAAAAGGAGGTTAATGAATTCACTGCTACCGACGCACATGTGCGTTAATCTCCATACATTTTTGGAGGGGGTGGCAGCGAATGTGTTAAAAAAACATTATACTCACTGTACATCAGACCCATTTCTTCGCTAGTCCTACATCCGTAAATGATGGCGTAGTTCACATAGTCAGTGTTTATTACCGTTATTGGTATGCCCATTGGATCTGAAATCAAAATAATTTTACATATAGTATTTTCATAGGCAGGCATGGTATTTAAACTGGTACCAGCAATCACCGCGGACATGGTATCAGCGCATTTCAGTGGTACCAATAGAACATACTAGATCGACAACCATATAAAGCGTGGCACTGATGCCATAAACCCTTATTGTTCAGAGATCCCTCTTTGTGTGCTTATCATTTCTGATATTAGCGTGTCATGATTTAACCATAGAATTACAGGGTCGAGCAGACCCCGTGCAGCAGTGAACGTGTTACCTACTAATACGATTGTTCCACTCAACTGTCTACGTAAAACTGTTTAAATGCCGACCGGTCTGGCCTAGTGGGTAGTGACCCTGCCTTTGAAGCCGATGGTCCTGGGTTCGATTCCTAGTCGGGGCATTTATTTGTGTGAAGAGCACAGATATTTGTTCCTGAGTCATGGGTGATTTTTATGTATTTAAGTATTTATATGTATCTATCTATTATACATATATATCGTCGTCTAGTACCTACAACACAAGCCTTACTGAGCTTACCGTAGGACTAGGTCGGTTTGTGTAAGATTGTCCCGAAATATTTTTTTATTTTATTTCAATATTAGCTCACCGTGTATCCCATACAGCCAGTTCTGCTACGAGTCTAGAATAAGAATAGAAGAAAGGACTTCTGATAACGTTCTTATCTACATACCAATGTTACTCTCCTGTATAATGAACACAGCTTCGTCTCCAGCCGAGTACGTAGTGTTGACATGAAGCACGAATTCGATACCATCTTTCACATATACGTGCTCGATTTCTATGTGACGTCCGCAGGCGTTTATGCGCTTATACGCGCACGCGCCGTAGTCCTCGTACCACGTCGGGAAGCGCTCTATTTCGTACCACACGCCGAGGAACTGAAAAGAGAGGTCAGTAATCAATGTGCAGCACGAGAATGAAGTATACATTTTTTAGTGCGAGTATGAAAAGTAAAATGTATAAATAAATAACTACACATATGGGGGATAAAAACTTAAACCAACCTAACCTAACAAACCCAAAAAGGCATATATACATAGGCAGGTACTCGCTATGATAGCATATATATCTTTAAATACTTTAGTACATATCCATAAGTCAGGAATAAATAATCGTGATTAACACAAAATGTAATTCGGAACGGAAAGATATACGTAATTTGGGTCTTTTCAAGGTAAGAGAGAATAAATGGGCTGTTACTGAACCAGCGTGCTACACCCTCGACCACGTCGAGACTTACTATCAGGTGTGACTTAGGACAAACGCTGGTCTATAATGGTCGCTGGGGTATAAAACAAATTAAATGCCAAAGCCAGGATTCAAGCCAGGAACTTCGTAAGCAGGGTTACCACCGACTAGATTTTAACGACCGTTATATGTATGAGCTATGTATTTAGCCGTTGGGTCCGCACCGTCCAGAATGTCCACTGTGTCAGGATGTACACTGTGGCAAAATGTACTGGGGGAGCTTTAATTTGGTTGAAGGACCAGCCTTAGTCTGATTAATCCAAAGACAATGGCAATGAAAAAATAATAAAGAATTAAAATAAAAAGTAATGATATTTAATGGGCCGAGCCTGCTCACCTGACGGGTCCAGGATCCTTTGGCGGCCGCCGCTTTCACATTACTTGTATTTTATAATGTAATTATTGAGAAGACACGTATGTTAAAAATAATTTATATAGATATTCCTTTCGACAAACAAATATTCACGATAGACGTATTTGAAGTGAGTTTTTCTTTTTGTTTTTCTGGCTAGACAGGCCGGCGAAAAGAGGCGGATGATGTGACATAAAAATGAGGTCGAATTAATTTTGAAAATAAAGAGTGAGCGGGACAGGTGACTATGAATGGTCATGAATGAAAGGTGGCGCGAACATTTCCCCCCGACTTTAAAGGGTTCCTTTAAAGGAAACAAACAAAATAAAAGGGAATTCTCTCCTTTCAGCGATTTACAGCTAATATTCACAAGAATACAGCAAAATAAAATAAAAATAAATAATATAAGTATAAATTATAGTTGCCACTAACTAATTATTGGCTTGGTAGCGGACATAATCGCACTACAGGGCGAACAAAACTTCCTTTGTTTGTCCTGACCGTGACAACACGGGTGGAACCGTCTTTCGAAGGATGAACTGCCTCTACAACACCCAAAGGCCACGAAAATGGCGGTACATTATCTACTTTTATAATGACCACAGTGCCGATAACGATAGGAACTGATGGCATGGTCCATTTAGCCCGAGATTGCAATTGATGCAAGTACTCAGCAGACCATCTCTTCCAGAAAGACTGTATTATCGTTTGCAGTAGGGTATGCCGATCAAGCAAATTTCTCGAGTCGTCCACTGCAGCTGGTAAAGACATCAGTGGAGCAGTGTTGAGAAAATGAGCCGGGGTGAGTGCTGATGGCTCAGCGGGATCACTGCTTAATGCTGTCAAAGGACGCGAGTTCGCCAATGCTTCCACCTGTGTGACAGCTGTCAAAAGCTCTTCGTATGACAGTATTTGCGTACCGATTGCCTTGAAAAGGTGAGTCTTTACTATCTTCACCATACTCTCCCATGCACCTCCGAAATGTGGAGCAGCTGGAGGGATAAACTTCCAATCAATACGATTCTCCGTGAGCTCTACCTCCAGTAGTGGGCGATGTTCGTCCAAAAACTTGTAGAGATCTCGCATATAAGACTTAGCTCCGGTGAAATTGGTCCCATTATCCGAATACATACACTGGACCGGGCCGCGCCGTGCTAAGAAACGTTTTAAAGCAGCTATAAAACTAGCGGTACTTAGTTCTGTAGCGATCTCAATATGTAGACAGCGCGTCGTGAGACAAGTAAAAATACATAACCAAGCCTTGCGACTTTTGACTCCTCTGCCGCGGGTTGGCGTGTACTGCAGTGGGCCTGCATAATCGCATCCTGTATGCGTGAATGGTTTATCCACTCGATTTACTCGACAGCTTGGCAAGTCTGCCATGAGCGGGAAAGACGATTGTGGTTTAGCCCTAAAACACGTGTTGCACTTGGCTAAACGTTCGCGAATGACACGACGGGCCGAGAGTATCCAATACTTATGCCTAAGTATAGACATCAATGTTTCAGGACCGGCGTGTAAATGTCTTTTGTGAAAGTAATCAACGATCACATTGACTATATGATCGCGTCGCGGAAGTACAACTGGGTATTTCTGCGAATATTCTAAGTCAGCGTTGGATAGCCTACCTCCGACACGTACTAAACCATCTTTATCTAAAAATGGTTTAAGTTTTTGTAAGGCAGGCGAACAATTCTTTTATTCTTGATATTATTAATATCATCGCTAAAATGTTCTTATTGTAACGAAGAAATAATTTTTTCTTCGGCGAATTCTAAGTCAGATCGAGTAAGTGCCAGGGAACGTGGTTTCGGCTTAAGAATGCGATACACGTATACCACGACACGCAATAGTCGAGACCACGATGATACCCGTTGAGCGAGTGAATAAATCGGAGACTCTGAGACATCCGCAGTTGTGGCGTGCGTCAGCGGCTTCAGCTCCGGCACTTCTCCAATGAATTCACGATCGAGCTCTCTTAAAGGCCATTCCGAAGGATGCTTAGAAGTCCACTTCGGTCCCGTAAACCACAAAGGATGGTCTACTAGCTTAGCGGGTGTCAATCCACGTGTCAAGCAATCTGCGGGATTTTCCAGACCTGAGACGTGATGAAAGCAATTAGCTGGAACAGCTTCAATAATTTTGACGACTCGATTTGCAACAAATGTTTGCCATCGGTGCGGGGATGACTGGATCCAGCAAAGCGCAACCTTTGAGTCAGTGAAAGCATAAATCTCATTAATCTTGTAACGCGGTTCAAAATTATCTATAACCTTTCGCATGAGCTTAGCTAGGAGAACCGCTGCGCACAATTCTAATCTCGCAACAGAGACTGTTTTAAGTGGCGCGACCTTCGATTTGGAACACACCAAACGAATAGTCACTACGTTTTCCTTTATAACTTGAAGGTATACCACACCCCCATATGCGCGTTCGGATGCATCACTGAAACCTAAAAGATTGATAGTACAATCTTGGACTACGCCGAGATGGCGTGGTATACGAATTTCATTCAGTTTTGGCAACTCGTTGCAAAATCGTTCCCATAACTCCACAATATTGGGTGGAGGAACTTCATCCCATTCGCATTTGATCAACCAAAGTTCTTGTATGAGAAGTTTAGCATACAGGACAACTGGAGCTACTAAGCCCACATTGTCCCACAAGCGTGCAACAGCGGATAAGATCGACCTTTAGTGCACGTTGAATCTGGCTTTGTGACCTTGAAATGGAAATAATCGCCAGACTTATTCCAACATAAGCCTAAGACCTTTGAGACAGGCCTGGGTCAATCTCTATATCAACTGACGCTCGGTGTGAAGCGGGTATCTCGCGTAAGACGACGTCCGAATTACAAGTCCACTTCACAAGATCGAATTGACCGCACTTGAATAGATCGATCAACTCTTTAGCGGCGGCTACAGCAACAGATTCGTCCTGTTGTTGCGAGTCGCACGACATAATACTAAAGCATACGTCGTCCATATAGGTGCATGAAGACGCTATCGCCGCTGCCATAGGAAACTTATGCCCTTCATCAGCAATCAGTTGACGCACGACGCGGAGCGCGTGGTATGGACTGGACTTCATGCCGAAACAGACGCGATTGAATTCGTATGTTTTTAGGGGATCCTTTGGGCTGAATCTAAATAAGATTCGCTGAAATTTACGATCCACTTCGCGAATGCCGATCTGTAAAAACATCTGGCGACAATCAGCCGAAAGCGCTATCTTGAATAAGCGAAAGTTCAAAATTATCGAAAACAGATCACCCTGTAGATTTGGCCCTGAGTGCAACACATCATTCAGCGACAAGCCTGTACTTGTCTTGCTACTCGAGTCCAATACCATGCGCACTTTGGTAGTCGTTTTATCTTCGCGCACGACGGCGTGGTGAGGGATCACGTATACAACGGCGGGTAAGTTTCTCATAGGGTCAGTTACCTCCGATATGTAACCTTTATTAACATATTCATTAATGATATCGTCGTAGGCATCCCGTAAGACTTTCGATGATTCTAGTTTTCTTTCAAGGCAAAGAAAGCGCCTCTTAGCTGCTGACTGTGAGTCTCCGAGTTTAAAGATATCGTCTCGGAATGGCAGCGCGACTGTATATCTACCACTAGCGTCTCGACTAGTGGTGGCGTGAAAATATTCTTCGCACTCAAGGTCATCTTGACTATGAGCGGGCGGAGCGGATACTTCCTCGAGTTCCCAGAATCTTTTAGAAGATGATCCATTGGGTCTTGGATAGAAGCACAACAAGCCGAAGCATAATTACGCGGTATATGTAAAGCAGGGACGGAACCCATTAAAATATATCCTAATACCGTTTGTATAGCTGGCGGTAAATGTTCCACGTCACTTTTAACTATGTGCGGCAACAACAAATGTGGAAATATCGTTGCGCCGACCAGGACATCAATCGTGACGGGCTTATCCAATGTGTCGTCAGCCAAAGGAAGCCCATGAATATGTGTGAGGGCTGACATGTCCACAGGCACTGACGGCAAGTCATCGGTAATGCGATCGACCACAAGACTCGATACGTCAAAGTGAACGTTCTTGTCGAATCGTGAATATATTTTGAAATCTGCGGTACCTTTTATAATCTTCTTAGTTCTTCCAATGCCAAATACCGCGCTTGGTTTAACATTATAACTTAAACCTAAGCGCTTGCAACAGTCCTCGGTAATGAAGTTACTTTGCGACGCAGTGTCGAGGAGACATTTGACGACTTGCGTCGCACCCGTATTGTCGTAAAGATGAACCTTTGCGGTAGATAATAATACTGTATCATTTGCCGTACATTTTGCATTTCGATTTGACATCTTATTATTAGAGGCCGCGAGTGCTTGGGTCGTAACAGACGTGTTACACGATGGAAGCTTACTACCCGGGGGTTCAGACTTGGCTACGGCACTCGCAGATACATTTGACATATCAAATGTCACTGCTTTTTCATCTTTGTCAAAATGTAACAAAGTATGGTGCTTTTGATTGCAAAGACGACATTTTACCTCAGAATGACATTCGCGGGTTCGGTGCCTAATGCTAAGACAATTAACGCATGCCTTAAGCTCTTTAGCACTTTTAAAACGTTCTACGGGCGATAAATCATTGAACGAAGGACATTTAAATAAATGTTCGTGAACAATATTGTCACAAATACATTTAGCAGTGCTCGCACTAGTAACATAGCTTTGCAGTTTCGGTGCGACTGCGACACTGCGCGGTTGCGATTTAGCGTATTTTTCGCGGGATGAGATTGCGGCGACGGACGCGGTACACGGTTGGGTATTTTGATAAATCCTATACTGACTCTTCATGAAATCTGAAAGATCACAAAAGGTTGGAACTTTCTTATTTCGGTGCAGCATTTCAAACGCTCGAATGGTTTCCAGGTCTAACTTCTTTAACGCCACATGTAAAAGCATAAAATCACTTAAATCATCAAGCTTAAGCGATTTAAGAGCATTCGCGGCTGTCACAAACTTGTCAATGAATATCTGAAAGTTAGACGAGGATGCGGGCCCATTAATCTTCAAATTGAGCATTTGATCCATGTAGGTCGAAGCAAGAGTGCGCTTGTCTTGAAATCTGTCAACTAGACTATCGAGAATAAGCTGGTAATTGTCTGCGTTCAGAGTAATACCTGAAAAGACAGCTTGAGCCTTTGTAGACAGTTTTCCTATAAGATAATACAGCCTCTCTTCATCTGTAAGTGAAGGATTATCGTGCACTCTAGACTTAAAACTGGCATAAAAGAGCGGCCAGTTACGTACGTCTCCGTCGAACGCTACGAGCTCTATCGTTGGCAAAGAAGGTCTGGCTCTCTCCGCCGTAGAAGTCGGCAGAGGGGCCGGCGGGGGGGCTGCTGGCTGCAGCCGCTTGATCACCCTCCTGATGCGGCAGTACAAATCTTCAAAGGCTATAATCGGCTGATAATTTGGAACAGCCACCACTTTAGCTTTTAGCGACGTGCGATTATGTTCGTTTACAACCTCTTTGAACTCCAAACGAAGTTCATCAATAGTGTCAACTGCGTCAAGGAAACTCTCTCTACTTGCTTCATCTGTATCAACAACTAGCGATTTTTTATAAATTCCTTGTAAGAGTTCAAAGAGGATGTTGCGTTTAGCCTCAAGCATCAACAGCTCGTCTTCATACTCGCTGCTGACACTTTCAAATTTCTTTGTATTTAATGCCATACTGCAGAGGACGGGTTAACAATTTTATATTATGCGGTAAAACAATATATATACCTAAAAATAGGAATTCTCTTATTAAATGAATATCTAAACAGATAAACAATATATCAATAAGGGCGGAGCGATAAGAACATACTCTTATAAATGTTCACCTAAATCGCGGGAGCGGTTACAGATATGATATAGGTGAATAATTTAAAAGGGCGGCGCGAGCGGTCGAATACTCTTATAAATACACAAGTACCTAAATAGCGGGAGCGGTTAAGTATATGGAAATAATTTAGGCACTTGCGTAATTTATAAGGGAGGAGAGAAAATTAGCGAGCAAAGGAATACTCTTATAAATACTCTTATAAGTAAGTACTATTTATAAGGGCGGCGGTGCGGGTAGAGAAATGAACGTAAATGGATGGGAAGAGAAGGTAAGATCCGGTTCGAAGGACCAGAAATGGGGGAGCTTTAATTTGGTTGAAGGACCAGCCTTAGTCTGATTAATCCAAAGACAATGGCAATGAAAAAATAATAAAGAATTAAAATAAAAAGTAATGATATTTAATGGGCCGAGCCTGCTCACCTGACGGGTCCAGGATCCTTTGGCGGCCGCCGCTTTCACATTACTTGTATTTTATAATGTAATTATTGAGAAGACACGTATGTTAAAAATAATTTATATAGATATTCCTTTCGACAAACAAATATTCACGATAGACGTATTTGAAGTGAGTTTTTCTTTTTGTTTTTCTGGCTAGACAGGCCGGCGAAAAGAGGCGGATGATGTGACATAAAAATGAGGTCGAATTAATTTTGAAAATAAAGAGTGAGCGGGACAGGTGACTATGAATGGTCATGAATGAAAGGTGGCGCGAACATGTACATTGTGGCAAAATGACCACTATAAATGAGAATGTTATGCCATTTAGCTCAAAAACATTGAGTACCGTCATTGCTTTAGTTTCGTCGTCAGTGCGCCAAATTAAATGACGTGTTTTCAAAATCAAATAATAAAACGTAAAATGTCACAGGCATATGCAATTGACAATACGCGATAGGCAATTGACAACTATAAGCTCATAATCATGTCACATTTTACATTTTCTTTTCTATCTTCAAAGCCTCTAATCCTTCTAAATTCATACTTTTATGGTTTATACGTACGTCTGCAAAATGTAATGATTTAAAAACAATGAGTATGTTTAATGACCACTATCTAAGCATAGCCCAACTGGGGAAGTACCTCCTCCTTACAGAAGACAACAGCCATAATAGCACTGCTACCTTTCAGGTATGCATTGTTGTGTCCCTGATGGTGAGTATAAGGTTTCTCGAGCTCCAACAACTTTTAGGGTAGGCAACGCGCATGTAAATCCTCTGGAGTTGCAGGCGTCCATAGGCTACGATAACTGCTTACTATCAGGCGGCCCGTATGCTTGTTTGCCAGCGTCGTTTTATAAAAAAAAGGTGTGCCCCAAAATAGTGTAGGTGAGTGTGCTATGAGAGTAGAGTAGAGTAGGTACTCGTATACTGTTAATGTACGTCGTCATAACTCATAATAAACGACACTCTAAATGTGAATTTATTTTCTAAATTTCGTTCTTGTTCTAACCGTAACCGTGTCTGAAGTTTATTATTAACAAAAATAGATTTAACCTGACCATCCACTGACGTGGCTTATAACATCCATTCCTACTATTGTTTGACTAACCCTCATATTTTAGTTGAGATCGGCAATCTGAATGGTCGCTTAATTCCTTTCAAACATTGGATTCTGTTAAATATGTAGTGGACTTCGAGACCAAGGACTCGAACCTAAGACCCCCTAAGACAACGACCTTAAGGTGCAAAGGCAAAACGTTGTAGAAGTACTAACATCGAATCGTTCTCTTACTAATGATGACCGATGAACCTAAAGAAACAATTACGAGGGTGGGTTGTTAAGTTTCCGGAACGGCACAGAAATAAGACAATATAAAATAAATATATATATTCTTTAAATCTTTCATTTCTTGTCAGCCAGCCGTAGTGACACGTTTAAAATTATTTTCTTTGTAATGGGGCACATAAATTCTTGCTAAAGCTCATACCGCTGGTCAGTCTTCTATATAAAAAAAACCTCACTTTGGTCTCTATTCAACACGCCTTCTATTATGTTATTTTTTATAGTTTTTTTATATACTATGACGGTAGCAAATAAACATACGGCCCAGTCGATGGTATGCTGTCACCGTAGTCTTTGGAATCACACGCCAATGTACTATTTACTTCTACAATTAGCACCGTAACATACCTTTTCCAATTCAAAATATTTCATAGTCGTAACATCAGGACATTCTCCAAACTTCAATATTTGCGCTCCACACAAACACTGGTTGAAACATATGAGAATTAACACAGCATGAATAATTTTATCCATTTTATTTGTAACACTACTGGTATTTGAAACGGGTGCTGTGTTTCATCTCTGCTATCGAACGCGCGAGTCAGATTATCTATACGTTTATCTGTCTCAAGATTAAAGTGACATGTCGACAGTTTCCGTAAAATATCATTATCGGTTTTCATCCTACTAATTTCATAAACGCCAAAGTTTATGTATATGTATGTATGGATGTTTGTTACTCTTTCATACAAAAACTATTTAGCGCATCTCAAACGCCGGTTCGCGACATTTTGGCATAAGTATTACTCGTATCTCATCTATTTATAATTTATATATTAGTGTTAATGCTTAAAAATCAAATTAAACCAAAATAATTTGATATGTTCTTAGTCACTAATAAAAGTTGGTATACAGATATTTTGACGACCGGTCTGGTCTAGTGGGTAGTGACCCTGCCTATGAAGCCGAAGGTCCTGGGTTCGATTCCCAGTCAGGGCATTTATTTGTGTGATGAGCACAGATATTTGTTCCTGAGTCATGGGTGTTTTCTATGTATTTAAGTATTTATATGTATCTATTTATTATATATATCGTCGTCTAGTACCTGCAACACAAGCCTTATTGAGCTTACCGTAGGACTAGGTCGATTTGAGTAAAAAAATGTCCGAAATATTTATTTAAAAAAAAAAAAAAAGATATTATACAACAGCCTGAGGGCGGGTATCAAAGAGGCTCCTTCTTATGAGCTGTTTGTTAAAAAGTTGGAGGAGTTCTTTGATCGATAATTCACTTTCATAAGGGAGAATGATATAATGTATAAATATGTAACATGATTTTTACATATTTATACATAAGTAACATCAATAATTATTTAAATATGTTATTTTATTGTGTTAAATTTGTTGAAATTATTTCATTTATTGTTTTATTTTTTGTGTGTGTTACATTGATTGTAATTGGAGTGAGTTTTTAATTGGCAAATTGTATGTTTTTTAGTATTGATTGATTTTTATTTTTGACAAGTGTTTTTTTAATTTAAAGATTTTAGGATTGAATTGAATTGATCAGAATTACATAATTATAAGCTATAAATATATTTTGTAAAATGGGTTATTTAAAGTACATACTAATCTTCTGCATGCGAACGCAGAAGCTAGTCCATTCATTCTATACGTACTATTTATACTAATCTATCAATATCCATACTCCATACTAATATTATAAAAGCGAAAGTAACTCTGTCTGTCTGTTACCTTATCACGCTTAAATAGCTGAATCAATTGGGATGAAATTTGGTATGGAGAAAGTTGGAGCTACGAGAAAGGACATAGGGTTATTTTTTATCCCGGACCCATAATTTAATGACGGGCATGGCTAGCCGACGAAGTCGCAAGGAAAAACTAGTAGTTTATAAATTGTTCTTATTTCCACAAATCATACTCTGCATTTCACTTGTACTTATGTACTTATAGATACTGGAGATGTGTGTAATGTAAAAATACAATACTGTGATGTGCACGTATGAGCAATCCATATCGATTCGAGCACGGGACGACTTTCTTATGCAGAGTCCGAATAGGCTAAGAGGCATTTAATTTTACTAATTAGTTACAGACGGATAAACTCACGTATACTTATACATCTGGGCTATATATGTAAGTATACATGAGCATATAGGCCCTAGGCAACATGTTTCAAGTTCGACTTGAAAATAGGTACCAGAGTTTACACGAAACATATCGCCTAGTGGGATATAAGTAAACGTGAGTTCAACCATTGTAACTCAGCAGTATGGCTCACAGTTTGAATTATTTACTTAAATTTTATTGCATAAAAATAAAAATAAATGTACAAATGGCGGACTTAATGCCTAAAGGCATTCTCTACCAGTCAACCATAGGGCTAAACAGAGACATTACAAATAGGTGCAAGGAGTAAATTTAGAAAAAGCATTAATTACGATACGATTCATTGTAAAATTTAACTTTATAATAAAATACATAGGAATACATAAATGAATTACTAGGAATATGATAATATATTGATAAATATACTACTATAAATAATATCATATAATTATATCAGTTTAATTTTGTTATTGAACAAACCGGTAAACTTAACTCAGAGTATCTTACGGCAATCGTATTTTTTTTTCTTGTTTGTAAATAAACAAACGGATGGCCTTTAACGTCATCAATTGTTGAAATACACAATAGAATAGTCAGCGCGTGATAAGAGAAAAAGTGGTTCCTGTAACTTGATTTCCGTTAAGACTTTTATGACCGACTAGCTGTGCCCCGCGGTTTATTTGGGAAAAAACGTAGCCTATGTAATGAAATGAAATCTAATTACATCTTATACTAAGGTCGATAACACCAAAATGGATGCCGCTCAGCATATGCCAATGGCTAAGTTTTTAGCAATGGCGCTGATTTTCAGGGCAACCAGGATTTATATGTTAATCCAGGGTGTCAGCTAACTCCATACCAAATTTTATTAAAATCGCTCCAGCCGTTTAGACATGAAGAAGTAACTAACATACACACACACACTCACAAACTTTCGCCTTTATAATATTAGTGTAGATAATTTTAGGCAAATGAACGACCACTCATTGTAAGTTAAGCCAGTACTAAATATGTAATAGGTATTAAATAAATTACCGAGATTTGGGCCGGTTTCGTAGGCAGTGTCAGTATATACGCATACAATGAATTTTACAGCCGGATTTCTGTGATCATCCCTCATTATTACTACAAATGCATATCTCAGTTCTACAAACTTGCAGAAAACTTTAAAGTACTTTTTCTTCTGTCCTTTTGTTTGCCTGTATGTCAGCAGACATGTGAATTGGCGTTAAAAAATTCGAAAGCATTTCAGCGTCATGACACTCTTCGTCAACAAGCATTCCAAAGCCCGAATATATACTCAATTAAACAATTTACTATTCGTCCATCACTTAACCTTTCGATCACCCACAAAAAATCAATCAGTATAAAGGACATAGCTTTTTATACCGGCGCTCAGTACCCTACCAGCATCCAACATTCGTGGGCGTCATACTGTGACAAGGTTTCAAAATGCTAGCTATCGGTTTACTTGTAGTACTTTGTGTGTTTAATGTCGATGCTGCAGTGCAGAATGTGACTTGCCCCGCAGTGAGCACTAGAGAGTTGGATTTGAAAGAAGTAAGTATTAAATAGCTGGTCATTTTTCAACGGGACCCCAGTCCACGATGGTTGAACTTTAATCGTTTTTCACGTTCTAATACGTGAAAGCGAAAGTGATGCAAAACGCAATGAGAAATAGAATGGCAACCATTATATTCGATCTGGTTACAGTAATTAAGATTTATTAATTTTAATAACTTGTGTAGAATATGCGCATTCAATAACAGGGAAGCTTAGATAAAAAGAGGCGAAAAGTCAGGAAAAGAAGACATTGAAGAGTTCGAAATGAATATTCAAAACAAACTCTTGAGTTACATTATAATAATTACATAATTATAGGGTTAGCAACTTTAATGTTCTTGAAGTAACTGAGAAATTCGGTTTCTTAATAAAGTAAAGATTTACTAAAGATATATATAGGTTAAATGCATTTCATTTTTGGATTTTTAATTTTTATGTGTGGCTAGGCGTTATGATGACTATTGACATGGCGGCGAAAAGCTTAAGAACAGGGGATTTTTGATAGTCATGCACTCAATTCTGATATTCTAAACTATGTCGGAATACTATTGAATCTATTCTAAGCTATGTATATTACTAGACAAATGAATATAAACTGATAATCGTGGGTATGGCAACTATACATTTCGTACATAAATAATGGTAAAAACCTTTGTGTATATTCGTACACTCTAGGCTGGATCAGTACCGTATTCCGATTAGGACAAAAAAAGAAATAACATAAATAAGAAATAAAAGAAATACGTATTTTTATTATGCGAATGTGATCTAAATAGGTCGACTATGATCGTATAAAGTTTTTTAGTATTCGCCGGGTATGTTTAATACTAATTACCTGTACAATTAGTCGATACATTAGCTTCTGTAATCCTAGTACGTGAATGTTACAGGTTTTCTTAGATCTGATATCTAATAACATTTTAATTTACGTTTACTTAAGAATATTGGTTACTTTACAAAATTATGAAAACCTGGTGATCTAAAGATAACAATAGTTAACAAACTAAAATTCAATATCAACCATTTTTATTTGTTACGAAATGTTAACAGATCATTATTATCAAGAGCATACATTATAGCAACAGCCAAAGTAGCCAGATAAATAATACCTAAAGCATCTTTATTGGTATTCGAATAAGGGTCTGTACACATAAATATGTACCTACTGTACCAACTTTGGTTGCTACGAACTTTGCGCTATTAACACTAGTCGTGCCACTGAATCCATTTCAAATTCACATATAGACAAGTGTTTCTACTCAGTATTGGTTTATGAATTTAGAGACTACTGTGTATATTAACGTGTTAACAATGCATTAAAAAAATCACTGGAAGTCTAAACAATTTAACTCAATCACAAGTCTGTGTTCTACATAATATATAATATTATTATTAAAAACCATCTTTTTAAAAACTAAAGTTGAAAAGCAAGGCTGCTATATTTTACTTAAATATAAAATATACTTTTATGTTTGATTTGCTATCTGTCTGCGTACACACCTACTCGTTTCTTAGTGAACCATATGCGGGTCAAATACTTAAGGAGCTAATTCGTCGTGACCCATATATGGGGCAATGGACTGTCAATGTGTTAACCTAATGTCTGCCCGCTTTTCAGCTTGACGGAAAATGGTACTTAGCGGGTGCAGCGACCGACTTACCTCTAGAAGGAGATTGCGCCATGGTGGTGTTTAACCACAAGAACGACAACAGCACAGACGTCTCCATCAGCTGGATCAACAACAACACAATCAGCTTCTACAACGGCTCAGTAGCTTTGATGATGGACCCAAATAATAATGGCGGAGATGTGCTTCAGATAACTTATACAGGTAATTTCGACATTCGACAACAGAGCGAGAGAGAGTGGTGTGTACCAATTTTTTTACACTTGAGTGTGAAGACTGTCGTAAAAAAGGGTAGGGTATTTAAATTGATACGTATTTTTTGCACTTGACTGTACCGTGGACAGAGGCGCTACCGCCAAAAACGATATTCGTAAATTTCGAACGATAGTCTCTGTCACTCACATGACGTCTTGATTGGGGTAAAAGAGAAAGATGCCCGAAATTTACGAACATCGTTTTTGGCGGTAGCGGCTCAGATTACAGAATATTAACAAAAAGTGTTGATGATGTTTCTTTTGTAATCTTATTTTTTAACAAAGTAACACCTCCTTTGACCTCCACTTTCAAGTACTAAGTGTCGGATCCCGTTCGCGGCGGCACCGTGTCAGAAACTCACGCGTAATGGGAATGGCCCTTTCGCCCTTTTAGTGTTTGAAATTGAAGACATAGGCTTTCCTAAATTAGATGCGCGGGTGACTAAATCTACCCGAGTCAAACCGTTGACTATTTATTACTTATGTCGCTGTCGGCTTTTGTTTGTTTCAGATAAGCAAAGCCAGTTATACTATTTCCTAGATGTCAACTATGACCACTACGCGGTGGTGTTTTCGTGTTTAGACAAAAATGATGGCAGCAACAGCAGTACATGTAAGTGTTCATTACTTATTTACCTAAAATTAACACATATACCGAGAGCACTCGATTTATCGTGTACACCCGCCCCTTTATGTATAATTTCAAGAAAAGAGCGTATAGGGATCTTAAAGGCCGGCAACGTACTTGTGACTCCTCTGGTGTTGCGAGTGTCCATGGGCGACGGTAGTTGCTTACCATCAGGCAATTCGTCTGCTCGTTTATATCATAAAAAAAAAAATTGTATGCAGAAAAAACAATCCATTTTTGTTAGAAGCTTTTGTTGCCGATTGTACTTATTTTAACAATCATTAACTAACACTACGAGTTTATCTTGTATATTTTAGAAGTTGCTCTGGCTTGCATCTGGCTCCAGCATGAGATGACCGTACCGTAACATTACTTTGTTACCGAACTTACATAAGTGTGCTAAATTTCAGCTCAATCGATTATAGAGTAAGGTAAAATGAAGCTAAATGAAGTTGGTAAAAATAGTGAGCGTTTGTCAAAAAAATTCTTTACACCTAGTCTTAACTAGGTGTAAAGAATTTTTTTGACAAATTATGTGTATACGTAGGCCGTAGGTACGTTATTACATTACTTAGAAATTGTAAGCGTGTAGGTAAAACAAAAATAAATTATAAGTTTTGGATTAAATAGATCAAGTACAAAATAAATGAAAAGTGTCCAGCCTAATTTTAGAATTGATATTTAGGCAACATACATCAATAACTTATTAATCGAGTTCATAAAATAAAAGATATTAACCGTAATAGAATATATAGAAAAACTAATACAAATGTGTTAGTAGTTAAAAAATACATTAATTGTCACATCTTAAACTAATAGAACTTACAGTAGCAATTGATACAGTCAATATATTCAAATCAGATATTTATTCTACACCTATTCATGCATCCGAAATTAATTTAGATTTAGCCTCAAATATTCATTCTACAATTGAAATTATTCTGGAAGCCTGTAATTAAATGTTTACTTTATTTGTTTGGTATAACGCGGCAGTACAAAACCAATTTTCCGCATGGATGGGGGCCGTGCTCTCGGACGGAAAGCCGCGTGATGCTGCGACTCAATTATTTTTTAATTAGTATGTTTCATCAGTTTTTTGTAGCTTAGAGGTCAATGAACGGTCGTGAACATGAGTCTTTTATCATCAATTGTCGACTTTGCCATCGACTCTTTTTTCATTAAAATTGTCCAGATTTGTATAGGAGTAGGTACTTTTGTATAATCGTTTTACCTCCCACGTCGAGTATATGTGAGAAAGTATGCGTATAGCATACCTACTACCTATAAGCAATGGACAACATCCATAAGGTCTCCGATTCACAAGTGCATTTAGTTTGTAGAGTTCCAAATGTACGCTTATTATCTGTGGCCACTGTAGGCGTTTCATGCTCCAACTGATATCGACTCTCCGCGTACGTGGCCTAACACAACCAACGACTAACATTCGGATAAGGTTTACACATATATAAAGTAATAGTGGAAGTAGAAAAGTCTTTGCGCTTGCGTACGGTTTTGACATCCTGAAATAAAAAAATCTGAAATCTAAAGTATTATGATGATTTTAACTCATACAAGTACAAATTAAACAAACAATTCACATAATTAAAAAATAAACGGGACTTATCCCACAACTTAAACAAAAGGCATTGTTCCACTTCCATGGTCGCGGCCGAACTAACAACAACGTCGTTTTGCAGAGCGAATTTTTTCAACTACCCGCACGTGGTCTTCATGAAACTAAAGTATTTCAAACTAGCTTTTTTTAACGGATTCAAGCGATCCATATTAAAAACCACTACCATTTTTATTATTGTATGTATTATAGAAAGGAGTTTATACACAAAGTATCAAATCTCTCACTTCAAACTTTCAACCCCCTCTTTAACCCCTTAGGTGATGAATTTCATATAAATTACTTAATTTGTTTTTAGGATATTTTAATAAGAAGGCAATAAAATAGATTAAAAACTCTAAGTTATAATTTGACTCCATGTCTGTAGAAAATTTCAACCCCCTTTTTGTACCTTTAAGGGATGCATTTGCAAAAACGCTGAAAAAACTTTTCTTTTCAATAAATAAGGAGTTTAAACACAACGCTAAAAGTTTTTGAGTTGACATTTGACTTCATCGCCATATAAACGTTTAACCTCCTTTTTGACCCCTTAGGGGATGAATTCGCAAGAAATAATAATGTATGGGATACAATACAAATTAAAGTGTTTTATAAACTAGTTAAAAAGCCCTTAAGACCTCACAAAATATTTGATAAATACTGAATTCTGATCTTTTATATCCTTTGTTAAAATTACAGATGAACTATGGAAGCTCAGCAGAAGCCCCCACCTGAAAGACCAAGACGCCGATAAGATCAGCAAGGCAATAACAAGTTACAACCTTCAGGGCACCCAATTTGTCAACTTCAATGCTACGGAAGATACTTGCAGTGGAGGCATTGACATTCATCCCTCCATAGTTATAACCTCTGCTGCCACGCTTGCATTGTTTAGAAGATATTACTGAGTTCGATATTATTAGATTGAACCTTTCAAGTTGTCTATAATACCTAATGAAATTGTAGGTAAATCTTCAGATCTATTGGTATTATTTTACACGTCACGTCTTTTTTGTCCTCTAGCGTTCATACTATTTACATGTAGCGTGTAAAAATATGCCTTAATAACTATGCTTATCGTAAAAATGTGAGTCTTTTTTCTTGTATAATTTATACATTGGTGTGTGAAAGTACCTCCTACATTAATGATACCTGACAACACACACGAAACAAATGAAGATCACGTTACAAATACATTTTTTAACATGTCATGTAATTAAATAGTGCATACTTTATTTAAGGAAAATTTCAGTGTATTTTGTTTATTTTTAAGTAATGTAGTTTTTAAATATTTATTCCTTAAAGCTAAGCTGTAATTGTACAAATAATAAAGTAATCCATGAGCAGACCTCGAAGTCGCCGTGGCACGAATACAATTTTGCTAGGGAGAGACACACGATATTATTTTATCGATAAGTTGTACTTTCTTATGACAGTACTTATGTTATGATTATGAGATACTTAATGATAACTTGCAATATCTATTAAACTGTATTATTTATACAGTATGAAGATTGAAGTCCGTAAAGGTCGATTAACGAAGATAACGGTATTCATACTTTATGGATGTAGGTATAAAACATGACGTTGACATAATATGACAATCTTGTCCGCTCAGAGAATCGATGGAATTAATATTACGCGTAAAATGCCAAATTCCTAAGAAGTATCCTAAAAACTCCTATATAGGTAACATTGACGGGAAGTAATCATCACAGTTTAGTTAATTTTCAATTATTCTGTAAATTTTACAGCTAATAATATATGAAATGTCAATTCCGAATAAGCATTCAGTTATCGATGAATTTTATATCGGAAGGAAATCCCTAGTTAATTGATGTTATTGCCACCGCGACTTCGAGGTCTGTCCATGAGTTAGTACACAGAGTTTTAAGACACCGTGTTTTTATCTGTAAATAAATTTCTTGCTAACGCCATCTATCAAATGGGATGTTAACACATCATGTTGGCTTGTTCCCTTTTGTCAACAGGAGCGCTATCGCTATTTACAAAACGTTTGTGGTAGTTTGTTCCATGCACAGGTAATAGATGGCGTGGTACCTATATAAATTATTCATCTTGTAGTTTCATATCTTAGTATTTTCTATCATACATAAACAGTAATTAATAAGTAAGTATTTTTGACAATCTTACTCGACCAGCGCTATTGTTTCATTAATTTAAAAAATATACAAAGACAACAACAATTTGTCAAAATTCTGATCACCTATCCCTCAAAGTGCCAGTAATTATCGTAATTAAATGATTCTCTAAGACAACTAGAAACAATAAAATATAATCGTTTTGTGGCGGTTTCAATTATACATTGTAATAAATATATCATTTACTTAACAAAAAAAGGCCAAGAGCGTGTCGGGCCATGCTCAGTGTAGGGTTCCGTAGTTTTTCGTCCGCCATGGTAAGTGTTCCCACTTCAGAGTTAAAAATGGGCTATTTGATACATTGTTTTTGACATATTAATATGAAGTACAGAACCCTAAAAATGGGACGATAGGGGACAGAGGACGGTGATAAGTAAAGAAAGAGTTCTAGATCCCAACTATACATGGAAAATTCAAAAAAATGTTGTCAATTTCAGTCGCACCATGAGTAGTAAGAAGGGGTTGTAACATGAAGTGATAAACAGCCAGCGTCATTTGAAGTCAGTCAGTCAGTTTCAACCTAATGTATGGGCATGTCTGCTCCGACCCCATTAAATCAGAAATAATCTTAAAACCGCCATGTAGGGTATGAGCGTTCCATCTACAGCGACATCTATCGCCAGATTAAGTAAACTATGCGCGCGAGCTTAAAGTACAGAGGCTCTAGTGTAAGTTTCTTTTGACGTAAAAAATGTCTCGAATGCGTAAGTGATACTGATATAATATGGGCGATGAATATTAGTGCAGAGCAGATTCTTAGTTACGATTAAAACTAAACGCGGAATTATACATAAAACGGCGGCGCTACTGCGAACAACGTAAATTTCAGACGATTATCTCTGTCACTCTCTTAACGCCTTAATTGGAGTAAAAGAGAAATGCTCGACATATACGAACTTCGATGTTCGCGGTACCGGGTCGGAAGTGATGAAGTGTGTCTTGTCATTCAATAGAGGTTTTGACAGCCATATCTTAGGGAATAAGGGCTAATTTATTAACAATATGTAAGAAACTATCGCCTTAACGACTTTAGTGCTGGAATAATATAAAGTACCTATTTTGCTCGCAAAAAAGCCTAAGATATATGAAATCCTGCTGCGCTTCCGTCTTTCTCGAGGAAAGCAGAGACCATTTTACCAAAAACGCGTAAGATGTATGAAATCCTGCGGCGCTTACAGTTTTTTCGAGTTGATAAAGTTTGTATGGGGGAACAATATTTTCGTTTTTTAGTTTATTACTCGATTTTTTTCATACTTTCTCACCGTTTACACCTTTCCTGAGCTACTACAAATATTTCAAGACCAAAATTAGCCAAATGGGTAAAGCCGTTCTCAAGATATAGCGTTACCAAGAGAAATAGGGGTTCATTTTTATATATATATATTTTTTCAAAAACTATTGAACCTATCAAGTTCAAAATATATTTTTCTAGAAAGTTTATGTAAAGTTCTTCTTTTGAGATTTTTTCCATATTTTTGAAACTTGTGGTTCAAAAGTTAGAGGGCCCCCCCTTTTCGGGACGCACTTTTTTTTACTTCTGGAGCGATTATTTCCGAAAATATTGACATTATAAAAAAATGATGTTAGTAAACCCCAATTCATTTTTGAATACCTATCCAACAATATATCACACGTTAGGATTAGAATGAAGAAAAAAATCACTCCCCACTTTACGTATAGGGGGGGTACCCTAAGAAAACATTTTTTTCCACTTTTTATTTATGCACTTTGTCGGCGTGATTGATATACATATTACTAACAAATTTCAGCTCTCTAGTGCTAACGGTCACTGAGATTATCCGCGGACGGACGGACGGACGGACAGACATGGCGAAACTATAAGGGTTCCTAGTTGACTACGGAACCCTAAAAAGGACCTAGTCCGATGCAGGATTTAAAACCTTCAGCATTTGCAGTCGATACCCTGAGCAACTAGACCACCCAGTCAACTTTTTTTTTCCTCGTCATTAAGAACTACGACTTACAGTACTATTCTAGCTATTAATCACAGTCATGTATGCGTATCTAAATCCACGTCCAATCGATGCAAACAGTTTCATATTATGATTACACCCGAACAGTTTGCGCAATTTAGGTTTACTGCTCCTGCCGGCAACTTTCCTCAGAGTTTAGGCGCTCGTTGACTTTTATGGGAGTTTTTACACACCCACGAACGGCAAGCCTTCGCGTTGGCCGAATGTGCCAACACGCCTTACCGTTGATGTTTGAATCTCAAACCTTAATTTTATGTGTTTAAAGTCGAATTTTCAACAAATTTTGGTGGGAAGGTTTGGTTAAGTTAGTTGTTGTATAGACGAGTTGATTACGGTAATGTTGGGAGGTGAAATAGTGAAGTGTTAGAGCGTTTTCTTGAGACGTCGGCTCACTGCTGTAACGATTGATCAAGGTGATACAGTGGAATGGTTTTGATAGAAACTTTTTTGGGGCTTCGCTGGGATTTGGAGTACTATGTTACTACAGGGATACAAAGTAATATGTAAGTAATTATAATTATAAAACTTATTTAGATTCAGTTCGTTCGAAAACGAGAGACCGAAACGAGTTTATTTAATCCCCTTACTGCGATAAAAAGGCTTAAATATTTTCTATTCATGGTTTTTTTTTTATAAGCGTATATTGGCTTGTCTATAGACGGTTAAAGACAACCAACATGTTTTTATTGTGTTGTTAAATTCGATTTCTAAGCGGTACGAGTAAGTTGATGCTTGCTCGAATTAAAAAAAATTAACGAAAGCTTGCATTTTTTTGGGGTATTTCCCCTCCGTTATACCTACACTAGAACAATAATCAATTACTAATACCAATATTCCACAAATATTATAAGTACGTACGCATGTGTACCTTTTTTGATCTCAGTTTCTTTGATCTTCCATTTCATTGGCGCGAAGAGCGTTGTACCAGGAAATTCGCATGCGTTTACTTCGTTTTTGCTCCTCGTTGTGATATATCTAAAATTCAAACCGAATCTCACGTGCGAGCGGAAGCATGGATAACGAATAGTGGAAGAGTCATACATAGGTATAGGCGATTTCAAAGGAGTTTTGAATATTATGGAGCGCAATTCAGTGCAGTCTTATTATGTACCTCTTTGGCTCAGTTATTTGTTAGAGCGCCATCTCGTGCGCGCGTGCCGCCATCTAGTATCGCCGGGCTTTAAAGTGAGAATTAATGATCGAGTACTATAATCTAATGTATTATAATTATAATATATCTATATAATATAAACGTAAGAGTTTTTTTAGGCTTAGTAACTTCATTCAACATAGCATACATTCATAATTCAACACCCAATTCAAATAATTGTATGGCCAGGGACTTTAATCTGAACTATTTAGGGTTCACTTTACATTGTGCAATTCCATATAAGTGTTAAACAAAAGAAAATAGGTTGGACTGTAAGTAGCTCAACAAATAAAGTCCGTGACTGTACCTAAAAAGAAAGCTGGGATTTTCACAACGAACTGTTGATATAAAACAGACAAGGGGCTTTTAGAAATTCAACTCCAAGAGATAACGGATGGCGGTATGAAGTTGGCGGGGTCAACTAGTTAGTTATAATAGCAAATCGTATGCGAAGATCAAACCAAAGGCCAATAACGTTGCAGATTGAAGTCAGTGCGCAAGAATTCATGTTGGAAAAGAGGAGAGGTTTTTAATGGAAACTACTGGCTTGTGGACTTGGAACGGTATACAACAAGATAGAGTGATATAGTCGGCTTTAGTAAGGAAAGCATTAGTTCAATTAACATTTTGCGAAAAATATACACAATTTAGCTTATTTCTATTATAACACTAGTCTTCCAGTGTCTCTATGAACTTGATACGTCATACATTTAAATTAAAAACTTGTCCGTTAGCACGAAATTCATTATGAACAGTGTCAAAGCCTCGTGTTCGCGGGTGGATTTAATATTCGCTACTAGTTTTCCTTTTAATGGAACACAAAAATCGGTGAGATGAATTTTGAAAGTGCTAAAACCGGAGTTAGGCGGAAAATTTAGTTTATTATCGCTCCTTTAAACACTCGTATTTTCAAATGTATGTTTAGTACAAAAAATTTGTAAAATGACGCCTCGTTTATAATGCTTTTTTTTTGTAGGAGGCTTTTTTTAAATCAATAATTCCACTCTGTACTTTATACTATCTGCGGGCCTACCATGGTTATATCACATATCGCGTGAAACGGTGGGACAATTGTTACCGATTGTCGATATCTTATCGATTTTGCTAACATGGTTACATCGAATGATATAACTATCACGTCGATAACGTTACCACATATCCACTATCACACGATAGTGGAACCGATTGTCTATGCGTAGAGTTTTTGAAGTAAAACTGTCATGGCCGACTATTTTGAACTCTCGGACGTAGCTCGATAATGAATAGCTTGTTTTATTAGTAGCCGTCTAAATTTAAAAGGACTTAAATAGGTGACAGCTCTATACTAATTGACATATTTGATATTACATTATAAACCGTACGGATAATAAATATGACTTTTGCCGCTTGTGTCAGTTTTGACACTGAATATACGTTCGCGCAAATTTAAAGTCTTAACATAAGCTTCTATATATTATTGGAGTTAGTTATTGGAAAAAGATGCCTCCCGAGATGTAAGTACACTGTTAAATAATTAAGTCTGTATAAATTATGTATAACTTGTAGTTTCTTTATTCGTGAAGTAGTGAATGTAATGTTGAAAATGAATGTTTTTCAGTCGATGCTCCGGCACCCAAAAAATAATGTTGGCGCAGCACCCCGCACTTCGCCAATGGGGAATATAATAGGCCTCTCGGTAGCGCCAACTTCGAGGCGCAATGGGAGGCCCTTGCATATTTACTTCGGGAGCACGGATCGGAGAAATCTGTGCAGGCATGGAAAACTGTAAGTACTTCTTAATCAAATAGATGTAGATATAGACAACCTACCGTTGATAGTATAACCTTGGAAGAAGATATATTTCTTAACAAACAATATTTATGTTAAATATAAGTACTATCGTAAATTAGGGATATGATGTTTCTGCTCATCACACATTGTGTTTTATGTGAAGTTTCAATATTGTCAATTATATTAACTTAACTTGCATTTTACTGCTGAATGTAATGAACAGAATCCTACATTTTAAACATTTTATATTAATATGTACCTACTTTTGTATTGAGTATATACTTTATAAATAAGGCAGAGGCAATATATCAACCACATATGCTCACTTAGAGATTCAACCATACTGGCTTCATAATATGGCACAATGATGTTTTGTACTTGTTGGAAATTTAATTTGCTCCTAAGATAGGCTGTATCAAATTCTGTGTACCATGTCTCAGTCAATGGGGCCTTATGAAGGGTAATGTATGACTTATTGTTTTCAGTCTTGGTGCGATTTAAAAAGACAAGCCTGGAAGGTGAATGTGCTAATACCACTACCGGTAACAGTTTAGAGATTCCGGTAGTAGGAGAGGACCATCAACTGGCCCTTGCCGCTTTTGGGTGAGAGTCAACTGAAGGAATGGGCCCAGAAGAGACAAGAATTGGCAATGTGAGTACATTATAGTATGAAGATAGTTGCATAATTATTAAGTTAATTTGTCTAAATAAAACTACTTACAAATACAGTCACCTATGAAAATTTTAAAACATTTATTGAGAGACAATTGTAGGCACAACTCTATTCACAAGGTATACGGTCTGAATACATATTTTTGTTTCCTTAAAAATATATATTTGTATGTTGTTAAATATAACAATGATATCATGATTAACAAAGTCATACATTATGGTTAAAAGAGTATGGTGAATTTAAATCATGACCACTTACAAGATAATGTTCATGAAACTAAATGTCAAAATATGTGCCAACTTATTATTTATTATTTAAGCTTGTTTTGCGATATAACATTATATTAATGTTATATGCAATATATGATCCATATTACCCTACCAGAAGAACTCCTAGGTAAAAGGGTTGACTTTTAAAATCTTGTTAATACATATTCATGTTCCTCGCGTTGTCCCGGCATTTTGCCACGGCTCATGGGAGTCTGGGGTCCACTAGGCTACTAATCCCAGGATTTGGCGTAGGCACTAGTTTTACGAAAACGACTGCCGTCTGACCTTACAACCCAGAGGGTAAACTAGGCCTAATTGGGAATAGTCCAGTTTCCTCACAATGTTTTCCTTCACCGAAAATACATTTATTGAGAGGTATGTAACCACAACTCTATAACCAATAAATGTCTCTTTAAATGTATCCAAATTTGATAAATTACTTCTTAAAATATAATTCAACTTCTCCAATAACAGGTACTAATAACTCTTAGAAAAATATTTATGCAGCAAATGATAATCAATATTTTTTGTTTCAGAAATGGCAAATTAGAAAATCTTGATGCCACCGATATCTTAGAAGAAGATACATGTATATAAAAATTATAATAATTATATAGTTATTTTTCAATGGTTGTATTATTTACTTGAGAACCCGCGTAGGGACACAGGGCAAGGCTCTGTAAAGCTATATTTCATTTCTTAAGCCAATGGCCTGTTTATATTATAATTGCACCTACATAATGAGGTTTCGACCATTATTTAAATATTTCACAGTGTATCGTTTTCTGGAGTAACGACAGCAAGGCCTACGGCACCCGGTATATGGTGTCAAGCCCGTCGGGTTGACAATCTAGTTACTTATTATATACCAAACAAGTGCGAGTCGGACTCGCGCACCGAGGGTTCCGTACAAACCTGCAAGGTTTACAAAGTTTATATTTATTAAAAAATATATATTTTGTAATGTAACTAAAAATTTAAGGTTTTCGGAATTTTTCCTTTATGTGTGCTATAAAACGTTGCTTCATGCCAAATTTCAAGATTCTAGGTCGACTGGAAGTACCCTTTAGGTTTTGATTCCCTTGCGAGTACTTGCGAGTTTCAAAATATGCAGCTTAAATTGCTGTTTCTTTTGATTGCGTTGACATAGAAGTTTGATTTTGCTACAGCTTAAAGGTATTATAGACCTGAGTATTTGGTATGAATTTCAATTTAATACCTCTACGCGTTTTTGAGGAAATGGGTAGTAAGTTTAAAATTATTAAAAAAATATATATTATGTGATGTAACTAAAAATTTATGGTTTTCGTAATTTTTCCTTTATCTATGCTATAAGACGTTGCTTCGTACCAAATTTCAAGATTCTGAGTTCACGGGAAGCACCCTGTAGGTTTTGATTCCCTTGCAAGTGTCGAAAATTTGCGGCATAAACGGCTGTATCTTTTGATTGCGATGGCTTAGAAGTTTGATTTTTTCACAACTTCAAGGGACAGTAGACCTGAGTAATTGATATAAATTTCAGCTTCATACCTCCACGCGTTCCTGAGAAAAAGGGTCTTGACAGACGGACGGACGGACGGACAGACGGACAACAAAGTGATCCTATAAGGGTTCCGTTTTTTCCTTTTGAGGTACGGAACCCTAAAAACATGTAGCGCCATCTAAAATACGTTATGTTTTTCTTTGGCCATAATATTGTACAGTCGCCATCAGATATATCGGAGCTGAGGTTGTTTAGATACTGTACCCATTGACATCAAAGCATAATTGTATTAGTTTCATGGCGCATTACTTAAACTGTAATATCATGTAAAAGTTTTATTATATATAAATAAGTAAGTAAATTAAATAGGTATTCGTCTCATAATAAAACATAGTAATAGGTGAATAATGTATTTATTAGACGTGATCCTTTTTCCTGGGCCACTCTTACAGTAACCCGTTATGTGGGTAATGTTGTTGATGGCCTTGAGGAGCGCCTTCCTCTATCGCTGCGTCCGTTTCATCTATGGGAACATTCCTGAAAATAAAGGAAATTGGTAGTAACTGAACATATCAATATGCAAGTCATTGAGTCAAAATTATAGTACTCCTACAGTACAAATTGGGTATGTGACAGGGAGTTTCCAGAAAAAAAGCTAGCTAAGGATCAACCCAATGTCGCACAGTTTTCTGTCAATGAGTGAGGTAAGTAATCAAAGTATGTAGTTAACTGGTAAGTGGTTAACTGTTAAAAAAACACGCAGTATTGTTAATCCCCAACGCAAAAAGTAGGGTGTTATAAGTTTCAAAGCTGTGGGATCTTAATAGTATATAATGGTTTATTTAAATAATGGTTTGTTTATTTAAAAGCATGCGAAAAAGAGCGCTGGTAGCCTAGCGGTAAGAGCGTGCGACTTGCAATCCGGAGGTCGCAAGTTCAAACCCCAGCTCGTACCAATGAGTTTTTCGGAACTTATGTGCGAAATATCATTTGATATTTACCAGTCGCTTTTCGGTGAAGGAAAACACCGTGAGGAAACCGGACTAATTCCAATAAGGCCTAGTTTACCCTCTGGGTTGAAAAGTCAGATGGCAGTCGCTTTCGTAAAACTAGTGCCTACGCCAATTCCTAGGATTAGTTGCCAAGAGGACCCCAGGCTCCCATAAGCAGTGGCAAATGCCGGGACAACGCGAGGAAGATGATGATGATGATGGTTTATTTAAAAGCAGGTCATCTAGCAAATAACATTAGACATATTTTATCGAAATCAGGACAACTGTTTATATTTACATAGGTAATTTATAGCAGTTATTAGATTTTACAATTAATTGTGAAATAGTGATGATAAATAACATATCAGTTATCACTATGATTCTTGCCTATTGAAGTAAATCTGTAAATCATAATTTTGTTCCCTGTTAAAATCAATGATCAGTTATTTAATTTTTTACAAGAAATGCAGGGAAAAATTATTATTAGTAAGTAATATTAATTTATACTTAAATAAATCTTTAATATTTACTACCTGCACATTAAGGGAGTGAACACCTCTGCGGTTTAAACATTGCACTCTGTATGGCAGAATAGTGGACATTTTATTATTTGAGTACAATCTTTTGTAGGTACCCAAGAGAGATGGCAAGTCATAGACCTTCTGGAAACCTCTGGCAACTGTCGTCCGGGACTATTAGTTGCCAGGGAAAGTTATCCACTTATCTTTAAGACTATAATTAAAACAACATATTATTAGAAATATGTGCCTCAGCCACACATCCAAATAATATTGCATTATCGAATTATGAGAAACAAAGTAAAACCTACATTTCAAAAGAACTACCATTAATATAACAATTATTCCTACCACCTACACAGCTACCATTACAACATAACACAGGTACACATAAAAAAAAACCTGTATTACTTAATCCTCAATTTGGTACTTACATAGGTATATAAACATACTTCTGGTTCACAGCATTCACCAACTGGTCCAAATATGCACTTAAAGTGGACAGTCCAATGGACAACCTATGGTCTTGTCCAGTCCAGTGAAGTTAAAACCTTTTGGCCATCGCCGTGACGAGGCTGGAGACGGGCGTCGAGTTCTTCGCATAAATATACTGCCACCTCCTTGCGCATTTTATAAATATGCCGTAACTCCTCATTTTACATCTCAAATGGGCTGCAACTATCCCGTATAGTTCTGCGCTGATTTTATTTACGTTCTTTTTCTTCAGCAGCGGTCACATGAATGAATAAAATGAATCTTGCCGTTTCTACAAAAAAAATCACATACTTAAGGAAAACTCCAAATACTCCAAACAAATATCCAACGAAATAAATGCTCTAACTGGTAACTTTCATTATAGTCATATAAAACACTATACTTACTGGTAATTAACTCAATATAATGTTTTTTACAAAAACATTGTTGACGACAAGGCGTGGATAAGGCTTATCACGACCTAGTGAGCATGTAGTTAAAATGAACCACGTCGAACTGTCAAAATTCGACAGTATGTCATATTATCCAACGACCATAGTAAGCAAATCGATAGCAATTATCGACTGTCGTCTATCGTTGTCAAAAGTGTTTAACTTCGCTATAACGCGTGCAACCATAGTATGGGTTATATGATAGTCGATAAACTATCCATTATCACGTTTTTATCATACTATCCGCGTGATAACTCCAACCATAGTAGGCCCGCAGATTATTTTAGAAATAGGATTTATTAGTATTATGACAAAATTGGAATAGTAGGTCTGTCAACTGAGTAGGTACCAACTTTTGTTTATTTATGTTTTTTTTTAAATGTTGGTTACTAACAAAGCTATAATCGACACTGTGATCGCGATTCTCTTTTTTTAATATCCAATTCTATTACATTTTCATTAAAAATCGATTAAAACAATGAATAATATTAGGATTAGGTAAAAAATATTAGCACCTGTAGAATACCTAAATGTTTTTTATTTATTTTACTAATTCTATAATAACATAAGATTACGTACCTATTATTTTTATTTTACGAGTCCATTGCGTATTCAATTGTTTCATTTCGTTAAATTTATGGGCAAAAACTTAATATCCAGCAATGTCAATTCGATATGAATTGAAACGTGTCCCAAATCACCCCGCGGGGACGCTATTGTCAATACGTACAATTCGCAGAATTAAATTAATGGATCGATAGGGATACAAAACTGTGAGATGGAATATTTCTTCAGGTATTTTAATAATGTAAATTTTTGACTTTGATATCGAAGCGCCGTAGTGTTGAAATTACTAGTCTTAGGAATGGGCAAAATAGGAGGTTTAGGAATATACAAAATTTCCAGTGTGGCATCCCTAGTCTTTTTGGAGTCTGCTCATAGCACTCGTGATTTCATCAGACAAAGGACAGATCAAATAAAGGCTTTGCCTAGAAACTGTGAGATCCTGCGTCTTGAGGATGCCAAAGGTGCTTATTAAATTGCTTGCTCAGGAAACAATTTCCAGACAACCCAAAATCACAAAAGAGAAGATTATGATAGGCCTGATGATGGGCTGTAATTGGTGCCTTGGAGGCAAAATTTTTAAACGTAACAGATATAAGATGCCCGGTTCTTATATCTGAGAGTACCTTTTTGTACCGTTTGGCGTGGAAACACTGGGTCCATGGGGTCCCAGCGGGCACAAACTTTTTGTAGAAATCACGAAGTGTCTGGTTGACGTAACTGGTGACCGAAGAGCTAGCGGTTTCCTCGCTCAACGTATCAGCATTGCGATATAATGAGGAAGTGCTTCCAGCATTCTGGGTACAATGCCTCAAGGGGTCTTTTTTAGATTTCATGTAGTAACTAGTCAAGTAGGTATTAGTGTAACTGTTGTACATAATAAATAAATATTACTAGTAGGTAGTTTTGGAATTAACTTGCTGACTTGGTTTAATACCAGGTTAGTAATATGAAACAGAATTTTTTGTGTACACATATTCTGACATTTTTAGCAGTCATATTATTATATTGGCTATAATCGAATCGCTTAACTTCAAGAGGCAGTAAATTGCGGAGCAAATCGCAAGTAGAACCGATGGCCGTTGGTTGGGGCGTAAAAGTGGCGACCACGTACTGA
This sequence comes from Grapholita molesta, assembly GCA_022674325.2. NCBI lineage: Eukaryota > Metazoa > Arthropoda > Insecta > Lepidoptera > Tortricidae > Grapholita > Grapholita molesta. The sequence continues at coordinate 9,345,335 of CP053138.2, forward strand.
AAAGACGCAGCGTGGGCGGACCTCCGATATGGTAAACTATGACTATATACAGACTGATGATATGGTAAAGCTCGCGGGAATCTACTGGCTGCCGGTGGCACAAAATCAGTCACTGTGAGTCGGTTTGGGGGAGACCAATGTCCAACCCTGGATATCTTTCGGCTGATGTGGATAATGATATTGCTGGACGTCTTTCACTACATAACGAGAAATTTTCATGACAGTTATGACTCACGAGTGAGTTCGCAACGGATGACCAACAAGACTTCAGTTAGGTTTTAATGTAATTTTAAGTAATTATTTTTATTAAATCGTCCAAAAAAATTTTTTTTATAATAATAAAATAAGTAGTTTCGGTAAACAAACCGGTTAGTGGTATTTAAACACGATATTTTGTCATACAATTTAAAAACTGCGACTTTAAATACATCACTAATCAAATTGATGTCTATACTTTTTGGTACCAAACCGGGACCAATACCCTTTCATGTAAGAAGTAATTTTAAATGTACCTCAACACTGCTAAAATTTTCAACAGCTCCACATTAAACAAATTATAGCAGAAAGCCTCCCATCAATACTTGAAGACTTAAAAGTTCCGAGTAAAGTTGTACAGCTTTAACGACGTGAAGTTCCTTAATACCTATCACCTGCGCCGCAATTAATTCCCAAAAGTCTTAATTGAAAAGTTTCATTTTTAAGCTTATTTAAGTACTTGGTGGGTGATTTGTTTGAATTTTGAAACGAAATTTTATGAGAAGCATATGTAACTTTTGACGCGTCAAAAGATCAAAATGGAAGGTGATTAGCAACGATCAAAAAGTGGAACGACAGAAACGCCAAAGAGCAAAATCAGAAATCAACGGGTGGTTAAAATTTTATTGTAATTTATAAAACAACCGAGGTTTTAAGTAGGTATTCGTTTAGAAAAAGAAAATGTTGATAAAAATAATGGGAAAAGACAGAAAACATGCTTAAACCGCTACTAGATTACCAAGACGTACTGAGCAAAAAAAGCATTCTCAATAAGAGATTTTTCATTAGGAGATGTATTTTCACACTCACTGCGATCATACTACTGTTACTCGGTTTATTTACGATCTTATTAAAACACAACATCACCTCTGGAGTAGGTATATTATCAGTTGTCATTAGCAAGGAACTTATACTATAATGACATGACATGGATTGGTAATGTTTATACAAAACCATGTTCCCCGCACCCTGGCTAACACAATAGCGGACATCTATCATGTTTAACAGCAGTACGTCTCAGTGCTATACTAGTTCTATGGAGATGTATCGCTGTCAAAACTCGACATACGAGTATATCCATAGATGGCGCTGCGCCATATAATACCAAAAAGAGAAATAGCCAGCATATCAGAGGAACATGTCTTTGTATAAATATTGTCTTGTATGTTCATTGTTGAGTTGCATTCCGAAAATTTTTATGGATTATTTGCCTCAGGAAGGCCAAACTAGCGTTGAAGCGAGGAGTATTTTCCAAAATTGCGTAATTTTCTACCCGGAAACTTCTTAGCATTCATTTAATAAATTATTAAAAATTATAGTAAAAGTTCTCATAGGATACTTTCTGTTTGGAAACTTACTTTAAATCCCAGTGAAAGTTCTCGGAAACTTATAAGAAATTTTTCGAATTTAAGAATGTTTTACTTGTACTTTTTCTAGCCTTCATACAAGACCTGACAATATTGTAAAACATAATAATATAACATACAGCCGAAACACGGAATAAATGATCATTGTTGGTGAACATATTTTTAATTTAGGCTGTCATATATATTTTTTTTATTTTCCCATACAATGTGCGAACACGTAGTAATGCCTGAAGACCTATATGCTCCATTTTTTTGCCCTGCTGCTCTGTCCACGTAGCCGGTATACAAACAAACGAGGTAGCAAAAAGGATTAAATCGATCTAGGGGTTTTATTCCGACAGCTACGGTATGTCTCGTAACTCTAAAATAGAAACAGAATTGATGATAAATTCGTGAGACACACAGATATGAAAAATGTTGTGATAAGAATCCCAAAAATGACGATGAGAGTTTGATAATGTTAATTGGCAGATTAGCATACGACGTGTTGTGAATATCGTATATCTATCTCTATAGCCTTTTCTTACGGAACAATATCTGAAGATCATCATCATCATCATTCCAGCCGTAAGACGTCAACTGCCTCCCCCAAATATAACTTGTATCATGGGGAGGGCGGGGGGTTGCCATGGTACAGTTAGATTATAGAAATTAATACTTTTTTGTAATTTTTATTAATAGACTTTTATGTAAAACGAAATGCTAATTTTATGTATTTTTTTACAATCTGACCTGTTCACTTATCGCTTGTAAACTTACTAAAAATCGAATGTCCCCCTTTGTATAACGATCACTAGCCGTTATACTTATAAGTATATATAGGAAGTCCGAAGAGTATCATTTCCCCGACAAGATATAGGGTCAATATCAAACGATATTATTGAAATCAAAACTTTCGCGAAGCTGTACTAAGTCGGTTTCGTAATTCTGGCTTTCGATTCGAAGAATACAAATTGTTACTTGGTTTAATTTTCATTTTGTGTTTTAAAATAAGACTTCCATGAAATCTAATATAGATGGGTTCACCAACGTGAAATTTCGAAGTCAACCAGGTAAATAAATAAAAAATTATGCTCTTAAGAGACTACCATTATTCGGTGTTGCTTTTTGAACAAAAAAAAAAAAAAAAAAGAAAACAAAAAGTTCTTATAAAACAGGATTGACATTTTGCTCAGTCAGATTATTGTTTTATTTTTACCAATTAGTCATTTATAATAATTTATATAATCCTGTGCTCCAAGAACTAGTAAAGTAACACTAGTGTTGTCATAAATTTCGTGATAATTAACCATTGTAAGCTAAATATTTAGATATTCTCGTATAAATGCTTTGTATCATTCAAAGCGTTCGATAGGCTAGTATGCTTTGAGTTTCAATTTGTAGCTGATGATGGATACTTGTAGTGATTTTCTCGCTTAAACTATTGAAATACGAAACCTGTTGGTATTAATGGCGTAGACTTTTCACTGCTAGTACTTTTCTTAGTGTTTTCCACGGGATATTATATCGACACAAATAAGTAGTCAAACAATTTATTTATACAAAAAAGACAAAAATGTGAAACATACCTCTTGATGCAAATATTTGCTCAATGCGTATCTTTATACGAAAATTAAAAATAATGTTAATATTAGATACAACTTAATTGATTAAGTCTAACATTGCTGTACGACTAAGATATCCTAGAACATAACTAAATAAGTCTGTAAGTTTATCTACAAAGAGAAAAGCCTAAAAGGTACCACTATCAAATAACATTTACATTATCTATAAGGAAAAGTTAAGCTGTAACGTAGTAACTCTAAAAATCACTTCAAATAAAACGGAGAAGAATAGAGTTAAAAAACGAATCGTGGTAAACTTTTATCTAAAGTACGTCGTTACTGTAATTTACTATCTTTAGAATACTATTGGTCGTTAGGAAGAGGTTTGGTACTAACGAGCATTAGATTAGAGTTTTCTTTAAAGTGGTACTAGGAAAAAAACAAAATTACTTTTTTATTATACTTCAAAGATTTTGTTAATATTGTCAAAATGCGTGTATTTGATTAGAATATGTCCAGAAAAAAGAATATTATTTCTTAACATGACATAGGTACGTCATTTTTCTTACTGGGGTATATGTAAGTATTTAGTAACAATGAGACATATATGTCAAGGAATCATTTACATATTTTGAGCGTTATATGACACAGATTGCACTGTCTGTCTAAAACTAAGTGTGGACTATAGGTAGGGCATGCAGTATTTTATAACATAAATTTTTTTGCCTGTATTTCTGTACGGAAAATATCATTTATCAGCACATCCTTATGTCACCTTCAAAAATTGTCTTATTCGTGAATTCTGCGTTCAGTATTTCCTTCGCTCCATTATACTTTTGTACGCGCTTTAAATTTTTCATGTTTCAAATCTGCACAAGTGCAGTGGTCAGGGGCTCTACAATAGCTGCCGAAAACGCGAAACAAAACATTTTCATCCCGACCTAACGTATCTCGATGCACATAAATCCTTCACGTCGATGGGAAATACATGTTTTTTTGTACTTCTTTCCTTGCGCATTGATGAACGTGAAACATGGGGGTAGATATCAAAGTACGATTTGTGTTACATGATTTCGTTGTTTTTAATCAGTATATCGGGTGTGTCCTGTAACAAGAGCAATATCTTTAGGCATCGTTTCTACACCACAAACGTAGCAACATTTGTATATCATAGACCACACCCGGTAGTGTTTTTGAATATTATCATTTACGTGATTTATGTTTCTATGGTCAATATCAGTAAACCAAAATACCCTTTAGTCTTAAAAATGCTTCCTTCTATTATACATTTCCTAGAAGAGATTTGGTTAGAGGCATTTTTCAATTTTTATTTTCATTTGTTTGAGGAACAATATTTTCCTTAAGGCCAGGCAAGGCATGGAATACTACTGGAGCTTAAGGCATAAGTAAATGTTTTGGGAGAATCTTACACGAATCAATTCAGTTCCACTGCAAGGCTTCAATGTACTAAACAACTACGTACGTAATATTATGATACACTTAACTATAAAGATAAAGTATAGACATTACCAAAGAAAAATATCATGGTAATAAATATTAAAAATCTACTATATCCATAACTACGTAGGTAGTGGGATAACTTACGTTCACTTAAGTGGCAGACAAATCAGAAGGTATTTTTTTTAATAAGCTAAGTTGGATCACAAGTTTATACAAAAAGTATGTGAGGTAATAAATACCTTACATACATTTTATATTACTCGTCATTTCTCCATTGAGCATATAACTACTCTTGGAATACTGCAGTCCTGCAAGTTAAATAGTAGGTTTAATTGTGAAAAGCATATTGGACTTTGTGAAGATATTCGCAGGCAAGGCATTACTGAGTAGCCTCATTAACTGGAAACCTAAGTGTTATTTTTTACATTATTTTTTTAATTAATAACATACTTGGCATTCTTCACCTTCACCTAATTCTTGTTTTGATTATTTTATTTGCAAAATAAATAATTTAATGATTTAATTTCCATTTGGACATGACATTCATTTTCGATATCATAAAACATGATATTATCGAAAATGAATGTTTTAGTTAAATTTATTGTTAGTTTTAATTAGTTTTAATCATTAATTGTTTTTTTTACGTATTTAGCTGTTTTTGGTAATAATCATAAGTAATGATCTCTAGAAACAAAAATTAATAATATGGTATACTCCCTTTTTGGCGAAATATGTTTCGCCGAATTTCATTTCGCAACCAGTTATTCGCCAAAGTTTCATTTGACAAATGAATAGTTGGCATAACCTTACTTCGCATTTTTTGATGTCGCAATATTTTCATATTGCAAAATGTTACTTCGTCAAACTTTTGTGTGGCAAACATTTATATAGCAAATTAATTTCTTAGGCATTCAAGACATTGTCAAAATATTATTTGGCATTTTTTTATACTGCAAAGTTTTATTTCAACAATTTTTTATGTGGCAAATCATTATACAAATAACGTATAGTTAATGCAACAATGCACAAATAAGCAATTAGTTTAATAACAGGCGTCACATATCTAATGAGACCAGTTAGGTACGACGACGAGCGAAGCGAGGAGGAGTGTTAGTTAGAACTGTGACCCAACAGCGCGAAGCACCAGAACCGACTTTTTTAATGCGATATCTTTAAATTCTATTTTTAACAACTGGGGTCGATTCACGAACTGAATACAAGTTTTTTTTTTAAATCTATGTATGCAGTATCTCTTGTCCCTAAAATCGATGACTTGGTTCCTAAGAACAAATCTTTGTAGGTTTTATAGTTTCAGATTTTCTCTTACTGACCGATCTAAAAGGGCTACCATGTATAGCGATGTTATGACTAGTTAAAATGAACATATTACCGCCACATAATTGATATTTACCAATCACAATACAGAAAAATACTGCCTAGGGGATTTCTAAACCTCGAAATTTTGAAATACTACACATAGTCCAACTCACCTATGTCAAAGTTCGTTTCGCGTGCCTGGATTTCAAATATGAACTTGTGAATACAGTGCCGGTATTTGGAAAACAAAGAGGGACGAAAACCGAAAACAAAAAGGGTTTCGGGAAAATTCGACCAATGTAAATATGCGAAACCCGGTGACGACGACTTTTCTATTTTTTTTTACATAGGGTTGCGTGATTTGTACGCAGGTACAGATATTCTATTGTCCTATAGATTTCTGCAAGTGAGACTGGAATGGTAAATTACAGGACATTCTTACACAAATTGCCTGAGCGCCACGGTAAGCTCAAGAAGTCTTGTGTTGCGGGAAGATGTTTGGAGAATTACTTTACCTACGCATTTTAGCTAATGATGTATGACTCCGCGAATCCACTTCCATATTAAAAAAATACGATATCATATGAAAAGTCAGGATATTGGTGCTCTGAAACCAGATTTTTTTGTGGAGGTTGGTAGTAGATAACGCGAGAGACGGTTTAATTCCCGCTCCGAGTTGTGTCTCAGTTCAGCGAGGAAACGAAACGAGCGTTGTGGGCATTTTTGCGCCTGGATTGCGGCTTTAATTTAATAGATTGATAAATTAATAGGTTGTTTTGAATTTAGTGCATTTGCACTAAAGAACACACTAAGTAGCGCCAGGAAACTGCAGAAAACCATTTATACATAAATGCAGCATTATTTGTCACAAACATGTTTTATTTTTACTTAAAACTTTGAACTGTACTTCTCAAACTTTTGCACTAAAAGAATCATATCGTATCTTCAAAACAAAACACTTTACAAACCCTAACTCACACACGACAAATTAAAAACAGTCTCCAACAAAGTATAAAAGTGGAAGTGGCGCTGATTGTTTGGCTCGAGTCCGCTTCGGCGAGCGAATTGGCTTCGCAAAGAAAGCTGGCAAGTTTTTAACTCGGGTCGCCTCTAGCACAGACTGACACTAGACAGGGTGACACATAGACAAATAGGATAGCTAGCGATTAACTTGCAAAGCAACGCACTCATGGCACTTTAATCATGTCAATAACAATCAAATGTACGACCTAAAAAGTCTATAGGAAACTGGAATGGCGTAGGTCACGAATGCAATAAATATATAAGTAATATGCAAAATATATAGCTTCAGATCAAAGTGTCTCGACTACTTCTAAGAACTCTTGGAAGTCAAATGGATTACAGAATTCTAGCTTAGACGGTATTCATCTTACCTACGAAGCATCTGTGTTTGAATCCCGGTGATAGATTCAATTTGAGTATTTATTACGAATTCATCTTTAGTTATCAATGTTCTTTTCAGTACTTAAATAGAGATGTATCTATTATCTTTATCGTCGAATAGACATTACCGTGGAACTGGGTCGATTTGTGTAAAATCTACTTCTACACTAATATTATACAGGCAAAAATTTGTGAAGGCGTGAGTGTGTATGTTTGTTACTTCTTCACGTCTAAACGGCTGAAGCGATTTTAATAAAATATGGTATGGAGTTAGCTGACACCCTGGATTAACACAAAGGCTACATTTTGCCCCTAATAAACCGCGGGTAACAACGCGGGGCACAGCTAGTTGAAAATAATACCAACACATAAATATTATAGTTTAGAGTTATTGTGGCAATTAGCTTAGCTTGTACATTATTTTATTAAATAAGTCATATATATTTAAACTGCTAAAAAACGCTAACGCAAATTGAACAGGAAAAATAACTGTTACAAAGTAGTCTGAAAATACTTACGGACAGTGTTGCAACACGCAACCGTGTTTCAGATATGGTATAAAAGAAAAATAGACCAAACTGCAGTCGACAGGAACGTAGTTACGTTGGTAATCGACGTCTTTACCTATTCAGTGTCCATGTACTGCTTTTCAGATGGCTTTATATTTGCGATACTCGTTGAGAATAAGAAAGGACCTCTTTAGAAAATAGCTTAGTACTGGAGCGAGCGTTAACCTAGATTTTTCGACGTAAAAATATTTTAATTTTCAAGCAGTGGATTTTTGCGCAGGTTTTTCTGCTGTGCATATAACAAGGCATGTGCACAAAAGGCTATTAAATTTTTATTAGTTTATTTTACCTAGTATGGTTATTTTAGAAGTTATTACCAGAAACAACGATTTTCCTGTGTCGGTATGTATGTTATTATTATACAATAAGTATTGAACGAACATTTGAACAACTGAATTTTGAACATAGATTTGCTAAAAGTTATAATGCAATTCCTGATTCCATAGTTAAGTAATAAAACTATGATAAAATTCATAACAATAGGGAACAAATAAATTTACTAAACACTCTGCAAATTAAAACAAAACAACTTAAAAAAAAACCTTTGCATCGAACAGTAAAAGGCCCTGATTCCTCTGAGAGCTTCAAAGGGTCTTAGCTTCTAATTCAGATGTTAAATGAACTCCATAATTCAATGGCCCTAGTTCAAAACGGCGTAAGTCCATACACTACGTTCGGCACTTGTATTTTTTTCACTATGACTACAGTTCACCCATCGGTGTTAAAATGCACAGTGAATAAAAACGTTGGGTGTTGGGTCTTTGATTGGTGCGAGTGGGCCTGAGATTGTAAAACTTTAAGCCTTAGAACTATAGCACTCTTTAATAAACATAAAAAGCTGTTAAATATACATGATATATTTTCATACTGTTTAAAAAAAAAAATACTATGTAGTACACTCTAGCGATACACCGTCAACGCGATCGGTGTGTCCTGACTTGGCTTGAAGATGGTACCAGAGCTTACCCGAAACATGTCGCTTAGTGCGATATAATTACACGTGAGTTTATCCGTTTGCAACTAAGTAGGTATGGCTCACAACAGTTTTAATTGTAAAATTACTATGTACATGTACGTGGCTGAACAAATAAAACATGATTGTCAACGTTTCCGTAGAAAAAAAATGAACATAGTTTAGGGAAAACTGAATTTAAATGAAAAAATGTTATTTGCTCTTTCGGGGTTATTACAAATTATAACAATTAAACAGGTTTTAACTAACTATAAAAAATCACGATCAAGTTTTATTAACGTCATTTTGTCGTTGTTCTGGAATTCTAATCTTTGAGAATAGATCCTTAGGATTTAACTATATCTAATGTAAAATTAATTAATTTTGTCTTAGAACAACATTTTTACAGCACAGTTTGTGAGCTGCTGGAAGAGCGGAGTTGAAGTGACGAGAGAGGCAATAATACAACCTCGAGCTCCATCTACAATACAGCTCACTACTGACTGTACACACCTTGTTCATTGCATGATTTTTTTTTTAAATTGTGTGTGTTAATAATTGTAATAGGTAAATCATATCAAATAAACCATTTAGAGACAGGTTTGTGTCTTTTTTAAAAGCCTAATTTAGTTAAATTTAATATCGGCATGAAGGGCTTTTCCTCTTATACCGGGTGCGGCCTGTAATAGGAGCAAATATTTTACGGATCGCTTCTACACCACGAACGTAACAATATTTGTTCTACAACTGTAAACAATTGGGTAATTTATTACTTGTGATTTTTTCGAACAAACTAAATAGTATTTTCAATGAACAGCATCCAATAGTATAGTTAACGTTTACTGCCACTGTCAGCCTACAAACTTCATAGTTCTTGCCATACATTGCTTCCTTGGAAAATCTTTTTTTATTAATATTTATTAAACTATTAGTTTTTATGTTACTACGTTTGTGGTGTAGAAATGATGCCTAAAATATTTGCTCCTATTACAGGCCACATCCGGTATAAAACTTAGCGATAAGTCGTTACTAGCACTTCCATACTTATTATTTACTGTCAATTGGAAAATAATTTTTTCCTAACTAGTGCGTAAAGAGTGTACTTTTCGCACGCTTCGCGTGCGTAAATTTCACTTTTTAAGGCACTTGTTATGAAAATTTGGGTTCGTTACACGTGTAAAAACTTCTTTAAGACTCGGGTGATTGTCACCCTCGTTTCACTCGGGCTTCAACTTTCACCCTCGTCGAAAAAAAAGTATTTTTCACTAGCATCGAAATGTACTATTATGTTTTGATGTTCGTATGAAAGTAAGTATTTTTACCCATTATTTTTATTATCGGAATCCAATGGAGCTGAAATTTGGTGTCAGTCACCACAACGGTCACAGCAATGGTATTATCCACTCAGTCTAGGCTCTGTCCATTCAACCTTGGCAGCGATCTTGCTGGGACAATTGCTAGTACTATCATGTTTTTTTTCTAATATTCGCAATAATTGAAAAACGAAACATCTGTTATTTCTTATCTACACGCAATGCTAGTCGAAGTGCGTCGGCACTGAACGAGTCAGGCGTCAAGAGGCAAGTGAGGCGTCGGGGTTACTATCCACAAAGCTAACGGACCTCGCCACAACCAGTTAACCACAACCAGTAAGTCTGATCCCCAATGTTACACGGTTGTAAAGATCGAACACTAGATACCCTTAGCTAAACTGGAGCTGAATCATCAATAGTGTAGTTCACTTTAACATTTGTTGGAAAGTGATGGGTTAAGATACCATGCAATAAAATTCAACCATATGAGGCCGTTTAAAGATTATAATGTTTTTTCAACACTTAGCCATACTCTCTTCTTTTTTGCTGACTGGCTAAAAGCCGTAAGACAGATACGTGGGAAAATAGCAGGGATCCCTTGACCCGGCTGTGGGATATTCTTAGCTCTTAATAATTATAATACGCTCTGAGGTAGCTAAATGCGTTGCTCATGCTCTACCTTGAAGAAATTGGTTAACTGCTTTCCGTAAGTTCAAGGAAAGTATTAAGTAAATACTAAATGGTAATAGAGGGTGTGAGTGTGGTTCTAGCAGTTGAAAAATTGTCCAGTAGTGATCTGTTAATTAACTTTGGAGAGTATAAATCAAGCGCATTTTATTCAGTCCAAGAAAACAACCTATAGACAATTACATAACGTTTTGTGAACGAGACTAGCGAGGCGTCAGGGAATAGGTACGGGTCCAGTTTGCGAGAGTGCCCACTCGTGACGCGAATCTACAATAATATGACGCTGTCGGTGAAGTCTTTGGGCGAATTTACTGGATTTCGGAAAGGTTAGTGTAAATTGCTTTAAAGTTTTAGTGTTGGGTGTTCTTTATAGCGCGTTTGCAGGTTTTTGGGGCAATGTCGTAAGTTTCAAGGCACGTGACAGTAACTTAAAGGATCAGCTCATGTCATGCTGTATGGCAATATTTTTAATATGTGGATGGATTCACGTCATTTACGATGAAAATACTATAGTAGAAGAAAAAAATAACATTATATGGTTAATATCACTCAAGATTGTAATATTTTGACTCAGCTAAACAGAACTAAAACATCAAAGCCTGACAGGTACTCTTTCACATATTATTTACAATGCCTCCAACGTTTACTGGTTGACTGGTATTTACAAATTAGCCCGTGAATGGGTTCTATGGAAAACCCATATTAAATATAGTAATAATCAAAGGGCACCAACGTATTAGATACATATCCCTACTCAAGTATCAAAGGACAGGGATTTGTAGGCCTGTAAATTCGTAATAAAACATTTTGTTATTTTCTAATAATCCGTACAGAGCCTTAAGCACTGCCTTAAGCATTAAAGATTTACCTCATTCAAATAATTCAGACCCTAAAATGACTGGAAACCGGCAAGCTCCCGGCAGAATCAGATTACAAGCGCAGATGACGGCAAACGATCGGGATTTGCATGCGTAATGTCGCTAAGTGCACTCCCACCGCCGCCATTTTGTTTCGAAACAACGCTCTCGGTTGATACCCCACTACTTGCGAGGCTTAGCGTGTCCTTGGGAAAATGCGAAAGATTTTTCGAGGGCGGCTTGTTTATTGTTTTAGATGTTGCTGCCTAATTCAGCCTTTTTGACTTCTTTTGAAGTAATCTATGCAAATAATCTAACGTCTTTATATATGTAAAGAAGCAGAGTCGGCGCGGCCATATAAGCCGATTCTCGCTGGTTTAACTAACTTTCTCACAGTTCAACAGTTTTCCTTGGGCTTGTGAAAAAAGAAGTCATTTTGCCTCCATCTTGCCTAAGAAAAATTTTTACCGCCACCATTGTAAAACAGTCGCGTTACGGACAGACAACGCACGGTTAGACTATTGCAGGTAGAAATTTTAGATTAAGTACATATTATTATATTCTTCAAATGTTATGAAGCCCTTTCCAGTGAGAATTTGCGGGAGCTAGGGATGGAAATGGGATATATTTCTGTATCGACTTCTACTCTGATGAAGTCAGAGCAGCTGGTTACTGAATGTTACTTTTTTTATGACATAGGCGGCAAACGAGCATACGGATTGCCTGATGGGAAGCAATCACCCTCAACACCAGGGGAGTCACAAGCGCGTTTAAGGGGGGGTTGGAGCTCAGGGAACCTTACTCACCATCAGGAACACAACACTAAATACCTGAAAGGTAGCAGTGCTATAATGGCTGTGGTCTTCTGTAAGGAGGAGGTACTTCCTCAGATTCAAGCGTGATGGCCATCGCTGTGCCCTACCTCTCTTATAGTCTGTCGCGTTCCATTAAAACTGATATACAATGCCAATATAATATTAAAAACTGTAGGGATGACAACTTGGTTGATATTTATAATCTTTAAGTGTGGATAATCGCAGATCTGCTGGATTACCTTAACTAGGCCTGCACGATATAGGCAGCTGCTTAATATCAGGCAAACCGCATACTTGTTTGCCTCCGACGTGGATAAAACCGCCATTATTACCATTCCGTATTTTAGAAATGATTTCCCATTCAAATGGCGTAATCGGCTCCCTTTGGTCATTATGGAAAATGTGTGGATAATGCCCAGAATTGAACTAACGATTTCGAACGATAACAATACTCGAGGGTTCACACTGATGGAAACTTTCATATGCCTGGCATTAGTTATAACAACAAGTTTTTGAAGAGAAATATGTAAGATTTTCTAGCAAGAGCAAAGCAATTAAATTCCGTGTTAGTGTGTCTCTTCATCTGTGAATTGTGGAAATTAGTAGTGTTAAGTGTAGTTGTGTATTCAGCTGAGCTAGACATATTAATTCTTTATCAGTTCAAAATCATGTGATATCGGACACTCGAGTAGACGTTAAATTATTGAGGCGAAATATTTTAACCTTTGGGGCATGTAGAAACAAAGCCTTAGGCGATAAATGTTGCTATTTAACACATATATCAAACACATATTAGATTGTAAAATGTTAATAAATATTATAAATAGATCTTTGAATAAAGTTTACTCTCGCGAATTACCTATATAGAAGAGGCTATGTGGTTAAAAGCTTAATTATTTATTCCGTAACTTTGTTGGCTAAATGTAGAGATACCCTATCTCATAGAAAGCAGAAATTGTGAGTTGAAGGAACAAATAAAGGTTCTAAGTTATATGAAATGGTCATGGCCTTATCCTTTCTGCCCTCTAATGTAGTAGATAGCCGCTTGTTACCTAAAATAAGTTGAAGGAACAAATTGTCAGTCCAATTAGCTACCCTGCGTTTACGTAGTAATTTACCTGGATAGACCCTTAAGGTTATGTGGGCGGTCGTGTTTGCCAGCTCTTCACACAAATATATCCTTTACTTATTTAGTGACAATACATATTTGTAGTTCTAGTGAAAATCAATCCAAATAGCATGGAAATTACACCTTTTATCACGGAGCCACATAACTGTTATACTTTCATCTCCTATATGTATTAAGTAACCGAGTACTAGTTTATCAGATAGATTATGAAAAAATATTGGACTCGACAGTCCAATATTTTTCACATACTCACAAAATGGCGGAAAAATCTTTGTACAATTTTTACTGATAAGTAACGTTAAGAGTAACTGATGCGAACTTTTACTCACTTCATCTTATCCAGTTTTGATTGTATTGACAAAATAAACTTACTTAAATAAGAAAACTTACTTGAATTGACTCAATAAATATAATTTCGTTTGTTTCACCATCATCATCGTCATCATCTCGTATTGTTAGTTTACCTGATTTAATATATTTTCATTTTCTTTCTCATGTAATTCAAATTATTCAAATTATTTATTCAAAATAACAATATAAGTTTACAGTAATTACATAAAAACACTTATATGCTAATAAAATATACAATATTCTATCAACGCATATTATAATCTGTCTTTGTATGACAGCCTGCACACATCCGAGGAGGGTTATTCTTAAAGCAGCATTACTTTGAGTGTTATTGTAACACCAACGTCGTATGTGAAAGCGAAGTTTTGTCGTTACTTACTCGAACCGCTAAATGGCTGCCAAGATGTTTCATAATTAATGAGCCTGTCTGTTTTCTGTTGTAAATAGAATTGTTGTTTTTGTTCCAAATAATCGTTAATTGTTAAATATGTGATTCCCAAGAGCATTTATTTAGTAAATATTTTTTAATTTTACCTATGATGTTTTTGGTTTGTAAAATAATACGGCTAGCTGATCAAGAGGTGTTTTACTGTGAAAAACTACCATGGATATAATTTTCTTCTGTTAGTTCATAATATTTTACATCAATGTTTGTATCAGTTTTCCTCTCTAAATAGCTAAAGCTGTATTCGATTTCCATATTAAAATTATAAATTTATCTCGTATATATTTTTTAATATATATAAAAATTTTATTGCATAAAACAAATTACACTAAAAATATTACAATATGAATGAAGTTAATATTAAGTAAATTAAAATAGCAACGAAAATTACAAGTTATATACCTATCCATCTACAAACAAACCTAGGCCCCGTGGCAAGGTGTCCATTACGCAGGCAGCATTCCCGCGCTGAATTGCAATTGCGATCCTTTGAGCGAGAAAGCTGATAGCGCGAGGGTTGCCTGTTGCCTCTCGTGGTCAAATTAAAATATTTATAATTTGTATGTATGACAGTCAGAGTCATATTGCATGTATGATAAAGGATATAGAAACATGAAAAACATGATAAGAGGACGGAGAGTTAACTAAGAAACTAAAGAAGGGCGCAGCCATTTCTGACAACTACAAAATGAAACTTTGATCTTACTTAGCAAAGAGCAGCCGGATTAAATACGAGAATGTAAAGATACACTACCGTTTTAAAACTACTTAAAATTCAAGTATGTTTCAATAAGTAGCTTAAAGTTTAATCTCTTAGCACCTAAACCTCAAATTGGCAACAGCTACTTATAAGCCTTTTTATAAAGAATTAAAACTTATTTAAAACGAATTTTCGTCGTTTTATTTCAAAATACTGCACTTACATGCACCATAAATAAAAATGACCCTTAAGCTCCCCAATTTAAGAGGGCCATAGCTCACGTGCATAAAAGTCTTATGGCCAGATTGCATGGCTCATAACAGATAAACGGTTGTTGTAATTTAGACCCATCCCTTGGTAGCCATCAAAGAAACAGCACAGATTGAAGACAGTATGAAAACTATTTTTTTTTAACTGCTTGGGCAGGTCTCTAACAATATATAAGATTTCATTTAATTATGATATTTTGCACAACCGGTCTGGCCTAGAGGATAGTGGATTCGAATCCCAGTAAGGGCATTGATCTATGTGATGTGTTTAGATATTTGTTTCTGAATGTTGGGTGTTGTCTATGTAGATACATCGACATACATTTAAGTATTTGTATAGTATATATATATATATATATATATATATATATATATATATCTAGTTGACTCAGTATACAACATGTCTTCTTGAGCTCACCGTGGAGCTCAGTAAATTTTTGTAATTACAACTTTTAATATTTATTAGTTATAAATAAACCAGTTAACGCGTTTTGTATAAAAAAGGAGGTAAATATGGTAAAAGACAGGGTTTGAAATTAGGGATTAATCAGTCGGAAACAAATCCCCTCACTGGGCGTTATAACCAAAGTATGCTCTGCATTTAAAGCCATAATTATATACGTATTGAGCAAGATTCAATTTAAATTACGAAATATCCCGAAAAATTCAATAGAGAAGTTGGTTTCAAATTTAGAACTTGAAATGTTTATTTTATGTGACGTGAGTTTTCACACTTTTTAACCGACTTCAAAAAAAGGAGGAGGTTATCAATTCGGTTGGCATGTTGTTGTCTATTTGAGTTAACATAATAGTGCAACAATATCATACATTATACATTTTTATACAGATAAAAATATCGTGTAAGATTAAGTACTAAATTAAATACGTATCGAAATAAAGTTAGTGTACTGCACCAATATCAGTCGACTGTAACCACCTCCCCCGTGGAAATTCTACAGGGTGAAACAAAAGAGCTCCCTCAGGATAGGTTGAAGCGCACCGATATTTTGTAATAAAGTTTGATGAAAAAACCTGTATAGATAACGTTACTTGAGGATATATTTTTGTCAGAACTCAATGTATTGTAAAAAAATAAACATACCTAAGCGTTTACCAAATACATTATGAGAGCGGTGTTTGTTACTTTAAGTATCATACTAATATAAAATAGCGAACAAAAACACGCTGCTACAAGTCATAATAAATTAATATCCAAAAAAACATGAGATTTTAAAAGTAAGAAACGCAACAGCAACACATGGTGATTTTAAAATCCGAGGGCGTTTTATAAATTATTTTTCCTTATTAGTGCGTAAAAAGTGCACTTTTCGCACGCTTCGCGTGCGTAAATTTCACTTTTTAAGGCACTTGCTATGAAAAATTAGGTTCGATACTCGTGTAAAAACTTCTTTAAGACTCGGGTGATTGTCACCCTCGTTTCACTCGGGCTCCAACGTTCACCCTCGTCGAAAAAAAAATTTTTTTCTTTAGTATCGAAATTTACTATTTTAACTGTTGAGATACCGTTAAGTGAAAAATATTGTGGCATTAAAACTATCATACGTATTACATTATACTATGTGCGTGTGCGAGCATAAATTTGAGATTAAATATTAAGTTTTGGAAACAAATTAAAAATATAAACTCATTACCAATCCCTTGAACCATAAAATAACTCATTAAAACTCGTTTAACTTTCTCAACGTAACGGCATTACCTAATGAATTATTGTTGCGAAGTTTCGTTCACTTTTAACGGCAAGCTCGGTGGTGCTAAATTAGCACATTTTATTCCACACTTTATCCGTCTCATCTTGTATGCAAATCCTTTGAGAACGTCTCGGTTCACTCTCAACAGCCTGAATTCAGCTGATTTATTTTCGGACGTTGAAAAATAAACAATTTTGCTGTGTTAAGTGTCCGCTTATTGTAAACAATATTTTTGTACGAGAGTTTTATTTTGAACTTTGCTGAGTGGTTTGCTATCGAGACAGTGTGAGTTGAATGTTTTAAATACTCAAGAGCAATTAAATGTTTATATTTAATCTGATCTTAAAGACCATAATAAATTACTATCTTTTAAAACTCATTTTTTGAAGATTTTTCTAACAACACTACGTTTAGAAATATAGTAAATACATCAATTTTATGAAAAGCCTGAAAAGCCTAAATGATATGATAATGATAATTAAATGCAATAGAATCGTTCTGCAAAAAAACGAAGTTTTCTTCAATAAAAGGAAAGAAGATGCATGCTCGATATACTATTTAGACACACGTCTATATCATTATGAAGATAGATTATCATGAAGTAGAAGTGGAGACATGACACAAGACAATAGTACAATAGTAATAGTAGTTTTAGTTATTTTAAAACTAAGGAATCAAGCTTGTAGCAAATAAGATTTAGTACTGGAAAAATCAGGCGGTCGGCCTTAAAAGTATTTCAGAAATGCCGTCATCGGATCGCGAGAAGGCGTGACTGTCGCATCACTGCCATCAGTCTCGGCCTGACAAGGCGATTCCATCGTGATGGATGTAGGATAGTTACTGTATGGTAAGGAAGTACTATTATTACTGGAAAATATGTCACTATTTTGGTACGTAATGTGTGGAGTTATGAAATCGCTTCGACATTGTGATCTCTTCTCTCTTTTATGCTGATCTTATTAAATTTGTGATTATATCGGGTGTTTCCTGTAACCAGGGCAATCACTTTAGGCATCGTTTCTACACCACAAACGTAGCCACATTTCTTCTATGACTTTTGAAAATAAATTATAGTTTACTAAATATTAATAAAAAGAGAATTTATATATAAATAAGAAATGTATTGCGAAAACTATGAAGTTTATAGGCTGACAGTAAATGTCAACTAGACTATTGGATGCTGTTCATTGGAAACACTATTTAGTTTGTTTGAAAAAAATGACAAGTAATAAATTACACAATTGTTTCAAGTTGTAGAACAAATGTTGCTAGGTTCGTGGTGTAGAAGCGATCCCTAAAATTGTTGCTCCTATTACAGGAAACACCCAGTATATGGTTGATTGTTTGATGTCGGCTCTGGTTTGACTAAAAACATATTTTTTATTCGTATTTTATTTTATTATAAGTAGGTATCAACAGAAATATAAAAGTGAACGAATTAATTGATAAAGAGATGTAATAGATTAAGATGTCTCCTGAGACGCAAGTTACTGAGGACATGGATGGTATTTGAATATAAACCTAGCAACATTCAAACAAATTACTTCGCGTGGTCCAATTCACGTTTTGAGTACTTTGAGCACGCTCACTGTCGATCCGATTCCTTCTAGACTTACAGAAATATCGTGACGTCATCAAACAATTAGGGCTTGAATTAAAATTATCCTGTCCTAACTATACAATTATTTTTTTTGCTTGTTATTTTAGATAATCGATATTTAAAAAAAATCTATGACAGCACTCTGAAAGAAAGAAACAATTAATACGAATTATTAGTATTACAAATACAAAAGTGCGGAAAGTTAATTAAGATATATGTGGAAACCTTAAGTGAAACCATGTCTATGTAGTTGTGCAGAGAATTAGTATGGAACTTTAGTCAAAATTTGAATAAATATTTAACGCCGACATCTGTATACAGACACGTTACTAATCCTATGTATTGGTTGCTTTAGCTAAGTTTTTCACGTATAATGATTTATTAATACATTTTATCATTTATATTTTCGAAACATGTGTTAATACCGCAACAACTTCTGAAAATGATGTAATGGATCGCTTTGATGTTAAGTTGAACATTTTCAGACAAATTTTAGTTTATTACACTAAACATATATTATTTTACAGCCATTTGAGAATTAGTCAATTCTCACAGGCTTATCGTCACATTGTGCACATAATTTAAAAATATGAATTTCCCTGATTAAACTGTAACGCCCCAGCTAGTAAATCACGGGCCGCCGGTGAGATACTGCTGCGCAATGCGGTGAATGCACATTTCGACGTATCGAGCGTCCATTTGCGTTGTATAACTGTGTTGACGTTTTATTGCGTGGTAAGGTATGTGGGGCAGTGTTGACAGCTGATATTTATGAGCTCTCTGTGGTGTGTTCATACGTTTAGCTGCACATTCGACTGACTTATGTTTTATCGTGTCCGTGCGTTTACCAGTACGTTTGACAGAACCTTTTGGCGTTTTGATTCTATATTGTTAGGTTGTATTAACGTTGTATAACTGTGTTGATGTTTTATTGCGTGGTAAGGTGTGTGTAGCAGTGTTGACACTTATATACGAGCTCTCTTGGGTGTATTTATACATTTGAAATGTTCGATTTCATCTTATAGGCGCTCATTTGTATATTTTCATAGTGCCGTGTAATTTCGAAAATGGAATTTTGACGTATTTTTGGGGTAATGTGCTACTTTTATACATTTTAAATTAACCCAACAAACTTCATGTGCTTCTTCGCGTAGTATAACTATTTCCTTTATTTATATTGCTGTGTGATGCCGGCTGACTAGAATAGCACCACGCCATCTCTTCCCGCGGGTGTCGTAAGAGGCGACAAAGGGAAAAATCCTACGGACAGGTAGCAGCGTCCATTGAAACCCATTCTACAGCTACTGTGGTGGGCAACCCGCCTGCCAAGCGTGACGACTACGGCAACTACCCCCAAGATGATACAAGTCATATTTATGGGAGGCCTATGTCCAGCAGTGGACTACATACGGCTGTAATGTATGTCTGTATGTATATTGCGTCAAATGTGTGGAAAGTATTGAGGCTATATTTATCGGCATAGGGTTCGTGTTGTGTCTACATATTTAGCTATACTTTCGACTGAAGTTATTTTTTTTTATTCCAAATTGTTAGGTAATTGTTTTATACAAAGTTTTTGAGTTATTAGCGTACTGTGTTCACGTTATATTGGGTAAAGTTTTGACGGCCGAGGTAGGATTTGTGGTGAATCGACAGATTTAGCAACGTTGTTCGATTTAACTCATATAAAGGTACGAAAACGTTCAGTGGGTATTTATATTATATATAATTTGTACCGAACTCGGGTAATCAAGTGTCATCAGAATCCACCGGGAGACGGGCAGAGCTTAAATCATAGTGCGATCGCTAACCCGCCTGCCAAGCGTGGAGATTATGCCCCATACCGAGCAGTGGACATCCGTGGTTGAAGTAGTTATAAACATCTAAATATGAGTAGGTATTGCACAGACTGAGTACGAACAATAGAAACCAAGCTTATTGTGGGCTCAATTTATGTAAGAATGTCTTGTAATATTTATTTGTTTGTGATTGAAGCCATTGTTTTTTATTAATAAGCTATGAAATAGTTTTTTTTAATATGATTAGCTTATGTTTGTAGTGTTAGAAATAGTATAAACTTGTGTTTAATAAAGGTTACACTGTGGATGTGCCGAGCCATTCAGTTGACGTTTTATAGTGCAAAGTTTTGAAGTATTATAAAATACGTTCAATAAATAGAAACGAACTTTTCATTCAACCGTTCGATTTCAATGAAATTGGAAAATTGTGTCGACGAAGCTGAGTTTTCAGAAATCGCTAAAAAAGTGCAAACAATAATATTTTAGAATTGAGAGGTTACTGACATTGTTAAAATGCACAAACGATTGGTTTACCGTTTGTTATAATAGTAAATTCTATTGCTGACTGATGGTACAGTCAGCAGCAGAAGTGGCTAAGCGGTTGAGGTGTTCAAAATGAGGTCAACACATCTCTTGTCAAGAGAATAAGAGCGTAGGTCATTTTGAACACTTCACCCGCTCAGCCACTTTTGCGTCAGCATCATGTAGTTAGCAGCAGTTAGAATCAAAGTGTAGAAATATATCCTGACACATCCTTACATAAAAGTAAAGATGTGTACTGATATAGCCTACTTTACTTAATTGCTTGTTAGTAGCTATTTGGCGCTATTCTTATTATTTCTAAATGACGCGGACATACGTAGGAGTTTAGACCAATAGTTCTATAAATGACCGCTAGAGGCTCTATAGCGGCATTAAAATTTTGAAAGTCCCAATACGCGACCCTCATACCCGCTCATTTGGCATCTTTCTTGCACTTATTATGGCGCGCAAGTTGCATTGAGAATGTTTGTGAGACACAGTTATATAACAACTAAACCTGTTCAAAGTTTAAGGTTGTTTTAAGGTTCAAATGTTTAATCCTCTAAGCAAGTTCTTTAAACCATCGCTAATGAGTGCGGCATTTACCCGACCTTTATGTAACATGCGCAGATCTGTAAAAGTTGTAACGAGCAAGCCAATAGCTTCAGTAGTGCACAGCCTTTCCTAGCCTCGTCCTCCAACTTTATGTCATAAACAAGTAACATCTGCTTTGTCTTATTGAGTTTGGAACTCAATATCGACTCAGACGGCATAAAACTGATGCAGTATACTTGCCGTCTGCAGTCACGCAAATGGATAAAACCTTTCATTGAGTTTTAAGTTTTATAGCTTTGGAATCTAACATACTAAGAAATACATTCATGTTTGGAATATGTTTGCGTAGACTTTGTATTGCAAACAATTAGTTTCTTCGGTAGTAACGGTAACCTTGAAGCTGATATATTACGTGCGATAAACTTTTAACCACCTCACCTTAAGTAATATGCAATAGTTAACCTTATGAGAGCGTAAAAAGGTTAATTTTAAACTGTATTCTGATATGTAGATGTTTGTATAACCGGCTGTGGAGGTCAACAACAATTGAATGAAACATTAAAACGACCCTCACTTAACGAATAACACGGTTCTACTCACGATTATTTTGTCACCCGCGCGACATGTTTCGGAGAACATAGGCTTCCATTTTCAAGCGCTAAGAGTGCGCGTATAAACGTGAGTAGGACCGTGTTAATCGTTAAATATTATGTCTCTCGAAAGTCTAAATACAAACGACCCTTACTCTTGAACAATATAATTGATTTAGACATTTTAATATCATCCTTCAAAAAAGTCTGCCTTGGAGCAATATCTGAAATTATTTCCTGTCACAGTCGAATCATTCCTGTTATTATCGTGTCGTATATTAAAAACCTTGCCTTGAAATGAAAAAGATTCAATATTCAATAAAATTGTCTAGTGTGAGATTTCACCTTTGAAAGCACTAGGCCGGCCGTTTAAAATCAGGTGGTCTATGTTTATATGTGGGTGTGTACTTTATATAAATAAATAATTACGTCTCCAAATAAATATTAACCATGTCAGATCAGAACGTCTGACAAATGACTACCTACTGACAAAAAAAATGAGAATGGTGTTACGAATACTAAACTGTTAAAATCTCATCTGTAGGTAATATAATATAACATACTAATTTTCAGTAGGTACGGCTTGAAGGTTAACACAGTGTTACCGACGCCTAACTAGCTATGGCTATCGGTAATATGATAAAAATATTATTAAATTCCTTAGTTCATAGAAAAACACGTTTTCTCATTTGGCATGTTTATTTGCATGTAACCAAGGCAACAAGGACATATAAAAAAACTATAAAATAAATCTCTTAAAACCAAGGAGTCCAAAATCCGTCGCTAACATACTCCCCGGCAATGCGCGGTTAAGCGCATTCAGCTTCTGTCGGAAGACGGATGATCTTTACAGCAGGGCGCCGCAGTACTCCACCTGCGGTACGGACGTCGGCGACTCGTACGCGCCCATCAGAACCTGGGAACACTTTAATTATTATGCCTTTAGGCCAGGTGTTGCGAGGTAGTCCCGGGTCGACAATGACAACCACGTCGCCTTCCTTTAGATTCGGTCGTTCGCGGACATCCGCTCTGGGTAGCAAAGTTGGTAAGTATTCACGAACCCAACGATTCCAGAAGACATCACATAGTCTTTGAGCCTTTCGCCACTGTTTTCGCGTTATCAAGTCATTATCAGCAAAGGTTCCAAAATGCGGCATGTTGTTCCGTCCTGGCAGGAGTAGATGATTGGGTGTTATAGCTTCGCGGTCTTCTGGATGCACTGAGACATGCGTCAGAGGGCGCGCGTTAACCGTCCATTCTGCTTCCGCCAGCACTGTCCTCAGTACTTCTTCCGTTGGAAACTGCTCTCTAAGGGTTATACTCAGTGCATTTTTGATAGAACGGATAAGTCTTTCCCAGCAGTCTCCCATTTGGGGCGATGCGGGTGGTATAAAGTTCCAGTCAATGTTCTTATTGAGGAGGAAGTCTTTTATCAACCTTTGATCTATCTCTTTGATGGACCTTTTGAGTTCTGTGTTGGCCCCGTGGAAGTTTGTGCCATTGTCCGAATATATGACTTTAGGTGAGCCCCTTCGAGCTATCATCCTACGCATGGCAAGTATGACCGAGTCAGAAGACAGTGATGTGGCTAACTCAATATGTACGGCTCTACTCGTCATACATGTAAACAGAGCCCCGTACCGTTTTTCGTGCCTTCGACCAACAGTCACCATTATCGGTCCAAAATAATCTAGGCCGCAATGGTTGAAGGGTGGATGATGATGAGCAAGTCTTGCCGGTGGTAAGTCTCCTTGAGGTAAACACGCCGGTCGAGCGTTGCGTATTCGGCATAGTTGACAAGACTTGGCGGTGTTTCTAACTGTAGGACGCAAATGTAGAATCCAAAATTTCTGACGTAAGGCATTGACAATAGTCTCGTTGTTTCCATGGTTGTTCAGAACGTGGTGGTGTAAGACAAGTAATTTAACGTATGGATGTTTGCCGTCTAATATAATTGGCTGGGTGAGATTCCGATCTACTTCGCTTACAGCGTTTGCTCTTCCCCGCAATCTCAAGACCCCATGATCGTCTATGAACGAGCATAAGTTACGCAATCGGCTGTTCTTATCCCAGGGCGTATTATTTCTCAGATCTTCCAATTCGACTGGGAAGCTTTGGTTTTGAGACTGCTTGATCCACAGTTCTTCAGCTCGCTCTATGTGTTTCATTTCAAGGCCGGTTCTCTCCTTCTTTTGAGTGTTCTCTATAAATGTTAAAATGTATGCCGTGCTTCTGATTAGTCTCAGCCATTTGGAAAATCTGCTAATGACAGGTAAAGATGGGGTATATACATGCACTGGCAGGACAGTATATGCAGTTTTCTTAATTTCAAGTAAGTTTGCCGGCACGGGCTTAGTACCTGTACGCTGAGCTGGCCACATTTCAGAGACTTGATACAGGAATGTAGGGCCTTGAAACCACCGGTGTTCGAGATTCAATTGTTCAATGTCTCTAGTGGCATCATCGGCTACATTTTGTGACGTTGACAGCCATTTCCATTCGTTGGTGCTAGTATGTTCAGTAATTTCACCTAACCGATTAGAAACAAATGTTTTGTAGTTTCGTGGATCTCCTTTAACCCACGAGATCACGGCTGAGGAATCAGTCCAAAAGTACCTACTGGCTGGTTTGATGGTGTCGTGGTCTTTCTCAATTGTACAAGCAAGTCTTGTCGCGAGAACGGCGGCTTGAAGTTCAAGCCTAGGAATCGACACGGGCTTTAGTGGTGTTACGCGTGATTTACTGGTTATCAGGGTGACCCATATCTTTCCATCTTCTCGGACAAAACGCCAGTATGCTACTGCAGCGTATGCTTTCTCACTGGCGTCACAAAATATGTGTAGTTCTATGACGCACTCAGTAGGCTTCGGCGCGTAGTGCCGTGGGATTCTACATGCACATGCAGCAATTAGGCGCTTGGTCCACCGTTTCCATACAAAATGTTCGGCTTCTTGCACGTCTTGATCCCAACTAATTCCTGAACGCCATATTTGCTGGAGAAGTATCTTACCTTGTATAACAATTGGTGTCAAAACCAACAGGGTCAAACACGCTCATCACTACTTTCAGTACTTCTCTCTTTGTTGGCTTTCTAGTGTTGTCGATTATTTCTGCAGGCAGTTTCGAAAGGTTGAAATTGAATCCAAAGGTGTCTTCCAAAGGGTTCCACTTTAGTCCGAGAATTTTTACATTTAGGTTAAAGTCAAGGTTTACCCTCCTAAGCCTCTCTTACTTTCTTCGATATCTTGCATAACGTTTTCGCTATTGGATACCCATTGTGTTAGAGTAAAACCTCCTTCTTTATTTATATGTGTAACTTCTTGAACTATTTTTCGGGCTATTTCTTCGGAGTTGAAGCTGTGTAAGTAATCGTCCATATAGAATCTGGTCTTAATAGCCTGGACAGCCTCTGGGTATTCTTCATCAAAATCTTCGGCGTTCCGATTTTTTATATAAATGGCAGTCGCTGGTGATGAGGTTGCTCCAAAAATTACTGATTTCATTTCGTATTCATTGATTGGTCCCTTTCTGTCAAATCCTCTCCAAAGAAAACGTTGGGCGGGGCGATCTTCGGGTCTGATGCGAATCTGTAAGAACATCTCTTTTATATCTGCAGAAACGGCTACTTTACCCTCTCTGAATTTAAAAATGACTGCTAACAGTGAAAGTAGCACATCAGGTCCGGTTAGCAGTTTGTCGTTTAGGGATACTCCTTGCACCTTGCTGGCAGCGTCATGCACGATCCTCAATTTTCCAGGTTTATTGATGTTCGTAACTCCAAAATGAGGGAGGTACCACTTCTTGGGAGATTCTATTGGCCCACAGGGTCCAGCATACCCACTACGCAGGAAATTGTCCATATTCTCTTTATATTTTTGACCATAAGTAGAGTCTCTGTCCATTTTTCTCTCTATTGACTGTAATCTCTTCGAGGCGTGTAAGAAGCTTTTTGGCATTGCAGGATCATCTTCTCTCCATAACAGTCCTACTTCCCACCTTTTGCCGTCTTCCACTCTTCTCGCTGTCTTTTGTAAGATATCAATGGCTCTTTCGTCTTCTTGGTTTAGTTTTATTTTATTCGTGACCCCAAGAGAGTCGATCTTGAAGTAGTCTTCGATCAATTTATGTAATTCCCCATTAGTACAAGTATGTCCCACAAAATGAACCGCGTTCGTACACGAATGGGAAAATCCGTGCACTACCCAACCCAGCGGAGTCAGTGAGGCTAATGGTTCTTGTCGCTTCCCTTTACGGACCTCTTGGGTTATAGTTGCGTGCCAGTTATCTTGGCCGATCAGCAACTCTGGGACTGCGTAGTCATAGCATAGTCCTGACTTGGGTAGGTCTTTTAGATGTTCATATGCATCGATGTTGACAACAGTCTGCGGGGAGATAGGCAATCTTTTTATAGTCCGAACATCGTACAATTCTAATGGCACGTTTGAAGGTCCAGTAATTTTAAAATTAAGGCGTTCAGATCCATTATGTTCAGACGTAGTATTCACGCCAGATAGAGTTAAAGGTTCAGCATCTCCTTTTAGGCCAATTTCGTCTGCTAGTTCTTGTTTTAAAAGCGTGAGGGTACTTCCTCCATCAAGAAAGGCGTATGTTAATTTTGACATGCTTGGCCCATGGATTCGCACTGGTATTATCTTCAATAAAACTTGAGATCTGGCGGTTTTGCTGCAAGCAGTTGTTTCTCGTGG
Organism: Grapholita molesta; assembly: GCA_022674325.2. NCBI lineage: Eukaryota > Metazoa > Arthropoda > Insecta > Lepidoptera > Tortricidae > Grapholita > Grapholita molesta. Next base: position 9,372,251 of record CP053138.2, read on the forward strand.
TGGTTTTTCAGTCTCTGCTTCTGAAGTTGGTTGCAGGCTTGAAGATGACGGGTGTACGCAAGCTGACGTCTGGGGTTGCCGATAAGTTGAGGAGTGAAGGAGTTTATTATGTGGCATGCGACATCCCTCTATGCCACATGATCGTGCTCGACAGCTATCTCTGTGGTGTCGAAATCTTAAACACTTAAAGCATACTTTGGCCCCTTTTGCCCATTCCCATCGTTCGTCAATCGACAGGCGAAGGAATTGCTCGCAGTTCTTGAGAAGGTGAGTCTTTGAGTTGCAGTGTAAACAGAATATTTCGAGGGGGCCTTTGTCCTCGTTCGAAGCGTAACAAGGTTCAGCTTCTAGTTCAGATTCACTATCTTCTGTCATGGCGAAATGAGTCTTGTGCAACGGTACTGATTTTAAAGTCGAGCGTGAAGTCTCATGCATCCAGTACCTTGATGTAGTTTGAGCTTCCTTCTTCAAAAAATCTGATAGTTTGACAAGTTCAGGGTTATTGTCATCTTCGTGCTCTAAAGCGTATGAAAGCCAGCGGGTCTTCAGATGGGGCATCTTCTGTTTCAGTGTTCGTATAAGGTCGATGTTATGTAGGTGCTCAGGTTTATTGAGGGCTTTGATGGTTGATACGCAATTCCGTACTTTACAGGCAAACTTACTCAGCTGTTCCGTGTTGTCGACGAGCCTGGGTAAGTCTTTGAGCGCCTGTATTTCCTCTTGAAGTATCAATTCCGGTAAACCGAAGCGTAGTTCTAGGGCTTCCATGATTTCATTGACCGGCACATGCGTATCTAAAAGTGCGGCGACCGTGACTCGTGCTTCACCCTTTAAACAGCGTCGAAGTTTGGAAATGATATCGTTCTCGGTTGAAGTCGCTCTGATGTCGGTGACAGCAGCTTTGAACGAAAGCCATTCGTTGACACTTCCATTGTAGTAAGGCAAATCCTTTATTTCAGTTGGACGACGCAGATTCGCAATCTCTCGAGCAAGAAGCTGTATTTCGGAGAGCTTGGCATCAGGACGAGTAATATTCTCATTTAGAGGTTTATGTGTGAGAACTCGATTGACATACCGTTCTCCTTCTAGATGGTTTACTGGTTCACGGTGAAATCCCGGCGGGTCCTGTACGTTGCCTTCTAGTTCGGTTGTCAACCAGTCTTGAACACGGGTGCGACTTGTTCGACTTGACTGAGATCGGTGGCTTCCGTGAGCATCCAGACGTGCTAGCGTTACTTCAAGTTCCTTTTGGATGACGGTTTGTTCTAAATTCAGCTCCGCTAGCCGTTTGGCTGCCGCAAGTTCGGCCTCTTTCTTTCTTACAAGTACGCTACTAACATCGGATCTTATGGTTTGGTTTCGTTCTGATCGACGGTGACTGACGGTACTTGCCTTTGATCTTACTAGATCTTTTACTGGGGTTGACGTGGTCGGTTCGTTTGCTTGTTCAGACGTCTCCGGCTCCTGTTCTGGTTTCAAGTTCTTTGCGCGGCTTCGCGTAACTGGCCCCGACATGGTTCAGTTCACGTTCGGTTCAATTGTCGGGCAAGTAAGCGATAGCGCAGCGCTGGCTCGTGCGGTTCGAAGGACCAAGATGTTACCGACGCCTAACTAGCATGGCTATCGGTAATATGATAAAAATATTATTAAATTCCTTAGTTCATAGAAAAACACGTTTTCTCATTTGGCATGTTTATTTGCATGTAACCAAGGCAACAAGGACATATAAAAAAACTATAAAATAAATCTCTTAAAACCAAGGAGTCCAAAATCCGTCGCTAACACACAGAATTTAATTTTTTCGACATTGTAATTTACGTTGTAATAAGTTTTACACCAAATTTATATTAAATAAAATAATAAATATTAAAGGACATCAACACAAGTGGTTTTTCTTCTCGTAAGCAAGTACTTAAAAACAAACACTTAAGTAATTAAGAAATTAATTAAATAATTAGTCATTAAGTAGCTATATCCCCAAACCTGCAGACAAACTGTTCAAACATTGTTAAAAATTTGAATAAAGCATCTATCTATCTACACAAATGCCCTTACTAGAATTTGAACCGTGGACTTACGGCTTCATAGGCATGGTCACTAATCACTAGACCAGGTCAACATTCATAAAAACATACTTTCACATCATTATTGTCAGTGACAAGATTTATAAATTGTATAATATCCGACTACAGTTCTAGAGCTATGTTAGTATTGTTTAACTTACGAGCCACATCTCCAGTTATCGATTCCGACTATAGGTGCAGTCATATCGAGTTATGCGAACGTGCAAACACCCCTAAGGCCATTGCTTTAAAGGCGTAACTCGCATGAGACTCATATTCACCTAAGACTTTGTGTTAGTCAAGAAGGAAAACATCTATTGGCGTATTGATATTTACACTTAGCTTTATGCTTTCACTGTCTAGACAAAATATTGTGACTAACTTACTGAGATCGTTTATTGCGACTAAAGATATGTTCTGTTCACATTTTTGATCGTGCTGTAGAATTCAATTGTCATCGGCTTACCTCATTTTTAGTCAGTTGAGTAAATATACAATTTTTTTTTAAAGGGCGTAGCTTGTTGTGGGAAGCGACGTGTGTAAGTAATTTTGCTGCGTCGCATCTCGCACAGTCTGTGTTTGTGTTTTGTTTTTTAATCGTTAATAGTTAGTATTTATACATAAGTAATTTTATTACTTTATTTAGTTATTAAAATATATTTTTGGAAATAAAATATATCAAATAAGTAACATTATTTTATATATTTCCCAATGCAACAGTGTAGTAAACTTAACCTACTAAAAGACAAGAGATAGAAACGTATCGTGTCGGTACGGTGTCGGTATCGTATACAGACTCACTGTGACCAATAATTCCGAGTTTCTGATCCTACCTCGCAAGAGTTTAAAAATAAAGAATCTATGGCTATTTCTTGCCTTTCTTCAAACTATATTATATTATATTCTATCATTCCCAATACAAATAACGTTGGCTGGTTTTATGGATAATACGAGTAAAAACCGTCACATGTTGATATAAATATTTATTTTTTCTATAGGTGGATTCACAAAAGCTGTTGTAAAACACCTGATCCTTTATATCTCAAAACAAATACTATACCTATATTATAACGCTTCAAGTAATTTTTTCAATAAAAAATGCTGAAAGGTTCGCGGTAACTTTTATCATCGATTTTACTTGCCTTTTGGTTACCAATTTTGCATAAAAATACAATCTTCAGCAAATCTTAACTTTCTCGCCTTACACCTTACTTTATTCATGAAAAATATTCTAACGTTACATTGGGTTTTAGAATATTATGATTTATGAAATATCAATAATAACAAAGAGTAAGTACCTATTTTGACGTTACATAATTACGCAATTCAATAATATACAAATATAACCTTTATAACACCATTGTTAAAAAAAATAATAAAGCATCTATCTAACTATCTATCTAACAGACAATACTCATTTAATATAACATATGGCAAACTTGTATTCTTATTATTATTTGAACCATAAAATAGAACCTGAAAGTACCTCAAAAGCAAAATGTTTTCACAAATCTTCTAACAACCACTGCTTTCTTTCAAGGAATCTCTAGACCAATAATGTCTCACAAGAGGCTTATTTTAATCTAATTTAAACCATAATTCTTTGGTCAGTCAAAAGAAATCCTTTACTAAAAGTATTAAGCGAGCAACGCGGAGCATCCACTTCAAAAGGAGCTTGTTACAAAGAGAAAAGGAAACAATATAAATTTTCTAGAAAAAAAGGTATGGAATGTTAGCCAGCAAAGTTACTGTATAACGTCAAAGAAAGATTTCTTGGCCGCTAGTTGAGATAATTTACAAGATAATTTATGACAAAAATAGCTTAAAAAAGTTAAGGCTGTTATATTTTTGGCAAAAAAACTGGGTTATAAAGCAATTAAGAATTTGACTGATAAAAGTACTTAGGTTCACATAAACATTACTAACATAAGTTGTTACAAAGCATGTTTGGTATAATGCCACAAGGACCTTTTGGAGGTTTCGCACCTCGAAAGGAAAAAGCCGAATAGAATCACTTTGCGGTCCGTCACTTATCCGTCTGTCAAGATTTTTTTTTTCTTAGAAACGCGTGGTATAGGTATCAAGCAAATCAAATTTATAATTAATAACCAAGTTTACTGTCCTTTGGAGCTGTGAAAAAAAGCAAACTTCTATGCCGCAAAATACCGCAAATTTTCGAAACTCGCAGGGGAATCGAAACCTACAGGGTACTTCCCGTGAACTTAGAATCTTGAAATTTGGTAAAAAGCAACGTTTCATAGGAAAGATAAAGGAAAAATTTCAAGGTCCGAAAATATTTTTAATAATCTTAAAGTTTCCTCCTAACCCGTAGAAATATGAAATTGAAATTCATATCAAATACTCAGGTCTATAATACCTTTAAGCTGTAACAAAATCAAAACAGGTTTATAGGGAACCCTCGAGACGCGAGTCCGTCTCGTTTTTTCCTTTTAAGTTAGGGTCCAAACCAGACGACGCGGAATTTTTACCTTCTATGATTTTTTTGAACTTGTAAAATATTTACGAAAGATATGTTATTTACACCCGTGGGAATAAAATGCTTTATCGTTCCCTCTACGCCTACATGATATAAAACGTTTTAAAAGAAGGTATGATGTAGAAATATTTGTTTATTTTAAAACTAAACCATCCATCGGCACGACATTTTTATTATTTTTGTATTGCTATTTTCAATTTCAATGGTGACAATTTACTGTGGCGGCCGGGGATTTATTTTGTAACTGCTGGATTTTGAGCACACGTTTATACGATGTTTATTAAAAACATACTGTTGAAATCTCTCGTCAGCCTATAGATATCAAATATCAAGATATTCCTATTTCATAAATAGACCCCGGTATCGAAGGTGCAAAATGGTAGCTGTCAAGTTCTTAGGGATGGGTAATCATATTTTTGATGTTGATATCGATACACGATTTTTCTATACATTAGGTTGTGCACAGTTAATTTTTTTAGATCTATGATAATCATTGACAGTAAAAATATAAATAGTTATTAATACAACAAAAGATATATCTATGGTTGCTATTACTTTTCTTATGTTTCGAGTTGCAGAGCAGTGCACGAACATTCTTGTGATAAACCTATTCAATAGAGATTAATACTGGCCACTATTACTACTGCTAATAAATTATTTACGTCAATAGATAATCAATGTCACTTTACAACAATTTCTTCGATTAAATAGCTGTTTACGAGTTTAATCGTCTAAAAACATTAATGCAATAGAAAATGGAGTCACTTCTTGCAGAACACCCTGAACTCCAAAAAACGAATGAAAAAATATCGACATATAACTATGTTTATCGACATGAAGTTAATATTTCAAAACAATGTTTACCCTTCCCTAGTAATGGCTCGAAATTGACATTTTGGACTATACATAAATAATTGTAATTACCTCGCAAAAAAAAAAAAAAATTCAGGACGTTCTTACACAAATGACCGAGTCCCAAAACAATCTCAAAAATTAAAATACCTAAATACCCCCATGACTCAGGAACTACTTAAGAAATACCTGTGCTCGTCACACAAGTTTGTAAATGCTCTTACTGGAATTTGAACCCAGGACTATCGGCTTCATAGGTAGGGTCACTACCCTCTAGGCCAAACTTGTCGTCATCGTCATATTCTTTGTCATAAATTCTTTTTTTACTTCAGGTACAGTCAAATATGTAATTGGTTAAGGTTAAGACATGTTTATGTATTTATTATAGGTGCATTTACCGCTTGTTATACTTTACATTTATACCAGCGTTGGTGTGTTAAAACATATATGTAACAAAACCGCTGAACCAAAATTATATTTATTAAAAAATCTGCATCCAATTCGGTCTATCCTTTTGGGAGCTACATGACACAGTCATACAAATAGACAAACATATATACTCACGATAATATTATAACATATTTGTTTTGCCGACGGGTTGTAACAAATAGGGAGCACCGAAATATTCAAGCGAAGTGGTATATAACATAAAAATATATGTAAACAAAAAAAAAAAAAACAAGACGTTCCAGAGTATATATGTACTATGTCAGAATCATTTAGTGAATTTAAATCTACTAGCTACAAAGAACTAAAATAATTAGTTTGAAACAAAGAGCCGAGTCACTTAGGCTCAAAAATTTACTACTATTAATTAGTTTCAGAGTTACAAACATAAGTTTCAAGCAATCGAAGTAATTGAACACGACTTTCAAACGATAATTAAAGCAAATGTTTTTATTTTAAATCAAAAAGTTTCTTTGAAGGTTGAGAGTTATACTTTTTGCGATTCTGAAATATGCTGGTCGCCTATGTATGTGCCGTAAATTGTATATTCAGTCACTAGTTGTACAATAATAGCAAGATTTTGGATTTTATAAATACATTCCTAAACGTCTGTCATTAGCTACACAATCAGTAACTAATTTATTTCGTAATAAAACATTTTAAATGGGATAATTTTTATTTCTAATAATTCCGACGAGTAATAACTATTTACTACATTAAATGTAAAAAGAGCATTGTGCCAAGCTGGCCACATTTTTCGCAATGTTGATACGGTGTGCGAGGAAGGCACCAGCTCTTCGATCACGACCAGTCAACCAGACGCTTCGCGATTTCTGCATAAAGTTTGTGCGCAATGAGACACCATGGACCGATCGTTTCTACTTACTTCCCTACGTTCAGTTATTCACACGTAAATTTAAATGTTCTAAACCATGCAACCATGGATGACACAGAACGGCCATCCATTCTGTTCTGTCCGGGAACATGAAATAAATCCTAAGCCATATAAAAACTCCTCTAGCCATGTTTCACTGGAAAACAGGTGTACGGAGAAACCATTTTTAAAAGTGCTATCGAGCCTTAATAAATTATCATTTTGTGGTATAGCTCCAATATATGGAATGGCAATTATTTTAGATCCTTACTCATTGTTTTCTCTTTCACGATTTACATACTTTTGCAATCCAGTCGTCTAATATTTGTAACACAGGGTTTCTTGTTCACTCTCGTTTAAATTATAGAGACCGAATCAAGGCATTTACTAGAAGGAATAATGACTGGAGAACGCACCCGCGAGCGCCAGTAAGGGACAAAGATATTTTGGCTTTTGTGGCCCAAAATGAAACAATTCACTATAGTTTTGCTTTACAAGACATTTTATGTAACACAAATATTAGCCTATTCTTAATTACCGCAAATTTGGTTGAAAACCCAAGAAAACTCCTATTGTATTTGTTTGTTCCCATCCAACTTTGACAGTTCTGAAGGGAACAGTTTGAAGGGGAACAAAAATATGTGAGACTATGACAAGGACGGACGAAAATAGCGCCGTGTCTGCCATACCTATGGAAAGTTACATAAGACCATACCTTTCCATCGTGGTATTATTAGCAGCACGCTCCGTCTATGAGGCATTACGAGTATTCGTCTTGCAATTTTTCTGGTGATGTTGATTCTACTTATGAGTGCTGATTTGTAAATTTAAATCCGAAGATTGCAGTTACAAAAACCTTGGTTTGTACCACAGTTTTTTTAACTTATCTACGAAATATTATTTGATATTTACCAGTCTCTGTAAGGTGAAATAAAAACAGCAGTAGTAAATGGTGCATTATAGATTCGATAAGTCCTGGTTTTCCATTTGAAGATAGGTCTGCAGTCCTTGTACATCGGGTTAGATTGGTCACATATTCTTAAATAAAAACTCCGGAGAGATAAGAAGTTTGAGCTACATCCACCTGAACTAAGTCGCGGGCAGAAGACAGTCTTATATACGGAGCTTGCAGTATCCAATGTTAGTACCACTAACCTACATACCCGACGTTCAATATTGAAGCACCTCTCAACTACTGGCGCGGTGGAAGAGCGTTTGCACGAAACAAAATGTTATTTTTTTTAAGTTAGCAGTTTTTGGAGCGTGAAAATCGTTTTACATCGTGAAAAATCAAGGCATCTTCTGTGCGGCGCTTTGCTATCAAAGGTGAAGAATTCTTCGGTGTTTATGTGGTACTTACGCGAAGTATGCAGCGACCAATTTTCTTTTGAGTTTTCGTTTACATTCATGAGGTATTTGTACATGTAACGTTGTGTATGTAACGTATTTGAGGGACTAGGTATAAAGGTAGGTATCGATCAATAATAATAAGCACTTGTTACTTGTTAATTAGAGGAATTATTCCGGACTGTAGTGTATGACACACGTCAGCCATTATAACCAAATGCATATATCAATCTACCTACATTACAGTAATCATAATACATTTCCGACTCCAACATTTATATATTTAGGTATAGTGACAATGCGTTCCACTGCGACGGGCAGGTTCGCCCCAGTAAGTGGATAACGGTGGATCAAACTGCGATCGCCAACCCGCTTACCAAGCTGGCAATTATAACATTAAACCTGAGCATGGCGGTCTATGGGTATGGGTGCCTATGTCTAGCAGTGTACTTACTTGTAACATATACTGCCTAAAATTGTAAATTCCTAACATTTGGGTTCATAAATATGTACCTAAATAATTATTTACAAACCTTATTTCAAAGGGTCTCAGTCAAGATATATTATGTTTGCATATTCATTAATTCCAATATTCCTTACGACATGTAATATCTAAATGTAACTCGCGCTTCTAAGTATACAATACACAATATGCATAATAGATTTCCTTGTGTAGCATCTCACGAGCACGGGACTTTGAAAATGCATTAACAAAATGACCGTAGTGGCATTGTGATCTTTCCTTTTCCTCCTTTCAGAAGTCTTGTATGGAAATACGTAATAACTTGCATGATGTAAAGTTTATTCCTTTACAACTCATGTGTATGAAGCGAAGATTTGAAAAGAAGTAGGTAAAGTACCTTCGTATTATTGTAAAAATTCGGAAACGCGACTATTATCAAAAGAACCGACTTTAAAAAATTTGTATTAATTAAATAGACTAATTTATTTTATCAGTGTCAAATATCAAACCACGAGTTTCAAGTACAGCATACCGAGATGTTAAAACCTTTCGGCACTATCATTAAGAACTGTATAGGTAGGTATACAAAGTTAAATATCAACAAAAATAAATACGCTGGTATTTAACCTCTCTATATTTATATTATTTTATCTCGCGGTGCGACTAATAATAAATGAAATGTTTTCAATTGTTTTTTTATGTACGAGTTAAGTCTACAAAATATGTGTATATACTCATATCGTATGTAGTAACCAGTGCATTTAAAGAATGAGTAATATAAATAAAAATCGAAGGAAAGAGCCCTCGCATCTACAATGCATATCGCCTGGAATCCTTGAATTACTTATAGATTTTTTTATTATTTTAGTCTACTGTGTGTTGAATGTATTTATATAATAAATTAATTCATTTCTTGTGCATTGTAACTAGTTTATAGTCACATTCTCGTAGATACCAGCTGATATTATGTAAACTTGCTGCCCTACAATATATATATAATATTATAATATACGATAAAGAAATTGCTTAATTATAAGCTCTTATATAATAGTATTATTGTGTAGACAAAGTGTTATGCCTAAACATCGAGATAATTAAACTAAACACAGGCATCACCCGGAGGTAAGGTGAGGTCAGCCATCATAGCCTTTAGCCATACATCACAGCTATTATAAGGTTGGCTCAATATGAGGCAAAGATAAGTTAGACAGACGGAAAATTGGGTAAATATGTAAATACCATCAAAAATTTTAAAGTATGAAACTTTTTTTTAAGTCTTCGATATTTTTTGTTTTAAACAAGTTCTTTCAATACATCAAAGGACCAAAGGTTTTGTGCATAGTATTTTAATCCGACCCGCGGTCGCCTTTTACAAAGTGGTTTATAGATTGGCGTGTCTAGATATGTTAGATTTGAAGTAATGTTCTGCTACGCATTGTCACTTGGCAAGGTCTATTTTGATGTTCAATATTGTATACAAAATAACAAGTGACAAAGAAAATTACATTGTAAGAAGTGGATTATTACTTTGTATGTCTTGTCCGTATAGTCACCGGCAATAGTATCTTAAGATCTTAAGATATGTTAAGGCCATAAGGTGCTGTCGAAGAATTTTTTTGCCGTTTTATCGTGCCTTGATAGCGTTAAACATTATTGCCGGTGACTGTAAATGCGTAATAATAGTATTTCAGACATTTCGAGATACATTAAATTAATATTTATCTTTTAATTCTAATGGATTCCGATTTCAGATATTTCTACAGGTAATGTAATTAATTATCAATCAAATTAGCTATATAGTGAGATAAATTAATCCAAAACTATGTCGTTTGATAACATAAATTTATATAATGGAAGGAATTGTGCCATAAAATGTATATTTTTGTATGACTAATGCACGGATTAAATTCGTCCTGTCTGTTTTTACATATTCTATGTAACCCGTTCTCAATGTGCAGGACACGATAGGTCCATGGACAATAGGCGTCGCTGGACTGTGAAGCAGATAGGTACCTTAAATTAATTAATGGAAGGGTAGATACGCATCTCCATGGCGCCTCTGAAAAGCTAAGTCTTTGTTCAGTGTATTGTCTCATAAATTCGAGGTCCGATTTAATAGGCTGTGCTAATAGTGAGGGTTGGAGCTAAGTGTGATTCTACCATGTTAATTTATATAACATTTTTACTTATATGTTTAATGTCTAATGATAGTAATAATATCTACAATATGTAAGGAGTTTCGATATTTTTTAATTGTTGCTTTAGGCAAAACTCACGGTAGGGCCAAGACTTCGCGTAATGGCATCCAACTATCTTTTGTTCTCATCGTTCCGCTTCTTAAATACTATGTCAAACTAAGTTTGGTATTGCAAACTATATATACGTGTTCACTTAGAATACCTAATGAAGCTTTGCACTTTGCATATTATCGCAGTTAGCTACGCGCTACGGTCGCAGCCGAACGCAGCGTTTCTTGCGTATCTAGAGGAAACCGACTACGAATAGAACTAGCATGACGGGCTTTTCGCGATGAGTGTGCTAGAATGTAAGCCTGGCAACCAAAATGAAGCTACTTTTTCTATGCCCATTCGAGATAATGTTGTAGTGTCACTATTTCATATTACAAGAACTGAAAAAATAGTTCGGCTCCATTTTTGGATATTGAAACCAACTTATGGTTTCTAGTGATTTTCATAAGAGAAATGATGGTAACTTTAACATACAAATAGTGATGGACAGAGAAGATACCATTTTTGTGATACGTGATATCTGTGACTATGTAGATAGTGCTTATCAATGCGATATCTATGTACCAAATATAATGCAGTTTCCTTAAACACGGGTATAACTTAACGGTCGTCAATTAAACATATATGTCCGGAAATAACGACGAATTACACAATAAACCAACTAAAACAAGTGACCATATAAATGCCTATAAATACTCGCATTTTTACCACCATTTCATTCTCCCTAACTCTCGTTTGTAAGCCGTAAACGCTTCGGTACGGAAGGACGTAAATGCGCACAGAGTAACATGGCTTCCCTGCTTTTGGGCGGTAATAAAGGTTTTTGCGTACAGCGAAAACATAACTTTATTATGGCACCGATACAATATACCTAACAATATGTTAGTCTTGGATGTATTGTTATTTTTATGGCCGCGCCGCGACCCATAAACTGAGCCGTAAGCCTGGTTAAGTGAAATTTGTGTCGGCTCCAAGAAATTTTTGCAGCAAAGTGATTCTTAGTGAAAATTTATTATTAGGCGAACCGTTTAGATTGAGTGTGGCCTGATAAAGACATTAAGAATTTTCTTGTTGAATATATTTTATTATATGTAACATTAAGGCTTTGACCAGCACATAAATAATCCTTCTAAGTGTTTTACACATTGCAAAGGAATGCATCGGATTGTTTTGTGCGTCATACTATGCGATGCACAAAACAATTTTATAAACATCAAATGTATTTAAAGGTACTCTTTACTAAAAAGCAATAAATATTTTTCTTACTTATATAATGTTTTATTGCGAATCGTGCCACAATTTATTGCCAATCTAAATTCTTATCGCCAATTTTGAATGTTAAACAATTCACGGTATTACGTAAATTATTCCACAGAAGCTTCAAGCACAAGTCGAAGAAACGGCAAAAAATTAATTATCATAAATTTACCTTAACAAGGATCCGTATCTGTCCAATGTGAATAACTTAAACAAAACACGTAATACAAATATTTAAATTTAATTTTTCATACCGACGTGCTATGAAAAACAAAAGATATAAATGATAATGAAACTCGTAATTTATATTTCATGCGATGGATATAATAAATTTGGATAGTATGTCAAGATGTGAGTAAAATCATGATTTAAAATGTCCATACACAGGTTAATTAGTCAAGGGTTTTCTGAGTGTATGTATTTAAACTTTCCGATGCTTCCGAGTAAGTATACTCTTCTAATAATTCATACATTATATATAGTGTTAAAAAAAGAAAAACTGTTTTATCTGGGTGTTTTTAAAAAAATTGCCCCTAATCAAAGTGACGTGAAAAAAGTTACATAGTTCATGTCAGTTTTATGACGATGATTAAGCATGAATTCTGTATGGAAATTATTTTTTTGCATTGTATTACTGCACAAAAGTTTATGAAACGCGCACCAATGCTTAATATCGTCATAAAACTGATATAGTTAACTTTTCTACAGTCAGCGTCATATAGTTAGTTACAGGCAGTATGGCCAAATATATCGATACACATCCATACTGCTATATAAATAAAGATCTGCATTGATATATTTGGCCAAACTGACTGTTCTAACTATTATGACGCTGACCAAGTGACGCTAATTTGGGACATTATTTTCTGAAAACTCCCATTTACATTATGTTAGCTCAGAAAAATACAGCAAACGAATGAAACATTATTGTACTAGAAACTAGTTAGATACGAAAAATTAGATTTGAAATAGTGACTTTATTCATTATTACTGTTATAGTTATGTAGTTTAAAAATGAACTAGTTACAACAATCAGTCATTTTTTTTAATACCATTTGTTCTTTGTCAAATAATCTATAAGTAAAATATATGTATTTACCCAAAGAGACTGTAACCAGTAAGCGAACTAGTTTTAAACAAAAACTCCCAAGTTTCTGCTGTAATCCCCAGCTGGATACAGTATGTATGGGTCTTCGAAAGTTTATAATATACGTGACCATCGGCATACTCAAGACACTGAGGCTGTGTCTCTGAGAAGTTTATTCTGTATTTGAATTACAACTATTACTTAAAGCGGGATAGTTACCATGTATATAATTTTGATTGAGTTTCCGATATTTCGGCACTGTTGCAAGCGCCATCCTCACGGAATAACTGAAGTACTGCGAGATTTAACGGTGGTCAAACCACACTCCGTAGCGATCCCGCTTTAAGTAATAGTTGTAATGTGAATGACTATGTTTAGCTTAAAACTGTATTTGAAGTTCATATACCTGATTGCTACGTCATCTCAATGATACGGCTGCATTGTAACTAACCCGCTTATTCAAAAACGTCTATCAAACCTACAAATGTTTTGTCCTTAAATTATTTTTTTAATCAATATTTTGATTTGCTTCGATTTTTAAGTAGCAACACTTCTGTATAAGGAGGACCTCGTCACTTATTCTTAAGTATAGTCATCTATTTCGATATTAAGAGTAAATAGGTAATCTCAATAAAATGTGTTTTTTTATGACAAAGGTGGCAAACGAGCAGTCGGATTGCCTGATGGTAAGCAATTACCGTCGCCCATGGGTACCCGCAACACCAGGGGAGTCACAAGCGCCGACCTTCAAGATAAGAGTACGCTCTGTTCTTGCGGTGGTATCCGTCCGGATACAGCTCGGTATACCGCTGACGGCAAATCATTCCACAACGAGGTAGGAAGTTTCTAGAGAAAAGCACAGTAGAGGATTTCCAACTATCCTGGTGGTGGGGGTGGAAATGTTGCCGCGTAGAACGATGGCGGAAAAAGCCGTGTTTTTAAACACGCAAAATAAAATAATTGCTTTGTTGATTGGCACTTGGAGCCCATAGTATAATCCATTCCGCCGTTTCGAAAATTAACTAACGAATTTGCTCACTTTCACGGTAAATGCCTGGAATGACAAATTGAAGGAAATAGTAACGGTCTTTTCCATTACTTTCGTTTCGATTGCGATTTCTAACTACGGGTAAACGTTTGTCATATTAGCTACGACCCCAGTAGAAAAGAATTATCGAATACACTATAGCTCTTGTCGAAAGTCTTGGCTCGTAGACAAAAAGGTCACTCGGTACAGTCAGCGTCATATAGTTGGTAGCATCCAAACTACTCATAAAGTTTGGTACACCATAGAATTTGTATGGTGTAACGAACTATTAGACTACTTTGAAAGCTGCCAACTATTATATCTCGCTGACTGTACATAATTTATAGTTGAATTAACCCCAGCACCGACGACATTCTTTTCTACACTCACCTGAAGGATAAAGCTGATTTTTATTACTTAACAAGCAACTCCATTGTCTTAAAACAGCCACACAACTTGCTAAGTACAAAATCCCACCCGTCACGCCCTTACCAAAACTCCGACCACCTTATATCAAACTTGTCCTTGTTCGGGGTACATTTAACCGGCTCTGACTGACCTGAGCCGTGTCGTCCAATAACATACCTATTATGGCACTTATGCCCTATAAATAAAGTCCAAAATTGTGCAGATATTTTTAGATTAAAGCATATTAAAGTTGTAGGAATGTTAACGTCGCCATTCTCGTATATAGTTGGACTAGTTACAAAGGACACCAAGTTTGTAGTTTGATGGACTGTTAAGCTCGGACTTCGATTCAAGTTTCTGTTTTGTTGTGATGAGTTTTTGTTTCGTGTGACATGGAGTTGGGAGGATGAGTTTCAAGAACTGTTTAGTTTTATGAATAAAAGGACGTGTAAAGGGACAAGGCCGAAAGGGATAAAACTGATTATCCCCGTTTGCTTAAAACTTAATCGAGCTCTGTAATTTGTTTTATACCTCTTCTATTGATTAACCACTAATTGTGTCCATTACGGCTGCAAACATCTTTATAAGTACACTATTTAACTATTAGTCATAATATGTATTCATTTTGAAATAAAACAACTAAAGCGGATTAAATCGCGTATACTATTTTAAACTTCATCCTGACGTTTCGAACCCTTTAGCAGCGTTCGTGGTCATCGGGTGGACTGACGTCTGGAAACGTCGGGATGAAGTTTAAATTAGTATACGCGATTTAATCCGTTTTAGTTGTTTTATTTCATGAGTAATTATCGCGGCAACCGAAGACAATATTATGTATTAATTTATTATAATCTTTTTCTTTAGTTTTAGACGTTACATATATACGCTGTGTAACACGAGGAAACCCAATAATTTTAACATCGATTATCATGAGCTTAGGTCAACTCCGGGAAACAATCAAATGATTATTTTTCTTGTTTTTTGAAAGTATTTTGACATAAAAAATAAATTTTATCTATAACACTAGTAATAAAACTACAAATAAAACTAATTTTCTCTCCTTGAAGTTAATGCAAAGTATTTTATTTCATTTTGATGTCTGTCAACAGGGATGCCCAAATTGAGTTCCATTGCGATTCGGTCATATTCAATATACTGTGTGTAAGTCTAATACGGGCGAAGAATTAAACCAGACATAGGATTTACCAGTATAATGATTAACCAAAAGGTTTTTCTTTAATTATACCTATTATACACATGTAATTAATTTTTGTAAAATTTCTGAGCAGTAATGTACTGCGAACATTACGCGATATAAGCTTTTGAAACTAACTGTCAACGAGTGTTTAACTCGAGTGTGTTGCATTACATTGCGGGTCGAATTTTTTTATATGGATAAAAAAATTATTGCACTTCTAAGCAAAAGTTATCTAAATATATTTCTTATGTCCTATTCTACCCTCCGTTAAGAGATTCGCCCGTATGAGACTTACACACTGTATATATGTATATATATATATATATTCCAATTGGTTGTAACTCCGAAACGAGGTGAATTTCAGAAAAGTTTATTGGATATGTTTGTCTCTAAATAAATATGGTGAGGATACACTGTTAAAATAATTCGGTTTCCTCATATTACTCAGTGTATAATTGTATATATATATATATGTACAAACATTACAAGAAGTACTTAACTACATTAATTATAAGAGGCCCTTGAGCCATTGTAACAAGGGTGCTGGTGGCATTTCCTCGTTGTATCGCAGTGCTGCTACGTTGTGCGAGGAAGTCAGAGGAAGACAGCTCTTCGGTCACTAGTTTCAATTTTATAATTTTTTTTTATGACATAAGGTGGCAAACGAGCATACGGATTGCCTGATGGTAAGCAATTACCGTCGCCCATGGGCACCCGCAACACCAGGGGAGTCACAAGCGCGTTGCCGACCTTTAAGGGGGGTTGGAGCTCTGGAAACCTTACTCACCATCAGGAACACAACACTACATACCTGAAAGGTAGCAGTGCTATTATGGCTGTGGTCTTCTGTAAGGAGGAGGTACTTCCCCAGTTGGGCTTCTCCAGACTCGAGCGTGATGGTACTTCGCTGTGCCCTACCTCTCATTATCGGACGTAGTTTAAGGACATACCCGGGTCCAAAAATTTCTACAGGTAGGCCCGTGGGCCTTACGAGGATATGTATATATACCTACATGATTCTATATCTTCATACAACACGAGACTTATTGAGCTTTAATTTTGATTTTTGTAAGTAGATATGTATTATTTATGTAAAACTGTCCATCAACTTGTGTGTGAAATAAAATGGCTCAAAATTACCTAGTTACGACGCAGATTATAACACTCAAATCTTGTATGTTGAACACATACGAAGTAATATATTGACACAGGCGAACGACCAGAAAGAGGGGACGAATCGCAGGAAATAGAGGTAAATAAATGTATTTGCGATAGACCCCTGTCAACAGAACACGCTCCTTGTGCAAACTTTTTTCATTAATCCATGAATTAGTTTCCCATGATGGGTCCTATTTAACCAACTACAAAGTTGCAATGAGAATATTTTCAATTCATCTGAGCTGGTAACTTTTTTCAGGTTTCTATAACTGATCGTGGGATAGTGCTGATCAGCAGAGTTGTCATATGAGAATGCCATTTATTACTTAGAAAGCATTTTTTTTTTAATTTTTGTTATTCTATACCTCCGCGAGTACCGCGATATCGACTGCCGATATGACGATGTGTGTTATAATATTGTGGGTCTCTATATTACTTGACAATAGAAATTATGAAATAATTTATGTGACATTGTCTATAAAAATGGACCATATTGTCGATGGTGCTTACGTCGTTGTTCAAGACGACCCAATACAAACGCAACGTGGTTTGACGTATCGGAGAAAAACTTACTAAAGCACCTGGCCTATGTAGTAGTAACGTATCTGCACTCTGCACAACTACATACTATGTTCCTTCAGTTAACTTTTTCACCTATGACAAATCGACCACGTGATCGTTTCCATACATTATTTTTCGTTTCGATTGCATTTGTGCAATAAGTTCCGAAATACTCATTGGCACGAGCCAGGATTTGACCTGCGACCTTCGGAATGCTAGTGTTTTCTTTCTTTCTTTCAAATCATACCCTCATGTTGCTAGACCAGAAGCGCTCTTATTGTTAATTGTAAACACATAAATAAATGGCACACTTATAGGGATCCGTGCTTAAAGTACTTTCCATAAATAAGATTTCATAATTCAACTGTCAGATGAAATCAGTTTATAAATTCATATTTCACTTATATATCCGTTATTGCGGCTGGCAAACATGATGTCAGTTTAATTAGTAAAACATGAGGTATCGACACTAGTGTGGATATAATTGTTTCCAAGCATAGCCGTAACCACTAACCAAGAATTAATTAAAATAAATTAGTCCGAACCCTAGCTGTTGGATCCGAACCCACTTATGGCTTTAGCAGTTATTTAACATGAAAATCTGCGATTCTGAGAATATGCATTGAACGTTAATAAAATAAAACTTATCCATTTCAATATTTTATATTTATTTAGAGAAAATGAATTCGAAATTAAATCTAGTAGTATTAATACGAATTTAATGCGAAGTAGAGAAATAATGATGTCAGGAATTGAGTATTGTTTTTGATTGGTCTACAACAAATTATATTATTTAGGATTATTATAAATTATTCATGTGGTACGTCCAAATGTTATTGTTTTGTAACACTGGTAATTATTAATGTTCAATTATCAACTAAACATGCTTTTTTGGTTGCCTGAAAACATACTTCCACAATTTACACGTAATTGTTTTTTTTTTTTTTATGACATAGGCGGCAAACGAGCAGACAGATTGCCTGGTGTTATGCAATTACCGTCGCCCATGGGCACCCGTAACACCAGGGGAGTCACAAGCGCGTTGCCGGCCTTTAAGGGGGGTTGGAGCTCTGGGAACCTTACTCACCATCAGGAACACAACACTACATACCTAAAAGGTAGCAGTGCTATTATGGCTGTGGTCTTCTGTAAGGAGGAGGTACTTCCCCAGTTGGGCTGCCCCAGATTCAAGCGTGATGGTCATCGCTGTGCCCTACCTCTCATTGTTGGACGTAGTTTAAGGACATACCCGGCTCCGGGTCCGGGTAAGATGCCAATACACACTGTCCCAACTATTAATGACGTACATGTATTATTGCTATATGTGAGCTGTTTGTAACGACACTATATAAGGGCTAAAAACGAACTTGTCAGGCTTTATAATTAGTTATAAAATGCTAACAGACAACCCTAAAAACCTTGGAAATCTTTAAAAACTGAGATAGCTAATAATTTATATTTAATATTTGAACGGTATAACTTTATGCAGAATAGACCGTCAATTTTTGACTTTTTTAATTTTTATTGATTTGTTTTTAAAGAAAGTGAAATCTGTGTGGTATTGAGTAATATAATTAAAACTGTTGTAATAAAACTAAGAACAAATCAAATTATTTTCATGAAATATTTTGATTTGCTTTGATTTTTAAGATGCGGGTTCGAATCCCGTCTCGAACACCGGAGGTCCTCGTCGTTTTTTCTTAAGTATATGTTATCTATCTATCTATGTTAAATATGTTATCTATCTATATCTATTTCAACTGTTGTAATAAAGTTTAAAACAGTGAATTGAAAATTAATTTATTATTTGATTTGATTTTAAGACAAAAAAGAACTGTCGACTTAATACATTTCGAGTACTTATGAGTTAGTTTATATCAATAGTTAACGTTTGATAACTTTAATAATCGCAAAACATAATTATAGCGTCTTATACCTAGTAAAGCTATTAAATTCGGGAAGCAGGATTCATTATATTGTCTTTAATCAATATTTAACCATTAAGTAAAATGTTTTTAAATGGCCAAAACAAATGATTGAAGAGGTCTTCCTGAATTAATAAATTGTAATATTGCTATAAATCTTACACCATGTATAATTTCATTATATACAATGCGATACCTCTACTTCAGCTTGCCTACTAGTAAATGTGCTAACTATCCGCCACACATACAAAATTTTATTATAAATGCAAAGTGAAACATTTAACTCCGCAACTAAAAATATTACTGCGCTAAAATATTTAGTTGAAAATCCCAAAAACATTTTAGTTTCACCAGCTTAAAGGCGCGCAACTTTCTACATACGAAGGATTAAGCCCAAATGAGTTTTTTCACGGGAAAGTAACGAGAAAACTGAAAATGAAGTTCATACAAAAGGGTACGTTGATGACCTTTTTTGGTGTGCCCTTTTCGGGATAGTTTGTTAAGCCTTTTTTGCATGTGACATCTGAATGAAATTGTCACAGCAGAATATAGATTCGTCGAATTTGGGATTTGCTTCATAAATCACCGCTTGTTCATAACGGTGCGTTGGTTGTTGCGTCACAAAAGATTAGGGTTAGGTGCGAAGTGCATAAGGCTTGTTATTCATATTAGAGTGGATAAAGTAATAGTTAGTAGTGACCAAGGTAGCCATATACATCTGTACACTTGTACAGGTATTTACTTGTATATCATTAATTATGTGTTACTATTAGGTATATGTCCGCAACTTCTATTAATTATACATATGACAGTGACTGCTTGAGGTGACTGTGCGTTATGTTTTATTATTTAATAATTTTAGCACTAAATGCGGGCGAATTAGGTAATTTTTCAGTCTAGGTTAGTTACTTTTACTCAATGGAGCATCATATTGGTAAAGATGTTCTTATAATATATAAAAAAGAGACAAATTAGTTTTCTAGTAATAATGTTGTCATTTCCAAGCCCCACTTTACCTTACTCTGAACTAATTTCTTCTTGATACATAATGCATTATGTTTTAGAGCTCTTGTTAATAGTTGGATAGCTTTGCGTATTACATTAAATAAACAGAAAGCACTTTTTGGCCTAAATTTTACGATAAGTGCCATTATTTGCGGAAGTTATGTAATAAATAGATATATGTGCTATTGTATATGCATTTCTTTTTTTTACGAGTTAAATACAACCGATAAAATTTAAAACTTAGGAATACTCGGTAAACTTTCGTTGTTTTGTTTTAAAACATTCTTGGGATTCTTTTTTCGTGTATTTGTAGTAAATTCGTTTATAATTGATCATTTATTTTTATTTACATCGGTGAATAGACTATTTAGGATCAGTAATATTCGACCGTGATTGCCAATAAAATAAGTTAGTATCCCAAAAAGTCTGCAACATAATTAATTTCCAATAGAATCTTGGCCGCTATGGACATGCGAACAAAATTAATTAGTCAGTAGGTACCGTAGATGAAAAATACTCCTGCCGTAAATTCCACTTGTTCTTATTAGATAACATGGTTGACTTAACTTGAGAAACACCGTGATGTATGGGCTACATTTCAAAGTCACCAGAAGTTAACAACATCAGAATTACACTTCTGAAAGTGGTTGTCGTTTGGAGCTAGTTGTGTCGCTGATAGATGAGTCGACGTTGAGTAAGCGTCGCAATAGCGCGACAGTCACCTCTATAAGGGCGATACGTGACTGCCTGGGGTAGGAGGTTACAGAGGACAGAGATGACATGAGAGATATACATTTGTTTTTATATTAAGCAGAAACGTCTGCTAGCTGCGTAGAATCGCAGCGGGACTCGAACTCACAACCACTGGATTGACTTTTTTTTTGGATTGGACTGGAGTCCCGCTACGAGTCAAATTTTTCTATTTTTTCTTTCGATTTAAATATCGAGATATACATTTATATATTCAGATACGTACTAGAGACGTAAGTACGTAAATCTATAATTAATGCTCACTTAGGACGAATTCATGGTGTCTTGTACACACAGCAACACTCTTAGCTGTACATCGGGAACCTTATGCCTTATAATAATAAGGTCCGATGTACAGCTAATAGTGTTGCTCTGTGTACCAATCTTCAGCTGAACGAGTACTAGGTACGAAGTGACCCAGATTTAAAGTTCGTTGACAGTACAATAATTTCAGTTGAGTATCATAATAAGAATATTATAACTGGTTACGTGGTAATTGTAATTATGCAATTATAAGTGGGAAGGTTCTCAAATCCTTATACCACAACTTTATTTAATCAACTTGGTTTAATAGAAATTCGTTACCTTTCAACATTTAAGCTTATGAGGTTCCAAAGAAAGCCAATTACTATTATTTTTAACTGACGACCGGTCTGACAACTGGCCTAGTGGGCGGTGACCCTGCCTATGAAGCCGATGGTCCTGGGTTCAAATCCCAGTCAGGGCAATTATTTGTGTGATGAGCACAGATATTTGTTCCAGAGTCATGGGTGTTTTCTATGTATTTAAGTATTTATATGTATCTATCTATTATATATATCGTCGTCTAGTTCCTATAACATAAGCCTTACTGAGCTTACCGTAGGACTAGGTAGATTTGTGTAAGATTGTCCCGAAATATTTATTATTTATTTAAACATCGTTTTTGCGGTCAAGTCTGAAAGCAGCCTGACTGCGGCGGAGAAGCCACAATTAGGTAAGGCTTCGGAATAAGCAGTTCAACTTTGTGTCAAATTGTGGTCTCACTCTAACTTGTCAAAAGCCGTGCAGCGTCGTATTGTCTTGAAACTGGATTGTTACTGAAACCTCAAGTCTTTCTAGTTAAGATTTAAATTAGTACTTTGTTAATAACTTTGACTTGTTAGTAAGAAATATTTTGTAATATTATAACTTGTTCTTTAGGTAGAACAATAAAGTCGAATTACGCTTCAACGACCGGTCTGGCCTAGTGGGTTGTGACCCTGCATATGAAGCCGATGGTTTAAACCCCAGTCAGGGCATTAATTTGCGTGAAGAGCGCAGATATTTTTGTATGTGTTTCTATGTATTTAAGTATTTATATGTACTATCTATAATATATATCGTCGTCTATTACCTACAACACAAGCCTTTCTGAGCTTACCGTAGGACTAGGTCGATTTGTGCAAGATTGATTTGTGTTTTTATTTTGTTAACCGACTTCAATAAAAGGAGGAGGTTATCAATTCAAACTATTTTTTTTTGTATGTAGGTATGTTACTCGATATCTCCGAGAACCATGAACCGATTTATTTTTTATTTTTTCGAAAGGGTTTAATTCCGAGTTGGTCCCTTTGGCACTAAGTCGGGATCTGATGATGGGATCCTGAGGAATCGAGGGAACTCCTCATTTTCAGAACAAACAGGCAGTGAGAGAAGCCAAGTCAACCAGTGGAAAAAGAGCGTAAAAGCTAATTTGGGATAAATTGTAAACACGTCCCTTCTTCTCAAAGCAAACGCTAAACTTTGTTACTTGGAATTGTACAGATTTTCGTGCGGGCTTCCTATGTCTGCTTAAAAAAACAACTATTTAACCAACCCTGCTAGCCTAATATGGTGGGCTTAATATCATTTGCCTCAATATCTGTCACGCTCCAATAAGTATGTAAGTACGAGATCGACGGATAGTGCGATATACGATAAAATGCTATTCGTTCTAATAAGTCGCTTAGATGACGTTTATGGACTATCGCTATGGAAATTATAATTTTGCAGCAATAATGTAAAGGTAGCATTGAGTACTGAATACGAATCCAGTCCACTCCTAAACCTGTTTTAGCGATTTTATAATTGGTGACTATGATTCCCAGACTTATTTATTATTAACCAGAAACGTGTGCTAACGGAACCAACATCATCATCATCATCATTTTATTATTTTATTCATAAGTCGTCCACTGCTGGACATAGATCCCCTCCTAATGACGTATATCATCTTGAAGGGGAGATGCCATAGTCACCACGCTTGTCTGGCGGGTTGTGATCGCAGTAGCTGTTAATTCGGTGTCGACTGATGCTACTGCCCAATCGTCGGATTTTCCCTTTGCTGCCTCTTACAATACTGCTATTTGTGAACCCCAGAACCTTCTAGGATATAGAACCTTCTAGATGCAACCTTAATCTGCCGAAAAAGTAGTAAAGCGCATGTTATTCTGCAAGTGTTGCAATGTCCTGCAACGTTGGCCTTTCCGTACACGGAACAAATGTGTTCTGGACATTTGGGAGGCGTACGCGGAGTCGGATCGATCGTGCAAAATTTATTATTATTATTTTATTTGAATTTATGTGTTTATAAATACTCACTCTCCTAAATAAAAGTCAGTAATAAAATGTTTAAATATTGGTATGCAGATGAATTAATTCTGCTCCGCTTACGAGTATAAAATTTTCTTGAGATGATTTGCGATGAAGGCATCTTCATGGCAAGCTACATTTCATTTCATAAGGTTCATAAAGTCTTACGAGTACAAGAAGTGAACATTAGATCATCATTTTTTTAGGGTTCCGTAGTCAACTAGGAACCCTTATAGTTTCGCCATGTCTGTCCGTCCGTCCGTCCGTCCGCGGATAATCTCAGTGACCGTTAGCACTACAAAGCTGAAATTTGGTAGTAATATGTATGTCAATCACGCCGACAAAGTGCAAAAATAAAAAGTGGAAAAAAATGTTTTCTTAGGGTACCCCCCCTATACGTAAAGTGGGGAGTGATTTTTTTCTTCATTCTAATCCTAACGTGTGATATATTGTTGGATAGGTATTTAAAAATGAATAGGGGTTTACTAACATCATTTTTTGATAATGTCAATGTTTTCGGAAATAATCGCTCCAGAAGTAAAAAAAAGTGCGTCCCCCCCCCTCTAACTTTTGAACCACAAGTTTCAAAAATATGAAAAAAATCTCAAAAGTAGAACTTTACATAAACTTTCTAGGAAAATTATTTTGAACTTGATAGGTTTAATGGTTTTTGAAAAAAATCTATATATATAAAAATGAACCCCTATTTCTCTTGGTCACGCTATAACTTGCGAACGGCTTTACCGATTTGGCTAATTTTGGTCTTAAAATATTTGTAGTAGCTCAGGGAAGGTTTAAACGGTGAGAAAAGTTCGAGTAATATACTAAAAAACGAAAATATTGTTCCCCCATACAAACTTATCAACTCGAAAAAACTGTAAGCGCCGCAGGATTTCATACATCTTACGCGTTTTTGGTAAAATGGTCTCTGCTTTCACTCGAGAAAGACTGAAGCGCCGCAGGATTGCATATGTCTTAGGCTTTTTTGCGAGCAAAATAGGTACTTTATATTATTCCAGCACTAAAGTCGTTAAGGCGATAGTTTCTTACAAATTGTTAATAAATTAGCCCTTATTCCCTAAGATATGGCTGTCAAAATCTCTATTGAATGACAAGACACACTTCCTCACTTTAGGCCCGGTACCGCGAAGATCGAAGTTCGTATATGTCGAGCATTTCTCTTTTACTCCAATTAAGGCGCTAAGAGTGACAGAGACAATCGTCCGAAATTTTCGAATATCGTTGTTCGCGGTAGCGCCGCCGTTTTATGTATAATTTCGCGTTTAGTTTTAAACGCGAAATAGTTTTAACCGTAAATAAGAATCTGCACAAATATTCATCGCCCAATGCGACCATCCCCTCCGTTGTTTTACTACTTCAGATGGGTACTAAGTGTGAGTGAAGTATATAACTCTTTCTAAATAGTTGTCAGCGTCCTTTGTGGGCCCGTTTTTAGGGTTCCGTACTTAATATTAATATTTCAACAATAATATATCAAATAGCCCATTTTAAACTCTTAAGTGGGATCACTTACTGTGACAGACGAAAAACTACGGAACCCTACACTGAGCGTGGCCCGACACGCTCTTGGCCGGTTTTTTTCAAACCGAACCGCCATCATGTCACACTGAGTATCTATGTTTTATTAATAATCGTTTAAGTTTTGTAAATAATCAATCACGGTTATCAACTTATCAAGCATTGAATACCATTGTCTTCGTAGCACCTTAGGATCATTCATAGATTCATCAATAGTAACCTTGAGCACTAACCTGTGTTCAATCCGTGGTCGAGCCGTGTATACGGCCCACTTAGCATCTCTTAATTATTCAACCTCTTGCTCCGTCTGGCCTTGTATTATCAATGCAAACTAAGCATATGGCTTAAACAAACCAGTACAGGATTTGTTTACTTAGAGCCCGTTGCATTAAATCGTTTGGTGTAACATCACCGTCATTGTTAAAACTACTACTCTACTAGCATGACACTTTTATTAAGTTTTTAAGTTCTATGTGCGTGATATTTATCGGATAAGGAGCGTTTTATGTACGAAAACCTATTTCGTTTTGTTTGTTATTTCTATTTTGTCCTTTTGTTGATGTACCTATGCATTATTTGTGTATGATTATTGAAATATTTGTACTCGTTTTATTAATAGCTAACAATAAAATGAAAATATGTATGTACTATTTGTCTATTTCACATCTTAATACCTGATCCTGCTACTCGTAATACTAGTTTTAAGGCGAGTATTTGTTAGTAGTAAGAATATGTATTTTTATACATATAGGTACATTACCAAACGGCCCATATGGTCTGCTTGGTAATGTATAAAGGCCCGAAATCAATTAGAATATACGATCACTGCTTGAATCCTTTATGACGCATTAAGTAAACAAACAGTGAAGCATTTACTTGCAAATGTTTTAAGCCTTAAACTTAACTTACTGTAATTACATATCGACGGTGGAAATTTCAAATGTCGTAAGGGACATACTTTTATATGCGACTTACGACATTTGAAATTTCCACTGTCGATATACTAATCTAACTTTCCTCATGTATGCAAAATATGAACAATATCGAACTCACTTCACAATTTACCCTCCAGTTTCCTTATAAACATTATCGAAGTAAATAATCAGGTAAATTGATTGATACACACGAGTCCGAACCGGAATGGACCATTATTGCAGCGATAACATGAAAATGGCCCCTATCGATAACCTATTATCGAGTAGGCTTTTCTTTTAGGCCCGTGAGGCCTGCAAGGAAAGCGGGGAAAAATATCTTGAATAAAATACTTGGTACGTGCGCGTACTTTTTTTGCTTAAGTAAAACTTATGACGGGATGGTATTCTACGAATACATATAGCGGGTATGAGTAACCCGCTTGTATTGTATTCTTGATCATATTAAGAGACTTAAATATCCTACAGTGTCAAAATCGAAACGCAACTTAAAGATAATAATAGTTGTAATATGTAAAATGTGTTGCTTGTGGAAACCAGTCAGCATGCACTAGCAGTATGCAGTAATTAGTGTATGCAACAGTGTCCTATAATAATTCGTTTTGTAGATATGCACCAGAGAAAAGCGAAGTTAAGTATACATATACAAAAAGTCATATTTTTAGGAGCAGCAGGTTATTGAAATATTACTCAACATTTACTTAAATGACTCCCTAACCAACAAGTGTCACCATATCACTGTTAAACAGTATATTAATCAGCCATCACATCCTTATTTCTTTATCGCCACGGTCCACTGATATACGGGCCGTATTAAACCAATATTAGGTATTAAATAGAGACGTTCCGAATAGACGACGGAGAGTGGTGAGGGGATGAAAAAGGTGTTGCTGGAAGTATGGAATATGCATTATGGCCTTTTTACAGGCTTTTTATTCTTACTTTTAGCTGTCCCGTGTATATGTACAATGAAATCTTGCAAGTTCTTTCGGGTTTCCGATTGAATTGAAATTTTGCATGTATAATTATGTATATCATGCCATGAATCTGATCTGATGCTGGAGCTAATGAACTGTGTGATATAACAAAGCAAACTAACGCAACCGGTGTTTGGCAATTACGATAATGGCTTGTACCAAATATAAAGCTTTTGCTAAAAACTTCTTGCGGACGTAATTGCAAAGATATTTTTAAACCAGGTGTTCTATTACCCGTAATCTGCATAAATATAATATAATGGTACTTTCTCTAGAATATAATAAACACTTAAAATGAATACTGTAGTATCTTATCTGCACCCTACAATAATGTTCTCATGGTACTTGAAGATTATGTCAATAAAATGTATTTTTAACTAAAGTACATAAAATAATCTGTAATAATTTTTACAATAAGCTCCTGAATCGAAATTCCAACGTTAGTACAGCCTTAGTAAATACTGATTTAAATTAAATACTTATTACGTTGAACAAACTGGAGTCCTCATTCTGCGAATGGTTTCTTCAAACTTTGATTGATTAAGTTGGACATTATTGTTCTTGGCTGTTTTGTGAATAATCGTTTTTGGATTTATCATTTTCAATTTAATATTTGAATTGCTGTTATCATTAATGTTACAGTTATTTCAGTTGAGTCTTTAAGATATCGTGGAAATTTAAAGCATTGTTACATTAGTGAAAATAAATTAGTTACAGGCTTTACAAATGCAAAAAAGCTACAGGCATGGAACAATTAAATCCTTCACCTTCTCAACCACTCAATAAAAACTAGTTGTAAGTACCCGGACCGAAGTTGGCCAAGATCTGTTGGACGAGGTACAATCCAGAGCAAAGATATCTGATTTGATTCTTCAATTCTACTGCGACACAGTCTATAGCCTTCGTACCCCAGATTTATCAGTATGCTATAAAAAAATACCCTGCTTAATCTTTAAATTGGCAATTTGAGGCAGCGTACTGAAGTCGAAAATTTTATTGAGATTTTTGTGTATTTCATTTAGATTTGATTGTGTAATTTTATTTGAATTGTAGGGTCCTAGAGTAAAAAGTGATATTTTGGATTTATGGTATCTATTACAAGAAATTCTTATGATGATCTGTTTTAAGAGAACAATGTTAGTACTCATAGACTTTTATTTTCGAATTTAATCAAACTTCTCAATTGTTAGTGTCAATAAAGCCAAATTGAAAGACTTCTTACATCAACTTTATGATCGTTTTCACGACTCTTTTTTATCGTTTTGGTTTTTTATTGCTTTGGCATTTGTTCCTTTTTATTGTAGGATCATTATTTCAAACTTATAGTACTCAAAATCTTGTTTAAAATTTAATGCCAGTTCTATCGGTGTACCTAATAGGAACATAATTTGACATGTAGAAGAGCCCAAGATGACCTGGCTTCGCTTTTTTATACTATATTCTGCTTTTAATCCAAAGGGCAGGGCGCACATTCTAAACCCAACTTTAAAGTTTTTGGAATGTATATAAAATCATTTTAAAAGTCCCGATTTAAATTTGATAGTTAGATGGCAGTCGTTTTGTGAAAACTAGTGCTTTTACCAATTTTAGTTTAATAATTTTTAGTTTAGTCTAGTGGAGCAAAACAGGGGCATCATAATAAATCGGGCGTATTTATACAGAAAAATAGTTTTGAGACCTAAGGTGTACTTGTGGAAGTAGGTACCTATATTATTACATCAGATGTTGTTCGGGTGCCGTGTGATGCCGGCTGACTAGAATAGCACCACCCCATCTCCTCCCGCGGGTGTCATAAGAGGTGACAAAGGGAAAAACCCAATCTACAGCTGGGTACTTCGCTCGCCAACCCGCCTGCCAGGCGTGGCGACTCCATAGTCGATTTAAATATCATCTTGGGGGGTAATTGCCATCACATACCCCCCAAGATAATATTTAAGTCATATTTGTGGGAGGCCTATGTCCAGCAGTGGAATGCATACTGCTGAAATGTAATATTGTTCGGGTATGTAGGAACGAATATCTCCATACTTAACGAACTAAAAGTGAAAGAAAGGCTCTCAGCTACGGTCAGAGCACGTATCCTCAGATATTTCGGGCATGTAACGCGACGTGGAGAGAATGCCGTGGAGAGACTTGTTGTTCAGGGACGGGTCAATGGCTGTAGATCAAGAGGACGTTCCCCCATGCGTTGAACGGATCAGATAAAAGCCCTTACCAACACCACACTTAACACATGTGCCAGAGAAGCAACTGCCAGGGAAAACTGGCGCAAAATTGTACGTCGTTCTACGTGACCACGACTGCTCTGTCAAGAGTAATTCGACGAAGAAGAAGAAGAATATAGGTTCGGGTATCTATCACGGATGTCCTGAAGCTGAACATGGGCCTCCTCATAAGCCGCCACTGAGAGCGTTCTACAGCATACTGTAGCCACCTACTCCCAGCGACCAGTAGGAGGTCATCGGTCCATCTAGTTTGTGGAAGTCCTACACTTTGCTTTCGTATACGTGGTCGATACTCTAGGATTTTTCTGCGCTAATGTTCTGTATTTTTCGAAAAGTCATGAGTTCCTTAAAATTAGCGTCAATTCCAATTTTCCTCTATAAGCCTTCTAATTGAACCATTGAATTCATTACAGACCCCTTGTTAGCGGGACAAAAATAATGACCGTTTGCATCCAATTGTACTAAAAGCCTTACCGATTGGTATAAAAGGTCGAAGTAACATACATTTTTTAATATTATCTATGGAATATATTAAGGAAATTAGGAATATTGTGTCTGTATTTTTTGTGGATTTTATGGACGTTACGTTTGAGCCAAGTCTTTGTTGGATTACACGGCACTAAAAAGGTTTACATGTTACTGAGTACACTATTATTCTAAAGTAATATCACAAGTTGAGCACAGATATTTGTGTAGTGGGTACTCAGCCAACGATATATATAAATACCTAATAAACAAATAATTAAATACATATATGAAACACCCATGACTCAAGGAAGGAACAAATATCTTTCACATAAATAAATGCCCTTACTGGGATTTGAACCCAGGACCATAGTCTTCATGGCCAGGGTTACTACCCATTAGGCCAGACCTGTCGTCTAAGCGGGTGAGGTGTTCGAAATGACCATAACATGACCTTATACTTAAAAGAATAAAAGCGTGACAAGATTATTGTGAGCACATGGCCTGCTTGGAAACTTCTACTGTTGACTGTGCCAATAACATCACATGCGCGAAACTGTTTGAGTGGCCTATTGTATAGTACCTTTTTATCATGAGTTGTGATTGAGGTTTTCGATAACGAGTATCGAGTTAACTATCTGTACATCTTGTTCGCACTAAAATAGTACAAGCGAGATGCACAGATAGTAAACTCGATACTCGTTATCGAAAACCTCTGTCACAACTTATGGTAAGGGTACAGGGTTTTAAAATGATGTCGGTAATCACCATGGCTTTGATCCCTTTGGGTCGCGAGTTCGAAAGTACTCGTAATAAGTAATTATTATAAATAAAGTTCCAATATATTCATACATAATGGGTCCTAGAAATATATTTATCAATTACATTAAGAAAATAATGCTATTATTGATTTTCAATTCGACGTACTAGCGGTCCCATTACTGGGCTATATCTCGAGCTACCGTCTAATTGCGCCGTGTAGGGTTGTCACTCGCCGCGGCCGGGCCCGCCTTTTGCTCATTCCGTCTTAAGTGCGCCTGAGATCTGTGACTACCCTTAATTAACTGTGTCCTGTGTCGAAATACTCTGCAGTGTATAGGTGGATTCACGAGAGTTGGCACGAATGGATTGAACGGAACTTTCATTGTATGAGTGACACTTGTATCGGTATACAATCGAACCGCTATTTTATTGGTTAATGTGACACACACATAGACATTTTCATTCAATCATTCATTCCATTCGTGCCAACTCTCGTGAATCGACCTATACCGTACAGTCAGCTATATTTTATCGAAAGCGTGATCTAATAGTAAACTTAAATAAATAACTAAATATTAAAGGACACAAAAAAATGGACATATTAAATGGTAAATATTACACAAATTGAGTGACCCCCACGGTAAGCTCAAAAAGTTATGTGGGCACTCAGCTAACGACATATATATATATAATGTTATATATCGGGTCTCTCTTGTAATATGAGCAATAAGTTTAGGCATCGTTTTTACACCACAAAAGTAGCAACATTTGTGCTACGACATTTGAAAAAAAATTTTGCAAGCAAGCTATGCAATGTGAAAAGTAGGAAAAGTTTGTAGGCTGACAGAGTAAACGTAAACTTGACTATTGGATGCCGTTTATTAAATAACACAATTTGTTAAAGTTGTAGAATAAATGTTGCGACGTTCGTGGTTTTCAAGCACCAAAAGTGCCAAGCCCACGTCCGCGGAGCCGGCACTTCACGGACTATTACTAGAATGACTCAGGAAAGTTTAAATAGAAAAACCAAGTATAAGTATTAAGCAACGTTTGAATGTTATTTGATGTTTAAATCAATTTATAAATATTTTGGGGCCATGCCCCATTAATGCCGTTTGCAGAATCTGAACCGTAGACCTCGGATCGCTACCAAAAATACGGCGCCAACATATTAGTACCATTGATATGTTCCTGGCTAATAAATGAGGTAGCCAGAATTTCCAAGTCGTATTTACTGTTCCATTATTCCATACCCTATATTATACCTATACATTACGTATCGTTGATAACATAATCCACAGGCATTAGTATGATCCTAATTAATATCTAAACAAAAATCAATTTGCGGCGAGTAGCAGCCCTATTCAAACTTACTTATTGATGTTATAATAATACTATTCACAAAAATACGAGTAGGTATATCGAGATAGAAGAGTTCTTCAATTTGTAAGGAGTCGGAGCGTGTAATATTTTGCTTGGATTGTGTTCGGTTAGTGCTTTCACGTGTAATTTAGTAATGGAAATACCTCGATTCAATTACAATTTTCAATTATACAAAGGTACCTACAATATGACCACCCGGTCTGGCCTAGTGGGTAGTGACCCTGCCTATGAAGCCGATGGTCCTGGGTTCGATTCCCAGTCAGGGCATTTATTTGTGATGAGCACAGATATTTGTTCCTGAGTCATGGGTGTTTTCTATGTATTTAAGTATTTATATGTATCTATCTATTATATATATCATCGTCTAGTACCTATAATACAAGCCTTACTGAGCTTACCGTAGGACTAGGTCGATTTGTGTAAGATTGTCCAGAAATATTTATTTATTTATTTATTTATTATTTATATGTACCTATTGACTTATTTATAAGCCAATCCTAAAATAGTGTCATAAATCTGAGCGTGTTGTCTAAACGCACACTAAACACAGAATGTAAGTGTAGTTGTGACATTGAGGGTTTCGATAACGATCAGTATCGAGTTTACTATCTGTGCATCTCGCTTGTACTATTTTAGTGTGATGCACAGATAGTGAACTCGATACTCGTTATCGAAAACCTCAAAGTCACAACTCATGGTAAGGGTACGGAGTGAACAATTTCTTCTACGAGTTTTGAAAAACGTAAAATGTTAGTATAGAGAAGATATAGTTAACTTATTGATACAAATGATACATATCTCTCCGTATTCTCTAATGTTGTGTGACTTATGTCGCCAGAGTGCTCAAAGCCTTTTTTAGGGCAACGCGCGTTAAACTTTCTCGAGTTACAGGCGTCAATAACCTGCGATATCAGAGCCGTTTTCTTGTATGCCATCATTGTAGTATAAAAAAGGGTAAAAACAAAAAAAACTTTACGTAGTGTTTTTTCAGTAGGAAAATCAATACAAAGGTTGCCAAAAATTTGAGGCTCTGAGCACTCTGCGACCTTACTCCCATAACACTGTGTTTAGTGCTATTTAGCTATAAGATGGAGGTACTTACTCAGACGGGCTCCGCCTTAATTTCGGACTCTGTTTTTTTAGTTTTGGCTTACAAATAAGTCAATAGCTACCTTTACATAATTGATTTTCCTACTGAAAATTTAATAATTGAGTACACTTTTTTCTGAAAACTCCAAAGTACAAACTTAGACGCCTACCTACTATTAAGACTTGAACATAGTACTTTATATTCAATTATGGATAAATATATCCCGTACTCTTGTATGTATAATCTTAGTGACATAGGAGCGTTCACTGAACTCAATTCCCGAGCCTTATCTATTTCAAGAACTGTCAGTACCATGTTTCGTCCTCGAGAAAAAGCTAGCTAAATTAATTTATTCTTATACTTGTAGTGACCGGGAATCAGGAATCATAATACATTGACTTGTTATGGGTGTGTTATTATTGTTATCTGGTACGCAGAAGTTTATAAACACAGAAACATATTTTTAATCATAAGACCATTTTTGTGTATTAGATTCACTATGAGCTAGCCTAATCCATCAGATTCGCCTGTCATAATAAAGTATCATATATTTAAGCTTAATAATAAACACTAAATCGAGCCGTTTAAAAAAAAATCTTGTAACACAGTACTGACTATACACGGTATATAAAATAATTTTAATAATGAGATACTGCATGAGGCACCCTAGCGTAGTTTTATATAATGCTTTAAATATTTTGATATATTTTATTTGTATGTTTATACTGTATTTTAATAAAAACATTGTAAACTGCCTAGACTAAAAGGCAAAATGAATAAAAAAGGTAGTGTAAATTACGTGCGCTTCGCTGCGCAATATATTACGTGTGACTGTACAGCCAGCGTCGTATAGTTAGTTACAGTCAGTATGTCCAAATATATCGATACACATCGTTACTGATATATAAATATATTATAGAATCTAACTGCTATATAAACTAATCTAAAAGCGGGTGCAGCGGCGGAAAACGCCGATATTTTTAAACGTAACAAATATAAGAGCCTGGGCAGAGAGTACCATTTTGTACCGTTTGGCGTAGAGACGCTAGGTCCATAGGTAACAGCATTTGCGATACAACGAAATGCCGGCAGCATCCTTGGTACAATGACTCAAGGGCCTTTTTTAGATTTTTTTCTGTAAATAGTTAAGTACATGTAGTTATTATAACACGATTGTAATTTCTGTAAATAAATATATGATATTTTTAATAAATAAATCTGTATCGATATATTTGGCCATACTGACTGTAACTAACTATATGACACTAACTGTACAAGACACCTAGCGAGTAGTTATGATCATTTCTCGCTAGAAGTTGGGAGTACACGACTGTAGTATGGTGGCACGTATTAGCCCGCCTAAACGACTGTTCTTAATCTAAGGTTAACTTACATTAGATTAACTTGTGAATTCGCTAACGGTAAGTTAAGAACGAGCTACTATCGTTTGTCAAGTTGTTTGAACTGATCTAACGTAAATGTGGCTGCATACTCGCAAATGTCGTTCCATTAAATACTGTCATACATACAAGAAATTCTTACAGTAATGTCTATGAAAAAGTATTAAGTGATTTAAAATATTATTTTGAATAAGTAATATCTAAATTATTTTTTATTATGCAATAACGTCTGCTAGCGAATATCTTCGATATTTAAATCGAAAGAAAAATAGAAAAAAATTACTTTGAAGTAATATCTACTTGTGTATAAAATTGTGACTTTAAGTATAGTCGAATTCCAAGTTATTTATGTATCAATTAAGTTAATTTGCTCACAAATGCATTTCAGTATGGGTATTTATTTATGTGATGAGCACAAATATTAGTTCCCGAGTAGTTTCAGTATTTGTATACAATACATATAAGTATATATTGTTGTCCGTACTCACAACACAAGCCTTCTTGAGTTTACCGTGAGGCTCAGTCGATTTGTGTAAGACTGTCTTTGTACTTAATATTTATTTATTTATAAAAAAATGCAAATATTATTTAGCTAAGTTTTCTATGCGGTGTGGTGCCGGCTGACAATAGCACCAGTCCATCTTTTCCTGCTCTCTTTAAGAGACGACAATAGTACATTGTGCAACGAGGGTGGTAAGTTGGGTATAGCAAACGGGAGTCTATTAGAAGGCTTTTAATGACTCAAGTTTGTTATAAACTTACCGCCCGTGATACACACAATGTTTTTCATCACATTTGCGAAGATATAAAAATAAAAGTTAGTAAAATTAGTAAATTATAAGGGCTTAAAATTAAAATACACTTTGAAAACTGTCAATTGTCAACTTTTTTCAATGTCTTCCACAGAAAATGCTAACAACTGCGTTTTGTTTTCGAAGTTGACAGACTGCCAAATTGTTTCAATTATCATTTATCAAAATAAAATATAATAAAATTTTTTTTTATAATTACTATACATTAAATTGCAGTCAAATTTAATATAAAGATATGTTTTATACGTAGTAAAAGTTGGTTGTAGCCAACTTTTGAAGATATGAGATACATCTTGGCTGATTGGAAACATCCTCAGTCCGAAGTGAAATATGAGTTCTATATGTAATTTAAAACTAAACTTAACAGCCCGTGGGAGATAAAACGGCTATAACTGTTCTGTACGCTCGCACGTAATAATGCCATTGACGAGCAAGTGTGATGAAAAAGAAATAAACCGATGCATGAGCAACAACGTCCGTCGAAACCGGATCAACAGCTACAGCGGTCGCTAACCCGCCTGCGAAGCGTGCAATGAAGATAATCACATTTTTACACTTAAATTAAGTTTAAGTAATTATTTGTGAATAAAAAATCTAACTGATTTTATGACACAGATCCAAGATAGGTAGTATAAATACTATTATTACCAGTCTAATGTTTTTCTCAATCTCGACCCACCTAACCTAGTCTACCCAAGTAGAGTAACGTTCTCATTCTTGTATAGTTCTTTTTTGCTTTCTTAGGTCCATCTATCACACCGTACCGTACCATACCGCATGAAGTTATTATAAATTTAAAAAAAAAAAACACCATCATATACTAAACATAATTAGTGAATACCTAAAGCTTAGACTAAATATGTAGAAAAAAAACATGTTTGTATGTTTAAGTAACAAATAAATAAAGAGAAGGCATTGTATTTAATTCGTGGGCTGTCATTTTTTACATAGTATAAAATGCCTGGAAAGTCGAATCATACTTTTTAAATGGGCCCTTTCGGAAGGGAAATAATAAAGCAGTATCAAATTCTGGAATGTGTTACAGCTATTTTACTCTTCTTCAATTATAGCATAGTCACAGCATCGTGCTCTCATATTCTTACACTCATATTAGCTTTGTTTTTCTACTGCTTCTTACTAACTTTAATTTTCCACGTTACTCTTACATAGATTTGTATGGTGAGATACAAATCTATGGTCCTAGTGAAACCCTGTATAAGTTTTAATATACTAGCCTAGTTTTAATATTCACAGAAATATTTTAAATTCATTCTATCGGGTAACTTTATTATATGTTATCCTAGTGTTCGGTCGCGGAGAGTTGCGGCCCTAGTTTTTTTCTTCGAGGCTTCTCGTTACAGGGTGAAACACGTCGACAATATTAATACATTTTATATCATTCTAATCCGGTGTAAGAGTCTCCCTGGTAAATGTCTGAACCCATTGTTTTTAATGTAGGTAGCCATGTTTGGTTTGGGCGTGGAACATTCATTGTAATCACTAGGCCACATTTACATTACACGTTGTGTCCGGTACAGAAATAGCTTGTTAGGGTTCTGTACATATTCGATACGTGTTTAGGGACAGATTAAATAGTTGATTTGTTCACTAACATTACGACTACATACTCTTATCTCAATTTTATGGCCTATGTAGTTTGTAGTAGTAACGTTTCTGTAACATTTTTGAAACCTATATTCGAATTTCGAAGTCGGTTCCATATTTAATTTTGAAATGACTAGGTACATAGGTATATTTCTTGCTTTAGTTAAGATTTTAATTTATATTTACCATGTTTCTTTGTATTTTTGTTACTCAGTGACGAAAATTAGATAACTTTATGTAGTTTCGTAATTTCTACTTATTACCGGTGAAATGCCCTAGATAATTAAGGATTTAATATAATCAATTAAATCAAATAAAGGTAACATGTATACTGGTAGTTACGTAATACTTTATATAATTCTGGCATCTTAAATCATGTTAAATGCAAATATAATGTTTTTATTTTGAGTACGTTATACTTCTTAAACTGCACACCGACGAAATAAGAAAACAAAAAAAAAGCAACGAATAACTTGAAATAATTTTAGTTACTTATATCAAAGGCCCGGCTATGTTAGCTTTGTGGTCAACGTTTACAATTAACTGTCCGACAGTTAATCAACTGAAACACACACATGTTAACCCGCCTTTGTCTTGTAGTGTTATATTATTATTACTGATAACTATCGCGCCAATGAATAATCAATACTGTCACGAAATCCATTTGTTGCCATCAAAACGAGTCGAACTAGCCCTTAATTCAATTATATACCTGACTAGTTTAGAAGTAAAAGTTCTAACCACAATGAGATATTTGTACTATTTCGGACCTAGGTCTACTGCGGTTGGAGTAAAGAGACGACCATTAATTGTGGTCACACCCTTTTAACTGTCTGGTTTACTGTACGTGAAATAGGGTGGATCCAATAGTTTTACGTTTAACATGATAAAGACATTCAAGGTGATCTTGACCTTAACACAACTTTTTTTAAGGGCCGGTTGCACAAGCCGTTAACGTCATCGTAATACTTGAAATCTTGTATTTATAAACAATTTCTGTGAGATGACAGTTGCGCCGCCATATTTATCCAAGTAAAGACATTTATTTGTGTGATAAGCACAAGTACTTATTTGTTCCTGAGTTATGGGTGTTTTCTATGTGTTTAAGTATTTGTATATTAAATATATCGTTGGCAGAGTACCTACAACAAAGCCTTCTTGAGCTTACCGTGGTGTTCAGTCAAGTGGTATACAGAAGTCCTCTAACATTTTTATAATATTTTAATTATTTATTAATATAAAGCTAATCACTAATCAGTTTGCAGGATTGGTTTAGTGCAATCCAGGCTGGGTATACATAGACAAAAAGCAAGCATAGTATAGGTGAAAAACTTAGCTAAAGCACCTGGTCTATGTAGTAGTTACGTGTCTGTACACGCATTTCGGCGTTCTATATTAAAATTTTGAAGTAAGTTCCATATTAATTCTCCGCACAACTACATCGACATGGTGACTTTCTTAACTTTTCACCTATAAACCATATTATGAATATAATTTTACTGGCAAAGTATTTAATAAAGATAATTAAGCGAACACATATCTCTAGGGCAGAGCACGCTGAACATGAAATAAATTTAATAATTTATTGGTCACTGTGCTGGTACAACCACGAACGCCAGGCGAGTAATTAGTTTTATAAACTTCGTAATCTCAATAGCCTCTCGCTACATTCTGGGAATTGTATTGTTTCTCAAATTGTCAAACCCAGACTGCAGACTTAGTCAGCGATGCTTGATATTGGCTGCGTTGTATTTCTACAATCGAGTAGAAATGCTTCGCTTTGTATTGCCTACACTGCCTACACATAACAGGCCATATGGCCTGTCACATTCTGTAGACAGGTGACCTGAGGTACTAGGACAACTTTTCCAACTGAGTGAAATAGCTTTTTATAGTAGCACGCTTCAAAATATGGCTGATCCTATCGGTAACCTCTTCTTCTATCTTTATTTTGATTTTCTGCATGAACCGGGGTATCATAAGCCCGTTCTCTCAAGGAATACTCTTGACATGCTAGAACTCTGCTAAGTGCTGCTCATCATATTCTTCTGGGCTCTCCGAAACAAAGATTTACATTTGCATATACAGTAAATATTATATTTGCATGGAGATGATACCATGACACCACCATGTCAGTCAGATTGCTACTGGAGGCGGTAAGAAAAGCTGAAACACAATTTTGTAAGTCATATAGCAAAAGTATCACCTGCACGTGAGCCAATGAGTGTGCCCTCTCCTTTTTCGATCGAATTCAATTTCTTACCTACTGGCTAGAAGTAAGATTAACTCATAAACAAAAGCACAATTTGTACGAGAAATTGTCACAAATAATAAGTAAATATTTCGGGATAATCTTACACAAATCGACCTAGTCCTACGGTAAGCTCAGTAAGACTTGTGTTGTAGGTACTAGACGACAATATATATAATAGACAGTTACATATAAATACTTAAATACATAGAAAACACCCGTGAATCAGGAACAAATATCTGTGCTCATCACACAAATAAATTCCCCGACTGGAAATCGAACCCAGGACCATCGGTTTTCGGCCAGAGGCGGGGTCACTACCCACTAGGCCAGACCGGTCGTCAATCGGCTTTTATTTTGCGAAAGTCGGATCGCTGCCAGTCGGACACTCGCCTCACTTGCAAACTTTCTGGTCGAAGTCGCTATAATTTCTAAATTAGACATAGGTACACTTGAGACCACGGCTGCACACTACGGTTACTGTGAAATAATTCTATCAATAGATTCAGACGTCGGGGTCACATGGACCTGAAATACACCTTTAATAATACCGGAGTTGGACTTTTAAAATCAATTTCCTACTAAAATGATGTTGGTTTACTTATGTTTCGGATTATCGTATAATTTTCTAACTGATAAAATTTCTAGGCATACAGTTGAATATAATTAAGTACAGTCAAATTTAAAAAATATGTATACATATATTTAATGTGACAAATATATGTAGCCAGGACACTTTTACTAATAACGTAGAGTTTTGGACACATAAGAAAAAACTTTTTTTTTTATAAATAAATATTTTGATTTGCATTGATCTTCAAGTAGTAACACTACTATATTTAAATTAAAAATATATGACATGTTATACTTTAAAAAAAAGTGTTCGGGTAATCCAATTGGTTAAGGCGTGATATCGCTGGAGGTCATCGTCACTTTTTCTTTCTCATTATTTGTCATCTATTTTCAGTTTTGGGCATATCTTTTTATCATAATACATGTTCAGAAGTGCTGAATGTACATATAAATATATATGAATGGTTGAGCTAGTCTTATGATCGAGTGAGGATGATGACATATCTACACATACTCGTGCTATGTTATATCATAATTTAAAATTATATTTCAGGCTATTAACACAGTAAGTTTTACGCCAAATACCAATATAGTTTATTTGTCACAGTTACTGCATATACTCATTAGAAAGTTTTTTTTTTGTCTACATCTTGTATTGTATCTAAGCGACATAGCTATTTCGTATACTACTAGGTACCACAATAACTAATGAATTACACTTAATCGGTACATAGAATGTGTAAAATGATTTGAACGTATTTGCGGTGGCAGTTACAAGCCCTACCGCGCAAAGAGTCGTAACTTTCATTAGAAAACCCTATTCAACTGTATACATTATTCCCTCCCAATAAAGTCCAAATTCCGAATAATTTTCCAATGTAGATATGGCGGTTTTGAGTGGTGTTACAATGTACTCGTTTATACCGTTTGCGGTAAACATTGCTCTACCAATGCCGTGCCAAATACGTGTTCGGTTTTAACAGATATATGTGTCTCTGAAACGTTTGGTTGATCGGAAACTAACCGTGTTTTACAAACATATAAATATTTGGTTGCCAGTAAAAAATATGTTTCGTTAATGTGTTTAGTAAAGAGAAGTTCAATTAACAAGTTCAGCCCCAATGACACAACGTCTGTGATGTTATAAAACCATCTGCAATGCGCGTAACACATTTGTGATCTGAAATTATCGAACTCCTATGACGGCATCACGTGTGTTCAAATAAATTTACCGGCCAATGCCGACACTACTTGTGTAAAAAAAGAGAGAGAGTTAGAAATTCCCGGCGACACAATTTGTGTAAAAAAGAGAAAGAGTTAGAAATTGACCTGCGAGAGCCCCGGACCCGGGTATGTTCTTAAACTACGTCCAACAATGAGAGGTAGGGCACAGCGTTGACCATCACGCTTGAATCTGGGGCAGCCCAACTGGGGAAGTACCTCCTCCTTACAGAAGACCACAGCCATAATAGCACTGCTACCTTTCAGGTATGTAGTGTTGTGTTCCTGATGGTGAGTAAGGTTCCCAGAGCTCCAACCCCCCTTAAAGGCCGGCAACGCGCTTGTGACTCCCCTGGTGTTGCGGGTGCCCATGGGTGACGGTAATTGCTTAACACCAGGCAATCCGTCTGCTCGTTTGCCGCCTATGTCATAAAAAAAAGCATTATAGGAATAAAAAAATCGCATTAATGCCAGTGACATGCTCTTAGTGATCGACATAATTTCTAACTATCGGTATGTTGTAAGCATTTATTAAAACAGTACCGGGGGCGAACGTGTTAATGTATGTAACCAATTTAAATTTATACTCCTAACGACGTCGACGATCAGTTACTTAAAATGTATAAACTAAGATCTCTGTATACTGTCTGTTGTGCCGTACACTTGTAGTAAAAAACTGATATGAAATAAGGCTTATTAAAATCTGTAATCGGAAATATGCAATGAATCCAGCCAATTTCAAGAGCTGGATCGAGGCGATGTCGCGTAAATTAGAATGTCAGCCGCAGACGAGAGCATTAATGAGGAGATGCATTTCAAATCGGTGCAGTTGGACGAAATATTTTAGACCGAGTGTGACTATCGAGGCGAAAAATCAAGTTTATAATGAGTTGAAAATTATATGCTTATCCTAAACCTAACCTGACTTAGTATGTTTTATCACGGGTGTAGGTTTTCATATAAATGATAAGGTGAACGTCCGAGTGCTCAACATGTAAAGATAAAATATTTATTTGATTTACGATATTTTGCTCGTTTGTATCCTCGTAAGGCCCAAGAGCCTGTAGTAATAATTACTTTGAATTTGGGTAAATTTGCGAAATCATGGGTACATAACTAAGTCAAATAAGAGTACCATCAGAGGTTATTTATCAGAAAAATGTGATATTATTTATGAGCAGAATATTTCTTTGACACGTCTCAAATGCTTTTTTTTTTGAGTAATTAAATATTAGTTTTAAATACGTACTCTTAATTCTGCTAATATAACAATTGAAGATATTTGAATTTTATAAAATTGGAACTGAGTTGAATTTCATTTGTTTCATTCGATTTTGACATAAGATAAATTAAACTTTATTTCCTACACTATAAAGAACGAATTCGAGTAGCATTTTACTTGTATCACAGGCCTTAGGAGGATATAGGTAGCTGCATAAAAATGACCGAAATAAAACACATAACCGAAGTCTCCAAAGTCGAAGTCGAGTTTTCCATAAGATTTACTTAATCGAAATCATGGGTACATAACTAAGTCAAATAAGAGTACCATCAGAGGTTATTTATCAGAAAAATGTGATATTATTTATGAGCAGAATATTTTTTTTACACGTCTCTAATGCTTTTTTTTTGAGTAATTAAATATTAGTTTTAAATACGTACTCTTAATTCTGCTAATATAACAATTGTAACGTGTAAACTTATGTGATAAAATACATGTTCCATGTTTCTGATTCTTCAAACATAGTTGAACATATTATAAATACTTTGTATAAGACCTAAATACCCTAATATAATAATAATAATAATAAGAGAGTTAAAGGATCTTCATGGCACATTAAAATGCAATTAATTTAGTATCAAACCATATAATTATAAGTCAGTGATACAGTCTCGCCCGAGCGGTGTGTCCTGACTCTACTTGAGTACCAGAGCTTAACCGAAACGTGTCGCCTTGTTTTTTTTTATGACAAAGGTGGCAAACGAGCAGACGGATTGCCTGATGGTAAGCAATTACCGTCGCCCATGGGCACTCGCAACACCAAGGGAGTCACAAGCGCGTTGCCGACCTATAAGTGGGTTGGAGCTCTGGGAACCTTATTCACCATCAGGAACACAACACTACATACTTGAAAGGTAGCAGTGCTATTATGGCTGTGGTCTTCTGTAAGGAGGAGGTACTTCCCCAGTTGGGCTTCTCCAGATTCAAGCGTGATGGTACTTCGCTGTGCCCTAAACCTCTCATTGTTGGACGTAGTTTAAGGACATACCCGGGTCCAAAACGGGTACCCGGGTCTTGTGCGATATAATTACACGTGAGTCTGTCTAGAGAATATTGAACCATTATTTAGGATGATTGATTCATAAACCATCACCTATGATACAATTATTATTTATTTTGCAATAATAATAATTGAATCACAAATAACTTCCTCACCTATAAGTTCCCCTTATATTCTATGTAAGTTACATTACCGCCGAAAATCCCCATGTCCGACAACAAGCTCCATTGTTTTGAAAGGCCGGCCATACATTATCGCAACGGATATTCAATAAAAGGACAAAGTGAACGCGAATGAATGGCCATAATAAAGGAAACAACGCGTGTGGCGCTTGATCGATGCGTGACCCGTATTTAGGCGGCCGTTTGTCACACCGTCGTGAAACAGTCCCTTTGTCTTTATTCCCAGAAAGATAAGTCTTTTCAAGGCAAGAGTTAATAGGCTGTTAAAGAACCAGCGTGCTCATCCTTGATCTAGTCGATACTTATATCATGTGTGACTGAGGTCAAAGGCTGGTCATGTATATATAAAAAAAAAAGTGTAATCAGCTTATTAAAATTAAAACAGAACGGAACATCTTAACAGCTGCTGGATTACCTGCTGCGTGCGATTAACCAGATACATTAGGAATTTGGCAAGGAATTGATATAGAGATTGTGATAAGTAAGTAATAGG
Source organism: Grapholita molesta (assembly GCA_022674325.2). Classification (NCBI taxonomy): domain Eukaryota; kingdom Metazoa; phylum Arthropoda; class Insecta; order Lepidoptera; family Tortricidae; genus Grapholita; species Grapholita molesta. The sequence goes on from CP053138.2 coordinate 9,416,203, forward strand.
GTTGCTAGTAAATAGTTTAGTTTTAAAATTTGAGTTTAGTTTCAAAAAAGATAGTTAAATAGCTCAGTGTTTAAATTGTAGTTTAGCTAAAAAAAATGTTTTAATAGTTGGCCAATCTACTGACCAATCTAAATGCCCTCAAGATCAAGGGAGATATCGCATCGGTCATAAACCGATTGTTGAAAGAGTTTGCCTTTGCCAAACATTCACTTTTTTCATAATCCTACGGATTTGCAGGGAAAAACTAGTCACATAATAATTCATCATTCAATATCATTTCAGCAACTGCTGGACATAAGCTTCCTCCATCATATGGACATGTATCATATTGGGAGAGAGTTGCAATAGTTGCTACGATTGACAGGCGGGTTGACGACCGTGATAGCTGTTGATACGGTTTCGACGGACGCTGTCTGTCAGTTTAATCCTTTTACCGTGGGTAACGTAAGAGACGATTCTTTCGACACCCTCGGAAACAGATGGGGTGATGCTATTCTCCGCAGGTACCACACGGCACTGCTTGATAAAGAAATAAGCATTTATAGGTCAAAAACTTGGCTAAAGCACCTGGGGTTTATTTGACTCCTGTTGTTAGACAGAGACTTCCGCTTGAATTACAAGTGTTCGAGAAATAGACCCCTGGCCCGGTACCGCGAACATCGAAGTTCGTATATTTCGAGCATCTTTCTCTTTTACTCCAATTAAGGTATCATAAGAGTAACAGAGACAATCGTCCGAAATTTACGAATATCGTGTTTCGCGGTAGCGCCGCTGGCCTACGTGGTACTAACGTTCAGGTACACGCATGTTGGCGTTCTATATTCAAGTTTTGATATAAGTTCTATATTCCATTCTGCACAACTACATATAGACCTGGACCTTCAGTTAATTATTTTACCTATAGCAACCGCAGCCCATATCGATGGCGCCGATTCGGTGTAAGGTACGTCCATATTTGGGTATTTGCTGAATATAAACTTCATTACGTGGACGCATTTTGAGCTTAATAGCGTCACCGCGTGCGCTTAGCCTAATGCTTGTCCGGACATGTTGTTCGCTGATTGACAGCAACTAATAGTTTATTAAACACAGTGGCTTCCCTCACGTTTATTTAGACAATCATTACTATTAGGATTACTTCTACCAATCGCGCATGTACGTCCACTGCTGTACACGTACCACGCATAGACTGGATTAATATCTGAGTATGGGGCTTAATGTAATAAGTGCCACGCTTTGCAGGCGGGTTGGCGACCGCAGTATAATGCATCGTTACAAAGGGACGGTGCTGCCCGTCCAAAATACTTCCGGATGAAAAAAATGCGAATAAAAAAATACAGTGCATTCAGATTTTCTGTCATGATAATTATGTTATAATTATAATTTCATTCTAAGTGACCCATATTTTTGGCGAAGTTTTTCGTTTGCAATATTTGAATTCGATACAATATGCTACTGCTTTGCAGGCGGTTTGGCGACCGCAGTATAATTCATCGTTCCAAAGGGATGGTGCTGCCCGTGCAAAGCAAATACTTTCGAATGAAAAAAATGCGAATAAAAAAAACAGTGTATTTAGATTTTCAGTCATGATAATTATGTTATAATTATAATTTCATTCTAACTGACCCATATTTTTTACTACTATCTTACTTCTACTAATATAATTATGGGTCTAAGATGCACTGACCGGTGTCTCGAGGGAGTATCATAATAACAGAACCGTGAGATTTAGAATTATAAGTAGCCTCAGCATGGCTACTTATAAGTCTAAATGCAGCATATATTGTATATACGCAACATCAAGTTTTTTGCCGAACTTCGTGATCGTTTGCAATATTTGAATTCGATACAATATGCTAAGAAGTGTATGTGCTACGTTGCTACGCGACTACGCGGTAGCTCGTAGCACTACTTTTCTGGACTGTACTTTGATACTGTTGTGATGTTTCAAAATTACATGTACGACAAACTCTTAAGAGTAACATCAAAAAAATCTTATATCGAGGACCGATAGAGGATAGGATTTTTTACATAAATACAAAAAAAAATATTGTATTCAGGTTATTTCCTTTGGTAATTTTCCTATGCATACTTAAAAGCGGCCTATGGCCTCATTTAAACGCAGAATATTCACCTGAGGACCACTTTATCCGAAGACACTCACATCACGTCCGCGCCCCCAAATATTTCTGGAACAAACTAGCCGAGTATAGCCATTTTTACTCCCGCCATTTATATAGCAAATAATATTCACAACACACGTACGGAGTTAGGCATGTTTCCATTATGTGATTTTATTTTAATTTAACTAACGTTATTCCAAGTTATACCTACCTTTGATTCATAAATAGAAGGACAATAAACAAGAGGTCTCGTCTAGTTGGTAGTGCTCCTGCCTACAAAGCCAACAGTCCTGGGTTCAAATCCCAGTAAGGGCATTTATTTGTGTTGGGAGCACAGGTATCTGGCCCTGAGTCATGATTGTTTTCTATGTATGTTATTTTCATAAATGCCCACGATTTCGTGCATATATTTTGTATGGCTAATTCCAGCGACGCAAAGGCTATTACGCGCTATTATGACTTTCTTAAATGTACGCTATTATTATATTATCTACACTAATATTATAAAGGCGAATGTTTGTGAGTGGGTATGTTACTTCTTCACGTCTAATGGGCTGGAGCGATTTTAATAAAATTTGGTATGGAATTAGCTGACACCTGGATTAATACATAGGCTAAGTTTTTACCCTAATGTAACACCGCGGGGGACAGCTAGTACTCCATAAACTACACGTTATTTGTTAAGTTATTTTTGACTGCATGACCATGCCAGTAACGCGACTACTATACTATTCATACTCGCGCCCGCGTCCGTCCATAACATTCAGGCTATATATTCGTGGTTATGAGGCAATTAAGTAACAGGAAGATTTTAACGTACTACGCACGTACTCCCGTCCCGTCCGACAACGGGCATCGGGCACAAGTCGTTCCCTCCGACCATCTGTTCTCGGCTACGTGACAATTCTGACGCGACATGTGGCGCCGACGGTCGATTATGTAACTTTGAGATACAGCCGATTATCACTGTCGCTAAACGGCTCGGCGCGCATAATTACAACTTAAGACAAATGACGACGGGATGCTAATTTTGACGGTTGAGCACACAACAGGCAAAACAGAGGCGTAATAGGCGTAACGCAAGCCTATCTCATCGAGTTGCAAGTTCTGGCATATGTTGTTAATAATCTTAAGGAGTATACATACCTACTTCGAATGGAAAAGTGTTTAAGTTGCAATTGCTAGTTAACGTTTACTGTCAGCCTACAAACTTCATAGTTTTTGCAATACATTGCTTGCTTGTAAAATCTTTTTTTATTAATATTTATTAAACTATTAGTTATTTTCAAAAGTCGTAGAACAAATGTTGCTACGTTTGTGATGTAGAAATGATGCCTAAAGTTAATGCTCCTATTACAGGCCACACCCGGTATATGCCATAAGTATAATATGTAAAGTGGGTTAAAAGATTTTGAATAAAGTCGCGGGCGGGATCTAATAATAAGCATTGCCGACATGGTTCTAGAGATAGAGGCTCCTAGACAACAGATTTACAAAAAGGCTGAAAGCTTAGACAGACATAATTGTATCTTCCTTTCTTCTTACACTCGTACACCACAAAAAGTGTGATTTTTATCTTAGTATACTGACAACGTTGATTTACTACCAGTAAAATCGCATCGAGAGGATTCTAACGAGCCTTAAAGATCTCGATTCTGTCTTCAGCATCAGATCAGTGGTACCATGATATTGCATTGTAACTGAAAATACATAAGTGTGCTAAACAGCTCAACCGGTTAAATATTTCTGCTTCAAAATTTCACCCAAATATTCATTGAAAATTAAATAAACGCTTGTAACATGAGCAAGATTGGTTACGTCTTAAATCCTAAATGAGGCATCTAATAAGTATCCAATGATAGGTATTAGAAAGGCCTGCCTTATTCCAAAAACCGCCCACGATCAATGAATAACCAATCCATAATTGAAAACAAAGCATGTATAATAATAGTCCGTACATCCAATATCAAATAACCATGAAAGACCCTTGTTCTGGGGCTTAATCAATAGTAACGATTCTATTGATATTGTATAGCCCTTAGCCCCACAAAGGCTTATAACGTTTCAATTATAAGTTATGCGAGGCCTTTAACCAAACTTCAACGCCTTAAGTTTGCCATAACGGGTGGATACAGTAGGACTGGTTACATTAATTATTTATTTTAACGGAACTGTGGGGCCTCCGTTTATTTTCCGGCTTTCCGTTTGCTTTAGAGACAAATAAGAACCAGGGTAAATATAAGACACAGGTGAAAAAGGGCAGTCATAAAAAATACCTATAATTATATGTCAGTAGCAAAACACTAGAATATCAAAAAAACCTGCCATGACTGTGGTGTCGAACCATGATCAAGTGTTCATAGTGACAAATAAGTGAGCGTAAATCAGCTCTTTACTTGATGGTATGTACTACTTATGATTACTACAATTTACTTAGACAAATTAGGTTGGAAGAACGAAAATATAGTTTGACATTTACGAGTTACTTGAAGTTCAACATCGCAAGCAATCTGAAAACATCTGCGAAAAATGGCAACGTGTATTAACCTGAATGGCTCTTATCCCTACAGAGTCACTGGGCCGGCATCGACATGGGAAGTCTAGGTCAATCCCCGTGCATTGTAAGGCATGGTCACAGTTATGGGCCACATATAAAATAAAAATAAGTTGCATTTTGGTGTTATAGTTCCTATAAAATCACTACTTTAGTGCTTCTCTGCAGTGCAGTCTTAAGACTGATATATTTGTATAAAGTATCTATCTATAATTTTATATTCGATTAAGACGGCAGTTAGTATTTAATCAGCATTCCGATGCAAAACAATACAGCATCTGCACTTAATGACGTCACTATTAAACACAGCTCACGCGCATTCAACGACTTAGCGAATTCTAAGCATCTTTACATTGCTATTTATCCAACATTTAAACCGCTTAAATGCCTTTACGGCGTCCTTTATTATAACTTCTACCACATTTAGAAACGTTGGTAAACAACCTTTTCCATAATTTTCTATGACCTCTTTGCATCAAAATGAAAGCGAGACCACAGATAACATACTGTTTTTGTATTTTAGTAGATACAGAACTCGCAAATAAAGAGAACTTACATTATTTGGTAGGTACAGTCAGCAGCAAAAGTGGCTAAGCGTTTGAAGTATTCAAAATGACCTACACGCGTTCTTTCTCTTGACAGTAGTGTTAATCGTACTAATCGTAAGTAGTGTTGACCTCATTTTGACCACCTGAAACGCTGAGCCACTTCTGCTGTTGACTGTACTAAGTAGTTTTAGCAAAATTAACAATTATTCGATGACTCGGTCAAAAGTAATGGAATCGATGTCTTGAAACACCGCAAAATCGAACCTTGCTCGATGAGAAAAAAAACTTTCATCCTTCTCGTAGTAGTACATCCTTTTAATTTGAATTCTTATTAATCGCTAACCGTATTTAATATTATGAACAAGTGCTACAACTAAGAGTAAGTATATTGACCGCTTAAAAGTAAATGTTTCCGTACAAAAAACCGAAATGATGAAATAAAACCCTCTAAGTAATTTTACCTATTGTCCCAACTTATTATCATTATAAAATCACGCTGTGGATTACATCGTATTTTGTAATGTAGGTATATAGTCATACTGCGTAGTATATAAAAGTCGCTTCCATTGTCTCTTGGCTTCAGCAACTATGAGTGTGACCGGGAGAGTGAGAGCGGGTGAATGGTTAACGAGTGAGAGAGAGAGAGATATGGGAAGATGGCGAACGCTTGGTGGATTTTAGAAAAGCTATGTAGTTTAAAGAAATAAAAGTCAAGTGATTTGTACTCAGTAGTTTAATTTTGGACTACTTCCCACATATATTTACATTGCTACCGTGCAAAGCTAGTATTTAATAAACAAATAGCTCATCAGTATCCTTACCGCGTACATTTGGAATCTGTTACGACATTGTGTAATCTTTGCCCAAACCAACATGTCTCCAGTCCTAATAACCCCCTAACATCCCTATTTAAGAGATAGCGCAGCAGATAATAATAATTACCCCCGTTTTACCTACACTTTACCGCCTTTTCCCCCATTTGTAGTTACGCTTACTAGTAATATTTGACGGCAAAGTTAAGTGCGCTGTTATCCCTTCTACTGTGTAAAGGGTTTGATAATTTTCGGTGTAATAGTTTTTGTTTTGTCAGGTTATTATAGTCATAATATTAATTTATCCTATATTTGTCTCATTCCTTTGTAATTTTCCTTGTTTTAGAATGTTGACTTTTGAAAGCGTGTAACCCTTTTATACTTTTTTCTATTTAAATTACAATAAGAATTGAGACGAACGAAGTCAAGGAAAAAAAAAGAAAAAAAAAAAAGATTCGCTGCCACATAAACGTCTCTCAAACATTGGTTAAAAACTATGTTATGTCCTTATCTGTCACTTTAAAAATTGTGTTTGTAAGATACAGGAAAAATTTAATTAACTAAAGTAAGTTAGAGAGATGATTATGAACAAACAGGTAAGCAGGTACATACCAGAAATTTTCCAGGCAGATTCTCTATCCACAGCCACTTATCTCCAATAAAGTGGGAAAAGGCCAAGACTATCAACAATGTTAAGATGCAATTAAGTTACTTCCTATACCAAATATTACACAAACATGTCATGTTTATAAAAATACCCTTGGTATTCATCAGTCTAACAAAAGTCAAAGAGCAACCATGTGTATTATTAAAATACTCGACTGCACCACTGAGTAGACTCCATAGAACGGCCATTTAAACCACGAAACTTCGACGTCACAGTGTGTAAAATGGCTTCACAGCGATTAGAAGCTAAGAAGCCGCATATTCACACCAATTAAGATTCCATACGTGTCACTTGCCATTCGTTCTGTTTGAGCGGCTGAAATACGCGGGAATTGTTCAGGGGACGTGCTTTCCTTTTTCACATGTTGGTGGTGTGAGAGAGAAGAGGCGAGCGAGTTCAGAGAGAACCGATGTTGATCGTAGTTGGTTCTGAAGCATAGATAAGTTAGTCTTACAAACTTATCAGTGGCGTGACATAAACTTGTACAAAATGACATTTCCAATTCATATCGTTTATATGGTAATTTTAACCACCATGCCAAGTAGCATGTGGTAAGTGGTGTAGACACACTGGCACCTTCCCACCTCACCGGAACTAATAAACATGTAGGTGCGGTGGCCAAAGCGGCCGAAAAGCTGAAGGCGTATAAATACAGAAGTCTCGGCCCCGAATATATTTTTTCACCTTTCGGAGTCGAGACTCTTGGCCCGTGGGGACCCAGCAACTTTTTAAACAAATTTTATTAGTAAAAGGCTCATCAACTCAACTGGTGACCGAAAAGCTGGCAGCTTCCTCGCTCAACGCATTAGTATCGCGATACAGAGAGAGATTGCTGCCAGCATTCTCGGTACCATGCCAAGGGGGCCCATATTTTGATATATTTTAGTGAGTAACGTGTGAAACCGCAAAAAGATGATGTAGAAATAGAAGAGTGTTTTGACAAATGATCCGTCATGTTTCAAAAATCTCCTGAGCCAGCTTTCAAATCGTGATTTGTTACAGATATGCAGTTTTATCCAAATTGTCATTAAGATGATAACTTAAAAAAAAATAATTAATATCAATCAAATATCAGGTTCTATTTTTAGACTAGGGCCATGGTTGCCCATAATTGAACTATCATGTGAGAAGCCAAGTTGTATTTCGCGCCCTTACCTTAAAAGAATACCTAACCAAATAATATCTAAATAATCTTCCTCGCACAACGTATCAGCATTGCGATACAACGAGGAAATGCCGCCAGCATCCTTGGTACAATGCCTCAAGGGCCTTTTTAAGATTTTATACTGTAACTAGTTAAGTGCTTGTAGTTATCATAATACGATTGTAATTTCTGTAAATAAATTTGATCTTTCGCTAGTACCCGATTTTAGTAAGCATACTCGCTACCGGCTGTCACTTCTTGCCCACTTTAGAACAAAACGGCCGACATAATTAAAGGATATTTTGCGTAGACAATAGGTAAAACCCCCGTACCCAGAATTTTAATTCTAAGCGTTCGGCCTTTTAGATTTGTCGCAGGAAGCGTACGTGTCCCGAATTAACTTATCTCAATTGTTTTTCAGAACCCTGTTACATTAACATGAAAAGGACGTATCTACTAAATGCATTACTATCAGATACAGCTTTTCTCGCAAAGCGTACGATCTATTCGAATATTTTTAGGGATTTTGTTGGTTCAGCACTTCGTAGGCTTTTGATTTGCATTTTTATGTATTGATTGTTAGGAGCGTTTTGATTGCCGTATCTGTTAACGAGATGTAAGTTGGAACAGATAGCTAACAAGAATTGTTAATTGCTTAGTGCTCAATAACTTTTGAACAGAAATAATCAGCTTGTTATTTAGGTTACATACTCGTATGATTAATCCAAATGGGTCAGTAGGGGGAAGTTAGAAACTATAAGAGATAGCGAAATCTGTTTTTAGGAACCAAGGCTTCGATTTCAGATTTAATAATAATGGCATTCAAACTTTTTTTATCTCTCACACATAACCGGGAACCGAACCTGGTGGAAGTCTTGTAGGTGTAAATCTGAAAGATTTTTCGTTGTTATTGTTGATGATACGAAACGTAAATTCATGAGTCATGATTTCATTTTTCATCATCATCATCAGCCGTATAAAGAATATTGACAGGACACACAAATTGTATCTTAGTGTGTCACTATATACATATATACGTATGCTGATCAAATACTATTATGACACTCTCGGTACGTGATATAAATAAATACAAAGAAGACAATTAAACTCATTTGTGGTGTCTATGTGCATGTACTACTTTTTTAATTTCTAAATACATACAATCGTTTACGTCTGAACTAATTATAATCTGTGGGTTAATCTCATTGGTGACATACCATAAACTGTCTGTAATGAGCAGGTGGTCGGCCTTAGCGACGTCGACAGCTTTTGATCGTGTGATAGCTTGATCCCAGCTAAAAGCCGATTAACACAACGAAGACATAAAGTCACTGGAAGTATTTGTATTCGTAACTACAACAACTGAAACGAACTATATCGCGTTTACTAATTTAAACTAGATCCCGACATTTCGAACCGTTTAGCAGCGTGGTCATCGGGTGGACCTCAATATTAATTATAGTAGAGTTTAAAAATGTGACCAAAGCACTCATCGCTGAAATTTCTTACCTCTTCCTTGAGTCGTTCTCTAGGTATATACCTACTATTATCTGACAAAGCTTTCTAAATATATGAAAGGTGTGACGGAGTTGATCCTCTTATACAGTGTGAAAAAGTAAAGGACCACATCTACTAAACCCACACGACATTGGGACTGTTATAAAACTATGTATAAGAAACATGGGTAACATGGGTTAACTAACATTACAGTTTACAAACATTCTGGAATAAGTTAAAAATATAAAAAAATAAAACAAATTTTTTTGTTCAAGCTTTACCAATATGTTAAGCAATGTTACTAAACATAAGTAGAAATAAATAAATAAATATTAAGGGAAATCCTTATACAAATTGACTGAGCCTCACGGCAAGCTAAAGAAGACTCGTGTTGAGAGTACTCAGCCAACGATATAATATATGTAATACTGACATGACTCAGGAATAAATATCTTTGCTCATCACGCAAATAAAAGCCTCTACTAGGATTTGAACCCACGGCCTTCGGGGTCATAGGCAGGTTCACTACCTACTAGGCCAGATCCATCTTATACATTATGTCCTTTTTATAAATTGTACATGTACACACGTCGGCAATAAACGGAAGTTATCACCAAGATATATTTATTTGTTTGCAAATCACTTTCAATGCAATCATAAACTTAAACTTATCAAAAAAACCCAGGCTTGCATTCCACACCTACTAATAGCACGAGTAGAACACCTAGGTACTCTTGTGAACTCAAATACTGCCCCCCAGTACTCAATATGGTTTAATAAAGTACGGAAGTCATGCCTCATCCAGTAACTTAAGTCTGATTTCACAAGTTTGATTAAACCTCCGGAAGAAGCCCTCACTCGCATCCTGGAGGGAAACTAGTGGTTTCCTCCGAACGAGTGATAAGTTTTACTGAACTCCATCATCTTTGCATGCACACCCGGGAAGCAGAATCAAGACAAGGTCAATAGGTATAGTTCCCTTTTGAAGTTGTTTGACCTAGATTTAGACTGGTAAGTCTTCCAACAGGGTGTTGCTGCTATGAATGCTGTATGGATTTGCAAGTTGATATTCGTTGATCGCTAACCGGGATCGATTAGTGTCTCACCTACTGAACTATAAAAGTGGATTAAAGTATAGTAGTGTTATCAGATGCAAAACTTTCTATGATTAGAGTAAGGTCTTGTAAATGGTCATACATAATTATATTACATACATTTTAGTCGTATGCAGTCCACTGCTGGACATAGGCCTCCCACAAATAATATGACTTGTATCATCTTGGGGGTAGTTGCCATAGTCGCCACGCTTAGCAGACGGGTTGGCGACCGCAGTAGCTGTAGGTTGGGTTCCTATGGGCGCTGCTGCCCGTCCGTAAGATTTTTCCCTTTGTCGCCTTTTACGACACCCGCGGGAGGAGATGGGGTGGCGCTATTCTAGTCAGCCGGCATCACACGGCAAATGTAAATGGTCGCTTTCATTTAATTAAGGGTCACGAATAGGGCGCCGTTGGCCGAGCTGAGTGTGACTTGCAATCCGGAGCTCGTAGCGCGGGTTCAAATCCCGGCTTGAACTTATGAGTTTTTCGGAAATTACGTATGAAATATCATTTGATATTTTTCTGACGCTTTTCGGTTAAGGATAACATCGTGAGGACACTGGACTAATTCCAATAAGGCCTGACCTTGAGAGTAAACTTACTGTCCAGGTTGGAAGGTCAGATGGCAGTCCCTTTTGTAATTCTTCAAGTTGCAAAGCGGACCCCGGGCTTTAAGAGCCTTGGAAAATGCCGGGTCAACGCGAGGAAGATGATGGCATTGAGAGACACGAATCCGCCAGGCGGGTTTTCTGTTCATAACCAATCTCCTCCATTCATTAATTATGGGTCGCTTATGGCGAGACCCCTGTCCAGCAGTGGACGTCCTTCGGCTGTTATGTAAATGATGATGATGATGATCTTATACTTCATTTGCCTTTATTCTCAGGTATGCAAAGGGTAACAAAAGGTTTGTGGTTTTACATTAACATGTAAAATTCATGTGTTTAATTTGGAGTTGGCAAGTGCTCGGTGGCACGCGGCCAGTTCAATCGTATAACGAATTTACATATAGTCTGATTTTTACAATAGTTCTATGTCTGTTTGCAGAAGTATAGAGATAATAAACTCTGGCTCACGTACTCAATAAGACTTCCTCTTGACTTGGATATCAAAAGAATCTGTATGACACTCTGGATGAAACTATTTGCATAAAAAGGGATAACATTTATAAATAGATCTAAATTAAATACTTAAGAGCATAAATGTTGAGCAAGGGACCAGTGCTGATCTTTCGGGGAAACCATTTATGGCGTATGATAGCCTTACGATGAAATTGAATGCAATCGCAGTGGCTCCGGCGGCGAAGCATTGAAGGAAAGCGCCATCTAGTTTGCGAATATAATAGCAGTATGGCCACGCCGTATGAAGATGTGAGTTCATATTTCAAAGCTCTATTTTACTTTATTATAAACTCACTTCACCTTAAATCTTATAATATCAATTAGTGTTTTATAGAAGCGTCTAAGCTAAAGCAAATACTATAGAAGTAAAATAGCTATCATATTTACACTATAGTTTTGACGACCGGTCTGGCCTAGTGGGTAGTGATCCTGCCTATGAAGCCGATGGTCCTGGGTTCAAATCCCAATCAGGGCATGTATTTGTATGATGAGCACAGATATTTGTTCCTGGGTCATGGGTGTTTTCTATGTACTTTAGTATTTATATGTATCTATCTTTTATATATATTATCATCGTCTAGACAACACAAGCCTTACTGAGCTTACCGTAGGACTAGGTCGATTTGTTTAAGATTGTACCGAAATATTTTTATTATATCATTTTAATAGTTTACATTCGGTTTCTGAGCGTAAGGCCTGGCCGGGTACCGAAGTTCGTAAATGTTGAGCATCGTTCTCTTTTACTCTAATTAAGGTGGCATAAGATTGACAGAGACAATCGTTCCAAATTTACGAATCACCGCTGAGTGGACGCTCGATTAGGGTGTTATGCGGGGCGGGGCGTGCGATGTCCAGATTAAACAAGTGCAAACGTATGAGAGCGGCCGCAGTGCACGCTTCTAAAATCCCTTGGAAGCTCAACGCAATGCTGCAAGCTACTCCAAACGCTCTACTTCCGCCGTACATGTTCTCAGGCTTTATCACACTAACTCGATGAGTTTACACAGTTTGACCAAGTTTGACAAATAGCACCTTTGTTTAACTTTTTTGACGCCATTGACTTGATATAAAGTCAGAAGATTTCGTGTCCCATACGCCACGACTTGATATCAAGTCGAGGCCTTACGTACTGAGATGAGTTATTTTCGCTTGCTTGACCTTTAGCGTGTCACGCATGTCAGAGATTTTTTGACGTAGCGGCCAAAACATCTCAATTGTTAGATATGATTCTGACGATTCCTGAACTATAAAATCCACACATAAAGGTTTTCCTTTATCTCCTACCTTGTCTTCAAACCCCTCAATCCGTATCTTAAACTTTGATGTGGCCACACACACCTCCTTACCTCGTTAAGATTCCAACAAACCAAGCCTTTTCACGCGTAAAATTGTACCAAAACGTCACAAAGACAAATCGTGGTTCAGTAATGTAATTTCCGCGGAACCTTAAAACTATACGAAGACGGTGGTTCCGTCGCGTCAAATTGAGATGACGGAGGGCCGCGCATCGCGACCTTATGACGTGTGCTCGCGTTGATACTAACGTATTCGATCTAACCACAGAATAAATAATAGTTGTACTACGTAATATGCAGTTTGTGTAGTGCAAAAATGTAATAATGCAATCCGCTCATTAATTAGCTATGCGACATATTCATAGATAGCAGTTTTTAACCATGTTTATACTTGACTGTAGGTTTAGTGGATAACAAACATAGTGGGCGTTTAGGTATGCCAACTGTAGTTATGTAATTATATTTATGTCTGGATCTAGCAGTTACAGCAATAATAGGCCGCCTGCATCGGAGCAAAACAAATGTACCTTCCTCCCTTGGCCTAACTTTACGATCCCACTTTTATCCTTAAGGGAATCTTCTTTACGAATTGGGTTATTATTTTAATTGTTATGTTTATAATTTTTTTAAAGATATTCGTCAAATAAATTTTATCTCTACTACTGTATACAATGATGTGTGAGTTAAAGATTCTTCGTTAAGTTATTTTAATGTCTTAAATGTCATAATAAAATTGACACTGTCTATATAATTATTATAGGACATCATTGCACAAATTGAATGAGCCCCACTGTAAGCTCAAGAAGGCTTGTGTTGTGGGTACTTGGCCAACGATATATACAAATACTCAAATACATAGAAAATACCGATGACTCAGGAACAAACACCTGTGCACATCACAAATAAATACCTTTACTGGGATTCCTGGACTATCGGCTTCATAGGAAAGGTCACTACCCACTAGACCAGAGTCTGATCACCAGACCTGTCGTCGTTTATAAACCAAAATTTATTATATTAATTTGTTTCAGTATATAAATTATTGCTAAATCCACATCGTTAACGTTTATTTTTAGTTAAAAACAACCCGTGGCTCACATTGTAGACTGGAAACACATCCATTCAACCAACAATTGTTAACGCCACAAAACATAAAATAAAATCCAAAACGCGATAATTAGCGTCCAACGCGCGCGCATCAACCGGCACAAACCGCAGGCCTCTACATTTCCCATTTCTGCCGCAATTCGCTCCGTTGCTTTTTTCCTTCTATTTCGTATAAAACTAATTTTGTGCTTTGTTGACTTTCCCTGTGTTATTTCATTTTTGGCCCTTGCTACGTGTGAGCTCCGCGTCGATAAGGGAGTCAGCTAATTTGGGTGATGTATTGATATGGCTTGAGTTCCATTCTGTTACGGTGCTTTGATTGTGTTGATTTGACTGTCCTCCTTTTTCTGATTTGATGTGATTGGCTGTGTGAGCATAATAAAAACTATTCCTACTCAACTGAACTACTGCCTCAGACAACTGTTTAATTTTAAATACATTGCACTCAGTGTAAACTTGCAGGCAGTCAATGACATAGACAGCCAAAATGTCAGTATTTGGTCACTTTCAAGGTATATATTTGATCTTTCACCATGGCTGTTCACAAAGTATATGCTTGTTAAAGTTAATTGCTAATTACGTATAAAAATGCTAACATAATTTAGAGCCATATTGAAAATGCGCATGTTTATAAATAGGGTGGGAACACTGCCCAAAATGATACAAGTAATATTTAGGGGAGGCCTAAGTCCTGTAGTATATAGAAGTCTTACCGCGGAAATGATGATGGCAGAATATTTTTTCACATATTTCTGTCACAAAACCAATATATATATATATCATGGATGGCGTACAGGCTGGACGTCACAAAATGCATTGAAATTCTCAACAAAAGTAATCTGTGCGCAAAGCCTGTAGCCTCGACCGAATGTTTTCAATAAAACCGAAATCCTAAAAGCAAAAACAGAACCACATAAAAATGCGTGCGAAAATCCAGCTAAAAAAGGCTTTTCGGGGATGTTTGCTAATATCCGTTTATGGCACCCAAATAGCAGATAAAGCACAGTTTGCTTTCCGCTAATTTGTTCAACACTGTCGGGCTCAGTTCATAACCTGGTATATGACATTTCATGGTGGTTTATTTGGCTAGCATCGACCATCGATAGTGACCCTAACTGCGAAGCTGGAGGTATCAAGTTTGAATTGAGGTACTGGCTTGTAAAGATGAGAAAATGATATTTGTTCCTGAAACATATATTTTTGTTTCCCCTCTATGGATATTCGGGCTTACACATCCCGGTCTTTAGAAAGGCTTGCGTGGGGATATACGTAGAGGCCCTTTGCTATGTAGTACACATGCCAGAACCCATTCATGGGTACAACAGATACCCCTGAATCGGTCCAGCAGGAGGCGGGGCTATTGAAAGTAAAATGTAAAAGTATTCAGCTTACCTATAATTATATATTTATTGCGGATATATGTATCATGTAAAGTATTACGTAAGGCAAAAAATTGCTATCATTCAAAGGAAAATAGAAATAAATAGAATACAAGTGTACATTTATATACAGCTTATACATATATCTAATAAGTGATTTGAAATCCCTTGTCCATTGAATTATATTAATTCTCAAAGATCCGACCAAAGAATAAAATGTTCTGAGTCTTTCTTTTGGGATTAATCTTTTACGTTTAAATGAACTTAAAAACTATTTGTAGACAATTGGTTTTATGTAAAGTATTTTTTTAATTGATCATATATGCTGCAAAGTTTATTTCAAGAAATTTTACAATTTTTGACGAAGAACTAGACTTTCAGATTATAAGTATGGCTACAATGACTATACCTTATTGATGTTAGGCTAGAGCAGGCGCAAAAGTGCTATGGTAATATTTTACCTTCTAAGTTTTATTTTACGACAATCAAAATTCAACACAAAAAACCATTATGCTGTTTGCACAAAATAAATCATATTTTGCGAATATTTAACATAGCATTCAGCGATTTTAATTGGCATTTTTTATGAAACAAGGATTCGTTAATTAGGATAAGGCTAGGTATGTTTTATTAATAAATTTTCGTGAATTTTTGTTCTATTTTTTTTTGAGTCGTCAGTCGAAATGTTCGTCATATTTAGTTCAACCTAGAATCTGAAGAATGATTTAACTCAAAGCCAATTCCAATTTAAGCCGCAATGTTTTGATGTGTTCATTTTATCGTTTAGTAATCAGAATACATATTATTACAAAATACTTAAATTTTGTAAGTCCATACAAATTGACTTACAAAAATTTTCACTGCCACCTACTCGTACATACAGAGCAAGTGATACATATTTTTAGGTAGTTTAGAAACGTTTAGAAATGTAATAAAATTAAGTAGTTTAGAAGCACTTAGAAAAATCCTGTAAGCTGGCTGAAGTTTAATTTCAGCTTCGTCGCAGTGATTTACGATTCAGGTATAGATTTTGCCAACTTTTCTTAGAAGTTAATCCGTTACTCCGTCGCATGCAGCTTTCAAGATGTATAAAAAACATGGGTTTGGACAAACCAATGTAAATATAAATATAATAGTATGGGACAGTTTTGAACAAATTGTCAGCCAGCTATGATGTCATCAAGGGTGATGTCATCAATCACAATTTTGAGTCGCGGTCACATAATCATTATTTAATTGAGAGCGATTTTTTGCCTATTATTTGCTTTGCGCTAATTTTAATTAATATAAATTCCATGATATAATTTCCATGATAGGCCATGGAAATTATATTCTGTAGCGGCTACAGACCATTTAGAAAACCGGTCATGCAACCTCCTATATAAAACTTACCTTAAAAGTATTAGGAAATTTTACTTGTGACGAATTTTCGTATCCATCCGACATTTTCATACCAGATGAGAGAACTTCCGTTTGACCGTTCCAAAATGGTGAAGTTGTCTTGAAAACTTATAAAAGTCGCCTGAAGGTGCTGCATACAGGCAGCTTCCAATCAATGCCTATGGAGGTCCAGGAGGGAGGCCTATATTCAGTAGTCGACATCTAATGGCTCAGATGAAGATGATAATGATGATGAAAGAAGAAATTATCTTAAACGAGTAACACCACTTTTTAGTCTACATCCGGCATTCCGGGGTTTTCTTTGAAGTCCAGCTATCTTACAAAATGCAAGGCATACTACCGTACACTGGCATGATCTACGGGCAAACTTGTTTTGTTATTCTATTGTTTTGCTACAATCACTTTGACACTGGCGAAACTCATCAGAACTAATGAAAATAAACATTTTTAAGCTATCTATTGTTATACAATAGATATTACTCGAATTCACATGCCTAATGTAGCGAGTAATGACAACAAAACATCATTTGGTATTGTCAAGAGATTCATGACTGCCTGATAGGTACATTTACTTCAAGATAGAACCAATAGTCCTTGAAGATATCTTGCCTTCTCCACTACTTTAGTTTTTCCAGTGACACTCGGTGGCAATGACGCGAGAGATTTATGTGCAAATTCACTTAATGCACCATGGCTTCCATTTTATTAGTTCACGTCAAAATGGAACATGTTATGAAAGTAATAAACACATATTTTAGTGACGTTTGTATGTTAACGACTTTCTTTGTATTAAGTGCGTAACTTAGTAATGGTTTCAATATATGGATACAGCTAGAAATTGAAGACAGGAGACATCTAATGAAAAAACAGAACTGTATCACGTGTTTTCGATAATAGTTAAAACATCATCACTTCAGCCGTAAGATGTCCACTGTTGGATAAAGGCCTCTCCCGAATATGACTTGTATCATCTTTGGGGGAGGGGTGACATAGTCGCCAAGCTTGGTAGGCGCGTTGGCGACCGCAGTGACGGTTTCGATGGACGCAGCGCTGCTGCGCATCCGTCATCCGTTCCTTTGTCACCTCTTACGACATTATTTTTATTCTGTGTGTATTATTTATGACCTTTTTCATAATAAACCACGAATAATTTTAATAGCTTAGGAGTAGTCGACCTTGATTTTTAATATCTGGTCGGACTATGTTCTATAAATGAAATTGAATCTACACATTATAATACTATAAAAAGATAAAATAATCAATTTCTTAGAAAACATAACCTTATACTTGACCTTAAATGTCTTAAAATAAAAAAATGCGGTGTAACATATGTGTAAGTAAAGGAGAGATTTCAAGTCAATATTTAGTAAAAGACGCTTTTGGTACAGGTGTGCAAGTCGAGCTTCTCTGAAAGAAGCTACACCTTTTCATTCCGTCTTGTGACCTGCTTTTCCAAATGCAATTGCTACGACAGCATGTCAAGTTTGTTACGGATTTAATACATTTTCTCTCAGTTTTGTCATATATGTATTTGGAGAACAAAGAGTCTAATGGCATGAAATTTCGTTGCGTCAATATAGATGTTTCCTCTTATCAAGACTAGAAGATTAAGTGTTTCTTTGCATTGTTGACATAAGTTCAAATCATGTATCTACCAAGCAGGTATATTATAAACGCCTAATGATATTATAAACAAAAATGAATGATTGTTAAAAATGAATACAAGTTCTTACCAGTGAATTCGTGAATAATCAAGCGACGCCTATTAGGATCGAGCTATTGCAGGCAGGACTAGTGTGGCCATTAGATTTGACATATTGCTGATAGATGGACGGCAGTGCCGGGACGTGCTCTTTGACGTCATCATTCCATTGATGAGAATTTCGTAAAAGCAACTGACTAGTTATTGGTTTGAACTTGGCAAATTTTACTTCGATAATAGTTGGTTAGCTAACAAATAGCAAATAACTATATACTTATGTCAATATCAAAAATCAAAAAGGGAATAATCCAAATATTTCAAAGTATTTATAGTAAGTTTGTTGAAAATTGGTTAAAGAATCCAATATCGCATATCGGATACCAAGTTGCCGTTTTTCAATCTGCACAAACATCATCCATTAATTGGCGAACAGTTTTGCAATGTTTCCCCCGGCTGTATCAATTAACAATTTGTGTAGAGGACATTCGAAACTTACTAATTGGCAGCGGACGGGGCAGTTTTGGTCTATGGAAATTAGATGAACAGTAGGTAAGTTGAATTCCAACTGCGGGAAGTTTCAATTTGGGAAGCATGTTATTGTTAGAATCCTACCATCCTGATCACGGCACCACGATTGTAACACTTACTAAGGTACAGTACTGACCATTGTTATATCACCTTCGAGTTGGTACGGCAATAATATATATAAAATAATAAATAGATAAATACATATTAATACTTAAATATACAGACAACATCCATAACTCAGTAACAAAGACTAGTGATATATACACCAAAAAGATGCTCTACTCAGGATTCGAACCAGGGACCTCCTGCATCGTGGGTCACAACCGACTATGCTAGGAGGACGCTATATTACATCATGTAACAGGTATGTAGATCCTTCAGGTGATTGAATGATTATAGTTTCGTAGAGGTTTTTAAGCCAACGTTCTTTATTTATTTAACTTTTAAGTGACCAATAAACAGAGTCTCTTCTCTATATATTGATAAAATAGACATATTCATATATATATTTTTGTCGAATCGTATAAGTATGTACTTTCACTAAACCCAACAGTCGCGTATCACTCACGGTGTGATAATAACCAAGTTTTAAAGGATTGTTGTGTGTTAAAAAATCATATATTTATACATATTGTTATAAAATTAAATGTATATTATAAATAAAATCGACTGACTTGAGATTATATTTTAGAGAGTAGATAAGATAAATACAAGTAAGGAGCATACATTAAATTAAATCTACCTATAAATATAAGTACCTAACTTAAAAATACTTAAATAAAATTAAAATCTAAATTAGGCTCTCTAGGCAAGCTGCCCATCACGCAGGCGGCATTCCCGCGCTGAATTGCTATGGCAACTCTTTGTACAAGAAAGCCGCCCGCGCGAGGGTCACCAGTGGTATTATAAATAATGTATTTGTCTACTTTAAAAACAAATGTATCCTACATAACATAACATAGATAAATCCTTTTCGCTTAATGTTTTCTTTTTTTATTAAAATTTAGATATTTTGGCAGTTACTGCATCATTAGCCAAACATCTAAGCTGCATCTCTTTAATTTATTACATAGCATGATATAGTACCTACCTGTAATTTGGCAAACAACGGACTAAACTTAACCCTTTTCGCTGATGGAGGCAAGCATTTCACCGTTAATTACCAAAAAGGAAGTACCGAATTCGCAAGTTGAGTGACCTCTTTTTTAACCCTTCCTATCATTAACTACTCCCCATCCAAATCGCCTTTTTTCCTCTAAAATATTAAATAACAGAAATGAAAGGCCATTAGGACCGGCACCTACTTCTTATTTTAGTCACAACCCTTAGCAATTAGCATAGGGGTCCCACCCCTTCCGTTCGGCAATTCAAGCTTCGCAGATGTGAATATAAAGTAGCTATACCGTAATTAGTGTTGTATACGTATGTATTACAAACTAATTACGAATCGGAGACAGTTTTGTATACGGCAGCGGGACGGTAATGTTTCCGCGCTCCGTGAACAAATAGAGGCGATCGGTTGTAGTACAATTAGATTCTAGTTACTTACGACTCTCGTTCGGGTAGTTGACTAACGGGCACATCGTGTAGTGGAGTGTAAACAGGGCACAGTTTACCTATATACGTACTTACGAGTCGATTCATAAGAGTTAGCGTGAGTTTTGTACTCAACTGCTACGATTTATATAGACATACGGCGCTAACTTGTGGGAATCAACCTGTACGGATAAACACAATATATATATATCTTTATAATATAATTTTATACAGCGTGTAAATTCAATACTGGGGAAGATTTAATTCAAACGGAGGATTTCTACTCTTTAAATTATAGTTTCTTATTAAACCCAAGTCATATTTTTTTGTAAAATTTCGGAGTAGTAATATACAGCGAACATTGCGTGATATGAGGTTTTTAAACTAACTGTCAACGAGTATTTAAATCGAGTGTATTGGATTACATAGCGAACCGAATTATTTTCCTTGTTTATTTACATAATTCTAAGCAAACGTTCTACTAACCACCGTTAAGAGATTCGTCCGTATTAGATATAGTCACTGTATACCATTAAATAGACTGGATTTAATACAGTTTATTTGTTTCCTATCCCAAAACTTTATTTGCGAAAACAGGTTCTCACCTAAAGCAAAACCCATTTTCAAATACCTTTCAAAAGAGAATACTATTTCTGTATAAGAGAGCCATCAAAACATTTTGTTTGAAATGAAATCGTTTCTGCCAGTACGCGCCAAATCGATCTTTCGTTCAAGAGCTGTTCAACTGAGTATGTTTATAGTGCACTAGTCTCTGGCAGACAGAGTAGGTCAAAATTGTGTAACTTCCTTTTCTCGCACTATACCAAAAAGAACGTAATGGAAAAACGTGGTAGTACGTCGCGAGCGCAAACATTCATTAATTCTAACGTTCCTTTTTCGGATTTATCAAAATCGTTTGGTTGGTTACCTTTTAAATAAATGTCGGTGTCACAATCTTAAATTGTTTGTTGATTAGTTGTGTAACTGTATAAACAAGCTTACCTATGTATTAAACAACGACTTTTGTATAATGGAAGTATCACAAAACGGGTAATGCCTAAATTATTACCAGAAAACTGACATAAATTAACTTTTCTTAACAAGTTAAACAACAAAAGTAACATTATGTAACAACGCACCAAGATTATTTGCCATCCTGTGTATTTTGTATTAATTGAGATATTTTCAACAGTTCATGCTTCAAAATTTCTATTGCATTTCAATTGATAAGCACGTAGAAAGCTAATCTCTTTTTGGGAATCTATTAAAAAACGACACTTTTGGTGCGCTGTTTCATACTATACAATTGATGCCCACTGCATACTATTTTTTTAGCTTCTACATGCCAAATCTCACTTACTATATATAATATATATAGGTACTTACTGATCAACGCACAGCCCAAACCGCTTTAACTTAGATGGCTGATTTTTTCACAATAGGTAGTTTATATACCGTAAGCACGCACCAAGAAGGGATTTTTGGAAATTCTACCATTAAAAGGGTAAAAAAGGGGTTAAAAGTGTGTATGGGGTAAGTGTAAAATTTAAAGCTAGAGACTTGTAATTTTGTGTAAACATACCTTATTTAAATACAAGAAAAGTGATTTCAGCGTTTTTTGATATTCATCCCCGAAGAGGTCAAAAAGAGGGTTTTTCTGCGCGTGCGAAGCAGGTGGCAAAAGCTAGTTTACTATAACATTATGCAACGAAATATATCCAACGTCTCCCACCTTGCTATTTCCAGCGTTCCTTAACATTTTAAACGCTTTCTTCAAATTAAACATGCCGGGATGTAAAATTTGAAACGAAATCATTTTAAAAGCAACCTGCATCAACGGCGAACATCTATTTTGGAGAGGAAATTGAATTTCCTTGGAATTTTCTTAACATTCCCGATTGTTTCTCGATGGCACCTTTAGATTTTGTTTCAGGAAATTATTTACAGCCATTTACAATGTAAAATTTGGAGATTGGGTTACTTTTATTACAGAAGGCATTGGGACCGTTAATTTTCTTTGGCATTTTCTCGTTATTTATCGCCTTTTTAAATGAACATGATTTAGCTTTTATTAAAATGGCTGACGCCGAAACGCCCAGTCAAGCTTTATTGCCAATTGCCTATTTTATTTCACGAAAATAATTTTACTTATTTTTTTTGTCGTTACAGTGTACCTACACGAAAACAAGTTATTCATTTATTAATTGTATGTTTGGGTCAGTTTAAATATAAGAACATGCAACGCGCTTGTGACTCCTCTGGTGTTACGGGTGCCCATGGGCGACGGTAATTGCTTACCACCAGGCAATCCGTCTGCTCGTTTGCCGCCTATGTCATAAAAAAAAAACATTATTAACTGTAACAAAAACATTTAACAGCTAAGTAGTAAAAATATATAAATTTAGTTTATTTCAGACAACAATAGCCCATATATATTGTTAGCACCTACACACAAAACTTATATAACTATGTTTAGTTGAAGGGAGGAGCAGTGCCTTATGTCAACTGTCCCACCTCTCTGCTACTACACTCAGGAGGTCATGACGAGTCTCGCACCTTCCACAACTTCATAGTAGTATTCGCAGAATTATATTAACAAAACTTGTTTACCTGAAAGTTCAGGTACACGATCCTAATAGATGACAAAGGCCCTAACTTGTGTTTTTGAACTCATATAGATAGTTACTGTTTGGGTATTTGACACAGTAAGTTAGATTTACCAAAACCATTAACATTTTAAATTTCCGAATATCCTATTTTTAATTTTAGATGCAGAGTCAGCAGCAGTTGCTAAGTGGGCCAGATGTTCAGATTGATGCTGACACGCTTTATACTTAACTATACGAGTAAATTCGTGTTAAGTTCTTTTTGAAAACCTCGCTTGCTTAGCAAGTTCTGCTGCTGACAGTACCGGAAATAATACTAAATTTGAAACTATTTTACATTTGTTACTTGTGTCATGTGTGTACTTTGTTCCATTGGCTTGAGCTGTAGAATAAAGAATATTTATGTTACGTTAATAGTAATAATCCCAGTACCCACTTTAATGTTTGTACTGTACAATTTTCAACAGACCATGCCTATATTTGAGTTAGTGAATCGCGCTTCGCATTCATTCTTTTTTCTCATTTTTAACTTCAAAGAAAGTCCTCAACGGACGATTACTCTCAAGGAAAAGCGGAAGATATAACGGAAGTCTTAATAACCCAAAATGTATAATGTTAAACGGAATGTTAAATGCCCCCTAAATTTAATAAGGAAACGGTTTAACTGTGCGACATCTGGCCAGGCAAACGCATGTGTACCAACCTAGCGGCGCAAAATTCATAAAACGCCTTCATACTTACTACCGCAGTACCGTCTGTAGCTGGCTTTATGGTGCCTTGGCGGGACAGAATTCAAAATTAGAATTTGCCGAATTTAGGTATTTTATTGCGCTTAGTTTGTATTCGAAACAGGGCGTGGGTATTTTACGGTGGCGATATTACTGACCCCTGAGTTTAACAGCATTTCTGTGTATAATGAAACGCATATCTGCTTTACGTTTGGGTGATCAAATTGGGATTGCCAGAATTACTTAAGGAATATAGGTGTGTAAAAACTCGGACGACGTATATATATGTACTAAATTAATAATGTAGATATGACTAAGGTGTGTTTTGTTTAAAATGTAGGTTATTATAAATATTATTTTCTCTAATTATATAAGAAAATAATTACCGAAATAAGCACTTGTACATTTATTACGTTGATTCGTTCGTTAACGTTACAACTTAACAACAACAATTATACTTCCTTTTTTAAACATAAATCATAACGAAATCTCTTAATATTTATGGTCGTAAAACATTCTTATAAGGCCGCATAATCCTAAGCGGATGCAAACTATGGGTTCCCGGGTACGCAATAAGTTTTTACGGGTTCTCCATAAAAATGTATGATCATAGTATTTTGTACGCCCTTGTCTGGATTGGCGGGCAAGACGTTTTGGTTTTATTTATTATCTATAGTTAATAAAGAGGTCAGTTTGGGATTTGAAAATAAATGTTTTGCTTTTGGACTATAGACTATATGTTTCCGTCAAAAAATTATTGCCTAAAGTAGTTTTTATTCCCAAATATTTTTTTTGACCAGCGTTTGACCTCACTGACTGGTGGTAAGTGAGAGTAAACTCATCGAGAGTTTGAGGGTGTAGCACGCTGGTTCTGTAACAGCCTTCTCACTCTTGCCTTGAAAAGACCCAAATTATATATTTCCGGGAATACAGACGAAGGGAGCGAATTTCATTCCTTAGCAGTCCGCATTAGGAAGATAGAAGCGAATCGCTTCGTGCGAATGAATGGAATATTCACAACGTAAGGATGAAACCGCTCGCTTCGCCTGGACGTCCGGTGGTGGAACGGAGAAATTACGAAACAATTATCAATTAATAATTTAGGAGTTACTATGGCTACCTTCTGGCTCCAGCATCAGAGGCTCTAGTGTAAGTTTCTTTTGACGTAAAAAAACGTTTACGAACGCGTAAGTGATAATGTTATTTATATGGGAAACGCAATCACGTTCGTGACTTAAAGTTACGTTAAAAACTTTCACTCAGGGCTCAGATCAGATCATTTGTACCATAATATTGCATTGTCACCAAACTAAGGTTAGTGTGCTTAATTTCAGTAACATGAACGTACGAGTATTTACAGACAAAAGTACAGCATATATGCAAGTACATTGCAAGTAAACTAAAAGCTTATGAAAAGAGAATTAGCTAAACTCCACGCTGGAGTCCGTATTGTAATGTGTGCGTGAGATACAATACAAACAAAAAGCGCAGCTGAAATCTCATTATCATTATTTTTCATTCACGGTGACATAGATTTCAATCTTTTATTATTTTTTACGAGCATTTACCGTCATGAATTCTATGTCTGTTCTAAATGGGTGTCTCTTTGATTTGTGGCTTCTCTGGTGCCCCAACCTGATTTGGAGCACTAGGGAAGACTTTTGATCTCTTTTAGAAATATTAGCACAAAAACTATGGAAAAGACAATATTTAGTAATTAAAAAAGTTAGGGGAAAACTTTTATAAATATATTCGTGTAGGATCATGGATTTTAGTAGCGGCGTCGAAAAAAAACGTAAATTTTTAAGAAAGAAAGTAAATTGTTTATTTCACGTCATTGATATAAAACACCAAACAGGATGCCACTCAGCATAAGTCGTTACATGACTGGGCATGCAGCGACTTTGATTTTCAGTGCACCCCAAAAAAAACCAAGAATATAAAATGATTTACATAGTAAATAAAAAACTACTATCTATCACTATGACAAAATTATTCAAAACTGTCACTAACATACATGTTGAATAAAACACACATCAAAGACAAAGGACTAAAATATTAGCGCTGATCTTCCGTAGGATTCTTACTTTCGGATTTTGAGAGATATGATGGTATTGATGGTATACATAGATTAGAGCTCTTTCAGTTCTGAGATTCAATTTCTCACCAACAATATTTTACGCGAAACGAATCCAGATAGCCCTAATACATCGTTGTTTTCACTGTAACAAATGCCGCGTTGACCTCTTGGCCTGCGAAGCCTAACCTCCCCCCTTGACCTTGCATCTTTTGAGTGCCGGGAGGGAGGGGAGATCACGGTACACTAGTCTGGTTACCCTGAAGACTGGCAAGTGACCCCGGCCCTAATAAGGGTATCCATCAATCAAACCGGGCTTTAAATGAGAGTTTCGCTTGTTCAGCTTTTATGAAACCTTTATAACGTCGGCACATTTTTATTAAGTGAAATTACGGAATACTCTAACCCTTGTAACGTTTTTTAGGTTTTAAGCTTGATTGATGTCTGTAATGATAAGGATACACTTAAGTACTTAAATAACTTATAGATGATATAATATTTAACTTTAAGCAAAAATCAATTTATTTTCAAATATTGTTATACAAGCATTACAATGACTTAAGTAACTACTACATTCAATTTAAAAAAGGCTCTTGGGTCTTTGTACCAAGAATACTGATGGCATTTCTTCATTGTATCGCAATTAGAGTTTAGCTTATAAATCTTATAATATATTAAGATTAGACCTAAGATAAACAATAAATATGCAATCAATAGTCTGCAATCAGTCATTAAATACTATTTGATTGAATATTATACCACACGCATTACTGCACAAAACGATGGTTATCGTGATCAAAATATTCACTTCTATTAACTTAATATAGTTTTTACTTAAAAAAGTTCAAGTTTAAAAAAATAAATCAAATTTCGCTTCAGATTAACACATTTAAGCCACGTAAAGTAAAACAAGGAGAGTGAGATATGAAACTCTTCTTTCTTTTATAATGTCTGCTTCTGAAAGTTTTTTACTGTTAAATAATCTATGGACTCATAAACATTATTTATAAGACAATCTACCCGTGAAGTATAAATGTTGTATAACTATTAACTTTATCTATAAAAATAAAAATAATAGATTCTTTAAAGATATAGGTTTTATATTGACACTATTCGTCGTGCTATCTTCTGTGAAGTTCTTTATACATATTCTAAAATATAATACTTAAAATAAATAATGCCTCTTGCCTCTTTAAAACAGGGCATTTCGGTTTTTGCAGCAAGAGCATTTTATTTGCCTATTTACCAGGAATGCGTATTTTTTAAAATAATCTACTTAAAATATTATTATGAACAACAGAACAACAAATATGAAACAATACTACCTGTCCCCGCGGTGTTACCCGTGGTTTATTAGGCCAAAAATGTAGCCTATGTGGTAATCCAGGATGTCATCTAACCCATACGCCACTCCAACGCCGTTTAGACTCACAAACTTTCGCCTTTATAATATGAAACAATATCTTCTTTTATACGAGTATAATCCTCGTCAAATACTTATACTCTTGTAGGAGTAGTAACAGATGCCTTAATAGGAACTTTAAAGCGTTTAATACATTGAACATTCGTGACGAACTTCATTGCAATTGCAAGCAAAGACGAACAATTAAAACGTAAACTAGGTCACATACTCTCACAGAAATTATGCAGAATCTTAGCAAACTATTGCACACCTGATTCTATTAAGTTACCTGTAGCGTGCGCGCCATTGTTTGTCATGATATAAAGGTATTTCGATTATCATCATCCTAGAGTTTGCCCCTGTTTTTGTCATTGGTAAATAAAGGTTAACTCTGGCTTTTACGAATGCGACTGTCTCCTTTATGACTTTCCAACTCCCTCCGGGATTAAATACTAGATTTAACAATGACTACCTTCCTCATATCTGCCATGGATGCGGGAAGTCCACGGATGGGCACATGCCTCCTGTATATACTGTGTGTAAGTCTAATACGGGCGAAGAATTAAACCAGACATAGGATTTATTAGTATAATCATTAACCAAAAGGTTTTTCTTTAATTATACCTATTATACAGATGTAATTAATTTTTGTAAAATTTCTGAGCAGTAATGTACTTTTTTTTATATGGATAGAATTTTAATTGTACTTCTAAGCAAAAGTTATCTAAATATATTTCTTAAGTCCTATTCTACCCTCCGTTAAGAGATTCGCCCGTATAAAGGCTCGGTCACATCAAAGAGCGTGGCTCGGCGCGACGTCCGCGTCGCGTGATGCCGACGTGATGACTGTCAAACAGGGCGCGCGCGGACCGCGCCGGCCTCGCGCTTTCAACACGCGCGCGAACGCGGCGTGGACGCGGCGCGATGCGGGCGTCACTCTCGCACTACGCACCGCGCGCCTTAACGTCCGACTGAGTAGACCCAGTCTGGACGCAAGGGGCTGCGCGGCGCGGGGCGCGACAGAAGCGGGGCGCGATGGCAGCGGGACGCAGTCTGTTTGACGTCGCTAACCTGTTAGCATGTGTTTAAGGCCGCCGCGGTCGCGCGCGCGACCGCGGCGTGGCGTCACGCCCTCTGGTTTGACCGAGGCTTTAGATTTACACACTGTATAGGGAGCGGTTACTAAGCATGGGGAGTTCAATAATTAAATCGCCGGAAAAGGCCGGTTGGCGGTCGTAGTATATTTTTCCTCTATAGATACGATACTGCCCGTCCTCCAGTGGTTTCTTGTCGCCGTTTAAGGACAGTTAGGTTTAAGGACAGGTTCCAATGACAATAGTTCCCAATGGTTAAATTTACTAAACCTGAAATTATTTCTCTTCGATCTGGTCGAATATTGTGTTAATTTTTTATATCAGTAGAGTTAATTTTGTAGTCATATACTATTAATAAATAGAACGAAAAGCCACAAGGCGGTTGAAATCACATGAAAAATCAATATTCCGAGAAAAATTAATAAAATCTGTGGTATAGACAAGATACGCTTTCTTTCTTCGACTTTTTTCAACATAATGAAGATTAGTTTTAAATAACAACAATAGAGCAGAAAATGGATAGTTAATTTCAGTTTTTACAAATACAATAGCCATTGATGTAATAGTATTTTCTAGACAAAGCTGTATTTCTAGAATTGCATTAGCCTCTAGGCTCTTAAAGTGAACATTACGCCGGGCGATACATATGCATTTAAATGCTTGCTATTTTCTTTATTTCGGTATTTTATACTTACACGTACGAAATAAAGATTTGTAAATATCTGCCGCGTATTTGATCCTATGACCAGTCCTTAATAAGTGTTGTTATACACCCGTTTTAAAAATATTTAATTTTGCTGAATTTATATGTATTTAAGTGGCAATATTTGACATCATTTTGAAGTATTACATGAAACAAAACGGACGGAGTTTCTTATCTCTCTTCTTTATTTTGAATCAGAAATGAGGTGATCCCATCGAGAACAAAACTTATCGAAATTCATAAAGATTATCAAGCTGAAGTAAATCTAGAAACTAACACCCTCGAGCCTAAAAAGCCTAAGGAATTTGCTCCGGCGGAACGCTCCGGCTGTGGAATGAACTCCCTGCCGAAGGTTTCCCTTGAGAATAAAATATGAAGTTCTTAAAAAAAGAAGGGTTCTTAAAGGGTAGGCAACACGCATATTAATCCTCTGGAGTTACAGGCGTCCATAGGCAACGGTAACTGCTTACCATCAGGCGGCTCGTATGCTTGTTTGCCATCGTCTTTGTACAAAAAAAACTTCTATGAAATTAAAAAAGGCACGTTTTCAAAAGAATTTGTTAGTTGTATTGACAAAGGAAGACGCTGGATGCAGTTCACTTCCAACCGGTGTATGTGGAGGTACAAGGGGGAGGCTTATGTTCAGTATTAAGACGTCTTGTGGCTGAGATGATGATGATGATTAACAAAGTGTGCAGTGCGGTGCCGGCTGAGAATAGCACTACCCCATGTCTTCCCGCGGGTGTCCTAAGAGGCGAGACGGGGAAAACTGACCGAAAACAGCTACTATGGCAACTCCCTCCCAAGATGATACAAGTATTTTTTGGGGTAGACCTATGACCAGCAGTGGAGATCTTACGGCTAGAATTAATGATGATTAACAAAGTATCCGCTCAAATTACAAGCCCGTGTGTTTTAGAGAACAAAGAATTTTTATCCAAGCCAAAAGCCGAGTTTATATATTTTTAA
The DNA here is from genome assembly GCA_022674325.2 of Grapholita molesta. NCBI lineage: Eukaryota > Metazoa > Arthropoda > Insecta > Lepidoptera > Tortricidae > Grapholita > Grapholita molesta. The sequence goes on from CP053138.2 coordinate 9,446,293, forward strand.
ATTAACTCTTTGTAATTTAGTTAGACGGAATTTCATGCCCCTTAACATCGGGCGTTGTTTTGTTTTGAACTTTCAATGGAATTAAAAAAGTCTTATGTAAGTAATTGAATTGGTTCTTTTAAATCATATCTGTTTGAGCCAGGTGCTACATAGCACTGTTTCACACACATATACAATTAAATTAATTCAAGGTAATTGTTTTCTGGAAAAACTGTAGGGAGAAAAGAATACAATTAACAAATTATTCAAAACTACCTACATAAATTACAAGCCATCCTATATATCCGTATGAAGCCACTATAACTAAAATAAATACTTACGTACATTTTCGAGCTATATTCTACGTTACCTTAACATTATGGATTGAATTTACATCCTTATAGTAATATTTTTAACATCATCATCATCATCATCATCATCATCATCATCATCATCAACGTGATCTCAGCCACAAGACGTCCAATGCTGAACATAGGCCTCCCCCTTGGACCTCCACATGTACCGGTTTTAGGCGACATAGATCCAGCGTCTTCCGGCGACCTTAATGAGGTTGTCTGTTCATCTTGCTGCTGTCCACGCTGCGCTTGCACTAGCAAGCCGTGGTACTATTTTTAACATATGTAGCTACTGTAAATATTTATTTCGTACTTCGGCACACCTACTAGACTTTTAGTTTACTCCATGACATATCGATGTCGTATAGTATAAATTATAATTTAGTAAGTATTTACCTTTAATTTTCATCTCTCAAATTTTGTAAATGATAATTTCCCTCCCCTAATATATCTTGTCCTGATCAAATACTACGGGTTTTCGAGGTTTCAAAGCACAGGTACCATAATTCAAGATTGATTAAATGTGTATGTCAATATGAAATTTTGTATTTGCTTACTGTACATATGAGTGTACAATCAGCATGGGAAATGTTGAATATTTATAAGTTAAATGTATTCCTCTGACACGATAGTGAAGTCTCTACACCTTGGTGCCTCAAAGTAACATTTATTCAGCAAGGGCACTTTTACACGTCGATTATGCAACAAGTAAAAAAAAAAAATAAAAACTAACCAAATTCCAAACCCTGCACCTCTGACCCGAGAAGTATTTTGCCTTTTATGACCGGCAAGAAACTCGGCGTGACTTATTTTTCAAAACAGTATTACAAAACAAAAATCTTAAAATACTCTAAAACCATAAGCATGTTTTTTTAAGAACAAAAATCTTAAAATACTCTAAAACATTAAGCATTTTCTATAATATGTCAAAAGGTAACATCTGAACTTAACGTATGCGGAGTGAAATTTGGACAAAGTTTGAATATATAAAATGTAAAAAACAAAAATCTAAAAAAAATATGTGTGTATGTCAATATCAAGTCTATATATCTGTCAATCAATCTGGTAAGTTTCATAAGGATTGGATGTTTGATTTTGTAATTATGGTAAATAACCAAGAACGCCGTCGTAAAACTGTATGTAATTTCTACAGTATACATCCCCTATGGCCGAAATCGAAGGTGGTGGAACATTTTGTACAAATGGGTGAGAGTCGAAGCACCATTTATAATATTTTAGCGACTTTTACCTTAAAAAACAACCACTGCTAGAAAGCCTGGTTCTGGAATTTATCCCAGCTTGAGCAAGTTTTCTGAGAGAGCTCGACTAAAGAAAATTACCGCCGGCCGTGTTGCTAAATCTTACAGAGAGCTCGGAAGAAAATATAAATGTGACGGAAAAACTGTCAAAAATATCTTGAAGACATGGGCATCGATAACCGGTGTAGAAAATTTAAATCCACCGTCTCCGAAAATCAAAAATCCACTCAGAAAATAAGGCCGCGTAAATTAGTCAAAGAAATATTTTACGCCAAAAACAATGTGACTTGCGTCATGGAAGACGAGTCATATTTCACGTTAGATGGAAACTAGTGGCAAGGCAATTACTATTTTGAGAAGACCAATGGTCCAACTGATGAGAACGTGAAATATATTGAGCATACCAAGTTTCCTAAAAAAGTTTTGCTATGGCTTGCCATCAGGAACGCGGAATGTCCAAGGCGGTGTTCTTTGAATCAGGTTTAGCTGTGAACGCCGATCGCTACATAGAGCGTTGTTTGCCATTAGTGCGAGATTTCATAAATACGAGTCATAGAGGAGAAAATGCTGTGTTTTGGCCAGACTTAGCCTCAAGCTATTATTCCAAAAAAACACTTAGCAAAACGGCGGAGCTAAACACCCCATACGTACCGAAGACATCAAATCCACCTAATGTTCCGCAACTTCGCCCTATTGAAGATTTTTGGGCAAATCTGAAGAGGCGAGTATATTGCGATAATTTTCGGTCCAAAAGTGTGCAAAGCTTGATTCGTAAAATAAAATTGGAGTTGTATAAAATGCCCACATCTATGTTTTCGACAGGGATGAACAAAGTTCCTCAGAACTACCGTAAAGCATCTCGCATGGGAGTAAACTTTTTTTTACATTAATCATTATTAGGTACTTTATTATAAAAACATAACTATTTAAAAAAATAATGGTGTTTTTTTTATTTAAAACAACATTGCACTTTGTCCAAATTTCACTCCGCATACGTTACCAAGTGTTAAAACATTAAGTAAAACCCCTAACCTGACATATCCATCGACCGGTCTCTTCTACTTATACAGGTATATAACTATAATATTGCGGCATTGTTGAAGAAACATAGCTTCAAAACATTTATTATGAAATATTCGAGTCAACTGTCCCTAATGCAACACCTACCAAGCCAGGCGGGCAAACAGAAAACTCAAATATTTATGTAACTTGCGCGTAAGCTGTTCAGTGGAACATTTACAAAACGACGTTTCCGCCATTACTTCTCCATATAAATACATCCAGTTGTATTTGGATGCTTGATAATACCTACACGACCTTATATTACGTCGGTGTTCAAAATATTCCAAACACATAATGAGCACTCTCCTCAAGATAACTTTTGAATACTGTGGTCTCTCACAACGTGTAACTTATACTAACCGTGAAGTTATTTTAAACTAGCCCTGAAGGCTTGCTATTAAAAATAGTAGGTTTTGGCATATCGGGCTTCTATATTTATTTTAATTATGTCTCGAGGATTAATTGTATATAAGCCGGTAACTCACGTTTTATAAGAGGAATATTGTTCGACATGTTTCACTCCATAACTAGGAGCCGTTCGCGTTAGTTGAGCGACTCGACTTATAAAACGCTTATATACAATTCATATGTTTGATAAAATATATCACTTGTTGCTTTAATTGCGTATTCTGGCAAACAAAAAACAAATAATTAAATTCAATTAACATTTATTACAGCATTTAATTTCGTTTACCAACTCTAGATACATTCTAACAAACAAACAAAATATTAAAACATTGTATAATATGGTGATATAATATTTTTGAAGCATATTCTTTTGTGTGTGTGTTGTGTGTTCTAACATAATGTAACAATTAATTTGCATATTAGTGTATGCTAATTGCCATACTGCTAATATTCTTAATGAATATAGTAGGTAAATAAAGAAACGTTACTCTTAATAGTGAACAACATCAATAAACCATAGCGCCTGGGTGGTTCGACCAAGCTTCGGATGACTTAAATCATTGCTAGTTTTTTTTTTTTGTAGGCGCTTATATCATAATTACTAACCACCTCCATATAACCATTCTTTCTACTACATTGATTTGATTTACTATTTTTACTTTACCATAATACCAGTTATTTCTTACTTTTATATACATATAATAAGCAAAACTTACACCCAATGCCACTATTTAAACTCAGTAAGGTTTATGTCTTTCCCGTACACGGAACAATGGTGTTAGGCGGCAGATAAGACGTCTACCGCTGGACATAAGTCTCCCCCAAACATTAGTTGGGGTGCCATAGTCGCCACGCTAGGCAGGCGGGTTGGCGACCGCAATCGCTGCATTCGTTTCGACGGGCGCAGTTCTCTTTATTTTTTCCTTTGTTGCCTTTATTACACTCGTGGGAGGAGATGAGGGATATACATTGTCAATACATTATTTGTATGACCCTCATTATTGCATCGACTAAGCTAGTAACCTAGTAGTAGTATCAGCATTTAATAACTAGATTACCCTACGTGCATATTACCAATACACTAATATTTCGTATGTGAATTTCAAATTAGAATTTACATAGGAGTACCTTATTAGTAGATCAGATAAGTTATTCGTAACTCCCAATTGAGAGATTGGGGTGCTAATTATTTTCCATGGATTAAGTATGCCGGTGTACATTACAAAATTAGCCATTAAGTGGTCGAGCGGTGGCTAAACGACCTCCCATTAATGCGGCTACAGTAAATTGTGGAAATATTTAATTCGTTATTGCGACACTTGAATATTTGTTAATCCTTACAGTTAGGAAATGCGGAGGCGTTTGAGAGTACGTATCAGCCATCAGCCATGGACGGCCAGTGATGAATGAATGAATGGACCTAGGCCTCCCCCGTGAACCACCACAGGGAGCAGGCTCTGAGCATCGAGGGTTCCATATTGACATCGCCACGCAGGCGGGTTGTCGATCGCAGTGTTTCACTGATGTATAGGGACGCTCCTGCCAGTCTTCGGTGGATAATGGTCGCAATTTAGTATAATACTTGAATCCGGGTTAGTGGCTTATTGAATTAAGAATGTTTCAGTCGGCTTCTGTTCCATAGTTTAATGGTAACGCTAATAAGACGTAAAACTTATTGCTAAGCCATGAAATAAAAGGAACGTAATGTCAACATTGTACTCCTAGTGCATGTTGGAGAAAAATATTGTTTACATTACTCTATTTGTCTGCTTTAGCGTGTATTAGTGAAGTTCTTACTTAAGTGTACATTCACACTAATCATCTAAGCTATTAATAAATAAAACGTTGCGCCTATAATTTTAGACTAGCATTAGCATTCAAACGTACCATTGCTCGGAGCACTGCAGCTGCGCTTCATCAATTATTAAAATCGTGTTAGTATTACGAATAAATTAATACCAATTGGAATTTTGATTCACTGTTTAACAATGTTAGCGCCGACAGTCAGTTTAGTGACGTGGGAAAGCAATAAATAGTTAGTATTTAGTTTAAATGTATATTTTTTAATTCAGGGTGCCCTGAAAATCAGCGTCCCTGCCATGTAATAACTTATGGTGATTGACATCTATTTGGCGTTTGTATGTCGCCAGTCAAAATAACTGGTTAAAATAATAGATTGGTGGATGAAGATGTATCCCTTTAACTTTTGAACTGCAAGTGTAGAAAATATGAAAGAAACGATGAAAGTACGTAGCTTAATAACGACTATCAAGTAAATAATTTAGAAATTGATAGATTGAGCCGTTTTTGAGTTAGGTACGTTAAAGATTGAACGCTTAAGAGTTTTTTATATGCAATACGGTATACGTTTACTCATATGATATGTGTTATATCCTTATTTGAACCAATTAAGTATGCATGCATATCAGAGAGCATCGATGCTCATCGTTTGCTCCACGGCTTCGATATCACTCTGTTACCCATAAGTAATGCATTCCATTCTATGAGATTGGTAAAATAAACGTTACCAAATTTGAAATGGCTGAAATTTTAATAAACAAATACAATAATGGACGGCAACGAGACTGTCAGACAGAAAATAAATGAAAATGAAACAAACCAAAGTGTAAAAAGTCAGGCGGGACTAAAAACAATTTTGCAACTAAAACAACGGCGAAGACTGGCAGTGGCATTCGAACTTCCAAAAATCTTATCATGATAAGAATCATTTACTTGCGTTCTTATCAGCACTCTGTGCACCATGAACAATTACTGATTTTCTGAATTTATTACTCTTAATTGAATGCTTTTTCTTCATTCTTAGTTTTTACCGCGAGATCATGGTGCGGTTTTGACCCGGATGTCCAGTCGCCATAAGATATATGAGAGCTGTGGAGGTTATCACAAATATCTGAACATGCACTTTATCGCCTTGACAATAGACGCGTTCAGATACTTATGACTATCTGATGGTGACTGGCTTTAAAATGCGAACAGAAACTACAGGAGGACGGACTGCAGCATATCTTAGAACGGCCGATAATTTGACTAAGAACAAGTCAAATATTTTTTTATTACTTTTTTTTTCAGTAGTAACACTATATGAGTGAGTATATAAGTTATACATTGAAAATAGATGTCATATACTTAAGAAAAAGACTGAGACGAGAGAGAAAGACAGGAGGACCTCGTAATAATTTTAATTAAGTCATCTATTTTAAATTTATAAGCTAATATAAAATCAAAATCAGGTTTCTAGAGTCCACACAAAACTCCAGGAAAGCTTAATAGAGAACTAATTAAAACTTAGTGAATAATATTCTGGCTAAGTCCACCTCCGTGTAATTTGTTGGTACTAAAGTGATTTCAAGTCTTTGAAATTTCGTGATAACAAACTGAGTTTATTATGAGATATTGTCTCCAAGTGTCCGTCGCGTCGGTACTAAGATACTAAATATTTCAGGAAATGTATTAAAATATATGATTGGAAATATTATGTTTATAAAAAAGTTCATGTCAGTTTGTTAATCTATGGACGACATTACCTCTCTTCGTTAGAAATTTGAAAATTATGAAACTTTAAGCCTGGTGCTGAATATTCTTTAAATTTTATTTAGATTTAATTTATTATAGGTATGGCATTGTAAGACGATTTGTTTCTTAACAATAATAAAAAAAGTAATTAAGAGAACTGTTATACATATAAGATCTAGCCTAAGATTGAAAGTGATTAACGGAAAATAAAAAAAGTCTATACGATAAAGGAAAAAGCAAATTATTCAGGTACATGAGGCATTTTCCCGAGCTAAAATATATAAAATAATAAAGGTGTTTCAGTATATTCAAAATATTATATTTACTCCAAGCATAGTATGTAATTAACACAATGAATCTGCATAATTTGAAACATAAACCCAATATTACGGCAATAAGAATGAGTTATAGTATTCAAGGTCGTTGGGAATAATTAAACAGATGTTCCTGAAAAAATTACAGGTTTGCTTCATTTGGGGCCAGCAATATTCAGGACACGCGCGCTCATAACGCGGCAGACGGTGCTGATGAGCGGTGCAAATGGGAGCGACTAGCGGAAACTGTAGCCCAAGTGAATCAGGATAACCCGGACACTACCAGTCTCTTCCTAGTTTATCATTTTATCAGGCATTTTTGTTGTAGCTAGGGAATGTTTGTATAAAGATAAAGATAAAAGACATTTATTCATGACGTAGACATACAATAAACAGAATACAAGATGAAGAATCAGTAAGACATCACGAAATGGACCCAACTCAGCGTAATGCTGGCCTGAGAAGTCAGCGCTGATCTTCCGTTGAGCCCATTAGGTGATGTCACGAAAAATAGCACAAAACAAAAAGGAAACAATAAAAGATTAAAGATAATGGCAAAACAGGCATGCAGACTTATTTTACTTTTTGTATCATTCTAATTCTCTTCCGTTTATTCCGGCGTTTTTGCTCAGCGGAGCTAAGACATACTCGTAACTCTCTAATTTATCGTCAGTTACATTTTGGTCCCGACATTTTTGGTCAGTGAAACTAGGGGCTGACTACCCGTCTATTTCTCATTAGTTCTTGATTTTGAATCCCTGCATTTTTGCTTAGATGAGCTAGGGAATACTCGTATTTTTCTGTTTCATCATCTCTTCTATTTTCGTCCCGGAATTATCGCTCAATGGAGCGAGTTCAAACCCGAGACCTTCGGATGGTTAAGTCTTACACGAACAGTTAAAAAGAGACGGGCACCTTACCCGCCTTGCTTAACATACTACGCGACTGTCGCGAATGTGTTAACATGATCAACTATCAGCTACCTTTATCACAAGACTATACTTTGTTATGTGTTATGTGTATGATGCAATAGTTACACAGTTCTCATTTCCAAAGCTATAAAATTAAATATTCTCAACTTAATACCGTACCGTACCGTAATACCGTAATAATTACCGTTAGTTATATTTAAGTTTCTAAGCACCCGCAGCAAAATTGCAATGCTGCTTTGCTATTTACTCGAATTAGCCCAATGACTTTTGCTTAAGAGGACAAAATAAAGGCAAACCAGAGAGAACCGATTACCATAGATAAGACGTCACTGTTGAACCTAAAAGACAGAAATCTACACACATTTTTTTTAAAACCACTTGTTTTCAGTGACTTGTGCCCCGTCTGATAAAAGTTCGTGTCCAAAATACCGCAATTTCCACCACCTCCATATTATTGGGAACACTAATAGTTACGAGATTTTCTCACCTGCCCCTTAATTGATCTGCGGTTCACAGAAAAATGGAAACCTTATCGTTACACAAAGGGGAAATAATAGGGGAGTATTTGTAAAGAAAATACACATTTCTATGTTACGTAGACAACGGCAAGTAATGCGCCATCCGAGATATTATCTACTTTGAAGTTTTTGTAACCTAAAACTTTCGAGGTATAACCTAAAAAAAACAGCCTAGTGCTCGTCGGACTGGCGCGTCGAGGGTTCCGTACAACCCTGTAGGCATATAAGTAAAAAATAAAAATGTCGAAAAATAAAAATCGGAATTTTTCCTTTATCTGTGCTATAAGACGTTTCTTCGTATCTTTCTAGATGCTGAGTTCACGGGAAGTACCCTGTAGGTGTTGATTCCTTTGCGGAAATTTGCGGCATGAATCTCTGTATCTTTCTTGATAGCTGTAAGGGACAGTAGACCTGAGCATTTCTTATGAATTTTAGCTTTGACTGACAACAAAGTGATCCTATAAAGGTTGTGTATTTTCTTTTTTTTTAAGGTACGATAAATAAAGACAAAAAAAGCATAGAAATATTATTTATTTAATCTACATTACAAAACCTAATTCAAAAAGCGGACTTAACACCTTAAGGCATTCTCAAGCAGTCCAACAGATTAAATAGGTACTTAATATTTTAAACTTAAGTGAAAGATCTTATGAAATAATGTTAAAGTATGAACATTTGTATGTAACGTAACGTATGTAACGTACTTTAATGAAACTACAGTAATATTAATTGCTTATATATCATAATATTTTGGCTATACCGGGTGTGGCCTGTAATAGGAGCTTTAACTTTAGGCATCGTTTCTACACCAAAAACGTAGCAACATTTGTTATACGACTTTTGAAAATAAATTATAGTTTAATAAATATTAATAAAAAAAGATTTTCCAAGCAAGCAATGTATTGCAAAAACTATGAATTTTGTAGGCTAACAGTAAACGTCAACTAGACTATTGGATGCTGTTTATTGCTTGTTTATTGAAAATACTATTTACTTTGTTCGAAAAACTCACAAGTAATATATTATCCAATTATTTAAAGTTGTACAACAAATGTTATTTCGTTCGTGGTGTAGAAGCGATCCCTAAAATTTTTGCTCCTATCACAGGCCGCACCCGATATATAGCCAGGCAGTATTTAACTTATATTAAACATATAAAAACGTATGAAGTAAAAATGAAATGGTGGAATATGGCGTCACGTGTGTTTTTGTTTTGATTTTTCACTTGTTTGACGGAAATTATATTTTAATTTTACAATTCGAGATTGACTTAAATTTGAGCCCAATCAAAGGATTTTATTTAAATAAGCGTAAACAAAAACGATTGTTATTTTAAACCCCAATCGCTTTAAAGCTTTCAACTTAAATACTTATCGGCTATAAACAAATTTTTAAGTCGAACCGAACATAAATAAACAAAAATACGCCCTCTAGTAGGTATTAATTAAGGCGGGCGTCTGTTACATAGAAGCATACATGATCGCACCAGACTCAGTACTTTAAGATCTTCCAGATGTAGTTTCATCTTAATAGTTATAGACGTCTGCTATATATTTAAGTTTTCATACGTATTAATCTATAATATTAGGCACTTACACAACAAGCCATACTAAGCTTAACTACTGTAGGACTAGATCGGTTAGTCCAAGATGGTCCCAAAATATTTATTTATTTAATAGTAAGGAATAATATAGTTTACCAGACAATAACAATTTTCCACAATTTTTTTTATGTAGTGATACAAATCATATTTATTTTAGTGTGTAATATGTATATGTATATGTACGTAACGCCATCAAATAATCGTACAGAGATAAGAGTATGTTGAAATATATACAAGTTTATGTCTTCAAAATCCATAAAACACGAACGTCCACGGTAGGAGGCACATAATAATTGAGACACCTGCAGCTGCACTCAACTTCTAACCTAACATGGTCATTCACATTATAACTACATATTACTCGAAACGGAAAACTCGGGTTGATCCGTGAGGATGACGCGTGCAACAGTGCTGAAATATCGGAAACTCATTAGAATTAACATGCACAATAATTATCCTGTCTTAAGTAATAGCTGTAATCTCTAAGGAGGCTATGCATTTCAGCTCGCCTCCTAGTAACTTGTCAAAGATTATTAAGGTACTCGTATGTACCTGCACCAAAGATGCGATGCCTAAGATAGCCCAACCAATAAATTTTATATTTTTAAACATTCGAATGAATATCAATTTGACATCCATGTTCGGTACAAGAGCCTGCCCAACATGGATGTGAAATTTAAATTAATTCAGATGATTAAAAGTATAAAGTTGGGTTATTTAAGAACCGGGCGATCTTTGGCGCAGGCTCCTTATTCGCAACGGTGTGAAACGCGCCCTTAATCAAATATCTAAAGCCGGGAGCTTTGCATAAACATTGGGAACTGTTTGGGGAAGCGATATTAGGTATCGGAACTAAATTGAATAAACCTGGATTTGTTTACTAAACATCGCTTTCTAATTAATAGGGATGTCCACCGGAAATCCCGATACTTGCAATAACAAACGGTACTGTGTACGTGATAGCCTGAACTATAATTACGGGAATGAATCCATTAACCGCACAAAGACTTGATATTAACGATTAAATTTGTTCTCCATTACACGAACCACGCTTCAACGAAATTGTAGCAGCTTGTATGAACCTAATGCTTGGTCAGGTTAACGACTGTAAATCATAAGTTCTAGACTAGAACGCACAAGAATGCCATTTTATCACCAATCATATGTTCCTATCCTTCTTAAGTACAGTCGCCATCAGATATATCAGAGCTGTGGAGGTAGTCACAAATGTCTGATCATGTACTTTATCGCCTTGACAATAGAGGCGTTGAGCAGATATTTGTGACCGCTCCACAGCTCCGACATATTTGTTGGAAAATGTACTTGTTAGAAGACAATCATATGTTGCACTATCAATCATTTCAGAATTGGCAGTATTGGGTTTACTAAAGGCCTCCCCTGTTTTTTCTACTCAACCCTGTCATTCGTCCCACTACTCTGTGCAGAATGCGTCAAAGTATATCTCTTTTTCAGTCTGCCAGTATCCGCTATGGTGTGTAGTGGGTAATGTATTCGGGTGCATGTGGTAGACATGTTTTGCCCATTTATGTTACCAGTGATGAAATATTGCACTGAAACGTGCTTGCTTTCTATAGGCCTCATAAGAAGGCTCATAATCACCCGAAAGGCAACGGAGAAGGCTATGCTGGGAGTGTCTGAGCACGATAGCATCAGAATTGATGTCATTCGCAGCAAACTAAGTAACCGACATAGCCCTCTGGACCGCTAAACTATTGCACGGGCATATTTCACGTAGAAGCGATGGCTGTTGGAGCGTATAGGTTTTTGAGTAGCAACCGCGTACCGGAAGGTGAACCGACGCCCTGGTAAAGATCGCAGACCCACTGGATACACGTGGCAGTCATTGTGTTTCACTTTGGGTGAGGCTGCAGGCTTATGTGGACGCCCTTCGACAGATCTGATGATGATGGCGATGATGTTGTCAGCCAATCTCTAAGGCAACTGTTGTACACTTTTATTGCTTATGTGCCGTTCAAAATTTCCCATAATTACCTATGCTACACTTCAAGCAGAGCTCAATTACGACACGTAGGCATGTGTCAACTGCCAAAGTATAAACACAGACAATTGACAAACTGTCTGCCTACATATATATTCTCAGAAGTCCCACAACCCCTACGTATAAGTAATTTAGGCTGTCAGCGCGGTTTACTCGAGACGGCGTCAGCCGCGCCGCTTAATTACAATGCTTCGAGATAACAGTAATCAAAGGCCTTCAGTATCTATGCTCAGGCGTCGTGCAATATTAATCGCCTTATTACGAGGGAATAAGGCTGATAATCGTTACCACATGAATCGTTAGTTAATTTACCTTTGTAGGGAAATCGACGTGTGATTTTGTTGTTATAAGGTTAAATACGCGGTTTACGCCTTTGAACCTTGTTGTTTTTTTTTCATTAAGTACCTTTATCATGTATTACATTAATCATTCGATAACTGGTAATTCATGCGGATATCGGTGCAACCCGCGTCGAAACGTCGGAACGTTAGCGATAGACCCGCTCTATAGTTTTTGGTTAATATGTGTAGAAAACACGAAAGTAATTATATTATTATTAACGATTCACGGTTCTGCTCACATTTATTTAGTCACTCGCGCTACATGTTTCGGAGATCATACGCTTCCATTTTCAAGCACTAAGAGTGTGCTGAGTGTCCGATCGGTTCGCCGAACGCGTCGCCGGCCCGTCGCGAATTTATCTCACGAAAGTTTAAATACAAGTAATTATATTATTGTGTATGTAAGTAACGTATACGTGAGACGTGGTTAATCTGCTGCCACGCTGATCCAGAACGGGTTGGAGATAGCCTGAAAATCACATTATGATTGCACATGTCCTGTCACTGTTTTCTTTCGCCGGCTTCATTGCGTGTCATCATATTGTTTTTACAATAAAATCAAATTATCCTCACAAAAAATAGTACATTTCGATGCTAGTGCGGAAAGTATGTCATTACTTCACGAGGCCCGAGATATTTTGCCACGAGCCGAAGGCGAGTGGCGATACTCGGGCCGAGTGAAGAATGACATTTCCGCGCGTGTATCGAACGACGTTTTTTAATACAGTTGCGAAAAAACAAATAAGAAATAAAATAAGAAAAACAACTACTCGTTCAACAACAAGTTCGCAGTGACAATTTTTGACATTATAAAGAGGTGTCTTTTTTAGCTTATATTCGACTAGAGTGGAATTTTTTAAGTAATACTATTAATCCATTTCAATTAAAGTTTTTTTAAATGTATGTTCTATAAAATGCATACATACTTATGAATATAAAATATTTTACTTAAAGACTACGTTTTTTACTATTATTTGTGTATATTTATAAAAACAATATCGAATGCTACCTTTGGAAACAACCAGTAACCAGTCGGAAAAACGCCTCTTGTTTGACAGGCGTTTCGACACCTGTTCCGTTTCATTCTAACAACTTTTTAAGAACGGTTTTTCAATATTAAAAATAATTAATAAACTTGTTATAATGATGAAGAGGTAAATAAAAAAATATGACATGTTTATGTTTCTTATTCTTACATTAACAGTAGGTTTTTGTTTATTAAGATGTTTAAAAGAGACTAATATTAACACTCATATTAGTATACCTATTCATGAATTGGAACAAGTGTAAATAAAAAAAGTTGGAAAAGTAAAAAGCACTAGTGCGCGAATACCAACTTTCCGCACGTTAAACAGCTAAGTAAAGTACCCATTTTTGAGCACCTGTATTAAAAAACTTTTTTTTGATAATACCTTTTATGAAATAGTCGATAAATACCTAAATGTAATCGCTGAAGCCGTGTTAAACGTTCTTCATTACATACGTCCTAATATTATTTTTATGTAATGTGTCAATTCTTATTGATGTCATACTATGACATATTAGTAAGCATTGATATTTGAGTAACTATTCAAGGTTTTACAATGAAATATTCATTTATTACGCATTTATTATCGAAACCCGGGTATGTCCTTAAACTACGTCCAACAATGAGAGGTAGGGCACAGCGATGACCATCACGCTTGAATCTGGGGCAGCCCAACTGGGGAAGTAACTCCTTACAGAAGACCACAGCCATAATAGCATTGCTACCTTTCAGGTATGTAGTGTTGTGTTCCTGATGGTGAGTAAGGTTCCAGAGCTCCAACCCCCCTTAAAGGCTGGCAACGTGCTTGTGACTCCCCTGGTGTTGCATGGGCGACGGTAATTGCTTACCACCAGGCAATCCGTCTGCTCGTTTGTCGCCTATGTTATAAAAAAAAGAAATATTTTGTGTTAATGTATCAAACAACGTCCTTAATATTGTATAACAGATTCTTTCTTCTATTTACTGACATTTTACTCACATAAAATAACGAAGAATCTCTCGCTAACGTATTTTATCTCCTCCAATATTCTCTATTATATGTAGGTCTCAAAAGACCCAAGATGTAGGTATACAGATGGCAATGACATAATTGCCGGCCAGAAATTTTCCTCATTGTGCCAAAACTCCCATTGTCGTTAGACGAATGCGTTTAGCGACCGGTCCGTGACTTCTGTGAGTTATTACTGTTCTTTACCGCTCATTGCTCTGAATCTTACCCGCCAAAGGCAATTTGAAGAGTTTAAGAAATTGACCAACTTATTAAACATGTAATATTGGAAACACTTAGAGTTTACATGAACTCTCGTGACGCGTCGTCGACGCGTGCGGGCGCAGAACTCATAGAGCTAGTTGGAGACCTAGGCTCCCCAGAATATGTGGCGCGTGAGTAAATAGGTAACGGTTAAGCAGTCATGTCATAACTAATGTTGAAACACTTAGACTTTTCGTGAACTCTCGTAACGCGTCGTCGACGCGTGCGGGCGCAGAACTCATAGTGCTAGTTGGAGACCTAGGCTCCCCAGAATATGTGGCGCGTGAGTAAATAGATAACGGTTAGTGAAGCAGTCATGTAAAAATTAAATTAAATTTACAGTAATCAAAGTTGTAAATCTGAACCCCATCATGTTTTCCTTAGACTATAGGTGAGATATAATTTCAATGAAAATGGAATATTCGACAATGTAATATAGTAAATATTTAGAAGTTTAGTATTCATACATATGATGAAAAAAAACATCCAACTATTAGTTCATAAATTCATGGATTAATTTTAATTTCCATCGCCATTCGGATATGACTAAGACGAAATGTTTTTGTTGAATTTTCGGGGGCTACCTAGTATTTAATTAAAAAAAAATGTTTTTATTCTCTTTTAAGCAGTGAATTGCTGCATTGTGACATCCATCAGTAGCGTCTATATATGGTCCTACGACCAGCAGCCTAGGCTATCCGATTATGACTTTTATATTATTAATTTAATTGACCCTATTGATTAAGTTTGCTATTTAGCTAGTAACATATAAACTGACAGATACAGATTCAGATTTAACTAGGTATCTGGTCATCAACATTAATAATATTAAAACTAGCTCTTTTGTCATCTTTGTTTTCGTTGTGCATTTTCTTTGATGCATGTACAGTCAGCAGCAAAAGTGGCTAAGCGTTTGAAGTGTTCAAAATGACCTATACGCGCTCTTATTCTCTTGACAATAGAGATGTGTTGACCTCATTTAGAACACCTCAAACGCTTAGCCACTTCTGCTGCTGACTGAACTAAAAGAAATAAACTGACGGATGGGCAGCAGCGTCCGTCGAAATTCGAGTGTCGAACAGTCTCGTGACTTTTTCTAAATATGTAAAAAATACAATTATACGACCTATGCATTTTACAATCTAGGCATTTTATCTATGTTGGCATTTTTCCTCCATCGGTAATATGATCATTACCCTAATATTTTCAAGGAGCTCCCTTTCTGCAAATCACCTCGACGGTAATACTGGGCTAATGTACCATTTAATGACGTCATTCGCTGGCACAGTAATATTCTTTCATCCTTTATTTGAAGACGTGATTTCAAATTTGCTTTTATGAATTCGTAACTTTTTAGCCTTTATCGTCATAATATTAATACAGGCAAGAGGATATTGTTAATTTTTATTAAATAAAAAAAAGTAATATTGTATTCGGTTGACGTGAAAATTTTCGTGAAAAAAAAACCTAATGATCAGTGTATCGATATATTCTGTACATCGATACTCTGATCGTTAATCGCATTCCCCATATTTCGTACACTTTGTTGTGTTTGTGGTAAACAGATCGACGCGTTATAAAATGATGTGCCTAGAATAATAAAAAAATCGGAACAATCTTACACAAATCGACCTATTCCTACGGTAAGTTCAATAAGGCTTGTGGTGTAGGTACCAAACGACGATATATTACAATATAAACACCTATGACTCAGGAACAAATATTTGCGCTCATCACACAAAGAAATACCCTGACTGTGATTTAAACTCAGGACCATCGGCTCAATCATCTCACAGGTAGCATTGATTATATGCGCGATATCATATAGACAGGAGTTATCATCAGGAGGCCTAGCACAAGAGGTGCGCGAGAGTATCTCGCGGCGAGAGAGACTACTCGTCCTTTTCTACTAACTTTTTTTTATGACATAAGGTGGCAAACGAGCAGACTGATTGCCTGATGGTAAACAATTACCGTCGCCCATGTGTGGGTGCCCACCCGCAACACCAGGGGAGTCACAAGCGCGTTGCCGACCTTTAAGGGGGGTTGGAGCTTTGGGAACCTTACTCACCATCAGGAACACAACACTACATCCTGAAAGGTAGCAGTGCTATTATGGCTGTGGTCTTCTGTAAGGAAGAGGTACTTCCCCAGTTGGGCTTCTCCAGACTCGAGCGTGATGGTACTTACTTCGTTGTGCCCTACCTCTCATAAACTAACTATACTATTTAAAGAGGGACGGGTAATCTAACTCGGCTCGAGATACTGTCGCGAACCTCTTGTGCTAGGCCTACTAGAGTGACTGTGAGGTCAAACGCTGGCCAGTTTTGTATAAAAAAGTCACTATTGTTAATCCAAAATCCAGGTCTTATAAAAGACAAGCAATTGCTCACCATAACACGTCCCGCACATTTGTTCACCAAAACGTATAAAAACCAACGACAGACTTTATCAATCTCCCTAAGTGAGATAAATAAACTTGGGCTTAAATAATAAATTCCCGCTAAAAGCACATTTTATTAATGATTCATTAACCGTGGTCCGATAAATCGCGCCTGTGCGAAGCTCGCAGTTTGTATTGCCATTATGCCGCTACCGCATATCATTACTGTTTAAATCGCCAGTTTGATTCGATCATTAATTAATGACGAAACTGTCAGGGAACGTAGTATGAATAAAACCTCGTTTGTTTAAATTGTTGTCCTTAGTGACACAAAAGGCTACGAAATATAAAAAGTGTGTTTTTTACGATTTGACTATATGGGTACCCGAAACATGGTGCCAAGTGCGATATAATTACACGTGAGTTCATCCGTTTGTAACTAATTAGTAGGTTTGACTAAAGTTATCTTCTAAGGACCTAGACAGTTACAGGCTGGTAAGGTCTTAATGGGTAAAATGCAATTTTAATAGCACCTTTAAGGATTGTTCTCACTTTTCAGCATTTGGCGTTGCTCATGGCGTGGTATTGTATGTGGAACGATTGCGTTACGGATGAGCCAAAACATTGTATTCTTTTGTTTTTTTTTCTGTCCTCTGGTGATATTTGTTAACATTTGGGCATATAAATTACTAGTTAAACTATTATAAACCTCTGATTTTTGCCTACTCGGTCGATAAAGCAGTGACTAAGATTGAGTTCAGTTGATCACTGATAACGCTATGACTCAATGACGTATGGATGTCCATGTGTGAAAAGCATTCGTTCGAACCACCATCAAAGTATTCGCTAAGCCTATCCACAATCATCATCATGATTTCAGCTATAGGCCTATATGACTTGTATCATTTTGTTGGGGTTGACGACCGACCGACCAACCGAAGAATTTTCATATTCAATTGTAATATACCTTTTTCTGTTTATAGAATAGGATACGAAAGCAGCCTACAGCTTCGTATGTGTCAAAGGAAAAATGCAATCGCGGCTTGCAGCCCAGTGTGAAAAATCCGTTTCTAGACTTCGAGGAAGAAAGTAATAATAGCCCCTTGTAAGCATATATTTTAAGAATGCTAATGCAGTTTCAGAAGTGTTGTTATAAAAAATGTACAATGTCAGATATATAATGTCCAGTGATCGGTTATTTGGATTCTCCCTCGCGGGATATCATGTAGAAAAGTTAATATAGATAAGACATTTTCCCGCGATACCGAACAAATCGTTCAAAAATAAAACAATTTAAATTATCCGTAAGGGATTTTTTATTTATTCGCACAACTTTTATCCAAACGGTACAAAATGTGCCGCTTCTGTGGCAGCAAATGAGCTGTCAGTGTGAACTTCTGTTCATTTTTTCGAAAAGAACGGCAAATAAGTACTCGTGTCTATCAGCTACTTAGATATTTTAAAGTGTAATAAAATAAACACATTGTATTTTTTTGCCTTTTCCAACAACATGAAGCCCGGATTCCCGGAGCATATCCATACTAACATAATGCTTGAGGTCGTTCACCCTGTGTCGAATCCAAATAACCGATCACTGATAATGTCATACAAACCACAAAATACAGTTTCCAACACGGATTTGATTTCCAAAAATGAGAACAGTTTTAATTAATGGTTCCTAAAAACAGATCTTTGTATGTCTTATCTTTACAGAATTGCCCTTACTAACCGATCTAAACGTAGTAACCTGTATATGTATAAGCTGTCCCATTGGCTCACTCTGTTTATGAAAACCGCACTATATTTCGCTGCGTAGTCTGACATATCTAATTAAGCGAACAGACAGCAGAAAGCGACTGTTTTATATGTATATATCTGTTTTATTTTGGTTACTTTATTTCCCTCAATAGACGATATTTAAGTAACCTACTGACCTGTAAGTTTTTCTAAACAAACTGTTTTACTTATCTATTTAAATAGCAAACATCGTAAAAACAAATGACTTCCACTCCCGAACAACTAGAATGTTGGGTTTTCGCCCAAAAACAGTCGACAACGTCAAAACATCGTTGTTAACATTGCGCCATGTCACGTCTGCGCGGGCGCAGGATCTGGACAAATTGTGGCAGCTGCGTCTGACTGCTGACGACCGAAATAAGTAAGTAGGGAGGGGAGTTGGAATATCGATATCATTATAAAATATAGGTATGTGCCTTTGGATAAATCAATGATACATAGGTCAATTAGGGTTGGACGGACTTACGTTGTGATGTTTCGGTCTACAAATGGAAGAGTAGATATTTAACTATGTACACACAGCAAAACGCATAGCTGTACATCGGTGGACCTTACGCCTTACATAATAAGGTCCACCAATGTACAGTCAGCGTCATATAGTTCGTAGCCTTGAAAGTACTCAAATAGTTCGGTACACCATACTAATTCTATGGTGTACCGAACTATTTGAGTACTTTGGATGCTATCAACTATATGACGCTGACTGTACAGCTAAGAATGTTGCTGTGTGTACTATCTAACCTTTTACGAAAATATCACCTTATTGACAAAAGTAGCTGAATATATTCTACCTGTGTTTATATATTTTATATAGATAGTTTGTATTATTTAACATTTACTTACTACTTATTAATGAAGGAATCATGAAGAAACCCGCATAGAAATATAAAGTTATTTATATATTAAGTAATAAATCCCTTTTAGCGAGGAAACTCTCGAAATATTTCTATACAAATCTCGAGTACACAATAGTTCTAACCACATAAAACAAGTTGTATTTTTAACCAACAATGGTTACACAAATGTAAATTCATATTTCCACCATTTTTTTCACCGTAGTCAGTACGTTTGTGAACCAAGGTATCTTGGTATCAAGGCCTGTCTTTTTAGAGTTGGTAAATTTATTTGTTGTAAACAATATTACAATCAAAATTGCGACACATAAAATCATGGAGCTTAAACAATTCGGTAATAAACAAATCCATCGATATCGACAAACCGCCACTACAGCAATGACTATGACAGACACTGGGATTATAACACGGCTATAATCATAACTCAATTAAATCTTTTATATTTATGTACGTAGTTAAATCAGCACGCTGGACCAATAAATTCTACTCTATTAGGAGTTCGCAATCCGCACTGAAATGTAAAATATATTCGTATGATGAAGTGAAATAGTGTTGTGCAACATTTCTACAGTTTCTGAAAATTGAGTTGAAGTCTAAGAAAACTCATAAGTTTCTTAAGAGTATAGATATTTAGCTGCACATTTGAAATAGGTATCCTTTTCATTAGTTTACCCAAATATGACTTGTACCATCAGGGGTATAGTTGCCACCACGTTTCACCACGCTTCGCAGGCGGGAGCGGTTGAGTGCGGATTTAAAAAAAAATTGCGTATTTATTTATTACAAATATCATAATTTTGTGCCTATACGCAGCCTTTTAGCGTTTACTGTGGCGGTTATTTTTTTATAGACGAACATCTTGATGTATTTTTTTTCTATTTTTACAGATCATTGTATCATAACTAGCAGCCGTTGGCCCCACGACCTTCCTACGCACGGACCCACTTACACAAAAGAAAATACTGTTTGTTATTGTAGTATCATACATGAAATAAATTTCCTCCATCTCTAGTAAATGTAATTAATAACTGAGAGGACGCTATTTACGATAGAGTAAATCGAGATATTCATACAAGATTTCCATATTAGTTAATAACAAGAATTAAAATGGCTTATGCTGGATGTTTTGTTGCCCTAAGATAATGTTTATGTACACATTAAACTAAACTAACGGTAGGGTAGGTGTCCTTAATCTTGTGCCGGTAGCTACCAGGTTTGTTTATCGATATATTTCAAATTGGAATTGAGAATTTTACAATCGATATTACCGAGTTGAAGTGTAATAAAGATAAACGTAAATAGACTAAATCAACACAGCATGGAGTATGAGGTCCTACAGCAAATCTATTCTTCATGTATATGTATTTGATGACCGGTATGGTCTAGTGGGTAGTTACTCTGCCTATGAAGCCGATGGTCTTGGGTTCGGATACCAGTAAGGGCATTTATTTGGCTGAGTACTCACAACACAAATGCATCTACAGCTTACCGTGGGATTTAGGCAATTTATGTAAGGATGTTCGTAATATTAATTTATTAGCTAATAATTTAACAAAAATGTCATATATCTTATTTAAGTGTACTCGTAAGTAATCAAGCTCTCCAGTGGTACATATCGGTTTCGTTACTTATCATGGAATAATATTACAAATATCGACCTAGTCCAAACTGAATAATTATATGTATTAGGAAACGATACATACCGGGGGTTTCCTGTAATAAGTGCAATAACTACAGGGATAGCTTCTACACCAAAAATGTAGCAATATTTATTTTACAACTTCAAAAAAAATGTAACTTATTACTTGTGATTTTTTGAACAAAATATTATTTTCATTTACAGCATACAATAGTCTAGTTGTACAGTCAACCTACAATCTTCATAGTTTTCACGATTGCTTGCTTAGCAAATCCTTTTTTATTCATATTTAGTAAATTAAAAGTTATTTTCAAAAGTCGTAGAACAAATCTTGCTACGTTTGTGGTATAGAAACGATGTCTAAACGTAGTGCTCTTATTACAGGAAACACCCGATATATCACAGATTAGGCAGAAAAGTGTACTTCAATATATACAACAATAATTCTTGTTAAAACGATTAGTAGACAGGGACACTACCGATTACGCTAGAGCGCCGTAAAACAATTACAATAAAACTTTATTTACATTGTCCAATATTTCCCCATAACAGCTGTTGTTTCGTTCTCATCGACTTGATACACTTAATTGCGCAAATTGAACACGCATTCTCCGTCTGTCAGGAGTAAGTACTTCCACCAATGACAACGGAGCACCGACTTCACCTTTAAAACCAATACGATGTATTTTTTATGAAATACTATGTGTCTTACATCCTTTTTTAAATGAGACGGTATTATTACAGGGCAGTGAGGGCGGTCTGAAGAAACACGCAATGGGAATTAAATGAATAGGTATCATTCTGTAATATTGTAACCTTGTAGTCAGTTGACAGATGGGTTGATATTTTGCGTGTTGACGGCACTTAATTTCATATTTTTTTTGTTTCTTAAAAATAACACCAATATTTGCCAATAGAAATCTAAAACTAAAGTACCTAATAATGTTCTAAAAACATTTTTTTTGTTATACGGAAGCAAATATCTTCGATACTTAAATCGAAAGAAAAATAGAAAAATATTGACTCGCAGCGGGACTCGAACCCAAAACCGCTGGATCAATAGCCCAGTGCACTACCAATTGTGCTATAATTATGCTACGAGTCAAAAAATTTCTATTTTTCCTTCGATATAAATATTGAATTTTTTATTATTCATAATCAAAATCGTAAACTGAATTTGTTTTGATAGGTGGGTGGGTGGGTCACTAAATGTCCCAATGAATACCTAATAGTATGTTCAGAATTCCGCTACTTCCATACAAAGTGCCTATGAAAAGATAGTGTAAGTGGATATTCAATAATTGGTACCTACACTTTTTGTGGCCTATTAAAATGTATTCAGCCATATTGATTTTAGCAATAAAAAAAATTGGTGCCTAGCAACCGATCAACACGTCCTTAAAATCAATTATCTTGAAAATATTATTTTATTATTTAACATTATTTCCTTTTTTATCACCTTTATTGATATAAGAACGGCACATAACAGACATCGTGCAAGAAGTGCAATTTCTCTGCGGAGGCCGCAGGCTGCGGCCGTCGGAGCCCCGCCAGGCCCGTTACGTGTTCATCTGACATGACAAGTTGTCAAATTAATATATATAAACAAATATTTTTATACACACAGATTTCAGAAAACATTTTTAATATAATTATGTATGTTGTATATTAACAAGCCACGGGAGTTTCTATGTTTGGTATAATTGTGTCCGGCGACATAAATGATACGTGTAGAAAATAAACATTTGGTGCAGTGCATGTGCAGTGTTTTTATTGTGCTTTTTTATTGTATTTTATTAGTCATTATATTTAGTTTATAACTTGTAAATGCTTCCTAGTCACATATCTATGTCACAGACCCCATCCACCTCAACTCACTTTGTAAAAACCAACAACAACATCAGTGGAGATTTCGTACAATGCCCCCAGTGTTCCGGTTATTATAAAGGGAGAAAGGGCCTGAACATCCACATCTCACGCGCTCATAAAACTCAGGCACAAATCTCCCAACAGTCACCTCGCATAAACGTTTCTCCCACCCACCACAATACTCGCTTAAATCCAGTTGATGATTTCCTCTCATGGCTTAGCTCGCAACGAAATGGAACTCCGATAGTAAAAAGAATACCAAGAGGAGCACGCATTTCTGTTGCAAATGCCCTCAGTCAGACAATCTCCAAAACTGTCAACGAAAATTCTTTCGAAAGCTGGGCTCGACTATTTTCCTTTTGCTATAGAATTCTTCACGCCAGTGACAACAACGATAATATATCGCTTACTCAAAAAATTAAATTCAACTGTATTCATCCCTCAGACTCAGCTCCCCGCCCCCGATCCACCCGTGGGCCATATAATGAAAATAAATTGTTGAAGGTGGTTGAACAAAAAATAGTGGATGGTGATGTCAAAGGAGCCGCACAAATGTTATTCTCCAGTGACGTTGTTGCACCGGATAGCCCCGATACCGTTTCTGCGCTACTGTCTAAACATCCACTTCCAGGAGCATCTTTTTGCCTGCCTGATTCTCCGGATCCTGATGCTCCATATCTATCTGCCACTAAGAAAGATGTGTTAGGCGCAGTGATGTCGTTCAAGAATGGCTCAGCCGGAGGCCTTGACGGTCTCTCCCCGCAGCACCTTAAAGACTTACTCTGGGGGGCCACCGGCGACGTCGGCGAGCGGTTATTGGACGACATCACCCGTTTGGTAAATCTTATGCTGTCCGGCAAGGTCTGCAGCGAGGTCTTAAGAATATTATATGGAGCCAATCTTTGCGCCCTTAAAAAAAAAGATGGTGGGATAAGACCAATCGCTGTAGGCTTCACTTTAAGACGTATTTGTTCCAAAATTTGCTGTAAAGATGTATTTCCCACCCTCGTCAAAAAATTTGAACCTCTGCAACTTGGCTTCGGCAGCAAAGGTGGCTGCGAAGCTGCTGTGCATGCCGCACGTGCCTTTGCAGAAGATGATGCATGCGAGGTACTACTGAAAGTGGATGTGAAGAACGCCTTTAACTCTATAGACAGAAGCGTTCTTCTAAAGCAAGTTCAAGAGTTTACCCCCAGGATTTACAATTACTTGTGGCAATGCTACCACCAGCCCTCGCATTTACTTTTTAAAACCCACCGTTTTTCATCAGCCGTGGGTTGTCAACAGGGTGATCCACTTGGGCCTGCCATTTTTAGTCTCGCCATTCATCCAACCATTTCAAGCTTAAATTCAAAATTTAATTCGTGGTACCTCGATGATGGGATTATAGGAGGAGACTGGAAGTCCGTTCTAGATGACTTCAGAAAACTTTCCGACTCATTTAGTGAAATAGGACTTGAGCTAAATTATTCAAAATGCGAACTTTTTATCAATAAGCTTCTACCTAGGAACGACCTGCAAAACATTATTTCTTACTTTAAATCCCTTGCTCCTAATATTAAAATAATTGATAAAACCTCTTTGAGGCTCTTAGGCGCTCCCATTTTCCCAGAATCAATACCACCTCTCATCAACGATCATCTCAGCACTCATCAGTCGTATTCGAACCGCCTTCTACAAATAAACGCACATATGGCATTAATCATCATCAAGTTCTGTCTATTCGTTCCTAAATTCACTTACATACTCAGATGTAGCCCAGTTTGGAAATATCCCCATCTCATCGAACCCCTCGACTCAGCCCTCAAGACTACTCTTTCATCCATCCTCAACATCCACCTCGACAACCGCGCCTGGACCCAGGCCTCCTTACCAATTCGCCACGGTGGCCTGGGAATACGTCAAGTTGTCAGTGTGGCCCTCCCAGCATATTTATCGTCATACCACAAAACACAGGAACTTTCTAACAAAATTTTCTGCCCTACCATCAGCAACCAATGTTCCATCACCTTAAATGAGGCAAAAGACATATGGGCGCAATCGTGCCCCTGTGACCAGTTCCCGGTTTCAGCTAATTCACAAAAACAGTGGGACGAACCGCTCTGTAAATCCACATTAAAAGATCTTGTGGACACAGCCCAAAGTTCAGCAGAGCGTGCTCGTCTACTGGCAGCTACGGAACCGGAAGCTGGTTACTGGCTTCAAGCTTTGCCTTCTCCAAATATTGGTACTCTTTTGGATAAGACTACCCTTACACTAGCCACTTGCCTGCGACTGGGCATTAAAACAAATGAACTCCATAGGTGCCGCTGTGGCGCCATGGTCGACGAGCTAGGTCACCACGGCTTGTCCTGCCAGCGAAGTGCAGGCCGCATCTCACGTCATTCGTCCCTGAATGATGTCATCCGGAGGGCGCTTGCCTCCGTCAGCGTACCGGCCATTCTTGAGCCGAACGGTATCGTGCGCGACGACGGCAAGCGACCCGACGGAATGACACTCATTCCGTGGAAGTTGGGGAGGACGCTTGTGTGGGACGCTACTTGCGTTTGTACGCTTGCACCGTCCCACTTACAGGCGACATCCTCCAAGGCGGGAGCTGCGGCTACAACAGCAGAACAGGCCAAACGGCGCAAATATTCAACTCTCAGCGAAGGCTACATATTTGCGCCGTTTGGCGTAGAAACCCTAGGACCATGGGGACCTAGCGCGAAGGCGCTCTTTAAAGAAATTTCCAAGCGCCTAATTGATGCCTCGGGTAACCAGAGGGCTGGCAGTTATTTTGGTCAGAGGTTAAGCCTGGCCATACAGAGAGGAAACGCTGCCAGCCTTCTGGGTACCATGGGTAGCGAGGGGGACTTGGGGTCCATATTTTATTTATAATTTATATTTAGTCTTATAATTAAGTTTTTTTTTTTCTGTCAGTATAGTTTCATGTATTTTTATTTTTCGTGTAAGTTGTTTTATTACGCAATAGCCTGTTTTTAATGTGACCAACACTTGATTCAACAATGGTTCGAAAAACGACCAGTTGATCTTTCAAAATCTCTAGTAGTTTCGCTTGCCTACTTTATTCACATATGGAAAATTAACAAACACAGAGTATGTTTTGAAAATGAACAGTTACAAAACATAACAGTTCAAAAGGGATGCTTAACCTCTAACCGCCTGGAGACCTATAAAAAGGTTTCTCGTTGAATGCCATTTTGAATTTTAATTATGTCAAACCATAGTTGCATTTAGCCTGGCAATTTGTGATCTCTGGGCAACTAGAGGTTGATGAATTGCCTATCACCCTTCACCTCAATGGGGCTGGGATGGCTTGAGAAGTGAACTATGTTCAGCAGTGGGGAAGTAAACTAATGATAATGATGATGTTGTTGTCTAATTAAATTAGCTGGTGTCAATGGCTGGTATCAACTTTACTGATCAAAAAATTTTGGACAGGATTTTTTTTTTCAAGAACTGTAAGCTAAAAACTGTTTAAAATGTTAGCACATGTACACTGCTGCATAGGGTAAAGAACACATTAAGGTAACCGCTGTTCGTGTCACCAGCAATTACTCCCAAATGGATAATTACCCTGCATTCAGGCTGTATATTCGCTTGTAAAGCGAGAACGTAAGTGAGTCGAGTTGTATACTATCCCCCTGATCTAAAGATGTGACATTTTAGTTCTTATTTACAAAGATAAAAAAATATGATATATATACAAGAAGTAACAAAACTGACATAGAAATAGCTAAAACTACACTTGAAAGATATAAAGAACTAAGAACAAACCAATTTTCTTTTTTTTTAAGAATGAACACTCCTATGAAATAGATGACATACGAGTATTCTTAATTTAAAAAAAATAATAGGTGCGAATAATAGGCGCAAGCATGTAGTTCTTCGCCTTAAACGGTAAAGTATACCCAAAAATCGTTAAATTCAAATTCAAGTCGCCTACCGCCTTATACGTCAGTTTCGCAGTTACTTACTCGTTGGAGCGTGAGAGACGATATAATTCGATCATCTTAGATTTGCAGATAGTAATAATATCATAAGTTAGGCGTCACTTTTGTTTAAGCGACAATATTTTTTTATAAGAATACAAGGGTTTACTAACTGTTTACCGTGTGCTGCCGGCTGATTAGAATAGCACTACCCCATCTCCTTCCGCGGGTGTCGTAAGAGGCGACAAAGGAAAAAATCTTACGCACGGGCAACAGCGTCCCTCGAAACCCAATCTACAGCTACTGCGGTCGCCAACCCGCCTGCCAAGCGTGGCGAATATGGCAACTATCCCGAAGATTATATATTTGGGAGGCCTATGTCCAGCAGTGGACTGCAAACGGCTGCAATGAAAAAAAAAATGTTACTGACTGTAATTTAATTGAATTAATTTACAAATCAGGAAAGAATAAAATGTTCATAAGAAGTTGTCTAGGAAGTATTCAAACACAAACACTACCAAACTTCATGAATTCTTAATTTAGCTTAAGTTAAAATTATCACAAGGAAGAGTTCTATGTACTCGACACAATATTTTGGATATGACTATTATACATACTGGTACACCTGATTCTTAGCCTCGTATGAGCTCGTTAGCGACTGCAACTATACCGCAGTGTTGCCAGTCCATTCTGAATGTCCCGATAACGCGGTTAACAGGGGCGATAAATGAGCTGTTTGTGCAATAATGTTGCCATGTTAATTGTATGCACCATCAAAGTCGGGAATCAGTATAATTTACATCGATATGCCTCGCCTTTCATGTCGGATACATATTTTGTATTACAATGATGTGGCTTACTTTTGTTACTCTATATTTAATACAATGGAATCAGAAGTTTTCAGTCTAGACTCTAGATTTCAGTTGAACTTTTCTAGCTATAAATTACAAAGATTAAATTAAAATTATTTTTTTTTAATCATGATTACCTATTAAAAGAATTCATTACCACTTCAGCCCTAAGATGTCCACTGCTGAACATAGGCCTCCCTCAAATATTACTTATATCATTTTTTGTTGTTGCCATAGTCACCACGTTTGGCAGGCGGGTTGGCGACCGCAGTTGTTATTGATTCAGTTTCGTCTAAATATTAAATAAAAATTATCTAAGAACGCTGATAAATACTTAAAAAAGAAACTACCCAAGGATGGCTGAATTTTGTGTGATTTATATTATTTAAGTAGTATATTTAATTATCAACTGTTTTATGACTTTGAAATCAAAAATGCTAAAACTATATGAACAACACCTCTATTCTCAAGGTGATAATTGTGACCACCTCCACAGCTACGATATGTCTGATAGCGACTGTACCTAATCTCAACGATTTTGAAAATTAAAAAAAAAAAAACAATAAACTAATTAATCTAGCGCCATCAGAACTAAATATAGATGTAAAAGCAAGCAGACACCTGGCAACTTATCCAACTACAAGTGACAGAATAACTAGACACAGCTAATTCTTTAAGTATTTTTATGTTTTTGAATACTACAATTAATGGGATTTGTCATAAATGAAAAGTAAATACTAAATTTAAATATGCTTTTAGATCTAACGAGATCGGATAATTAAATAAATATGTTTGGATAACCTTACATTGTTATTGACTCAGTACAAGTGACAGACTATATATATTGTTGAAAAAAACTTTATGTACAACTTTAAATAACCTACCCTTTATTTAAAGTTGTACCTACATAGTTTTTTTTATATTTTTACATGCTTGCTACTTAGAATTCTTTCTTCTTAGAAGGAAAAAAGAACTCCTACAACCCGTATAAAAGAGTGACTTAAGTTCATTCCAATTCATTTGCCATTTTTATATATTCTATAATGCGGTAGGGGTATGGAAATAACGAAACAGGTATGAAAAGATTGCATCATCAGCATCGATAAAAATTGAGTAGAAAACATTTAACTTTAAATATAAATTGCGCAGCTATTAGACGAAAATCATACACAATATCGCAAAAAAATGACAATTACAATAATGCTCCAAAAGATAAAGTATTACAAGTAACTTCGCTGTCTTAAGTTACCACAGTGCGTCATGAATAACCTAAAAATAAACTATATCAAAGGGAATCCAGTAGCAATGCTCCGTACCGCTCTATGTCCTCACAAAGGAGGTGACAGAACTCGTAAACGCTGTGCGACTAAAATTAACCGTCAACTTCTCAATCAACGGGTAGGGGATTATTATGGGGATTAACTTTTTTTTTTTTTTTTTCTCTCTTTATTTTGGCACAAACAGTCATTACAGAAAATTACACAGATGATCATTACATTGAATGTCGACAAGACAGTGCCGAAAAGTAACAATATTAAAGTTATTAAGTTTGTTGAAGTGGACCTGAAATATATATGTTAATAATGATTAATTGTAATTTAGGCTTGGCTTACATTACAGCTATATAAAAAAAAAAATCTTTTTAAAAGGTTGAATACATATAAATAACTATAAAAGGTATTAATATAGGTAAGTTATCTAAAATAAATATGTGATTTTAACTACTTACCGCGTGATTTTAATTTACTAAGAACTTGTTTTTAAGTTTATTTTTCAAACCTCTGAGACTAGTGTCAAAAAGGTCTATATCATTAAATTCCCTATTATACAAATACATAACTCGAGGTATGTAACTATTTCTGGTATATTTTTTTCGAAGGATGGGTGGCACGAACATATGAAGGTCACGATTGGGGCGAGCAGGGAGTCTGGCTTTAGTGATAAAGTTGACTTTCGATAGTAGTAAAGGACAGTCAACTTTGTAATTGAGAATTTTATAAAGGAATGAGATGTCAAATTGCTTACGCCGGTTTACAAGGCTTGTGAGTTTATGTCGAGAAAGAGAAGCGTCATAATCTTCGTTATGACGGTTTAGTTTAAAGTTTAATATCTTGACAAATTTTTTTTGAACTTTTTCGATGCGGCTTATATCTTGTTTATGATAAGGGTTCCAAATGACAGATCCGAAATCTAAAATCGATCTAACAAATGAGAAATAAAGAATTTTAAAGGTAACAATCTTTTGGAAAGGTTTAGTAATTCTATTTATGAAACCTAGACTTCTGAACGCTCGTTTAATTATACCATCTATGTGTGATTTAAAGGTTAATTTGTCATCGAGAATAATACCTAAGTCACGAATTTCACTGGTACGATTAAGTAGGCTACCCTCAAGTGTGTAATCGTATCGAATAGGAGACATTTTTCTGGTGTATGAGATTACATTACATTTATCTGCGTTAAGATATAGTTGATTTGTGGAACAGTATAATGATAATGATTCAATATCCGATTGTAGTTTCATACAATCTTCAACACATTGGATAGTTCTATATAATTTGGTATCATCCGCATATAAAAGATGCTGGCTATACTTGAGAATGTCTCCTATATCGTTTATGTAAAGAGAAAAGAGCACAGGGCCGAGATGTGAGCCTTGCGGAACTCCAGATGGTATTTTAAGGTAATTTGAGCAATAACCTTTCATGCAAACTGCTTGGCTGCGATTTCGGATGTAAGAGTCGATCCACCTAAGAAGACTGCCGTGCACACCTAATCCAAAGAGCTTCGAGATCAATAGGTCGTGATTAATTTTATCGAACGCTTTAGAGAAATCGGTGTAGACAACATCAACCTGGCCATTAATATTCATTAACTCTAGCAAGCGATCAGAAAATGTCAGTAAATTAGTTTCTACGCTACGGGACGTTATAAAGCCATGTTGATTCTCAATTATATGATGACGTACGCTATATGAAAGTTGATTAGTAACCATTTTTTCAAGTATTTTACCAAGAGTGGATAGTTTAGAAATAGGTCTGTATTGTGTTATAAGTTCTTTTTGTGCGTTCTTTGGTATAGGTGTAATCAAGGCTTTTTTCCACATGCTAGGAAAAACACCTGTTTTAATAGATAGATTATAAATACTAGATATGGGTTTTAAAAGCTCGGCGGCACATTGAGAAATAAGCACTGGATGAATTCCGTCTGGACCAGCTCCCTTGTTGATATTAACATTTCGCATTTCTTTTAGTATCATGTCATCGGTGATATTGATAGTGTTTATGTCAATTTTAAAATCAGAAGACGTGACATTTGATCCATGATTATTAATTTTAGCGGAAGAAGTCACAAAAACTGAATGAAAATGATTATTAAAAACGTCACAAATCTCACTTCCATTGGTGAAGGTCTGGCCACCAAAAGACATAGCATGAGGAAAATCTCCAGCGTTATTTTTTGATTTTACGTAAGACCAGAAATATTTTGGGTTGTCAGAAATTCGTAATTCCGCATTGTTATTAAATGATAAGTAACACTCGTGTTCCATTTTTTTTAGCCTAGATCTAAGTTCTGAAAAAGTGTGATAATCTTTAAGGTTATTGTAAGTCTTCCACTTTTTGTGATATTTACGTTTTTCTTTACTCAACTTGATAAGCGGACGGCTATACCACGGAGGATACTTATGTGAATTTGTAATAACACGCGTAGGTACATACTTATCAACAAGTTTGTTAAGGATTTCATAGAAGAAAACAACTCTAGTCTCCACATCATGCATGGAAGAAAAAATATTTTGCCAGTCTACAGATTCAAGATTTAATCGGATGCTATCAAAATCTGCTTTAAAAAACATTTTTTTAAGTATTGGGTTAGTTTTCAATGGGGCAGGTAGACAGAGGGGTAGGTCAATAGAAAGTGCCTTGTGGTGAGCATCCAGAGGCAGCAGAGAGCTGGTGCAGTCCGCAACATGACAATTATTACTACAAAATACTAGATCTAGTAACCGGTTATTTGCGTTACATACAGAGTTAAATTGTGACAATAAAGATAAATTCATAAAGTCGCTAGTTAATGACACCAAGACATCATTACATGCCATCAAGCTCATACCGAGAGTGTCCTCGTTATAATACCATTGTGCGTTAGTTA
Source organism: Grapholita molesta (assembly GCA_022674325.2). Classification (NCBI taxonomy): domain Eukaryota; kingdom Metazoa; phylum Arthropoda; class Insecta; order Lepidoptera; family Tortricidae; genus Grapholita; species Grapholita molesta. The sequence goes on from CP053138.2 coordinate 9,478,378, forward strand.
CGTTGAAGTCCCCCAGAATAAAAAAAATGTCATCGGGAAAAGCGTGTATAGTACTACTAGTTCTTTCATAGAAGGATGTAAGTAAGTGTTGGTGGCGCGAGCCATGCGGAATATAAGTACAAGCTATGTTTAAGTTAGAATGCATTGTCGCTCCCGTGGTCGTGCTGGCGGCAGGGTGCGTCGCGTGCCCGCGGCCGCGCAGCGGCACGCTCACCCACAGCTCGTCGGCCGGTGGTGGCGCGCACCAGTCCGGCCGCGCGGCCGGGCAGAGCTCGCGGCGCACCGCCACCATCACCCCTCCACCCCGTGAGTGACTACTGGCTATCGCGTCACGATCACACCTGTATACCACGTAGCGGTCATCGAAATATTCCGAATCATAAAAACTGTCATTTAGCCAGGTCTCGGTTATACATATAATATCATAGTCACTATTCAGAACGTTACATAAAAAATCATGGGATTTAGTCCGCAAGCCCCTAACGTTTTGATAGTAAACAGATAAAGTATTTTTAGCTGTTATGTTTATAATAAAAATGAAGGTAGTTTAAAATTATTTTCAATGCACCATCCTTCGAATAAAATAGAACGTAAATAAGAGTAAAGAATACGGGTAGATACGAGTATAATGCTATTAGATTAGTTAAATAGGGAAAAATAAACGTCATTCTAGTACGAATTGATAAACATTCTAGGTACAAGTATATACACAACACAAATTTATTATTGTAGATCACACAATGTAAGGCGATCAAGTTGTTTTTTGCCGTTATACAACCAAAACTAAATAAAGTACAGACCTTATTACACAGCAAAAAGGTTATAATTTCGCTATGAATACAAGTGATATATTGAGTCCAAAGATACATGATACATTTATATGAGATACACCACAGTAATTCGAGAAAAAAGATTACAAGATATAACTTACATCTATATAATATTATATTGGAGTGTAACTCAATTAGTCATTTTATTTTCGATATGTCGTTCACGCTAGCAATCAAAAGTACCTTCGAGTTATCGTTCTTGCGTAAAAATATTTTGCAATCACTAATCCAGATGTATTTATAACCCGTTTCACGACCAATTTTTCTTGCTTGGCTGTACAGCTGTTTATTGTGTGGTGCTAGGTGGTCATTGACAAACACTGCACGGGCGGGACCGTCCATGCCCAGGTCAGCGGTAGACAGGCCTCGACGCGACCGCACAGCTGCCAGCAAATCATTCTTCCTCTTACGTTGAGTGAACCTGACGATGATGTTTGGGGTGTCCAATACTAACTTTGATGAGTCATTAGTGTCCGTGTTTCGTTGTGGGTATCGTCGGACTCGATGTATATAGTCGACGTCATTCGGAGACAAATCGAAGTTTACTTTGCTTGTAATGGAATTTAAAATATTATGCAGGTTCTCTCCCTTTTTAGAAGGCACACCAGAAATCTCCAGGTTATTTAATCGGGCATTTTGGTCCTTCATATTTAATTGTTCTGTCAGCAAGCGGGTATTTTCTTTAGAAACAGAGAGTTCTCTTTCCAAGCTGGACAGCTTATTTTTTGTTTCATCATGGCATTCTAATAGGTTACTTACTTCGCTTTTCATGTTTTCGCAATCTCGAGAAATTTGAACTGTAGTTTGTTCAAATGCAGATAATTGCCCTTGACCTCATGAAATTCCTCGCGTAGCTTTGAAAAATCAGCACTTTGTTCCCTAAGCATATCCTTAAAGGACGACGTTATTTCCTGCTTAAACTCAGATAACATGTTTTTCATATCTTGGCGATTGGAGCGAAGGGCGTCATTAAGTTCTATACGAAAATCAGAAATTTCGTTCACTGGCGAATCCGGTGTTTTTCTTTTGCGAAGAGTTACGCCAAACATGTCATCATCAGGAAGAAGTGAAAGATTCGGCTGAGATCCTGTGGGAGGGCTTCTATGTAAAGACATCATAGTATTCATGATAATTGTATGATAAAGTCGGTAGTTCTTGCTGTACAAAGTCCACGCGAATGTTATCACGGTGTTGTGGTATGCAGGAGTGAGCGCAACAGAAAATCACTGCATTACACTTCTCCACGGGTGTCAGGAAACCGCTAGCTTCAAATACCGGGGTACTTAATATTATTTTATTGCTATAGGACACACAAGTTTAATCACTGAGGTTATAAGCCGTAGGTGCAAGTTTAAGTAACAAGAAAGATATTAGCTCGAGCAAAAAGTGACACAGGTCCGAACATCAACAGGCTCAAGAGTGAACTGAAAACTGTTTCATATAGAGGTAATAAAATTTGTCTGAATTGTGGTTGAACGTTGATAGTTATGGGCTTAATTGCAGTATCAATTAAGTTTGAATACATACCTATATTGCAATTATATGTGTTTAGACGGGTAAAGCCTAAATCGGCAGTAATATTAACCTGGGGCCGTAAGAATGATGGCAGTTGATCATAGAAACGTAAACGATACGAAAAGTAACACATGGAAAATATCACGGCACTCGTCGTTCGATCTATCATTGCAATAAGTCTAAGTATTGGACCCGGGTATGTCCTTAAACTACGTCCAACAATGAGAGGTAGGGCACAGCGAAGTACCATCATGATTGAATCTGGAGAAGCCCAACTGGGGAAGTACCTCCTCCTTACAGAAGACCACAGCCATAATAGCACTGCTACCTTTCAGGTATGTAGTGTTGTGTTCCTGATGGTGAATATGGTTCCCAGAGCTCCAACCCACTTATAGGTCGGCAACACGCTTGTGACTCCCTTGGTGTTGCGAGTGCCCATGGGCGACGGTAATTGCTTACCATCAGGCAATCCGTCTGCTCGTTTGCCACCTTTGTCATAAAATATATATATATATATATATATTTTTTTTTGTTCTGTATGTTTCATCGTTAGTTGTACAATAAAGTGTTTTACTACAACTACTCGTAGAAGAAAAAGTTACAGTATGATTCTGTTTTGTTGAAGTGAGGTAGTCCCTAACCAAATTATAGATAAAGCGTTGCAGAAGATAGAAGAGGTCCTAATGTTTGTAAAGGAGTTTACTTACTACCCATCTACTCCATTCATAATATATAAGGTATAATAAAAATTTATAAAAACGCGGGAAGTCATTAAAAGCCATTTGCTACAAGATTTTCCCATCTTCATGCCAGATAGTAATATCATGCATTACGCACATCTTTGTTAGCTACGAATATTCAAAGCAACTACTTATAAAAACGAATTTTTCATTTTAAAATATATTTATAATATCCTTATTTGTAGGTATACTTTTGAAAAAATAAGTCCCGCCGAGTTTCTTGCCGGTCAAAAAGTCAAAATACTCCCCGGTTCAGAGGTGTAGGGTTAGAACCGGTGTAGTTTTTATTTTTCTCTTTTACTTTTGTATACTCGACATGTAAAAGTGCCTTTGTGGCCTACTTACTGAATAAACGTTTGAGTTTGAGTTTGAGTTTTATAGACGAGCACCTTAAATTAATAATTTTAACACAGTTTTTTTCATTTTTATGAGTCAAATGCGCAAAAAACAATAAAAACATAAACAATAGTTATTATTAAATACATTCATACATTTTTATGCGGTTTTTTTTGGTTTTAAACCCGTTTTATACTATCTTTTCAGATTAATTCTTAAAAACTGTATTAGCTTAAATATTGCTAACAGCTAATCGAGCTTTTATAAGTTGTAATAAATTATATAAAATCGTAAAAGTAGTCAACTCAAATGATTCGAACACATTCTTCAACGATGACACAAAATATTAAATTCGATATCTTTAAGAGACGCTGAAAATAGTATTTCAATTTCTATCAAACCTCTTCACAGAACTGAGTGGCTACTCAATATTTTCTAAACAGTTTTCAATAATACGCCCCTCTTATTTCTATTTATATCTCGCGCTGCGATCGGCCACTAGATTTTGTGACAAACTCGTCTCTTATAAATTGCATTCCACGTGGTTGCTTCTTCGAGAAAGAGACTTATGGGTTTATGTCTTTCTTGATGAATTCAGGCACACGATTCACGAGACCAATCTAATTTTACCCCTCGCCTTTCTTAGAAACTCGTAATTTATACGACGGACGGCGAAATGTGTGTTAATTTAGAGCTCTCATCAAAATGGCGTTCGCTGTGACGTCTTGAAATTGCTTGAATTATAATAGGATTTTATGTTTTATGTCTAAAGTTTATTACCTCTCAAATATGGAATTACCAAGGACAATGTTCTTGAGATATAATCATGAATTGGTCGTTATTATTGTAACAATATTCATATTTACCTAACAATTATATTAACAGCCAAAAAACATTTCGTCGGTACTGGAATTATCAATACAAAGCCGTAAAGGCCGGTATTTATTTGAACAATTTCATAATAACACGAATTACATGCGTTACCATTTTGTATACAAAAGGGCCCTTGTAATTAGATTTGCATATTAAGATACGACCTTTTGCGGATATTAAGTAGTTCCGAGCTTGCTATTCAAGATGTTGTTAAAGTTCATCGCCTCCGTGGTACCAAAATCAAGTAAAAACAGGAATAAAAGTAACGCAGAGTACCACTTACATATTGTAATATGATTACGAGTACGTAGTGTCCGCAGCCAGACTTACTTAACCCTTCGTATGCTTAGGCACGGATCCGTGCCAAGCATTAGAATTCTACGAAATTAACTGCAAGGTCGTTTATTCATTGAAGAATTTTGACATCCGCAGACGAGGGGTTAAGGATCTTGTTAACGACTGATTACTCTATAGAAACCAACAAGATAAACAAAACAACCTAAGTGTTGTTTACACTTAAAAGCGATTAGGCAGCCGCTGATAGTCGACACGGGTCAACTACATCAACATCAATACTAAAATCCTCCAACATTGATGAAGCAATTACCATGTTACTGATTGTTGCTAAAACAATGACTGACTTACCCGAAAATAAAGACTTTTTGTGTGAAGAAAACTCTTTTTCTATCGGGCAGTGTCTTACTGCCAGAGGACCACTAATACTAGGTACAGTCAGCAGCTGATGTTGCTAAGAGCCCAGGTCCGGTGTTCAAAATGGTCCTCACACACTCTTATGTCAGACTGTACTACTCTTTCAACCACGGCCGGCAGCATACTAGACATGGGCCTCGTTCGTATAGACCGCAGTACAAGCAGCGTGGGTGGGTTAAACGACATAACCGCCACGCTTCGCAGGCGGGTTGGCGATCGGATAATGTTCCACCACTCTAAGGAAATGAGCTGCTGCCGGTACTCCGGTGGTTTCTTATTGCAGTTTAGGAAAGTAAAATTTTATCTAAAACTTAAAGAAAGTAAATCTTACCATTTGCTTTCCAATTTATTAGCGTTGAAAAAAATGTATGCACCACGATATACGGAGACGAGTGTTTGTTAAGCCACAAGAGTTGTTGTAGTGTTGCATTTTACAAGTAAACACGGCGCGGGCGCCGCGGGCGTCAATCTCCGAGATGAAGACGTCACGAACGCCCGCATGTGGGGTTCCGTGGAAAAAATTCAATGGTTCTTTATTGCACGATTCTATAAAATTGTTAATCCTTGTGATTTAACCAATTAATCTGTTATTTCTAGTCTTCAAGTAAATGTGTCATAGTCAGAATTAAAAGTGTTATAAAAAAAATCATTTAAAGTAAATTAATGCATCAATAATTATGACTAAATATTATTTACTTTTACTAAGTTAAAACTTCTCAAACTACTCGAAACTAAAATAACGGAACTGTCCAAGCCATCTAGGACTAGATTGCACAAGACAGAACCGCATCACATGGAATTGCATTAGAGAGGACCGGGCAAAACTGGGACGCATTTGACGAGCAAATAAGTCATGTTCACAATTTTATTTTTTAGTTCGGCCGTTAACGTTTGAATATAGGTTCTATTGTCTTTGCCGTAGGTACATATGACATTGTATTGTATTGTATTGTAGTACGGGCGGGTTTCCGCAACTCGACAACCAGGCGCCTATTTTGCCTGATGGGAGGCCGGTTAGTCCAGCCAGCCCAACTCCTCGAAGAATCCAACCAGACCTTTAACGTCTCGTAGTACCTCGGGGAGATTACTCGGGGTACCGAGATATTTTTCCCAGTGTGTAGCCACTTTGCTGCACTCCAGCACCATGTGAGCGGCCGTCTCTTCTGTCTCCAAGCATCCTCGGCATAGGGGACTGTCTGTAACACCTAAATTGAATAGATGCTTGTTAAATGGTTGACCTGTTATGACACTAGTTACCATTCTTAACTTGGTTTTGTTTAGATAGATAAGTGTCCTGGTGAGCTTGCCGTTGACGTTAGGCAAGGCTTGTTTAGCTTGTCTGCAGCCTCTCTGACCTTGCCAGTGCGATATGTGCAGCTTCCCACAGCTACATATGACATTAACGAATTAGTATTTTAGCCTTGTTCGACGTGATCAAAATACAGATAGCAAAATACAGTTTCAACAAATCAACTACATCTATAATAAAAATTATAGTATCATAAATGTATTAACACCTTTAACACATGATTGAGAAAAAATATACTTATTACCTTGTATACGTTTCCCCCGCAATGTTAGAGAGATGACACCCCTAAAGACCATGTTTGTTTGTACGTTCGTATGTCGTTAAATATATGGCAAACGGCTCGTCTAAGCACATAAATCAACAGCGCCTTAAGCGGCTTATTAATATTTGCCATAGCGAGGATATACTTTTACTGGATGTGTCATTGTAAAAAAATATTATCTATCTGTCATAATGTCTATTAATATTATCTATCCGTAAAAATAAGTGGTGTGCGGGCTTAGGGGGAATAAGTTCCCGTCCTTTTTGTGCCTACCTGCATTTTTGTTCACGTACTTATACTCGCTTAAATTAATATTGTAGTGTTTATAACCCTGGAATGAAATAGTATTCAATAAACACAAAATAATTTCCTCGAATTTTATTACTTCGTAGTAGTCATTAAATTAAATTAACGAAAATATACCTACGGAAATAATCAGTTTAAAAATTTATCGTGTTTCCAATTATTTTAAAATCAGCGGAAACGAAAATAAAGTAGATGCATTTAATTTATCATAAAAGGAGAGAGTCGCTTATGTTGTACCAGTTTTATTTAACGAAATATCTTATTTAGAGAAAAATATCATCGGTACAATTTATTCAATGAGTCGGTTAAAAACTCTATTTTTTCTAAGAAAAAGTAGCGGCGCTGCCGCGAAAAACGATATTCGTAAATTTCGGACGATTAATATTGTCTCTGTCACTCTCAGGACGCCGTAATTGGAATAAAAGAAAACGAATATCGTTTTTCGCGGTAGCGCCGCAGGGCCAATTAACATGAAATTAAATAGGATACTCCATATAATTAAAATCATACTTAATTCTAATTGTCCGAAGACCTGTGAAAAGGTCTTAGATTATATTTCGTTGAATATTAATAATGATAAACCGAAATCGTATTTGACGTGGCAGGTTTTGATTTCTAGTTAGAGATTAAGGGTTATATAAGGCGTATAAGGTAGAATATTAGACTATTAGTATTATCCAATACTGTGAAATATATATTGATTGATACTATAAATATATATGACGAACTCAGTCTGCATAATGACCCCACAAAAATGTTTCCTCAGAAGGCGCAGTCTAAAACAGTATTCTTCAAGTCTAGTTTGACATCAACTAATATTGTACCACCGCGCATGTGGTTTTACGTATGACATTTAGTTATAGCCAATCAGAACTTTGATGGACGAATCGCACCTTTTTTTTTTTAATAGCTGGAATTTGCGTAATATCCAAATCCGAGGAAGGGAGTAAGGGAAAGCTGTCAGTAGAATATTGGGGTCATTTTCGGGGCCATTTTATACTGGAAACGAAGTCTATGTATATTCCAGTCGCTGTACCCTTACCATGAGTTGTGACTTTAATGTTTTCGATAACGAGTATCGAGTTCACTATCTGTGCATCTCATTCGCACTAAGATGCACAGAAAGTAAACTCGATACTCGTTGTCGAAATCCTCAATGTCACAATTCATGGTAAGGGTACTGATATGTTGTACGTAATACCATCCAGTAATATTTAGGATCTTTGTTGGTAATATAAGCGAGATCCTATCTTAGGCGCGATTGTTGAGGTTAGCACACACAAACAGACGAGTCTTGCTGGGTACACTTGACTAGTATAATTATGTAACTAAGTGCTCAATAAAATACAATCATTAATTTTGAATTAACAGTACATTCAGTTTCAGTTATCCCGTTATTATTATCGTCTGTAGTTACTTAATCCTTTTTATTGAATTTTCAATCTTGAATATTATACGTTCACCACAAGTCTACATAGTCTTGTCTGTCTTTCATTCTTCAGAATCTTAGACAATCTAAAAAACCGATGATCACAGTTTCGGGGGAAGGAAAGAGAGGAATCGACCGCAAATGCGTCTAAAGCCTCTTGCTTCTAAGGTCTTGAGGTATTCATCAAGGTCCATGATATATATATATATGATATGATATACATATATATATATATATATATATATATCATGGACCTTGATGAATACCTCAAGACCTATATATTATACAAAGAGGACATTTGAACACTAGTTTTTTTTGTTTAGATTTTTTTAATAGAGGCACTTAGAACTGTGATTATATAAATTAGTAGTAATTTAAATATATTTTCCACTACCTAACAAAGTACATAATGAAATGAATGAATAAGCTGCAAGCTTCTCAAATAAAATAGTGTCACAATGCATTAATAGGTGTTATTTATTTCCGTGATTGCAATCTGCAATAATAATAATTTATGGTGCAAATTAATTATTGTATAGTATTAAATAACGCAAATCATTAAACGTTTCAATATTATACACGAAGCAGGTTAGGCAAACAATTTTATTAGGATCTAATTTAACATTTCGGCTGGCTGAAAATTAATCAAGCCGCTGTGAATCGAGTTCACATCTAATAGTTTAGCGATTTTTAACTATATGGGTTTTTTATTTACTCTTTTAATTTAAAGCGTTAAATCCGTGAAAACCCAGCTATTTACTTAAAACATTTTGACAGAGCTGAAGATTTACTTAATAACTATAATTGTAGCACATTTTTCAAAAGAAAAACGTCAGCATTTTGCACCTTTTGCAAGGATTAAGGTGAAAAGGTGTATACATATTTTTGACGTCGACTGTACTAGTATTCTATATACCAACTTTTTTAATAGGTAGGTAGCGTCATACTTTTTGCGACCATACTACTACTCACATCATCCATTTGGTTAGAACTAAAGAACAATTTAAATTTTCCTGTTGTGTATATAAAATACGATGCACTCCCCCGTTAGACTAGCTCTTATACCTGCGCAGCTCACAGTTTACGAGAAAACCTGTATTTTAAAGCTGACTGTACCTCGGGAACAACTCTATTTGTATTTGTCTGGCCGTTAAAAGCGCAGGCGGTAGCTATTAAAACTCACTACTGCCGTCGGCCTGTTTCATATTTTACTAAATAACTTTGTGCCATCAGCCTATAGAATACCAGATAAAAGTATGCTATATAAACTGCTATACTAAAATAATTATTAATTTGTTGCAACGTAATTCAATTATCATAATATAACACAAATTAATAAATTGAAATTAAAGACGTGACTTACAATATTAAAGATAAAATTAATAACTAACTATAGCTGAGCGCCATGGCAAGGTACCCATTACGCACGGGGAGTGTCACCGTCGAGTGCGATCGTGATCCAGTGATACTCCCCCTAACGGCAATGCGGACGTCGCCGCTGGGTTTTTAGGGTATTCTCCTTCCCTCCTCTTGGCTAGCAAGCAGCGAGGAGAGAGTCCCACATACCCCCTCACTACCATCATGGGCCTACCCCAGACCCGGGGGGGATGCGTAAACGCATTTTCCCAGCGACAAAAAAAGGTACCCATTTACGCAGGCAGCATTCCTGTGTAAGAAAGCTGCCTGCGAAGGTTCCCTGTTGCCTCCCGTAGGCGTATGCCCAACTCCTTGTGGAGCCTGAGCGCACCCCCGCCCCATGGTCTGAATGTCTCCGAGACAGTGATATCTTGATATATCTATGAGTTCTCGGGCGTCTGCCGCCAATCCTGCTCGTTTCATTCTTGCTGGAAAATAGGAGCGACCAGCCAGACCAGCGTGCCTCCCATCTTCCACGACATCCCGTCTCTCCTCTATCCTAAGCCCTTTGCACCGTCGTTGCCCTTGAGCCACTTTGATGTCGCTTTTTGAGGGGGCCTATCTCGCATAGGTCGAGTTACCGACTGCCGGAAATAAAATTGTATACCATTTTATTAGACAGGCGTCCGGTTTTTTTATCCAATAGCCCAGTAGTTAGTCCATCGTTATAATACAATCTAGATTCCATTAAAACTCAATAGTCCATACACCATGAGGTGCTGTCTCTGTGTGCGTCTGTGATATGGACATGTACCCCTTACATTTCATTTAGTTGTCGAAAGGGGCTCTGCGGGTTGGCTCGATCCGGTTCCGCATAGGTACGCCTCCCAAATGTCCGGAACACCATTGTTCCGTGTATAAATACGTTCTATTGGCAAAGTTGCATAATCCCATCTACTGTTTGTTTTCCTATTATATTAGCTGTGTGGTAATAACCATCTCAAGAGGCATAATCTAAGATTTTTAAATCCAAGATATTTAAGTCGAAAGAAAAATAGAAAAATTTCGCTGCGAGTCAAATTTTTCTATTTTTCTTTCGACTTAAATATCTTTGATATGCTAGCAGACGTTTCTGCTTAATATAAAAATAATTTTAGAAAGGGGTAGCACATTGTTATCGATGAATTCTCAATCTAAATTTGAGACATCGATGCCGTAAAAAGGGTCAATACTCTTCGGTAGATGTCGCTACACGTCACCCGTAATGACGTATATACCAAGAAGGATAAGATAGAAAAATTTGACACGTCTAAGCGGCGCTCGTATAGCACAACTGGTAGTGCACTGGGCTAGTGATCCAGTGGTTGTGGGTTCGAGTCCCGCTGCGAGTCAAATTTTTCTATTTTTCTTTCGACTTAAATATCTTTGATATGCTAGCAGACGTTTCTGCTTAATATAAAAATAATTTTAGAAAGGGGTAGCACATTGTTATCGATGAATTCTCAATCTAAATTTGAGACATCGATGCCGTGAAAAGGGTCAATACTCTTCGGTAGATGTCGCTACACGTCACCCGTAATGACGTATATACCAAGAAGGATAAGATAGAAAAATTTGACACGTCTAAGCGGCGCTCGTATAGCACAACTGGTAGTGCACTGGGCTAGTGATCCAGTGGTTGTGGGTTCGAGTCCCGCTGCGAGTCAAATTTTTCTATTTTTCTTTCGACTTAAATATCTTTGATATGCTAGCAGACGTTTCTGCTTAATATAAAAATAATTTTTAAATCCCTAAATTATATTGGTGGATAGATACCTGCAATGTTGTGTAATAAATTTTACACAAAATGAATGAAAAGAAACACAGAAAAATTTCTCGACCCGTAACTCGACCCTATTTCTAAAATCATGAGTGTGTGTCACATAATTTAACAGGCCAAGTTGTGCAACTGTTTAATATGAGTATTCTACAATACCACGGAACAATAGAAGACATTAATAATAAAGAAAAACATACATTAACACAATTCTCGTGTTCCTATTCTAAGAAAGGCCTGTCACTGAAATGAATGTAGATAATGAAATTATCCGTCATAATTATTTATTCGTCCTTGGGCGTCATTTCCCAAATTATCATAATTCATTGGATAATGTGGAGCTTTATGGCTTTGACGCACTTACACATCAATTTACTAATTCATTAACTTTGATTGTAGAGACGACAAGTTTGTAGTTTAAAAGGTTTTTGCTAATTTGGAAGCTATCTGAGTCATAAATGTTTTATTTTGTTATAAAATCGATTAAATCTACAAGGCTCACATAAAATATGTATGTCTTTAGACTGCAGACCTTTAAAAAACTTTGTTTTCGCGCAAATAAAAGGCGCCTCTCCAGCTTTTGAACTTTAATTATTTAAACAGCACCGAATCGCCGAATGAAATACAGAACAGCGTAGTGAGGACATAGATGGTGTTAAAGTCCTTTCTAAATTACGGGAAAGCGATTATGTATATTTTAAACATTTTCAGTCCTATGTCAATAACCAAATTTGTATGAGAACGCCGAGAAAACGCGTAAAAGAATTGCTAGTGTGCCCACGTTCTTATTAAACTTATAACTGCTCGGGCGAGCGACGGACTAGGATTACTAAATTATATTACCGGTATTTTGTATATGAAATACCAGAATATCGGATTTCCCATACAAATGATACCGGTACTGTATGACAAACTGACAACGGGCGCAGTTGTGTGACAGGATGCGGGAAGCGATTAGGGCGTCCGTTAGTAGGTTTGTTCTCGAACCATTATGTGGATGAATTCGCATGTTGTGTACTTGTGCCAATAAGACGATTATTGTTTATTGTTTTCAAAGATTTTGAATTACATGCCAAATTTATTACTCGATTATAACAATATTTACGTATCTGCAAAACGTTCATTAGTTGCCGTTGCCATTAACTTGTTTTCTCCCTAACTATGCGTTGCTTTGCTTGCTTCCTGATTATACTACTAACTAAAAATGTTTATGCCATGTGTTAATTTTTCTATCTATTATTTTATAAACTTTCAATGAATTTATATTTACATTAATTTAAGGGGCAGTAGGTTATTTATTACAGGTCACTTGAATCCTTTGTACTCAACAGTAATTTCTAATTTATTTTTACGGAACTTTTGACCACAACATTATTCAATAAACAAGATCTACATAGTGATATACTCCGCAGTATTTGACACAAATCTAGCTCATCAGCTCATTTCAAGGCCGAGTTGTTTTCTCTACAGCTTATTCAGCACGTTACGAGCGATATACGTGACCAGCGACGTACTTCACACTTCATGGTCGTCGTTTTCTGATAAAAAAATGTTATTTTAGCAGTTTTATAGTAGGGTAAGCGGGTGTCGTAAAAAACGATATAGGGAACTAACTTACTTATGGATGGGTATGTAAAAACTGAGACAACAGCTACTGCGGTTCTGCCGTCTAAACCTGGATGGAGACTATGGTAACTCCCATCCAAGATGATACGAAATATCCTATCACGTCATGAAACAGTCTATAAAAGCCTCCTCACCCCTTCGTCAACCTACTCTCCCCATTCATAACGCAACTGCCCTCGCAATCGCTACTCACCCCATTTTACGGTACTTACTCTAGATAATCTAAATAAGAACCTTGAAGCATTGTAGGTACCAAGGATGCTGACGGCATTTCCTCGTTGCATCGCATTGCTGTTGCTATGTGCGAGGAAGCCGCCAGCTCTTTTGTCACCAGTTATAACCAGATGCTTCGGAATTACTGCAACAAGTTTTTGAGCGCAGGGACCCCATGGACATTTCTACAACAAATGGTACAAAGTGGGTCTCTCTGCCCAGGCTCTTATATTTGTTGCGTTTCAAACGGTGCGGCGCTTTCCGCCGCTGAGTCCGCTTTTACATTAGTCCATTGGAGAAAACGGTTAAATAAAATTTCATTGAATTAAATTAAGTAGCAACGCCCACGCCTTTAAAAAATAATTGTACCCAAACAATATAACCTCCATCTCAACTTCATGTTTATCAAAACAATCAAATTTCCAGTGTCTAGATGTGTTAACTTTTTAGTAAGTAATCATGAAATGTAATCGAAGTCCAAGTATTCGACTTCTCAGTTATCACCCAATAAGAACTTCTGATAACAGTTTGCTTGGTAAATAAGGACTAGACAATGGACTACAGATAATGTAGATAACATTACAAGGGCATCCTAGGAAATCACTTTGCGAAACGCATCATTGTTGTATAAATAAATAATAAATAAATAAATATTTCGGGACAATCTGACACAAATCGACCTAGTCCTAAGGTAAGCTCAGAAGGCTTGTGTTGTAGGTACTAGACGACGATATATATAATAGTTAGATACATATAAATACTTAAATACATAGAAAACACCCATGACTCAAAAACAAATATATGTGTTCATCACACAAATAAATGCCCTGACTGGGAATCGAACCCAGGACCATCGGCTTCATAGGCAAGGTCACTACCCACTAGGCCAGACCGGTCGTCAAATCAAAAATCATTGTTGTATATAAAAGTAACTATAAAATAAAGTTTGAACGGCCTGGTAGGAAGAAACCATTTCTGGGTTCTTATCCTGGAGAGGGAAGGCCCTTGAAATATTTCAATCTCAGGTCCTGGGTTCGATTCCCAGTCAGGGCATTTATTTGTGTGATGAGCACAGTTATTTGTTCCTGGGTCATGGGTGTTTTCTATGTATTTAAGTATTTATATGTATCTATCTATTATATATATCGTCGTCTAGTACCTGCAACACAAGCCTTACTGAGCTTACCGTAGGACTAGGTCGATTTGTGTAAGATTGTCCGAAATATTTATTTATTATTATTATCTATTTATCATTATTTTAAGAGCCTGGGCTCGGTGTAGCTTGATTATTGTCTCTATTTTAGCCGATCTAAAGCCCCTTGATGTCCTGGTGCGACACGACAGATTTAAGTGTCTTAAAATATTTATTTTACTGTAATAAATTCATCTGTGGTCTAGTCATTCATTCAACAGACGTGGAATTAAGCAATCAAATAAAATACAAGAATTCTTTAAAAATGTATTTATTTTTCATTTTATTGTGCTCCTCATATTCATAATTGGACGAATCGCCCGAAAATTTAATTACATTAGTGATGCGATCGTAATACGATTCAAAATAAACGAATTAAAATAAATTAAATACAAAAAAAAACAGTAAACAAAAACAACATTTGGACAGCCAAATAAAAATATCAAAGACAAAGAAAGAAGGTGAAAAACATATTTTTGTATTATTGAATCAATTTATGCATTTAAAATTGTCAATACAAACCAGCAACAAGAGTTACAGCTGCTGATGATGATGAATTACATGTAAGTATTTAACTAGGAAAGTAATTAAGTAAACAATAAATAAATGTAAAATAATTGAATTACGACATTTTAGCACCAGTTATGGGAAACAAGAAGAAAACTCCAGATGTAGTGAGAATTTTGAAATAAAACGTGATTGTAACCTTTATGCAATGTCTAAATAATTTCAAAGGGGATTGTCTCCAAACATTTTTATTTAATTAGGCTGAATATTATTGACCGCTAAAATGATAGGAGAAACTCACCCCTAGTGATATGATTATAAAATTTATCTTACTATTCTTACAATACATATTAATTCATTTACCTACAAATTATTTACAATATCTACATGTCAGCAAACCGATGTACAACTTTAATGATTAACTAAAAATTACAATTTCATTTTATAATCCATATTAAATGTGATAATTTTAGGACTAGCTCGAAATAACTTACTAGGACAAAACTTCTATCACTACTTAAAATATGGTCACATGAATTATATACAAAAAACCAGTTAACACTATGCTATTCATGAAAATAATTGTATTAAGTTGATTTCCCAAACCATTACACCTCATCTAGTTAGGACCCCGAATGCTACTTTACACAATCGTACAAAATTAGACGCTACGAATTTTATTCAAGTCAGTAACAATTCATAGTTTAAACTAACCAGAAACAATGTATATTAAAGGCATGAGAATTGAAAAGGCCGTACTTTCAGTTGAAGTTAGGCCAATAAAGTTTAACAATAAATTGCTTCGATTTCATTCCTGTTTTATGATTTCAACTGCCGTATATCACAAAGAACAGTTATGGCACATGACCAAATTTTATCACTTAGTCCGGACACTGCACAGTTCACGACATGGGTATTTCCGCTGAGAGCCGATGTCGGGAGGAGGTCCTCGTGCCGCATGTACCACAAGTGTTATTACTATATCCTGAATCGGACCCGAAGGATGAGTCCCCGCTTGGAGGTTTCGGAGACGCCCTGGGTCCTCTCCAGCAGCCGATTCCTGGTAAGTCTCCGCCAGGCCAAGCTCCACCTGCGCCTACAGGTATAGGCCCTTGGGGCCTGGCGCCTACTGTTCCAACTTGAGGGTACAGTCTTAGTAACGCGTCTAGTAAAACGCCTTCGTGGAACTCGGAGGGGTCAGGTGGGTGAATGTGTCTTGGCATTCTCTGTTGAGCACGTCGTCTTTCTAAGGATTTGGGTCGCCGGTCTAGCCGGTGGTGCCTGGGACGGTGCGGCAGAGATTGCGGGGCAGGTGGCTTGGAGCACGTCCGACAGGGTGCCGCTTCCCCCACGAGACTGAGCTCGTCCTCTGCGAAGTGGTCGTCGCTGTGCAGGGAGTCGTCGGAGCGGTGAGGCAGCTCTTCATAGAGCGGGGCGCCGCAGGTGTCACCGCCGCAGGAGTTGCCGCCGCGCCATGTGCCTCCCGAGCCGCACACGAAGACGCGGCCGGGACAGCCTGGTCTCTTTGTTTCTACCATCTGTGAAAGGTAAAAGAAAAAGATTATTCTCTATTATCAAGGTTATTTACCTGTTATGTCTACTGACAGGAATTAATTTTTTTTAAGTGTTTGAAGAATTATAATTCAGACGTTGGTGAGAGAGAGCATAAACGGTTGATGAGAGTCGAATATTATGACATTTAAAGGCAATTTTTATATTGTCAGATAAACACATTTCTGATAGATACCTCTATGAATCGCCTAATAACTCTATTATTCGCCGAATAAGACTTATATGACGATTCAAAAATTGACCCTTAATCTCAATCACGTTCTTAATTAACCGCCATCGTCGTCTTTAGTACAGATAATATGCGCTTAAGAAAGTTCCTTCTTACCTCTAATTGTGGCTCTAGGTCCGGTCTGTGTGGGATGGGTGGTCGTCTCGGTAAGTCTTGCAGATCCTCGTATAACGGTGCTGGCGGCGGCGCCCGTCTCTGCGATCCGGTTTGGTTGGGTGCCGATGATTTTGATGGCAGGAGATTGGTGACTTTCCGTTTGTGCCTGATGAAGAAACAAAATATAAGTTTCAATTAATGTTTAAATGTCGTTGAACTAATATTCCAAAACTAAGTAGGATAAAACATAGGCAAGTTCTCAGACGTTTCAAATTGTTAAATGGAACTTTGAAAAATCAAAAATTGTTAAACTTAGTTTTATATCAGGCATAAATTATTCAGAAAAACGCGTTGGATGTACTGTCCATAACTTTCCGAGCTAACAATAAAAATAAGAGCTGCATAATTTTAAAAGAATATGGTAACAAGAGCACAAAGATTTTTCTTCTGAAACCCCGTCATTCTTCAGAAGAGCTCAAACGAATATATTTTCCAGCATCCTAATCATGCATAAACTTGTGTAGGAGTTCTCTGTGAAGTCTGAATAGGACCTAGTTTACTTTCTGCCTAGCCATGTGTAACAACGGTTAACGCTCACATATACAAAGAAATTCGCTTTTCTAAGAGAGCCTTTATCCTTTTGTTTGCAGACTTGAAAATAAACGGTGGTCCAATGTAATTATGCTTATTCACGCATAAGGTTTCTTGAACAAGTTTAATTGAGTATTTGTTTAACGTTTGTGCTAGCTGTTGTAGGTTATGTATACGACGCAACTATAATGAACTTTAATAATGGATGGGCTTCTAGTTCAAACAATGAGACGAAATTAGTAAACTAGTGGCAAAAGGCAAATATTTTAGTCTTAATGCTACGCGTGCAGATAAATGTAAGATTTTATGATACCTATTGTACTTGTGTGGAAGCATTTCTTCACAGATCGAATTGCCAGTAAATCTGAACTTTTTCCAAACCTATCATTTAGACACATTTCGAGGCGTAAAATTATTGACTACCGACTGGCATTTATTGGCATTCTCTCATAGTCTCTCTCCGTTAACTTTTGACATACATTCATGTACAGTTGCTAGTCTCAAATTAGTAGGTATTAGAAAGGTACTTGCCTATTATAAAATCGTAAAGATTATTTTGCTTTAGGCTTCCTAAAAGCAAGTATGCAGTGATTTCAGTCAACATATACGATAATTAAATTTCCCTGAAACTAGAGCCAAAATAACCTTTTTCATCAGAATTAATAACATTCTGAGAGAGTCACCTTAGTCAGCCTAATTTTAGTAAAAAGCTTAGGCCTTAAATTCATCTTTCAGCATTATTAATATTCTATTTTGGTAATGATTAGATCTAAATCCTCCTAGAACAAAGCTTGGTCATTAATGAAGCATTTGACTTGTGAGTATTTATTATCTGCAAATTCTCATTTCTGCTTTATCAGTACGTATTCAGTGTTTTTACTTTTACAATTATCAGTAACGTCAGTAACACTTCTTTAATTTTAAAATACGTATCACCATATCCATTGCATTTACCTAGCTATATAAGTTCCTTAATGTACATAGTTCTGATTAATAGCTTTAATTTGGTTAGATAGCGTGCCTGGCAACTCACATGATATATGGACACTTAGGTGTCCCATTTCGCAGATAACAGGTCAACGAACTCAGTATACGTATATTATTAGGCACTATAAGGTGTAAAAGGGACAAAGGGAAAACCGATCAATAGGCAGCAGTGTCCGTCAAAAAGGAAACACCAGCTACTGGGTCGCTAACCCGCCTGCCAAGCGTGGCTTGTATGTTAACCACACCTCATCCCCAATAGGTAACAAGTCATATTTGGAGTAAACCTGTGTACAGTGGACGACATGTAAGTTGTATAAAACCTGATATTAAAGAATTTGATTGAATGTAACCAATAATAACAAAAAATAAGACTTTATGGCTAAATAGATATTGTTACTTCGTGTGTTAAAAAAAAAACTATAATGATTATACAAAATAGTTGAACCTTAAAAATTAAAAAAAAAAAAAAAACTGTAGCAGAAATTCAAATTATATATACTGTGAAATAATTTTGTGTTAATCACTTCATTCACATTCACTGCCACCAATGCACATGTGCGTTCATTTCCATACATTTTTGGAGGGGGTGGCAGCGAATGTGTTAAGTTAATGTCCAGAATAAAATCCCTGAAGTGTAAGTTGAATGTTCACGACTTAAAATCCAATAAGACCACACTACACTTAGGTATCTGTCCTCCCCCTATCAGCCACGGACCTCTACAGGCCTCCTCTATAGACTACCACCTCCATCATTATTATCTCTTAAGAAAAAGTGAGAATCTTTGAGCCTAATTAGAGACTCTAAGTCTGCTGAAATTCTAACTTTACTTAACATTCTTGATAAGATAATTTCACATCTTCAATAATCATGTGAATAGTAGAACCATGTGTTAGTAGAACCTAATAATAAAACTAGGAATTACGACTTGGCTCCAACGAGGACTATAATGCATTAATCATCAAACAATCTAGCCAACTCTCTTTGACTACATCTAAAGAGTCACATATCATATCATAATGTGTTTGATAGTATACCTTTTAGAATTAGATGATGTTATGGGAGCTGTCCTACAATCATAAAAGTATTTATTATGCAGACAATAGGAGCTACACATTACGGCTCGTTACGTTCGGCATTTCTTTCAATTTAAGCAACCCGGATTATTATAAACATATTAGTGACGGTTATTTCACAATACATTTCTAAGGCAGATGTTTCTTTGTGAAGCAGGTAGCGAAACCTCATATTTGGTTTTATTAATATTTTATTGATATATATGTAATGATAGTATGGGTTACGTAGACATGGATAAGTGCGGATGCAATTACTTGAAATATTTCGTTGTATTGTATAAAATCGTAATATGTATTTTTTACGATATCAAAAAAGGTAAAAATACCGTTATTTAATTGAGTATGACTTGATGCTTAGTAAATTTTAACACTTCCCATCGCAGTTCTGTACACTCCTATGCTTCTAGCTGATTCTAGTTTTTTCCCACATGCAGAAAGCGATTACGAATAGAGAACTCGCCTAGCGCTTCCTAGCACTCACTGAGTTAAGCATCATTATACTAAAAATAAGTAGTAGTTTGTCAATTCTAGCAATCAATCTTTAACGTGAATAATATATTTACTACATTTAGGTGTAAATGTTGGTATTGTTTCGACTTCCGGCATTTTCTTTTGTAACATCCATTACTCACTTTACCAGTATGTACCATAGTCAACACTAGTAACTGCTCATATGTAAACCTTATTACAAGGACATAAGGGTTATAAAAGCAAGCGAGTTACTCACTAGGTATGTCGCCAGAGTAAGTTCACATGTCTGTCTCTTACGTCCATTATTCTTGCAAACGTCGACCACCCATGGCCATTCATGGAACGGATGCGGTATACAACACTCACGTTGTATTGGTTAGTGGACATATTAGTTCGGTCCGATTAATTAGTTGAGTTACGTGCTTTTACTGTTAATAAAGAAAGGGTTGGATGACTAATTAAAAATTAAGCTTCTTACAAATGTAAGAACTTGTGTATTTGGAAAGTAATACTTTGATGGTAGAATTTACTTGCTGAAGATTAAGTTAAAATAATATAACTTAAGAGAATATATAAATATAAAATAATGAGCAGAATTAAAAAAATATTTTGTTAATGTAAAGTAAAATATTCATATTATTAATTCGTTACATTTATAATATTACATGTCATTTTAATTATAATACATCTACGGTTTTATAATAACAAAAATAAATTGAACATTCGTAACAAATAAATCGCAATATTATAGCTTACGTAACATTAATTTTCTTTCAAAATACATATTATGAAACGACATTATGAAATATATTCGATGAACTTTTAACAATACGAGCGGCCAAACCACACAGCACATACTACACCATAGTTCCAATACATTATCTACTATCTAATTTTTCAAAGATAAAACGGTTCTCTTTTACGAATTCTGAATAAAAAATGACGTTCCATTGTCAACTTCTTCATACAAGCAAAGGCCGACTTTTATTCAAGTTGATGCAACGATACGTCGTTTCGATATGAAGATACCATGTTTGTTTATCAAAGTTGTAAGAAAGTTTTGACTTCAAATGCCACTTGTCGTTAAATCAATACTATAAATCAGTGAATGGATTTATTAAGCCCGTGAGTAGGAGATAGTAAAACGTGGTGGGTATTTTTTATGAGTTATTTTTAATGTCTTGGACAGTTAGTAGCCAGATTTAAAGATTTCATAGGAATAATTGAAGTGAGACAGTTTATTGATTTTTGATGTGCGCCCGTACAGTTGAATGAGCGAGAGAATTTATATCTGTAGTGCGTATTATAATATTATTTATTATAATAAATATACAGTCTACGAAGCTCGATACGAGTATAATAGGTAATATTAAACGTACGGCAAATAACATTTGATTGCCTAGACCCAAGACGAAGCAATATCGTTTATTTACCCTTTCTCCGTCAAGGAGAGACGTAAGCAATACCTAGGTCGCTCTGATGTTCAGGCTCTAATTATACTATATATATTATTTACCCAATGACCGTTAGAGGTTATTTTAACATAAATAATTTAATATAAACAGTTCTCGTATTGGAACCAGTAAGTTTTAGTTACATTTCTAATGGAATCGGTTGCCGCTGAAAGCAAGCTCTGTTTGAATTTATTGCAATTTTTTAAATCACTTTAGTATAATATTAACACGCCAATGTGAAAAAAATTTAAGACCTAATTTACAGTTACTACGGTTGCCCACTCGCTTGGCAAGCATGGCGACTATGGCAAGATGACAAAATCATATTTGGGGGAGGCCTTCATCCAGTCGACGGCTTACGACAGAAATGGTGATGATGATGACATGGAGCTACTTGGAAATAAGATAAGACGAGGGAATTTTACAGAAACCGTTAATCTAAATTAGCTATCATACTAAGTTTCCAACAAGTCTCAACTCTTTGTCTAGGGGCTGCGAGGAGCACTCTCCCCGATGAAGTTGTAAAGACCATCGAAGCCAAACAAAGCGCATCGAAAGGCCAGCAAACAAGTTGGCTCGCGTTGATTAGTTCGGATTCTGTGCGGAGTGACGGCTCAATAATGCAGCGCTATGGGCTAAGCAGATTATTGCGAAAGGAATACAGGCCAGGAATGCAAGTCACTAGAAATACCAATGAGAGAACACTATATTGCCGGTTATCTAAATAACCGAAGACATAGTTTATACACTGTCGTACTCTTGAAAGTAATACTTTACAAAACTTATGAGTTCTAAATCTAAAAGGTTAGATAAGTAGGTTAAACAAAATGTTATATTTACTAGTTATATGGGTTGCGTTAAAGAGCTTAATGAATAAAAATCGGATTATATCGCCTATACTAATTTAAAATTCATCCCGTCACTCGATGATCAGTCCGCCCGATGACCACGAACGCTGCTAAAAGGTTCCGAACGTCGGGATGAAGTTTAAATTAGCAAACTATACATTACCCGTTTTCAGTTGCTTAATTTCATGAATAATTATCGTGGCATTCAAAGACAAAATTATTTACTGTAAATATTTAACAATGGACCAAAGTACATAAGTAGTTTTAGATATACAAAAAAACATCAAAATTAGGAAAGTTTTGTCTTGAGCTGTTCTAGTCAGTTTTTGGGTAGAGGCACTAAAAATATTTTCATATTTCCTAGTATACCTCCCGGCTAAATACTTTTTGCACAGCTAAACTACAGTTACTCCGCAACATTGTCTAGGAAATCTAATACTGTAACCACATTTTACCAAATATTAGTCACGGAGCGCCAAATCGCTGTAGACACCTCATTTTGTCGACGACCGCATAACGCAAGCGATCAAGTTACGAACTAACTGACTCGTAAGTAATGTCCGAAGACGGGTTACCATATTGATTGGCAGGGGCCTGTATTGGTGTAGACATTTTGGGTGTTATAATGAGTTGAACTGATGACTAATGAGGGAGATAGTGGACATCTTTGGCTGTGAAATTCGGAGGTGAGAGGATGTCTGCATTTTGGGGTGGTCTTTGATAAGTTTTTTGTTAAATGAGTCAGTGATTCAGCTTCTTTTTGTTTAGTTATTAGAAGTCATTTTATGGTATTGTCTAATAGTACTGAGAGGCAAAAACATACTGAACAGAAACGTAACTAAGAAATAAATGCATTATTTAACATATTTCATAGAAAATATCTATACATAAAAATATATTTTTCGTCTGCTAGAATATTTACAACAATTATAAATGAATAAAATACCATAAGCATTAATATTCTTACATTATAAACTAAAATGCATACATATCGCGTCAAAGCAAGACAGCTGTTCATACCGGCTCCAAAATTCAAAACAAAAGAATAAAATTAAAACAATAGATCCGAACTTAAGGCACTAGCATAAGGCATTCCAGAGATCTGGCACAGTGTAGTAATTTAATATGCCTTTGTGTTGGACCTGTCCGTTTAACGCCTCACCCGGTTTTCGAATTCTGACACCTTCCGTTATCGTGGAGGTACTACGTGTGAAGGCGGTTTAGGGGTGGATTACACAGGCTTCGATATCGCTATGAAGGTTTGATTTTCGTTCGACAAGTGACCTATGCGGGATAGTTCGTAAGCTTTTAAGGGCTGACCACACCAGGGTTTAAATTTTGATGACGTGGTTTTAACGTGTCAACTTCATGGCCGAATGGCTTTTATGTGATGTATACAGTTATTCCACCCTATGCTATTGATAGGTAAAAAAGTGTGTAAATATTTATACTATATAAAAACTTGTTTCTACTATTTTTTAACCTACATGCAATTGCCTAAGTATGGTACAATTTAAACAACTTAACTTAAATCTTCTAGAAATAGAAGTTCTGTGCTTGAAACTAAAATGACAACATTGGGAGATTGAAAAGATAATTATTCTTACTACTGGGAGATAAGTATACTATACATAATTATGTTAGTAAAGCATTAGTACCGTTCAAATTATCTACATATTATTTCATATATAGAACTATCGATCAACACAATGGCTAACACACGTATTAAAGGCATCGAAGAAGCGCCACCCGAGGCGAGTCCACTCGACCATGTTGTATTAGTGGATGCTAATTAGACCACCATCCGCGATGGGAACACACTGCGACGGTTTTTGGAGATTAGTGCGGTGTAGCGAGAAAATCCGGTATTTGTTAGTTTAAATTGCTAAGTGCTGGATTATCTTTTGATAACAGAATGTTTATAAAAACTACTACATCTTTGCTGTGTTTGTATGAAGCACAGTATGAATATCTAACCTTACCGAGTTTTTTATCAAGTTTATGACAATGGCCTACAACCAGTAGTTAAACTAATAAAAAATACGTATGTTTATAAAATGGTATATTCTCTATTGCCATAAGTCTAACTAAGAGTACTAACTCAGATCTATGCCTTGCCGGTTTTTACTCTGTATGAGGAAAACCGGTTTTGAAGCCTTAAAACTAACAACCGGTTGAAACCCTTACTTACAGGTTTAATAACCGTTAGTGTAAATTAGAAAGAAGTGAAAAGAAATTCCATACGTGATAATACTGATAATACAAAATTCAAAAATTCATTCAAGAGATAACGTTAAACTTTAAACCGAGTAAAAACTGCATTTTATAAAATGAAAGAAAGTAACATTTTAAAAGCTATTAAATA
The DNA here is from genome assembly GCA_022674325.2 of Grapholita molesta. Lineage (NCBI taxonomy): Eukaryota > Metazoa > Arthropoda > Insecta > Lepidoptera > Tortricidae > Grapholita > Grapholita molesta. The sequence goes on from CP053138.2 coordinate 9,503,086, forward strand.
GTTCATTTCTTTATCCGGCTTGAAAGTTTTAAACTCAGAATTGGCATATCGAAGTTTCCATGGAAGTTACTCGCTCCGGTCTTAAAAGGGGAAACTGAAGATTGCTTTTCAAATTTTTCGTATAAATATTTAAATTGTTAGACCTGTAGTGTGTTTCAATGCATTGTTTATTGCGGCATGTGTTAATATTCTAGAACTTTCTTTCATACTAAAATTTATTTTTTTTATTTTTCCGTTTTATTGCATAGTTTTATTTTTAATAATGTCAAACATCCAATAAATTATGTTATGCCTGGTACTGGGCTAATGAAATATCGTAGGCGAGCCGTAATTAGCCGTAAGGCAAACGTACTAGTACTGGACATGTTAATGTCCAATAATGGTCACCCGGCTGGCACATTAATTGACAATGACTTTAGTTTGAAGATAACATACCGGGACAGTGTCTAACACCCTTACGTTTAACTTACCTATTTAGATCACCTACTACCTACTTAAGTGACTTAAAATTAGGTAAGCAGGTGGGAATAAACTTCTATGTAAGATCTGCTACTGTTGTAATAGTTACGTAATTGCCAGTTCGATTGTTTTTAATTTTACATACACCCGCATAGTCATTTACATCAGCAGAGAAAAGTACCTAGTTATTGTTACACGCGATATATAATAAGTATGATGACATAATTGCAATGTCGCTGTAATTACAGACCGAGTATAATTAGTGCTTTTACTGTAATTACAATTTAATTGAGTCTTATTTCGAGAATGGTCTAATATTAATAATTCGATGAATATATAAACTTGTTTTAGAAATTATCTAGTAAATAGTTTCGAATAATTTGAGCCACTCCCAAAGTATCCGTTAGTTGCAATTATGAACTACAAATAGGAAACTACTTTATAGGCTGAATACTAGGTAATAGTATCTCGTCACAAATAATTCGCCCAACATTGGTTTGTTGGCATAAGCGAACATTATTATTAGAGCGATTGATAATTCTCGTCTACATAGATGACGAATGAAGTCTAAATAATGACCCCCCAAAAATTTGTTTAGTGTGTAAAGTCGAAAGTTTGTGAGTGTGTAAATATTTGTTACTTCTTCACGTCTAAACGGCTTGACCGATTTTAACCAAATAAAATTTGGTATAGAGTTAGCTGACACCCTGAATTAACACAAAGGCTACGTTTTTCTCTAATAAACCGCGGGTGACACCAAGGGGCACAGCTAGTAATAAATAAATATTACGGGACAATCTTACACAAATTGTCTGAGCCCCACAGTGAGCTCATGAAAGCTTGTGTTGTGGGTACTCAGCCAACGATATATATGTATAATAAACAAATACTTAAATAAATAGAAAACACCCATGACTCAGGAACAAATATCTGTGCTCATCACGCAAATGTAAACCCTTACTGGAATCAGAACCCAGGACTGTCGGCTTCATAAGTAGGGTCCCACTAGGCCAGACTTGTCGTCGGATAATATCTAAAGCTGAGAGGTAAGGAGATAACTGGCAGTAGATTATTGGAATCATTTTGTACCGGGATCGAAGTCTATTTATATTAAACTGTCGCTATCTTATTACCACAAAGTTCCATGCTACACCTTTACCAATCACGGAACCACATAACCGAACCATGAACCACGATTGAGATATTATGCAAATATGTGATTGTATGCAGATTGGCAATAATAAGTCCGGTCGGAAAATCAACGGTTCAATCCATTCGCCTTAATGAGAACGAGACAATGGGCTTAATAAAGACGTTAAGCCATAAATAGAATGCTGATCTGATAGTATTTGGTATGTAATGGCGAAAGCGTAAATGGCAGGAAGGTTGAGCAAGTACAGGTCAGGTAGGGATACAACATTAAATATGAAATATGAGTAGGCAAGGAGGAGAAATCAATACGATATCTATTGAGAAATTTCTAACACTACGAATTGATTAATGCCGCAAAACATAAGTCTTAGATGTGTACTTTTCGAGATAGTTGTAAAACGAAAATCTACACTATCTACATACACTAATATTATAAAGGCGAAAGTTTGTGAGTGTGTGTTAGTGTGTATGTTTGTACTTCTTTACGTCTGAACGGCTAGAACGATTTTAATAAAATTTGGTATGGAGTTAGCTGACACCCTGGATTAACACATATTTAGACTACGTGTTTTCCCTAATAAACCGTTATTAAATGAAAAAAATTAAATGTTATATAAAATTAAAAAAATAAATATTGCAGGAAATCCTTATACAAATTGATTAAGCCCTACGGTACACTCAAGAAGGCTTGTGCTGTATCATCCAACGATATAAGTATAATATACAAATACTTAAATACATATAAAACACCCATGACTTATTAACAAATACCTGTATTTATCGCAGAAATAAATGCTTTGATATTTGAACCTAGCATCGACCCAATAGAAGAGTTTAGGAGATAAATTTTCGCATTGCGACCGTCAGCTACGCGAATCTTTTGTATTACCTTGTTGTTTGTCATCCATATATGGATATGACTCATATGACATACCTATACTAATATCCATACTACCATACTTCCATACTATTTAATACTAATAACTTACTATTATATTTTTGATATTATAAATGCGAAAGTAACTCTGTATGTCCGTCTGTCTGTTACCTGTTCTCGCTTAAACCGCTGTACCAATTGGGATGACAATTGGAAAGAGTTTGAGCCTACTAGAAAGGACATATAAGACAGTTATTATACCGGAATCTTACTTTAAAAACGGGCTTGGCTGGCCGGCGAAGTCGCGAGGAATAGCTAGTTGTTTTAACTTTTTTTTGTTATTATACTGTCTCATCTACTCGTAAATGTTTGCATGATCAAGTTCTTGTTAGCCTCTTATTTAATATTGTGCAGTCTTTGTATCACTAAACAACATATTAATGAAACGGCTAAACATTTTTTTTTCTCCTCCATTTATTTCTCAGTGGAAGCGCCATCATAACTCGTTTGTCTATGCACTTGTTATGCATCTTTTCATTATTCAGTCTATTGTTCTGCGGAATGAGATTCCGCGGTAGATATGAGTTTTTGTCAGCCATATTAGACTCGAACATAGCGTTTCTTTAGCTTGTAAAATGAATTGTTTTAGTGCTTTGTATGACACAGAGTACTGTGTCATAGTCATAGTATATAAGTAAGACTATAATGGCAACGTGTATGTTAATTAGAATCAAACAAAAATGGCGTTCATTTAAGTAAAAGAAAAGTTCAAGTAAAATTTTCAAAGAATCACAAACGTTAGTTAAATAAGTAGTTATTTATCTTTCAGATATTTTATTGTTTAATGGCTCGAACTTCTTCATTGTATCCTTTATTTTCACAAAATAGTTTTTACACGCCGCGCGTGGATCCGGTTTTGTACTAAAATCGGATATAGCATGATAAAAGTTTTTTAAAAATATAGTTTACTAAGTATGAAGAAAATAAAGACAGAGTTTCCACGGAAGGGACATTTTTTTATGACAAAGGTGGTAAACGAGCAGACTGATTGCCTGATGGTAAGCAATTACCGTCGTCCATGGGCACCACCAACACCAGGGGAGTCACAAGCGCGTTGTCCTTTAAGGGGGGTTGGAGCTCTGGGAACTTACTATCAGGAACGCAACATTACATACCTGCCTAAAAGGTAACAGTGCTATTATTTCTGGCGTTCTCGCAATTTGCCACGAAAATTAAAAATCGAATAATAATGTATATAATATTATATTCGGTTTAAATCGGCGAGGTCTGGATTGCAGATTGCACGCTCTTACCGCTACACCACCAGCGTTATAATACTTGTCCTTGGAAGCGATACATACGGAGATATATGTAGATGTATAAATATAAATATTTAGCAAACTTATATTAACACATAATTATGTTTAGTTGATTATATTATAGGTAGGTAGTAACACAAGTATCGAAGTTTTGATCTACACTGTTCTAGCTGAGGAAACTATTCGATGCAAATAACTTCAAACTAATTGCATCCACTGAATTTCAATCGAAATTTTCCATCAACTAACACAATGGCGGGAAATGCAAGAAATCAATGTTATTTATTACACAATAGGACTCTGGAACCTCAGCGGGTTCCTTATATAGGTTTCCTTTAGAAATTACTTCAATGCGTCTTTAAGACATTGATTGAAATATCGTCTAGAAAAAACTAACGGGATATGCTTGTCACGTACTTGAGTTTCTATTAATGTCTGGCTTCGGTGTGTTAGATAGCAATGTCGCGTGTCCGTCTACACAATGTTAAGAGATTCACCCGTGTTTACACACTGTATAAATACCCTGAACTTTGAAAGATAACATTTTTAACTTATTTAAGGTGAGGGTTAAGCAGGCGTGGGGTAAGCGCGGATAATTTTCATTGCAATCCACATTTAACACAGGGTAAATTTGAGGTTTCCAATTCACTTTGATATTTATTTAAGTCTTCTCAGTTTCCCAAGTTTTATGTTTGTTCATGTTTACCTTATAAAACTCATCGGTAATATTGTTTCAAAAATAATGCGCCTTAAAGATCATAACTAACAGAAAAATGTTTTAATCTAAGCCAACATTTTTGAAATTCTAACTTTGTTCGCTATTTTTATGACTGTATTTTAAAAACGCTGAAAATGCGGCCGAAATTATGTTAAAATTGTTTATAGGTCATATTTAACATAACGTGAGCATACTTTTACAGGGATTTTGTAAGATTTAAAGTATGTTTCATGGCAGTTAAGTACCTATATGATTTGTTTGCTAGACAAAAAACTTCTGCAAGTATTCAAGTTGACAAATGTTTATAGTAAATCGTAGATAGTTATGCGACTTATGTGAGCTGGTGGCCAAGGGGTAAGAGAGTGCTAAGTGCTAAGAGAGTGCAATCCGGAGGTCGCAGGTTCAAACCTCAGTTCGTACCAATGAGTTTTTCGGGAATTAAGTACAAAATATAATTTGATATTTACCAGTCGCTTTTCGGTTAAAGAAAACGTCATGAGAAAACCGGACTAACCCCAATAAGGCTTAGTTTATCCTCTGGGTTGGAAAGTCAGATATGGCAGCCACTTTAAAACAGTAAAACTATTCCTGGGATTAGTTACCAAGCCCCCCAGGAGCCGTGACAAAATGCCGGGACAACGCCACATACTTTGTTATGACTATGAAGTATTAAACTTCAAAAAGTTAAGATTGATATATAAAAGTTATGTATAATTTATGTAGTAGTATTACTACTTAAAAATCAAAGCAAATCAAAATATTTCATAAAAAAACATTTGATTTGTTCTTAATTTCATTGATGTGTAAAATTATCATGGACGTCGCGCCATCGTGGAATATTATTTTTTCGGGTTTGCTTCAAACCTACAATTTTCTAGGCAAACACTATAAAATCAGCCCTAATCACAGTTATGTTAAGAGCGGCTGAGTAGTCGTCAATATTACAATGTCTCCATTTTTAAAATACAGCAAGAATATGTAAATAGTAGGAGGCCGGATAAGTATACGAATAAATACGTGTATGTAACAATGTATAAACTTTGACTTTTGTTGGTATAGAAGTTGTAATTACATTCTGCCCCACGTATAATTCCACTCCAATCGATATTGCTGAACAGAATCGTTCAGCAACCCGCTAACCAAATTTCTCAACGTTAGCGCAATGCAAGCAATTTTGAAGTGGTTCCGCTGTTCCAAAACTGCTGGAACCTTCTGCCTTTCTTACCTGCTTGTAAAGTACAGACACTCAGCTTAAAACAAAGCGAGCTCTGGTAAATACCCCATTGTTTTCGACCCCTGGTAGAACTCGAGGGCACCTCAACGAGTTTATGCGGGATTTTTTTTTCTGAATTCCCCTTTTTTTGAGGGTCGTTTACACTTCCTGAGTCTTGAGTTAAAAGCTGAATGGAATTTGCAAAATAGTCATAAAAGTTGTTTGAGGATTCGGTGTCGGAGGGGCCGCGATTGTTTTGAATTTTGTGTTACTGTTATTGTTAGAGTAATGCTTTAATTCTGATTTAATTAAGATGCTAGCAAGAGTTTTGTTCAGCCAACTTGAGAAAAGCATTTGTGTTTTCTTTTGTTAAGTTTAGTCACAGAACGTCGCAAGTTTTGACTCTAAATGTCTCATTAGAGTAATTTAATTTAAACAAAAGTAAAGAATTCAGATATTCTAAGACTGATTTTGATTCTACATTTGATAGGATTTGGTAATCTAAATCATAAATCTATAGAAATGAGCAATGAACCGCATTTGCATTTCAATCGGTTGCTAACATTTTGCACATTATGGTATGTCGTTTGAGTCAAGAACCGGGATTGTATAGACCAAAGACCAAGCGGCTCGCGACAAAGGGGTCCGAGTTCAAAGAGTAACTGCCCACAGTTGTGTCGATAGCCCAAACTTGAGAACGAACGTACAGTCAGCTTAATAGTACATACTGTAGTCAATTTTCTTTACAAACAGAGACATACCTATACGAGATGCACGTTAAACAATTTAAATGCGACAAACATTTTTGAACATGGACAGTAAAGAAGAACGTTATCTTACTACCATATTCCTATTGATTCTATGATTGTAAAAAGTATTACATATGCATGAAAGTGCCAATGTACTTATATATGTGTTAAAAACATAATGAAACGAAAAGAGAGAGAAAAATAGTTGACTAGGTTCCAACCAAACCACTTTATAAAAATGTTTATAATTAAATTCAATTTAAAATACACGATAATGTTATTTGTTTTCTAAATTAAGAACATTATAATGCACTTAAGAACGAAAAAAAAAACTGCTGATTCTAACCCTACATGAAATGACGGCAAAAAATTAAGCGGGACTTTTTACAAATCTCAAACTGCATTATAATGCGTATAAATAAATATAAAAAAAAACGTTCTAAAAAAGGGATCTCTCATTGTAAGTTTCATAATCGATAAAAATTTTGACAGCTGTCAATACTATTTTATAATCGGGATATTTGCGAGGATATGAAAGTTTATCGCAACAAAGCATTCGGGCCTTAATCTCTTGATCTGCAGTTTATTATGTAACAGCATTAATATAATTATTTTCTTTAAGTTTTTAAAAACAGATGGGTAAACAACTACCCACACATATTTACGAACCAATATTTAATGAAGGGATATGTTAATTGCAAGTTCACATACACAAAGGAATTGAATATTCATCATATTTACAGTAGCTTTAGCGAAGTGAGACTAGAACGTGCGCGGGAGTGGCCAGGCTCCGCGCCGATTGGTCGGCCATTTTTGAATTGGCCAATCAGAGGCAAGAAGCAGCGTGAAGTATAATTTTGGCATAATTAGTCACGCACCGAGTAATGAGGAGTTTGGTGAAGAATAGTTTTTACAGAATGGCTTGTGTCGCCATACCGTGTAGAGTTAATTTGCAGTAACAAGGGGTTCACATTATTATTAATTACTTTTGTTGGCTCAACCTATTTATAGAAACAACAGTGATACATTATTTTAATAATGTTATTTGAGAATTTTGTACTAAAACTCGTCAACAGTAAAATTTGCATTACAAATTATTTAAATTCAATACGACGGCAAATTACCCTATACTTTATTAACAAATGACATAAAGGTATGTAAAATTATGAAATGGAGTCATTTACGAGTATTCTGATATTCTTTGTTTAAAAAGTACTGTGCTTTAATCTGAAGAAAAGACGTCGAAGAAACACTTTTGATATTGAGACTGCACTGCCAATTTACAATACATAATAAATAGAAAAGGTATTGTTTGTGTTGTTTGCTAGCGCAGTTAAATTAGATAGAATTGGATTAATAGTTTAAATAAAACACGTGGGCTAGTTCTGTTAAGAACTGTCAGATTTTATGTAAATAGCGTAAGTGTTCTATTAAGAGTGGGAATATAAGAAAATATCAAGCTTAAAAATCGAGCTACAAGACACAAACCTAACACAAACTTTTTTATAATTACATTAATTACTAAAAGTATAGTTATGTCAAGCAATAAATCAGACATAAGAATCTTTTCTGAACTAAACAAAGGGATAGCAGATATGCCACCAACATTTACGTCTCACTAAAATAGAATATCCTATCCCTTAAAACTTGGAACAAATCACACAGTATGAACCTATAAATAGAGCAGTCAAAGTATTGACAGAGGGATGATTTATGAACAATAAACACATCCTTACGCCACCGTATTGTTCTAAAATAGTAACTTCCTGGGTAATGACGACGCTAAACGATCTCTGCTGATTTTATGAGGCTGTGGTTGTGACACGGGTGATGTATGGTTTCTGTATGTTTTATTCTCTAATTTTAACAACCATTATAAGGCGCAAGCTATGAAAAACAGCAATTAAATACCGAGCTGTGCCTTAATTTAATATTTTGTTATTATTGACTTGTATATCAGGTGAAAGAGTAAGGTAAGAATGGTTAATGCCGTTGCATGCTATGTAATAAAAATATGTCTACTGATATGATTCAATTTCTAAATAAGAGGCTAACAACAGACAAGTTTAGTCTCTGTTTTTTTAACAGTATGTGAAGTCGTAATAATATTAAAGTTTAAATAGTTAAATAAAGACCATACAGAAAATCTTTTGTCAATAACGCAAAATACTAACTCAAAGCTCAGATAATACCTACTCGTAACGCTCAAATACTAAACAAAAACAGGGCAAAACGTCAATACTATTCAAATTAGGCTCCCAACATTGGTTTGAATATCATTGCTGGTATAAATTTGAACGGAGGGTCGTTGAATATGAGGTCTCTAAAGATCTGGCCAATTTTATGTACAGCATTTCGATTTTATGGACACTACGACCGAGGGCCAAATGACACATCACAGAATGATCTCTTGGGGCTTGCGGCGGCCACACGCGTGATTCGTAAATCTTTTATATCATTCCAAAGTCTGGACACAATCATATTCAATTGTTAATCTTATTCCGTGGAAAAAAGATTCAAAATAGGTATTTTCAAATAAAATTTCAACGTCGTCCAATAGGACGCAAAACTTAAATAAAATTACTAAATTTATCGGACCATTGCACGATATTTATACAGCTTATAGTTACACCAGCTACTTATTTCGAATCAAAAGTATCCAGTTACTAAATTAGGCGTCAAACTATTCGTAACGCGACGACACGAATATTGTGACTCGACTAATTACACTACCTCCTTGGTGTAAATCAAACGAGGAAGCGGAACTAACAATTTATACCTACGACTCCATAGCTATTGAAAAATTGGCTCCCGTACTGCATAACTACCAAATGAAAGACGAAAACGATACCGTTATGGCGTCATAATATCTATTCGTTTCGGTTTAGGTAAATCTATCTCTAGTAGAATATAAAGTAGATACCGTTGTTTTTTCGGCATCCCAACCATTTTTTAAAATAAATAAAGATGCTTTTATTTGAACATTATGACCGACGCTACATGAAGTAACGAAATTTATATTTCAACTTATTAGAGATAAAGTGAAGAGATGGAGATTCAACACACATTTAAAGAGGAACTATAACTATGGCATGTGTTAAGGACTAACCTTAGCTCGCTTCGTCTTCATGAATGCGTGTGTATGTTTTATTTTCATTACATCTCTTTAGTTCAAGGTCCTACCGTTGTTGAAACTATTAGGCAACTATTTTATATATTTACATAAAAAGATTTCAGTAACTACCTATTACTTAAAGCAAGAATATTGTTCTCAAACCAGATAACGGAATAAAATTAAAAAATATCTTAACATCTTGTCATGCCGTCTAACGTTACTCGCTACCTCTTTACCCAAAAGCGGGTGTCACATTTCAACTCTGGATTAAATCTCGAATAGGTGACAGGCACTCTAATCAACTTTCTCGAGCCATTGCCTCCCTACGTATGTGACGACGGTTTAACGCCGATTAAACTGTCACAGGCATTGTCGACGGGTCCCTTAGTTAGTTAACTGATGATAGTAATTCGTCTTTAATTTTAGGAATTATAGGGACAGTGGTTACAAATGTTAATGAATTCTTATAATGTATTAAATGTTTACTAATCTATTAATTTTTCAGAGAGAATTTGAGAATCAATAAAGGGCATGTGATAGTTATTATCCCGGAATCATCGAAGACGGGGTGGAAGTTTGTATGGCGAGAAAATAGTAGTAAAAAGTAAATAACGGAAGCAATGATCACAAGTAAAACATTGTAATGGTGTAAATTGATAAGCTGATGATAAAATTAAATCTTACTTCCAAACTAGAATAGCACCAACGAAGATGCCAAGGACGAGCACGATGGAGCAGAGCGCGATGGCAGCGGAGGTCTGTAGTGAAGGCCCGCTGTGGTTGTACGCGTCTATCTTCTGAAACACAAGAATTTATCTATTAATAATCTATAAGAGCCGAGCACGAAAGTTCACAAACTAGATGGACGGACGACCTCGTAGGTACACGGATCGCTGTGAGTCGGTGGCTGCGTCTATAAAGATTGCTCTCTGTGCCTTTCTTTGTCTTTATTATCAAAATATAATGCTGACTACTGAAAACACTTAATTCCGTACACTAAGAGCATAAAGGAAACACAGCACTTGCGAAAAAAAAAATTAAGTTGTTACTCTATTATAATAAAATTTATTAACAAGCAAGTTAAAGTGTTACACGATACATTTACTGTGATTGCAAGAAAACAATAAAATACATCGAACAATATAAACAAATTCAACGAGTACTTGGATAATGTCCAATGTTTCGATGAATAATGTAATTGCTAATTTGTCTTGAAGTAAAAAGCATGGTTTCATGCCAAATCTATTCGCCGATCAGGCAACTTTTATTATTCGAGTCATTAGTCTGATTGTTGCGAGGCAATCAAATTAAGTATTTCTTTCACTAGCTTCCTCGGTAATACTTTTAACGTTTTTTACTTTCTTACATTTTAGATTAAGATTTCATACTTTTTTATTACTTCTATTAGAGGTGTTCGCGAGAGCAAAATTGTAGACTTCATTTTCATTTACTTTATGTTTTACCCGTTTTAGAAGTTGATAAGGTTAAAATTGATGGCCCTTAAATAATAATGGTACTTCAATTTTCAAAACACTTGCAAGTTTTTTTTAGATGTTTCATCAAGTTATTTATTAGTCTTCAAATTGCGCGCATTATTGATACACTAACTTAAATAATAGCGCAATAAAAAAAACAATGGCAACGGTTGCAAGTCGATTTGAATGTGGATTGGACAACTTTTTGCCCCAAACCCGCAGCGTTTGAAAATTGCCCCATCGCAACATTAAACAACAAAGCCCTAAATTATCTAGGGGCGCTTTTTCTATTGGGCAAAGTTAATAACTCTATTCCAATTTCATTGCTTGTATCTATTTCCTTTATTCTATAACTTAACACATAAGCCATGTTGCGATAATTATAGGGCAGCTTTGGAGGGTGCAAGGTGTTTCGGGACTGGTGTTTGTATATTAATATACTAGTGTAAGAGCGTCACGCAAACTTGTATAAAAAAGGTAATTCAACACAATAGAGTTTTTTGTTCCAACTTCCCCTCGCTTGCCCTAAGTGGTTCATTTTTATATTTTTCTCGCTCCCTAGAGGACGCACGTATTGTATTTTTGTTTACCCAGTTCGGGTACGATTCGATATTAGAATTCTGTTCATAGGTTCATATGGAATGTTGGTCACACTTTGAAATGTACGAAGAATTTTTGCAAGAAATCACTTTTTTCATCGTATTGAAAGCAGTCGATTTGCGACGGCACGAAATCCTAAGAATTATTTTATATGGATAATTGGATACATTTCTCGAACTTACTATCTCATTTCTGAATTTGATTCAATATTGTGTTCATGTATCTACTTAAAGTTCTTAGTTTCATTCAAACTCTTTATTTTAATAAGAATTTTGACTTGCGTGCTTTATTCATATATTACAAAGCACGCAAGTCATAATCTCATAATGCATTTATTTTATTGTGCAAAAAACTTGCTGAGCTTCCGATATGATAAAAAAAATTTACAGATTTAAACTTTAGGGATCTTTAAATTATATATTTTTAATACATCGTTTACTTGACTAAACTCGAAACTCGACTGTGAAAAGGGGGTTGTGTTTGTTTTAAATCCTTCGCGTGAACAATTATGTAGGTGAAAACTGGTATGTAAAATTGTATAAAATACTGTGAACGTTATTTGGAAACGAATAAACTCATACATGTTCATATTTCCGGCAGTGTAATTAAAGCGTACACACAACATAATTAATATGGGCTGTGAAAGAGAAATGAACTTATTATTTGTATTAATTGGGTAGATTTTATCAAACTAGGGCGTAGTCATAGTCAACATTGGAAATGATGGAATAGGTACGTAGCTTGATTAGCTGAAGAATTAAAAGCATAGGGTGGAACAATAGATGTGACTTCGTTTAGTTCACATTAAATATTTAATTTTACAAACAGTTGGTTAGATAATGGAGACGGATGGGAAGCACAATTATTCTAGATCCTGGGGGAGATATCGACAAAGGGGCACAGAGCTTAATATTGAAAGTAAAACAGGTGACATATTGGAATGCCAGTTGTTTTTTTTTAATGTTGCAACATTTCATTTTATTACAATATATTCCACCCTAATTACATATAACTATGGAAATTAATTGTTTTTAAACTAACATGTCAATCATTAAACCTTTGTCGGCCTGCCACGTCTTCGCGTAAGATGTATACATAGGTACATTATTACACTATTACCCTGATGAAATAAGTAATCTTAGCACCGTAGAAATCCTAACATTGATCAACATTAAGAACAGCTATAAAAGTAATGAAATAAACGAATTTGTATTTGAAACATTGATTGATCGACAAATTTCATTGATTATTATATATTATTAAGAGAAAAAAAACCTGTAATGCCACTAAAATATTTTAAGATGACTTGAATGGAGAGAAGGGGAAGTCCAACAAGAAGTCGCGAGGATTCACGATACTCCAGCTAGGGTTCATCGACATTGCGTTTATAAATAATCACGATAACCATCTAAGCGCATGTCCCGATGCGCATTAAGCTAAGCCTGAATAAGGGACATCAATTTGTCAAAACCTGGCACTATCAGAACAGAAATCCGTCATCGGTCCCAAGACGATCTATCGGCGCATATCTCACAATCTTCCTAACAACAATATTGGGAAAAAAATCTTTAAAAACTACATTCAGAACGGGCCTCCGACTCGGCTTATCGGGCTGTCCATCTTCAGCCAGTAGCCGATTTGTCAATGCTCCACCGTTAATTAATAAAAAGTCTTTCCTTCGAGAAAAAATTGAATAAAACCTTAATTAATTTGGGTCGGCGCACGGCGTGAACTTTTAGGTAAATTATTATTATCGCCGCTTTAAAACTTTGCAGTTAAATTCGGAAAAGAGTTTTTTACTGATATTATAATTAGGAATTTGAGGGGAGCCGAAATATAAAAATCAAAAAAGATTTTTCGTCGTCAAACTTCTCGAAACTCGAAACGCATTTGTTTAACGATTTGTTTAACGAGTAATGACTGGTCTTAAAATAATGCGTCACAAACGTCCTAATCTACATGAGGACCGGAACAGAAAAAGTCAGAAATGGAGTTGTCCAAAGATATGCGCATTTAGATAAGGTAAAGTTGCAACCTCATCTTGAACAATTAAGCGAACAAATATACAAACAAAGTTTGTTGTCTTGAAGACGCCCCGTGACGTGGGTAACTTTGTGTTCGTCTAGTGGAGTTCAGGTGAAGGCTTGGAGTGCGCTTGACTACAAAGAATGTTAGTTTTTTAATCTTTTATAAAAGAGTTTTTTATGCCTGCATAATTGTTTACGTTTAGTCAAACTTTTTTTTCGGAATATATAGCATTACGACACGAAGTTTATTTATACGTTTTATTTAAAACAAATGACTGCATCGAATTATAAATGTTAATGAAGTGTGGCCTACATTGAATAGAAACGTCAGCTAAGCGACTCCGGTGACGGAATTAATTTATAGACGATATAAAAAATAACAGAAACAGTGTAAAATAAATTACAATCTTACTGAAGTAGCAAATTAACACAAAATATAAAAACTTCAAAAGTTATTTTATCTAATGTGTACGTAATGGTCAAAAAAGTTAGTTTAAAAAAAACTAAAACCATTTATTATATCTAAGGTAGCTGGATGATAACTGGCTTTTTATAAGTATCATAAATCAGTATATTATAATACGATTAGACTAGAGATAATATAAGTCTAATAATCATAAATTTGGCGTGTTTTTGGTATTCAAATTCAATGCCAACAGGTATACAAAATAGGAAAAGAATGATTGTCACCCACACGCGGTGCGTAAATAAAATTCATAATTCTTGCGATTTAAAATTTTACGATAGGCTAGCTATGTTTCGTGAATACATCCATTTAAAATTTGTTAAAGGTACCTACTTGAACAGTACTTATAAATAAGAATAAAAAATAACCTATAACATATAACAATCCAGACGGGCACTCAGGGTTTTGGGAGCCCTGGCACCATTATGTTCATGAAACGTATACCCTTTTTATACTATGATGGTGGCAAACAAGCATACGGCCCAACTGGTAGTAAACATTCACAGTAGTCAATGGACGCTTGAATTCCAGAGGATTCACGCGCGCGTAGCCTACCCTTTAAGGCTCTTTCTCTGGCGACCTTACTCAACGGCAGGAAGACTAATAGGGTCTATGCTATTTGGTTGTTATAATTATTTTAGTTAGTTAATAGTATCTAACTAATTAGTTGTTATTTAACAAGTCCGTGCGGGAAATATGTATAAAGTTTGGGACTCGCGGGGATTCGAAGCCTAGTGGCAGCATTTTCTTCGCGTTGTGAAATAGATTAAAGTGTAAAATTGAGAATCAGATAAAATATGCACTAATCAAGTACTCGTAATAATAAAGTGGTTGTGGACTAGCGGTATGATGAGCTGCTAATCCGGAAGCCCCAGGTTCATATCCCGGCTCGTACCAATGAGTTTTTCGGAACTTATGTACGTATAATTTACCCGTTGCTTATCGGTGAAGGACAACATAGTGAGGACACCGGCCTAATCCCAATAAGGCATAGGGCGTCTAGGTTGGAAGGTCGGATAGCAGTCGCTTTTGTAGAAACTAGTGCTTACGGGAATTCCTGGGATTAGTTGCTAAGCGAAATCAAGGCTCTCGTGAACAACGCGGGGAAGAAGATGAAGTAATATTTAATGAAATGGTTTCGGTTACCAGGTAAAATTACAAATCGAATAGAATTATTTTTCGAGTTTACATTATTATATACGAGCACATATTGGAAATGACAGATGACAGATCTTTTTTCATCCAATACCTATTTAACTAAAATGAGTAATTTAATAATATCTGTACGTATAAGTAGGCTATGGAGAAATCTATGCTCGGAGTTTCTCTGAAGGATAGAATTCATAACGAGTACATCCGACAGAGAACCAAAGTTATCAACATAGCTCAAAGAAATAGCAAGCTGAAGTGGCAGTGGGCTAGCCATATCGCACGAAGAACCGACAACCACTGAGGTAAACGCGTTCTTGACTGGAGACCGCGATTCGACAAATGTAGTGTGGGACGCTCTCCGACCAGGATGACGATCTGCGGAAGATTGCAGGCAGATGCTGCATGTTGCAAGCTGAAGACAGGGCGCTATGACGCCATTTAGGGGAGGGTTATGTCCAGCAGTGGACTACTATATGCCGTGTAATGCCGGCTGACTAGAATAGCACCATCCCATCTCCTCCCGCGGGTGTCGTAAGAGGCGACAAAGGGAAAAATCCTACGGACGGGCAGCAGCGTCCGTCGAAACCCAATCTACAGCTACTGCGGTCGCCAACCCGCCTGCCAAGCGTGGCGACTATGGCAACTACCCCTATGATGATACAATTCATATTTGTGGGAGGCCTATGTCCAGCAGTGGACTGTATACGGCTGAAAAAAAAAATGTGTGGACTACTATAGCCAGATGATGATGATGATACGTGGGCGAGTGCAAACAACACAGTCAATTTAACGTTATAAAAGAGAAATTTTGTGATTTCAATTGTTCGCTACTTAAATATTTTGTTAATTAGGATTTAAATTAATTGCACAATTATTTACGGTTTCCAAAGGTAATTCGAATTGTTTAATTTAAATTGTATTGAATTCGAATGTTAACGTTTTGTTTGCTGTTTAATTTACTGATGGAGTTGGTAGGTAGTTGCTTTTTTTACGCTAAAACTACACTGAAAGCAAATTCAAGTAGGTTTTATTATATTTCAACACAATTTTTGGGGTTATTCTAGTACTCTTGAGTTTAATTGTTTAGTTAAATCAACGAGTTTAGTGTGAAAACAACAATTTGAACATGATGTTATCACCACTAATTTAGCTAATTCCACTAATTTGTAACCAATACATGCCTAATCATCCTTTTTGTCTTTCAGTGCACCTAATCTACAGTTACTGCGGTCGCCAACCCGCCTGCCGGCCAAGCGTGGCGACTATGGCAACTACACCCCAAGATAACACAATTTTGGGGGAGGCCTATGTCCACCAGTGGACGATTTACTACTAAAATTTTATATATTAATAAAATTTATGAATATAGCTTACAAACATTTTTGTAAATTAGTTATATTGAAAATAGGCTAATCGACCAATCGCAATCTTGTGCAGGCGAAGACGCGTGAAGGAGCTAGTAAGTATATTGATGGTTGTGTGATAAAAAAATATTGTATATGAATAACCGAAAGGGGTTTACAGCAAACCAATAAAAACAACATAAAAAATAACAGCGAGTCCTCAACACGTTCAAAATAAGAATATTTTATTAACGCGCATCGTTATCGACTCTCGATGTGTTTTATTGGACCACCCGATTGTTCTGCGAAACCGTGACGAATCTTGTCCGGATACAGCTTAATACAGCACGGTCAGTCCATACAAAGTGGCATATGACGGATAATAGACGGAACTGGACTAAATAGCACTAATGAAATGACAGGTTATGAAATTGTAGTTTCGACAAAGAGAAGACGTGTTCTGACCCCAATGCCTAGTTAATTTTAGTTGTGAAAGCATTTTCAAATAATAATTAGACATGAAAAACATGAGTGTATGTAAATTACTAAAGAATTTAAAAAAAAACCAGTGGTTGTGGGTTCGAGTCCCGCTTCGAGGCAAATTTTTCTATCTTTCTTCCGATTTAAATATCAAAGATATTCGCTAGCAGATGTTTCTGCATAATAAAAAATAATTTAGAATGGGGTAGCACAATTCTCAATGTAAATTGAGACTTCGATGCCTTAAGTGTTCAATACGCTCACGGTAGATGTGACTACACGTCACCCATGATGACGTATACCACGAAGGATAAGATAGAAAAAATTGACAAGTCTAAGCGATACTCGGATAGCACAATTGGTAGTGCACTGGGCTAGTTATCCAGTGGTTGCGGGTTCGAGTCCCGCTTTGAGTCAAATTTTTCTATTTTTCTTTCGATTTAAATATCGAAGATATTCGCTAGCAGATGTTTCTGCATAATAATAAAAAAAAAAAAAACACTTGAATCAAGATAAAGTTAGATCAAGTCCAAGTGGCCTTTTTGTGGTAATTTTACGCTATAATTCAGAACACCTACGGTGCCGGTGTTTTCCTTATAGACCCGAGGTGTCCGTTTGGAGAAGTCAATTAATATCAACACATTTATGTCTTAATCATCTAGTTAGGACCTTAACAGGCAATATGTTTTTTTTATTAAATTCCGTAGAAAACCACAAGCCTACCGCTGCAGGAACAAATATATTGATGCCACACGCGGCGTAGTGAGAAGCGATGACTATGTCAAAAGAAATATTTAAGACTTGTTTTACGAGACGCTATAAAACGCAAAGGATTCACTACTACAATAATCATCATCATCATCATCATCATCATCATATCGGTGATATCGGTGTCCACTGCTGGACATAAGTTTTGCCCATAGCGATCCAAAATACCGTGTGATGCCGGCTGATTAGAATAGCACCACCCCATCTCCTCCCGCGGGTGTTGTAAGAGGCGACAAAGAGAAAAATACTACGGACGGGCAGCAGCGTCCGTTGAAACCCAATCTACAGCTACTGCGGTCGCCAACCCGCCTGCCAAGCGTGGCGACTATGGCAACTACCCCCAAGATGATACAAGACATATTTGTGGGAGGCCTATGTCCAGCAGTGGACTGCATACAGCTGAAATGTATGTATGTATGATCCAAAATAACCGGTTTTGCGCCACACGCATTCAGTGGATTACCGAGGTCGTCGGCCCACTTGTGGGTCTACCACTCGAAAACCTTTAAGCCCCAACAGGCATCGGTACTACAGTCAATGTCAATAGTATCGATACGGCCTAAGTTGCAAAATATGTATACATGCAGGGGTAAAAAGTGGCATAGTTAGAAGATATGTGGCACTGCTTTCTACTAACGTTGATTGGGAACCTTTTCAAAAGACGTATAAACACTTATATGTTTATTGACTATAGATGCATTAAAGCATTGGTGCTAAGATCACATTGTATCGATCGATCGAAATCGAGTGACGTATAATAGTTGATTGAGCCCCATGTAAAATATAGGTACCCTAATAAAATTTTCTGTTATTTTAATTATAAATATATAATTATTTGTTATTTAAAAGTAAGTAGTTTTTTACAGAATCATCGAATTAGATTTTTTTTACACGTCTATTTATCTTTATCATTAATAATAACGAAGCCTTGCATTTACGTTATAATATCACCAAAAAAGCTTTTTTTATTTCATTTAATTACTAAAGTTTCCATAGCATTTATACTCGTAACAAAACCCACAAGTTAGGCGTAAAATTTGCGGTCGAATCACAACATTTGAATTTCACGGTTAACAAATTGCGGTCAGTTAGAAATAACAAATAGTTACGCCTAAATTTAATCCAATTAACTTAGTTTAACTGGCGGTTTGCGTTAATAAGGGACTTTATTGGTGTGACATCTATCATCGTTTATTTTAAATTAACAAGAGTTTGTAGTTTTGGTGCTTTTTTTTAACTGATCATAGTCATAGTACTTTAGTTATCTACTCCGTGCATAGACATAGACAAATTTCGAACTACTGTCTTTGTCACTTTAATTACCTACGCCTTATTTGAAGTAAAAGAGAAAGATGCCCGAAATTTTAGAACTTCGATGGCCGTGTTAGGCACTCTGCTACCACTACCACCCGCGTGGGATTCAATTTGTGCTCACCCATGCATTAGGTATTTCTACACACCAAGTAGCATTAAAGCAGTTAATTATTACACAATAATAATTACACTTATGCAGACTTCTATATTACTCTTCGCTGTGTGAGCATGGAAGCGCTATACACTGTTATATCGATGTCCCACTCGGACCAATGGGAAAACCGCTTTAAGAGTACTATTCAGAATTAATTACTTTTATATTTATTTACAATATTAGCCGTAGTGTAATGGCTTATTTATTACTCCAAGCTTTACGGCCCAATGGCTTCATTTGTGAATGCCACGTCTTTGGTGATTATTCAGTTGAAACTAATATTGCCCGTAAACACGTATGTTCCATTAATTCCAAAGAATATAATTTAATTAAGGAATAATAAAGATCCAGTGATTCAAACTGCACGATGAGTCGATGTCTTTTATAATAATGGTATAAAAAAAATTAACTCTAACTTATAACACTGTACTCGCTCGTCATTAGCACAAAAATAGGATAGCGAAAAGGCTTGTACTTAATATTTATATTTAAAAAAATATATCTGTGTTTACTTTTATTTTTCTCATTAACAGTGACTAACACACTAAGCTTGTTTCGTAGTTCTTGGAACAATACTTAAGAGACACCGAAAACTGAGAGGCTTGTATAATGAAATGTCTTTAAGTATAAAAAAGAAAATCAGCCTAAGATGTTTTTATACATTCGTTAAATAGTACATATATGTTAAACATCAAGACATTGTTGTAAAATGATATGATATTACTTATAAAACAATTTCATGGAAAAATATCAAAGCAGATATTACTGCAATAACTGTCAGGGATTACATCGCACGAAAGTTATTGCCCAAAAACATCAAGCCTTAGGAATGCGACCACAGTTTGGTAATCATGTTTATAACTAAAAATAAAGGAATATTACCAAAAATGTACGTAAATACATTTTACATTAGCAGATTATCTATTGAGAACTTCAGTAAAACAATAGAAAATAACTATCACACAAAGTTAATTTTTAATTAGTTCATCGGAATATTAATGTTATTAATTTTTCATTCAGAGTTCAGACTACGTTTTTGGAAGTATGAAATATGAACATTTATTTTATATTAGTAGTTTAGTAATATAATGAATATATTAAATATAAGAAAACGCATTATTAGACCACAAAAATGACAAACATATTTAAAACAAGTTATCTGTAACTTGTAAGTAGAATGATTTCAAAATGTCTCATATGTGTATTCTATCTTTGAATACTAAAATTAAAATATATTTACAATCCGTTATGTAATTAACAATTCCTGTCGTATATTAATATAATTTACATACGTATACTAGTGACGACCTGTCACTCAAATAATATCACCCAAGTGAATCCACGCATGACTCAACATATACATGCAAATACATATGGAGTGTATGTGTAGTCTAGGTAAAGTCATCTTAGTCAGAATTAGCAGAACGGTGTTAAATGTGGAAACGCCGAGTGTTCTGGCAAACACGCTTTAGCAACGGCAAATACAAAACGTAAAGAGAAAGCGCGAGCGATTGTAAAGTCAGTTGTCCACTATGAAAAGCAGCGCTAAAACAAAAAAAAAGAAGTAGCGTTTTTCACACAAACTGGCTACTACCACCAAACCCGGCCTGGGACCATTTGATTTTCACTAGATTAAAACATAATAATGTTTTGTCAGAGTAATGATAAAAGTAACAAGGACTACATAAATAATAACAAGAAAATGAGACTGAAACGCACAAAATAAAAATGTCAAAAATTATATTCCAACTGGATAATTATCATCAATGATTGATGCGGTAGGCATTTTGGTTGACGAAAAAGATTATTTATATTTTACTGCGAAACCCACAACACTGGAAATTTTAATACGAATTTTTTACTTGCGATTATAGGAGATATTTATTCAACCAAAATAATTCTTCTTATAGCATTGGGCGCCTGCCCTTACTATCAATGTTAGTTCAAGTTACGAAAGTGTAGTAAACCGTTAAGTTCATCCGTGTACGTTTTACAAGCCGGGTAAACACTGGAGATACAGTGTAGAAGGAAGTGTCCGTTTGCATTGGGCTAGCTAATCTCGAGAATTGAGAGAGGAATTTTATACTGAAGCTGACTGAGTGAATGTTAATGAGACATGGAATTTGGATAACGGATGTTATGGTGTACGAAATGTAGATATAACAAGTCTAAAACGAAGAAAATTAACGTCTAACCCAAAAATACATCGATAACAGACATTTATTTCTCTCTTTGTTACTACTGGCAGTACCGGCACGGCACTTATGATAGAAGATTAACAAACATAAAACAAAACGTCCAAAAAATATAAATATAACCAAATTCAAGTATATCTGTCCCTTTTGGTTGCGATAAGACCCGCACCTTATATGCCACATTTCGCCGATATACTTACTCAACCTCGTATCTGTAACACTCATTTGATGACAAAAACACCCGTATTCCAAATTTAAGAAAAGCGACATTTCCATCAAATGATTGTTGCAGATATGAGGTTGAGTAAGTATAGCGACGATTTAAGTTGCGTTACTCAGGTCCCTCACAAAAGTACACAGTAAAAAGTTGTAAAGATCATGAGATAACCAGGCATTGTCGCATGCCTTCATTATGGCCCGCATTCATCAAATATTTACCGACAATGATAAGAGCAGTTTATTCATCACCATTTTTGGAGTCAAATGAGTTTACATGGACATGTCGATAACATTTCTGACGTGTCTGGACTGTCTGTGAAGCATATTTTGGTCAAATTGTTGTAGATCACATTGTAAATTAACGGGCAGTTGAAGTTCTCAACTTTAAGGAGGGTATAAAAGATACGCTTAAAATTTACGCCTCTATCAAATTAATGGTAGCTAACATAGTAAGATGAAATGAGTATTACTTTAATGCTAACTTGGAGACCTAATTTACAAATGTCTCTCATTAAGCATTAGTTGATTTTTATATTCAGCAATTGTGTGCTTTTAGTATATGTTGTACGTAGGTAACTTAAAATAAATTCATGCGTCGTGTTAAAAATGTTTTCATAGAATTTGGTTGATTATTGAAAAAACTAATAACTTAAAACTTACTGGTTCTGTGTCACAGGTCTCCAAGTCTGGAATGGGATCGTCACCACAATAATAGTCCGCTTGCAGAAACGGAGGCCTAGGCGGTGGTGGCAGCAAGAATTCTGGAGGTGGTCCCATGCAGTCACACTCCGTTAGGTCCGTGGGCTCCAAATCCCACATCGCGTATTCTAACTTATCACTATTCACAACCTTCTCACTGATATCGTCACTTATATATGCACTAGTATCACGTATTTCACGCTTCACTTCATGTGAAGTCCTTAATTCAATCAACTTGGCTATGTAAAGTTCGTCGTCGACGTCACTCCACACGTTTTTTCTAATCTCTTCATCTTCGTTATTTATTGTATTATGTTCCACGTCTTCCGTCGCTATAAAACGACTATTACTTGTAATCTTAGAGTGTTCTTTACTCCAATCATTGTCATTATTTTTATTTTCAGTTCTTTTGTTTACATAATTATGTGTTTCGCGGGTTTTTCTGTCGCTGGGTTTCGTCCACGCATGTCGGCTTGTCCAAAAAGCGTACGGTGACGCATTTATTGGACTATCGTTGTACCTTTCGGCCATACGCAGTTTTCTTCTAGAGAATCTGTAACAAACAAAAAAGGTACATTAGAATGAGCGATAGAAATCAAACTTTACTTAGTAAAATGTTGGTTGTCATCTTCCTCCCAGCAGACCTATTTCGTATCTGACGTAAGGCGTATCGATTCAGTGTTAGGATCAAACTACTTATTAATCAATAGAAGAGCTAACACCTCATTTTGTTTAACAAAGCCACTGCAATTATCTCCTACCACTTCGGAGAGTACAATGGGTGCGGAACTCGTACCGATATCATCGGAGCTAACGTTATACGGTTTATTTTAATTTATTTTTTATCGTTCCCAATTGGACGGACGGGTTTCTCGGCGTGCACTGGTATTTCGTTACAATCGCGATGCTCTCTTTACGTTTTGATTTGGAAAGTTTAAAGTTCATCTTTTTTTACCAAAGTAGACGTTTGATTTGCGTTCTTAAACGTAAAAGGCAGTGTTACATGTGTTAAAAAAGAAACAACTCCCTATTAACAATTTTAATATCGTGTTCCGTAAAGCAAGCGAAACCGTTATTTTAATTTCTAAACTCAATTATGAGATTGTTGAGAGATACCTTAACGACCTTACAAATAACTTAATTTAACAATCTCAATATAATTGCGAGCTTCTTCGCATGTGTCGATGGAGATATCTCTAACGCTTGCATACAATTATGCATATGTACGAGGCGTTTCTAAGGTGCCGGGGGTCGCGGGGTCAACAGGCGTTAGATAGCAACCTCTTAGAAAGGTCTGAGTCGAATAAAATATTGAGTGATGTTTTCATATTTTCTACGTCGGAAATATGATTTCAGATGTACGGATTTCTGAATACGAAGGGAATATAAATAGTAAAGTGCGTAGTACGATGTGTTATGTGTATTTCTCGCCTGTGAATGGTTTCCTTTGACTCGTTTGAGCATGATTCGCAACGATGCTTCTTTTTGATCAATACGTGCGAAATATTTAACTGGCATGATTAGAAATATAAAATAGAGAAGTACTGTTTATAAATATAAATTCACTTTTAAGCTGACTTGGTCGTACACATTACAATAGACATACATGGTAACTATCCTATTTTAAGTAATAGTTGTAATATCAATCACACCGTTTTATCTACAAACTATATAAATGTATATAAAATACACCTCTAAGAAACAGACAAATACAAGCCACTCCAAAATACTCCATCTCTTAAGACCATGTTACCGCTGTCAAAGACAAACGAAAATGAAGGGTTGCCAACAGACAATCCTAATTGCGTAAGTGGTCTTACAAAATTACCGTGTCGAATATACCACGTCAATAGTGCCAATATAGTGCCAATGGCTTATTAACATTTCGGCTGGTACTCGACGTCTGAACTGATGTCAGCACAATGTGCGAGGGCCCTCCGTCTTAACGAACCTATTCTGCGGGTTTCTCATGTGAATTGTCAGGGATAACGGTAAGGTACACTTGATTGAAGATTTTGCGATTGATCTTCGGTATTTTGTTATTTTACTCGTGTTGTGGGACGAGCTTGACCTGAGGATCCTTCGGGCATCGATAACCATCAATCATTTTGATTGTGGTATAAGCAAGTTCAATGGAAATTATTGCTTTCAGTTTACGGTTGTCGCGCCGAAATCCTTACGATGTTATTTTTAAACTTTGTAGCCTTAAGATTTTTCTATATGAGGTATAATGTTGGTCTCAACTGAGAGATATTATAAATATGTTATTAACAAATAAAATTCGATGAGTTCACGTCTAGTAAGTGTATCTAATTATTAAATATGCTATAAGTTATAAAAATACGGAAGCTATGGGCATTATATGAATACAAGAAGTCAGCTAACATGTAACGCTTATTTTCGAGATAGTTACAATCCATTGTAACATCGATTAAATTACAGTCAACAAAAACACATTAGGTACATTCTAAAAGAACCTACGACCATTACATTGTCCTCAGCATAACCAGTGAACCTGTTAACCATCGTGATGAAATCACAAAATTCCACTTAACTAGTTAACAATAATTGAAACGCGGGTAATTGCAATCTGTGCAAAGATACCGCCCGCAAAACCTTGTTAACAGTATCGAAGTAATTAATCAATACAAATAAATAAATTTTATCACTGGTTACTGATTACTAGGAAGCATTTTGCTGACCTTACCACGTAATGGGGGTGGGTTTAATTATTCCGTACATTGGCATTTCGGGGAGAAAGGTAACTTTTGAATTATTCTCAAACATGCTAGCAATGTTTTGAGGTCACGCATAATATTAATGTTTATCAGTTTTGATGTTTATTATTATTTAATTTATTTATTACCTTATCTACACTCAATATCAATAAACGGCCCGTTTTCAGAACAAAAGTTCATTTAGTATTATTTACTCTTGATACTTTTAACTAACTTTAAATTAATCTTTTGAATAATGTTATTAATGTTACAACAATTTTTTTGCTGCTGAAAATGGTTTGTTTTAGGAAATCAATCAAATAAAGTTTTCGAAATCGATCTAGAGATATGTATCTCAAACATACCTAAATATCCGAATATCATTATCCATTATTAAATTATATTAACTTTAAAGTTAAGTCCCGTTCATGTTTAATAATGTGTACAAACCGTGAAAGTTTAAATCAGTATATCATTATCCATGTTACCCTTTCTTATGTTACTCAGGACATACAGATTGTGTCAGTATATACGAATTTTACAGCTCATGTTAAATTTATGTAAGGGAAAGTGGCAATATAGAATTACTTTTTATGAGGAATCAAAATTAATTGATGAAATATGGCACTTGAAACGTGGTCGCTTACTATGAGCCTCATAAGAAGGCTCAAAGTCACCCAAAGGGCAATGGAGAGGGCTCTGCTGGTAGTGGCGACCACATACCGAAAGACAGCACTCTTAAAAAAATCTTCCTTCAACTTTACCTAAGTACAAATTATACTTGAGTAGGTATATAATAGAACCGATGGTTTTAACTCATCTTATACAACCATCCGAGTAAATACCACCTACATACAGACTTGAGTCTGCAGCCTTTATCACAATGCAGTACCTGTTAATCACATTGAAGCTGAATTGTATATAATTAGCGAAATTAACCAACCTTATTTAATCAATACGCCTACACGGTTATTTCTACTGAGCAAATCTTCAAGACGAAACTAATTAACTGATCCCAAGGACGGTTCACAGATTTAAAACAATAAGGCAATAGGATATAATTTATTTAGTCAATTTCTTTAACTCTTACTTCCAGTGGTCATAATTATTTCCAATCTTTTATTACTGCATAAAAATGACACCATTATTTTGTAAAATGAACATTTTATTTATTGTCGTAGGTGCTAGTTTATATATAGCGAGGTAGCTCTAAATGTCCTGGTTGAATTATATTGCAGTCTCTATTGAAAAGCACTTATAGTCCTATAAGTAACAAAAAACTTTGACTGAAACACAATCAATCTATTTATTTTTTTAAATACCACCACCTTATTTTAACGCTACAACTCAAGCATTTTATTTTGTTCACAAAGAAAATCCGTGCTGATCAAATTTACACTTGACGTACGTTAACCAAACTGTGTTTGCCATAAACTGTTTACTGCTCCCAGAGTAAGGCAAGGATTAATGTGATTACACGCGAGACAACCGACGCGGAGCCGCAAAATACACTGAAATATAGCAATTCTAGCATTACAGGCGGAATTAAGGGTTGCCAGTATTACACCGTAACGAGCGTGATATGAACATAGTCACTCCCACTCTTCTTCTTTCTTAGAAAAAAGCAAACCGCCCGCTAGTTACTCAAATTCATCCACATCAGATAACCTTTTGATGTACTGATTGTTTCTGGCCGACATATTTTAAGCCTACGCCTGTCTCAAGAGAAGAGACACCACATCGAATATTATCAAAGACAACTGTTACTACCAGCTGTATTAGTCAGACGAAAATCAATAGGTTGTTAGGGCAATCAAAAAGAGATAACAAGCAGAAGCGAGATGTCTAGCTTAATGTGTTACGATGTAATCGCCACGTTTTGATAGCCTCACAACAGTAGACGCAGATCTGTACGCAAATACGTTGTCGTTGATTGCGAACCTTAGCTATGAGGTTTCAAACGAAAGCTCTCCAAGTGCTTAGAACTTTAAATTCGTAAGAAACCATTAATTGTTTGAACTGACTGTTAAGAACTACACCGGTGTTTATACGAGGATCTCCTCGTATCTCCACAGCGGTATTTATACAGATGTGTGCGAGGCCTCGGGTTATTCACATAAGTGGTTTGGTCGGGTTCGCATCGGTGTAACTCCAGTCAGCCTTTAGTGTACGATCTACGGAAATCTAGCTTAGCCAACGGTAACACGACAATGCAGCTCTTGTTACGGCTTAGATGCTGAGTTTACAGCTTGTAAAACAGAGATTTTGCAAAGTTCAATGCATTACGAACGATTTCGAATTCTAAACTTTAATGGAGAAATATCATATTGGCAGTCATGTTGGAATGAAAAGTTACCGGATCGAGCAACATGAATTAAATTAGAATTTAAGTTGTTGTTTCTAAATGTCACTGGCGGTATTTTTTTTCTTTTTCCTTACAACTAACAAGTCTCGAAGAGCTATTCATAACGGGGTAACAGCCATGTACCTATATATTTTGTGTTTTTTGCTTCCGATGTTTCGGCAGAGTTGCGTGCGCCACTGCTTAACAAGGTATACTTTCATTGCGTGTGTACTTATTAGGCTTAGAAACCAACTTTGCTTATTTATTAAATCCTGCATATACACAGAAGTAAGTAGGTATTAGCGTCGGCTCTTTACAAATCCAATCAGATTACCCTCATTACCTCCACTCTGATATCCCCAAATATCGAATATGATATATTAACAAATACTCGTGAGACCCGGCTAAAACCTTTTAAGAGGGTGAAATATGTTTACATGTTTGTTCTCGCCACTGGGCTAATGGCGGGTTGTTCACGGCGGTGCGGTTCTAGGCACTCAGCTAATCGGCTCGGTTTGTTGGACTAAGGCATTGGCTCTGTTGAGTCAGGTAAGTGCCGAGATGCTTCTGACGGGGATTCTTATACGACGCTATGTTTTTGTTCTATGGGTAAATAGTGCTGGGCCGGTATTTAGCTAATTCTAACTAACAATATTGTGTTTTTTTGTAAAAGGTAGTCTCAGGGAGACCCTATAGAGATTTAAGTATCAAGGTTTGTTAGGGAAGGTAATATTAGGAGTGGTAAGTGCTAACATACTCTTGTATTTAGAAAATTTAGATATACGAGTACATATTTCAGTTTCACTCAAGTAAATTCTCAATAATTGTAATACAATTATGTAATTGTGTACGAGTATGTATTGATGTGTACCTAAGTTCAAGGGAAACCGGGCAATCGGATCAGTCTCCCTTATTTTGCACTCGTAAATTAGACGTGACGTAAATTCATATTTAAAATACATAAACGATATTTTAATAGGAAATAAAAAAATCAAAAGGGGTTACTACTCAATCCTTCTCCACAAGTCGAGCCTTTCGATTTCTCTTGATTGTGTCTCTTGCGCATTTAAAGCGACATATTGACTAAGAGGACAAGAGATAGCTAATATTGACAAAGCACACGACTCACTAATTAATACTTCGGTAATGCGCACGCACGTTCTAGCGCACTTAGAAAAATTAACAGTGCTAAATGGCTTTAAAAGTCGAAGTTTGAAATGGATGGTTTAGTTACCCATGTTTAGTTAGAAGTAAAGAATATTTGTTCAAATATTTCTACAGGTTAAGGCCTTAGGCGTTTGTGTACCAAAGTAATATATTGGGTTCACTTGAACTTTTAAGTTTAAATTCGTCATTTCTACACAGTATGAAGCGATTTTATTCGAGCGTTGAAATATCCCTCACTAAATCTAATCTAAGGATGTAGGATATTTATAATTATTATTATTTTGTCTCACAATTTAATTTGGGTTCATTTATAATGTCCTACAGCTTAAATTTTTAGCTGATTGTTTGATGAAAAACGTTAAATTTTTCTAACCATTGTGGTTTAATATTGAAACCCTTTTCAAGTGCAGGTGTCATAAATTTACTTAAGTATATAAAAAATATTGTGTTCCTGTATTAGCAAATCAGGCTTACAAAAAAATGCACTTAATTCTCGAACGAACTGTATGCTGAAATGTACAAATTTTATTCATTTATAAGTATTGTCATAAAAACAAATCACGGTTTATATGTTAATGCCCTTATATCCATGCAAGCCAGCCAGCCATTCGACACAATAAGCGTTATGACGTAACATATCAGACTACTTGGAGAATCCTAAATAATCCCGACTGCTCCACTAACCCGGATTCATAATTGAAAAATATCTCATATCCGCAACAAGGCAACCATAAAGAAATAACATAACATAACCCAATTTAGTTAGCCAACGACCTTCCCATGAAAACTTGCAAAAACAACCCATAACCTCCTTCTGCTATGCGAGAGCAAAATCTAGGGTGCGTAGTAGATTAAATCAGATTAAACACTTTGAAGTACAACCGCATTCAAGGAAAGATTTCAGCATGGAATGCTTTTTATCTATTTCGGAGCCTACTACTGCGTAGAAGTGTTTTTCAACATTTGTATTATGTTCTTTTCAATTATTTGGTATTATTAAAAAAAACCTAGCGGTCTTTTCCATAACAGTGTGCAATTTGTAATAGTAGCGGAAGTTTCTTTACAATTAGTTTAATTAGAAAAAGATCCCGCTTCTAATTTACTAATTCCAATGTGTTTATAAAATCGTACCTATTATTAGCCTCTAAATTTTTAATTGTTTAGGTACCGTACGAATTATAGTTTTTTTTTAATGTTTTACTTGTATTTTTTAGCTCATAGTAAGGCCTGGTTTAATTAATTTTGTCAAAGAAATTTCAGTCTAACAGTTAACCATTTTACTAGTGTTTCTTTCACCAAGAAACTCGCTGATAATCGCTACGCGTGTCGCAACCAAGTTCGCGTCGGCGTAACATCGCTTGGCATCGCCAAACATTGCCAAGAGGCATCTCGAGTGCCAAGCTTCGGTATCTGTTACCAATGGCACGCCTCTTCGCGTGCCTAAAATTCCCCCCGTTCCTAGGAGGCAAGACTTGGCAACAATTCCCGACTCGCATATTGAGTTCACCGTTTTGTTTGAGTGAAGATAAGTTCCGTTCCAAATATATTGGAGTTTTTGCGTTCTGTTTTCAAATTTGAATACGTTGGAAAATGCAACGGTTTCTTCGATTCGAAATTCGAATTGCATATTGTTTTATTGAATGATTTATTGCGTTTATTCGAACGGAGTTTGTTTATTAGTTAGTTAGTAGTAGACTGCACGTAAATATCAACACTAATATTAAATTAGGATCGCTTTAAGATCTAACATTCTCCATTAATAGCATAAAGTCTAGTCGGAACACAAGTCACGTAAACATTCTAGACTAACGGATGGCAGGCCTACACTCACGAAGTAAATATCTAAGTCGCGGTGTGACCAGACACCATAAGAGCGTAAGTAACAAATTATTTTACACTGTATCAATACACAACTGCAGAGTTGAATTAATTTCGTTTCTTAATTACGCTACATGTTTTGTTTTATAATTTAAAATACTGAGTCTTATATGTATTTGGCATACTATAAGAGATAAAAAATAACGTGCCATTGCCAAACTACGTAATTAATTGTAGGACATAATTATATCGTGATTTCAATCAATAGAATGTATTGATAAAAGCAACTACGAGCAGTTGAATCGCCAACAAACTGCTAAATCAGTTCCACTATGTTTTACCTATTACATTATATACTTGAACTATGAAATAAATTATTTAACATAATTTAATTACACTAAAGTACCATTAAAATGTTATTTCAATCATAAACACAATCACATAACATATGTCATTAGATACCAAATTACTGTCGCGAGCTTGTAACTTACCATTAATAAGCTGAAGCAGAGACTTAAGACGTTTCCCCCTGGGAAACCGGGAATGGAGGGCTAAAAACTGTAGCGACTTAATTAAGATCTCAAACGACGCCAATTTACAAGGAATCTACGTGCCTGCAGACCTAAGAAGCTATTAGAACTGATCGCGATTTAAATATGGCGTCTGGGAGCCAAGTTATTAAAGTAGAATCAGCAATGTGGTAGCACGATTTAAGTTTTAAATGTTTAAGTTCTGACTGTGAGTTTTGTGACAAAATGTGTGATGCTCGATTGATGGCCGTTGATGGTACAATACCTAAGTGAAAATACCGGGGTATATTGTTGAAAATAAATTATAAAATTTATAAACTATACATATATTGAAGAGGCAAATATCGAAACAATATTATATCCATGGTGTAATATGTAGAGTATAATCAATTAAACTGCAATTTCAAACATATTTCATAACCCAGATCTGATATTCGTGTCGAAGTTTTCAAGTCAAATGCAATAATTACAAGTACGTGGTTTGATTCCGATTTCAAATTCCGTATTAGAATCGTGAGCGCATCACAAATGCAATTTGGATGCATCTCGTTACTGTTCTGGAATAGTTGCTCACTGACTCTGTAATGCGACCCGGTTTTCGGGCGATATTCCCATTTAATACAAAAAGCCTTATGTTATCATGATATTCTTACGTAGATACGACTTTACTGCTTAGTTCATACTCTGATACTTTAGAAAATGACTTATTTTATTAGGAGACGCTGGCAGTTACGACTTTTAGTTAAAGTAGGACTTACGTTAGCCTTATTACGATGATTTTGGCACGCAACAATTGAGGCTTCGCGCCATGGCAGGCGTGACACACATGTGAGGTTGAAGTAAAATGTAGGTATTAATAAATGTCTGATACTATTAATTTTGATAATGTACCTAGCTTTCCTCACGTTTTTATTAAAATGTAAAATTGATGCTAGTTTACATCAGATATAAAATAATTGTGCGACTCAGGTGATGCCTACAACTACATACTGACTTTAATTTAATTTGATCCAGAGACGAGGTAACTGACAGACAAACTTTCGCAGTAATAATTCTGAGTTTGGACATTTCAAAAATAAATGTACAATTTTCCACCTTATAAAGACTAAGATTGAAATGTTGAAATATCACATAAATCTATGGCATGTGTAAATTAGCTACTGACGATTCGAAACATCGTTTATTATTTTTTATAAAATATATTTCTATTCTATACATTCTTAGGCTCATGTCAAGTATTTATGTTGTCAATAAAACTCGGCGTGCGGGGAGTCCTGAACATAAACACGAATGGAAATAGCTTCCTTAGCTAGCGTGGTTTTTGTACATCCATGCACTAGGCACTCCATGCAGCATGCATCGTAGAACACTACGGTATGTGGCGAAGGCTTACACGAAATGATGATGAAGTGACACAATACATGCAACTGCGATATGAATTAAATTTCCCTTGCTTGAATACTTTATGCTCATCATATGGCCCCGATGGAAGACCAGCGCTGGCTACGCGGGCTAGCATCATGCTGAGTCTGGACCATTTCGAGACAGTTTTGTCAATTTTTTTTGTAAATTGCCTTGAAAAAATGTTTTCTATTTCTATAAGTCCTTAAAGTCAATAACTTTGCTAAAAAAAGACACAAACTCCCGACGAATAAAAGATCTTATCAAACTAGATATTTCCACGTTTTGATCAGTTGGATTTAAAATCAAATCTAACGTCTTAGAAGTTATTTTTACTACTCGTAATACGGTAAAATTATTGCCAAGTAGTTGGCCAATAGATAATGCATAATATTTCTCACCGATAGCTGTATAAGGCATCAAACATGGCGATTGAGGTCAAGTGATGGTTCTAAGTAAGCTCGAATGATGACGGGTAGAACACAAGTGATGTCGATTGTATGGTTTATAATGATATTGTAATCACGAGATTGACGTGAAAGTAAAAGGAAATAAAAGTTTCAATGATGCTAAAGATTTGAATGTGGGAAAATAATTATGTAGGTAAGTAAATCATTCATTTAT
This sequence comes from Grapholita molesta, assembly GCA_022674325.2. Classification (NCBI taxonomy): domain Eukaryota; kingdom Metazoa; phylum Arthropoda; class Insecta; order Lepidoptera; family Tortricidae; genus Grapholita; species Grapholita molesta. Next base: position 9,536,181 of record CP053138.2, read on the forward strand.
TCATAAGTTTATGTTATCGGTTTATATAGGAGCCTGTTGCCGTCGTTAGGTGACTACGTAATATACCTACACTTAATATTTATAAATGTTCGATAAATTAATCTTAACGTGAAGAACAATTGAAAGTAATAGCAAAAAAATAAATATAAGCGAATTAATAACCTCCTCTTTTTTTTTAAGCACATGTCAATAAAGTAAATGTCATTTAAATAAATGTGTCAAAAATTCTAAATCTAAAAACACGAATACATTAAAATTTGTATTAAGTTTATCATGTACATAACCAAAACGATAAAGAAAAATGTAAGAGTCATAAACTTAGAATAGAAGATATACAGTGACAAGACTTATAACAAACTGTGACACCTATTTTGCAACACTTTATAACTAAAATAATGAATTGACAGTCCACTTAACAAAGACAGTGACAGAGAAAATAAAATAGTGTTCACTTTATGAATAAATGGAGAATATGGTAACAAGATTACTAGGGATGTGCTGGGAGTTGTCCACGGAGTTAGTATTGAATAATGGAATAAAGTACGAACAACAGAATAATATGTAACTACTAAAACCGTTGTAATATCGCTTTTAGCAACTTTGTTTTAGCTAATACTTAGACCTATAACATATTAAAGTGAAAAGTAACTTGCACTAAATCATTTTTTCCGTTAATTTTTAAACAAGTTGAAAGTACAAAAGAAAACAATAATAATATACAAAATTTATTTGTACATTATTTTTGAACACTCCGGTATAAATATATCAACAATAATTACACAAAAAAAAAAAAAACAAGTACAAGTAAAACCTTTGATAAAGATTTTTTTTATAAATCCAATTTTTTTTTAGTTACTTATTACACTACACATTCATGTGATAATAAAATAATACAGGCTGTACGGTGTACCGTTGAATTTACAAACACGTACAATATATCTATATGGTCTCCCAAAACCTACCTACTTCGATAATCGAATAGAAATAATAACTAAGCGAATATACAGTAAACTCCTCTTAGAAGCCATTCGTCTCAATCATAATATTCTCCGATATTCATTACGCCACACCACTATTTCTGACACAAATGAAAAAGCACGACATGCAATATTTATAGAGTGAGAGATGAAAATTGGCGCCCGTAGCTATGTTTTAGTTAGCTTTTAAATTATTATGCGCTTTGAACAATTCTTGAGGCAAATTGGCTGAACCACGATAATTGCTATTGGTGCTATTGGATGCAAATTGATGGTCCTGATTGATGAAGTGGCCGTATTCTAGAATGGTAGTTGGATGGGTAATGGTCAGGTCATAATGGAAAACCGATACTCGAGCCATATGTATTATGACATCTTCAATCGACGTCCAGGCAATATGTAGTTTAACGCATTCACTGCCACCGACGCACATGTGCGTTCATTTCCATACCTTTTTGAAGGGGGTGGCAGCAATGTGTTAAAGCTCACGTGAGCCGTTGTCAAAACGCATGCTTTACAGAGCAACTTAAAAAGCATTTCATTCCCGCGTTCACGCAAAATTTTCACAACCGAAACAAAAACAAATCAGCCTTATATACTATACTATAACTATTCTGTTTTTTATTTTATATGTTTAGTTTATAATGCAATAGTACATTGTGCAACGAGGATGGTAAGTAAGGTATAGTAAACGCGAGTCTATTAGAAGCCCGACGACGAAGTCGGAGGGCTTTTAATGACTCAAGTTTGTTATACACTTACCACCCGTGGTACACACAATGTTTTTCATCACATTTGCGAGGAAATAAAATAAATTCGTTGGTAAAATATTAGTTAGTACTTATGTAGGCTTAAAATCAAAATACACTTTGAAAACTACAATCAGACCTCATCCACTAAAAAGATTGTCAACAATGTCAACTTTTTTCAATGTCTTCCACAGATAATGTTAACAACTGCGTTTTGTTTTCAAATTTGACAGATCATCCTGCCAAATAGTATCAATTATCAAAATCGAATATAAAACAATTATTTTTAATAAATACTAAACATGAAATTGCAGTCAAATTGAATATAAAGATATGTTTTATACATATTAAAAGTTGGTTGTAGCAAACTTTTGAAGATATGAAATACACCTTGGCTGTTTGGAAACATCCTCAGTCCGAAGTGAAGTATGAGTTCTATATATTTTTAAAACTAAACTTAACAGCCCGTGTGAGCTAAATCGGCTATAATTGCTCTGTACTCTCGCAAGTAACAACGCCATTGACGAGCAAGTGTGATGAAAAATAATAAATATACGTCATCAACAAAAGTTTTTAATTCAAATACTTACAAGTACTAAGTTTGTTACTTCTTATTTTTTAGACATAAAAGGCACACGAGTACCTATAATTAGCTTTAAAACGCTAATAATTTGGCGCTTATGGAGATAAAATAAGTCCCGGGGAATACCATAGAGAAGAATTCATTTAACATTCATCATTCCTGAACGAAGAAGTCGCAGGTAATATAAATATTAAACATGTTACTCGTAAAAGTAAAGGAATCACGCATGTCATGTACAACATACAACAAAAGTTAGAATTGCAACTGAACGAATTAAACACGTAAATGGTCGCAGCATTATTTTTAACTGTCACCAAAGCATTTGCCACGGGTTCTGTCGCAGCGATATCAAAGACTTGGCTCGTTTTTTTCGCGGCACGAGACAGACACAAATAATGTCCGTGCAAAAGTTGAATTCTGCTTGTTTAGTACTATTAATATTCTTGAATTTATGTGCCAAGAAATAAAGTCGCTGCTTCAAATGACACTTACAAACGTTAACTTTGCTTTTATTTCAGTTTACAAGTTATTGGCTTTTTAATTAGTAGAATGCTGTAATATAAAATTAGTACCTATATAAAAATAGGTTTAGGTAAATTTCAGTTATAGGAGAAAATATTATACTTCATGGTACATATATTGTAATCATCGGGAAAATACACTAGGTGAAACAAAATAATGTTAAATAACTATTATTTGAACATTAGATATTAAACATATATTTCGTATATATATATTTTTTTTTATACCACAAAGGTGGCAAACAAGCATGCGGCCAGCTTGATGGTAGGCGGTCACCGCAGCCTATGGACGTTTACAATACCGAAGCATCATTCACGCGTTGCCGACCCCGTAAAAACCTCTATATTCAACAACAGAACTTTTATATACAACTAATAATGAGGAGAAAAAAAATATCGTAATAAAATATACCGTTAAAACCAGAACGATAATAAATAAAATGACCGTTGCTACAATTTGGGGTACTTATCGAAAGGGTTAGTACCCTTGTAAATCCATTTATCCTCCGGCCCTTTACCTTCAAATTATTGGGTATTCTATGCAAAAATGCCGGTAAAAATAACTTGTAAAACTAGTATCGTGAAGCTTTTCCAAAGGTAAGGATAAAATTGCTAATGATTTCTCTGCAAACTTCAGTTCAATCCTAACTTGACAAAGGAGAGTTAGTAAGCAAGAACTTGTACAATTTACTAAAAGCGTATTTACATCAACTCTTCCGAAAATAACCTCGTCATAACTACCGTAGTAATTAATGTTACCCTCGTTTTAGAAACAAACTTATTGAGCTGTTTGCTGATTCCCCTTTTGAAAGTTCCAGCAAATTAATGTGCAAGTTTAGTAAAACTTATGGATATATCTGCATTTCATTAGTAATTGAAAATCTTACCCTTTGTGGTACGTTGTAAGAGTGAGTTATATGTCGTTTAGTTTATATTCAAATTGAAAAGTAGTCACTTGTTACGGCATGACGACTACTTCCTAAAAATTATGGAGGGCAGAATTGAAGAGACAAGAGGCTCTGGAAAGCCTAGAACCACGTATCTCAGCCAAATAAAGAGTGAGGCCTCGTATGAGGAAATCAAAAGACTGGCTCAAAAAAGAGAAGATTGGAAATTACTCCACCGACAAGAGCATGGCTCTTAAATAAACGATGATGATAATGAAAAGTATTTCGCTGAATATAGGACTATTTTCTATCACTTTCATTTCTTCTGGTAAAATTTTAGTATGGTGACTTTCTTTCCGTGGAGAAATCCCATAACGGAAGTTCACGGTTTATCTACGATCCCCCAAATATTGTCATAGTTCACTCGTTCCTAACCTCCATTTCCTCTCTAAACAAACAACGTGCAACCACTGTCTTTTCTCACTTTTTTATCGCTCAAATCTCGCGCTCACGCCGTCGGAAACTCGTACGTGCGTGAAAACCTCAGTTCATTACAGGCGATGTGGTCTGGTGTCGTAATACCGGGCTTTGAACTTCTTTTTGTCCCATGTATTTGGTTAAAAGGCTGTTTTTATAATCAGTCCTAATAGATGTTTGAGGGCTTGGAGATATTTGTACCTATTTGAAAATTTGTTTTCATATTAGGCGATACTTAACTGTAAATAGAAATATAATTAGTTTGAGTTTTAATAACATAGCGTACTTATATAAACTTACTATCATCTTTATCACAGGGTATATACAGGGAGGTATCCTGTGATATACCCTGATGATGTATATGAACTCTAGTGGATAATTATTGTGTAGTTCAAAGTTTATTATTTGTTTTTAAATATGTCCTCCTGGATACTATAATATCAAAGCGTAACTTCAAGTCAGTCAGAATGACAAAAAGTCATCAATTAAATGGGGCTTACGTATGTACTTCACGTAGGACGCCGCGGGTCAAAAGGCGAAAGGGACACTTGTGTGCCAAAATCGACTTTATTTGAATTAGTTGTGATTTATTCACTAATGAGTTCCTGAATTATTTATGAATAAGTCTACTAGTTATCTTATTAGTTTTAATGTATTAACGAAAGATTGATTTTCTATTTAAAATATATTATAATGTAATTATAAAATAACATCATTTATTATTTAAGCAAATTATTAATAATATGTCTCTTCCGTACACGGAACAATGGTGTTCCGGACATTTGGGAGGCGTACGCGGAGCCAGATCGAGCCAACGCGCAGAGGCCCTTTCGACAATTTAATGAAATGTAAGGGGTACACTAAGCGGATGTTGCCCCTGTCCGTATCATGGGACGCGCACAGAGACAGCACCCGCCATGGTGTAAGGACTATTGAGTTATAATGGAATCTAGAATGTACTAGGCTATTGGGTGGAAAGGATGGACTAACTACTGGGCTATTGGATAAAAAACCGGACGTCTGCCTAATAAAATGGTATTCAATTTTATTTCCGGCAGACGGTGACTCGCCCCTATGCGGATGGGCCCCCACAAAAGCGACATCAAAGATGGCTCAAGGGCAACACCGGTGCATAGGGCTAAGGGTAGAGAGGTGTCACTGGACTTTAAACATATAGCCAACTCGCCACTTAGGTTTCCACATCTACCCTCGAGAACGCAGCTCTCGCGACCCCACTCTGGACGGCCGGTAAAGGCAAGCCAGAGGCAGGGGACCTGTCCCACCTGTCCGACAGGGCACCCCAGGGGCACTCAGGTACGTGGAGTCGCTACTCTCCAACAGCTCGCCACAAGCTGCCCTGCGTTGACTGATTGCACTGGAGAAAACCAGTGGGCGATGGGGTCGTCACATCCCTACGCCACAAAATCATAATAATATGTGATTATTATGATTTTGTCAATAATGTTACGTATATGAAAAAGGTAAGATTGTAACATTTCTACGCCAACCGATATAGGTAGGATATGCCGCACCACTCTTTTGGTTCATTTTGTAAAGAAAATAAAAACAAATTTGATGTATTTATTCATTTAATAATAGTGTAACATTTGTCTCGAACATTTTTCAGGTTGTCTGGAAGAGATCGCTCTTTAGCGATAAGACCGCAAATTGTTTAGTCTCTTCTTTATAATGCCATGTAACCTATATATGCCATGATTCCTTGTTTTGGGGTGTGCAATAAGAGTATTTTCTGTTTTATGTTTATTTGTTCGAGCAACTCAATCAGTCAATGTAAATTATTATTGATAGCGTCTGGCTTCTGATTTAAATACCGACAAACTAGTTTGCACGTTCCTACCTTCTACATGCAATTTCAGTTAGTTTCAAATTTAGCCAGAATCACTGTCGGAGTTGTATTGTTAATACGAGCGGTCGTAGTCATGTAATTTTGTATTGAACGTGAATTCCGGTATTTGCGTGTTGTGGGGTTTTTAATTAATTCTAAAGTCAGGCTACTACGCAATACAAGTCTTGTCAGTTTATATAATATATCTGTTTAGTTTATTAAAAATCACGTATACATAATTACCTAGTAAAAAGCAAGGAACAAAAGATCGACTATTGAAATGATTTATTATATAGACTATAATCGTAATGCTAATGACGCAGATAGTAGAGCCGAGCAAAAGAAGCGGACATAACACCGACTTACTTAATTTCTAGTGAACTTGGTACTTGCTTTACAGCTCAGATAAATGAAAGACAACAACTTCTCAATGAATATTTTTGATGCACTACCGCTGTTGTATCTACCAGGTAAAGGGTATATTAATTTAAATATAACTTGTTTTTGCGAAACATTTCTAAAAAGGGGTAAAACTTCATTAAGATATAATGTTAGGGTTTAATGTAATGAATTGCCAGTGCATTTTTAAAACTCGTAAAAAATGCAAGCTTATTTAATATTCTGATTGGACGCTGCAAACACTTTTGTTCCCTTATTATAAACGCAATAATTCACGAAAACACAAAAACTTTGAGCAAAATTTTAAAGGAACCCTCGCAGCTGCAATTCAAAGGCGATCAGCGGTCTTAATTTTTTTTTTGTACATGAAATTCTACTACGAGCGAAAATACAGATACTGCTTTTTACTAAAGTAAGCCTTATCAACTTCAACTACGCTTCTAACTTACTTAAATTTTATTTGCGTCACAAACAAAGTAATATGAGTATCTAAGGTAAGCCGGCAAATATGAAGACACATATAAATAAGTTAAATTACCTACAAAATGTATATTTTCCTCACTTTTATCTGATTCGAAAATCTTACAATTATTTGTAAATGCTTAGTAACTTATTGATTATTTCTAATCTATGTTATATTAGTTTCATTCATATTTTGTTGGACGTTTACATAAAATATTATATTATTGATCACATTACAGACAGCTCAATTCACAAAAGTAGGCGTGAGTTTAGTACTCAACTGTCAAGATTTATTATAGACATACGGGACCAACTCTCATGAATCGATAGTACTTTTTTCATACAATCGTAATCGCTTTCGCTTATACATTAGGGTAAGGGGTAAAAAGCGGTAAAGTTTTTACCCCAAGCATGCGTACACATTTCCCAGTTTAAATTGTGGTCGCTGCTCGGTAAAAACAAAACCCCACTTGGATCGGTCGTAAATTTTGGCACCGTCGGTTGGGGGCTTTTTCTAGAAATTCAAAATCAAATTTATACCCCAGTAGAGCGACTGTGATTTTAAAATGTGCGACGCTTTCGGAAATGCAACTTTGGAGGGTAGAAATTTTTATAATTAAATACATACTTTATTAAAAAAAATATCAGTAGTCTTGGTTTTGGATATCAAAAGCATCAATTTAATTTATTTACATTATTTTAAATCAATTTATTAATATCCTCAATACGACAGGCTTCGTCATTTTGGATATTATCTTTTAAATTTAGGTAATTGCATATTATGTATATCGTTAGCTGAGTCACATCACAAGCCTTCTCGAGCTTACCATGGGGCTCATTCAATTCCTATCCTACTAGCCAGTTCCTTTGCTTGAGCTTGGTTTTACACGCTCCGCGTGTCTAGATTTTTTTTTAAATATATTTTTATGTATAGTCGACTAATAATTGTCTTATTGTGCTTACTGTAAAACTGGGTCAATTTGTGTAAATAATTATGTCCCAAAATATTAATTTGTTATTACTGTTGTATCTGTATACGTTACAAGTAGGCATTTAGATGCTAACATGTATGACTTTTTTTTAATACACCGACGGTCGCAAACTTATATACGGCTCGCCTGATGGTAAGCAGTTACCGTAACCTGTGGACGCCTGCAACTCCAGGATACACATGCGCGTTACCTACACTTTAAGAACCTATACACACTCCCTTTTTGAAGAACCTTTAACTGCATTATTGGAATGCCAATATACTGCATACAGGAAAATACAAATCATTACCTAAATATCTTAACGTGTTCATCTCAATTGCATTAATGAATTGTAGACATAAAGATCATTGAAGACCAAAAAACTAACCGCAAGAGCCAAATCGAGTAATAACAAAACTCCTTTAAAGGTTAAAAGATTTTAATCCCAAATTCGAAAATCGCAGCAGCGAGGGTGAGTTTTTCTCGAAGGCGAGGTATAGCTGGTCGTAAATCTTACGAGTTTTTCTCGACTCGAATCGGGGAAAGCCGAGGGTCGGAATAACAACGGTTGCACCTGCCAGAGTAGTGAATGTCAGAGTGATTTTAATACCTACGTATTAAAAAGAGGATAAGAAACCATTCTTCCGTAATATGATGCAGGAAGTACTTAATTGCACCTGTAATGTTGCTAAATTAAGCTGAATATGTAATATAAAAAATATCTAGTAGTTATTACGGGAATCAAAATAAATAAATAAATAAATAAATATTTCAGGACATCCTTACACAAACCACACACACAAGACTGAGCTACACAGTAAGCTCAAGAGGGCTTGCCTTGTGGATACTCAGGCAACGATATAAAATATACAAATACTTTAATTATGTGGGTCTATTTAGAAGTAAAAACTCCACGAGTTATCTTCGACAAACTATATTTTTTTAAGTTTGAAATATTTATTCACATGAAAATTATTTCAAAGCATAGGTGACACTTTGACAATTAACATTTTAAATCTACGTACATTCTAAAGGTTTCAATGCGGTAGAGCGAGAGCCACCACGAACATAGACAACACACATGATTCAGGAACAAATCTGTGCTCATCACACAAATAAGTACCCTTACTAGGATTTGAATCCTGTCGGCTTCATAGGCAGAGTCACTATTCACTACGCACAAGGGCAGACATGTCAAAGGTAGGTAAATTCTCTAAACTTTACCAACGCGCCGTAAACTTATGTTTGAAGCCAGCTCGTGTTACACTATGTTAATAGAGTGCGACATTAATATCATCTCAAAAGACAGAATTGAAGAAATAAAGCAATAGAAACATTTTTCCGTATTGTTGAATCACAATGGCTGATCTATAATTCCATATACATTTCCTCTACAACTTCCTACTCTGCAGTAATCAAGCGCAGCACGGTAACATTCGTTTTTCATTTGTCTTCAAGTCCCATCAATCGTACACGGCTTCATTTGGACTCCGATCTTTGTCCTAAAAAATACCTTCCTTAAAAAAAACGTCCAGCAATTACAGTTCCATCTGTCACCGGGTAAACGTCAGTTAGCGGGTTTAGGATTGATTGATCAGTAGGTCTATCTTCATTGTGAATTTGGGTACCTGCGACGACGCGCATTGCGTAAAGACAATTAATTTTCTAGAGTGTGACAAATAAATCGTTCTACTCTTTTGTTATTAGTACTATTAGTCTATATATTTTCAATATATACAGTCGGCGTTACTGTTTACATTTTGTATGTCAATAGTTTATCACGAAAAACTACCTAACTGATATCTGTTATAATATTTCGCCTTAAATACAATCAAGGTAAAATATATCGATATCACTAATCTGCCAAAATATGTATACATGAATCTTGATATTGAGATTAGGTATAAGGTGCATGTATACATATTTTGGTACTTTAGCCGTACCGATATATTTGTCCTCAGCTATACCTAATATCATATTTAGTGTTTCTTCATCATTTAGATAATCGGAAACAGACGAACAACGTTGTTATATTTGTTGCGGGTAATAACTTTGCGTATGGAAAACCTCATTAGTAAGTGCTCGTATTCAAAGCTGTAGAAGCTTTGGGTAACGAACTGTGCGGGCACAGGTTTAAAGCTCTTCCAAGTATAAACACAAGTTCATTCTGTATTCTTCAGATAACCCTTCTAACGAACATTAACCCAAATTAAGTACGTCTTTATTTTCACAATCGTAAAATAAAAATTAACTAAAGCAACCATTAAGGCTGTGAACACCTAATAAAACAATACATTAAACTGATTCAAACAGTAGCTTTATAACTCCTAGGAAAGGTGACCTGCTTAAAAGAGCTACACTTAAGTACTTAGTAATGTTGTAAACAATCGCTACTTTAAGGGCAATGCGAGTAGTAATTCGTAGTTTGCTATACCAAAATGCTAATTGACGAGGTGGATGTTCAAAAATACTCCAATGGCGTCACTAGCGCTTTAATTATTTTCGGAATGTCGTTAAATGACCGGGCAAATGGCGCCTACTTTCAGAGGTGTAAATTAAAACGAGGCTTAATCAAGTATCACAACTGAAATTCCGATTAAACTTCTGTGAATCCGACGATAGCTTGTAAAAGAGAGACCAGGTTAATTTGAATCTCCGCGTTTGTAAGCCCAAGAATAATTGGATTTGGACGTCTCAGTTGACAGTTCATTTCGTTGTTTCACCCTCTGACATGTTTTGTTAAGATTGTGAAAAGTTATTATTTCAGAGGACCTTTTCCGGCTAATTTGGATAAAAGCCAATTACAGAAATGGCGAGCTCTTTTTTGTGTTCGTTGGCTAAGTTGGTTGCAACAAATTTAGCGGCCCGATTTATGACGTAATTTGCTATGAAAGGGACAGCCGACTTTATCTAGAACTCGTCCAATTACGCTTGACTTAAATCAGTCAGTTGTTTAATACAAAATACTCATTAGTATATCCGTACTTCGCTCGATTCCCGTTTATATTACGCCGTCTATATAAATTTCAATAATTGGTCGGAAACAAACATTGAGACAAATAAAGAGGTAATTATTTACGACAAATTAAAGTAGCCGTGGAGTAACTTGTCAAGTTGGCAAAAACCGTCGACAGGCGAACAACAGCAGTTTTTGTCTCGAGAATAACAAGGGGGGACAAAAACGGTGGCATCAAAATGTATGACACTCAACCACCGTTTCTCTCGACACTTTTTGTACGTATAAAAACTCGGGGAGGATTGCAATGCTCAGTCTTAAGGGTCTTAAGTGATTTTCGTCGTATTTAGTTACGGAGTTGGAGAGAACTTTTTCGCTGAAGACTTAATTGTTTCTATCTTACTTTTCTTTTGACTGAAAAGTTTCTTGTAAGAAAATTGTGTTCTCGCATTGTCTGCTATTCGCGGAAATTATTCTCGTAGGTTTTATCATTATTAATAATAAACTAATTGGGGCCTAAACAAAAGAGTCTTCGAAATATAGGAACCGACAATATAAACCAGTATTGACAACAAGATTATGAATGTCAGACCTGGTGCGCTTATCCAACTCAATGAATATTGAATAGAACAAAAGTTAGATACCGCTACTCTTTCGACAAATGATTTATTAGAAGACAAATGGATGGACAAAAAACAAATAGCTCCTGTCTATTGTGTATCTTTATCGAATATATCAACACACCTTCGTGTATTAGGTATCTAATGAACAATTGGCCGGCTAACGGAAACATATTTTATCGACAGCAAATGACAATTGCAACAGACAATGGTTGGGTCACAGAAATTTATTGGCTTCAGAATACTGTTAACAATGTTCGTGCAAAGAGTATAAAACTTGAGGCTTGGAATGTTATTCCTCGCCCGAAGCTAGTGGACAAACTGGTCATATTCGGTTTCCAAGTCTAAAATAGTTGCTGGGTTAATAGGCTTGTTTGTATCTACATTTGTCCAATATACGTCCACGTCAAAAAAGTTCAACCGTGATACTAAACGAACTAACAAGATTTAAATAAAACGGAGCAACGAATCTTATTTTAGATCACTCAGGAAGGGAAAAGTTGCGGCGGGAATAATCCAATAACAGGCAATAAACGGGAGCAAAGAGAAATTAATAAGCTAGCGGCAAAGTTGATCCTGTTCGACTTGACAGATGTCTGCGGAATGAAATATCATGTCGTCAAAACGCTAAAAGACGTAAGTAATTCGCGAAAATACTGTGGAAATGTCTTCAAATTTAGGATTGAAGAAGCACGAAAGAAGCGCAAAGTGCTCGCGTAAATCCGAAAAGATATCTCACAATAAACATGATGGCATTGCTCAACACATAAAATTCATGTTCTTGTTATGCCGGTAATAGACAATTGTTCGTTAAAATATTTGTTGAAATATTTATTTATCACTGCTGCGTATTCCAAATAAGTTACATACTTGAACAACTGTTTAAATTGGGTACTCAAATAAGATTTTCTCTTATATGATATGAAAACAAACATTAAAAAAGGAAACCGGCTGGCGCTAAATATACATCAAGTGTTTATTAGACCAAGAAATCACATCGAGTATTGGTTGACCACCCAAGATGAACAGTGTTTTAAAAGAATACGGTATCATAAAATCTCACTTTTATCGTAATCTTGTCTGTTTAGACGTAGAGCCATCATAAGAAACAGACAAAGATTAAATGCCGACTCAAAACAGACAATTCGTTCGTTTCGAACCACAATTACATTCGTTCGTTTCGACTACAAATAGAATACGGTGAATTTAGAAGTCAACAAAATCTGCAATGTTATTCATACAATTAAATGTTTTGATATTATAATTATCTTTCTCGATAATGTTACCTATGTATGATTTTAACATCAGGTAATCCGCACCTAATTATCTCAGGCTAGCTGAATTCACTTCTATAAATAATTTTGCAGTGCCTTGGACATTCGTTGTAGATGTCTCACTTGAAATGTTTATTTAATTTATACCAATAATTCTCTCTGAATTATGGGCGTGGGCAGGAAGACGGTGTTAGATCAGATATTTATTGTGAAACTACTTGTCCATTTACTAACGATTTATAGACGGTAGAGAATCACGCGTTTTAGGAAAATTTAAAAATGGTAACAGAATTTTATGAGCCCACGCCGAATTAACTATATACTCGTAAACTTGAGGTTACACGAATAGCTAAAACGAAACCTATACATTATAGATCGCTTTTTTGTGTATATATGTCATACAATAATAACTACTCAAAATATTACCTTTTAGGTAGGTAGGCTAGGCTTATGTGAATGTTAAAAGAAATTATCTGCGACGATTCATGATAATGGCATAACTACATTTTGTAAATAATGTGCATTTCGGGCGTGAAATAAAGCTACGCGATAGGACAAAGCGAGAAGTAAATTAGCACTATTACCCGGCTCTAACTCAATAATTGATTACTACGCTGCCAATTGAGCTGACCATTTTCACCTACAACGGTTTAAAATTCGTCATTGCCCAAATGATCTCCTAAAGTAACGTGCATAAGTCGCAAAATCGTTTGACACCTCGATCCAAACACGAATGCACTATCCTTTATTAGTCGACGTATTGACAGAACTAACGATTAACGTACGACAGAATCGGAACAAATATTTGGCTGCTCAATTAAACAAATGAAATTCGATGTGGTACAACACTCCAAAACGAGTTTGGGGGAATCGACGTTCGAAATTCGAAATATGGAAAGAAAACAAACAAATATCGGCATTAACGCGGCTGTTGTGACATCTGTCGACGCGTGGAGCCGCGTTGCGAATGTACATTAATAATAACCGGAGCTCAGAAAAACTTGTTTTTCTACACTGACACTACAAACAAACTGTTGCATGGAAAAATTGGGACGACGGAAACACAGACAATGACAAACAATTTACAGAAAGCGTTCCGTATGACAAACTTGAAACAGGATATCGTTATAAAGTTATGATATGAAATTACACTAGCTCATGCGCAACTTTATATAGTCATTACCAATTTCGAAGCTCATTACCTGTCGGCTTTATAAGACCGCACCAATCTATAACGGCCGGTCACTGCCCACTCGCCTACAAAAAATATAACACGACAGCTGTTGTAGGAAGGACGCTAATAATAAAGTAGAAATTTCGACGGGCATTATCCATTATCTTAATTTTGATACGGTTTACAAAAGAGCGTTAACTCGTGCGACATATCGACGCTTATCTAAAACAAGTCAGTATCTCGAAAAAGTCCATTTTGCCATTAAGTATAAGACTAGGCGCAGAATACGCTAAAGTTTATCGTGACTAAGACTCCCGTGTTCTAGTTCATAATTTTACCACCGTGGCAGCATTGTGCCGTTATGTGATTGGTGGTTAGTCGACGCAATTTTATCTGCAAGACCGGTCATTCGCCAGTTGAGCCACAGTAATTGACGCCGTTACTGTGTTTGTTTGTGGACTACCGGCACATCTCGAAATAATACAACATCACAGCTTAACCTTTATGTGGAATAGTGGAATTACACAAAATAGTCCAGTAGAACAGTGGTAACATTTTGTGCAACACAGCATTATTAGTGGATGGAGCACTATTCGTGAAACAGTAAGTACAGATGATATGACTTAATAAGAAATAAGCGAGTATTCACGATACTAATAAAGTTGACTAGTGTACGTAGGCGAAATAAGCTTATATATTAGATAAGATTAAGTTCATTAGAGGTGTACTTTACGAATTCAGACCATGTTCATCATAATTAAGCATCTAATAATTTGACTTAAAAAGAATACTGTCACTTTAAATGATAATTAACTATCAGATTCATATTTAATAGGCATAGTCGGGGCGGGTTGCTAGTTTTTTATTATAAGCGTCGTATGAATAGTCTTCGTCATACTTATACTTCGTCATATTTATGAGAGGTAGGGCACAGCGAAGTACCATCACGCTTGAATCTGGGGCAGCCCAACTGGGGAAGTACCTCCTCCTTACAGAAGACCACAGCCATAATAGCACTGCTACCTTTCAGGTATGTAGTGTTGTGTTCTTGATGGTGAGTAAGGTTCCCAGAGCTCCAACCCCCCTTAAAGGCCGGCAACGCGCTTGTGACTCCCCTGGTGTTGCGGGTGCCCATGGGCGACGGTAATTGCTTACCATCAGGCAATCCGTCTGCTCGTTTGCCGCCTATGACATACTTTTTTCATTACGCATTTCATTACAAAAAAATACTTATATTATATTAGGTAATTATTAAATAATAAAATTAACATCAGTCGATGTTTATAATAATTATAAAACTACCGACCCGCCCCGGCTTGGCACCAGTTTTTATCAGAGATCGCACAAATTTACGACATCCATAGTGACGTAATTTTAGTGATTATTTAGTATGAGATGTCGCAAATTTGTGCAGTGTCTGGTTATTACACATAATATAAACCTTCCTCTTGAATTACTGTACTCATTAAAAAATCTATTAAATATCTTAGATCTATGGATACGGAAAGCAACTTTGTTTTTATACTACTTATATGTATGTAGATCGATATCTCAAAAATCTCAAAATGTATTGTGCGTTTTTTCAGACTAATAAGTAATACACTTTGGTTACAGAAATGAACGCAAGAACTGGAAAAATGTTCCAAAATCTGCGGATCCACTTAAGGGTTGGAAAGAAAAGACAGCCACTTAGTAGAGAAAAAAAAACTCCCAACTTGACTGACCGTGAAAATTATCCTCTAGGTCCTTTGACTTTTAGCCTCGCGATTAATAAACTTGTAAAAGAACTTAAGTCCCTTCTTAATATTTTTGGTATCTTGATGATGGCACTATTGGCGGTAAACCAGAGGAGGTGGAGCAAGACCTACTCTGCTTACTGCCTCGCCTTAGAGATTTAGGGCTGGGGGTAAACACTTCCAAATGTGAGTTTTTCCCTTGTGGTGTCCAATCGTCTTTGTTCTCAAATGTACTCCCTGAACTTAAGCAGCTTAACACCAATTCATTCAATTTACTAGGAGCTCCCATATTCCCTACCGCAATACCCGAGGCTCTTAAAAAGCGTAAAGATCTACTCCTTTTAGCCAGTGAACGCCTTAAAGGCATCAATCCTTACGAGGCTTTAGTTCTCCTACAAAGGTGCTTCGCCATTCCTAGGATTACTTACCTGCTACGCACGACCCCAGTTTGGTTATTCCCTGACGACATCTGCTCCTTCTAAGGGGCTCTTAAGACCACAATTGAGTCCATTGTAAACGTCTCTCTGGATGACGTCCAATGGGCCCAAGCGCCGCTACCGGTTCGTTATGGAGGCATTGGCGTGAAGCGTGCTTAGGATATAAGCCAACCGGTTTTCTTGGCATTGGCTCATGGAGTGGTTGACCTTGTCGCTAATATTCTTTCTTGTAATGGCGACGCGTCAAGCTTACCTCACGTGGCCGACGCTCTGAGGGAATGGTTGGCTTTCAACCCAGCACCTGTGCCGGAGAACCCCAAAGTACAGCGCGCTTGGGACGTTGCAGGGTATAAATCTAAATTAGTCCGATCTGGGCTAGGCTTAAGGAGACCAGAGTCAGGAGGAGTCTACACGCGTTGCCTTTGCCACTTGGGCACTTTACTCGACGGCGACTCATTGCGAGTGTCGGTTGCTCTCCGCCTGGGCTACAATGTTTGTAAGCCACACCCACGCATTTGTGGTTCCATGGTGGGAGCTGATAGCCACCACACATTGAGGGCGTCACCATCCCTGAATGACGCTTTTCAGAGGGCCCTTTGGTCGGCTGGTGTTCCATCGGTGCTTGAGCCACCAGGTCTTAGCCGCACGGACGGCAAAAGACCTGATGGCTTAACGCTGGTGCCATGGGTAAGAGGTCGGTATTTGGTGTGGTTTGGTCGGACCTCGCGAGCAGCTGGAGCGGCAGCCGAAACACAAACGGCGCTAAAACGTGTAAAATATGCTCCCCTCGGCTTTGGGTACATCTTTGTCCCCTTTGCGGTGGAGACGGCGGGCTGCTGGGGGGCTGATGCGATGCCAAAGCGATTCGTCTGCGACATTGGCCGTCGACACAGACAAAAGGGAGAGGATCCCCGCCCAGAGTCGTTTCTGGTGCAAAAGTTGTCCAAAATTATACAACGCGGCAATGAAGAAATTAATTAATTTAGGTATATATATATTTTTTTTTTTAATTTTGCCTATTTTGTGCTTATAATAAGTAGGTATTTAAATTCTTGTATGTTTGTTTGGAAATATATTCAACTTTGAAACATATTTTTATTAGGAGTCCTGAAGTGAACACTTGATTTATTAATTGCTCTTTGTACTTTAATATTTTTTATTGTCATATGCATTTTATTTCAGGGAAATATTTTATAAAGATTTATTCAAGAGGTTACCTAAAAATAGAGCCATTTTTATTATTAGAAGTTGCTAAAATACAAACATTATCTTGTGTCATAAAGTAAAATTATCTGTAAAGTTTAAAAATTATTATGACGCATGTCGAAAAAAATAGCATTTAAGAATCAAAACAAAATAAGTTACTATTCTTCATAAATGTTTTTTGAATGTTTGTCTTAAAGACAAATAATACTCTATTGTTCATAAGAATAAATAAAAAATTTGAAACTTTTTCTATTGTGACGTTAATGCACACAAGAACTTTCTTATTTTGAGTTGCGACTCGATTTTATCCCGACACAACTCTAAGTTGGGTATTTTTTTGATGTTTTTTTTGTATTGATTTTATGTTTTATTCATTTCATTTCTGTGTGTTAAATTCTTAAATAAAAAAGGATGCTGTGACTAAAAGAAGATATCCGATTGGTTTTTGTAATAAAAAGTTAAAAGTAATTACTTTTTGTGTTTTTTTTAAATCTCTCTCCTGAAAAAACACTCATTTGGAGATACCGAGTTGTTTTAGATAAGCGTCGATATGTGTCGGGGTTAGGCTTAACATCGGTCGGTAGTCGGATTATATGATAGCTTTTTATCACTGTTTTCGATATGTGCACTCAACTTTGAAGATAAAATTATCTGCGCCGTATCGCCTGTCACGGCCCATATATTTCACTACCAAAACTGTCAATTGGTAACATAGCGTCAGCAACTATGAATTGTTTCGAACAAAGTATTTTACCGGCCTGATATCTGTCACCGAATTTTATGAGCAATGAAGATGAATCGATATAGATGGGCTTGTGTGGTAGTATCTGCCCATTCCATCTGGCAATTGGGCCTGGCTTGTAAACATTTAAGCCATATCAGACTTCACCTAAATTTCGTAAGACGCCGAGAGAACAAAAATAAATTTATTTTAGCACCATACGTTTGTTGACAGCAATTCGGTGGTCATCAATAAAGACTATCTCTTTCAGTCATCACTGCACCACCTCTGACGTTCCAAAGGATACGGACGACACCAAAAAAATAAACAGGTACCAGAAACCGACATTCGTTAGCGGTGCCGAAACTCAAAGCGAAAAAATCGATAAACATCTATAATTTCTTAGAAGTCACAATCCAAAAGGGACTTCGATCCAGTGAGAATTTTAGTCTTAATGCATAATTTATTTTTAACTGTTCACACTCTATGAATTTTGGAATTAGATAAGTTGTCAAGCTTGTGGCGTTTGTAGGTTGCTTCGAGTCCGTTTATCAGATACGTGTGAGTTATAGTATCATTCGACAGGCGGAATGCGACCCGCAGACAAGGCATTGGTCGCCAATGAGCCATACATAGATAGAATCAACGAAATTCTGACTCTAGTTTCAAGACAGTGTCACGGTCTCACGACTGATTTAAACTAATTCTTTCCTGAGACGGTAGCTTCAAAAGCGTTTGATAAAGACATAATTTTGTAAGAAACTTTTGTCACTTCGAGCCTTCCGAGAACAAATTGATTCATTATAACTATCCCTAGATTGTTTGACTCCATAAATTGAGACGTCTTCTGGTTTAACTGCCATGTCGGCGTTATTGTCACCTTTTTTTTCAGATCAGGTAAAGACCTCAAAATCTCGGCATATGGCGATAGAAATTGGTTACCGATCAGAAAATGATTGATGATCAACGAAATTAGTAAGGCCAGATGAATGCATGATTTTTAAATGTTAAGGGAAGGTGTTAATGATGTATTCGAATAAGATAGTCGTAATATGAACGTCAAGATAGTTAATTTATTAGAGAGAACCAGTAATCATAAGTACATAAGTAATAAACACCAGTTATTTATTTATCACCAACATCGTAATCAATATTAAATAAATACGGTGCAAACTATTAACTCTTTAAAATATTAAACCGTTGAACTTTAACTTACAAATCAGTATTGAAAACTAAACCAGCGAACATAGAATATGTAGAGCATCAAATAAAACGGAACAAAAAGGACTAATTTTTTTTTATCAGTTTGACATCGGGTTCAAAACGTTCTTCTTACAAAAAACATGTAGGTCAAATGTGTATAATTTTTGTTTTTATATTGTATTTAAAGTTGTCTCTTCCGAAAATTAATTTAAACGTTACATAGATGGAAACGCCACAAAATCTTAGTCATCGTGACAAGAGTAACCGTAAACAAATAGACCATTATAGAGTTTTGAATGTAAAAAGTTTTACTGTTCCCTTTTCGAGTGTCATAAAATCTTACCAAGTTTAGCTTCTTGTAACGCCGTTTGGCGCCATGGCACCTAAAACAACTTTCTACGGATTTTTTTTAGCCTACCAATAAAGGATGACACAAAGCAATACAAAGGATTAGAGTAGTGATAATTTAAAATATATATTTCATGTATACATTTTAGAACAGAACATATCGAGGTACCTGCAAAGCCGTATTTCCAACTAAATCAAAATAATTCTAATACACGTGATACATCACATGATGTTTTCCTTATAATATTTTTATGTAGCTTTGAGAAATAAAACCTAAACATTATATTTAAAAACGCTGTTTAAAGTGATATCTGTATTCTCATTTGTTTCGCTTGGTCACATAATATCCGAAAAATGTATTGTATCCGAAATAAACACCAAAATGGTCCGAAACGACACCGCGGAATTTATTGCGTGAAATAAATTTTATTATCCGTCATGTTTCAGTGTCAGTATAAACTTGTTCCGTAAGAATGTCGATCGTAAAAGATTACTAAACGTCGTACATAATACTAGGCTTTTTACAGCTCTCGTATTTTTGTCTAGCTCGTTTTCTTTACTGCCTATTGTTTTTAGTGATAACATTAAACTGTATAGTTTTCTAAGATAGTTCCATAATTAAGTTGAAAAAAAAAATATATTTTGAGTCTACCATGCCAGTAATAATGATTAATATGATTTTTATAACTAATAAAAACTGCACTATGTTTTTGAAATGTACATTTTCCCTGGTAAACTTCAATTAACAAAGTTAAATCTTTAATGTTGAATTAATTCTGATTTATGCCAGTAAAGAGCAAAGTAATAACAGCAAATCCGATGCAATAATAGTTAATAATGCAGTAATATATTACGAGAAAGCTAGTCTTAATGTTCTTGCAGATATGTACAGCGAGCCAAATCCACGTGGGAGTAACAAGGCCTAGTGCGGTAAAGTAATAATTGCAAACGCGTGATCTTTTGTCGTAATGGAAGAGAGTTGACTATGGATATAGTAATATCCAGAAAGAAAGCAAGCGCATAGGGGGCCGAAATCTATTGTCGACAGTAATTGTTGTCAATCAATGTGAACTGTGGATTTTATTAAACGATTTGTAAAGAAGGGGGACATTAAAATCGGACGAATAAAAGATTATTAAATATTTCCAAATATCGATCTACTCGAGTAGAATAATCTTTATAAATACGGAATGCTTTATCCAAGGGACACAATAATTCCGTTATATAAAAAATATATTTATAAGAGACGTCGCCGACTTTTATATCTATTGTAGCATGGGCAGAAACATGTCAAGTCCATAAATTGTATTATTGCGGCCTAAGCATTTAGTTTGGCCATTTTTTTGACCTGCCGATTTGTATGGTGAGCAAAAAATGCATGCTAGTTGGATTGGATGTGGGGTATTTGACCATCTGTTACAAACACGGACCGGTTTTTTACTATATATCTAATCATATTTTCACACGACTCCCTTATTTGTTTTCATTAGATATTATGTATTTTAACCAACAAAATAATTTTACAATTTTAGTAGTTATACTGGTATCTTAGAATCGGATATTGACTTAATATAAAAAAAAAACTTTAATAGAAGATTTGTGATGGCCTGTGATTTTGGCATGGCCTACCCGAAATTATAATAGTCGATTTAAGCTGTAAATATAATGTACTAAACCAACATTAAATTATTTCCCCAGCAAATAATCGGGCCACTGGTCAGCCGTCAGAATATTATTCGTCCTAACCCACAACGGACAACCCACAAACATATGGCAGACTATAGAAAAACTTCATATAAAAATGTATGTAACCACGTCAAATCTTCGAGAAATGGCTTCCTCAAGATAGAGACGTTAGTGTAAAATTAATTGTCCTGTCCTTTGGAGCATCTGCCGCACCTATTGTTGTTTTTTCTCTTTCTTTGCCTTGCTTATGACCGGGACGGCACAAGTTGCTACAGATTTCATTTTATAAAAATGTCTGGTTTTTTACAGGTGATATAACATGTGTTTGGATAATAATGTGCAGATGTTACTGACCACAGCTATAACACAGTTTTAAAGAATATGTCACGTTTGAAACCCTGAGAATATATAACGTGACTACAATGCTTAAGAATAAATCATGTGTTTGTAAACATACATGAAAATAATAAGTATTGAACCCAGATAGATAAAACACAATTTAAAATTTGTTGTTCTTAAGATGTAACACAAGCTTAAATATTCAATTCACTCATTAGAAATTCATGTAATCGATACCAAGTTGCTCGTAATTATTCACGATCGCTGGTTCTACACAAAGCTCGTGTACCAACTCACGCCTTCCATACAAAACTGATACCGATCATCATAAACCACTGATAACGAACGTCTCAGAGCGAATGCTTATATTACATTTCAATTACCATATAAAATGTACGTACAAGAACCACGAACTCCACTCCGATAATCATCTAATCAAAGATCATTCAATAACTTTTATTTCAAGTATCGAGAAACGGATCAAAGCGGCGACAATTTCAAACGATGAAAAGCTCTAATTGGCTGTTGATAAGACCGACATTGCCGTGTAACGAAAGAATGCCACGTAAACCAAATCTCGCATATTATCTTAAACGAGCCTACATCATCCAATATACTAACAATAGTACTGCAACAAATGATACATTCCAATTTGAATCGTATTGTAACTGGCATAGAGATGTTTTCTGTACAATGTGGTTAGAGCCTAAAGGCTGTTTCTAATTCCAAACGGTATGTAGAAAACGTCAATGAGTATCCGAAATTCGAAACGTAAAACGATGTTTCTCCAGTTGTCGGAACCAATGCCGTTGAAAATGTTGTCAGAAAAAAAGAAAAAGTAGAGCATGATACAGAATTACCAATTTCAACTTTGCTACATTCTGGTTGATAAAAATACGGAGTTTTTTAAGCAATACCAAAACAAGGCTTCGATTTACATTCGTTCATATTCCCACATTCTTTAAACGTATAATAATAACTATAATAATTTTTAGTTCACTTTACTGTGTATAGTGGAATCTCAACTTTTTGCAATTTAATTTACTTTACAGAGTTATTGTTTCCAACTTAATTATTCAGCAAGCAAATATGCGTAAAATTGCGAATTTTGGCCCCATTGTTCGGAGTAAATTAAAACACTTTTCATGTTCAAAAACAACAATGCTTGAACGCGAACTCGTCGATTCACTTATTATTCCCTTGATGGCCTTAAAAACATTGTACGGACTTTACAACTTAATAACGTACATATGTTAAATTGGACGGAGTGACATACGATTTATAATGCACCTTTGGACCGCAATAAATTGTAACAGAGACAATAAAGTTTCGCAGGTTGAAAAAACGATAGAAGAAAACAAAGGGCATAATGAATTGAACAACATAATACGAAGTTAATAAGGCGATTTGGGATCAGGGTATGAAAGACACCTGCGAGGAACGAAACGTCTTCATTAAAAATGAGAAGGATCAGGGAACAGGTGCGTTCCGTTTTACGCTGCGATTGGAAGCTGTCTCATCCGCTAGGATAATTATTGATTGCCAACTAATAGCTTTATTGCTGTAACTTTATAGTTTAATTTTGGGTTTGATTCTACATTAGGTTTTCATGCTTAATACAAAAAAACCATAGGATCAAAAAAAAATATGTATTAAACTTGTAATCAATTTTACAATATACGTTGCGTTATGTGACAAAGTATATTAATGGTAAAAAACTACTAATTGTTTTATCACAAAATGAAATTTTGACTGACATATTACGCAGAAAACGTATCTAAATTTAAAGATTAAGAGGTAAGCGTTTAGCTAATTAGTAAGCAAAATATATGTCGAAATACGCACTCATTTTGGTCGCGGTTTTAAATTACAAGATGAGACAAAACTACTCTCAAGTTTCAAAGTTTTTTTATGTCTAATTGTTTACAATGTCACAACAGCCAGCCACTAGCACGCTAAATGCCTTAAACCCACAACGGAACTGTATCCGCCACTCACAGCGAATGCGTCGGTTAGAAGTTTTTAAGAAGGATGCTTTTACTTTTATGGTAAATTCAGCGTGCTAGGACCTCCCGGCGATTGTTTCGCTTATTCCGCTGACAGCCGAGACGCGATTGGCGGGATCTCCAGATCTCAAAATGGCGGCCGACCTCGGCTGACCCATCCGTCAGGCGCGAAGGTGGAACATCTGTTTTAACATGTCGGCTTCACAGTTAATATAGGCGTTCCTTTTATAAATTTAAGTTTTCAATGTTTAGTTTTTGTGGATTTAAAGTGTGCCAGTGTTGACATGAAATTGAGTGAGAATTTCTTTGGAACGGATTATATTGTCAAGGTGGATTAACGTCAGTTGACGCATACAATATTTTGCTGTCACTGACATCTGTTTATTAATTAGTTCAAGGAAATTATTAGTCTCTTCAACAAGATTTTTTATTTACAGTGACAATTGTATTTTTATAGCCATTTTTATCATATCTAAAATATCAGTTAAATACCTACATACACCAATTTAATGTCAATACTCGACCCTAAAACGTTCGAGATCGTTGTTATTTTTTAAATCCACTCTCAAAATAGGCTATGATATTAATGTAAAAGAATATAATAGCAGTCGCCTGAGGCCCGCAATTTCCGTCCGCGCTACCGAAACGCCGAGACACTGCAAACTTGGATTGTACATCACTCGTCTTGTTTACAAGAATCATTAGCATGTCAGCCAATCATTTCGGCATCCCAGCATTTATTACAGACATTATTGCCATAAAATGAACACTATATCTTTTTATTTTTAGGCGGTTTAATGTTGCGTGAAAACAGTAGCACTGGATGGTTTAACCTGAGGTTAACTTACCTTTTTATCGAGGTTTTGCTCCTTGTAGGTGCGACATCTGTAACAAAAAAATCTATATTAGAAAATTCTAATATATCAGCATAATTTTTTTTTTTTGTCATTTGGGTTTTACATGTATACTTTACGCCAATACAAGGTACTTTATGATGTAGGCACCTAATCCTAATGTGCCTAAGTGCCTAAGTGGCACCAATATAGCCAATTATTCTTCAATTATTTATCGATTTACTTTCATGCAAAAATAACAAACCTCGTTATAGTGACAAAGCGTTTTTACCCAATCATTACGCGTCGAAGCAAAAACATCGAACCTAATGATTCCAATTTCATTCTCTTCACACGTTCTTCCTATTACCTCGAAGGTATCAAGCGCAGCTTTAGGCCAATCTTCTGTTTGCCCGTCTCTTTTCAACCCGTTAAGATTGTTACATCTATCTCGTTTATCCAAACCCTTTGCGGCGCCGTGATCTGAGCAAACGACGCATGCGTTCTGAATTAAGCAATTATGGTTAATTTTGAGTCTCCCCGTATTATAGGCAGAGTCGTGTCGGCGGGAGAAATGTGTTATTTTGAATCGTAATTTGTGAGAAGGCATCCGCCTGAGCAGTTGAAAATTATACACTTAAACTTTGAGGTACGTTTACTCTGATAGAAGTAGGTATTAATGGACTACTGAGAGCGTTACGCTTCATAGCTAAATTACAATAGTGGGTAACTTTACCGTCTATTATAACAGTAATAACGTCAGTGAGCTCAGCTTACATCTTTGTAACACCGCCAAATCACACTGCTAAATTACTAATGTTTTTTTACATCAATCGACTATAACTACTTTGAAACAAAAACTAATCACAATAAAGCCGCTTAAAAGTAAGTGTCGATGAACACATTAAGCTTTGATAAGCTTGTATCTACATAAATGAATTCGTTGACTGCCATTATAATAAACTTGATAAAATAATTTGCATTTGTCAAAAACCATCAGCAGACAAATCCGAACACATTAAAATTAAGAAAAAAACAATTTGAGCGCGCGACGGTTGGATTCGAATTTTAAATCATAATGTGGGGTGATTAATATTCTTCGTGTCCATTCGAATGACACTCCATGTCAACGAGCTCTAATATGATTGGACGTTTTTGTATAAATTACAGCACCGGGCGGGGTCTATTGGGTATAATTAAAAAGCATAGATTATTATCGCCTCGCCAACCAGCCAGGTTTCCGGCGCGTAATTGTTAACAGACTCCTTTATAAGTTTTTAATGATTAAAATACAATGTTCCGGTGTGAAAATACGCGTGGCGACTAGGTTTCGGGGTCGTGAAAATTTTAGTGAGCAATTAAATATTAAAACAAGAAGTTCCATTGTTCAAGAATTATACATAACTAAATCAAATGCTTGCTTGGACGGCTATCCCGATCTAGAGTTATAAATATTCCCTTTAAAGTCTAGGGACATTGTTAGCTTAATTCAAGCGCCAAATGCATCTCACGTGCCATATATTCATTTAGCACAACCATACAAAATGTAGGAAAAATTAATGCCTCGTCGTACGAAGATGTAGATTTCACTAGGCAACTTGTTAGCGTCTGCGTTCCTGAACAGAGTAACAGATGCTACAATCTTACAATGCAACATAATATTGCTTTGTAGGGTAATATAATACGCACCCATGTCACAGTTCCTTATCACGTCTTGATGAATTATCCTTGTGCAGTTACTGGTCTATGTGGTTTTAGTAATAGATGACAAGTGGCTGCTCGAGTTGGTGTGATTTAGGTGGGTCGACAACGGTTAAGCTCCGAGGTTCATACCGGGAAATGTCACCGTAATAGTTTATACGCAAATTTGGGAGAAAATTATTTGTTGGTCTGTTAAAATGTGTTAGAGATAACGGAAAATTATTATTATTTGTATGTCTTTCCCGAACACTAAACAATAATGTTCCGGACGTTTGGGTGGCGTACGCGAAGCCCGATCGAGCCAATGCGCGGAGGCATTTTCGACAATTTAATGAAATGTAAGCGGATGTTGCCCCTGTGTTAGGCTATTAGAATGTATTAGGCTATTGGGTGGATAGGATGGATTAGTCAGGTATTGGGTTATTGGATAAAAAACCGGACTAAAATGGTATTCAATTTTAATTCCGGCAGACAGTGACTCGCCCTGCACGAGATGGGCCCCTACAAAAAGCGACAGCAAAGATAGCTCAAGAACAACACCGGTGCATAAGGCTAAGGGTAGAGAGGTGTCACAGGGCTTTAAACAAATAGCCAATTTGCCACTTAGGTTTCCACATCTACCCTCGAGAACGCAGCTCTAGCAACTTATAATCATTTAATTTTTATTGCACATGAGAAAATCTGAACGTAAAAGGCGGACTTAATGGATCAATAGTTGCTAAAACCGTGTAAAAAAAAAAACGCAAATTCATAATTTTAAACAGGCCATATCCAGAATATGCTGAATAGAAAGTAAATACGCTATCCCAGTATCCCACTACAGTTAGAAACTTCATTATAATAAATACAAAAGATAAAGAAATATGTAACAAAGGGCAGCAAGAATTGAATAAATCAAATTAGATTAAATAATAGATAATTGGTTTTGTATAAGTCTAAAATCGTACACGGTATATATTAAACCCGTCTAGAACACTTAAGACACCGTTCATAAATTGGACTAACTTGGAACTAAAAGCTGTAATGTACCTAAATTCTCCCGCTCGCATTAACCCTGTATCGTCCTGTGGGGATGCTTTGAAATGCAAATTGTGATAGAAGTGTATTAGCCAATGCTATATCGGCTCCTTCATACACGAGTCAAGTTTGGGTAGATCGACCTGGTTAGGTCGCCTCTAAAGCATACTAATTGTTTCTTGTTGAGTCTGGAAGTTGGGACAAGCTGTTGTTTAGAGTTGATTAAGTGTGCAGTTTGGGCATAATAATTAGGTTAGTGTTAAATATGGATCAGAAAGTTGTCTCTGTTACTAGTGCAGTGTTTTTTCTTACAATTTTTTT
The DNA here is from genome assembly GCA_022674325.2 of Grapholita molesta. Taxonomy (NCBI): domain Eukaryota; kingdom Metazoa; phylum Arthropoda; class Insecta; order Lepidoptera; family Tortricidae; genus Grapholita; species Grapholita molesta. The sequence continues at coordinate 9,563,631 of CP053138.2, forward strand.
TGTACTATTGATTCCACTGAAATACGAATGTATCTTAATATTTTCAGATCCTGTTACGCTTCATTTTCATAGTCGATTATGTATATGAAAGAAGCGTAGTGTTAAGTTGAAATATTTAGATTTCTAGATCCCTATGATATTTATTGGTTAAATATTGAATTATGAAATATACATGTCGGTCCTATCACCTCTCAATCGCATTAACTATCATGAAAGCCTCGTTGAATAATATAATAGGTTATTTAGGAGCAGTCTTAGAATGCTATCAAATCTAACCAGGCTTGTTATTTTAGCGTAATTACCTATTTCAGTCACTTTAAATCCCTTTCAAATTGTAATTCTAGAGTCATATTATAATTTACATCTACGGCTGATATATTAATACCTTATAAATTAAAATGGTTTATCATTGATACATGTTTGATTGCATTTGGCTTTAAATATAATTATACCCTTAGATCATCTATAATCAGACAAAATAAAAGAGAACAAAACAGTGCTAAACATGTATAATAATTTGCAAGTCAATCGATGTTAATATTACTTTCCAAATTAGGGGATGACTAGTCAAACAAACACACAAATAATAGACATCTAAATTTAACAAACTGACAATAACATCAAACGCCAACTAACTGACATCGCCTTTGACGTAATGAAATTAACCGAACGCACAGACCAAATTACACGAACATTATGATACTGGATGACAGTTTAGGAGTCTCATCTGCATATAGTCGGGATGGTTTGAATGCAAATTGTTGTAATAGTGGCACTCGCGTAGCCGACATTAATAATAATTTGGGCGGTGACAAGCGATGGGAAGTGACGGGATATGATAACAATATGATACGAGATATTGTAGGGTTAATATAATGATTGAAATTAATGTACAGTGTAAATTACACTTGTGTTCTTTGGATGGCTTCAAGTATATCCTCAGATCTAGAATATTATTTACTTATATAATTCAAGAAGTTAGTGATTAAACCATTTAACAAATCAGTGAATAGGTGAATATAAAGCTACAATAAAAGTAACATACAAACAAAACTAAATTAACAATATCTGTGCTAAACGGTCATCTGCCTAGTTGAAAGTTTTCTATCATACTTTGTTAATTAATGATTTGCATCACATTTCGAAGAAGTTATGATAGTTATGATTGTTATGGATGCCTGAAATACAAGCGGCAACGGAGAACACTACAAGGATTTTCCTTGTAAAAAACACGCGTTAAACAAAATTAAATCAATGTGAAAATATACAATACGCAATTGTTTTATTTCCGAGTGTGATTTTGTAACTGATTTTATAGTTTATTTAGACTGACTTGACAGATTGCGCGCTATTTGTCGGGCCGTTTTGACTCGCGATTCAGTCGCAGGTTTGTTAGTGACATTCAAATATAACGAGAAAAACATTTGTTTGACGTTTTCTGAAAAATCATGCAACTCGGGGCAATTCATCGTACCTATACAGTATAAAATGTCTGGCAGTATAATAGTTTTAAATTCAGGCTACATGATAAGACTGCCTCACGCCGCTACCGCTTTTAACTCGCACACTTATGTATGCATAATGCCACTTTATGTTACTGATGTACATTTCCGCATTTAGGCAGTTGAGATTACATATTATATGGAATAATAATGTGGGTGAATATGTCATAATTTATATACGAGGACATTTAAAGTCACGGAACTACACGAAGGCTAGTAATGAAGACGTAAATTATGACTGGGAATAGGATATGATGTTCATGATTAAATCAGTGCTTGACTATATTACCTACTAAAAGCAGCTTAGGTAGATAAAACTTCCCCAGAGAAATTACTTCCTATGATGTGGTGACTCTTTCAAATTGAGATTTTGGAATAATATAAATATGTACATCAATGTCTAGCAAGACTTTTTTATTAAGAAACAAATGCTCAAATCTCAATATCATGCCTACGAGAAGTTAAGTGAGATATAACCCTCCCATAACTCAGATAAATCTACCATAAACACATAATGCAAGCCAGGAACCTCTAGCTTTGTAAGAAAGGTCACAACCGACTAGGCTGAGATGCCGTAAGCGTAATGGCTAATACTCAGTACCCACTCAAAGACTGAGTATTTCAATGAAGTATTGATATCAATTCCATTAATGTTAATACACCTACATATTTCCTGTTATATTCTATTTGGGACCTAAGTGGTAATAAAATGATTGTTTGATTAGAAACCTGGGAGTTTTGAAAAAAGTGTTTTAGGAAATGCAAAAAAATTAAAATAAGTAACTTCCATACGGTAAAACTACCCAATTATAGTCCAAAATTTCCCAACAATGGTCCAAAACTAAGTTGAATATCTTCTTTTAACAGAAAACTCCAGTGAGACTCAGACATACTAACTTACTTTACCTAACATACTTTTTTAAATCTATATTTGAATATCTTCGTTTAGGTGTGAGTATTATTTAATTTATTTGCAGTTAATAGCCAACGGCTGTTCATAAATTAATGAATTAGTGAAGAAAAAACACAAAAAAATAGGATTAATACTTAATTACGAATAAATGGTTTGGACCATTCGACTATAGTTGGGTAGTTTTACCGTACATATTTTATGCCTAATCACCATCACATAACTGGCATAATTTAACTATTCTACGACTAACTGAGTATATTTTTTTGCAAACTCCCGCCTTAAAAAATTCCCATGAGAATCATAACACTATTTGATAACTGAATATATGAAAATGCAAATAATTTCATTAAATGCAACGATAAACATGTCCTAGTTTCAGTTATATTAAAATGATATGTAAATGAAATACCAGGCGAGCCTGCTCGCGTTCATAATAAGCTATCTATGTCCTCATTATTTTAGCAAAATTCTTTTTTGCTTACTATTTCTTTTGCTTGATGGACTGTGATATGGAAATTGGGGCATCTCATAAAATACTTAAAAACCGCGCCGTGTCAAGCTCGGCTTAACCTTAATACTGCGAAATATGGGACACCTTACCAAAAATTTGTATATATAACGCATTATTTCGTTCTCTGGGTTATAATAAGGCTTATTTTGCTTTGCGCTAAGATGAAATACGTTTATTTACCGTATGGTCATGGAATTAGCGATCGGAACGTGCACACTTATCGCTCGTCCATTGTCACTAAGTTAATGTCATTAGATGTCATAAAATATATATCAAATGTGAATGTATTTATTTAAATAAACATAAAAAATATATTGTCATAAATAGTTTACTTGCATAATATATCGCGCTTAAGAAGATTAATACTCTAATACTATACTCTATACTATAATACACCGCCGTGTGATGCCGGCTGACTAGAATAGCACCACCCCCTCTCCTCCCGCGGGTGCCGTAAGAGGCGACAAAGGGAAAAATGCTACGGACGGGCAGCAACGTCCATCAAAACCCAATCTACAGCTACTGCGGTCGCCAACCCGCCTGCCAAGCGTGGTGACTATGGCAACTACCCCCAAGATGATACGAATAATATTTGGAAAATACACCCTGTAACAAATATTATAGTTCTTTACATAATGAGCACACAATGTGACTCTTTAACCTCCAAGCTCAGCTTATTGTACCTAAACTTTACCTAATTAAATTAAATTTTATAAAAAGATGTTTTGAAAATGTTGCTCACATTTAACAATGGCTGAACTTATAGCAAGCGTGTTATTAAAAAACATTAAAAACTAGGACCTCCTAGTGATGCTTTTAGAATGTGTAGAAATGAAGGTAATGAAGAAAAATATTAAAAACTTATTACACAAAATGTATACTTTTAATATTAAAAGACTAATTATAAATAAGGTATGGCCATTAAACTTTAGCTGCCTAACTTTAAAAAAATGCGTACTTTTCGGATATAAAAGGTTCTTTAATGTACATAATTTTAGCAAACGAAGACTACATACTTGAGTCAAATGTTAATGGGATATGTACATTCTAACTGCAAGTCCTATATTTTGATAGTGGAAAAATGGGTCCATATTTCCATACGGAATACTAAGAACAAAATCCAGATAATACTCCGTTCCTCTCTCACGAATGCTAAGTTAATCTGATACAACGGAAATGTTAATGTTCCAGAATATAACGTTATACGTAATACCTTTATTGTATTTAACAGGCCAGCAAACTATGTAATAAAAGAACTTAAATGTGTAGTCTGGCGTAATTTTTGATCTGATTTAGGCTCTATATTCCGTTCGGGATGTTAGAGGGCTATGTGAAGGGAAGATAGTCTAAGAAAAATCCAAGACAAGGGTCGCACCTAACTTGATTTGTACTACTGGAATACTCCTACCGAGTTTTCACTTCCAGCGAGATTGGTAGCAGTGTCAATGAATCTGAGTGATAGAAGTATAATGTCGTATTTTATAGCAATATGCGAAGTTTTATTTGATGGCCGGCAGAAAATTTTCTATAATTTGTAATTTAACAATATGGGGTTAGTAAACGCATTGGTTTTTAAGTTGTATCCAAATAACTTGTATTAATATAGGCCACACCCGGTAGGTATATTATGAAAATGTAACATAAGGACATAAAATTAAAAGCGCAGCAAGATAAAAGGTGTTTGATTAAAAAGACGAGTATATCCTCGCAAAATATCCGCCTCATTTTTCATACTTTAAAAAGCAGAGAATTGAATTCCGCCATGCATTATGAAGCTTGGCGCAATACGCCGTAATTTATGTGCGTAGGATCCAGATGTAATCTCGCCAAGCTCATGTATCCCTTAGGATGCCATGCCACAGAAGGATCGGTTCAGTAAGTAGACTGTAGAAAATCTGACGAAAAAAAATTGAACTAGTGCCGAAACTAAACTGTTATTCTATATTACGTACTGCGTAACCATTTAATACTTTCCACATTGGTTACTTATTGGACCTACAAATAAAAAAAAGCAACCGTGCAAAAAACGTAAAGTGTGCATAGTACCCGCATAAATCTCTCCCGCCAGTAAAACCGCAGATTTTTAAATTTCTGTTAATTATTTTGAAGCTTTTGATTTGATTTAAAATATTACATATATATGTACGTAAATGTAATGTGTAAACTTCTAAATCTTTTTTCGATGTGTGCTATTTTTTTAATATTACGCTTTTTCATTAATTACTATGTCCGAGATAGAGCGAAGTTGAAGCAGAAAAGCCGGAAAACGGACCTCGTCACTGCACGGGACAAACGCTAGGAGGATGATGATGATAATCAATTATAGGACTACATCATAAATTCGCTTTACTTACTTATTTATTAATATACTGTAGTCAACATTACAACAACTAAATATAAGGATACATTTAATGTAACAGAAACATATAGCCACAACTCTTTTACCAAGGCTTAAAGTCTTGGATACTTATTTTTGTCACGTTAAAGGTATCCATATTTTCAGACGTTATCGTACAGTCGCCAACAGATATACCGGAGCTGTGGAAGTCACAAATATATGAACAACGCCTCTTTTGTAAGGGCCATAAAGGGCATGTTGAGATATTTGTAATCACATCCACAGCTTCGATATATCTGATGGCTATAGTAATTACCTATAGTTCACTGACGCCATAAAATAATAAGATGAGCATTGTAATAAGATTTTAAATTAAATTACTATGCTAAACCATTGTAAACTTAAATGCAAATAAATGTAAATCGTAAATAGCACATAAATTTAACAATGATCTTCATTAACTTTTACGATGTTCAAATTAGTATTTCTTAAGTTACGACTCTTAAAATTGCTTTTAGTTCGTATGTAACTATAACCAATAGTTAGATACCATTAAAATACAGTAACAAAATAAATTTAATACGATTTTTGCTTAGAATTAATTTTGACATTTGGCCCAATTTCATTTAAGCAACTAAAATATGTGATCACGTTTAAGGTTTGCATGTATTATCATTACTTCTTACAACGTTTTCCTCCACCCAACCGAAAATATACTTTAACACTTACACATTAAATTTGAATTTGAAGCCAACGGGAACTTGTTCCTTTTTACAGCGGAAAAAATCGCACCGTCACCGCAGCAACCGTGACGAACTGGGATGAAGACGTCAATTCCTTTACATTCTTCAAAAAACCAACAAGAAAGAAGCAAAGAAACGAGCACAGAATAAATAGAAGTCAAGCCGGGGTGTGCGGTCGTGACTGTAGCTGCTACTGGATTATTCTCGTTAGAACCGGTATGCGACTAAGAAAAACTAGGTTCATTCAGGGTCTGTCCGAGTTTCATTTTGAGCGGCAACGCCACCCGGCTTCAGTTCAACTGTCAAATATGGCGCAGTGTTTCTTTTGTTTTTGTAACGTGTCAGAAAAATAAACAAAATCATTACACTGATAATATCACAAGCTCTTCAATCGCAGTTTCCAGTGTGTTACGTATTATGGTAAAGAACATAATAATATTACTAAATAATTTAATACTCGATTTTATATAACATACTCTGAACATTTTACGCTCATTGGGCATGTCTGTTTCCCACATCCTATTTTATAGATACAATAAATTTGGCCAACTCTCAAAACCAACAAGTTAATAATTATCTTATTCTAGAACTAATGATAGAAAAAGACGTATAAGTTTCGTCAATTGTAGGTAAACTAAACGGCGCCTAAACGACTATGTATCTCATCCAGAACGGATAGCATGCGATTTTATTGCCTACAGCCCCACACATTACTTTTACACCTAGTTACTTTTTACACTTGTTACAACGAGATAGCTATCTGAGGTGACAGATAATAAAACTCGACACTAAGGCTGGCTTATTACGTGGTCAACTAATTGTACAGTAAGCCTACTAATCTTTTGATATTCGAAAATCCGGTAAAATGTAGCAAGCTCAATTATGTGGTCATTTTCACGTTAGGAATTTTAAAGTTTGACCAAACAGTACATTTCACGCTTGATTCCGAATGACGTGACACGCTCCGCGGACAATTTCATTTCATATTTGAAAGCCGAGGCGTGAAAACACGAGACATCAAAAAAAAAACAATGCGGTCGTGAGTTTGTGTTTTCTAATGTTTTTATTAGTTTAGAGGTCGATATATTTGTTATAAACAAAAACTATATCATGATTACTTTAAGAGAATTTGTAGCATACGAGTGCTGTTTTTTCTGTTAGAGGCATTTGCCAAGGGATAATCGTGAACGCTGATCGTAACTTAAAACTCCACATAAATTAGTGCTTATTTTGGGTTTAAATTAATAACCGGACTAAGGAAATGAATAATCCACACACAAACCTTGCTGCAAGCAATCGATGAGTGTCCAACCAATATTTTGGCACGCCATAACTCACGTTAACAAACACGCCCTATAATCGAAAAGCGATAACAATCACCAAACCATTAAACATCGAATTCAAAACATTTGGCCACCAGCCAGACAGCAAGCTTGCTTGTATTATCTTATCAAGCATGATTATTAAGATGTTCAATAAAAACGGGAAAAAAAATCTGGAGGGCGTTCGCGCCCGCGGACGTAAGGTATATAGCAATTAATGTTAGACAAGCAAAGAACAATTCAAAAACGCCGACACGGCCACAAACTCAATTACACACACATGCGCGTACGCATACAAGTTTAACGCACACATGCAGGCGTTTTATTCGCGTGGTTAGGGCTGTTCAACACACGTTCAGTTCAACATCATAATTACGAGGGCCAGTGGCGTGCGTCGAGCTGTAACGAGCTTAAAACAAAATGGCCGCTAATTTCGTTTAAACGCAACTTCAAGTTAAGTTCGGAAGTACACAATGATGTACAGTACATAAATATATAACATAATATAAATGAAATACATAGAAATATTATAAATCAGAAAGTATACTCGTAAATATCTGTATGTATGTTACCAGTTACCACTTCAGGCTTGAGGACTTGAACGATTTACATACAATTTGGGATAGTTGTGTCCTGGGGGAAAACATACAATAGTTTTAATCTCGGAATTCTGACGTTACTCTCGAAAATCTCGGGTAAACGCTAGTTTTTAATCAAGGTATCCGCAAATTATTCTTAGATAAGTTCACAAAAACAAATAATGTTTGCATGACATGTAGTCATCAAATATTCACCAGAAGGAAACAAGCTTTCTCTTGTAATAATTATTCAAGTAAGTGCCGTTGGAAAAATATGCCAATCTTCCTCATTTATTTCAATAAATACCAACATTTTGTTTCTAACACAAAATAAGCAGCAAAATTACTATAGAAACATAAGAACACTTAATCAAACAAAATATCATTTGTAGCCGAGAATGTCAAGCAACATTAAAATGTTTGAATAATTTCAGACGGCGACAGAACACAACACAAACAACTAGAACCGACAGAACTGGTTGAGCGAAACTGAGTATCCTACAGCCACGGTAGCAGGAAACATTTAAATACTGGCGAGTGATTAATATTTATTACGGAGCACGGTAGGCCCCCTTTCAGAACGGGGCCGATTTTGAATCTGTTAAATATATTATAATGTTTGTTAATTAATTCGTCAAAATTTTTCGCTGTGACAATGGGGAATGCTTTTGTTGAAATGTTTGTATTATTTGTAATGCATGAATAATAGGTTTGGCTTAGCCTGCATTATTATTTATTAAGCAGCTAATTTTGGACGAAAAGCTCCTTCATTGTGTTTTTTTCATATTATCATAAATAATCTATTCAGTAGGTGTCCCGATTTTATACTTTAACATTTTTGTAAGCAACTTATCAATATCTGTTATTTTATAAATACTTAAACATAGTTAATTTTATAGTTTTATTTCCACCTCAAATTAAATCATAGAAAATACGCTAGGATCTCATATTTTTTAAAATTTTATACAACCGATTAATCGTAAGAAAAGCACTTTTCAGAATCACGTTACCTCATTATTATTTATTACAAACACTTTTTAATTCAAGTTCTCACTATAGTTAATGTAAGCAAAAAACAAATGAATCGAGAGTCAGGGAGCATTTCCTAGAAGCACATACGATCATACGTCAGATAAGCTAAGCAAGAAAAATCACACGAATTAAGTATTTTAAAAGAGTTGTCAGCCCACCAAATTAAGTCTAATGGTGACCAAGAAAAATACCATACAAATAGACCTTATCAAGATTGTATGAAGAAAAATAAGTCGGTAATTATTAAAACAAGATTATTATCGAAATCACTATAAGTCTTGTGAGTTCAAAACAAGTTCCCGTGGATTAATGGATGCCAGTCATTAACGCTTCTGGCAGTAATTGCCTGGCACTATTATGATGAATTGTTCGCTTTTTTGTGGATATTTTCTTAGGGATTATTAAACGCTTCAAGGGATTACCTTCCCAAATTACCAGGCATTAGTTTAAAACTATCGTTTAAGACATTAAAGTGTTAATTAAAAGTGTTAATTTCTAAATATAATTTCCCACATTTCCTTCAAATTCAAAGGTAGGCTTCAAATTTTTATTCACGTTCGTTATGATAATATTATTAGCCTTTGATGGTATGAAATACTATCGTTTTGTTTCGACCTAGTTTGTTTATAAATCACTATAAAGTCACAAAAGAGCTTTAAGTCCTGTCTTATTTAAATTAGGTACTAAAATAAATAAAGTCCTTTTGGATGGCTAGAAAAGCTAGGGTTTTTACTACCTCCGACTCGGCCTGGCGAAAGCTCTCAGCCAAATTGTATTATTTTGCATTAATTTTTGACAAAGTATGTTTTGTGGTGAACTTTCTTGGCATTTTTTATTAAGCATACCTATCTAAATTAGGCTTTAAATTAGGGCGATTCACCCAGAAAAATATAAGTTATAAGATAGCTACAAAGTCTCCGTTAAACAAGCGATGTAAACGTTGTGAAACAAGCTTCAAATTATTATAGAGATTAACTAGAGGAAGTTAATCGAGGCAGAATAAAAAAAGTCAGTGATTAAAACCCGGCACCAACGCAACATAATTATAAAAGTGTAACTGTAGCGTGTATTAATAAACCAAATACTTGAAAATGCCTCGCCGAGCCGAGCGTCATTTCATTCAGAAATGAGTCGTTAGCGATCCAGATCTTTGAAATTACACAAAATTAATTGAGACGTCAAGCTTGCAGAAGGACGAGAGAAAAAAGGATAGGCCTGTCTCCATACTAATTTAGATATCAAGCCAACGAGCTCGACAAATTGTTAGCCATTCGTATTGGATTCGTGGAATTAAGACATTTGTCGGCTGCTTTGTTCAGAGTTTATTTTTAGATAGAGGTTTAAATCGAATATGCTGGAAGTTTGGCGGTTTTTGTTATGGAATAGTTTAGAAGTTTGGAAACAACCGAGACCAATTATTGCTCTGTTAACACGAAATGGGGTAGCCGAACTTTAGCTATTCACTGAAAACTGAATTCAAAAACATGTGTGCAGTCTGAAGAGAATTCTTGACTTTGAAGTCAACATTTTGCGAGGGGTTGATGGACCCGATTAAATAAAAATTAGTTTTTAAAGGAAAATATATCCAGCATATTAATTTAGGTCAAAATCGTGATTGCGTCATTATGACTAGATTAAAATTGGACATGATGTAAAAACTGACAGTTCATTAACGAGACTTACAAAAAAATACTTGATACTGATACTAAAGGAACCTTCAAATTAATAATTGAAACCGACTTAAATTTCCACCTCGCTCATACCGTAAAAAAACGAAACGCCAACGACTGTAATTTATGGGTTCGAAATATATTAATATGTAAATCTTACTCTCGGACAAGGGTTAATTGATGTTAACTATAAATTACACTAAGAAATATTACGTATTGAATGAAAAAGCAATTTTACACCTGCGTTAATGGGATCAATGGGAAATCAATTCCGTTTGATTGGTGATATTTTAAATTGATGTGAACAACAGAAGAAACCGTATCTGACAATTTAACAGCTATATTAGTAGCACACGATGCTGCCGATATTTATGAAGATCATAAAACTATATTACACTATTGCATTGATCCAGAATCACTATCATAAGTTTGAGAGATTTTTTTTTTCAGGAAGAAATTTGTTGACCGTAAAATAATAATGCCGTAAAATTTAAGAAAAAATAAATTTATCCATAAGTACGCATACTTAACACATTTTTTTATAGATTATAAATAACTATTACCTCATGGCAGTCCACAAGCTGTGAAAACATAAGCAGAGACATAAATTGATGAATCTTACAGAAATTTACAGGTCATGTAGGTAATATGTAAGCGGGATGAACAAACAATTTCTTTCAGAGTTTCGCTAAAATTCTAACAGGCCGGATTGTCGGGCGGCCAAGTCTATTACCATATCCGGGCTATGGAATAATATTCAGTATGACTAGCAGAAATGCAGATAAAACTTCACAGCATAATCCCCTGTATAATGTAGCTGCATTATTGTAACCTACTTTGGAATCTTTTATGTTACGGTTTATAGGCACTTGATAGAGCAATAACAGGATGTATGTTTAAATATTTGTTTGTCTATCTTTAAAAGACATATAACATAGTCTATAGTAATATTATAACTGGACAAATAACTCTATTTATCCGTCTGTTTAACTGTTACCTTTTCATCCTTAAACATAGATAGAGTTTGACTCACAGGAAACTACATAGGACAATTGAATTCATATGGCAAATCTACGAAGACAAGACCGCAGACAAAAGCCAGTTCAGTGTTTTAAGAAAAAGTGTTGGTCTTAAAAATAGAAGTGATTTATTTTGATCTGAAAAATACCTAAATACTACAAAATGAAGCCTTGAATGTGTGATACAAAAGTATTCTAAGTAAAAGTATAATCATCACTCTCGTTCAAAATGCTCTTCGTTCTCTTTGATGTAAAGTCGTAAACATAAACGTTGTATGAACGTGTGATTGCGCATGAATTTCGTTAATCCTCCTTCATAATACGAGGGTTCGCTATAAAAACGTGCAATTTTATTACCCACACGTTTTTTCCTAGAAGATTATCATATTTAGTATGCTCTAGAGATCCAAAGTTATTAGTATAATATGTGCCTTCACATTTATCTTCTCTTAAATCATATTAGCTTCCCAGCTTGTTCTGATAAGATGACATTTAAGGGTGATTGCGATGCTAATTCAAGTGTGTACAAATATTTTTATGGTGTTAGAGATTTTTGTGTATGTGTTTTAAATATGTTGGAATTTATGAGATAGCTTGGAAGAAACTTACCGTTTCTTAATACTTTGACAAACGATTTAAATATGAATCATCAGTACCATTTTATAACCCATAGTCACCCACCGCGGCAGTCGGTCTAAGTGTTTGCGATTTTTATAACTACTGAACGGATAATCATATTGAAGAAGTCGAATAAATATTAAGACTTAGAGAAGCTTCCACCAAAAATGGTGCTTAATCCGTTTGTGATAGAAGAATTTGTAACATTTTGTCATTAAACTACAATAACATACTATTATAAATTAAACAAATATGATCACATATAATGTGTTATTTGCAAGAGTAGTAACGAACTAGTATCATAAAATCATTATCAAATTACCTTAAGCATTCTGATTGTAAAAGGTCTTTCCGCCATTATACTTTGAATTAATTTATCATAAATCTATGTAAGTTGTAAGTAGTTAAAGTTAAAATCAAGCGGTCTCGTGCCAAAGCGGCCGTGTACAGGACTCGCTGGATGCAGTCACCCTCGCCCGGCGACCGCTATCGCCTCAACACAAAACACTGATGCAAAAAATGCAGGCGTAGTAATGTTTACCTGTATGAGCCGGTAGAGACCACTAGTGAGTCGGTATATAACAGATATAGTTCAATTCAAGTCAGTCTTAGGAATGATAGATTTTAAATTTTTGACTATAAAATGTTAATATTCACAATGCCACATACTTCACAACCAGTGTTATTTGCAAGTATAGGCATAATAAACACACAAAAAGAACAGAAAAAAGAAAGTACAGCGTAAGTAATTTCTTAAATTAATTACCCCAAAATAAAGAGGTGTGTATATCGTAATTACGTGTCTTTTGGACATTCACCGGGAGGTGCATAGCCTTAAATTAATTCACCAGTAATCAGAACTAATGCGGTGCGACATTTACGCTCAGCTGATGAGTCGAGTGCATTAATAACCGTTTATCACCACGACGCTAATAAACCTGCGACAGCGAGATCTATTGGCCCTCATTTAGGGCCATTTACATACATGGTGTTAGAGATATCGGTTTAGGAGATGAGGTGGTCCAAAATGAGGACGTTGGGAAAAGTAAGTAAAAAGTTGCGGCTCAAAAACTTGATGAAGTGAAGAAAGTATAAATTTAATGACGAATAACATAGATACGCGTGTAGCAGTAAATTACGATTTATTTATTAATTAATTCATGTAACAGACACCACGTTATAAAGCTAGTTTTACACTCACCGGTAGCTTTTATGAAAACATACTATAGGGTATTTTTAAGACATCATAAATTTTTAAATCATCAAAATTAACTGCCTGATATCAGATACGTTGGCGATGTAGATATAAAAATTTAATAATATCTTTGTAACGGCGGATTCATAACTCTAACATAAATAAGTTACGGTTTTATTTTACAGGTACTTGGCGACGTGTAAAATATTGTAAGTTGTAATAAAACTTTGTATAGTAATATTTCATAAGGATTTTGTATAGGTAATCGTATCACGTATTAAGAAATCCGAGAACACCATGTAAATTGAACGCATAAAACAAGATCTGCTTTATGAATAAATTATAGCAATGTAAAGTATGATAAATGATGTAAGGATTGTAATGAAACGGCATGAGATGTATACAGAGAAACTAAAGCTATCGAGTGTATTGAAACCTTTACAAGCCATAATGATTATAAAAGCGTAGATATTAAAGTCGATAATGGTAAAGATTTGAATCGCCTGAGACATCATTAAGTTTTGCTGATTGTACTCATGCCTCACATAGCGCTCAGCGGGTGGTTGGAACAAGTAAACTAGTCTTACCGTGAGGGTAACGTTATAATTTATCGATGACCAATATAAAGAGATTTCTAAATAATAGAAGCTTTAACCAAAATCGTGGTCAGTATCAGTACTAAAATTAGACCGCTGTTGGAGAAAAGATCAAGTTACGTTGGTTGAAAGGTATCGAGGCTTTAGTTCAGTGAATACTCACGATTCAAATGATTATGATGTTACGAATAATAATTAACATTCTGACATTTTGGGAGCAGAGGTCGTTAGGTTGGCGTTTCGTTAAAGAGTCTTTACTTTGTGCGACTACAGACCTTAATTGTATTAGAATACACCTGCTGATCTTACATCTCTATATTAAATTTAACTTTATATTATATCGAAAGTACATTTTGTATCATACTCGTAGTAGTGAACCGTGTATTCTTGCAATGTTATCGTAACAGCGATTTATAACGGCTATAGCATTAGAAATTATAGAATATGATATTTGTATTTAATAACGTGACTAAATAAACGTGAGTAGAGCCGTGTTAATGTTTAATTTAATATGATATTTGCTAACATTTATTCGAAAGTAATCGATTATTGGCGAAGTTAAACTTACTTTCACCCTATCCTATACGAACTAGAATCGACCATTGTATTTTTTTTTATTATGCAGAAACGTCTGCTAGAGAAAATGTAGCGAGTATGCCAGTGGTTGTGGGTTCGAGGCCCGCTGCGAGTCAAAAAAAAATCTATTTTTCTCTCGATTTAAATATCGCCCATTGTATGTTACAAATAATTTACGCATTTGCCAAATTTTTAAAGCAGCACTAAGTACCGCATGTATTAACCTATAATAATTTGTAAAGTTACTAGATCCGTGGTGGCACATCTATACAACTTTATTTTGACTAGCCCAAATTTCAGCCAGTTGAGTAATTTTTCTATAGCTCATGAACAAATGCAAAACGATATTAAGTTCTGGTTCTCAATATCTTTGACTATCCGCCACTGCTAAGTACTCCATCGAGAACCACATTTGTGAGCATTATTTCTACCTCACGATCAGATTCGAAAACAGGATCCGTCTCTCATCAAAGCTTCCCAACGGCATTCTAAAGAATCATTCGAAACTGGTTTCAAAAACAATGATCCCGCGTTCTTCTGTTTTTGTCACCTGCCCTTTGCGTTATTACTTTAATAGCAACAGTGTTGTTGCAACAAAAGTATTTTCCTTCTCAATTAAAAGTTTCCTGTATACAATCAACGGGAATATATTAGTAAAAAAATTAAGATCTGACCACCGAATAAGAATCGCGTCATTAATAACGTTTTTTTTTATAAAGATAATATTGATGTATTAAACAAACTCAATGCCCCCGAGCCTTAACAAACACCCAGACATTACTCAGGAACGTTATTGATATTTAAAAAAAAAGTTAATTCACAAGACGCTAATTACCAGGTACACGACCCACGATTACTTAAAGCGGAGATCATTATTAAAGCCGCTGTTAAGTATAAGGATACCCGACAATGCGTTTTCGGCACGATAATGTTTCAATTTATGGGTTCCGCTGACTCCGAACATATCAAATTAAAACCTCTTCAAACGAGTTTACTCGTGCCTGCCGAGAGCCTTCGAGACTTAAATATTTAGGACAAGTAAAGTAAGAAACAATTTTAGAAATAGCATATTTTTTGCGACTAGAAAATGTTTTTGAACTCACGCGCGAATGGAGACATTCTTACGACTCCTTAGGACAGAAAATCTGTATTAAATTAAAAAAAGTATAACAATAAACACGTAAAAGTTATATTCAGAAAGAAAACAAATATCATTACAAAAATTGTAGGCGTCTAAAATTATACAACCTACTAAAATACTTTGCATAATTATTACGAACATCAAGAAACTTACGAAGGTTAAAACTACTTAAATAAACAATAGATAAATCAGTGTTGACAGCTAGCGATCCCTTACTGGAACCGTGAACTCCACTTCCAATGCGGTCATTACTTTAAATAATGGTAAATAACAAGCTAAGGAACTCTAAAACATGGAGGTTGTTGCTTATTAACATATTAAAGGAGGATGCTTGAGCAAGTAGTGGCAATTACACTGGTTCGGGAAGGGTACAATTGTCTGGTACTTGAGAGCAGCGGGATACCTCGTAATTCGCGCTCCGAGCAACACCGCGTGCGTTGTTTGCTGCTCCAATTTCTAAGGCAATCGTGATGTCAATAGTAAACTACTGAGATTCAGGCTTGAAAGAGATTTCAAAGAGAAGGTAGAAATTTAAGGAAATTAAGAGGCGGAAACGTACCTTTAGGAGAAGTCTTTGTTGTTTAACTTAAAAAAAGCACTTTTCTTTCATTTTTATGAAATGTGTATTCATAAAAAGAAAATAGGAATAGGTAGTGAAGTAGAAACTGTTATTTACAGGTTTGTTGAGAAGTTGGTTTCATATTGCGATAAAAATATCAGGCTTATAAAGTTCATACAATAATCTTTAGAAAAAAAAAAACGGAAAACAAAAAAAAGCAATTACATCCCATTTCATAATAATCAGAATGGAGCTACATTTTGGCTGCTTCTGTCTGTTTAAATTGAATTCATAGTTGTATACCAGTATGCGCTTTTAACATCAATCATCTCAATGCTCTACTGGCTCTAGTCTAGCAAGTTTGCGCAAGTCGACGGGCTCCTTTAATTTAGGTGCGTTAGGCAACACTATGCTTACTTTGCAACTTTATTACTAAGGATGCTGGCTTTTTAAGATTTAAAAAAAAAAGCATTTATGTTTCTAGCTAGGCAACTGATTCCACAGTTGTTAATTTGTTTAAATTGTACCAACTAACTTCATAAGTTACGATACAAGTAACTGAGAAATTGGCTCCTTTAAATTAGGCACCCAATTCATTTCTAACATTCAAATTACCCCACAATCGAACATCATGATTACTCAATTACCATACATATAGTTTGAATAATCAAATTTACTTTTTAAAATTAAATTTAACGTTTTTAATACGAGTTGTATTGGACGGTGCAATTAGTTGCATTGTTATGTTAATCGGGTTTCTTACTGAGCTCGCGTTGATGTAAGATAGTTATCTTCTTATTGGATGCGCGAGAGATTTATGTTTCGACGGTTAAATACAATGATAACTGGGAGCTTATACACATGTAGGAATTGTAAATTACGGTGCTTGTTTATTTATGTACTGTAGAAAGAATACTAGTTATCTGATCGACGGATACTGTATTAATTACATTTGTATTAAAAGAGTATGAACAAAAGTCATTTAATTTTTTTGTAGGTATGAAATTTATATGCTAAGTTGTATTCAAGTTCTAATACTAACAATACTTTTGAAGAACTTAAGGTACTGTTTACGAAGATATAACTTAACAGTTCTTCAGAACAGAAAAAATATAAATTTAGGTTAAAGAAAATAAACTAGCTACGTAAAGTAATGAAAAGCAAATACCTAATACCATTACATTATTAAGAGAGCCCTGATAGATATCAATTGTTACAAATAGTAAAAAAATATTTACGTTTTACTTTATTACGTTTACCAAAATTCTTAGTGAATTTCTGAAACACATTTCACTAATACAATAAAAATATTTGATTACTTCAAGAGGTCGCCCTGGTTTTGAGGTCTATATCAAAGTATAACCAAATCATTGTCCCAGAACGATGTAGATTCCCAAAACAATAAAAAGAAATATCTTAGTTAAATCAACCGATTTAAGATATTTCTTTTACTTCATTTCCATGAAAAAAATGATATCTGTAAATAAACTTTATTCGAATAGTTAAGGCTAAAAGTAGCACAGTTTTATAAGAAAAATCGATCTTCACATTTAAAGCCCCAATGTCGGAAATACGCGGTATATGAAATAAGTGGAGACAACGAAAGGCATGTGTTATTGACAGAAGTCATGTAGCTATATCAATTCGAGATATAAATATTTACAGTTTAATTATTGTATCTTGTATGAATCAAATCGTGTCTGATTTTTCTGATTCAGAGAATTTTTGTAATGTTGGTTCCTATTCTAATTCTCAACGTCAACAAAAAAGTTTAGCTAACCAAACATTTGTTTTCAATTAAACCGTTGAAATACACACTGAGATCTCTTTCGACTCGGATGTCTCTGTAATTAAGATGTGGATGTTCTCACTCACCACCACATATGTGCGAGTCGTGTTTCAGATTTATTGCATTGTTTTGGTATTTGATTGAGTGTTAAGTGGGGCTTTTTAAAATTATTAGAGCAGTTAAATATAGACAAATTTATTAGTCACGCCTGATTGTATTTGTGGGATTAAATATCGTAGTATAATAATTCTTAATTTTCGGAAGTGTTAATGAAATCGTTATTTATCTTATAAATTTTTCTATGACGATTAAAAGAGTATCATGCTTATCTATAACTTCTACTTCATTTATTTTTATTTTTACCAATACATATACTACATTGCATATTTATTATTTATTTTACACATATATGTCCAGCCCCGGTGTGTACATTCGGCTCGGCGTCCAAACACTGGGCAACCCTACATAAATTGTAGTCGCAACGCAAGCATATGTTACATCAACATTCTGTTCAGTTCCCTATCAAAATACACCCTAATCCCGCACCTTTTAATATCCGCAACCAATACAAACATAGACAGTAAAACAAACAATCAGTTTTTTTAAGCGGCGTCGAATAGAGCGTTATCAAAGCTGAGTTACGCCGCCGACACTGTCCCTCAGATAATGGCTCGGACCGTCAATATTTGAAAACCCATCAGTGACAACGACAAAATGACTTCTTCACTTTACTAAAACAATTTTTACAATACTGATATCGAAACTTAAAATAACCCTAATGCGCTTAATCATAAGGATGGTTTTGATATTGATGAATTTGAAAAGCACAGCGTCGTGCTACTTGCTCCATTAGGCAGTCTTTCATGTATTAAAAATAAAAGTATTGATATACTTATGGTAGTCAAAGTTGAGGTAGGTAATGGGGGAGAAGGTATGATAGATGACAGTGAGCTTAGGTACAAAAGAATAAGCGAAACTCGGGCGAGGTTTTAAAGTGAAAAATAACTTTTTTGTGTTCTAGACTTCTTAAGCGAGAACGATTAAAGTTACTCGTATATTTCTAAACTTCATCTTGGCTAATTAAGAACTTGTGCAATAAATCCTACAAGAAAATTATAGATACAGACGTCTCAGTAAATAAAGCTTAAAGTATTAAATCAGTCTGTTCTAGCGTTCGCGCTCTCCCGACTGTTTACAAAAAGTTTCGTGACTTATATCTGCTGAACTTTGTTTTAAATTAAGGATGTAAAGAGTATTAAGAAATAGGGAAAGACGGAGAAACAAATTAACATTTCGCAAGAGGGCGAGAAAATTGCTTCATGTTCCCCAACAGGTCATTTATTGCGTTAAGGTACTTACGAATTCCTTTAAATGTGTCGTAGAGAGCCTTAACACTTACCTGAGAAAGAAATAAATTATTAATAATTATTGAAAACGTATTAGTCAACACAAGGTAGTATATTTAATACCAACTCGGTTTATAACATTTAAGCTTTCTTGTCTCGTAGAACATTAAAAATTGACAGTGCATTAGTGTTATTTGTACGATATTACTATTTAAATGTGTGCGTAGGTGTGGGATCAAAGAAACGTTATGCATTTCGGCTTACCATTTCAAGATAAAGGCGTGTTATGGAGACGCCTTTACTCTACGGTAAAAGATTACAGTTTTATTTACTACTCCAAAACGTTTGATAATCCATGTCTTAATTAACTAAGCGGGAGTGAGGCCAGTACTGCGCGACCTAACAGCCAAGCGGATACACGTTTCTCTTGCTATTTAAAAGCATTAAAAGTGAGTTTTATTTCAATGCCCGTATGGTCAATTATCCAAGTTCGTGAAAGCTAGGCGCCGCCTCGCTAATCTTTAAATTTCATGGTACAGGGTCTGCTACATGAGTTTTGTCGGCAACGCATATCCATTTGCTCTGGGCTGATTTGATTAGGAGTTATTTTTAAATTTTTATTGTACGAACTAAAACACTTTATTGTGATACGGCTTAAAAATAAAATTCTTTCAAACACGACAACGTAAACCGGAAAGGTAAGCTTGATGGATTTATTTGACGGAATCGTAAAATCTTTAGTAAATCGATGAATCTCTTGAAAGATAAATTAAATTTTAATAATCTACACTCCTTTATCTGAGCGGATTAGATCGTAAATCTTAACGGGCTTTTTTAATTCACAATTTTATACGAGGGCATAAAACAAACAGTGCCAGTGCCTTACAACAACGGTGTTATACCAAACTTTATTTAGGAAGAACCTGAATCAATCAGAAACGGTAATCCTGCAGGGCAATAAACGATCTTGGACAAACGTCGATAAAGCCGAGTTTTACGATCTGCCACCTCGTTTATTACTCCTCTGCGACGGAGCAAAACAAAAGTCGGGAATATGGCATTAACAAAATGGGCCGCACTCAACAGTATTGTCGGTTACACTAACAAATTTACGATTATTCTGAGCTATATAATCGTATTGGGGTATCCGATGTCATATAAATAATCTATCACTATCCGGCCGTGTTCTCTTTAGATTTATTTACAACTATCAAAAGATTTATAAACGTAAAGCTTAAATCCGAAGCGTCTAGTAAATCAGAAAACTTTTAACAATAAATAAGTTAGACAATAATACTTAGTGGCTTTAAATTAATATCAATTTTGCTACTAAAGTTCAATATAAGTAAATAGGTGAGACTTAAAATAAGAGTTACATACAAACTTTTTGCTATTTCATTTTTATAATACTATTGTCAACTTTAATAGCAGGTAATAACATACATATTTCCATAATACGAGAAAATTGTTCCAAAAGGACTAAAAAAGTTTTCCCACACATCATAACTAACTTTCTAAGGCATTTGCTATTAACAAATAGTCTTAAACAACAGTAACCTAAATATGAGTAGTCTTTAAAGCTCGTCACAGATAAAGAAATAAGAGTGACACCTCACGAAATTCGTCTTGAAATGTACGGTGCTGTCAAATGTAGACCGTTCCTTCGGACATGAACTCTCTGACAAGGTCACAGCGTACACTGCTGCCAGTCTGATAAATCTCTACCTTAATAGAGCAATCTTGCACATAATCTTTTAAGATCATAATCTACAATAGATACTAGATCAAAATCAATCAGAAATTCAGGTTATTTTTTTTTGTAAAGAACCTTTTCAAAAAAATGCAATTCTGTTTCAAGCATTGGCTGTACATAAATAAGAAACAGTTCAAATCTCTAATGTAAACATTCGTAAATAATTAAAGCTTAATATCCTTTTCATCACATTTATTTGAGACGGTAATTATTCTAAATTCCCGATTCGAAGACAAAAAGACTTTCTCAACAATTAACATGAAAGCGTCTTCTGATCAATCAGGGCCCAGGAGCCATTAGAAGAATTGCCCGTTCGACTTTTGATAAATATGACCGAAGTGTTTCACAAAAAGGAACAAGAATTCTTGAGGCGCAACAAAATGAAGAAATTAACTCGAAATCGGTGAAATAGCGGCAAGATAACTTAATCGTCTGCTCGTAAGAAACCGGTTTTTTTTTTCAAAGTAAGGTCAGAGTGGGCTAAGCGTGGCCGTTTGTAACGCCGACAGCGGTGTAGGAAATTATTTTCTGGGCGAAGATTCTTTACTACTTAATTACTTTGTACTTTGTTGAGGGTACTGCCTTCTTAAGGCAGTGATACAAGAGTGTTAAATTAATAATATCTCTTTTTAAACACCAATTTGAATGACCGTACAATATTTTCGATATCCTCTATAAGGTTTAAATATATTTTTTTGTTGCACAAGTTGTATAGTGTAAAAATGTGAAATCATTTTCGATATTATTTCTAGTCGAATATGGCTAGTGTTGAAAACAAGCGTTCTCTGTAAGGGATGGTCGGACTTGAATCACGACTGAGCTTTGGATGGTGGCTCAAAGATTCACTCGTTATTTATAATCATGTAAAATAAAATGCCATTGATAATGGATTGTGCCAATAATCACTTTCAAACTATCACTTAAAACGATACCCGTTTTATTACTGTAATGTGAAAGACTATCTTAGCTTGTCACTTAACTTTTTTTGACATTTTTATTTATTAGATAATAACAAATTAGACGGTTTTTGCAATATATAGACAAATGTTAATCGTTTTTTATTGATTTCTTGGAAGAAGTCAGATGAAAAGTAGTAACATTGGATGTAGCCAAGATTTATTTTTGTACCTGTTGTTCTGTTAACAAATTAAGCTGTAAATTATATTCCCTACAATCGTGTAATTAATGAAGTTTTACAATTCTTAATTTCTGTCGATTATCGCCTTGCTCCGCTCTCTTGGGCCGTCCGCCGGGCCAAGACGAATTATTATTTTTATAGTACGTGGTGCTCAAACAGATTGCCCGAGATTTGGTGCCTTCGGTGGATTTTTTATTAAGTTGTTCAGTTTTACGTGGAGGTGTGTTCACAGGTAGAAGTTTTAATGATGTCTACTCGCTAAGCTTTACAAAGTTGCGCGAAGTTTAAAAAAGTAAATAGTGGCATTAAAAGTATTTAGTTTTTATTTAAGCAGGATAACTTATGTAGTTAATGCTGCTTTCATTCTTAAAATGTAAGTTATTAAGGACGTGTAATTAATAGATGTTGGAATGAGTTTCTTGTTTATCAAGTTAGTCGTTTCTACATACTAGAATACCTATCCTTTATCAGTTCACAATTGTCTTAGCTTAAATACAAGAACTTTCT
This sequence comes from Grapholita molesta, assembly GCA_022674325.2. NCBI lineage: Eukaryota > Metazoa > Arthropoda > Insecta > Lepidoptera > Tortricidae > Grapholita > Grapholita molesta. The sequence continues at coordinate 9,586,477 of CP053138.2, forward strand.
GTACGCCTCTAAACATAACGGGCGTAGAGTTATCCGCCCAAAATAATTATACTATCCAATTAGATACCCTGTAGACAAAGGAAACATGACGACTTTCACACGAAGATTCCAACTTCGCTTACAATAGACTCTGTCAGCGGCCAATAATATTATATTTTAAACACATTAATATGAGAATATGCTAATTCAGATTCACGGTTCGTAAGCAGCTTTGTTTAAATTTTATGATTAAACCCTACAAAGTTGCACCTTTGTGTTAATGATAAGACGTAATTAAAAGACAAGTGAATATATTTAACCACAAAAAAGGTGTGATCAGGAAGAATGGACATTTAAATGTTAATAGGGACACGTTAGAAAATGAGTGTGTGAAAAATTGTAGATATTATTTATTCCGGATTTAAACTGATTTAATATAATATAATATAAATAAGGCAATTAACCTCTAAAAAGACAAGAAATAAGATTCATATGTACAGAATATGACATTATATTTTCTGTCCCTGAAGAGATTGTTCATCGCAAATAAAATGTAAAGAAAAAGAATACTACTTTAGTACTATTTTACCTCTAGAGTATTTCTCAATAAGAATGTAATTTATTTTGCCACAGAATTCGACCCGTTTCATAAAGTCAGGATCAATGCGACCAGTTCCCAAGTTTTAACTATGAATAGAATGCGAACGGACAAGTACTGCGAGTTGGGACCAAAGAGTATTAAAATTTAATCAGCGACGCAGAAAAGTGGGTTAGTTTTTTTATGGTCACGAGGGTAGTAAGAGCCGTTGAATGCATGAGGCTGTATGTTTTATTCAGAGAGAAGTTTTAGGACGGTTAAATATAGAATTGACTACTCTGTTCAGAGAAAGAACGGAAAGGAAATAAACGTATGTAGTCCGCATGTTAAATTTCAAGAGTCTTCTTTGCTAACTTTTAGACATTCCTGCTTTTAGATTCCTTTATTTGTTTTTTTACTGGATTGGCGTAAAAGCGTGCAAGAAGTATATATACGATTTTCACGCCGATACTTCTTGCACGTTACAACTAAAGTTTACTAAGTTTAAGTTTAAGTTACTAGCTTAAAAATAGTTAGTTATTAGCTTAAAAGTAAAGCGGATTGCAACGAAAGCATAATCCTCCTCATGTTTGACACAATCAGGAAAATCTGGATACATCATCAAAAAAACCGCTCACTCTATACCGGGATGTTATAAAGCACCCAACCGACAGGCATCAAAACAAAACGCGCACAAACATTATTGCGCTAAGCGTACCTTCTCTATCAGCGTCTGAAAACTCATTCAATTTTATACTTTATTCTAATTTAATATGTTAGATAATTGAACGCATTTTGATCTGACAATACGACGGATGCGTTAAGTGTGGCAACACTGATAACATGCGATCGATCACTCGCCCACGCGTCCCAGTGTTGCCACCCTAATCCATTACGCCCTGAGTTAATAAAATCCTGCGTCTTATTTACAAAATGATAAGTGTCTGATAAGTGTTTGATAAGTATGGTAACCGCTACTGAGAAGGTGTGTTCCACAATGTACTATACTGTCCCAAACGCTAGCAACCAGCAAATACAATTTACGTATGTCTGTCAATATTTGGTTGAATGAATAATATGAGTGAAACTCGGACAAATCGGCCAAGACGATACGAATTATCCATTTAAGAATTTTACATTTCCACGAAATTAATGATCTTGTAAAAAATAATCTGACAACACTAAGAGAGACAATAATACAGATATTGGACAGATCAGCGTCAAAGTGTTTATAGTTAAACTGGCAGATAGTGAGACCCAATAAATAATGAGTCCGAAGAAGAATATAACAGCGCCATCTGACATCAGTCTTGGTAATACTGACACGGGCGACAGTCTTTTTGACATATACTTTGAGGATTACACTTTCCAAAACATTAATCTTTCCCTACAGGCCAAACAAAATTTGATTTTATATCAACGTCATAAGACTGTTGTCAGGATTTTATCGATATCAATTATAATGATCATGCTACTTAGATGGCTTTCAAAGGATTCTCTATTACTAATTGTTTTGAAACCGTTAGCTTTGACAGCTTAATGGTTCGACGGGTTACTTAAAGTGCTTTTAATGACAGCAGGAAAATACTACTAATACTGCTACTGTTATTTGAATATTTTGCCCAATAAATCTATCATTGCCCTGAATGAGGACACAATTTTTACAATGATAATACTACGAATTTTAAATAAGACAATCATTAAACCTAAACATCAATGTGTTTTGCCCTAAAAACAAGAGACCATGTAAAACGTAGCTTAAGCTTCTAGAAACATTGCAACCTTTTTGGTAGCTTTACGCAACTATAGCAAAAAACAAATGCAAACAAGAAGTTGATTATGGAAAAGTCACAATTGAAGATTGAATGAGATATTCCTTATTATATCTACTCTAATTACCTGCTTGGTTGATACAATTTCTGCATAATGCCATTCCGATAAATTTACGCGTAAGCCTGATCAACTAATGAACCTGTCCCACTTCCAAGCCTTGCGAGGCGAGATATTTAATACTTGCCTGGTAATTATAAGCAAAGAAACTACCTACTGGAACGCATTTTGTATCAAGCAATTAAGTCGCATTTGTATATCTTAAGGCAGATTATGTGTACTCTATATAAGTCGGTTTGTAATCAACATCGCTGTGTAGCGTGGAAATAGCCTTTATTTTTAATGAAGTCTTTTATTGTCGTTATAATTTAATACATGTAGATTCTTATTATACATGAATCCGAAGTGCTAATTCGACTAGGTCTACTGTGGTAAAACTGTTTGAATATGTACAACACAAAATACAGTCAATTAATTTTCCAGTTCACTTGTAGAAACTATCACCATTAAAGTAATTATTAAGTTGTAAATGTATATGAACCAAATGCTTTCAAATGAAGTGGTTACATTGCAATCAAGTGCCATTATAGTTGTGAAATCACAGTTATATTCTGTCTGAAATTGGTAGTATTTTTGAAGATGAATTATAATTATGACAGAACTACGAGTATATCAGTCGAATTACAAAGAAAATTGGCCTTCAAACATTTATAGGTGCTTACTTTTAAATTATGAAGAGGTCTTGTATCTTAATAATTTTCTGTTAATGTTAAACCTACGTTTAACATCTTACTTACAAGGATAAAATATAAAAAATATTACACCTACTAAATAAAAGTAAGTATAAAACGAAGCTTCTTAAACAAGAAAAAAGCCCGTTACTAAGTTAATTGAACTTAACTAGATCCCAGGGACCTCTTATAAGTTCATCTGGCGGGAAACGAGTGGAGTCACGCCATTTGGTATACAATAAACGTAAAGCAACCTAAAGCACTTACAACTTGTATCGGATATTCTTGAAAGTATTATAGAATATTTGTAGGTAAGTAAAGTAAGTGCGTTCTGATGGCACAAAACGTTTTATGACAATATCTTACAAATTATATATTGTTTAGGTGTTTTCATAAAGCTAATATTTTATAAATAAAGTTAGGAATATCTGACATTTTGACAGAGAAGTGAGAGAAGTATACTTTTATAGCTTAGGTGGAGTCAGACCCTGTCTGTAGAACTGGTGGTCATGTATTCCAATCCCGATGTACAAAAATTGTTCGTTTCATGAAAAACTATTTTTGGCCTTTGGATGTTACTATGTTTCAATATTTTTATGCGTTTAAAAATCTATCAATAAAATAATATTATTTGTTGATAGAGTTGTATTCACAAGACAAGCGTGCCTGAGCCTACTTACAAAATATTGGTATATACGGATTTATTCCTGATGTATACCACGTTCGCCCATTAATATTATCAAAGATTTATCTACCTATAGATTACAGATATCGATCTAGATACATCACGCCATCTTTTAGATTATCTGGACTAGGCCACACCGCAACGATTGCATACAAATGCAGGAAATTGCACGATCTAATATCATTAATAAATCAAATAAAATAGCGAAGATAGTATCGAGATTCTGTCACCTTCTTATCCTCCTGTGTCGAGAAGAAAAGTGATCTGATTTCAATTATTTATATAAAACAATGTTGCAGAAACGCCATAAGATACCTATCTTATAGAAAAAAAATACGGAATATAGATTTTTATTTTAATGTTGATATCGTGACAATACTTAATGATGTAACAGCACAATGTCGTAACTTCTACAATAAAACATACATACACTGTTATAGTCGTATAAAAAAAGTTCTTAACAAACGAAATACCAAGAACCGAAACAATTCCAATTCATGTTTCCAGTACCTCTAGCAATAATGTCACAACTTTATTTGATCAGCTTTCAAATGGCAGCCACACAAATATTGAATCGGAACAAAATATAGTCGACAAAGTTCAAACACCGATTCTTATAGGCTGTTTTGTAATTTGATGCATTTATCTACATAGTTGTGTTGTGGTAAGACTTAGTATCATTAAATAAGTTCTTTAAAATTTAAAAAAGAGTACAAACCTATAAGATAAGTTAATAAATTCATAATATACTAATAAATATTTTTTTCGCTATTTAAGAACCTAATGATAGCGCACGTAGAGAATTACCACAGTAATTGTTTCCTAGACATTAACAACGAAATTGCACTCGACAGAACTGCTATTTGTTTTGTTGGACAAGGATTAATAAAGCTTTAGTACATCGTTGATTACATTTCGCTGTCTGGATCGGATATTAAGATTGAAAAATGATGACCCGAAGCAATGAGAGCAACCGTTTGAGATTTTAAGAATTTCTTTCCAAATTGTTGACTTGGGGCCGACCCAAATGCTGAGCCAAACGGAATTCGTGGATTATTCGTGTTTGATCAAAGATTTGATAGATTATCGTCACTGATTAACTTTGTGTGGTATTCTCTATAGTATGTACAGCATGCTATTATCTATTCCAAAAGTAAAGTTAAAAGAATTATCTTATAACGAATTGTTAAATATAAATTTAGATAATTACTACTACCTATTGGCTCATATGTCATCGTCTTCTTGTCTTCAACCCTTTACTGTGTCAGGAATTAAAGTTAATGTTGAAATAGTTCCTAGATTAAGAAAAAGTTGTTCACAACTAACAGGATGCAAGCAAATATTTGATAGCTCAGTCCAATCTTGTATATCATACAATCGTTTGTACCCAGAGAACCGATCATGCATCAAAATGTCAACAAGCTGAGTAGGGACTGAATGAAGAAAAAAAAGTGACACACCCGATCCGCCCGGGCAATTTGCTTCGCTTATGGCGAACTATCACAAAGTAGTAAAACGATACAATTCTTTTCATGCATAAGACGTTTCGATCATAAACTGGATAGATATATCGAATAAAATATTATTCTGGACGTTTGTCAGTTTCCGCGTGATTTGAATCGAGTGTCGCCAGTAAGTTTTTGTGGATCACTTCTATTATTACGAAAGGTCGGGACAATGACACCATTCTTTCGGGATTTTGACTGGATGGAGGTATAAAACCGAAGTTAGTTGAAGGCCGGACTAGTAGTTACCTGCCATATTGCCTCGAGGCATTATTTTACATAACGCAGATGCTACACTAGGTTTACGTATACTACCATATGTTTTTCCAATCAAATATATATAATACTAATCATTTTTATTACGTAGTTAGTAGTTTTGGTAAACAGACAGTTTCAGTTACTGCCAGCATTGCGCTGTACTAACAAGACGGCAAGCTTTGAAGGCGCATGTAGAACCACTTGAGTTTAAAAAGGGACCGAAGTTCATAAATTATACTTAAATAGATACTGGTTATTCTAAGTAGTTACGCTCTTGAGCAGGTGGTTTGAATGGACGAGAAGAAATTACAAATTATTGATCTAGTTCAACAATAAGTTAATTAGCTACTGCAAATAAGATATGGCATAACAAGTGTAATTGAAATGAAAAACGTTCGGTGTTTTTTATTCTTCACATACCTAATCCAATTCAGTATATACGAACGATGGCATTCAAAAATAGTTGCTTGCATAAAAACATCAACCTTCGTCTTAATCTTTAAGGAAGCTTCCGTAAACTCCTTTTAAGATTTATAAAATCTTAACTAACAATGAATTCTCTCCTTATATTTTTTTTTATATGGCAAGAAATTATTGATCCGAGTTCAAAAGCAGAGGAAGCGTATAAAAAAAACTAAGCCCATGTTGTGGTCCATTATGACCCGAAGCATCATCGGCGGGACAGTATACAAAGTGAGCTATAGTATCTATTTGTTGTCATTTATGTGCGAAATTTTATAAATCCTGCCTTCACAGACTTCCGGAGTTTTGTGAGAATACAATAGCGGATTTGTTGCGTAAAGGCACCCGACCGCAAACAGTCGATTTGGACACCGGAACGAAAAATTCTGTGCCATCTTTTATTTGGTGCCATTGTCAGGTGCGAACTATGCAGATATGAGATTTTGTGTAGTTCCGATTGGTTAGTAGTATTCTGTGTAGGTAGTATTGCTACACATAATACTAGTAGTGTTGTTAGTATTCTTACATACACTAAAATAAATAAGTGTGAATCTCTATTGGTAGATAATCATAGTACATTATAAATATTATAAAGACACCCTAAGAAACCCACATGAGATTTCCCTTAATACTCGCATTGGTGTAGCATATTTTCCTTAGAGGCTTCATCCCTAGAATTGACCTAGTATTTTTTTTATGAAATAAAGATTTTTTTTTTTGTGTTTTTATTTTGTACTAGCGGTGCCCCGCGGTGTTACCTGTGGTTTATTAGGGAAAAAACGTATCTTATCTGTTAATCCAGGGTGTCAGCTAAATCCTTACCAAATTTTATTAAAATCGCTCCAGCCATTAAAACGTGAAGAAGTAACAAACATACACACTCACAAACTTTCGCCTTTAATAATATTAGTGTAGGTAGATTGATTAAAATCTTATTTTTTTATGAAAATATAAACAGAAAACAAAATCAGTACCAGAAAACCTATTGAGTATAAATATTTCGTACTGGATAAAATATTTACCTACTCGGATAAATATAATCTGGGTACGTTCCGAAAATAAACGGTCAGATGATTTATAAAGAAATGTTTATCATAGCAAACAAGTTTGCTGAAATAGGATCTTTCTCCCTTTTCGATTTTAGTCAAAACAAAATCAGGATGGTCTTTTGTTAGCAATCCACTCCTGTGGGTATCATATTTAGGAGGGATGAATGAGGTAGTGTAAGCAAAAAAAATCTTTTACCAATGGCTCGGGTATAAATATAGAAATTATTCAGGAAAATACACGACTAAACAATAACTCTTGACGATTTCTTTGCAGAAGCAAGATAGATAATAGTTTGTGGGAAACTTTAAGTTTACGAAAATTAATCATCAAAAACTATTCTAAAATTATTTGTCTAAGAGCCGAGATAATAGATTTAACTCATAAAAATTTTTGAACAAGGACACCAAGATAGAACCTTATCTACGGCATATATGTGAATCTACAGCGGAATTTTGTGCCTACTGCTCGACGTCGACATTCCAGCAAAATTTCGCAAAACATACATTTTCCCACCGAGTTCTCAGACCGTACGAAAATATTTTACGATATAAAAGACAGAGATAGTGTAATATCCCCGGTGGTAAATAAACAGCTCCATACCACGGAATCAAGTTACATGTGTCGACTGCGCGTTCCATTATCATGCCTTTTACTATGGAACCCCTCCGTGGGTTGAAAAGATTTTATAAACACGCTTTATTGTTTGATAAAGTATTATTGTTGAAAGCAGATGCTTCGATGGATAATCCGTCATGCAAAATGTGTCATATTATTAAATAGATAGAAGGGTTAAGTACGTTTAATAGTTCAAAAGTTTCGAATGATGATGTATGAATAAAATTAAGTAACTTATTAAAAATAGTCACTTAACTTTTTCAAACGGATTAGACACATTATGTAGTTTACATTGGTTCTTTCTTTATTTTATCCTTAAGTTTATTTCGTAATTATGGTATAATGTACCTACCTATCTAACCACTAGGTATCTTTATTTTATCATAAAGTTTATTTCGTAATTATGGTATGATGTACCTACCTATCTAACTACGACTTTACAGTTATATTATAATTCGGTTTTCATATACTCTACAAAATTTTGTTTTCTGCTTTTTCTGTGCAAAATCCCAATACCAATGACAAAAGCCTATCGTAGCACGCGGGGCGTAAACATACGTCATGATTCCGCAGCATCGGGTTACAAGGCGTTCGGTTCTATTTTGCTCCGTCAGTTTTGCGTTTTTTTCCTCTTTTTATCGAATATGGTTGCTTTGAGAACAGGTCTGCACTGGTAATGGATCATAGCTTACTCAAATTCTATATCAATATGTTTTGAGTTTTCTGGGGTTCTTTGAAATTTAAGTATTGTAGAAATATGAGTAGCATTAACGGATAAGGTTGCCGATTTCGTATTTTTTCTATGGTAAGGAGAAGAAACATCCTAGAAGATGAAGCATCCAGACAACATGTTGCATGCATCATCAACATTGACCAAGAAGGTCCAACTTTTCCACGAGAATCATAGAGACAGCGACAAAATAATCGATAAAGCCATAGTAATTGTATCACCAATAAATATTAATACAGCAGTTTTAAGCGTTGATTTATAAACAGGTTAAAGGAAATAAATCTGCCTCGTGACCATTCCACAGTTACTTTATCACGAACCGAGGGTTCTGTAGATCGTGATTTCTCCCATCGTGGTACCCTTTGTTGCCGTGTTTTGTCTCTGTTCCGTTTTTGATTTATTCTAATGGCTCACTCTATTTGAGTAATGAATTTATTAACTTTGAACTCTGTACACTGAGACTATGGAGAGATAAAGGTGAGCGCGTACGTTAAGGTGGTAAAGTTGACATATTTGTCAGGTGCATTAAAGCTATGTATGATTTTATATTCTGTTAATAGAAACTCTCTCCGTAGTTAGTTGGAGACGTCGTTATTTCTAAAGTAACGTATTTTTTAATCATATACTATATTATATTTTGTAATTGGTATGATTATATATATAACTGAATTTGTTTAAAATCTTAATTTATAATATTTCTGACAATTAACATTAAATATTATTTAAATAGTTAACATTATTAATTAAATAGTGATAGCACTTTAATTGTTATTATCGTCTCGATAATAATAACTAATTACTTTTCCACTCGAACAAACGTTAACTGCTTAATCGATTTTATCTTAAACTTTTAAACACCGCAAAACCTTTAAAATCCCTTCATCTCACTTGACGGCTCAATCACAAAGAAATCCTCTTAAATACAAATGAATACTATTACTTGTTTTTTACGAGAGCTTAGCTTTTAAACCGGACCTTTTTAAACTTCTTTTTTTTTGTAAATCAAAGGGGTTTCGCGCAAACTGATTTACCGTGAAAGCGAATTTAACCCTCAAACGCTTTCAAAGGCTGTGCCGCGTAAAAACTATTCGGGTTCTATTCGGGCACCTGCTCTATCGACGTTAGATTAACATCTTATAGTCAACGTATAAATTTTACGCAGGTATACTAGTGTAAAGTATTTTTCAGTCACTTGAATCCTTAGCAGCAATGTCTTCTATAATAACCTTTTTTTATTCGGCTTTGAGTTATTTTTACAGGTACATAAAGCATAATTTTTGGGTGACTAGCTCAACTGGGACCGGATAATTAAAAACATAACTAATTAAAAATTGTTTCTTTTATAGTCTAAATGCAATATTAATTGGGAAAAAAAAATATATCTAAGGAAAATCTGGACAATGTGTTATAAACAGCTCAATACACTTTAACGGATACGTTAAATAACAAATACTTAATTTAGGAATTTTAGTCGACTCTTTAGTTAACCAACATCCTTATCTCCTTCCTCGTTATATTGTGAAGCATCTAAATAGCTAGATGCAGAAATTTTATCAACTTCTCTAGTTTCCCGGCTCTCCGAACCTTTGGGGTCGAACCGCTACGACCCATTGCTTTATTAGTATTCGGGACAAACTTTTGGGGTCTTTGATTTAGATCTGTATCGGTAATAATGTATAATGTACCTGTTACGTGGTTTGAAAACACATTTAATTTAGGTGTAGTATCACGTTTATTTTCGTATATGATATGCATCCTGGTACTGATTGTTTCGATACTATCACACCAAGTAAAATAACGTTTAGCCGCAGCGATACTTCAGTGCTAAATAACAAAAACTTCAAGTACCAAAAAACTTGTACCGTAATGAATGAGACAAAAGAGTAATCAATGCAATAAAAGAAAGACAAACTTTTTATGGTTCAACACTCGAAACCTTTTCTGCGTATCGAAAAGAGCCCACGTACCAGCCAAATTAACAGACAACTATGACAAGTTACAAGTGTATACTACAACATGTTTTTGCAAATGATGATAATCCCCTAGATGTCTTATCAAGTAGGGATAAAGATGAGATTGCACTGGCATTTGATGTTCACGCCGCAGGTTGTATAATGGTTATTTTGTAGCACCATTCAGACTTTTGTGTCCGCCTTTACAAAGACAATGAACAAGACAAAGAGGTCTCAGCAAGTGGTCAACATTCTCTCCATATTGTACCGACGGATTTTTTGAGTACGTGACTAATATTGACTGCTCGTGACACCACGGCGTAACATGTTAATAGCGATTGAGAAAAATGTTCGAATTGTCATGCCATTAATGTGATTTGATTGATCACGATTGTAGTTGTTTATTCGTGACTCTCTTTTTGAAATAATGGAAAATATCAAGGACTAAGAAAATTATTTCTTACTCAATATAGAAAATAATTTATTGTTTGTTTTTATATACTCGTACAGTTAATATGGAGATAAAGCACATAAAAGATATGACCATTGAACTTCTAGTGAAAATCAATTCGAAATAATTACTAATCTTGTACTAGTTTTAGCTCATTTGTTATATGACGACCACTGAACCCTCAAAACATAAAAACATAATAATAATATGAGTTAAGCGAATATTTCTGCGAAGGCTACACACGATCGTGATGCAACCAAGATTACAGAGATATCTATCTACAGGGAATCAGACAGTAATGTCTTCATTACTGCGGCCAATTGATTCACTTCGACGACGTGATCCACCGGACTGAGAATTGTTGCACGATAGTAATATTATCAGTATTTTGACTTCATATTTTTATATACAATCATTACTCGCAATATAATAAGATCTATTCTTTATACTTATTATCTTGTTGGTAAAAATCTAACATCATAATTAATAAGTGAATATTAATGTACAAGATTCCAAAGATTTGATTTTGTTTAAAGACGAGGATTCTTATGACAGTGATAAAGAACGTTAATTGAAAGTACATAAGTAGCAATACCATAATATCCTAATTTTTTTTTTATTTAGTTGCATGAGTCATGATAGCACTATTTCAACTTTGACTTACACATTCTAATGCAACAAAAAAGTATAGAATGATGTACAAATGCCTTTATAGTCATTGTTGAATCAAAACCCTAGTGTATCAAATACCTTTCAAAAACATATCATCTCAGTATCATTTGTATAGTATAACATAAGTCATTTAATGGCCGTATCTTTAAATAATCTCATACATAACTGAGCCTATTAATATGCTGTCAGTGTCCGGCGGGAATTAGACAATTCATTAGGTGTAATTGTACTACGTGAGTCAGCGGTATTCACAAGATTTAATGACAGAAACGGTCAAGTTTGGGCTCCTCTGAATTGTACTTACGGTGACTACATGAGTGAATATGTTACTCCAATCTGTTCGAGCAAATGACATGCTCACTTGCGAATCTTACGTACCTGGAAATAAAATAAAGTTGGTTATAAATTTTAAAAATACAAAATACGCTGTTGTATCACTTAGTGTTGACTAACTGTTTGACATTTACCTTGTCTTTATTCAGTGGATTATTAGAGATTCTACTAAACAATGGATAATATCATTTAATTTTGTCATGACATCACCATCATCATCATATCAGCCGAGCCTACCCGTTAGCACAACAATATAATAATTATTAATTATCATTTTTTATTTATCTATATCCGAAATCATGCGCAATTTAATAGCCTGTGTAATATACAAGGGTAGAGTTAAAAACGACCCGTTCGATAATTTTCGGCATACTTATTTATTTATGACTCGTTTGGCATTTCCTTTGACTGTACGCTAATGAGGCGACATCTGGCAGATTTATTCTAGGTTATAACGACGTAAGCACATTTAGGAGGTACCATTGTCCATATTGTTAACTGTCCAGTTATAAACTCTATTCCAAAGGTATAAGATCTACTGCTGGTCAGTTAGGTGTTGCTGTTGTACTACGCATACGCCATTTCATTCGACAGATTTCGCTAATGACATAATGATTGTACGCGCGTGACTCTGCAAAGAAATTCATGCCTAATGACCAACCATTCCCGTATTTGTAAGTTTTTGACTAGTTTCAAATAATATTTTACTTTCAAGCTGCTTATGCGATTTAATAACGGTTTTTGTTATATATTACTGATGTAAATATGATCGTTGTTATGCACTCTGCATTTAAAATACTGCATGCTTGTCATAATCTTGGTATCAAACATTTTTATCGTGAGATTGGGGTCAGAGATTGGAACAAAAATGTTAACTTAAAGGTAGACTTAACAGTATTTTAACAGCATTTTTTATTCATCGATGAAAACGAAGTTATCATATCAACTAATCTCACTGTATCAAAAATACACAGAATATCATACATAAAGGTAATTTAAACTAAAACAATACACGTAAATCATATTCTTTACTATTCCCAAATATCGACACAGATTAACTCTAACAGTTCAAACGCAAATCAGTAAACCTTTTTCAATTCAGTAAGCATTAACTCGTGGCACGGACCAACGAGCTTCTCTTATTGAGTTAGTATTTAACGTTAAGATTTATTCAAAACAGTACCCGTTCACAGACGCCGCGTACATACAAATGATGTCGACCGTATTTTGATACTTCGATTTTTTCTTTAGTCGACTACAATTTAGCGTTTTTCTGGACGGAACAAATAATATTTTGGTAATCTTGCTATTTTATTTAAAGTTAATTACGTGTAGATAAATTTATAACATCATCATCATCATCAGGCTATATAGTAGTCCACTGCTGGACATAGCCCTCCCCTAAAGAGCGCCACAGTGCCCTGTCTTACAATATACGTGCAGTTAAATCTGGAAGGACCCGAAAATAAATAGAGTACTTTAGTTTTGAGCATCCATGAAGTTTGATACTACTCGAACTACAAATTAATGTAATTTTATCTTATCTTATATATGCTAAAAGTTGTATATCTGTTAGGCATCGTAGCCTTTCTAAGCATCCCTTATGTTGACCGTCATCGATCCAGGTGGATTGAACCCTTCCATCCCTCGGGACGCTCGAGACCTTAACTGGCAAGGGAAACCCTTAGGCTAGGGATATAATGTCCAAGGGCTGCTCTTTAACATTCACGAACTATGCATTTTAAACTATCTCGTGAGGCAAATGAGATTTGATTTAGGATGTTTTGGTATTTCTCAAGGGACTACAGGTTATTAATGGGCTCGTGTAATGCGCTTGTGGCACCCCTAACATTAAACTACGGTCTGCTATTTGTTGGTCCCTTACGCGGTCTTAAAGCTCTTTTTACAAACTATAAGGTTTTGAATTTGGTACATAACAATCACGAACCATACATTTCTGAAACCAAACATTAAACACAAGAACTTTGCCAGTTGTAGGTATCTGGGGAGGTATCTTATCCTTGCTCGTACCGTATCCTTGAGTAGACTAACAGTTGATACTTAATTGTTCCATTTGTTCCCCAGCCTCGTTACAACTGCTGATAGATAACAAACATTGCGATCCCAGTTAACTTAAACGACACATCATCAATTCGCAGTGCAGTAGTCGACTACTAAATGTTTCAACTTTTCAAACTGGACGTACTATTTTATTTATACCCATTCTTTATCGCCCTCGGGGATGCCGAGAATGACTCTATTAACATATGAATACGAGATATTAGAGTACAAAAAATCGACATTAGTCACACTGGTATCTTTATGAATGCCGCAGCCACGGTCGCTTTGCTTCCACCGGACCGCCGTTTCAAAATGGCCGTTTAGTATTCAAAGAGCACATGCTTCATAATTCCGCTGCTGCTTAATACAAGCTCACACTCGACCACCGCAGTTCAAAACCAAGTAAAAGACCTCCGTTGCTTCTCTTTCAAATTCTAAACGTGGGAATGCCGAGGGATTCCGTGCGGGTAACGACGGTTCTAGATATAATGGGCGTTTTATCTCATACTTGCCCTCATCTCTTTGTTTCACAAAAACGTGATATAAAAGATTAACTTATTAGTATTCAGGAGACAGACGCAGATCGGTCGGTGCTTGCGTGAGAAACGCATGAAATCTACTGAAACTTGGACTATGAACTTTTGAGAAGAAATCTCCGCATCGTTTATCAAAGCGATATAAGGATAAAGACTGTCTTTGAGTTAAACCCGTACATTCCGTCGCACGAAAATGCAAATATTATCATGGATCTGGTCTAGAATTCTTATCTTTCCATTCTTAAAAATATTCACGACCCAAAATCTTGCTTCTGATCCGAGGTCATGGTCATCCACATAAATAATATATTATAGGCATCATCTTCCTCGCGTTGTCCCGGCATTTGCCACGGCTCATGGGAACCTAGGGTCTGCTTGGCAGGAGCCGGGATTTGAACATGCGACCTAAATAAGGTATAGTAAATTTAAAAATCAAAAACAAAATGCTTTTGCAAAACCGGTCTAGCACCAGGCTTTACTGCTTTGCTTATTACTCCCCGGGCGAGAGTAGAGGTAATGTAATTACTCAAACAAAACAAAGTAAAATTCATTGTTGAGTCAAATCCGGAATTTCTTTTAATTGAATTAGCACTTGGTCTCGAAGCGGGGAACAGTGTAACAAAGTTCACTGATGAACGTTATTCCCAGGAAACTATTCGACGAATAAAGAAACTTTCTCCTATAAATAAAGCGTTAACTGAATCGCGATCTAATGAAAGAAATAAAGTAGCTTAATTGCTTCTTAAGAGTGAATATGCCTAAAACGTCTCCCATTAGCCTTTTCAGGCGAGCTTGTTATTTCTTGCGGCAATACTGATAAAATACCCTATTGACCATAAAACGCGTTTAGCGTCCGCAAATGCAAATTTCTAACAATTATTTGGTCAGTTAAAATGAACTTAGAAATTAATCTAACTTTAGTTTCAAAGCAAGACTTTAAACAGTTTGCAATAGGCTCTTTGTGCTGACTTTGGTTAGACGTGCATATTGATATAGTATTAAATAGTTAAACACTGTAATTTGATATTCCTTTTGAAATCAAAATTAATATTGGTTGCTAATTATTTCAATTGTCTGTGCATATCATTTTCTTTTGTATCTATTCTACTTTTCAATGAAACAATTGATTTGTCGATAACTATATACCTATTCAGTACATCATTTAGTAAATTAACAATTAAAATTCGTTTGTATTTACGTTACAATAAATGAATATACCTTGGTATATATTAAAACTGCGCATTGTGACCTGAAGCCCTATTCAAGTTGAAAAGTTTCCACCTAAGGTATTAAATTTTAACGCCTCAGAGGCGAAGGCGCTGCTTGCAGATATGTCCAAAACGGGTTCGTAACGTGAACCGTTTCAGTGTTTGATCGCCAGGAGCATGGCATCCACTTCCTTTCCGAAGCTCTGGTCTTTCTTTCCTTTATCTTTGGAATGTAGACTTTTCCCAGAAGGAATAAGGTGAGTTTTTCATTAATCTGGATGGGAGATAAGAGTTTGCGGCAATAAGTTGTGGATAGACGGGTTCATCACGACACGGCGTGGGCTCTAAATATGCCGTTCCTAATGGCTGCACCATAAATGACGGTTTTAGTCAAAATGTTAGTATCGTATAGCGTGTTGGAGAAATCTGCTTGAATGCAACTTAGTTACTGTTTCTATTATGGGCATTTTCTTGAGATGGTTCGAAGTCACGTCACGAGAGATAACTTATAGGTACTTGAAATCATGCTATATCAGTATTTACTAAACAGAAACTTCATATAAAGAAACTTGTGATTAAACCTCCTGAATAACCTATATTAACCTGCATAATGTTGCACGAAGACAATATATAAAAATTTTGTGATGCAAGTATGCCTCTTTATATCATTGGTTTGAGATGTGTCGATATTAGTTGTGTAAATATAAACACTTAAAAATGTAAGAACACTTTCAAATTTCATTTTGATATCTGAGAATCATAACAAACATATGATGAAAGTCGAAAGAAAATTAAATGGTTAATTGAATGTTATCATCAATTCCCTTTGCTTAACACGAACATAGAAATCAGGACTTATTCAACCGACAGTTAATAACCATACATATTAGTTCAAAAATTTCCATGTGACGATCTTCCCCAACAATGTTAAAGTTCCACCAGCATTTCAACTACAAATTACGGCAGAAGTTCCAAAGTAGTGCCGTTTACGACATAACGCCATAAACAATGACAAGTTCTAAATAATTAACTCGCTATATATAAACTCTTGTACCGCAAACATCATTATGAAAGGCTTTCGAGGAAACTGGTTTGGAAAGGTAGTAATTATCGCGAGCGACCATTTTACCTAGGACCCTGATAGTTCTAAGGACTGTCCCGTCTCGACTCTTTTAATTAAAGAACAGGGGGCGTAAGGAAGCTCCTTGTAAACTGGAGATGAAAGATCATTATCAGCACTAAGGCCTTTGATTGAAACTTGATACCATTCTGCCCGTAGTATAAATTTAAACGACTTTATGTTAAAGTATTTTATTAATAGTTATGGATCTCAACGGATTTCTAAATTTTTGATGTAGTTGTAAATCTTGTGAGATTTTTATTAGGATTTGATGTCTGGTTTATAATATACGAGTATATGTTTATGATGTTGATAATCGGTTATCAATTGTAATTTATTCGGTTTGTTCTTCATTTGTGAATAACGAAGTTTCCTCTTTTTACTTAAAAGAGTAAAATTGTACGAAGTATAAAATAAATCTTTAAAAAAATACCTAATAAAATATCCAAGTTGGGAGGAAGTATAATAATGTAAATCAAAACACATGAATTTATCCCTTCTCTTAGCAAATTCTATATGCGTAAAAAGTATTTCCTTACACCAAATCATTATCCAAAATTTCACGAGGCAAGTTCGATTTCATCTATCTCATTACCATTTATAGTCCAAGAGCTGATTTGCAGTTCTTAAGAAATATAAAAAATGCCAACGTACGCTCGTGAAAAAAAAAGCATTATTTTTTGTAGCATGCAATGCAGATTAAAAAAAGATAACAATATAAATAAAATAAAACTAAATTGTATAAGAGCTTTTTTGGTCATAACGATACCGACTTAAAATATTCTTGTTAACTTCTACTTGTTACAGTAGTAATATGGTTAAACAAGTTGAATCAAGGTCGAAGAATGTTTATTAATTATTTGTAGTGCACGGATATTTTGCTGTATATATTTGGCAAACATTGTTTATTTCTGTTCAAACTCTAATTTTTGTGCCAAGATAATGAGACAACACGCGAAAACATATAATAAAAATGGAACATTTCTTCTCACTAGCTCTTAGTTTATTAATGTTACCCGAGTTCATAACTTAGAAGGATCCTCACATAGGAGATAAGGATATGTGCAATTTACGTTATACGGCTTTGAGGGAACTCTGAAACTGAATGGTTCAAATAGCTCCAACAAAGGTTTATCGATACTCTCGCTTAGAGGATTGTACATTAGGTATCGGGTTTATAGGGATGTGAATGCTGACAATGAGAATGAATATGAGGATGAATCTAATATTTTTTGTTACCTACCTACGTGATATAGTTAGACTGGTTTTTCCTGTTACGTTTCGGACTCAGATATTGTCCCTAAACCAAAAAATAAAGGAACATGGGCGGTAAAACGTACTGAGATCGCCAACCTGCCTGCCAAGCGTGGCGATTATGCATTGATTCTCCTAAGCCAGTTACGAAGTTCTGTAAATTTCTGAGACGATAATATTTATTTGTTATTAAATACCTACAAATGCTACTCGTACCTACAGTCCAATTTCTGCATATGAATCCTGGCGTACCATACTTTAAACTTACATGAGAAAATATCACGTAACGTGTACATGTACTTTACACATTATACTGACATTTATACAAAAAAAACTCATATTCATAACTAACTTATATGGAGTTGTCGAAATGTGAATAAGAGTCTGCCACATCCCTAAAAGCCAAGCTTGGCAAAACTCTGAACAATATTACCGTACCAAATGTTCTATTACAGTAAGTGTTATTTACCAAACCGATCCAATCAAGACCCAGACTGGAACCAACAAAAGCTTCCTAAGCTAGAAAAGAAATAGGTTCAATATTGTCACTTATTTAGGAACTGTCTGCGTTGACGTTATGAATTGAAGTTACACAAAATGGAGGTAAAAACTTCAGTTCGATGCTGGTGTTTAAACGTAAAAGTGACTTTACAAACGCAACGTTTTTTTCGTCAAACTGTTTTACAATATTTAATTTATTTAAAAAACGTATTTGCGACGTTGAAAGTTGCTTCTTTTACAGTTAATTTTAAAGTTTTCATGAGCGGTGGGATAACATTTCGCCAACTTTCTTGACAACTTGAGCAATTTTAATCGCTGTAGCCAGTGCGCTGAAACTGAGATTTGATCATAATTTGAAAATACTATCATTGGGTTTTCTTATAACCCTGTTTAATATTTATCCATGAAATTTATACCTAAAATTTGGTAACTAAGCCCCTGGTTAATTCAAGAAAGATTTGGTTAAGTAGATACTTTTGTGTCTACGGAAACAGTATTTTTTTTATTTCCTAATACTTTTACTACTCTTTGGAAACTTTCCGCAACTTTAACATCAATAATTAAAATAAAATAAAGCAATGCCGCTCGATCACACACACATTACCGATGGAAAACTGTTTCGTTTTTTAAATATGGCGTTGAATTTTTACTCGGAATACGTTACTTATGACATTCACTAACACAAAGTCCGTGGGATTTGTTCGAAATCATTCGGTCGTAAAGACTGTTCCTGCTCAGACCGAGCTCTGGACGATACCATAAAACAAGTTGACGTAATCGCCTCATCGTCTAGCGGGCTGATAAATTCTGCCTATAGGAACACTGGAAAGGCTATTAATTTACTGGACACGATAACGTAACAATTAACGTTAGGGTTTACGTGGGTGATAAGTTATTGGAGGACCCCAATAATGTAATGCATGGACACGTTTTACATGGTAAATTGGGACTGTACTCGACCAATTAAAGCAAATGCCGACTAGGTCCTTTGTGCGGTTAGCCCCCATTAATTTTAGTTTAATAATTTAGTTCATCTGTTTACCGAGATACGTTCAGGTTATTTTACTAACGCCACCTAGGTGCAGTAACGTAACAGATGTCAGTTTTATCAATTTTGTTCAGTTCAAGATATACCTACGCTAACATAAAATAATGGAGTAATATTTGTCCACTAATCAAAAGTTCAATACGCCGCAAAAAACAGATAACTATAGCTGAGACCTGCATTACCTACTGACGCTAGATATCCTCAATCATTGAAACGCAAATTTGAAGTTTTTTGAGTGCTTATTTAAATCATTCACAACAAGGTACACAGAATCTTCATCTATCCTGTTAAGGCAGTCAACACAATTCAACGTAAGTTCAACAGATGGCGCTGCTGGTCTGTAAGTCCAGTCCATAGTGATATATCTAATATTTGCGCAGGAATAAAGCCGCGAAACAACTCGTGATAAAGAGACTGTTATTTTATATTGAACGACAGAATAAAAAAAATAAACATTAACATGATTTATTAAATAACTTACAAATAAATAAACTTATAAATAGTAAACCTGTCCTAGGTCTCGGTCACTAGGGTAGGGTTATTATTATATATTGGACAATAGGTATACTGTGAAAATTGTTCATGATTATAATATTTATACTAAAATAATAATTATTCGTTGATTGAAATATTTGTATAGGTTTTCCTCTGGTGTGATTACTTATTTTATTTTATATAATACACTGACTTTATTCATCAATTTAATCATCATCATCTCAGCCATAGGACGTCAACTGCTGAACACAGGGCTCCCCCTTGGACCTCCAAATGTACCGGTTGGAAGTGACTTGCATCCAGTGTCTTCCGGCGACCTTAATGAGGTCGCCTGTCCATTTTGTGGGTGGACGCCCTACGCTGCGCTTGCTAGTTCGTATAATTTAAGTCTAGTGGTATAATTTAATAGCAGATTAATATTCCGGTCCATCACTGCAGTCTCATGCAGAATTCTATAGAAATCATTTTGGCTCTTGCACATTTCATTTTCTTTGCGGGTGCGCTTTTTTCAATATCGTCAGGTTTTTCGTATTTACTTTGGCCTCAGTGAGTTCAATTTGCAATTCTTTGTTCCAGTTAGTTTGTTAGTACCCCCTGGCACTGCAGAAGATATTTTCGATAAATATTAATCATTATTTTTTTTTGCATTATTGTATTAATGACGGATCTTTTTTTTTTCAATAAAAAAAATCTATGAAGCTTTAAGATTAAGTTAACAAAGTGTAACGGATTATATCGCGTATACTAATTTAACCTTCAATTCGACGATTCCACCCGTTGACCACGAGTGCTGCTGAAGGGTTTGAACCATCGGGATGCAGTTTAAATTAGTATACTCTATATAATCCATTACAGTTGTTTTATTTCATTAGTAAATTTCGCGGCAAACTTTAACAATACTTTAGGATTAACTAGAAAATATCATCTTTTAGTTAAATGTCATGAGTGACGCGAAATTAACTATCGATAAACCAACGAAAATTGTAATCAAAATCACAATAAATAGCGAATTAGTACTTTATTCAAAATACGTAATCAAAACCAATCAATATTGAAAAGAATGTTACACTAAATGTAATTTATCTCGGTCACTTCAAAACTGGCAAAATTATTACAAAAAAATTAACCCTTTTAATAAAACCTATAGTTTTTCTAATTATAACTAATTTGCACTAATGTTTAGCTCATCACAGTTGAGTTTATACACACAATGATACAGAAGAACACCTAGTTATAAAATCTCACAACCTTGTATTAAGTTCGACTCAACGGTACCGACTAGAAGTATTGCCACTGTTATATCTCAGAATAATTAGGGACTAATTACCATTAGCATATGTCCTAATATGTGTTTTAACGGTGTTTGGATCTCTCCTTCTGTTCTGTTCTCTGCCATTATTATGATGTACGAGAGCTGTTCTACTCAGGTGGAAATAATTTCTTTAATTGCTTACTGGATAATTCACCTATTTTTACTGTAGTTCTGAACGATAGCTTTAATTAAGATATCTCAAAAGTTATAGAAATAACCGTATATACGACTATTAAATTGCTTTGAATATTTAAATCTTAATGGGATTTCGCACTTTGATGATCACCGTGATTTTTAACAACGATTTTATTAAGTGGTTCAAAACTTTGATTGCCAGAAAATATACCACGTTGGAAATATAATATTAGGCAGATCATAATTACTATAAAATATGGTGCTTAAATGTAGACTATTAAAACTTCATCATAAATCGACACCAATTTAGATCATTTCAATGAAAGAGACAACCATACAGCCAAGTCGCACAATAACGCTGACACCGGTTCGTCAAATAATAACTGAAAATCAACTCTAAAAACACATTAATAAAGTTTAAAATAAAACTTAAGTTAAATATTGCCTGATTGCGGAAAGCAGGGCATTTCAATACTTGTCTTTCACAAAATTTCACAATGGCACTCGAAAGCGCCATAAAACAACTAAAGAGGTGTTCAAGTATTGCCTATTGTTAAACAAAAGGTTCTCAAACTGTCTAGTTTTACAAATGCATTGTTCAAGTAATAACGTCATAGGGTCCTTTTATAATCGTACTATTCAACGCAGGAACATGCACCTTTTTCGAAAATGATTGTAGGAATAGGGTTATTTATATTTAAATTTTGTAAAAACAGGATAATTTATAATTTAATTTAGGATCAAGGAAATGGTTGGTGGTAAAATTATTGTTGTTGGATTAAACTCATTCAAAGTTAGTTCTTAATTTTCTTTTCTTACGGAACAGATCGCTTTTTAGCGAGAAGACCGCTAAAAAGCGATGATTTAAGACTAATGATTTAATCTTAGTCTTAAACTTGTATTTCGTTTTCTGAGTATCATTTGAACTTTAGTGTGCACCATTTAACTATATAGTAATATAGGTTCAATTCACTTACTTATTTAACTAAAAGGGTAAAGGTATATTAAATTTTACAAACTTTATCTTGTACACGTGCACAAAGTGGAGCAAAATTAATTAGAATAGGGGTTTTTTTTTTAAAGAAAATACACGTGTCGTAACTCTTGATTTTTATTAGTCTTTCTTATTAAGGAAACATGACTGACAATTTAAAGAAACCCGAAATTGCGTAACGAAATTAAGAGCACTACAGTAATTTATTGCGGAAAGTGTTCCTCTTGCTTCTTAAGTACTACAAAATTAAGCTAATTTAGACCTTACAGTTATACAAATACGTAGGTTATTTAAAAAGTTGTATTTTCGGTGGGTAAAGGTAGTTCCTTGCCTATTGACTGCTTCCGTACTAATGAGGACGTGTTAATAGACACTTCCTTTGCCATTGTGTTAAAGTAAGGGATTGTAATTACGTTTTTTATTTGAATGCCTTCCTTCAATTAAGGTGTCTATGGCTATTTGTGTTTTGAACGCTTTTTTGACTAGCATAACGAAATTACATTATATATTATATTCAGGTCAAAATTAGAGAAGATAAATACAATATTGAATAGTCTGTTGATACATTTATTTACAGAAATTACAATCGTATTATGATAACTACAAGTACTAGCTACAGTATAAAATCTAAAAGTTGGTTATTAAAATACTAGTATTTTCGGTGGGTAAAGGTAGTTCCTTGCCTATTGACTTTCTTAATAATATATAAAATAGTCTTATGTAATATTCGAAATAGACTTCTGACGAAGCCAGCGTTGCGGATTTTTTATTGGTCGTGGACTGGACATTACATCTTTTGATTTCTGAATAAATGTGATTTAATATGTAAGTCAACAAATAGACAGATTTATGACATTTAAATAATTATACCTCTAAATGCCTGTATATAGACAGGGTAAGTTTTGGGAAGTAACTTAAGTAACTGGTTAATACTATATTATGGTAGTATTGGATCAAAACAACCTTAATTATTTTTATTACTTTTTCAATTAATATAATCTAAAATAATCTAATCAATTCATCATGGTCACCCTATCCATTTTCACATACGTAGGTAGTATGGGAAGTGACAAGATGTCATATTGAGTAGGATAACCAGATTTTTCTACTTACCATCTGAAAAATAATTAGGTATATTGGTTTGTCATAAAAAAAAATTTAACATAATTAGCCTCACCCATGAAATCTATGTCATGTCTTGTTTTCTCACTCCAAGACTCCGAAATCGCCACATTTGTCTGTTGTTTTGTCATTTTAGAACAAACACAACAATGAACAATGTTGTAGTGGTAAAACATTTTATCAAATTATTTAAAGCAAGAAGCAGTTTACCACACAGGTACTAACCTTAAGTTAATTCAAAGATCCTATGGCGTATTCCATGATTCAGATTAGGTACACCTGAATGTCTACAGCCTTTCATCTTAATACGAAGATGGACGACTAATTTTACAATTCCGGACAAGTTTGAAATGACGTTACAAGCTCCCTCTTGATGTTTAATAAATCAGAAGTTCCACCACAAAGTTGGAATGCGAAAAACGATCAGAAAACGTTGGTCCACACGAAATTTGACTCTTGCTAGGCGGAAATTATGACATTTTATTTTTGAACTTTGGAAAAGTTCTTTAGCCTCTTTTTTTTGTTAATTCGGGCACCTCAAATATTTTTCATAAAAGTTCCTGACTTTGATAGATTTCTGGAAAATGCGGTTGCTGATTGATTGATACGATTTTGCGATGTTCAATGAAGGGCGGTTAATCGAGTATTCCCACAAAGTTAACTCTTTTAGTACCTATAAAAAGACGTAAGATGGAAGGAGATTCATAAAATACGATCTATTTTAACAAAAAACTATCGGGACATTTAAACGTGAGTTACTCGCTTCGATACACTTCAATACAATATACTTATACTTATTTTTATACTAACTTATGCCCGCGGCTTCGCACGTGCAGAAGAACCCACTTTTTGACCCTTTAGGAGATGAATTTCAAAAAACGCTGATATCACTTTTCTTGTATTCAAATAAGGAGTGTTTACACAAAATTTCAAGTTTCTAGCTTTAAATTTTATACAATCCCCATATAAACTTTCAACCCCCTTTTTACCCCTTTAATGGTAGAATTTCCAAAAATCCCTTCTTAGTGGGTCCTTACGGTATGTAAACTACCTATTGTGAAAAAATCAGCTATCTAGGTTAAGCGGTTTGGGCTGGGCGTTGATCAGTCAGTCAGTCAGGACTTTCACGTTTATATATATAGATTAGCTAAGTACTCCTTCATAAATTTTCGCTGAAATCAGGAAATTTAATTCTAAAATTTCCCTAGATCCGAGCCAAGTTTGATTTGCAGCTAAAAATATTTAATATAAAGAGATTGACATCGACCAAGTTTGCAACTTACCTGCGGAGACAGGACATGGAAACTTTTTTAATAAAAAATACACTCGGTGGACCAGCCGCTACATATTTTATGATCTCCTTAGTTATTTAAGGCGCCAATCACTGTAACAGGTATTGGACAGATTCAGGGATCTGTGGTAAGCATTATGAAAAAGATATTATATGGATTATAAAATTTATAACACTTTAGGAAGGAGAAAAAGAGAGAGAAACATTCAATTCAATAAGATTTGGACAGCCCAAATCTTGTCCATTTTAAAGGAGTTAGGAAAATACTAGTCCCGTGAATGTATTTTTGGTTTCAAAGTAAGGAGTTTTATTTTTATCTGTAAAGAGTATGTATATCGTCGCCGTAGAGCGAAAAGTCACCAAATCACAAAATGGCCAAAATTGACTTATATATGTCATCAAAATCGCATTTTTTTTCTTCAAATTTCAGTCTTATTGCCGTAGCAATAGCGTTCATAGTTTCAATTTTAAAAAGTTAAAGAAGTAACTAAAAACCCACTTCGGTTTCAATATTTTAGTCAAAAAATACCTAATTCCGTTATACATTTTTGGACTTCTTGTAACTTTTTTATGAGCGTGCCTAAGTCATTTTAGTTATTTTTTCCCTAAATGTTACTAAACTGTTTAACCACAGAAGCATCTCATTCATAAAGTCACTTAATTTACTTAGTTATTTTTGAATATCTGGTATGTCAAAAGTGTGAAAGCGAAAATTAACTAACTTTATTTAGTTATTTTTTATTCATAGTTGTAAGGCAATATACATCATTTAACCAAAGGGATAATTAATTAAACAGATTTAATGAGTTTTACCCTACATTAAAAATGTACAAAACAATAACTAATCATATTTAATTAATTTTACAATAGAGACTGTACTGTACGCCGACGTGATTTGAATGAATTTTGCTCGCAAGTTAGTGAATTTTCGCCCAATGCCGCTGGCCACCATGTGCCGATGCCGACCGCTGCGACTCCTCCGCCGCGTTGACCTGCCAGTCGTTGCGCATGGGCCGACAGTGATACATAAGTGTATTTACTATTTGCTACATAATAATTGCGTGTACCGAGATTAAGTTTAAAACGCACGAAGGTAATTTTGGATTTGGTAAAGAAAGATGATTTGGATAACGAGGTAAGTGTTTTGGTATCAGGTTGTTATTTAATTGTAATTTTCTTTAATCAATAACTTTTATATAAAATCAAATACTATTTTATAGGTTCCAATTTAGAAGTACTTATATGGGGCAAGCCAAAAGAAACAGGATTATCTGTAACGATACAAGTAAAATTTTGTTATATCGGTGTGATGACTAAAGCTTGTGGGTGTTTTTTTTATTTACTCAAATATAACAATCAGTTCGCCTCGTTAAGTCCTCGTTCTAACGTGACCATCCCTTAAACGTTACTAATCCAACTTGACCCCAAACTGGTTTAGTAAGTAATAAGTTGCATCTATTTCAGAATTATTTAAGCAACAAAGACATTGGAGATTGAGGAATTATTTCTATTTTCTCTTGTTCGTTGACAATGGACAACCGTGCGCCTCCAGGTGGTGCGAGGTCGTCCTGGCTTCCTTTTTCCGGGTGCATTCCACCCCAGACCCTGCGTGGATAGGTGGTTCGCTGGTCTACGCAAAATATGACCTATCCACCACCATTTCCTGCTCAGGATCTCCTTCGCTATTGGGGTCTGGTCGGTCAACTCCCATAGTCTGGCGTTAGTGGCGTTTGAGATGGTACATTTCCAGAAGACACCTTGTATTCGCCGCAAGCACTTGTTGACAAACACTTGTACCCTACTAGTGGTATCTGATTTCACTAGTCATGTCTCGCACCCATACAAGAAGACCGACTTGACGTTAGAGTTGAACACCCTTATTTTTGTGCGGCGCGTGATGACTGAAGATGACCAAACGGGCTTCAGCTGCGCATATGCGGCACGAGTTTTTTTGATGCGCGCCTTAATATCCGCTTCTGCTCCTCCCTGAGGATCCATAATGCTACCCAGGTATGTGATCTTATTCACCTGCTCGACTGGTTCTCCATTCACTAGTATTGGTTGGTTATTACAGTCACAGCAGTCCGCATTAGGAAGGCAGAAGCGAATCGCTTCGTGCGAATGAATGGCATATTCACAACATAAGGATGAAACCGCTCCGGTGGTGGAACGGAGATAGCGGAACCAAATCGTGCCATTTCTGTGCACACTCTCCAAAATATATTCTGTAAGTCACAGACAAATTAGCAACCTTGCGATGGTGCTCAAGGCTCAATCACCTTACACTCAGTAATTCAGTATCGCCAATGAGTCTGCGAGCTGGGTGCTCTAACGAATCCAAAGCGGCCAGCTGATATTTGGCAGACTCATCTCAAAAGTGGTAACAGTACTCCATACACGATCAAACCTGCGCTTGATAAAGTGTTAGGAGCTATCCCGGCGTGAAGTATTGCTTCACCTAGTGTAAGACCCCAAGTTTTTTAGCAGCGGATTTTGCTTTGACCTCAATAGTCGCACCGAAGTTAGCTAAGTGGTAAATTTAAGCCCAAGTAGCTTGAGACGATGAGAGAGCTTGGTCTGTAATCCTTAAGGATACATTTCGGAAAGCAGGAGTAAATTTAAAAAGGCTCCTTTTGGCGGAAAATAAACACGCCTATGTTTTGGAGGCGTTAAACCTAATCCAAATGGGCTTCGCCCACTCGTCAACAACCTTCCAGGTTAAGTTCGTTCACTTAACCAAAGCTTCCTAAAGAACTCGGTCTTTCCACTTGTAGTTTGGGCCTCAAGAAACATATCTCTCAGTCACCGTGCTGTCGTCCGCATACCCAAAAATACCGGGCTACAGCAAATCATTTATATGCAGCAAAAAGAGGGTAGCAGAAAGAAGCGAACCCTGAGGCCCCCTGCCATTAATTGCCATGCGATCTTATGCGCAACCATCCATGACGCCCATAATCGTTCGCTGCCTCAGGAAATCAGAAATACCAGGGCACAAACCAGTGGAGAGAGTATATCTGAGACGAAAAAAAAGATTCTCTTCAATTTATGCAAAAGATCTCTTAAAGCAGTAATTCCTCGAGAGAGTTATTGACAGATTGTGTGAGCCTGATGTCACAGAAACGGACGAAGAGGTCGAAAGTGACTGTGATGCGTAAAGACCGCTATATTTTACTAAGATCATGTTTTGAATACCTGAAGTTTTTTTTGTGTTTAAGTTCCTTTGTAATTTTATTTGTAGGTCAACTTGATTTGATTTGTAGTCCATATTAATTTGATTCATTTTATTTTAATAAAGTGTTCGCAGAAAATGACGTGTTTTACTTCGATCCTTAAATATTAACAAGAATTCAAAAAAATATATATAGTAAGTAGTTTTTAACTAACACGTATTTTCACTGTATCGTAGCAGTAATAATGCAACTAACTTTACTTAGTTAAATGTAGATGCACTAGAATGTGGGCAAATAATCATTAACTTCGTTCAAAAAATCACTAAGTGATAATTAAGATTTAATATTTAAGGGCAAAAATTAATTATCGCCTATAACTCCTAAATCGTTAGTGTGAATAGTATAAATCCATTTTTAGCTCAAAGAATAGCAGTTTCTAATGAATAAATACATACAAAACCACAATTTCATCTTAAGATAATTTCAGTAAAAAATAATTAATTATTTTTTTCTTTAAACCCTCATAACTCAAAATGACCAATTAACGATTTAGTGACTTTTCGCTCTACGGCGACGATATTATAATTATCTAAAAACTAGGTACAATGTATGAGATGTTTCTATTAATTTTGTTGGCTGGTTTGAATTTCACTAGCATTAATAATGAACAAAAAACAAAATATAGTCAGCAAGTACTGCCTTTAGCGGAAATCGTTTCAGCAGCCAAGTTAATAGCTCAACAATCAAACAAATATAACCAACTACCACTCACAAACTAAATTACATTTCTGCAAACAACTATTAAAACATAAATAATCATACTTTTGAATACTTTATAGTGTACCAAACTTCATTTAATTTGGTGAATTTTAATAGGTAATTTATTTATTGCCGTAATTGGTTCCATTTGTGTCAGAATTTCCCTTTAAAGTTGTTTATGATGGCTATAATTTAATCAGGATTGAAATATAATGCCGGGAACGGGATGGCAGCAGACCATAACGTTGCTTACGACAAAATTTGTACAATATTTGTACTATAAATCATGGCGTGATCTGGTTTGGAATAGGAGGCGCGGGATTCTTGGGAAAGTACTTTAGTGGTCATTTCGTTTGATCGAGTATAAAAGAACTAGTTTGTTTTTTAATGCTGTAAATGAAGCATTAACCATACATAATGATGTCATAATGTTTTGTTTTTCCATTAATATTTAAATCCGGCACATTAAAATATACGTACTTGCACCACTATCCATTATCTGTACGTATCTAACACATTAATTTATATCATATTTGACATTTGTTGAACACTCTGCCGCTCCATAAGTCAGTAATCGCCATACATCAAAGGCACAAAATTAGACTGTTTACAAAACGTCCGGATCTGATAAAATAAATGTTTGGTACTGTACGTAAACAGCGCAGAATGTATGCAATATTTTATGACGGGATATGAGTATTGACGAGCTTGCGTTATAACGGATGGCGAACATAATCTTCGATGGGTTTTCGTAAAGCTAGGTCAATAACTTAAAGTGCGTAATTTATAGTAGGTAGGTATAGTAGGTAGGTTTTGCGAAGGAATTGAATACTATATTGTTAAGTTTCTCTAGATCAGAAACTTTTCGGTCAAACGATGTTATTTAAAAATCTTTTTTTTTTTTCGGTGTACCCTGAAACTCAACAGGCCCAATGTGCTACGCCTGTTTGATAAATAGTCACAACCTGTAATTTTTTTTGTTTGTATTAAACCAATTTTTTTTAATTGTATAAAAGCGGGTAACTCACGTTTTATAAGTCGAATATTGCTCGACATGTTTCACTCCGTAACGAGGAGCATAATCATGAGCCATTCGCGTTGGCTAACCGACGCTTTTATACAATTTTTTTTAGTATAAAATAATTATTTCTATAGTCGAATTATATACTTTAAGTACCTAAGTCTTATTTTTCTAAAAAGAAAAGTCTGCCATTTAACTAATCTAAACGTAAAAAAATCACAGCTTGACTTATCTATTAAAGCACTCCACCATTTTATATTCGCTAATAATACTCTATACTATGAGCTTCAAAATGTCATTCCAGTTACACAAAGTATTTTCTACACTTTGAAAAGCTCCTACCTCACCATTCCGTACCACTGATGGATCCTCCTCTTATAAAAACTTCAACCATATTAATGAAACCCTATTTTAGTTCAAATCCTTCGGCCACATACTATACCACAATCGCAGACATTACAGTCAATGTCAGTGCCGCGATCATGCAGTCGATCTGCACTAATGAGGAGACTGCATTACTTGCAATCGCTGCATAAGGCTGTTGTTGCACTATCCAACTGCTCGAAGTCATTAAGAATCGGGATCTGTCTCTGTATTCTCATTTTGTTAGACTGCGGACGGTAGAATTTTTCGGTGAACTAGCGTTAGGTGAACTTTAGACACGTAACAACTGTAAATAAATTGAGAGGCGATTTACACTAGTTGACTGATCAAACAACTCTTGGTTGGCTTTTGCATAACGCCCCTATATTCGGGACGGGCTAAGAAATGTGGATGTGATCATGCCTGATGTAGTCTGTGATAGTCAAGGTAATGCAGCGTGAATCAAATTATACGCAAAATAAATAAGAAACTATGATAATATAAAAACAAAACTCAATAAAAAATATTTTATCTTGCTTAATCGAGTAGACAAGGCTCTGTGTTTCGGTAAAGTTTAGCATACAGACAAATAAAGCGAAACTAAACATAAAGTAATAATCAGACCTGTCTAAAAACGAGTCATAGTGCAACGAAAAACAATAATGGCTTCAGTTGAGAAATTCTAAGATTACAAGATATCGTTACCACCTCAGGTCTAATTAGAGTAGTTGAGCAGGACAGTGTAGCGCTCTATCTATTCACCCGATGTGCATGTCGCATTTTATCTGCCCAGCCAGCATCAACCTCTTGCTCCCGGTACTGTTAGATTAGATCCGGTTAATTAAATGCTGTGTGTTTCTGCAGATTGTGTATGTGAACAGTATTGTATGAACTGAACATTAAAATCACTAAAGCCAAGTGTCTAAATTAAAAATAAATTACCAATCCTTGTTTAAATCAATGGCAGTGATATTTATATTGCTTTTAAACTTTGTAATTTCTAAATACTAATGTTTTGTATATTTTAAAAATAATACCTACACAATATTTTAACAAAAAGATTTGTACAGTGAAAGATCAAGTTACATATAACTTAACTACATTTACAACGTTCCAAATATTCCAATAACTCAATTCAACATCTTATTTTCTTCTTGTTATCTTTTTGCCACAAGAAATCTCTTAACTTTTCCCTAAGTAAGATTTTCACTAAGATCTAGTTCCTTCACATTACGTTAAATGTATTCGCAAGATTTATATGGAGTCAAGTCGTGCCTGGTCTGCTAGTTAAAATAAGCATAAAGACACCTCAAAGCCTTAGTAAGACAAAGACTCGTCTCGTATCAGGATCACTGTCAGATATGACTTTGTTTTACTAGGAGTCACGTCTTGAATAATATTAAGTTACTTATTTCGTTAGATGAAGATAATAGGTTACTGAGAACTTGAATCTGATTTTGAAGTTGTAAATAATTGCAGGCATTCTCTTATAGCGTGAGCTGTTATCATGATGCGTTTAATGCAGTTGAATAATGTCTCTCTGATTTGTTATTGATTAAATAGTGAAGTTTGCGATCATCATTCATGTATTTGTTTATAATTTTAATTTATACCTTGAAACGACGAGATGCCCGTGCCATTTTTCCATGACACATTTTATCAATTTTGTACAAATGGTTCAGTGTTTTATTTAATACATATCTGTATGTAATTTAAGTAAGCATTATTTGTAACCTAAAAATCAATTTACAATCAAAAGCCTTAGAAATGGATATATTGTTTACATTAGTTCGGAAAAATAATATTACAAGCGTTCTCTATAGTCAAGTTTTTTTTTGTTACATTAATAATTGTTGCTAAAATTAAATTTAATATCTGAAAAAAAAATTGTCATTATTTTAGTAATTAAACATTTTGAGTTAACCTGTAGATAGGAACTCTTAATTCATCATTGCTAATTGTGACTGTAATGTTACTATATATATCTACAAAAACCTTGTACATAATATTATACATATTTTGACCATAATTGGCAACATACTCGTAAAAGAGAGTGATCTTAAGCTGTATATAATTTTTGAACATCAAGCTAAAAGTAATCTCCAATATGAAAACAAAATCTTCAACAAAGACTTGAAATGACATTTTATATTATTTACAAAGCTATAAACATAAAACCGTAAGTCGTCACCACAGAAATTCCCTCATAATAGAACTTGCGCCGAAACTCCCTCAGAAGCCTCCGCAAGCCTCTTTTATTTATTTTTCATTTTTCGTCCAAACTCTAATGATCTTTAATGAAAAGAAGCCGATACGGCCACAGTTTTTTTTTCTTTGCCCCAGTACTTTGAAAAGATGTTTCTTTTCAACTTGGCTTATTATTTATAGTTGAGTGATCATAAATATTTTTGATACTCTTAATTTTTACTACGGAAACGATATTTTGTACATACTAAGGTACGTAAAATGTATGTTATAGAATAAATGTTGGACAGTAGGAGAAAACAAAAAAAAAAAAGATCAGTTCCTTGTTTACCCCTTCGATATAAGCAGGAGATGGGTTAAAATGAGTACTTATACCTTAGTTAATACTAACCTGGATAGTCAAGCGCCCAATAAGAACGTACGGGGACTAACGGATACGTGGGCAGAAGTTAGCAGCAAATAATTGACGTTTAACGACGAACCAAAGTAATAATTTTCGGAGAATTGGCCAATAAATATTACCTATAACATGGTTACAATTAACAAATCGACAGTTACTTTTAACGAACATAACGCTAACGATGTACTAAAATAAAAGAAGCACAGAATAACGTGAAAGTGACTACCATCGGATACATTGATAGAATGGGTACATCCATCATAGCGGCGATGCAGGCATGTTAACCAAGCACTACATTTGTTAAGAATTGTTCGGTCGAATACCGACCATGATGTATATGCCGGTCCAAATATTTTAGGTGCCAATGTTTTTGTAATGATGAGTTATTTTAATGATGCTTGTTTGAGTTTGAAGGACCCATCATTTCGGCTAGTCGGGTTTTATAATCATGTGTTTAATCCTACAAGTTTTCAATTAAAAAACATCTTAAGTGAAGGAAATCCGCGCGTTACATAATTATTTATATAATTTAACAATGGACAAGTCAAACTTAGGTAGGTGTAAAAAAATAAAAAATGATAACATTTTAAAAATTGAAGTTAGACGGTAGACGGTTTTTTTGTATTGAGACATTTTTTTAGATCATAACTCGAAACCCATAATTTAGTACATAATATGTTTAATGAACATAAAACACAACATTGTTGCAGTTGTAAACTCTATCTTCTTTGCATCAATATGGAACTTAACAGGTTGCAAAAGTTACACGATCATAAACTGATACAACCTGTAAGTAAGGACTACATATTAAAAACTACCTACGTATTTCAATAATGCACCATCGAAGGTAAAAGTATCTTTCAACGTATCTTTGAAAAATATCAAGTTATAGATATGTCTTGAAAGGTTTATCGGTCAACCGCTTGCTTACAAGTCATCGCTACAACAGTGGTGATTCATAGGTTTTCACATTAATAACATGTATATATGTAGTTTACAAGTCAAACGATAACTCAAACCTTGCAACGTTTGTAACAATTGTACTTGAGAGAATTATCCTAAGATACACTTGTTAAATTAAAGTCAAACACGACATGTCATACTAATGATATCAACATAATTATCCTGTGGACTCGGCAAATACAAAAGGAGTTGTAACAATGCGTCAACTCCAATTTTAAGCCGAGTTCTACGGAGCGTGCATTACAGAAATTAGACAGAGACTCAACATAAACGTTATAAGCGTTAATTAGGGAATTTGTTTGTTTTATCTTCAATTCTGTATTGAAACTAATTTTGTCGCTACAGAGACTTCTAAACGTGCTGTGTTCTCAACTGTACCGAAAGACAAATTAGCTTGCGTTATGACAAACAAAATCTAAGACCAATTTGGGCGCCACTTTATCCATCCCTTTGTAAATTCTGCACAATTAGGTTTAACGCTTTGTGCATTTTGTTTCCCAAACCGTGGAAATGCTAAACATATTTGTTATCATAAACATATGGAGACAAGTATTAATTAGTAAAATTAACTTACTTGTTTATCTTCAATCCAGTGAAGTAATTTGTAGTCGCGAAGATCTTGATGCCACTATCTGCGGATTGAGAAATTTTATCGTTTTACCGGTTTTTGGTCAGTTATGTGGGCGTCAATGGTATCTGTTGATTATTTCTACTAATATTGTGCTAATATAATCATAGTAAACTTTGGAAACAAGGATAATCCAGAAATTATTAGTATCACAAAATACCTGGGTCGCATAGTAACTTAAAAGTTCAAACTTGAATAAGCTAAAAATGACATTCAAAAGAACTATGATAATTACAACAGAACTTTTCAAAGTAATGTTATTAACAAGCTGTTTGATGTTAAGATCCGTAATCTTGTAAGTGGTAATAACTAATTTATTATACGTTGTGAAACATCGCATCAATGAGAGTAATGATTCATACTATAGAGGCATCGTTAAAACCTTTACAATTTTGAAACCATTAATTGATTTTCAAAAGATATCTGTTGTCCAACCCACGGAAATAATTCTATTAACTTCCACAAATACAAGTAATTACTAATAAAAAGGTAAGCTCCAATCACAAACAATACTCTATTGTTATAATGAATAGTTTTGTTATGTGTTCATCTCGAAAATGCTATTTCATTGTTATCATTTATTCCACCCACGTGTTTTAATTTGAATAATGGTTAAATTAATATAAATCCATCAACTGATTATGAATTTTATGATACAGCGGTTTTGGTTTACAATTATACACATTAAACTTCAAAGATAGTTTATTTGTTTATTTACTTTTGTTAGTTACTATGTATCGCTCGGTGTAAAATATTTCTCAGTAAGATCAAGTTACTTAATGACTACGAATGCTTGAACATCATAACATTTCTCTTGTAACCAAATCATTTCATGTTTCCGCTGAACATTGCTTCCATTAAATCGTTGTCAGCCGTCAACATTGTCGGCGTCGTCGCACTAATATCATCTGGCATGTGTTTACTTTCTACAATCAAACAGATCGCATTAACCACATCCGTTATATCTCGAGTTGTAAAACTGACCATCAAACCGGGAGTAACACAACGGCAAACTTTCGTCCGAAAACTCCGAAACACAGTTCACAGCACAGTCACAAATCCTTCCGTCGCTTTATAGGCCGCACTATCTCGGGGCAAACATCCCTATACAAACACACCGGGCCGGTACGATGTTTCGAGCGCGAACAAGCCGTCGGCAGCGATACGCATCCCCCGACGTCCGGAGAGCGACTGACTGGCGGAATTATGTTTAGCTGCGGGGCACACCGGCTATTGCATCCGAGCATAAACGAAAACGGCCGAATGGGATTTTGAGGTGTGAACGAGACGGGTCACACTTTCTCAGCGAACGAGCGAGAGAGAAATTCAGGTAGGGTGGGAGATGGCTGCACCAGGGTTTCATCTATGCAGGTTGGGAGATGGGGATTGCATGCGTTTATGAGCGGAGGTGCTTGTGATGTGACAGCCCTGCGGAATTCATGGCTCTTGAGTCAATTAGGGCAACAATAAAATTGATCACAATTCGGGTCAATCAAGCTATTAAGTCATTAGGGTTGATAGATAACGATAAAACAAATATGGCTGTAGTTTTGTTGATTGGGGAAGTGCTGCTGCGTTATTGTTCCCGAGGGATTCGACCGTTTTGTATCTGTTGTTATACTTTAATTGTAGTGATACATCGTAAAATGCCACGAGGGAGCCACGTACCATTGTTTTTTTATTCATTGGATGTTTTATTTTTATCACTAGGTAAAACTACGTTCCTGACTTTATTCCAACTTCCAGCTCAATACCAAAAAATATATTTGAGAGAGAGTTCAATAAAAACCGGTCGAAATTAAACCCATTCAGAATCTCAAAACAAACTTGTTTATTCAAAACAGCGAACTTCTCATGATAGTAAAAAGCGTCTTTCATAGTTAAGCTTATACAAACACACACAAGCTTCTAAAGCCCTCAGGTATGTTGATGCAAAGCTCTGCCATAATATCGGATATTTTAAGCTCTCAATAAAAAGTAGGATCAATCAGCTTGTAGGTATAAAGCTGTTTTGCTATTGGATATGATTGTCTGGATCTGGGTTGCTCCGAACAAGATCTGTAAATCCTAATAGGCGATAAACATAATAATTTATGTCACATTTGACAATGTTAGAAAACTGTAGGAAAACTGTTTAGCGGATTTAGATATTTGGCAAAAAATAACTTTGAAACAAATTAATCTTTTAAGGGTTAATTCTACCCTAATATTATAAAATGTACTTCACAAAACTTTTACTTCCTATAACATTTATTTTATAAAATTTTCTTTTAGTTAATTTCTGGAATGTATAATTATTAATACATACTGGTAATTGTTCCAGTTCTCTGCAGAAAGCATCATGGAGCCAATTAATGGTAAAAGCCATCAAGAGTCAATTAACAGTAATTATATTTTATCTTGACATTATTTGCTCCATTCATAGAATATTTAGACCGACTAGACACGTTCTTGTATTAAAATTCCTAAGTCATTACCTTTCTGTATATCGAAATACCTATACACTTAACTTATCTTTATTACACTACGCATTTTTGTCTACAGCGCAGCGTAATTTAATTTCGTTATTCTACACGCAAATGGCACTGACCATTTAAAAACAATGCAATGAATATGTCAAATCGATTCATTTTAATTATCAATATCGATGCATACAGGCAGAAAATGTTTGTAAACTTCTGTACAGTTCCAAATTAGGAACAAATATAATCTGGGCAGTTTTAACTTCATCATTAATCATTATGTGCCTACCCTACATCAAATCCTACAAGCCATAAAACCGTTTTGTTACTGGGTATATCGTACCGGCTATATAGTCTGACCCGATTAAATATTAAAGGGCCCAGAGCGGACTATTCCTACAGTGGGTACCTATTGTATTCCGATGGTTAGGGCCCAACGGGACTCTTTCGAGTCGGTCCGATCTAGTGCAGGTGTTGAAATTATAATTATTCAGTAGGCAAATTACGTAATAGCGCGCTACTTGAAAAACGAGATCAAATATAAGCGTATAATTATAATGATTAATATAACTCGTATTTACTAGCTTGACACATTTCGTTATACTTATGTTTACTACAATTAAATATCGATAATTTTGATCCCTTTAAGAGACAGGAGGGGAAAGCACGCTTAATTTTCTCTATCTAATAACCAGTGTACCTAGTCAAATATCGATGCAAACCTTTATTTTTTAATTTGTAGTAAGAATGTTTTACGGTACATCGGGACATTTCGACTAACATGAGTTGAAACTGATGTGACGATGACCACCCTACAACTACCACGAACCAAATTATAAACCACACCAACGCCTAGTTACCAAATTATACAAGAGATACTATATACCCTTTTTTTCTTAGGTTAAGTTTAACTTAGCGATATTAGTATAAATTGTGTTACGATTTACGATGTTATTGAACTAAGAATTATACAAGTCATAAAAAAGTGTGCATATATTATTATGGTCTTATTTCGTTACTATACAAATTTAAAGCAGTCTCGACTAGAAATGGAACTGCTGTTTTTTTCTCTATTTACCATGTAAATACGGTGTATATCAATTCGTAATTTCACAATGACTACTGGCTTTATACCCTAGAACATAAACGTGTTCTAACTAGACCAAGTCTTAGGTGGTCTAAGCCATACATGGTAAGCGCCAAATTAAAGCAGGTAATTTATGTAGGTATAATCACGAACTTTGCATTTATTTTCCCCTTTTCAAACCTTATTTTAGAAACTTATAATTTGACTCCATTTAAGAAAGTTCCAATACTAATAACTCAAAATGTTTCTAAGACAGTTTATGACGTTTCCCAATACATACCAACATAATCTTATATCGTATGAGAAATGACATGGCAATATGCGATTAACGCTAATCTTATAACCTTTTTCTTTTCGAGCATTAAGGAACACCTATGCGAACGCGCAGCAAGCAATTAAAGAACGTGTCGAAATAAATTTATGACCCATTTTCCCTTGTCGGGTGCTAAAGAGTTTTACGAGGCAGTTTTGTGGGGTGCAAATATATGCGACAGACTATTTGGTTGCTGATGTGTTGCTTTAGGAACTTGGAATGCGTGGACAGTAGACTTTGTTATCCTTATCAGTTGTCTGACTGGTAGCTTGATAATCCATTGGAATCTGTGATTTTGCCTCGAGTTTTTTGGTCAGCCCTTATTAAAAAAAATATATATTTTTAAAGTTGTTGGACCCGGGTATGTCCTTAAACTACGTCCAACAATGAGAGGTAGGGCACAGCGAAGTTCCATCACGCTTGAGTCTGGAGAAGCCCAACTGGGGAAGTACCTCCTCCTTACAGAAGACCACAGCCATAATAGCACTGCTACCTTTCAGGTATGTAGTGTTGTGTTCCTGATGGTGTAAGTAAGGTTCCCAGAGCTCCAACACCCTTTAAAGGTCGGCAACGCGCTTGAGACTCCCTTGGTGTTGCGGGTGCCCATGGGCGACGGTAATTGCTTACCATCAGGCAATCCGTCTGCTCGTTTGCCACCTTATGTCATAAAAAAAAAAAAAACCTAAGTGTTGCTAATGACTTAAGTCTGTATGTCATAATTATGACATACAAACTTCATAAAAGACTCAACTGATGGCAAAGGGGCTAGTCCAATAAGAATATCAAGAAGGATAATTTTTCACAGCGATGTGATCGTAATCATCTGTTAGGTATGATGCTGTGTTCTGTATTAGATTGTTCTGTGTAATTTCTGTCCTGATAAATTTATCACAATAATAAATGGTTGCTGATGTGTTTGGTATGCGTAACTAACTAAGAAGGAATGCGTGTATAGGTATAGGAGTGTGCGTAGGCATGTTTGATATTGTCAAGGTGTGTTTGTGCCAGGAACAGTATTGGTCCCAGCGCACTGCCTTGAGGAACGTCAAAAATCACCTCGAACCTGAACTAGTCCAATTTCTTATTTGACGCCTCGAGTTCGATCCCAAAGATATTCGATCAAAAATTTTACGCCTTGCAAAAAAAGTGCTCTAGATTTTTTACAACAAGCTGTAGCAGAGAAAGGACTATTATAGTTTGTCCTTGGCACAGTCCACTTCTATTGTTTCTTTCTAATGTACTAGTTAGCCCGAGACAAACTTTAAGCTACTGACTACTGTTTGTATACTGTTTTACTGAAACTTTTATTTAAACAACGGATAAAGGATTTAACTTAGCCCAGTATGATTCGACCAATTTTATATTTAATTTTCCTTGTAAGTCTGTTTCTGTGTTCATTACGAGAGATGTGCATGATGCAAATATAACACAAACGCGTTCAATAATATGGACAGCGTCTTTCCATATTACAGGAGAAAGCGGAATATAGAACAATAAAATAGAATAACACATATTTATGAGTAGTCTGTTTTTTGTTCTTTGTTATTATTATTTATTAGTACACTGATATGAGTACCCTTTTCTCCATTATGTCAAAAAGTAAGTCGTATGTAGTTTGGTCGTTGTATCTGCGTTACTTTTATTTTGCTACTTATTAGTTTGCAGATTTATGCGATATTCAAATAAATATTATATTCTTAATTTGTTAAAAAAACCCGCTGATAGTTTATATACTGATCAGGATTATAAAAAATAATTATAAAATGACGAATGTTATGATAATCCGAACTCACTATTTTAACATCACCAGATCACCACCCCTGATAAAGTTAGATGAAAATAAATAAGGTAGTATGGCAAACTAAATTCATTAATGACAATAAAATAAACTTCACTCCACATCGGCGTGAAATGTTAAAGATCACTTAAATAGACTCCATAACAGCGATAGTTTATCAATTACGAGAAGAAAATAAGAATATTATGACGTTAAGACTGGAATATTTATATAAATATCAGATTGAAAGAGATAGAAGAACAGAGATATGAAAAATGTAGATATTAAAAAATGTTTAGAAGCATAAATAATACACTGCGCCGTAAGTCGGTCACTGAGAACTAACTAGTGAAAATATATACAAAAAAATAAGTCCAAGTTCAAAAATCGGACCGGAAGTAATCGGGTTTGGAGGAATCGGATCCAGACCATAGTAATATACCATCAGAATTCGAGCCCGTTATTTAAGGCTTCATAGTGCAGGGGCTCTAGCGTCACCAACTAGGTGAAGAGAGTGTATTTTGCATAATTATTTCCTCTTATTACTTTATCAAAGGCGTTACGGAACTATTAAATGTCTCAACTCTATATGACACTAGCGGTTCCTGGAAGCCCAACTAATACTTCCTGCCGCAGTTATTTATCCTGGCACAAACAATACAATTAATAATTCAAATCATACACACTCGCATACAAAGGGTTTTGCATATTAAAAGCGGGTTTCCGCAACCGTCATACGAGCTAACAATTACGTTAAATTTAAATTAGATTGTAAATAGTATGTTTGGACGCGTGAATCAGTTTTGCGTAGTTAACTGACAGTATTTAATTTATAAGCAAAATAGGTTGCTAATGTTGGTTGATGTCATTTTAGGTACTTTTTATAATTTGTTTTGTTTAGAACCCTCTCTCTAAGACCATGTCGGCTACGTTACTAAGTCTCTGAGTATATCATCATAATTATACAGTTTGAAAATATTAGAACATATAAATATAGTATATAACTATAGTGCAAAAGTAAATAGGTCAATTGAAATCTTATTATTTATTTCTGAATTGTAATTTTTATAATATTTACTTATTTTATATTCCGTGTAAGTGTCTTAAAGTAAAACTGTAAACTTGCAGTGTGTTTTTTAATAAATAACCAAAGTGTCAAAAAAACTATAAACAAACATTTCAGTTTTGGACAGGAGTTACGCCAATATCGTCTGGAAAACTCCAACATCGGTCATCGTAACCCCAAAATTGAAGTAACTTATCCCTCTTTGCTCGAATTCTGACACACTCCATTAAGGAATGCTGCACATCCCCAACGGTTTCACGTCTTCGCAGTTTGGAGACTTCATGAGGTTCCGGATCGAAAGTATGTAAGCAAAAAATTTACAGAACAATATCGGAAATCGGAATGAAAATTCGTCTTCAGTATTGTATTACATTCACCGCTACATTTACATGTTTATGTCTCAGAAACATGTCACGGTCTAGTATTCCGCCGACTGCATCTACATCGATCAAGGGATACTCGGCACTCGCACTTATAACTAAGGTATCGATGCGGTTAGACCAATCATATTAACTTGCCTTAGACAATCTTATAATTAACACGCTATGTGATTATTTTAGTAAAACTATATTAACTGCCCAAGAATGACACTGATTGATGAAAGCATCAATGCCTTGCAATAAGAATTCAACATCAGAATCAATCCTAATTTTGCCCAATCTGTAAACCTAAAGGTGCGGCTTGAATGCGAGCGGGCTTATAGAAACAATGCTCTATAATCCGCTTACCTCCGCACAGTAGCACGAACGAGAGAGTAACCATTGCTGCTGTTCGTTGTGGGATTTTGGGGTTTGCAATTAGCTGAAGTGAAACGGTGCACGTAAATCTAATCACTCAATTTTAAAGATTTGCTCAGCGACCCAAAAAAAGGTCTTGGTATCCATAGATATATCATGCTACATGCATTCCATAGTTTTGCCATATTATATTGGCTTGAGACTGACAAAGATCTTCCTTGGTGATGACTAGTTGCCTGAAGAATTTTCTCTTGACCGCTTGATGCTTTTTCTCTATGAATCATTAAGCGAGTGACGAATTCAAATGAAAATTTCAGTGCAAATCTGGTAAAATGCCTTAAAACATTATGTCTGCTATTCATTTTGAAAAAAAAATGATTATGAAGAAAATGAGATAAGAAGATAGAGAAAGCGAGAGAGAGAGTGAGGTAATAATCCGCTACAATCCCACATTGTAGCATCCACAATGACTGCTGCCAAAGTTAAAATTATAAGTGATCTATCGTAAAGTTAATCGAAGCTAATCGTCAACCCTATCACATTGACGCAAAAAAACTATGAGCCAGACATGAAAAATATAAATTCCATGTTATAGCGCATTATTCAAATCTGTCTCAATATCGGACTTGCGGATATGTGCAGTATTCTGCATTAGTATATAAGCTTTTCATTTCTCATGCTGGAAAGTGGGTCATTGTTTATCTACTATGCGGGTGGAAAGTGATACGTTTCCGCTCTAGGGTCGCAATTTGGCATGTTCATATTAGTTCTCACGTTGTGAGGGCTCAGTAGAACACAGTGGCGAAAATAACCTTATTTACCGACGCCAGAAACAAATACATGAGAATAGTTCTTCCTCTTAAATTATAGGAATTTATTGTAGCGATTATCATACATAAAATATGTCAATTAATTAAAATATTTATATTATTCGGTTAAAAATTTTAGGTGTCTTGGTTCTATATTACAGTAACAAAAAGGAGTAAACCTACGAAGTTTTATATAAACCTCAATATGCACAGCTAAGCAACGACAGTAACTTATACAGCCAAACATGAATGTATAATTACTTGTTGGAAATATTAATTTCCCATTAGTCATTATTTCATTGAATAGGACCATTGTATTACAAATTCTATTACTTTATACATAAAACAAGCCTTAAATTTTAAAAATAAAGGGTTCCGTTTTTCGATAAAGCTAAAATGCTGTTTAAGACACCCATTAATTTGCCAATCAACGCGCGCGAAAAAAAAAATTCTGTGCGTTATGACAATTATGCTGCAAGAAAAAAGTTAGATTCCAGCATCTAACTTCCGCGCAACTATTGAAAATACTTGAATACTAAACAAAGTATAATGATATTTTGAAATGAATAAATACGGGTTACTGAAGCGATTCTAAAATGGACCTAACACTGGACGGAATTAGAAATAAAGCTCAAGTTATCATGGAGGAGAGCCTCCTACCGCAAGTTTCAATAGAAAATATACAACTTGTATGAAATGGCGGTCAGTAAAATAAGTGAAATCTATGTCAGAATGTGTGCTCATTTCAATAATTTATCGATACAACTTAAACGTTCAGCTATATGCTTCAACTTAAACAGTCAGTTTATTATCTAAGATACATTTTTTACATGCTTCTGTCTCTTATTTTACTTTCCTCGCATTCGAAATGAATAATATTTAGTATGCTGAACTCGGGTAAAAGTCACCCATTTCCGACTCACACTATTAGCGCTCTCACTTCGTTCGAGCGCCAAACTACCTCGTCGTCAATGGGTGACTTCCTACCCTTGGTTAACAATCTACTATTTATGCGTTCAGTGTGTATATTGATTGCAAAACTTGTGATTACAATCTTCTCAATGATATCATACCTATTTGAGGCCGGTATCATAGCCGTTCATTATTAGAAATGGGAGATTTTTGGAAATTCAACTGTAGGAGCTCAGATGTTACCAGCATAATATGTCTATACGTGTACAATAATGTAGTCTTTTGCAAGTTTGGGGTTGCTTTTTCT
This sequence comes from Grapholita molesta, assembly GCA_022674325.2. NCBI lineage: Eukaryota > Metazoa > Arthropoda > Insecta > Lepidoptera > Tortricidae > Grapholita > Grapholita molesta. The sequence continues at coordinate 9,630,363 of CP053138.2, forward strand.
TTGTTAAGACTTAAGACACAGGCTATTTATTTATTTATTTAATCTTAATGCACAACAAAAAGTACAAAGGCGAACTTAATGCCAAATGGCATTCTCTACCAGTTAACCGTCAGGCCAAATAGAGAAACACAAGGTAATAGGTGCGAGAAATTATACCAACGTCGAGATCATAACAACAAAAAAAAAACACTAACATATATATTTCGTGCTATTTCGACTATTTTGTGTAATACAGGCAGTTTTTCTGTGCAAACGTGGCTTTGCATTCAAAAGCATTCTCTTATACAATCCACCTCATCTCACCACCCACAGACCAATACTAAGGCGCTGTTGGCACGGGTATAACCACAGACAATTAATTAAACTAGATGTAGTAACTACCTTTCTTTTAAGCCCTCTCGTATGACTTAACTGCCATAACTAAAGTCAATGTATACATATTTTTGGTTTGATTCCTGTTTACTGTAAAATTAACAAGACATAAAGAAGAGCGCCCCGTATGAGGAAATCAAAAAGTCGTCTCAAAAATGGGACAATTGGCGATCACTTCAACGACGAGAGAATAATGTTAATCGTCTTAAGTAAATTATGATAATCGCTTTGAAGTCGTATAGTAGGCTTGCGGCATCTATTTAAATGTATGGGCTGTAAGAAGTACATGTGGGCGTCGTTTTATTACGTATCTTATTGTTTGTTTTACGCCACCTTTGACATTAAACAGAATTTCCTGTGCCTAGTATCAATTTAATAAAACCTTAGCATATTTCGGCCGGCCTGTATTTCGGAATTTTTATTACAAGGAAAAAATATTTCTTGATCCAATGAGGTATTATTTCTTTCAAGATCTTTTCAAATTTCTATATAAAGAACCTCGAAAATGATTACGTCTAATAAATAAAATACTCTCGTATTTATAGCAACGAATTTCTTATACTCAATAACAATTTATTGAGAATAACAGGTCAGTTGTGATTGAAGAAGTATGTACGAGTATGTCTTGATACTTCTAATAAAACCTTGAATTTAGAGAATTAATTCTTGAATTTCGAAAACAGCATTTTTGTATGTTGAGAAAACATTTGAACATGAACCCGAACACACATGAACCCGTTAATGGAATTTGATAAAAAATATATAAAATATCTTGGCCTTGTATAAATCTTGCTCTTGGATCAGGATATTTAAGAAAATTAAATACACTTTAATTTAAAAACAAGTTACTAGATACCTGGAAAAACAATTAATAAAGTAACAATAAGATTCAACTAATACATATAAAAAAAGGCCCCTACGGTCTGGTACTGTGACGCCAGCAGCATTTTCTTGTAAAATTGGGAGTCTGATACGCTGACCGAGGTAGCTGCCAGCTCCTTAGTCTTTTGGGGCATCCTTGAATTTCTTTAAAAGGTCCTTAAAAAGACTCGGAGCGTTAAGATCCTACGGCTTTGGCTTTTCAGCCGCCTCTGCTGTTGTCGCTGTACTCAAAGAGGTTCGATAGAGATGTGACGGGGCTAGTGTGTCTACACAGATTGCTCAGTTCCAGAAATGATTTTTTTCTGTGTGATCAAGTTTCTTTATTATAACAGGCATTTTTTGGATAAGGTGACGATCGTTAGTGAAACTATCATCTCGCCATCTTCTGTTCAGCTATCCCAGCATTTAACTAAGTCATGGTAATTTTGATATATCGAAGTTCCTAGGAATAACCAGTCCAATGCCATTTCCATGATTGGATCTCTTTATGTTTTGCCGATGACACTCCGTACCTTAATATTAAGCGCTCTATATAGCGAAGTGATATTGAGCATTTATGATCCAGTAAGTATTATTATAGGCCAACTATATCGATACGGCCACGTTGGAAAAATATGTATACATGTACCTTAATATTAAGACTATAAGGTACGTGTATACATATTTTACCACTTTGGCGGTAACGATATCTTTGACCGCAACATCGTAGGCATGAACTACGCTGGCATGTTGCTACGTCATAGCAAAATTGGAATACTTGCAACAAAGTTTCAAATTACAAGGCAACTTTGAAATACATAATTACCTAAGTACAGTCATATACTGTAATATTTAAGTATGACTTGTTAAAGTTCTATGACCAAGGTCGTTTCATATGGTTATGCGCACTTCTGTTTTGAAAGATATTTCAATACTCATAAAACGTACGACTTAAACTATTTTTTTTCTAAAACCATAATATTTAGGTTGTCCTAAAGTGCCAGTGCTTATGATACTGCATTATTATCTTTCACTGAGCTCACAATGGTGAATTGATAGCAATAAATTGCTGCCAACCTATTGCAAGCATGAAAATCTGATAGCTGCCATTGATTTTGAGAACTATGTGAGAAGAAGAAGACGACGGCATTTTTAACTCCTTTTGTAATAAAATGCAATAGTGTATCTAGTGTATCTGTGTCATCGGAAATTTGTGGCGGAAACACTTCATCTTATTAAATCCACCAATCACGACACATCGAAGTTAATCGCAACTCTAGATTCTTTTTTGGTGCGAATACTGTTTAAAAATGTGAAATCATTAAAATAGTAGATTGTTTGACAAGGGGCTAAAGTAGGCCATAGTACCACGAGATGGTTATTTTCCCGAACGAAGTGAGGGAAAATTGTTCGAGGGGTAATATGGCGTTTAGACCCGAGTTATGCATACTAGTTTTCACTTCGATTGCGAGAAAGTAAGAAAAAATAACATTTCAACAATTAACAAATACAATTTTATTCACCCGCAATGAATTCTGAGTCAAAAATGTTTAATTTGGAAGTCTTTGTATTTTTTTCACTGCTTTGATACAGATAGGATATATCTACGCCGTGAATAAATGCCATAGACAACGTATAATTGGGGCTTCAAAGAGTTTGCCAACGATTTAAACTTTTTTTAATGCTTGTGAAGTAGGAACTAAAAAACACCTAATGCTTTGACAATTTGATTGCGTTTCCTCATTGGTCGATTTTAATATTGCGGTATTGTCTGATTGGTTGATATTTTATACAAAGTTTTTTTAAAGATTTCACATTTTTAAACAGTATTCGCACCAAAAAAGAATCTAGAATTGCGATTAACTTCGATATGTGTCGTGATTGGTGGATTTAATAACATGAAGTGTTCTGGTTGGTCAATTTAAAACGTTTTGTATATCATAAATATGTATACATATTTTCCCAAGAGGCTAAATGTACTACTTTAGTCCGCCTTGGCAAGCATAATATGACACACTTTTAGAGCATGGGAAGTGAAAAAAACTTTGTATAAAGTATCAACCAATCAGACAATACCACAATATTAAAATCGACCAATGAGGAAACGCAATCAAATTGTCAAAGCATTAGGTGCTTTTTAGTTCCTACTTCACAAGCATTAAAAAAAGTTTAAATCGTTGGCAAACTCTTTGAAGCCCCCAATTATACGTTGTCTATGGCATTTATTCACGGCGTAGATATATCCTATTTGTATCAAAGCAGTAATAAAAAATACAAAGACTGCCAAATTGAACATTTTTGACTCAGAATTCATTGCGGGTGAATAAAATTGTATTTGTTAATTGTTGAAATGTTATTTTATCTTATTTTTCACTTCTCATGCTCTAAAAGTGTGTCATATTATGCTTGCCAAGGTGGACTAAAGTAGTACATTTAGCATCTTGGGAAAATATGTATACATATTTATGATATACAAAACGTTTTAAATTGACCAACCAGAACGCTTCACCTTATTAAATCCACCAATCACGACACATATATCGAAGTTAATTGCAACTCTAGATTCTTTTTTGGTGCGAATACTGTTTAAAAATGTGAAATCATTAAACAAAACTTTGTATAAAGTATCAACCAATCAGATATACCGCAATATTAATATCGACCAATGAGGAAACGCCATCAAATTCTCAAAGTATTAGGTGCTTTTTAGTTCCTACTTCACAAGCATTAAAAAAAAGTTTAAATCGTTGGCAAACTCTTTGAAGCCCAAATTATACATTGTCTATGGCATTTATTCACGGCGTAGATATATCCTATCTGTATCAAAGTACTGAAAAAAATACAAAGATTGCCAAATTAAACATTTTTGACTCAGAATTATATGTTATTATACTTATTTGTTATTCTACTCGACACTGGCGAAATCACCGATTGATTTATTGATGGAAGCCATATTTTTTTAAAAGAAGAAGAAGACTCAGTATTCATTGCGGGCGATAAAATTGTATTTGATTATTGTTAAAATGTTACTTTATTTTATTTTCTCGCAATCGAAGTGAAAACTAGTATGTATAACTTGGGTCTAAACGCCATATTACCCCTCGAACAATTTTCCCTCACTTTGTTCGGGAAAATAACCATCTCGTGGTACTATGGCCTACTTTAGTCCCTTGTCAAACAATCTACTATTATCATGTGCTATTAGGGTATTAAGAATCGGTAGGCTATAATTTGAATTTTCACATTTTACTTTGCTACATCGGAGCGTGTAATGCAAATTCTTCCGCAGGAACTCTGCAAACCACTCAATGCTATGCGGTCCAATAAATTGTTTATTGGTTTAAATTGAAGTTAATGTTTCTTGTAAGAACAACTGGAACACGTATGTCTAATAAGCTGAAACATAATTCTTCGTGTGAAATTCTTATATAAAATCGTAAATATTTCCTATGTTATCCGTTATAAGTTATCTGTGCTTAGATTGATGACTTCAGGTATGTTAATTTTTAATTTTCTAATAAACAATTGGAGCCCGTATTTATCCTTAAACTGGACGGACAGCAGCATCCCTTTAGATCAATAAATAATAAACTATTTCCAATCCGTACGCCAAGGGTATTATGGTTTGAACCCCCCATGCTCGGAGAACGCAGCATGTGGCGCTCTTTGGTCGAGGCCTATGTCCAGCAGTGGACGTCCATGGCTGATAGATATAATAAACAAACATGTCAAACTGAAGAAAAGAGATAATCAAACTTAATTATAAAATACCAACGTTAGTAATACATAGTCGAAAGCATGCCTAAACATGTACCTGAATGTCATCGTAAAATTGTAAATGCTATTCGATTATAATCTAACTCGCGAGATATTTTAATATCGAAAGATTGTGAACTGCAATGTACTGATTACAATTTAACGCATTATTTTTCGCTACATTGTAAAGTAACGACGACAATCCGTCAGATTGTGAAATGGCATGCAGTGAAACGAACTTCGCTCGCTGATTGGTCGAACGCCTCTTCCCAATACCGCTGCCATATTTGGATGTCAAGTTGTATACCTCTATTTTATTGATTATGTTTCTTAGTAGTCAATTTAATAATTCAGTAAGTAACTGTTTATACTACTCAGAATTTTAGAAGTGTTATAAGTTTTTCAGACTTCTAACGTAAAACACCTTACAATTCTAAGCAAGATTTTAGGCTGTACAATTATTTTACAGTTTACAATTCTAGAGTTAAATTATAAACGAACGAAATTTACAATTTAACGGTGAATGACTGGTATATTGATACTTACCTATTATGATCAGCTGAATAAATGCATACATATTAAAAATGCTACTAGTTAAATAATTTTAATTTTGGCATTTCGTAATAAATACACACTAAATACATTTCGAATATACAACGTATGAAAATTATAAGAAATTAGTTTACATTTTTTTACATATACTGTTCATAAATATATGAGTCCCATTGTGGGTCAAATTTTCAACATGCATTGAAATGAGGAAACCAGTTCACTGTCTTAACTACAATTCATTAATATTCTCATTCAAATTAAATAGGTAGATCGTGTAGTTTTATTTTGTTAGGTCTGAACCTCTAGAGCCGTCCTATGTGGCCCATATCTTCCCACACATTCGCGTGGGTACCATTTGAACACTTAATTTTCGTACAAGTATTTTTGCAGACGGAAGTGTGGCCGGAAATAGGCCCACTCAGGATAATTGTTTTCTATTTCTGCAGTCCATTGAGAAAATTGTTAATACCTACGACTCGTCGAATATAGAAGTAAAGATTATAATATTGTCTCATGTTCAAGTTCACCTTTTGGTGCTGAATTATAATAGTCGAGAAGGGTATATTTACAGTCTTGTATTACGAGATTGTAAGTAACTATGCTTGTATGTTTGGGTCAAATCTTGCATACACGATTCTACCTACTTTGTACGGCGGTATGAAATTTGTTTTTATTGGTAATTTGGATGACAAATTAATATTGATAATGCATTAGAATGGTATGAGTACATTAGCTGGTCCATTTATCTATAATTATCTCATGTATATTATTATTTAACTGACTGCATCTAATAAAACAACTAAAACGGATTAAATCGCATATACTAATTTAAACTTCATCCCGACGTTTCGAACCCTTTAGCAGCGTTCGTGGTCATCGGGTGGACTCCACGGGTGGATGACCACGAACGCTGCTAAAGGGTATACGCGATTTAATCCATTTTAGTTGTTTTATTTCATCAGTAATTATCGCGGCAACCGAAGACAATATTATGACTGCATCTACAAAATTAACTTTTATATTTATTTAATTGTTAAATATGAGCTATTCGACATTTAATAAAAATAATTTTTCATTTATGTTAACCATGGAAAGGAAGATATAAAAATTGATTAATATTCCGCTCGTTTTCTAGATATCAGATCATATCATGAAACGCATAATGAGGTATCTAAACAAATATTGGATTACAAGATAAGTAATTGCACACTAGTTTACCCATCGTCAGATCTAGTGCCCTAAAAATGGATTTTATGTCGGATAAGTTGATTAAGATACTATGTTTATCAATTTTATTTACGACATAGCTCGCAATTATCAAGATGCCTTTGGAAGTAATAACGTGTAATTGCGATAAACGATATCATTGTTGTAAATACTTAAGACGTTACATTACGTCTGTAACAGTCAACTTTAGAATGAAATTTTGCTTATTTTCTATCTTTCTGCTTAGTTTAAGTTTAGTAAAATGTGAAAAATTCCGGTTTGATAATTACACATTGTATAAAATTTTCCCGGAAAATGAAATCCAAGTGAAATTACTCGAAGAACTGCAGAATGATATAAGATTTGACTTCTGGACGGATCCAGTGCCGTCGACGGAGTTTGTCTTAGTAATGGCGAGCCCGGCGGATACAAATGAACTCTCTAGTTTCTTGGTGGAAAATAACATGAAATCTGAGATTACTATGAGAAATGTTCAAGAGTAAGTAGACTCGCCGAAAGGTTTGAAATTTCTAATTGTACACGAATTAGTGAACAGAATAAATAGTTTTGTAAAGTACTTGTATTTTTCTTTATTTTCTTGAGTCTGCATAAGTGTCTTCATTAGTGATTCAATGCATTTTTATTTAATTGAAATATAATCTTATATTTAATAAATCAGATGGATAAAGATACAGACATCTTTTCAATACAAAATCCGAGCTAACCTGTAAAAATAACCGTTTTGACCTGACCCATATTTATTTCTACACAGACACATTGACAGACAAACAGTGAAGCAATACACAAGAAGCAACATCCGCTCAATGAGCTGGGATGCCTACTACACGTTAGACGACATCAATGCTTGGCTAGACGACCTGGCCACTGAATACCCCAACATCGTCACTGGCATCATAGGAGGTGGTTCCTACGAAGGCCGTGAAATCAAGGGTATTAGAATATCCCATGGTTCCGGTAGAAGAGTTATTTTCATCGAAGGTGGCATTCATTCGAGGGAGTGGATTTCGCCATCAGCTGTATGCTACATTATATCAGAATTGCTGACAAGTGAGGATCCAGAAACTATGGCGGCTGCTCGCGATTACGATTGGTACATATTCCCTGTTACTAACCCTGATGGTTACATTTGGACTCATGAAAGCGTAAGTTTGGTTTAAGACTATTGCTTGTCGATTGTCTTAGTTCTAGTTAAGTATTAATTGATTATAATTGAAATTGCAGTTTAGGATGTGGCGCAAAAACAGACGTCCGATTGGTTCCGCATTTGGTGTTGACTTGAACAGAAATTGGAACAACAACTGGCTTGGTAATTACAATTTAGTATGCTTTTTTTTTTAATAATTTTTACTAAGATATGAGAACTTTTAGCGCCATCCATCCTCCACACATTTCAGCCGTATGCAGTCCACTGCTGGACATAGGCCTCCCACAGATATGACTTGTATCATCTTGGGGGTAGGTGCCATAGTCACCACGCTTGGCAGGCGGGTTGGCGACCGCAGTAGCTGTAGGTTGGGTTTCGACGGACGCTGCTGCCCGTCCGTAGGATTTTTCCCTTTGTCGCCTCTTACGACACCCGCGGGAGGAGATGGAGTGGTGCTATTCTAGTCAGCCGGCATCACACGGCATCCATCCTCCATCTTGGACAAATACTACAACGATACATGTTAAAAGGTGACTTTTACTTAGTTTTTGTAGCGCACCAAATTGTAGAATATTCTTATATTTATAATCATCATGTTTTTCAGTTGCCGGTTCAAGCACCAACCCAGCTACGGATATCTACGCGGGTCCCGGACCCTTCTCCGAGCCAGAAACGAGGTCACTATCTGCATACATCCGCACCATCGGCGACCGAATCGACCTGTACCTGTCTTTCCATTCCTTCAGCCAAATGTTGTTGCTGCCCTTCGGGAATACCACTGATCATTTGGATAATTATTATGATGCGGTAATTATTTTATGAATAAGTTTTTAACAGTTAGTATTCATGAATGCAGATAGTATACGTAACGAGAAAAACAAAAGCTATTTTAAATCGAATTATGTATTTGGCGAAACTGTTTTCGTAAACTACAAGAATATATCAATTAGTAGTTATGTGTTAAACTACAAAAGTAACGTAAGGCGTAAAACTGGTGGAGGTTTTATGGTGATTTCTATATAATGAGCAAAGCTTACTGATTCCAGGAACGTGACTAAGCTGTTAGTTAAGTTTTCAACATACAAATAATGTAATTAAAATATGTTATGGCACTGAAATTATTAGATGAAGTAGCTACCTATAAACGTTAATTATCCAAATTATTTTAGTTTATTCTTAAAGGATATCCATAGATATCTATCTCTATATAAAAATATATGTTATTAGAAATCTTCTTTCCAGGTGAACATTGGCCGTCGCGCTATGGGAGCGCTGTCAGTTAGATACCAAACGCAATATGTTACCGGGAATATTGCTGAAACTATATGTGAGTAACTAACATCTCTGACTGACTAGAGCCTTATTGCAGAGTAATAAAGCTTACCTATGGTCAACAGAGCATGTTGTTGTATAAGTACATGTTGTGAATGGAACTGACTCCGAACTCGGAATTAGAGCGGGTTCTGTTTTCCTGGTAATGAAGAATTTTTAACGTGATTGCTTGTATTGACCTAGTTTTCAATATTAATTCAAACCAACTTTTATGCTCTTTTGGTCGGAACCTAAATGTTTTCGTCTATTAATTACTTAGTTTTTTTTTCTTAATAAAACTTCTAGTAGCTTTAATTGTCGTTATTTCTACCTATTATTCATTAGAAAAAGGTTTTCATGGTAAATATAAACTGCAGTTATACAGCACATCCTAAATGCCGATCAAAATAGGTTTCTGAGTGAAAAACCATTCAGTAGCCGTAGTCATCGGCTGTCCCAGAATTGCTAGCTTATATTTCCCAAAAATGGTATAGATCAATTTCCATGAAAAGATATTCAAAAGCCAATTTTATGACCAACTTTTTCAGATCAAGCATCCGGTGGTAGCATCGACTGGGTGAAAGGCCACCTCCATGTCCCCCTAGTCTACTGTTACGAACTTCGCGACCGAGGCGCATTCGGTTTCCTCTTACCCGCAGAACAAATCCTGCCCAATAACGAAGAGACCATGGACTCTTTGCTGGAAATCATTCATCAGGCTAGGAGGTTCGGGTATATGAATAACGCACAAGGTTTAACGGGGTCCATTGTTATGACTTTTGGACTTATGTTAGCATACTTATTGTAAAATATTTAAATAAATACAATTTTGTTAGTACCCAAATATTTTCTTTTTTTTAACCGAAGTTTGAGACAATGTTAACATTAATAACTTTGCCGCTTTGAATTGAAGCGTTGAATCCGTTGATCGACTGAAGTGATGTTGGAACTCAAACTGTTGCATCTCTTGTAATCTCTAATTACGAACTAATAATGTATTCTCAAAATTATCTTTAAGTAGTTTTTTTATAGAACCCAAAATTTAAAGATATTTTAGATAAACTATGCTGTTTTATCCTGTGGTTAATAAAAGTGTAAGAGCTGGTTATAACTGATATAAGGCACCCACAAATAATCTGTTTCACGTGGCATTAGGAAAAGTGTGTACAATCTTAAGAGAATTTATTTTGCACACGCTTCCTCTTTTGACTTTTGCGAGTTGATATTATTAAACAGTCGGCTTACTTTGCTATTTTTGTTACATTTGTCATTAAAAGTCTTTAAGTTCTTATCTTTATTTTTTTTACTTTGGTTAAACATGCATAAAAGGAATGGCACGATTTAATTCCGCCATCTCCGTTCCACCGACGGGCATCCAGGCGAGGGGAGCGATTTCGTCCTTACGTTGTGAATTTCCATTCATTCGCACGAAGCGATTCACTTCTACCTTCCTAATGCGGACTGCTTAGGTATGGAATTCGCTGCCTTCATCTGTATTCCCGGAAAGATATAATTCCGGTCTTTTCAAATCAAGAGGCTATTACTGAACCAGCGTGCTACACCCTCGGCCTTCTTGACACTTACCATCTGGTGTGTCTGAGGTCGAACGCTAGTCAGTCAGGTAGAAGACATGAAATCGATCTATCTATCGACATTACCAATAAGTACTTACATTTATTTTTATATAATATATGTAACCTTATTGAATAACCACGAAGGCCGCTCGTGCTGCAATATGATTATGATTATAAATAAATGCGTATAGTGATAAGATAATAAGTGCAAGTACTTGAATATCATGTAATAAATGCACACAGTTGCAATTAGGTTCATATTAAACTATCTAGACGATTTTTATCTAAAACCGTCTGTAATGATAATCCTGTTAATCGTTTTATGCGTCACATGGATAAGATATATTTCAGTTCGACTAATTTTGACGGTCAATAATCTTCCGCAAAAGAGGTTTCCAATATAAGCTACAAGTCGTCATTAATTAAACGTCGTAACCAGGTATGCGATGCACACTGAGGTACTGCGTTTGAATTCAAGCACAATATTAGATTTTTTTGAAAGTAGTGACAAAATATGTCTATTATTCGATATTTAAATCAAAGGAAAAATAGAAAAATTTGTCTCGCAGCGGGACTCGAACCCACAACCACTATTATTTTTATTTATTATTTTTTTATCTATATTTTTTCTATTTTTCCTTTTATTTAAATATCGAAGATATTCGCTAGCAGACGTTTCTGCATAATAAACAATTATAATTTAGAAAGGGGTAGCACATTGTTTATCGATGAATTCTCAATATGAATTGAGACTTTGATGCCGTTAAGTGTTTAATACGCTGGCGGTATATGTGTTTACACGTCACCCATGATGACGTATACGACGAGGGATAGATAGAGAAATTTGACAAGTCTCAGCGGTACTCGTATAGCACAATTGGTAGTGCACTGGGCTAGTGATCCAGTGGTTGTGGGTTCGAGTCCCGCTGCGAGACAATTTTTTTATTTTTCCTTTGATTTAAATATCGAAGATATTCGCTAGCAGACGTTTCTGCATAATAAAAAATATATCTATTATGTCGAGTCGAAATAAACATGGAAATAGACGCACATACAAACCCATGAATGAAATACGTGACGCTATGTAATTGCATAAAACCTTTTGTTTAAATCGACAAGACCACAGAACAGGAACAATTGTCACCCAGCCGCCCACCTCTGATTTTTATTAACCGGCCGAACAGAGCTTATGCTTTACAAATTTATATTTACCGTCCTAAAATCTAGAACTGACAATATGATGTACATAATCCATATTTCAAATTGAAGACAATGGAAAATGTTACTTATGGTTATGTTTATAAAGCTCAGGTGTTTTAAAGGAATGAAATTGCTTTCACTGTAGTGCCGCGACCGGGAGTAAATGGGTTTGTATCTCATGCGCATATAATGGCTACTGGGCCAGTCAACATAACTCGTCTGCTGCGTCATAAATACGACTTTGCTGGGCGATGAATGCCGCACAGTGGAGAATAAATGCCACAGATAGTTTAAGGGTTTGGTCGAAGAGGAAGAACGACTTTGCAAATGAGTTAGGATACGCGGATAAAACGACCAGGAACCGGCGCGGTACAAGTATTATTGAAAAAAAACGAATAAAATGACTGTCCCCATGTAATAAATCTGACAGCGTCACAAATCCTATGCATTCAGTCTAGAGTTGTGACTCCGTAGTAGAAGCATGGACTGCTGACAAGAAGTAAGGTTTGGGTCTCCTATTTTATGCTATGCGCGATGTCTGACGTCAGCGTCAACGTCTCTGAACAAAAAAGACGCTAACGTCGACGTGTGAAAGAGACCACATCGGTACATTTCTGTAGTAAACATTGTGACGCAGACGCTGCACGCTGTAAGCGGCCGATGACGTTTATAGGAGACCTTAGCCTTACGTGGCCCGTCAGGGTAAAAACGTGTTCAATTTACTACGGCCAGATTTTTGGAAAAATCTTATTGCAACAACTAACAAACTATTTAAAAATATTCTCTTATATTAGGACACTATAGTAATTAAAAAATAAATAACTATTTAAATGTTTTGTCGGAAAGTCAAATAATCACATATTATGTTAAAATATATGCTACCTCTTTTTAGGGTTCCGTAGTCAACTAGGAACCCTTATAGTTTCGCCATGTCTGTCCGTCCGTCCGTCCGTCCGCGGATAATCTCAGTGACCGTTAGCACTAGAGAGCTGAAATTTGGTAGTAATATGTATATCAATCACATCGACAAAGTGCAAAAATAAAAAGTGGAAAAAAATGTTTTCTTAGGGTACCCCCCCTATACGTAAAGTGGGGAGTGATTTTTTTGTTCATTCTAATCCTAACATGTGATATATTATTGGATAGGTATTTAAAAATGAATAGGGGTTTACTAACATCATTTTTGGATAATGTAAATATTTTCGGAAATAATCGCTCCAGAAGTAAAAAAAAGTGCGTCCCCCCCCCTCTAACTTTTGAACCACAAGTTTCAAAAATATGAAAAAAATCTCAAAAGTAGAACTTTACATAAACTTTCTAGGAAAATTATTTTGAACTTGATAGGTTCAATAGTTTTTGAAAAAATTCAATGTTTATATAAATGAACCCCTATTTCGCTTGGTCACGCTATAACTTGAGAACGGCTTTACCGATTTGGCTAATTTTGGTCTTGAAATATTTGTAGTAGCTCAGGAAAGGTTTAAACGGTGAGAAAAAATGAAAAAAGTTCGAGTAATATGCTAAAAAACGAAAATATTGTTCCCCCATACAAACTTTATCAACTCGAAAAAACTGTAAGCGCCGCAGTTTTCATACATCTTACGCGTTTTTGGTAAAACGGTCTCTGCTTTCGCTCGAGAAAGACGGAATCGCCGCAGGATTGCAGGATCTTAGGCTTTTTTGCGAGCAAAATAGGTACTTTATATTATTCTAGCACTAAAGTCGTTAAGGCGATAGTTTCTTACAAATTGAATAAATTAGCCCTTATTCCCTAAGATATGGCTGTCAAATCTCTATTGAATGACAAGACACACTTCATCGCTTCAGGCCCGGTACCGCGAACTACAAAGTTCATATATGTCAAGCATTTCTCTTTTACTACAATTAAGGCAAAAATTTACGAATATCGTTGTTCGCGGTAGCGCCGCCGTTATATGTACAATTCCGCGTTAAGTTTTAATCGTAAATAAGAATCTGCACTAATATTCATCGCCCAATGCGACCGTCCCCTGCGTTGTCTTACTACTTCACTCACACTCAGTACCCATCTGAGTGTGAGTGAAGTAGTAAGACAAATACGAACATTTCCGAGAAAATACGATAGGAAAGGATTATTCACTACATCTGAGCCCCGAGTGTATGTTTTTAACGTAACGAAACGTCACCATCGCGTTAGAGTTACCCATATTATATCAGTACTTACGCATTCGAGACATTTTTTACGTCAAAAGAAACTTACACTAGAGCCTCTGTACTTTAGGCTCGCGCGCATATTTAATTTAATTTGCCGATAGATGTCGCTGTAGGTGGAACGCTCATACCCTACATGGCGGTTTTAAGATTCTGTCTGATTTAATGGGGTCGGAGCATACATGCCCACACATTAGGTTGAAACTGACTGACTGACTTCAAATGACGCTGGCTGGTTATCACTCCATGTTACAACCCCTTCTTACTACTCGTGGTGGGACTGAAATTGACAACATTTTTTCGAATTTTTAATGTATAGTTGGGATCTATAACTCTTTCTTTAGTTGTCATCGTCCTTTGTGGGCTTGTTTTTAGGATTCTGTACTTAATATTAATATGTCAACAACAATGTATCAAATAGCCTATTTTTAACTCTTAAGTGGGAACACTTACTGTGACGGACGAAAAACTACGGAACCCTACACTGAGCGTGGCCCGACACGCTCTTGGCCGGTTTTTTACCTACTTATTTTTATCACTATTTCTTCTACATAGACACTAGGTTACATGCATAGACAAAGCACATTAGGAGCTTTTTCGTAAATCAAGCAACCATCTCTACTCGTATATTTAAAAGCACAATTGTCGCCAACCATCAGCAATAACCCGTTTATAACAAAAACGTTTATTTTCGTAACCCATACTGACTCATTGTCTTGAGTACATAAAAATGTCAAGTAGTTATTTATGGGGCATTTGAGCGCTCGGGAGCATTACCAATGTGAAAATAACTTTGCATAAAAACGGGCACACCTACTTACTGTCTTACCCGATTATGTTGAGGTATCTTTACATTTGTTATACCTTAATGGTGGCAAATAAGTTCTACGCTTACATATTAAGGAACTTCGCTTGTAAACCTGTAAAGAGTACAGAGACTCTAGTGTAAGTTACTTTGGACGTAAAAAAACGTTTACAAACGCGTAAGTAGTAATGTTATTTATATGGGAAACGCAAACGCATTCGTGACGTAAAGTTACGTTAAAAACTTATACTCTGCTCTGGGGTACTGGGCTCTGAACTGACCACCAGCTTACTTAATTTTTGACAAGTTGAGTAGAATTTTTAAAGAAAACGAGATGCAATAATAATAATTTTCGCTAGCAACGATATCTCGTAAATTTTCTGTGCAATGTTAAGTTAAATAATATGATATACGTGCCAAATTAATTTAAATAACATTTTAAATATGACCTGTCAGCCATGGAAAGCCACAAGCAAGAACAGGCACCCTAGAACGCCAGAGGCAGCGATATCTAAACATATTTAGGAGGATAAACTATATAATCGTTTGTCAAAAGAGTTGACATTTCAGTATACATAGATTGTTTTGTTTTATGTTTTATTTGTTTCCAATAAAATTTGATGTAGGTACTGTTTACATTTATATTTGCTTCGCTAAACATAATTATTTCTTATCGGTGTTCGCCGTCAGTTTATCGACGTTTACCCTTCCAGGTTTTGAACCATTATTTGACTAAATATGACCTAATTAAGTAATACTTATCTAAAGTTAATCACAGCTGAGCCCAGATGGGTACTTGTATTTTAAAATTGTTAATTTAAAATATGAGTATTACAATTATTGTATATTCGTAGGTAGGTTAACCAAAAAATAACCAGTGAAAAATTCTCACGCCATCCTACCCTCAGCTAAACTTAATTTTAATGCCATAATTTACACGTCATCCAATGTTCTTGCACAAAGGTGTATTTACATTACAAGTGGCATCTTCCGGATAAGGCCTCCTTGAGGTCTTCTTAAGGCGGTATAATGTGCGACCCTTCGTTGTGACCAAATGGCTGCGGTTTGTAAAATTAATGGAAGCGGTTGGTTGAGTTTTGCAAATTTACTTAAATTCCAAAATACGAAAAAAAAACGTGTATTTTCTCCTATAGGTACTTAAATTAAGGCGTAATTAGCGTGGCAGAGACAATCGTTTGAAATTCGAGAATTTGTTTCTTGATAAAGAATTTACAATAATTTCTATACATAACCCTTCCTCCTTTTATTTAAGGAATTTCAACAGCTAAAATGTAACACATTAGACATTTTAATTAGTAATACACAGCCAATTACAGAATGTCTCAGATAGAAACAAAATGAGATAAACTGTACTACGCACTATGTTACATATTAATTGTATAGAAGTGAGTAACTCACGTTTTATAAGGCGAATATTACTGTTGCAACATGTTTCACTCCGTAACGAGGAGCATAATCATGAGCGGTTTGCGTTGGCTAACCGACACAGACTGTGTAGTCTGACTTATAAAACGTGAGTTACCCGCTTCTACAAAATTAATATGTTTGAATCTCACGATATGTGGTTTTGTGTTTAAAATCACTGATGTTACATTTGTGTTATGATGTTTTTTTTTTTTTTAATATACACAAAGTGCTTTGTTTCTTACAAAAGCATAATGTACATTATTTTTGTATATCTTTGTTACCTAGATAAAAAAGATGTTTTAAAATCTAACATTTTATCACAAATTTAATCTGATTAATTGAATCTACTTTCACACTAAAACTAACTTGTTTATCCTGACTGTGTTTACCACATAAATCTGGTTTAGTCTAGCCATTTAGGCTCCGGTGTTATCCCTCAAAGCGATCTGTTTACATGAACGGGATATAAGATGATTTATGCTACCTGGTACTTTATCTTGTAAAAAGCTTACAACCAGAACAACTAGCAAGGGAAATGTCAGACAAGTCTGTTAAAATATCTAAACGTTTAAAAAAAAATCACTAAGTCTCTTTAAAAACCAGTTACGACTCGGGGATATCAGAGGAGACCGAAGAGCCGGCGATCACCTCTTCAGCGTAATGCCGCAAAGGCCATTTTTAAGGTTCCGTAGTCAACTAAGAAGTAAGAACCCTTATGATTTCGCCATATCTGTCTGTTTGTCTTTATCGGCTATGCTAAGTGACTGTCACGTCCTAGAAAGCTGGCATGTGTGTATAAATTAATCTCGCGAACAAAGTGGTTGACTAAAAAATAAAATAAAACAATTTTAGTACCACCCCTACATTTGAAGTCAGTGGAGGAAGTTTTTTTTGTTCAACCCTAAAAGCAACAATCTGAAAAATTTAATGTTTTCGATATTAGTTGCTCTGGTAGTTAAAAAAAGTTATCTCTTTTGAATTGCAAGTTCAAAACATGAAATGATATGATAATCATGAAAGGACATCTCAATAAAGACTTGAAATAGTTCATGTCGTACTTGATCGGTTGAACCGTTTAACTTACGGCACCCTACACTGAGCATGGCCGTACATGCTCTTGGCCGGTTTTTTATATTCATGTTAATTTTAGTCTAATTTTGTCATTATTATTATTAGTATTATGGACCCGGGTATGTCCTTGAACTACGTCCAACAATGAGAGGTAGGGCACAGCGTTGACCATCACGCTTGAATCTGGGGCAGCCCAACTGGGGAAGTACCTCCTCCTTACAGAAGACCACAGCCATAATAGCACTGCCACCTTTCGGGTATGTAGTGTTGTGTTCCTGATGGTGAGTAAGGTTCCCAGAGCTCCAACCCCCCTTAAAGGCCGGCAACACGCTTGTGACTCCCATGGTGTTGCGGGTGCCCATGGGCGACGGTAATTGCTTAACACCAGGCAATCCGTCTGCTCGTTTGCCGCCTATGTCATAAAAAAAAAAATCGAAAAAAAAGTTATAACATTTAACATTATACGCCGCTCATTATCTGCCGAATAAGGCTTCAATTACTACTAGTTCCGAACTGATCGACTAATAGTTTCTCACCTGAGCTATTAACACGTCACTTCCAGAGACCTACTTCATCACATCCCTTTGTTGTTGGCTCTTTGTTAGCGGTCACAATGAGTGCTAAAACTGCGCGCAAACGCACGAGGGCTCCTTTGAGAGTGACCCGTCCGAGCTCCAAGAATTATCAGATTTTCAATGTGGTGTGATTTTTTGTGAATAAGCGGATTTCTCACCTTTAATTGAATACTCATAAAGTAGTGTGAATTGCGAATTTAAAAGACAATTTTTTGCGGCATTGACCACTTGCAATTTTTTTGAGTCTGCTTAATTCTTATTCAAATGATTTGCTCTGGTGCGACAAAAATGCCAAATCAAAATGTACAATATAGGAAAAAGGTATATCCACTGGCCATGCCTCCGATCCGATCTCTAACTTCGTCACACACGGCCATTAGACAACAGTATGGGATAACAAGATCCGACCGTTTCTGAGTCATAAATTGAAGGTTTTCTCTGCCAGTCATGTCCTCCAAACAGGTCCGTTGTACAGTCAAGTGCAAAAATAGGTACCGAAAGAATCCTTTCATAAATACGTCCTACAACCTTATTTACTGTACAATATGTAGAGTTGTTCGGTACATCATTTTGGCAGGGACCGAATTTTTACACTTGACTGTACGACCGACGTATACCTATATATAAGTACAATTGTACATATAAGGCTTCATCATCATCATGTCAGCCGAAAGACGTCCACTGCTGGACATAGGCCTCCCCCAGAACCACCCAAGAAGACCGATCCTGCGCCTTCCACATCCAGCAGTATCCCGCGACTCTAACTAGGTCGTCGGTCCACCTTGCCTACCTACGCTGCGTCTTCCAGTTCGTGGTCGCCACTCCAGAACCTTTCCGCCCCACCGGCCATCGGTTCTGCGTGCAATGTGCCCTGCCCACCGCCACTTAAGTTTGGCGATTCGGAGGGCTATATCGGTGACTTTGGTTCTACTGCATATAATGCTTGCTAATATCTAAATATTAATAAAGATCTTTATTTATGTTAAGTTAGATAAACAAGTATATAAACATTAACTAATAAAATTACAATATACAGGGTGTGGACTGTAATAGGAGCAATAAATTAAACCATACGCTCCACTCCTCAAAGTTAAGAATATTTGTTCAGCGACTGATGAAAATTGCTTGTATTTTGGTTTTCAGATTACTTTTAATTTTGTAAGAAGACGCAATGAATTTACGCGATATTTGTCATGATTGTAAGGTGACAGGCGATGCCAATTAGACTGATATTAACGTACATTGAAACTTGTATACCTAAACTTGTTCCATTTGAGGAGTATAGCCGACACTTACATTTATTGCTCCTATTACACCCACACCCGGTATAATTAAGGCAAAATATTACCTATACTACATTAAAAAAAGAAATGAAACTATCGATGCTGGCTTCGTTACCCCGCTGCAGTGCGAGACTGATGTGTTGAGTGAAGTAACTACCAGCTCTCTGGTCCCCTGTTGCGTCTCTTGAGTCTCTTCGAAATGTCTTTAAAAAGACACAGAGCGCTATAGGGCCCCAAGTACAGGCAGACATGACAGTATTCGGCGCCGAGACCTCTGTATTTACCAAATTTTACCAATATTTGCATTTTCAGTCACGTTCGCCACAACTGCTGGCCTCAAAGAAGTAACTTCTAATATCAATTACATTTGCTATTTCCCTGGATATTTTATTAATCAAGCTTTCGATTGCCTCTATTACCCACATATAGTTCTGTGTTGTCACGTTTGTGACATTAGCTGGACTTTCTTAGGAAAAGTCCATACAGAAACACTATTTTGATAAAAGATTATGCAAACATGATGAGGCATGTTCAGACCCATTAGGGGCTATACAAAGGCGTCGGCAGAACAGATAAATCTTGCAACGGAAGATCATTCAGTAACATGATGAATGATTTTAAAGCGATACTACCAGAGTACTAGGTTTGGATGCGGCATATAAATCATTACTCAGCAAAGGGAAGTAAAATAAAAGTATAACATAACAAATGTTGTTACGTTCGTGGTGTAGAAGAGATTACTAAAGTTATTGCTTCTATTACAGGCCACTGAGATATAAAATATACTATAAGGTATATACTGAGATATAAAATATACTATAAGGTATATAGTCGTTATTATGTTCGTGGTAACTACATTAACAAATGTTTATTTAGCAATAGTATGATCATACACGTAATCTCTGAGGCCATAACTATATAATTTTCATAATGTTGACAGCTTGAAACTCTTTACTAAGACTGTTCATATCACCCTCTTAGGAACAATATTTTATTTTTGTTTCGAATAAAGTAGATTGGCGATTATTTTAATCCCCTACTTGAGAAATTTTGACGGGTTCCACTATGGACGTCAAGTGGTTTAAATTGTAGGATCGTTAGTCAAAACCTTAAACGCTAGGGCGTGTTGTGATGTGAAATAACAGCGCGTAAGTTTTACATATTATCTTCTTTACTTCTTGATTCTTTTGGTTTGTCAAAAATAATAAATTTTCGGGTCGCCAGAGATTCCGAAAGCGAAATTTGGTGGGCGTATCGATTTTCACTTCCTTTTATATGAGATTGTTCGATGTATCCTTATATCATGACATACTTACACAAAACATACTTATAACAAAATTTGTAATTACAAATATAACAAAGTTAGAGCGCAAAAAGGCGGCAAATTTAGAAGGTCAAACGCCGTATTCCAGGCACCATTACGTCAATTGCCGTTTTAAAGTATCATGCATATAGTGCCTGGTATATATTTATCCGGTCATAAGTAAAGCGGTCAAAAGGGTAAAGATAAATTAGGACAATGAAGGTACATTTATAAAGAAAGGTGGATTTTATACAGTCTCCTCAGTCATATAGTTGGTAGCATCCAAAGTACTCAAAAAGTTCGGTACACCATAGAATTAGTATGGTGTACCGAACTATTTGAGTACTTCGAATGCTACGAACTATATGACGCTAACTGTACAGCGTGTATGATGCTATAGGGAGTTAGTATAGACTACGCTTTTGTCTGTTTGTATTAGGCATAAGAATAACAGTATACGGATGGAATGCCGTAGATCTTGGTAATGTGACAGTTTCATGTATAATATAAAATAAAAGCTATTTTCAATTATGGTTCATTTTTTCATCTGGCATAGTAAGTGACGTTTAGTACAACAGCCTTAACTAAAAATCATTGATTTTTAACACAAACTGTTAAGTACGTAACTTATATGTTAGTACTTTTGCATTTGTTTTCTTAACTTTTTGATAAACATCTTATTGCCATTTTCTGTGATCAAACCGAAAAGTCATAGCTTAAATTTTCTATCCATACCACTTTTTAATGTCGTATCAAAGTAATAAAACTAGTTTTTCATACAAATAAAGTAGAGTCTGAAGTCCTTCATTGTGCCCATATCTATTTGAATAGGTTTCGTCCGTAAGGCTGCGTTCACAGTTATTGGCAGTTATTTTTCAAATGTTACCATTTTTTTTTTGTCATGTTTGTCTCATTATTTGATCAGTATGGATTAACAAAAACTTGTGCTACGCACTGTGCTGTTTAAACTCTATATATACACCTAAAGTTAGTAAGTATGGATTCGATAGTAATTATTTTTAGCAAAACAGAGTGAAATATTCATAATTTGACTTGAAGTCCGTATTTTAGGAAGGCGAAATTGATTTCTTGTACAGTAATTAATTACTCTTCTTTTATCGTCAAACAAACATGTGCACGAATACATAACTAACCATTTTTACTCAATATGATAATCAATTTTATTTTTTAAGTTATAACCAATAATAGGCTATAGGTAAAGTCAGTTTCCACAACTTTAATCCTGTTTAATATATATTTTTTCGGTCGGTTGGACTTTATAAGTCGCTACATCAAATAAGTGACGTTCCCTTTACACGACAATATAAATGCCCCTTTACACCTAACAACAAAATTGTCCCCAAAGTTGCCATTCTAGCTGGATAGCTCGTTAAGGGCCGGTATCGGACCGAAAGGGTACAGTAATATTAACTGAGAGATTTAAATAGGAAACCCGGTGAAAAGTCGCCTTTTTGCGGTGTCCGGTTACGGTTTCTGGTAGTTGAAACCGGAATTTTAATTCAACTTAGGGATCGGTCGAGGGTTAGCGGTATAGTATAAGTTTTGGGTAGGGTGTAGCGGCTAGTATTATCTTTTATGTATTTAGTCAATCGAAACTAAGCATTATTATTATATCTGTATTTAGGTTAAGTTTTTTACAACATTTTCATGAAATTAAAATATAAAAATACATCCAAACAAAACATATCAAAACAATAAAATTATTATAAAAAACCTAACCTAGGGTGCCGCCGGCAACGGGGCAGGGCCCAGACTGCCAGTGGTTAGGGCTGCAGAAAGAGGAACCGTCGGACTATGCGCGCCGTGTTCAGGATTACCGCCTTCTGAATTTTTATTAACTATAATAGGAATGACTGTCAAAAAGAAAACAAAATTCTTGTGTTCTCTTGGTAACTCACATTCGGGCTAAGTCGAATATTGTATGATATGTTACGAATGACATGAAACGTGAGTTACCTACCTGCTTCTATACAATTACTATGGTAGAAACTCACGATAGTTTTGTTTTTAAACTTTTCAAATACCATGTTTTTCTTCAAATCAATTACTTTATTTCTTGAAGTTAATCTTTATTTTTTTGTGAAACTATATTCATTACTGTCTCCGTCAAACCTGTGCTATGATAGCATGTAATTTAGAAAAGTATGCTTTTTATAATATATGTAACACTACCATTAAATAAACTTACTACTAATTATAAGTTATCCCAGATATAAATGTGACGTGGAAAAGAAATAATAAATATTCATCATTAAGTACAAGCAAATGCCAGCTGTTAGCGGTTTTAATTTATGAAAGGCAGTCAAAGTCAGGTAAATAAATAATGCATGTAAAGCATTAAAATTAACGTCTTCATACAATGCGATACAGAAGCGTTTACAAGAAAACTGTAGACATAAGACATAAGTACTCGTATTTTATTATTATAACAGAATACAGTAGTCGTCGAATCAGGAATGAGGAGATCCGTAAGCGAACTAAAGTTACCGACATAGGCCACCGGGTTAGCAAGCTGATGTAGCAATGGGCAGGCCACATTGCACGCAGAGAAGCTGGCCGATGGGGTCGAAAAGGTTCCAGTGGAGACAACGGACTAGCAAGCGTAGCGAAGGACGTCCACCCATAAGATGGACAGAAGACCTCATTGAGGTTGCCGGAAGACGCTGGATGCACGTCGCTTCCAACCGGTACAAGTGGGAGGTACGTACGTACGTAAGTCTAAGGGGAGGTCTATGTTTAGCAGTATACGTATTATGGCTGAGATGATGATGACTATGACAGTATTTGTTAAAAAAAAAGTAAGACACGAGATATATGAAATGGCGCAACTTACACTTAGCACTTAATAATGACTGCAACAGGCGATCTAGAGCCCGCCTGAGTCCGGCCGGGCGGGCGTCCCTACACTACATCTACAATAGCACTTAGGACAACCTCACAAAATAAAAAAAAATTAGCCCAGCCAAGTTTCTTAGTATAAAGTAGAAACGACAGACTTAACGCCTAGATTCATTTCTACCAATGCATTCTCGAGCAGAATAAAACATCTTGTAGCTGCAGGTATTTCATCAAAAGAAAACTGAAAAGAAAGCCTAAAATTATATAAAGGTAATTATATACAGAATTAAGAACGTTACTATAGAATACAATATAAAATACTTCATGTAATTTATCAGTTGCAGTAGGAGTGTACTCATCCCACTTCTAAGGTCCATATTACAGCGCAAAAAAATACAACATGATTATCTAGTCTATGCTCTAAGTGAGAAACTCCCTAGCCTATACCTAAAGCATTTCATCCCAATCGTTCGTGCACGCCGATGGAGTAAAAAAACACGAAGACAGGTTAATCGTGGAACGATCTCATCGGCTTCTGCGAGCGGATAAAAAGAGATAAAGAGGCAAAGGGCTGGTGGTCTGTATTACTTAAGTACTGGCGGGTGCAAAAGTGTTTTAATGCTTTCCTTTTTTAAGATTGTGGCACAGGCGAAACCCAGTAGTATTACTATGAGTCAACAAAAGTGTTACTGTCTTTCGTCTGTAGTAATTGTTAAATCTTTTAAGGGTTACTTGTGATTTTCAGATTTTCAAAATAAGCCATGAATTAGCCCTGAACAGGCATAGTATACTAACATAATATTCGTATATATGTAAAGTATGATGATAGTTCACGGTTATGCTACAGATTGTAAGTGAAATTGTTCAATTACCATTTAGAAGCAAAATTTATTTTATCATTGTAGATATTAATGTTTCTCAAGTGCTATTGAAAAAAATTGCGTACAATTGGTACCAGAAATTATCCCCTTTTTTATTAACGCATTCATTGCCCCCGACGCACATATGCGTTCATTTCCATACAATTTTGGGAAGCGTGGCAGCGAATGTGTTAATATTTTAAATTTTATTAAAACTTTATGAAGGCTTATTTTATGTGTGCATATTATAGTGTCCCACTTCCTCTGTTACGAAAAAGGCTTCTCCTAGTCTAGAATGTCCTGGGAGTAAATTGCGTATTTTGGGCTAGGTTTATTTGTATGAAATTGTCACCATATATTGTTTTTATTTCATCTTAGCGGGAGCCTTCATCAACCACATACTCGTAACCGATTTTTAATGGTTATTAATTATAGTAATTTTAGCTACCAGGTAAAAGTGCTCTTTGAACTTATGCTCGTAACTGTACCTTGAACCTAAATGACGCATTTAATGGTTCCGATTTTGCATTATGACAAAAAACTCAATCATTAAGCATACGCTGCCAAAAACGTTGCTTTGTCAAAATATGCATAAGACAAAAATAAAACGAGGATTTTTAATACAATTGTATACAGACCAACTTCCTTGAAATAAATCTATTTGGTACCTTAATGCCATATAACAAGGTATATTTTTCTACTAAAAAGTTTCCAGCAGAATAGACAAGTGTGTCTTGAAATTTTCGGATTGACCGTTCGATACATTGCTACTTTGGTCAAAAGTAGTTAGCAAGAATCGAAGTCACGAGCTCTAACTTTGCAGACAAACGAAACACACCTATTGTGGTGATTTAATGGGATCCAATTATTTTATTTATTATTTTCACATAAAAATACAGGCAAAGTAGCTAAGCAAAGAAATCGCTCATGATTATCATACATAATTACAATTAGAAATTAATCGCGTTAAAACTAAAAATAGGTGTAGGTATGCACAGCAAGAAAGATTGCCCGCCTCCTTAGTCCAACCGCGAACATGAAAGTAACAGTAGGTAGCCGTAAACGTCCATTGCTGGAATTTGTATCATTTTAGGTCGGTGTACCCATAACCACTTCGCTTAGCAGGCGGGTTGGCGACTGCAGTTGCTGGATTCAGGTTATATGGACGCCGCTGCCTATCATTGGTTTTCCCCTCGCTTCATTTGACACCTGCTGGAGATGGGGTGCAGAATGTTATGTTTCTGTATGTTTATGTATACATGTTTCATGTTTGTTTATTATGTATGCATATGAAGCATAGTCTTTCCACAAGATTATAGTTATAAAACATGTAATGTATTATGGTCGCTTATAACAACTTATTCTAAAAAGGTTGGTACTTATGTGTAAAATTTCATACAATACGTCTATTATGCGTGATCATTATAATAATTAAAAAAAGGTTGTATAAAAACATCGAATGTAAACCTTAACATAACCAAGTAAACCACTCTTATAACAAAATAAAGAAAATCTAATAAAGATTAGGTCCTTTACTTTTTACGATACAGTCGCCATCAGATATATCGGAGCTGTAGAGGAGGTTTAAAAAATCTGTACAACGCCTCCACTGTCAAGGCGATAAAGTGCATGTTCAGATATTTGTGACCACCTCCACAGCTTCGATGTATCTGATGACGACTACGTTATTAGTCAAAATTCCCAGTTGAAAATAAACACGCAACCTACGAATAAATTACCGTCGTAGTTGAGTCATATAAGCTAGCGTATTATTACGTCAGGAATAACACTTTAACAAGTGCAGTTTGCCGGACATTGTTGAGTAGCGCTGCGGGGCTTTATACAGCTTGTCATTTTTATACAGGTGGAAGCTGTTTAAGCTACTGACATAACACTCATAAGAACCAATTATTTAATAGATTATTTTTTATAAAAGTACTGTACAATCTGTAAATTGAAAATAGATGACATATAAATACTTATGAAAAAGTCGACAAAAGGCGTCAGCCGCGATAGCTGGAGATGCGAGTCCAAATCATGCCTCAGACGTTGGACATCGTAAGTAATTCTTAAGTATAATTATGTCATCTATTTTCTTGCCTTTCAGCCACAGACGTATACTGCTGGACATAGACCTCGTCCACACCGCCTCGTTGCCGCTTTCGCCGTAATCGCGACGCTTCGCAGGTGGGTTGGCGATATCAGTACGTTCAAGGCTCGAAAGAGACACATCTACCAGTCCTTTAGTGGTTTCTGGTTACAGTTTAAAGTACAATTCCCGGATCAGTGACTTTTCTGATTGGTTAAAAAAATACTTCACCGGTTAGTTGGGTGCAAAGTTTTGGTTATAAGAGTGTTTTAATTAATTCTAGTAAAACTTATTGATTTTTTTTCGTATACGACCCGTCCAAAGGCACGTGCACGAAGTATCCTTTTTTATTAAATTAGGAGACAAACGAGCTGACGAATCGCCTGATGGTAAGCAATTACCGCTCCCCATGGATACCTGCAACACCAGAGAGGTCATACTTGTACGTGCGCTGCCGACTTGTAAAGGCTCCACTACAGAATGGGCCATCATGGGACATCATAGGGACACAGCTATGCGTTAGAGGGAGCAAACGATATTGCAATCTCGTTCTTTCGTATAGGTGTGTTACACTCGACCACGATGGCCCATTGTGGAGAACAGCCTTAAGATGGGAGTACGCTCTACAGTAAACATTTTAGCAGGTTTACCGTGGTATTAAATACATCCTACATCAGTCACTGATCACGATACATTTAGAGAAGGTCCCAAAATTGTCTAATGAAATGAAGTATGGGTTTGCAAAAAAAACATGCATGTTAAATTAACACAATTTGGGTTTAGTTATAAAAAACTTTAGTTCTTATTATAGCCCTTTTGCGTCAGTCTTAAAGACTATATAAAGCTAAACGAGTTATTTATTAATTGGTCAAGTAAAACATCAACCTGTAAATGCCTAGGCGTAATACCACGGAGAAGCGGGCGATCCTATGGCGAGATAGAAGCGATTTTATTCACAACTTGATTTATATCTTTATTGTGAACTTATCTTATACAGCTCAGGTCCAAACTACGGTGTTAGAACCTGCTAGATTCCAGCCGGCTATTCTTAGGTAAAAATAATGCAGGCGTACTAGGTTTAACCCTAAAGGGACAAGATAAGCTTTTGTAGTAAAATTACAAGTCAATCGAGAGGGAACTTACATCTTCATAAAGTATGCATTGAGATTCGAATTACTATCATTATAATATGGTTTTATAGAAAGCTGTTACTATACAAAAAAATACCAATATTATTTTTAACTAAATAATAATTTCAGGGCATACTTACACAAATTGACTCAGCTCCACGGGAAGCTCAAGAAGTATTTTATTGTGAGTACCCAGCCAACAATATTATGAAATATACAAATACTTAAATATATAGAAACCACTCATGCCTCAGAAACAAATATCTCTGTTCATCACACATAGAATTGAAAATACCATGGTTTGGGAACATCTGTGCTCGACACAAATAAATGCCCTTACTAGGATTTGAACCCAGGACCGTCGGCTTCACAGGCAGGGTCACTACCCACTTGGCCAGACAAGTCATATAAGTACTTATATACTTGGATATTAAATCGTCGCTATGAAATACGAATTCCTAATTATTAATAAAATCTCCGAGCCGTTATTAAATTCTGAAACAGTTTACACATTTACTTCTTATTTTCATCAAATATAATTAGAGCTTACTGTAGGTTGGAGCAGAAATTTACAAACTAATGTACCAAGTTTAATGTTAATATAAATATTATCAAAAATATACAAATATTACAGGACATCCTTACACAAATTGATTGAGCCCCACGGTAAGCTCAAGAAGGCTTGTATAGTGGGCATTCAGTCAAAGAGTTCTGATCCTAAATTGCATGTAACATTTCAACTCAATAATATCTTGAGTGAAAAAAAAATACGTATTAAAACATTTTAATAAATAAGCGGAGTGAAGAAAAAAAGTTTTCAATCCATATCTTGCTAAGGTTAATTCTAATTTAACCCTTAATAGGGCAGAGGTATTAATTTCAGAAAAAAACAAATCGATCAACTTTTTTAGACATTTATTGTAGCCATAATCATCATACTATCAATGAAAAAAATTTCAGGAAATCCTTTTCTCTGAAAAACAGGGTGGTAATTATATGGCCATTGCCTCATAAGAGCGTGTAGAAAGTGGTAACCATTTTACCGTCGCCCCATCGTGCTGCCTAGGCCATACTATCCCCAGGTTGATGATGTGTGGACATACCGTCTGTGGGTGCACAATGAAAGTTTTTAAAGCACGGCGTGGCACATGGAGCTACTTTGCATACGTCACACCGTACCCGCGATCGTTTTTCAATTTTTGACAAAACTCGTACAACTTGACTAACGTAATCATGATCGAACACCAAATTAGAAATATATTCCATGTCATCATCTGAGTCACTTTCAAGACTGAAAAGATCATTTTCAAGTAGTTCTTCAATATTTTTATCATAAAGTCTCTTTTTTTCAGACATTCTCACTGTAAACTAAAAAAAAAATACAATCGATCCGTTCTTTTTTGACGGTACTGGGCAATGGTAAAATATTTACCACCAACTTAGAACTGTCTTTCCAAACGGTGGAAATAGATATTCTAAATGGCTAACACTTATATAACTAGGTAATATAGTGTACTACTACGAAAAAACAACAAAAACCACTTACCGGAATGTTGCGTTAACAAATCGGCAACAAGTATTTACCGCACACCAAAAAATTGTACGAATTTTGAATGTTTTGACAAGCAGCAACAGACATACGTTTTGACACTACACAGTGTTGCCAACGTATTTTTTTTATGATTGACAGGTTATGTGTGCGTTCATAAACCTAAATGAATGACGTTTACGTCAAATAGTTTTTAATCTGTGTCCTCCAAAGCCAAGTGGTAAAAATATGACCACTGCCTTATTAAGGGTTAAATATAAAACACGGCTTTGCTATTGTTATGACACGACTAGAAACATAATAGCAATTTCACATTGTGTACTAAAAATTTATACTAAATCTACATTCGTGTAGGTACGTAAATTCCATTTGCATTATATTTATAAAACCTGTGTATGAGATAAATATTTCCATTCGATGTTCCTTTTATGAGTCATATGAGTCATATCAACACTAGTGCTTTTTATCGATATTGCACATTTATGTACTTAAGTTTATATTTATACTTATGTACTTAATGTTTTTGTGTGTTCTTATGTTCTTTTTATGTCTTCTCTGCGCTTATCCTGTACCTACTTTTTGCAAGTTTCTGTTTTCCTTAATGCTTAGTTGGCGGCATGTAGACAAACAACATTCATTTAAACTTAAAGATTATAATTTATTAAAATAAAAAATCACAGATTCTACGGGTAACCAGAGGGCTTCTTCCTTGCGCTGCGTATTGGATTCACCATCCAGAGGGGCAACTCCGCCAGCCTTCTAAACAGGCACCGTTTGGTACAGCAGAGCTCTGAGGTCAGAGCTCTAGTCAATTTTCTATTTTAAGATATGTTCATATCCTTAACTTAGTTTTTTTTACTTAAATGTAATTTAAAATAGGTTTTATTCACTCTTAAATTCGTAACATCACGTGACATATTTTTTTACGAAAATGGTATTCGTAATCCATATTTAATATATTATAATAAATGCGAAAGTAACTATCTCTCTCTGTCTGTTACTTCTTCACTCTTAAATCAATGAAGCAATTGGGATGAAATTTGGTTTCGAGAGAGTTGGAGCTACGAGACAGGACATATAATAATTTTGACCCCTCATCCATATTCTGAAGACGGGCATAGCTGGCCAACGAAGTCGCGAAGAAAAGGCAGTAATACAATAAAGGTGTCAAATAATTGTAAACAGAAAATAAAATTTAGGGAAATTAATATTTTACACAAATATTTATATTGATTATTGGACCCGGGTAGGTATTATGCAATAGCGCGTAGGCTCGATAGTCGCTCTACCCAGCAGTGAGTGGTCGAACCTACATCGTTCCTTAGCGCCTTTTGGATTGTAGTAGGTATAGTAAATCATCATCATCATCATCTCAGCCATAAGACGTCCACTGCTGAACATAGGCCTCCCCCTTGGATCTCCACACGTACCGGTTGGAAGCAACCTGCATCCAGCGTCTTCCGGCGACTTTAATGAGGTCGTCTGCCCATCTTGTGGGTGGACGTCCTACGCTGCGCTTGCTATTCCGTGGTCTCCACTCGAGCACTTTTCGACCCCATCTGCCATCTTCTCTGCGTGCAATGTGGCCTGCCCATTGCCACTTCAGCTTGCTAACCCGGTGGGCTATGTCGGTGACTTTAGTTCGCCTACGGATCTCCTCATTTCTGAGTCGATCTCGTAGTGAAACTCCGAGCATAGCTCTCTCCATAGCTCGTTGAGCGACTTTGAGCCTTGAGATGAGGCCGATAGTGAAAGACCACGTTTCGGAGCCGTAAGTCATCACTGGTAACACACATTGGTTAAAGACTTTCGTCTTGAGGCACTGAGGTATGTCGGACGAAAAGACATTACGTAGTTTCCCGAACGCTGCCCAACCGAGTTGGATTCGGCGGTTTACCTCTTTCTCGAAGTTGGACCTACCTAATTGGACTACTTGTCCTAGGTAGATATACGAGTCAACATCTTCGAGTACCGAGTTCCCAACAAAGACTGGGGTGGGCACAACATTGGCATTTGACATTATTTTCGTCTTGTCCATGTTCATTTTCAAGCCCACCCGTTGTGAAACTCGGTTGAGGTCATCGAGCATCATGCTGAGTTCCTCCATCGACTTTGCCATGACTACGATATCGTCGGCAAATCGAAGGTGAGTGATGTATTCGCCGTTGATGTTGATGCCACGCCCTTGCCATTCCAGGAGCTTGAAGGCGTCTTCCATTACGGCAGTAAACAGTTTCGGAGAGATCACGTCTCCCTGCCTTACGCCTCTTCGCAATGGAATCGCCTTCGTGCTCTGCTCCTGTACTCGGACTGACATAGTGGCGTTACTATACAAACACTTCAACACTTCGATGTACCGATAGTCAATATGGCATCGCTGAAGAGACTCAAGCACCGCCCATGTTTCCACCGAATCGAAGGCTTTCTCATAGTCCACAAACGCTAGGCATAATGGCAAGTTATACTCTTCGGTCTTCTGTATAACTTGCCGCAGCGTATGGATGTGGTCTATGGTACTATAGCCTTTTCGGAAACCGGCTTGTTCGGGAGGCTGGAAGTCATCGAGTCTGTGTTCGAGACGATTCGTGATAACCCTTGAAAACAGCTTATAGACATGGCTCAGAAGCGTGATGGGTCTGTAGTTCTTCAATAGGCTATTGTCACCTTTTTTGAAGAACAGCACCACCTCGCCTCTGTTCCATGTTTCAGGCGTTTTGCCCTCGGACAAAACGGAGCTAAAGAGCTTCTGGAGGATTTTAAGTACCGGTATTCCACCCGCTCTCAGAAGCTCTGAAGTGATTCCGTCTTCGCCCGGCGCCTTGTTGTTCTTAAGCTGTTTTAGGGCCATCCTAATCTCGTACAGACTGATGTCCGGGATATCTTCGGTATAATGTCGGGACAGCTTGGCTCTTGGATCTCCTACCTACCATAGTAAATAAATGAAAGTAATAGCTAATTGTTGACTAACATACCATGAATTTTCGTCCGAAATAGACGATTTTTTTATTGTTCCTAAACTACATAATTATATAACCTATGTAAACTGTATGTGTATGACTATTTTATATTCCCCCTAGTTTTCACTTCATGACTTGCATCTTTTGCATCATCTACTCAATCCACTAACCCAAGTTTGTCTGGAAAAGATCGCTCTTTGTCGATAAAACCGCCGATTGTGTTTGGGTTATGCAATAAAGAGTATTGTTGTGTTATGTTATGTTACATCCAGAAACCACGGGTAGATGGGCAGCAGCGTTCTTCGTTAGCGCAATGCGAACGCCAAACACGCCAAGCGATGGCCCTCCATGCTAAAATGGGGGTGGCCTATGTCCAGCAGTGGACATCTATTAATGATGATGATCACGGCTAAATATTGTGTATTTATTACAGCACCTCCGTTTCAAACTCCCCTTATGTTTGTTATGATTATGAGAATCACGGGCAAACGTTAATTTCGTCGGTTCATACCTAAAGCCAACATGGCCCCAGTTTCAAGGGCTTCCGTGTTTCATTACTTCGTATTTTGCTCAGTCCGGCTCAGGTAAATTATAAATTAAATTAATGACTTTGATCCCTGTAGGTTTTTTTTATTATTAATGAAATTTATGCTTAGTGTACTTTGAAAGGCAATCGGACAAGTATTTTTGATGCTGATGTAGGTAGTTATTTATAGCTAGTAATTTTCTTTTCTTCTTTTAGTACGTAGGTTGAACCAACAAACCGTTATTTTTCATGGAAGGCTATATAAATAAATACAGAAGTACCTATACTCATCGTTATACTTACGTATAAATCTATATTCTCTCAACAAACTCATATAATCAAAAACCTACAGTGTAAGCATTCTTTCCTCTGAAGTCGATTACCAAAGAAATGTGAACTATACGGTTAACCAAACTAAGTTTTATAAAGAAAAAACGAATTGCCATCCAGCTAATACCTGAATCGTAATATGTACATTCTTGACAACTTGATTTCTTAGGCACAATATTCCAATATACTCAAGTAAAATGTCGTAGCGAAACCACTTTTGACAAACTTTGGAGCGGTTTTATTACATTTTTCCGATACAAACTCGGTTACGGTCTGATTGGAAATCGCTGTCCGGATTGTTGGCAAGTCCTTTTATTAGGTTCTGTGTTTGAGCTTATAGTAACTACAGAGAGTTGTTTATCGACTTTAAAAAGAAGGTGAACCATCTCTGTTCGTCGGCAAAGTGTTATTATCAAAATTTGTTTATAATAATTCACTATTGGGTTTCGATGGACGCTGCTGCCCGTCCGTAGGATTTTTCCCTTTGTCGCCTCTGACGACACCCGCGGGAGGAGATGGAGTGGTGCTATTCTAGTCAGTCGGCATTACACGGGTAGCAGCATCCGTCAAAACCCAATATACAGCTACTGCGGTCGCCAACCCGCCTGCCAAGCGTGGCGACTATGGCAACTACCCCCAAGATGATACAAGTCATATCTGTGGGAGGCCAGCATTGGACTGCATACGGCTGAAATGTGAATTCACTATAATGTACAGTCAGCATCATATCATTAGTTGCAGTCATTATGGTCAAACATATCGCCACATTCTTAATGCTATATAAATAAAGATGTGTAAATGTGTATCGATACATTTGGCCACTTTTGTTGTCACTAACTATATGACGCTTACTATACCTAAGTTGTAAAACTTAATTCAGATAAAAAAAGTTAAAAACAAATATTTGTGCAGTAAGTTATCATGCGTGCAACGAAACCTTAAAAAAAACGTACTTACCATTAAAGATTTTGAATTGATTATTTGTTTTATTGGTTTGATTTTGTTTTTAAAACTGTTAATTGGATCCGGGTATAGTGCCTTAACTGCCACGAGAAATCACTGGAGGACAGACAGTAGTATACCTTCAAGGTCACCAACCCGCCTGAAAAGCGTGCGCTTATGGCATTAAACATCCTATGCTGTTTATGGCGGTGTATAGAGAATGCATGTCCAGTTGAGGACATCCGTGGCTGAATTAGAAACTAAGTTTTAATCGCAAAGTCCTAATAAGAAAAATAAATATCGCAGGACAGAATAAAGGCACTTAAAGGTAAACGATGTCCAATTAATTAGCCGGTCGCGATGGCTTGGCCTTAATCCGGGGCATCTGCAACGTTATCGCTCCCGTGTAATCCATACCGCATTAAGACTTGGTAAGGAACTTAGCTGGAGTCACGGTGGCATTGAAATTGAAACATTTTCATAGTATCATAGATATCCGAGCTTAAACTAGGCTTACCGCATTATCGGTTCTGGGCTGGCCTCATGTAACAATTCCCTGCATTTCGATCACGAGTTCAACTTTATGCAGATTCGCTTTATGCTACTGTTTTCAGTGTGATGTTGCTTAAGAAAGAAAAAAAAAAGAAAAACATTTATTCATGACAAAACAACACAAAACAAAAAACCATAAGTAAACATGAATTTAAAATACATTTTTGCCACAAAAGGGTCACAACTCAGCATTGTAGCTGGTAAAGCCAGCGCTGTTCTTTCGTTGTGACCCAGGTGTACACCGTTCGCTGACGAGAGTCTGTGTGGCAGAATATGCAGCTATTGCTACTAGTTATTTTAACAAGCTATTAGCCTAGAACGTAAGCCTTTTATTACTATTACTGGATTTCCTTTAATTTACCTCCAATTTTATACAATTTTGCACTGAGCAGGTACAATAATGCTTGGCCGTGAATTGTTCAATATTGTTTTATTTCTAAGAAATATTCACATTAATACTAAAAGCAAAGCATTACAAAAAAATGTATTTTATGGTAGATTTAATTGTATGGTATGGTAATAAAATTAAACTTATACAAATAGATTGCAAGCAGATGCAAAAACAAACGACACGAACGAACCAGTAAAGAGGTGGTTAATAACATGTATAGTCTGGTAATGGTTTTAGTAAATTGACATACTGTATATATATTATAATTTTACAGTTTGTCATCGGACTACGAACGCTGCTAAAGGGTTCGAAACGTCGGGCTGAAAGTTAAATTTAGTATACCCGATTGAATTTAGCTGTTATTTCATGATTATTGCGGCAACCGAAAACAATATTATTTACACAAATGGAATTAACTGGTAAACTAAATAAGGCTTATAATAACTACTTATACAAACTTCGATTTTCGCGGTACCAGGCCTGTTATAGAAGAATTATATACATACTTCTTCTTCTTCTTTAAAAAAATATGGCTTCCATCAATAATATACATACTTACCGACTATAGTTAATACAGGTTTCTAACAGAAGCCCCATTATGCTATCGTGTCGTAATAAATTTATAACTTTTATATGTCGATCCATGCAATCACCTTAGGTTATATGCGGTCAAACTATTTGCATAAACTTGAAATCCTTATGAACATATTACGAAGCAAAATGTCCTTAAAAATATTATTATATTTACTAAACATTCCACTTAAGGATAAAACGGAGGTTTTTATCGTTAAAAAAGAACCTTAAGCTCATAACAATCATAACTAATGTGTACATTAAACTTGCATTAACAGACCGTCCATAATCGATTATCATGCTTTAATTTAACAGTAAACAAACCCAGCTTGTTTAATTTTACGATTTTAAAGGCGCCCCAACGGTTTTGCAAATGCACTACCGTATTGCCGATTAAATGCTTAAAAAAGAACCATCTATTTTTTTACTCAAACGAATTCCGAATTCAAATTAAGATGTCAAGGTTGTGGTGTGATGTTTAGCGGATTTTTACAGCGTGTTTGCAGGTGTCGCTATACGGCGAGACAGAGTGAGCGCACAAAAGGGCCTTACATTTGATCGATCATTTTAATGTGTCCGAGAAAGACTATTCATTATTGGAAGGCATGAAGTATTTAATTTAGGTTATAAAAGTATAGTGTCTTAATTGACAACATTTCATATTTTCAATAAGTCTCAATTCTAATGGTGTTTTATTAAACATGTGTTAACTATACAAAAAAAAATTTTTTTGGATTTTATTCGCTTGAACTTTTGGAAAAAATCGTAATTTTGTGTAAACCGGAAGTATGACGTCACTTTACCAAAATAAGTCCTTAGTCATAAAATCATTAAAAAGTTAGCTGTATCCAGTACTCATTTTCTTAAGGTTGACGTTTGATAGTTTGTTTTTCAACTGTCATAACTATCTGCTTGCTCAATTGCTTCAGAAATTAATACCTACATTCACACGTTGTTTAAGATCGTAAATCACAAAAGACTTGGCATTCACTCACTGGACTTCGATACCTCTGCAAAAATTACACACTTGGCATTCTTTAACCGGACACCGATCTATCTACCTTTGAAACAATAAAATAAAGCCCTACAGAGGACACAGCGACAAGTGATATGTATAACTTAGCACAGATAAGAGGGGCTAGAGGACATGTCTTCGTCGGACGTTGTCGTTTATGTCGAAGTGAAAAGAGATTCAGGAAAATGTATAGTGCAATGCAGAGTCAGTCCAGAGCAGAAGATCCGCTGGAAGCTAAACAAAGTGACTGCATGTATAGGTGAAACCAGTGAGACTGTCTGGATGTTTCCTGTCATGACTGCAAGGCTTCTGAAGGGGGTTGCAAACACCAATTATGATTTTTGATATGGCTAGTAAAGAAGACAGAAGAGCCTTCGACAACTTCTATGTAGGAAATATGAGCAATTTTAATTTAAATAAAGCTTTTTTTTTCATAATATCTTTATTATTTACATTTCACTTTATGACTATGTTGTATTTCTAATGAGCTATGGATCCCTGTTGGGTAAAAGTAAAGTATTTTTGCATTCGGCAATAAAACAATATTTACTAAATGCATACGCATATTGCTTGTAGTTTTTGCCATGTTACATGACTTATTGGAGCATAATATACATTCAATTAATACAATTTGGTAAGGTAACTAAATTAAGAAAATTTGATTGACCGTATGACTGTCAGGCCGTCAGTGTCAAGTCAAGTCTGCGAACTTTTTTTTCAGTTGCTCTGGATTCTTGGTGACGTCACTTTCCCAACCTTGTGACATACGCTCTTTTAGAATGAACTGTTTTTCAAATGGATTTTTTGCATTAAAAAAACACTTTTTCGGAAAAAATAAAAAATACGTATACATTAAAATTTCATCTTCTTTCCAATAAACTCATTAAAATTAGGAGTTAAAAATATGAAATGTTGTCAATTATAAGTAAATAATTATGTTAGAATAAAGACAAGTGTTTATACAGAAAATAGCAACAGAAAGGAAAAACCAAAAGTCTACGCATATTTTTAAACCACACCGGAACATCTTAATACACTGTGATAGAATGTAGGTGTTGTAGCAGTTTTAGTAGATAATTATTGTCTCTATAGAGAATGACCAGTACTAGAGATATAAGAGCCGATAAGTATTAAGCGGATTTGAGCCACAGACAAAAATAGTATTCCAAATGATAATTAACTGACATTGAATTTTATAAGTTGAAATAGATGACATATACTTAAGAAAAAACGACGAGGACCTCCAGCGTTCGAGACGAAAAATCAATGCAAATCAAAATATTTCATAAAAAAAAAATAGATTTGTTCTTAGTTTCATTGAATTTTATTTCAGGTATTTCCGCTGCCGCATCAACCACATCCCAAACCAGACCTAAGCGATGCTAATGAGCCTCCTCACCTCTTAATTTTTGCATAAAATCCGTTGGCGTGGGAGGTAGGATTACACTCGCCCGCCGATAACGATCTAGGTACTGTGCGTGCTGACACTTTGGAAAACAACAGTTCCGTAGGCCGTTAAAAGAAAGAAAAAGAGAGGTCAGTAAAGACCGAGTTAAACCGGTGGCGCACGCACAATACAGTATTCACCAGAACCTAAGAGGAATAATGACTGGAGAACGCATCTGCGTGCGCCAGTAAGGGACAAAGATATTCTGGCTTTTGTAGCCCAAAATGTAACAATTCACTATAGTTTTGCTTTACAAGGACATTCTTTATAACAAAATTATTAGCTTATTCTGTATTAATTACCGCAACTTTGGTTGAAAACCCAAGAAAATTCCAATTGTATTTGTTTGTTCCCCTCCAACTTTGACAGTTCTGAAGGGTCCAGTTTGGAGGGGAACAAAAATATGTGAGACTATGACAAGGACGGACGAAAATAGCGCCGTCTCTGCCATACCAATGGAAAGTTACATAAGATTTCAATCGTGGTATTATTATTAGCACGCTCCGTCTAGTTAAATGGTATGTCTATGACCAGAACGGATTATATCTTGTCACATCACGCATCACTTTTGCACTTATATACTTGTCAAAACGTGATAGCTATAGTGAGATTTAAAGCATTACGTGACAGTAAATAGCTATGGGGCAGGTTCTTGAGTGGTGACTAACTGGAAGACGTATAGCGTTGGAACGCCTCTAATTAGTTAGACCGACGACCTCGTCAAAATCTGAGAAATCGTTAGACACGGACTGCACAGGACTGGGTGTTGTGGAAATTGGGGGATTATTTTGGCCCATAGTAATGATTAAAAAATTGTCTGCAAGGAACTCTTAGGACAAAAACTAATTAAATATTATGAATTCAAAACTGTGGGTACCGAAAAATTATTTGGACAACAACTGATAACAAAAGTTTTTATTACTAAGAGTGATTATAATCACAATAATTAAGAGGGGTTAAGTAAAGTAGTCTAATTTATAGCGACTTTTATGTGAAACTATAAATAATATTACCAAAACGTAAATATACTCTTTACTTTATATTGTAGGTACTTAAATTATTGTAACGTCCATAAAACCATGTCTGTATTTATTGACTATAGGTCTGGCCTAGTGAGTAGTGACCCAGTCTATGAAGCCGACGGTCCTGGGTTCAAATCACAGTAAGGGCATTTATTAGCGTATCGAGAGATATTCCCAAACCATGGGTGGGTATTTTCTATACATTGTAATATTTGTATATTATATGTATCGTTGGCTGAGTACCCATCACAACCCAAAGCCTTCTTGCCGTTAACCTGGGGCTCAGACAATTTGTGTTAGAATATCCTGTAATATTTATTATATTTTATTAAATAATATTGAACTTCTAAAGACTGAGTTACTCGCTCCTATACAGTTAATATTGTTGAATCTGACCGAAGTTTTGCGTTTTAAATCATGTTTTTGTTTCACAGATTGCGCATCATCATTATGTCTGTTTTCGTCTCTGTTTTAAAGTATGAATTTAGTGCCAACATTAAATCAATAGACAACGCGCGTACTGCAAAGAGAGACTACTGAAATACGAATAATACAGATTATATCATTGTTGCTCGCAAAAGTTTGGTGGGTACCAAAAAATCTATCGTACTTCAGACCTTTTAGAAATAGGCGGCCATTTCAAAATGAAACTGCAAGGACAGACAATTGTGTTTTCTCTGTCATGCCTGTTAACAGCTTAACAAGACCATCTTGTACAGCCTTGGTATTATTAATAACATTTCATATTTGTGTATGCTTTTCATTTAAAATAGCAAATATTGCCTATGATGCCTTAAAAATATTCCAATAGGCTTGTGAGTGCAGTGGAGCTTAGAAGGAGATAAAGTGTTACTGTAGTTTTATTACGCTTATTATAAAAATTGTTTTATATTTTTCTATTCTCTTTCATAAATAAGATTATATACTCGTACTAGTCGACCTCCGAAGTAAGTGAACTCCGATTAAAATTGATTTATTGCAAATAATAAAACATTTACAAAATCGAACTATGTAGGTAGGTAGGTACGTAAAATATTAACGGTACTTAATATTAAACATTACAATTATCTAATTAAAGCAATCAGTTCTAGGATTCATTCAGTCCTGTCCCCGCTACAAAAATAGAACCTGAATTAGCAAGACTAATGTATCGATTAATGATTAATCACACTTTTTCCAAGCTAAACCACACTTAATGTATTTTAGTCACACCCACCATTTTGAAAAATGCATCGAATGTCCGACATTTCGAATCGTTTACCTTACTAATAGATTAATTTATACGCCAGTCGATCCCAGGCCTTAATTAAGTCGTATACCGTGATTAAGTGTTTATTTTTTTGTCGTTTTGTCACACACTGACTTTGCTCAAAAACGGTCTTAAGTCGCGAACATTCTCGATATAAAAACAACTTTTTGTATACAAAAATATATATGCTCGATGTATCACTGCATTCGAACAGACGAATAAATTTCAACTTTTTGGAAAACGGAATAAGATTGATTTTTGAAAGAAGATCAATTAGTAATTAAGACATGACCGAAAGGACATTATTTCTCTTTGGTACAATTAAAAGCAGATTTTAATTAACGTTTTATTTAAATGTCGTTTGGCTTAAATAAATATTGCTTAATACTGGTGCTCTTCTTGAATTTGTAACTTAAAAGTGTATTTTTATGTATGGTATATTTATTTTAACTTTATAGGCACGTTGTTATTACTCTGTCTAGTCAACGTTTACTACAATTCCGGGAATCAAATGCGAATATAATATTATGTGTAATATACGGTATAGATAGTTTAAGGCTGATCAGCCGAATAAGAGACGGATTTTGTATAGAAATCCCTTGAAACGCTCAAAATAACGAACTGCTAAGAACAACTGTTTCATTGACTGATTAGGCTATCATTCCAATCAAATACATAACCTCTTAAATAATCAAACTTGACGCTTGAAATTCTTGAAGTCTTTAATAACTTTCATTATTGTAGCAAAACCTAACGTTTTACTGGCGGGCAGGTTGCCGCGTATTGTTACCAGTAGGCCTAGCACAAGAGGGGCGTATGAGTATCTCGCGGGGAGATAGTCCAGCCGGCCTATTCTAACTATATTTTTTAAAACCCGACCTCGGTTAGTCTATCTCGGCTTGACATACTGTCGCAGAAATA
The DNA here is from genome assembly GCA_022674325.2 of Grapholita molesta. Lineage (NCBI taxonomy): Eukaryota > Metazoa > Arthropoda > Insecta > Lepidoptera > Tortricidae > Grapholita > Grapholita molesta. Next base: position 9,671,427 of record CP053138.2, read on the forward strand.
AGTTATACGAAAAACTAAAGTTAACTTAAAAATAAAAGTTCTATAATCAAAGTAATAAAGTAACAAAAACATTCTCACACTCGTAATAAAGTTCGAATAGCTTACATTTCGAGAGCTCTATTTATATCTACTAATATGGAGATCGTTAGCATTTCCCTAATTCCTTGCTGTAGGGAATTCCCTACATGGCAACCATGTAACTAACAGCTGTGAATGACGTTTGGTGGACCTTAAGTCGTTCCGATAAAGTTCAAATTGAATTGTTTATTTTGTTCATTGGCACGAATGGTAATGTAGTTTGTTAGAATTGTTCTTTACAGTTGTGGTCAAATAGCAAGGCGCGTATATAACATACAATCGGAACACCTAACCGGGAAAATGCACACTTCAAATATACAATAGGCAGTTTTTCTACATAAAAAAATTCGTTCATGAATTTAAAGAACGTAGATCGCAAATTAGTATATTACGAGTTTACGCGGTTTGTATTCTGTACACGAAGATCTGAACGAATAAATCTTAGGTGTCAGCTATATGGTATTAGGAACGTTTTTTGCAGCATCTTCCAGACGTAGCGACGGATTATGGTGCTTGCTGAGCGAAGCCAAGGCAGTTACAAAGGATAGAGAGAGGCTCGGAGCTGTGAATGTGGTCACAAATATCTGAACAACGCAGTTATTGTCAAGGCGATAAAGTACATGTTCCAATATTTGTAACTACCTCCACAGTTGTGTGCCCTAGAACCTACAACATTTTTGTACGTATCTTATACCTAAATTACCTGTCAGGGAAATTACAGAAAAAAAAAAATTAAGAGCCATGCTCTTGTCGGTGGAGTATTCGCCAATTAGTTCTTTCGTTTGCCAGCCTTTTGAGCTTTTCATATGATGCGACACCAGCTTTCTCCCTGACCTGCTTAAGATAGGTATATCTTGGCCGTCCTCGGCATCTCTTTCCTTCTTTCCCTCTAGGATATTCAAAAAGAAGTGGTCGTGTCGCATCAGATGTCCTATCATTCTTCCTCTCCTATTTTCTATTGTTCTTAGCAAACATCTTTTCTCGCCTACTATGTCTAAAACCTCGTCGTTCGTCTTCCTTTCCATCCAGCTAATACGTTCCATCCTCCGCCAACACCACATTTCGAAGGCCTCCAGCCGCTCTCTCTCTCTTTGGTTCAGGGTCCAAGTCTCACTCCCGTACAATGCAATGCTCCAGATGTAAACTTTGATCAAGCGTTTTTTAGTTTTCTTAGACATATTTCTTATTTTAATAAGTGTCCCTTGTCATTGAAAGCCTTTTTTGCCATTGCAATCCTTTGGATGACATCAGTTGTACATCTGGAGTCATTCGTTATCATGCTTACTTATATATAACCAAAATAGGTAAGACGTTTGTAAACTGTAAATGTAAACTTAGGTACGTATAATGCTCCGTACATTTTAATTTCTTCTTCTGCATTATCCATAAGCTACTAAATAATAAACAACTCTTGCGAGCGGATTAAACATTGCTAAAAAACTCGGGCATCCCCTACGATAATCTAATTCACATACTATTAGCAGTCTAAAGCACTTAGCCGCAATAAATCGATACGGACAATCGTAGGAAGCCACTGGCATCGAGTTCTCGTATAAATTTAGCTAGAATTCGATTACCGTTATCAGCTCGCATCGAATGGAATAGATAATGGTGCGGAGGCCGAGGGCGTCTGCGACCGGTCCGCAGGGCGATTTTAGAATAGTAGATTTATGAAGAGTAGTATATCTTTAAACAACGGTTAAAAAACCAAAGGTGCGGAAATCACAAATTCAGAGTTTAAATTGGTGCATATCACTCGTAGATCGTCAATATCATTATATACAGTGTGTAAATCTTATACTGGCGAATCTGTTAACGGAGGGTAGAATAGGACATAAGAAATAGATTTAGATAACTTTTGCTTAGAAGTACAGTCATTTTTTTTTCCATATAAAAACATTCGGCCCGCAATGTAATGCAACACACTCGAGTTAAACACTCGTTGACAGTTCGTTTCAAAAGCTCATATCGCGTAATGTTCGCAGTACATTACTGCTCAGATATTTTACAAAAATTAATTACATGCGTATAATAGGTATAATTAAAGAAAAACCTTTTGGTTAGTGATTATAGTGGTAAATCCTATGTGTGGTTTAATTCTTCGCCCGTATTAGACTTACACACAGTATTATTAGGTCATACAGAGGTTTAAGTTTGCAGCTTCCTTATTAACTAACATTGTTAAAGTTAGGAATTTTAAAGCCTCAATTATATATTTGATTAATATTTATAATATCCGTAAACAGTGCCTTCTGCTAAAATACTATGCGATGCGACACCACAGAAAAACAATTTATTTCATTTTTGAATTTAGAATTAATTCCAGAACGGATAGCATGGTTGCCATTTTACCGTTTATCGCGCTATCCGTCACTTTTGGACTCGCACCAAGCGTGACAGATATTGTGACAAACGATAAACACTGAACCATATAAGCTAGCAGGAGTAAACTATATTAGCCATACCAGAAATCAAAATTCATTGTTTCAAAGTTAGTTATCATACAATGATGTATGTCAAGGTGCTTTGTCCAAAAATTGGTTGACTGCAGTTTTACCGACGAAGTTTAACTAGTCATTTTTATGTATTCCGTACATAGGTTACTGTTGTCCTTAAACTGTGATTTGAGAATGTGGTAGACATCCTGCTGCTACTATTTACAATTGTGTGACTGGCAGGGAAATGATCTAGTTTTATTATAGAGGTATTATTAAACTGTTTTTTTTTTACTATTTCGTTTAACATGATCCGACCAGCACTTGACCAGCACTTTTTTTTATTAAATTTTGAGGATTAATAAATAAAACTATCATCGTTTCTTGGAATAAATAACATACTTTTGACTAACTGGTATCATTTACACACAAGATCCAATTAAACTTAAAATAGACGTCAAACATTTGAAATAATTATCTATGTTATTAAAATTTATCAACTATCGTTATTGTAAAAAAATGACACTATATTAAAAGCCCCTTAAAATATGCGTTAAAATGTCATATCCCTTCACTAAAGGACTCTGCCTTGTCACTATCAATTCGCCATCAATACAAAAATCTGATGGAGAAACAATGCCGTCATGAATAAAAATACCTTTAAAATAAAGGCATTTTAAGAAATAACGGGTTGAATCAGTAACAGGGTGATTTCTGATTCATCCCGTTATTTCTATCTGTGAAGAGCTTTATGGTATGGACGAGAACAAGTGAGTATCTTGCTTGATGGTAGTCACTCTTAGAAAGAACAATTAGGAAGAGACCCGCTCGCAAAATATTGGTGCAACTCCTACATTCTGTTGTGGACTAATTTAGCTGTCACATTTAAAATACGTGCTAGTTCGATCCGTTGATTTACTAGTAAAGAATGTTTTAATTCCAATGCCACGCCCCGTTATGATGACGGGTTGGCAGTGTTGTTGTTGCAGTTGGCATTGCAGTCTGTTTCACCATACTACAGGGACATTTGGTTTTGAGGCGATTTGTGGAGGAGCCTTATATCCAGCATTGTACGTGGCTAGGTATTACAAGATTTGTACAACCTTTTATTGTGCAATAAAGATTCAATAATATATGACTGTTTTAACGCATGCGACTATTCATTTTTTATTATATATTGACGACCGGTCTGGCCTAGTGGGTAGTGACCTTGCCTATGAAGCCGATGGTCCTGGGTTCGATTCCCAGTCAGGGCATTTATTTGTGTGATGAACACTGATATTTGTTCCTGAGTCATGGGTGTTTTCTACATATTTAAGTATTTATATGTATCTATCTATTATATATATCGTCGTCTAGTACCTACAACACAAGCCTTACTAAAATATTGATTTATTGATTGATTGATTGTAATTGTTTGTTTAGGTTAAAACTGTATTATCGCTATTCGCAATTTCCAATTGAAACGAAGACACCCTTTATAAACCAAATGCAAACCTCACGTATCCATGTTTCTCGGAGACTGTAAATATTCTTATCATCAGAATAAAATGATTTTTGTGTTACGCCCTTTTTTGCCGGCCTTGTTATCTGCAATCTGGCACCTCCACGCTTTGACGCATGATTTATCATCATCAGTTTCTGTTTCTGTACAGTTAAGTACGGAGATTTTTGGCAACTTACCTAAACTCGTTTTCGGATCTTAGTCGAATTAAGTCGGGTGTGCCGTGTGATGCCGGCTGACTAGAATAGCACCACCCCATGTCCTCCCGCGGGTGTCGTAAGAGGCGACAAAGGGAAAAATCCTACGGACGGGGAGCAGCGTCCGTCGAAACCCAATCTACAGCTACTGCGGTCGCCAACCCGCCTGCCAAGCGTGGCGACTATGGCAACTACCCCAAGATGATACAAGTCATATTTGTGGGAGGCCTATGTCCAGCAGTGGACTGCATACGGCTGAAATGTATGTATGTATGTAAGTCGGGTGTGATAGCAACGCGCAACGGGAGAGGGCAGTTATTCATTCATCACATTGGAGACAGGCTTGGCCTAGTGGACCGTGCCAATAAAGCCGACGGTCTTGGGTTCAAATCCCGGTAAAGGCATTTATTTGTGTGATTTTTAAATTATTAAATATTACAGGACATTCTTACACAAGTAAACTGAGCCCCACGGAAAGCTTAACTAACAACACCCTAGCACCTCAGGAACAAATGTCAGTGCTCATCATCATGTGGATGTTTTCTATGTATTTAAGCATTTGTATATTATATATGTCGTTGGGTACACCCACAACACAAGCCTTGAGCTTAAGGCTCAGTTAATTTGTGTAAGAATATCCTTTACATAAAAAAACTTGGCGAACATTGGCAACTCCACAGTCCATATGCATGATTTTACAAGGCGATCGTATCAGCAAAGGATTGGAAACCTATTTATTCGGCTAGAGTAGCATACTGGAAACGGCTGCACAAAAATTGCTTAGCAACAGCGGACTCAATAATAGTTGTTGTATACTTACTATAACTAGTAAGCCTCACTTAAGTATGAACGGTTTATTAAAATTTCTACTCTTTCACTTCATAACATTGGACGCATTTAAATTCAAATAGTCGGAACTACCTAGATTATCAAGAGATTTAGCCCCCTTTTAGTCCTCAACGTTATAAATTCGAATCGGCAAACGATAACGCTTTTTATACAAGCATGTGTTCAATCGGTAACGCATTGGTGGCCAGACCGGTTCACACAAAATAAACTGAAAGGTCTTAAGTGCATACTAACTTCTCAACTTATTGAACCTTCTTTGTTTAACGGATTACTTGCAAAGCCTTACCCACCGCGCCGCGTGCGCTGTACCGATGGCAAAACAAGCAAGTAAATGCCATTGTTAAAATGCACGTATAAAATTTACAATACTTTAAATTTCGTTGCTAATATTATTTTAAACGGGAAATATGAACTTAAGCACGTTCTAGTTTATTACTTTAGTACCAACATAAACAGCTTTCATAACCTATTATTTCACATTAAATTCTGGTAATGAAATATAATATTTTCTAACCGTTGTCCGACATACTTGTTAAATTTATGATATTGAAGTTGTTTAAAAGTCATGTTGAGAAGTGGTGTCTTGTTGTGTTAAATCAACAACTTGCAACGTAAGGTTTCAAATATAACTAGACAAATGAAACCGCAAAGTTAATCACTTCATTGGAAGGATTTACTCTTGTTTTGATGTTTAAAGATTATCATAATATTATGTCTTTGACCGCGTGTTTTACCGGTGATGAGATGTGGTACTAAAACGTGGTCGCTTACTATGGGCCTCATAAGAAGGTTCAAAGTCACCCAAAGGGCGCGATCGACTCAGAAATGATGTCATTTGCAGCAAAACAAAAACCGATATAGCCCTCCGAATCGCTAATCTTATATGGCAGTGGGCAGGGCACGTTGGATGTAGAACCGACCATTGGGGCGTTAAGGTTCTTAGCGACCACGTACCGGAAGATGCAGCACGGGTGTGTTATCACAAGTGAGAAACTGAGAACCACTCTAGACGTGAGATGAATCACTTTATTTGTTTTTGCTAACCGTACACAGATATCTAAAATAAAACCTGAGCATTCAAGGTTTCTGACCGTCTAAATTCAATAATCGTACATTATTATATTTATCTCGCCTTTCCGAGGCAAAACTAATAACACGGATGATTTCATTTTATTATTCAAAGGATATAATTTGAAGAGTTTATTATGAAAATGATAACGTTTTCGTCAAATGGCATTCGTTGTTTTGTATTTAGAATTTAAAAGCAGTATTTTTAAATAAAATTGCAAAACAAATAACGAAGTAAGTTCAGTTACATTTAAGTGTGAATATTAAAAAGTATTGTATTGTAACAATAACAAAACATAATTTTAAGGTTAATATCTGCCCGTATCTCTGTCATCTATTTTGATTCGCTAGCAATTATTTTTAGTAATGACTAAACAAGTAATGACTTAAGGGTAAGTAATATTAATTGTATAGAATCGGGTAACTCACGTTTTAGAAGTGTTTCACTCCGTTACGTTTCGTCAATTTTTATGATTGTATCTCAAAATAGTTTTGTGTTTATAATTGCTAATATATACGCTAAGTAATATAACTATTTATATCCGAGAAAAAGTTTATAGAGATATCAGTTACCCACTCTAAGCCTGTTTCAACTTCTCCGATATCGACAGCTACTAATAGACATAGCCCATCTAGTTTGGGGCCTTTACTTTTAATTTATCGATTCTGGACTTTGGCTTCACATTAGTACTTACATACTTTTACAAGCTTTTATTTAACTTGCGCTGTTTGTAAATATGTCTGTCCGGGTCAAATTTTGCAACTCAAATTTGAAGCATATATGTTTTAACGATAGAGCTGAAATTTAAAATAGAAATAGAAATAGAAAACATTTATTCAAGGCAATTTACAATAGAAATTAAAAACTAAAAATTATTTGACAAAACTGCCTCGAAATGGTCCCGACTCAGCATGATGCTATCCCGATGCATCATGATTTAGCACACTAACTTATGTAACTTCGAGGACAATGCAGTTTTTGCAGGAACCACTAATCTAGGCAGATGCTGGTGCCAGAAGGTAGCCATAGCAACTCCTAAACTACACACGATAAACCCGTGGTATTTAAGCTCGCTAGAACCTTCTCGGTCAGTAGTTGATGATTGTGCAAAAAAGCAAAGTCGACAATAAAATCTTGGACGGAAATGTCATTTTTAACTTTAATAGAAAACTTCCGTGAGACTCAGACATACTAAAATATATAGAAAACGGGTCACTCACGTATTTTAAGGTCGAATAACGCTCGACATAATGTTTCGGTCCAATTCATGAACCATAATCATGAGCTCTGTGCCACACCGTCGCTGGCGGCGGCTCTTCGAAGAGCCGAAACATGTGTCGAGCGTTATTCGACCTTAAAATACGTGAGTGACCCATTTTCTGTATATTTTAATGTCATTTATGACAAAAACTTATTCCTCTCTCCTTTCTCTCCTCTTTTATCTAAGTGGAACCGAAGTGTCTTTATACGCGAGGTGCATAAAAAACAGTCTGAGAATTGTGTCTGTTTCATCGTCACTGTCACCTACTACTAAAGCGTCAAGCCAACCTTATTTAACTTCTCTTAAAAGTAATATTTTCTGCGGTCTAGGATTAAAGCAAGATCCCTCAAGAACGTTAAATATTCATTATGATATTATTCCGCGCTTCCACAGGCTTCTTTCAATCGATAAATTAACATTGAAACCCGAATTTAAATCGACCTGTAACAAGCTATCGAAGAGCTTTGTTCTCAGTTAAGTAGATTCACAAGGTAGAATTATACCAGCCTTATAATAAAGTTATAAATATCTTCATTTGACGCTAAAAATTAAGCTATGCGTGCGAATTGATGATGTTAAAAAATACAACGAGTTATTTTGTTTTTTTTTTTGTGTTCATAATCATGAGTATACCTAGATATTTTTCTAGCACGAACGATTTCTTGTAAGTGATTGACAAAATAAAAACATCGACAGTCCTGTTATCGATAAGTACCCCTTCAATTTCCATACAGGTAATACAAAGACAAATATGGGGTAATAGGGTTAAAAATAACTAACAATAATAAAAGTCAATATATATTTAAATACCTACTTCAGAAAACAATTTGGAACTATTCATTGCAAATTATAAACGTAAATTGGATCAAAAGTATACGGATTACGTTTAATTTGTTCAAGATCGGTGACACGCGGCGTCTAGGTAGGTAGCCGATATAAGACTGTGTGTACATCTTGAAGTTGAAGTAGTATGTACTTATCGATAGCAGGATTGTCGATATTTTTATTGTGGCAAGCACAAAACAAATGCCGTTCCTGCTAGAAAAATATCTAGGTATAATCATGAGTAATTATTTTAAATATTTGCAATAATTAAATACTTTTTTTATACACAAACAGGTTGCCAAAACCAAACATAATACCATGGCCGTATCGTATAGGGCCATAATTAATGGACATTATTATTTTTACGGTATCCAATTTAACTGTCCCGGCGAAACAGAAGCATTCATTATAATAACATTATTTAAAAGCGAATGCACCTTTATGCTGGTTGTCATTTTACACAAACATACATCGAAACTTTAACGAGACAACTTTAAATTTATAATTTTCACTTATGTATTCAGACCCCAATGGATGCAATTTTACGTGGCCCTTATAAGGTTCTTAAAAAAACAATTGTACATAATGTACCTTTACGCCTTTGTTTTAAAAAGGACAGTTAATGCGTCGAACTAGTTGAACTGGAATGGGTTTAAAGATGTTTATAACTTTATTATACTTATTCGTTTTGGTCCTTTGCACCAGGATATAAAAATAGTGTCTTAATTTATTTTTCTAATTGTTTTAGTATACTCAAGTGCTTTTTTTTTTCTTCACAAAAGTCAGTCACTCTTTGTGAAAGCTGATTGGCCATATGGTCACTCTGAGGTCAGTCCCCTTCCCACTACTTTGCGGTTTACTGCATTCATAGCAATTGTTACTTTTTAATAATTGGTCATTAAGTTTGGCAGATTGTACAATCAGCAACATAAGTTGCTAAGGTGTTCATAATGAATTTGACAAGACTCTATTGTTAAGGGAATAAGAGCGTGTCAAGATCATTCTGAACATCTGGCCTGGTTAGCAACTTATTTTGCTGACTATACCTACAACTTATTTTGCAGACTATATCTACATGTCATATTAGTACATCTGTATATAAAATACAACAAATATTTCAAAAGTGAGAACTTTTAACTGTAGTTAGTTTGTAGTGTGAATTGAGAGTTGCAGCTTTGCAACTTACAGCAGTCCACTGCTGGACATATACTCTCAAGCACGCTATCAAGCACGATTCCTCCGATTAACACGTTCACTGCGGTACGGGGTTGATTCGACCCCGTGTCAAGTGATCCAGAGTGGGCTCCTAATTCCCTATGTAGGTCGTCGCTCCATCTGGCCGGAGACCGCGTCATAAATACGTTTTCCACAAATTGATTGCATATCATAAATAATAAGCAAATATTGGTTACATAATAGTTACAATTGAAAGTGTACTGAAATGCATCTTCCAACTTATTTATACCAGTGCACTTTCTAGTCTTTACCAGTTCTATGAACTGGCATGCCTAGCTTGTTCGTAGTCTACATGCTTCCATTGTGACGCCATTGTGTTAAAAAGGTGTGTGACAATTGTTATAAAGTTTGCTGGGTGTATTCTACAAATTCAGTTGCCTTTTAAATGGAATGAGCATTTTAATCCTCTTTTGAGCATACATGGTAAAAATTGTATGTCCAATTTAGACCAGTAACCAGTTCTACGCATCGTATTTTCGAGTTTTTTTAATTATAACCTATCTCATAGCTTGTTTTAATATTAAGCAGAAACGTCTGCTAGCATATCATAGATATTTAAAAACCGAAAAAAAAAACAAAATTGTGCACGCATAGCATAGTTGGTAGTGCACTGGGTTAGTGATCCAGTGGTTGTGGGTTTGAGTCCCGCTGCGAGTAATTTTTTTCTGTTTTTCTTTCGGTTTTTTAATATCTCATAGCTTGTTACCTCAGGATCTAAAAGTAACCGAAAGGTCGAGGCACCAGCCTATTGAAATTTATTCGATAATATACAGATGAGTGGATTTCGCGGTAATATAATGAGTTCATAATACTTGTAAACTTTTCTCATAACCGCGCCGTTGAAATAATTCAATATCACCTCTAGACCTCCGTGTTTGACCTCAGAGCGATCAATCCGGCTCAGTGAATAATTTTTGCAGGCATTGCCACATTGTGACCTAGGTAATACCAACTTTGAAAAACTAAACTTAGATGAAGGTTTTGTGATCATGAAGTATAATAAAAAATGTTTTGGTACAATTATCTTCCTTATCGTCTTAATAGTATAGCAAGCTCAATAAGGCTTCGTTAGTACCTACACCTAAACGAAGATATCTATAATACACAGATACATATATGTACTTAAAAACATAGAGTTAATAAACAGTCATAAGTTATGATGATAATTTTTGTTTCTGGGTTATGACTCATAAAAACGCACAAATAAATCCCGATTTGAATCCTACTGCTTCACTACCGGCTTGGGTTGAAGGCTGTTTAATATCCAATTGCACCGTAGAGTTATAGATAAGTAATCAACATCTACATAAACCCCCAACTTTATGCACTGTCCCCTAAAACACCCATCGGTTGCCAGAATTTTATTCCACATTTCGCTCGATGTTAAACATTTTTTGCTCGCACTTGTAAGTTTTGACAGCTCCATGTCAATAAGGACCCCACGCACTGTTGACCGTTTCACGCTTTTTTCACAACTCTGATATTTATATGACACTTACTAGTGTTTTGACGCGGTTTTGTTAGCTTTTTTGTAAGTTCGTCTTTGATTTCTTACGTTACACTTTTGTATACAATATCTTGAATCAATTTGTTTCAATTATTCAAAAAATGAAACTTTTAAAAGTTAGTTTTCATATTTACTGTATAATTGGTTATTTTTTTCTTGCCATCTAAAAAAAATCAGAGAGATTTTACGTCATAATCCATACTCAACACGTTTGTGCTAAATTTGGTACCCTTCAAATATACTAACTGTACTAAGGATTTTGGATATGAAAGTATCCCCTGAATAGGTAAATTAATAGCAGCTTCTACGAGAAAGTAGTCTCCGGCAGACTAGAGTAACATACGATATCATTGAACCGTATGTACTGTATAATTCATATGAACTTCTTAATATCCTGTCATCATAATTTTATGCCACAATAATTTCCCTATGAAGTGCATGCGCTGTTACGACCATCATAAAACCTATAAACTAATTCTAAGAACAGTCGGAACAGGAAATCGGCATCTTTATGCAAATACCATTATATCATAAAGTTAATTCCAGTCGCGTTGACGGACGTTTGAACATTGCCGAAGCGCAAGTATGTTTAGTTGCGAATTAATGGAGAGAGTTTTAATAAAGAGGTACGTAGGGCAACGGTGCCAGTAATGAACAAGGAACCAATCATAAACATCAGTGCTTGTATTGAAGAAGTCAAGTGTTGTGCATATCATACAAAAGTTTGTGTCAAAAATTATTACGAGATCATCTATACTCGTCTCCTTTAAGCCTCAGCCTACGACTTTATCACTACATTGTCATCGTACTATTACACCACTTGTATTTTGTGTTTAAACAAATGTTATGTTTAATTCATTGTCCCGGCTCATTTCATAATTGTTCTTCAACTTGAGCTCTTTTCCTTTACACCTCTTTTGCGGATGAGGTCGATTCGACCTCATAAAAGTATTTTTAATTGCGATAGCCGCAGTGAAGGTGTTAAAAACGAAATGCCAAATTAACTTCAGCATGCGTTCCAGTATTTTTCACATGCCGCCACTGTTATTAGTTTTATTCTTTCCAGTAATAAACATTTATGATTGTTAAGTGCATTTTATAACATCCATACATTCATTCTACGCTTTCAGAAGCGGATATACAAATACGCTGTTTATTTACACTAAACAATAGGCTTTGCCATTTAAAACAACACAAATTGGCAATTTTGCTAATGCAACACCTCAAATATGACCGAATACCCCATAAAAGGCGTTATAACAGCCAATCGCGCCTACATAGCTCCTATAACCCTCCACAAACACCCATATATAGCCATTAGCGGACAAAACAAATCACGGTATTATTTCAGAGCGCATAAAGCTGGCGGCATACATGCGTTTTTATAAATCAACTTATTCGTTACGCCCCGGACCACATTGTCCTCGCCTCGGAAAGAGAAAAAAAAAAGAAATTTTGAAAATCGAACACGTCAGAATATATTCCATCGAATCGCGATCGCCAATGGCGCAGATTCGGATGCTTGGGTGCAGTGGTTGTTCTACAGTGGTGTCGTGTTGTACACGTGTCGACTCGTTAGAGCATTGACTCCATTTTCCTTTTTCGCATCAGGCACATTTTTCCCTTAATTAATCAAGTACTCAAAGTTTTTCAGAGTAAGGTTTAAGTTTAATAATTATTAAAGTTAGTATAACTACACCAGTGTTGAACACTATTGGCTGACAGGCACCTATGGTAAACGCCACTCGTTAATTATTAAAAAAATATAAGTAACAACTTGGGCTTCCATTTTTTTTGCATCGTGTACTTTTTGATGCACTGTATAGCTTCTGACTATGACTTCATCCAAACCAATTCAAAGTGAATACAAATTATGGGATGATAATAAAACTACCTATCCTATGTCCTTCCCCGGTTTCAAACAAACTTTTTATAGACACGGAGAGCGCTGGTGGCCGCTAGGCGAGAGAAGGCGCTTTTCGGTGAAGGAAAACATCGTGAGGAAACCTGACTGATCCCAAGGAGGTCTACTTTACCCTTTGGGTCAGAATATCAGATGGCAGTCGCTTTCGTAAAACTAGTGCTTACGCGAATTCCAGGGAATAGTTGCCAGGAGGAACCCAGACTCCCAGGAGTAATGAGAATATGAAGAAATTTAGGATGATGAGTTAAAAGACAGGGAGACATATACAATTCATTAAAGAAAAATAAATATTGTTTATTTTTATTTCACACCTTACACAACACAGACACTGATAGACTACAATACTTTATGTGTATGCTTCTGACTGATTTCAGGGTGAAGAAGCCGAATAGGTACAAGGCATGACACAGAATTCGCATGAGAAGCTTATTAGTGATATAAAAATATTGTTTAATGTCACTCACCAATCATATTAAAATAATTTTTGAAAAGGTAACTAGAAAAAAAAGGTCCTTATAATTTGGTCACCCTTCGTAATGTGACGTATTTCAAAAGGCGTAAGGGGACCATGATTTGGTTAGTTTAAAAAGATAATTTACATTGTTTTGATATAATAATACTATAAGAAAATATGGACTAGTTAGGAATAGTGGTCCTAAGTCACGACCCAAAAATCATTATGTATAGTAAATACTCATTAAATAGTTTCTTATCCACGTGTTAAAATCCTAATAAAAGAGAAACAATATTTGTACCTAATGCAAACAAATTGTTTGTTGCAGTTGGCGACTGATTAGAGGAAATCTATCCGTCTCATATTCTTACATAGTAAATACGACCTAAAGGAAATGGTGAGATTACTATCTCTTGATATTCATTTCTGATTTTCACAGTGTCATAACTTTGCCATGCGTTGGCTACACAATACACAATGCTACTGTGTTAGTTGGCTGAACTTTTTCGCGACTCCGATATTATTTGTGACCATTGTAGAGGGCACCAAAATAACAAGCAATGACGGCGGACCGAGAACAATGGCCGGCGGTGAGTATCGATGGCACTTGTCAAAAAATAAAAACGCGCGCCGACCGCCGCGCCGATAACGCTCTTTGCTTTTTTTGCGATCGCGATTTCGGAATAAGAAGTGTTTTGAGTTGGCTGATTGGTTTAGAACACGGTAAGGTCAACAAGTTTACATGTTTAAAGACAAACCGTTACCATGAGTTGCCACAGCTGACAAACGTCCACGTTTTATACGTCGATATGTTAGGCTGCACAATTTCTTCATACAATCATTTACGCTGATGCTTTTAGAACTCGTGGTAAAATGACATTATAAATATTATATTCATTTGTGTTATGGAGGACAAACAATTATTGTCTTTAACTAATTTTCATTATAATCAAAACTACTGCATAACTTATACAAATACTGATAATTCGTACATAATATAAAAGAAAATACCTTAGTCAAAAAGACCACCGGAAAGATGCCAAAATATTACCAGTTTATAGCTGAAAAACGTATTTGCCATTAAATAGTCCGTTTATATAGTAACTTATAAAACAACCCATGATAGTAAATGCCATCTTGCGTATTTAAAAAAAACCGGCCAAGAGCGTGTCGGGCCACGCTCAGTGTAGGGTTCCGTAGTTTTTCGTCCGTCACAGTAAGTGTTCCCACTTAAGAGTTAAAAATGGGCTATTTGATACATTGTTGTTGACATATTAATATTAAGTACAGAACCCTAAAAACGGGCCCACAAAGGACGCTGGCAAATAAAGAAAGAGTTATAGATCCCAACTATTCTATGTATTTAAGTATTTATATGTATCTATCTATTATATATATCGTCATCTAGTACCTACCTGCAACACAAGCCTTACTGAGCTTACCGTAGGACTAGGTCGATTTGTGTAAGATTGTCCCGAAATATTTATTTATTTTATTTACTATACATGGAAAATTCGAAAAAATGTTGTCAATTTCAGTCCCACCACGAGTAGTAAGAAGGGGTTGTAACATGGAGTGACAACCAGCCAGCGTCATTTGAAGTCAGTCAGTCAGATGTATGGGCATGTGCCCATACATCTGACTGACTGACTTCAAATGACGCTTCAAATGACACAGACACTCAGAAATGTCTGACTGACTTCAAATGGGGTCGGGGTCATTATTCAGAAAGAATCGAGAAGATGAGCGTTCCACCTACAGCGACATCTATCGGCAAATTAAGTAAACTATGCGCGCGAGCTTAAAGTATCAGAGGCTCTAGTGTAAGTTTCTTTTGACGTAAAAAATGTCTCGAATGCGTAAATGATACTGATATAATATGGGTAACTAACGCGATGGTGTCGTTTCGTTACGTTAAAAACATACACTCGGGCCTCAGATGTAGTGAATAATCCTTTCCTATCGTATTTTCTCGGAAACATTCGTATTTGTCTTACTACTTCACTCACACTCAGTACCTACCCATCTGAAGTAGTAAGACAGCGGAGGGGACGGTCGCATTGGGCGATGAATATTAGTGCAGATTTACGGTTAAAACTAAACACGAAATTATACATAAAACGGCGGCGCTACCGCGAACAACGATATTCGTAAATTTCGGACGATTGTCTCTGTCACTCTTAGCGCCTTAATTGGGGTAAAAGAGATGCTCGACATATACGAACTTCGAGCTTCGCGGTACCGGGCCTAAAGTGAGGAAGTGTGTCTTATTATTCAATAGAGATCTTAGGGAATAAGGGCTAATTTATTAACAATTTATAAGAAACTATCGCCTTAACGACTTTAGTGCTGGAATAATATAAAGTACCTATTTTGGTCGCAAAAAAGCCTAAGATATATGCAATCCTGCGGCGTTTCCGTCTTTCTCGAGTGAAAGCAGAGACCATTTTACCAAAAACGCGTAAGATGTATGAAATCCTGCGGCGGTTACAGTTTTTTCGAGTTGATAAGTTTGTATGGGAGAACAATATTTTCGTTTTTTAGTATATTACTCGATCTTTTTTCATACTTTCTCACCGTTTAAACCTTCCCTGAGCTACTACAAATATTTTAAGACCAAAATTAGCCAAATCAGTGAAGCCGTTCGCAAGTTATAGCGTGACCAAGAGAAATAGGGGTTCATTTTTATTAATATAGATTTTTTTCAAAAACCATTGAACCTATCAACTTCAAAATAATTTTCCTAGAAAGTTTATGTAAAGTTCTACTTTTGAGATTTTTTTCATATTTTTGAAACTTGTGGTTCAAAAGTTAGAGGGGGGGGGACGCACTTTTTTTTACTTCTGGAGCGATTATTTCCGAAAATATTGACATTATCAAAAAATGATGTTAGTAAACCCCTATTTATTTTTAAATACCTATCCAACATTATATCACACGTTAGGATTAGAATGAAGAAAAAAAACACTCCCCACTTTATGTATAGGGGTACCCCCCTAAGAAAACATTTTTTTCCACTTTTTATTTTTGCACTTTGTTGGCATGATTGATATACATATTACTACCAATTTTCAGTTTTGTAGTGCTAACGGTCACTGAGATTATCCGCGGACGGACGGACGGACGGACAGACATGGCGAAACTATAAGGGTTCCTAGTTGACTACGGAACCCTAAAAAATGATGTTTTCTACAGTTCGCATTTTAAATTTTCTATCGCATTTCAAGCGATAAACACGTCTGTCTCTCTGTGTGAAACAATTGAAAAACGGTAGACTGTAAATTATATGGTAGACTTTTGGTGCGATGTTTCATACGCTGTTTTGATGTTGACTGTACCTTACAAGTTCGAGTGAGACAATCCATAATGTACTCGTAAACAGTCACTCCGTAATTCCACTAACTTGATGAAAACAATCACACAAGTCTACGTTTGCTCAAACTGCAAACTGGCCGTGTATTCCAGTTGGTATGCGAGAACGGGCGATTTTGGGTCTTTTTCTTCAACAAAGTTACTGCCGGTTATGTATATATAAAAGTTGTATTTAATTACGCCTTCTTTGTTTCTTTATTCCCTATAAATTAAGAGAAAATTATTTACGTCAACTGTAGTTAATTATTATTAAGCTAATAAAATATTATTAAGATAATATTGTCTTCGATCGCCGCGATCATTAGTCGTCAATATATGTTTGTAATTTTTGGACGGAAAAAAAAACATATTCTCCTCAGTCCACCCAATGACCACAAACGGTGATAAAGGGTTCGAAACTTCGAAATGAAGTTTAAATTAGTATACTCGATATACATACATACAGTGTTATTTATTACTGATGGAACCCTTAGTTCTGTTTTTTTTTAATTGTACACACAGCAACACTTTTAGCTCTACATTGATGGACCTTATTATATAAGCCATAAGGTCCACCGATGTACCTACAGCTAGGAGTGTTGCTGTGTGTACCCCAATATTGCAAAACAGATTTTTATTTGTTGGCATTAATCCCATACAAAATCTTGAGATTTTGCTTCTTAAAAATAAAGGTTACCCACGAATATAAATTGTTTTTGTTTTGCTATCGTCATAGAAAAGTGTTTTTAATTAAACTAAACAGGCCGAAAAAATGCCGCGATGATTTTGTCTCCTATCTGATTCAACTGGACACCTAAGAGGCGTCGACTGGTAAGTAATTGGAATAACCTGTTACTTTACTCAGTTCAGGGAACGAAGTTACGATGTAGTTTAATTACTGTTTAGGCTTTAAACTGATTAATTAACGATGTTGAGACAAATAGGGTATGTGGATTAAATAAATGAACTGTCATGTGCTTCTGATCACCGTACTTTGAAGGTCGTTATTTGCTAACGACCACAGTGTGAATCTAAGGCGCTACCGTGAAAGGCGATTGTGTGTGTCACTCTCGTGACGTCTTGATTGGAGTAAAAGAGAAATATGCACGAAATATACGATCTTCGATGTTCGTGGTACCAGGCCTGAAACCGGAGATAGGTAAATTACTTTAATATTGTTTTTGGTTACCGCAATAATCATTACTGAAGTAAAACATCTAAAAAAGGATTTGTAAATTGTATATGAAGATAAATGATAAAAGATTATTTTCCTTAGCCCGGTGACTACTTATGCTATTTAATAGGCTTGAAACGTCGGGATGAAACATAAATTAGTACATGTAATCCGTTTTCATCACTGTATGAGTAACCACGACCACTCAGCCAAGAGTGACATCGACAAAGAAGAATTATTTGCCCGGGAAAGCCCTGACTACCGCATCACAAAAGCTGAATCAATTTCTGTAAACAGAATTTTCTGTTCTCAGAAGTTACTGGAATCTTTGGCTTTCTTACAAGCCAGTTGCCGCCAAAAATGCGTATGCACTTTTGCACCTTACTCCGTTGTAATACGATGCAAAAGTAAACATATCTATAATGTTGACTGTACGTACTGCCGACAAGTTAGTTAATTACATTGTCTAAAGCAAGAGAGGATTGAGTATTTATATTGCAGGAATTACAAGATGGACACTTAAATGAAGTTTTCATCAAAGTTTACTAAAGAGATTTGGGTAAACAACAAAAATAGGTTTGTCTTGAGAATATTTTTGGTTGTAATGCGTTGATAATGATGAAGCTAATAAAGAATTAAACTAAAGACGCGTTTTACTACTCTATGGTCATTACCCGGTCGATCTGGGACGTGGCCTCTTTGTGAATATTATGTGGTGGTTTAGCTACAACTTTACAAAACCTATGACTTTACCGAACAATGTCATCTTCTAAGAGCAATGTTGTTATTTATTTTATTGACATTTCACTTTTATTAAATTGATGGAAGCCAAAACCTAAAAGAAGATGAAGAATAGCTGCTAGTAGATTGTTAATACCCATGTCAAGTTCGATACATTGTTTTTTCAGACTACCTACAACTGTACAACTATTTTAAAAATAATTCGTTGGTAAAACAAACAAACCCGACCGGAACGCGGTACTAGCGACATCTCATAACGAGCGCGTCAACTAGCCATACCAATTGCTGATACATTAAACATGGAACCCAGGGTTGCCACGTGCAACGTTGAATTAAAATTATGAATTTATTTTGTCGCTAGCAAAAGAAGGCAACTTGTTAAATAACGAGGTCACAAATATGTTGATAGAAAATGTGACTTATTACAAACTTACAATTAGTAGGTATATCGGAAAATATACACATTAATATTGTCGTCGGTTATGGAATAAAACTACTAAACTTCATCCCTACGTTTCGAACCCTTTAGCAGCGTTCGTGGTCATCGGGTGGACTGAGGAAAAAAAAATCGTTTTAGTTGTTTTATTTAATCTTACAACTTAATTTTGAAGCAGATATCTTTAACCTATTGAGCTGAAATTTAGCACACCTATGTAAGTTCGGTGACAATGCAATATTAGTACTACTAACCTGATTCGATGCTGGGGCCAAAAGGTAGCAATTAGCAACTCCTAAAATACCACAAAATAGCACAGTCGGCAATAAAAGCTTGTACCGAAAATGACATATTTAACAGAAACTTAATACTTAACTACATTTTTTTATATAAACAACAAGTTAAATAACTATGTACTTACTGATTAAAACATACACGACTATAACTTTCTTTAATAAAGACTAGTTCCTCTGGCATTTTAAAGAACGTGGTGTTATAGGCAGACAATTAAAGGTTTTTATTTTATTCCAGATTAAATTTCCATTTAATTAAAATCATTACGAGTATTACAACTATTACAACGAATAAACATAAATATGCAGGGATATTGACACGGAAAACAAAGTTATAGCTACTTACCTTTCAGTCACGAACGTCTTCTGTTGGACACAGGCCTCCCCCACGGACCACCACAAGGAGCGATCTCTGAGCATAGGGCGGTCCAGGGGTGAGGTATGTTCCACCGCCCTAAAGAAAAGCTGCTGCTTGCCTTTCGGTGATTTCTGATCACAATTTAAGGACTAAATACAAGTAAACTCAAACACAAAAATACTGTTGAAACAATAAATATATATTTAATGGTTATAAACATCACAGTACAATATTGTTAGTCTGATGAAATAAGGTACCTCTAAAAATAAAAATCTTATATGCACCTACGCGGCGCAACAAAGTAAATATCTTTATTAAACCATCAAATACAAAACAATCTTTGAGATAACTGTAAAATCCATTTTCAAAACGTCAATATATTACCCAGATTTATCAACCATAGAGTTGTCATCGCTATGCCGTATTGCATATCATTATGAACTCTATTGTCTTTAAAACAAAGGTGACTTTGAACAGTGAGTAGATAAGTCAGTGAGTGATAGTTTTGAGGTGAAGCTACTTGCTCGTGCACATCGATCAGGATTCGCAAAGGTATTTAAAACAGAAACAATAAAATTTAATGGCTCCTGCAGAATACTGGATTAAAAAGAATGGATGAGATTAATCACTGTTGTTTATTCGCGCTTCCACTGTATTTATTTAAACATAAGGGATATTTAAGTGAATTATGTAGTAAAAACAATAAACAATGACTTAAAAATAAATACATCATCTCGCAAATCTGTTTTCACAGTTTGACTATGGGATCCATATATATGAGCTTATTACAATCGGTGGTAGACTGGTGGTGTGTAATTTGTGTTACTACATGGATACCCAGTGTTTGTTGTTTGTCGGTTGTTTGTCAGTACCTAGTTGTCGTATGACAACTACAATTTTACAAAGTGTAAACAAAGGATTCAGATACGGTCAAGGTATTTTTTTGTCACTTTTCGTTCTAATAGCCGTAAGCAAGGCGTTAAGTAGATATGATAGGCGCTTTTCGATGTGCCTGTCCTCATAGTAGTAGCTTACTCTGGGAACAGCATATTTACCTGCAGCCACAGACCTGGTGCCGTTGTTTGGCTCATTTGAGACAGGTTACTCTTGTAAATGAAACCCATGGAGTAATTAACAACTGGCAATATAATTGGTAGTATTCTTAAGGATAATAATCAGGTATAATCAGATACAAGGTTATAAATCATTAAAGACAACGTTCTTGCTCGAAGTCAAGTACAAAAGTGAGGTCCGTCAGTCTTCTCCCTCCACCATGACTCCTCCGTGCCATGAGAACCCCGTTGGCCCTTGGATGCTGCCCCACTGCTCTCCCTTGGATTTGACGTCTCCCGACGCCTCTGCTGCCATCTCATAGCGACAACACTCTTTAGCTTACCGTGCAAGATACATATAAGTCTGACCAGCGTTTGATCTCAGTCACACCTGATGCTAAGTGTCGACGAGGTCAAGGGTGAGTAGCACGCTGGATCAGTAACAGCCTACACTCTTGCCTTGAAAATACCAATATTATATCTTTCCGGGAATACAGACGAAAGGAACGAATTCCATGTCTTAGCAGTCCACTTTGGAAGGTAGAAGCGTATCGCTTAGTGCGATTGAATGGAATATTCACGACATTTTTTTTTTTTTTTTTTTTTTTTTTTTTTATGATATAGGGGGCAAACGAGCAGACGGGTTGCCTGATGGTAAGCAATCACCGTCGCCCATGGGCACCCGCAACACCAGGGGAGTCACAAGCGCGTTGCCGGCCTTTAAGGGGGGTTGGAGCTCTGGGAACCTTACTCACCATCAGGAACACAACACTACATACCTGAAAGGTAGCAGTGCTATTATGGCTGTGGTCTTCTGTAAGGAGGAGGTACTTCCCCAGTTGGGCTGCCCCAGATTCAAGCGTGATGGTCATCGCTGTGCCCTACCTCTCATTGTTGGACGTAGTTTAAGGACATACCCGGGTCCAAAATACCGGGTAAAAAATAGGATGAAACCGCTCCCCTCGCCTGGATGTCCGGTGGTGGAACGAATTTAAGTAGATGCTTTTAACGTAAAAGCTACCCCATTAAAGGTTATCAATAACATTTTATAATGTGATAATAGTCCAAGTATAGTACCTGAACTGCAAAACAGAAACCTCCTTTATAGCAATGAAATAGACTGCGATAAACCCGCCTACCATGTAGGCTATTACGGCATTGAACTTTGAAGCTCAGATACCTCTCCCTATGGTGGTCTAAGGGATACACCAATGTCCACCAGTGGACGTCCATGGCCTTGATATGTGTGTGTGTTTCTTTGTCTGTCTGTGACATTGTAGCACCAAAATAAAAATTAAATAGACAGGAATAAATATTCGAATAGGAGGTGCAACACGTAGTGTTTCACCTTAGAAATGGTAAATCGTGCCCAAAAACCGTAAAAAAATCGTAAAATAACCAGTGTGCGGCTACAAATCCTGCCTCGGACGTCGGAGGACCACGTCACGTTTTCTTAATTATTTCAATTTATAAAAAAAAGCTAAACAAAAGTCGAGAAGATCGACATAAAAGATTGTTTAAGCCATTGACGAAGTGTTTAGAAACACTTGAATTCGCAAACAAGTTAAAATGATAAAGTATGCAAAGTGTCCTTTGTTCACTTATAAGATTCTTTAAAGTTATAAGATTGTATAGAATACTTGGGGCACGAGAATACTTGGTAACGATAAAGTAAATTTAAGTTTACTTGCAAGGTCTCGCTAACGTACATGTAATAAATTAAAACTTTCAGTTTTAAATTACTAAGTTTGTATTATAACAGTAAATTGTGTAAAAAGATTTATTATAACTTCTGAGCCTTTATATGTTAAATAAGTTTAAATAGACATTACAGCTAATTTACATAAATAAAGGTTGAGAGTTAGGAAGTTTTCAACGTAAGTAGAAACTAGTGCTAATGGCATTGTTACAACTTTAACTAGATGTTGACATTGAAATATTGACACTAAATTTTAATTTGTACGTCAAATAAAGTACTAATTAGTTGTAAAACTCTTCGGAACTTTCCGCTAATGTACAGGCAGTTAATAAAACATTTTAGTATTAAATACAAATACGTCTAGGAAACTTAGAAACTTCGGGGTGACTTTGAACGCTAATTATATATATTTTTATAAATTGTGCCGGTCATTGGTGCTTGAACTAAATAAATTTTAAACTACCAATATTCTATCTAAAAATGTATATGGTATTAGCTTGGTCGGTAGAACCCTGTGTATGAATCAGTAGGTCTCAGATTATTATCCTGACAAGGGCATTTATTTGTATGTTTATTAATGGGTCTGGGTTATCCATGTATCTATATATTGTGTATATCAGCATTTGCCTACAATAGAAAAATAACTGGGCTTACTGTAGGACCAAAGTCAGATTGCCCCAAAAAATATTAATATTTTTTTACGACGATATTTAAGAATAAGTAAACTGTTCACTAATACTTAGTATTTTACTAATTTTACAAGGCATATCCATCTAGTTTCCAGGTAGTTTCGAGATTGTTTCTAGGTACAGATTTCACCGCTGATTTGCCATGATTAATCACCAGTGTAGAATGGATTCCATTTAGTAATTACCGGACAAGACTGATGATGGTGCTGACGTGACGTTTAGCTTATTGAACCGAGAGTTTTAGCACAAGTTATTAAGAGGTACTAAGTTGGCTGCAATTCTCATAAGGAAGACTCTCAGCTCCGGCGCGACCGCGAAAATCGATGTTTGTCTCTGTCAATCTCACGACACCTTAATTGAAGTAAAAGAGAAAGCTCGAAAACGAACTTCAGTGTTCGCGGTTCCAGGCCTGTTCTTATATGTTTGAAGATTTGAAGATCGAGCTGCATGCATTCCTTAATTAAACATTTAGATTAAGTCGAAGGAATCGGCAAAAAGAACCTCTCACTTCATGAGATTTCATCATCATCATTTCAGCCGCAATGGTAATCCGTGGTGGTCACACGCCTCCCCCAAATATGACTTGCTATTAACTTGGTCGCTTATTTCTGGTGTAATCCTTTATTTAATGTAGGAAATGGCAAAGACTCGCAACTCATGCGCAGCCCTACATTTTACGCGTAATTTTAAATTCCGAACGTCCATTGTTGTCGCCTATCCGCTCCTATATCGACTTTATTTATTTCCTCGCCACCACCAAATTACAAAGACACGTGTAAACCCATACCCGCGTTATTTATCGCGTCTTGTTACTTTGGTCATTGGTCTTTCGCAAGTTCTCGATACTCTGGTCGGGTCGTGAAGTGTTTACACTACCGCCTAACACCTTATAAGGTTGGTGAAGTGCGTAACTTGTTACTCGGTTTTGGTATTGAACATTAGCTTAGAGTATTGTTGGAAAAATAGCTAGGCTCATGTTGAAATATGTATCGCTTTCGTGTGAAATTGTTAGTTTGCTACAATCGTTGATTTGGTGCTTAAGCTGATGAAATCGGTTGAGTTAGTGCTGGATTTATCTGTAATGGGCATACTGAAGTTTGTAACATTTGTTAGTAAGTAGATTTAACACGGATGTTCAGTTGGCACGCGAAGATTGAGTGTAGTTGTGCGTGAACAATGTTGTGAGGGAAATCGAGACAAAAATATTAGTAACTACTAATTAGCTATTTATTGATACTAACTATTGAAAAGGATAATGATATAATGATATAAAAAGTAATACAAGTTTCATATATCAAACACTTTGTGTAAATAAAAAATAAATAAAAAAAAAACAAACACGTATATGGTCTTCTGTAAGGAGGAGGTACTTCCCCAGTTGGGCTGCCCCAGATTCAAGCGTGATGGTCAACGCTGTGCCCTACCTCTCATTGTTGGACGTAGTTTAAGGACATACCCGGGTCCAAAAGTTTAGTTTCATTTTTAAGTAACATAACGTAGTTGTATTATGCTTTAGTGTCAGTTTTACTTTGTCATAATGGTAAGTGTTTACCGCGCTCAGTTTGCAAAACATTGTTCGTATGTAAAATAATCTGGGAGTCGAATTCTCTACTTGAATATTCACCTTTCACCGTGTCAATATCATCGAATATGTCTCCATACTCAAACTTCGGCTATTCAGATTTTATCGTCCCAATTCCGTCAAACCTGTTCACATGGTAAGAATGTAGATTATGCGAATTACAATTCTGCCAAGTTTAATGTTGCTTGAAAGTTGTAACTTGAATTCAGACTTGAGGTGCCAAGTAAGAATCTGTAGAATGTATACTGGGAGATCAGAGATAAAACTGTTCGGATTAATGTGTTATTACTCTTATAACACATTTTTATTAAACTAAAATTGCCTTTTTAACGTAACTTTAAACATACCCGGGATTATCCTAACGAAGGCTTTTTTTTATTACGATTTCATTAAACATATGATTATAAATATGAGGTTCTTCAGAAAAAGGTTTTTGAACCCCCTGAAGTTACGAACGTCTATGGACCGCGAGTTGGTACCTTAACTCTTTGAAATCTGGTAAGTAATACTCAATCATTTGGCGGACTGAGAGCAGAGAAATAACGCTATGAATTAAATACGGAACTTTAATTTAAATTTCATTCCTACCGTTGAAAATTGAGACTTGCTATCAATGTTGATTCAGCAAATGCATTTGTCAGCCCCATGCAAAACCCGCGCATATACTACGGGCTTGAATAAATATTTCTGCTAGAGCATCTCAATGTTGACTCGGGGCTAAAATGTAGCGATCAACCGATTGCTGTTTTAAGATCTTATGCAAATAGACGATCGGCGCTCGAACTTTGTCGCGAGGGCGCGGAGGAGCTAATGTCAATAGAGCAGAATGGATGCGGCAGTGTGCTTACATAGCTATTAAGATGCTACTGAAGCTTGTCCGCACCCGGCATATTCTCAAAGTGAGCAATTTAGAGTGTATAAAAAAATACCTCTCCTCGCTCGCAACACCCTCGGTTTCGGGCGTTGCCCTAATCTGCACCCATAACCACCGGAGGACGGCCAGCAGCGTTCCATTAGAGCGGCAGAACATACTACGATCAACAACCCTGCCTCCCAAACGAGGCGATTATGGCATTAAACCTCCCATACTCAGAGTTAGCTATGCGATGCGGACCAAAGTATCGATAACGCTCAGGCCAGCAGTAGGTGTCCATGACTGATAGGGTAAGCACCTTCGTATATCCTCTGATGAAATTGCCACCTTTTAGCACATACCTCATCCATAAGTTTATTAAAATACTTGACGCATCTCACATCAGAACCTACAGTAGCGGCGTCTCAGTGTTTATCTTAGAATATTTTTCAGATTCATGCGGTGATCGCAACTTAGCTCACTCGTGATAAAGTGATAAAGAGGTTTTAAATGTTGTACTTAGTTACACAGATGTAGAATAGACGGAAATATTTTTTGTTTCATTTGCTTGTAAAGGAGCTTTTGGAAAAATGTCGAAATGCGTAGTCCGTCAGTTGGATAATTTGAATATTGGACGTGTATGTTTTCTTTCGATAGTCAAATAAAAATGATAAAACAAACACGGAAAAAGCAGGCACAGACAGATCAGACAAGATCATTAAGTAGATCATACGACACGAGTGGTTTTTTGTATCTTGGAGGAAAAGGTTGAGGCTGTGAAAGGCAAGGAAACTCGAGATATGCATTTATTTATTTCAGAGAGAACAAATAAATAAATGCACATTGAGAGAGAGAGAAGTGAAATCAGTAGCTGCTGCTATGTTCTACGAAAGTCTCCAAAATATTTACAGAGAGTAGATTGTAGCTGTGTATATATAAATATCTCTATGTATTTCTGACTTCGCATTGTGGTAACAGTATTTTCTTATCATCAAGCCAAATTTTTGGCTTAATGTCGAAGTAACTTGTTAAATGTTTGTTAACACCGTCTTTTTACTTGTTACAGATCCTTATAAAGGCTCAACGATATAACTATATGAATAGTCAAAGTAAGCAAGAATGGTAAGTGATTTGGCTATAAATACCAATCATTTACAAGTCACGAGTAAAAATATAGAATTACACCAGATACATCTACAACATAGAAATACTTGTAATGAAAGACTACGATAAATATAAAATTCATTAAAACACCATTAGCGCGATCCAGAAATCGCACGATTAGTTACAGCGACATCTACCATCATATTGGGTCAACTTTCTTGCTACAGACAAAACGAATTATATTGTAACTGAATAAATCACTTCTAGCATAATGACTGGACAGTGCAAGATACATTTGCATTTAATTACTGAACTGGTTTTGGAGTGGGCGGGAAGTCTAACATTCAGATTCATTAGTGTTCAGAGCTTGGACAACATCTATTGCAATTTCTAACTTATGTCTTAATTACGCTTTTTGCTTACATTTACCTTGTATTTACTGATTCAATAGTTATATCAGAATAGCTATCAGCTGATAACTAAGGAAACCTCGGTATCAACTAAATCATTGGAACTTACTCTGTGCCTGCGAAATGTTATGATTTACAGGCGTTACTGGCACTATTATTAACAAAACTTGTTGAACAGATACTTACCATCAAGAAAAATACGAATAACTTTGTTAAATAAGTGTCAAATTTATGTAATTGTATATCGGAATCTCGACTATACTTGGGTGGCTCTTAACACTCTTTTATGTCCGCTTAAAAAGTTTTGTTAAAGTTTTGCACCCATAGTGCCGATCACTGATTATTAAAGGGATTACGAGTTTTAACAAAGCCTAAGCTGCAACCGAATATGGGCAGCAGCGTTTACCGAAATCATGCCTGTGGGCAACAGCTACTGCGATCGCCAAACCGCCGGCCAAACGCAGCGACTATGACAACTACAAAAATAATACAAGTTATATTTGGTGTCCAACAATGTAGTGGACGTCCTACGGCTGAATGATGATGCTGAATTTGAGCAAAGCTGCATGCATCAGTACATGCAGTACACGATGTAACTGACTTTATGGCAAATTGATAGTTTTGGGTGACTTACATATCATGGTGAAGTACCGTTGTAATATGACCATATTTGAAAACATACATTTACTGGAAGTTATACTGGCTAGAATAGCACCACCTGATGCCTCCCGCGGGTGTTTTAAGAGGCGACAAAGGGAAAAATGAGGGACGGACAGCAGCGTCCGTCGAAACCCAATCTACAGCTACTGCGGTCGCCAATCCGCCTGCCAAGCGTGGCGACTATGGAAACTACCCCCAAGATGATACAAGTCATATTTGTGGGAGGACTATGTCCAGCAGTGGACTGCATACGGCTGAAATGTAGAGGTATGCATGTATGTATCGGTAAGAATCAGAAATGAGGATACCCATAGAAGAACCAAAGTAACCGACAAAGCTCGCAGAATTGCACTGTTGAAGTGGATTGCCACTTCAGGCAAGGCAGGCCTCTTAGTTCGAAGAGTCGATGGCCGTTGAGGTAGAAAACTCCAAAGTGGTGACCACGTGTGCGGTGTCGGACGTTCACACTAGATGCACCAATGACCTCGTAATGATCGCTGGGAGTCGCTGGCTGCAGAAGATCGCTCATTGTGGTGGTCTATAAGGAAGGCCAATGTCCAGCAGTGGACGGCTGAAAGATAGACAGTTATCGGCCACTCTAAATAGAAAATAAGAAGATAGTTTTTGGAAAACTATTGCGTAAGCATAATTTTGGGAATCAGTATTTTATCGCAGCCCGAAACGTTTTACGACAAGCTAAGGGGACGCATTAAACATAAGAATATAAACAAATCTCAACATCAAAGAAGCTGTCATCTTATTGCCCAATTTTATTGTATTTTATTTAAATAAGAGACATTCTTAAACATTCGTATTTTTTTCACCAAATTAAAATTTCATTATCTCATTCCAACAAAAGATCCCGTAAAATACGCGCTAATAAAGATAACGTTCCTCCAAACTGTTCATTCGGAAGTGCCTATTCAAACAGTCTCATACGAAACAAAAGCTTGTTGTATCATTCTTTCGTTCAGTTTTAGAAAGGGACGCAGTATGTATTTGTTGCTCGATTTTAGTGTGTCGTGAAATAATACCGACGTAATAGTCACAGGAGTTATAACCCTATCATGAGTTGAGGAACTTGGAACCGTTTCCAGTGTCTATTTCAAGCGATAGGAAATAAGGGCGCCCACACACCCGCGATTAGATGCATGCGCGATTTGGAACATCAATAGATGAGACATTACAAACAAAACAGGATAGGTGTTCAGTTCTGGTAATCAAGAAAAAACATGTAGTTTTAGTATGTCATCTACAATCACCTCATCCAAAGCGACTCACAAAGACCGGTTTCGTGCCATCCACGTGTAGTGGTTTCCCCGGGGGTAAAAAACCCATAATGCAATATAAGAACTATTAGATAAATGCAGATATGTCGCGTCAATCAACAAGTAGTTTGACTTTCTATGATACAATCATGCATTTTCCGTAACTGTGACGTCCGACGATAAAATTCATTGGTGACTGTCGTACTTGGATATGCTAGTGTAAAACGGAAGCTGCGAAAGGCTGGTTGCCGCCTTTACCTATTTCTTGTAGGGAAGCAGGTACTTAATCGTATTTTTATAATTGGTGCTTATATTGGGTGCCGTAAGAGCCGCCTGCCAAGGGTAGCGACTATGGCAACTCCCCCCTCCAATAATTGGGAGAGATGAATACCCAGCAGTGGACGTTTTATGGCTGAAATGATGATGATAATGAATTATAATTGAAATTTAGCATAGACGACCACGCTGAAAATTGTGAATATATCATACACTAGCTGTGGGTTATTAGGGAAAAAACGTAGCCTATTTAACACATAGGCTACGGGTGTCAGCTAACTCCATACCAATTTTTACTAAAATTACTCTAGCCGTTTAGACGTGAAGAAGTAACAAACATCCACAGATACACACTCACAAACTTTCGCCTTTATAATATGAGTGTAGATGAATATCTGTAGTTCTGATATACCAAATTTGAGAACCAGATTCTTGTATATTGGAACTTTTTCCCTAAACCATGATAATACGTTCCAAATCAGATCCATGTCAATCAACATAGAATAAACAATAAAAATCTTAATTAGACCAATAAAAACACAAAAACGTCCGCCTGCCGCCGGTCTTATCCCAACGACGTGTCAACCGCGCGTTAACGTCGCCACGTCGGAACACCTTGATTTATTTTATAGTAGCAATAAATGGGAGCACTGCTAAATAAATTGTACGGAGTTAACTGTGGCTCGTACTGAGAAGTAGCTAAAATAATAAGATGTTCTTAAATAAACATTTTATCACTAAACTAGTCCCGCTGAGTTTCTTGCGGGTAAATGTTATCAGGTCATAGGTGTAGGGTTATAATTTTATAAACGGTGGTAGGTTTTTGAGGTAATTTTTTGAGATGATATTGAAGATAAGAAATTGATAATTTATGTAAGGTTAATAATAAGATTTTTTTTCAAAATTACTATTAATATAAAAGTAATAACAAAATTTATTTTTCGATTCCTACGTGGTTTTTCAGAGCGCAATGAAATACCAATGTTTACAATACATTCTCAAAATAATACATAAATAAATAACTAATAATTATACATAATAACCATCATTGATGTTTTAAATTAGAAATATGTTTTATCTTAAACACCAAACGCAGAAACTTAAAACTATTGCAATAACGCCGTATACATTCTTAATGAAATGTTTGAATCGACTTATACGCCAAAATTTTTTTTAATGACATAGGCGGCAAACGAGCAGGCGGCCTGGTAGTAAGCAATTACAGTGGCCCATGGGCACCCGTAACACGAGCGCGTTGCCGGCCTTTAATGGGGGTTGGAGCTCTGGGAACCTTACTCACCAACATGAACACAACACTACATAACTGGGCAGTGCTATTATGGCTGTGGTCTTCTGTAAGGAGGAGGTACTTCCCCAGTTGGGCTGCTCCAGATTCAAGCGTGATGGTGATCGCTGCGCCAGCTGACGTATGACAAGTTTGTTTTGTGAGCTTTAATACTTTAATGCATTGTAACCTTTAGTTTTCTAATTTGAAAGTATGTTAAGATACTACCATTGAAACGCAATGTGTCCTTCGCAACACAGTCGAATATTAAAACACACATTCTTGACTTTATAAAACCTTTTTTATTTTATTTTTTATTTTTTATTATGCAGAAACGTCTGCTAGCGAATATCTTGTCCCGCTCCGAGTCAAATTTTTCTATTTTTCTTTTTTATAAAACCTTTTTGTAATTGCAAAATTTGTCTAAGGTATTTCGTCTCGGTCGTTCGTTAGGTCTTTTTGTAATTTGTCTATTTATTAGGCAACAAAAAACTTAGTATCGATTGGTAATTTATGTTTCAAAACAAACTGAAAATAGACGACGTTTTAGCTTCTAAAGATTACAGCAGAACTTTAGGATATTATCAAAATACGACACAAATGTGTCAAATAGAAGTAGACATTAATTAGAATAAATCTGACTCTGTATCAACTTAAGTGATTCCGATTGTTATCAGTAACAAATCAACTGTAAGGGCAATTAAAAGCTTTGTTTCCCTAATTCTACTCGAAACTCTGAAAATAACGTGCGCGTGGGATACCCCCTACCGCGCTTGCCAAAAAAGTCGTATGAACATGCATCGGGGACCATTTTATGACGTTTTGGTGTTGTAGTGATTGTCCTTAACTTGTTTACTTGCGCCGGCGCTTTAAATGTGAAACTGGTAAACACATTAACAGGGCTATTTGCGTTTCGCCTTAAGTGACGTAGTGGATGTAGAGTAGGAAAAGGATAAACACGTGGATTTTAATGGTTGTTTCTCTTAAGAAATGAAATAAACATTCATTTCATTAATATAAATAAAAGCAGTGATATGCAATCAATAAAAACACTGAAAATAAGCCCCTTAAAGTTCTGTAGTTTACGGAACAATTAGGAAAATCGTTAAGGGATATAGGTAAATCTAATAATCAGATAACTCAGTGAAAAAAAAATGTTTAAATATTTTTTTATTGGTACGAAGAGCACCTAATTTTTTTACATCATGACCGTTTTTTCTAGTTAATAATATGTTGAATGGATTCGCATTTGCATTTTGACGAAACCTGTGTTGCGGATATTTAGAATTATATAAAATTTACATTTGTATATAAAATGTTATTGGATATCCTAAATACATTTAATGAATACTAAAATTAGTATTTTTAAGTTACTTGTATTTATAGGTAGATTTAATTTTATGTATGCTCCTTACCTTTTATAATAATAAAAAATAGCGATATACACATAAGCCTTGTAATATATACACGTAATGAAGAGCCATTAAATTGACTAGAATCCTGCAAGTTCTAAACAAAAAAAATACATATCATATTAAAAAAACATCGCCATTTACTCTGTCTCAGTCCTCTAATCTGTACCTATAATGGATTCACCTACTTATTAACCGGGAGCATTATGAACGTCTGTGCCCATTCCACGCCTTTTGATCTGAGCATTGACTAATCTTTGATTATTTATGAACCGTGGGTGGCAGCCCTAGCCGACAAATGGCGCTGAAAGCGGATTATTTGAGGGTTTTCCAGTAAATTGTTTTGCGTGATATTAGTCGTGTAAATAGGAAAATGTGGTCGTATAGTGAAGTTAACGTAGAGATTAGGGTCACGCACACAAAGCCTTTATTTAAACATTAAAGCATTAAGGTTGACCAATGTTTCTAGTTTGCAAAAGTCGTGTATTTTCATTATAGCTTACACAATTGTGTAACTTTTGAAAATTGTTTCATAACAATGAATTACAAGAAAACCGACGTACCATTTAATTACCATGATATGTATAACTTGTAAGTCATAGGTTTAGGTGAGATATAGGGAACATACTATACAAGTACAGTATTTATCATGCCCAAGAAGTTGTATGACCTTCCTTTTCACCTTATCAAAAAATGTTTTTAAACTGTTATGTATAGCAGAGGCGAGGAATCCATAGAAACTTGTCCGAGCTGGCTTGTATAATTTTCAGATATTCGAACATTTTCCAACAAGCCGTACAAAAGTACTTGTAAAACAATTTAGTTCCGTCTTGTACTGCTTCTAATGTGTATACTTATGTTAATCTCAAATACCTTCATTCAACCTAACTTGGACAATGACGTCAAGTTATTTAACTTCCTCCACACTCATATTATTAATTAAATAAAAAATATCAAAGTTTACAGAATATCTGATTCCTTTAAATTAACTACATACAACAGCCAATGTGCCAGCTCTACTCGAGCCAACTGGCGTTGCGAGGGACGATGGCAAGAGACCAGACGGCATGTCACTGGTTCCGTGGAGGTTGGGAAGGGTGCTGGTGTGGGACGCCACCTGCACAGACACCCTGGCCCCTTCTCACCTCACTGGAACCATTGGAGAAGCTAGTGCGGCGGCTAAAGCGGCTGAAAAGCTTAAGCACTACAAATACCGGGGTCTCGGCTCCGAATACATTTTATGCCATTCGGAGTCGAAACCCTAGGCCCGTGGGGTCCCAGCGCCCATATCATGTTCAAAGACTTTTCTAAAAGGTTGGTCGACTCCACTGGTGACCGCAGAGCTGGCAGCTTTCTCGCGCAACGCATCAGTATCGCGATACAGCGGGGGAATGCTGCCAGCATCCTCGGCACCATGCCAAAGGGGCCCAATTTTAATTAAGTTTTTTAAATTTCTATTTTTTTTTTTTCTTTAATCTTATTGTTTTTGTCTGTATTTATCTGTAAATTGTTGGTTATTCTTATTAACTACATTAAATCGAAAAAAGGCACTTGAGGCGTTGTAGTACGCTTTTTGGTCATCATACGCCCCTCTATGTATGTTTTGTTTTAATTTGTATCTGAAACATTATCGAGTTCAAAATATTTATTTTGTCATTTATACAAGCCTAGGAGTCAAAAACAATTTACCGATATAAAACAAGATCAATAAAAGCCAAGTCAACCAGTATTTCGGAAACAATTTTAACAAATTCCATTTTACGCAACAAATACGTACTTTCCAATCAAACGCTTTTCAAGTGTTCGAAATCCTGCCCCAAAGGGGATCGGTTAGCCGTACAGCTAATAAAAGAATCGAGTCTATCTATCATTGGAGTAAAAAGGAGGCAAAATCAGCGCAGTCGCGCCTGTTCCGGGGTGAAACGTGCTTCGCATGTCCGCGACCCAGGACACAAGCCACGAGATATTGGTTGTGATGGCGGGGGATTTGACAACTGAGAAGGGTCTTAGAAAAGTTAACGTGTTTGCTAGATTGAGTAGATACGATTACTTAATATTCTTTCGATTACGCTTTCCACATATAGCAATACTAAATGTTTCATAATGAATACTAAACGTTTATTTATAAGCTATTTTGTTATATTTAAGTTATTAGATAAACATTGTAATCCAAACATAACCTAAGTGTCTAGTTGTGAATCAGTTCTTCTAGAGGTTTTCACTTCGGCGCCAGTTAGGTAGTATCATCAGCAATAATCCCGCCCAATGCTGAACATAGGCCTCCCCCAAATATAACTTGTACCATCATGGAGGGTAGCTGCCATAGTCGCCACGCTTGGCAGGCGAGCTGTACATTGTGTGTTGTCGGACGCTGCTGCTCATCCGTTGGTTTTGTTCCTTTGTCGCCTCTTACGACACCAGAGGAAATGAGGTGGTGGTATACCAGTCAACCGGCGCCACACGATGCAAGCATTATCACACGTAAGTAGCATCATTATCATTAGAAGGGAAACCTTTGATACCTACGGATTACTTTGTTGGATGAGCAGTGCTCAATTATGAAACCGCATTAACTCGTTTGTGCCTCAATCAACTACTCCTTTACCCTTACCATGATTTGTGACATTGAGGTTTTCGATAACGAGTAACGAGTGTACTATCTGTACGTATCGAAAACCTCTAAGTTACAACTCATGGTAAGGGTACTGGTCACTCGTTGGCATATGGCGCTTTCCATAATGGGTCACCTAACATGCAAGTTAGTATAATGTGCTATATCATGAAACTGTGCTGTTATCTCCTAGCTGGCGGGATGAAAAAACACTTTTAGTCACTCACCTTTCGTTATTGTTAATATTATATTATATTGTATTAATTTTGATAACATACTCTCATGTTAATTGTATGTGTACGTTAAAATAATATCTTCAAAATCAATCCGCTTCCGCTCATGATATACGCTGAAAGACCAAGCTACCGGAAGTTCCGCTAGAACCTATATCCGACCCGCCACCTGGGGGGCTTTTTTAGCTTGTACCATTCATATGCTAATGCCAGAATATTTGCTATAGCACCGTTATGTGATGGTTATAGGACCTCCATAGCTTTTAAAGAGCAATGGCGTGGATAATTTTGTCTGATTTATGGGTTTTGTCGGGTGTGTTCGGTATTCGTATCGATTTCTTTATTCATTGGTATTGCCTGCACGATTAGTTTCGAACTTATATAAGGTACTTAGGGAGGTATTCACTTTCATAGAAGTACATTAGTTGGCTGGCCAACATAAAATATCACTAGTAAGTAATGTATTAAACTGGTCGATGTAAACAAATTTGGATAGTTCGTGTGTCTGTCCGTGCGGTGCATGAAGGCCTATAACCGGTAGATCTTGACCAGGCGAAAGGAGCGCAAGATGGAGTTGAAGCCGATGGAGAGGTAGAAGAAGTCGAGCGGCAGCAGGCAGAGGAAGTCGACGAAAGTTAAAAATATTAATTATAGGTATATCTGGATATACCTATATTTATTATTTTTAACTTTCATACGTTTCATAGATCGTCTAATCGGGACTCCAATGGAGACTTTGGAAAGGGCACGGGATACAAACTTCAGAAATATTTACTTTCTTGTATACGTGCTAATTCAGTTTCGAAGAAAAATCATCACTAACGCAAAATGTTGTATTAAATTTTTGTGATTTGTGAATTATATGAACACATTTCGCAATTTTTATTAGTCATTTGCACAGCATAGGTACAACTTTATTTTCAATCTTGAATTCACATTTAGGTAAGATCCTTAGGTAATTCATCTTCATTAATCACTAATTTTTAATTTCCTTCAGGTAAATATTATAATTATTACAGAGCAATCTTTAATTAAGACATAATTCATCGCTATACCAATTCTCAATCAACCCTATCCGACTTACATCCGACCAAGACAATCACTTAGTCTAAGTAATAGGGCACGTCGTGTTAGGTTATCTAATAAAAGGCTTGCGATCTTGTACATAGACGGTAATAGTTAATGCCCAACTAGACTTTATTTGTTACAAGATAAGGTTGAATTTTCGCTGTGGATGTGAAGCTATGGCGATTCTTAGATGGCGACCTAGCCACAGGCCAGATATCGAGAAACAGTATAATTGAATATCGGGTAGATATCGGCTCCTCTGGCCTGAATATCGTAAGAAATTTGATTGCTGCTTGATTTGTATCAATTCTGGATTCATGGGGTCACTGACCTTTGTTGGAAATTACGTTGTATAAGATGCGATATTGTTTCAGGTTTGTCTTAATTTAATATTAAGGACAAGCAAAATCCCTGAAATGTCACTCAGTCGTGCGAAAATACGCATCAAGAGAAATTAATAATATCAAAATTAGATTAATTTGTATAGGTTTACTAACGCATTACCAGCATGCATGACACTTAACCAAATGAGTTTATTTAAGTATAGTAACTTGTAGTTTGGTACTCTGCCAATGATTAGATCAAACAAAAATGTACTTCATTCACATACATGACATTAGCCATTAAAGATTTTCAACTACATTTTTTCATTTGAATTAGGGAAGGAAATCAAGTCAAAAGTACTCTTTTTTTAAGTATACCTACCTATTTATCCAAACATGTAGAAGCTATATTCTTCGTGAGTTTATTAAGTAACACAACTTTTTACTATTTACATA
Source organism: Grapholita molesta (assembly GCA_022674325.2). Taxonomy (NCBI): domain Eukaryota; kingdom Metazoa; phylum Arthropoda; class Insecta; order Lepidoptera; family Tortricidae; genus Grapholita; species Grapholita molesta. Next base: position 9,708,100 of record CP053138.2, read on the forward strand.
AAGCGCCACCCTTTCTCTTATCAGGGCCATTTTGTTTCAATTCCTACGTTTCTCTTATCAAAGCCACCAGGGCGGTCGGTCAAGATTATGCTTTTTACGAACAAGTGCAAATAAATTTTGGCTTCTAAATTGACATTTGGAGAGACTTTCGGTGAGCATAGGGACTGTTAGGATTAATTTTAGAATCTTTAAAGAAACCCAAATAAAAAAGTAAAATATAACCACATCTATTTAGATTACTAATTACATAACAACAGATGCTTTAATACTCTAGATTAAATCTTAAAAAGATTCTTGAGGCATTGTGCCAAGGATGCTGGCGATATTTCCTCGTTGTCACGCCATGCTGATATTTTAAAATCAAATACGTGCAATAAAGGAATTTTTATATGTGCGTTAAATCTGGGCTCTCCTATTTTATTAAGGAACGCTTTAAAATAACATAACTGTCTCAGTATTAAATAGATAAACAAATAAAAATAAAAAATATTTATATATAACAAGTTCAAAACCTTGGGTCCGTGCGGCACAGGATCGGTCTTTGTAAAAATCGTTGGTGCAGCACTTCTTTCAGCTGATGATGGTGTTGATGAAGAAGATGTCAAGATTGTTGACATAATTTGACCGCGAATTACTGCAACAGTCAGCTTACACTAGCAAAGCTACCTATATCTCATTATCAACACGATAACTACTATTAAACTACTTTTATATTACACAATCTCTATGTAGCTTCTGCTTTGTAGACTAAGCTAACATAAATTGAATTGAAAAATACATTGAATGTAAAGGGCGTAAGTATCTAAAAAGTATTGCATTTTACACTACCAGTTATATTATAGGGACCCTTTCGGATACACTTCGACCCATTGGGATCTTTTGTGTAGGAAGCTACCAGTACTACAACTACTAAATGCTAACCCGTTAAGGTTCACGCTCCCGACCCCTCATTATATGATCCTATTAAGGCATTGTTGCTTCATCATTTAACCTCGTAAGGACTAAGGCCCTATTTTTTAGGACATCTAAATGTAGTCATCCAGTCTACAAGAAAGTTCATCTAGTAGGCTGTACAAACAAAATTAGATCTTTTTCCGAATGTAATAAATTCAAGATATGATGTCCCATATTTAGTACAATACAATTCCACTTACCCTAAAAGTATATTGGGGCTTACGAGGTCAAATACTACGGAAATTTGATTATAATTGGACTGTATTGTTTGGTAAGTTACGAATTGAGAAAATGAAAGTTGGATAAAGTAATAAAAAGGTTACAGGAAATCTTTGGTTGAGACATACATTATACATTTTTGTATTACTCGTCAAATGTTGAATGGATCATATAATAATAATATTAACAAAATAAATTAAGTTACCGTGTGATGCCGGCTGACTAGAATAGCACCACCCCATCTCCTCCCGCGGGTGTCGAAAGAGGAGACAAAGGACGGGCAGCGTCCGTCGAAACCCAATCTACAGCTACTACGGTCGCCAAACTGCCTGCCAAGCGTGGCGATTATGACAACTACCCCCAAGATGATACAAGTCATATTTGTGGGAGGCCTATGACCAGCAGTGGACTGCATACGGCTAAAATGTATGTATGTAATGTAAATGAAGTTAGAGGCGGACGTCCCCAAATGGTTCAAATGTGTTAACTACCCAAAATCAGTCTTTTACATTTTAACTCTTTTCACTTTAAGTGCGTAAAACAAGTCGTTCGGGTGACTATTTGCACGGTTTGGTTGAAAAAATTTTTCGTTTTTTTTTTTCTAATCCAAAAATTACTTTCCTACTTTGCGAGCGTTATTTGACGTAAACAAAAGACATTTAACTTGAAAACAACTTTTCGTGCACGCATTACCATCATTACTAACATTGCTCTAAATAGCTAACAACATAAGTATGAGAATGTTTCTATTGCCGGTAATGTGATAGACTTATTGTTTTCTTCGCAATTATTTAGACATCAACCGTTCTACTAAACTGTTTTAAACATGCACTATACTTTAGTAAGTAGGGAAAGCGAGCTGAGAGTCGTCAAGAAAAAAATACGATTTCATATATGTTACCTATGAATTTAATTTGTCTGACTGTGTCTCTAGTGTTCATGTTTTGTTCTCTAACTGTATAATACTCAAACCAGCAATTAATCAGCAAGTTGCTTGATCATCTATATGTATAATATTTTTTGTACTATGGATGAAAAATTCTCCCTATAGGTTTAGATCAGGCAGCTAGAAACAAATACAGGCTACTAGACTTATTTTATTGATTCATATTATACCTGTTAGAGGACAGTTGGATACCTTTCCTTGTTAGCCGCTCAATATTTGAAGCCAAAATAAATGTGGTTAGCATCAATATTTCATGGAAATTTGATATTCTTTTTAGTGAAACCACATAACAATACGTAAAACATAACAATACCTATTCATGCTACCTTAAAATTAGGCAACGAAACTTACGGCGTCGTCCACGTCGTTGCTCGTCCAGTATATGGCGGTTGGCGCTCCAAGCATGCGATCTATTGCCCTCAGGTATAAAATCAGAAGCAAAACTAATAAAAACTAGTAAAATCGATAAAAATACATCACTAGTCGGTGAATGCCAGGGCACCCGACCGATACGATTGATTGGACTGTGTGAACGATTATATGTACTATAGTGCCTTATAGTGCGTGTTGCGAGCACTGGCTACTCGACGGAGCTTTAAACAGACATTGTAAACAGTTTGGCACAGACAACATATAAACACCACACTGACGGATAAGTAGACATGTAGAAACCATAAACTATGGAACTGTAAATTAAAGTGTCGTCAATTTTAATTCATAAATCGTTTTAGCAGTCATTTGTTTTAAGTATAATGATTGGCATATACATTGGTGTAAAGCTTGAGTGGACGCGTCGAGCCGCCACGGGATTTGTGGCGGTTTCCATATGTTTGCATATATTTAAAATGCACGCCGCTATCCCCGCTTTGCTACACGCTCAACTAGACCGTCCACGCCAGCACTAAACAGCAGTTGGTGGTTGAGGGTTCACCCTGGTTACAGAACACAAACTATATTTATTAACAATTTCCTCTATAGGTTCTGGTATTAACTACAGCATGAAATATGCTTGCTAAATATAACTTTGCATATCAAACAGCAATGCTATTAAACTTATGTACCTAGGTATAAACTTTGCAATATACTATGACTTTAATAAAGAGCAACATAAAATTCTCCAGAGAATAGTAAAACCAATACCAAGCGTAACTGTTATTACAGTTGACCATTCGATAAAGCACGATTTTACTTTCGACTCTATACGTAAAGTAATAAGGTGGCTTTTGTTTTAATGTTATATATAAAGAAACGAGTTAGCAAAAGTAAATACCAAATAAATATAACTGACCTTAACAATACGCAAGTTATTATTGTAAGAGCACTGAACGTCTTTATTGACACTAAAATACAATGCAGTGTCGTTGTCCGTTTATACGTGTAGCTTAGTAAAAGATAAGCTGAGCTATCTTTCAACTGTTGCAGTCTGCAATTGAATACTTAATTTATAAGTACACTTAATTTATATAAAATAATGAATTGAAACAAGTGGGTATGTTGGTATTTAAATAAGTCCTAAAAGGGTTAAAATTTTGAGAATACTAAATTAAATAGCTAGCTTTAAAATGGACGGTGGCCACGGTGTTATCACGGGGACAATCCGAAACATAAAGTGCTCACTATCACGGGGATATTCGTTACAAAGTGAGTGTTGAGTAAGAGTTGTGCTTAACAAATATAATATTTAAACCATGATGCCATAAGATGGTATGCCGATTCAGCATGGTGCCGGGCTCGTTGTCCAGCATTTGTCTTCTTCACGGAGGTCACCCTCATGTCATAAAAAAAATAAACAAATTACGTTATATACCTTTACTATTATTAAACAATATCTAAATCAGATATAAAAAAGTATGTTATGTATTAAAAAAAAATAAAAACGAATAAAGTGCAGATTGTAACTCATCATCATCAGATGGATAACGTACTTGTAGGAAGCATTGCAAGCTTGAATGAGACAGCATAGAAAATATCAGCAGTAAATTCTTCTGTTCACGACTTTGTTCGATTGATTTATGTACAATTTCTTGTCTTTGTAAGTTAATGAGCATACCGAATGGAAAATTAACATTTATTTTTATATAGAAAATAAAACCCAGATTTACAGTACGGGTTGTTAGTATTTATGTAAATTGTTTTGAGTATTGGAACAGTACAAAATTAAATTAATGTTTTCAGTAAATTTCATTAAAGTAATAATAGATATATATATATTTGTGTTATCTATAACACGCCGGAATCTTTTTTGAGTAAAACACATGGAAATATTATAGCATAGCAAGCAGTATACAAAAAGATTAAGCAGTAGCTTAAACTCATTTGCGTCGCAGTGTGGGGTCAAGAGGACATGTATTAGCTTGTAAAATAAGGTTTTATCTTACACAGTTACTGCATTCCCGCTCCGGTGTGTGAGCAAGACAGCGCTATGCACGTGTGTAGTTATGTCCCGCTTGCACACCGTAGCGGCAAACTGGCCTGTAGGACAACCACGAGTAAGCAAAAACATTCTCGTTAACGTCTGCGTTAAGATATTTGTATAGGGAAATTGTACAATGCCTAATAAATCGATTTAAACATATATAACGTACTCGTATGCCTGTGAGAGCACATGGTAATTCTAGTGGTACCTCGAATCACTACGTTCGTCCATCTGCGTCTCTGTCTCTCCAACTTGTTAGTGAGAAAAAGGCTGATAGTCTCGAAATTCGATATTCGTAGCATGCATCCAATAATCCTTTTTACGTACTATTTATTACAAAATAAAACTAATTAAAACAATACAAAAATATATAAAGAAAAAATCCTACCAATACCCAGAAGGATATGCATCCCATATGAACAACGCTTTAAACTGAATCATGCGACATTTTATTGAGTCGTCGCATTTTATAATAAGTATTATTTATGTATACTCGTAAGTTTTTTATGCTTTAGAAATTAAAGGTTAAATCTTGTGACTGGTAGCAGATTATAGTTTTTTTCCTTGTAAACTATACTTCATTTAACCTTATCGATCATTTCTTTACCTTACTGTTAAGAGAATAAGTAACTTAAAAGGCCAATTCACTTTTTATTTTCATGTACTATATAAATTATATTATAAACTAATTTATTGGCAGTTTGTGTTGTTTCATATATATATTTGTAGTTTAACTTAAAATGAATCCTGATTGAAACGCACTTTACTATAAAATTTAAAAATATTTTAATGATTTAAAACTTTTACGGTTTTTACACATTATTACAAAATAAACGGGACGTAACCACGTATAACAACTTTAAAAATTACCTCTGACGTTTCAAGAACGACGTCCTCGTGGTGTCGGATAAAGTCTTTATATAATAATTAAATGTTTAACTATTTAAATGATTAAGTAACATTTAAATGTTTGCTGTTTCATATTTACTTAACTCATAAAGCGTGTATTTATTATCAGTTACAGCATTTGAAATTTCAAATGTCGATATTTATTTGTTCCCAGATATTAAATGTTGGACGCCATTTCTCGCTACCCTGACTTAGTTGATTGATCCATTATTGATAAGAAATGCTCTTATTCCAAATGTAATTGATCGATGCGGGGATAGCGCTGCTTCCATGTTTTTTGTTAAAGCCTTTTTGAGGCCTACTTTTGCAAGCTCGTATGTTGTTCGTATGATTACAAACAAACAAAGGTCAATATATTTTTGAGATAAAAAGGCCATATATAGGTACTACGTGATATACTTTAAATATAATAAATATTACAGGACATTCGTATATAAATTGACTGAGCCACACGATATTGATATTTAAATCGAAAGAAAAAATAGAAAAAATTGACTCATAGCGGGACTCGGACCCACAACCACTGGATAACTAGCCCAGTGCACTAACAATTTATTGTGCTATACGAGTACCGCTTGAACTTGTACATTTTTTCTATTTTATCCTTTCTGGTATACGTCATTACGAGTGACGTGTAGCGACATCTACTGAAAGAGTACCTATTGGTAGTGCACCAGGCTAGTGATCCAGTGGTTATGTGTTCGAGTCCCGCTGCGAGTCCAATTTTTCTATTTTTTCTTTCGATTTAAATGTCAATATATTTATTTTACAAATACTTACTTACTCACGAACAAATATCCGTGCCCATCGCACAAATAAATGCCCTTACTGGGATTTGAACCTAGAACCATCGGCTTCATAGGCAGAGTAACACACTAGACCTAACCTATCGTTAAACTTATATATAATATATAGCCTATACATTTACAAATACTAGTAGATAAAATAGGTAAAGTTCATAAACCAGGAACATAACAAATTCCCTTGCTCTTTTTCGAGTCTTGATTCAAACCCGGAAGCTTCGCATTATTTAATATAAGTTACATAAGTATGGCTTTAAAAAGACAATATGACTTTATATAACAATTATCCTCCTGAGTCCTTGTCCAATCTTTTACTTTAGGAATTGGAATCATCTTCTAATTGAATACAAGTTAAAATTATTTGTTCGCTTATGTCTTTTCAACAGGCAATTGACTCAGTACGAAAAACTAGTCACCTTAGAGTAAATGCACTTTATTTATTTTATTTATTATTAAAAATTCAACAAAAACAGTAACTACTAAAAGTCCTGCAAAACTGTTTTAACTTTGTAGAATAACCAACAAATTCATTATTCGTCAACTTATTCATCAAATTATTAGGTATTCATCAATAATTTGATGAATACCGTATAAACCTAATCAAAAAGCTCACACTGAGTTTTATCCAACTCATGGGTGCCCATTATACTTACTTTGAATGACAATGATATTTTTCTTCGGAATATATAAAAAACCGTAAAATGAGGTGACTAGGGATTACGAGGGAAGAGTAGGGATGACCGAACGGTTAGGAGGTTTTTATTGGCTACTGGTAAATAAATAACATATTTTTATTAATGATTGAGCTATGCTCTTATTCCAAACGTAATCTGATCGATGCGACAATGTTTTGTTTTTGTTACTTTTTTGAGCTATTAATAAAATTTATAACCCAAAAGTGTCGAACCGATAATTTTCCCATATCATCTGTGTATGAAATCTTACCTCACCCCAACTTTAGGGTGAGGCGGGATGTCCTACTAATCTTTGATTATATTTAAAGTTATGAAATGGAACTACCTTAAATCATAAAATAACCAAAATTCAAATGACCGGATTATATCAATATAATTAAGTTTGCATAAAATGAAAAAATAAAATTTTATCGCGGATTCAATGTCAGTTGTTCCCCTACTCACCCTGTTTTACGGTAGCCATATAAGAAATCTATGTATAAACGTTTACATACATTTACTATTTATTAAAATAGGCGTCTCACTTAAATTGGCATAAACAATATCTTATTTTAAGCTAAAATACCTAAATCAAAGTCAAATCGACATATTTATTTTTAACTCTCTTGGGATAAAAAATCCCGACTAATCTGTCTGATCCTCTCTATCGGTTATCTCTCAATTTTAAAATAGAAGGGTTATACGCCTACAAGTAATTTACACCTAGCGTTTTTGTTGTGGTTATCACATTTAGTAGCTTAATTATTATTTGTGGACTGTATAAAAACATGATGACTTGGCGATTTCGTTGATACACATTAACACGGGTCTCATAGCGAGACGGCATCAAGATGTTTTAACTGATTATGTTTGAAAACAGCTGCAACCGTTTTTTTTATAACAACTTGTATATTTGATAAGATACGCTGGTACTTCAAAGTTGGAATTTGTAGTCAATTTGAAAAGTGAAACGGCAGATTAAATCCAAATGCATTTTATTATACGAATCTCTAGTTTAGTGAAGTGTGAGTTTAATAGTAGATTTTTATAGTACCAATAGTAGATTTTTTGTTCCATTCTTTGAGGATGTAATACATCCACTACTGGACATGGGACACCCACGGCAGGAGACGGGGTGGTGCTTATTTCAGCCAAGCCATCATACGGAGATTTTTTTTAACATTTTTTTATAAATTCAAACAATACCTAAATTAGCCATGAATCCTTTCTATGATACACGTAAAGCAACAAACTTAGTCAAAATGTTCACACATTAGGGGAGGTAGGGGTGCATTAGGCCGTCGGGAGGCTTGGGCACCACTTTGTAAATATCTCGATATTCGCTATTTACGTTTATTAATTAGATAATCTAGTAAATTAAGGGCGTTGTTATTAGCTATGACAACACCCTCAATTCACTAGATTCTCTAATATCTAAACATGTAGATATGATATCAAATATTTATAAAGTGGTGCCCAAGCCTCCGGACTGCCCAATGCAACCCTAGCTACCTCCCCTACAGGTCGTATGACGAAATTTACGCATGAATCAGAAAAACAACCGAATATATAATTACCGCCTAACAGCGGATTACTATTACAAAACTAAACCCAAATCCCGACTCATAATCACTTATCGCAAACTAATTTAAAACACTTAACAAAAACATTCACACAGCGGCTAGAAAATCAATTGCAATACAGTGCAAGCAAAACCGAGCGTCCCATATATGGTACAACAAACAAAGGCACAATAAAATATGTAGAACACAGCAAATTTATCGGAAACCACGTGAGGCCGGTGGCCGTTGCTCGCATGCATGCCGGGACATGCATTTGATTGCAACGCCACCAATGATTCTCGATTGTACTGTGATCTATTTTTGTCAAATTTTTAAGAACTATTTGATTTTCGATATTTTATTTCCCGTACACGAATCATTTGGGAGGCGTATGCGGAACTATACTACTATTAGTATTACATCTTTTCCGTACACTGAAGAATGGTGCTTTTGGGAGGGGTACGCGGAGCCAGATCGCGCACAGGTCCTTTCGACAATTTAATGAAATGTAAAGAGTACTAAGCGGATGTTGCCCCTGTCCGTATCATGGAATGCGCACATAGACAGCACCCGCCATGGTGTAAGGACTATTGAGTTATAATGGAATCTAGAATGTACCAGGCTATTGGGTGGAAAGCGGTGGACTAGCTACTGGGCTATATCGTTATTATATTAAGGTCAATGTGGATAAGACCGTCTATAAGGAAAGACCGTCTACCAATCAGTTTCCTACATTATCATTGGTATTTAGTGTCATTTGACGAACTTACCTTATAATTATATGCGGAGCTGGATCGAACCAACGTGCAGAGGTCCTTTCGATAATTTATAGTAATGTAAGGGATACACTAGGCAGATATTGCTCCAGTCAGTGGCATGGGACGCGTACAGAGACAGCACCCCACATGGTGTAAGGATTATTGCGTTTTAATTGATTCTAAAATGTACTATTAAATGGAAAGGATGGGCTTGCTACTGGGCTATTGGATAAAAAAACCGGACGCCTGCATAATAAAATTGTATGTAATATTGACTCGCCCTCCGCTAGAAGGAACATTCACAGCAGGTCGATTTGTGTCAGATTGTCCCAAAATATTTATTTATTTATTTATTTACAGCATGGAATGACAATGTCTATACAAAATCGCGTTCCTCCAACATGCTGGATATTTCTCTCTTTTCTGTACTATGTGGCAAAGCGCCATCTATGGATTTTATGTTGAGTTATTTTGACAGAGAGACATCTTAGTAGAACTAGTATAGTACTGAATTGTATTACTGTTAAACATGATACATACAGACGACTACATCTCGATGTCCTAAAAATAGGCCCTTGGGCCTTACGAGGTTATTTAGTTAATTTATGTTTTGTCTGTTTTTAACAAACGCAAACTGTCAAAATAACAGAAAAGATGAAACAAATATTAGTTAATTTACAAGGCCTTCTTTACCCTTTGGGTTGGAAGGCTTTCTTAAAACTAGTGCCTACGCCAAATCCTGGGATTAGTTGCCAATCGGATCCCAAGCTCCGATAAGCCGTGGCAATTGCCGGGACAACGCGAGGAAGATGAATGAATGACATATCAGAGATGTTTTTCAATAAGAGGGTAAGACATTTTGTGAAATTGTACATTAAAGTTATAACAAATCATATCTTCTTAACCTTTTGAACGCTTTTCCTCTCGCGTCAAAATGTGACGTGTACGCCATGGTATGACTTGTGAAGAACAAATATAAACCTTATCTGTCAGCAGGACAATTGCTTTGACAGCGTCCGCCATAGCCATTTTAGTGGTCGGTGGCGTGGCAGGCACGACATCACGCGACCACTTTAGTGGTGCTTGGCGTTCAAAAGGTTATGTTAACTTGTTACTAATTCAATTCTAAATTTCTGACAGAAATTATCAAGTCGGGTATTGTGTACACATAATTTTATCCGAAAACCTAAATACCTCTCACACACGGACTGATGTAGCATTACCTACTCGAGTATAAATAAGTACCTCAAAGCTTGCATAACCAAATTTTAACCCTGGCGCTGCTAATGATAAACAGCATGTGGATACGAATGATAACTAATGGAATACTAGTAGTAACCATAAAGCTAAGACAATCAACCTGAAACAGACCTAACCCGTACTTAAATTAGGTTGGTTTTTGGACACAGGCGCAACCAACAATATATCACAGCCGAATATTCTAGGAATATAGGCAAACGTAGCGAGGGTTGAAAATAATTAATTCGCTTCAAATCCATTACCGTTGAGTGCTCTGCCGTGAAACTATTGCGTAAACAATAACTGTTCGCTGACGGCGATTTTGCGGCACTTTTTAAAGCATTTATTATGAAGTCCATTTTGGGTCATCTAAACGTCAAAAATATTTTCCCCTTAGATGAAATGGCTACTTATTTGCTTTGAGTCACCGATCAACACTTACGCATAATAAGCACACTTTGATAAATACAGTACGAGTATACACATTTATTTCTAAGAGTAGTTAGTTATTAAATCGATTTATGGTAAGCTCAAGTAATTATGACAATGGTGGAAGTAGCTAAGGACGTCCACTGTTGCATAAGCCTCCCCTTCAATGACCGGTTTTGCGCCACCCGCAAGTAGTGGATTCCCGCGATCTTTACCAGGTCGTCGGTCCACCTTGTGGGGGTCTGCCCACGCAATCCTCGGTCTCCCGTCGCATATTTATTGCCTATCTTATCTTCATGAGGGTATTTATTAACTTTATAAAACTTAAGGAAACTCTAAGGAAAACCTAGTTGACTTTCGATCCTAATAGGACTGGCTGCTAGCATCCCAACCTTACCTTATTTAGTCATATCTTATGAATTACAGTGTCGAAAAACCGCAGCTAGAAAATTAGGAATTTACCAACGAACATACAAAGTTGTTATCGTAAGTTATTGGTTTGCTAAAGTCAGAGAAGCACCGTATACTGACCACAAGTGCACGATAAGGACCGGCGAGCAAATACGAGTACTTTTGTGATTAATCCCGGCTCTATTGACGGCTGCTGTAAAACACCATGTGAAGATTTCGCCGCGGGCTATTAGGCTATATGAGGCCGGTCAGCGAGAAACAACGGTGTTATGCAAGATGGTGACATCTTCAGTTAATGATTTTTTTAAACAAAGTCTTAGGTACCTAACCCTCTATACCTAGAACCCGGAAGATTATCAGCAAGAAACTCGGCGGGAATATTGAACTAAAGTAAACTGCTAAAAATTATTATATGAGTTATCAGCTGATAAGTTAACAAAAAAATTACAATAGTTAGTCATTATACCCGCACCACCTTATGGTTAACTGGTAGAGAATTTCTCAAGGGATTAAGTCCGTCACTAAAGTCACGTTACTTTAAAACATGGGCTACACCCACCTACAACATTAGTATTACCGTTTAACGTGGAACCCAGTAAATTTATGTAAAGATATCCTGTGATATTTATTAATTTACCTGTATAACTGGATGCCTAATTCTCACATAACGCCATCCACAGAACCACGTCTCGCGCTGCGTTATCGCGATCGCACAGCTCTTTGAGCCGCCCCGGGCCACTCGGAACTGCGCACGGATTCCTTACCGCGTGTGTGGTACAAACTGGAGGAGTTTACAGTTAATATCTTCCGTGCCTACATTATATACATGTTGGGGTAAGAGAGGACTTATTTTCAAGGAGGTAATCCCATATAGTGTTTTTGGCATCACTTGGTTTACTTAGAAGTCTTAGAACGTTAGTTATTTCGTCCGATTAACTTTTTATTTTATTGTTATTGTGTCCCGTTGTCCAAGGGACTTTAACAGCAAATTTTGTTTAAAATAATCGTTTGTAGATGGACTTTAGCGGCAACGCGCTTAACCAAGAAAGTGTATTTTTTGTGAATTGTGATGCAATTTAATTAATAGCACCAGGTCTTAAAACAGTCGTCCTAAACATGTGAGTGATACAGAAAAGTTGATTCACCCATTTAGATCCTGAGTTTTACTTCATATACCTCCGGGTATCCTTTGCAAGCTAAACCTGAATAACAATGTCGAATTGTTAGATATAAATAAGGTGATCGCCAGTAAATTACCACCTTCCGGCCACGTTATACTGAAAATAAAAAAAATATTTACCTATAAATAGAACCTATTGGTATCAGGTGGCCAGGTGCTAAAAGGTGGTAAGCAATTAATAACCCTATTAGAAATTGTGTTTTATTTATAGGTAAGAATTCATTTTCAGGATAATTTGGCTAGTTACTGGCAATGTATCCTCTATAGGTGGTATCAATGTAAGATATTTCTATAGCACCCCAGGACGGTTACAATTAATCTTCACTTCTTTAACGATATTATTTTTTAATAATATTATATTCATGTTTTCTGCAGGCACTTATACGAGATTATGCATACCATTGAGTTGTGTGATAAATTCGAAATGTATTTCAAAATCGGGAGTGATTTGTACGACCCGAGCCTTGGGCGACAGCTAGTAATTTGAAATAACCATTAACTTAGCTCAATCTTGCATTCATGAATACGTGTGGTGCAAATTGAAGGAGAAATTCTGGACAATTTGTAGGGAGATTTATCCAGGACGCTTGGAGATAATTTTAATTCCTGATAGATTAATTAGAATACAATATTATCCTATTTGGCGTCCAGACCCTCGATCGGTCTCTTTTTAGAGACCTTTCAAATAGAGTCAAAGATTCCTCAGGAGACCGAATAACTCGCAGCTACCTCACACAGCGTATCAGCCTCACAATTCAACGAGAAAATGCTGCCAGCGTCTTTAGTACCATGCCACAGGTGCCTTTTTTAGATTTATGTTAGTAACTTTGTAGGTCTATTTTACTTACATTAGTCTATTAACCTATTACTACTAGTTGTTTAACTTACTCATTCATTCAAATAATGTATTATGGAAATAGAGATGATTGACACAAATTTTTGCCAACACTATTGTGATGACATATCGATAACAAATAACGATTTTTCTACTTACTCATAAATGTCTCTCAAACATATTTAAGACAAATTACGTTTTGTCCTTATTCGTCACTTTAAGAGTTGTGTTTGTTAGATGTTGACACTACATAATCTTTTACTTCCATACACACGTTACTTGGTACATTTACAACAGCTAACTGATACCATTTATCATGTATTGTAAAATTGTTTTTTTTTTCACGATTTTGATACGTAGTTAAAATAAATTTTACATTTAAAATGGTACTTGCAAAGCAAGTTTGTAAATGGATAGTTTTTAACTGGAAAATAGACATGCACATATTTTTGTACAATATAATATGTCCATAAAAAAAACATACCTCTTACCTCCATAATGCAGCCAAGTGAATAAAATCCTCAGGGCTTACGCAATTGACTGTTTGAGCTAATATTGTACAAACTGTTCGGGCTTGGAACTTTTCACTTGCCGGCTAAAGTCAATTTTGCGGTGTTTGAAAGAGATTTTCTTTCAACAAGTGGCCTTTATTTTCACTAAAATATTTTTGACATAAAAATATACTTTGTAAATAAATCTTAAACTGGCATTAACAATAGGCCGTTATGGGTTATGTGACTCTATAACTGATGATGTGTTTAAAATTTTGCCACAATATGCCATTTTACGCATGTCATTTTACATTTATGTACCTTGAAAAGTTAAATTAAATAAGAAATATGGAATGAAATATTTTAATCATAAATTCACAAATAACATTTTAAATCTTAAGGTATTGATAATACGTAAACGCAAGTCATAAATACCTTTATAATAAAAATCGTAATGATAAAAATAGTTAATCCGAAGCTACTAATCTCAAGATATAAATTTAAATAAACTTAAGGAAAATTTACCATACGAAATTATCTTTATGGAGAGTTTCCATATTAATACATAATTATAATCTTAGTTTACAAAATAAAACAAAATTCCTAGCAAAACTGCAAAAGATGCTTGAACAGAATTAGCAGAATTAAAATATCCCAGTGCACGTCCCTCCCTGATCAAGGCTAGTACTGAATCCATTATTTCTTCGTTGTTGGGTAAAATTTGTTCGGCGGGAAGGAGATGGCCGAATTGGCCTCTGTCTCGTAACTCGTAGATAAATGTCAAAGGGATGTCTAGTTTTTCCTTCACCCAGTCTACACTGGTTCCAGTTGCTTCATCTTCAAAAAATAAAACATTCTCATTACATGTTTAACACACATTTATAGTAGTTTTTTTTTTATACGAGTACTTACAAATGACTTCAGCGACATTTCCAGCTACGTACTGAGTGCCATATCGTACGGAGAGTGAACCAATAGCTCTTCTAGCAATTTTTACCTGTTAAAAAGAAATCAAATTTAAAATAAACATAATATAATTACGTTACTTAATTTGAAAAATATTTTATGAATCGATGAAAGTATCAAAACGGAAATCATAGATGACCCTACTAGTTGACTGAATACTCTTTTAGAGTCTCATATCAACAGTAGTTTTCTTAATATTTAAATCATATTGAAAAAAAAAAAGAAGTCATTTACTGGTACAGTGTCATCACCTTACTTTGTTTTATAATATTTTTAGATCTGGTTGGCGAAACCATCGATTGATTTATTGATGGAAGCCATTTTTTTTAAAGAAGAATATCTGGTTATTAAAATCAATTTAACTAATAACATATGTCTAATTTATTTATGTATTTTTTTGTTAATAAAACCCGAATAGAACTTTTAATTGTTCTGTGGTTCCCTGTCAATTAAGTTTTTATGATGCTTTTAATATTTCAAATAAAGTGCCATCACACCAAAAATAAAATATTTTAATTATTTCATAATTTACCGAATCGTCATAATTGGCCAATGGTTCAGTAGTATTCCCGAACGGGACCATAATCATTTGTCCTGAAGAATGGAAGCTGATATACATTTCCATATTATCCGCAACGCTTTCTATGTAAGCGGATAGAGTCCTGGCTTCAGGTTCAGAAAACGGTCCAGTCCCAGCATAATTGTTGCTACTAGGATTTGTGCTAGAACTTTTCACTGTAAAAAGTATTATATTTTTATTAAAATCTAATTTTTCATAAAATAATTAGAAGCCCAAAGAGCGCGAGATCATCGCATTCGCAGCGCTCGATAAAATGACAACAGCTCGTGCTGAATCAGTGACACAAATTGATTATATGGTATACATACGTAACCAATTGCTGTTCCAATTCCTGTTTAAATCGATTCCAAATTCAGTTCCAACGGGACGACGGTTTTTACGCCACAATCTGAACTAAAATAAAAAAGATATTGAAGATTTTTCTTCATAATAACAATAAATACAAAATAATAATTAATGTGTAGTTTTAATGACAATAAATTCAAATGATTTTTAGCAATTAACATTTTATCAGTCTCTTGAGTCTATCATCAAAATTTATATAATTTGTACTAACAACAATACTTACATCGGTCCAAGTCCAAAGGTACCCATCAGGATTAGTGCAGGGAAATATGTACCAGTCAAAATCTCTGGCCGCCGCTTGAGCTTCTGGATCCTCGCTGTATAAAAGCTGGGTAATAATAAAGTTGACTGTCGCATAAGAAATCCATTCTCTAGCATGTATACCTCCTTCAATAAATATGCTTTTTCTACCGCTGCCATGTGAAATTTTAACGCCTTTAATTTCTCTTCCTTCATATGATTCTCCTCCATTGATCAAAGTTACAATACCACTGTTAGCAGCAGCTATGTCATCAAGCCAAGCGTAAATGTCATCTAAAGGATAGTACGCGTCCCAAGTCATGGACTGCACATTGCGTTTAATGTATTTACCGTGTTTCTCGTTTTCAATAACCCTGCCGGAAGAAACTTTGACATTAACATTCTGAATTATGGATTATTATTAATCTGGGTCACTGTACCTCTAGCATTTACATTGGTATGTGTAATACTTTACAAATAAATATTCGTATTTACTTACGTTTGTATATTTTCGATGGTAACTTCAGCGTCTATACTATTTGCCTTTAATATATCATCAAACGTTTTCCTGTACGCTGGTGATGTAACAACGCTGACCACATCGTTAACACTTACTGGATCTTCAAAAAAATCTAACTGAGGGTTAGATAACATCGAATTAAGAATTTCTAGTTCTTCTAAAGTACTTGGGGTTACCCTATACAGGGCATAATTGGTAAAATTAAACTGTTCACTATTTGCATAGCTACTAAGTAAAAGTAAGGTAGCTGCGGTCAGGAGTTTCAACATATTGTCCTAGAACAAATAAGGGAAACTTAAAATTATGTTTTGTGTATCGGCAATAAAAATGTAAAGATTTGACGTACTTACTCTGTACAATATGTCTATGAACTAAGAGAATACTTTTAAAATAATCAATATAAACCTAATGGTATTAAATTATTATCAGACGCTAGCATATCTTTATGGTAATGGTTTTACTACGAGTTTTATTAAAGATTGTAAATTATGTCAATTACATATACCTACTTTATTATCAATACTAAAGGTGAAGAAAAAAAAAATGATTTCACATATTATACTCGTATAACTTCATGAACTATATTTTATTATAATGAAATAATACGTTTATAGTACATTACTTTTTCTCTTCTTTTTGTTTGCTTCGCCGAACTTGCCTGTGGGCTAGTGTAATGGGTACCTTTGCACCAGGGACGACTCGAGAGGGACTATTTGACTAGGCTTAAGTTAGTCTTAAGTTAGCCGGTAAAATGTATTTTTGACATGAATAAATATTTTTTTTTACTTGACTGCACGCCGACATATTTTAGTATTTTGTACGTTATTAGATGCTCATTTTTCTATTCTATTTTTTTGACTCAATTTTTATAGACGAATATTACGTTTTCATGTGGTAGCTCAGTTTCAGTTCATCTTTCATGATTAGGTAACTGTTAAAAAACTTGTATGCTGGCATATACAATTAAAAGACTACCATTTAAAAATGAAGTATAATTTATAATTGTTATTACTTATTAGCATACGAGTACCACGTGCGGTATATCCAATTATGTTTAAGCTATCAAATCGCATCCAAATTTTGTCAACTAAAGTTTTTTTTTTTATAAAATTAGTATTTTATGTTAATTTTTTTTCTTTTAAAAAGTACAGAAATAAAAATATTTTAAGTAATAATTATTAGTCAATTTTTACTTAATTGTACAAAAAAGGTTTAAACAACTTAAAAATAATAATTTAATTGTACATGTGGTAATAGGGTGCAACTTATTAGCACACTAATAAATTAAACATTAACACGGCTCTACTCACGTTTATTTAGTCACTCGCGCGACATGTTTCGGAGAACATAGGCCTCCATTATCAAGCACTAAGAGTGCTGACTGTCCGTTCGATTCGCACACTTATTAGTACCACCATAATATTACCTACTATTATCCATATTAGGTTAGGTTTACATAATCAGTGTATATTATTTACTTGTAAAATGATTAGTTGGAACAGTTAATATTTACTGTTTGAGAACATAGTTAATATTCTAAAATAATTAAACTCTGGAAACCTCCAATCGCTAACGCAAAACACTCGCTACGCTCACTCAGATCCTTCATGCTTCGTTATTCTGTTAATTAAATTTTTATTCTTGAATATAATTGTTTTTCAAATAATGTATATCGTAATTCATTTACTTTAACAATAATTTTAGAGAATAATATGTTATTTATCGTAATTTATCAAAAGATAATTTTCAAAATCAATCGTCGGAAACAAAAAAAAAATTATATTTGGGAATAAGGCAAGGCGCCGCAGATTTTCATTAAAAACCATAATTCAATACCTTTTTTATGTAAATAGGTATCTGATAGGTATGCAATTGATAGAGAGTAGAGATAAAATAACTCATTTAGTTTTATTGTAGAAAAGGCAGCTTTTTGATTTTACATTATCGAGTTATTGTGGTATACTTTTCTCTTATTCTTAATATTTATAGATAATATATGGTAAATTTACCAAGTGATATTTGTAAATAATGCAAGTTAGAAATTATGGAGAATAATAGGTATGGGTGGTTGATTTGAACGTCAAATTTGTCGTACGACAACAACATAGATATCTAGTCAGATATACAACAGTTCAATAATATTTTACGTTGCTTGTTAAAAAAAAAAGTATATCGTAAAAGAATGAGACATTTACGTCAATTCGAAACAAAAATTAGTGTACTAAAAGTATGAGGCTTGAGTTCTAAGTATACGAGGAATAAAGAAAAAAATGAATGAAATAGATAGTTTATTAGTTATTACTTATAAAAGATATCTTATTTGGCATGTCATTTGATATTTACTATATTGAATAACACAATAAAATTATAAACTATGAACAAGTATGACAAGGAATATATTTCTACTAATTAACAAGATACAACATAATTGCTAGCAAAATTGCAAATGACCCTTGAACTGAAGTAGCAGCGTTAAAATAGCCCAAAGCGCGGCCTTCTCTGATCAAAGCCAGCACTGAGTCCATGACTTCTTCGTTGTTGGGTAAGATCTGTTCGGCGGGAAGGAGAAAACTGTAGTAGCCTTGATCTCGCATCTCGTAGGCATATGTAAGAGGGATGCGTAGCTTTTCTTTAACCCAATCTAAACTTGATCCAGTTGCGTCAGCTAAAAAATATGACATACTATTGTGCATTGAATTTAATAAGTACATATTTTGTACTAGCCTCTCCTCTCCATTCAAATAAAGTTTCATATAAAAAATAAAACTTACTTATTACTTCAGCTATATTCCCAGCAACGTACTGAGTTCCGTATCGCACTGATAGCGATCCAATAGCTCGTCTCGCAATTTTTACCTGTTCAAAAATACTAGGTAAGAACTTTAAAAATATTCGACGTCAGGTTTGGCTTAGTGGCCCTGCCTTTAAAACCTGGTTCTGGGTTCAAATCCCAGTAAGGTCATTTATTTGTGTGATGAGATTTACTTGTATTTAAGTATTTGTGAATTATATATGTCGTTGGCTGAATACCCACAACACAAGCCTTCTTGAGCTTAGCAATCTGTTTAAGAATGTCCAGTAATATTGATTTATTATTATTTATTTATGTTTCTTTGTTATTAAATAACATTCAAACAACATTTAATGTAACCGAATATACCTTTGATGCCTTTGTGACTACTTAAATAAGTATAAATTAAACTATAATGAAACCTTATTAATAGGATACTTTACCGAATCTTGATAATTCTCTAACGGTTCAGTAGTATTCCCATAAGGAACCATAAGCATTTGCCCATACGTATGGAATGTGATATACATTTCCATGTTATCCGAAACGCTCTCTATGTAAGCAGATAAAGTTCTGGATTCGGGTTCGGAAAATGGCCCAGTGCCAGCGTAGTTATTACTGCTCGGGTCTAAACTGGATCCATTAACTAAAAAACACCCGTAAGTAAAAAAACAAGTCAATCTATCTTTAACAAAAAAGATTAAATAATTCACGAACTGTTTCAATTTACATTGAAACACAGATTATACCATTATTTAAAAAAAAAGGAATAAATAGTAGAATTAGGCAATGCTTTAAACATTGTTATATTTACATTGTTAAAAATAACGTACATAAATGCAGTAGTTTCAGTACGGTAAAGAAAATATTCATTACTTTATTCCTTATGACCAAAGGTCATATTTAAGCAAATTCTTAAAGATAATATAATTATTGTACTGATTATTAGTGTATATTACAATAATGTGTATGAATATTGCGTTCATTAGACAAAATGCTTATTACGCCTACTAATTGAGTCGGTAGTAACCGTTGAGTCTTCGTAAATATTTTGTGACACTTACGCATCCAATTGCTGTCCCAATTTCTGTTTAAGTCGATACCAAATTCATTACCAACGGGACGTCGGTTTTTACGCCACAATCTGTACTAAAATAAAAAAAAATACCTATACTTTAAAGTGCTTTATTATAGACATTTTTTCCATACCCTCTAGTAAAGTAGTAAAATACACTGGCGTTTTTAAGAAAACAGTATGAAGAATGTTTGACTTACTAATTGTATAAAAATATAATTATTCAAAAATTATGTCAATCTGAGTTTCCATTTCTAGATATAAAATTAGAAGATATGTTTACTTGTAAAGTGAAACTCCTGGGAGCGTAAATTAGGCACTAGTTTTCATTTCATAAGACAAAACTACTCAATCAATCTCTTTTGACTGCTAGAAAAGCTGAAACAATTTAAACAAAAAGAAACTTACATCTGTCCAGCTCCAAACGTACCCATCAGGATTAAAGCAGGGAAATAGGTACCAGTCAAAGTCTCTAGCAGCCGCTTGAGTTTCAGGATCCTCGCTATATAAAAGATGAGTAATAATATAGCTAACGGTTGAGGGAACCAGCCATTCTCTAGCATGTATGCCCCCTTCAATGAATATGCTTTTTTGTGCACTACCATGTGAAATTTTAAGTCCTTTGATTTCTCTTCCCTCGTAAGACTCTCCTCCTTTGATCAATGTAACGATACCACTGTTGGCAGCAGCAATGTCATCAAGCCAAGTATTAATGTCTTCTAAAGGGAAATATGCATCCCAAGTCATAGATTTTATGTTACGTGGTATGTATTTACCGTGTTTCTCGTTGTCAATAACCCTGTGAAAATGAACGTGGGTGAAATTTACCTCTTTATTACCATTGTGAAGTCACAATGGTAATATAGAGGTATACTGTATGAGGTCACAATTAGTCTGTGTTAGTTTTTGATTTGAATTAGTCATATTATTTACTTACGTTTGTAAATTTTCGATGGTAACTTCAGCATCTATATTATTTGCTTTTAATATGTCCTCAAACGTTTTACTGTACGCTGGTGATGTAACAACGCTTATCACATCATTAACATTTACTGGATCTTCAAAAAAATCTAACTGAGGGTTGGATAACATCGAATTCAGTATTTCTAATTCATCGATAGTACTTGGGGTTACCCTATATAAGGCATAATTAGTGAAATTAAACTTTTCACTATTTACATAGCTACCTAGTAAAAAGACGGTAGTAAGTAGTTTTAACATAATTGCTCAGAAAAAAAAATACTTAAAATTTGTAACAGTAAAGAAATTGTGAAAATGTAAAAATAAATGGAAATATTTATCGTACCTACTTACTCTGTACAATATGACAATGAACTAAAATACTACTTTTAAATTTGTCAATATAAACGTTACGCTATAAATCTATTATCAAACACAGGGATATCAATATCATTATGGTTTAACAGATAAAATCTTACTGTTTATTTATTAAGGCGAGTGTCGTACTCAGTAACTCGGGAACCAGACATTCGGTCACCTCCAGTTCTCTCTTTACCGAACAGCCTATGTGTCGCAATTTACCGCTGCAAGCTATACTGAGCCCTGAGTGTAAGTGTTTGACGTAACTTTACGTCACGAACGCGTTTGCGTTTCCCATATAAATAACATTATTACTTACGCGTTCGTAAACGTTTTTTTACGTCAAAAGAAACTTACACTAGAGCCTCTGAAGTCCAAACGATATATACTAAGCTCCTGTAGCTTTGTTTCCGAAAAGACATACTTTAGAAAATATGTGCCAATTAAAATTCATACTCCTAGATAATTGTAAAAGAAGCAGGCCCGGTACCGCGAACAACGAAGTTCGTATATTTCGGGCATCTTTCTCTTTTACTCCAATTAAGGCGTCATGAGAATGACAGAGACAATCGTCCGAAATTTACGAATATCGTTCTTCGCGGTAGCGCCGCAGTTACCTAGTGAAAATGTGAGATCTATGAGACCAAAGGTCTAGGTTCCTTAGACAACAGATCATGCATAACGCTCACAAGTAGCTTAAAATAAATTGTTAAATTAATTTCCACTTAATAGTTTGAGATAATCTTGAGAATAATTACTTGATAATCATGATAATAATGAAAAACTCAAACACGTTTCATTTGCGCGTCATTATCTCATAATAATACGACTTTGGCACGTTCCAGTCTCTAAAGATAGCAGCTTACCAATACGAAGGTATGTTTTAAACACGACACTTTTCTCTTTAAATGTAATTCCAGTATCATTGTCAAAAATAACTACCAAAGAAATATAATGTATTGGTCCGCCGGGGGCCACATAAGAGAAAAAAAATAAGAAGACTTATGTATATGCAGTTCTTGATGGTTTTGTTACTAATAAAAAAAATATTGATGTAAAGGTAAAATCGGTTAATGTTTTTCACTTTGAACCAAGATCATATTCGCTTGAACGGAACTGCTGGACTTTTGGATCCGTTTGTAATCGGCTGGGTATACAAAATGGTTATGGACCAACATGTGTAGCATGTAACTTTAGCAATAGGTACTGTATCCTTGCCAATTATCAAAAGTCACATTACTCTATTCAAGATTACTTTTTCACACTTGCCTGTATGAAAAGTGTACATACTACTTAGTATGTACACTTTTTAGGTACAATTACAGGTACTTACCTGTAATTGTACATCATGTAAATTACAATTATATTATTTTGACTTACTTTGTTTGTAATAAATTATTTTACTTAACCAAATGTTTTTCAAATTTTCTTAGTTAATGTGGTCAAATTTGAAATCGTTCACCGTAGTAAATAATATGAAAAATAAACAGAAACCTAAAGATATTGAGTACTTTATTATTTACATAATATCATAATTAAATGCAATGTTCACATTAAATCATTATAAAGCCGCTATTGATAAAAAGATAATTACAATACAAGACTAAAATTATACATCGTTTATCAAGTAACGGTGCATAGATAAGAAAATTAAGGAAAATAATGCGGCTAATTTGCAAGATACAAAATAATTCCGAGCATAACTGCAAACGACCCTTGAAGATGAGAGGCAGCATTAAAATAGCCCAAACCACGACCTTCTCTGATTAAGGCCAGCACCGAGTCCATGACTTCTTCGTTGTTGGGTAAGATTTGCTCGGCGGGGACCAGAAACCCGTAATAACCTTGATCTCGCAGCTCGTAGACATATGTCAGAGGAATCCGTAGTTTTTCTTTTACCCAATCTACACTTGATCCCGTCGCGTCAGCTAAAACAATTGTCATATAAAGGCTACTTATACGTTTTAATACATGAAATACATACATGAATAATACATGAAATTTGTATGCATAATTTTATTTTTACTGTTCTATTTTAGGACAGTTTTTGTGGCTTAGAATTTTATCTATAATTTTTTAGATTTATATTCTCTATAATATCTCTAATGGAGTTTGATTTATAAATGTAACTAGTAAAATAAACTTACTTATTACTTCAGCTATATTTCCTGCTACATATTGAGTTCCGTATCGTACGGACAGCGATCCAATAGCTCTTCTGGCAATTTTTACCTAATCGAAAACAAAAAGTTTGATTAAATATAAATAAATAATATCTTATTTATTTTTATTCGATTGTATTCTCGGAAAAAAAAAAATTAAGTCAATAAAACCTATGATATACACCATTTTTATATAACTCAATTTGGTGTAGGATATTATTGAATAATCAATATAAATTACCGTGTCTTCATAATTGTCAAGCGGCTCAGTAGTATTCCCATAAGGAACCATAAGCATTTGCCCGTAAGAGTGGAAACTGATATACATTTCTAAATTTTCCGAAACACTCTCTATAAATGTGGACAAAGTCCTTGATTCGGGTTCGGAAAATGGTCCAGCTCCAGCATAATTGTTGCTGCTTGGATCCGCACTGGATCCATTAACTAAAAACCAGTCATAAATAAGAAATAACAATTGCAAAAGAAAAAAACCTCCACACAACTTGTATGGTACATATAGCTCTATTAATTACATAAAAAACAAGAATAGGTATTTCATTAAGTACGTTAAAATGCTTGATAAGATATGCACGCTTTAAGCAAGTACATGTACTTATAACAATTAAGGAGTTTTTATTTTGAAATCTATCGTTGAATATAAGAAAGTTTCTCATAATGAGATACGTTTCGGCTTAGCAAAAAATCAAAGATAAGTGGTAATTGGTAAAATAGGCCAAAGTCAAAGTTTAAATTTTTATGAAAAGATGACGAAATTATAGAAAGATAATATTATATATTATGTTATCGTGAGACCGACTTCCAAAGTTTGTGTATAAAACCAGTTGAATCAGGTAGATTACTATTAATTAGGTAACCGAATCTTCATAAAGATTATTTAACACTTACGTAGCCAATTGGTGTTCCAATTCCTGTTCAAATCGATACCAAATTCATTACCAACAGGACGACGGTTTTTACGCCACAGTCTGTACTAAAAATAAAATTACTAATAAGTCAAACAATTACTAATAAGCAAAGCTGAAAGGAGAGAAACATTTTATTCTTAAAAGAGTTCACATTACCGAAGGGCACATTTCTATAGAAATTTCGGAAAACAAAGTGGTGCGAGTGAAACATACTATATAATAATTAATTTATAAATTTAATGACAATAGGAGTAACTACAATGATTTTTAGCAGATTTTTTTTAACCTTTTAAAAAAATAGGGAAGTTTCTTGAGACCATTATCAAAATTTAAATAATTTGTACTAAAAACAATACTTACATCTGTCCAAGACCAAACGTACCCATCAGGATTATAGCAAGGAAATATGTACCAGTCAAAGTCTCTGGCAGCTGCTTGAGCTTCGGGATCCTCGCTGTATAAAAGCTGAGTAATGATATAGCTGACGGTAGCGGGAACCAGCCATTCTCTAGCATGTATGCCCCCTTCAATAAATATGCTCTGTTTGGCACTGCCGTGAGATATTTTAAGTCCTTTGATATCTCTTCCCTCAAATGACTCACCTCCTTTGATTAATGTAACAATACCACTGTTGGCAGCAGCAATGTCATCAAGCCAAGTATTAATGTCTTCTAAAGGAAAGAATGCGTCCCAAGTCATAGAGTTTAAACTACGTGGTATGTATTTCCCATGTTTTTCGTTGTCAATAAGCCTGTTGTAAAAAATGGCTAACTTAACAATGGGAATAAAAAGTACATAATATAAGATCACTATATTCCGTGTTATATTGTACATGAAATCTGTCGAGTTTACTTACGTTTGTATATTTTCAAACGTAACTTCAGCATCTATATTATTTGCTTTTAATATGTCGTCAAACGTTTTCCTGTACGCTGGTGATGTAACAACGGTGACCACGTCATTAACACTTACTGGATCTTCAAAAAAATCTAACTCAGGGTTAGATAGCATCGAATTTAGTATTTCTAGTTCATCGATAGTACTTGGAGTTACCCTATATAGGGCATAATTTGTGAAATTAAACTTTTCACTTTTTCCATAGCAACTAAGTAAAAGGATGATAGTAAATTGTTTTAACATATTGTTCTGGAAAATATAAAATTGCTTTGAAAATATTTGTCAATGATTTATCGAATATTACTTGCAAATATTTAGAAGAAAATATGACATAATATTATGTACTTACTCTGTACAATATGTGCATGAACTAAAACTACACTTCAATAATTATCAATAATGCTACATAATTATTATCAAATATAGATATATCTTTATGATTACGGATTTACTGCTGGTGTGATCTTTTTTTTTATTCACCTATCAATTTAAATGTTGTAAGGTATTATTATTTTTTAATGTGTATTAATGCATTAATTTTGCACTTGCTACTGTGTGCTGAAAGATAGAGAAGGGGTTCATCGGGAGTTTTTAGCATTACTTTATATGATTTTTGATATTATTTAATATTGTAAAACGATAGCGTTGTTAGAGATATTTCTTTGATCTCTATTAATAAAAAAGGAACTTTTGTCATTGTTAAAGGTTGAAAAATCCTTACCTGCTTTATATGTAAACTTATAAAAAATTATAACTTTAGCATTTATTCCTCGTTATACAGACTTATTCATTAGTGTGCAGAAATATTGGCACAAATTTAATCATAATGTGTTATAATAAGGAGACAGGGAAGTATTGTAAAAGACAATTAGTGAAGTATACAATTTTATTTACCCGGGTATTGGGTTAAACCTGCGACCAGAATCCACCAGAGGGTGGGAAGCAACGCTCTTTTACGGCCTGGCCACCACAATGCGCGACTTGCGGCGCGTCAAGAGTTTTATCTGTTCGTTGCGCGGTCGAGACGCGCTATGTACTGCGGTTAGTTGGGACCACACGCAATGAACAGATAAAACGCTTGCCGCGCCGCAATTTGAGCAATGTCCTGGCCAGTTTAGAGCGGTGTAACATTTTGCGATCGCTAACCCGCTTACCAAGAGGCATAATTATGGCATTGAAAGCATAGGGGTATGCTATGAGATCGTTGTCTGTGGCGTTGTATGGGGAGGCATAGGCCACCTGTGATGGACATAGGTCCAGCAGTGGACATTTGTGACTGATAGGATACAGTTTTAAAAATATTTTTAATTTTGTTTCTCAATGGTATAGGTAGAAGCGGTTACCTGTTTTATAAGTCGAATATTGCACAATATGGTTCACTCGACATGTGTTACCTGCTTCTATACAATTAATAACTATTCTATACTATTAACTATATTTGAATCTCATGATAGTTTTGTGTTTAAAATTTGGTTCTCAAATTGAGAGAGAGAAAGCCCGTTGAATTAAAACCATAAAATAAATTTATGAATGTATAATGTTCGTTTATATTAAAGCACATTGATGAATTTAGCTTCTCTGATGATGGCTATGACTGCGTCGAAGGTTTCTTCGCAGGAAGGAAGGACTTGCGCAACATTTAACAGGTGACCCCAACCAGCGTTGTCTCTCAGCATGAAGGTTGCTGCTACTGGAGGATTAAATCTATATTTTGCCCAGTCGACCAATACGCCTGTAGCTCCGTCTAGAAAGTTTAAAGTAAAATAAGAGAAAAATAGAAACCATGAAAATATACCTGACGTTCTCCAATCCAGTCCTCATTTGTATATTCCCCATGTATCAAAATTTGGAGTTTTTGATAGGATGGTTAATAAAAAATTTCTCATTTAGAATGTTGACAATTAATGCATTATGTAAATGAATGCAAATATTTCAAAATTATCGTAAGTCTCTCTTATCTCACCCTTATCATATCATTACAAATAGGTACAAAATAAAAATGCTAAGAAAAATGAAGAAGCTATCGACCTAGCAGATAAAGGCAGACAATTTTTTTCAAATTTGAAATAAAATAAAACATAATCATGTGTGCAAGCGACCCCACGTGATATTTTTTAAGATCATTATTAATGTATGAACTAGTTCTTACCATGGACCGTGGCTGAGTTACCAACTACGTAATAAGTGTTGTATTTCACAGCAAGTGAACCCATTGCTCTTCGTCCTATAGTCAACTGTAATCAAATAATAATAAATATGTAAATAATTGAAAGTCGTTTCAACATCAATTCTTTGTCTACATAAGAAATTGTCTAGAAAATAAATACAATTGTCTAGTTAATTTGTATATCGGCTTGGTAAATATCTCTCCAGTAAATATTTGTTAAACGTCTCTAGTAAATATTTGTTAAAAATTTGGTAACAGGTACTCATAGTTTTAGTTTTCTATGCTATATGTAAAACCGAGTTACTGAACCATGGTAACGTGACGACAATTAATTTAGATAAAAACAAAGGTAATTTTGAACTTAGAAAACGGAACTGTGACTGACAACAAAAATCAAGGAATAAGAACATTGCTTTGAGTGAGGCTAGCACTGGCTTTGTTTAAGTAATCTTATAAATACTACTAACCATTTCATTGTAGTTGTACAGTGGTTCAGTCGTATGCGCGAAAGGTATAATCAGTCTTTGTCCAAATCCTCTGAAGGACAAAACCCCTGCTAAGTTGTGACCAAGGCCTTCTATGTATCCGGAGAGACCACGTGTCTCCGGTTCTGAGAACGGACCGATGCCGACAAAGCTGGCGTCTGCTGGGCTAAAACTGCCACCGCGAACTGAAATCATCTATTTAGTTCATGTCATGTTATATAAATTTGACGACCGGTCTGGCCTAGTGGATAGTGACCCTGCCTATGAAGCCGATGGTCCTGGGTTGATTCCCAGCCAAGGCATTTATTTGTGTGATGAGCACAGATATTTGTTTCTGGGTCATGGGTGTTTTCTATGTATTTAAGTATTTATATGTATCTATCTATTATATAGATCGTCGTCTAGTACCTACAACACAAGCCTTTCTGAGCTTACCGTAGGACTAGGTTGATTTGTGTAAGATTGTCCCGAAATATTTATTTATTTATTATTTATTTATAAAGGTAGTTTATAACTGAATAAAAAAAAAACAGCACCATACTTGAGCATTGAACTCACAACTTTTTGGAACTAATGCAGTTTCTGTAACCACTTAAGGTAGCCGAACCTTGTTAGGTGATTTACCTAAGTATTAATTATTATTTAACGTCTCAACGAAATGGGAAAAAGGCCACATGAATGCTTAATTTTTTAAAGGTACCTAAAAAGGTAAGGTAAAGTAAAGACGGCGTCCCAAATCGGCACTTACCTCCCCATTGAGAATTCCAATTTCTTGTAAGGTCAACTCCAATCTGGTTTCCTCTTTGAGGTCTGCGGTTTTTGGTCCATAATCTGACCTATACATAAAAATACATAAACATGTATGATATATATAATATATATATAGGTTTTGGCACAAAAGAATGAAAGCTCGTGAACTCGTGATAATGTATTTTACTTGTGTTGAAAATATTTTTTTCTTAAGATCTTAATAACGTATTTATTATTAAAATAGAAACGGGATTCGACCGCATTAAAAGAAAAACATTCAATGTTGCCAAGTCAACGTCCTTGTAGTCCCGGAGAAAGTGATACAGATGGAGGTCCCGGTTTTAATTGTAAACACTTGTACTTACACTGTTATCAGAAAATTCAAATCCATCAGGGTTGACACTAGGGAATATATGCCATTCATAATTCTGCGAAGCAGCTAAAGCTTCAGGGTCATCACCACGGACTAACTGGTCCACTATGTAGCAAACGACAGTGGGAGACAACCAATCAGCGCCGATCTGGCCGGCTTCAAGAAAGAACGCTGGGCGATTAGAGTTACGGGCTATTTTAATGCCAGTGATGTTTCTTCCTGGAATGTTATTAATATGAAGTTAGTAAAAAATCAGGCAACAGTTTTACAAAATTTGTAATGAATATCCAAGGGAATATATCAAAGGAATATCAAAGGTACTCGGGACAGATTTTTGTCTACATTTACTCGAAAATACATATACAAGGTGGACGTCGACCTGGTAAAGATCGTGGGAATCCACTGGTTGCGTATGGTGCTGAACCGGTCATTGTAAGTTACTTTGTGGGACGCCTATGTCCAGCAGTGGACATCCCTTGGCTGATATGATGATGCCTAAATATCTTTCGGCACATTACTTATAATTTTTTAATACTAATAATGACATTTAAATTTAACCTCACTTTCATGTCATATTAACTTTAAACTAATAAAGGGGTTATTATTATAAACCGGATAAAACTAGGAACTTCTAAACTGTTTGTTTTATACTGAAAAAAAGGAGCTGTATTGTCCAAGAAAGATTATGGTGAAATAATCGAAGTACCTTGGTAGGTATCAAAGACAGCGTATCAGTGGGATATGATGATTTTTATACATCCTGCTCAAGGTTGTTCTGTTTCAGATTTTCTTTTACCCTAAATATATCAATGAAATGGTAAACTCCTTACCTTCATGAGATCTACCGGCACTGACCAAAGTAACGATGTTGCTATGCGTTTCAGCCAGGTGTTGGAACCAGTTTGTGATATCCTCAAGAGTGTGGTAGCCTTCAAAATGCATGACGGGTTCACGAATCACACGCGGACTGCGTTTCTTTCTGCTATACAGTTGAGCGTCGAAGGCTCTGTGTAAAAGTGTATAATTAAACTATTTGGTTTGGTTTGTCACAAGTCGTTCATAGAATATTCTACTGACCCGGTCATTTGTCATTTGCAGAGTTAATACGTTTTTGATGTATGTAAGAACATTAATTGTATGGAACATTCATTTGTTTTGGTTAGAACACGAAGACGCCGTTCATGTCCTAACCTATACACCTATTTATTTACCGTAACAAATCAAAATAAGTTGTATAAATACAAGTAAAGAAATTCTACTTTCACTGAGAAGCATAGAACTAAAGAATACATATTTTACTTACTCTTGTATATTATCCAGCATAACTTCATTTTGGATGCTCCTTTTCTTCAATGTATGTTCTAAATCGGCCTTCTTATTAGGAGGGGCCACAACACTCACATATTCCCCGACTCTCGTGGGAGAATTCCAGAAATCCAAATCCCTATCGTTGCGTTCCAAATCCTTTAGAAACTGAATATGATCCTCATTCTGAGGAATTATTTTGTACAGTGCGTGATCATCGTAACGAAGTTTTTGGGCACTAATTAATGCAAAAATACTAAATAAAACTAATTTCAACAACATTGTTGAATGTGCTACTAGACTTACTACAAATTTTGAGTGAACTAGATTTTAATACAACAAATGTTAATCCATTTTGTTTTACAAACATTTACAATGAGTTGTAGTGACGCTACGTTCATAGTAATAAGATTGAAAGTGGAGTGATTGGACTGCTTAGTAGCTCGGTGACTATTAGGTATCTAATCGATTTGTTATCGCTAATCTAAATAGATTGAGCATTCTTGTTAAGAAATTATTTATCAGGAAGACTAATAAAATTGATAAGTCGCAAGTCAAATATTAAGTTCAATTTGACTACATGTTTATGAGAGGTATAAGTTACATGTTTAGTTTGACTTGTTTAATTTGATAAACACGTGAAGGGAAATTCTGATAATGCCAACTCAATTAGAAATCTTAAAACTCACTGCTACTGCACATAATGTGATTTTAATGATGATAGCAATACCCGGTTCTTAAACCTTTTGTCACATGTTTGCACTCAGAATTACAAGTAAATAGATAGACTTTCTATCCTTTGGTAATGGACCAAAGGATAGAAAGTACAAGTTTTTTTTTACCTATTACGTAATTCTATTTTGTATTGTATTTAACAAATGGGATATTATAAATATAATTAAAATTTTGGAGCACTGTCTCACAACATCACAGTAAAAAACACGCGAGTTTTGAGAAATATTCAAATTGAATACGGACGGATAGAGATATAATATTTTATTGAAGTTTCCTGTTTTTATTTATCTTATATTATTATGTAATTCAAGCGATAATAAGAACTTTTAAAGTATGTTATCTACATGTCTCGATCCCTAAAATATTTATGCTGATAATACTCCTTAGCCATATTTTATAATAAGTTTCTGTGTTAGTTAGTCTTTCTGTGTTGTTCAGATAAGTGGTACCATAATTTTGCATTGTCACCGAACTTACATAATTGTGCTAAATTTTAGCTCAATCAGTTTAAGATATCTGTTTCAAAATTTGGTTGCATGATTTCAACGCAACATATATTATAATACCCATTAACATACATTAATAAAAGTCAAATAGAAGCTTGTAACAAATATTACTCCGCGCAATGAGTTGCTTAAAATATCCTCACTGATTGGAGCATAGAATTTAGTAAGCTATAAATCAGTACACTTGACAAATACACGGTCGATTATTTCTCATTTCCCAACTACAGTATAATCGGAATCTGGAAGGTTATTTCCGTCGCATAATAAATGCGGTAATGAGCAGTCGCAATTATAATAAAGATGGCCGCCGCGCGTAGCCACAATGACAATTTGTTGTGAGCAGAAGAGCGCGAATTCTGAAGATTGATCGTTCGTACGTAGTCGTTTTAAAACAGTAAGGTACAGTACGATGCCCTAGTTTGATGATAGCTACAATAATTGATATACCTTTAGTTGGCTAGTATTGTACGGAAAACACAGGTTGATCAAACCAAATGGATCAGTAAGGGAAAGTCAGAAACTATGAGAGATAGCGAAATCTGTTCTAGGAACCATGGCTTCGATTTTAGATTTAATAATAATAGCATTCAAACTGTTTTCACTTCAATCACCTGTTGTTCGTAATTTATAGGTTTAAATATCCTCACTGATTAGGGCATAGAATTTAGTAAGCTATAAATCAGTCCACGTGACAAATACACGGTCGATTATTTCTCATTTCCCAACTACAGTATAATCGGAATCTGGAAGGTTATTTCCATCGCATAATAAATGCGGTAATGAGCAGTCGCAATTATAATAAAGATGGCTGCCGCGCGTAGCCACAATGACAATTTGTTGTGAGCAGAAGAGCGCGAATTCTGAAGATTGATCGTTCGTATGTAGTCGTTTTAAAACAGTAAGGTAAAGTATGACGAGACCCTTGTTGATGATAACTGCAATAATTGAAATATCCTCAGTTGTCTAGTCTTATGCGGTAAATATATTAAGATTTCGTAAAACGATAAAAGAAAACTTTGTAGTAGTCGCTAAGTGCAGTACCTATGTTTTTTCTTTAGTGAATACTTTATATAGTTTCTCCTATGGTGGGTACACAGAAATCCTGTTTACCTTCATCACTATCATTTCAGGCACTCATTCGGCATGGTCCAGCATGTCTATCATACCCTCTAACATAAAATAAAATTGGTAATGTTAATACATTTATACGGAATATTTGAATTAGTTCTAGTTCAAAAACTAACATGTATCTTACTCTAAAATAAATGGTCAATATCTTTTTCAATTACCAGTTAAACGGACTTCTGTTCCTTATTATAAGTTCAAACTACGTAGTCAGTTTTGACATTTAGGGCAGACGGAATAAGTAAGAGCGTCTTTTGTTATAGAAAACACAATTTTTTTGTAAATACTTAACTATATTTTTGACATGAAGAATATGTGGGTTAAAAGTAAGGTAGCCGTTTACATAAATCCGTAGTGTCTTTTAAAGGTATCTGACTTTGATGAATTACTAAGCAGAGATTTCATCGATAGGTAATAGCTTGACCTACTTACCGTTGGCTATATATACTGTGGAGTAATTAGCCCCGCATCGGAGGCTAAGCGAGCTCTTTACTGTTCATTTTTAACTGTTGACGTTTTGACAGGTGAGCTACTCTCGGAAATTAACAGCTGTCGAACTTTTCTGTCAAAGTTTCAGTAGCAGAAAACGTGTCTTGTGTAATTTATCTTTTGTCTATTTGTCCAATTGCGTGTCATATAAAATGGTTAAAGTTTATAATCTGTTTTTATTTACATGGAACCCGCAGCTTTGTTGATCTGCTTCTAAACGCTAATGGAAATATCCTAAAACCACTGTTATTCTTAAACTGAGACCAAAAACCATCGGAAGACGAATAGCAATCATCCCTTTTGAACGTTGGAGCATAATGCGATCGCCAATTTGTCTGTCAAGGGTATTGATTTTGGCATTAAAGCCCCATGTGGCCATAACCATCTGAGGCCTGTATCTGATTTTAGTGACTGATATGTATAGAAAAATTGGTACATATTTCCATGAGCACACCTAACTTATGTACCATCAACATTTTATACGAGTATTTACGCGTACAGTATAAGACTAACTATAATGGAAAAAATACAAAAGGTCGAATAAATAATTTGAAAATTATACCCAAAATGAGACTGAACTCGCTTTGCAATACACTGACACCATACACTGTTTACCGTGGTTATAAATACAACCTAATTAGTCGTGTTTTGCTAACCCCAGACTTGTAAATTAACCACGCCACTAATTAACAGTTTACATCTCAATTCAACTAAAATTATTAATTTTGTAAAATAATCTTACACCCAATGGCTGTAAAAGTGCTTAGGTTCTCATGTAATGATTGCTACATATAATATAGGCTATATTATAGCTAATGGCTTTATATATATGGGTCTTCAAGGGTGTCTATCGCACCGCTTACGAATGTCCAGGAGCGCTATCGCGAAAATCGGTCATTTTAATTTATTAGTTACTTGTAATCGCCAACATTTTTCAAAACTGACTGGAACATCGAAGCAGGTCACTCCGAGAGACGCGGTTAGCTACCGCCGGGCGCTCGAGCAGCCGCTGACACGTGGCGGCAGCCGACTCCGCCCGATCTGGTCACATGACGCCGTCAGCTATCATTATAACCATACGGATTTGTGGATGCAAAAATGTACCAGCCGACTCCGCCCGGCCCGGTCAGTGGGAATCGTACATTAGTCTGATAAGCAAAACAACAGAAAAATAACGACTTGATAATTTTGAACTTAACTCCAAAACTATATGATCACATTACACTGGTGGCTATGATATAATAACATTTAGTACCTAATAAAATAATATATACTCGTATCACTAACCCACGAATCAGGAAGTTTTCAGAAAAATGTGCCCTCAATTGACGTGACGTGAAAATCGTTATATAACGTCATTTTTGTGACGATAATTAAAATTATTATACTGTATATGAGTCTGTAAAAGTTACTCGAAATGATGATGATGATGTCGATAATTGTGCTCGCGTAAACCAATCGGAATATGGACGAATACATTTTAGTCCATTTTCATGTTTAGATTTAGCCAACCCTGCGGTAAGCGTAATTTGCGTATCAGAGACAGGCGAGTGAAAAACATGACATACTTTGGTGCAATTGGGCAGAACAATTTAACAGGCAACCGTTTGTAGGCATTAAATGTATTTATAACTTGGATAATTATAGCAAACAGTTGAATGAGTAACAATGAGTTTTTTGTAAAACTTCTAGCAGGAATAGAAAAAAGGAAAAGATTGGTGTGGATTATTGTAATTATTGGTATATACGACTTATTTGCAAGCAATTACCGTCGCCCATGGGCACCAGCAACACCAGGGAGTCACAAGCGCGTTGCCGGCCTTTAAGGGGGATTGGAATTCTGGGAACCTTACTCGCCATCAGGAACACAACACTTTTGTAAGGAGAAGGTACTTTCCCAGTTGGGCTTCTCCAGGCTCAAAAACGTGATGGTACTTCGCTGTGCCCTACCTCTCATTGATGGACGTTTAAGGACACCCGGATATGTCCTTAAACTACGTTCATCAATGAGAGGTAGGGCACAGGTCCATAGTTCGAAAATAGGTTGTGTCGACTTCATTTATTGGAAGTTTTCCTAGTGCTGGTCAAGTCTACCCAAGTACTGGAGTACTGATACTATCATCTTTAACCTAAGATCTAATACTTATTTACTTCTTACTTTAACCAAAGTAAGAACCATTAGAATTTGTTAAAAAGCATTCTATGGGCATTGTAGGCGCATCGAGTTCCTTTAAATAAGTTAACAAGGATGTGAGGTGTGTAGAATGGGCTACGCTTAGAATAATTATTTGAAATAACGATATTAACTGTCTTTGTCACT
This sequence comes from Grapholita molesta, assembly GCA_022674325.2. Classification (NCBI taxonomy): domain Eukaryota; kingdom Metazoa; phylum Arthropoda; class Insecta; order Lepidoptera; family Tortricidae; genus Grapholita; species Grapholita molesta. The sequence goes on from CP053138.2 coordinate 9,744,003, forward strand.
CTACTTACTGTAATTATGGGCTATCGAAATTCTGAAATCTATATAATCACTACATACTTGGATTTATGAGCGAGTTTATCATCACAATATCAGCCAGTCCACTGCTGGATATAGGCCTTCTCCAAAGCAGTGACACCCACAATGACCGGTTTTGCGCCACCACCAGTGAATTCTTGCGATCTTTACCATGTCGTCAGTTCACCTTGTGGGGCCTGCGCCTTCCGGTACGAGGTCGCCACTTAAGAACCTTTAAGCTCCAATGGCCAATCAGCTCTACCTGCAATGTGCCTTGCCCACTGCCACATAAGTGTAGCAGGGCTATATCGGTTACTTTGGTTCTGCTACGAATGAAATCATCATGCAATCGTGCAGATACTCCCAACATAGCCTCCATTGCCCTTTGGATGGATCTTCTTAGAGGCCCATAGTAAGCCACCACGTTTCAGTACTAATGTCAATACCAGCAACACACACTGGTCAAAGACTTTCGACTTGAGACACTGCGTAAAATTGGTAGAAAAGTTGTACCATACTGAGTGAGAAGGATTTTGCGATTTCTCCAAGTCGAAAGTATGCACATCATCAAATAGCTGAAACCAAAAATTGTCTTCTGTGAACAACTTCTGGTAACACCGTATGGGAGTGCTTGTAATAATTCTATCGCTTACCGACTTATGTGGAGACAAGAAGCTCTTTATGTTGATATTAAATATCAAATATTAGCCTTCAAAATTTGTAACTTTCATAATATACAGAGGAAAGCCGCGGATCTAAATCTCTGTATGACACTCTCTGTTGAAGTTGTTATTAATTGTTCACAGGGTTCAAAAGCGGACATGCGACAACAAGTTGCTTGTAGAGATTTTATACATGTGTCTGTTTTGTCTATGGTATAATCCAGTAATGATGCACGATAAAGACATAAACAAACTGCTCATCCATTTTTGAGCCGCAGACCGCAGTCCATGCCGCGACCGCAACCGCTGCTAATTGTGATTAATGGCCGCTCACTCGTCGCCGCGTCGTTTGTCTTTCGCGACAGACGTTTACTTTTCACTCTGAGGTTGCAGAGCTATTGGGGATTTTCTATAGAGAAAGAGAGAAGCTGAAAAAATATCTAGGCTGCAATATCGTATCAGTTGGTTTGTATTTTTATTAAAATTATTCTTCAGCCGTTTTTAAATAACAAGTTATTAAAGTTTGCAGTTTAGTGGCGAATTCACGGAAACATCACACACTCACACCTCACCTATTTTATTGTCAAATACAGTATCACCTCTTGCATAGCACGTCTTATGTTATCCTTGGCCTCATTAGCTACTTCGCTAGACGATTTGTATATTGCACTATCCCTTTGTTGCATTAGGTGTAAAATTAGACATAATTCCATTTAACAAATGAGTATATAATAATAGAATTTGGATACAGTTTACACTAAAATGTTATAGTTACTTGTGGCTAGTTGTACAGAACTCCCAATTTCTCAGTATACGTTGCCACGTCAGGATTAAGGCTCCAATACAATTTGCCAAATGATCGAAACCAATCTCGATAATTCTATATCCACGTCTAGATCCGAGTAGTCACTCCGAATAACACGATCTGTACAGTAAAGTAACAAATGGAAGTAAACCAGAGACAAGTATCGAAATCCCAATTACAGGCAGAGTTTGGCGCTAGGCCAACGGCTGATGTGCTTAAAACAATAGCAGAACACTACTCTTACTCGATATCTTTACGTTCAGTTTCGATTTGCTTACAGTTCACTATCTCTTTCCAACTTAGCACGCGTTCTAGAGACCGAAAGTTATTTCAGTGAATTCATACAGCCCGAAATACAATATGATATCTCTGTGACATGCAATTGGAACGTTAGGACATGAATAAATGCGTCCATTTGATCGATTGCTTTTGAGAGAGCACACGAAGGCTTGGCTACTTTGGTTGAACTAAGGCCGGACGTTTATGGGTGAGCGAGTTAAGGGCTGGCTTTGCCACTGATTTAAAGTCAGATCAGGAAATTTGGTCAAAAGAGATTAAAGTTCTTCTCTCTTGTGTTCGCATGAGTTAATGAGTGTGTTATTGTTTTAAGCATTTTTAAAGTATAATTATAATGCATGAACTCTATTAGACATACACTTCTAAAGTTATTTCATGTGGTTATTTTTTAGTTTATATATAACCAATACAAACTTGATAAGTATTTACCGAAAGATGCCCTCCCCCCTACAAAAACTAAAAAGTAGTAAAGTCGTGGTAACTAATAATATTATAATAAAAGAGTAGTCGATTGGTATAATATGTTATTCAACATATTTTGCAAAATATACATATATTTTTTTTATATCGGTGATTAATGTATTGTGTGTGATTATAACTCTAAAGAAATTAAGTATTAATAAATCACAAAGTTATTTTATTTCATGGATGTCTCCAGTACCGAAAGCTAAGTATGTATCTTTATATTCTCAGATAGAACTCACTTCAAATAACGGTAGCGTAGCTTATAAATGTTACAACTAAATCGCATTAAGACTTATTTTAATTCTTACTTTGTTTAAGTTCCGTTTAATTTATATGTATAATGAACAAAGAAGTATCAAATTAAATAATTTTTTTTAATAGATTGTTTCAGCTTTGCTAGACAGTAATAATGAACTGAGTGTATTTTGTGATAAAATGTACCTATAGCATAAACGTTATACCTACATTAGTTTGTATATAACATATATTACTTGAATACTTATCTTAATATATAATAAAGCGTTTAATATCATAAAAAAACAACAAACGGAGACTTCGCTTAACAGGATAAAAATACAGTTATATGTAGAAACCACTTGCAGCAACATAAAAAAACGTTTGCTAAACCAAAACGAAGGTGACATATTGTTGGCTGCTACTTATATTTAATCGATCCTTATGATTTTAAACCACTTTTTCCTCCGATAAAACGACTTATAACTTGAACATTATTCTTGTAACTTGTAATAACCTGTCCTCCTGTGTTGTGTTAACCTGTTCCTGTAACATCGATATCTCATTTAGTCGGGTCACGGGTCACATTATTCCTATCATTGTATAGCCCTAAATAATCACCTTACCATTAAGTCATGTGTAATTTTAAACAAAAATCTAGAATCCCACTCATTCATTACAACACGCATTAGCGGCTGCAGGCGAGCGTAGACGACGTTCCTGATTTATCGGACCACCTCCTGCCCTTAACGACACGATGTGATGTACGGCGGAAGAGGCAGAAGATAGAAGAGGCCGCGAGAGCGAGAGCGTGAGCGGCAGGTGTGTAAGCAGTAATGGAATAAAATGAATGAACGAATGGATATTTCTTTATTCGTAGATGCACAACACAAAGGTGACAAAAATACAAATAACATAGAACGTACAAGGAAGAAGGTGCCACGAAATGGCCCCATCTCAGCGTACTGCTGGGGACATCTAACGCTGATCTTCCGATGAGACACACAGAGACAGAAACTAAGCTAAATTAAGAATAAAAGCATAAAATTAAAAAACAGAGAAGATACGAGGATAACATAAGGAGACATTTAAAATTACACTTATACGGACAATGCGAACAGGTATCTGTGGGCTGTGTCTTTTTAATTGACTTGTATCAGGCCTTGCATACTTTGGCCTGGCATTACGCATCACAGCATAAAATCGATATTCTTAGACTTATAATTATTTGCGTAACACTACACAATAACAGAAATTACATTGAATACGATTTGGTAGCAACAAACGGTCTTATTTCTAAGAAACCAGAAGTACCAAACGACCTTTGGGTAGCACGGAATGAAAAACTGAAAGTATTTTATACAGGTAATGCAAAGTGACGATAATGAGGTACTTACTTAATATCCTTGCAGATTTGATCGCCTACGTCCTATGCCTTAAGCCAACAGTAAAAACGGCAACGGCTGAACAAAGAGAATTATTCGAAGATGAAGTCAACCATGTTATTGTGGCAGTCCGTGATTAATGTCACGTGTAATTTACACTTGCGTTTTTGTCCGTTTGTCTGTTGCGTCTAATGTCGGTACTCTTGTTTTGGGACAATGATTTGTGGGGTGACTGTTCTCTGTGGAATCGAGTGAAGTAATAATGAACATTTTTGTTTAGTGTGTAAAAATATATTTTCTAACCCCTATAAAGAAAAAGAGTGAAATATTTATTAATTAGGTAATTGTTATTTTACGAAAACGTATTTAAAGGAATCCAAACTGACCTTTAATATTACTATACATACTGGGTTTGCCTGTCCGTTCGTCCGTCTGTAAAGACATAGAATGTTTGAATCCTTAATAGCTAGCACTTCATTTTTTTATGACAAAGGTGGGAAACGAGCAGATGGATTGCTCGATGATAAGCTATTACCGTCGCCCATGGGCACTCGCAACACCAAGGGAGTAACGAGCGCGTTGCCGGGCTTTAAGGGGGGTTAGAGCTCCGGGAACCGTACTCACCATCAGGAACACAACACTACATACCTAGTGCTTTTATGGCTGTGGTTTTCTGTAAGGAGGAGGTACTTCCCCAGTTGGGCTTCTCCAGACTCAAGCGTGATGGTACTTCGTTGTGCCCTACCTCTCATTGTTGGACGTAGTTTAAGGACATACCCGGATCCAAATTTACGTATAATTATTAATAGCCGTTACAATTACAAATGTTTATAATTACAATAATTTAAGCCCCAGTCAAAAATCACATATTTATTTGTAACATCATATTTTATTTGTGTATCACATCACAATAATAACTATATAAATATACACAAAACATGTTACAGTTTTGGCACTTGACAGAACAAGTTGCGAGTGATTTGACCATAAATTTGTGATTTCCAAGGTTTGTGGCTGTGCAAAATATGTACCTGGTAAATAAGTTCCCACACCACTGCGCATTTCATTTAATACACAAAGAAATTGATTCTTATTCTATATCGAACAAGGTTCTTATCCTATTATGATTCTAAAATAGATATGATCTTTGCGAATAAAGCTAGGTTACCGCAGATTGTTCTAGACACACCCGCCAGACTCAACTCAGGCAACCTCACTTATGAATTTATTATCCCTGTACAACCTTACCTGTGCTGGTGGTTGAAACAGGAACTAAACTATTCCAGCATTAACTCTGGAGTAATTGGAGTAAAGTGGCGCCTCTGCCACCGGATAGGTAAGTTTGCCTATAGTGATCCCGGAAGATGTCTGCCCGATTTAGAACTTAGCTCCCAGCGGACACGTTGGCTGGACGTTTTTCTAAAGTTTCTTTTAGTTACTAGTGGTGCTGTGAATAGTTTATTAGGTACTTGAACTGCTGTGGGCGTTCAGATACTTCGTTATTTAGGAAAAAAAAATTTTGTTATTCTCTACAGTTTGTTAGTTTTTGGACCTTGTCCTTAACACCTTCGCTGCGGCAATTAGTCAACATCGCAGTTAATCATACTTTGTAAGGGGTCGATAGGCCCCATGCCGCAGCGAACGCGTTAAACTACGTCCAACAATGAGAGGTAGGGCACAGCGATGACCATCACGCTTGAATCTGGGGCAGCCCAACTGGGGAAGTACCTCCTCCTTACAGAAGACCACAGCCATAATAGCACTGCTACCTTTCAGGTATGTGGTGTTGTGTTCCTGATGGTGAGTAAGGTTCCCAGAGCTCCAACCCCCCTTAAAGGCCGGCAACGCGCTTGTGACTCCCCTGGTGTTGCGGGTGCCCATGGGCGACGGTGATTGCTTACCATCAGGCAATCCGTCTGCTCGTTTGCCGCCTATGTCATAAAAAAAAAAAAAAGTTATTGCGATTAATACTTATAAATAAAATTATGTCTTGAAACCTTTTTAATTTAATTACTTTAGAAATGTAAATATTATGTAGTTTAAGCTTGCAATTGCAATTACACATTGCATAGGCTATCTACTTCAAAATTAAAAATTAAGAAAAATGACAGTTATAATAATGTACTTGTAGTTGGGCTGGTGCAAGTACTAAGTGTACTGTCTTATTCTAACGCTAGTTTTATCGTAATGAAAATAAAGATGAATACCTATTATAGGTTTTTGTTTTATGCGATGCATTTGCCTTTATTATTCTTTCACTAAGCTTTATAGGTCGGTCATGTATAAGTAAATTGCCGACACGCGAGGGATTATATTCATAATTTACATCTTTTAGGTCACGCATTTCTTTCAAGAGGATTACACTAATAATGTCCAATAATTTTTGTCCGTACTGGTGAACCAAAGCACAACTTACCTAAAAGAAAAGCCATGTTTCTAAAGTTTTATACCTGGCATAAACATAAGCCTTGGTTACAAAAGCTTGTTGATTAGGTCACTATAGGAGAACTATTATTATTAGATCTCTGCAACCTTTACAACTATTCTTAGTCGAAAAATTAGCTATACTGGTTACTCTGAGGCGCTCCACTATAAATGTTACAGATACCCAGACCCGAGTTACTAAGCTACGCGCATTTTATAGTCGTTCTCCTAGAAGTACACTTATTTTAAAAAGACTTAAGTCAGCTATACTGGAAGCACGTGTATATCTTTTTAATCCACGAGAATCTCATCATTTACTATTAACTGGCCGTATATGGCAACTTTATATTACGATTGGCTTAGCTTTTGAGTATTATTAAAGGGACATAAGATAAGGTTATAGCACTGCTTGCATTAAATTAACTTGAGATTTAAGTAGCTGTTTAATTGTTTGACATAATTATGTGACTTGGGTGCTTATTAGCGACAGGAGTTTATTATAAATAATCTAATTTACATACCTATGTCTAAGTAGCTATACAAGCTATGCAACTAAGTTAATACGATGTTCTTTCTTTCATAAAGGTGAAAACAAATAAATACATAACAATTCAAAATTACGTATTTACTTCCCAAGTAACATTTAAGTGTCGGTAAAATCAATATACCAGCCAATTTAGAACTTAGAGTATTTTAAGGGACTTATAATAGTGTTACAGAAAACTAACCTGAGCTAAAGCTGTATAAAATTATTATAAAGGAATCTGCGTACGAATGGGGTGTTATATCAGAATATAAAAAAATCATCTATAAAACTTCAAGAGTTTTGTGACACTTTGAGCTAATTCTGACGTTAAAGCTGTATACAGGTTGTATTGTATTATCAACGTGCGCTTGTTGCTGTAAACAAGTATCTGTAAACTCCGTTATAAAACTTTAAGTATTGTGTGACGCTACAAGCTTATTCTATCATTAAAGCTGTATAGAGGCTGTAATGTAGATTCACCTGGCACTTGTTGCTGTATAAAAGTGTTAGTAAACTCCGATTTAAGACTAATTCTTATGGCGTAACTTTACACTGTTATAAGTAAAATAGTGTTATAACTTCTGTCTGTAAGGTTATTATAAAACAAAAAATATATACGACTGCTGTAGTACAGTTTTTCTCTTTATCCCTAACGAAGCTGTAGAAGTGACTAAATTAATGACATAATACAGCTACTAAGATTATAATACTCTCCAACTGTCTATTTATATTCAAATAGGCTAATTAAATCTGTCGCCATTTTAGTATGAATGTAAACATATTCGAAAATATAATTAAAAATATATTTGCAAATATTTAACAAAAACTCAAGTCATATTACGATAACCAGCTAAAATAAATTGACTTTAGCCTTAGAATTGATACTAAAAGAAAAAAAAAACTTAACCTTAAAAACAAACACTCACTTATGTACCAGTTTTTGATATTTTTGTTATATTTTTCTTTATTATTAAGCAGGCGCAGGAATATTTTGCCAGAAAATATACACATGTTCACAATAAATAATAATCGGCACTTCCCAATAGTAATATATGTCTGTGTCATAACTGCATTTTATTACTTATTCACTTGTTTGTAATTTGTCGCCATTACAAATATAACGAATGAATAGAAGACATTTTAGTCTTCAATATTTTTGAATCTTTTGAAATTCTTCTTAAAAACCTATTTAAAACATATATTTTTAAATTCAACTTACAAGGAATAATTTGTAGTACTAAGGTTTCCTTTTACACCAAATTACAGCAATTATACAGCTTATCTATTGCTTGTATACAGCTACTGTACAGCTCTAATAAAGCGAAAAGCTCTATAATTTGGGCCCTTTTTTAACTTATAAGGGCTGTATAAGCGCTTAAACAGCTTTAGTACAGCCTAAATGTACAGCTTATAGTATTCAAATAAACTGATATACAAATCTTATACAGCTTGCAATGCTGCTTGGGTTAACTCCTAACGGACAGTTACGTATATGGGAGTTTTCGGAAAAAAAAATACTTTAAATAAAAATGTACTAATTAGCGTGACAGAACAACATTCACAGCAGCAATTTTAATTAATATTTCGAGGCCGCAAAATATACGTTTGTCCATATAAATAAAACATCCCTCAATGTATCACAAGAATCCCACCAATTAGACATCTGGCGCAGATCCAAACGCGATCTGATTGGTGTAATTGAGTATCGGGCTGCGCAAATTGAAGTTTGGTTTGATGGATTTGAATTCAGTATCTGTGCAACATATAGTTGTATAGAGATTAATACAGAGGCTCTAGTGTAAATTACTGTTGGCGTAAAAAAACGTTTACTAACGCGTAAGTGATAATGTTATTTATATGGGAAACGCAAACGCGTTGTGACGTAAAGTTACGTTAAAACCTTACACTCAGGGCTCACTACCCTCACCATGAGTTGTGACTTGGAAGTTTTCGATGACGAGTATCGAGTTTACTATGTGTGCATCACGTTCGCACTAAAGTAGTACAGTCGCCATCAGATATATCGGAGCTGTGGAGGTGGTCACAAATATTTGACCATGCACTTTATCGCTTTGACAATAGAGGCGTTGTTCAGATATTTGTGACCACCTCCACAGCTCCGATATATCTGATGGCGATTGTACAAGCGAGATACACAGATACTAGAAAACGTCATTGTCACAACTCATGGTAAGGGTACAGAAACTTTAAATCGGTCGCAAATGTTTATGACATGTCATAGTCATTCAGCAATCTATAGTCCAGAAGTTATGCGGCATGTGTTAATGTAAGACACGATTTGGATTTCCATTTTATCCCAGGACAATACTGCCTGATCCTAAGCTTCTTAAAATGCTTTGGTGGAAAGAAAATATAGATAGTAAAATGCATTGAGAAAAACGAACTTACTGAAATACAAATGGGAGTTTTCAAACTTAGCGTGACAAGTAGAGTTAAATAATGACAATTTTGTAACGATAATTTTAATGAGAGGTAGGGCACAGCGATGACCATCACGCTTGAATCTGGGGCAGCCCAACTGGGGAAGTACCTCCTTACAGAAAACCACAGCCATAATAGCACTGCTACCTTTCAAGTATGTAGTGTTGTGTTCCTGGTGGTGAGTAAGGTTCCCAGAGCTCCAACCCCCCTTAAAGGCCGGCAACGCGCTTGTGACTCCCCTGGTGTTACGGGTGCCCATGGGCGACGGTAATTACTTACCACCAGGCAATCCGTCTGCTCGTTTGCCGCCTATGTCATAAAAAAAAGAAAAAAAAAACATTAAATTCTATCAGTACTTAGATTTGGTGATGAATGATGATTCACAAAATAAAAGTAATATTATTTACAATGCAAATAAGACAAAAAAATAATTTGTATAAAAAATTTATGCTTAATTATCGTCACAAAACTGACATACTTTAACTTTTTACTTGTCACGCTGCGCTGATTGAGTACACTTTCTTTCTGAAAACTCTCCAATAAAGGTTAAGGGTTAAGACTTCGTATTGAACAATTTATAGGACATCAAGAGGAAGGACATTGAGAGTAGCAAGAAATTTTGTATGGCGTGTAATAACACAAGCAGTAATCATAGTCAATATTATATTTAGTACGTTTGCATGGAATCATAATTCAATGTAGTCACATCTGGTCCCCAGGTTAGCACCATGCTGAGTCGGTAACATTTCGTGGCACCCTAGTTTAGTCTGCTAGCTAAGTATGTTATATGCCTCGAATAAATTCTTCTTTTTCTTCTTCTTCTTCTGTCCTGTTTTATGCATTATTACAAATAAACGGGACTTAGCCGTGTACCTTATTTTGTAAACTTTATAAATACCTTCGACATTTCGAAACGACGTTGATCCCAATGGTTCGAAGTGTATCCAAAAGGGTCATAACATAAGATAAGATAATACGCGGTTGAGCCACGTTTATTTATATTAATTTACTAAAAACTATAACTTGTGTTATACTTAACCTCCTACGTAATACTATATCACAAAAGCACAACTTGCAATCACATGAGCCGTTAACTACTGACCACATAAAAAACGATTTTTGTTTTAATCAATCTATGACCCATTATGAGACTAAATCGAATATTCCAGGCACTAAGAACACCGTATTCCACACTTTCGAATCGAGACATTAACTAAACGAAAATTTAACGAGACATATCCGACTTTTGTATTACATTGAATACGAATGCAAATTTATAACTTATTAAGACACGATCATTTTTTGGGGTCTGATAGTCTTATTCTATAATTCACATTCACTTATCCCGGCATTTTCCAGAAACTTCTACATCGACAGTTTCATTAATCATTTAGCGAGCTTAAACTCCAAATCAATTAAGTCAGATAAGTGCGTTCAGCAAAAACTGACCATCCTAAGGCCTCTTATATAAAATAGAAAAGATTAGAACGGAGATGTCCCCGTATTATATTAAATTAATTCCATCAGCGAATTCAGAACTGATCCATGGAAAGGAAAATATGACATCCTTGTCCAACAACTTGAATCTGTGAGAGACAGTAAATTCTATAACGGAATAGAAGATAATGTTCGTTAAGTAACGCGTTGGAACGGAGCCAGAAAAGTTTTGCGGTGGTAGCTCGGGAAACATCTGAAGCATAATGCGCAATGTTAAGCGGGGTAATTTAGAGAAATCTTTTAATTATAGTAAACAAGAGATATACAAAAAAAACCTATTTTTAAATGAAAATAAATATTGCTTTGGATACGAAAATTATTTGGATACGGATAAGCAAAAGGATAAGCTTAATGAAGAAAACAAAATTCTATTTAGTCGGCCAAGTCAGTTAGGTAATAAATAGAATATTCTTCTTCTTTACCTATACTATGGCTGTGACAAGAAAGTATACAACCCGTCTGATGTTAGCAGTCACCGTGGCCTATGGATGCATGTAACTCCAGAGGATTCACACGCGCGTTTAAAATCTATCAAGCATGTCAAAGTTGTACCAAAACGCGACATTAGGTGGATGTCGGGCAACATTTTAACTGAATATTATTATATTCATATTACATATAAAATTATTCGTATTTAGTAGTAGGACATATATCCTCTATAACTAATAGATAAACAAATACATTATGCCTACACCCTACACATTTAGTTGTACAAAACATAATATTGTCTCTTATTGCAACGAATTTCATCAAAGCCAGCATGTCTCGTTAGCTTAATGATTACAACGGAATACGAATTAAGCCGGAAATTTAAAGACACAGCAGTATTCTTGCCAAGGCCCGAGTGTCCCACTTCAGCTCACTACTTGGACTCGGTACAATGGTGTGTTTAATTTATGATTTTAACCCAGATTTTGGAGCGGTTTTAAAGACGTCTTTAGATTTAATGCACTTCAAATTGCTACAGTTTCCTTTATTATGTTTTTCATGAGGCTGGAGAATTGGAAACTATAAAACACCTTATACATCTTAGTTTATTTTATAATTTTAACAGATCTGCGACAAAAGTTTTAGTTACAAATTATAATATGGAGATAGATTTTACTGTATGTTTTAATTTATGACATAGGCGGCAAACGAGCAGACGGATTGCCTGGTGGTAAGCAATTACCGTCGCCCATGGGCACCCGCAACACCAGGGGAGTCACAAGCGCGTTGCCGGCCTTTAAGGGGGGTTAGAGCTCTGGGAACCTTACTCACCATCAGGAACACAACACTACAGGCCTGAAAGGTAACAGTGCTATTATGGCTGTGGTCTTCTGTAAGGAGGAGGTACTTCCCCAGTTGGGCTGCTCCAGATTCAAGCGTGATGGTCATCGCTGTGCCCTACCTCTCATTGTTGGACGTAGTTTAAGGACATACCCGGGTTCAAAAGGTCAGGGGTGTATTGGCATAATTTTGAATTATGACAGATTTTTAGTCAATCCCTTAATTTGTGACTTTTTAAAAATTTTGGTGACCCTTTTAAGGGTACTAGTAGTCTGAAACATAATAACACATTTTTATCATATTGCGTGCTACTTATCAGAAAAGTAAATCGTATTTAGAATTTTAATTAACTCAACGCTTATCTAGTTTATCTTTCCAATTCTAAGCGATATAATACACGATATTATATTAAACATTTCGAAATTAGCGTGATAAAGTTCATTTAATACGAACTTTTATTCTCGCATACAACATCTGCTTTCTCGGTAGTCAATAAATTCTGTAATGGAAGCAAAAATGATGTTATCAAAGGTGGTAATATGAGTAATGACCCGTGTAATCGTTTAGGCGTCACGACAAATCGTCATATCACGTGATCTAGTGCCATTTATTTTGGTAACACCAACCAGTATCCCAAGACCCGCCGCATTTCCATTTAAACAGCCAATTGGTTCAACGCAAATGCGCTCTGAGAGACATGGTTACATTGGACATTAGCATCCATCATTAATGCCATGAGTATCGTTTCGGATAAACAAAAATGAATTGCAACTGTATGGCTCTGCTTTATGGTTGAGTTTTGCTTGATTTGCAGTAATTGTCCAGTTTCAGGGCGTTGCTTTTTCTTTAGCATGGGAATTAATCGTCTTATCCTTTTATTGGATTGTTACTTGTGTCTTAATTATCTAAATATATTAGTCGGGTTTATTACAGATCGATAACGACAACAGCTTAAACCTTATGGGACAGTAAAACTATTTAAAAAAATCGTTGAATAATTTTAATGACTTTCACGGAAACGGATCTGCAGGCTAAAGTTTAGTCATGATAATTGGTACTGGACCTCTGTGTCACACTAATTAAAAGTATAATAGCTTGGGCTTAGAGATAGAGATAGCATTAGAGAGTATAGCAGGTGCAGGCAGGGATCCTAGCGCGCACAAACTTTCAGCAAAAATTGCGAAGCGTCTGGTTGACGTCACTGGTGACCAAAGGGCTGGCCGCTTCCTCGCATAACGTAGCACTATCATTATCACGTATCATTCCAAACCAACGAGGAAAAGCCGCCAGCATCTTTGGAATCAATGACTCAGGCGCCTTATTAGGTTTAGTCTAAAGAAGTTGTTGTAATTATAAATAATGTTATCAGATATCTAAGTCAGATATCTGCTGCACACTTCTACTAATAATTTGAGAATATAGTAATACGGCCGTAAAGTTTGAGAAACAAGACTGCTTCATTGTTAAAGAACTTTACTTAGGTGTTTATAAGGTGCCATATATCACACGTATGTAAGTCATAATTTTCATATCATGATTTTTAACAGAGACCATGTCCATAATAAATAAGTCGTTAATCGTTATCCAAGTATTTTTATTCAAAAGAGTCTAAATAAAACAGAAGTAGATAACAAAATAACCACATTGAAATTTCATATCTTGAATATCGTGAAGCATTGTTGCTCCACTGATCTCCAAATCGGAGTTTCGAATCGTTTTTCGGAACCAAGAAAGCTAAAACAGAATCCATCGTTGCTTCACATATAGGCAATATTTGTTCTATTGGCAAAGCGAAACCGAAAAGACCCTGGTCTGGAAGCTCAATTGTCAGCACATAACTGAAAACAAATATAAAAATACTACCTGTGAGTTCCTATAATTGGCTTTCTGTATCTACTAATTGTTAATATGTTTTGACGTAACAGCTGTTGGATCTCCAAATAGATAAAATAAAATAAAAAAAGACTAACAATATTATGACATTTGTAAAGCGCTGCCTTGTGCTACGCTGACTTGTCTGTCATTACAAAAAAGTGTTCCGATTTTTGCAGAGGCCCCTTAAATGTATGGCTTACAGGAATAAATAGTCATGTCAGATAATCGTCAGTTCATATTTCATACATGATCATTGGTCATATCATATGTTTTCGATAGAGAACCTGTCAATGGCCACTCCGGTTACTGCAACCACCAAATGGTTGAATTCATAAGATTGCTATTTATGGACGGAATTTAACCATCAATAATATCCAAATTTTACAAGAGTAGTAAGAAGACATATCGATATATCGGGGAACTATCTAAAAGAAACTCACGGCACTCTGAGCGAACGTTTCACCCAATCTGAACTCGTTCCAGGGGCAAAGTAACCTGAAAAATGTATGTAATTGTATGATAATACATAACAAATTTTACAACATGTTAAGGCTCTGACTTGATGAAAACAAGTTAGTTGAAATAAGGCAAGAGTGAATAGGCTGTTACTGAACCAGCGTGCTACACCCTCGACCTCGTCGTCACTTACCATCAGGTGCGACTGAGGTCAAACGCTGGTCAGTCATGTATATGTAAAAAAAAATTACAAAATTGAATAGCGATGGAAGTTTTTGCTGCAGTTTACGCTTTTAATTAAGACTCCATTAGACTCGAGAACATTTACGCGCCCAAGTCATCGGTTCTTCCTGAAATGTCATTTAAGAATAGTATTTGGGTAAGGGTAGCGGAACCCTAGGGATCAGAGGCTGGCCGACTTTCTGGAGAGAGGAACTCTTCATGATGAACTCTTTCTTCCAGAAGCCGCCTCATAGGAAATCGACTTGGATGAGTCTTGACGGTTCCACGAGAAAGGAGATAGACTTCATCATGACCGACAAGAAACGGATATTCAGTGATGTCTCTGTGAAGATCGGTAGCTATAAAGCGGTATCATTAGAAACGATCGAATAAAAAATTGGATATGAGCCGATATGGACCGCACCGGAAGATGCTGGATGCAGGTGCATGTGGAAGTCCAAGGGGAGGCCTATGTTCAGCAGTGAACGTCGAATAGCTGAGATGATGATGATAATGAAAAGTATGAAAGTAAAATACTTACCCACGGTATCATAAGCTGTTCCTATGGAATACTCAATCTTATATTTTTCCAAAGACCTTTTTGCCATCGCGTCAGCATAAGGTTTCTGAAACGTTATTAGAACCATAAGACCATAACATTTAAAATATTTGCGTTGTGCACACATAATTACTAGAACTAACGGTATGCAAAACGTTCAAGTTGATAAACAAGATCAAGTGCGGGTAGTTCGAAAAACTACGTGGCTATAGTAAAATGGCGGCTGGCGAAAACAGGCAGCCGGAAACAATCACGTGGTATTAATGTCAAACAGAATCGGAATAGAGAACAACCAAATGTCATGTGGTCTCTTTTATCGTACACTATTGGTTATTAGAAAGAAAGAAACAGATTATATTTTTTTATTTCTATGTCGAGATCACACATATTTGGATAACACAGAGTATGTATAGTGGAATAGGGCCTCTCCATGTATTTTTTTACTCATTGGGCTATACTCGTCGCGACGAATCTTGATCCCTATCACACTGACAGTTATTCCCACGACACAAACTTGTAGTGGCGTCACCGTTACATTAGAATCGAATTGGAGGCGTCTAAAAATGGCGTTTAATAATTTTAGGTAGATATATGCCATTACAATGATTTTCCGTTGGAATTGTAACAATTAATAACATTAACAAGAAATTATCTTAATCAGATATTACGTTTACGCCCTGCAAAACTTACTTCGTTTGGAAGATATCGACTAGTGCAAAAAGTATCAATAAACAAATGTCGATAATGGAAACAAGTGTACAAAATACATACTTAATACGCTTTCAGTGTCCGATGTATCTATAATCGTTTTCAGTTATACATATAGTAAGATTATTTCGATATTATTCTACAAATTTATTTAAGATGGATTTTTATTTTTACATCTGTCAAGCTAGATGCTACATGTTAAAAAGTTACATTTCTCTGCCAAAAAACTTAAATAATTACTATAACAAACATAAAAAATTCAGATTATATTTTTAAAATCATGTTTACCAACGCGGCTGAATGCAAATGGAGCCTTTGCCTATAAAAAAATTAAGTTACATCGACACGACCCATCACTAACATGAACTGTCATAGGGATCAAGATTCGCTGCGAGGAGTATAGAAAATGTTGATGTCAACTTTAGCCAGTCTTCGTTCGAGACTACGACGACCATGTCGTTCTAGAAACCTCGGAGAAAATTTTTAAATTAGTATACGCGGTTAAGTCCTGTTTACTTGTAATATGTCTATAAAAAACAGTGCAAGTTTAATCAGTTTTTATAATAAACGGGTCTATCGTTTATGGAAAATGCAATATGAAAAATGGATGACAGAATTACCAGTCTTCAAGATTGTAGTGTAGCCCAGGAAAGTCTGTATGAACAGACTACTGATGTCACATGATGGATGCCTATCTTTGACAGAACTACTACTACTGATATCATTGCCATGATTATTTTGATATCTGTGGCTTGTTTGCATAGACATACCATCGTTTAACTAGACGGAGCGTGCTAATAATAATACCACGATCGAAAGGGATGGTCTTATGTAACTTTCCATAGGTTTGGAAGAGACGGCGCTATTTTCGTCCGTCTTTGTCAGTCTCACATATTTTTGTTCCCCTCCAAACTGGACCCTTCACAACTATCAAAGTTGGAGGGGAAAAAACAAATACAATCGGAGTTTTCTTGGGTTTTTAACCAAAGTTTCGGTAATTATTACAGATTAAGATTAAGAGTGAATTGTTACATTTTGGGCTACAAAAGCCAGAATATTATCTTTGTCCCTTACTGGCGCTCGCAGATGCGTTCTCCAGTCACTATTCCTCCTAGCTGATTTGGTTCTTCTGATTTCATGCGAGGAAATAGTCTCAATCGAGTTGTCTATTTTAATGCCACATTCAGATTCGGTTAATTGAAAGCGTAGAGTCGGTAGGTATATGCAGAAGGGTCCTGGATTCCCAAGCCTAATCCAGTAAATTGCAAAATTACTACATGTGCATATATCTAATAATTGGTCACCTAAGGCCGTGGGTTTTCTGACCCGCGACCGGCGGCGTCTTCATAGAAGGATGTTCCGCAATATGACGTTTCAGAGAAACCACTCTCAAACAATGTCGTACAAACATTCGCGCGTCGGTCGCCGGTCGCCGACGGCGGGCGGTCAGAAAACCCACGGCCTAAAGAAGGATTTATATAATAATATTTTGTTAAAACATTAACCTCAATAGCCGCAATTTCGCCGGTTTATCTCTTAAGATTTTGTTTATCAAAATAGTGCCTTATTTTAGCTACATCTTTAAAGGCTTGAAGTAACACCTGATACTTACCACTACGTAGAAGTTATCCGTATGCTCTTTCGAATAAGCGTAAGGAATAATAATATACTGGCCGTACGAATGAAAGGATAGATAATATTCCAAGTTCTGGCTATTCTCCTTTAAATAATTCGCCAGTGCTGAAGTCTCCGGCTCTGAGAAGGGAACATCACCGGAATAGTCTTCATTTTCTTTCTTCATAGTTGCGAAGTCTATTATGAACGTAGACAGAGAATGAAAACATAAATCAACAAACGATAAACTATAATTAATCTGGTAGTATAATTAAAGTCCTCAAATTCACCGGCCGTCCAGAGTGGGGTCGCGAGAGCTGCGTTCTCGAGGGTAGATGTGGAAACCTAAGTGGCGAGTTGGCTATATGTTTAAAGTCCAGTGACACCTCTCTACCCTTAGCCCTATGCACCGGTGTTGCCCTTGAGCCATCTTTGATGTCGCTTTTTGTGGGGGCCCATCTCGCATAGGGCGAGTCACCGTCTGCCGGAAATAAAATTGAATACCATTTTATTAGGCAGACGTCCGGTTTTTTTATCCAATAGCCCAGTAGCTAGTCCATCCTTTTCACCCAATAGCCTGGTACATTCTAGATTCCATTATAACTCAATAGTCCTTATACCATGGCGGGTGCTGTCTCTGTGCGCGTCCCATGATACGGACAGGGGCAACATCCGCTTAGTGTACCCTTTACATTTCATTAAATTGTCGAAAGGGCCTCTGCGCGTTGGCTCGATCTGGCTCCGCGTACGCCTCCCAAATGTCCGGAACACCATTGTTCCGTGTACGGAAGAGACATACAAATAATAATAAATATTTCGGGACAAGCTTACACAAACCTAGACCTAGACCTAGTCCTACGGTAAGCTCAGTAAGGCTTGTGTTGTAGGTACTAGACGACGATATATATAATAGATAGATACATATAAATACTTAAATACATAGAAAACACCCATGACTCAGGAACAAATATCTGTGCTCATCACACAAATAAATGCCCCGACTGGGAATCGAACCCAGGACCATCAGCTTCATAGGCAGGGTCACTAACTACTAGGCCAGACCGGTCGTCAAAGGTACTCATACGATAAACAAATAAATAAATGCCTGGCCAGAGCGTCTACCATGGTTGACATTGTATCGTATATCGCGCTTTCGCACTCACATACTTCTTAGAGAGTGACAGATATTGTGACAAGTGATAAAAACCCGACCATGTTAGGCTAGCGGATTCGAAACCGAAACCTTCTGATTCGTAAGCAGGCACTACCTACTAACTAAGTTAAGAGGCCGTGCATAACTTACTCCCAAAAGCGACACCAAAATTTCGATTCAAATCAACTCCAAAACCTCCATGGTAATTCTTTCTCCATAAACGATCCTGCAACAAAATTATTTACCTTAAAACACAAGTTTGGATTAAGGCAATTTATCTGTACATAATATACAGGCAAATATAAGGCAGTGCAATTTTTTACGTGATACCAAATATGTTTTTCTGAGTCTATAAATAATAAGCAACTTAGTGCCTCAACTCTTATTAATATAAGACCTTTTTTTGTGTTTTTTTATTAATATTTTGTCGTTTAATTTTCTTTAAACAGTGGATTTAGGACTTTACAACGGCTTATTACCACATTTAAATTAGTGAATTGAATTAGCTATTACAATCGAAGCTGTCATGGACAACAATTTTGTCATTAGTCCCAGTTAGAAACGAAATTAATTATTTTTTCATCAGAAATGCCTAATAAAGCTGTATAACACCACTTTATCACTTGTGAAAGTAAAATAAACACAAAAAAAATAAAAATAAAAAAACAAACAAATGTTTTATTTTAGTAACAGTTGGGGCATTAAATTGCTTGTTGTTTATAGAGTCAGAGAAACGTATTTTGTATCACGTAAAAAATTCCACCCGGTATTATAAGTACTAAGTTATTTGTTACTATTCCGTTGCGTCATTAATTAGTGCTAATAACCATAATCAATAAGAAACATCAGATATGGTCATTGTCTTAATAAAGTCGGCTGCTGATTGGCTAATAATAGTATTTCTCTTATTGCGTTTTAGAGGACAAAAATGAAATCAATCCTCACATTGGTTTGGGAATATGCATATCCGTCTGGGTTTATTAAGGGGATGAACATCCAGATGTATGATCGAGCTATCTGTTTTAATTCAGCATTACTGGAATTTTTCGCGTTTACAATTATATTAATCATGTAGGTTACGAAAGCGGGCGACATCCACTCTCTGGCATGGCAACCACCTTCAATTACAACCACGGATCTAAAAGAAAAAAAATACAGATACAAAATTACTATGTCATCATACCTAATGGTGTTCATCATAAATCTTGACCAAATTGCTATGCAAAAGTATCTAAAGCGACACAACCGTCTCATAGTAAAATACGCTTAAAGTCATGAGATATTTTACCAATTTTTAAATGTCATCATTAGTTACTTCCTTTTTATGATAGATATTTAAGTAGATTATCATTATCAACTTTAAGTTTATTTCTGTTTCGAAAGCAAAATCTCGAGATTCTATAGATAACATTATAATGTATTTGTACTATCTAAAGAGTTTCTGTGAAGGTTTCTTGATCCAATCATCAGAACCTAGCTTGAAAACAATGATACCAACTAGGTACACAATATGTATGCTTTACTGCGAAGTAAACCTTTTTGTATAACGTTGTATGTCTACTCTTTTAATTCTGATTAATTTTGTACTTTCTTGGACCTGACCTTCCTTAGACTGGCGACTGGTTTGCGCCTTGGAGTTTCGGTATGTACGCCACATACATGCTCTTGTGGCACCGACTGGGACACCATGGATTATCTTGTCAGAAAAGTGCAGGCCGTTTTTCTAGACACGCAACGCTTAATGACATAATCCGTCGGTCTCTTAATTGCCACCATCAACGTGCCTGCTCTTCTCGAGCCGACCGGCATTGTCAGAGATGATGGCAAGAGGCCTGATGGAGTGTCTTTGGTTCCTTGGAGCTTGGGACGGATGCTGGTATGGGATGCTACCTGCGTAGACACCCTAGCGCCGTCCCATCTCCAACGAACTAATGTAAAAGCGGGTGCAGCGGCAGAAAGTGCCGAAATTCTTAAACATAACAAATATAAAAGCCTGGGCAGAGGGTACCATTTTGTACCGTTTGGCGTAGAGACGCTAGGTCCATGGGGTCCCAGCGCGCACAATTTTTTTGCAGAAATCGCGAAGTGTCTGGTTGATGTAACTGGTGACCGAAGAGCTGGCGGCTTCCTCGCACAACGTATCAGCATTGCGATACAACGAGGAAATGCCGCCAGCATCCTTATTATAATGCTTCAAGGGCCTTTTTTAGATTTTATACTGTAACTAGTTAAGTATTTATAGTTATCATAATACGATTGTAATTTCTGTAAATTCAGATTTACTAAATACAGTTTTTAGTTGAAAATATACAAAGACGAATTTACCTTTCAGAATTTTCAGGTTCTAAGTCAATATTTACGGCTAGTAGGTCCCTCCTTTGAAAACTTTGTCCAAAGATATCTATTTTTATTTCGTTTGGATGCAAGTCTTTCAGATCTCTCAGCCAATGGTAAATATCATCTACACTATAGTAGTTCTGCCAATCAAATGATTCCATTCGTCGCCTAACATAATGCTTAAGCGTTTGTTTTTCGAAGACACTGAAAAATATTTATCAATACAAGATGACGAATAACATATAGAAAGAAATTGGACATTAATTAATGTCCATCATCTAAACTAATGTCTATCACTTTGAACCAGGGATTGTAAAACCGGTTTTATTAAATACCTGTATACATTTGACAGACTATTACCGCTAATAAAAGAATACCTGTATTCTAATTAGAGGTATTGTTGTCATTTCGCTTTTATGCATACCTCTATGGCTAGACTATTTACGATATTAAATACCTGTATTAAATACCGGTATTCATGGCAATTGAAAGATAAGATGTCAATTAAACATTACTACTAAATGGTTACTATAGAGATTATTTTCTTTCGGGAAGACTCGGATCTTTATCGGAATACGATGACCTCCGAACTGCCAAGAATGATCGTATTAAATAAGTGACATTTTCATATCCATTAATATGGAACTTTATTGTTTAGTATTATACGTCAAACTGAAAAATTATATTTGACATTAAACAATAAAGTTCCATATTAATGGATATGAAAATGTCATGCATATAATACAATCATTAATTGATAGTACGGATGCCGTCTTATTTTGATTGAGGTACGAGTTTTTCTGAAGGAAAATAATTTCTCACTATATCTGTAATCTATATACATATATATATATATATAGATAGAAATAGGGGTTCATTTTATATATATATATATATATCTATATATATAAAAATGAACCCCTATTTCTCTTGGTCACGCTATAACTTGAGAACGGCTTTACCGATTTGGCTAATTTTGGTCTTGAAATATTTGTAGTAGCTCAGGGAAGGTTTAAACGGTAAAAAAGTATGAAAAAAATGAAGTAATATACTAAAAATCGAAGATATCTCTCCAATACAAACTTTATCAACTCGAAAAAACAGTAAGCGCCGCAGGATTGCATACATCTTACGCGTTTTTGGTAAAATGGTCTTTGCTTTCGCTCGAGAAAGACGGAAGCGCCGCAGGATTTCATACATCTTACGCTTTTTTGCGAGCAAAATAGGTACTTTATATTATTCCAGCACTAAAGTCGTTAAGGCGATAGTTTCTTACAAATTGTTAAACAATTATCCCTTATTCCCTAAGATATGGCTGTCAAAATCTCTATTGAATGACAAGACATACTTCATCACTTTAGGCTCGGTACCACGAACATCGAAGTTCGAATATTTAGAGCATCTCTCTTTTACTCCAATTAAGGCTTAAGACAGAGACAATCGTCCGAAATTCGTTGTTCGCGGTAGCGCCGCCATTTCATGTATAATTTTATGACAGAACTATGAGTGTCGGAACAGGGTTGTCAACTTGTCACTACACTTGAGAAGTATTTGTACCTATACTTACTTGATTTATTACTTTTATGTTATTAAACGTTGGTTCTTTAAACATCTCTGACTCCCACGAAAGTATATACCTAAAAATGCTACAGCCGTATTTGAAAATGTTTTGGTTAGTTCCTTATTTCGTTTCTGGGCGACCAATAAATAAGGTTTTTTATTTTATTTTAGGTAAGGACTTCGGGAAATAAAGATTAATTCTGCTTCCTTGCTATTGAGTCCGAGTGATTTTGTGTTTATGTTATATAGTTGCATTGCATTTTATTTTTCAGTAAAACGTGAGAAATCGAATGGTACCAAGGTTATACAATATACATATACAATCTGGATTTTATACTTTTAAATTGTGACCTCTGAATCACGTCAACATATATTTTTTATTATTTTTACGCGTTTGCCTTGATTATGTTTGTATTATTTTTATATTAAGCAGAAAAGTCTGCTAGCATATCAAAGATATTTAAATATTATATATATTTATTTTATTATATTATGTTTGTAATTTTTGTCCATTTTACTTAATTTTGTTATAAATTAAATATGTGTCAACACCCTGTTCAGCCAAGGAATATACATACATAGTATTTTTATTACTAAGAACTACAAATATTTTTTCAATTATGTTTTGAATAGGATAAATCTATATTTGTTTTAATTGGGCTTAGGTTCGCCACCCCTATGGGTCCCGCTGACAATGTGCATGGCTGGCTGAAGTGTCAACTAAATACTGTATAAGTGAATTAGTTTGTCATAGGACTCGAGTATAATGAATTAATGACACTGACGGCTATTACCGGTAATAGTTTTTAGGGTAAAGTGCTAAATAGAGGTATTGCTGTCAATTGGCAAAACCGCTAATATATTTGAATATCGGTTTTGATTATACCGCTAATCTGAGCTTTATAGATATAAATAGCGAAATGCAACTATAAACGGTTATACCTAATTTTTAAGCGGTATTAAGAATACCGGTAACGATCCCTGCTTTGAACAATACGAGCCTTTTATATTTATTATTAATTTGATTTTAAAATGGTCATGTGGCGTATGAAAAGAACTTGCTATGGTGGTGAAAAGGCTCGTACTGTTCAAAGTGATAGAAACTTGATAGGTCTAACTGATTTTAGATGGCTCGATAAGTATCACTCGAAAAATATCCAAGAAACTGAAATTGACTCAATGTGGTAAAGAAACAAGAAACTTACCTTTGCAGATCACGGATCATAGTTATGTAATCAATATCCATGTCCTTCGTGTCTCTTAAAAGTTCTGCGAAATTTAATCGACTCAAGCTAAACTCTACGGATTTGTTAACTAAACTTGGCTTCCTCCAGAATGTTGCATTGTAATATGGTCCCATTTCTTTGAAGAAATCTAACTCGGCATCAAATTTCGGAGTAACATGGATTAATAAATGATCTCTGTAAGAGACACCGTGACACTTTGTAAATAACAGGAACATGATAAAGACGATAGTGCCGAGCATCGTTTTGCTTGATAAATATTTCTTGACAACATATTTCGCAGACATTGATACCTAATGTTTTATTTAGTAAAAGTCCAAGTTGATAATGCTAATACCATTATGAAATAATTAGTTATTTTAACAATATTATTGATCAATGATGTAGTCACAAATTACGAATACTGAATCAAAATTCTGAAATGGCTTCGATATATATTGCTTTAATGTTTGTGCAAATGTTACAACAATGAAGTGACATTACTGACATACATCATACTTCTATCATTCCTTGTTAGATAAAGATGCCAAATTAACAAAAAATATCTATCTATCTATGATTAAGAAGTGAAGATAGATAGATAGTTTAAAAAAAGGGTTGTGCCAAAGTGATTGTATCAAATCAATAGCAACATAAACGAGGCGTACTGATAATAATAAGTACCACGATTAAAAGAGATGGTTTTATTACTTTCCTTAAGTATGGCAGAGACGGGGCTATTTTCGTCCGCCCTTGTCATAGGGTCACAACCGGTCTCACATACTTTTTCCGTTTTTTCATTTTTCGTTTCCCTTCAAACTAAACCTTTCAGAACAGTCAGAAGTTGGAGAAATATAAATAAATTGGAATTTTCTTGTGTATTTAACCGAATTTGCAATAATTATTACAGAATAAGGTTATATTTTTGTTATAAAGAGTGTCCTCTAAAGCAAAACTATAGTGAACTGTTACATTTTTGCTACAAAAGCGAGAGTGTCTTTGCCCCTTACTGACGATGCGTGCTCCAGTCATTATTCCTCCTAGATCGAATAACATACCAAGTTTGCTCTTAGAGCATGCGAGTGTACGGCACGGAATTTTTATATATTTGTATATCTATATATTATGAATTATTTTTATTATGCAGAGACGTCTGCTAGCGAATATCTTCGATATTTAAATCGAAAAAAAAATAGAAAAATTTGACTCGCAGCGGGACACGAACCCACAACCACTGGATCACTAGCCCAGTGCACTTCCAATTGTGCTATACGAGTACCGCTGAGACTTGTCGAATTTTTCTATCTAACCCTCGTCGTATACGTCATCATGGGTGACGTGTAAACACATCTCGCTGCGAGTAAAAAAAAAAATTTTTTTTATTTTTCTTTCGATTTAAATATCGAATATATATTATGAATTTGTATATGACTGGTCTATCCTAAATATTATAATTTTTATAGAATAAATGATTGTTTATTATATGTATTACTAATTATTTTGTATATTTTATAAAGATTATACAAAATCAAATAAATACATTACATTTTATCCGCATCATGTCAATCCTGTTTGGTGTACCGTTTTTTACGACAATGGAGTATGTAGTAGCATGTGATAAAAAGTTAGTTTACTAAAACTAATGTTGATTTCTACCAAAACCAACATTATTTAGTGTAAAACATATTTTACTCGCAGACAACCTCGTGTCGATTTAAGGTTATCGAAATGACTCTTGTTTATATATTATGATTTATGAATGATGAAGACGGTAACATATTGAGATGAATTAATATTAATAATTATTATAACATTTCCATGCTCGATTTCGATTCGATGCTCGTTAGGAAAGACAAAGGTGAGCTTAATGGCGCATTTTTCAAAATTCTGTATCTGGCGTTTCAGAATGGTGAATTATTCGCTGTATGTTATCAGTCAGCAGCAAAAGTTGCTAAGCGTTTGAAGTGTTCAAAATGACCTACACGCGCTCTTATTCTCTTGACAATAGAGACGTGTTGACCTCATTTTGAACACCTCAAATGCTTAACTACTTCTGCTTCTGACTGTACTTTGTCGCCAAGAAGTAAACGACAATATGTTTCACACTGGAAATATGCAGCTAGGCGCATCAAGTTATAATATCCTCTATTAAAAGCGATTGTGAATAAATTGAATGTCATTAAATTAAATAATGTAATATTCTTTTACATGCACATTTATTACCATCAGAATCTGCTGGAAATATACACTATGAAATTACAAAGAACGAAGATTCTTTTAGTTGCATAATTCTCCAAAGTGGCACCAGAGAAATAAAATTGATCATCATCTGAAAATTCATCATCATCTGAGACTTTTGTACGTTCAACATCTTCGGGGTTAGGTGGATCTAGGAATGCCAGAAGGCCATCCAGGATAGCTAGGCAGGTTGGCATGATCTGGTTTGGTGGCAATGCGAACCCGTATACTCCTGTGTCCGGTAACATGATGGATGCCACGTGGCTGAAAGCAGTTTATAATAGATTTATGTAGTAAAATTCACACACATTCTTTTTTGGACAGACAGGTTGAGCATAGTTTACGAGAAGCCTTAGTTTTGTCTAGAGCTTAGACAAAACTTAGGTTTCTCGTTCGAAAAATTTCGCAATGTCAAAAGAAAGGTGATTTATATTTAGCCATCTGATCGCTTAGTCTGAATCCGAGTAAGTATAATTCGGATCTAGTCATATTTTTAATAAGTTTACTTCTGAAGCTGACATATTTAAAATACGACGTAAATGATGTGTGAGTAATTTTCTTAATAAATCAATTTCAGAGTAGGTCAGATTCCTAGTTTACAGAGTCAACCGGGTGAAATGTCTAAGTAAACCTTGCATGGTCTAATAGAAGAATACTTAGTGCATCTGGGTATTCTGAATGGAGTCACAATAAAGTAATAGAAAGCTAGGTTAGGTTTATTAGGTTGCTTCAGATGCCCGAAGGATAAGCTAACCAGCAAAAGGTGCCCCATAGCAGGGCTCCGTGGACTTTGGAAAAAAAAAGTGTGTTTCACGATAATGCCGACATAAATGTCCAAAAATATGGTTTTCAAAATTAATAAGTTTTATGTGCAATTTCCCAGGTAGTGTTCTTTTATTTTAACCTTTACTTATAATATATAAGGTCAATGTGGATAAGACCGGCATACTATATTTTTAAGGGAAGTCCGTCATATGACACTAAATACCTACCAACGAGATAATGTAGGAAATTGGTTGGCACACGGTCTTACCCACATTGACCTTACATGTAACATACTACGAATCTGACCTACTCAGAAATTGGTTTATTAGGAACATAACTTTCCCGTCATTCGTCACATGTAAAATCTGTCTACTACAAAATAAATACAGTTTTTTTTTTAAATTATAGATTATAATAGACAATATAAATATAGTTTTTGGCACTTTGGAAGCCTGTTTGTTTGACAAATAAAACTCCTTTCAACTCTGTTAAACTGTAGGAATATTAATAACACTTTAAAGTTTCACGTTTACGACACATATTTACTAAAGACGGGTCTATCGCGAATTAAATTTTAATAGAAAATATTCAGAAATATTAAACTATCCGCAATAGATGGCGCTAGTATGTTTGCTTCAATTTACGGAATATGATTATGTACAGACATTGTGAGTCCAAGTGATATGACCTTTGCTATATACAAATATAAAATAGGAAAATATCTACAGTAGCATAAGTATTTATGGCACACCTTAAACAAGAACAAACCTTATGGCAGATGAACGCATATTCCGTCACTACTTTGAAAAAATCTCGTATCTGATACAGATACTCTAAGTTGAAACGCAGTAACTCTGTACTCATCCCGTACATAGTTACGTCATTTTTCTTTTGAATACCAGAATGTGTTACGAGGATTTTTCAAGGTAGTGACGATTTGCAACTAGTTTCGGAAACATAAATTAAACAGTAACAGTAGGTAAAAACAAGTCAAATTGTATAACTTACGTAACGTTCAATGCTTGTTTTACCCAATCTGCACTAACTCCTGATGCTAAATATCCTGAAAAATAAGTTTTCTACGTTATTTAGTGCACTTATCGGTTTAATTATACAGGGAATTACTCTGGCGACTTACGGCTGGCGTTTGTAAGCCTTCAAAGAACAAATTAGCGGTCTAAGTTAGATCAAGTGCTTGCAACAATAAAGCGGAATAATCAATTAAGCATGATATGAGTAATTATCATAAAAAATGCATCTTACTTGCCTTGTGTATCAAAATTTGTACCAACTTCATATTGCACTTGATATTTCCTTGACATCTTTTCAGCCATCATTTCAGCTAATACTTTCTGAAAGATAATAATTATGGGTAATATAATATAGTGAATTTTGTGAGTACAATTCGGTTGCGTAGCTATTTCTACTAGATGTCTTGTGCTTACCGTATGTTTATAATTATCTTCGTACATATTAGAAAACGAGTATGGGAGAATTATGTATTGTCCATAAGAATGAAACGAGAAATAATAATCTAGGCCTAAGCTGTGGTCCCGTGTGAATGATGCCATCGCTGCAGATTCCGGTTCGGAAAAAGCTTCTTCACCGCAATAATCGGTGCCACTTTTATCCGTTTTGGCTCCGTGTCCTGTACGACAAGTATACGTAATTTGTTGACAATAATATGAGAACACATAAAATTGGCAATATTATTTGCAGTTACATGGCTTTGAATGGAGCAAGTTTATTTTAAGGGTGGACCTAGTTCAAATAAATTAAGAATTTAGGTAGCAGATGACTCGTGTCAACGCTAATCACATGCAGAAAAACGATACGTGACATTATTTTAGTACAATTAATTGTTTTACCAAATAAACAAGATTATTTTCATGGCCTAGCTGCAATAGCAGCAGTTTATTGTTATTGATGATTTAATTCTTATACCTTATTAGTGGAAACATTCATAAACTTACGTCCGAATGAAACTCCAAAATTCCGATTTAAATCCACACCATAACGATCACGTCGATTTTTATGCCACAACCGATCCTTAAATCATAAAAATATTATGTTTACGAAACCGCATTACCGCGCTGCACTCTATACAATATTTCCTGGACCAGTTATGATCCAGATTGGCGATCACACTATACTTACAAATACTTAAAACATACATACGCTATTTCGATACGTCACATTTTGACTCGAGAGGAAAAGGATTCAAAAGGTAAAATTTCTAGAACCCATTATCTGCACTGGTTCTAGAAATTGTACTTATTGAACTCCGTGATTCTCACCGTTGTTTGAGAAAATACGTATCCATCTGGATTCAAAACGGGTACAAAGTACCAATCATACATGGGTGCTACAAGCTTTAACTCTTCGCTGTTAGAATCGTTACAGTGTAGTAATGCATGTATCAAGAAGGTCACAACCGCTGGAGATATCCATTCCCTCCCATGGATTCCTCCTTCCATTATAACTTTAGGTCTGAAAGAAAATCACATATCCTCATAAGAGCCAGAGGTAAGAAAAATTTCAGCTAAATTTGTTATCAATAGTGCTGGAAAATTTTGAAATAAAGTAATTTCTGGAACTAAGAACAAATCAAATTATGTTTTATGAAATATTTTGATTTGTTTTGTTTTTTAAGTAGTAATACTACTATATAAATTAAAAGTTGAAATAGATAACACATACTTAAGAAAAAACGACGAGGACCTCCGGTGTTATAGTAGTATTACTACTTAAAAATCAAAGCAAATCAAAATATTTCATAAAACATAATTTGATTTGTTCTTAGTTTCATAGATGGCAGTACCACCTCTCTAGCTATATCAGAATCCCGAAAGGTATTCATATAGGAGGTGAAAACACGTAGTGTTTCACCTTAGAGCTGGTAAAACGGTGCTAAAACCGTTTAAATAAACAAGATCACATTTATACTTGATTAATTTCGATGGGTTCCGCTGTGTACGGGTGGCCAAATTGGTTAAGGCGTCAGCCGCGATAGCTGGAGATGCGGGTTCGAATCCCGTCTCGAACACCGGAGGTCCTCGTAGTTTTTTCTTAAGTATGTGTTATCTATTTCAACTTTTAAAGTAATTTCTATTTATTAAAAAATAATAATCAAACAATAGAATGAGAATAATATTGTCTTCGGTTGCCGCGACAATTACTCATGAACTAAACAACTAAAACGGATTAAATCGCGTCTACTAATTTAAACTTCATCCCGACGTTTCGAACCCTTTAGCAGCGTTCGTGGTCATCGGGTGGACTGACCACGAAAGCTGCTAATCCGTTTTAGTCGTTTTATTTCAATAGAATAAGAAATTTGAGATTTGTGTCTACAAAGGAAAATAATTAATTCACTCTGTTTTAGTTGAATCTGGCTAAATATTAAGAGTCCTAATTAATGCTTTGTAGAAAGATCTAAGCCTTAGTTTTGTCTTATTTAGGAACAATTACAGAACAAATCAAATAATTTTGTATTATTTTTTATGAATATTATCAGCCAAAATAGATGTCATAATATGAAGTAATAAAAACTACTAGTTACTAATTACTTAAAATTATTTTGAAGTTGAATATTCTTTGACCAACTTGAATAAAAAAAGTAAAATTGAAATTGAAACTAATAAGTAAGTTCTGTTATGAAATTTATTTCAAATTTATAATTAAATTTAAAAATATTACTGTTTGTACTTAAATGTTAATTACCTGCTCTTGATAAAATTTAAATCATACAACTTTAGTTTGACGGCAAATATATCTCTATTTTCATAGCTCTTTCCAATTTCCCACAATTCCATTTCCTTATGTGTTTTGTTACTTTCTTTAAGCCAATCGTAAATGCCGTCTAAATTATAATAATTGTTCCAGTTGAATGATTCTAAATGACCACCAATGTAACGTTTAACAGGTTGGTTGTCAAATGCACTGAAAATTAAATATATGAAATAATTACTAGAATATCTTAGCTTCTGGATAAAATCAAAAAGTGCGATGTAGTATATAAATTATAGATCAGAAATGGCTGATTAATTGAGAAAATTTGCTAAATCAAATTACCTGGATTCGAATCTGGGACTCTTCTCCATCTGCAGCTTCATATACAAGCTACTGATTGAGATAATAAGTATAACTTATAATTTATAAGTTATAAATATAATATGTAAATGATTTAAAAAACTTTGTATGAAGTCAAGTTAATATATGGCCATCCACCACATAGTACTAAAACTGATTTAGAACAGATGACAGGCGGATCCAACGAATCTGATCGGAGACCTTGGTTAGGATCTTCGCATTTAAGTATTTTGCAAAGTGGTTGGTAAGAAGTGAATCCAAAAAGCCTAAGACCGAGGAAAAAATAACAGTGGAGGAAAAAGAAGACTAAAAACAGAGAAGTGATCTGAATTGTCAAGAAATGCGACAATGCATATAATTGTCAATCCAAGATCTCTAGGATCCTATGTAAAAACACTTAGTACTTTTACTCCCAAAATCAAGAAGAGTTCAGCTTCTATCATCAATTCATTATGTATAGTTTAGTCTATTCTTTACTAGTAAGTTATTCAGTATTATTTCCTACGCTAACATCATCGTAATTATAATTTCAGTCGAAACACGTCCAACTGCTGGACATGGGCATCCCTCGAGGATCATCAAGAGGACCTGTAATTACTGATGTTGAAACCGTTCGATACTAAGTAAAGCATACCTTTCCACATCTTCTATGACAGTACGGAAGCGAATGTTTGTCTGATATGTATCAATCATAAGTTCCTGATAATTATAAGGGTTTATAGTAAACTCCACAGGCCTCATAACTTTGCCAGGTCTCCTCCAATAGGTGACATTGTATAGCACAACCATGTCATTAAAGAACTTCAACTCGCGGGTATTTCTGGGTGTACCATGGAGCAAAGCGTAGTTTTTGTATGATATTCCATCACAAGTTGTTATAATTGCCAATAGCCCTATGACGGTTAAATACATATTTATGTTGTTTATATATTCTAAATTTTGTTTAATTACTCAAAGATTGAAACATTTATATAAAATAACATTTCCTTGGGTTTTTAGAATTTTGCCAGTGAGTAATGTCAATAATGTAAACAAGACTATTCTCTTTGGATGTTCATGTCGCAAAAGGTATGACGAACGAGGTCAGAGCTCTGTATGATGTAGTCCGCAACGGAAGTATCTAATGTCCAGTTATTCTAGTGACGATTAGATACGTGCTAAAATCTATGAAATGTACTTTGATCGTAAGGTTTACTCAAGGAATCACTGCTAGAATGTATTTTTTTTTGGAAATCCCTTGGACATTAAATATTTTCGAGGCATGGCACGATTCATCGTCAGACTAGTAAGTTTTTTGTCTTTCAGGCTATTGAAAAAAAAGTATTTTTATTAGCCAAATAAAACATTATTAATAGGAGAACTACTTGAATTTGTACTGCCTGGAAAAGGGTAAAATGAGAAAATATACTTCCATACCTTAAGCTCACCTCCACGTTACCTATACGACAAGACAAGCCAGCGAAAATAATCCTTGCCTCCCAGTACGTAGCTCCAAGGCCCTAACGTGATCCCAAGTCGTGGCGTGCCGGGCATGAAAATTTAACTTGGCATCAAATCAACGGTATCCAAAAGATTAATAAAGCACAAATAATTATACAAAACCAAACTTTAATCAAAAAATGAATAGCCAAATAATAAAAACATTAAAAGATATCGCCAATCCACTCATGGTAATCATATTCTGCCCATCAGTTTGGCCTTCAGTTTCATCATCTTGTCCTGCTAGTTTGGTCCCATGGCGAGGTTTCAGCACCTCGATTAAACCATCCATGGTTTCTTCACATGTATTTTGGATCTGGTGAGCCGGCAATGCGAAGCCATGTCTGCCAGTGTCGCGTAGCTCGAAAACGTTTACGTACCTGAAAAATTAAAGCTATGAACTGATAGAACACCTAAAGGTGCGCTTTTGTGCGTATACATAGCAAACAACCTGTATATGTACTGCCCTGGCCCCAATAAGTGGAGTAACTTCGTAATTTATAAATTTTACTGTGTTACGGGAAAGTAAGTAATTGCACGAGATTTCAATATTAGTTACTGCCCTTATGCTTAGTAGGGCAGAATACAACTTGCGAGTTGGAAAATTGTTCTTAGTACTTAATCTCGAGTCAGTGTCGGAAGTTATATCAGGAAAAAAAGGATTTTTTTAATTTGAGTTTCTAATCCCAATCCCAAAATATAAATAAGTTTCCGAATCTACCGTAGGTACACACAGCAACACCCTTACACTGGTGGACCTTATTATACACCGTGGGCTATTTAAACCCGGCCGATTTCAACCACGTATTTCTGACGATATTACAATTATATAAAGTTACATGAACATAATAAGCCTAATTACGCAGTTCTTATTTTTTCATTATTCAAACAAAATAAATAAATAAAGCTTAGCACTTCATTGTGAACAAATCTTTAGTTCAGAGTGTGAATAAGAAAATCCAATTTCTGATAGAGAAACAGAGTAAGTAAGCAAACACGACACTTAACGAATCACTCCGACACCACACGATGTACTGTCAGTGGAAACTGAGTATGTGTCATGGATTGTTTGCTAGTTTATGACAACTAATGTCTTACCAATGTTTGTAACTTGGTCGTGTAATACTAATCAGCTTTTATCGGTCAGTCCGCCATTTCTACAGATCTCAGGACTTTACCACAAAAATTCTATCTAAGACGGGACTGTTATAAGGTAACCGGTATGTTGCTATAACATCAGTTTCCGGTAAAACCGTGATCGGTGATTGGTTAATCGACCTTTGTTATAATGTAACCATAGCAACGTCAGCGTCTGTGCAACTCGCGGGATCGGTCATTTCCTAACCGAGCTTTGTTGTAATTTCACCATAGCAACGTATGCGTCATTGGTGGGAACAGAGTTTTTAGTGTCTCTGCGCAGAAACGTTTTAAGTTACTTTACATTCTTAGGGTGTGTTACACTTGAGATTTTTCAACTTGTTAAATTCATAAAATCGCGATTATCTAAAAAAATATGCGTTTTTGGACTACATGTTGTACCACTTTCTTTACTTCATTTAATCTTAAGAAGCTATGGTTAAAATCGGTCGGGTTTAAACAGCCCACGGTGTATAAGGCATAAGGTACACCGATGTACAGCTATGAGTGTTGCTGTCTGTACATAAAATTTCCAAAACATTTTGTAATGTTGGAAAGTTTCCGTAGCTGCATCAGTACTATGCCACCAACACTTGAGTTACGGTAGACGCTGTCAAAGCAATTTCTGCTAAGAAAGAAGGTATATCCGTTTTTCATTACTCGAAATGTTGGCGTATATGCCATATTTTGAAGCGAGACGAAGCGTTTAAAAAGTTCAACAGACAACCAATTAAAGGGACTTATAAAAACCTTATATTATGTAAATTGATTTGTATCTACAAACCACTATTTATAGTGATTATAAACAACCACAGATTACTATTTATATCCCAAGAATTGTAGAAAGTGAAATCGGTCATGTTATAAGTTAATTTTATACTTAAAGTTCACCTCCTAGACATACATTAGACCAAGAATGACTAATTATTCTTCACTGCTGCTGTCCCATTAGTTAAACAGTTTATTATGATGTTTCATAAACAGTTATTCATGTTTATTACATGTTTTTTTTTTTATGAGATAAGGGGGCAAACGAGCAGACGGTTTTGTGATGGTAAGCAATTACCGTCGCCCATTAGCACCCGCAACACCAGGGGAGACACAAGCGCGTTGCCGACCTTTAAGGGGGGTTGGAGGTCTGGGAACCTTACTCACCATCAGGAACACAACACTACATACCTGAAAGGTAGCAGTGCTATTATGGCTGTGGTCTTCTGTAAGGAGGAGGTACTTCCCCAGTTGGGCTTCTCCAGACTCGAGCGTGATGGTATTTCGCTGTGCCCTACCTCTCATTGTTGGTCGTAGTTTAAGGACATACCCGGGTCCAAAAGAGTGTTTGCATTTGTGAATAAGAAATTGGATGATGCCTTTGACTCGAATAATAATAATTACCAGGACAGGACTCGTAATTTTCATGCCGATGACGTCAGTTTGACGTCACGCTCCATATAGGGTGATCCCGAATAGTTTTATTGTAAGTTAATTAACAGTTGTCGTCAATCATTTTAGTCATGTACAAATAACTTCAAAATTTTATTATTTAAACGTTGAATAAATAATTATTACTTGATACGCGAAACGTAAATAAAAGTATGGAGCATGACGTCAAATTCATGTCATCGGCATGAAAATTACAGGCCCTGATAATTACATTGTTTTGTAGCTATTAGAATGCTACGTATTATCTCAATTACTATTAGCATTAGCTACAAATTCACAAAGCACTAAAATTTTGTATACTTTTGTTTACGTTTCGCGTATCAAGTAATTAAGACACATTTAATGTGTCTCGTACTATTGTAGCAAGGGAGCGCATCAGCTTATTTCGGCTGTATCTATAACTTCTGTACTCGTGTAAATTAACTGTATTAGCTGGTAAGTATGAAAATGAAATGAGGTACTATTAAGTTGCGCCGCTAGAGTCAAAGCATTTTAGAAGTAAAAGTGTTACTGGGTATACATCTCGATCCGTAATTCTTTATAATACGGTCTATATCATTAATTTCTCTAAATTATATAAAGGTGGTCAAAATTATTAAAGTTGCCGATATAGTTTACTTCTATCAAATATTAAGTGCTTAAAAAACAGTCAGTGAAATCATTTTTTTTTTGTATATTTCCTACTACACATGGTTGATTACTGACTAAACTAATTTTGACTTCGGTTGCCGCGATAATTATTCATAACATAAAAGAACTTGAACGGATCATATTGCGTATACTAATCTTCTACATAAGAGGCGCTACCGCTAAAAATGATATTCGTAAATTTCGGGCATCTTTCTGTTTTGCCCTAATTAAGACGTCATGAGAGTGACAGAGACAATCGTCCGAAATTTGCGAATATCGTTTTTGGCGGTAGCGCTAAAGGAACTGAGGAAAAATCCTCCTCTGTACACTAATGACCACGAACGCTGCTAAAGAGTTCGAAACGCTGGGATGAAGTTCAAATTGGTATACGCGATATAATCTGTTTCAGTTGTTTTATTTCATGACTAAATAATTACAAAATTATTATATAAATAACCTTACGGAATAGTAAATGTTTTCTTAGCCCAGCACGCACTCACACCAGCTGCCATGTATCCTATAACACAAAAAGTTATTACATATTAGAAAAGAATAGAATTAAAAAATGGCTACCGATTACTTATATAAAAGTGTTATATGACTAACCTACAGTATCAAATGCCGTCCCTATAGTGTATTCCGTTCCGTGTCTCTTCCGTATACGTGAAGCTGCTTTTTCCCCAATTTTTTTCTGAAAATCAATATTATTGAATAATTATGAATCACTTATTTAATGCCAAAAACCTTAGCAGTAAGATTATTTTCCCACTTTAATGCACCTACGGTCAAGGTCATATTTCGATACGGCAGATTTGCTGAAATATATCTTATAAATATGTTGATAGATGAATGTATTATATTTTCATAATATCATGACTATTTAGTCATAATATGAAACTATGTACGAGTACTCGATTATGGATTTAGTGCAGTTTAGTGATCTGATTCGAACTAATTGCCAAAATGACCTACGCACGCTCTTATTCTCTTGACAATAGAGATGTGTTGACCTCAATTTGAACACCTATATGTACTCGTAACACCAAATTTATTGATGAATGACATTTCCATATTCCTATTGCGGTTATGAGGAAAGTCACCAAATCGAATAAAACTACACTCGATAATATGTTGACACAGGGTTATGTGTTCCAAATGGCGGAAGATTTTCCAAGCCTTGCTCATTACATCTATATTTTAATGGCTTACCATTTCATTAAAATTATCCAGATGTTGTTTGGTATATGCATACGGTATTATAAAGAGCTGTCCATAAGAATGGAATGAGATATAATGACTAATCTGCAAATGCTTGCTGGTGGCTTCCATAAATTTCTTCATATTTTGGGTTTCCGGTTCAGAAAACGGTTTGGGACCACAGTACTCTTCTGATGTTTTATCTGTCAATGTTACTCCAACGGCTGAAGAAATAAGAAATAATAAATATCTTATAAAACAGACTACTGAAACGACGCAAAGAATCGTGCAAAAATATATGATTATCTTACGGTCTTACCAGTAGGTATTCATAATTACTCGTACAACTAGTATCAGAAACAAATGTTCAATTTTGAAACAAAAAATGTATGTCGCTTTGACGTCAAGTTCCAACTATCAAGGGAAATGGTCAACTAGCATTGGAAATCGTCAAATGTGCAAATACAACAATGTTTCAAAATCATCATCTATTTTTGATGTTGACTTGACAATCGTAGCCTAACACTATGGAACAATACAGGCTGCCTACAAACACCAAAATATTTAATAGAAAATGTAAAAAACCTCTAAGAATTGGTATATGCGCTTAATTGTTTCATATAGGTAGTTTCACGAGAGTTGAAGTCGCTCACACATCAACATCTCATGTAATGATAGGAGATTACTCATTCATTCCATTAGTTCTTTCTATTGCAATCAGTACTTTATAATAGTTGTGTGCGTAATCCATTCGCCTCAACTCTTGTGGAACGGCCTATATTTTAATTTAACATTGGCATGCTTCATCTAGTGTTCCTCTGATTCCCTAGTTTATTTTTCTATACTACTACTATTTGGCAAATAATTATTTTGTATTAACAAAAAACATACTCAAACAATAACTTCTTGCAAAAATATAAAGAAAAAAGATTAAAATTATTAATATATTAAGATATTTCCATAGAAACGAATGTCGTATTGCTAGTGCTTGACAAAATAAAAACTTCGACAATCCCATTATCGATACTTAAGTACTACTTTAATTAGCGATATCGATTTCAAAGGACTTCTCGATGGAGTTACTTGTATGAAGAATAATTTAGTGGAGAAAAGAAAATAAATAACAAAATACCATGTTTGTATTGTTTTTACACAATCATGATAATTATTCATAGTTCTGTTACCTATCACATAATTCAAACAGGCCAAAGTAAATATATAACGTATCTATAATTGTGACAAGCTATTATTTAACTTGTAGGTAATAATAAGTATGTAAATATGTATGTTTGGATGAAATTAGTTTATGTCCCGTGAGCTAACCATGCATTGTTATTTTTATTTCTGTTTTTTACTAATCTTGTTCATTGCCTTTTTCAATTAAATATTTTTAGCCTGATAATAGGTATATATCCATAAGTTTTGTGCAATTTAAATTGTAAGTACACGTGGCTTGCTACGTCACGTCGCAAATTAGCTAAAATGGCCGAGCTTGAGCTGTCTTAATGACGTTATGACGTGGCGGCCATAGTGACATTTTGCTGACGTCTCACTCTGGTGGGGCTGTTTCACTCAATTTTATAAACGCTGTTTGTAAAATTGTATTTCAGTAATATTTTTAGGTTTTAGTTTAGTTTCGTTTATAAATAATATATAATGTATGATTAATCGCGTCAGTAGAGCTTCCTCGTCAGCGAACGGTGTACACCTGGGTCACAACGGAAGAACAGCGCTGGCTTTACCAGCTACAATGCTGAGTTGTGACCCTTTTGTGGCAAAAATGTATTTTTAAATTCATGTTTATGGTCTTTTGTTTTGTGTTGTTTTGACATGAATAAATGTTTTTTCTTTCTTTAAAGTCTTGCAACTCAATTTTAAAGCAATCTGCTGTTTAGCCGAGATGTTAAGACGTTTATCTCACACACGTTTAAGTTCGGAGACAATGCAATATTTATCATTTTCCTCGTGTTGTTCCGGCATTTTCCACGGCTCATGGGATCCTGCGCTCCGCTTGGCAATGAATCCCAGGATTTGGCGCAGGTACTAGTTTTTTACAAAAGCGACTGCCATCTGACCTACTAACCCAGAATGTAACCTAGGTCGTATTGGGATTAATGATAATTATTTTGTTCATAATTTCCGAAATCTTTATTGGTACAAGCCGGGGATTGAACCTGCGATATAGTGGAAAAAAGTATCGGCTGCTCGGCTGTATCAGAGCCGCGGCTTAGTGTCCCAAAGTTATTAATTCAAGTTTCGCTCGAGGCACTGCAAGTTTATTTGTTTCTTAACTTTTAACCACTAAAAGGTCGGCATTAGAAATTATTTTTGTTTACTTATTGGGTAAGGTTCAAAATGCCGGTATTTCGTTGCATGGGTAATACCGGAATTCCGAAATTGTGCACACAAAATAAAGTTAAAGCAAATATCGAGGAAATAAAATGAAATCTTACTTCCAAAAGCCGCATCGAAGTTTCGGTTAATGTCGACACCATACCCGCCACGCCGATTTTTCCTCCACATCCGATCCTGTTATGAAAAAGTTATATGGTTATAATCAAGGATCGGACAAACGCCCGTCATTTTGAAAATATAACCCTGTTCCGTACAGCAGAGACTTCATTATGTTAATAAAAAAATAGTATTTTATACATTTATTGGACCATAATTTATATGCAGTGTCAAATTAATTTATGATTGACATTCCGAAATTTACTTTCGCCAATTAAATAGAGTGACCAAATTTTTTTCTACATTTTCAGTTGTGAGCCTATAGGTAACGATGTGAATTTAGGACCCATTTATGCGTTGAAAGCCGTTCACAGTCTACGGACGTCATAGGGGCATATGCAATCGTTGACATTGGTATACTGTTCTTCTAATATATTTTAACATCATAAAATAAGGAAGTGTCTGCTGTACGGAACAGGGTTATATTTTTAAAATGACGGGCGTTTGTCCGATCCTTGGTTATAATGGAAAACAATAAGCAATTTTTTGGATTATTTGAACTTGTACATATTTTTCTATTTTTACATACGTATAATATAGAAGTCATTACGGCATATTTTTATTTTGTGAGTTCATAAGTAAATACGAAAACTAATCTACAGTCTTGAAAGAGCTCTAGAACGGGCACTTATTTCTGAGTAGACAATATATAAAATCACCCCAAACGATATAATAAATAAATAAATAAATATTTCGGGACAATCTTACACAAATCGACCTAGTCCTGCGGTAAGCTCAGCAAGGCTTGTGTTGTAGGTACTAGACGACGATATATGTAATAGATAGATACATATAAATACTTAAATACATAGAAAACACCCATGACTCAGGAACAAATATCTGTGCTCATCACACAAATAAATACCCTGACTGGGAATCGAACCCAGGACCTTCGGCTTCATAGGCAGGGTCACTACCCACTAGGCTAGACCGGTCGTCAATATATGAATAAAATAAATACTTACCGATGTATGAGTGTATTCGTAGCCGTCCACATTGAAAATAGGAATGAAGTACCACTCGTAGTTATAAGCGATTTCTTTCAGTTGTTCGCCTCTTTTACCTCTACGAGCTAGGATTAACTCGTTGATAATATATGTGACCATGGCTATTCCTATCCACTCACGCGCATGGATACCGCCTTCGATCACAGCTTTGGACCTGAGGATGTTCATTCATTCATTCATTTATTAATTCATAAGCAATATACATCGCATTTGAAATAAGTACTTATAATTATGACATTCTTACTAGGTACAGTCAGCGTCATATAGTTGGGAGCATTCAAAGTAGTCAAATAGTTCGGTACACCATAGAATTAGTATGGTGTACCGAACTATTTGAGTACTTTGAATGCTACGAACTATTTGACGCTGACTGTACTTAAAGCTACACATAGGTATATAGGCATATGTGCAGAATAGCCATTTGGTTAATTTTTTGTGAACCTTATTCCGACGTATTAAAGTACATGAATAATTTGTCGTTTATATAAGGTTTTTTTTATGACAGTGATGGCAAACGAGCAGACGGATTGCCTCATGGTAAGCGATTACCATCGCCCGTCGCAACACCAGGGGAGTCACAAGCCGGTTTGCGGGCTTTTATGGGGGTTGGAACTCTGGGAACCTTACTCACCACCAGGAACCAACACTACATACCTGAAAGGTAGCAGTGCTATTATGGCCGTGGTCTTCTGTAAGGAGGTACTTCCCCAGTTGGGCTTCTACAGACTCAAGCGTGATGGTACTTCGCTGTGCCCTACCTCTCATTGTTGGACGTAGTTTAAGGACATATCCGGGTCTATATAAGGTATATCTTGTCACTATTTTTGTTGTCAGTTAAAATAAAGTGTAATGTGTGTAAGTACACATTGGGATGAATAAATAGTTACGTTTTTCATACATACGAGATTTTTTTAAGTGGTGACGATTTTTAGTTATGCATAGTTTGACACGCAACATGACGTATTTGTGCCGTATACAATATATTGTCAAAAGTATGTAAAAAAAGACTAATTTTATTAGTTTCCCTGTATTCACACAACGTTAATGGTTCAAAATGAAACTAGCTATTTCCCTAACCCACAGATTCTCTTTCCTGTCAGTAAATTATATTAACCTTCGATATTTAAATCGAAAGAAAAATAGAAAAATTTGAATCACAGAGGGCCTCGAACACACAACCACTGGATCACTAGCCCAGTGCAATACCAATAGTGATCCAGATGGTTGTGGGTTCGAGTCCCGCTGCGAGTCAAGTTTTTCTATTTTTCTTTCGATTTAAATATCGAAGATTTTCGCTAGCAGACGTTTCTGCATCATCATCATCATCATCATGTCAGCCGAAAGACGTCCACTGCTGGACATAGGCCTCCCCCAGAACCACCCAAGAAGACCGATCCTGCGCCTTCCACATCCATACAAAATAATTATTTTAACCTTCGTTTCGAGCCTCTGAATACAATCTTCATGCACATTATATCTCTGCCTTCGAGCGATTTCCCGATGCTGTACAAACTGATCTCATCAGGGTACTGCGTCTTCAGATCTGTCATCCAATTGATGATGTCGTTAGTTCGGTAATAGCTGTTCCAGTTGTATGAGTTGGTGTTGCGCCTACTGTAGGAAGTAACTGTTTGATTGTCAAACGCACTGAAACAATCAAGTAATGTTAATATCAGGGCTCCTGGTATCCGTGATGTACGCCGACCCGTAGCTACGTGTTCTTAACACCGCCGGTACTAAGATCACGAATTTCACGAACACGGCCAGGTACGTGTCACGTACCTACGTTCGCATCCAGATTCACGTGACCCGTAGCCCGTACCTGCGTCCGTGTGTGGAGCTTCGGGCTCGATTCCGTTGGATACTTATCGCACGTTTCGTAATTTCGCCACGCCCGGGAGTATAATAAATAAGTTTTATTCTTAAGATACGTGAAGGCGTGATCACGCCTACACGGATCTACACGGATTCACGTACCCTAATTTCACGTTACCGAATGTCACGTGCGGAACGGACCAGAAAACCGTTGCCGTGATTCACGAAACCGGGCGCACGGCTACGAGTTCACGAACCACGGACACGACCGCGAGCCCTAGTTAATATTTAAATTAATGATGTTCTGTAAAAATACATATTTAAATTTAAAAACGCCCCAGATTAAGTTGGCTATAAATCTTGACTAAATAAGCCTGTTGCAGGAAAATTTGAAGATTTGAGGAGCACTGTGTGGGAACGCAGCCGGAATTACAGGGAACTGAATGACTGCAACAGCCGATCGACAGCCCGCCTGAGTCCGGCCGGGCGTCCCTACACTACATCTACATCTACAAATATGCCTGTTGAATATGTTTTACTGTTAACTGACTATGAACATACAGCTATTTATCTAGATAAAATTTGGCATGTAAGTCCTGGAAGAAGAAATATCGTTTTTATCCTGACATACATCCAATACTAATCACGTAATCGTACAACTTATCTCAGAAAATCGAAATTTTTAAAAATACATTCTACAATGAAGACTAATTATGTTTTCTATCTTTACTCTTTGCATCTCTTTGTCATATCTCTATTTAGCCGTATGATTGACTGGTAGAGAATATCATTAGGCATTGAATCCGCCATTTAATTTTTTCTTTATTTTAGACGACCGGTCTGGCCTAGTGGGTAGTGACCCTACTTATAAAGCCGATAGTCCTGGGTTCGAATCCCAGTCAGGCCATTTATTTGTGTGATGCTGATGAGCAAAGATATTTGTTCCTGAGTTATGGGTGCTTTCTATGTAACTATTTTAAGTATTTATATGTATCTATCTACTATATTATATCGTCGTCTAGTACCTACAACACAAGCCTTACTGAGCTTACCGTAGGACTAGGTCGATTTGTGTAAGATTGTCCCGAAATATTTATTTACATAATATTTTTTATTTATATTAACAATGGCATATTTTTTTTATATTATGCAGAAACGTCTGCTAGCGAATATCTTCCATATTTAAATCGAAAGAAAAATAAAAAAAAAATTGACTCGCGGCGGGACTCGAACCCACAACAATCACAACACAATCCAGTGGTTGTGGGTTCGTGTCCCGCTGCGAGTCATTTTTTTCTATTTTTCTTTCGATTTAAATATCTACCATAGTATAAATATCACATCTTCTTACCTAAAACCAAAAGCTACGTTTGAAATAAACTTCCAAAAATATTTACCTCTGTATATCAGGATTAAGAGTCATCAAAGAAATGTTTTGAATCTTGGCTGCAGACTGTACGATATTGGCGTGATCTGGATGTATTATGAAATCCACAGGCTTGTTCACCAAACCCGGGGCCTGCCATATGTTCACATCATAATTCTTGGTCAGGTTTTTGAAAAAATCCAAATCTTCTTCTGTGTTCGGTATACCGCGTAAAAGCAAGAATCCATCATACCTTTTGCCTTCACACAAACTTA
Organism: Grapholita molesta; assembly: GCA_022674325.2. Lineage (NCBI taxonomy): Eukaryota > Metazoa > Arthropoda > Insecta > Lepidoptera > Tortricidae > Grapholita > Grapholita molesta. The sequence goes on from CP053138.2 coordinate 9,787,683, forward strand.
TTAAAACTAGTGTAATAATATATTTATAAAACATATTTTGTGTCCAAAATGATAACATTAATGTTGACAAATTTTCTTCATGGCTCAATAGATTGAAGAAAATTTTTAAACTTGCCTAAACAATATAGGTCACGATTATTATTGCCAGTGTGTTTTTAAATTAAATGAAAACTGTTGCTAATATATAAAACAGTTACTTGTTTTCAATTGAAAATACAACCAATTTGGCTTAAAACAACTTATTATTTTTTCATTAATTCAAGTGTATTATACCTTTTATTTCTGTTTTTTTACCGAGTTTTTACCTTTAATAATGAAGTTATCTAATAATAATAATAAGCTGGCAGTTGCTAGCTGCTGCATTCCTCGCACAACGTGTCAGCTGTAGCATTGCGATACAACGAGAAAATCCCGCCAGCCTCCTATCTCCTATGGAAGCATTCCTGATGGAAGCGAGGACTCCGCGGAATATTCGGTATTCCGTATCCGGCCAAACCACTATTAGTTGCATGTCTGATAATTAGAAATTAATCGCGTTAAAACTAAAGGTTTTGTTATCTAGATTCCGCTTGGCAACTAATCCCAGGATTTGGCGTTGGCACTAAGTTTTACTAAAGTGACTGCCATCTAACATTACAACCCAGAGTGTAATTAGGCCTTATTGGGAAAAGCGACTGGTAAATATCAAAATATATTAAATACATAAGTTCCGAGACAAGCCGGGGTTCGAACCTGCGACCTTTGGATTGCAAGTCGCACGCTCTTACCGCTAGGCCGCCAGCGCTCTCATTCTTGCTAGATGCTTGCCATTTCGGAAATGCTGTGAATTCCACGGTCATAGCCATACGTCGGACTCCAGCAGGCATTTTCGTGGCATGTCAGAATAATAGGTAAGGTTCGCAAATCAATCAATTCACTTTCGAGTATTTGGTACCTGGTACCTATTTACAATGTGAATATCCAAATATTATAGCAACTAACTACGTTATTTATAAACGTACTTGGACTACATATGAGACAAAATGGCGAAAAAGTTCGTTTGCTTTTATCTGTTACTCAGACAATTGCAGCTGCGAGAAAGGAATAAAACACAACTTCAAAGATTATTTACACATTAAAGATGAATAAATGATAACGTTACAAATACTAGGTACATTATATAATACTCGTAAGTTAAGATTTTTTTGTAAACTTTACCTTGCCCCCAAACTGCCCCCTGCAGTCCGACGTATGGTCATAGCCGATCTTCAATACATTAACAATACCATTAGTTTAAGGAAAATAAGTTCCATTTAATTTGTTATAAATATGAAAATAGTGAGTTTCAATGAGTATAAACTTATTGATTGAACAAATTTAATTTATTTCAACGTCACAATAAAACTCAACAACACAAACGGGGTATACGGCGTGTTAATATTAGCATCATCAACAAACAATGCGCGTACGTATCTGGGTTTGGCCGTCATCAGCTCTTGCATGATAGACTTGGTTTCCTTGCACATCGGTACAAGCTGATCGCACGGAAGCGCGTAACCAAAAATTCCGGTGTCGCGGACTTGTAGGGTGTACACGTACCTAGAACAATTGGTTACCATGTGGTAATGCAGACTTGTTTGCCTCATATGTGTTAAAATGAATGATAATTCTAGGCAGTAGGCGAGTAACGCAATTTACTTACTTGATTTTCATAGATTTTTTAGCCCAACTTGTGCTAGTTCCTGACATTCTAGTACCTGGAATAATCAGTTAAAGTTATTATACTTTCAATTAAACCACTTTTACAATACAATCAAGTTTTCCTTTTTATTTTTCAAGTAATAACAGACAGTTTCAAACAGTTCTATACAAATATCATTACAATTAATTAAGAAAAAATATTATTACTAATAATATTTATGTTATACAGATTTGCCCTGCTAAGCCGAAAGGCGCTAAGTCCCTTTTAGGTTTTTTATACCATTCGATAGCTTGAACTATTTTGCATCTAATGGTATAAGCCAAGTGGCGATATCTTATTTCTGTCATAAGAAAAAACTATTAAGATTTTTTATCATATCTCAATTTTACCTACAATTTCTAATAGTAGGGGAGCCCACGATGCTAAATGTGTTTTCACTCCGACCCGTTGAAAACCTAAGGAATCGTGAAGATTAGATGTTAAAAAGAAAAAGAGTTCTTATGAGGTGTACTCTTTTAGTGGTGGGGGAAGCGTGTATGGATTTTCAAAAATGTAAAAAAAAAGTAGTCAGATAAAAATTCTCGAACCCGTCAGAATTGAATAGCGTATACGGCCTCCGAACTTCTGACCACACAGAGATATTAATCTGCCGGATTGCTAGTGGGAGATGGCCGTACAAAGAGGTAGAAAATTGAAAAAAAAAAATGTTTTACTCGAGCCCGTCAGAAATTCAAAAGAGGTATTAAGTGAACTCTAAAAAATGTCCTATTATAAAGACTGACGATTTGAACGTGACTGAAATGCATAACCAATTTTTCAAAATGCAAAAAAAAATCGTGACATTGAAATACTCGAGCCCGTCAGATTTTTATACAGACCGTTTAGCTTGATGTACTGTTCATGGTGACTCATAATCTGACAATTCTGTGAAGGGATTCTTTAAATCTGACAATTTAAAAAAAAAAAAAATTCCATTTTTTCTCCACAAAATACAACTCTTTTTATTATCACTATCGTCACTCATTATTGTTAAACTCACTGCATTTAACTCATAAAATACTTGTTAAAACACGATAAACAAAATAAAGCGTTGTACATAAATAAACATAGACGCGTTGTTGTGATCAGCTGTGATGCCATCATGGCGGCAGAAAGTAGTGTGTAGCAGTGCGAGAGAGTAAGACATACTGAAAGAGTGAGAAAGGAAGAGTGGCGCGGAGCGGGAAATTCATAGTTCTCAGTAGTTGTACACACTACACCCTATTAATAATTTTAGATAGTTCGGCTCAAGAAAATCGGCAGATTATGTTATTCCTATAATTTATAAATATTTTACTTTCAAATGAAAAAAAAAAGAAACGGGCTCGATTATTTCAAGGTAATGATTTTTTTTTGCAACTTTGGGACTCGTTTATTTCTTTAGGTCAGATTTAAACCGTCAGATTATTAAAGAGATTTTATTTTTGGCATGTAATTAATTTATTTTGTTTAAATCTGATGGGTTCGAGTATTTTTAGGGATCTATTTTTTTTTACTAATCTGATCGACTCCCCTATTCGCACACCCCTATATTAAAGGCTCATGTCTGGTGGAAGTACATAACATGGTGCAAGATTTCTTCTCTTATGTTAATCTGTCGGGTTCAAGTCACTTCCAAAATCCCCGCTTGGGCTCCCCTACTATAAGGAATTTGGCGGCATATTGATTTTTTTAAGCCAAAAAGCCGTATATTGACATAGGCTGAAAACGCTTAGATGCCGTTGATAACGTCTTCATTCGTGTTTATTTATTTATTTATTTTCATAGGTGCGAAAGTAAAATTTACTAAAAGGCGATTATCTCGCAATTTACTCAAAATGAGATCGCGCTTTTCGGCTTAGCAGGGCAGAGATATGTATGGACTTGTATACGTAAGCCATTACAGTATAATTTCCTAAGGACATAATTTGCCAATAAGCCAGTAAAACATGTATGCACAGGCTTCATGTAAATATTGAGATATAAATATATTCCGGGGTCTCCCACAACTCAGTTGGCCGTAGTGCTCAGAAAAACTTTATCGTAATATTTAACTATTAAGTTCTTAAAACCCCCTAAGAAGCCAGCATAAATACCCTCACGATATCCAGGGGTCTGATGCATAACTACTTGTAACCTGAAATATTTATTTATATATTATTTATTTCGTCGTTTAGCACAGTCGCCATTTGATATATTTGGAGCTGTGGAGGCGGTCAGAAATATCTGAACAACGCCTCTATTGTCAAGGCGGTAAAGTACACGTATTGAACTTATATACATATAGTCTAGAAATCTATATATATATAAATGAAATGCGTTTGTTAGTTACCCATAAACTCGATAATCGCTGGATCAATTTAGGTAATTTTGGTATTGAAATGTTTGTATTAGACCGCAGAAGGTTTAGGCAGTGTAAAAACACGGAAATATTGTAATGATAATTAGAAAACAGTCATTATTTATTCCCATACAAATTGTTCCTACCTGTAAATCATTGACATTCCGATTTATAACCAAAGACATAATAAGATAAAAAGATAAATAAAACAACTAAAACGGATAAAATCGCGTATACTAATTTAAACTTCATCCCGACATTTCGAACCCTTTAACAGTAGCAGCGTTCGTGGTCATCGGGTGGACCACTACCGGCGGACCTGCTACTGCTAAAGGGCCGATTAAATTAGTATACGCGATTTAATCCGTTTTAGTTGTTTTATTTCATGAGTAATTATCGCGGCAACCGAAGACAATATTATAAAAAGAGAAGTTACCGGTGTTACGAAGTTCAACGGGTCATCTAGTAATAAATAAACAATATAAATAAAATAAATAAATAATTGTGTATTGTAAATCACATGACTATAATAGTTACCCATGATATCATATAAGGTTCCAGTAGAGTATTTAACTTTGTCTTGCAAGTATAATTTTCTTATTGCTTGTCTACTGTAACTCTCCTGCAAATGGTTAAAAAAAGTTATTTTTTTAATGATTTTTACTAGGTGGCACATTTAAATCACAGTCACCATTGCGTTAGAGTTACCCATATAAGAGCAATTCTCAAAAACCAAATTTCTATATACTTTCGGTAACAAAAAAGGAAAGTTCCATACAAACTTTATGGGACATTTTGGGAAATATGGTAGATTTTGCTCAGCATCATTTACTCTATCAGTCTACCGCTTTTAATCAAAATCGAAAACGTGATCCAAATGTACAAACTTTTTGAGAATTGCTCATAAATAACATTATCACTTACGCGTTCGAGAAGTTTTTTTACGTCACAAGAAACTTACACTAGCTAGAGCCTATGTTCTTAGGAACTGTGTCATCGTTTTAAGGACAAGTAAAATTGCATACATGCAATAAAAAAAAAATACTTAGTAAACATTATGTACCATTTCACCAAAGTTTTCCAAATGTTGCACTCTATCGTCATACGGAATTATGATCCTCTGCCCATATGCGTGTATAGAAAAATAATAACGTATGTCCCTTCGCTTAGGCGAGATGAAAGAAAGTAAAGCCTTAGTCTCTGGTTCTGAAAAAGGACTGGGCCCGTTGTATTCGTGACTTGTCTCATTACTACTCGAACCAAATTCTAAAAAAAACATAATTTTATTAGGTAACTATTTTTTTCTTTTTCTTCCGACTAAAATTGAAAGCGTTGTTAGCTTACAAGTAAGGGTACCCAACTGTCCAACTCCGATATGATTAATTTTCATATATGTTTTTTTTTTTTATGACATAGGCGGGAAACGAGCAGACGGATTGCCTGGTGTTAAGCAATTACCGTCGCCTATAGGCACCCGCAACACCAGGGGAGTCACAAGCGCATTGCCGGCCTTTAAGGGGGGTTGGAGCTCTGGGAACCTTACTCACCATCAGGAACACAACACTACATACCTGAAAGGTGGCAGTGCTATTATGGCTGTGGTCTTCTGTAAGGAGGAGGTACTTCCCCAGTTGGGCTGCCCCTGATTCAAGCGTGATGGTCAACGCTGTGCCCTACCTCTCATTGTTGGACGTAGTTTAAGGACATACCCGGGTCCAAATGTTATAGAGGATTCTAAAATAAAATAACGCACATGTATTTTTAGCTGCCGAAACTCAACCTGTTGGTTCCTTGTTAGTCATAAATCCAAAAGTCATACATTCAAGTCCCTTCATACCTACCAGCTACGAACATCCACTTCTGGACATTGACCACAGTTCTTGCCTTTTGTTATTTTCGAAATTAATGTAAGGCTATATCATTTGATGTTTATCAATCACGTTTCGTTAAACGTAAACCGAAAACTGTCGTGAGGAAAACAGTATAAAATAATTAAGAACTACTATTTTCTTTCTGCATTCCAAAGTCACAGGGCAGTCTCATTGACTGCTTTTGTTAGGTTATTAGTTCCTACGGATTACGAATACTGAGCTAATCCCTTGATCCACTAAGCCATAGAACAAAATCCGGAACATGCGCTAAGAGGATATTATCCTATTTTAGCGGGTATGATAAAAAAAAAATGTCCTATATTATTACATAGGTACTGTGATTTTAATAATTAGAACGAGACAGTGAAGAATTTACAATCAAATTAAAATTTCATTTGTATAAAAAACTTACTTCCAAAACTTGAGTCAAAATTACGATTCAAATTAACGCTGTGCTTGCTGTTCCTATTCTTTCTCCATAGACGATCCTGAAAATTGTTGATAAAGTATGTATAGTTATGAAAAATATATTCACTAGGAAAAAATGTGAATTCGACACCACCTACACATTGCAACCCTTTTTAAGTTGTACCAAATAAAAATATATTTCACTTTCATTTAATATAAAGCCAATAGACCAGTTACGAATCCTTTACCTACTTAATATTATTAGTAACGAGGTCTGTTGCGGATTACATCATTGTTTTGTTTGGATGATGCCTTTAGTGAATTGATTATGTAGCCACCGGACGAAACCTGCGTTGCGAATATATATATATATATATATAATTGTTTTATTTAAAGCATGTATGCATAGTGCATTACACTTTAATAGCGAGTGCGAGTCAGCGCTAGCGAGAGAGAGACATGCAACATTAAACTGAAAGCAAATGTCTGTTGATGAGAGATTATAACACGTGTGTGTCCTTTTTAGACATAGTAAATAGTAGTAAATAAATAAGCGAATTATACGTTTTTTGAATAATAAGACTACTTTTTTATGTGTATATTCGTATCCATCTGGATTTAGTACTGGTATCAGGAACCAATTGTATCTCATCGCCAATTTCTTCCATTCTTCGTCTAGTGAGATCTCAGCCAGAACCAGCTCATTGATCAGGTAAGTCACGAATACTATCGCAGCCCACTCATGCCCATGAATGCCTCCTTCCACTATCACCTAAAAAGTTTAAAAAAGTTACAAAAGACGTTGTCACAGCTGCTTTGGCCATACGGATCGTAATCAGGGTAGCCGCCGCTGTGGGGTCGCGGATGTATTGCGCAAGCTTTCCCATAACCCCACAAACAGCGATGAGAGGACACCATGGGGTTTAGGCACTGGTCCCACTATCTTTATTATTGTTCGTCTACGTAGTAGGTTGAGGTCCCTTAGAGATAAAAAATCTATTACGGCAGCTTCACGATATTTGAAGTAAAATGTCCCAATCATCTAGGCTTTATCTCTAATACTAAGTTAAGTGAATATTTGCAAGTTTTAAGAATGAAAATGTCAAAGCGTACACAATGGAGTCCCATTTGTTTTGGTAGTAGTAAATAAAGCGCTTGGCTAAAGCACCTCTTTTACAAGGGATACATTTACACATACCACCGGGTCCTGCGATACCCGGACGGTTATGTGGGACTTAGGGCACTTACTTAGACTCCGCTACCCACTAAGGCACTGGTCCCACAACAAGCTAGTAAGCTAACTATCAGCTATTTCAAGAGACAAAAGATAATCGCTCCGGTGTAAATAAAAGAGAGTGATATATATTTATAGATCATCGCCCGGTGATGAACTACGATCGGCCGGCTGTGACATATATGTCTCTTAGTTACACAGGATCGAGGATCGTTGTTTTATCTCCAAGGGACCTCAACCTACTACGTAGAAGAACAATAATGAAGATAGTCCTAATTGTCATAAATAAACATAACTTTCACCACACTAGCTCGGAAATAACTGTTTTATTCTTTAAAAACAGATAGCAAAATTGCATTTTATTACGTGTTTTTTTGACATTAGCTTATTAGATGTTCTTTTATTAAACGTTTTTGAATGATAAATGATGGACACCTAGAATTTTGATTACATATTTAATGTTTTAGAATTATTTTTTTCCTCGCTAAACTGAGTTGAAAAAATGTGTGTCTCACTCGGCAGCAAAGTGTGTCCCCATCTCGTGCCTTGAAAGCCTCGCAATGCTCAAGATTCCACTCTGTGAAAAACTCGCTATGCTCGTGGTTCAATTGGAGCGTTTCGTTAGGTCGTGCCTTAATATTAGCAAGAGAAAGTAAACACTAACTTTGCTTCCTTTTATAACAAATAAGTCAAATAACTATTACCTTTTCCTTGGCTATGTTTGGAGATAAGTCTATATTAATGACGGAAATAGGCCTGCCCTCTGCCGACAACCCTATCGAATGATGATTTACATGAATCGTGTCGTTCTGGGTCAAGTCCATCAACCACTGGTAAATATCTTGTAGTTGATAAAAATGTTCAAAGGAATAATGTTGCGGTCGCAGGCTTTGGTATTTCAATATTAATTGCTTGTTAAATGCACTGAAATAAGATATATAAAAAATTAAAAACAGGAGAAATCCTTACAAATATACCACATACACTATAAACACGAAACAAATATACCGCAAAAATAGACATATGTTTATATAAGTCATGGTTACCATATTGTAATAATCGGATAAATAGGTTAGGCTAATAAACAACTCGCAGTTTAATCTTTAGTCTCCTAAGATCAAAGTTATCCAAGGCAAATAGGATTCAAAACGACATGGAATTGAAGACCATTTTATAGGCCTCTGGGCGGCTACAGGTTAAACTTTTAAAGGTTAACTTTGAAATATGTAATGTATATTATTTAAAAATCATAATGAATACTTATTTTGTTCACTAAGAGCATATGAGGGCGTAAAGAAACTAAAACGTAGCGTTGAATCGAGAAACACATTATAAATGGAGCAACTATTCTGTTATAAATAAAAATAACCACTCCATTCACGTTTATTTGGTCACTCACGCGACATATGTCAGAGAACATAGGCCTAAATTTTCAATCACTAAGACTGCTAGTGTCCGTTTGGTTCGCCTCTCGCGTCGCCGGCCCGTCACGCACTCAACGATGAACGTGATAAACGTGAGTAGAGCAGTTATTTTCATTTATAATATATTACAATGACTCACGAAAGTTTAAATACAACTACTACACCAACAACTAGACAGTGGACAAAATAATTGTTTGTTGGAAGAAATACGGCACGGCTTTGGTAGGTGACCCAATATTAATCCTTTTACTAAATGCATGTTTCAATTTGTTTGATGCCTTAAAACTGATTTTTACGAGTTGTTCAGATGCTCGGAACCGTGGCAACGAGTGATAAAGTAAATGATTGAACTATATACGTACTTTAAAGGCGTTTTTCTATTTTTACTCCACAAGTATGAACTTACCTTTGAATGTCAGTGATCAGTACCGTGTACTCTAAGTTAAAGTGTTCCGCCCTTTCTCGGAACATTCCTAAGTCCACCGGACTAACGATGACCTGAATCGATAGTCCTAACTGAAAACAAAGAATATCAAATACAAAAAATAAGGAACATAGTAAATAACCATATAAGTAATATACCAAATACGATAACGTTGTAAATAACCGATGGACGGGCAGCAGCGTCTGTCGAAACCCAATCATTAGCTACAATCGCGCGCTTTCTTTTGGGAGATTGGGCGTCGTTTGCGGTAGTGGTGCGATACTAGCTCTGGGTCTTCTCTGGTTCCAGACATCGGACCACCAGTTCACCAGCAGGACAAAGGGAAAAAAACCCAATCCATCGTAACCTCCCTACTAAACATGGCAATTATGGCAACAACCCCCCAAGATGATACAAGTTATATTTGAGTGAGGCCTAGCTATGTCCAGCAGTGGACAATTGACAGTTGAGTGATGATGATAAAATAGTAAGAAGTACTATATTATGCTCTCTGGTAAACCCGTATTTATGTTTTAGTAAACCGGCAAAGATCATGTCGGGCCATGGTCAGGGTAGGGTTCGATCCGTAACTCAAAAACGGTTCCTTTTTCCTTAGTCTTTCTTGATCTGTAATTTCATGATGTTTTTTACATTTTATACACTTGCAGGTCAATCTTTAGGAGGGGGCGAGGTATATTAAATTAACTTCCAGAGAGATTATTTTCGAAAATATTCACTTTATCGAAACTGTATAAAGCAAACCACACTTTTTCAAATACCTACTTATCTAAAAAATAAAATTGTTGTGATTCATGTTAGTACTACTTAGATACAAACGGATGAACATGAGGCCTAGTGCGATATAAGTACAGTCACCATCAAATATATCGGACCGGCCAAGGTATTCAAAAATATCGGAGCATGCACTTTATCGCCTTGATAATAGAGGCGTTGTTCCGATATTTGTGACCACCTCCGCAGCTCCGATACATCATATATCTGATGGCGACTGTACACATCAGTTCATCCGTTTTTAACTAAGTAGTATTTTAATACTTATTCATTCGTACAAATATTGCAAGTAAGTGAAATTCAAATTGCACACATTTAAAAATATATTTTACCTTACTCGGCTTGTCACAAAAAAATATATCCATGTATTTTTGAGATTCTAAACTACGAAGGTATTTTAGATGATCCCTGGTAGTTGGATGTACATCTATCAAGAAATAATGTTTATAATCTGCACCTTGGCATGATTTAAAGTTTATCACAAAATATATCACGACAGCAAGTACTTTGGCGTTCATTTTATTGCACGAAATTTATGAGAAACGAAAATACATCACGGTAACAGAACAATTTGATGTTTAATCTTGTCAAAAGTTGGCATATTCTTTCCTTCTAAACAAAATCCGCGGATGTAATGTGACATTACTTATCAATTATACGAATAGGTTAAATACCTTTCATGTATTCATCAAATACAGTATAGAGTATATTAATCAATAATATATTAATTTTCTGTATCTTGACTTCACTTTCGGCCAACTACTAACCTCTCAAGAATTCCCGCCACTCAAATAACACGTAGATGAAATGTCAAAAAATCAGTGATACCGATAACACCATCTCGATTGCTGATTGCTATAACGACCACTCGTTGCATCTCGAACGCTAGGAGTAGACATATCTCAAGTGTGAGATTTCGAGAATACGCAAATTAGTTTTCATTCGACATCCGCCATTTTTTTCCGAGATATCTCTATTAGAGATCATCCCGAACGGCCCGAGAATTGGTCTCCTGAATCCTGCCAATCTATTTAACAGACACAGATGACTAATGCTAGACATAGGCCTCTCCAATAGGCTGCTATAGCGATCTACTTGCGCTTAAGTGGTTAACAACAACAAGGATTAAGCCCGTATTTTAATTGTGACTACTACAGGATGTAATTTTTTACATGATACAAAATAATTATGTTTCTCTAACTCAATAAACAACTTTCAATTATATGCTCCTACTCTCACTGAATTCAAACAAAATATTTTAAATGATAATTTTGTATTTTCTGTAATTTATTTTACTTTTAACAGCTGTTTCTGGATATTATAACGATTTATGAGGCTATTTAAATTAGTGATTTTAATGGACTGTTTGAATAATAGCTGTCAGTAACACTTTTTTTTGTGATTTATGCTAGTTTGAAAAGTAATTTAGTTCAATTTACATTTTAAATATTTTATAAAAACTGTTTTAATATCAATACGAGTATACCCTTTATAAGTAAAAAAATACAAAAAGAAAATGTATAAAAATTAAAAAGTGTTATCTTAATCAGAGTTACAGAACTCCCTAATCAACTAGCAAGTTTTCACTCCCTGTATATCTATCTCAACACTTAGGTCCTTTAGGGTAAACTTCGTTTTATAAGTCATACTCGGTAATTCGGTGATACTTCATTATTTTCTCACCATGGGTATGCAAGTAATTTAAGTAACTACATTGCTGCCAACCCGATTGCAAGCATCGAAAATTGACAGCTGAAATCGTCTTTATAGCTCACATTTCCATAGTTATTATAGCGAGATCGTATATGATAGCGTCGTATGATATCGTCCACTGCTGGACATAAGCCTCCCACAAATATGACTGTATCATCTTGGGGGTTAAATGCCATGGCAGGCGGGTTGGAGGCCGCAGTAGCTGTAGATTGGGTTTCAACGGACGCTGCTGCCCGTAAGTAAGATTTTTCCCTTTGTCACCTCTTACGACGCCCGCGATATTGATACCAAGTATCGCCGATAAACCTAGGCTTGGCCTACAGACGTAATTTAGGTACTTGAAGAAGTGAAGTGGATTGCAATTAGCCATCAAATAGTAAAAAAAAAACTTAAATGCTCACGAAAGCATTAATCTAAACTAGACCTTTTTACGAAATCAAAATTGCCTAAGATCATTTTTACCACAGCTGTAAAATATTATATTCCATTTTCTTTTTATGAATTTCATAAAATTACCATTAATGAATAATAAAGTAACGTCTGTCCATCCATATAAGCTTTTTATGCTAGGGCTAACCATCCCTCTCAGATTTATAGGGTGCCCGTAAATCCACCGACTATTCGGGACTCGGGACTCAGTGACCACACTGCGATTGTGCGGGACAGATCTTTTGTCCGTTTTGGGCATGTATTATGTTCTACAAAAGGAAAATTGTAAAGTTCTCAACCTGATAACTTACACAGATTTACATTGATATAGTAACTTGGTGTGAGATAAGTTTTAGTTCAGAATATTAAAACTTTTGTAGCGCGGCTATTTCTCCCGGTCATTTGTATTACATCGAGCAAGGATAAACCATCGATCTATTGTGAATCTCGGGCCGTAGTCAAGATGACAATCGATCGATTGTAGAAACGCTGTAACGAAAAATAATATACGAATAAGATCTCGTGATTCGTCGTTCGATGTGTCATTTCAATATCTCGATAGTTATTAAAGTAATTGTACAGGATAAAATCCGGGTTGTGATCCATAAAGTCAAAAAGTGATAAAGACTATCGTACTTAACTTTTCTCATGGGATCAATATTGAAATCGCGAAAAATAATAAGCTGCTCCATACATTAACTCGCAATTAAATCCCAGTATGTATGGAGTTGCAGATTTTTTTTCGTGAATTCAATATTGGTCCCTTGGGAAAAGTTGTTAAGTATGATCGTCTTTCTCACTTTTTGACATTTTGGATCACGACCCAAATTTCACCCAGTATTTCGTTCCGATTCCGTTTCTATAATCTATTAGCAGTTTTTGGTATTCATCTCCTGTCGCGTCATGTGGCTCTTTCGCACTAACTTAGTTATCAGAGCGCGTCAGGTATGGGTGATAAACGATAAAAACTCGGTCTTTTTATGTTAACAGAGCTAGTTGAAGTAATGCTACGGTAAAAACTGAAATCAAGATAAAATAGTTCGCGCCAAAAAAGCAAAAAGAGTCACTAAGAAAGCACAACTACTTTATTTCCCGAACTTAATTACAAAACTACTTTAAAAGCTGTTAGCATCAGTATTCTGAATTTGTTATCTCATATTCTTAAAAGAGTACAAAATTCAGCTAATTAAAAGTTGTAATTTAATGAAAACGGGCGCCAACTTCAATGGCAAAGGAATAAGTTTTGAATAATGTGCGAAGTTAGTCTAGCTGGCGACATCGCCAATGTTTTTTTGGTCTATTAATTAATTACCAGATGATATAAATGGCGAGTTTTCAAAGTGACTGTAAGCTTCTGTTAGAAGATGAATTAACGAATCGCTTTTTATTGCTCTGGATGAGTCTGACGGTAGCTTAAAAATCGTTATTTACCCAATATAAGAGAAGTTCACTTCACTAATCGTCCACTACTGGACAAAGGCCTCCCCCAAATATGACTTGTATCATCTTGAGGGGTAGTTGCCATAGTCGCCACGCTTGGCAGGCGGGTTGGATGGCTGTAGATTGGGTTGCGACGGACGTTGCTGCCCATTATTAAATCTCAATAAGGGTTCCTAGTTGACTACGGAACCCTAAAAAGGCCTTCGAGGCGAGGCCAAGGATCTATTTTAATTTATACGACTTGGTACTTAGCCGAGTGATATGCATGACTGGTTTAATCCTAAAATAAATAATTGCTCGTTACTATACAAGCGGTGTTTCTTGACACAACAATAACTTTTTTGCTCTGTCGCCTGAAACAAAATGTCTATATTAGAAAAACCAACCTTGCCAGGATAGTAGCCCAATACCCCGTGCTTCGTAGGCAGGACCTTCGTACCGACTACGCTAGGAGGTAGTTCAGTAAACTGTAAAATGGCGACATACCTTAGCACTCAAAACTTTAGTGCCGAAGGACATTTAGTTCCGAGTTTGCTACACGCAGCTCGTAAAACAGAATCGACACGGTCCATTACCTCACCTCATTCTTTTATTTGAAACAATAAAATGAAAATAAAACCCGACAAATGACTATATTTCGCGGTGTGCTAAGATGATTTTTGGGATATTTAATGGCCCCCGAAAAGGGCTCGGGAAATTTATTGTAGGACAATAAATCCGAGGAATTGGGATACAAGGCGGGGCACTTAGCCTGGATTGGAGTTTCGTCAACGTTAACGTTGATAATTGTGTAGAATAGATTGTTATCGCGTTAAGGTGAAATGTAATTCATATTTTTACCTCGAACCGGATCTTTGACGGCTCGATCGTTGTCCGAAAACTTGCTTTGTACACTAGGACGGCATTGCTGTATTATTTATAACCCCAAAACGCGAAATGGTACCTATATGTTACAGTAGCGTCACCAAAGTTAAAGTTTATGATTACATTGATTTCTCACAACTTTAGTACTAATTTTAGAAAGTTACATGAGCCTTGTTTAAAGAGCCTGAAAGACATTTTTTTTTTAATTCGTTTAAACACCATGAAGTATTTCTTTTAACAAAGAAAATATGTGTACAGCTTTACAAACTGGCTGCAACGGCGTCTCAAAGCTGAATATGATAATCGATAACTTGGTCATATAAGTTTCTTATATGACTATCACGGATATCTACATCGTTAAAATTGTCGTCATAAAGATGGCTATGAATGTTTTACATACGGGATTATATATACGGAACATAGGTAGTCTAACTAGGTTAGCTAGAGATCCCTTAAAGAGTAAAGATCGCCTTCGTCCTTATTTTACCCGTTCATTACCTTTATCATTTTGTGCAATAAAGAGTTATCTATTAATCTATCTAAAGCTATGCTACCCACATGATACCGCCATTATAAAACTACAAGACTAGTACACACATATAATAATTTTCATAGTAGTTTCCACAGTGTAAACATAATTTTCCCTCCCTTTGCGCATCCCCACTAAAGTAGTAATAATGTTCACAGCATTTTCATACCAGTATCGCTAAATAAGCAGTAGTTTCGAACCTCCTCCAAACTTTCCTTGTAACGTTTAACAGCGCGGTACGTTCGCAGACTACCCACAACTTACTAACAAAAATACACTTCTTTTAAATTAAATTTTCATTTACAGTGTTACATTACTGAACAAGTGAAATAATGAGCACACACAACGTAACTATGTCAAAAATCAAAAGGGCCATGTACTGTAATAGTATTTAATGCAATAGTTGTATAAGAGAGTTCAAAAAAGTTAAGTGGCGTGTGTAACAATTTGAGTCGAAGCCGAGCCTTTTTTGATCTTTTTATACAACGTTGCATATAATACTTTTTCTACGACTAGGGATTAAATAAAATGCAATATATAACTATTCCAAGAATGCTAACGAAACACAGCAATACAGCATAAAAAGAGCGGGAAGTTGCATGGTGACAAATGACAGCCGACAGAACGTGATCATAGACACGGTAATATATATCATTATTTCAACTGTCATTTAATTACTTGTGTATTTCCTTACGTTGGCAGCAATTATTTTAGTTCTGTTACTGCTTCAAACCATATAAATTCAGTTATTTGTTAGGTTGGCTAATTTATCGCCATTCATTGCGAATTTCCTATCCTTCACACTTTTACCATCATGCACTAATGTTACAGACAATCTTACACAAATCGACCTAGTCTTATTACAGTAAGCTCAATAAGGCTTATGCTGTAGGTACAGTCACGTCTGATTATATATACTTACGACATTTGATTTTTAACGAATGAATTCATTTATTTCAAGAAACAATGACTCCTACGTACATTTGTATTTTGTTAGTCGACGTATATGTGACTTAGGATAGAGATAGGATATCTTTAATCATGACTAAAAATAAGGATTTTACATCAAAATTCGAATATTGAATGCCAACATACACAGTTACTAGTACTGACCTGTTTGAGTTACGAGTTTTAACTAAGTTTTCACGTATATTTTAATCAAAGAACATACAAGACATAACGTACAATGCCTGTACAAAACCGCGTCCCCCGCATCCTGGCAATGATATTACCGACATCTATCATTCTTAACAGGAGTACATCTCAGTGCTATACTAGTTCTAAGGAGATATCTCGCTGACAAAATAACTCAACTTGTACATAGATGGCGCTGCACTACTTAGTACCGAAAAAAGAGAGATAGCCAGCATGTCGGAGGAACGTGACTTTCTATAGGCATTATCATTTTATGTCTTGTATGTTCCTTTGTAGTTTTAATCGTTACATAGTAGTAAAAAATATTTTATAATTTAAAAAATAAGATTTGCTTTTCCTACACATAATAAAAATACATGAATATTTGTTAAATGCGCTGGCTGTTTTATGCTAAGTGCTCTAGCTGTCGCCACAGCTATCAAGACTGGCGGCCTGAACTTCACTATATGTTTATATTTATATGCAACATCAATGCAGATACTTTAGTGAAATATACTGAGCCTTTTTTGAGTGCTGGAAGTTTTGCGCTATCAAAATTAGAGGAAATTTATATTCATATAAGTAAATAGAAAACGTGGTGTAGTATCACCAACAAGGTTTTATTTTTGCGTTAATTTGATCCTATGGCAACTGTCCTGACTTGGCTAAACTGATAGCAAAGAGTTTACAGAAAAAGTGCCCCTATATTAACATGAAGTGATCAATACACGTTAAATTATGTCATATGGCGGTAACACAAAGGAAGGCTGAAAATAACACAAAGGAAAACCTACATTTGTGGATTTTTCGGAAATAGGTGCTATTCCTATGGCCAATATCCGACTCCTCGTCAAACAAGCTTCATCGCTCCATAAGTCAAAAAGTAAAAGTGGTTAAGGCGTCAGCCGTGATAGCTGGAGGTATGCGGGTTCAAATCCCATCTTGAACACCGAAGGTCCTCGTCGCTTTTTCTGTCATAATTATATTCCATTATTTTATTTGTATAGCAGTATTATTATTTAAGATAAAAGCAAATCAAAATATTTCTTAAAAAAAAATGTTTTGTTCTTAGTTTCGCACCATAAGTATAAATGCATTGTATTGTAACTTAGTGACTGGTCTATGTCAATATACAATGCTACAAACTGGCGTATTTGATATCACGTTCCGATTAGAAAAAAGCGGAATAATAACATTTTAGGTGCGATTTTTTCTATGGGGCCGGTCGTCCAAGTCAGCCAACGCGCCATACAGCCAACCATACAATGGACATCTTTTAACTATACTAAGAAGTATTAAATAGGTATCATTTTTTTTCACCGTAAACGCAATAACTATAAACAGCAAATTTTATAACGAGACTGTCACCCCCTTTCAGACAAAACGGATAAAAATCTGTCCAAAGATAGCGGATCGCTTTTTAATTTCTTAGAATTGCTTGTTAAATGACTAAAGTTTTCGTTGTTTTTGTCCGTCGAGACCTATGAACTTATAAAATATCAGGTTCTTTAAAAATGGAGCTCTCGACCTGCCACATTTAAGAAACTGTCTGTTGACAATGAGACAGGAGATTACCAAGTTTAAGTAAAAATATACCTTCTTGAGTAATATGAAAAGTTTCAGTCTTGTCTGGTTGAATAGACAATGCTCTTTATACAGTATGTATTTTTCATACGGGCGTATATTGTAGTGGCGATTAGTATTGGACCTCAAGAACCTATTTACATTCATTTTGTTAAAAAAAATAGGATATTTTTATTTCATACATAAAAATTAAGCACGCAATCTATTGCATCCATAGTAATTAACGTACCGATGCGTCATGTCATGTCATTATTACTTGTCACGTTAAAATAAGTTGGACTGCGTACATTGCTGCCCGGTCAGACTGAAAAAAATCGTTACAACTATGTTATAACACTATTTAACAAAATTATTAACATAATACGAGTCGTATTACTGGATACTGTATGTGGGCAACTTAAGGCGATGACTGTATGAGGGCGACGGGATGTCGACAGGATGTCGACGGGCATGCGACGGTCGCCTAGTCGCAAAAAATGGCTCGGATGGAACGGTATATATTGGCCGAACTACGGAGGTTGCAAAATGTCATCAATTTGTTTGCTAAATATGAGGGGATAAATAATTATTTCTTTAGTCGGGTTATATTACTAGTGCAGAGACGAGGAATTAACAAAGAGTGCTGAGTTGACACATTTCTTTAAAAATAATCAAAGAATAAATATTCGTTAATCATAAATAAAAGAACCGAATATTTAGGCAAAGGGCTCATAATTTATATTTTTTATTTCAAAACCTCATTTAACATTTAACATAAATATTTATCACAAAAAATAAATGTATAAACTAAATTTTAAAAATATAATACTAAAAATCTAAGTTCGATGTAGGCCCTAGTGGTTTGGTAGGGCTTAGGTATAGGTATAGTATATGAATTTTCTTAAATACCAAATGTAAAATTCAACAAATAATTTAATCCCTTCTTATGCCCTTTCTTAACTAATTTAATGGACTAATCCGCCTGTTTACATAACCATGTGTCTACATAACCATATAACTATAAACCAGTATGAAGATAATTCGACGAATTCCTCAATAACAATTAACAGTCTTTATTATTTAGTTTTCTGTGTTTGAATAGTCTGAATTGAAATCACCAAAGAGGTTTTTCATGTATCGGAATATACGTCAAAAATATGTGCGTTACAAAATGTCACAAATTGTTTTCTGAAATATGGAAACCCAACCGACATTATATTTAGCCGTCTTAATGTGGCACCTGTAGATGTTCATCAATGTTGCCAGAAAGATAAATAATGATAGTTTGTAAATATTACCAGCTTTTGTGCTTTGGATAGGAAACATTTTTACTAATTATTACGAAATAAAGTGCCCTGTGCAAACTATAGGTAGTATTATCTCATACATTATTTCGGATCACGGTAAAATTTGCCGTGACCAAGTATTAGCAGTATGCGAGCACATTTATGTTCCGTTGTCTATCCCTTTATTTTTCAGGCTAATTTTCACACCAACTACTAAAATAAAACAAATTAAATATATGTAATTTTTATTCATTTTTAGATACTATTACTATCTACAAAGAACCTAGGCGCGCAAACGCGCAACGTCTCAAAACACACTAAACCAGTAAAGGCGTGTCTGGCGTCCAAATGGTATATTATAGTGTATACTGTGGGTATTTTAGGTACAAAGGGAAATAAGCTTATAAGCATAGTTTTAGCAACCAAAGTATCCAAATATCTTAGTACAGATATTTGTATTTAGGCACTGGTCCCACCGCGAGCTAGTAAGCTATGAGCTATCAGCTATTTCAAGGGACAAAAGATAATCAATCCCGTGTAAATAAGTGACATATTTATATGTCATAGCCGGGCGATCGTAGTTCATTACCAGGCAATGAGATATAAATATATATCTCTCTTTTATTTACACGGGAGCAATTATCTTTTGTCCCTTGAAATAGCTGATAGCTCATGGCTTACTAGCTTGCGGTGGGACCAGTGCCTAGAAGGAAGGATTGGCGAGCTATATTTGGCTGCCATCTATATGATATTAATTGTAATAAAATGAACGGTACTTAAGACTTGAATGAATATATTTGTTACTTAGGGCCAATTTTTCATTTGTCAGATAAGCACATATCTGACAGATACCCATAGTTATTCGTCGAATAAGGCTTAACTGACGATTGAAAAATCGGCCTTTAGTGACTTAAAGTTAAAATTACTCCTTCCCCACCTCTGAGAAATAAAACAACACGAAAGCACAATTTATTTCTTTGACTGATAGTAGGTTTCTACTCGTACTTATACGTAAAAGCTGCAGAAAACATAGCGTCAAGTCTATCTGAGTAGAATTACAAACATCAAAAAAAATTTAGTAAACAAATTAAATTAAACAATAATAACTTTTTAAATATTGTATACATCAGCCATGAAGGCTCGAGTTGACGTGTGATAAAATCCTAATCCAGAACTTTATTATATTTTTGACTAATGCCTCCGTTGATACAGTAAATGCTCCGTAGTCTCAGCGCTACTGTCCAGTTGGTTGAAGCTTGGAACTTCTCTCGACGTACGTCATATATGAAATTAAAACAAATTACGTTATGATATGATACTGATTATTTAACACGTAGACTGCGAAGAGCATCACGGGTGGAATATGTGGCCATGAGCATCATTCTTGGGATCAAGTCACCTTCCCTGTGTTGCCATCGGCATCACGGGTGGGATCACTTTGTCTTCTTTGTGTGGCCATGAGCATCATTGGTGGGATCAAAAGCTTATGTTTTTGGGTATTTGGGCATGGGATTAATGCTGTAATTTAGTACAATCAGCATCAATTAGCATATAAAATAAAACGCACCAATATCTAAGATCTGCCATCCTGTGTACTTTTTACAAATGACATTTTTTACAGTTCGCGTTTCAAAGTTTATATTGCATTTTATTCGTCACTTTTTGTGAAGAAATTAAGAAACGATAGATTCGTTTGGTGCGCTGTTTCATGCGCTAATTGATGCTGACTTTACGGCGGGCAGCCAACGTGTTAACCTTTTGAAAGACCTTCCTCTTGTGTCAAAACGTGTCAAGTACGCCAACGTCTCGTCTCGACGAATTCAAGCCTTATAAGTCAACAGCAAAATAGCTTTGGCAGTGTCCGCTCTAGCCAATCTAGATGTCGGTGGCGTGGCAGGCACGACATAACTCGACCACTTTAAGGGTTCTTGGAGTTAAGACGGTTAAAATATTTTTGTATCAATAACAGAAATGTGAGTGGCGACTCTCAAGATGACACAAGTCCTATTTGGGGGAGGCTCTGTTCAGCAGTGGACGAGCTACGGCCGATGCAATGATGAATTAAAATTAGAAATATGATATTTAATGACAACGTTCTCAATCCAGACAAAGTAGATTCTTAGTCAGTGACGCTTTTGCAAAGCCACTCGTAATAGTGCTCAATATGAGCGATATAAACTACCTTCTGCTTGCAGTATACTGTGCGTAGAATTAGTATAAAATTATCATGTAGTCAAATTAACCTACGAACTTAATATACCTAACCATGCATTTGCCTCTCTTATTCATACATACTGTACATCAACTTATAATATTCTAAAATCCTCAAATTAACGTATGAACTTTATATATATTATACATACTTAACTATGCATGGCGTCTACATAACACCATTTTTATCGGCTTGCCTACCTACCTTAGTTAACCTGCCTACTTATATATTAAACCGGCCAAATGCTAGTAATAACTTGAAAGGTTTGCAGCATTATAGAGCCTAATATTTTACTCAGTAAAAGTATTCGTTGACATAGAGGTAAGTAAAATACATTATCTGTGAACATTTTATGTAATACAGCCTGGTGACCTCTATACATAGACTTACGGACGGACTGACGGACAGACGGACAGACTGATGGATGGACAGACGGACAGATGAACAGACGGAGAGATAGACAGACGGACAGACGGAGAGATAGACAGACAGACAGACAGAGAGATAGACAGACGGACGGACGAACAGACGGAGAGATGGAGAGATAGACAGACGGACAAACGTACAGACAGGAGAGTCTTAGTAATAGTAATCGGGCCCGGAACCCTTTTAGGGTTGGAAAACCTCTGTTCTCTATGTTCTCATCTTGCTAACGGCGAGAACTTGCCCAGACTGACTTCGTAGCCAGGATTATACACCATCAACAGCTGCCGTACTACAAGTACGCGCGCACAATACACTGACGAATGAGGCTTGTGTTGTGGGTACTCAGAAGACTCAGAACAAAAATAAATGACGTTACTAGGATTTGAACCCAGGACCATGGGCTTCATAAGCAGGATCACTATCCATTAGGCCAGACCTATCGTCAATTGTCCTGAATATTTATTAATGTTATAAACGAACGGATGCACTGTGGAGTAATCAGCACGGGTTTACAATTTAACCAACCATTCATTAAATTAATTATACAACATACAACAACAACTTATATTTAGTTACTATCACTCGTCCGCACTAAGATTAGATACCTGACCCTTCCTACTCTTTTTTCTTAGCCTAATTTGTGTCCAGCTGCCAGGAAAGGCCTCCCCTCTTTAGTGCGTATTCCCACCAGTCGCTAAAAACATTTAGGTCGTCCCGCCATTTCTTCTTTAATCTGCCTATACCTCGGCTAAATTAGGGGTACACTCTATTAAAAAATCCTCAACATAACCTACGTACTTAATGACTACTAGGTAAATTAAATAACTGTTAAAGGCATCTACAGATCCTACAAGCTTACTTAATTATGTATCACTGATACTTAATGTAGATATACATGTAGTGTAGGGACTCCCGGCCGGACTCAGGCGGGCTGTCGATCGCTTGTTGCAGTCATTCAGCCCAGTTCCCTTGGCTGCTACATAATACACCTATAACATTAATAATATTATACAACAAAAATTGCAAGTAAGTTGCAGTAAACCTTTATTAATATTACTAATGAGACATGGACCCGGGTATGTCCTTAAACTACGTCGAAGCCCACCGGTATGAGCAGTAGCGACCGGCGTCTACGGTGTATTTTTCTGCGATTCCCAACTTGCCTACCAAACGTGGTCAATACGGCAACACCGAAGTTAAGGCCTTTGTCCAACAGTAGACGGCTCAAGGCTGATGATGATGACTGATGGAAGTCAATGTTTCTTACAAGAAAACACTAGTGGGATAAGAAGTACCAAACACTGCGGAGAACATCGTTAGTAAAATCTGATTTTATTCGCAACTAACCACCTTTGCTCGGGAAAGTACCTATTTAATATGTTGTAAATACATTACAAACGTATGCCCCAACTCGCTGTGTAAGTACCCATAATTTAGGCAACTACAAACCTTATGTAGTTAGTATTCACAGGAAGTACCTAGTACTGCGGAAAACGTCATTACACAAATAATAATTTATTGGTAGGTACTAGCAACCTCTCCTGCCTTCGCACGGGTAAGTGGTTATAGTACCAACCACATATCGGAAGGCGCGGCGTGGGCAGACCCCCACAAGGTGCACTGGCGACCTGATAAAGACAGAATGAATCCACTGATGCGGGTGGCGGTTATTATGAGTTGCTTTGGGAGAGGCCCATGTTCAGCAGTGGACGTCCTTCGGTACGGTTCGGTACTAGAATGATTGATAAGATGATGAATAGAGCTATCTCAGGACCATACATGGATGTCAGTCAAAGTAGGTACCTATATAGGTACATTCTAACTGCTAACAGGCAGAAAAGACGGGCAGAAGGACGGACAGTAATAGGATCTTGTCAATGCCTGATAGTTACGGTCCCGATAATTACGTACATTACATTACATTATTATAACAAACAGGACCTAAAATGAATAGTCTTATCACGGAGAGTTGAGATGTCTTGTTTGCTTGCAAGATATTATGTTTTGTATGTCACTATTCAAGTAAACTTGACTAACTTACTAAGTTCCTGTAAGGGAGTAAGTCCCTTACCAAACCCTCTACTTACCAAAGATTATATAACTGGGACTAACAATTTTTATCCAAAGTCGCGTTCCTTAAATTTTTTGATGGAAACCTGAAAATGAGACGAAAATCAGTGAACATATTATTATGATTTAGCAAGACGTTGATAAAATTTTGCAAAAGCATTATCGGTACAATTATGTTGATGGATATATATACCGTCATTGTCAGACTACAGTTGGTTTAGGCAAGGCACATTACTATGGGAAGTTTAATTTTTGAAGCGGGCACGCATGTTTTACAATTAGGTTTATAAACGTCTATACGTACAGTCGTATATAGTCCTATTTGTTTGGTTGTTATGAGACCACCTTGGCTGTTAGGTCACACTAGAAATTATTACATTACGCTGGAAAAACATTACCCTTTTGACTTTTAGAAACGATTTACTTTAAAAACGAACCTGCCCTTATTTATTAAACATACGATTATTAGGAACTAGACGGCTTGTCAATATTGACAGAAAGTTTTTGACTAGTAAGAAGGCGGTATATATACTGTTTTGAAGGTACAGGCAAACTAGGGTTTTATTTTATTCCTTCAAGCCAAAGATACTCACTAGTTTCACGTTGTTTCTAATCGTGTGATGAATATTATGAATTCAGTATTTTATGCACTTTATTTTATCCAAGGAGAAAATATTAAAAAGTATTAGTTATAGTTATTATAACACAAAGATCTACGTTTAATTTTCTATCTACGAGTATGTGTGAACAAAATAATGCACATTTTTTAATTCAATAGGTCAGAAACGTACATTATTCTTTGAGGTATTGTAATATGCTTATAATACAGCATCTAATAATGTAATTTTATGGTAAAAATAAGTTTATGGTCTTTTGATATTGTATTTAAAGTTTCGTGAGTCGCTGTACATTTCACAGCCTCACTCACGCGAACTGGTTTGGAGTACCTATAGAAAGGTCTAAATTTTCCAACACTATTGTCAAACATTGTGTGTCGACACCCGTTTGCTTCAACGAATTGCTGCGCGCTGCGCTGCCTTTGCCGCTCTCGATGTTGTTGCCGGTTCGCGGCAATCCTCAACCGGCGTCGTTAGTTTGCTCCGAACTATACTTTACTAAACTTCCACTTCTAAATTTGGCCATACATGCCAGGCTTCTATAGGCAGACAGTCCAACCACCATTACGATTAAAATTAGAGCAACTATCTATATTAATCGCTTCGCGTATTTTGCGCGATACTTAACATTTTTCCCGAACCAGCATCCTTGCTTTGTTAGAAAAACGAAGGAAATGGGATGGGATGGGAATGGGATCTGCTTCGTAAGAGAGCTCTAATTTATCTCCGGAGTTGCTGTACCTACCTAAGTCAACGAGTTATATATCATTAGATACTTATTGAACAATAGAATAGCCTGTTTGGATATTATATTATATATATCTATACCGTAGCAATTTTAAGCAGGCGCGTCAACACAGAATGTGTTTCGCACAAAGCAATCTTTGGATGAATGTCAGCAATTTTTTCAATGCCTCCTCATCAAACTGCAGACTGTGTATCCTCTGTTCATATATTGTTCATTTGATGACACTGTAATCAATAAAAGCAATGCTCGTCCAAAAAATGTAAATAATAAAAATGCTTACCAAAGACCAAGTTCTACTTCCTTTTTTAACTGAAAAATTATGAAATAACGATACGTGGCTACTATTAAACCTAATAGGCTTAAACAGAAAAGACCACGACATTGTTTGCACTTATTATACCTATACATATATTTTATTATTTTATTATCGGTTACCTTAAGCAGGCTGCTAGACGATCTTTACAGGATATTGACTCTGGAGCTTTGTTTATTCATCAACCGGTGCTTAATTTCCTCGTGGTTTGGAAATTATACAAAAATCGTCACGAATATAGTAACACATATTCTCTGTACTGCAAACGTGTGCACCAAAAGGGGTGTATGCCTCATTGTCTGCGTGATTTTTCTTGTTCTTCATTGGCTATTATAGCCGTGATGGCTAATATAATAACTAAATTTTTCTGTTTCTTATTTTCTATTAGTTCTGCTATTATTATTGACAAGGAATTTAATTGACATCAAGTGACAATGACGTAGACAGCTCGGCTGACGTTAGAGACGGGCGGCTCGGGTGGCTCGCGCTCGAGCCGGTGGGCCTCGTGAGCGGAGCGGCGACGCGACGCTCGTGTTAATGTCAATATTCGAGTTTCGGGCCGTTCGGACTCGGACCGTCGAGGTAAGTGAAGCGATAGGTCGACGGTGGGCTCGTGCTCGTGAGGTCGACGTGTAGGAAGCGCGACGGTCTAACGTGAATCATCCTTTATACGCCCGTATGAAAAATACACACTGTATACATACATACCGATGATGTAATGTATAGGGGTAAATATTGGAGGTCGCATATGCGTAAGCTATTCGTACGACATATCAGACAGGTCTCAAATGTACCATAAAAACATTTAGTTGATAATTAAAAATTGTTTGTTATTTGTGTCACTTGAAATGTAATCTATCACCCCGATAACTTGTTTAATAAATAACTAATAATAAATAAATAGCGAAGAGTCTCGACCAACATCTTGAGAGACTCTCGCTACGTGGTTGTGGTTGGATCAAGGGTCAGATTCAGAAGGCGGTAATCCTGGACACGGCGCGCATAGTCCGACGGTTCCTCTCTCTGCAGCCCTAACCATTGGCAGCGTTGTATCGCAATGCTGATAAGTTGTGCGAGGAATCTGCCAGCTCTTCGGTCACTAGTTACATCAACCAGACGCTTACACAAATTACTGAACCCCACGGTAAGCTCAAGAAAGCTTGTATATTTGGTACTCAGACGTATACTTATATATATACGATGTCAGCTCCGGTGGATATATCCGGTGACCCTATCTATGAAACCGATGGTACTGGGTTCAAACCCTAGCAAGAACATTTTTTTGTGGTGAGCACATAGATTCCT
This sequence comes from Grapholita molesta, assembly GCA_022674325.2. Taxonomy (NCBI): domain Eukaryota; kingdom Metazoa; phylum Arthropoda; class Insecta; order Lepidoptera; family Tortricidae; genus Grapholita; species Grapholita molesta. The sequence continues at coordinate 9,814,525 of CP053138.2, forward strand.
TCCTGTTATTCAGGATTACAGGTCTGTAATATTTATTTATTATAAGTACATGACTTTATTATATCGCAACCAAATTAGGCTTGACTACAAAAAAGATATCAAATATCATATTTGTACCAACAAACTTGTACCAAATTTGTTATTCTATAAGTTCAATTACAGCTTTGTCACGTTGTTTAAAAATTACAAAGTGAAAGCCCCAACAAACATCAATTAAGTTTAGTCACAAATTAATTAACACTCATTATTCACCTAAGGGCGTGTACACACGGGTAATCAACTAAAACAAAGGCATATATCATTCAGAGATGATGGATAAGCCGATACGTCAGTGTGCACGCCCTTACAAAAAGTGTGGCGTTTAGGGTGACGCCGGAGTCTACTATAAGACATTGTCTATGTCGACTTTGATAAATGTATAAGTTTTTAGGTGAAAAACTTACTGAAGAACAATGTTTATATAGTTGTGCAGATAATTAATATGGAACTTACGTCAACATTTGAATATAAAACGTCGACATGAGTGTACAGACACTACTAATCCATAGGCTACTTTAGCTGAATTTTTCATCTATAGTAAACCTATAATGTATTATTTTCATTCGGTAATTTGCAGCCGTAAAATAATAATCAAATACTTTTCGCACAAACAAATTTCTGGCGATCCAATGAGGAGCAACATCATTGTTTTGTGTATGGATAGTACATAACTATAATAATGTAGCCATTTCTTTTCAATAGAAAAAAAGGGTTATATGTAACTAGCTGTGCCCGCGGTGCTACCCGCAGTTTATTAGCGAAAAAACCTAGCCTATGTGTTAATCCAGGGTGTCGGCAAACTCCATACCATTTTATTTAATTCGATCCAGCCGTTTAGACGTGAAGAAGTAAGAAACATACACACTCACAATCTTTCGCCTTTATAATATTAGTGTAGATTGTACCTACTTACATTATATTGCTCACATAACCAATTTAATATCAATTAAATAAATCTGTCATTAATATTTTTCTTATAAGTGTTAGGTATTCATTTAAATTTTTATCTAAATAATGAATAAGTAAATGTGTTTAAACACATAATGACACAAAAATTAAATTAAATGCTTTTAATCCGGTCTGTACTGATTACATTTTAATTTACAGTATTGATAATATCATTATTTTGACGACATGTCTGGCCTAGTGGGTAATGACCATGGCTATGAATCCTACGGTCCTAGGTGCAAATCCTAGTACGGGCATTTATTTGTGTGATGAGCACATGTATTTGTTTCTGAGTCATGAGCACATTTCTAAGTTTTAAGTATTTGTATATTATATATCGTTAGCTAAGACCCAGTAGACAAGCCTTGTTAAGCTTACTGTGGGGGCAGTTAATTTTTGTTGTAATGTCCAGAAAAACTGTATAAAAAAAACTAAAATGAGTTATAAAAAAAGTAGAAGATTTAGGAACGATCCTTACATAAATATCGTCATTGCTTAGTCACTGTAATACAATTTTGTTGTCCCACTAAAACTGACGGTTTAGTATGACAGCCTATTTTACATTACCCTGTCTACAAAATACTGCATCATTACACACTGATTAATCATCGTTACGATCGACTGATCTCGAACTGATAATATTGACAAGCGTCATAAATTCATAATTAAGTAAAGTATTGGATCAGGCGTTGCTTTGCGGAAGTATGTATTAGTAACAAAAATAATATTGCTTTGCTAAACCGTTAGTTCATTGACAACATTCAAAATTATTCATTTAAAACCATTTCTGAAACGGTTAAACGTAAAACACAAAATAATTATATTGTTTAACCACAAGAGTAGAGTAACACAGTCGCAAGAAGGAAATCTTTTTTGTAATTAAGCTTAATTTGGTTGCAGTAAATTATAAAGGCATGTCCCTATAATATTACAAGACAACCTAACAGGAAGAAATATATCTATCCTCATCGTACAAATAAATACTCTCACTAGGATTTGAACCCAGGACCGTCGGCTTCACAGGCAGGGTCACTACCCTCCAGAGCTGATGTCGTATATATATTCATATAATTACGTCGTGTAATTACAAGTACGAATATGTACTAATAATTTTGACGACCGGTCTGGTCTAGTGGGTAGTGACCGTGCCTATGAAGCCGATGTTCCTGGGTTCGAATCCTAGTCAGGGCATTTATTTGTGTGATGAGCACAAATATTTTTTCCTGAGTCATGGATGTTTTGTATGTATTTAAGTATTTATATGTATCTATCTATTATATATATTGTCGTCTAGTACCTACAATACAAGCCTTACTGAGCTTACCGTAGGACTAGGTCGATTTGTGTAAGATTGTCCCGAAATATTTATTTATTTATTTATTTCATTATAATTAGTAAATTGAATTTGTCTGTGTGTTCGCAGTATGCAGTATAAGTTACTTTTGGTAGAACCTTATGTAGAATATAGGTACACTATATTAGGTCTCGTGGTAAATAAAATAATGCATTAAGAATTTCAAAAAATATGCCTTAATGCAAGATATAAATCAATTTGTAATGTTGTATGTGTTTGTATGAATTCAGCGCAAGGGTTTGCACCTTGTCTGCCATAAGGAGACATTACGCAGACCACCGAAGTGATAATCTATTATCAGATAATAGGATAGCCATAAGTAAATGGTAAGATCATAAGTATCATAACCATTACCAAATTACCTCCATTTGTCCAGTGTTAGCTGTCATGTTACCACATTATTAACGATTAGAGACCGTCCATTTATCTGCATCTAAAAATGGCAATACTATACTTTATTTCAAGGAAATAAGGAGTTTTATATATACGTGTGTAACATGGTTGGCTAACGCCTAGGCCATGTGTGAAAGGGACATAGAAATAATAACGGTTTTCATACACACGAGTATTGTCATCGCTACTAAATTCGTATCATTTCGTGATAACGCAAAATGATATCTATCTGTATGTAATTACATTCTGAAATTGAATAACACATATTATAACAGTGGCTATTCATTTTGGAAAAGGAAAATTGTTTTAGCAGAATAAGTCAATTCAAATGGCTCATCATATTAACAGGTGCTGTTCTAAATAAGACTTTACTGCAAGGTATGGGTAAGTTGAGAATTAAGAATATGAGATATTGGCAATTTACTAGCTTTAGATGTTAGCTACAAACATCAGTGTATTTAGTGGTCGATAGATATGTAATAAACTGGGCTGTCGTAGCTTAAATAATAAGTATTTATTGGATGACATGTGAAGTAGAAAAAGTAAAACAGCCACTTAAAGAGCCACAGAAATAATAGGTAAAAAGTCATATAACGTTTTAGTGTGTAGGTATACCTTATTATGCTTTATAAGTAAGTACAGTCACCGACTTTAATTGTTGAGCCACTTACGGTTTAAGCTATTTTCTTTTGTTTAATATAACTTATATTATAATTTAATATGACTCATTTTTCTTTCTTCTTCTTCTTCTATGAAATGTCCAATGTAAAGTGAACTCTCTAAATCCCCTCTAAATGGCTCAACAATTAAAATCCCTAACCGTAAGTATCAGCCTGAAGAAAAAACATAATTAATTACCCTCAAGATATGTATTTTTCATCATCAATTTATTGCTAGACATAAGCCTGTCCCAAGTCGCGCTAACGAGCCCGGTCTTCGTCTCTCCGCACCCAGTTACTGCCAGCCACCCTGTACCGATCGTCGCTCCATCTAGCCGGGGAAATACTTGGGTGAAAACTCATTTCCTTATCACACCATAGTAACGGTCCCCTGGGCAACCATTATTATTGACACAATTGACACAATTTTCTATGAGAGGTAGGGCACAGCGATGACCATCACGCTTGAATCTGGAGCAGCCCAACTGGGGAAGTACCTCCTCCTTACAGAAGACCACAGCCATAATAGCACTCCTACCTTTTAGGTATGTAGTGTTGTGTTCCTGATGGTGAGTAAGGTTCCCAGAGCTCCAACCCCCCTTAAAGGCCGGCAACGCGCTTGTGACCCCCCTGGTGTTGCAGGTGCCCATGGGCGACGGTAATTGCTTACCACCAGGCAATCCGTCTGCTCGTTTGCCGCTTATGTCATAAAAAAAAAAAAACATATGTATAACATATTGACAAATTCACAAAACGTGCACTATCGTGCTAAATTTTAAGCACGTTTCACAGCGTTCTGTTATTTTTACTTTAACTCGTCCGACCGTTCTAATATTCCCAACAGTTACCCGTTTAATATCTTCGTAATTAAAAAAGTTATATTCAAGCAAAGTTAATCAAAACCCAACTAAAACCGGGCGTGTGTGATCACTATCTAAACAGAGGCCAGGTGACAATAGTCATATTTCATATTATTTAACTGCCGGAACCCTAGATAACCACAAATGAACCCATAAACTACTTCCTGTTATTATTAAAACACAAAATGGCCGCTAGACTGCCGAAATATGATAATGTAATATTTTAATCCGCCGAATTTACTGTTACGATGTTTCGTACGAATATCTTTCGGGAGTTCTTAAGGGTTCGAGAATGTTTGAATTTAAAACTCAATGTTGTTGGGCAGAGAATTTGTATTTTAATTATGCCATTCGTGGTTTAATTATGACAAGTTACACAATAAGGGAACCTACAATCCTACGCAATCCTACGGACGGGCAGCAGCGTCCGTTAAAACCCAATCTACAGCTACTGCGGTCGCCAACCCGTCTGCCAAGCGTGGCTACTATGGCAACTACCCCCAAGATGATACAAGTCATATTTGTGGGAGGCCAGCATAGGACTGCATACAGCTGAAATGTATGTAGACAATAAGGTGAAGAGTTTTTCCACAGATTTTATACGTTACCGTACTGTAAAGCAGTTTGTTTCTATACAAGACTGACTAGCGTTTGACCTCAGGCACACCTGATGGTAAGTGTCGACGAGGTCGAGGGTGTAACACGCTGGTTCAGTAACAGCCCATTTACAGTAGAATATTTTGTGGTCTTCAAGTGAACAAATCGGTTTAACTAACTTAGTCCCAAAGAAGGTTAAAATCGGTTAAAAGTTTATATGCCTGTTTAGTAGTGTCACTTGAGAGTTCAATTCTATGGTTACCATAGCGTAGCCTCCTTTCCATCCTTTCACTTAACATTTCATGAGACAACATTTTCTACTTCATAACTCGAGAATTCGCAACTTTCCGTTAACATTGCACCCTGAACAAAAGCAGCCATATTTTGCGTTGTTGGATTTCGAGCGAAATTTATGTTACAACTCTGAAATGTAATTAATTGCCACTTAAGGAAACTTCGAAACTCAGTCAACATTGTTTGAGGAAAATAAGATAAAAGCATCAAGTACCTTTTTGTTATATAATTAATTTTCGACGAGATTATTAATATATTGTGAGAGAAGAGTAACTCGGGTGACATCTTTGTTTCTGGGGTCAGCTTTATGCAATAAAGCCCAGTCATCATATAAAATCATTAAAAGTTATCGTATTTTTGAATACCCCGACATACCGGCATAGGCAGTGTAGCCACAGCACCATTAAACATGCATGACAACGTGAGATTCCTTTTTGTTTGTAATCTATGCAATTGATAGCAAACAATATATGGTTAGTGTACACAAAAAAAAATCAAAACGGTAAAATTCTTATTAACATACATCAGTCAAACCAATTTTTTCATTTAAAGTTATCTTAACTTTGGAAAATTTAAATTTAATTTACTTACTGAGCCTATTAATACCTAACGATAGTAGCTACAACTGAAAGTCACGTACATTAAAACGACACCACTTTAAAGTAAGTGTCAAAACTTTCGGTGAGTAAATTCATAATTTAGCAACTTTCTCATTAATGCATACCACTGTTAATTCAAGCAAGACGCACGAATGTTATTCGTACAGCTCATAGAACATGTAGCCTTTAACATTAATTTAATTGCATGTACTACACAACTAATACAACTCATGCATATACAAGACAACCAATTTAAAATAGTGTGCTCTTACAAATGTAATTGAAAATTAAAAATCGGACATACTTGCGAGTAAAATGTAATAGTGTATCTTTTTCTTTATAGAACGACGTTGGCAAACAAGGATTTGGCATATGATGGTAAGCAGTTACCTTAGACTGGACGCCTGCAACTCCAGAGGATTCACATGCGCGTTGCCTACCCTTTAAGAACCAATACACTCCTTTTTTGAAGAACTTCATACTGTTGAGAAAATTTCGGCAGAGAGTTCATTCCTTAGAGCTTACGCGGGAGGAAATTCTTGAGTTGTATCTTGAGTTTTTTAGCTATACGTCGATTAATATATACTATCGAATTTGGGTTTACAGGTCTGTACATTAATTACCATTGTCAAAAGCCATCATAAACTGGTTTTTGCTAGTTAATGATGATAAAAGCTTTGGGAATCCAGCCAAGGCTTGTGCCGAGTTGAAAACTCGACGATTCAACAAAAACTTGAGCTTCGTGTGAAGAGTGTCTCCTAATAAGTTATTGTTCGGCAATACGAACTTGATACTTGGCTTGTTAATTTGTCGTTTTATTTACTATTTGCAATGTTAAGAATAATTACTAATTATACCTAAATATTGGTTCATCATTTACAGCTCTCCTTTGGGTTTATACCGGATAATCGAAGGCTGAACTACTAAACTAATTTTTAATGATCAGTGATCGAAAATGTGAGAAAAAAGAAGAAAAAAAGTAGACCAAGCATTTCAATGAATTTTGCTCGCAGATTCAGGTTTCTAATACCTCAAATTTTAACCGTGAATTTTGTAACACAAATTTTATTACTGATCACACCTGATCGTGACGGGAAATATGCTGAAACTGTATTCGCTTTACATTTACCATATAAATAATTGCTCGTCTTTGCATGTTTTGTAGTATAGACCTAAACCGATTATAACTGTATAATAATTAGAATAGTATATTTATTTATGTGTTTATCACAAATATTTTTCCTAGGTACTTTTTTTGCAGTGGTAGCTAGGTGCTTTTCAATAATTATTTTCACATCTAAATAGGAATAAAATTAGAAAATATTGATAGAGACGTAATTAGGATTTAAAATAGTTTCCAAAGAAAAATTTACCCACATCTGTTTTAAGTGCATATTGCATATTCTGTACCTCACCCGCTTAGCAACTTCTTGCTGCTAAATGTACTTACAACACAAGCCGTATCGAGTTTACTGTAGGATAAGCCGATCTTACACGACATGTAATATTGTCACAAAAAACTATGTTATTTTTTAAATACGTGGTAATGATATAAACAATCTCTTCTCACCAGCTCCCTCAAAATACAAAACAAGTGTAAAGTATTTTATGTATAGTTAAATGTTTCCCGCACAGTGGTCACGCGATAAAAGTTTCCATCAACCATGTCGATTCACAGAACTGTCAAATCTTTTTTTTTACCAAACGAGGTGCGGCCTTGTTAATGAGACAAACATTCGTTTTTTTTAATGCTTCGAACATAAAAACAGTAGGGTGTCTTTCCCCAGTAAACTGGGTGACTTTTTTTTGTGTTCGCGAACAGAAATAGAGCGACCGGTTAAACGTTAATGGTTAATGATTTTGGAAATGGCTAATATCTGTTGTTATTAGGTTAATACTCTTGTATTATAAATAAATATTTAATAACAATAATGCTCTTCTGAGTTTAATAATATTTTCATACCTCTCTATTCGTCTAGTATTTATCACTAATTAATTGAACGTAATAAGTTAATGGTTTAAATTAATCTTGTATCTTTCGATTAAAATATCAAAATGACTAAACCAGGTAATTTAATTAGGTAGGTACCTGTTCTCTCTCTCTTTATACGAGCATTATATTCTTCCTAATGGAGTTGAAATTAATTACCGTTGCTGACTGAAACTGCAACACATATTAAAACAATTTAATATAATTATAATAAGTATTATATTATATTAAATTGCCGTGTGGTGCCGGCTGACTAGAATAGCACCACCCCATCTCTTCCCGCGGGTGTCGTAAGAGGCTAAAAAGGGAAAAATCCTACGGACGGGCAGCAGCGTCCGTTGAAACCCAATCTACAGATACTGCGGTCGCCAATCCGCCTGCCAAGCGTGGCGACTATGGCAACTACCCCCAAGATGATACAATGCATACGGCTGAAATGTAAAATAATATTCTAAAGTTTATGTCAATTTGTCTCAGGATGTCCTAAAATATTTATACAATTGAAAAAATGCTACGGGTCCCTGTGAACAGTCTACCCATGGGGTCAATAGAAAGCGTAAATAATGTAAACAAACCCATTTACCTTTTATAGCGTCGCAATTACGCAATTTTGAAAAACAAACATGGTTTCACTGTCACTGTCATTGTACACATATTTGCTACTTACATTCTTGTTTAGTTTAAACTAGCTGTCTCGGCGAACTTACGAGTAGTATCGCTTTTTGTGATTTTTTTTTTCTTTTGCCAAGCATATTATTAAAATGTTTGCCAAGACGATCACAACGAACCCAAAATCGTCCAATCGGTTCAGTCGTTTTCGAGTTGTAAAAGCCGGAACTAACACAACTTTCTTTTAATAATATAGACATGCGATAATTACCTATATACCTATTCAGTGCAAACGAACTTCTATTTTGTCATGTGTCAAATGATATCTTGCTTAGGATTGCAGTTGTTATCCATATTTTTGTTTACATCATTTACATTAACCCGAATACAATAGTCAAGACGATAGCCATAAAACCTGCCGTGGGGTTAATATTTCATTGTTCAGTTCCTGTAAGACCTCAATTTGAAATTATAATAATTATATTTATAGAAGTGTTGCTAAAAATAAAGGCAATTGAAATCTAATCCGATTATAAACATGATTTACGGAACGTCGCCACCATGGCTGCGGCCATCAAGTCACCATAGAACCATTCTCGTGCTCTTTCCGATACTGATTCAGTAAACGGTAACGGTAACCGGAAACCCAAACTGGTAAAAACTTCTAATTGATGGGGATGCGACGTGTCGTTTCGTCAGCTGTCGCCGCCCGATGACATCCGAGATGACGTTTAAACTACGCGTTCTTTTTTTAAACTTACTTACTGCGTTCCGAGTGTTTAATAAAAACGGTTTTTTTCAGTTCATCATTAGAATCCGGAATGTTTTTTATTTTTGTTTTAAAAAGAGTTTTTCAGTTTTATGTATTGTTACACGGTACAAATATTTTTTTTATTTTATTATTTACCATAGAATTGTTAGGAATGTCACTTTTAATTTTTAAACTAGTGTAATTCACAATTATTAACTGTTGTATTGTAATATGAAAATTATGAAATAAAGTATGTAAATAAAAATCTCTTAAAATTTATTGTCATATACGAGTATGTATACAAGTTTTAAGTAGAGTAGGTACATGAGCAAAAAGACACTTTATCAAAATAGGAAATTAGTATACTTTTTCACGAATTATAGAGTGATAAATTTCGGTTATGCATAATACTTAAAGGCCAATGTTAAAGCTATTTTATTGGTAGACAAAGAATAAACCTATTATAAAAGCAATTAGAAATAAATTACCAAAAGCCATTAAAACACAGTTAATTGCAAATTGTGTGACCTACAGAAAAATCCTATTATATGAAGGAAATTGCTCAAAAACGCAAATATTGGCCGCTTATAACGTTCTTTTCTAGCAATATACCCAGCAAGAAAACAACCTAAGTATCATATTAATAAAAATCATATTAAGCTTTAACTATGTTATGTTAACGTTCACAATCGAATATAAATTATGATAATATTTCTCCTTTTAATATCAGTGTGAAGTAATGACAGTAATAAATCATACGGATCGTTAAGCACGTCCCCTCGGCGGTATTCGGTTCGATTCCCGGCCGAAATGGCATCATCTGTCAATGGGCAGTGACTTGACATGATTCTGTAATGGAGTAGCCGTGTTACATTGTTAGTATTGACGGAATGATGCTTTCAGGCGTTTGTTGATGGTGCTCTGATTTGCTTTAAATGGTGGTGTGACATTTTGGCTATAATGTTTCATTTTCTGCCCAATGTCCGCCACTGCATATTGACATTCGTGAATCAACTATCAACCGATGTTACTCTGTTCCATCTGCATTGAAACAGTGGCAGAGTTAATTAGAAGAAATGTAGGACCGTGTTCTATTGACCACAAAAATGTATGTTTATTGTCTTATGCATCAAAACAGTGGATTTAAGAGTCTTAAGGAGCTGTTACCATGGTTATGAGTGACTTAGAATAGATTGAGCCTCCTATACTATTTTATCTAAAGGAATAACTACTCATGATTATTTACTTGCATAATTTATTGGTGAAAAAACTCCCCAATAAGGTAGACTTCCGGGTGATCTAACTCGAGTTTTTAGTTATAATGGTGACAGCTGCGTGTCCACTATTGGGCATAAGTATCGTTAACAGCTGTAATATAACCACTATTTTATAATTTTAATTTACACTATACATAAATTGTAAGTCTTTGAAATAAGGGAAAAATGAAGAAATTAACTGCGCGAGACTCGTACTCGGGAATTCGGGATACTTTTTTCATTTTTACTTTACTTCTAAGAATTATGGTGTAATTAGCATATGTATCTGCTTAGTACAAAGACAATTTCTAAACTGTAGGTAAGAAACAAAGCGCTGTTTTAGGCTGTTTATTATGAAGAACCCCTTTGGCCCCTGCTAGCCTAATATGGTTGGGGTTTTATCACTTGTCACATTATCTGACACGCTCTAACAAGTATGTGAGTGCGAAAGTGACGGATAGCGTGATAGACGATAAACTGACAACCATGATAGACGTGCTGAGCATGTCTCGACATGCTCTTGGGCGGTTTTATCTTGATCGTGGAGATCAAGAAGCCTATTCCAGGATTAGACATCCGTAGCTGACAGATAAATAGAACCAAATAATTTCAAATCTACGTTGAACGGGCGTGCGTCTGGACTCCAGACTCTGGAGTGTTTATTGTCGAATATATGATGCCTAAAGAGCTATATTGGATACTAGCTTGTTTGATGTGTACTTGTTGCTATATTTAATATGGTATTCAGTTACCTGTGTTATGGGGGAGGCTTGTGTCGAGCAGTGGACGTCCGTGGCAGATATAGGATATAATTATTTGTCTCATAAGGTAAACGTTCGAGTATTCGACACTGTCCCAGTATCTGTAATGTGATCTTAAAACTTAAGTCATTATTATAGCTACCCAGCTATAACAATGACTTAAGCTACCCAGCTATAATAATGACTAAAGATAATAGCATAGTGTATTGTAGTAAGTATAGTAGACACCCGCCCACTATACTAGCTACTGTTATAATAATATCCACTAGCTACACACAAGCATACTATTTGAGGATTGTTCTTGCTAACTTTTAAGAATGTGGTATTATAAATTGTCTTATGCTTATATTTTATCAGTGAACAATAGTCTGATATTCTTATTGACCCTAATAAAAATAACAATTTCACTATGCTTTGTTTTTCTTTATAATAGTACAAACGGGAACGCATCATTTTCGAAAAAAAAATCCAGGCGTATAACTTTATCAGACATTTTCTGCATCCATTGTCTATACCTTTAATCTAAACCTAAATGCGTTAAATCTGTACCCATGGAAGATCAATTTATTATTTTAATTATAAACTACATTAAATTATACACATAAATTAAGTTTATACATGAAAAAATAAGCTGTTTCTAAACATAAATCTAGACTACCATATTTAACTGTAATTTCTTAACAAAACCCTTAAAATCTCGGCTCCCTTAAATATCCCACGTTTCCCTCAATAAATTAATATAAGCCGTCATATAACTTAAAAGCTAAAAATGCAAAAATATTCCCGCTTCCGAGTTAATTTCTCAACTCTCTCCGGTGCAATTACTCGAAAAATATCGTGGAAATAAAGTAACTAACGGCCCCTAATTTAGTCAACTAATTAACTAAAATACTGTAGAATATTCCAAGATTCTTGGAGAAAAAGTAGTTTTACTATAAAAGGAAGTACACATGCGTAGTCCCCTGGCGTAAATGGAATGCCACGGGAAAAAATGGTCGAAACCTTTATTTCATAGTTTCATAGCGAAGAATGCTTGTCTTTAGTGCGAGGACTAGCGATTTGACGAAAGTATATTTCATTAATTTATTTTGGGGTTTAGAGAAAGATTAATTTTCGGTCACATTCATGTACCTACGTTCACACGAGGCCGATATTGACATCTTTATAGTTAACACTTTTCATAGCTGAAGTTTAGCTACTTATTTTCTTTATCTACGTACATGTCATAAGTGCTCTAAAATGCGTCCAGAAACCGTAGGCAATGACCAGCATTACCAACCATCAGAAAGATTTCAGTAGGTAATGTTAACATTACCTACTGAAATCAGTAGGTTATGAATTCAAATTTGGAACAGCTGTCAAATTCATGTGGGGTGTCGAATCTAGTATCTATAGATATTAAAACAGCCATTGATACGAAACGCCAATTCGTTATGTTTTTTTAATATAAATCGAACGACATTTGAACTCGAGTGACAGTAGAATAGGGAGTTCATTCACTTGTCTATGGTTTAAAAAAAAATTGACTGCGATACGAAATATGCAACGCCGCCGTTCCAAGCTGTCATTTGTTTTGTTCGTTGACTTTTTAATGTTTACAAGTAACCCTAGTAATAAGTCATTTCCCTACGGTTTCTGAACCCATCTTAAAACACTTAATGATATGTGTGTAGATAAAGTAGTGTATGTAACTATACATAATTAGGCATTACAACAATCGTGTGATATTATTATGAAACTCGCCTTCGGCTCGTTTCATAAACCCACACTCTTGTTGTAATGCCCTTCATTATGCACAGATACATAAACTACTATTATCTTACGTCTTACTTAAATTATTTCTATTTCTGTGAAAAAAAAGTTAACTTCATTGTAAATATATGTAGGTATAAATAACTGAATTGAAACCAAAATAGATAACTAAACATTTAGGGAAAATAATTATATAATGCTCTTTTCATGACTAACATTGATTATCTTAGTTTTTTTGCCGGAAACATAGAGAACTCTGTCGCATAGAAAACAATATGTAATTAGCACTGTAACTGTAAAAGAACATCTTGCCGCGAATTCAGATATGTAGTTACTTAAATTAGTTTTAACAGCTATTTTAAATTGTATTGACAGAATTGGTGGATAAAATCCATTTCATTTACTCGTAACAAGGTAAGTTCAATTTAGGTTTTTACGCTTCACGCTCCGCCTATGACTGTCAACGCTATGTTAATAGTAATGTTGACAGTATGAAGAATGTTCGGGGGGCGGTAGGCGTAAGTTATGTTCCCGCTACCTATAAGGCGTTTAGTCAACACGTTGGTAGTGATAAATTATATTTCGCACCACATTTTAGTTTCAAAACAACTCATTATACTCAAAATAAGTTACAATTGCTTTGCAAGTTGAGATAAAATCTATTATGTTTATCCGCTTAGTCACAATCATATCTAAAACTTACTTTAGGAAAATTATGTTTTATCTGTATCTTACAAGATTTTTCTTTATTTAAGAGCTAGTTAATGTGTAAATTTATGTCTCTTTCTGGATATATATAAAAATATTCGTATTTATAATTTCGTGAACCATTCTAACAATTTATTTAAAATGCTACTACACTCACATACAGTCAACTACAAAGATATGTATACAGATTATTACCTTATTCCTTTGTTATAAGACCCATAGGTGTATACATGTCTTTGACGCCGTCTGTACGTACATAAAGTCTCTCTTGCGATATAGGTTTTTCAGTTCACACACAATGAGAGGTTATCATTATCCTCACGTTTCAGCCAAGAAGTGCTGCCAGTGTTTTCGGTACCATGCCGCAGGGGCTTTTTTTAGATTTATGTTAGTTTTAAGTAGGTGGATTTACTTTTTAAATTTAAGAATTGTTTTTTATGGCTTAATTTTGGAGATTAAATATTGTAATTAAATGCAGCTAGTACGGACTCACTCAGGAAGTACCATGCATGACTTATATACAAAGCTTAAGCTACAGTAAACACACTAGACTGGGTAGACAGTAGGGCTCCTGGTATCCGTGATACACGCCGATCCGTAGCTACGGGTTCTTAAGCCCGGTGGTGCTAAGATCACGAATTTCACGAACACGGCAAGGTACGTACCTCGTACCTACGTTCGCATCCGGATTCACGTGACACGCCGTGACACGCCATGATATGTAGCCCGTACCTGCGTCCGTGTGTGGAGATTCAGGCTCGGTTTCGTTGGATACTTATCGCACGTTTCGTAATTTCGCCACGCCCGGGAGAAAAATAAATAAGGACTAAGTTTTATTGAATTGAGTTACCACTTAGTATATATTACGGGCGGACCGAAACGGCGTGTTCTTAAGATACGTGAAGGCGTGATCACGCCTACTCGGATCTACACGGATTCTCGTACCCTAATTTCACGTAACCGAATGTCACGTGCGGAACGGACCAGAAAACCGTTGCCGTGATTCACGAAACCGGGCGCACGGCTACGGTTTCACGAATCACGGACACGACCGCGAGCCCTGGTAGACAGGTACCTTAATGCTGTATCAGGAATCGTAAGTATGATGTCAAAAGTTTATTATCGTTATGAGCATGCTAGTGGCCACACTAGTGGTTCCGTCCTTGAATGTAAGACCACACATTTTATATAGTACCTATATTTATCATCCCGGAATTAACTCCCGAAAAATATTATATAAGGGTTCATATAGTACAGTGTGGAGGATGGTCACAAATACCTGAACTTCGCCTCTCTTGCCAAGGCAATAAAGTGTATATTCAGATATTTGTGACCACCGATATAGGAGCTGTCCTCCTCTGGAAGGAGTCTCGGAGGAGAACCTCAGCTGGAAGGATTCGGGAAATAGTACCCTTATTTCATTTCATAATTTCACCATTTCTTCGCGAACTAAGTCGCGATATTTTACCAAAAACCTCGCCTTTTGTACAGAGGTGACGCCAAAAGCACATCAATCATAAAAATAATTTCATAAACAAATCATAACACATTTTGTAAATCCGGTCCATAAAACCCTTTTGATCGCTAATTATAACAAATAAGCATCCGTTTCACTAAAATAACCCAAACCACTATCACATTTTAAAGGTACCGATAAACGACTTTTAACACAAGTTTATGCCTTTCATAATGGCTGGCGACGTCTTGAACGTATTAAAAAGTTAATTTTAATCTACCAGTTTATCCTGAACCTCATATTTCACTGTTTTACTGCAACGTAGAGCTCTTGAAAAGCATCAGTGACCAGTTTACAACAGAACTTTTGTTCGGTGCAGTTTATTTTGGGATTGGGGTCAGACGATGCTGGTAGATTATTAGTCTGGTCACCCTTTTTCTACTCATTAACGACTACTGAATGATTGATGTGATGGGCTTCGTTGAGAAACTTCGGAGTTTGGTTTTAGAACATTTACCAAATACTTATTTGTATAAGTATTTGGTAATTATTTGTATTTCACTTGTACATAACTCAACCTCAAACTCATAACTCACCTGTACATAACTCAGGTACACAAGTACTTCGTTACGTTACGTTAAAAAATACAAATAATTCGTTACATACAGCGTGCCTCCGACTTTACTGATCTAATTTTGCCATATGATTTAAAAAATACGGACTATTTGAACAACTAATGAGAACTCAAAGTTTAATCCTGAATTCCATGTATCAAAAACTGCGATATTATCGCAATGGTATTTGGTTTCGTGGTATGAGGGCGACATTACCATGTCTGATATTTGACGTTTCTTAAAAGTGATTTCATTTTGGACTGTGTACATTGAAAATAAGATTTAATTTGTGTGATCATATTTTTTTTTAAATTGCTGTAGTAATATTAAACCTTCAATTTAAAGCCCCATAGCCAGAGACACTATTTATTGTGTTATGCATATACTTAAGGGATATAATTGAAATTGATTTTATTGAACTATCTTTTCATTTTACCGGTCTGGCCTAGTGGGTAGTGACCCTGCCTATGAAGCCGATTTTTTATAAAATTTTAAGAACAAATAACAAGACGCTTTCCAAGGATAAATGTCAACAAGCCAAATCCTATGAAGAAGCTTAATTTTACAGAAGGTTAGGAGGGAAAACAATAAAAAGAGAGTCATTACAAAATATTATCATATAAATTGAAAAGATTTAGGCGACAGAAAAACCCGTCGAGCTGCATTGATTTTAGTTATTTTGGTTGTTTGGTTTGTTATTCCATAATAATTATTATTTATAGATGAAATACAAAACAATAAAATTGATCCCATAAGTACTAATTTAATAATGTTATCTTAATCATTATTAATTGGCTGAGACAGGTAGGTTTTATCACATAATGACATTATTGACATTGGTAGGACAGTCAATTATTTAAAACGTAATTATTAATTTAATTAACGTACTTTTGTGTGATAAATATATAATTAGTGTATGTGTAAAATACTTATCAACAACAAGTACTGCGGGGCGTCAATATACCTATTAGTTCTGCACACCAAAACGAATGTAGTCATTTATCAGAATAATTTTAGATTGCTGTATAAACGTCTTTTTATCAGATATTACGCGTGCCAGACATATACATATCGCAGTGATTAAAATGACAAAACGAAAGCCCATATTTTGTCTCTTTTATTATCCTGGACTACTTATTTCTTTTGTTCAATTTCATTTGTTTATAACCCATGAAGTTGAGTTGAGTCACTAGGCTTGAATTCAGTAAATATATTTATGGTTGTGCCTATTGTAGTTACTAAATTATTATTATGACGACCGGTCTGGCCTAGTCGGTAGTGACCCTGCCTATGAAGCCGAGGGTCCTGGGTTCGAATCCCAGTCAGGGCATTTATTCGTGTGATGAGCACAGATATTTGTTCCTGAGTCATGGGTGTTTTCTATGTATTTAAGTATTTATACCTATCTATCTATTATATATATTATATCGTCGTCTAGTACCTACAACACAAGCTTTACTGAGCTTACCGTAGGACTAGGTCGATTTGTGTAAGATTGTCCCGAAATATTTATTTATTATTTATTATAAATTATGGATGTTTTCTATGTATCTAATTTAGTTTGCTTATTATCGCTAAGTACCCAAAGTACAAGCGTTAAACGTTAGTGCTCCTTTTGTATTTTACATTAATAAATACAAACTTGACTTATCAAAAACAATTTTATCTGAGTCTCCATTCATTTCCTTGTCCACGTGGTACCAAACAACACCACATTATGATTTGTGGCCTCGTTGTGACATCTGATTTCAGTCATGCGTCAGATTGTCAGGGCAGTCATAATTTATTATTATTTACCTTTGAGAGTTGTGTCATCCGGCGAGGGGTTGCTTATTTTTAGAAGTTAGGGGGTTTTATAGTAACGTAGCGTTGGCGTATCAGAAATAATCGTTAACTACACAGCTTTTATAAAAATAGTGCACCTAAAGCTTTCAATTGCAATTCTTTTTCCTATTTAATGCAATTATAAAAGTATTAATAATTAACTTAAATTATAACTTACTTTGCATACAATTATATGTAGCAGTCACCGACTCCTAGCTCCCATACAAGCTCATTAGGTTACTTATTTTGTGGACAATTAGTGAGTGCGCTTTCCTATACGTGGACCCATGTATTGTAACTAAACTACGAGAGACTACCGCTACTAGCCCAGCGGCGTTTTATAATTATAATTTTATATATATTTTTATAAGAGCTATCTTAGACACTATATTTTCAAAAATGTACCTTGAGTGTGAACCCGCCTTATCCTCACCTTTAATGCGTTGAAACTAAACCCCGGGCCACGCTAGCGAGACCGAACGTCATAATTCTGTTTTCTTAACGTTTTCAACGCTAAGTGCCAGACAGCGGTGAAGGTTTAATTAATGCGAGATGGCTGAACTTGATAGGTACATAGTATTAGCACTAATTATTTTTCATTTTGAATATTAGTTGTACATTCATTAAAAACTTATTGTAAAAAAAAAAAATATGCTATTTATTCCACGTATTAGATTGACAGGGGGATAGGGGTGGTAGATGGCCTTAGCGGCTCAGGCCCAAATGTCAGGGGAAGTTTACGATTCCATCCCTACACCCCAAAACCCCAAAATAGGGTATCAGTATAAGCTGTTTATTGTGTCATACAGTATTAATGTAAGTTTTTTTTCATCTCATCTTATATTGTTTCTGTTTGGCCCCATGGTCAACTGGTACAGATACCTATAGTCCGAAGCCCTAAGTGTATTGTGTATTGTACAATAAAGTTTAAATTAAAAAATTAAGTATTAGATAAAACGTGGTATTTCTTTTTTGTGTTACAGTGAAGCATTAGTGAAGCCGTGTTATATAGAAATTATTAAAATTCACTACTTTTGCATAATAATAAAAAATAATTTAGAATCGGGTAGCACATTGTTATCGATGAATTCTCAATATAAATTGGGACTTCGATGCCGTTGAGTGTTCAATACGCTGACGGTAGATGTGACTACCCGTCACCCATGATGATGTATACCACGAAGGATAAGATAGAAAAAATTTTAATATTGAAGATTCGCTAGCAGACGTTTCTGCATAATAAAATTTTTTTTATTAAAATTACTTTCGAAAGTTTCTTCTACTTATTTTGCTGATATGCCCTAGTGGGCGTCGGTGGCCACCTATGCAAATCTTTTCTATTCTTGACCAGTCTTGTTAATGTGGCCGCCTCTTTTATGTTTGTCATTTTTTTTTATATTATCCAGTTCATCCATCTTCGTCCCCATCCCCATTTGCCCTCTATCTTTTCTATTTTAATATATTTAAACGAAAGCTTATACAATTTGAAATTATGATATTGATACGAATCATATTTCCGTCGGTGTCATAACATTATAACCTTAGTAATTTTTTTCCTCCGAGATGTTGTAGCAAACTCCCATTACAAACTCCACAACCACATTGTATCTGCAAATAGCTATTGCGCGTTCGATCCCCGGGGAGTCATAGCGATCTCTTTGTTGTCTTTATGGCTTTCACTAATTAGTTAACAACTCAGGGAAATGAACTGCTTGATTTACTGTGGCTTGTTTAAGACAATGATCGATTTTGATTTTTTTTTTTGTCGGGGTCGTTTGAGAATAACTTGTTGCGATTTCAAGACACGGCTAAGATTTCCAACCTTGTAATTTTCGTAAATTATAATTGAACATTGTTACATTTAAGGCTTGTATGTATAACGTACTAATTGCTTTTACTTTTTTAACTAATGATACCGAAATGGCAAATTCAGTTGTTTACCATGGGGCTGCGTCAATTTATTTTTAACACAAATAATCGGTTATTAAAATTAGGATAAACAGATAAAAAAGTTATTTTAAAAGTTTTGTTTTGTCTTATAGAGGTTTCTGGTGACCAGAGGGCTGGCCACTATTTCGCCAAACGGATTAGCATTGCTATCCAGCGCGGAAACGCGGCCAGCCTTCTGGGCACCCTACCTAATGACCAGGACCTAGGTCAATTTTTTTATTTATAGTTAAGTTTTTAGTTAGTATCTTTATTATGTTCTTATCTTATATTTTTGTGGTTTTTTAAATAAATAAACGTCCTTTTAAAAGATGAGGATGTACTCGTATATTTTTCTGTTACAAACTCATATATTTATTGAAGCAATACGATCATACACATAGATAATACCAAAGACACAACAGAACTAAAGACAGTCCCAGAACCAGTGTAGTAGCCCAGCTGCCTGGTCACCCTATCCAATTCGATAAGTGAGTCCATTATTTCCTCATTGTTAGGGATAATGTCTTCTGGTTTCAGAAGGAATCCGTATTGACCGACATCTCTCAACTCGAAGAGGTAGACGATGGGTACATCTGCGACACCCTTGACCCAGTCGAAGCTTGAGCCAGTAACGGCGTCTGGAAGAAGTATTTACATTATTATCTATATCTATCTTTGCACAAAGCTTTGGCATCCCTGTTGATTAAAAGGTGACCAGAAGGCTGGCCTATATTTTGCTCAACGAATAAGTATTGCCATCCAACGAGGCAATGCGACCAGCCTTTTGAGCACTTTTCCCATTGGCAGCGATTCGGGGGATATTTTTTATTTATAATTTTAGTTTATCCTTTCTTTATAATATTATTGTAATTGTGTTTCTTTTACTATTGTTTATGCCATTAGTATGACAGTTGTGGACTACAAAAAGGGTGAAGGGTGGTTCTTCAAAAAGTATGTAAAGAGGTTTTTACGGTGTCGGCAACGCGTGAATGATGCCTCAGTATTGTAAACGTCCATAGGCTGCGGTGACTGCCTACCATCAAGCGGGCCGCATGCTTGTTTGCCACCTTTGTGGTATATAAAAATACTGTACCTAACATGGTAGTTCACATTAAAACTATTATTTAAAACTGGATAGTTACCATGTATGTGAATTTTAATGAGTGACTGTAGAGTATTTGACGTCCCGTGATTAGTAAATTCACAAATCGTATAGTATCTGTTTTAGAGCAAAACGTGCGAAATCTCAAAGTAAGTATCGTATACTACAATTAAAACTGTTGTGAGCCATGTTACTACTACTTAGTTACAAACGGATAAACTCACGTGTAATTATATCGCACTAGGCGACATGTTTCGGGTAAGCTCTGGTGCCCATCTTCAACCCGAGTCAGGACACACCGATCGCGTTGAGGGTGTATCGCTCACTCCGAGTGAGTGAGTGAGTGAGCGATACACCCTCAACGCGATCGGTATGTCCTGACTCTATCGCTCACTCCGAGTGAGTGAGTGAGTGAGCGATACACCCTCAACGCGATCGGTGTGTCCTGACTCGGCTTGAAGATGGGTACCAGAGCTTACCCGAAACATATCGCCTAGTCCGTTTACAGTTAGTTTACACTGATACAAATCCCTCTTTATTGTAGTAGTAATTTCATTGAATGTTTATTTCAATGTAATATTTATCTAGATATTGGGATATTTGTATTTGTAGTAGTTCAACTCATTTTTATGTCACACTAATATGCCTCAATATTACACTATAAATACAAGTAGGCAATAGTGCAAATAAAGTACTAAAACTATTTCATTTGCAATCAGTTCATACTTTTACATTAATGTTCTAAATTGAGTTATAGTAAAAGTCGAGAAAATTCGATTGAAATTACTTATGGCAACAAGTAACGACCTAGGCACTTCTATGGATTTTGTTCGCATTTGTGTCATTATCTAGGAAATTGGACCTTATTGTCGATGGCACTTACGTGGAATCGCGTTGCGTTTGTATTGCGGCATCTTGAACAACGATATAAGCGCCATCGACAGTAAGGTCCCTCATAGATAATGTCACTTTACGATCACTGGTTATAACATCTTTTTTTTGCATTCTGTTACAACTAGGCATTCACATATTTTACTAATTGGTAATATTTCTTTAAGTTATATTTAAGAAGCTTACATAAAATTTCTTGGGATGTCCCGACGGTATAGCGTGTTCCATGTCTGGCCTCCAACTTGTCTGCAGCACGGATAGCAACTTCATACTGAAACATATAAAATTTTATAGATCCAAGACAAGTTTTCAAGATTTGATGCAGCATGGTAAGTACAGTCAGCAGCAAAAGTGGGTAAGCGTTTCCAGTGTTCAAATTACCTACACGCGCTCTTATTCTCTTGACAATAGAGTTGTGTTGACCTCATTTTGAACACTTCAAGCGCTTAGCCACTTCTGCTGCTGACTGTACGTAGGATTTTTTTTGAACTACTTTACTTTCGATTAACATACAATAAGCTAACGTAGGTACTGTAAATCTAGAAAAAATACTTTGAGGCCATGTACTAAAGATGCATTATCTATTTTTTTCATAAACATCAATCATCAATGTGTGTTCTTTTTGATTTAAAATAATATACTGTGTGTAATTCTAATACGGGCGAAGAATTAAACCAGACATAGGATTTACCAGTATAATCAATAACCAAAAGGTTTTTCTTTAATTATACCTATTATACATTACAATTATTTTTTGTAAAATTTCTAAGCAGTAATGTACTGCGAACATAACGCGACATGAGCTTTTGAAACGAACTGTCAACGAGTGTTGAACTCGAGTGTGTTGCATTACATTGCGGGCCGAATTTTTTTATATGGATAAAAATTTTATTGTAGTTCTAAGCAAAACTTATCTAAATATATTTCTTATGTCCTATTCTACCCTCTGTTAAGAGATTCGCCCGTATAAAAATTACACACTGTA
Source organism: Grapholita molesta (assembly GCA_022674325.2). Taxonomy (NCBI): domain Eukaryota; kingdom Metazoa; phylum Arthropoda; class Insecta; order Lepidoptera; family Tortricidae; genus Grapholita; species Grapholita molesta. Next base: position 9,836,896 of record CP053138.2, read on the forward strand.
TTCTTCATTTCTCACGTACAATTAGAACTTTTTTTTTAAATAGTACTAACACTAATATCAATTACAAATTGGGTTAGATGCCGATGTCCTATACACAAAAATGAACTCGGCTTTGAACACTTTTCAGTCAAGTACAGCAGCAGAAGTGGCTAAGCGGTTGAGGTGTTCAAAATGAGGTTAACACATCTCTATTGTCAAGAGAATAAGAGCGCGTGTAGGTCATTTTGAACACTTCAACCTCCCAGCTACTTTAGCTGCTGTACATGACATCTCTTTCATTTTATAATCTTCAAATATAATTAGTCACTCATGACTTTAATTGATAGCTTAAAACAATTAATTACCATATCACCATAATTATTCGCTTGCAGCACATCATAGCCACTCACGTGGCTGTAGGGCACCAGGATCATCTGGGAGTAAGAGTGGAAGTCCAGATAGTAGATCAGCTCGCCGGACTGCTGCAGTCGGAGAACGTGGTTGGAGATGGCCTGAGTCTCCAGCTCGGAGGCTGGGGTGGGGCCGGCGTACGTCTGATCGCAAGGGTTCGCGGAGGCTCCTGTGACTGTAATATAAAGCAGATCCACCTCACTAGCTTGGAATGGACTGTTTTATTCTTTAATAACGGATAGCAATGTTGCATTTTATTCACAAGAGTGCAAAGTAATTTCATATAAAGTATTTATTACTAATCGCGTGTTTTTTATGTTATCTGCTTGAATGGTTTTTTTTTAATTTAATATTTTTGAATGATAAATGATGGATGCTAATAATTTTGAATACATTTTAAACGTTTCAGTGTAAAAATTTTCCTCCCGGTAGTGAGGTGAAAAATTATGTGTGTCACTCGGCAGCAAAGTGTGTTCCCCTGTCGTGCTTGCTGACCCTCTCGTGCTGAGACCCTCTCATTGCTCAAGATACCACTCCTTGAACCACTCACTATGTTGTTCTTGTTGGAATCTTTCGCTAGCTCGGGTCTCAATATTAGCACGAGAAGGTAAACACTATCTTTGCCCCCTTGCCCTAAAAATAACTATTTTCAAGTTTTCAGTTTGTTCTTAAACGTACTCTAATATTTAAATGTAAGGTCGCTTTTGTATAAATTGGATATGTTAAATGTCTCTGACTGTTTTATTTCTTTCTGTAATAAAGAGTTTTATTGCCAACTACTACTGAAGTAAACAAAAATACTTTTAGTATTCTGTAATTCTACAAATTTATGTTTATAACCTACATAAATTTCATGACGGTCTAATAATGTTTTATCGTTATCGATAATTAGTTTATTTAGGAATGTAGGTTTTTCGTGATAATATAATTCTCCTTAAATTGTTGTTAATGTCTCATTAAATTGTGCTTTCGATTGTAACTCCAAAATAACAGATTTCGTTTTTTTTTGTTTTTTTTATGACATAGGCGGCAATCGAGCAGACGGATTGCCTGGTGGCAAGCAATTACCGTCGCCCATGGGCACCCGCAACACCAGGGGAGTCACAAGCGCGTTGCCGGCCTTTAAGGGGGGTTGGAGCTCTGAGAACCTTACTCACCATCAGGAACACAACACTACAGACCTGAAAGGTAGCAGTGCTATTATGGCTGTGGTCTTCTGTAAGGAGGAGGTACTTCCCTAGTTAGGCTGCTCCAGATTCAAGCGTTGATGGTACTTCGCTGTGCCCTACCTCTCATTAGTTGGATGTAGTTTAAGGACATACCCGGGTCCGAAAGTCTTGATACAAATATGAAACGGTACTTACCCATCCATTGGAAATTAAAATTCCTGTTTAAGTCAATACCGTTGCCAATGTCTGCGTTGGTTCCACACATTACATGATTGTCAGGATTTCGATTTTTCCTCCACATACGATCCTATAAATAATTAATTATACTTTACCTTATGTTACACAAACAATATTTTTTAAAGACGAACAATTTTTAAGGAAGCAATCAATAATCATGCATATAATATTTAGACAATGATGTTAAACCGCAGACGGTATGTGATGCCGGTGATATTATAGTTGCCAGAAACATTTTGGTACTCACATTTGTAAAAGTGTATGCATATCCATCAGGGTTAGCAACAGGGATAATATGCCATACGAATGTCTCAGCCAAAGTCCTAACAGCAGGATCGTCACTGGTCAGAAACTCTTTAATAATCCACGTGACAGTGGCAGGTGAGATCCATTCCCTGGCATGGATGCCTCCTTCAATCATGGCGAACAAGGGTCTTTCGCCCCTCTCTTCAGGTTTAAAGTCGATGACTATGCCTCTAATGGCACGGCCTTCGTAGGTATTCCCAATACTAATAGTAGTGACTACGTTAGGGTAAAGGGTTTCTAGCTCATCTAACCAGTTGTAGATGTTGTCTAAGCCATAGTATCTATCCCAAGACATAGCACCGAGTGTGCTGCTTCGGGTATTACCATTGGCATTGGGGATAGCCGTTTTAAGTTGGGCATCTATTAACCTAAAAAGAAAAGACTAAATAAAATAAAAACTATTGACATCTTATTCAACTATCTCAGTCAGTTAATTGTGTAACTTAACAATTCAAATTTTTTTTTTTTTTATGACATAGGCGGCAAACGAGCAGACGGAGTGCCTGATGGTAAGCAATTACCATCTCCCATGGGCACCCGCAACACCAGGGGAGTCACAAGCGCGTTGCCGGCCATTAAGGGGGGTTGGAGCTCTGGGAACCTTACTCACCATCAGGAACACAATACTACATACCTGAAAGGTAGCAGTGCTATTATGGCTGTGGTCCAGATTGTGTGCCCCAGATTCAACCGTGATAGTCATCGCTGTGCCCTACCTCTCATTGTTGGACGTAGTTTAAGGACATACCCGGGTCCAAAACACATCATCAAATTACTTTTTACAGCTTTAGATTAGATCTAGGTACTGTCTATTAATAAATACCTGGTACATTCCACAAAAAGTTTCGGGTACGTGACGCAATTTTTTTAATAGGTACTTCTGTCATAGCTAGGAACCCTAAATTATGCAAATCGATATTTAGGAACTTGGCTTTAAAATCAACGGTATATCTATCACACTAATGCCCCATTTAGACCACGCAAGAACTTGTATACGATTTTGATTACATTGCTGGGTTATATAAAGCGACCGAATTCGGCGTACGCCGATAGCCCGCAATGTAATGAAAATCGTATACAAGTTCTTGCCTGGTCTAAATGGGGCTTAATGCAAGTTAATAAGGTAGCTGCCATACGCGTCACGTCTCCGACAAAAGTTGACCTTTTCGTTGAATGCACCACCTGCAATATTTGTTTTCAGCTACTTATTTGCTGATTCCTTTAAAGTAGTATAATCTGAAGGTACTTACTCTTGCACGTTAGCGATGCTGACAGTAGCATCAAGATTCACACTCTTGATATAATTCGAAAACTCTTCATCTTCGGCAGGAGCAACCATAATCCTCACTTCGGTGCCAACTTCAAAGATCTCCGTCCAGAACTCATAACTATCTTTCCTTAGATCATTCAGGATTTGCACTTCTGCTTCAGTTTTTGGCATAATATTATACACTTTGTAGTTTTCATAGCTCACCATAGCATTGGCTAAAGCTGCGAGCCCCAGAAGGGCTATTAATTTTAAAAACATTTTTTATTTCCAGATACGTGTGATGCGTACTTATACTAACTACATATATTATAAATGAAAAGGATTTAGGTCGAGATTCTTAGTATTATCGGATTGTTTCGTTCTTGTTATCATTGTAATCTAAGGATTACTATTTAATGCTGATATAGTGATCGTTATTAACGTGCAATATCATATCAAAGAATGGTTTGCAAATAAGTTAACACTTAAATTTATTTATTCCCACTATGTTTTCTTTAAGGTATTTTAAGTTTATAGAGCCGTTTATTGAAATCACTCGGTAAATTGACGTTATTATTATAATATATTGTTTAATAGGGCTCCTTAGTTTAGAGTAATATTTAAGGTATATTAAAAAAAAATACCACACCTTTATTAAACTTTTTTGTTAATAACTGAAATCGGACAAATATTACACTAACAAAAAATCTAAAGACTAGTTATAATCTTGAATATTTACATGCATTGCTTTTTCTGCCGACCACATGCTAAGAAATTAACACTTTAATAATGATCCTTAGATTCATTTTACAAGTTTGTATATTAGACCAAAGTTTCATAAATATCTAACAGAACGCATGCTTCGACATGATAAGAATTCTTCTTCTTCTTCAAATAAAAGAGAAACTCCGAAGCCTACTTAATATGAGTTCAGTGAGTTCATACACCAAGAGAGACTTCAGTCAAACTTTTATCAACGTAAGGAATTTCATTACTCCTAATGATAAGAGGCTGAAGATAGTAACTTGATAATTGATATATATTTTATATATTTCATGATAAGCTAATTGCTATGGATTTGATATCGTTTGGATAAGAAATAGATAGCCTTAGAGCCGGTAGCACTAAACCGTTTGTAAACGAGACACATTGACTATTTCTTTATGTTATTCTATTGGTTGATCAATTCTGGTTATGGATTTAATATGATTTAGTTAGATAATATTTTTACTTACCTATAGAAACAAAAAGCAAAATATAATAACAAAACAATTTGATGTATATATATTTATATTTGTAAATAAGAGTGTTTTTATATAAAAAATACCAATCTTAATATGTCTTTGAAAAAAAAATACACGGCTACCATCTTTAATAGAGCGCCAGGGCGGCACCAAATACTACCAAAATTAATGACGTCACAACATTCCCAGCTGAAGATTGCGGTGTGTAAACCCTTAGGTCTCTAGTCGCTCTGTCCATCTCAAGTAGAGCATCAATGATTTCTAGATTGTTCGGAATGATTGCTTCTGATGGTAACAGGAAACCATATTCGCCTAGATCTCGGAGTTCGATCAGGTAAGCTACTGGTACGCCAGTACTCTTTACCCAGTCGAAACTTGTTCCGCTCATCAAGTCTGTGGAAATTATAAACTTATATTAATTTCAGTCTCAACTTACTATTTTTTATTATTAAAAAACATCGATTGTATATTATATTAATAGATTGCAGCGTCGGGCAATGCTCATCGACATCACCGTCCCATGTGACGAGAACGTCGTGAAGGTCGAGAAGGACAAGTCCAACAAGTACTACTGCTCACGAGGTAACCGCCATGTGGGAAGTTGAATCGGCGATCATTGTACCGATAGTTGTTCCCGCGAACGGTCTCATAGCGAAGCGTTTCGACCAACATCTTGAGAGACTCTCGCTACGGTTGTGGTTGGATCAAGGGTCAGATTCAGAAGGCGGTAATCCTGAACACGACGCATAGTCCGACGGCTCCTCTCTCTGCAGCCCTAACCACCGGCAGCCTGGGCCCTGCCCTGTTCCCGGCAGCACTCTAGGTTAGGTTTTTTTTATAATGTTTTTATTGTTTTGATATAGTTTAAAGGTATTTTTATATTTTACTTTTATAAAAATGTAATAAAAACTTAAATAAAAACCTAGCCTAAGATATAAAATGAATAAAGAAAAATATCAATTTTTTTTTAAGTATGCTTCAGAAAAGTCGCTCATGTCCTGTGTTCTATGTCAATACTAGTAAGAGGGTTAAAAGGTTAGCGTAGTTTTATTTCGATTATTATCTTTTACGTCAAATCAAAGCATGACGTCTATACCTGTCTGTTACTACTTTTATCTTATATCACTAAACCAATTAAGATAAGAACGGTTTAGAAATTGTTGTTAAATCCGGAGGAAAACAAAGGTAATTTTTTTTACCAAAAAATCACGTTTTCTGTTTACGATCAGACAGACAGTAGGCTTATTTGCGACTGTCGTAGTATAAAAAGCATATTTTATTTATTCTACTGGCTAAAGCTAGTGCAAAATGTTTACAGCGAAATGTGTTTAGTTAAAATTTAAAGCGTGTCGTGACCAAGTATGAACTTTTAGTTGCACTATTAAATCGGTTATTAAACCGATTTGAAGTTTCCTGAGTTTCCTCAACTAAAAGTGTATTATGAAATTCGATAACGTTACAAAGGGTAACTTACACATAACGTCCGCAGAAAGGCCAACTCTATAAGTTGTGCCGTTTCGGCTTTCCAACGCGTCGGCCGCTCTCACAGCTATTTCATACTAAAATCATATGTAACATTTAGTACATGAATTAATAATGAATACCTACAGGCGTTTAAGTAAACTCTTTTTTAATAGTAAGGCTAAAAACCTGTCTAATATTTTTGGTACTTTGAAAGACATACTTCAACAGGCGTCATTACAAATCACCACGGAAATTGTGTGATTTAGATTTAGATCATTTTCTGAGTCAAATCCGTCATCGAGGACTCGGCTAAAGCCAGAGAAATGACGTTGTAACGCCTTGTCCAACAAATACCTACGAAGGAAAAACGTTGGCCTACTGCGTGGATACATAAGAGTAGGTGTTGTAATATGTTCTCATATTAAATAAGGTTGTGGATTAACTATTGTGTAATAAAACAAAGAGAATAATAAGAATGTTGTTGTTCTCAGCCAACTTGTAACTCACCATGTTAGCAAAACCAGGAATCTGCAATGCCGAAGCAGATTCCAAATGGCTGTATGGCACAATGATCAATTGACTGTAGGAATGGAAAGCAATGTAGTATATTATCTCTCCTTGCTGCCTTAAATTCAGGACATATTGCTGTATAGCTTGTGTCTCTGGCTCAGAAGCTGGTGATGGACCGGCGAAAAGGTTAGAACAGGGAGTGTCTGATGTACCGGCCGCTGAAATTTATTTCAAAGTATGAAACTAAAGTGGCATGTTTGTAGTTCGAAATCCTTTATTTTAAGGATATTAAACTTTGTATAGATGATAAATATAGAAAATCACAGCATTAAACAATGCGTATTGTAAAGAGGAGTGAAAGAACTTGTTCGATACAATAAAATCAAATGAGGAAAAATATTACACACCTAATTTCTGTCCGAACAATTGAAACAGAACGTAAGATACTATAAGGATAATGTTAGGTAAATCAGATTGTCAAAGTCTCCCTAATGAAACTTACTGTTCCATTGGAAATCGAAGTTCCTGTTGAGATCGACTCCATTGCTCATGTCATCTTCAACACCAGAGCCCACGCAGGATGTGAAATTAGTCCTGCTGCGGTTCTTTCTCCACATTCTTCGCTGTTATTAAAACAAAACAGGGTAATCAAATAACAGGATAAAGTAAAATATATGGTATCTAATCGGAACCAAATAAAACTTACATCCGTGAAAGTATAAGAATATCCATCAGGGTTGACAACAGGGAAGATGTGCCATTCGAAACTAGAAGCTAATGCTTGAACCTCAGGGTTATCGCTCGCTAGAAACTCTTTTATGATCCAAGTAACAGTTGCTGGTGAAATCCATTCTCTAGCATGAATCCCGCCTTCAAAAATACCAATTTTCTTCTCAACTCTCTCTGGGTGGTAGTCAATGATAATACCTTTGATCTGCCTACCTTCTACAGTCTGACCTGGCATTACTACAGTTCTAACAATGTTTGGAAAAGCTTCTGCTAACTCGTCAAGCCACTCATAAATGGTATTTAATGGGTAGTATCTGTCCCATGTGAATGAGAATAATGTATCGGCATTACGTAAATACGAACGTCTGGTACGACGTCTTCTAGTAGTGAACGTGTAATAAGTTGAAAACCCATTGCTACCAGTACCACCAGTATATGTTTTACCACTACTGCCGCGACTACTACCACTTTTACTGCTGCCACCACTAGGTCTACCGCCTTTTCCACTACTACCTTTACGTCTGGAGACGGGTAATACTTGATTTTCAATTGCTCTGTAATTAGGAAAACATAAAATCAATTCAAATATTTAGGTATATGTATAATATATATATATTGGCATTTTCGTTTATTACAAAAAGAATAAGATTTGAATCGGTTTCATGAATATTACATTAATATATCTATAATGTTAACTAGGCCTTTGCCCTGCAATGGGAAATGACATATATTACGAAAACAAATTTTAACAAAATACGTAATACATTATCTTATTAAAAGTACTCGCAAGAATATAAACTTAGAGCTTAACGCCGGGCTCAGTCCATTTGTATAAGAATGTCCTGCTTTATTTATTTTATATATATATTTTTAATGTGTCATAAAAATGTTACTTATCATTTCTTTATCATTATGTTAAATGTAGTATCAAGTGTATATAATAGAAACACCGAACAAATATACCTGTGTACGTCATCAATCACTAGATTTGCTTCAATATTTGCTCTTTGTAACACTTCAATAAATTCAGCTTCATGTGCCGCTGACACCATTATCTTCACTACATGGTTAACATCAAACACGTCTTCCCAAAACTCTGTAATGCCACTTTTCTGCACTTTAATCAAACTTTCCACATCATCAGCTGTTTTAGGAATAACCTTGTAAACTTTATAACCCTCATAACTTTTTAATTCAGCATTAACAAATGCTGAAAAGAGTAAAACAAATAGTATTGTTTTAAACTCCATGTTTGAAATGGAGAGTGGAAATGCGCATATCAAGCTATGTGAATTATTATATTTTATCTTATCCAAGAGATAAATAATTAAACTTTATCAGCAGATTTCAAACATTTTTGATATATCCGCGTTGTTTGATATGAATAAATTAGTTTACTATAACGTCATATTTTTTGTAACAATCCCTAATTAATATTTAAATATTTACCTAAAGTTTCGCAGCGTGAACGATATTGAAAGAGAATCGGCTTTATTTTCGCAATAAAATACCCGGAATTTGTAATGTCTGCCTCTATTTTTATTCTGCTCATGTATGTTTTTCTTTTTATACCATTTTTGAGGTGTGCAATAAAGAATATATGTATTGTATTGTATTCCTTAACCGCTCTATTGATTTATATTTATAATTATTGCCATTCAAAATTGATTGGGTTGGTTTCGAAGAGACTTTTCATATTGCATGACAAAAAAAATATACATGTAGAACATTTTATGAGAAATTACAATAAATTGTAATTCCCTCCCTATTTCGAAATTTAAACAGTTGGAATCGAAGGTCCAAGAGTTGGCTATTTGCATTAAATTTGAAAAAGAAATCGCCGTCTACTTTTTAAATCCTACTTATCATGTTCGAAAGGAGTTTGCTTTGAGTTACATTTTGTGGATTCGGATAAAACAGTCGCAAAAAAACAATATAAACCTAATCTTTCGTATTGTTAGTCCGTTAGCCTTTCAACTTAAGGAGCATTCTCACGTCCCTCGATCCGACGACGTATCGGCCGCGCTGATTCATGCCGCGCGCGACACGGCGGTGCCGGCGATAAATATAATTGTGCTCTGACCCACCCAAGCGGCCAACAAGTGCGTTAGGGCACGTGTACATCCAGCTCAGAATACCTAACTTAAATATTATACATAAATTGATATTTTACATAAAATCGCGTTATCATAATCATAATCATAATCAATTATCAATTATCATAATCCAGGCTATACAAGGTAAGGTAAGGTCTGTGTTCCATTCTCTTTATTTAGTGAATCGACATCTGGGAATAATAACTTAACATCCGATTAATAAACGGCTCAAAACTTATAATTGAACGATATAATCAGTATTTATTTTAATCATCCATGAGTTCGAGAAAAAAATATTATGCTCTCTGAGGCATGCAAAGAATTTCCTGCTTCTGATGACAGCCTTATTTTAACAATGAATTATGAAATTTATAAGTTTTATAACTCTATAGACGCTAATAAAATGTACAGTCAGCGTCATATAGTTGGCAGCATTCAAAGTAGTCAAATAGTTCGGTACACCATATAAATACTATGGTGTACAGAGCTTTACTATTTAGTAAATAAAAAGGAAGTAAAAAGTTATTAGAAACTATATTTTATTCACGAATTACAATATATTTCTAGAAAATGAGAAGAGATACTTAACAACTAAAGATATTAGGCAGAATTTCAAGATAGTCATGTAAAGATGTTGAGTGAAAGCAATAACTGAATTAGTAATGACATAGGTCTGTAACACATTCTAATCAACAGATTATCTGGTTTAAATAGATACAATACTAATGCTAACTAATCAATAAACTCAAGAATAACAACATAGAATAATCTAAACGCAGCCTTATAAGATCACAGTTGTACGAGGTACGGTCCAGGAAGAGGGCTACATCAACCGTACGCGTCCTCAGATATCGCCACATTATGCACAAGTCTTTAACCCGCTAATTTATCACTTAATTCAAAGCAACAGGGTCCTAAATGGATGAACAGATAAAATTGCAGCGCTCGGGTCTTGTTCGACAGCGTGTACATTATTCCGTGTTGCAATGTAATGAATTCTTTTGAATTATTGCCGTTGTGACAAACGGTTGAGTTATCGAATGTTCTAAGTATGTATAAATATAATTATTTATATTCTTTGGATACATTTTGATAATTTTAGAGATGGCATGTCCTAAAAGTATATAAAGTAAAGTCGTAGCTGTGTGTAAGTGACTAAGGCAAGCAAAGATTTTCAAGACAAAAGCATAACATTTGAAATGAACGCTTACAATGTAACAAAACAATGATTTCATTTTTTTTTTTATGATATAGGCGGCAAACGGATAGGCAGAATTGGAATTGCACTGGTGTTAAGTAATCCAGTGGTTGCAAGCATGCAAGCAACACCAGGCGAGTCAAATTTTTCTATTTTTCCTTCGATTTAAATATCGAAAATATTCGCTAGCAGACGTTTTTGCATAATAAAAAATAAAAAATAATTTATAATCATAACATTTGAAATTAATGCTAACAATATAACAAGAAAACGGTTTCATTGTAATTATTAATTTACAGTCAAAGTAATTTTAAGTAATGCACCCACTACCAGCTTTCATCACATATTTCACAGCGATGACCGCAAAAATATTGTAACATGCTCTTCATCATCATCATAATCTATAGACAAACATTCAAGGGGCTCTTCCAAAATCAAGCTCTTATGGCTTTATAGATACAGTTGTATCAGATAATTTTGCGCGGTTCGTAATGTAAGATGGGTCTCTTATAAGTTTTGTCTCATATGACAAAACACGATACTGTAAGTAGGAGTGCACACCTAGAAAACTCACGTATGCTTTGTCTCGTAAAAGACTAAGTTTCAGTATAGAGTAAGTGCTAACTACAATATTAGTGTTTCCGATCAACAGTGTCAGCTGCACCGCCAAAGTTTAATAAGGATACCAGGAACTTATCAATTCGGGAACAAGTGGCTGCGGTATTGGAAGTTACAGCGATAGCGAAGATGTATGGTGCAATGCGGTACAAGATACGGAGGGATGAATTAATTTATTACAAAGTAATTCAATGACGCTGGGGCAAATATATACTACTAGCTGACCCGGCAAACTTCGTAGTGCCTAAAAAACGACAAAAGTCGTGATAGCTTTTAATTAGCTAAAACATATATGATTTTAATTAAGGTAATTAAATAAATAATACACAAACAATTCTAAAATTACAAATTTTATTGGAGGAACTTATGATATACAATTGAGGTCATATTTATTTTTCGAAATCACGGGATTTTTGTGACTTTTTAATATTTAATGTCTCAATCAGGGCTGTGACGATTCTAACCAATACAAAATCATTTGAATCTGTTCAGCCGTTTTCGAGTTATAAGCGGTTGAACAAACCCCACTTTCTTTTATATATAATTATATAGATAGAAGATAGATTACAATGAAGAGACTTGAAAAAATTACCTGTTCAGTAAAGATAATGCAAGCGGTCATGATCAAACAATGTAAATAACTTATTTTTATATATGCTACAATGTTTGATGACGAGATACAAGGATGATTTTTGATGAAAAGAATAATTAGCTATCCGCGTTATTATTCTGTTCCATAATTGCTACCAGCTAGTTTACAACATCAGCAGTTTCTATGAAAATGTTGTTCAACTTTATAATTTAACCTTATAAACTAAACTTATATCTCTCTATATATATGAGAAAGTGGGGTTTGTTCAACGGCTTATAACTCGAGAACGGCTAAACCGATTAAAATGATTTTGGATTGGTTGGAATCGTCACAAGCCTGATTGAGACATTAAGTATTAAAAAGTCAAAAATCCCGTGATTTCAAAAAATAAATATTACCTCAATTAAATGGTCCTCAATATGTTTATTGATTTAAATCATATATGTTTTAGCTAATTAAAAACGATCACTACTTTTGTCGCTTTTTAGGCGGTACGAAGTTCGCCGGGTCAGCTAGTTAGGTAATTAAAAAAAATATCAAATTTAACTAAACTAGACTAAAAGCCCAAACTAATACAAAAATTCACTCCATGGCATAGTACCGTAGAGCTGCCAGCATTTTCTCGCTGAATTACAATACAAATTCGCTGTGCGAGAAAGCTGCCAGCTCCACGGGCGCATCCGTTAGCTTTTTGGACAATGCCCTAAAACTGGGCTTCGGGACCCCAGGGGCCAATACCAAAAGCAAGAAAGCAATATTTGCGGGTAAGATGACTGTACTTAGCCCTCTTTTTATTCTCAGCCACTTCCGCATCCGTATTGCTTGGTTTTTAGATGGCCTGTGATAAAAATGCCATATTTATCAAAATAATTAACACAAAACCGAGACAACTAGTGATAAAAAAAAATTATGAGCCCAGTAAGTATATTTGCGAGTGAGTTACTGTTGCAACTCACTTGTCTTATGCTAGACCTACTGTACATAACAAACACCTACTACTCGTAAAAGTAGGCAAGTTCAATGTAGAAAACTAGGCCTACACTAGGCCTACCTTAAAGGCTAACAGCATTGGGATTTATTATAAGCCAGCAGTGTTATCAACAGCTTATCAATTGGGGAATATAGCGGGTGTGGGGCGAGAGCGATGTTGGAGTTATCGCGATTGGGTCCCTTGAGCATTGTGGCACATACAATGCGCAATGGCGTACTTGACTGGATACGTACGTGACGTTTGTCAGTAATAGGTCACATCGAAGTGTTCACTAAACAACAATTTATTGAAGGCAGATACTAAACGACAATTGACAAAAGTTACCATTTTCTTGACATCGACGAAATGTTTTAAGTGACATTAACTAGGAAGGTATATAAAATGTAACATTAAACATAATTGAAGTTATTAAACCATGAAATTGAAAATACCAAAAGATATACGCATGGCGGAGGACAGAACCATCTGGAAGGATCTCGTCTTCAAACAGAAGTATATAATGTTATGATGTTAGTACAGATGGTACAACTAATAATTATGTAACAGGTGACACAACATTACGATACAACGAGGAAATCTCGCGAGAATCCTTGATGCCAGGGCTTTTAAATTTATATTGTAAGTAGTTATTATAATATGAAATAGAACTGTACTCTCGTCGCAATCTTAAAGTAGCACGCGAATCTTCCAAGAACCTTGTAGCTTGCACCAAACATTTATCGCGATACTAAGAGACAATAGCGCCATTATCCGAGCGCGGGTTAACAATGAGCCGAACGCTGATTAAGCGGTTCCCTACCGATCGTAAATTATTTTGTTCCTGCACCGCTGTAGAATGAGATCTGCTTTTGTAACGCACTCGCGAACTTGGTAATGAAGACGTTGAAGTATTTTATTAATATCGAGATTATCTTTTGCAAGGATCCCGATTGCCTCATTGAAGGTTCATGTTGTGCTTTTACAGAAGCCTCCCAAAAGGTAATTGTAATAAGTGAGAAACTGAGAGTTATCTCTCAAAAGGTAATTGTATAAAAACTAAGTTATAAGAATTTCCATGTGTGTTAAGGGTAAGAGAGTGTTTCAAAAATTTATATTTATTGTGATGTTTAAAGCCAGATATAACTGTAAGTTTTGTGACGATTGCTAACCACCCGTTAATTGTACACAATTAAAAATCTCAAATATTGCTTGTATTTTTACTCAACTGTTCATATTGATTCTTAAAATGTTTTGAAAAATGGTGTTTTCTGTAGATACATTTATTATCTACATTGTAATTGTGCGTAAAGTTTGTTTAATTAACTTCTTCTTCTCATATGCTCTTGGCAGAGCAGTCGTGGTCACTCACGCGGTTTGCTGGCAGAACGAAGGACAACATTTCTTTAATTTCCACTGGACTGAGTTTAGTGAGCACACTAATTGAGAAGAACACTTGTAATAATCTTGATTTGTTAAGTCCATCGAATTGGCAAACGACCTTGAATCATTGACCCTACCCTGTACCACCAGTCTTTCTACAGAATCAAGGCCTCTGCGGGAAACATGTCCGAAGTAAGTGAGATTTTTTCTTTGCACAAAGGCAAGTAGGCCTTTCCTTAATCTAAGAGCCTACTCCTCCAACAGCATATTTCTACACAAAGCATCTATCCGCTGTCACTCTCTTTCCTCACTCTTTGTTTGTACGAAAAATTTTCAGACAACCAGGTACTATTAAGTTATCATAAAAATATTTTTTATTGCAATTATTTAGTCTTTTGAGCTAACTGAATATATGTCATATATTCAAGGACTAATTCTGCACTAATTTAGGTGAGTTGAAGAAAAGATAAAATTTGTCAGTTTTGTGTGTTTTTGTAAATACTTAGATTTGGTGAACGTTTCATAAACTACAAGCAATATTACAAAGCAGAAAAAGGCAAAAATTAAATTTCCATTCAAATTTTAATCGTCACAAAACTGACATAATTTATTTTTTCTACAAGTTACGTCAAGTCACTACACATTTTCTCAAAACTCCCTACCTACTCACGTTACAATTACTTGTTTTACTAATAATTTTTTCTCGCAGCTGTAATAATAGATATCGCTCATATAGGTACACATATTATATGCATCATAAGTCCGCGGTAAAATAAGTCTGAGTTTTACACACAGATGACCCATTTTGCGCTTGCATTAAAAAGTAATAATCTACATTCTTAAAAACTCATAACACTTTGTAAGTAAAATTGTATGAACATTAAATACAAAAATAATTTACGTAAACCCAAATGTAAACCATCCCATTTCAGCATTAATTCGCATAAAAAAGTAACTGCTTATTCATCCATTACACTTCTTTATCCTCGTGACTTTTATGTTATTACACCAAGTCTGAATTTTTAATATTCAGGTTCATAAGGGCCTTATTTGTGAAATAAGCCAGTTCCCCTACCATCAATGTTTGCTAAGATACCTTTTTTCCGTCGGAAAAAGATACTTCTTAGATGCTTAACTTGTGTGTCGGTCTTTAGTGTCAAAGCAACTAAACGTATCGATAACATATTAAATTTTTTTGTCAAAAAAGTTTACCATAATCGTTTTATTGTATAAGGTACATGGAATATTTATGTTTCCCATCATTATTTGAACTGTATTTCCATGTGATAGAGTTTACTTTTGCGTATTTTTTATTTATGCTCGTGAAATGGTTTAACTGATTTTATTTTATGATTTATGTTACTGCTACGTATGTTTGGTTTATGTAACGAAGCGAAACTGAATTTCATAATAACATCAAACTAGTATTTTTTTAATTATATAAAAGTGCTTTATGTACACACAATATTTTTAAACTCTTTATAATAAATTCTGGAACCGCAAACGAAAAGTCCAACGAACATTTTGTAATAGCGGCGAATTTTTTTTTTAATGCAAACGTAGTTTTTTTTAAGTTCTGAAACAAACTAGATTAAGGCCCAATTATCTTATCCTTGACTTTTGAACATTTCGTTTATCATCATCATCATATCAGCCCAAGGAATGACTGCTGGACACAGGCCTTATCTAAAGCGACCCACAATAACCGGTTTTGCGCCACCCGGATCCAGTGAATTCCCCCGATCTTTACCATAAGTAATTCAATGTTTCGTGAAATATCCATGTTTTTGTTCCTTAACTGATACCAAACACCACGGGAAGACAAGCAACATCTTCCTTGTAGAGTGGTGAAACTTACTGCAATCGCCAACACAACTGCCAAGCGTGGTTATTATGGCATTAAACCCCTCATTTTGGTTGTGGCGGCTTATGGACATGGTCCATTTCCAGCACTGGACTTCATTGATAAATAATAATATCCATATTTAACTGTAATATTTTTTTTTTTTTCTTAGCCTATAGTGTCCCACTGCTGGGCAAAGGCCTCTCCCGTGGACCCCCACAATTCTCGGTCTTTTGCTGTTTCCGGCCAAGTGCTGAGGAAAGCATCCAGATCGTTCCGCCATCTCTGTTTAGGCCTGCCCCGTCCGCGCCTCTCACGTGGCATCCATTTGGTGGCTACGCATGCCCACCTATCCGGATGCATGCGACAGACGTGACCGGCCCAATCCCACTTGAGCCTAGCAGTCTTCCGACCATAAAACCAAAATGGGACCGTAAATTCTGAACTCGATTACGTATCAATATCGCGAAAACCGTAGTGTCAGCGCAGGTGTGACGCGGCCTTTAAAGCTATTACAGTCTCGGCTTCGTTTACGACGTCATTGTAGCCGTAAACGTCATTACTGGGCTCTCGTTGTGATCGCCGAGCGAGCGTGTAGCGGTGGATATTTCTCAGCGACTGAGTCTCCGTTTCCAATACAAAATGGCTCCCAATATTCTACTGAGATTTATCCACTTACCCCCTTTCCTCGGCTGTAGATACTATCCAATACGCAAATTCTCAAAAAAAGTGTGATTGGCCCATTAAAGTTCTGATTGGCTGAAATAACTAAACTGATATATAGCAAACGTCATTCGTGGTGGTACAATATTAGGCGATGTCAAACTGGACTTGAAAGACTCTTTTTTACACTCCGTCTTTTGAGGAAACATTTTTCTGGAGGAAACAATTCATCATATATATACAATTATTAATAGTTGAGGTTTTTTAACTCCAGCCCGAGAACAGCTTATCTTACAAACCGACCGGAAAAATGATAGGGCCTCAAAGTCTCCTTCAATAAATGATACACCTAAACTCCTTACAAAAAAAAAAAAGAACTTGGAAAAAGAGAAGGATGACTTGACCATGTTCTTTAGTTAAAAAACGGTTATCTCGAACTGGCACAATAAAATCAATAAGGCTTGTGTAATAGGTACGATGACGATATACCGTAAAACGGTATGAAAAGAGAAAAAACTGGACGAAAATGGATAAGCCTATATAGCCCATGGTTCTGAAGTCAAATCATAAGGGGCATCTTATATCATAAGGAGCTACTTTTGAAATAAGTTAAAAACCATCTCCCCCCCCCGTTATTCCTTTTCTCTCCATACGTAACCCAACTGACCTCGCAATCCAGACTCACCTCATTTTAAATAAAAAATACCCACTTACATAACGTCTATAACCGATGCCTTAGGAACAACATTATTTCTTCGTGATAAACACATAGTTAGTGTATGTGTTGAAACATAAATAATTGCATATACCAAGATTCAAACCTTATAATCTCAAGCTTATTCGTAGCGTGAGTCACCGCCGACCCGGTTTGGAGGACCTTTGACCTCCAGGTTTGACCATACCAGGCAAGCTTTATGCAAGTTAACACACGCACTAAAACCTCGTTTACTTGGAATGTGCCATTTCTATGAAAAGGGACTTTATTGTCGATGGTACTTATGCTTTTGTTAAAAAATGGCACAGTACAAGTCCAGTTCGGATCGACAGTAAAGTCCCTTTTCATGGATTATGCCAAAAATGTTTTATGAAAATAGTGAGATTTGTGTTATTTTATTATTACTGCACTTTTTGTACTTATCATCTCATTTTAGGGTATATGTATGAAAACTTCGATCGTATTTTATGTATACAATACATATACGAACAAAGTTTTAATCGTTCATTAGAATTACAACTCAACAAAGACAGAGATTATTCGTCAGTTTTCATTTTAATTTCTTTCTTCATTGCTGCTTCGCAAAGATTAGAGCCGATTGTACCAAATTGTCTACTTTTGTTATGTGAAAAGTTGACACTCTTGAGTGACAGGTTTTTTTTTTCTTTTTTGAACCTGACTTAGGCTCTTTAAAGCGATCGGACCGGGGGGAAGGTAGCCTGGGGAAAATCCAGGACCCTTCCGCACCAGACTTGTTTTGTACTATTAGAATACTCCTACTGAGTTTACGCTTCCAGCGAGATTGGTTGAGGTGGACTCAACCGAATCTGAGTGGGTGGGATGTCAGCGGCTCCATATCCTTCTAAGGCCCACCGTACAAGTAAAATACTATTCGATTTTGTTCTTTATAGTGTAGGAAATAAAGTATAATCTCTTTTGTATTATATTCGTAGGAAGCAAATGAAATTCTGTTAAAGTAATTAATACTACAGATAAGTTTGTGGGCGGATTTTTCTTCTTTACGAGGATATTAAATTTAAAGATAATCAGTTCCTTGCATGTGTATGGTGCAATCCAGCACGACTATGATCACTAGTTAGCCCGAGTCGGTACGCTTGATACGCGATGAGAACAGAACATCTCTTCGCCTGACGTGCCCAAGAATCTATTTGGAGTCAATTTCTACCCAAATTGCGTTTCTGGGCATTCAGAGTCTGTGAAGAGGCGAAAAATATAAAGAGGGCAAAGATGAATCATTTATTTAAGTTAATTGGACTGCGCGGTCGCCATTCCTGTTTTTAATATCTAGTTAGTCGCAATGGTGGCATTGGTGGCTTTGTGCGCGAAGGCTTTTATGTTATTAAAAATAGGGTTTTTTATGTGCATTAATTTTTTGTTGTTGATCCTTAGCCCCGTCTGAATCAGCTTGGAAAGGTAGATCAACTTTAAGATGATGTCAACTGCCGATGAGGTAATTTCATTCATTGAAGATTCAAATTTAAGTTGCTTTAAAAAAAATCCGAAAAATACAAGATACGGTAGAGCAAGAATATAATGTAGAAATACATGGTATTAATTTTATATACAAGAACTTTGCTGTATCTGTGTAATAGTTATGAAATTTCACAATAATTTCACTTTTTTTTTGTGATAACGTACCAATTATTTTTCAATTTTGGGCTCGTTCGCATACCAAACTGCTAGTCAATTGTCATTTTTACTCCCGTTCAAAAAGAGGGCAACTTTTAGCTGTTATCAGGTTCTTAATTCGTTATAATTATGTTATTTGACTGCGACACAAATTGACTAAGGTAAGCTCAATAAGGCTTGTGTTGTGGGTCATCGATGTAAATAATATACAAATTTAGCAAACATGACTTAGGAACACGTACCTTCTCTCACGGTTCACACAAATAAATTCGCTTAGATGAGACGTAACGTATTACGTATTTACGATTTGTACACAAATATTATAAAAGTAATAAAGCGATTCGGTTTCTTGGCGTTAACAGTTCTGTGCCATCTAGCAAAAAAGTGCATGCACTCATAAAAGATTATAATATTTTTTATAATAATTACTTTATAATTATTTTATTTTAAATAAGCAGCCTTGTACCTAATTTTTTTTTTTTATGACATAGGCGGCAAACGAGCAGACGGATTGCCTGGTGTTAAGCAATTACCGTCGCCCATGGGCACCCGCAACACCAGGGGAGTCACAAGCGCGTTGCCGGCCTTTAAGAGGGGTCGGAGCTCTGGGAACCTTACTCACCATCAGGAACACAACACTACATACCTGAAAGGTGGCAGTGCTATTATGGCTGTGGTCTTCTGTAAGGAGGAGGTACTTCCCCAGTTAGGCTGCCCCAGATTCAAGCGTGATGGTCAACGCTGTGCCCTACCTCTCATTGTTGGACGTAGTTTAAGGACATACCCGGGTCCAAAATTTTATGTACATTGCCTAATGTGACTTAATTTATTTTTTACGTTTTGCGGTGCACACCTAAACATTCACAGTACGATTCTATAAAAGAGATTTAATAACAAAACAATAGCTCGGCTTCGATAGCGTGTTTTTTTTTTTTACTAAAAACAAACCAATCTAAATCTCCTAACCCCCAAAACAATGAACGCATCGATATACTCGTACTATATTGTATTTTCAAAAATGGCGGAGACAGACTTTTATTTGAGAATATTTTTCTGAAATGTTATCACAGACACGATGCCTGCCTTCAGCGGGTATTGGTTAAAATTTTTGTTCGTTCGGTCATCCAATAAAAACGGACGAAGAAATATTTTGAACCTTTTTAACCAAGTTTGTTTGCTGACAAATACCTATTTATTCAGATATCTGAATGAATAATTGAACGGAACCGAAGCCGAATTTGGATGTGAAAGACGTAGGCCTCCTTCAAAGAAACCCGTATCCAGTGGTTTCCAGTGAGCCTTACCATGTCGTCGGTTCACCTTATGAGGATCTGTCCACGACACAGTTCAGGTAGGAAAGCATATTTTTTTTTATACCACAAAGGTGGCAAACAAGCATGCGGCCTGCTTGATGGTAGGCGGTCACCGCAGCCTATGGACGTTTACAATTTTTATTTTTTTTTAGGACATAGGCGGCAAACGAGCAGACGGATTGCCTGATGGTAAGCAATTACCGTCGCCCATGGGCACCCGCAACACCAGGGGAGTCACAAGCGCGTTGCCGGCCTTTAAGGGGGGTTGGAGCTCTGGGAACCTTACTCACCATCAGGAACACAACACTACATACCTGAAAGGTAGCAGTGCTATTATGGCTGTGGTCTTCTGTAAGGAGGAGGTACTTCCTCAGTTGGGCTGCCCCAGATTCAAGCGTGATGGTCATCGCTGTGCCCTACCTCTCATTGTTGGACGTAGTTTAAGGACATACCCGGGTCCAATACCGAGGCATCATTCACGCATATTAAAGTATGTCTATTTTGTGAAGTCATGTTTATTCATTACTATTTTACTTTTGTATTTTTAGTTATAGCTTGGAATAAACTGTTTGATATGTTTTCTTTTGGGACTACGCACAATTGTGTATTTTAAGATTTGATGTATCACTCTCTTGAAATAATAAGTTCCGCGGTAGTTTCTTGCCGGTATCTTCTCGGGTCAGGGTGTAAGGTTGGAACCGTTGTAGATTTTTCTTTAGTTTGACGTTAATAAGTGCATGTAATGTGCCTAAATTGAAAAATAAAGATCTTTTATCTTTTACGCTGCGCCTTCTGGTACGTGATCGCCACTCGAGAACCTTTACTCAACGGCCATGATGATGATGATGGTGAAAAGTGGACCTTGGAAGGAACCTGACTATCCAGAGCCTGCAAGATTGGAAATAGGTATTTAAGTTTAGTTTTAATTCATTTAATTATTTAATGATTTTAGTTTTAATAGTTTTAGTATGTTTTTCTTGTTTTGTAATTTGTTTACTTCACTTGTTCAAATGTTGCTCATGTTTTTCAATGTATGTCTATTTAAGTTTTCAAACACCTGGAATCTTCCATATTTCTAACTACTGTCTGACTTCAGCTGACCTTGCGGCCTATGGCCAAGCGGGCTAGGAAACTAAAAGACGGTAGAATGTCACAAGTGACTAGGCAACTTCTAGGTGCATAAAGCATTTTTATATTGAAAGTATATGGTACGCTACCTAACACTACTATATAGCAACGTTTTAATATTTTGCTGGACCATAGTAGCAGTGTAGGGTTGTCAGCGATAAATCATATTTAAAATATCGATGATAGTTTCCTAGTATTCGCAGCGCAGAGTCGAGTGTAGATTTTTAAATGCAAAATTTTGCTTCGGTACGTAATAAAAACTACATTAGACACATATTTTTTATAATACCAGGAATATACAAATTGTTAGGCGAATGTTAGGTATATATTTCTTATATAACAAGAACATCGTTATTAAATAACTTGAGCAGTTCTATTTTTTTTTTAATAATTATACTAACTTGTAAAACATAATCAGTTTTTAACAGGATTTCCTGTAATGTTAACAAGCTTCGTTATACTTATTTCACTTTCCACTACGGAATAAAAACCTATGTTTCCATTTCTTAATAATTTATATAATCCATTATCTATCTGATAAATTTTCTCTCCTTTATTTCAACAAAACACCGAGTATCCCATCTCTCCGATAAGACGCGGCGAAACAAAAGCGATATCGCATTGGTATCGCGGATTCGGACCGAGCGGAGCGTAAATCACCCGCCATATTGTTCCCAGTGTTCGACTGGTATCGAAAAAATGATCGCTATCGATAAATGCGAGTGTTGACGACACTATAAAATGGTTTGTTGTTTAACTTTGTGAAAGGTTTGATTGAGTAGTTAAAAGATAAAGATATTATATCTTTTTTTTGTGGGAAACTGTTTAAGCAGTTATAATATTTATCCAGCATTAAACTAAAAATTTGATTTGTCGCATATATGCCTCCTTCAAATCTTACTACGAAGGTAATTTGAAATACCTAGGTAATTAGTAATTAAAGTGTCAATATACACTAACCTTTTATTTATAAACGTATATTAGTTAAATTAATGTTTCGTCTTTGTCATACAAAACCAATTGTGAAAGTGACAGATAAGGACAGAACATAAATTAACTGATGTAGGTTTGATACACATATAGAAATAAGGGGTTAGTGTATTTAAGGCGGTATGTTAATGATTACATATTACTCAAAACCATAGAATAATATATTTTTCAAGTCAGAAAAATAAAGTTGAAAAAAGTTGAACTAAGCTGATACACGAGGCAGTGGTGGCCTAGCGGTAATATTTTGAACCCGAACATCGCCGGTTCAAACGCTCACTTTTTGGACGGAGTTTTTCGGAAGTTATGCACGAAATTAGTCGGTATCTCATTAAATTAGTCGCTTAAATGAGAAATAAATTACTGTAGGAAACCGTGTTTCGACAAGACAAAGTTGAATCGGTCGTGAAATCCTAAATCTCGGGATAAGGTAACCAAGGTTGGGATAAGGACAAAATATATATTGCGAAGATTTTTTTAATGATCCTATCCTATCCTATCAGCTTAGGATGTCTACTGCTGGACATAGGGCTTTCTCCATAGACTGCCATAAGGACCGATCTCTGAGCTGGCAGCCGCCGCGCTTGGCAGGTGGGCTGGCGATTACACTGTATTCTAGTGATTTAAAAAAACGCTACTGCCTGTCCTCTGGCGATTTCTGCATTAAGTTCAGAAACAACACGCGAGTCGGGTTTTATGATAGTTAGCCATTATTTAAAAAACCTGTTTTTCAATACAGACCCATAAATTAATTCCATAACTACCTGAAACCATTATCACCGCATTCCAGACGCAATGAATATTCCTCATTACGATTCATCGGTTACAGCCGAAAACCCATTAAAACATTAACCGTGTCCCATACATCATCACATACATACTGTACATACTGTACCTGTGAGTCACATTTAAAAATCACGTTTTTTTAAGGCTGTGTACAAAACTTTACCAATATTTTACGTAAAAACTAGCGAATACGTTGTTGCAAATTCGTGGTTTAAGACAATTAAAATGTATTGTCACATTGATTATTTTAAAATATTTGGTAGAATTTATTGTGAAGATAACGAATACGAAGGAATTGGGTTATGCGATTCCAGTACCTCTAACCGAATTTTTATACAACTCCTAACAAACAAAAAAAAATTTTTTTACACGACAAAAGAAGCAGACGAGCAGACCGAATGCCTGATGATAAGCAATCACCGTCGCCCATGAGTACCCGCAACACCAGGGTAATCACAAGCGCGATGCCATTATTTAAGGGAAATTGGAGCTCTGAGAACCTTACTCACCTTTAGAACCACAGCACTACTTCATATGACAAGATTAAACTATATTCTATATCTAACATCTATCTTTCTATAGTCCTCACGCTTGTATTTCTTTGCAGGTATTCTAAACAATCTTCACCTAAAGCTGGTAAATATCACATGATATTTCGTTCATGATATTCCAAAAAAAGTGATTCCTACGTTTATTAAGTTGTATTAAAATTCGGATGTCTTACCAAGTGTGTCACCTACGCCTTGTTAAATATAAACAAACAATGAGACTTAACACATAAAAATATCAAGATAGAAGAAGAGTTCATCACTTTATAGAGTGAGTACCATTTTGCGTTGGTGTTAATTATCACATGAGTTATTTTATTTTAATACAACTACTAATTAAACGGGACCTAATTGTGTTAAAACTAAACCTCATTGAGAGCCGGAACAAACTTGTGTCTGAAGTCGAAAGTTCTCTTCAAGAAGTCTGTAATTGGGGTGGACTGAATTTAATCCGTTTTAACCCTTTAAAGACACAGGTTTGCGCGTTAAAAACCGCTTCCGTTCGTCGTATCAGCTCGTTTTGGCGTCGACATCTCGAACGAAGTCCAGTTCCGTGGACATTTAAAGGGTAAAGCCAAGTTGATTTCTAAGAAGACTGGTGTGCTTAACAGTTATTTCACTTATTTCACTCCCGCCCACAGCCTTCAGTTTTATAAGGCGCAGGTACTCTCATCTGTATCAGCTTCTTCCTCTAAACCGCATCCATTGGAGAATTCGAATCGTCGGTTACCAGGATCTCTCAGACTGCCTTGACCCTTTAGCGCTGCGTAGAGATGTAGATACTTTAACTCGTTTAAGTGTTTATATGGCATGAGTTTATCAATAACTAGATTTTGTTTAAATCCTACCGGCGCACGAGGAACCTGGGTAGGAGCGGACAGATGTTAGCGGCGAGTACTGGAACTGCCAAGGCGACTTTTTCCACACGAGATCATACACTTTTTGTCCTACCTCGATATAATTTTGTGCTCTCAAATCTCCTTCCGCCCCAATAACCTATTTACGTGCCAAAGTCGCAATTTTCAATAACAAATACTTCAGACTGAACACATAGCCTTAATTGGCTCATTATTTTGATATTCGGCTTATTCATATTCGAAATATTATAAAGATCAAATGTTTTAAATTGCTTTCCTGTAACTTGCCTTATCGATAACCAGACTGGGACACTTGTCATAATTTATTAATTATATCACAACTTCCTCATAGAGTGACTTTTTTTCACGTTAGCGTATTGAGAGTTAAATTTCATTATACTCCCAAGACCTCGTACCAATAACCTCATACCTCGCAAGGGTCGCTGCGAGTCGGTGGTCGCAGTCGGTATGTTGAAAAGCGCTCCCTATGCTGGTCTATGGGGAGGCTTATATCCAGCAGTGGTGGTGGCTTATAGAGACATATATACTCCCACGACAGTTATTTTCTACATATTGTAGTAAAAATAGTATAAAATGAATAGTAACGAATACAAAGGTTATATTGTGGCCATACCTCTGTTACTGCACATTGTATTATTCTGCAGATAATTTTCCACTTCCAGCAACGCCATAACTTCGGATATATGTTTTCTATATCCATATAAAATATAAATTAGAACAAAATGCCTTTAGAGAATTCAATACATTACATACATACATTTCAGCCGTATACATTCCAGCAGTCCACTGCTGGACATAGGCCTCCCACAAATATGACTTGTATCATCTTGGGGGTAGTTGCTACAGTTGGCAGGCGGGTTGGCGACCGCAGTAGCTGTAAATTGGGTTTCGACGGACGCTGCTGCCCGTTCGTAGGATTTTCCCTTTGTCGCCTCTTACGACACCCGCGGGAGGAGATGGGGTAGTGCTATTCTAGTCAGGCGGCATCACACGGCATTTTTTTTTTTAATTCAATATTTTCTTTTAAATTAAAGTTGACGCCGATAATGATTAATATTCTGACGACAAAACAATTTTGAGCGTAAGCCTTTTTCCCTACAAACACGTTAGGCATACGAACATCACATATCAATGAACTAATTTACAGTATACAACTAAATAATTCCAAGGCACTTACCTGCAATGAAGGAGAGCTCCCTACAGAATTATTGTCAATAATACGAAAGGCCGGTAGAATGGACAGTAGTTGTATTACATTTCCTCCCCGATGTCACAATGAAGGGAATGTTGGGAAGGATGTGCTGGGGTACTAGAATAGGGGAATGTTTTTTTTTATGACAAAGGTGGCAAACGAGCAGACGGAATGCCTGATGGTAAGCAATTACCGTTGCCCATGGGCATCCGCAACACTAGAAGAGTCACAAGCGCGTTGCCGCCCTTATATAAGGGGGGTTGGAGCTGTGGGAACCTTACTCACCATCAGGAACACAACACTACATATCTGAAAGGTAGCAGTGCTGATACAGCTGTGGTCTTCTATAAGGAGGAGGTACTTCCCCAGTTGGGCTTCTCCAGATTCAAGCGTGATGGTACTTCGCTGCGCCTTACTTTTCATTGTTGGACGTAGTTTTAGGATATACCCGGGCCCGCGTTATATTTTGTATAGACATTGCCATACGAAGGGACCCATTTCTCTGGCTCTTGAGTGTATATAAACTCATCCATACTAATAATTATCTTGTATGTGAAAATGTAGGTACCTCTGTATCTGTACCATTTTATCCCTAAATCGTTTAAAATATCATTTGGCGTAAATTTAGTTTGAATCTCAACCAATGACATATGTTACGTATGTATCTAGAATAGCATCCCTTAAAGTGGGTATATAAGGGATATACAGTTTGTATAAGTAATTAATAATTACTAACTACCTATAAGCAGACGAAGTAACGACCAAATCTAATCTGCGTTGTCAAACCCGATAAATCGATATAATTCATTAAAGTAAAAATCTTACGTTATTCATGTATAGTTCTAAATTCAAAATCTCATTTACTCGACTTATCTGGTTTGACCACGAAACCCTCGAAATGCAGATGTTTTGAGCCAAACCAATTCCTGAAGAATTTCTTTGCAAACTTCAGAAATATTCTAACAACGCCATTCTTCTATTTTTGTACCCCAAAACCTGAAGTGCACATCCCCCCATGTGAAAGCTTAGCAGACGGTCTCTAATCTAATTTCTTATAAGCTTTGATGCACTTAACGGGGCTACTGTAGGCTTTTTCTCCACTATGTGTAGGTGCTGTAATTTTATTTAGTGTGGGAAATAATATACGTAGTAGTTGTAATAATATAGTACGTGTAGTTTACAATTATGTGTAATATTATGTAGCCATTAAATTATTTTTTTATAATTTCTGGCATCTTGCTACTGATAAACGTAGTTATATTATGAAGAAAAAGCGTAAGAAGGATGCTGATACAATTTGTGCGGAAGCCGAATGGAGTGTTTTTCTGCTAGCGAATATCTTCGATATTGAAATCGAAAGACAAATAACAAAAATACTAGAAGCGGGACTCGAACCCACAACCCATCCCCCGTCAACCCATTCCCCGTCACCCATGATGACGTATACCACGAAGGACAAAATAGTAAATTTGACAAATCTGAGCAATAACCGAATAGCACAATTGGTAGTGCACTGGGCTAGTGATCCTGTGGTTGTGGGTACGAATCCCGCTTCGAGTCAAATTTTTATATTTTTCTTTCTTTTCAAAATTGACACGGGAACAAAAGCTATTCTATAAATTCAAAATATTTAAACTCTTGATTTCTAGGCACGTTTCGAATAATATTAAGCCTACATTCCTATATTAATGCATAAAATAATTCACATCAGAATAGTAGTAACTTTTTAAACTAAGGCGCTCAAAATGAAATGAAAAAGAAACAGATAAAGGGTTATCTAACTTTCTAACCAAGACAGTGCACCACATAAACCGACGTACAGTCGGCCACATAAATATGTTGAGCAAAGATTTAACACCCGCTGTTACAGAGATACGTATCGGGGGAATCTATTGCCAACCGAAGCATATGTACGGGCCGTGTTTGCCGTTTTGTGTAATTTATCGCTGTTGACTGTACTCTTGCGTGGAATTTTTAGTTGGATATGGCCTTTGAGGTTATGATTTTATTTTACTTTTCACATCGGGGTTAGGATTTATATATTCTTTTAATACCTGTATGTATACTGTTATTTAAGAAGAGAGAGCATTAATACTATACAGTTGATATGAACAATATAGAGAGGAAAATAAATAATAAATACATTTTACAGGACATTCTTACACAAATTGTTTCTGGGGCATTCTTGAATCTGGGGCAGCCCAACTGGGGAAGTACCTCCTCCTTACAGAAGACCACAGCCATAATAGCACTGCTACCTTTCAGGTATGTGTTCCTGATGGTGAGTAAGGTTTCCAGAGCTCCAACCCACTTATAGGTCGACAACGCGCTTGTGACCCCCTTGGTGTTGCGAGTGCCCATGGGCGACGGTAATTGCTTACCATCAGGTAATCCGTCTGCTCGTTTGCCACCTTTGTCATAAAAAAAAAAATTGACTGAGCCCCACGGTAAGCTCAACAATGCTTGTGTTCTGATACAAATGCCTACTTATATAAAACACCCATGACTCAGGAACAAATATCTGTACTCATTATAATATACACAAATAAATGCCCTTACTAGGATTTGAAACCAGGAACATCGACTTTATTAGGTAGGGTTAGTGTAGGGTTAGGCACGCAACTACTAGGACAAACCTATCGTCAAAAGAGATAACATGCCGATGACAATATGACATTAAGATTATCTTAAATAAGTTTTAAAAATAGCTACTTATTAAACTGTAAATTATACTTCTTAAATTTAGAATTTCATATATGAATATTATATTTAATATCTGCTGAATTTCCCTCGCTGGTTCTAATTTGAGTTTGCAAACGATATGCACATACTTTTAATTTCACCTAACATAGCTAACAACTAATCTATCCACAAGAAAATGCACTAAACCTATAGGAGCCAAGATTTTACAAACACACAGACATATATATTACACACCTCACAGAGTTATTACCCCTCTTTTCTGTCGGAGGTTAGTAAAATAAAAGTACAACCGCTAGTTATTAAAAAAATACTATTTCAAAAATCGAACGCAAACGGGCAGTTGGTGAAAAGCTCGTTCGATCTACTTTCAAATCGAGGAATCTGGCCAGCGCCGTTATTCACTATACTTACTTACCCATTTTTGACAAAACCAGTGTAAGTTAAGAGGAGGTTTTCATGTTATTAGAGGTCAGGATATGCTAGTTAGACTTTGTTAGCAAGCTGTGAGAGTTCAGCAATCGGACAGCACTACTGCCCGATTTGAAATTGGAATCTATAAAGGCGCGAACTGCCCGGAAGTCGGACGCGGGCTCCATCAGATCTGTATCAGGACAGACGCCGCGAGCGGATTCATTTCCGGTCTACACGGTTGCATTTTGAATTTTAGAATTCCATTCGTTTGAATTGGGTGAGATGTCATTTTTCAATGTTGGTGCAACTTTTTGTTAGTGGATAGAAAACTGAATATTACAAAAGCGTTGTAGACGCAACACGTAGTGGCATAAAATGCATATTTTTAAACAAGTCTACTTATACAAAAGAATACTTTTTTTTATACAACGACGGTGGCAAACAAGCATGTGACCTGTCTGATGGTAAGGAGTTACCATTGCCTATGGACGCCTGCAACTCCAGAGTATTCACATGCGCGTTACTAACCCTTTAAGAACCTATACACTGCTTTTTTGAAGAGCTGATTTAGGCCGTGATCGCATTTGTCCCGTTTATCAAGTAGTTGAGATATATAATTTATATATTAAAATTGTCTACAAGAATATGTAGCACAATGACGCTCTTAAATAAAATAAAAAATATGTTTTCAGAACTATAATAACGTGTCATGAGTCATGACAGATGTTAGTATTGGACTTCACACAATGTGTCTATATAATGACAACACTATACCATATGACGTTTTCCAGGATATTGCAATGCCTTCCTGTATTCTATAAAGAAAATGTGAATGGTAACTGGATTTCCAATCGATAATAGGAATCCTAGCAGCTAGCAGGGTCGCCATGTATTTATTTTATCAGATACTTTTTTCAATATCCTTTGATTTAAGGAAGAGTTCTGTAATAGGCTTTTGGTAACTGCAATGGGCAAAGATAAAAACATAAGGTCAGCAAATGAGTTTTTACTGAAATAAAAAACAAAAAAATATAGATAACTATTATATCGCTTTAAAACATGCACAGCTGACCATACAAGTCCTGTTTCTGGCCCAGTACCGCGAACATCGAAGTTCGTATATTTCGGGCATCTTTCTCTTTTACTCGAATTAAGGCCCATGAGAGGGACAGAGACAATCGTCCGAAATTCACGAATATCGTAGTTCGCGGTAGCGCCGCTGTTTCCATTATTACTGTTTCTTTGGGTCGGTTGTAGGCGTGTAAGACGTGCTATGTGAAGAAAGTTTCAATTTCAAATCAAAACCTGCTTTTAAGTTCAAGTACTTTTAACGTATTTGGTTCTGATCCCTCAACGCAAGACCGCACATTTTAAATTATTACAAATTTTAAGCATCACAAAACTTAATCATATTTCCACACCCGCACCCTTCAACCCTTTAAAGCCGTGAGCAACAAAAATAAAATAACCCTTTCACGCGTCCTAAACAAAAATACAATTTCCACAAACGACTCCACTTGAAGAGCCGTAAAAAGTAAGCCCTCCGACGGGCTTGATTTTTACGCCACATTTACGCCTGGTTTATGGGCGTAAACGTATTTACGCCTCAGTATCGACGGGTGCACGTGTAAGGTTTCGATAACGTTCAGGTGGGATTCAGTAACAGCCCTGTATTATTTAGATATCCAAATTGGGAATCACAAAACGCCGCAAGGGCCCAACTAATATTCAAGCTATAGTAAAAAGCTGATGCTTATCTTTGAGTAGCATCAGAGGACTTTACATTTTCTTAGGCAAATTTAAGCAGAAGAACAATTGACATAGCTTGCAGAACCACACAGTTGAAGTGGCAACGTGCAGGCCGTTTACCCCGAGGATTGGAAATAGGGACAGTAAAGTCTTAGAGAGGCGACCATGGATAGGAAAGCGCAGTGTCAAACGCTCACGAACTAGATGGATGGTACACCTTGACTGGGTTACTGGAAGTGCATGAAACCACTCTAAGATGCCTGAAAAATTCCACAGTGAACGACCAAGTTTCAAGAGGCGATGAAAGCCTGGAAAAACTGATTGTCGTTGGGAGCACGGAAGGCAAACGATCACGTGGGCGCTCACCAACCAGATGGACCAAGTGAAGGACTCATCGTCCTCCAGATTCTACGTGGCTGTGAGAGACGCGCTGGATCGAAACCGGTGGAGACAGATCATCTGCTCCAGATGTAACCCCGATGCTGACCACGATCCTCAGACATGAGGGACCGACTACAGAGAGACAGAGAGAGAGAAGACTAATTATATCATGTCACATGCGTTATAACTTTGTCGCTTAATTACCACCTACATATGATACTTCCTTGGAGCCTATCGAGCAAAAAAAAATCTTATGTAACAAAAGTAGAATTCAGAACACAGCAGTAAAAAAGAGCATTTACGTAATATATATTAAAACCTACATCTTCACCAGCAAACTGATGTATGGGGGTAACGAAACGGAACAGAGGAAGCTTTGTAAATACAGCCCTTATTGTGAGATTACCATTAATACCTTGTAACAGCTATATAACATACTCGTACTTCATCTAGGTAAATACGCGTTATAATGGACACTTAAAAACAATTAGTCAAATTTTTATGAAATTTAAATGGGCGAACATGAGAAACAATAGCTTTTAAGTAAAATCAAAATAAAAAGAATAAATATATATACTAAAATAAAAGTAAAAATATATATATAAATAAGATAACCAAAATGGCGAGACGAGACAAATTACGTTTATGCATACTTACTTTTGACGAAAGGTTTGGCCTAATGGGAATAAGTGCCTATGAATCCGATGGTCCTGGTTTCAAATCCCAGTAAGGGTAATTCATTTTAAAATCCCAGTAATTTTATTTGTGTAATGAGCACAGGTATTTTATTTTTGAGTCATGGCATGCATCTATGTATTTAAGTACAAGGAGATATCGGCGCGACTTTTAGAGGTTTCTGGTGACCAGAGGGCTGGCCACTACTTCGCCCAACGGATTAGCATTGCTATCCAGCGCGGAAACGCGGCCAGCCTTCTGGGTACACTACCTAATGACCAGGACCCTAGGTAAATTTTTTTATTTATAGTTAAGTTTTTAGTTAGTATCTTTATTATGTTTTTATCTTATATTTTTGTGGTTTTTAAATAAATAACAAGTTATAATTACGTGTAGTAATAATATATAGTTATATATCAATATATGTTTTTTTTATATAAATAAATATAAAAAATGGATGCGTTCCTAGAACACTGTTACTCTGCTCGGTTACTTTACATACTTAGTAAATAAAATCTCAAATCTTTGTTTGGAAGCTTGCCGAGAAGCTTGTCGAGGTCGCTATTATTTTTTATTGCACGTCGGGACCACAGATTCGGATCTTATAGTAAATCATATTTACTTAGCCCTATTTTTAAACTATTCCGAATAAAGTGTATTTTCATAGATGTGTATTTTCATGTCGTTTAACTTTGTCTTCAAATGTTTTATTAACATATAAAAGCACCCTTGACTCAAACATATTAATTGTACTAAAACCTTTACTATTATTAGGTCGTCCATTGGTCAGCATGTTTCGCTTCGTAACGAGGAGCTTAATTATGAGTCGTTCGCGTTGGCTGACCGACGAACATTGCGGGCCGCAGTACCCTTACCATGAGTTACTTTGAGGTTTTCGATAACGAGTATCGAGTTTACTATCTGTGCATCTCGTTCGCACTAAAATAGTACAAGTGAGATGCAGAAAAAGTAAACTCGATACTCGTTATCGAAAACCTCAAAGTCACAACTCATGGTAAGGGTACAACTCTTCACGACTAGGCACTCGACGCCGGAAACTTTGACATAACGTGAGTTACTCGTTTTAGTACAAATTACCTCAAATTTTAACCAGGCGTAATAGGCATTAGTGCTATGAACCGATGTTCGGTGAAAGTTGAAACTCTGGGAACCTTACTCACCATCAGGAACACAACACTACATACCTGAAAGGTAGCAGTGCTAATATGGCTGTCTTCTGAAAGGAGGAGGTACTTCCGCAGTTGGGCTTCTCCAAACTCAAGCATGATGGTACTTCGCTGTGCCCTACCTCTTATTATTGAACGTAGTTTAAGGACATACCCGGGTCCAAAACGTTTAGAGCGCTATCACACTTGGGCGAATTGCAAGCGACTTCTATACAAAACTCGTACCCGGCGAACTCGCTGCGTATTCGCCTCCATACAAAACTCGCTCGAAAATCGTTAGTGTGATATCAGCCTTAGTGCATTTGTTCGCAGCTCATCCAGGTACGAAATGCGATTACGAGCGCTAATGCGTCTCTGAGAGCTCTAATATAGATGACTAAATAGAAACAGAGTGTATATATTTAGGTATTATACCTCTAGGTTTGTCTTATTATCTCCTCATCGTGTGGTGCCAGCTGACTAGAATAGCACCACTCTCCTTCCGTTGGTGTCGTAAGAGGCGAAAAAAGGAAAAATAAAAACGACGGATGGCCAGCAGCGTTCAACCCAATCTGCTGCGAACACCAACCCCCCTGCCAAGCGTGGTGAATTTTGCAAACCCCTGATACATGTCTAATTGGGAGAGGCCGATAGCCTATATTATGATGATGTTGACATCCCTTTATAATGTAAGCTTTTGAACAGCGTCTACCTCGCGTTGTCCCAGCATTTTGTCATGGCTCATGAAAGCCTGGGGTCCGCTTGGCAACTAACCAGTAATCGGCGTAGGCGCTAGTTTTTCGAAAGCGACTACCATTAAGACTACCAAAGAAAAAAATATTCCTTTAGGCGTTATGCAGTAATGGGTTAGTTCCTGCCTCTGTGTATTAGCTGCTACTGTATGAGAGTTGTCATATAAATATTTTACACAGATATTAATTACGCAACAGCAAATATGTTTTTGCCAACTCGTCGCGGTAAAGTTTATCGAATATTTGTCATTGCCTGCTTATTAAAGAAGAATCTTGTTCGTCACTGTGTTGTGTTTAGGCTTCGATCAAATACGGAACAGTATTTACTAAACAGTGTACCCTCTTTAAAACTATAATCTTTGCACAGTATAAGGTGAAGTACGACGCTTTCTTTTGCTAAAGGTGGATTTAATACTATCATATTTTCTAATCCTTTACGAAAAATACCAACTTATGATAAAGTGTGATAACTCAAAAACGTGTAGCTATTTATACATATACCTACTCTTTAAAAAAGTTAATAATATAATAAAATAAATAATAAATAATAATAAATATTTCAGGACAATCTTACACAACTCGACCTAGTCCTACGGTAAGCTCAGTAAGGCTTGTGTTGTAGGTACTAGACGACGATATATATAATAGATAGATACATATAAATACTTAAATACATAGAAAACACCCATGACCCAGGAACAAATATCTGTGCTCATCACACAAATAAATGCCCTGACTGGGAATCGAACCCAGGACCATCGGCTCCATAGGCAGGGTCACTACCCACTAGGCCAGACCGGTCGTCAATATTGAAAATAACATTGTAAACATTGCTCAATACAGTGGTTTCGGCGCAGAATACAATTTTCCTATTCGGCTTCGAGACCCTCGGTCCGTGGAGCCCTGGCGCTCTGATTTTCATTAAGAACCTTTCAAAGAGACTCAGAGATACCACATGAGATCAAAGAGCTGTGGAAGCTACCGCGGTCAGTGCTTATCACATAAATACTGGGATTTGAATAGGACCTCATACTAATACTCGTAGGTCATAATAAATTTTCAACTCCATCCTCAAAATCGGTAAAAAATACAACAAAAATAGACCCATCAAAAGTTTGCACCATTCTTTAATCTCTATTTTTTTTTTCTGACCACAGATGCGTTACACAAACGTCAGTTGTAACGTATTTGACGAACGCATTCCAAATTCAAACAGACGTGGACAGTTGATGGTATCACGCGCGTGCGCGGGGCGTACATCGTTTTTTGTTAGTCAAGCGATTTGTTTGATTTTGTGGTGCAGCTGAGAAAGTTGTTTTAAAGGCACAAAAAATATTTTTAATCTAGAATTAAATTTTAAGATAGAAAAGCTTACAATGTAATTACAAATGAAACGGGACTTAATCGTGTTAAAACTAAAGGTTAATTATTCTGTGGGATCATAAAAGTTCAAAAGTAGAAAGGCTTTATAATTCCCAGCGAATTTATTTGAAGTTTAATTATTTTTTAAGGAAAGCATTTAGGAATTTATTTGACTTTGTTGGTAATTTAGCCACGTATTACATAACAGATGTCTCTCGATGTCGATGTCTCAGTTACAAACAGTTACATAACTTCAAACAGATACAATACAATACAAAACAATAAAGAACCAAAGAATAACATGCGTGGACACTATTGCACCTTCCCAGGTACATCGTCAAGGTCTGGAGCTGCTACATAAGCTGCCGTACTCCTCAAATACGTATCTATTAATATTAATAATTCTCGATGTGTGTTTGCACGGTTTTGGGTGGAGACACTTGACAACTTTAAAAAAAAATCGGAAAACGAATCGTCGACGTTACGAGGAGGGCTAGCGATTTTCTTGCTCAACGCATCTCAATTGCTTTTCATCGTGGCAACTCTGCCAGCCTTCTGACTCCCGTCTAGCTCTTTGAGTCGATTTTTTAAAGGTAGGTAAGTAGATAGTAGGTACGTAGGTAAATGTTTTGTTATATTGAATTTTTTTGTATGTAATATTACTAGTTTTTACCCGTAAGGTCTTTGGAATCCTCTCGACGAGTTGATGATCGTGCACAAAAAGTACAGTCAGCAAAAGCTTGTACCAAAAACGACATTTTTGAAGGAAATTTAATATAGCTGTTTAATCGCTCACTGTATAGCCCTACACCATAAAAGCGTTAAGCGGCACCTCATACCGTGTAAGATTAACGCGATCCGTTATCGCCAGTTCTAAGCGGTTACGTAGTCTGGCAAACGAAAATTGTTAGCAGTAAAAACAAAAGTATACTCAGGTACGAGTTATTGTATCATCATCATCATCTCAGCCGTAAGACGTGCACTGCTGACATGATATGTATCATCTTTGGGGGTGGTTGCCATTCACAGTCGGGTTGGCGACCGCAGTGGCTGTTGAATTGATTTCGGTGGACGTTATAAGCCATCCTTCAGTTTTTTTTTTCACTTTGTCGCCTCATACGGAGGTTGTCCCGCGCGTACCAGTTTGTTTTTTATTTGTTTCGTAGGAAGTACATAGGGTGACGGCGCCAGTAATGGACAAGGAAACAATCATTAACATTAGTATTTATTTCAAAGGATTCAAATGCACAGCTCATTTCTGGTACATTGTATATTCAATTTATGACGTTATGGTTTTTGAATTAAGTACTAAGTGTCCATCATTGGTGCCTGTCAGCTTAATGGGTCTAACATTGCCATCACCCTACCATGTACATATAAATGTGCATGGCAAAATGCCGGGACAACGCGAGGATATTAATAAGAATATTAAATGCGTAATGTAGTGGTTAAAATATAGGCATAAAAATATTTAGGCCGATCTACTGGAAAAATCTTTGTATTTACGTGTATCTTATTTTTTGAGTTATTGTTAAATTATATATGTCGGGACAATCTAACACGAATCAACCTAGTCTACGATAAGCTTAGTAGAGCTTGTGTTGTATAGTCAAGTGTAAAAATTCGTTCATAGCTAAAATCTCAAAAATATGTACCGAGCAACTCTATTGTACAGTAAATAAGGTTGTAGGACGTATTTATGAAAGGATTCTTTCGGTACCTATTTTTGCACTAGACGACGATATACATATATAATAGATAGATACATATAAATACGTAAATACATAGAACACATCCATGACTCAGGAACAAATAAGTGTGTTCTTCACACAAATAAATGACCTGATGGAATTTGAACCCAGGACCATCGGTTTCATAGGCAGGGTCACTACCCACTAGGCCAGACCGGTCATTGTTAGAAAAGATAGAATGATTATAACTATAAGTCTTTAGTAAGGTAGACACTTAGGTAGTCATCTATTATAATGTCAGCCTATATCCTCTAGCCGCCCAGAGATTAAAAGTTGCCAGGCAAAATGCAACTCTGATTTGTCACAATTAAATTCAAAATGGCATTCAATGGGAGAACTTTTTATAGGTTTCTGGGCGGCTAGAGGATACAATTCAAACTTCGATTTTCTAATTAGGACACTCAGGGCAGCTACGAAATCCCA
This sequence comes from Grapholita molesta, assembly GCA_022674325.2. Taxonomy (NCBI): domain Eukaryota; kingdom Metazoa; phylum Arthropoda; class Insecta; order Lepidoptera; family Tortricidae; genus Grapholita; species Grapholita molesta. The sequence continues at coordinate 9,874,124 of CP053138.2, forward strand.
TTAATTTTAAGATACTAGTACCTATTCGGAAACCATTTCTATTTTTTTTATTCACGACGACTGTCATTTACAGATTTCTAGGATATATCAGTTCGCAAAAAAGTAGTAATAAAAAAATAGTACGATTTAAAATCTTCCTTTACTTTCAAAATACTGTATTTATTTCCTTAGTACAATTCCGATAATAGATATATCACCGCCATTGCAAATGGCCGCTCTGAGCCAAGCGTTTGATTAAATCCTGAGTTACTGGTACTTGCGTGCAACGTTTTGGCACATCGCTGAGTTGTCTTAGAATTGGTGTGCTCAACTTTGGTCTAATTTCACGTTTAGTATATTTGGACATACCGGGGGGTATGTCCTTGAACTACGTCCAACAATGAGAGGTAGGGCACAGCGAAGTACCATCACGCTTGAGTCTGGAGAAGCCCAACTGGGGAATTACTTTCTCCTTACAGAAGACCACAGCCAGAATAGCACTGCTACCTTTTAAGTCTGTAGTGTGGTGTTCCTGATGGTGAGTAAGGTTCCCAGAGCTCCAACCCACCTTAAAGGCCAGCTACGCGCTTGTGACTCCACTGGTGTTGCGGGTGCCCATGGGCGACGGTAATTGCTTACTATCAGGCAATCCGCTCGTTTGCCAACTTTGTCATAAAAAAGAAATAGTTTTTAAAGGTACAAGGCACTGTCCTTTTACCCTGAGTTGTGACTTTGAGGTTTTCAATAACGAGTATCGAGTTTACTATCTGTGCATCTCGTTCGCACTAAAATAGTACAAGTCTTGTCTGCCCGGCCGCTATATTTAAGGATTATCAGTTTGTAGAATGAGCTGCAAGCAAAAAAAAACGTATAACAATTTTTTTCTATTTTGTCATCGTGCTATATCAAAAATTAAGTATCATTACCATTTTTAGAAATGAATAACAAAAAGAGTCTCTCTTTCTTTAGAGTCAACGATAATATATAAACAACATAGTATTCTGAACAATTCATTTATAATAATACTTCAAACATCACAGCTATGTTTACAGCTGTGCATTATGCTAGCTTATTTCATGTAAACCTTATAATCATGGCTTGATTCTGAAAAACTGTATACATATATTATTTCTATGCATTAATAGTCTGTCACATACACAAGTCTTGTACGTTGACAGCTACAAAATGATATCTTTTTGCAAAAAAAAAAACCGTTCCATTTCAACATTCCCGTATTCACTGGACACAAGTGGAACACGCTTGACTAACCGCATACAACAACACGTCCACACGTCGCAAGACGCAGACTGTTTCAGGGATGCGACATTGTCGATAAAAACAAATAAATAAATTATCGATTCTCTATCTCAATAAAAATATCAGTTACATAAAAAACAAGATATAATATAATATATGCCCTTAGTTTTTAATAGTTACTATATATAAATATGTTCCGACTTTTGCAGTGCCTTACTTATTTATTACATCATTTAAAACAAGTGCACCAGTCATATGACTGAAATCATATCACTTTAAGACAAAGCATAATAATTTTGATACATAAAGATATCAAACTATTAGTTTAAAAATTTTGGTACTTACTCGTATTAATAAAATCTAGACTGATTCTTAAACTTACCACGCCCAGCCACGCAATTGTAGTACATATTACTGTATATTATTTTTATACACTTTCGATACAAAAAAAAAACAATAAAGTTGCGGAGACTCTTTTAAATATAAACAGACAAAATCACTGACTTTATATTGTTCATTGAGCAATTTTACTGTAACAAGTCAACAAGTTCTTTAAAAAAGGCTAAAAAATACCCTGTACTTTTATCTTGTAAACTGAAGTTATTGAACCAATCGTACTTCTTAGACTATTTTTAATGGGTGTTGTTTTGGCCGTAGAGCGACAATCTGCCAAATACTACACCAAAATGCCAGACAGAAAGCATCAGACATTGCTTTATCAAAATAAAATTACGTAGTTGTGAATATTAAGTTTTTGAATTGTTGAAATGAATAATTGTAAGGGCTATTTAATATTGCATATAAAAAATTTCGCGATGCCGCTGGATGTGGAAGGTGCAGGACCGGTATTTTTGGGTTGCTTTGGGAAGGCCTTTGACTAATGGACGTCTTTCAGCTGACATGATGATGATGATAAAAAAATTAACATAACTTTGTGACTTGGTGATAAACAGAAATGAATCTTACCCGAGCAATGATTATACTTTCCCGCCTGTTCCTAAAGTACTTGATTATATAATCTAGTTTTTACAGTTTTCATTTTAAGTTACCTATGACTAGATCTTAAACTGGCACTTAGTATTCTTACCGGTGGTGCAACATTACGAGCTTCTACAAAGTTGTTTTACTTACAATGTATTATAACAAGGTAAGCGGTTTCTAAATTTTAAAGATGTTTAACTCTTTTTGCTTACGATGGTGACCGTTTTTGTTGACAGTATAAGTAACTTGGAAAATTTCCTGAATTACACCTATGTCTGATTGAATAAAAAATAAAAAGGTATTTTCATAATTGAAAAAAATATCGATAATCGACTTATGACCCATTGTGTAGGTATGGTGTCTTTTCAAATGTATATTGAAGTAAGTTATAGTAATATGACTTATGTACTTCTTATCATTTTGCTTGATTCATTTTGAAATAAGACCAAATATTTTTTTTAGGATAAAACCAGGCCCAGCGGAAGCTAATGATAAAATATAATAGTACCAAGATTATGCGATTTAAAATATTAAAAAGATTTATTTTCTCTTTAATTTCAGTTCCAAATTACTACCTAACTACTACCTTTAGCTCCACAAAAAGAAACCAAGTAAGCCGACATTATAAAACAAAATTATAATTTATATTTCTAAATGTCACTAAAAGTTAGTTATTTTCAGCTAGCTTTAATGTGATAAATGAATTAATATTTTCATGTAATCGTTCTGTTGGAATCCCAAAATGTAAAGTTATAATTGCATCACAACAAAAGTGAATATTGGAAAGCAAATGACTAGTGATCACAGTTCCAACATGGGACGCAATTAGAACTTGCCTTTCATAGAAGTTGTTTCCTGCCCAGATGGCAAACCACTTTAAATAATCATTACTTCACAAACTAATACAGATTAAACTTCAAAATTCTATCACACACGTACGAGCGCGATTAAATCCCAAACTAACGATTTCACGTGTCGAATTCGAACGCATAAATTCCTAACTTGATTTATATGGAGTTGACAATACCTATAAAATTCAGGTAATTACTAATTTTGCATGCTATGGATTATAACATCTAACTAGTTGTTCTTACTTTCCAGGAGAAAAAGCCACAGCCTATGTAAATATGTTAGACTCGTCACATATGAACAACAACTACGTAAGTTCAAGTGCAGAGGCGGCTTCTTAAGACACTTTGAAACCCCTTAAAGACCATTGAACGGACTTAAAGACGCCACAGGAGACCAAAGACCTAGTAGCATTCTTGCTCATCTTCAGTACCTTACTGCAAGGGTAACTTTTGAGGTACTTGTACATTTTCTGAGCTTTAAATAATTTTTAATTTTAACCTTATATTAAAATATTAGTACTGCATGTGAAGTTGATTAATATTTTGAGGATATTTTGATCAAAATACCAAATCGAACTTAAATTTAAATAGTTCGAATACGGCGTCAAGTTGTAACGAGTGGTTGTAAACTCTGACTAATTTCCCCTGAGCTAACATGCTGATGTGTTATGACGTCATAAAACGAACAGCGGCAATGAATGTGACGTCACTTTGAATTTTGAACGGTTCTCCATTAGTTTGTAGCCAGGTCTGACGTTGATGTGTCATTTCAACTTCAGTTATCGATGTTTTTGAAGTAAAAGGAAAACCCGGACCCGGGTATGTCCTTAAACTACGTCCAACAATGAGAAGTAGGGCACAGCGAAGTACCATCACGCTTCAATCTTGAGAAGCTCAACTGGGGAAGTACCTCCTCCTTACAGAAGACCACAGCCATAATAACACTGCTACCTTTCAGGTATGTAGTGTTGTGTTCCTGATGGTGAATAAGGTTCCCAGACCTCCAACCCACTTATAGGTCGGCAACGCGCTTGTGACTCCCTTGGTGTTGCGAGTGCCCATGGGCGACGGAATTGCTTACCATCAGGCAATCCGTCTGCTTGTTTGCCACCTTTGTCATAAAAAAATAAAAAACAATTTTCAAAATATGGAGTTTAATATTGTCTTCGGTTGCTGCGATAATTGCTCATGAAATAAAACAACTATAACGGATTATATCGCGTATACTAAACTTCATCCCGACATTTTGAATCCTTTAGCAGCGTTCGTGGTCATCGGGTGGACCACTGCTAAAGGACCATCCGATAACCACGAATGCTGCTAGAGTTCGAAATGTTGGGATAAAGTTTAAATTAGTATATTCGATATAATCCGTTCTAGTTGTTTTATTTTATGAAGTTTAATTTTCTATGTTTGTTCTGTAAGTAAATAACCTGAATCTATTTTTAATCCATACTATATAATATTATAAATGTGAAAGTGTGTCTGTCTGTCTGTTTGTTTGTCCGTCTTTCACGGTCTAACGGGGCGACGAATTGACGTGATTTTTAAACTGGAGGTAGATGAAGGAATGGAGAGTGACATAGGCAACTTTTTGTCCCTTTGTAACAGCCCACTTTCCTAAAATGGGGGGGTGGAAGTTTGTATGGAGCTATCCGCAAAGGGGAGGGGGGACTCTTATTTCCACTTTGGAAGTGTCTCTTGCGCTAACTATTTAGTTTAAAAATATCATCATTACATCCATACTAATCCATACTTAATATTATAAATGTGAAAGTGTGTCTGTCTGTCTGTTTGTTTGTCCGTCTTTCACGGTCTAACGGGGCGACGAATTGACGTGATTTTTAAACTGGAGGTAGATGAAGGGATGGAGAGTGACATAGGCAACTTTTTGTCCCTTTGTAACAGCACACTTTCCTAAAATGGGGGGTGGAAGTTTGTATGGAGCTTTCCGCAAAGGGGAGGGGGGACTCTTATTTCCACTTTGGAAGTGTCTCTCGCGCTAACTATTTAGTTTAAAAATATCATCATTACATTTATCCATAAATCAATCAGGTTTTGAGAAAAAAAAAACATTGGAAATATAAATGTTTCTCATGGATCCCAATAGATGGCGCTGATAGGGTTATGAAACATGCTAACGTTGTGTGCTCTCGATTTGTACCTACTTAAGTGCGGGCATCGGCTCGCGCTTCGCTCTACAGTGCATACGGTACCTACACTCTGTTACTTGAATTTGACGATTGATTAACAGTAGTATACACTTATATTCTTGATATTCTTGATTCAACTGCTTTCGATTTTTGACTATTCGTGTTTAGCTTTGCGATTTGGTATTGTTGTCTTGGTTTGGTTTTCCCATTTCGGAAAAAACTCGGTTTCGGATTGAATTAAATCATTTACTTAAAATGTATAATATTCCTCGACTTTTTTAAGGAATACAACAATTTGGCTTTGGAATTAGTTTAGCATCGTGGTTTTATTTTTTTTTGGTTTATTTCGAGACTTCATGTCACGCAACTTGGCCGCAATATCATTAGCGCCACTATCTTAACCGGTGTAGGAAAGGGTGAAAATGTGATGATCCCACGAATACCAATAATTCCTACAGATCTCCCGTTCCAATTTAAAAGACTACAATTTCCTCTTAAACTTAGTTTCGCAATGACTATCAACAAAGCGCAAGGACAAACATTAAAGGTGGCTGGGGTGAACTTAGAAAAGCCGTGCTTCTCCCGTGGACAATTGTATGTAGCATGTTCGCGTGTATCCAATGCCCAAAAGGTTTACATTCTATCCCCAAATGGTAAGAGATATAATATCGTCTACAGAAGCGTATTAAAATAATAATCTGTTGCGATTTCTACATCAGGAAAGGGGAACCGTGTTACCCCAAATTAACTCGAGTGAAGCCGCAGGTAAAAGCTAAATTATAAATGCGAAAGTGTGTCTGTCTGTCTGTCTGGCTGTCTGTCTGTCTGTTTGTTTGTCCGGCTTCACTACAAAACGGAGCGATGAACTGACGTGATTCTTTAAGTGGAGGTACTTGAAAGGATGGAGAGTGACAAAGGTTACTTTCTAACGCGAGCGAAGCCGCGGGCAAAAACTAAGTAAATAAATAAAATGCGTTTGCTATAAAACAACAACAGATATAACTTATTAGTAAATAAAACTAAACATATAAACTCAGAAAGCATTTCCATTGAAATTAGTCGGTATTCGAGATATATAATAGGTAAGTACCATTTTATTTAGCCAGGCCATTATATTCTTTGGAATTGATTATCTCATGTTTATCTTTTAATTCAGTAAAAATGTGTTTTAAATTAATCAATGTATTTCAACTAAATTTTATTTTTATTCCAGGAACAAAATATATCGATATTGACTATCGATAAATCACTTCACATCACTAAAGCTGCTTCACGGCACATACCAAGAACGAAGCACATGTGCGGAATAAATTGTCCGTAAAACACGGCTTATTTTGCATAAAATCATATCTGTCTTTACGAGAATTTCTGTGCTGTTGTCTTTACAACGTAGACTTAGTTCATAAAAGTCAGTATTTCTAAGTACCGGTACCGTTTAACCGGTGTTTAGTGAAGTGGCGAGTTAAATTACATTTTATATTTGTATAATTTATTAATCTGTTAATTAAAATTGATAAAAATGAGAGATTTAAAAGTACAATGGGGTTCCAGCGCGCTTTCTCCCAAAACGTATCAGCAGTGTGGACGACCAATACGAAATTTGATACCAAAATACCTCCTTCCATATTTTGGCATTATTTTCATATGTCAAATGTTATTCAGTTCCAGTCCAACTACGATTCACAACCAATGACGACTTTAGATTTTGCAATCTTTTTACGCGACCAATTACAATTTTGAAGATTTTTATTTATTTCTACAAATCCATTTGGGACATATTTGGCACCTATTTCTAATCGGGCATAGGTTAAAAGGTACCTAATGAACCTAGCCTGCCCATCGCTTGTATGGGTTTGTTCCAAAGAATATAAGTTCTTTGTTTGAAAATTCTTGCAAAAAAAGAGTGTAAGTTCTTATTGCCACTGGTTTCGAAACGCAGTTGCTAATAATATTTTATATATTGGACAAAACTAGTTGAGATCATATTTGGCACCATTTGAAATCTACGACTGAGCCCCGAGTAGCGCTATTTGTACTCGGTTTGCCCTTCGAGCGTTTTAAGCTACCTAACGAATATAACTTACGTAATAAGTCCTTCGTTCGCAACTGGTTTCCAGAAAGGGTGTTTAAGTCACCACTGGTTCGAAACACAGCTCGTAGTTGCGAAAACAACCGGTGGGGTATGACTGATTGAAAATCATTGTATATTCTGATCACCGATTGAAAATTATTGTGTATATAGATAACAGTGTGTGTTGCCAGTGATGACTTATGGTGCTGAAACGTGGTCGCTTACTATGGGCCTCATAAGAAGGCTCAAAGTCACCCAAAGAGCAATGGAGAGGGCTATGTTGGGAGTGTCTCTGCGTGATCGAATCAGGAATGATTGCATCCGCAGTAGAACCAAAGTTACCGATATAGCCCTTCGAATCGCCAAACTTAAGTGGCAGTGGGCAGGGCACATGGCCGATGGCCGGTGGGGCAGAAAGGTTCTGGAGTGGCGACCACGAACTGGAAGACGCAGCGTAGGTAGGCCTCCCACAAGGTGGACCGACGACCTAGTTAGAGTCGCGGGATACCGCTGGATGTGGAAGGCGCAGGATCGGTCTTCTGGGGTCGTTCTGGGGGAGGCCTATGTCCAACAGTGGACGCCTTTCGGCTGACATGATGATGATGATGATGATATAGATAATTTTCATGTTACTTTAGTGTCAATGAAGCTATGCAAATTACCTTCACCTTCAAAGTGGTTGAAAAATTGCAAGCCAACTGTAAAATTAAGGCGAGCTGGTTATGAACATCGTATTAAATTCATGCCCAAAGCACCGCCAGAAACACTCGATTGAAACAACAAAGGGTAAATACGGACAATATTCAATTTATTTAACGATATAACAACGTACCGGGTGTTCCAAATTGAATTTAAATGAAGTTTCGCCTGATAACCGTGGTATTTATTGCGTTCGGTTACGTTTTCAGATTTCGAATGTTCACTTTTTTTTTGTAGCGTTTATTTATTTAATGTTTTTAGGCATGAACACTGCGATTTTACAGCCGGTTTGAAAAATAGTTTGGCGTTTATATTAAAGTTTTCACTGAAAATAAAATATGAGGTGTTTGATATACTTTTATACGTATCATATTTGTTTTACGCTAGAAAATGGTAACGAGCTAAATACATTTGTTAGTTCTAAATCATATAATATTAAGGTAGTTTTGGTAACTGAAAGTTAATTTATTAAATCTAAATGGAAATTGGTTTACAGAATGAAAAAAAAAAACCATTTAACTTTCCACAACTACATCTTTATTTCAACACAATCAAAATACAATTAATAAACAAATAATAAACTTAACTTTTACTTATGTAATAGCCAATCGGGGTTATAGTTTTGGTTATCCTGGTGCAAACCCTGACTATGGTAATGAAATCCCTAATTGATTTACTTAACTCTAATTGATTTATTAATCCCTAATTGATTTACGTACTTACCATCACTTCCGAGCTGTTTTGCCTCTGTGATATATTTACTACATCAAGCACGTACGGTGCCGGTGTGCATATATAAAACATACGGGTCTAACAGAGAACCTCTTTTTTGGAGACGGTTAAAAATTACGTTTACTACGCGAGCGAAGCCGCGGGCAAAAGCTAGTACATTATAATGTTTATGAATTAGGATTAAGCTATTCATTGGGCAGATCCCCCACAAGGTGGACCGACGACCTGGTAAATATCGCACGAATCCACTGGGTACGGGTGGCGCACAACCACACATTTTGGGTCGCTACGTCTAGCAGTGAACATTCTTGGGCTGATATGATGATTAGACCCCGTTATCTAATGCTCAGTTTGGGGGCAAGTGATGGGGCAGTTGCGATAATCAATATCGATAAAAAATTAAGTTGATTTACTCACTTATAACATATACTTAAATAGATCTGATTCATACTTAACAGAGCTCTGCTTTAGTGTTTTTATTACATTTTTATTAAATAAAAAACTTTTATTTATTTATTATACGTTAAAAAATACAAAATTTGCCATACTTTCTTACCGTAAGGTACATATGAATGATTGTCAAAATAATTTGTTGAAATGCCAAAGGAACAGAGAAGTAGACTAGAAAAATATTAAAAGACGAAAAAGGTTTTATAACTTTAAAGAATAATACTTCTTATTTCTTTACAAAATTGAAGAAACTTACTGCTCTTTATTACTAGGAAACGGGACTTAATCGTGTACCTGTAAATTATTTTTAACTAATATTTCCCTGAAAAAAGAACTGATCCTGTGAAGTGGAGGAAGAGATCTCTTATAGGTATAAGCTCCCCTTTGTACATTGATTCTGTATCAACTGTGTTGTAACTTGTTTTATGCACAATAAAGTGCTACTACCACACCTGCTACTAATATTTACCCCTGAACTTAAAACGGTTTATACAACACTATAGGCACCTAATACCTAATAAGTATAATTTGTCGCCGTCCGATCTGATGAAAAAGCTGGAATGAATGTCTAGAGCATTCACAAAATAATAATTTTATTTTGACAAACAACCCTTTATAGATAAATATGAATCGACTAATAATGTGAAGCAACATCACTATTTGCCCCCAAACTGAGCACAAGATAACGGGGTCTAATGATGATGAAAAATAAGATTTTTTTTATGACAAAAGGTGGCAAACGAGCAGACGGATTGCCTATGGTAAGCAATTACCCTCGCCCATGGGCACCCGCAAAACCAGGGGAGTCACAATCGCGTTGCCGACCTTTAAGGGGGTTTAGAGCTCTGGGAACCTTACTCACCATCAGGAACACAACACTACATACCTGAAAGGTAGCAGTGCTATTATGGCTGTGGTCTTCTGTAAGGAGGAGGTACTTCCCCAGTTGGGCTTCTCCGGACTCGAGCGTGATGGTACTTCGCTGTGCCCTACCTCTCATTATTGGTCGTAGTTTAAGGACATACCCGGGTCCAAATAAAATTGTTTGGTTGTTATTTTATCACGCATATTCTTTTGACAATAGGCTTAGGCTTATAAAGATACAGAACTCACTAGCAAACATTGCTTATACATAGACATTGCTTATATGCCTTATCTAAGAAAAATAAGCAAAGCATGTTCTAAAATAGATACGACACACGGGAGTCTCCTCATTTGTGAACACATTTGCTGTGTCAGCAAAATGCACTGTCAATCCGTTTGTCAATATAGTCAGATCTCGTGAGTGTTTGGAAGGACAGACGAGCGTTTCTTTACTTTAATATTTTTTAAATATACATTGTACTTAACACTTGGAGTAGATCTTGATAAAGCTTTAAGCATTGGAAAAATGTGATAGAAAATAAAAGCATACCTATTTTACTTAAATTGTTTTATGATCATGAGCACAATATCTAAAAAGTATAATATAACTAAAAATATGATAGAACCATTTAATTTAACGCATGTTCTTAAAAAAGAAAAAGTCATATATGGGAATAACTTAACTGAAGAACCATGTCTATGTAGTTGCGCAAATAAATATGGAACTAACGTCAAAATTTGAATATTGTTCGCCAATATGCGTGTACGGACACGTTACTACGACAGTTTTTCACGTATAATCATGCAATTAGTGAGAAGAAAAAGTTGTTTAAGCCATATTAAAAATAAATAACTGCTAACTACAAGAAATATTCAAAACTACGAAACCTGACTAAGAGTGAGGGCTCGTTCGACAATACACACTAAAGTTCAATTGTCAATCCCTACATTGAAATACACAAATATATAACAATAAGCGTTTTTTAAACGCTCGTCCAACACAGCAGTCATACCTAAGTGAGCGCCCATGTCATGTAAGAGCTAGGTAAAATATGCATAACGACAAAAATGGAGAAATCTTGTCAATGGCGCGAAACATGGAATTTTTGAGTTTTGTCAAGCATAACAGAACAGAATAATCGTAGGTCTGTTAAGACCTCTGGTGTTCTATTCGACTTAGACAGGTACCAAGTTATTGTTTGTACTATATAGTATGTTTTATCTGCATCAAAATGTAAACAAACTAATCCAGCTAACTTTGTGATTACTTGTTGACTTGTTGGACTTCATGGAAATAGCCTTTTTTTTTTTAATTTAACCTACGTCAAATCGAGAACGATATTGTCCTTGTGATCCCGTAGAAATATGGAATAAACAATAACTTGACAATCTCAATAAAAATGTAGCATTCTACTTCACACTTTTGATGGTAAGAAACTCCTCAGTTAATAATTTTGTACTTGTAATTTTAAAACGTCATATAATTCTCATAAAAAATTGACCTTTGCTAAAGGTTTTGAAGTTGTTAAAATTTTCAATACCAATTGCGTATGTACAAAAAATTGTACACCCGTTCTTACATAGATTTCTTTATTCCATGGTCGTATGTTATATGCTCGGTTTAAGGTTGACTCACGTTACACCGGCCCGTGTCCGAGCCGAGGTCACCGTCGCGATATTTTGTGTGGAATGAATCACGTGACCTCTGATCCGCCCAAGTCACTCGGTCCGGGCAAGGGCCGGTCGCGCGACGGCTGTTACAGCTACGTAAAAAAGACTTTACTCGGCTCGGTGATGGGAAAGCGACGTGACATCCATGCGATATCGACGGGCGTGTGATGATCGTCTACTTGCCACAAATAGCTGGATAGAACGACGCTCATGTTAATGTCAATATTCGAGTGTCGGGCCGCTCGGGCCCGGGCCGCCCCGGTGGGTCAACGGTTTGCTCGGGCCCGTGAAGTCGACGTGTAGGAAGGGAACGGTATAACGTTAGCAATCCTTTACTTGTGACTTACCTATTATAAACATTGACGTACAATATATGAAAAATCTAATAATACTTTGATAGAAAAACTACAACAACGCTTTGAGTTTCGCTGCTTTTGAAAAAGTGAAATTAATGGAAATACCGCGAGTTATCTTCGTCTTCATGAATATACAACGAGAAGATGTCAAGCAGGTCAAGTATTAGGAGAAGGGTTCTGTTATTTCAACTATCAAAAGACAATATACACGTCTGTAAGGCAATCTTTTAAGGCGCTTTAGTTTTTATTCAATTAACACGCTACTGATTCAAGACAATTTACACGTTATAGATTTAAGATATGTAGATACTACAGGTTTTAGGATTCTAAACCGAAACCCGAAAGGTGTCAAGGGACATAGAAAGGGACCATTTCGGTGCCTGTCCGAATAGCAATTGACTGGATTTTAGTTAATTACATGTTTAAATACAGTATATAAGTATTGCTTTGATGTTGATTTCAGGTAATTAGATAAACTCCTTACTTAGTTATAAGGCTGTGTTTTCACCAGAGACGAGCGAGGATGCATTGCGACTAATCTGTTAACAGCTAATATAATAACTCCATTTTCGTATCCTTGGTAAATAATGTGATCATATCCTCCTAAGGCCCACCAAACAAATAATATTCTACTCGAATTCATTCTTTATGGTGTAGAAAATAAAGTATAGAATCTCTTTTGTGTCAAAATCAAAGGAAACAAATGAAATTCAACTCTGTTCCAATTGTATAAAATTGAAATTTCATTATAATAATTAGTACTACAGGTAGGCCCGTGGGCCTTAAGAGGCTATTGGTTTTTAAAAAACACATTTCACACATCCTCGCTCGTCTGGTGGAAACGCAGCCTTATGATACATTTGCCTATGGCATTATTAAAACCATCTTCGATAAGTCGATAACTTTGTTGCAAAAGGCATGTTCAAATCCTTCTCAACACGAAACGAAACGTTGGAATCTTATTTTCTACCTGAGGAATCCTAAAACATCTCCGCGCTAAACTTAAAGGCTAAGCCATTCTTTTGTAGTCAAAGGAAATATTTTCATAGTAAGATATTATCGCTGAGATTCTTGTTCGAGATAGCTTTTTGCAACCATTTTGGAACCATCAAAAGATTACGGTGGGTATGTATAAGTGCAATTAAACACTTCGTTTAGCTCCTGATGAGTTTTAGAGGAAATTATACTCAGTTTTCTGCAGTTTTTATCTTGAAAGCAGTAATTATTTCAGCTTTTTTAGTAAGACGCGGTGTTTTTCTAGAGACGCTTTTTCTGAGGTATTCAATATAATGTGAAAATCTGTTATACCATTATCAGTTAATGTGGATAATTATGGAATGATTAGTTAGTATGAAGTTCTTTTTTACAAACTCCTAAAATGTTCTGTGGATTAATACAGGCAAAAATTTAATATTATTACATTTTTCTATGCATATCCCATATTTAAAATCCTAATATTTTCAATATGATTTTTTATCCATTTCACTATGAAGTCATAGCGGTCCATACTAAATAAATACATGAACCTAGGTAATGTTGAGGATGTGTCTTATACTCTTATGTTCTATCTTATATTTGTGATCACGCTTGTTTACAAAAATAAAAAAATAAACTTAAAACGATTGAATAATGAGATCCGAGCAAACCTAACGGGAAATATGATATCCAAACGTCCATTTGCAAACTTAGTAAGTATATTTACACGTCGAAATGCTACGTATAAAGCCTTCGAAACTAGAAACGAATTCACTTCTAATATATTGAATTTACCTCAACACCACAGTTTCTTGGCTTCCCTAATCATTCAAATTTCCACTCTACAAACTAGGCGTTACGGCTGATTTTTATTTAATAAAAAATATACCACCTCACCACAGGATCTTACAATTTTCGATAACGGATTTTGGGATTTAGTCCAATAGTTTAAAGTTCGTTTTGCATTGAAGTATATTTGAAAAGGAATAAAATACGTTCCACAGTGTGTCTGAATCCGGACAAAAATCTTCTTCCGTCTCAGGTAGTCGGAATTTCTGAAATAAATCCGGACAGTTTGTGAATGGAATTTTTAAATTAGCTGATTTGAATACAGGTAGTGTTATGTAACGAGACACAGTCTCTGTTTCAGAGAACACTGTATTTGTATGGGTTTTTACATGTATAAATATACATATACTTAATAAATACAAATGAAAGAAAATCGTAAGCTTATAGAAGTCTTTTTTGTGAGATAAAAGAAATAAATATTGAATAGGGCAATATTTGGAGTTTAAAATAAAAAAAGTAAACAATAAAATAATTATGAAGACTGTATTGTATCTGTGGTTGAGTGTGGCAACGCGAGTCTCGGGTCCGATCAGGTATTGCGAACATCGAAGTTCGTATATTTCATGCAATTTTCTCTTTTACTCTATCTGGAACGTCATGGGGGCGACGGGGATAGTCGTCCGGAATTTGCAGATGTCAGTTTCTCAGGTAACGCCCCTGGCACATCTCGCGAGTCTAACGAGTCTAACGATTACAACGAAACCATCGACTCTGGCGAATCTAGCGAGTCTTTCGACTGCAACGATTCCAACGATTGCGGCGACTTTAACAAGTCCGGCGAATTCATCGAAACTAACGAATGCAACGAAAGAAAAATGATATAAATACCAGGCGGGGGGCACGGGGGATTCATTCACTCTCAGGACGCGGAACGGGAAGAAGAAGGAAAAGGAGAACCAGGAACCAAATCAGCGAGCGGGTGAGTGCTCTTATAAATAACTGCATTAGTAGAATAAAATATTAATCGTTCCACTAGTAATATTTTGTTGATATTGTGTGTATTATTTTCTTATGTAAAGCTATTACGATACATAAGGTGGGAATGGGTTCTATACCACATGACACCAGTTGTATTGTAGCTTTTTCCAGCAGTGATATCTTTTGTTTCGAAGTGTGTAAGTCAGATGACATCAGAACATAGGGACAGTTTAGTTTACCTAAAGTTCAGTCAGATTGACATAGAATATTGTGTGAGATCCTGAAGAAGGCGTCTATTGGTAAGTGTTCTCCGAGCAATTAACTCTTACTTTATTGATACAATAGTCAGTTGTGATTTCTATGTGTATAGTTTCACAGGGCGGATAAATTATACATAATTATTTATGGCTACATGTGTGCATGTGTGTAATCTATTGCGTATTTCGAAGTGAGTTTCCTACTGGGCTTTAGTATATACTAACTACATTTTATGTGTAACTAATAAGTGTTCATATCTACATAGGGCGGTAGAACTATTGACGGTTTGAATTTGAGCTCGTGGTGTGATCACGCATGTGTGTGTTGTGGGTGTCTTAGCTTTATCTAATTAAGATTACTATACATTTACTTTGGTTTAACTATCAATTTAATTAATTATTAGAAGGTGGGACAATAATAGGAACGCTATTTATAATTAACAGAGAGGGTAGAGGAAATACGTATATCTAATAATGATACATCATCATATCGGTCGGGTCGGAGGGGCGTCCGCTGCTGGGCATTCCTAGGGCAACGCGCGCTTGGTTTCCCGCCGGCCGCATATAGTGGCTTCTCGCAATATTTACCGGGTATTAAACATGTACTCTGAAGTTGGCTTATTAGCCGATTAATATCAATATTTTTAAACAGACAAGTTTGATGTTCAGTATCGGAGAAGGATTGAAGGTTTAGCACTGACGGAGTGTAACACAAGTCAGGTAATCTAGTGTGATACTTGGAAAGCACTTTATTACAAGCATTATGAACCTTAAATCAATCTGAAACCGGATTTCATCAGATTTGGATATTTGGCCAAGGCCTCACTCTCACTATTCATCCTATTGTTTGACCAAGGAAAATTAATCTAAAGATAAATAAATAAATAAATATTTCATGTATCAAAGATATTGGTCAAGGCCATTTATCTCTACAACATGATTACGTCTACGGACATCCAATCTATGGATCACTAATTAATACATATTATCTATGCTTACGGGTATCAGATCTATGGATCACTAATTAACAAATGTTATCTATACTTACGGGTATCAGATCTAAGGATCATTAATTCAAGAATTATTATCAATGCCTACGGGAATTAGTTCTAAGGATCTTTAATCTGAAAGGATTTATTTACTATATTAAACTTTATAACATAATTATATCTACGGATTTACACCACGGTATATAATCGAGTCTTTGTTTAAGACTTGTATTAGGTAAACATAATTAGGCCAGGCTCTGACTATTGTCTAGGGCTTCGCCTGAGTTCGTCGGAGGTTGACGCTTCCCTCCGTGGACTACGCGGTTTCTGGAGCGTTGGTAAATTCCATAGCAATTGCGTTAACATGACACTAATTCATTATCAATCTTGCTGTTTCCTGAGGGTTAAGGAACTCTCCACCTAAGGGCGTGGATTCTCTGGACTCTATGGAGGAAGAGATGTAAGAGTTATACTTCATCCTTCGGAAAACTCCTTGACTAAAATAGCAAGTAACTTCTCTTTGTATAAACTTACATACAATTGCCGAAAGTCACCTTTACTCCGAATAGTAAAAGATTGGCCAGTCTGGGACGAGGGGCAATGTCTTCTGGTATTCCAGAGAAAGATAGCAATCTCTCAGGCGGATGGAGGAGCCTGGACTTTACCAATCAATAAAATATATTGTTTTAAGATTCTTATGTCATGTGAGTGCAATAAGAATTAGACATATTTAGGAAATATTATCTACCTTGTAAGAGTTAGTTCCAAATCTATCCTAAAGAAACCTGTGGTTATTTTATGTCACGACGATATCCCTACTAATTTCACAAGCCATATAGTTCATTCAAGACAGCATATCATCTTAGGAGTTCTATCTAAATAAATTGTTACACTTGGAAAAGATTGTTACAACTTGATAATCACATTACATGATAAACATTTTGTTTTGTAATAGAGTAGTAGGGAAACTCAGGGTCACACCTTGTCAACTTTGAATAATAGTTCTGGTTAAAATAAACGAATATGTAATTAAACATTGAAAGTGAAAGCTAACATAGTTCTAATTATAATAAACAAATAGAATTAAATACTGAAAGTAATAATTAACAGTTGTGAAATGTAATCCAGATATTTCCTTAATGCAAAATATAATAATACTGTAAGTAATAGTTCACATTATTAGGGATGGTTAGGAAGCTAGAAATATAGGTAGTCCGTCTTAGACTAACTAAACAATTCTAGCAAATGTTAAAGACCAAGGGGTTATTACGATCAACTTTAGGGTCCTGCTAACTAGACGATCACATAATTTCATCACAAGGCCAAAATAATAAGCATGACAAATTAAAAATTAGTTTTATAAAGGTTTTAGGTAAATTAGAGTGTAATATTTGTGTCAGCAGTTAAGGTAGGTAAAAATATAATGGGGAGTAAAAATATATTGGGGGGGGGGTGTTACAAAATGGAGGCCGTGATCAGGATTAAATCATTAGATATTCTTAAAATATTATTGTTGTGAAATTGTTTAGTTATTTATAATTTGTCATGCTTTTAAGTGACATTTTTGTCACAAAATGGTGCGTGCAAGAGAGCATTTGTAGAATTGTTTAGCTTTCTTCTATTAAATGTAGCTTGTATAATGTTCCTACTTATTTTAACCTAGTTTGATAGACATTAATTTTACGATAAAAAATTACGATTTGAAACGATTGTATTATATGTTATGTAGGTAGGTATATGGTTGCCTTATGTGCAAAAATATTAAATGAATATTGTTGAAACACAGATTGGCCATGAAAGTTAACGCTAATATAGTTGTAATAGAAACTAACCTGGTTAGGTACTGTCATACAATCCATTTTTTAAATTTCAATCCAAAAGGGCATCACAACACGTTACACTAATATTTTAAATATCACAAACATAACACTCATATATCACTTATTAGGACTTGTGATGCTATCAACTTCACAATTGTATTTTTACAAGAATCAATTTTTTTAACTGCCTTGGTCTGTGGTTGACTATGAGATGAAACAATTTTAAATAATACATCAGTAGTTTGAAGTCATATACATTTTAAATAAAACAAAACAATTAAAATTAACTTTAACAGATATGTGTTTGATTCTCAATATTTTTAAGAATAAGAAACAAAACAATGCCGGTCTCCGATACATTGCGATTAGGTTAGGTTAGTGTTAGTAAACAAAAGTTATAGGAAAGTCAAAATTTGTGTCTATTCACATGTAATGACAGATCTATTCAACAGGTTTGTTTTCAATTGCAGTAGTAAGTAGCTTTTTAAATAATATGATATTTCGTTTTATAATTTAAGTCAAGATAAAAAAAATAAACTTAAATGCGTTTTATATATTAGATATTGCAAAACAAAGGTAAAATCCATAATTCTATCATATAATTTTACATTCGACATTTAAATACTCTTGAACCCAACAACATTTTACGTAATTGAGAACCGGCTTATTTTTATTTTCTCTTGTCTATGGCATATTCGGCGTGTGTTGTATTCGAAATTTGGAAACTTTGGCGAAACTGTTTCAGAGTTTTGTAGTTTATTATCGGTCGACGTTATTGTGCAAATACTTAAGTTATTATGAGTGATTCTGATGAACAATGTACTCCCGAAGAAATCAAGGCTATGGCTCTCAAAGTGACTGATAATTTGTTACCTAATAAAACGAAAAAAGCGTACCAAAAATGTTATGAAGTAGGTAAGTAACCCATTTTATTGTTTTCGAATACCTAGGTATGTATTTGGCTGTCGTAGGAAAAGAGTAAAGTATACTCAACTTTTATGGGCTTCGTGATGTTGCGATTGTTTAATATATTATTATATGGGTGCAAATTAACAATGGGATTCTTAATTTCCATTATGTTCCATCATCATATATTTCAGTGCAGTTTTATCAAGTAATAAAGCAATTAGTGGAATAATTAAAATAAACAAATATTATGGAAAATAGGGATATCATCATGTGACATTAAATTAGGCGAACGATGATGAGACTGTAATAAAGAAAGAGGGAATCTGGTTCGACACCAGATAATACTCGTAACTTGGTTGTCTTAAATTAATGGTTCTTGAAGCAGATCAGTGAAATTGTATGTATGACAAGGAGAGATTTGTGACTTAGCTATTATATTTAGACAATTAGCATTAAATCATTCTATATAACTTTACCCCTGACACAATGTTGTGTGTAAAAAAAAAAAATACAGTAGTACCTTTAGGTATGATTGTATTTAGAAGGATATAACTAAAATTCTGACAGTATATTTATTAAAAACACACCTTTGCAGTTTAAGACTGAATTTTCATAGTGAAATTAAACATTATTTTAATTATTGCAGTAGATGTAGGTAATATATATATCACCGGATTTCATTAGTGAGAAGCATTATGTTTGAAGTATAAAAAAAAACATATTATTCAGTTATTATGTACACAGTAAGGAAGATGGAGCCATATGCATAGTGTTGATATTTACAATATAGTTATTACAATAGGAATATTCATCATCATCTCAGCCATTAAAAATTCACTGCTGAACTTAGGCCTTTCCCTTGTACCTCTTTATACATGCACACCATAAACAGTAATAAAATTTTATTCAAATCATTACTAAATCATGGTTGAAATGATTTCTTGCTTCCTTAGCATTAGAAAGTCAGCTGTTATGTTTCATACTTCCTTAGTAATAGTATCTGTAAATTTAGTCAAATATAATTATGCAATTACTTTCATCATCATCATATAGTTTGCATAAATTGTGGTTCAGTGGTATTTTCTGTCAGCACAGGTTGAATTCAAGTTTGTAAATCTAAAGTCTATTAGTAGTAGATCTATAAATACTTGGCATAATATGATGGCTAATCATTCAATCATTTAACTAGGATTGTTTGTGCATACACTAGTAATAATTTCACATTATAAATTATCTATTTGTTGGACATCTTGTAGATAAAATTATTAAAAATAATACCATGTAATTAGTGACATTGCGACAGGTTCACCATGTCATGTAGATTGTGTTATAGATAGCTTCTTGTATTGACTAGTGTGACACCGGGTCAAAACATGAAAGGTCTGGGGGGCATCTCTTTGACATCATGAAATGAAATATACCTCGAAAAACATAAATTAACATATTAAATTGTGATAACAATGGTGTTACTAAGAGGTACTATAAAGGTATTAGAGATTAGAATAGAGAGACTATAATTATACATCCAAAGAATAGAATCACATAGTTTACTTGGAAATAATGAGAGGAAATCTCCTAAATGGTGACTTCACATATATAAATATGCTGAAGGGTTTAGAGTTACTTAGAAGTGTCACAATAGTTTAACAGTTGTTTCTGCGGGGGGGCAAGGACTCGCGGACAACATTAATGTACGAAATTAATATCCAGTTTAGTAAAAACCATACCCAAGTTCAACTTTCTTCTTAAAATTGTATTCATAAAGCTGTGTTAATAGTTTAGGCTTCGTTTTTCGGAGATGCGTGATGCCATCTTCGCAGGCTTGCGTATTTTTCTTATAGTATAATTGAGTTTCTTTTATTTTATTTTATTTGTTGTTTCCGTAGTTGACATGTCATAACTGTCATATAATACATAAATGTCATAACTTAAGTTAAAAATAATGAGAACGAGATCTAACGGAATACTGTGACAATCGAAGTAGAAAATCTGACGTTAAGTTGATGTGTGGTGGCGTAAGTATGTAACAATACATAAGATCTATGAAAACCTATTCGATAAGTTTCATCAGAACTGAAAACCAAAAAGTTATTTTAATTTAAATAAACAAAACTCTAGATTGAATCACTATAATAAAAGTAAAATGTTATTTTTGGTAATATGGTATTAATCACGATTTCGAACAAATAAAATATCCTCATCTCTAATGTTTAAATTGGGTTTATGATGTAAGTTTCAGGTATCTTTT
Organism: Grapholita molesta; assembly: GCA_022674325.2. NCBI lineage: Eukaryota > Metazoa > Arthropoda > Insecta > Lepidoptera > Tortricidae > Grapholita > Grapholita molesta. Next base: position 9,895,153 of record CP053138.2, read on the forward strand.
AAATGAACAAGTGAAATTTGTCAGGAGGAAATGAACCACCGATGTTTCTGTAACCTGATATTCTTTAAAGTAGGTATAACATATAATATAATAAAAGACGTACATTTCAGGTGCTTAAAACATTAAATACTTAAATAGCTTTTATTATAAGGTTTTATTTGACTTGCAAAGTAATTATGTAAACTGTATGTATGTATGTAAGTATGTGGATACATTCGGGTGGGGTCATGCGGCACGGTTGTGGATGTCTTTAACAGATTAGGCAGACAATCGGTGACGGTGCAATGTTGTGGTGCCGCTGGTTTGGAGCTGGGGCCGTAGCATGGTCGTAGCAACTCTTGCAGTGCACGCCGAAGGTGGAGGTTTGTACCGGAAATGCCAGTTCTGATAGAGGTTTAATATTCTACCGACCATTATTGGGGTAAAGTGTATTGAGCTGACCGTGAAATACAAAATTATATTTTGTGAAAATAATTGTTAGATAAAGAATTACACTGTACTTATATTCGTTCCACTTCATTTTTTATGTAAATCTAAGTGTTAATTAAATAATGTTTTGTAAAAGAAATACTAAAAGAAAGCTGTCATCATTAATTGTTATAAGAATAAATTAGTGAAAATATGTGTGAAATCGAAAGTAGTTTAAAAATGTTACTGCCTATCGGTTATATTAGTTAAAACGTAATATATGTATATAAAAACAATCATAAGTTTTATGTTATAAAATGTCAAATTCAAACTAGACTTGGAATTATGAGCGAACTGGATGTATGAGCGTCAGAGGAAGGCTGAAAGTGACTTTGTATGATATAGGCTAAAGGATAAAGGGATTGGAATGCATGAAGTGAATGGAAGTACAAGTTGATGAATGTGTGGAAGGATGATTAATGTTTAAAAGGGTTTTCTCGTCATTACAAGTCTTAGAATGTTGACAGCAGTTATTGATATTTGCCTACTGAAAAAAAAGGGGCTACCTATACAATATTGTTGTCAAAGAAATCTTGGAGTTAGGATAGTAAATTAAATACCTATTTAAGGTACATTTATTTGACAACACAATACTCTACAAGAAGCTTCTTCCCTCACTATTTACACACCCTGTGTCTTGCTGGAGAGGTCAGGAAAGACATTAAACATTCATGTTTTTGATAGATGTTATTACCAAATTGGGATGAGTTAATAAAATACTTATCTGCCATCTAAGTCTTTGCTGATATAATTAGATTATTTACATGTCTGCCTGACTATTCTTACTTGTACACGGGACATATGCCGAGAAAGGAAGGGTCTACTAGTTTGAAGTTGAGTTGCAGATTGGTTTCTTGACTAATGGGAAGATTAATTGTTGTTGGTTACTTAAAGAAAGGTTTTCTCATTTTAGTGAAGAGATTCTTGTGGAATTATTACATTCGGACAATGTGAATGGCGAAATCCCATACTGGACAATGTAGTATACTTGATTTCAAATAAAGCCTCAAGAGACTTGTCATTAGGACACATTCGACTCACAACCGGGTGCTTTTATTGGAATGAGAATTCATGGCTGGCCGCAATTTGACTCATGAAATCTGGAGACTATTGGTTTGTAGCTCACGCTAGCTAAGTGGTATCCTTCTTAGTAATGGTCATTTTACACACCACATAAACATATTTGGAGGGGTGAAAACAAAAAAAATGTCAATAACTGTATGTAAGAGGTTTTTGTGTATAATGCGTTTTTACTTCGATTAAAGTTAAAGTAACTTTACATCTATGCAAAAACGGGGGGGCAGCTGTAACGAGACACAGTCTCTGTTTCAGAGAACACTGTATTTGTATGGGTTTTTACATGTATAAATATACATATACTTAATAAATACAAATGAAAGAAAATCGTAAGCTTATAGAAGTCTTTTTTGTGAGATAAAAGAAATAAATATTGAATAGGGCAATATTTGGAGTTTAAAATAAAAAAAAGTAAACAATAAAATAATTATGAAGACTGTATTGTATCTGTGGTTGAGTGTGGCAACGCGAGTCTCGGGTCCGATCAGGTATTGCGAACATCGAAGTTCGTATATTTCATGCAATTTTCTCTTTTACTCTATCTGGAACGTCATGGGGGCGACGGGGATAGTCGTCCGGAATTTGCAGATGTCAGTTTCTCAGGTAACGCCCCTGGCACATCTCGCGAGTCTAACGAGTCTAACGATTACAACGAAACCATCGACTCTGGCGAATCTAGCGAGTCTTTCGACTGCAACGATTCCAACGATTGCGGCGACTTTAACAAGTCCGGCGAATTCATCGAAACTAACGAATGCAACGAAAGAAAAATGATATAAATACCAGGCGGGGGGCACGGGGGATTCATTCACTCTCAGGACGCGGAACGGGAAGAAGAAGGAAAAGGAGAACCAGGAACCAAATCAGCGAGCGGGTGAGTGCTCTTATAAATAACTGCATTAGTAGAATAAAATATTAATCGTTCCACTAGTAATATTTTGTTGATATTGTGTGTATTATTTTCTTATGTAAAGCTATTACGATACATAAGGTGGGAATGGGTTCTATACCACATGACACCAGTTGTATTGTAGCTTTTTCCAGCAGTGATATCTTTTGTTTCGAAGTGTGTAAGTCAGATGACATCAGAACATAGGGACAGTTTAGTTTACCTAAAGTTCAGTCAGATTGACATAGAATATTGTGTGAGATCCTGAAGAAGGCGTCTATTGGTAAGTGTTCTCCGAGCAATTAACTCTTACTTTATTGATACAATAGTCAGTTGTGATTTCTATGTGTATAGTTTCACAGGGCGGATAAATTATACATAATTATTTATGGCTACATGTGTGCATGTGTGTAATCTATTGCGTATTTCGAAGTGAGTTTCCTACTGGGCTTTAGTATATACTAACTACATTTTATGTGTAACTAATAAGTGTTCATATCTACATAGGGCGGTAGAACTATTGACGGTTTGAATTTGAGCTCGTGGTGTGATCACGCATGTGTGTGTTGTGGGTGTCTTAGCTTTATCTAATTAAGATTACTATACATTTACTTTGGTTTAACTATCAATTTAATTAATTATTAGAAGGTGGGACAATAATAGGAACGCTATTTATAATTAACAGAGAGGGTAGAGGAAATACGTATATCTAATAATGATACATCATCATATCGGTCGGGTCGGAGGGGCGTCCGCTGCTGGGCATTCCTAGGGGCAACGCGCGCTTGGTTTCCCGCCGGCCGCATATAGTGGCTTCTCGCAATATTTACCGGGTATTAAACATGTACTCTGAAGTTGGCTTATTAGCCGATTAATATCAATATTTTTTTAAACAGACAAGTTTGATGTTCAGTATCGGAGAAGGATTGAAGGTTTAGCACTGACGGAGTGTAACACAAGTCAGGTAATCTAGTGTGATACTTGGAAAGCACTTTATTACAAGCATTATGAACCTTAAATCAATCTGAAACCGGATTTCATCAGATTTGGATATTTGGCCAAGGCCTCACTCTCACTATTCATCCTATTGTTTGACCAAGGAAAATTAATCTAAAGATAAATAAATAAATAAATATTTCATGTATCAAAGATATTGGTCAAGGCCATTTATCTCTACAACATGATTACGTCTACGGACATCCAATCTATGGATCACTAATTAATACATATTATCTATGCTTACGGGTATCAGATCTATGGATCACTAATTAACAAATGTTATCTATACTTACGGGTATCAGATCTAAGGATCATTAATTCAAGAATTATTATCAATGCCTACGGGAATTAGTTCTAAGGATCTTTAATCTGAAAGGATTTATTTACTATATTAAACTTTATAACATAATTATATCTACGGATTTACACCACGGTATATAATCGAGTCTTTGTTTAAGACTTGTATTAGGTAAACATAATTAGGCCAGGCTCTGACTATTGTCTAGGGCTTCGCCTGAGTTCGTCGGAGGTTGACGCTTCCTCCGTGGACTACGCGGTTTCCGGAGCGTTGGTAAATTCCATAGCAATTGCGTTAACATGACACTAATTCATTATCTATCCCGAGGTTTCCTGAGGGTTAAGGAACTCTCCACCTAAGGGCGTGGATTCTCTGGACTCTATGGAGGAAGAGATGTAAGAGTTATACTTCATCCTTCGGAAAACTCCTTGACTAAAATAGCAAGTAATTTCTCTTTGTATAAACTTACATTCATTTGACGAAGGTCACCTTTACTCCGAATAGTAAAAGATTGGAGGGCCCTGACCAGTCTTGGACGAGGGGCACTGTTTTCTGGTATTCCAGAGAGGGATAGCAATCTCTCAGGCGGATGGAGGAGCCTGGACTTTACCAATCAATAAAATATATTGTTTTAAGATTCTTATGTCATGTGAGTGCAATAAGAATTAGACATATTTAGGAAATATTATCTACCTTGTAAGAGTTAGTTCCAAATCTATCCTAAAGAAACCTGAGGTTATTTTATGTCACGACGATATCCCTACTAATTTCACAAGCCATATAGTTCATTCAAGACAGCATATCATCTTAGGAGTTCTATCTAAATAAATTGTTACACTTGGAAAAGATTGTTACAACTTGATAATCACATTACATGATAAACATTTTGTTTTGTAATAGAGTAGTAGGGAAACTCAGGGTCACACCTTGTCAACTTTGAATAATAGTTCTGGTTAAAATAAACGAATATGTAATTAAACATTGAAAGTGAAAGCTAACATAGTTCTAATTATAATAAACAAATAGAATTAAATACTGAAAGTAATAATTAACAGTTGTGAAATGTAATCCAGATATTTCCTTAATGCAAAATATAATAATACTGTAAGTAATAGTTCACATTATTAGGGATGGTTAGGAAGCTAGAAATATAGGTAGTCCGTCTTAGACTAACTAAACAATTCTAGCAAATGTTAAAGACCAAGGGGTTATTACGATCAACTTTAGGGTCCTGCTAACTAGACGATCACATAATTTCATCACAAGGCCAAAATAATAAGCATGACAAATTAAAAATTAGTTTTATAAAGGTTTTAGGTAAATTAGAGTGTAATATTTGTGTCAGCAGTTAAGGTAGGTAAAAATATAATGGGGAGTAAAAATATATTGGGGGGGGGGGTGTTACAGTTACTGGTTGGGTTCATGATGGCCCCGATTTATGGGATTGTGGGAACTGGATAAAATATATAGCCTGATTATTAGGTCAGGTCAGTAGTTTTAAAAGCTTTTATCTTGTTTTTGGTAAACCACACCTATTTATTCGTAGGTAGATATTAACACAAGGCTACTCATATATTACATTTTGTTAATTGGATTATGGCTCATACAGTCGCCATTAGATATATCGGAGCTGTGGAAGTCGTCACAAATATCTGAACAACGCCTCTATTGTCAAGGCGATAAAGTGCATGTGTAAATATTTGTGACCACCTCCACAGCTCCGATATATCTGATGGGGACTGTAAATAAAAAAAAAATCCGGACAATCTGACACATATCGACCTAGTCCTACGGTAAGATCAGTAAGGCTTGTGTTGAAGGTACTAGACGACGATATATATAATAGATAGATACATACAAATACTTAAATACATAGAAAAAATAAAATAAATAAAAATGTTTTTTTCTTAAATTCACCTCACACAGGAAATATTTGTAAACAAAAGTATTTAATATCATATAGCTTTGATGAGAGACTAGAGTCTGAACTAGGTTTACAAGAAAATTTAAGAAATACAATGTCATTTTCGGCAATTTAATCAACAAATATTAATTACAAAAAACTAAAAGACAAATTTTAAAAAGTAAGGTTGAAGAAAATAGTTAAATATCTAAACGAATATACGTAACAAAATCGTACGCTTTACAAAATCTTCTGTAAATGGTTTGTAGGCTGAAAAACGAGTTATAGCTTAATTCAACAGCGATATTAGTTAAATATTAATTACAGTAGCCTATATCAATACTAAATATTTCAAATTATAGTAGTTTACATTACTGCTACATAATGTAAAGTATAGGCTACATAATACATGTTAGGTTGCATGAAACGAATCGAAGCTGATATATTTCATAATAACATGAAACGAGTATTTTATGCCTAATTGTGATTGCAATGCTTTATCTACACACGACCTAAGCTCTCAATAAAACCATCTGGAACTACACAGTCGAACGAATTTTTTTTTTTATACCACTAAGGTGGCAAACAAGCATGCGGCCCGCTTGATGGTAGGCGGTCACCGCAGCCTATGGACGTTTACAATACCGAGGCATCATTCACGCGTTGCCGACCCCGTAAAAACCTCTTTACATCCTTTTTGTAACGGTGGTGAATGAAAACTTTATCAAGCACTTTTTTCAAAGACAAACTACATCATACATCATACATTTCAGCCGTATGCAGTCCACTGTTGGACATAGGCCTCCCACAAATATGACTTGTAACATTTTGGGGGTAGTTGCCATAGTCGCCATGCTTGGCAGGCGGTTGGCGACCGCAGTAGCTGCAGATTGGGTTTCGACGGACGCTGCTGCCCGTCCGTAGGATTTTTCCCCCTGTCGCCTCTTACGACACCCGCGGGAGGAGATGGGGTGGTGCTATTCTAGTCAGCCGGCATCACAAGGCATCAAAGAAATAAGACAAACTAGGATCAAGGTAAATTTTCATATCGTTTCTATAATAAGTAACCAACTGCTTTGTTTTTCGACGTTCAAAATTTAAATTACATTATTGATATTTCTATATTGACTTCGATACAGCGTCCCACAGCTATGCTACATGTAGGGAAAATGTAAGGTATGTAATAATGAAGCAATTATAACATTTATACAGATAAGAAAAATGTAACAATATAGTGTGCTATGCCGTGTGATGCCGGCTGACTAGAATAGCACCACGCCATCTCCCCCCGCGGGTGTCTTAAGAGGCGACAAAGTGAAAAATCCTACGGACGGGCAGCAGCGTCCGTCGAAACCCAATCTACAGCTTCTGCGGTCGCCAACCCGCTTGCCAAGCGTGGCGACTATGGCAACTACCCCCTAAGATGATACAACTCATATTTGTGGGAGGCCTATGTCCTGCAGTGGACTGCATACGGCTGAAATGTATGTATGTATGATATTATGTGGGTGGTTATTTTTTTTTTTATGATAGGAGGCAAACGAGCAGACGGATTGCCTGATGGTAAGCAACTACCGCCGCCCATGGACACTCGCAACACGAGAGGAGTCACAAGTACGTTGCCGGCCTTTAAATTTGCTGTTATGAACGCATCATTGATAGGTTATGATATAGATAAATATCTTTAAGTCTTCGATGAAACGTTTATGATATCCGCCTTACCATATAAATGCTGAACTTTAATCAAATAGTTTTATTAAGGCAGACAATCGCTTCTTCACAAAGACAGCCAATCTTGGTGCAGTTTTCGCATCGGCGGACGAGTATTTTGTCATTTATAGCCATCTATAAGAGAATCATTTAGAGATGCTTGTAATACGACTAAATTTAATATTTGGAAAGCTCTGAGAAAATTATTACACCGTTGTCTATTGTGTAATTTTTTTTTTCTAAACCACTTTTTATAATTATACTTCTGCGTATATACCTCGTTGCGTACCTCTTGTTTGTCACAAAATAAATGTCATTCTCATGCAATAACACAAATTACTACAGCTTAGGTACCACTGATTGTTATAGTCTCACTCATTGTAATAGAATCCCACAGTCAAACTGAGAAACAGTTTTGCGGGACGATTTATTTATTTTTAGGTCATTGTTCATTGTTTTTGTTATACGAGTATATAATAAATAAATAAACACCTACACGTACAGTGAGCAATGTAGTAAAAATTACAAAATAATGTAACTTACTTAAACTCCAAGATTTCGGCAATCCACTGGGTGCAGGTGGCTCAAAACCGGTCACTGTGGGTCGTTAAGGGGGAGGCCTATATCTAGCTTATATTAAACTCTTATGAAATTGATAGTATTGCGTCTTTCAACTTTCTATCAAATACTAAAATGACAATAAATATATAATATCCGAAAATAAGCCATGGTCTGTTTTCCAATTCGGACGCTGGAGTACTTGAAAAACTGGTTTATTTATCAATGCATAGCCTTAACCGTCGATCTTCCAACATATGACTGTGTCGTTTTTTTTCTATCACGCATTCCAAACATGGTAATAATTCGCTGCAACCGGGTAAATTCCGGCAATTTTGTTGGCAAAATGAGTATGTGTCTCACGTGAAAGAGAAAAATTTTGCTTAAAAAAAATTTTTTTTTTTAATTACTACCTAACCAGAGATTGAAATCCGTTGAGCGTTAGAGCTTTGCGTATGCCGAATGAAATATGTGTCTCGGGGAATCATCTCTCAGTTATCATATCACCGTGGGCGAGTACTGTCCAAGAAGGTTTCCCCATCGTTCTAACATGAGCGCACGGCGGACTCTTTTGTAGACTTTTAACGCCACACTGATAGGATAAATTGGATAAGGTGCCAATATTCTCGGATCGACTTTAATTTTACTTGTAAGTTAGAAATATTTTCTTATAGAGTACTGTTTTTGTTTACTTATTATAGATACTTTTAAATTTTTTTAACGTCCTGGATTATTACAGAGTTAACTTTTTAGGCCATAAAAGCTTTCTAGACGAAGTACTTACTGAATTATATGGAAAAGCAAAAAAAAACTACTATTTTTATCATTCTAAATTTTTTCAAAACCACAATAACTAGCTAAGGCCTCTAATCTTGACACCGGAGCGCCTATTGCATTTAACATTCCGTAGTAGTGTTACTATTTTCTCATTTAATACTAATGGGACTTTATTAGTATTATATTTTTGTTACGAAAATTATACAATCTACCTGGGACGACACATCCTATACAAGGAAACACTTCCTATTTTTTTCCTTTTCTGAACTAAAATGCGATACAAAATTATTGTAACATCCAATCCCCAGACTTATTGTAACGTACAATAAAACAAAACCAACAATTTAATCCAAAAAAATATGTTATATAGTAAGAAAAACAAGAGCATGCATTAACCATATCCAGACAGTTTATTTATAGTAATTAATATTGTATCTCTTGACAAAATGTCAAAATCAAAATTAAATCATGTCGTCGAGTGGCTAGACGTGGGCTAATTTTTATGAAGAACGTACTCAAATGTGCCTTTATTAAATGTTGAAGCATTGTTCATAATCTCATTACATTTATTATATCTTATGAAGTAAGTAGTATATATTTTCATAAAGTATAAATACCAATATTGGAACACTCCATCAAATCAGTTTAATAAATTATAATTAGTTTTTAGGAGACGTTGAAAAACAAAAATGTTGGTTCTTAATCCGACAGTTGTTATTTTTTAACCGTATTATCCTATCACTCATATCATTTGTATTAGTGTAGTCCAAAAAAAATTTTTTTTTGTATGTTGCATCTCCACAAGGATTTTTTTAATACAAAACTCAAAAAAACCACACACACCAATTTACATTACAATCAAACATTATTTAGAGGTCGCTCAAAATTGATCACTTTCGCAATAGTAAAATCTATGGCAATAATTTAATCAAAGAAAAAATGTTAACTGGGGACATTTTAATGGTTTAATTTCATTTTTTGTAGATAAATATAACAACACAAATATAAAACCGGAATTTTTATAATTTTATGATACATTCATTTTTTTGCTATTGTATGAGATATAATTTTTTCAGTCATGTTGGGCGACCAGTAAATTACGAGCAACCGAGTTAAGATTTTGCACATAGACATCCACTTGCCAGTAGAATAAAAGGAGCCTTGTGGAGATAACATTCCTAACATTTTTTTTACTTCATACAAACGTGGACCGCCCTAATTTGTATTGAAATGCCATATATTAAGATTGCCAACAAAACCACCTGACATTTACTCCTACAATCGGATTGACTAAAGAATTCCCATATTTTTAGGATTTTTTATACAATCACCATATAAAATCAATTTTATTTAAGTAACGAAAGTAAATGCTTCGTCTCCAAAAACATATGATACTATCTAATACATCATAAATGAGCATTTATATTGTGATGCAAATAAATATTTTGTGTTTGTGTCGAATACCCGGACTTACACCTTATAAAGAGTTTTGCACGACCTTTTTTTTATCACTGTTTTTGTAAAACTCAATAAATTGTTTCCCAAAGTAAGTTGCAAAATGGTGTCATTGGCACAATCCACGTTGGAAATACCAAAGAGTGAAAACTTATAAAAAAAAAAAATGTGCTTAGGTGCATGAGTTACTTTTGAGTTCCAAATTCTATTAAAAAACTTCGGACACAAACGTATACTATTTTCATTACATTGCGGGATTATATAAAGCGACCGAATTCGCCGTACACCCATATCCCGCAATGTAATGAAAATCGTATACAAGTTCTTGCCAGGTCTAAATGGGGCTTAAGAAAGTGTCCGGCAAGTTTCACGTCATGTCGCCAGCGACTACGACACTACAGTACGAGATCAGTTTTGAACAGGCGGTGTCGGACATTTATCTAAATGGGTTTCATGTGTCCAGAATCTATTCGATGTCGTCTACAGAAATATATAAATCTATGCAATGACATTAGTGTATTCAAACCAATACATAATAATTTATTAAATTAAAGTATTTTTAATATGGATCAAAAATACATTGAAATAAAACATTCAAAACGGATTATGTCGCATATGTACTAATTTAAACTTCATATCGACGTTTTTAATCCTTTAGCAGTGGTCATCGACTGGGGTCGGTTCGCGGTTAAAAATTATCAACCTAGTTAAAAAGCCCGCCCGCGCCATCCCCGGCGGAAAGGTACCGATCACGATCGCCGCATTGCCAATCTGATTCGTGATGGACGGACATTGCACCATTTTTTTTTTATGATATAGGAAGCAAACGAGCAGACGGATTGCCTGATGGTAAACAACTACCGCCGCCCATGGACACTCGCAACACCAGAGGAGTCACAAGTACGTTGCCGGCCTTTAAGATCCCTATACGCTCTTTTCTTAAAGGTTTGGATATCATATCGGTCCGGAAATACTGCACACGACAATTTATTCCAGAGTTTTGCTGTGCGAGGCAGGAAGTTTCTAGAAAAACGCACTGAGGACTGCCAACCATCTACTCGTAAGTGGTGATGATGGAAATGTTGTCGTGTAGAGCGTTGTTTCTTGAACTATGATCATAATTCACTGGAAGACGCGTATGAGCGTTCCTTAGAGTGCTTCTAGCGTAGCTTTATCCTTTTATCACCAATTCGTAAGAATCGCAGGACAAGTCGAAGAAATCTTATAATTTAAGCATTTCGACATTAAAAATGTATCCAACACTTTACCCAGACATTGTCTAGCATTTTCAATTTATAAAAATAATACTATTTCAATATTAATATTAAAACAATATCCATCCAATTAGGACTCAATACACAAATTGAAGGTTTAATATAAATTTAATATAAATATTCTTTGTTATTCGGTTTCATGGAGCCAAAATTGTATTTCGGTTTAGTACTTTGGCGAAGACAATGTTTTATGAAAATTAGGGCTTGAATAGTTGATTTCTTTGGCCTTCGTTTTATGAATTTAAATAATGTTTGCATTTTATTTTGTTTTTAAACACTCTTTTATCAAAAGAGTATGTTCTTTTTCAAACTTAATAATGAACTAGCAAGTGAAAGCTTAACTCTGACTACAATAACACTTTTTTTTACTTGTAAAGCATATTATTATATTAAAACATGTTTATTAGATATTTAAAATGTCAAGTTAACTAAATTACTATTCAAAATAGCATAAATCATAAAAAATGTTAATAACAGTTACAATTCGAAAAGTCCATTCAAAATACTAATTTAAATAGCCTAATAAACCGTCATAATATTCAGAAACTGCGTTATAAGTAAAATAAATTTCCAAAAGTCAAAAAAAAAGTTTTTCTTCTGATTTCAGCGAGAGTAGGAACATTCAATTCCTATTCGTTTATGGAGTGAGAAAAATATTTTTTCCTAACTACCGGGAAAAAGTGCACTTTGCGCACGCTTCGCGTGCGTAAATTTATTTCACTTTTTAAGGCACTTGTTATGAAAAATTGGGTACGATACAGGTGTAAAAACTTATTTAAGACTCGGGTGATTGTCACCCTCGTTTCAGTCGGGCTCCAACTTTCACCCTCGTCGAAATTTTTTTTTTTTTCACTAGTATCGAAATGTACTATTTTGTGTCATGTAAAAAAATACATCCTGTATAGGTAGTAGTTTTACACACCGGAGGATAAAATAGTTCGTGTTGATATACTCTTCCATATGCAACTGTGAATTCCTAAATCATTTTCTAAAGTACTTATGTAAATTAAAATGACACTAGGATTTTATATTAGCAAATTAATTTTTATATTTCAACTACAAATCGATCACAGAGTTGCGTCATAGTTTTTCTTGTGTTGGCGTATAATTAATTTTGCCAAACGTAATTAAGTACTTACTTAAACCTAACGGCTTTATCCCACTACAAAAATTAAGGTGTCAACATTTTATTAATAGTCCTATATAATTAAGTTGTCTTAAATAAAGACGTTAGTTTCGTTATTGTCGGGCTATAAACGTTACGTAGGAGTGATTTGTGGAGCTAAATAATGGGTTGCGTGTGCGCAAAGAAAAAACATGGCTACCGTTTTTTGTTCTAGATCACTTACACTTAGATCTTTATAAACTCGCTCGTGTTCAGGTCGCTTAAACTAGGACCGTCATATAGAGTTACTAAAGAATATTATATATAATATATATTATGTTAATGAATAGCTGTGGAATGAACTCCTTGCAGAGGTTTTCCCTAGGGACTACAGTATGAGGTTCTTCAAAAAAGTAGTGTATAGGTTCTTAAAGTGTAGGGAACGCACAAGTGAATCCTCTGAAGTTTCAGGCGTCCATAGGCTACGGTAACTGCGGGCGTAACATCAGGCGGGCCGTATACTTGATTGCCACCGTCATTGTATAATATATAAATGTGTATACAAATATATAAATGTATACATTATATATCTTATTTTTTTTATAACATAATTAATTCATTATAAGAATGATACTTGTCGCTCATTCATTATTTATATGAGTTCGACAACAGTTTCACCCAAGCAAAATATGTAATTTAAATATAGGTAAACATTTTATAAAAAGCTAACAAAACTTATAAAAAAGATATTCATACTTCTCCCACTCACCTTACGTATTAATTACAGATGCGTGTGGCACGAGTGACGGTGTGGAATCTACAGAGATGATCTGTGACACTCATTGATGTGTGTTGTTCGTAAGTCTAAATTGTGATAGGTCCTTTAGTGGTTTGCTATGTTACATAAAAACATTCCTTAATTTTTTTGAGACATCAAAAATGCCTCAAAATATATTTGGAACTTTGTGGCTTTTACATATTTGACTATTTCGTATAACTCGCGGAACTTGAGGTTAAAACGACATGGTTCAAAAATGTACTCGCATCATTTACTTTTGATGCTATTTTAGAGCATTGCATACATACATACATTTCAGCCCTATGTAGTCCACTGCTGGACATAAGCCTCTCACTAATATGACTTGTATCAAGCGGGTTCGCGACCGCAGTAGCTGTAGATTGGGTTCGACGGAAACTGCTGCCCGTCCGTAGGATTTTTTCCTTTGTCGCCTCTTACGACACCCGCAGGAGGAGATGGGGTCGTGCTATTCTATTCAGCCGGCATCACACGGCATGTACGAACATCCATGGTATATTTTCAAGTGGGTAATATACTTAGTATAATGATGTTTCTCTATAAAATTATGACGATTCTAAATAATTATTCAATCTCAGTCACAATATTGTATGTCAAAATCTTGATAGTTTAAAGCAGTATATAATATTGTAAACCGGTACCTTCGCCCAAATTTGCAACTAGAAAAAAAAAACAATTTCAACTGCGAATACAGAAGTCACGACACTCTCTAAGTAACAATTACCATAAACTTTGAACGCATTCCCGTTTAATTTATAATCACCATTTTTGTAAGTCGGTTAAATAGCTGTAACCATCACAAACATTTCAATTGCAACTATTAGAAATCTTAGCGTTTGCGGCCCCATAACTCAGTTCTAGCCTAGAGGGTTCACGCCCAATTCATATTTCAAAGGAATAAATTGCCCGTGTTATTAAAATACTGACTTTATCTTTGAATTTTAACCGTTTTGTATAAACAGGTATAGCAGTGCAAGCTGGGAAGAATTTTGAAGAGTTTACAACCTGATTTACGATAATTCATATGATTTATGTTGTTTGGACCTGAACAGTCAGCATCATAGAGTGTTCATGTTAAATATTAATAATTAATACAAAAAAGAACTTTTGTTTTAACGTTTTTTCTCTACTTTTTTTCTTATTAAAACGCGATACTGAACATGCCCTTAAACGGATCCCCACTGTTTTCGTTACATGCCTTTAGTAGCATAGTTAATAGCCGTCTAGCCCTTTGTAGGGCAACTTCAAAATTTCAATGCAAAAATGACCACCCAACAACATAGTCTTTTTGTATTTTTTTCTTAACAAGAATCATTAGGCCAATCAAGCCGCGATGAGGCTTGAACGCACGACCACAGTGACTTTTGGTCGTTAAAGGGCTAGGTGACCAATATACATATAGTTAACACAACAACTATATTCATGTGTATTGAAGTTTCTAAAAAAATGTATCCAATTGTATTGCTATTGAGTAAGGAACATACAAGACATTGAATGACTTACAAAACCTTGTTCCCGCAACCTGGCAAACACATTAGCGACATCTATCTAGCAGTACCTACATCTAAGTGTTATACTAGTTCTATGGAGATGTCTCGTGGGCAAAATAACTCAGAAACACAAATTTACTTACCTGAAAGGTAGCAATGCTATTATGGCTGTGGTCTTCTGTATGGAGGAGGTACTTCCCCAGTTGGGCTTCTCCAGACTCAAGCGTGATGATACTTCGCTGTGCCCTACCTCTCATAATACTTTATGACGCCACATATAGTACCGAAAAGAGAGAAATAACCAGCATAAGTATATGGTGGTGTACTGGTGAGTAAGGTTTCCAGAGCTCCAACAACTTTTAGGGTAGGCAACGTGATACCTCTGTGAGTTGCAAGCGTCCATAGGCTACGGTAACTGCTTACCATTAGGCGGACCGTATGCTTGTTTACCACTGTCGTTGTATAAAAAAATGTATTGAAGGAACGCGACTTTGTAGACAGATTCCATGTTTTGTATGTAAGGCACATATTAAGTAAACATTTTTAATATTTTCGTGGTATCAGTTATGAATCATAAAATGTAATTTATTTATACTTACATTAGTCATCTGACACTGGGTCAAATGGCTACATAAACAAAGAATCCAATACAACATTGTGTTTTACTGCATTTTCACTGCAATTTAATGATCATGTTAAAATTGTACTGCTTACACATTGTTGCTTCATCTCGCTAAAAATTGCAATAAACCTTCAATTGGAATTTAAAGTGCATTGTCTTATTTCTTAAACCGTTAGGGCTATTTTCGTTTGTTCATTTAAGCATTCCGAAACAGGCTGTAAATTCTCGTTTTACAGTCAAGCAAAGTTGAAAGGGCAAATTAAAAATAAATATTTCCAAATCTGAGTTACGTAGATAAAGTACTTTTTAACGACGTCTATAAAGAGAAACCTCTAACTTATTTGTTTTCTACTTTATTACAGACATTTTTTAAAATGATGTAAACTTTAGGGTCAAGACTAAATCCAGTGATATTATGTTGTAGGTACTAGAGACAAAAAAAAACAGGAGAGAAAAAGACAGCCTGTTTATCGCGTCAAAGTAGCTAGGCCACAGTTCCTTATAAATATTATGTATGATTACTTTTTCCTCCCCACTTCGTCTGCCAGCCATGCCCGTCTTTAAAGTATGGTTAAAAATTATCCTGTTTCCTTTTCCGTAGCTCAAACTCTCTTCATGCCAAATTTCATCCCAATTGGTTCAGCGGTTTAAGCGTGAAGAGGTAACAGACAAAGAGAGTTACTTTCGCATTTATAATATTAGTATGGATTGTTATTAAGACTAGGTAATAATGGTCTTAATAAGAATCTCAAAACTAATAAAGGAACGATTTTTTTCTAAAATGATCTTCGTTTTAGTATTTTAAAGGAATTTAACTTTTGTTTTATAAGTACTTATACGTTAAATGTATATATGGATTATACGAGGTTTATGTCATTATTGTTTTTACCTATTCGCGATTCTGCACATTATGAATTCCACACAACTGAATTTAATCGCACGCGCTATACTTTACAATCATTATTCCTACACTATCTTGTGTCTTTGTAGTCGCGTTTAGACATTTAATGAAATATATAAATATTTGGAAAGAAATATAATTTTATTCATTATATTACATTAGATTCAAATAATGGTTTTTATTTCCGTTTTCTCATCTTTTAAAAATATTTTTCTTATTCATATTTGGGGGTCTTACACAAGGTCAAGCGGTACTTGACGCACGCTTTACGAACAGCTTCTAACAATTTAACAAGCTCAAGTTCGATCGAGTATGGAGTACTGTTGCCACCTTTGGGATGGGTCTGCCAAGTATTAGCTGGCCGCTTTGGATTCACTAGAGCACCGAGCTCTTGGCGATACTGAGTTAGTAAGTGTAAGGTTACAGAGCCTTGAGCACCGTGGCAGGGTTGCTAGTTTGTCTGTGTTTTACATGACTCATTTTTGAGAGTATGCACAGGATTTGCATAATTTAATTTCACCATCTCCGTTCTACTACCGGACGTCCAGGCGAGGGGAGCGGTTTCATCCTTACGTTGTGAATATTCCATTCCTTCGCACGAAGCAATTGGCTTCTACCTTCCTAATGCAGACTGGAGGAATGGAATTTGCTCCCTTCGTCGATATTCCCGGAAAGACGTAATTTGGGTCTTTCCAAGGCAAGAGTGAATAGGCTCTGTTACTGAACCAGCGTGCTACACACCCTCTCGACGTATACAAATTTATATTTGTAACATCATCAAGTTACCTATGTATTGTTTCATAAATACGAAATGTGATCTTAAATACTATGAATGAAGAAACTTTATTTAATTTAAAAAATACTGAACCGTCTTTCAGAAAGAGAGTAAAAATAGCCTTCTAAACACTATTTTATTTTTTATTTTTTTTTATTAGCCTATAAGAGTATCCCACTGCTGGGCAAAGGCCTCCCCTCTTTCTCTCCATTTGGTCCTATCCATTGCACTCTCTCGCCACTCTTTAAAAAATGTGTCAAGGTCGTCCCGCCATCTTCGTTTTGGTCTTCCTCTACCCCGAGACCCGTCCTGTGGGACCCAGTCAGTTGCTAGATACGTCCAGCGCTCTGGGTGCATTCGGTAGACGTGCCCTGCCCAGTCCCACTTTAGCTTGGCGGCCTTCATACCAACATCCACAATGCCGGTTTTGGATCGCAGTTCGGTGTTTTTGACACGATCGGTTCTACGAACACCCAATATGCTGCGTTCCATTGCTCTTTGGCAAACCTTGAGTCTAGACTTTTCTAATTCAGTTTGAGACCATGTCTGGGCGCCGTAGGTGAGGATAGGCAGGATACACATGTCGAGAAGTTTGCGCTTTAAAGAGAGTGGAAGGTTGCCCTTCATTAGCGTCTTCAAGGACCAGAAGCTTTTCCAGGCGTTTGCGATGCGACGATCGATTTCTTTGAACTGCCTGTTGCCGAAGGATACTAGCTGGCCCAAATAGATGTACTCGTCGACATACTGCATATCCTGCCCATCTACCGCCACACTACGTTTGACGTGGTTGGTCATCAACTGTGTCTTGGTTCTATTCATGGTGAGCCCGACTTCAAGGCTTGCCACACTAAGTTCTCGGAGCATTACATTATCACACATTCATTCACAGCATTCTAAACACTATTATTTCTATTTAAAAACCTGGTAATTTTGTCATAAACTTTATACTTTTATAATGGCAACAAAATAAATTTAACAACACCCATTAAGTTTATTTGAAATCGATTCCACGAAACATAAATCACTTTAGCGTTAGTATTACGGACAATGTTTTGACTAGTTTAAATTTGAGTTTTTAACGGGATTTGTCTCACTTCTTTTTCTTTTGCAATAAAATTAGAGTATTGTTTCTATTTTTCTACTAAAAGTACTTATTAGCAACGGACATTCAATCCTAGACTACCATGCAAGCAGCATAAAGGGTTTCATGCCGTAATCGCGACGCTTGGCAGGCGGGGTCGCGATCGCAGTATATCCTACCGTTCTAAAAAAATACTGCTGCCAGTCCTCGGGTAGATTTTGGTCGCAGTCTGGGGGCCGTATCCGGGCATATTGCGGGTCCGGGTCTATTTATTATAGAGTATTTTGTTTCAGCGATAATAGCCTGGGTGGTGCCGGTTGACCACAATAGCACCACACAATCTCGTCCATTCGGTGTCGTAAGAGCCGATAAAGGGAAAAAAACTACCCTACCAAGATGATCACGAGTCATATTTGGGGAGCATTGTATCCAGTGGAAGATTTACGGCTGAAATCATAATGATGATGAAAATTTTTAAACACAAAACTATCGCGAGATTGAAACATTTTAATTGTATAAAAGGGGGTAACTCACGTTCAATTAATATGATGATGAAAAATTTATTATTGTTATATCGTTACTATAATTACAGTATTAGGCCTGTTATATAAATTAGTCCTGCCCATAGTGCAACACAAATACCTGGCCCGGGACTAATCTTATGGTGCTCTATTCAATAGGTACTTAAGCATGTTACGGAGACTATCGGGGCACTGTGTTTAAGGACTTCCTACACTGAGTCAGTCAATAATAGGACGCTGGCCTCCTCTGCTTAATCTGTGTTTGATCAGAATTAAAATATATTGTCATAATTGATCGCATGGCATATGTTTTGTTTCTGAAACTGTAGAATTTTTTGATATATTCTGTAACAGGATGATGCCTTGTACTCAAACTGAAACTCAACCGGTTATTCAGTAAGTAGGCCACTATTTTACACGTCGAGTAAAAGAAGAAAAATAAAAACTACACCGGTTCCAACCCTAATCCGAGAAGCATTTTGACTTTTATGATCAGCAAGAAACTCGGCGGGACTTATTTTTTCAAAACAGTATTACAAATGAGATTTTAAACATATATTACAAAGTTTTAACAATCAATTTTATGCTTGATGAGGGAAACCCACGACTCTGCTAGGCTACTCTGCTGCTGACTACTCTGCTAGGTCAATTAGTCAATGTTATGTACTCTGTAGCATGTGTAATATAATACAAACAAATATTTATAACTATTACCTGATTAAGTACAATGGATACAAAAAGTACCGCTGAACTAAATGAGATAGTATTAGACCTCAATTAACGGCTACACTAAAGCGAACCATCGGTGATCACCAAAGAGTTTATGGGTTCGATCAAATGAGCCAATAAAGGGGGTATAAAGGAGAGAACAATATTTCACAGGGCAATTAGCGGGTTTATGGACAAACAAGTTTTAGTGGACAGAGCTGGTTGTTGCACACAGGAGATAATGGATACGGTATTTTGATATCTATTCGTTTTTAAAATCACGTGCCCGATACTTGTATGAGAGAGCTACAGATATACGTATCAACCTTAATGAATTTAGATTAAGAATGTATCCGACAGAAAAACTGTCAACGTGTAACGCGACTTTGACTATTAGTGTGTCCGTGGACCACTTCGAAACGGACTCATATCCGTGGCTCATTTTTGTTTTATATATTTTTTTGTCTGG
Organism: Grapholita molesta; assembly: GCA_022674325.2. Classification (NCBI taxonomy): domain Eukaryota; kingdom Metazoa; phylum Arthropoda; class Insecta; order Lepidoptera; family Tortricidae; genus Grapholita; species Grapholita molesta. Next base: position 9,915,050 of record CP053138.2, read on the forward strand.
TACCACTTACCTATGATCCAGCCAGACCATATTTACCATTTTATTGGGGCATAAATGTTAACCGTATCTTATGTTATGGGGGTGTTGGATACACTCCAATACAAATTTTCTGTACTCCAAATATTTGTTGCATCTATCCAATATCATCTTTACCTGAATTCCTTTGGATCTACATAACTTGCTCCAAAGTCCTTTATTTTATAATACGTAGGTACTCACTAGTATAAAAACGAGTTTAATTCAATTTAAATTTTTATTTTTTATTTAAGTAGGCCTAGCAACAAGCACTTTCGAATAGTCAAATGCAAACATAATCTTAATCTAATAATTAATACAGAGCAATTCATTGGTAAAATTATTACAATATAATATTTATATGTATTTCAATAATAATGCCACAATAATATCAAAAATAAAATATAAAATATTTTAAACATTAATCATCTTGAAATAATTATTAATTTATGATCCTTATTCTATTATTATCCTAACATAGCTACCAAGCGGATGCCGCAACAGAGACGTGGAAGGGGCCGGCCCAGGCGGAGATGGCGGGACGACCTAGACGCGTTTGATGGGAACTGGCCCTCAGAAACAGCGGATCGGGAGTCATGGAAAACAAGGGGAGAGGCCTTTGCCCAGCAGTGGGACACACACATAGGCTAAGAAAAAAAAAAAAAAAAAAAGATCCTTATTCCTTGATGATCGGCGACGGGTGATCATCCTATATAGTAAATACTCGTACATTTTCTCAAACATTCACATCAATGTTGTTTATTAGGCTTCAAAGTATGTGGTTTGGCTAGACGACAGGTACGAGAGGTCGTTAAGGTTAACATTGCTGGCATAAGGCCGGCAAGGTTCTCTTTTTTAATTGCCATTCCACATAATTTTGAGACAGTACCATGGCGATTAACCACGCATTCACTGCCACCGACGCACATGTGCGTTCATTTCCATACATTATTGGAGGGGGTGGCAGCGAATGTGTTAAAAAATATTGTTCACATATGATACTCTGCTACTACGCCTATTAAAACAATAATCAATTTACATATAGATTTTATAGGTTCCACTGAGAAATCCAACTTAGGTAACTAGTTTTTGAGAAAATGTAATCTGGAATTGTAAACTATCACTTAAGTTTTTATTACACTAACAAATATCGGTTGATTATACAAGCAATACTACCTTATCAATTGTTTCGTTACTCCTTTAACTATGCTAGTACGTTTCGTAAACCGTAGTTAAAGTAAGGAATAAATCAAGATACAAACCGAATAGGCCATAAAACTGAACGGGTCGGGTCATTGCCAAAACCAGATTCTCTTGATTAACTAACAAAAGTAGGGACATAAAGTCTTGTTAGTTTTTTTACTGGCGCGTAAATTTACTAGAACTCTGTGCTTTTTAACGACATTTTACGTAAGTACATTATTTAAGTCATTTATCAACATTTTTACTCAATAATATCAACCTTCTATAATTTAATATATTTTTATATATTATTTCTATTTTAGCAAGAATTGATGTTATTATACTAATTCTGTTAATTCTTTATTTACAATAATTACATTCATTAAAATACAAGTACTTAACTGGTTATAGTACCAAGGATGCTGACGGCATTTGCTCGTTGTATCACAACGTTGTGCGATGAAGCCGCCAGCTCTTCGGTCACCAGTTACTATACTTATTTTTACTTTCGTTAGTCATTTTACTTATATTGCTCTATTAAACTATATTTACACGTGTCTATTGTTATATAGTGTTATTCGTGTGTATTGTTATATAGTATATTTACTCCTATTTGCTAAACATACATTTTTATCTTTACAGGTCAATCCGAGCCAAAGCCAAACATAAATAATGCATATCCCTCCACTTAATATTTTACGATCCACACAGACCCCTATTCTGGCAATTATATCGTTCTCATATTTTCCAATTATGGACGATATGAGCGGCCGAAAAAAGGCAGTGCGAATACTAAACGTATGTGGAGTTACGGCATTTTTCTTCTGGCTGAGCAATGGAGCCGTTCGTTAATCCTGGAATAATCGTAGATTTTGGGTGATATGCGGAAACAAAATTATCACGTATAAGCGTGTGGTATAAACGTTTCTTCTTTAATATTATCCATATCAATATTATTAACGCGATTCTTTAGTTTCAATGAACTAGTTTTTTTTTAATATAATTTATATATACACGTATGAATATACATACATATCAGGGGCGGTGCGTCTATACAAGCCGATTCCCACCGGTTTTACTAACTCTCTTGTAAGTCAACAACTTTCCTCGGGTTCACAAAGAAAAGGCAAATCTATATGGCCTCTGTCTTGCCTAAGAAAATAATTGACACGCCGCCACCGATACATATATATTGACGAAAGGTTTCGCCTAGTGGGTAGTGACCCTGCCTATGAAGCCGACGGTCCTAGGTTCAGATTCTAGTAAAGGTATTTATTTGTGTGATGAGCACAGATATTTGTTCCTTAGTCATGGGTGTTGACTATGTAAATATTTAATTAGGTACTTGTATATTACATATATCGCTGGCTGAGTAGCCACTACACAAACCTTGGGGCTCGGTATTTTTTATAAAGATATCCTGTGATATTTATTTATTTCTTAATCGCTCCTCACTTGTTGTTTAAACACATCCCAGTAATGATGACAAATTGGCCTTTGGTAACATGATACTAATTCGCGGATTAAAAACGGCTGTTTAATATTATTGTTTCGGAATAGCGACCCTTTTTATATGAAATCCCTTTTCATTTGAAATGGTTATTTAAAGCCGGTCAAAGTTTACACCGTATTTAACTTATTTAAATTTATTATTAAAATGTAAATGTACGTTGTATTCTAAAATCAGGTTTTATCTGAAATTATTACAATATGTACATCGTATTTTTTCAGGGATATTCAATCATCATCATCCTCATCATTTCAGCCGTAAGACATCCACTGCTGGACATAGGCCTCCCTTAAATATGACTTGTATTTTCTTGGGAGTAGTTGTCATTCTTGGCAGGCGATTCGGTTCCTGCTGCCCATTTGTCGGTTTTTCACTTTGTCGCATCTTACAACACCCGTAGGAGGACATGTGGTGGTGCTGATCGTCATATATATGCTGTGTCCACACGGCACATAATATTCAATAATAAAAATTAATCACTGAAGCAGTGTAAAAGTTTAAACACGCGTAATATGTTTCCGATTGTCCTGCTATACGGAACCCTTAAAAACGTTTTACGACTTTACTTTTTCACGACACGCGAAATTAATATTTCATTTTTCAATTAATAATCCCGTTCGGCGCATTTTTTTCAGGTGGTTAACAAAGAAAATTCCGCCCTCGTACTCGTAGTTAATTAAAATGGCATTCTGGGTTCGGGTCCACTGCAAGCGTATTGGACAGGCTTTGGAGTTTATACTACAATTATGAATGCCGTGTGATGCCGGCTGACTAGAATAGCACCACCCCATCTCCTCCCGCGGGTGTCATAAGAGGGACAAAGGGAAAAATCCTACGGACGGGCAGCAGCGTCCGTCGAAACCCAATCTACAGCTACTGCGGTCGCCAACCCGCCTGCCAAGCGGGTCGACTATGGCAACTACCCCCAAGATGATACAAGTCATATCTGTGGGAGGCCTATGTCCAGCAGTGGACTGCATACGGCTGAAATGTGAAAATGTGTGAAGGCGGGTATAACTATATGAAGGAACACACAGAGATTTCGATTTAAATATTCCTAAATAACATTGTGAAAATTATATATATTAGAGCCTAGTATTTAGTTTACTATAACTATGAGTACTTACGCATTTAATAAAATAATTATGTATCTAAAGTAAGATAAGAGTATTGGGTACTCCGTATTTGTACCAAATGGAATCATTATCATGTGTAATTTTCGGAATTTTCCCTCACATTTATACATTAGATATTAACCTTATATCATTATTTCTTAAAGTAAGTGTGATAATCTGGGGTACGCGGGTAGTCTGATTTTTTTCTCGTTACTTTTTTCATATGCTTTTTATTTGCTTACGGCATAAAAACACAATTCACACAATCAATCACAATTTTCGAGCTTCTGGTACAGTGGTAGATTATAAAATCTAGTTAGGTGAAAAGTTATTTAGTATGTATATGTTATCAATATTATAATAATTGTAGTAAATATGAATGTAAATTTTATTTTAGTTACGCGACACGCTTACAAATGAACCGCACCCCACAAATACCGTGTATTGTAGAAAACCGTGTGTGCCATATTGAATTTCATACATTTCTATCACCAGCTTCGTTTAATAATCTTTTAAATAATAAATGGTACGCTTTTAACGTTTTTACTCTTCCTGTTTGCTATTTGTGTTTGCAAATGGACTTTTAAAACGGATGAAACAAATGGATTTTTTTTTATAATCAGATTCTTTTGTAGAGTGAGAATTGCGTTATCTGTATTGTGTTACCATATTTTATTTTATTCACAAACGAAGTTAATAAAAAGGCCAGTAAAATTAGGTAGTTTCATAGTACGTCTAATAATGAGGGTAGCGTTGATCTAAAACGATAGAGAAACGAACTAGTCAGCGGTATATCCACAGTCACTCTAAAATCTGTTCTGTGTCTACGGCCTTCAATAAAATTATTAGCGAGATACGCAGTTAAATCTATGTTAATTCAATTTAGAACTTAAAAAAAAGTATTTTTCCACAAAGTGCCTTTGATCAGAGTGTATCTACAAAATTGTATGATATAGGTATGATACTCGTATAACCACACTTATTCCTGGGTACTACTTTAAAGGATGTAACTAAAAAGTAAACAAAAAATGTTTGGGACAATAACATCTTCCGACTGACATTGAATGTGTGGGAGTGACCGTAAATGTTATAATAGATGTCTATAGCCCTGGAACTATTCAATATTTGAGTAAATCATACAACAAATAAATTTTGAAATAAATAAAAAATTGCGGTACCCAGGAGGTTACAAAATAAGGAATAGCTAAATAGTTTTTATCTCACATAGATAAGCATAACCCATAGACACAACAAAGTGTATAAGAGCCGCTTACTCGTACTTTATTTGCCCGTAAAGCATCAAAGCAATAGCTGGCTATTGGTATATATAAATATCCTCGTACGGTATTAAATTATTGCCGAGGTATCGTAAACCTACAGCGCTACCGTGCGATACAATATTTATTTTTATTAAGTCGCTTCACGCATTAGGAGAAAAAACTTACGGTTTTACGTTGAGATAGGAAAACGCAGTGTAAGGAGATATCGTATCAGTCGCTGACTGTCGCTGTAGTATGCTAACGATCGCTCCACGCTGTGTCAGCGTTGGATGTTGTACATGCATTATACATAGTTACTCTAAATTTGAAATCCATTACTGAAACATTGGCAACACTAAAAAAAATGCACCACGCATGCACGTTTTTCAAACGAACGCCAATGAGAGCACTCGCCTGCAGTTGTTAAAATTTAATGGCGGATTGTACAAGTTGATCGGTGTGTAAAACTTTGATAATTAAAGAATTAGTGGTAAAATGGTGTGATCTATAGCATTTGTGACTTAAATATAGTTTCAAAAGTTGTATAAACATTAAAGAAGTTACCAGGGCCCGGTTTCAGTATCTACATTTGTTATTGTGTATCGCCGACGACAGCCCCTGCGCCAACTTTAAAAGGTTTGTGAATTTCGTTTTGGCTGTTTGCATAATGCTGTATATCATAAATTTAAGCCGGACTATGTATAACAGTTAATAATTATAATATCGAAGGCAAAAAACTATTAAACAGATGTCTATGGTTGATAGGGCGTTGCTTACTGATCGGTGCCACCGTAAATTAATTTCAAACGCAGTAATTCGCTGTTTAAACCGGCACCAGTCATAAGCGAAGAACGTGATAAACATTGATCTGCAGAGAACAATGGAATATCCCAAAATTATATTTTGCCAAACATTACTTTGAACTTAACTGGACATTACTCCCATCTTACGATTAAATACAATTGATACAACTGTTTATAAGTACTTATAATTATTATAAGTTGATGGGTGCTAGTTATCGTTTCTTAATTCTTTCTGCATTAAATTACATATTTACAACGTGTCACACAATCATTTGAAACCATAGAGTAATATACTTTCTTTGCGTTTTATTTCTCGATTCTTATACCTAATAAAGTTAAAGCTTTTAGTATCGCAGAAATTAAAACAATAAAACACATTAAGTTACATTACATTTAAACAATAAAATTATCTTAACGAAATCTCTGTATACTAGGTTCACAACTTTATGCTACATCTCACTGTACATTTGCAAGCCAAAGTTAACGTGTAAAAACGCCGCGTTTTCCGGAGTGTGCCACGACAGTGCGTTGCCAGTATTTTTTCCGTGCCCCACGTCTGCGGTCGTAACAGGAACTAATTGCTTTCGGAAACGCTTTATGCGATCATATTTCACGTGAAAAATGATTTATCTTTGCCTTCTTTGTCGCATTTTCGTATGTAATGGGATCTGGCTTGATTGCGGGATTTCACTTCGGTATTGATTTAATTGGCTATTGATGAGATATTTGATTACAGTTGGAGTGGCGTTGCCGTATTTAGTTACTGTTGATTGTAATGGGTGTTTACTGTTTAATTCTAACAGGGCAGCGACGTAAAATGAAACAGGACATATAAAATATAGCTAAATTTCTTCTTAGGAACGCTGAGGCCGGTTTTGGAGGCTATATATAAATTTTAATATATAGTTTTGGTTGTCGCGCTACAAAGCATAAAAACTGGGGTCTCAACTATTTTTTTATCTGGCCTAGTTCAACATGTATTATCAGCAATAGAGAATTATGATCAACGAGTAATTCACTGGTAATTTTTTAGGCATCATAAATCATTATTAATTGCAACTGTACTTAACCAAGCATGCATTTATTCATTTTATCTTCATTTACTCATTGAGTTCTACATTATACGAGTATTTTGACTTTCTCTTGTTTCAAGAAGCCTCACACGCTCAAATAAAAACATATTTAAAAAAAATCTTTTTCTCTGCATTATATTTTATACCATCAAGGCAAAGCCAAAGATACTGACCTTACAAGCATTTTTTAGTTATCTGCATACTCTGCAATGCCGTCAGACACTCGTAAGTATAAACTGGAAAAGCGGATGCCAGGATCCTTCCTTTTTTAAGCTCAAAAAAAGTTACTCAACTCCGAGATTAAAAAAAAAACAAACCTGCCAACACGTTTTTACACTGCAACCGCTACGGTGTTCCAATCGCTATCAACAAAAGCAAGTTGATTGCTCGTATGCTGATTTCGCGAAGTTTTTATAAAACTGAAGTTACTATTTCCGAATCGGATCCAGTGCACATTTATCAGATGTATATAGCTCGGCGGTCGGTGTCTTTCAGCGCCTTATCAGCTTCTCACCATAAAGGTTGACCATCCAGCTTAAGCGAGAATAAATTATGTTGTCCTCGAGTGTGAACTAAGTATGCTTTTAAACTACTCCTAATCACGGGTCAGAATACAGCTAATCTCTCTCTTTCGTTATCTACCCTGGTACTGAGTGTAAGTTTTTAACGTAACTTTACGTCACGAACGCGTTTGCGTTTCCTATATAAATAACATTATCACTTACGCGTTCGAAAACGTTTTTTTACGTCAAAAGAAACTTACACTAGAGCCTCAGGAGACCATTATTAACACTCCTGAGTAATTGACCGAATCAACATGGCCGTCATTAACTAAACATTTTTAAACACAAAATATGCAACAATATCAATTTTGCCGCTACATGTCTTCGATCCAAAACTCCTTATTGTTCACGCTGTTTTTTTGGAGTACAATTTCTTTCGGGTCTAGTTTACCCCTTGCCGAAATTAATAATGTAGGTATGATATAATGCGTAATGGCGGTTTGTTTGTGCTAGTGCCTACTGCAAAGAGTTTTACGTAATATTCGATATTGTATATGTATCTTGACACGTCAACAGTCGTGTCTGTGTCAGGGACCGGCCCGCTATCCCTTATACAGGGTTTTGTATGGGTTTTACATAAGGCTTTACTCACCATACCCTTATTCGGCAATACCCTTTCATTTTATTTTTAAAGCCCTTATAAAAGCGCTAACCCTTATAACTAAGCGCTATCTCAATACCCTAACAAAACCCTAATCATCCGCTCACCAAAACCTTACATATCGCTTATAAGGGTTAGCCTTATAAGAAGGCTTCCCTTTTACATAAAGCGTGCTAATTAAAATCGTCTGCCTTGTTCATAAAGCACACATTGCTCTGATCCAATAGTAAGGCGGCGCGGCGACGCTAGCAGTTCAAACTGGTAAGTCTTTCAATGTGTTAGCCATGTTTAAGAGACGCCCTTTTAATGGGTTTTGCCGCGGAAAGGGTTGTCCGGTCCCTGGTCTGTGTAGATAGTGGAAGTCACCACACACAAGTGAGTTGTTAGCGTGCAATGGGAATACACGAGTTAGTATACAGGGGGCCGCCGAAAACTATAGCAAGATAATAGAGCTGGCATAAAGCCAAGTAGTTTCACGCAGTATGCAGCCGATGATAGCTGAACGGATTAACCAGTGCTTAGGGTGCACTGACGACTACTGGCCGCATGAGGTCAACGCAGGATTATAACAAAATAAGGTGTAAGGTGCCTGGGATTATGCGGTGAACAGTTGAAAAATGAAAATAATGAAGTAAATTTTGACGAAGTATATGTTTTTTTTTTATGTACCTTGCGTTGCGAATGATGTGTTTACGTATGAAATTAATATTTGAGTAAACGTTATGGCTGAGTAAAATTGTTGAGTCAATATCAATCAATTGAGTGTAGGTATCAATAATATAAAAAATCTAATTTGAATTATTTTGTGTTAATTGTTAATCGTTGATAACATTGTATTTTGTTAAGCTTTACCATCAATGCAGTACTTAGTCGACAGCCTTAGTTAGAATTTAAACCAAACCAAGTTAAGACAAGTTTCATCTATGATATTAAAAACTTTCTATAACCTGGAACTCGAGGAAGTGTCCATTGTAATATCCATAATAACACTTAATTAATTATGAAATAAAAAAACTAAAAGGGATTAATTCGCATATACTTATTTAAACTTTATCCCGACGTTTCGTTTTAGTTGTTTTATTTCATGAGTAATTATGATGGCAACCGAAGACAATATTACTTAATTAATTCTTAATTGCTTCCCTAACCAAAAACACCGTAAAAACACCGCATTTATTTACATGGACGCCATATTATAAAAGACAACAAAAGAGTAACTACAACTATTAGGCCATGTATACAAAAAGGTAATATAATATTAAGGCTGATGTACATACATCACATCCATAACTTATGGATGGATGAAAAACAGAGGCCCAAATATAAAATTACCACATTTTATTTCTAGCTCGCTTTTCTTCGCAACTTCCTTCGCCAGCCATGCTCATCTTTAAAGTATGGTTGCGGGATAAAGATTATATCTTATTTTTTTTCTCGCAGCTCAAAGTATTTTTTTTCGTGAAGAGGTAACAGACAGACAGAGAGAGTTACTTTCGCATTTATAATATTATGTATGGGTTGCTCTGAGGGTTTATCAAAACATTAAAACAGCATGTTGAAGATACAACATAATTTACTGCTCGACAAGATGGATGGCCGAAGAGGTCAGAACACTGAACGCCACTCTGCAGCAGGAAGCGAGGAAATGGCTAGCGGCGCTGGGCTCGTTGGTTTTTAAATATGGCCCGTGTCTGTTTGTCGAAATAGGTTCTTTAAATGTGTAAGATTGTAAAATATTTTTAAGTTATATACCAAAACAAAAATTAATTTCAGAATTAAGGTACATGGGATGCGGAAACTAGAATTAAATGAATACATTTAGTAAAATAAAGGAGAACTAATTTACAAATTTAAACATCAATAAGTAGGTTATTATTTATTATATTTACTACAGAGATACATTTTAAGGTTTTAAAAACATTTTGTGTAATGATCTAATGATCGATATTCACACCACAAAGATGGACAAAAACTTGTTATAATAAAATATTTTTCTTTTACATTAATTTTTTTATCAATTATACATCTTAAAAACAATATTGAACTGTAATAATAATTATCTTTATTTATTAATAAATAATTATGTGTTACGAACATTATTATTATTGAATAAAATTTTATGAAACCTTTTTATAATATAAGAAAGATTCATAAAACTATGGTAACATTTGTTAATCATAGTTAAATTATAATATTACATGATTGTCCCTTTTAATACGTCTCTGGTCAGCTAGAGTAGAACTTTGTTACTTTCCAACAAATTTTCACAAATGTCATAATTAATGATAAAGGCTTACTACTTACTATTGTTTTGTCATTATCTTATCCAACAACGTTCACAATTTGAATTGTTTTAAAATAAGCCCCAAAGATGTTCTTAAAATTATCAATTCAATTGTTTGTTCACACGAGTACCAAAAATGTTCTCGTATATGTAACCAACTACGCTACTGATTTACTTAGCGAGCAGCACGGGGAATTTATGGCTCCCAGGATTAATTGGCAAATACAAAAGTACGAAGATATTCGTATACAAACAAGAAAAAGAGCATTGTTACACTTTCTTTTCGAAGATTGGAGAATCTTTATACAAAATTGAAACCCCCTTGAGTTTTTGGCTGCGAAAGTGTTGAACGACTAAAAATTTATTTCTTGGGTTTATCTGACGTAGTGTCTGTGTAACCAAACAAAAGTGGAATTTACGCATTTCAAGATTATTTTGTAGGTACGATTTACACATTTAATGTTTTTTTAGAGGTTTATAAATTATGTTTACCAATTATATCCGTGGTTGCATACCAAGGGATGCTTGTATAACTATATATTAGAGATCACTTCATTCCTCGTTTTCTGTTCAGTGGAATTATATCAATAACAACATTAATTGACTAAAGTTATCAAGATTTTTGTCATTCAACACTTTTACTGCCACGAAATCGCCGAGGACTTAAAAATTTAGGACATTCTAACGATTCCACAACAACTTACGCTTTTCACGAACTTATATTTAAGAATAAGTTATCATCCATATATATTCGTTATTTGGCTATAACCTTTTTCTGAGACACTAAAGTTAATACTTACGCGGTAACTTTGATGCTATCCTGGCTAGTGTTAAAGGAATTAAGTCATAATCATTACTTTTCATAGGTTCCTGTTTGCCTTTTCTACACCTCACACCATTGCGCAGTCTGGTTGCATTTAGGTACTTGGTACCTATATTAAGAAAAGATACACAACACAAATGTTTGGTCCAAACCCGAGAGCAATATATGAAATGAAATGGCGAGATTAAACTATCCTTATATTATTTCCATTCACAAAAAATTAAGCAACATTAAACAAAGTGCCCCATAAACCACAGCTGCTTGACGCTTCCATGAAAAACTAAATTGTATCTTTATTTCCATTAAACCCGAGTCCCAGTTATTTATGGTCCAAAGGAGTTGCGCCTACCTTCAGATGTGCTTAATGGTTTTCGTCTGGAATATAAAATATGGCCGCCCCGTGTCCCGGAAAAGGATTTTCGCTCTGCATGGGTGTTACACATGTTTTATTTCATTATTATCCTTAGACACATAATATCTAGAAAGCCGTATATAAATAAAAATCAATACCGTCAGAAAAGTATATTTAGATCATTATTAATACGTAGACTGTAAAGTAATATGTATTATTTTTTTACGTCATAATTTAAGATCGCCATAATGTGTACGAGTATGAGATTGAAATTTGGCATTTTGGATGCAATTTTTCTTTCCTTCCTTTGGACAACTTCAACAATATTTTTAATACCCTCTTCAAGATGAACTGTAATCTTGGAGGCTGACTGAAAATCAATTCAGAGAAAGCGAATGACTTTACTATCACCTAATGCGTACTCAAGACAGAATAAAGTACATGGCAAGGCTGTTTTTTTTCTATCTACATTTTCAAAATTAAGAAGAAAAAATATTTGCGACAAGCTATACTTTACGCCTCTTATTTTATATTTCATTTTACAAAAGCAATATTATGGATAACTTAAAGGGAGAAATTCACAAACAAATAGTAAGCCATCTTGATTTTTTTAATAAATGCTGGCCCTAAAGCAGATAATATGCTTTACCCTAGTACAGAACAAAACCGGAGGTCACGTTTGAAACTTCGCATACGTCTTTTAATCTCATAAAGGAGACTTAACAACCGGAAATGACATATTTTCCACATACCTACCTGGTTGAAAGCTTTAGTGGGAGTTAACAGGAAACACGCCGCCATTTCCCGGCTACTTCCGGTGGCTTAGTGCTTGCCAGCAGTGCTTTTTCTGAGAGCCTTAAATAAGAGCTTTGTTGAATTTGTGACCGGTGAAAATTGGATTTTTTATAATTAAGGCAGCTTTATATATTTAGGTGCATTTGAAAAAAGTGCCACAACAGGGGGAACATTAACTGATTATCAACTCAAATTAATTTTTATAAAATATTTTTATTTGTTTTGTAATTAATTTTTAAGTAGTATACTACTATCCCGTCTCGAACGCCGGAGGTCCTCGTCGCTTTTTCTTAAGTATATTTCATCTATTTCAACTTTTGATTTGTATATTTTCTTGTGTTTATGTAGAAACAAAAATGTCGTGTTTATATGCATTTTTATTAAAAATAATAATGGTTTGACAATGTCTATACAAAACCGAATTCGTTCAACATTCTGGCTATTTGTCTGTATTCAGTACTATGGCGGCACAGCGCCATCTATAGGCTCATGTGAAGTTATTTGACAGCGCAACATTTCAACAGAACTAGTATAGAAATGAGACCTACTGTTGTCAAACGTGATAAATGGCTTGAGTGCGTTTACCAGTCACACACTACATATTATTCAACTGTTCTTTTTTTTTATGCACCGATTTTATTGTAGCGTGTCTGTATAAGGTCTGATTTCAATATTAATTACTAGTTCATTTTATATCAAATTTCTTGGGTTTGCTATTACAAAACTCAGTTGCACCTCCTTTTGTAATTTCCACCCTCAAATCTTAAAACCCCCTATTGTATTACTGTTGCACAAAGGTCTATTAAACAATTAGTGGAGCACCTGGAGCGTCAAATTCATAAAAAATCTCTCGGATTTCAGTTACTGTGAATAAAATAAACAAATGGAATGTTTAATTAAAAATATATAGTAAACAAGTTTACCTATTAAAGCGCCCTTGCTTTAAAAAATCCAAGCAAAATGACAATAAATCAAAATAATTCATTGGGTGTAAAACATTTTGATTTGTCAAAATGGTGGTGGAGGTGAATTTTTTAAAGTAGTAAAATGAAATGTATGTAGCGAGTACGATTTTGTACCGTTTGCGCGCACAAATTTTTTGCAGATGTCACGAAGCGTTGGTTAACGTAGGTGACCGAAGAGCTGGCGGCTTCCTCGCACAACATAGAATTGCGATACATCGAGCTTCAAGGGCATTTTTTTTAGATTGAATGTAGTAAGTAGTTATATATTATTTGAAAATAAAGTGGAAAAAGAAGAAAATTATTAAAAATCGAAAATGAAGGCTCTTTTTATTTAACAAAAAAACCTTTTTGTACACATCAAAATATTCTCTTTGACTTCAATTAATAGGTGACGTATTTAAGCAACTATAACAAAAAAAATTAAAGTTTTAGTATATCACGAATGCTACCTCAACCAAAAAAAAACAGTCACTGTAACAATTTTCTGAGGTCTAAACCCTCAACTTCACTGAATATAACAAAAAATCCGCCCATTAAATATATAGATTAAGAAGCATTTATCTAATCTTACACATTTAGGACATAATCTTGATTTAGTACAAAAAAGTTCAATGCTCTCAAAGCCTCTCATATTTCAGAAAAAAAAAACATTTCTCAGTGCTAATTGAAAGGGCTTTACATTGATCTCCTTCTAGACAAGCAAAATTAGTCTGGAAGAGATTTCTTTTAAGCAAACCAATTAATCAGACCGTTACGAATGGCGCGATTTGTGAAAATAATGTTTTTTTTTTGGGTCCCGCAAATAGAAGAAGATCTCTAGGTTACTAGCTTTTGCCCGCGGCTTCGCTCACGGTAAGAAGTATTTAAGTTATTTTAAAGTTATTTTTAGCACACTACCGTTCAAAACGTAGTTTTGTATGCATGCATGCTTTTTGTTCGGAAAATGCCGTTTTATCCACAAATGCCTGCGTCATAGTAACTTTATGCATGCAAAGTCTCAGTCTGATCGGTTTAAAATTAACAAAGTTTTATACAAACTTTTATCCCCTATTTTAGATGTAGAATTGATTAAAATCCTTTCTTAGCGGATGCCTACGTCATAACATCTACCTGCATGCCAAATTTCAGCCCGATCCGAACCCGTAACTAAAATTTGTCTATCTGCTTGATGAAGATTAACTGCGCTCCAAAACAAGTTCAAAATCATTGATTGACGTCAGAACAAAATTACAGACGAACTTGAAGTAAAACTTCTACAGTTAGGAAACTAGCAGTAGTTTTTTAACTAAGTACAAACGGAACCCTCCGTGTTGCAGTTAAACGAAACTTTTCGCAGCAATTAGTAAGATCCAAGAAAGCTAGATGGCTTTTAAGTGAAATTTATGACTAGAGTCAGGGTAAGCTCTGTCGTATAACTTTGTATGAAAAGGGTTTACTTCCATGAAATGAGTAATTTCAAAATTACATCTGTGTGTTAGGATATAATTCTTACGAAGGAAATACGCTGTTTAATAGATATCTATTTATTTAAGCTTTATTGCACCAACAAATAAAAAGGTTGAAACGGAGGACTTAATTCCAAATTGTATTATCTATTAGTCAACCATTGGGCCAAATAGAGACATAGAAGTTGGTGTAGAAGAAGTAGGTAGTTAAAGAAAATATAGTGTTACTAAAGCCATATTCAAAACAAAAATAAACAAATCCAAAAAGATGCCGTTAATGGGATTTGAACCCTAGACCGATGGCTTCATAGTCAAGGTCACGTCGTATTACTAGTACTATATATAATACTCCTATTATAGGGTTTGCAGTACTCTGCCACCCCCTGGGCCTCTATACTTACTTCAAATATAACGTTAATATAGATTAATAAGCAAGAACGTGGGATTGTATCTGTAGTGATATTGTGTGTTTACAGGCATTCTATATTTAAATTTTCCTTTTTCGCGTACAACCACAACAAATGCAATTCTTCTCGCTAATTTATCTATACCTACGTAAATTTAATTACCCTGAGTACCGATGTTCCGACGCGGGTTGCATCGGTCAATCGTTTAACTGACGTCCCAGCAAGTGTCAAATCATAGATGTGGGTCAGAATTTATGTGACTACCCGACGAATGTCTGTGAGAAAGTTTAGGGTAGATGTTATAAAGACAAAACTACACGCCGCATTTATTTTAGAGCCCAGTGTGAACACATCGCTCCTGGTGAGAATACGTCACTAACCTAGGGTAACTCACAACCAGTGGTGTAACAAGCAAATATCATTAAATGTAAAAAATAATTTACTGTAATCTACCGTATGTAGTTACTGATAGGGTTCAATATAGCTCTAAACATTGGTAGTAAATAGTAAGTTTAAGTTGGCACTGGACAAAATATATTGGCAAATGAGTTGAATCTTCGAGAAAAGAAAAGTCGAGTCAGGCGGGGAACTAATTAATTTGTTATGCCTATCTCTTATTCAATTTTTATTTACACCTTCTTAAAATAATATATCTCGTATTATGCTTATAATAAATTAAAGTATAATACGGACGGACGGTAAATGGAGACTATGTAAACAATAAACTTTATTGACTGTTCTGAATCCAACATGTTAAAATAATACTATCTGTGATTATGTAAATTAATCCTTTGTCCTGACTTTATTCTGAATAAGTAAATAAAAACGATTCCCTTTACGACACGTAATGAACCGAAAATATGCTAACTTCATCCAGCATATTTTTCACGAAAATAAAACTGGGGTTGAAATATGTCTCCAGGGTTTCAACTAAATTTCCACCCCTACCCTATTTTCGATTTGGCTACAAAATGTAGGGAAGTAAATCAGTATTTGGGAAGGGACAACTTACAATTTATTGCTAACATACCCACGTGCTGTTTTTTAAATGTGTAAAAAGGGTTTCGGAGGGTGACAGTGTAACGTGTTTGTGAAAATATTTGTTTGGGGAAGCATTAGGGTAGTAATCGTATGGAAGGACATAATTTAATTTGTTAGCTAAATGGTCTCCTTCGCCCAAAAAATGTTGTGTTGTGAGTGACTCGACATTTATTTCATTTTTTCACGTGCAGATTTAATTATGAATAGTTAAAAAGTGGTAACACGTTATCCTTTGTGATTAGAAGTAATTACAGTTGTTCCAGAAATAAATACTTTTTCTATCTCATGCTCTGAAAGTAAATCATTGTTGGTTAATAAAACAGACGAGAAGTTATTTACACGCATTTGTTACTCGAGGCAGTACAACCATAGCAACATATTTTCAGATAAATACATATTTCAATGTTATTGTTAACATCGAGGTGGCATTGATAACTGATACAAAAAAAAATGAAATTTTATTCCTCGGTTATAATAAATGCAATATATCAGTCTACCTTTGTTAATGTAATTATATTGATTTTCTTTTAGTAATTAATTGCCATTCCCTTAGCGGCAATAAAGAAGTTAAGATTTTCAGCGCTGACACAAGCATTTGCTTACAAAGTAAATAAAAGGAAATGTACAACCAAGTAATGTTAAAAACTAAATTAACTTAATTTACCCCTTAAGTTTCATTAATTTGTCGAAAGGGCTTCTACGCTTTGATTACGGCTCTGCGTACACTTCCCATCAGATATCTATATCCTCCCATACTCATTTCATATCTTAGGCTAGGTTTTTATAACATTTTTATAAAAGTAAAATATAAAAATACATCTAAAACGTATCAAAACAATAAAAACATTATAAAAAACCTAACCTATAGTGCCGCCGGCAACGGGGCAGGGCCCAGGCTGCCGGTGGTTAGGGCTGCAGAGAGAGGAACCGCCGGACTATGCGCGCCGTGTCCAGGATTACCGCCTTCTGAATCTGACCCTTGATCCAACCACAACCACGTAGCGAGAGTCTCTCAAGATGTTGGTCGAGACTCTTCGCTATGAGACCGTTCGCGGAAACAACTATCGGTACAATGATCGCCGAATCAACTTCCCACATGGCGGTTACCTCGTGAGCCAAGTCTAAGTACTTGCTGGACTTGTCCTCTCGGCCTTCACGAGGTTCTCGTCACATGGGACGGTGATGTCAACGAGCATTGCGCGACGCTGCGAACGATCTATCACCACGATATCAGGCTTATTGGCTACAATAGTCCTGTCCGTGATAACAGATCGATCCCAATAGAGCGTGGCACGACCATTTTCGAGAACTGGCGCAGGTATGTACTTGTAGTACGGCACTTCGTGGTCCGCAAGACCATACCACAAAATAGACAGATACAGAAGTCAATCAAATGTATGTACTTCATTTTTTATACCTACTCCCGGCGGTCGCTCTAGGGTTGCCAACTTATGCTTATGCACGAAAAACTATCGTGGTACTGGCGCTCCTATCTAGTTGTTTGTGATTAATTGTCGAGAATGAAATGGAAAGAATCCTGACTATATAACTATCCTAACTAATATTATAAATACGAAAGTAACTCTGTCTGTGTGTCTGTGTCGTTTTCACGATATTTTTAATAATATTGAACCGATTTAAATAAAATTTGGTATGGAGAGTGTCTGAGTCGCGAGAAAGGACATAGGATAGTTTTTGTCAATCATCATCATCATCACCATCACCTTGATTTTATGCAGACGAAGAATTAATAATAACTACAATATTTTTATTTTTATGTTATTATTATATTACAAATTTGTCACAGCAAATATCTTGCGACGATTTCGACATTGGCAAAAAGCACGATTATTATATTTTAAAGTGTAATAAGTTCGCATTAAATAACGTAACCAAGAAACGGATGTCTGAGGCGCTACCGCCCAAAACGATATTAGTTATTTGCGGGCATCTTTCTCTTTTACCCCAATTAAGACGTCATGAGAGTGACAGAGACAATCGTCCGAAATTTACGAATATCGTTGTTCGCGGTAGCGCCGCAGTTATAATTGGAGAAAAGAGAAAGATGCCCGACATATGTGGCATTATCTATGAAGAGGGACCTTATGGTCGATGGCACTTACGTCGAACCGCGTTATGTTTGTATCGCGTCATCTCTAACAACGTCATAAGCGCTATCGACAATAACGTCCCTTTCATAGATAATGTCGCATATATGAACTTCGATGTTCGCGGTACCGCGGTACCGCTCCTGAAGAGATGAAGTGTCTCTTGTCATTCAATAGAGATTTTGACAGCCATATCTTAGGGAATAAGGGCTAATTTATTAACAATTTGTAAGAAACTATCGCCTTAACAACTTTAGTGCTGGAATAATATAAAATACTCGCAAAGAAGCGAAAGATGTATGAAATCCTGCGGCGCTTCCGCCTTTCTCGAACGATGATAGCAGAGACCATTTTACCAAAACGCGTAAGATGTAAGAAATCCTGCGGCGCTTATTGTTTTTTCGAGTTGATAAAGATTGTATGGGAGAAAAATATCCTCGTTTTTCTTTCGGATGGCACTGCCGCTTGCAGTGGTCCGAACTGGTCCGAGATATCGTGTCTGTGAGCAGTGTCTATGTGTGCGTTGATCGAGCGCGCTTTGTATGGAGATTGATTTCTGTATCTGTCTATTTTGTGACCATACATAAGAGCAAGCT
The DNA here is from genome assembly GCA_022674325.2 of Grapholita molesta. Classification (NCBI taxonomy): domain Eukaryota; kingdom Metazoa; phylum Arthropoda; class Insecta; order Lepidoptera; family Tortricidae; genus Grapholita; species Grapholita molesta. The sequence goes on from CP053138.2 coordinate 9,933,987, forward strand.
GCTGGTGTATAATCCTGGCTACAAGGTTATGTCTGTGCAAGTACTCGCCGTTAGCAAGATGAGAACAACCGGAAATGATATGCCTGAGTGACTCTCCGGGACGGCGGCATGCCCGACAAATGTCGACCGTACCGTCCTTCAGGATATACTTCCGGTAGTTATTCGTCATGATAACTTCGTCCGCAATTGCACAGGCAAAACCCTCGGTTTCTCCGAAGAGGTCCCCGAATCGTAGCCAGTTCACCGACGCGGGCAGGTCTACGTCTGGTCCCGTTAGGGCCCTGTAGAACCGCCCGTGTAGCTCCTTACTCTTCCATACGGCCTTGCGGTCCTCGGTGCTTAGTACCACTGGTTTGCGCCAGTTCTCGTTTGCCAAGGAGAGCGGTGTGAGGTTCCTGTCTACTGCCACCACATCACGATGCATCCCACACTCGTGGTTAAGGAAGTAATTCCTGAGATTGCACACCTCACTGTTATGGAGGCTTTTGGCATTTAAAAGCCGCGGCCTCCATACTTCCGTGGGATGTACAATCTCGCAACCGACGAGCGTGGGTGTAGCATACGATGTGTGGTGAGTAGTAGTCGGACCCTGCGATCCAGGGCATCCAGCTCGGTCTGAGTCCACCTTAGTATGCCAAAGGAGTATATAAGTAAGGGCATTACCCAAGCGTTGAAGGCGCGAACCTTGTTGCCACCTGACAAAAGACTATTAAGTACTTTTGTCAGCCGACCGAAGAAGCGCTCCTTCACCGACTGTCTAATAGCCACATCCTCAATACCCAAAGACTCTGACATACCAAGATATTTATAGGTATCTGATTCGGAGATAGATCTGAACGACATCGTCTCAGAAAGCTGTAAATTTGTTGAATTTACTACTTTCCCCCGCTGTACATGCATAACCGCACATTTATCTACACCAAACTCCATCTTTATGGCACTACTGAATACTTCAGTGGTTTTCAGTAACTCCAACAAGACTTGGTTGTTTGGCGCAAATAATTTGAGGTCGTCCATATACAGAAGGTGAGAAATGACTTCACCCTCTCTCCGAAGCCGGCAACCTAGTCCCAAATCCTTCAGTAGAGTACTGAGCGGATTCAGAGCTAGGCAGAACCATAGGGGACTCAAACTGTCACCCTGGAATATTCCTCGCTCGATCCTTATGAAGTCCTGCGGGCCAGGGGGGTCGTCGCCACCTCCTGGTTGACGAAGGACTGTGGTCCACTGACTCATACACGCACCTAGGAAGGATCTTAAAGTTGTATTGACTTTATACAACTCTAAGATCCTCTTCAGCCATGAGTGAGGCACCGAATCATAGGCCTTCTTGTAGTCAATCCAGGCGGCCGAGAGGGCCCCCTTGTTTCGCCGGGCCTGTTGGCAAATGGTCATGTCTATGAGGAGGAGCTCTTTAGTACCACGGGACCCAACCCTACATCCATTTTGAGCGGTGGCTAAAATGTTGTTCGCGACAATGTGCGCGTTAATTTTTGCTCCCATTATTGTTAGGTACATGGTGTTCGTGTACGGAAATTATTTAAAAATTAGCCTTCAAGTAGACTTCCGGACACAAAAAATACCTAGTTACACGTAGTTAGTGACACACGGATTGAACAAACATAGGTATGTTTAAATTACCTAAACAGAGCTTCCACACGACGCAGTGCACTTAAAATGCAAGTAAGACAATATTGCACGAAACTAACTCAATTTCTCGCCTCAAACAAACTCCGCAACAGTTCAAAAGGCTTACCAAGGATTCCACTCAGGCGAATCAAAGTAACTGTGACCTTTGAAGTTCTAACAGTAATTTGATAACGAGAGAAACTTTTAAACTGGTTACGATGGGTTGGTAGCGATGAAAATAGCAGCTGCCCGGAGGGTTGCAGCGGACGTGTCTGAAACCCACCAGGTGGGATTCAGTTTGTGCAAAAATAGGGACACAAAATGCGGTGGAGACTGTAATTTTGTAAGGGTATTTACACATATACAAACTGATTTAAGATGGCTGAACTGGTTATTTTTCCAGGGAAACTCGACTGTTTCTTTTGTAGTTTTGAACTCTAGAGCCGTTTTTTCCCCTAGAGCCGGTAGAAGATACTGCGATCGCTAACCCGCCCAAACGTAGAGATTATATCACTAAACTCTCCATGCTACTTATGCTTAAGAGTATGCTTATGGAAGAGGCCCGCGTCTAGCAGTGGACATTCATGGCAGAAGTAGTATTGATATTTTTGGATACATATTGACATCATCGATATCTGTGTCTTTTTAAACATTCCTTAATATGCTATATATCGCATACATTCGCTTAGATTAAATCCGATCACTTATTTTATCGAATTTAATACAGGAAAAGTAAAACAGTTCCTTACAGAATAAATCTTTATCATTCTGTTTCGGAATGTTCAATACGATTGGTTAAGTTTTGGAGGAGGAAACAGTACCCTTACCATGAGTTGTGACAGTTACGTTTTCGATAACGAGTATCGGGTTTACTATCTGTGCATCTCGATTGTACTATTTTAGTGCGAACGAGATGCACAGATAGTAAACTCGATACTCGTTATCGAAAACGTCACTGTCACAACTCATGGTAAGGGTACAGTAGGAAACATCGAGTTTCACGATTTTTATGCAGTATTTTTTCTCGAAGCTGCAGTTGTCATTGTTGGGCTGTTTTTAGGGGCCTCGTTCGCTTGTGCGACATATATATTCGTCTAAAATTCTCAAATCGAATCTCCTGCAAAGTTTCTTCATAAAAACTTCTTCTTCACAATATCTTACATTTTGCATAAATAATAAATCATTTCTTTTATCTAAGTGAATATACGAAGTTTATAAATATCGATGAGCACCGTATTGCCTTGACATATCTAAGGTGCTATCCGATATTTTTGCGGTTTTGATTTTGTAAGATATGAATAGCAGGGACTGTGTATAGTTATAACAGAGCATGTTTAATATTTTCTTATGATTTACTTGAGCATTTCTCTAAACGTTGCCACTTTTCAAAATTGTGTTATTTTAAGTAACTTTAAAATTTTTTGTACTCAGATTCAGGAGTTCTTTCTAATACATTAAGAAAAAGTGTTATCTCAACTTTTTTTTCCGGTTTTGTTACCATCTTCCATATATCTTGTAAGGCGATAACAATAGAGGAAATTTCAAAAATGTATAATCTTCTGCTACTTTTTTTCTGGAATGGAAAGAGCTCGTGTTTTTAATGAAAAAAAAATATTTTATGGAAATAACACATTTGTTAATAGTGGTACTTTTTAGAGAAACGCTTATTTATATTTTAGTTTATTAGGACGTAATTTCTAGTTTTCGACAAAGTTTTTCTACATTTACCTAAAAATCTAAACAACAATCGGAACTCTGAAATATTGCCAAGTAACTTCAAAAATTGAATTTATATTTCAAAAGCAATAACCTTCGCCAGTTTTCATATTTCCGGGAGATCGTCGTTTGCATTCGTATACAGAACGGAATGTTTAAAAAATTTCGAACCGCGTGTGGTTTATAGGCAGCTCCAATAACTGTATCGGAGGTGTTCCTGCTATTTTATTGAGCCATTAGACGGGGTGGCCGTTTGTCAATTCTAAAATGGCGCATGTGATAAGCGAAATGAAAGTAGAAAGCACGTCTGGTAATGTACTATACATAGGTATAATACTTAGTAGAAAAGGAGAAGTGGAAAGTTGTACTGCATCGGGCGACACCCGAACTCACGACTCAGGAATACCAGCCCGCCTCTCCATCTGTTCCAGTCATCAATTTATAGAAGAAAATCTACAAATATTTTTTTTTTATCTTTTGAGTACCAATTACCAAACCCATCGGCGTTCCATGCAAGATTTGAAGGCACAACTCCAGATTTCGCGGCTGAGGCTCTGACCAATAAGAACATCCACAGCAAAACCCGTCAACAAATCTTTATCTACATGACATATATAAAGTGTATAAATCATATTTTGGCCAATGTATTCATTTATATAACAAGTTACCTGATAATGCCTTAAAATTAGCCTTCCCAGTACTTAAGAATTACTTTAAAAAATATTTGATGTCTAAGGGCTACTACTGCATGGCCCAAACCAGAAACTAATCAAACCGCCTAGCAATTAATTCAACAATTGTATGTACTGCCAGATCATGTAAGAAAGCATATCAAAGAATGTTTTTATTGTGAAGTCAAATTTGTTTATACATTATTATTTTTACTTTTATATTTTAGTATTTTTAGTTAATTGTTTGATGTATTTTCTTATGGGACTACGCATAATTATGATTTATGATATTACTTTAAGATTTAATGTATCACTGTTATGAATAAATAAGTCCCGCAGTAGTTTTTTGCTGGTATCTTCTCTGGTCAGATGTGTAAGGTTTGAACCGGTGTAGATTCTTATTTGAAGTTCATTAGTGCATGTAATGTGCCTAAATTGAAATATAAAAATCTATTTTTTTTTTGTAGTATTTACTACTTAAAGCACATCATAATATTTAATAAAATAATTTTATTTGTTCTTAAAATGCAAGCCTTTGTAACTGCTATTATGCCTTAAAGGCTAGAAAAGTAACTACTACTATGTCTTAGAGGGTTCTTTTAACTAAATAATATTATTCTGACATTAATTAGAGCCTGATTCGTATTCATTAATTAATTTATCATCCTTTAAAATTATATTACTTATCAGTAAGTGCGAGCAAGATGCCCAATAAGACTCTGGAAAAGACGACGCGCGCGAATCACGAGTCTCGGACAGCTCATAGTCATTACTGGTTAGTGTTACCTATAAACATCTAAAAACTACTCCCGTTTATTTGTTACTTGTACCACTCCACACTTCATTCACAACTCTCTCCATCACTTATTGTGGCTATAAAAAAGGTTTGTACGATTTCGAAACAAAGCCTTCATAACGTTTTTAGGTATAATTTATAACCAACTTTTACGCTAGACCTTTTTAAATTTTATGTAGGCGAATGTAATGAATCAAAATAAATAGCCAATTTATATTTTATATGTTTTTGAGCTGGGACAATAAAGCTGATCGTATAAAAAATATTTAAGTGCATGTAAACGAGATTTTAAGTAGCACCTCAATCAAAATACTTTATTTGTTTAATTTATACGATATAACAATGATAAACACTGTTATGAAATAGATTACCTACTAGCTGTGCCCCGCGGTGTTATCCGTGGTTTATTAGGGTATAAACGTAGCTTATTTGTTAATCCAGGATGTCAGTTAACCCCCTACCAATTTTTTTCAAAATCGCTAAAGCCGTTTAGACATGAAGCAGTAAAAAACATACACACTTACAAACTTTCGCCTTAAAATATTAGTATAGAGATATTAGAGTAGATGTAGATTAGAATCAATACAGACCGTAACTGCATATTTAAATTAGAGAAATTTCCTCCAACGTTACGAAGAGCGACATTTATTTTCATAGTCTTGCTTTAATAATTATGTGTTAAATCCATGATAGTTTAAATTAGACATTACCTACTTTTGAAGTTACCTCAGCGTCAAATGAGGACCAGATTCAATGGGCACCGGAGCTTACTTGACAAATACATGGTAACCTACTGCGATATTAATTTATTTAAAAATACCTTAGTCTAGGCGGTTAATAATAATGTCGTATTAGAATTGGTGACGATAATTGTGTGAGCGAGACACATGAATAAAATGGCGCTCTCTAACGTTGAATGTAAATTATAACTGTCTGAGGTGATAAGTATTTTACTAATTTTAAGAGTCCTAGTCCTATATCTTTATTATATTTAAAATCTGTTTAAGAATTATTTAATTCCTGCCTTTGATCTACTACCTCTTTAGCGATAAGACCGCCTGTTGTTACCTTATTCTCTTTCTGTGTGATTTCTGTAGCTGCTTGTTTTGCTTGTTGGTGCAATAAAGAATATTTACTTACTTATTACAGTAAAGGTCAAAAATATCATCTCAACCAAAATTTCATAATATGTATACACGTACCGTAATAGTAAGACAATTAGTAAAGTAAATAGTAAAACACCTTTTTTTATTGACCTAGACTGCACAATTAACTAACTCTCTCTAAACCATTTTAGTATCAATTCGATTAAAATGAAAAACTCAACAACTAACGTAAACCGGATAAAACAACGCGCAATCGAAATATAAATCGCGTCAGATATAATGAAATTTTACTCGACAACAGCGTTGAACAAACCTTTGACACACAAAATTGTATTTTAAAGCAATAGTGGAGAAATTTAGTGCAAATCCTGTAGTTCGGTATATTTTTAGCGGTATTTTCAGCAATGGCCGCAAAGCGGGTATGGAAATCCGGGAACATTTTCCAAACAGTGGCTTGAATGTCTGAGGCGGTTGGGAGCTCTTACTATTGGTACGAACGTTTACTAAAAGAATATTTAAACCTGGGTAGTCTGGAAATGATTTATTAATTATGAAATATCTTAATTGCTCTTTCATCATCATCATTTCAGTCGTAAGTCGTCCACTGCTGGACATAGGCCTCCCCCAAATATGACTTGCTTAATCTTAGTTAGTAGTTGCCGTAGTCGCCAACGCTTGGCAGGCGGGTTGGCGACCGCAGAAGCTGTAGATTGGGTTTAGACGGATGCTGTTGTCTATCCGTCCGTCAGCTTAGATCCACGGGAGAAAATATTGTGTAGATATTCTAGTTCGCCTGCACCATACGGCATAATTCCTCTTTGTACCCGTTTTGTTGTGTTTATGATACGTTTTGTGATAAACTGAATGTTTTATAATGAATGAATTTATTTATAAAAAATACATGTGGAAGCAATGCTCAGTATAGAATTCCACAACGTGTTATTTCAGTACAAGTTTCAATGTGAGATAGCTCATAATAAATCATTACACGTGTATCTAATGAGCAACCTCGCCCCGTGTTGGGCGCCAATAATATTATAACATACATTTTGCTGATAAATATCTAAGGCGTCGCTTGTAAGTTTTAAGTAATAAATATTTACAAAGAAAACTATAAGACTACTACTATTTTAAGAAATCGAATACATCTCTTAGTATACCAATTCTTAATGGGTAACTCACTCGCTAAACTGGTATGATGTATTAAATAAGTTGTCCCACGTTGGGCGCCACTATTTTTTCCACACAATTTTATAAAAACTGTGTTATTAGCTATATGTAACAGAATCTGTATTAAAATAGAAAAGGCTTATGTAGGACGTAGCTTATAGGTTTTTAGCGATAAGCCTGGCTGCTTAGAGCTCTTAAGTGCTACATAGATCATACTCCAGGTTCACTAACGACTCCTAGGGCAGGTTGTTATTTAGAACTAATGTGTTATTTTGTAAGTATTTAAGTTATTTTGTATGTGTTGTAAGGCTGTGTGTGGGGGGAGAATATGTTTTTAAAGGATAAGTATATTCATGTAAACGCGTCTTGAATTAAGATTAAGCTAGAAAAAGAGCTTGTAACTATTATACTTGAATCAATATACATACTGTCAATTTAATAATTGTGGGTAAAGGTCTATGTGATTGTTATATTACGGCAGGAATTAGAGTATTTTCACTAATACATTATGCACCTACAATATAACGAAATGGGACCCTCGCGTCACGTAAGCACACCCATAGTAGCGTTCGTAAGCCACTCTCAGAGTCCACAGGCCACTTCTTTCTTTGTTCTTCCTTACAATATTTTGTTTGCCTCGCCCTGAATGCACCCGTAAGTATTTGTGTCCAGCTGATGAATGGCCGCCTCTGAATGAAGTTTGCCGCAAGTCCCAGCGGGGAGCTCTGGAAATGCTATAAAGGGTAAGGGGACTAGATTTGCTCAAGACGTAGCTTTTATCTGCGTTAGATTTTTAAACAAAAGATGGATGATGAATAGTTTGCGTCTAATGGGTGTTGATAATAAAACATTCAATAATGAGGGAAGTACATTTACAATACAATAGGATACAAATATTATTTATTGCTCACCTTAAAAATGAAAAAAAAAAAGAAAAACATACATGTGCAGAACAAAAATAGAGAAGAGGCGTTCTTATCGCTAGACTTACTAATATGGAAAGAATTTCTTCGGATTTCAAGAACAAAAATCTATTTTAGTGATAAATTAGCGCATACATTTAAATTAATAATATAAACCACAACACAATTGTTATCTAAGCCTTTTTAAATATCACTTAATATTGCATATAGTGCTATGCAATATTGCATTTTTTTTAGTTAGCACGTTTGAAAATAAATCTCGTTCTACTTCGGCAAATAAGCTCTGTAAGCCAACTATGATATTTTAATATCTTGACAGTTACCCACTTGGTGAATTAGAATATTTGTGAGCAACTGTAGATCGTACGGATACCTTATTTATTTTATAGTAGGAATAATATAGCCCACAACCACATAATTATTGAAATAATCATTCCCAACATTACAAAATACAATGTAGGTAATATTCGGGTAGGTTATACTCATGTATCATATGCAAAGCAACTCTCAAAGCCTGTGTTTTTTATCAACAATACCACTCCACGAAGCTTCTGCGTGTCGGTCTGTCCCAATTAGTTTTGGCTATATGTCAAAGGTGAACTAGTCAAAGCAGTTTCCCACACAAAGCATTTTGTGGTGAAGTGATCCTGCCTTTTGATTGTGGCTAGTGGAATCTAAAACGTTGCCCTAAAATTCTTGTTTGTTATACATTTTTAGAGATTTTTATTTAAATTTTATATTATTTTCGAAAGTTGTTCGTCTAAATGGCTGTTATGTCAATAAATATATAAGTAGAACCTTCAAACACCTTTTGCACTGATCATTTTCCTACTTTAAGTTAAAATAGTTGAGTAGTATTACTCAACTATTTTAATGCCGATGCGGGTATCCTCATCGGCTCATGCCTCATTGATTTTCTTAGAGGCTAGAAATATCGTCTGAAATACTTACTTACATAAAAGCCGTGACATAAAAAAAACCTCTAAGAGAACAAAGCGAAGAGCATTACAAGACCTATGCAATTCAAACACAAAAACGCTGTCAGACACAAAAACTCCTGATATTTAAAACAACAAAAGCGAAAAAAATGCCCAAATCATGGACTGACAAAAAAGCTACGACAATCAAAGTTTTTCCATTTTCGCTGTGGAAACGGCGAAGTGTGGGTGTTTAGGGTCTCTGAAGATGTTCCGAAGTTTGAATGACGATGTAGGCCTTGGGCGTTGAATAAGAGTGGGAAAATATCGATTGAGGGAAAATGCCACACTCGAGAGAATGAATTGAACGTTAACTGAATTGAGTGATAAGAGGTTTAATAGAACTCTGGGGATCGAAAAGTAATTCGTTTTCAAGCAATTTGAAGTGCTAATTGACTAAATAGTAAATTTAAATCGAAGGATGTGTCCTGCTAGGTGTTTTTAATATCTTATCCTTGTAGCTATTGGAAAATCTTACTGGAGAACTAGTATTATATATAAGATCGCAAAATTAGACAAGGAATATTTTGTGACAAACTAATTTCTGGGGTCCAATCATAATGGAATGTTTAAACATTCTACTGAAAACTTAGCTAACAATACAAAACTATATAACAAACTCAGTATAAGCTACCAAGTAGTGAATCAGGCTACCAAGTAGCGAGGAGAACAGTTTCAGAATTTAGGATACTACAGATGGAAATCCTTTGAAAATTAATTGGAGATCATGAAAGGATTTTAGTACCATCCATTCTAAAACCTCCTCCTTAGACGGGAAACCCATATTAATTTCATGCTTGAAACAGTACAGACGTAGTTTGGGTGAATTTAATCTTATTTATAATTGCCCAATAAACACTAATATATTTACAGGTAATAAATATTTCATTCCTTCTACAACACGAAACTGTATTGTTATACCTATTTTCTTCTCGTGGTCATTTTCACCTTAATTACGTTAGCCAAACGTGGTAATAAATAACTTATTTGATCTAACACTCCTTCCCCTCGTTAAAATATTTATATAACAACTATATTATATATATTCCAATAATTGACAACGGCTGGAGACGTCATTTACCATTCAATACTCAGACACAGATTCGTACAAAGGCCCGAATTTGAGTCCTCACAAAGGCTTCCAGGACATTGAGTACTGAGCACTGAGTGCGTGCAAATTGGTCCTCAGTGTAATCGACAGCTGAGTATTTATACCGTGAAATGAACTTAAAAGCCTGCTTGATTATCTGTAGTTTCAAAGAGGAGTTAATTATTTTGTTTTTGACAAGAGATTCGAAAATTTTGATTGAGCTGATTTCTTTCTCGATTGCTTTTAATTTTACACTTTTGCTACAAATGGCCTTAACTTGGTATATTTGTATTTTTTATCACAATATTTGTTTTTAATATCTCTAAATTCATACTAATACTGGTCACGATATTGGTCAAAGGTTGATTATTCGGGCGTTTGAACCGCTCTTATTACTCTATCCAGATTTCTGTAGAAATGATCATACAGTTTGGTGTTATTTTTGGTTTACTGGTAGATAGCTGGGCTGGCTAAAGGACAATCAAAATCTACTTAATATATTGCAGGCACTTCTACAGAAATCTGGACAGAGCAATAAGAACGGTTCAAACGGCTGAATAATCACCCCAAAATATATTTCGATTTTACTTTCACACTCATAGGTTTCAGTAAGTACTTCCGCATAATATCTTTTCAACTGAGCGTTTTTACGTATTTTTAAAACACAGTCTGTGTATTGAGACATAAGTTTTATTTCGATATATCCTTTATAAAAACCCCTCTTCCTTTAACGCTATTGGTTCGGTCCAAACAAAATCCCGATCACATTAACAGATTACGGGGCCGAGCCCGCCCGAGCATTCCCATACCGAATCAGTTTATATGTACAGTCAGCGTCAGAGATATGTGCCCCCCCCTACATAGATTGGTTGTATGCAGGGGGGGTCACATATCTCTGACGCTGACTGTACCTCTGCTAACACGGACTGTTATTCGAGAGCGTAATTCTAAACAAAGAACCTATTCGGAGAAATGGAATGTAGGAATGATCTCGTATGCTATGTGCAAACTATTTTTTTTTTTGTTACCGGTATGTAGCTGTTGATATTCAGTTTATATACAGTGCAAGACAATAAAATATTCAAAGTGACTATTTTTACATTTAACTTGAGCTTTTTGTTTTTATCATCGTGAGCTGTTCTGTCGGTTTTTTGGTCCTGCATTTTCCATAGATATACCAGAAAGTTGGAGCCTGGGGTCCGCTTGGCAACTGATCCCAAAATTTGGCAGAGGCACTAGTTTTACGAAAGCGACTGCCATCTGACCTTCCAACCTCGAGGGTAAACTAGGCCTTATTGGTATTAGTCCGGTTTCTTCACGATGTTTTCCTTCACCGAAAAGCGACTGGTAAATATCAAAGAATATTTCGTACATAAGTTCCGAAAGACTCATTGGTACCAGCTGGGGTTCGAACCTGCGATCTCCGAATTACAAGTCGCACGCACTTACCGCTAGGCCACCAGCGTTTCGAAAAGCTGTTACCACACTAAATTGTTTGGCCGGATTTTCGGTCCACGATTTTCAAGCCAAATTTAGGGCCGGTCTTTCGATAGTTCCACTCCAGCCCATTCAGAATACGTATATTGCCTTTGTCCAGCTAATTGGGCGGCTCTGATTGCACTGATGCACCAGGATTCCCGCATTTGCTTCATAAACGTTCCTGTTAGTCCACTCATTAGGCCGGCAGGCTTGTTTGGCTTAGACAGCGCTGTTTTCAGAGACAATCAAATTGTATTTTAAGTTCACGGGACAACTAAATAAATAAATTAATAAATATTTTCGGACAATCTGACACAAATCGACCTGGTCCTACGGTAAGCTCAGTAAGGCTTGTGTTGTAGGTACTAGACGATGATATATATAATAGATAGATACATATAAATACTTAAATACATAGAAAACACCCATGACTCAGGAACAAATATGTGTGCTCATCACAAATAAATGCCCTGACTGGGAATCGAACCCAGGACCATCGGCTTCATAGGCAGGGTCACTACCCACTAGCCCAGAACGGTCGTCAAAACACCATTAAATTGTATAATATAAATAAAACGGGTGTCCTAGATTTCTGCAGACTTTAAGTGATGTGATCTCAATGGTGAAAGTTTAAATCAATAACAAATATCATCAACTTCCTCGCGTTGTCCCGGCATTTTGTCACGGCACTTGGCAACTGATCCCAGGATTTGGCTTAGCCACTAGTTTTAAGAAAATGACTGCCATCTGGCTTTCCAACCATAGGGTAGGTAAACTAGGCCTTATTGGGTTTAGTCCGGTTTTTTCGTTGTGTTTTCCTTCACCCAAAAGCAACTGGTAAATATGAAAGGATATTTCGTTCACAAGTTTCTTAAACTCTTTGGTACGAGCTGGGGTTTAAACATGCGACCTCCGGATTACAAGTCGCACGTTCTTACAGCTAGGCTACCAGCGTTCAATTAATAAGAAATGTATGTATAGTAAATACGAGTACTAACGTTAATATATAATAATCCATATAACTAACAAAAATATGGGTGACATCTGAAATAAATAGATATTTAGTTTTACATAAATACTACTAAGTGTTAACAGTTACTATCGTAAATAGGAGCTGGAATTTCTATAACATAACATATGATGAGTTAACAAAAATATTAGTGACCATTACTTTTGAACCTCAAAGATGGTAAAACACTTCAATGGCAAGCAGATTCCCGGATGCCACGACGTCATCATGTGCGGCTTAAAATCAACTTTCTACTTACAAGCTAAATCATAGACACTTTTGATTGGTGAAGAACGGTAGAATTCAATGGATACACAGTTTTTGTCATTAACAGCTTCTGTTCGCAACTTCGTCTGCGCCAAATTAGTATTACTTCGAGTAACTTATTTTCAATGTGGAAAACTTATGCATTGTTCTGATGATTAAGCTGTTATTGTAAAATGTCATTAAATTCCATTCAGTGGTTTTTGCAAGAACGAGAAACAAACATCCATAGACACATACTCACAAACTTACGCGTTTGCAATATTAGTACAGAATCGAGAACTAATTAAATAAAACTTTTTACGAATTAAACAATAAATTTGGGGAGACTACTAATTACATCACAATATTACCCTTATTGCAAAACCAAATTAAATAACACCCCCTAGTCGTGTGGAAATCAATGGGTGATCCAAACAACCCAAAAAAAAAACAATATAAATATACGTCCCTTGTTACCCCAACGAATGTCCAGTCATTAACAATGTGTACGTGCAAGAATTCTCATTACGGTGCCCTTTGGGGCCTGGGGCCCTTGGGGACTCGGACTTGGGGGACAGTGAAAGGGTTGAGGCTTAAATGTAACGTTTTGTTTGACTTGATGGCTAAAAGTTGAGATTAGGGTTATGGTCACGCCGTAATTTTTAGATTAAAATGGATTTTTAGTTACTTTTTTAATATAAGGTCATTTGGTAAATATGTCAAGGTTATTTAGGCAGAAATTAGTTAAATTCAAGTCATGTGTTTATAAATAAAAAGTAATGATTATGGTATAAATAATGCAATGAACGGTATAATATTGTGTTCTATTTGTATTGAAACTTTCTTGAGACATTGTATAATTATAAAAATGATAAACACGGCTCTACTCCGATACTACACGGATCTATCCTACGATATTAATTTTGATGACGAATTATATAATTATATATATAATTTCTTTACATTGTCTGTTTTGTCACTTGTATTGTCATATAGTGCAAAAACCCTAATTCATATTTAAAAATTAATTATGTTTTTTATTCATAGCAAATTCATATTTTAAAATTAAATGTTATTTATAAAGCTCAAACGACAACTTAATTAAATCAACAAATTGAATCTTTTCACGTACATTTTGGTTCGTATAATTGTATATTGGGATGTAACCGATTTATTTAAAAGATCATAGTATTAAACTATTTGGACCCGGCTATGTCCTTAAACTACGTCCAACGATGAGAGGTAGGGCACAGCGATGACCATCACGCTTGAATCTGGGGCAGCCCAACTGGGGAAGTACCTCCTCCTTACAGAAGACCACAGCCATAATATCACTGCTACCTTTCAGGTATGTAGTGTTGTCTTCCTGATGGTGAATAAGGTTCCCAGAGCTCCAACCCCCCTTAAAGTTCGGCAACGCGCTTGTGACTCCCCTGATGTTACGGGTGCTCATGGGCGACGGTAATTGCTTACCATCAGGCAATCCGTCTGCTCGTTTGCCACCTTTGTCATAAAAAAAAACTAGTAAAGTTTTTTGAGAAAATATAAAATAATGAATAAATATTACAGTAAATTCTAACACAAATTATCTGAACCCGACGAAGCTCAAGAAGGCTTGAGTTGTGTGTAAACTGCCAACGATATAATTATATAATATTAAAATTCTTAAATACGTAGTAATCACCCATGACTCAGGAATGCCTGTACTCATCACACAAATTAATGCCCTTACTGGGATTTGAACCCAAGACCGTCGGTTTCGTAGGCAGGGTCACTACCCACTAGGCAAGACTTGTCATCGAGTAGTACAATGCATTGAAAACACAATCACCTATATGAAACCATGTCGTAGAAGCTGCTACAACTTGGCTACGGCGTAGAGGCGTAGCAATTATCTTGATTACTTATCCTGTCTACATTGATCGTTAATTTAGAAATATGCAGACTAGTCTCTTCATTACATTATGGGAATTTTCATTAGTCTAATAAGATTTAGTTTGAATGCTCAAATTTATTGAGTCGTAAAGTTTAAGCGACGAAGGGATTAAAATTAATAAATTATACTGAATTATACTTTTGTACACTGTTACGATTAAAACAGTTTGTCATGTTCCATCGTTATAGTCAAAATACTAATGAAGTTGTAATTTGAGTAATTATTCTCGTATATTTTGGACCCGGGTATGTCCTTAAACTACGTCCAACAATGAGAGGTAGGGCACAGCGATGACCATCACGCTTGAATCTGGGGCAGCCCAACTGGGGAAGTACCTCCTCCTTACAGAAGACCACAGCCATAATAGCACTGCTACCTTTCAGGTATGTAGTGTTGTGTTCCTGATGGTGAGTAAGGTTACCAGAGCTCCAACCCCCCTTAAAGGCCGGCAACGCGCTTGTGACTCCCCTGGTGTTGCGGGTGCCCATGGGCGACGGTAATTGCTTACCATCAGGCAATCCGTCTGCTCGTTTGCCGCCTATGTCATAAAAAAAAAAAAAAAAATATTTATAAAGCAACTAATATAAGTGCAACATTTAATCAGAAGATTTGCCATTTAAAAGCCTATACCTACCACTGTCTCGTGTCGCAGACAAGCTATAATTTCATATTTACCATTCACTTATCAGTAAAGTAATATTTAATTCCATGACGTGTGCTGCCGACCAACTATAGCACCACCTCATCTCTTCCCGCGGATGTAAGGGGCGACAAAGTTAAAACAAGCGATGAACGAGCGGTTATCTTTATGTATATATATTTATTTATCATGAATATAACGTTTTTAAATTGCAAATAAACTATTTGGCGTTGACATAAAGTTAAACTAATAAAAAAAAAATCTTAAAATGCTTGAAAAAATCCTGAAGAACTCGTCAAAACAACAAGTTTGATATGGTCGTGGTTTTATCACTTGTCACAATATTTGTCACGTTCCAAGAAGTATGTGATGCGAAAGTGACGGATCGCGCGATAGACGATAAAGTTTTATATCACGTATACTGCGGTATGTCATTTAAATTCATAAACACGCGATTGAATTTGAACACAATTGTTTTATTCCACAAATTCACATAATTAATTTCAACTACAAATAACCTTTAAGGAACCGATAACAATATGGCTATACGATCAAAAAGCAATGTATACAAAATCAATAAACTTTATACCAAAAACATGTAATTTCTACATGACCTAACCAATATTGATCATCAAAGTTAGTCAACCGTTGCCATTAAACAGTATCCCACTATGGAAGCCAACCTTTGAGCCCTGATCAAACGTACATCTATGTCAAATATAATAGCGCTATGAAATCCTTCCCTAATAAACGTTACCCGTGCCTATGCCATATACAATATTGAATAGGCAACACAAGTTTGGACATAATATTGTAAACTACGAATACTGAGAACAAGATATCAAATGTAGCGCCTTCATCCTTTACATCCTTGATAAAGGCCGCATGTTACACCGTTGGTTAAATAGTTTAGTATTTTCTTTATCGTTTTCTGAACAACATAATGTTTCTTTATGTAAGTTTGTTGAATTTGTCACGTTTTCAAAGTTACATCGAAAGAAAAATATAAACAGTTGACTCGATCATATTAAAATTACCTACTTAAACATTTTTTTTTGTCACGTTTATTTAGTTACATGCGAGAATAGGTCTCCATTTTCAAGCACTAAGAGTGCCGAGAGTCCGTCCGCGTTGTCGTTCGCTTTGCCTTACCGCACGGCTTGTTCAATTTTATAAAAATTCAAACTATGTAATTTATTGCCTCCTTTATAAATGCAACTAGGACTCAGGAAGAGTAGATACTCTGTTTCAGCTTTCAAGCTGTATATTTGTAGATTGTTAGATTTAACTTCATGAACAAAATTATGGTAAGTTTATTTAATGAAATAAACAAAACTTAAATAAATTACAACATTATTAAATTAAATCTATCTAAATTAGAAAAATAAACTACATGATTAAAACTAAAAACTTAACTAAGAAAATGAAAATATGCCTAGAAACAAACTAATCCCGGGCCCCTCGGTAGGGTGCCCATTACGCAGGCAGCATTCCCGCGTTAAAATTATTAATTTTATTTGGGAATTATGTGACAAAATACATATATTCATAAAATTAGGTACTATTTTAAATTATTTATTTGTGTATTTAACACAAATTTGTTGTTCCTAAGTTGGACGTTATGGATGTGTTTAGGTATTCAAATACAGGGTTACGATACAAGCCCAATTGAGCTGTGTATCTTGTAACTTTCTATGCCCTAGACATGGTATTGAGGGTTGAGGGGGAGAAAAAGTCCTTTAGTGGCGACCACTCATAAGGTAAGCGCATGTCGGACGCCCAAAAATTTGGTAGGTTGATGACTGATACGGGTCGCTAGGAGTCAGTAAGTGCAGTGTGCTTATTGTGGCGGTTTATGGGGACATCTGTGACTAATAGCTAATGCACCTTATGTCTAATTACTTCTTCGACAACCCTCTGCTACGCCCCTCTGTTACGTCTACCTACATGAATTGAATTGAAGCCTCTAAAAATAATTGCCTCAATGAAGGCAATCAATTTTTTCTTTGCTTTTTATCGCTCAAAACTGTCCGTAGCAATTTAACGGTGTAATAGGAATCCATTGATGCGATCGCGTCCCTTTTCATTAGGCTAGTTCGGTTTACAGGCCGATATGAATAAAACATACAAAGGGCCAACACCAATAATTAACGACTTGTTTACTGAGGGCAGATGGCCCCTGGATAACGATACAATATATATACAGGCGTATCGTGAAGTCAATGATGTTATTGTTATATCTTGTATTGTTTCCAAGTAGTGCTATTTTGTCAAAGAAAAAGAAAACCTGTCTGTCAAAGGCAAGATAATCTAATGAGGATGCTCTTATTTGGAGAACAAGATCCTGCTTAGACATTTTTACTATCGCAATCTTTTTACCTGTTTAAGAGCTAAAATACAAAATACAATACATAAAGTACACGATACTCCTTATATGTCGACAGTTCAATTGTAATTACGTTATGTTTATTTTTATATTAAGCAGAAACGTCTGCTAGCATATCAAAGATATTTAAGTCGAAAAAAAAATAGAAAAATAAGATAAGAAGGATAAGATAGAAAAATTTGACACGTCTAAGCGGCGCTCGTATAGCACAACTGGTAGTGCACTGGGCTAGAGATCCAGTGGTTGTGGGTTCGAGTCCCGCTGCGAGTCAATTTTTTCTATTTTTCTTTCGACTTAAATATCTTTGATATGCTAGCAGACGTTTCTGCTTAATATAAAAATAATTTTAGAAAGGGGTAGCACATTGTTATCGATGAATTCTCAATCTAAATTTGAGACATCGATGCCGTAAAAAGGGTCAATACTCTTCGGTAGATGTCGCTACACGTCACCCGTAATGACGTATATACCAAGAAGGATAAGATAGAAAAATTTGACACGTCTAAGCGGCGCTCGTATAGCACAACTGGTAGTGCACTGGGCTAGAGATCCAGTGGTTGTGGGTTCGAGTCCCGCTGCGAGTCAAATTTTTCTATTTTTCTTTCGACTTAAATAACGTTATGTTTATATTTTGTGCTTTTTACAAGCTGTACCATTTTTAACCGCATTGCAAAAAAGTCGGTCTGTCTGTCTAAAGCATAATTAATAACCTTATTTTTATTTGGAAAGCATGTTTCCTAGCCCCTTTGTCATATTTATGAGCCACGGTACAATATACGATACAGTTTAAAATATAGTCAGCATCATATAGATATTTACAGTCAGTATGGCCAAATATATCGAAAAACATCCTTACTGCTATATAAATACAGATCTGTATCGATATTTTTGGCCACCTTAGTTGTCACTAGCTATTTGAAGCTCACTGTACCTATGAAAAGAGGAGACTTGAACACGGGTAGTACATTTTTGGGATCTCATCGGTGTAGGTAAAATACTCTATCAAAATAACAAAACAATCAAATATTGTTTTATTTCAAAAGAAATTAATCACGTGTCCTTCCACATATAATAACGTTCAATATTAAATATATTTTTATTTACTACCAGTTTGGAATGAAACGGAGATCAGGTAACTTCGTCGCCTTTGGAAAATAACTCCTTTTGATTCTAAGATCATGCATAGGTTGAACTGTTTCTAATGTTCTTCCCTATAATTACTAATACAGTAGATAGTTTATTAGATTTTTGCAATAATACACAATATCAAAAACAGCAAAGTAACGCAGAGAATAAGCCCAGGATTACCAAGTAATATTGGTTTTCTGAATATGCTAATTTGCAAATGCTAACAGCAATTAGCAACTAGAAAAGGTTTACTATTTAAAGAGTACAAAAGTTCTCTACTTTGTCCAAAAGAGCATCAGTAATAGAAAGGGAAATTTAAATGTCAAACTTTTGTCACCCCAAAAGTTTTATAGACGACATACAAGCATCGTTTGCGACCACAATGTAATCCATTAACAAGTTTCTTGTTCAGTGTCCGTACCCTAATTTACCCTTTAATTTGTTGTCGTGTAACCCTAAGTACATACCACAGACTAACAAAATTGTACTGGCTCCAGTTAGCAGACTGCCAATTGTAAAGTATTTCTATTTGATTGTAATTTAGGCTGTGTAACAAATACCGATAGGGTTGCCAAAATATGCAGACTCACTAATTTGTCTGACAAGTTAGAACAAGCGGCAAATTTAATTTTCTTAATCGGCTGAATTTGTTTGGGCAATTCAGGGAAGTCCGTCTCGGCGATTAAATTCATTTGGACAGGATTATAAATTTTGCCATTCAGTAAATTGTTTTGACGGGATTAAGGAACATCCTTTAAATACTAAAGCGTAATAAAAATAGCCTCGGTTTCAGCTTTATTAAGATAATTAAAGTGGCTATGTTGAGTGAGAAACTTAACTAATTCAGGGTTGTAGCTTATTCATATTTTACAAAAGGTCACAAATATAGTATAAGTCGTATAACAATCATCGTTCCACCAACATTGTATTGTAAAACAACAGAATTGTTATACTCACGCCGTCCAAAACCACACAACATTTAATATTTACATGCCACGTAGCTAAGACGGCGAAAAAATCGTCAAAAACAGTTGAACGCTGGCGCCATCTGTGCTATGATTTATATTCAGTGTTTTGCACGGGGCGGTAAATCATTGCGAACTTGCACAGCGTCGTAAATAAAAGAAATCTGTCTTTATCCGTATGAACGCTTGCATTTGTGATGTGTTAACACATTCGCTGCCACCCCCTCCAAAAATGTATTTAAAGATTTAAAGATTTTTATTGAGCCAAGAAACATAATACAATAAGAGTAATATATCGTAAGCAGCTGCAGTAGTATAAAACTGTGTCGCAGCTATTTACGCCCTCCTCGGGACATAGAGTTATTTACTTATGTCTACGTTAATCAGAATATGTATATAGGTACATTTTATATTTGTAACTTAGTGCTATTTTAGTACCTACAGATAAGTTAGTCTAACAATGCATGTATAGTATTAAGTTAAATATGAAATGAAAATGAAAATGAACGCACATGTGCGTCGGTGGCAGTGAATGCGTTATGGGATGAGTTACGTAGGCTACCTCATAATTTTTTTACAAAAATATCGGAGTGTTTAGCGGCACGCATTTTTTATGTATAATTTTTAAGTAATTCTAAAATGCGGATAGCTTAAATCGGATTGTGTTGCGTATACCGAGTTTAAATTACTTTGTGATATTTTGAAAACCTTACTAGTGTTCGCGTTCAAGAAGTTGACTGCGGAAAAACCTCTGTCTAATTACAATGTGCAAATGTACCCACAAATAAAATTTGAAACTATTCTGATGCTGGCACATGTAAGAAGGCCTTATATGATAAATGGTAATTGTCATGATTATCACGGCAATCGAAGACAATAATAATGCTTACTGATTATATAAATTTGTTAAAAATTGTTTTTCGTCAGTCAATATCAAAGAAATACTCGCGTATTTCTTTTTTGCTGAACTTAGCAACCTTTTAAAGGAAACCTTTTTCAAATCAGTATTTTTACAAAACTACAAGCGTTGCTGGACAATAAACAGATGAGTTTTACGATATCCCCAGCAGGTCGAACCCGGAGTTGATATTCTCAATTTTTCCGACGGTCTCGCCTTAAGTCATCCAGTTCTATTCTTCAGGTCCTTAAATGCATAATATTTGCTACATTTCTTGAGCTCAATGTATACTAGAAGTGAGAGTAAGGCCTAGGTGAAATGTTTTGTGAATTTGTTAGTAGAACCCTTATTACGTTGCAAGACAACGGTCGAATTGGGTCCCACAATAACTAGCAAGGTGAAAGAAATGTGCAAAGTTCTTATTACGGTTGCTTATACGCCTGCTGGGTTGAACATTATTTTCTGACGCTTGGTAGATCTTTCATACATAGTATAACTTTTTTATTATTTATATAACCCTTCTCGTAGCGTTCAGATACAATGACAATATTTTTCCACCAGGGTTAACCCATACCATCCAATACCATATCCAATTTTTTTTATCAGGTGTTTTTTTACACGCTCCGATGAATCACATATTATATATACTTATTGATTATATTGAAATAATGAGGTGTTTTTATTAGGTGGGTTTTATTATTGAGGTGGGTTCTATTAGTTATATTATTGAGATATAATATATATTTGGGGTCGCAGCGCGCACAAACTTTTTGCAGAAATCACGAAGCGTCTAGTTGATGTAACTAGTGATCGAAGAGCTGGCGGCTTCCTCGCACATGGTTGCAAAAAAAATGCCAATTCATTGGTTCATCATCATCATACTACCCGAAGGACGTCCACTGCTGTACATAAGCAACCTACAATCATGGTTTTGGAATGCCTTAATCACTAAATGCCGTAAGCGCCACGCTTCAGTTGTTCAAATTTCATTTTCCCATGTTTTGTTTTTCTTTATTTTTATTTCATAAGCTGAAGCCTGTTTAATAGCGAGATGCACTCAATTCTTTCTCAAATGATTGTTTAAATAAACAATAATTAAAGCAACGAGATAATTATACGAGTTGCTTGATTTTAACAAATATTTGACCTTTTTTATTCTTATAGTTAAGTGACATCAGTTAAAAGTACCTAATGCTATAACTACATAATGGGCTTCAACTACGGTTGTGCTTGCGTGCAGTTGGGGCATTTGGTTGAATTGGGGTAAACAGAGTGTTGTATATAAGTTATATAACTTATATAACTGAATAATTGAAATTTTATTCTTTAACTTTTTACATACGCTATATTTAAAACTGATGTCATATTGTCACTTCCTTAAATAAAGTCAATTTGATTTGTGGGCCACTTCATACCTTGTCACAGTGAAAATCTATATGAAAGACGCAGAAGATCTCTTATTAACGTCACTGTGACAAGGTTCGAAGTGGCCTAGAAATCAAATTGGTCGACTATACTTATGTAATGACCTAGTCAACTTTAAATGTGTCGGTGCAACTATTTCTCGTAAAACCTACCAACTTATGCAAAAAACCTATGATAATTTCAGTTTACAGCTGTTTTGGGCACCCGGCAATTAGACTACGAATGCCCTTTAGGTTAGCATAAAGCTTTTCAATACTTATATTTTTCATACAGCAACGTTTGTTTCAAGCTTAGCCGAGAAAGAAAGGATAAGTAAATTCCTAACCCACAGTAGACAAAATAAAAATGATATTTCAAAAATCTATGAAATTGTCCAGTGCATAAGGCGGCTTCACGGTGGATTATAGATTGTCTCAAGCCATACATTTTCAGCGGTTTTTCAGAATTTGAAATTGTTAAAAACAAAAATACTTTTGATCATCATCATCATTTCAGCCGTAAGTTGTCCACTGCTGGACATCATGATCCCCAAATAAGACTTGTATCATTTTGGGTCAGAGTTGGCACACGGGTGCTGCTTACCACGCTCTGCCACGCTTGGCAGGTGGGTTAGCGACCGCAGTAGCTGTATACCCATTGGCCGTTTTTTTTCTTTCGTCAGCTTTTTCGATACCTGGAGGAGATGAGGTAGAATCAGCCCGCTACACATGGCAGCTTTTTCAGGCGAGGCTTCAATGCACGTCAACTTCTTACTAACTTTCCTATTTATCTGATAGCATTACACTTCCGGCAATTCGTGCAGAAAGGAACGCCAAATTAGCTACTCCATGGATTTTTTCCTTACAGCCAAAATAATAAATAATTATGATTGTACACCATATACAAACACAAACACATTTCAGTGCCAAGAAAAAAAAAAAGAACTATACATTGTTTTATTGCTAAAAAGAAATACTCTTACTATGATAATATCTTCGAGACAACGTTGAGATAGTCTGATGAAAATATTTTTTCACTTCTCATGCTCTAAAAGTGTGTCATATTATGCTTGCCAAGGCGGACTAAAGTAATACATTTAGCCTCTTGGGAAAATATGTATACATATTTATGATATACAAAACGTTTTAAATTGACCAACCAGAACACTTCATCGAATTAAATCCACCAATCAGAACAGATATCGAAGTTAATCGCAACTCTAGATTCTTTTTTGGTGCGAATACTGTTTAAAAATGTGAAATCATTAAAAAAACTTTGTATAAAGTATCAACCAATCAGACAATACCACAATATTAAAATCGATCAATGAGGAAACGCAATCAAATTGTCAAAGCATTAGGTGCTTTTTAGTTACTACTTCACAAGCATTAAAAAAAGTTTAAATCGTTGGCAAACTCTTTGTAGCCCCAATTATACGTTGTCTATGGCAATTTATTCACGGCGTATATATCCTATCTGTATCAAAGCAGTGAAACAAATACAAAGACTGCCAAATTAAACATTTTTGACTCAGAATTCATTGCGGGTGAATAAAATTGTATTTGTAATTGTTGAAATGTTATTTTATCTTATTTTCTCGCAATCGAACTGAAAACTAGTATGCATAACTCGGGTCTAAACGCCATATTACCCCTCGAACAATTTAAATCAAATAACCACCCGTGGTACTATGGCCTTCTTTAGCCCCTTGTCAAACAATCTACTATTTCACATAAAATGTTGATAAAGTTGATTGCGCGTTGATTCAAAATCGATGATCTCATAGTGAACCCAGCCATCTAGGGTTGGCATGTGAGAAATGAAATAAATCTATAAATGGCCTACATCGCATTATTACAAGTAACGTTTTACAGAATCCAGTAATATACAAGCTAATACTTTTTCGTTTATACCACACACTGCCATACGTAAGGTGCTTGCTTCCGCAATAATTCTCAAACGTGGAGAAAACTCTTAAATAAACTATCTTCTTACGTTTCCTTCGTCTGACTTTAGAAAAGGACACGCGATGTGGAGAAAACTAAGGCTTTGCAATACAGGAACAAAACTGATAGGTGGAAAACTTAAATCCTGTCTAGTCGAAAGGATACACACAGTATATGTTAGCTTTACAGTAAAATAATTAAACATGAAAATAAACGTAGTCATAAATTCACTATTTTTATATCAACTGATTATAGGGGAAGTCTGGTTAAGTTTCAGTTGCTACAACCTACCTAGGTACAGCCACAGACTTTAATTGTTGAGCCACTTACGGTTCAAGCTATTTTCTTTTGTGTAATACTTACTATTTGAAATGTCCTATGTAAAGTGAACCCTAAATGGCTCAACAATTAAAGTCCCTGACCGTACCTACGAGTACCTCTACTTATTTAGTGCGTTATCTCGGCGTTTGCCAGGGTCCGCACTGCAACCTGCCTAGCCTAACATGGTCCGGTTTTGTCACTTGTCACAATATCTGTCACGCTTCAACAACTATGTCAGTGCGAAAGTGACTTAGCGCGTTAGACGATAAAATGGCAACCATGCTAACCATTCTGGTTACATACACCACGACTTGCTTTGCACGACTCTGGGCGTTTTCTTTAGTGAGCTCAGTCCCGCTCATGTCGACCTTAACGATATCCAGCCGCTGCCGTCGCTTCCCTGATGGCCATCGAGGGCAAGGTTCCAGGCATCTATTACCTAGGAGACTTTGAGTGATATTATACTTTGAATTCATACCAAAACATTAGTTTTAAATAGTAACAGGAATAATAAAGTAAATTATGTGTATGGTAAAAAATAAAAACAAAAGAATACTTACGATAAAAATAATAGCCCATTCAGCAAGTCTCCCTGCGGCATTGTCCTCATACCTCTGGCTGCGTTACCCCTCTGCACAGGGTTTCACCAGCCAAATACGACCGAACCAGTGAAGGCGATATTCTTGTATATATTCTCCGCCATGTCACGGTTTCCAAGACTGCTAAGGACGTGCACTGTAGCAACTGTGCAAGTCCAGCTCAGATGTGGCAATCGATAATACCTACCGGACTTGCAGGATAATCATTAAGGGCAATTTGATTCATAAATGCAATAAATAAATAAAATAAAATGAACATACGAGTATCATCATTTCAGTCGTGAGACGTCGACTGCTGAACATAGGTCACCCCCAAATATGATTTGTATCATCTTCCATCTACCATAGTCACCACGCTCGGCAGGCGTACATCAGGCTATATGTAATGAATTGATCACATAGGATATTACATTTGATACTTTAATTCCAAATAAGAAGGTAAATCTGTATACTGTTGCGTAATCCCGTCCACTGAGAAATCGAAGTGAATGCAAAAGTAGTGAAGCATTCGGACTGTATCAGATCTAGGTAAGAGGCAATAATCCTAGACGGTCCCAAAAGAACTTTCTGGATAATAGCGTGGGAGTTCTCAGGTGTGGAATCTTAAGAAAGATCGTTGCATAGCAGACACACAGTCACCATTATGACACCTCAGAAGAAAAAAAAGTACTTTATGTTACTGCTACATAAAGTAAGGCATACAAATACAAGTTTCGTTTTATGAAATGAAGCGAAGTTGAGTCTCATAATAATATCAAACCAGTTTTTGGATGCCTAATCATGTACACTGCTTTATCCACACACAATATATAAGCTCTCAATAATAATTTCTGCAACCGCAAACGAACATTAGTAATGGCTGATTGGCTGCGAATGAAAACATTTCCCAAGCAACCGTAATTTTTATTATTCAGAGACTATGCGTATTATGAACTATAACGACCATTATTTGCTGATTATGAACGCATTAGAGAGGGGGTTTGTTATGTGTAGATAATAGTATTTTGCGTAACAGTTACATAATAAGGGGTCTTAAGATTTGAGGACGGAAGTTACAAACCAGAATTTTAAGAGCTAATTATGTACCGTTGTATACAGTTATCTTTCTATAACTGGAAATAACAGAAATAATATGCATAAAAGAACAAAGATTGCAAAAGAAATAACTTAGATTGTTGTTTTCAGCACTTCATTGAACGAGCTTCCAATACACCAGAAAAGATAATTTCAAAATACTAAAATGAATAAATAAATATAATAGTATTAAAATCATTCCACAATCAAATAATTGAAACTCGTAAAAGTCCCGTTATCATAAAAAGTAAAATGGCCACGGTATCAAATTCCACTCAAGTCTAGTCGCCGGAGTTAAATTAAAACCTTTCCCTTCAATAACGCCGTTTGATGTCAAATGGAACAATAGAAACCACCTGCAGACTCATTTAATACGGCCCAAGTTATTAAGTCTAATATTTCAATAAGGCCGCCCAACAAAATCTAATTAATTTGCAAAGTCACAGTGTCAATCACGGGCCTCAATTAGTACTTCCACTAATGTACTCTACAAACCAAAACGTCCTATAAGAATATTTTACGCGAACGCTTGTGACATTATTGAATGTAGCTATTTGGAGGTCTCAAGAGCATCGTGAATTGGCGTAAGTACCGAAACGTGTAAGTGGTGTTAAGTTGTTTTTGAAATGGGGAGGTAAATTGTCCTTTTGGATGGCAGGTGAGATTAGCCACGGACGGTTGAGCATTTTAAGGGCTTTAATTAGTTTGTCTGAGGGAAACAAGTGAAAATCATTGCGGAGTGACCGTCTTTTCTTTAAGGTTTTATTCTAATTGTCATTCAGTATTGAATAAAAAAAACAACCTTAATAAATTGATTACTTCGCAAAATTAAAAATACAACACCATTGCACCATTATTTAACATAAACCACTCTGCCAGCCAATTTAAACCGACCATAAAACAAACATAATGAAGCATACCAAAAACCTTGAGGTATTACGGCCACATATTATCCCGAAATATAATTCGACATTATGCTCCATAATCCGGCATAAGGGGACCGCCATATTTCGCGAGCTATCTGGTGTCGCGCCAGCAGGTGGCTCTATAGTAATAATTTTATGGCGCAGCTTTAGTTGGTACGGACTTATATTGTGGGGTTGACAAGGATGTTCCATATGGCTGCGGTTTCAGTTTAGATACAGACTTCGTACGGAATAACCATTAAAAAAGAATTAAGTTCACTAGAAATTCTAAGCAGATTACTCTCTGAAATGGTTTGCCTTGAAAGAAGTACAGTTTTATTTCAAAATATATATTGTGTTACATAAAATAAATTCACTCAGACATTCAATTTACACGACGGAAATTAAAACACTGTTTAAGAAATACCAACAAATTAAAACTTCATAATTTTAGAACCGGTTACGGAAAAAATAGCATATAGTGTATGGGGGAGCACAAATGTATAATGAGTTACCAAATCACGTGAAAGACTAACACTCTGAGTGCATTTAAAACCAATTTGAAAAAACACATACTTGATCATGTAATATAAATCTCTAGCGATCATGTTAAAGATATATTTTAACTTAAGATAAAATATTTAAGCTCATTTTTAGTGAACTGTATCGTTCTTATGAGTAACAAAGAATCTTTAACATCAAATTCATAAGACAGTCCGTCAGAGACCAAACTAGGCTTAAACTGCATCGTGGCGTATGGGTATGCGGTTTTCATCAGATAAGTACAGAGTGATTCAAGAGGAAGGTTTCTATGTATAATCATAATATCACGTCACCTAGGCAAAGATGCATCTGGGATATGGACCGGGCATAGCCTCCGAGGAAGAGCATCGATTAGACTGCGTTTAAGTAGCGGCTTCAAGGCAGAAAGCAAGCCTTCGCGGGCGTGTTGTTGTGCAAAAAGCCTTTGAAATTAAGAAACACCCCATAAATTTCAATAGGGAATATGGTTTCAACTTGCCGTCAACCCGGAGACCGGTAAAACAGAAGTTAAAACCACGGGATAGGTCTTCGGATCTATGCGCCGATGTAGTAAGTGTTGTGCGTCGGACTGTTGACAATAATCAACATAACACCGCAGTTACTGCGGTGGGTACTTGTTGTTTTTACAGCATCTACCCTAAACTTCCTCACAAATATTCGTAGGGTAGTCACATAAATTCTTACCCGCAGCTATGATTTGACGTTTGACACTTACTGGTACTTCCGAGGCGCTACCGCCAAAAACGATATTCGTAAATTTCGGACGATTGTCTCTGTCACTCGCATGACGTCTTAATTGGGGTAAAAGAGAATGAATATCGTTCTTGACGGTAGCGCCTCAGTTATCCGCGAGAATGTCCGGTGCAACCCAAGTCGAAACGTAGGAAATCATGGTAATTAATAGTACATTACTGCAGCCGCCGGGAAAAAGGGGGTTGAAGGCTGAGTTGTATATACGGCCGACTGTAAGGAGGCCGGATAGTATACGAAGCCTTCAAGACCCTTTCACGGCTAGGCATGTATAGTGCTTTTCTCAAACTAATGCAATGAAATAAATAAAAAAATACCACTATACTACATTATACACACGAACAAAACAGCTTCACGACATAAGTTTTTTAATTTTCCCTCCAATCCCGCTTTGTAGTATTTTTGCCTTCGATGTAATAATTAATGACTATCATAAATAGTCTGGCTATAATTACTATATACAACATTTAGAAAAACCACCAAAAAAGAATGCACTTACCTTTTAAATGATGGCGCTACGGCATCTGCCTTTGGCGGTACACAATAACAAAATATAGATAAATAAAACCGGGCCCGGTTAGATTATTCAATTTTTATACACCCGTAACACTATATCTAAGTCACAAAAGCATTGAATCACACCATTTACCACTATTTAGTCTTAATAAACAGAGTTTTACACGCCGAGAAACTTTTCCATTCCGCCATTATTAAAACAAGTAAAAGTGTCCTGTGATTGGTTGAGTCAAAAATGCGTTCAAAAACGCGCATGCGTGGAGTAGTGTTTGGTGTTGCCAATACAATTTTAAAATTGAGAGCATGAATAATAAATATAATAATGTAATAACCTGATGATATGAATATTCAATTACATGATAAATAAAATAAATCTCTTCATACCATTTCGTCTGAAATAAGCGAGATTATTTTTTAGCCCGCTAATCATTTAGTCACTAAAAATGATAAAAAAATATAACTCAGCTGTTTGTACAGGCTTCATGAACACAAACGCCAGGTATACATAAAAAATAAAAAAAAATTACTTCCCGGCCTAGGCCTTCAATTTTATATGAAATTCGTTACCTGTCCTCTGGAGTCGATCCGCCCTAAACGTGATACTTCGAAGCCTATTATGACGCACGTAACGAAGACATTTCATTGCATGTTTGAGAAAATTTAATTTACGATATACCCGTTCTATAGTTTCTAGTTTCTAAATGTGTAGAAAACGCAAAAGTTTAAAGTTTACATAGGGTACAGTATACACCAGATTGCCCCGAAACCTCGAATATCCGACACCGTTCTGACTCTCTGTGTGCAGTTAAACGTTCGCGAAACTTCTTTAATACAACGCTATCCCATAACTAAGTAGTGAATTTTGCACATGTTTGCGCAAAATGAGTTCGCGTCCTGGAAGTTGTCGGTTTGCCACGACGATGAAAATTGCACTTTAAATAGAATAATCGCCATATTTTTATAGTTTATTCAGAAACATATTCATGTTATCAAATTGTTTATACCATATGTCATTATACAGTGTGGAAGTCTTATACGGGCGAATCTCTTAACGGAGGGTAGAATAGGACATAAGAAATATATTTAGATAACTTTTACTTAGAAGTGCAATTAAAATTTTATCCATATAAAAAAATTCGGCCCGCAATGTAATGCAACACACTCGAGTTAAACACTCGTTGACAGTTAGTTTCAAAAGCTCATATCGCGTAATGTTCGCAGTACATTGCTGCTCAGAAATTTTACAAAAATTAATTACATGTGTATAACAGGTATAATTAAAGAAAAACATTTTGGTTAATAATTATACTGCTAAATCCTATGTCTGGTTTAATTCTTCGCCCGTATTAGACTTCCACACAGTATGTCTAGACCAAGTTTCATGTTTTTTTTTTTTATGACATAGGCGGCAAACGAGCAGACGGATTGCCTAGTGTTAAGCAACTTCCGTCGCCCATGGGCACCCGCACCACCAGGGGAGTCACAAGCGCGTTGCCGGCCTTTAAGGGGGGTTGGAGCTCTGGGAACCTTACTCACCATCAGGAACACAACACTGAAAGGTGGCAGTGCTATTATGGCTGTGGTCTTCTGTAAGGAGGAGGTTCCCCAGTTGGGCTGCCCCAGATTCAAGTATGATGGTCCATGTATAATTTATGTCTTTATAATTAGATTTTGATTTAGACTAGTTTTAACAGTATTCTGTCCAAATATTTGAGTAAAAAAATCTAAACACTTCTTAAACTTCGGCGATTTACGCGTCACCTTTCTCAGTTGACGGTTTAGGGTTCCGCCGTCACCTCAACCGAAATCTGAGTCTACGCGACACGGTAATAACTAACTAATAATCTCCTGAACCGAAGTCCTGAGTGTAAGTTTTTGACATAACAAAACGTCTCCATCGCGTTATAGTTACCCACATAAATAACATTATGACTTACGCGTTTGAGACGTTTTCTTATGTCAAAATAAACTTACACTAGAGCCTCAGTGGGGTAATTGCAGTAAAGCTCGCAAGAAGTAAAAGCGCCAGCCCGAAACTCTACTTAGCCATATCAAAATTATTTTGTTGTTGTTGGTTTGAAAATTTTCTTGCTCTAATTATGAATTTTCTCTCAATTTCAGTTGCCCAGAGCTAGAAGCCGGTAAAACTACTTTTGTTATTGTTTGATGCCGTAATGATCTCTTTTTTAATGAAAATAAGTATATAATGTTTTGATGTAGGTAGAGGACTCGCATTTAGACTTACCTAATTTCGTTACAATGAGTTAAAAAACTTCTGTATGCAATTGAAATATTATTTATTTAGTATATTTTCAGTGAAAAAGAACATCGCGGGGAAACCTGGATATCTCCTCAAATTATTTACTGTTAGAACAGATCGATGCATACAAATTAAGTAAAATAATTATAAGTCGGTGACATAGTGCCCTAGCTTATTAGAGTGCACTAGATGAAATGTATACACACACTCGAATTCACTATTATTAAGCTTTATGCTATTATTTCAAGTAGCTATTATACACAAAAAATATTTTATATTCCACCAAAATTTTGTATTTATCTTTTGACATGGTGGTTTCAAATGTTGTATGAAAACTTGACTTTGCTTTTTTAGTATTACGGTTCAAGAAGGATGTACGTTATTGTTTCAAGGTCTGAAATTGGTCCACGTAATAAAGTAGATAGCAGATAGATGACTGAGACATACAATTTTATATTATTACAACGTCTTCACGCTTTAACCGCTGAAATAATTAAGATGAAAAAATTGTACGGAGAAAAAAATAATTATTTTAAATTTGTTTGTAAATAAGGATAAATGATAGTACGGAATCAATATCGATGTCTATATTATATCTATCTAACAAATTCAAAACAGCAGCGACTAAGTATAAAGATTAAAACCCTCTAGTACATAGATCAGAACCCTCTGACCCCTTTTAGTCGCCTTTTACGACAACCAAGGGCGACCGAAACCATTAAGAGCCATGGCCATAAGGTTGTGTTTTCTATTCAGTTAAAGTGCTGTGTATTCGGATTGCAGGTAAGATGGCGTAAAGTGGAGACACGGCTATTTTCTGAAAGCCTTACCGATGTAGTCTGGGTATCTGGGTGACACTTTATGTAAATGAAATCGATTCCCTAGTATATTTACATCTATATGTATATTCCGTAAAAGCGTCAGTGTTTCAAATTAATTACAGTCTTCTCAGTTTCGTATTATAAACTCCAATTAAAAATCTTAGTGTCGGTACCGTTTGATATTAATCAACGATCCCGAAATCATCTGTATATTAATACAGGTGTTGATTTCGGGATCCTGACAAAAAACCAAGGCATGACAATTAATTATTCATTTTTTATCACCAAAAAATTGTAATTATTTTTCAGAAGGTATAAGTAGAACAAATAATTTTTGCATACAATTTGGTCACCCTACTCGTACACATTGTGACGTCTTTTCGCTTCTCTGGCTGCGTAATCTATGTAAAAAGGCATAGGGATGACCATGATTTGTTAGTTTAAGTTTATTATATTTATTTGAAAAATAGAAAAAATAATAATAAATGCTGTTTTGATCAAATACCATCGTATGATAATATTGACCAATCACACAGAGATAGCAAAGCTGGTTGTGGATCACGACCCAGAAATCATGCAGATACATAATTATGAAGCACTTGGTTTAATAGTCACGAAAGTGTTCAAATCGAATTGTTTATGTGGAATCCATATTCAACAATATCTTGAATATGGAGTAATCTCACCTCACTGTTATTGTTGTTTTTGTTTTGTAGAAACGCGTAAAAGGAAATGTCCTTATAAATACTAGAATGGATGAGTCGGTTTACGTTTCTATACAGTGCAAAACTTACGGGTAAATTGGATTCCACAATCGCCAGCCTAATCGTTGCCCGGTCGAACCCTAGTACTAAATAACCTACAGACAACGGATAAAGTAAATGCCGCAAGTACAAAATAGTATATAAAATACTGTTTGAAACTTTCACGGTTTTTACACATTATTACAAAATAATTAGGTCTGACCTAAATACTATTTGTCACAGACATATATGACTAAAAATGTTCAAAATTCGTAATATATATTTAAACCCTTGCACCTAGCTACCAAATATTCTGTATAATAATTGAAAAGAGTGCGCTATTATTCTCATTAATATGGCAACTATCTTGATGCAGCGCTGAAGTCAATTTGGAAATGTTTCGTAGCGAAATAGTTTGATTTCCCGAACGTTTCTTATATAGTATAGTTTATTGTACAAGATGTTTCAAAAATAGTGGGGATTCGTTTAGGGGCGTATTTGATATCATGTACTGATTAGGAAAAATCATCGATATGTTTAATATTTTATGACATTACACAGAGTAATATTTTTAAAATTTGCTTGCATTTGTACTATTAGTTACTGTAGTAAGCAATATGCTGTATAATGAAAGAACAGTACCCTTACCATGAGTTGTGACATTAAGGTGTTCGATAACGAGTATCGAGTTTACTATTTGTGCATCTCGCTTGTACTATATTAGTGCGAAAACCTCAATGTTACAACTCATTGTAAGGGTATCGGATGGAAGCGTGATCAAATAACGTTCCGGTTATTGACACATGTAAAATTACAAGCATTTGATGTGTCTAATTCCATAATTGTCTGTGAAATACCCCCTAGCACGGAATATTCATGTGAACCAAACACGACATGCTGCAATTTCATTATGATATCCCTGTTAGGGTAAGTGCACTGATTGGGACTTTTCCTTGTACTAATGTGCTTCCAGTGATAGCTCCAAGAAGTAAAAAATTCATAATTCATTTGTTTTATATAATTCTTACATAAACCTTAGCGTTAAGTCTTGGTACTTACTTCGATAACTACCATACGATCTGAAGTAAGGTTTTTCGGATTATACCTTAAACGATAAATTTGCTGTTTTAGAACGGGTTTAGTCACACGTTGCGTATACTAAAATAAATATTAAATATTTGATTTTTTTGATTGCAAAAAAAATTGCTCATATTGTTAATTGCGATGTTTCAAAATAACGCTATAGACACGAATGACTTAAGCACCATTAGAATATAAGCGGCTTTCAAAGTTTACATATACAATATGAGTTTTTTTTTTATCTGAGTCGTAAAGTACAGTAATACTCACACAACAATAAAAGTAAAACCAAAATCCATATTCCGAGTAAGAGATTAATATGTTCATTTTGATATCAACAACCTTTAAGCTTCGTAAAATCTGATTCAATAAAAGTTATTTTCGGTCGTATATTATTAATAATTACCTGTGAATTTGGCCAATGGACAATATTGCATTTGTGGTTAATTCCTTTGTTTTCAAAATTGTTAATTAAAAACGAGTTTTACCTCTTTTGTTTAACCAACAATGACAGTTGCAGGTTAAGGCACTTTATCGCGAATAATAAAGGTTTTAATTTCATTCCTAGACAAAATAAAACTAACGAGTGGTCAAATGAATAACTACATGCAGGCTGGCTTGTGCCACGTTTACGTACATCAATCGACCAACCAACTCGCCGCGTTATCCATTGCTGCTTTACAATACATTCTTTAAAGCTAGTAATACGTAAACACGCATTGAATGCAGTTATTCTGAAACGTTTGAATGTGATGGTAATCTCGCTCTAAGTAATCTGGCAGCTAAAAAAATAGCAAAGCGCGAAATTTGCAGTTCATTCACAAAGGGTTTACAAACTCACGAGGGTTTTCTAGATTTTTAGGGTTCCGTTATTTCTTATTGCATTAATTATTTTTCATTCTAAGTAAATAAGTTAATCGAGTCGTGAATTAGTGAACAATATTGTATACGTAGCCACTTTATCGATTGAACACTTTTGACGTTTAACTATAAATAAGTGGATAATTAGTTCGTTAATAATTTGGTAGTGTATGTATTACGCAGTCTTGTCCGCAATGGTGATTTTCTCTCCACGTGAAACTCTAATGTCTCGTTGATCGCCCCATGTATTAGTATTTTAAGTTACGGTTTTTATACGGTTGAAAATTATGTATTTTCGTCAAGTACAATTTTTTTAATTACAAAATCAGTGCCCCAGCAGTTCGCTTATGATCCGCGAATTATTCGCCGGCAAGAAACATTCAACAATATAATAAAAAAAAAGCTAACGCGTAGGACACTGTAAATCCTGTATCATATCAATATCAAATACTCTGCAGAATTGTATTTAATCATATCGCATATGTACCAAGAGTATGTAGGTACAGTTGCGGGTGACTATTATTACCGGGAATTTTCGTAAGTTTGAGAAATGTTCATCATTAGACTACCCTATGTTATTCCTTAATTTAAACAACTTAATACAAATGTAAAAATAATTAAGTCTTTAAAGTATAACGAATCAATTTGATTTCAAGTCTGTGGTCCGAACCGATGTAATAATCAATGCGCCCGATGTGGCGGTTTGGACCGCGTGTTAGTCGTTAAAACACTTGAAACATTTTTTTCTTGCACTGAACCCATTCCATATCCGTCACTGCCTTGCTTCTCTACCTTTGAGCTTTGAGCCTTTGTGCCATGCGTGAAAAAACACAGTTACCTAACTTGTTTTCGCAAAAGTGATTTATTTTTACTTTGTTGCGCTTTTGAGAGAACTTGAATTTTACTGTATCAAAGGGAATTTTGGAAAAAGATTTTGCGACGATTTTTAGGTCATTTTAGCGCAAATTAACTTTTCTGAGATTACATACTCTGCTCCGGAATATTACAAGTTATTATTGTAAGGTATAAAGTTCCATAATTAAAATAAAAAGAAAGAAAGAAGGTAAAAATGGAGAAAGAGATTTTTGGAGTTTTTCTTTTTATTACATCTCATCCATTTTTTTAAAGAACTAAATCATTTCGGTTTTTATAATAACCTTTCGAAATTCCAACAAAAGTTATAAAATGTCACAATTTTCGGTGCGCGGGTTTCCAATCGGATATTGGCTTTAATTTTATTCAAAAGACCCGTGGGAGCAACCAGATGCTTCTGCCTTTTAAACCGGTACCCTTTTTGCTTAAGATTCTGAATGTAACTTGCATGAATCGGATTTCAAGATTTATTGATAAGTACTTACATCTTATTGTGAAAAGTGACTGGATATTTTTTTATCAAAATTTCTGATGCTTAGTAGTAGTAGTTTTGGTAAATATAGCGACAAAATCTATATATATAAAAGAAAGTGGGGTCCGTTCAACCGCTTATAACTCGAGAACGGCTGAACCGATTAAAATCATTTTGGATTGGTTGGAATCGTCACAGCCCTGATTGAGACATTAAGTACTAAAAAATCACAAAAATCCCGTGATTTTTAAAACCTGTCATTACTTTTGTCGCTTTTTAGGCGGTACGAAGTTAACCGGGTCAGCTAGTTAACAATAAAATGTTGCATGAGTCCTAGTTACTCACGTTTCTTCCGATTTGAACTATGACTTAAATACTGAGGTTCTGTGCATTGAGGTTAAATATAAGACAAAATCATCCTTATATATTATTATGTATACACTTTTTCTCTCTATGTTTAGATCAAGGTGAACAAGTTTATAAAAAAAATATGTTGAAAATATTCTATACAAATGCCCTAGAATGTTCTAAGTGTCTACAATAATATACGATTCAACATAGATTAAATAAAAAAAATTAAATAAAACAAAAAGCTAACATAACAGAGATGTTGAAAGTTGTAAAAACCAATATCAAACTCAACGATTTTTCTGTCAGTTTTAGTCCCGTGAATGACGTAGCGTATAAAATACATTGTTTTCAGTAACTTCGGATAGGGACGCACATTTTAACACTTTGTATGGTAACGCGAAGCGCCAGAGTACAATAAAAGTAGAACAAATTGTGATTCTGTCACAGTAAAGTCTTCTATGTGTAAAAGAAAATGTCACGCGAAGAATCTTATTTCCACTAAGGTACGTATAAACATTTATGTAGAATAGGAAACAAGTACAAAAATAAAGTTTTAAACACAGACACGTCTTTCTCCTCGATAAAGTTTTCTTGCTTAATTAGTATTTTGTTACTTTTACACAGCTTTCGCCTTTTCCTCGGCTTCACGTTCCAACTCCTCGATTCTTTGCAATGCCTTTTGTCGTCTCCTTTCTAAAGGAGTTTTAGACCACCAAGCTTCTGCTGAGGCGTCCTGTTAATGGAGGAATATTTTGAAAAGTTTGGTGCAAACCTGTTACGTGTAAATGTGTAAGATGATAATTACGAGTCAGTGCGATTAAAATTGTAGGCGTTCTAAAGAATATGAGTTATAAATACACAAGTTATTTCAATGAGAATTTGTGCACTGTATTTTTTAACTTAGGACTTAAATTTGTGTAGAGTTTAGCTTTATTTAACATAAAATTTTACATTTTATAATTAAGTTTATTATGTTTCTTTTAATAATACATTTTTGAGTAACAGTTATAAAGAATAAAAAAAGGAAAAATAAGTTACTTCACTGTAATAATAATATGGTGAAATCTTAAGTAATGGGGAAATTACGAGTAGAACTATGAACATGAATATGAACTAGGAAAATGACTTCCGTAAACTTTTTTTTTATGACATAGGCGGCAAACGAGCAGACGGATTGCCTGATGGTAAGCAATTACCGTCGCCCATGGGCATCCGCAACACCAGAGGAGTCACAAGCGCGTTACCGGCCTTTAAGGGGGGTGGAGCTCTGGGAACCTTACTCACCATCAGGAACACAACACTACATACCTGAAAGGTAGCAGTGCTATTATGGCTGCGGTCTTCTGTAAGGAGGAGGTACTTCCCCAGTTGGGCTGCTCCAGATTCAAGCGTGATGGTCATCGCTGTGCCCTACCTCTCATTGTTGGACGTAGTTTAAGGACATACCCGGGTTCAAAATAAAAAGTTTTTTTACTCTTATCATGTTTTTTAAACTCAATATCACTGATTTTATCTAATTTAAATAGAAATGAAGATAGGATGACTAGTAATACAAACGAAACAACACAAAATTAAGTGAGCAACTACAAAAATAATATATTATACCTATAGTATTTAAATGGACATTACCTGTTCAGCATATACAGGCTCCCTAGTACTCAACTGCACTGCTATTTCATGAGCAGTTAGAGCACGCACGTGCAGTTGTAACCTTCTCTTTGTAGTCAACAATGTATCTAAAGCTGATAGCAGTGTCCCTGGAAAAAAAAATGAAAGTACAGGGAAAATACAGGTAAGACGAATAGTATATTATTTTTTTACAACCCTGTTTGAGTGTCCCATCATCATCACATTAGCCGAAGGACGACGAAACGACGAAAGTATGACGACGATGAGGAAACATCCCCTGCCAAGTTATATTTAAGTTAAATGACTATAGATATATCCTCGAGGATTCGGAACAGTATTACAGATACAGTCATGATCATTGATCACTTACGTTCAATTGTCCATTGGCAACCTTTAGAGCTTGCCATATCTAAGATACACAAGTCAACTAGTTTGCGTCATAATGTTATATAAAAAAACTGATATTTTTCAATTACCAATAGTGTAAGAATCCGACACTCTTGATAAACTGGAGAGGTCCAATCTAGGTGACAAAGCTCCAGCTCTATGCAGTTGTGTTCTCCACATAAGAGATATACTGGCGTAGTCCGCTCTAGGGATCTGGATGACTTTCGAGTAACACTGAAAGAGGAGCTTCTGCTCTGCTTCCCAGGGACAACGCGAAGTACCGACGAATAAAACACGGTCTTCTGGACATATTCCTGGAAACAAAGAACAATGTCTTGAACTTAAAAGTAAACAAAAACTCCTCGTACGAGTATATAATCGTGATAAAAATAAAAATGGAGAAGACAATTTAAATAACTCATCAGTAAGGTTTTAATAGTAATTTTAATTTAGTAAAAGAACTTTTCTGGTTGCACGATTTGTTCAAAATAAAACATACTGCTAAGCTCGCCAAGGGAAAAATAAAATACAGCTTCTAATTAAATTACAAGACAATATTTTGAGTATGGTGCTTACCAAAAAGAGTTTGTATTTTACCTTTAATAATTTTAGCCAAATCCTTTTTCAAGCGCTTGGGATCAGTTTTGTCCGTCTTTGGTATCTTTTTTACAAAGGGTTTTTCAGCGTCATCCATCCATATCACAGAAGGTTGGAGTAGCCGCGACACTTTGACGACTAAATGAATCAACATTATAAGGCCAGATTTTCCGGGATACTTCCCAACAATATTAGCTGGGGATAAATCAAATAAGACACCTCCTACTTCACTGCAGATAGATTGGACTAGCATCTTTTTGCCGCTACCTGCTGGACCTAAAACCATCACAAAATTGATGGTAATTAATGTGCATAAAAAATCACAATTAGTTAAAGCATTCTTAAGTATTGGCCTTACCAGATATCAGGACTGATCGCACCAATGGTGCATGAGTGCGAACATGCTCTGAAGCAAGGGGCAGAATACAATATTCCTTAATCAACTGTCGGATATCACCTAGATAAGGCATCGGTTCTCGACCTTCGTTCGTACATTCAGCTCCAACAAATGATTTTTCACCAATATAGTTATCTATTTTGCTAACTGTATATGGACGAATAATACCGTTCGATACGAGTTCTTCAAACAGCGACTCCGTAGTTCGGTCTGGTGTTAAGTCTTTCTCCTTTTTCTTCTTACTTTTCTTTCCTCCACGTCTCACCTAAAACATAACATTTATTATTGCAAATATTATCCATGATGTTGGGTTTGATAAAATCTCATTTTTTTAACTGACCTTCTTTTGAGGTTTCTTTGCTTTTTTACCCTTGTGAGCTCTATCTCTATCAAATGCGGCTTGTAATTGTTCGAGTTCATTCCGCATCATTTCGTCTACAATATTTCTAATCTCTTGTTCTATTTTGACCATTTTCTCTCTTTCTATCATGTCCTTGTAATATCTTTCGTGTGGATTATCAGCGTCATCTTTGAATTTCCATATGTCTTCATATCTACAAATAGATGTTGACAGGATACATTTATAATATTTATAATAAATACATCCATACATATCTTACGGAACAGGTACTTACTCTTCGTTAGCACTAATAACATCCTGTAAAAAGTTTGAGGTACTACATTTAAACATTTGTAAATCTGCTTCTTCATCCTTATTCTTAGTTTCTTCTGCCTTTCCGTTTTTCTTATCTTTACTTTCTTTGCTTTTCTTTGATTCCTTAGAAGATACTGGCGAAGATTTACTCAGTGTACTATCGGGACTCGTACCTGCAAACAAAACAATTTATTCATTTTTATTTTTAACACCGTTTTAAACCGATATAATATTTTTTGTGCTATCGTCGGCGAATTATAATAATTAACCTTGTCTGCTAAACATAGCCCGACTGCCGCCACTTTCTTCTGAAGGAAGATCTGGAAATCTACCAGTCCTCTCAAAGTACTCCGAAATGTATCTCCTTAACTCAGCGCCTATTTGCTCATTGAGTCTCACTCCGTGTTGTTTTCTTATCTGCTCTTCGATTAAATTAAGAGCATTTTGATATTCTTTTTCTCGCTCTTTTTGTAATTTTCTTCGATATTCTTTTATCTGCGAAAATAAATAGGTAGAATTATTTGAGATTGAAGTTTGTATTGCCTTGATTAAATAATACATAAAAGAGCTACTAAAACGTAAATCTATCTAAAACAAAACAAAATACCATAACACTATGACGCTAGTTTAATGAAAAAGCACTGATAAGCATAACGAGTACTAATTGGTTTTGATATACTTCTTCAGATTTCTTGATAGCCATAGATTCTGTATAAGGCGGTTGTTCCATTCCAATAAGAAGCATTTCTTCTTGTTTCCTCTTTTTCGTTGCTCTTCTTGCTATGAAGCCTCTCCAAACGCGCTGTATAGCGGTGGCAGCTGACGGAGACATTTCACCTTTCTGGTCTCTCCCTTTCTCTTTCAGCAAACGAATTTCTTTCATGAACTGACCTCTTAAAAATAAACCATACAAATATACATTTCGATATAAAATCAATTCAAACATATTGATACTAATAAAAAATACTATATTTTTATATTTTTTGGGTGTATAGATGTAATGTATAAACATGGTGATGATATAATATACTATAATCATCGATTCTCTTTGCCATAAGATCAAGAATGTATTACAGTAAATGATATTATAGGAAATCTTATTAAGACGAACAACCTCCTACATACCTCAGTCGTCCCTGCCTTGCTCTTTCATGGCTCTGAATAACAAGCACCGCCTGCTGTTCTGTCAGTATCACTCCTTGAGGCTTCGGAGGCTCATGCCCCAGTTTCCGTAAGGTTTCGATGATGAACTGCTGCCGACTTTCTACCTCTTCTTCTCGTTCTCTGATAAAATATTGAGGAATACACGGTTCCGCCTCGAAGGGTGTTACTTGGAGTCTTTGCAATACCTGCAAAAAAATGTAAATTTGAATTTTTTTAGTTGTTAGTGACGATACTTAAGTATGAGACTAGATTACTTTTAAGTAACGATATATAATCGATGATCTCCTTCTTGTTAAGGATTCGAATTCGAATTTTAAGTTTTTCACTTTTTTTCAAATCAGTCACGCGTGGTAGTGGTCAATTTTTTTTTTGCAAACACTCAGCAAGAGAAATTATTTTCTTTATCTCACCTCATCATCATCAAACGTATAATCCGATAAATGTAATTCCACCAAATCATGTTTGATTTCAATCAGCCTTCCCAAACAAGCCTCTAGCAGCCTCTTCACTAT
This sequence comes from Grapholita molesta, assembly GCA_022674325.2. NCBI lineage: Eukaryota > Metazoa > Arthropoda > Insecta > Lepidoptera > Tortricidae > Grapholita > Grapholita molesta. The sequence goes on from CP053138.2 coordinate 9,975,612, forward strand.
CATCCTCTTCTGAGGCTGCAACAGCTGATCGTATACGTTATCCAATCGCCGGACAAGAACTGTATACCTTTAATACAAAATTCAATTGAAATTCAGAAACAATAATAATATTAACATGTAATTTCGGGCAAAATGGAGTATTCGCTTGCATAGCTGTAGCTTGAGATATCGCCTATCATTTAAGAACATTTCTAAACAATAATTCTTCAGGCAATCCGTCTGCTAGTTTGCCACCTTTGTCATAAAAAATACAGATAAATACATATTTTGTCACGAAAAAATGTTAGTCTAAACGCGAGTCATCCATATTAATATTTAACAATATTGTTTTTTTTTCTATTTATCATCCGCGGACCTAATGAACACGGAAAATCCTCTATAGACTGCCACAGTGAGCGATCTCTGTCGCTGTCTCAAGCCTTGACTAATATACTTACTCCTTGCAACTTGCGTCCACCTAAAGCATGTTCATAGCAACGTGCAATGAACAGTGCATATTTTATTTTTATACAAGAATGACCAGCGTTTGACCTAGTACCCTTTGATATACAGAGAGTGACCGTTATCTGGTACTACTACTGCGGTCACTCTCTCCAGAGATTATTTACCATAACGGCCGTCGCTCTTGCCTATTTATCACCACATTCCGAATTCATATTATTATATACCTTACTCTAAGCTCGGACAGATGAGGATGCAACTGAGTTTTTTCTGCTTCCCCTAGTGTGAACACTGCCTCATCAGCTTGAGTAGCTTCGCCAATGATCTCTGATGTTTCGCAAAGTAGGTCATTGTAAGTTTTATTTGACATTCTTCAGGATCTACTTTTGAAATATACGTTCTTAGATTTTAAATTTCTGTTTTGTTCGTCACTGAATAGTTAGTAAAACACTTGGCTACTATGGTAATAATATTAATAAATGTAACATTGTATAACACTGAATAAACAATTACAAAGACTTCTCAAAAGATTCACTTCATTTCAGTTGGTTTCGCTTAATTTAACTACAGAAATAAAATTTTCCTCGCTGTACACGCTAAAGCACACTTTGAGCACTTGGATTATAAACACGCTTTTAAAACTCCTGTCGAAAAATCTTGCCAAAGTCGTGTTTATCACGAGCAAAGTTGTGAAGGTACTGCTTTTCTCACTTCAAAGCAGAAGTGTCCCGTGTAAACGTGACGACGGAATTATCGACCAAATATTGTTCGGAAATGTGTAGGGCGTTTCTATAGGTTACACCTTAAACATTTTATGTATATTTCATACGAGCGTATATTGTAGTGGCGATTACCATTGGACCTCGGGAACCTATTTACATTCAATTTGTTAAAAAATTTGGTTAGTTTTTACTTACATAATAAATAAGCACGTAATGTATTGCATCCATAATAATTAACGTACCGATGAGTCATGTTATGTGAATATTACTTGTTATATAAAAATAAGTTGGAATGCGTACATTGCTGACCAGTCAGACTTAAAAAAAAAATCGTTACAACTATTTTATAACAGTACTTAACACAATTATTATCATAATACGAGTCGTATTACTGGAAACTATATGTGGACAACGTACACGCCAGTATGAAAATTACACACTGTATATTCCTAGATAATTATATTTGCTATAGGCATTTATGATTTTAAAGTAAGTACCAACTTGGTACGTATAGGCACCAAGGAATATGTTTCTTATAAGGAAAAACTTAGTTATCGACAATCAAGTTTGAATTATTGTCTGCGTCCGCAGGAATCAAAATAAAGCTAAATAACATAAGCACAGGGCAATTTTTAAAAAGTTTTACAAACGCATACCGACCGCGAGTTTCTTTTTTACCAGAGAAAGTTACAGTTTTTTGAGTTAGTAAAAATTTAAAAGCACGGTTGCGTCGATAAACGCGTTCGCCTCTAGCGTCTTCTTTGCATCCACAAACGCGCGCGTAATCTACGCGTCTTTTTAGATTCTCCTTGAAATCTCCAAATAATAAATGTAAAAAGCATCTACATCTTAATAACTACGGATGTCTATTGTTTATTACCTTGATAGGTAAGGAAAATTTATGTCATCATCATCATATCAGCCGAAGGCCATCCACTGGCGGACATAGGTCTCCCCCATAGCGACCCACAGTAACCGGCTTTGCGCACGCATCCAGTGAATTCCCGTGATCTTGGTGTCGAGGTTTAGGTTATAGGTTTTATACTGTTTTGTCTATGTCTTTATTTTTGAATCCTGTTTTTGTACAAATTCTATTAGTTGTCATTATATTTTTTACTAACTACGGTCGCCTTTTAGTTTTCAGCCCGTTTTAATACTCTAAGCTATCGAATCCCCTACACTTGGCTGAGCCCATGGGGGATTTGTGTGCCATGATGACCTCAGCAATGCCTCTGAGCGAGTTGGTCGACGGATGAACATGGACAAGACGGGACCCATTGCACTTATAACCGGCCGTTGGGGAAAGGTTCTCGAGTGTCTACAACGAACCGGAAGACGCAGCGTGAACAGACCGAGGACATGGTAAAGATCGCGGGAATGACATGGTATGTCCTTAAACTACGTCCAACAATGAAAGGTAGGGCACAGCGAAGTCCAATCACGCTTGAGTCTGGATAAGTACCTCCTCCTTACAGAAGACCACAGCCATAACAGCAATGCTACCTTTCAAGTTTTGTAGTGTTGTGTTCCTGATGGTGAGTAAGGTTCCCAGAGCTCCAACTTTTAGGGTAGGCAACGCGCATATAAATGTGCTGGAGTTGCAGGCGTTCATAGGCTGCGGTAACTGCTTACAATTAAGCGGTATGCTTGTTTGCCACGGTCGTTGTAAGAAAAAGTATTAAATAAATGTTTATAAGTAGCAAAAAAGCCATGGTTGCTATCAACAAAGTTCCGCTCGGATTATTCCGTGTATTTCACCGAAATTATCGCCGCCATGTTGGAGGCAAATCGTTTTAAGTTCAGTGAAACCGCTTGTACGTTATTTTTATCTGCTATTATTTACCGTACCGTTATTGGGTTTTACGCGTGGCTGATTCGCTTTGTACGCAAACAAGTTTATAATGGGGAATGTGTTTTTTGGTTGCTAGGTTACCATTATCACTGATTCGAGCATACCGTCATAACTTCATAAGGATGTTTTTGTATTTAATATTTTCAATACAGTAGTAGTAATTAAAAAAATCTGAGTAACGGGTAAATAATACTATTAATAATTGAAAGCCTTGTGGTCAAACTAAAATGGAATAAAATAAAATTTTAAGTTTACCTGAAACCTTACCTTTAAAGATTAATTTTATTGCTGGATACAAATTATAAAGCCTTAAAGGGTAGGCAACGCGCGTGTGAATCTTATCTAGAATTACAGGCGTCCATAGACTACGGTGACTGCTTGCTATGCAAGCCGGCATGCCGTATACTTGTTTGTCAACGTCGTAGCTTAAGAAAATCCCATTGACTAAATAAATCCAAAAACCTAGACTGACATTTATATTGTAATAATAATTGCAAAATGAGCTGCTGTAAATTAAACATTAGTTTTATTTGTTTAATAAAAATAATGATTAATAATAGCACTGCTACCTTTCAGGTATGTAGTGCTGTGTTCCTGATGGTGAGTAAGGTTCCCAGAGCTCCAACCCCCCTAAAAGGCCGGCAACGCGCTTGTGACTCATCTGGTGTTGCGGGTGCCCAAGGGCGACGGTAATTGCTTACCACCAGGCAATCCGTCTCCTCGTTTGCCGTCTAGGTCATTAAAAAAAAAAGATTACATATTTTGCATCTGACTATTATAAAGTACTAGTTAAAAAAAATATTGAACCAAGAACTTACCTGCCACCCTACCCGTTAAATTACCCAATACCGTGACACAACTATCCCATTTAGTATTAGAGCCGTGAACACACGCTTGAACAGTGTTGTTTTATACTAATCCGCCACATACTAGAGTATTTACTTAAGCAGAAGCCTCTTTCCTTGAGGAAATTGCGTTAAACAGAGTCGAGGCTTACAAGGCGCTGCGCCGACGTGATAACTGCCTCTTAACGTGAGACGTCTGTAAGGCCATGTGTACACTGTTTGACGTGACACGAATGGCAACCGGTGTTTCTTGGCTTATTTCTCCATGTTGCCATTTTGGAACTGTATTATATAGACACAAAGGTAAGTAAAAGGTATTTGAAAAGGCTCTCATTTTGTATTGTATTGTATTTCAAATTGTACGACGCTCATTTAAAGCCGCCACTTTTTTTTATTCCACACATGTCAAATACCTTTTCTATTTTTTATATCGAAGGCATTTCTAAGGAATTAGCATGGGTTTCCACCGGAGTTGATCTCTATTTACGTGGTACCGAAACTAGATTCACGGTCTATCGCATTAATATCAAAATTCAACTAAATGTTGTTTGGCAAGTTAATATAATAATTTCAGCTGTAAATTAAATGGAACTTTTCGCGTTAATACAAATTGCTACCTAGATTTTTGCCAACGTTTCGGAAGTGGTGTGGCTTCCATACTCGCGGCCTCCTTTACCTTACCCCTATAACTTTGTTATGACGTGACTAAGTCCCGTTCAGTTTGTAATTATGGCAAGTTATCTGAGCCTCGACAAATGATAAGCTTACTTTGCACTAGATCGGACGCGTCTGCTTTATGCCCAAATGAATTGTGAGCCTATAAAAACACAGAGCCCTGAGTGTAAGTTTTTAACGTAATTTTACGTCACGCTTTTGCGTTTCCCGTATAAATAACATTATCACTTAAACTTTTTTTACGTCAAAAAACTTACACTAGAGCCTCTGATTGGGTACCAAAGGGTATCAGTTTTGCACACTCTGAAGAAGATGGCTGGGGAAGAGTGTACGGATAAATAAGTAATAAATAAATATTACAGGACACTCTTACACAAATTGACTGAGCCCCACGGTAAGCTCAAGAAGGCTATACTGATATAGTCGGGTTTCTAAAGATATGAAGAGTGATTAGAGAATACGGAACTAAGTGGAACACTTCCACCAAATGGACCATTAGAAGCTAAAATAATACAAATCTGAGTGTCTGAATGAAATCTGTTAGACCTACATTAAAAACACTCAAATTAAGAAATAAAACTATGTATATTTCAAATAACATTAGCAGACACAACCTTAGCATATTTTTGTAAATATTTATGTTTGACGCTTTATCTGTTTAATAAATAAAAAATATGACATTACTGACTACGTCAATGAGCTAGCCCCCTTAGTTTCAAGCCGGCAAAATACCTCCCTGTTTACATTATATTACAGCAGCAGCTTCTGGCGACAATAAGCGACTAACTCTTAATACCTACTCTACAATTGCACAAACTAATTCCTTCTTCAAGTGAGATTTGTATAAGTCTCTCAATATTACTATGTCTGTGTAAATGTGAACCTCTCCTATTTATATATAGAGATTTAAATTTAAATTAATGCGATACAACGAGGAAATGCCGCCAGCAGGTAGAATGCCTCAGATGCCTTTTTACTAATGTAGTGGTTAAGGAGTTATTGTAATGCCTACCTTAGCTTTTATTTTATTTGAACATAAAGATAGGTAAAAAAAAAAACTTTTATCTATCTTATCATTTTTATACTATCTTGTTACTTCTTATTTATAAATGTAATACACATGTTTATTAAGTCGAATATCGCTCCACATTTTGTGCTACGTAACGAGGAGCTTAATCACGAATCTTCGTATTAATAGAAATAAAATGTTTAAGTTTTACGGTAGTTTTTTTCTTTAATATATAATACTCATTTTATTATGTATGAAAAACACTAAATAAAAAATCAGGTTAGCTTCTATTAATAGGTATGGCATATGAAAGACATAAGTGTGGGGAGTAACCTTGTAAAAACGGTGGGGCTGACACGCACGTGGGTTGTAAAAAGAACTCGCAAAAAGACTGGGAGGCAACGGCAGACCCCCGCACAGGCAGCATTCTCGCGCAAAGACTCGCATAGCATAGCGGTTTAGCCTAGGAGGAATAATGACTGGAGAACGCATCCGCGAGCACCCCTAAGGGACAAAGATATTCTAGCTTTTGTAGCCCAAAATGTAACAATTTTTTTTTATGACATAGGCGGCAAACGAGCAGACGGATTGCCTGGTGGTAAGCAATTACCGTCGCCCATGGGCACCCGCAACACCAGGTGAGTCACAAGCGCGTTGCCGGCCTTTAAGGGGGGTTGGAGCTCTGGGAACCTTACTCACCATCAGGAACACAACACTACAGACCTGAAAGGTAGCAGTGCTATTATGGCTGTGGTCTTCTGTAAAGGAGGAAGTACTTCCCCAGTTGGGTTGCTCCAGATTCAAGCGTGATGGTCATCGCTGTGCCCTACCTCTCATTGTTGGACGTAGTTTAAGGACATACCCGGGTCCAAAACAATTCGACGAGGACGGACAAAAATAGCGCCGTCTCTGCCATACCTATGGAAAGTTACATAAGACCATCCCTTTCGATCGTCGTATTATTATTAGCACGCTCCGTCTAGTTAAATGGTATATGTCTATGGCTTTAGCGCCAGAATGCTGCCTGTGCTATGGCCACCGTTCCGAAAGGCCAAGAGTTGGAGGGTCTTTTTGGGTGCGTCTTTGTGTCTCCTTTTTTTAAATGTTTAGTTCCAGATGAAGCACTTATACCCCCCAAAATTTGTATAGAAACGGGAGTCATATATTTCATGAAAAATGACAGTTAAGTTGTAGGGTTTTCATTTTAAGCACTAAGTAGGTATGTCGAGTGTACGTTTGCGTCATCATCACTCGCAAAAATGGCGACCTATGATCACCGTAACATGTCGCGCAAGTGACTAAATTAACGTGAATGAAACAGTAATTCATGAAAAACCCCCGAAGATTATTGCAGTCTACTAACGTAAAACAATAAAGAACAAGTTTGCACGTATCTCGTCCACGTTCCAATGAAGTTATTAAATATAACGAACAGCTTTAATTAAAGAGTATAAAATCAACGTTCCTGAGAACACACAATAAACAGAGCCAGTATAATTAGGAAAGATCGTTATATGGAGGCGTAAATTATATCAGGGTCTTATTTGCTGTTACGTTTTTTATTGGCAAACGAATGTTTTGAAACATAAAATAAAAATTAAATAGCCACGGAATATATGCGAAAAAATGTTCATTGGTACTGACTTGCTTAGTAAGACGCCATAACAATAATTTGCTGTCAGCGCGGCTGGTCACCACTGTTCAAAAGCTGGCTTATACCTCTATCACGTATCGCCTTAGCGATGCAGGGAGGTAACACTGCCAGCGTTATTGGGTCCATGCCACAGGGGGACTTGCTTGATGAGGTATTATTTTTATACTAAGTAGTATGTATAAATAAATAAACAAATAACTATTACAGGCATCCTTACACAAATTGACTGAGCCTCGCGGTAAGGTTAAGAAGACTTGTTTTGTGGGTACTCAGTCAATAATATATTTACTCGGTATATACAAATATATATATATATATATATATATATATATATATATATATATATAATACCCATAACTCAGAAACATATCTGTGTTCATCACACAAATAAATTCCCTTAATGGTATTTGAAATCAGGACCGTCGGCTTCATAGGCAGGGCCACTACTCACTAGGCCAGACATGTCGTCAAAAAATATATGATATCAATTTCAGTGTATATAATTTCCATATGTGGTATTAAAAAAGAATAAAAATTTGGTTAATTACGATGTTAACTAATTCCCGCAGGGAAGGTGACGTGACCGTAACCATGGCAACCATGACATAAAGTAATTTATTGTGCCAGTTATATTTTTTTTGTTTCCAGTTCCACCTCTCTACTAGTTACTAGTTACGAACAACTGTAAACTTGCAAAATAAAAGAGCGGACTTCGTGGTAAGTTATAAAGAAGTAATCAAATATAATCCAACGGCTAGGCAATGATTTAAAGTTTCCCAAACTGTATACCTTTTGTCTTGTATTTTCTTTAGTTAATATAATGTAACAGACACAAGTTATATATACTTCCACCTACTTGAATAATAGTACATTATTACCGAGGCCGGGAAGTAAGGGGTTGCCGGCCGAGTATTTGCAGACAGCCGAATTGTTATGAAGTCGACAACCCCTTTTCACGCCGAGGTACGTATAGTGCTTGCAATACAGTTATTTTGCAATACTACATGTAATACAAGTTTTATTTCAAGAAAAAGTAAAAGTAAACTTGTCATTTAAAATTGCAAAATATTAAAAATTAATAATTATTTTTAAAGAAAATGTGCCATGCAGTTTCTAAGGAGATGTCTCGCTACCAAAATAACTGAACTTCACAGATGGCGATTTGTACATTGTTCCTGGCAGCAATAACCTGATTTTTTTAAGGATCGCAACTTTGTATAGACACTGCAAATCCAAGTGTTTTACGATCCTTGATCTTTAGTAACAGGTTTCAAGTTTGAGAAGATCTGAACCGACCACCGAAGCCTATCATTACTTTTATAACCGCCTGCGAGAGATGAGCTGATATGACGCCATTATCCGATTTATGGTGTTTTTAGTTCTACTTGAGATTTTACTTCAATCTCACAGTATATACAATTCTAAATGATAAATGGACGTAAATAATTTGATGTACAGAATTGCATCAGTTATACGTTTTAAGAGCGTGTAATGGTATGTTTTTAACATTTATTTTATATATTTTATGCTTATGAATAGGGCCCGGAATTTTGCGTGCGGTTTTGTAAAAGTCTAAGCGACTTGATAACTGTCGACAAAAGGCATATAAATAAATATAGACTCCGGATCACGGTGTCATATCACACAAGACACTTGAGAATACGAGTATGCGACTAAAATATTGAAAATGAATACACGTGTCACGTTGTCCAGGTGACAACTATAAGTACTGTCATAGCAACATGAAAAATTGTTGCGATAATGCAAGCTATTTATTGTACAGACCGGTGGACATTTTTCGTAAGCTTGCATATGTAAATGTAACCATAAGGGGGTATGTTATGTGGCGGACCCCCACAAGGTAGACTGACGCAGTAAAGATGCTGGATGCGGGTGGCGTAAAACCGTGTTGTGTTCCTGCCAGTGAGTAGTCAACGCGCGTGTGAATCCCTGGAGTTATAGTCGTCAATAGGCTTTGTTAATTGCTTTCCATCAGGCGAGCTGTATACTTGTTTTCCAGCATCGTTGTATTTAAAAAAAATATATATTTTGACACGAACTGTACCGTAACAACTACGCGTTTAAACCTCGTTAACTTTTCCCTAAAATCCCCGTGACCGACTTTTACCACAAATTGGGACGTGAATTATGCCCTAATCTCATACTTGCCCATAAAAAACGTTGATGACGGTATCATCTCAAACAATCCTTATTACACTTTCAAAACACGACCTGTAAAAAACAAAACGCCTAGATAATTTGACAGGCCGGCCAGCGAGCGTCGTAACCCATTAAACGCCGCTCATAATAAAGTCATTATGTGAATAAATGCTAACGAGTATATTTACAGGGCGTCTACGGCGGCCATTAGTGTTAGCCGTCACGATTTTACTGGTTACTGGATGTGACATGTCAGTTTGTCACCTGGAGGGGCTAGTTCTGAGAGCTGGACAGGCGCCGGTCCTTGTCTTAGGAGACCTCAACGCCAAGAGTCGATCCTGGGGTTGCCCCGCAAGTGACCCTAGAGGGGTTGAAGTCGACGATTGGGCAACTGCAGTGGGTTTGGTCCTCCTCAACAGAGGCAACGCGCAGACATGTGTCCGCTGGAATGGGGGGTCCACAGTGGACGTATCCTTTGCAACCCCCGCCCTGTCAAGGCGCGTTGCCGAATGGCGAGTTCTTGAGGACGAAGAGACCCTCTCGGATCATCGTTACATCCGAATGAGGGTCTCCCCACTGCAGAGGACCACGCCACCCAACCAAGGAAGAGCAGGGAGAAACGCATTCCCTAAATGGGCACTACCTCGCCTCAGTAGAGAAATGGCAGATGAGGCTGCCATCATTGAGGCTTGGAGCAATCCCCCACCAGCCCTAGGAAGCCTCAACGAAAGAGCGGTCCTCCTAAAGGGGTCTCTGACGGCGGTATGCGACGCCTCAATGCCTCGGTCGCGGACCTTCCAGGGCAAAAGACAAGTCTTTTGGTGGACCCCGGAAATCGCTGCCCTCCGCACGGCTTGCAATGGCGCCCGACGGGAGTACACACGGTGCAGAAGAAGACGGCACACAGCCGAAGAAGAGCTGCACCTTCGCACCGTGTGGCAAGAAAAGAAGCGGACGCTACAGCAGGCCATCAAGGAGGCCAAAGAGGAGGGATGGAAGGAGCTCCTGGAAACCCTCAACAGGGACCCATGGGGGCGCCCATATAAGATGGTGCGCAAAAAATTGCAGAGCGCCCCCTCCATAGACGCGATGGAACCGGAGCTCCTCAAGGAAGTGGTGGAGGGCCTTTTCCCGGAGGCGCCAGACTTCATCCCACCAAGGATGGCTCCCCCAGCGGTGGACCACATCGGACCCCTCGATGTTCCTGCGGTCACGGAAGAGGAATTGGAGTGGGCGAAGGACCGGCTCAGGGCCTCGCGCAAGGCGCCCGGACCTGATGGGGTGCCAGGCAAGGTGCTCTTTTTGGCACTCAAACATCTCGGGAACCGCCTCAGATCCCTTATGGAGGACTGTTTAAAGGAGGGGCGGTTCCCGTTATGCTGGAAGGAGGGGCGCCTATGCTTACTGAGGAAGGAGGGACGCCCACCAGATTCCCCGGCTGGATACCGCCCCATCGTGCTGTTGGACGAGGTAGGGAAGCTGTTCGAAAGGATTATAGCTTCCCGAATCTGGCGGCACCTCGAGGAGACGGGCCCGAACTTAAATCATAACCAGTTCGGGTTCCGAAGGGGGCGGTCCACCCTAGATGCAGTAGGGGCGCTGCAGGAGTTCGGCACACTGGCGGAGGGCAAAGGGGAGGGAGTGGTGGCGGTGTCGCTGGACATCGCCAATGCGTTCGGCTCCCTCCCATACGCAGTAATAGGAGAGGCACTACGCTGCCACGAAGTGCCCCTATATTTAAGGCGCATAGTAGAGCACTACCTGGCGGGGCGGGTAGTGCTCTACGAGCATAGAGGAGTCCGAGGAGTGAGGGCCATGGGAAGTGGGGTCCCCCAAGGGTCTGTTCTGGGCCCTCTTTTATGGAACCTCGGATACGACTGGGTGATCCGGGGTGTCCAGCTCCCGAGGATGGTCACCGTGTGTTACGCTGATGACACACTGGTGGCCGTGAGGGGAAAGGAGCTGGAAGAGGTGCTCAGAAGGGCGGCAGTGGCGACCGAACTTACGGTACACCGTATAGGCCTCCTCGGGCTTAAGGTCGCCCTGTCGAAAACAGAGGCAATGATCCTCGGGGGACCACGAGGCTGGGGGAGAATGCGGGCAGACACCATGATAAGGGTGGGGGGCGAGGCTGTCCAGGTCAAGGCCCACATCAAATATCTGGGCCTTGTCCTGGACAAAAAGTGGACATTTGAGGAGCATTTCCGTAGGCTCGCTCCTCGCCTGATAGGTGCCGCCTCAGCTCTGGGCCGCTTGCTGCCAAATTTGGGAGGGCCGAACGCTGCATGCAGGAGGCTTTACGCGGGGGTCGTCCGGAGCATGGCGTTGTACGGCGCGCCAATATGGTCCGGACGATTACGGGAGAACACCCGAGCACTCCTCCGCCGACCGCAAAGAGTTCTGGCGCAGAGGATGGTAAGGGCCTACCGCACCACCTCTCACGCGGCAACATGCCTTCTCGCCGGCACTCCCCCCTGGGAGTTAGATGCGGGAGTGCTGGCTGATAGGCACAGGCGAAGGGCAGAGGCCAGAAACAGAGGAGAGCCACTGGACGCCGAGGAGGCCGAAAGAGCGGCGAGAGCTGCCGCGGAAGGCCTGAAAGAGAGATGGAGGCAGCAGTTGGAGGATAGCTTCTATGGAACCCGCACCATAGGAGCTATCCTCCCGGTGATGGACGAATGGCTGAACCGAAGGAGAGGGGCCCTGACGTTCCGAACAACGCAGGTGGTGTCCGGACACGGTTGTTTCGGGCACTACCTGCACAGGATAGGGAGGGAGCCGGGACCCCAATGCCTGGAATGCGGAGCGGCGGACGAAACGGCCCAGCACACCATCGAAGTGTGCCCCCGCTGGGCCGTGGAACGGGCTGCCCTTGTGGCTGCCACGGGTGTGGTGGACCTCTCGCTGCACAGCATAATTGCGGCAATGCTGGGCAGCGAGAGAAAATGGGAAGCGGTGACCTCCTTCTGTGAACAAGTCATCTCACAGAAGGAGGAGGCGGAGAGACAACGAGAGGCTGACGCAGACGCGTTGCCTCTCCGACGCAGGCGGCAGGGTCGCAGACGAAGACATTTCGTCCGCCAAGACCCTTAGTGGGGCCAGCGGGTACGGGACCCGCATTGCACGGCCCCACTAGAGCCGTCGGGGGGGTGGTCAAGCGTTTCTGACCGCCCCCTCCCTTTGTGCGGATGCCCTGGCAATTGCCGGGGCTGCCGGAGGGCGTCATGGTAGATTGTTCATCTGACCCCATGACGCCATCGTCAACGGCAAAGAGGAAGAAACGCCGGTGTGTTTTTAGTGGGTAGGCTCCTCCCCTCCCTCTGGCTAGCAGAGGGGGTTACGGGAGGAGAGAGTCCCACATACTCCCCACGCAAGGCCTTTCCCGGGGCCAGGGGAGATGCGTAAAGCATTTTCACACCGTCAAAAAAAAAAAAAAAATGTCAGTTTGTCAGGAATTATTGAGCTAGTCGGCGAAATTAGTCGAATGTATTCGTTTTGAGCCTGAACGAAATGGTTTTTAATGCACGGTCCCTCTACAGGTTACATTTATCGACAGATTTTCGTGAGTCAGGGGACATTCAAGCAGAATCAAACCTTCAATTTAAAGCCCAATAGTCAAAGACACCCCTTATTTAGTGCTTATCCATGCCTATGATTGCTGATGTGGATATTAACTAACATAATCATTCGCAGAGATATATTTATGTTTTCAATTTTTACAATTTTATTTATTACTATTTCGTTGGATTTTTTCAGTGTAAAAGTTAAATGCTAAATTATTAAAAAAGATAAAAAAAAGATAAAAGATCTTTATTTTTCACTTATGAACGTCAAAAAAAAAAATCTACACCGCTTCAAACCCTACACCTCTGACCCGTGAAGATACCGGCAAGAAACGACGGCGGGACTTATTTTTTCAATACAGTGATACATCAAATCTTAAAGTACTTACATAATTATGCGTAGTCCGATAAGAAAACATATCAAACAGTTTATTACAAGATATGAAAATACAAAATATAAAAGTAAAAATAATAATGTATAAACAAATTCGACTTCACACAATAGACATACTTTAATATGCTTTCTTATCTGAACTGTGTCATTTACATGAGCTGGCAGTACATACAATTGTTGAATTAATTGCTAGGTGGTTTTGGTAGTTTCTGGTTTGGGCCATGCATGTTTGTCTGTCAAATAATCCTCTACTCTGTAATAGCCCTTAGACATCAAAGACTTTTTTAAGTAATTCTTAAGTACTGGGAAGGGTAATTTTAAGGCATCATCAGGTAACTTGTTATATAAATGAATACATTGCCCATAAAATGATTTATACACTTGCCTGCGGCTATCTTATTTTCTTCGTCTTCTCATAATAATGTTTTGACAAGTAATCTGAAAATAGTTATCTATCCATTATCTAGTCAATTTAATTATCACATTATAGGACTTTTTAAATATTCGTCATTTTCATCACTTCGAAGTGATTCAAAGCGAGCGAAATGACTCATTTCATTAACTATGGTTTTTAACACCGACTTATTTTAACAAAGATATATAATAATTGTTGTACATATGTACACAACATTATTATACATACAAACAAGAAAATTGTTACTACTATATTTATTAGATATACTAAAAATACTTTAACTGTAGTGTAGTATTTATACTCGTACTTCATAACGGCAAATCGTCAGTTTTACTTACGTTGAGATCAAAACTGCACCTTTAAAATAAGATCTTTGTCAGTTTCAACAGTGAAGAAATAACCCGGACCCGGGACCCGGGTATGTCCTTAAACTAAGTCCAATTATGAGAGGGCACAGCGATGACCATCACGCTTGAATCTGGAGCAGCCCAACTGGAGAAGTACCTCCTCCTTACAGAAGACCACAGCCATAATAGCACTGCTACCTTTCAGGTCTTTAGTGTTGTGTTCCTGATGGTGAGTAAGGTTCCCAGAGCTCCAATCCCCCTTAAAGGCCGGCAACGCGCTTGTGACTCCCCTGGTGTTGCGGGTGCCCATGGGCGACGGTAATTGCTTACCACCAGGCAATCCGTCAGCTCGTTGGCCGCTTTAGTAAAAAAAAAAAATTTTTTTTTGAGACTATGTTTGTAAACATTTCTCATATCCAGTTTATTTAATTCCACGTTTTATCCTACATCAGATAGGTGCTAAGGCAAGCGCCGCTTTGTTTCCACTTAACGACCTCAAGTAATAGGGCATTGTCATGTTTTTGCGACCATGTAGGCTAGGACGCCAAAGGGCGCCGCAAAAAAATTCAGTACAACAGACCACACAAATTCTACCTCTCTTGTACGTGAAAGTGGCTTCTAATGCTCTTTTTATTGGTGTTAATGTACGTTAAATAAAAACACGAAAGCTATTAGGTCGTGGTTACATTCGAGTGTAATAAATACATGGCTGGCATAGTTTCGAGTTACGTGCATGTTTTGACTATCACCAAAATTACCCTTATTGTACTACTATTTCTACGCATAAAAAGTATGCAAAAAAAATGCTGATTTCTAGTAAGGAGATATACGGCATGCAAAGAAATTGTCTTGTCATCATTTTCAAGAATACTCCAGAGAAATGAGGTGGGAAATTGTTGAGTTTTTGTGCCATTTATTATTCCGTCATGAATAGAGAATGCGGTCAATTTTTTATTTCATACCTCCTGTATCATTTATGCCAGTTTTGTGATATATATTCGGCATAATGTGAAGTGACGATGAAAATATGAATGCAATAATGAATTATATTAAAACAATATTTGCTTTAATAAAGGTTTCAGTAAAGTTATCTTTTCTCTTTGTGGTTGAGATATGACAAATAAATTGCTTTCAGGCCCGTTACCGCGAACATCGAACTTCGTATATTTCGAAATTAAGTCGTCATGAGAGAGGCAGAGAATTTGTATTTATGTAAAAACCATTAGTGTATTAATTACAAGAACCTTTTTAATTGTATTTAAAATAAATCTCGAGATCCATTCGGATTAATATCTATTCTCGCTGACCAATTACGCCAGTTTCCACCGACTTTGCCTCTTTGATTGCAGGTTCAACTCTAATTTGTGATGATTTATGATAATAAAACCTTCATTATACTGGATGAGTGTTTTATAGTGATTGACTAGCTGTGTCTGGGAATAGACTTAATGGCTCGTGTTGTTTATGTTTTCTTTTTGTTAAAATCCACGTATTTTAGAGTTAAATTCTACTTTTTAATAATACAGCAGGTTATAATGGCGGGTGCTATCTCTGCGCGTCCTATGATAAGGATCCGCTTAGTACCCTTAACATTTCATTAAATTGTCGAAAGGGCCTATGCGCGTTGGCTCGATCCGGCGCAAATAAAAACATACGGCCTGATGGTAAGCAGTTACGATAGCCTATTGACGTTTGTGACTCCACAGGATTTACGCGCGTTACCTACCCTTTACGGCTCTAGTCTAGTGCTGTTTGATATTAGTAGTGGTATCAAGTCTGTATTGATTTGTTTTTGGCACGGATAGTTACGGAATTCCAATATTGTCGCCTAAAATTATTGCTAGTTTTACAAACCCTTGTCACAACGACTTGGATACAGAGTTAACTTAACTTCTGTCACTTTCTACCACCGCGTGTTTGAAAGAGCCAGCCATCTTTACATCGACAAGCTGAATCTGTGCGGTTTTGTTCAAACTATCGTAATACACGGACGCAAAACGCGCAGCCGTGGGACCGGGAGGTGGCTCGCTCCATTTCACCCACAACTCGATCATGACCGTCATTCAACTTTGCCCTATGAACGAGTGCACACGCTTGCATTTTAGTGGGTTCCGCTGTTATTTATATTTACATTTTACAACGCCGTTTAATAACATATTTATTTATTCCCCAAATCGCTGCCAATGGGCAAAGTGCCCGGAAGGCTGGCCGCATTGCCTCGTTGGATGGCAATACTCATTCGTTGGGCAAAGTATAGGCCAGCCTTCTGGTCACCTGTAGTTTCAATCCAACAAGGCAATGAGGCCAGCCTTCTAGGCACTTTGCCCATTGGCAGCGATTTGGGGGATATTTTTTATTTGTAATTTTAGTTTATCTTTTTTTTATAACATTATTGTAATTGTGTTTCCACATAATTGTTGAATTAATAATTTATTTATTATTCCATAATAAAAGATAAGAGTACAAATGACGGACAAAGCTTTCTTGACCAGTCGACACAGGGTTTTTTAAACTAAAAAGCGATATACTGATTTAAATTTTACGGTTTTTACACATTATGATGACTTCTCCGAGACCACGAGGGCAATGTCTTTCTCGAAACGTCGAAGGTAATTATTCGTTTAAGTCCCGTTTGTTTGTAATTAAAGGCGATACTTATGTAAATATTACCTATATTTACCTACGGCTTCCTAGCCTAATTGTAGCAGGGGCATTTATTTGTGTGTTTATAGACATTATTTCATATCAAGAAGTTCACCCCAGAACGCATATAGTGTGGTTGTCATTCTATCATAAAGACATTTACATATTCGCAAGGACATTGCAGTTATGGTGACAGACGAGTAAATTAATGTTTGATCAATCATTGTAAGTCAATAAAGGCCGAATTGCCTTCGAGTAATCAAGTAAGTGGTAAATATTATATACATTGCATTTATTTGGCTAAATTAAGCAGTTGTAACGATATTAATTAATTCAGTATGTAAATTAACAATAGAACTATTCACAATACATCAAATTATGTTTTTGCGTAATTTTAATAATTTGATTTTAAAACGGCGATATTTGCCCGCGGAACCCTGAGCCTGATGCGCGCGCGCAGGATAATGTCTTCATTCGAGATAATTCCACTAGACGCCGACCACTTTTTGCATTCTTTATGACCTGGGTGGGATTCGCGCAGAACTGGTTCTTAGCTGGTTAGGGTTGCTACTGCGCAGGTACCAGTAATGCCATTTTTACTTAAGTATCATTGTCAACTTTTTTTGTTACTTTGAGTTTATTGTGTCTACTCAGAATCACTAGCTAATTTTCATCCTGATAGGAGAAAATAATTGTCCACACATTTTCATATAATTTGTATTTGGTCCATTCCGCTACCGCGATATAATAATAATGTATGAAAAAAGGGCAACGGAGCAGAAGAAAAAACTTGGTACTTTTTTTGTCTTACCAGGATCGAAAGAACTTCAAGAAATTCTGAGACGCTCGAGTGACACTTCTGGACACACTAAAAATCCAATAAAAAAAAAAAGTTAGAAGTGAGTAGGTAATATAACTTTAAATAAAATCCGAGTTGCCAAGTTTTGTACAGGTTATATATAAGTAAACACTGATTTATAGAGTAAATATTAATCATAAAACCATTAAATAACGAGTTTTTCTTTATGTTATTTATAGATCATTTCTTATATCTATTTGGGCGGGGGGTGGACCAGGTCGTATTAACTATCAACGAGTGTTTAACTCGAGTGTATTGCTTTACATAAGGGGGGAATTATTATAGGAATACATTATGCATTACACTTTAATTGTAATTCAAAGCAAAAGTTACAGAAACATAAGTTACTAACTACTACTTATGTTCTATACTGTGCCCGTATAGCATATAGTTCTTACGCACCTTATACCACTGTTTTATTTTATGTTACAAACTATAATTCCATATATGCATATTTTTATAAATTACAAAAATATCAGATCTAGACTCAAAAAAAAAGGATTCACTATTAATTACCGTAATAATATTATATGATGTCGCTATTGTCGGAATCTAATATTATCGAATTCTAGTCGAGAAATACCATGTTTTTGATAAAACATGTTTTGTGGTATACAAAATACTAAAACCTTTTTTTACAGCATCAAAGGGTACAAAGGCTCAATAAAAAAATGGACTGCCTAACCCTTGTTCATGAAATATTGGCAAAAAAGCG
Source organism: Grapholita molesta (assembly GCA_022674325.2). NCBI lineage: Eukaryota > Metazoa > Arthropoda > Insecta > Lepidoptera > Tortricidae > Grapholita > Grapholita molesta. The sequence continues at coordinate 9,993,906 of CP053138.2, forward strand.
TCGACCTTGTTCTGACACTCTTTAAAAAGAAAACTATTTCTACATTCAACCCTATGAAACTCCAGGACAGATAATTATATCGCATACCTAAATATGTAGATTATCAAAATCTCTCAATATCGAAATATTCAAACTTAGAAATGTCACAACTGTTTTCTCAATGCTCTTCAGATTGTTTTAATTGAATTTTTTTTAAACCCATCATACAATTTTCCTCTAAAAAGTGTATTTTAAACGGCGCAGTTCAAAACAAAAGCGTCGCGTGAACCCTTAAAACCCTCGGGTTATGATTATTAAACATTTTAAAACTCAAGTGAAACAATCCTGAGAAAGTACCGACCACAGAATTTAAAAAATCTTAACTATGATTTTCCCAACTCGCAGACTCTAAAATTTTACAGCCACATTTTTTTTAGCTATGGTTCCGTTTTATACTAGGGTTATGTATTATTCTCTGTGGGGTGTAAATTGAATGTAACCGGGAACCCGCACATGTGAGCGTAATAAAGAAGCCGGAATTATATGAGTATCATTAACTTGATATTGCGTGCCAGATTTCATCATGAAATTATGTCATTTCGTTAAAGTAAGGAAGCGCATTTGGAGACTTAAGCATTTATACTTGAAAATGTAGCTTTAGAAGATAACAGACATTTAAAAAAATACCCGGGGGCATTTTCCTTTAAACTGCGACCACAAACCGCCTAAATTAGGCAAAAGTATTCCTTTAGAACGGTGGAATGGAACATACTGGAATCGCCAATCCGCCTCTCAAGCGTCGTGATTAAGTATAGCATGGAACCCGAACAAATGCTCATAAGATGCTGCATGTGTTGAGGTGTTGTGTGTTTATTTAATATTTATTTATTACAACCGTAGCTGATAGGAAAAAGTAATTAAACTATAATTTTCTGAGACATAAGTAGTATTTTCTGCCATATTTCACAAATAGATTATCTAATCTAAAAGCGATATTCAGGCGATCAGTACTTATACACTTAAACACAACCACTGGAACGCAATGACCAGAATAAGGAATTCAGATCCTTTTCATCATGCCAAGTTTCACGTAAACCCGTTCAGCCATTATTGCGTGATTAAGTACTAAACATCCATTAAGCATCTACATCTACACAAACGACATATACAGGACGACAACAGATCATGAAGCCGACGGTCCTGGGTTCAAATCCCAGCAAGAGCATTTATTTCTGTGATGAGCACAGATATTTGTTGCTGAGTCATGGGTGTTTTCTATGTATTTAAGTGTACGTATATTATGTATATAATGGCTAAATACCCCACTGAGTATTCGTATATTATGTATATGATGGCTGAGTACCCCCAACGCAAAAGTTCTTGAGCTTGGGCTCGGTAAATTTGTGTAACAATGTCCTGTAATATTTAATTATTATTATATGACGACCGGTCTGGCCTAGTGGGTAGTGACCCTGCCTATGAAGCCGATGGTCCTGGGTTCGATTCCCAGTCAGGGCATTTATTTGTGTGATGAGCACAAATATTTATTCCTGAGTCATGGGTGTTTTCTATGTATTTAAGTATTTATATGTATCTATCTATTATATATATCGTCGTCTAGTACCTACAACACAAGCCTTACTGAGCTTACCGTAGGACTAGGTCGATTTGTGTAAGATTGTCCCGAAATATTCATTTATTTATTAATTATTTATGTTCTGAGTTTTACATTGTAATATTTTCGTATAATTTAAAGCATTTTAATTTAATTTAATTTAGATTCATTATTCTTTTAAAGTATTTATTATAAATTTGAAAGTCATGTTCCCACACAACGTTGTTGATCGGACGTAGACGAAGTGCAACATGTCTGATCCGCCACAACCTACTTTGTTTCAGCACAAATTTTCTCCCAAGAGTCACGGAAGAAGAAAACAAGATAAACTTTCACACTGAACTACGACACCCGCCGCTTTTCCAGAAAATTCCATTCGTTTTCCTTTACTCCGTAATAAATTTATCCATGCAAATGCAGTGAAAAATCTGCTGCACGCCAATCGCATACAATATGGAGGGAGATTAACTGACCCCAGGAGGTATATCGATCGATAACAGCACTTAGGTACGAACGTCTTCGTCAGGATTTCTTATGTTCAACTGCTGGCATAAAATTTAAGAATAACGCGTTTACCCTAAGTCGAATTAGTGGCATGTAAACAGATATAACTTAGGCCAGATAAAAAAAAATTGAGGACTGAACAGAAGGACCGAAGTTATTTGGTTAGAATGAGATAGTGACATTCGTTTCTCATTCTGAATCTAAATAATAAGATCGAGTTCTGTTTCTGAAACCACAATTCCAAATTAATCGGAACTTTACCACAATACTTTTACCTAGATTCGTCGCGGTTGGAATCTCCTTGTATTTTTTGCTTCGTACTTTCTCTGTATGTTGGAAGTTCATAAGACAGTCACTTGCCAACGCCAAATCTAGTCAAAAATTACCGAGCGGGAAAAACAAAACTATGTGATAGACTGCTCGTTAACTTCACATTCTTGAGTTAGAGTTTTGAATGAAAAGCTTTGTGACTGGGTCATTAGTTTTATTTACGCAACCGCAACAAAACGAGCAGTCATGTAATTGTTTTCCATTTTACAGTAATTGACTTGCGGGCGCCTGGCGAAATGTTTTCGAATTTAATCGAACGAAATTGCAAGCTGGGAGATGGCTTTGAAAATATCTCGTCAAAAAATTATCTCTTACAAAGGGACTTAGAGACTACGGAAGACCAAAGAGCAGGCAGTTACCTCACTCAGCGTATCAGCATCACGATTCAGGGAAAAAACGCTGCCAGCGTCTTCAGTACCATACCACAGAGGCTTTTTAGACTAAATAAACGTAAGTTAAGCCGTTATTTTTATATATATAAAATTACAATGACACACGAAAGTTTAAATACAAAAAGATTTTAAAGTATCAAGAATCGAGTACTCGAAGCTCAAAAGTTGCCCCCCGGCTCCTGCGCTACCACGGAATTTCACACGACGAATACCGCCCGAAAATTCCACGTCCAACTACTGCGTTATTTGTACCTATGTCAGTGTGATTAATGGAATCGCCGCCTTTTTACTTTGACATTCGGATTATTTAAAAAAGAAAAGAGGAATTTATTGTAGGGATTGGATTCCGTCGGAAATGGCATGCGGATTAATTGAGTTTAATTTACATGCCTATAGTCAACAGACAGCTTTAAAGATACAATAGGAAATAAATGAGAAAAATAGCTAATTGTCACGTTTTACGTCTGACATTTAATGTGAAAATGCAGCCAGACGTGATCGTGGTTAATGGCGGTTATGGGTTACCATGGGATCTTAAGCAAATAAAGTCACAAGCAGAAGGTTACGTACCTATATTTCACACCAACTAACTTCTCTTTTGTTATTTTGAACGGCACTTACAAAAGCCAGTTCCGAACCAGATTTAAACACAAAACTCTTGAAACTTCGCAAAAAGGCCCAGTGAAGCTATCATGTAATTTCATTGTGAACTTTAGCAAGTTGGTAGATGCTTTATGGACCGTTTCGGAACTGTTGGGGCGATCAGGGCCTGTCATGTTTCGAAAATACGAGGCTCGTGAATCATAGCCGCGTTCCAATTGGCTGCGTACAGTGAACGGATACTTTGTTAATACGTAATTATTGGAGTAATGTCGCGATAAATCACTTAAATCATCATTGTAAAGGATTCACTACTTTCATGATCAGACAAATTAGCGAGAATATCAGGCATATATTAAATTTAAAATAATTCAAATTTTAAAATTGTTTTAACCTGATGTACTCCTTTACATCAGGTTAAAACAATTGCTGGTTACATAATATAATCATTATCGTGATAAACTTTAATAAAGGGCTGGAAAATGCTAATTGGCTGAATATTGTTTGTAGATACATGTAACAACCATGCGTTTTCTCGTTGCTTATGTATCTAAGTATTCACTTTACATTTTAATATCTTATATTGCATATAATAAAACAGGGTATAAGTTTACAACAAACATACTTATAATTATTTTAGAATTCGTTTTGAAATTTAGATTTTTAATTTGATACAAAAAATTATATAATTGATGAATTAAATGCTTGGCGGTTTAGTTATAGTTTCTGATATGATGACACATTAGCATGGCAATTTCCATAACTAAAAAAAATAAAATAATATGAGACTGCAGATCGTGACAGAAAGTGAAGCGGAAAATTATTCCGTCGACTCCGTTAGTCAATTAAAATATTTTAAAATATCAAATAATATGTACAAACACAATGGGCAAGATGCTTTAATTTTCTACTATAATTAATTGGCAAAACCTCCAGTTTGAAGACAATGGACGTAAAAGAGAAATAAACTTCGCTCTGCCAAATGTCAAGTTGTTTTAGGCAATTTTCGTCAAGTTAATACTAGCATTAAACAGCTGACGCGTCTTTATTTATGAAGCGTTAAAATTTCATGAAAAACTTTTTGTGTTGATTTTTACTAGCTTTAAATAATTTGTTTGATTTTAGGGTTTCGTACCTAAAAAGGAAAAAAACGGAACCCTTATAGAATCACTATGTTGCCCGTCGATCTGTCAAGAGTCTTTTTCTCAGGAACACGTAGGTTAAGCTAAAAGTCTTACCAAATACTCAAGTTTACAGTCCTTTAGCGTTGTGGAAAATTCAAAATTCTAAGCCAACGTAATCAAAAGATTCAGCCCTTTTTTGGCGCAAATTTTTTACACTCTCAAGGGAAACAAATCCTACAGGGTCCATCCCGTGAACTCAGATCTTGAAATGTGGTGTCGTGAACAAAGAAATGTCATATAAGCACAGATAAAGGACTTATTGCGAAAAGCATATTTTTTTTGCTATAGATTCGTATGGAACCCTCAGTGCGCAAGTCCGGCTCTTACTTGGCAGGATTTTTTACTGAATTATTTATCTACTCGAAACTAAAATATTAGGTACGCAGCGGTGTAAAAAAATCGCAGTTTTGATTAATATGGTGTAACAGAGCGCGCACACAAAGAAATCGTATCGAGATTGTAGTGCGCACAAAATCGCGAAACATCTGGTTGACGTAACTAGAGACCAAAGAGCTGGCAGCATCCTCGCATAACAAACATGTTGAATAGGATTTTGTACAAATCTTGTACACCTTCATACTTCAATAACTTATTAGCTTACCACTCTATTAATAATCTCAATTCCATTAATGTCTTTAAAACTGCCAAGCAACAATCAACCCTATTCCAACAGCTATACATTCCAAATCAAAACCCCTCAAAATACAATCCCTGTAATAACATTACGTTTATGAGAGAACAATGTCTCCCATTATTTTATAGAGGTGCGAACGTTTCCTCCGAATTTGACGACAATAAATCAGTTTAGCCTTCCGTATTATTAAACGTACCCCTTAACGTGTGGGGGGACATAGAGCCGTAAAATATGGAGAAGGCGTTAGATATAAATTTTGTAGGTTTTTTGTCGAAATCGAATACATACATACAATACAATACAATACATACATACATACATACATTTCAGCCGTATGCGTATGCAGTCCACTCCTGGACATAGGCCTCCCAAAAATATGACTTGTATCATCTTGGGGGTAGTTGCCATAGTCGCCACGCTTGGCAGGCGAGTTGGGGACCGCAGTAGCTGTAGATTGGGTTTCGACGGACGCTGCCGCCCGTCCGTAGGATTTTCGCTTTGTCGCCTCTTACGACACCCGCGGGAGGAGATGGGGTGGTGCTATTCTAGTCAGCCGGCATCACACGGAAATCGAATAGGTATCCATTTCCAATCAATCTAATGCTGGAAATTGATTCGGTGACCATTTCTACAAACGGTCATATAGCTAAAAGTCTCGAACAACATCTTGAGACCCTCAAAATTAAGGATCAGATTCAATAGGCGGTAATACTGAACACAACGCATATTCTAGCGGTTCCGCTCTCTATCCCCGAGCCTTGCCGCACTGTTAGAGGTTTTTCATTGACTTGATATGCTTTAGATGTCTTTTTATATTTTACTAACTGTGCCCCGTGGTGTTATCCGCGGTTTATTAA